>CM075672.1:221275000-223775000 GCA_037962975.1 Clitoria ternatea
TACTTTTTAAGTGATCACATTTGAATTTATTTGTTTAGATAATTAAAATCTAAATCATTGGTACTTGAGCACACAGTTTTCGTGGAAACGATAAATCTTTTATACTACGTGATATACTTGTACACTTGTGAGCATATCAAGTTTTTGGTGTCGTTGTTGGGGATTATGGTTCCCCTCAATATTGATTGATTGTGATTTAATTAAACTAGACATTTTATTTTATTTTTCTTTATTTTATTCAATTTTGTTATTTATTTATTTTTGCTATTTATTTTTCTATTTTCATTTCATTTTATTTATTATAAAAATAAAAATTATATATATATAGACTATGCTTGGTCTGTTTTGCTTATGTTTTACAGGTGCTTTTATGCGAAGGACTAGGACTTTGATCTAGAAATCGAGCACACTCTCCTAACTAGAAGACGAGATCAAAGGCAACTTCTTGTCGAAGAGCAAACTGCGAAAATGGATAAATAAGACAACCAAGCATTGAAAGACTTTGCTGCTCCTAATGCCATGGGTAGAGGACCCAACATCACAAGACCTGTCATTGAGGTAATAACTTTGAATTGAAACTCTTTCTTGTTTCCATGTACAACAGAATCAATTTGGAGGATTACCATCAAAGAATCTAAATCTCCATGTCTAAGTATTTTAGAGTATCGTGACACTCTAAAGGTAAATGGAGCATCCAATGACACGATTCGATGGAGGCTTTTCCCATTCTTAAGGGAAAAAGCTAGAGCATGACTGTACTCTTTACCTGAAGGGTTCATCTCTACACGGGCTGTTATCAACCACTTTCCTCAATAAGTACTAACTGAGGAGCAAGACTGACCAGTTAAGGAAACAAATCATTTCCTTCATGCAAAAAGAAGATGAATCCTTGTATGATGCTTATGAGAGATACAAGGAGCTGTTAAGAGAGCATCCTCACTATGGGATACAAAGGTGGCTAACAGTCCTTATCTTCTATAATGGGCTAACTTCTAACAACAAGATTACTTTGGATGCTACAGTTGGCGATGCCTTCATGAGCAAGAACATGGAGGAGAAATATAACCTTATTGAGGAGGTTCCTTAAAATTCATACAAGTGGTCTTCTGAAAGAAGTTTACCTCCTAAAACTCCAAATAAGTATTTTGTTTATGTTATTTCTCTATTAACTACTAAAGCAAAAGCATTGGCTATGAAATTTGATAAATTAGGAACAAATGCTTTTAATGTTGTTTGTAGGTTGTGTGGTAATACAGGACATATGGCTAGTGTTTGTCAACTAGGACTTCCACAAAACCAAGAGCTAGAGATGTAACAAGTGGATGCAGTAGGAAACTACCAAGGGGGTGGCTATGGCAATAATTATAAGGGTCCACCTGGATACCAAAACAAGGCCCCATTCAACCAAAGAGGACAAGGCAACTATAGGCTTTCACAAGGGTCCTTTGCTCCACAAGGTTCATTTGTTCCACAAAAGTCCATACTTGAATCATTGGTAGAGACTTTTATGGGTAACTAGATGAAGCAGAATAAGGATTTTACTGATGCTATCAAGAACCTATCCTTCAAGGTGGATATCATAGCTGTCTACAACAAAATGTTAAAGACGTAAATAGCCCAACAAGCTGCAAACTCTGAGAATTTTGGGTACTTTTCTTGGAAAACCTGAAAAGGGGCCTAAGAACCACACATGGCGATCACGTTAAAGAGTGGTAAAGTGTTGAAAGATCTGACACAAGAGGATGAATAAGTGTTTGACAAGTCGAATTTAGTCATTACATCCAAATATCATGAGATCATGGTAGAGAATAAGAATGAGGTAGAGCCATATCAACCTTCAATCTCATTTCCTCAAAGGTTGGCCAAGGCCAAATTGGACAAGTAATTCAGTAAGTTCCTTGAGGTTCCTAAAAAGCTTTATATTAATGTGCCATTTATGGAGGCGTTGCAACAAATGTCGACGTATGGCAAGTTCCTTAAGGACATTTTGTCTAATAAAAGGAAACTTGAGAATGATGGAATTATTGCACTTACTGGGGAGTGCAGTGCTTTAATTCAAAAGAAGTTACCCTCTAAGCTTTAGGATCCGAGTAGCTTCTTAATACCATGCATGATAAGGAATATGAATAATGATAGAGCATTATGTGATCTCGGAGCTAGTGCTAGTCTGATGCCTTTATTTGTTTGTGAAAAACTAGACTTGGAATAATTGAAACACACTAGGATGTCCTTATAATTAGTCGATATGTCTGTGAAATATCTTGTGGGTATCCTTGATGATGTCCCTATCAAGGTGGGTAAATTTTTCATACCTGCCGACTTTATGGTCCTAGAGATTGAGGAAGACTCCATGATCCCTATTATTTTAGGAAGGTCATTTCTTGCCACTATGGTTATTGATGTGAAAATAGGAAATTATCTCTTAGTGTAAGGGATCAAAAGGTAGAATTTAACCTTAAGAATGCTATGAAAAAATCAGTAGCTGGGGATTGTTGTTATAAAATTGGTGTTTATGACTTAGTGGTGAAGGAAGAAAACCTTAAAAGCTTTCCTCATGATCCACTAGATGTTGTTTTGTTTGTCTCTACTAATTTTGTAGGTAATTCTCCACAAAGGGGTGATGATGAAATCCCACCCCAAGGTTGAACTAAAACTTCTTCCCGATACTTTGAGGTATGAGTTTCTTGGATCTAACTTTACTTATCCTATAATTGAAGCTAGTCTAAATGGTGAGGAAACTGGAAAGCTTTTGGAAAAACTTAGGTTGTATAGGAAAGTCATAGGCTATTCCATGCATGATTTTATGTTTATGGTCTTAATTTGGTAATTGCCAACCAATCTTTGTAAGATTTTGCAATAGTGTAATTTGGTCTTAAATTAGGTCTTAAATTGGGAGAAGTGTCATTTCATTGTATGAGAATGCATGGTTTTTGTAATCCAAAGCTTGTTTGAACCTGGTTAAGCAAGAGCATCAGAAAGGTCTAACTATAGGCCATAAATTTAGCGCTTATGGGGAGACAACCTCATATTTGTATTTCTTTTTAAAAAATAAAAGTGAAAACAAAAAAAAGTAATTGATTTGGTGGATTGAAGGGATCTTACAAGAAAAGTAGTTTAGGGTTGAAATTGAAAAAAGATTAGAGAAAGAGAGAAAAGGGGCCTAAGGAAAACAAATTCTTACCGGAGGCGCAGAGAACCATTGTACCCAATGACAAACCCGATTGCGCAATTGCAATCAAAATAAAATAAGCAATAACATGAAAAAATGAAAAACAAGAAAACAAAAAGTAAAACAAGAATACAAGTGAACAAAACAACTACAGTACTAAATATCATAAACAAAAATTAAAATTGTTCCAAAATACATCAAAAGAAATTAAGCATTACACTGAAATTTATAACTATTAGAAATTAAGAACAGCCTTATAACTACTCATCATTTTGTTCACCCTCCTGGGCCTGGGCTTCATCATCTGCATCCTCCATGGTATCATCTTTAGTATTTGGAAATTCAATCTCTAATGGTGTGTCATCAGGGGGACAATGAATCCTATTGACGCTAACCAAAGATCCTTGTGAGTAGGAACCCCCATTTCTTAAAATCTTATCATGGTTAAGAACCAGGTGATATGTTCCTGCTTGTATCTTCTTGATCACCTGTGTAATTCACTCATCATGTGCGAGAATTCTGGTGTAGAGGATTGTGAGGATGAGGACTAATTCTCTTTCTGCTTTGGACGCCTGGGCTTTTGACAAATGAAATGATCAATATGCTCCTTAACCCATGTCGGGTCCATGATCTTCTCAGGCTTCACCTTGGTCACTTTATGATCCTGCAACCTCACACTATTTTTCTTCACAAGCAATGTAATAATTGAGCAATAAGGAAGCTGGGCATGCTTGTCATTTGCCCTTACCATTTCAAACAATATCAATTCATCCAAATCAACAAATAAGTCCTTCATCAAGCAATAAATCAACAATAAACACTTAATAAGCACCTCAGTAGAATGAGCAATAGGTTGTAAGGAAGAGAGAAGGTAATGACACCACAGGCGAGGGAGATTCTTTAACTTACTTTTCTTGACAAACTTGGGTGCAGCACCCACTGTGGTCTAATTAGCATCATCCCTTGCACAATAAATTTTTAGGACATCCTACCTCAAGTCTACATTGTCTTTCTTGTTGAATCCATTCAGGGTCCTTGTGTGGTGGCACTCCTCATCTACAGTGGGAACCTTCAACAATTTATTAATAATTTCACCTGATAAAGTAATGGGAATACCTCTCAAGTAGGAGGAGTAGGGTGCATTTTCCTCATCATCATTGGCCCTCAGATTGGCATAGAACTCCCTAATAAGTTCATGATAACCCTGGCCCAGAATTTGATTGAAGTACAAACACCTTCTTGCCATCATTGTAGTACGAACTGTAGGATTAAGGTACCCTTCTTCTTCCAATGCCATGGTCCTGTCCCTGATCACCCCTCTTTCCTTTAACTTTCTGTCATAGTCCTGGGCAGTAATCAAGTCACGGAATCTCTTCTAATCGTAGTCTTCTTGCCTCTTAGAGCGTAAGCACGCTTGGATAAGAGCGTAACTATGCTCACATACTGTTTCTATTTTCAACATGACTTTGTTACTCGTAGGTACGTAAATTTTGCATGTGAGCATGCTGTAATCCTGATACCCAGTTAGGCTATGTATTTATTGTGCATAGATACACCCCTGAAGTGAGCTATAGAACGCCCAACCAAGGAGGTATACCTGATCCTACAGGACATACATGTAGGAATGCTCCCCCAAGGTGTAGGCACGCTTTTCAAAATGAACAGTGCCAAATGAGCATTGTCTGCAACGAGCGTAAGCACGCTTATTTGAAAACGTAAGAACGCTAGACCAAGCTTATTCACATCTCCTACGCGTTGGTACGTAAGAAGTTGAGCGTATAGACGCTTATAATTCAAAACTATCATCAGACACAACCTTTTCATGCGTAACCACGCTCACCTGTAGCGTGAGCACACCAAGATCCCGGAGCTCAAAATTCCCATGCGCGTAAGAGCGCTTATTCTAAGCGTAAGCACGCTTTCCTTCTAAAATTATTTACACCTTAAACAACAAATACATGTAATGACGCTCAAGAAAGCATAAGTAAGCTTATTAGAAAACACAACCCATAAATGAGCGTAAACACGCTTATTCTATCAACATAAGGACATTGAGCTACTAGTTGTGCACAACTTCTGTGCGTAGGCACAGACGAAGATGAGCGTAGACGCGCTCATTATTCCTAATCCAAAATAAAGCAAGGTGAATTTGTGCATAGACACACTCATTAGTGGCGTATGCACGCCAAGGTTCTGGTGGACATTACTAATGTATGTGTACAAGTGCGTATTCTGAATGTAAGCACGCTCAAGATCTGTTCTAATTAAATATTTTCATAGAGAAAAGGCATAGATACGCTGCGTAAGCACGCTGGTGACTTGGTTCTCAAACTTCCTTTCCAAAATCATAACGTGGGCACGCTCCTCATCAGCGTAGGAACACCCATGCACTGGATCTTATTCTAATCATGAATTTAAAATTCGCGTAAGCACGATGGGGACCAGCGTAAACACGCTGATCATTAAGTTCCCTACACTCTTTCATTTTTTTTTCATTTTTTTTCATTTTTTTCTTTGTTTGTTTTTTACCTACACTTCTTTTACTTCTCTTTTTCACTTTATTTTCATTATGTTTATACATTTCTCAGTTTTACGATGATGTTTCAAAAGTACTAAAAATAGAAAACAAAGGGTTGCGTCCCTTAAGCGCTTCTTTAACGTCATTAGCTTGACGGTTAAGCTCCTAAGTAGGAGCATGCAAATCAACAAAGGCTTTTTGCCTATCAAACTCACCTCCAAAGTAGATTTTGAGTCTTTGACCATTTCCTACCAGTGTCTATTTCCTTTACCTCAATTGCACCATGAGGAAACATATTTGTAACAATAAAAGGACCAGACCACTTAGATTTAAGTTTGCCTAGGAAGAGTCTCAACCTAGAGTTGAAAAGTAAGACCCTATCCCTTTCTTGAAACTCTTTCTTTGCTAGCTTTCTATCATGCCATCTTTTTGTTTTTTTCCTTGTACAGGATGGCACTATGATAAGCTTGCAATCTAAATACATCAAGCTCATGGAGCTTCAAGACTCTTTCCTCTTAAGAATTGGTAAAGTCCATATTTAACAGCTTTGTAGCCCACCAAGCCTTATGTTCCAACTCCACATGAAGATGGCAAGCCTTACCATACACAAGTTGGTAAGGAGACATGGCAATAGGAGTTTTAAAAGCTGTGTGGTAAGCCTATAAAGTGTCATCCAATTTTCCAGACCAATCTCTCTTAGATTTCCCAATAACTTTCTCAAGGATTCTTTTAATTTCCCTATTAGACAATTCTACTTGTCCACAAGTCTGTGGATGATAGGGAGTAGAGATCTTATGGAGCACCTCATAATGTTTCAGGGCCTTTTCCATCAATTTGTTACAAAATATGACCCTCCATCACTTATAATCACCCTAGGCACCCCATGCCTTGAGAAAATGTTTTTCTTAACAAACCTCAGCACTACATGTGCATCATTGGTCCTAATAGGTATAACCTCAACCCACTTTGAGACATAATCTACTGTCAGTAGAATATATTCGTAGGAAAAGGACTTTGGGAAAGGTCCCATGAAGTCAATTCCCCACACATCAAATAACTCCATAACTAAGATGTTAGTGAGAGGCCTGCTAGCTTTAGTAGAAAGTCCTTCACTCCTTTGGCATCTATCACACCTCTGCACATACCCTTATGCGTCTTGAAAAATTGTTAGCCAATAAAAGCCATTTTGCAGCACTTTTGCAGCAGTTCTAGAGGAACCATGGTGCCCTTCATAATGAGAATCATGGAAGTGCCAAAGGATTCTCTCCTATTCACTCTTAGGTACATACCTCCTTATAATTCCATCTAGACTAACCTTATAAAGAAAAGGATCATCCCAAAGAAAGCTCTTACTATCATGGAGGAACTTTTTCCTCATTTGGGATGTCATTCCTACAGGGACCATGGCTGCACTTTTAAAGTTTACCATGTCCACAAACCAAGAACTCTGCTCAATCATCATCAAGCTTTTATCTGGAAATTCTTCCTTAATAGGAATGATTTCAACATTAACTTCCGGACGAGACAATTAATCTGCTACAGAGTTTTCTATTCCTTTTTTATCTCTAATATTTAAATTAAACTCTTGTAGAAATAATACCCACCTACTCAACCTAGGCTTTGACTCTTTCTTGGCAAGCAAGTATTTAAGTGTTGAATGGTCAGTATACACTATCACTTTAGCACCTATTAAGTATGATCTAAATTTATCAATTGCATAAAACACAACAAGCATTTCTTTTTTAGTGGTAGTGTGATTAACTTGTGCCTCATTCAACACCTTACTTGCATAATAAATCACATGAGTCAAATTGCCCTTGTTTTGTCCTAACACAGCCCCCACAGCAACATCACTTGCATCACACATAAATTCAAAAGGTAATGACCAATCAGGTGCAGCAAGAATAAGGGTTGAAATCAATTTCTCCTTAAGAATTGCAAAAGCCATTTCACAATTCTCATCAAATTTAAAAGGAACATCTCTCGCAAGTAATTCATTTAATGGCTTTGCAATTTTTGAGAAATCTTTGATAAACCTGCTGTAGAAACCCGTACAACCTAGAAAACTTCTGACTCCCTTGACACTAATAGGAGCAGGGATCTTTTCTATAATCTCAATTTTTGCCCTGTCTACTGCTATTCCCTCAACAGAAACTTTATGACCAAGAACTATCCCTCCTCTTACCATAAAATGGCATTTTTCGCAGTTGAGGACAAGATTAGTATCTTAGCATCTCATTAGAACCTTAGCTAAATTATTGAGACAAGTATCATAATCAATTCCAAACACAAAGAAATATCCATGAAAACTTCTATGAATTTCTCTACCATGTCTCCAAATATAGCCAACATACATCTTTGAAAGGTGGCAGGTGCATTCCATGGCTTGAAAGGCATGCGCCTATAAGCCAATATTCCATATAGGCATGTAAAAGCAGTTTTCTCTTGATCTTTTAGGTCAACCACAATCTGATTATACCTTGAATACCATCTAGGAAATAGTAATACTTATGGCAACACAAACTTTCTAGCATTTGGTCTACAAAAGGCAAAGGGAAGTGGTCCTTTCTAGTAGAATCATTCAACCTCCTATAATCTATACACATCCTCCAACCTGTGATAGGCCTAGTTGAAATGATTTCCCCTTTGTAATGGTGGTCATACCTCCTTTTTTAGGTACCACTTGAACCGGACTAATCTAAACGCTATCTAAAATAGGATATATGATCCCTGCATCTAAGAGTTTTACCACTTTCTTTCTAACTGCCTCTTTCATTATAGGGTTCAATCTTCATTGTGGTTAGACAACTAGAGAATAGTCTTCTTCCATCAAAATCTTATGCACATAGAATGATGGACTAATCCCTTTTAAATCAAAAATTTTCCAACCTATAGCAGATTGATGCTTCAGCAAAACCCTCATCAATTTTTCCACATCCTCATCATTAAGCTCAGTATTTATGATGATAAGATGTGATTCATTCTTTCCTAGAAAAGCATATTTTAAATAAGCAGGCAGAGGTTTTAACTCATGTTTCTCTTCTATTACCTCTTTAGGCTTCTCTTTCTCTTCCTCTTTTATTTCCTCTTTTTCTTGCATCACTTCTAATGCCTCAAGTGATTACAACAGCTCTACTTCACTTTTAGAGTCAAACTCCTCCTCAATGAAAGCTCTCAAAGCTTTTTCCTCAACTTTTAATAGCATAGGAGTTTTAAAAGCAGGAGTTTCCTCAATCATGAAACAATCTAATGTCTCAGCTGAATGTTTCATGGCACTAAAAACATTAAAGACCACCTGTTCTTCCTGGACTCTTAGCATCAATTCACCTTTTTCGACATCTATCAACGCTTTACCAGTTGCTAAGAATGGTCTTCCTAAAATCAGAGGTATTTCCTTATCTGCTTCCATATCTAACACGACAAAATCTGCTGGAAATATAAATTTATCCACCTTAACTAACAAATCTTCCAGCATGCCATGAGGATATTTAATTGATCTATCAGCCAACTACAAAGACATACGAGTTGGTTGAAGATTTTCTATTCCTAACCTCCTCATCAAAGATAATGGCATTAAATTTATGCTTGCTCCAAGTCACATAAGGCACCCCTACATGAACATCACCAATTGCACAAGGTAAGTGAAAGAGCCTGGATCCTCAAGTTTTTTTGGCAATTTTTTCTGAATAATTGCATTGCACTCCTGAGTGAGGGTAATCATTTCATCACCTCTTAATTTCCTTTTTTAAGACAAAAGCTCTTTCATAAACTTTGCATAGGAGGGCATTTCTTACAATGCCTCCGTACATGGGATGTTAATATGGAGTTTCTTAATGACATCCAGGAATTTGGAAAAATTTTACTTCCCTATTTGTTTCTTAAACCTCTGAGGAAAAAGAGCATGTTTCAATTTCTCAGGTGTTATTTTTGTTGCATCTTGATCCGGTCTTGATACCGGTATCCGATCTACAAGACATATTTCAATGTCTTTGTCAATTCGCCAACGTGCAACCGGTGTCATCAGTATACATCCAAACTCTAATTCTGTATCAGGCGCTCTCCCTATACCAGTTGTCCAGGATAACACCATGACACCAGATAACACACACGTCACTATGCAGAAGACAAAAGGCATTGCTACAGGGACCGATCAATAATTCCCTGCACTACGAGCCAAAATCTGCTCACGGGAATGGTCAATTTGTCCCTTAATTCTGGCCTATACTCCCTACACTCAATATAAAATGGCCACTTGACCCAATCATACTGGTAAGTGTGCAATAAAATAATAATTTAAAGTGTTATTGGAGGTTAGTGGTTCCCCACTAACGGATCCTCGAATATCGAGCCAATCAGGTATATGAACTCTTTTCATCAATGAAGGGAGGGATCTTTGGACTTTATTAACTTACAATTACTCTCTGAATACATTCCTGACTTGGAATATTATCACTGACTTGAGCGTCGGAGAATCTTCGCAGGCGACACCACCTTTCGCCCACATCAATGCGTTAGGCCGGTGTGAAGGACCTCCAGGACGCCCAATCCGCTCTCTTCTCATACAGAGACATCGGATATATAAACCGGATATTCATATAACCGGTCTTCAGAGACGTAATCTTCCTATTATTTGTGATTGACCCGACACCGGATCTCTTGACCCCGGTTCAGGACAGATCACATCTAATTCAATATCTATTTTTTTCCTAGTTCCAACCAACTTTTCTTTTGCATTTTCTACTGGTTTTTCTACTTCAATTTCTTTGTTTTGATTTTCTTTGTTCTCTTTCCCACATCTATTTTTACTTGGAGTCGGATCATCCAATTTTTTCCCACTCTTTGTCATTATAGCCTTGCAATGTTCTTTTGGATTAATTTGTGTCTGCTGGAAAATTTCCATCTTGCCTCTCAGCCAATTGCCTTGATAATTGCCCTACCTGATTTTCTAGATTCCTAATAGAGGCTTCTTGGTTCTTAAAGCTAGCTTGAGTAGCTTGTATGAACTAAGACAAGACACTTTCTAATTTAGATTTCTCTTTTACAGGAGTAGGTTGAGCTTGTGGTCTATTCATAGGTTGTTGTGATGATGAACTTTGATTCATGTTTTGATTTAAATTTTGGTTCAAATGGGGCCCTCTCTGCCAAGAGAAGTTTGGATGATTCTAATAGTAAGGATTAAATGAATTTGATGGGTAACTCCTCTATTACCCCCATGTAATTCACTTGTTCAGCTAAACTATTGGAGTCACACAACCATTCTCATAGTCTCCCCACAGAAATCACAGTTCATCATACAGACTTGACTAGGCTTTTGGATTTCAGAAATTGCACACTTAGTTTCTCTAAAGCCTGAGTCATGAGTTTACTTTGTGCTAAATAAGCATTCTTCACATCTAACTCCATGATTCCTCTTTTAGGAATACTACTCCTCTCCCCTATCAAACACTCATTCGAAGCCATCATATCTATTAGTTTTATAGCCTCATCCACAGTTTTGGTGGTTAAAGAACCTCCAGCTAAGGCATCTATTAAGACTCTAGTGGCTGGCCTAACTCCATTATACCTACTGCTTTTCAGGTATTTGGTGATGAGGACACTTCCTTAAACTCTCCTTATACCTATCCCATGCTTCTAACAAAGATTCACCCTCTCTTTGCTGAAAGCATGTAATCTCATTATGTTGCCTAGCATGCTTAGAAGGAGGGAAGTACTTAATCAAAAATTTCCTAGTGAGATCATCCCAAGTAAAGATACTACCCCTAGGCTGGCTCTACAACCAAGCCTTAGCCCTGTCCTGAAGAGAAAAAGGAAACAACCTTAATCGGATTGCTTCATCAGGAACACCATTAATTTTCACAGTATCACATATTTGAAGGAAGCTAGCTAAATGTAGGTTTGGATCTTCCACCTCACTTCCCCAAATTGTTCATTCCTAACCAATTGCAGTAATGCTGGTTTAAGTTCAAAATTATTCGCTGCAATCAGAGGCATGAGGATACTAGATTGCATACCCTCATCAGTTGGCCTGGAATACTCATCTAATGTAATCCTTCTATGTTCCATTTCTTATTGTTCCTTAAGTCTTTTTTCTTTTCTCAACTTTCTTTCTAACAGATTGATATTAGGATCGAAGTATTGCACTAAACGAGCATAGATGCACTTAACCAATATTGTTATGGGTAGATTCCTAGCCCCCTTCAAGACCTTGTTGATAGCTTCTGATAGGTTAGTTGTCATGTGCCTGAACGTATGACCATCTTTATCATACACCAATGACCATTTGGATTTTGGTATATTATCGATCCATGTTACAATTTCTAGACTCAATGAATGGAATTTTTCCAAATTTTGGTCAAAGGAATATTTACTTGGATTGTACCTTACACAAATAATAACATTAGTGTTAGCAAACAGCATATGATGCAGTCTCAACTAAAGTGCAAAAATACATTTAAATTTATAATGCCATACTTAACTTTAGCAGACTTTTCTTGTGCTCTTGGTTCTTGAATTTCAAGTTAAAGTTATTGGCAACATGTCGAATGCAGTACCTATGATAACCCATAGATGGTGTCTATCCATAATCTAGGTCATGCATTGCACCCAAAATGCTTATATGACGATAAAAAATTATTCTATTCTTCTAGGTAACATACCTCCTCAGCAACTTTAAAAACCAACTCCAATCTTCCAACATTTCTCCCTCGACAATTATGAACGCCAAAGGAAGAACAGAGCTGTTGCCATCTTGGGTTGTGGCAATCAAAAGAGTACCCTTGTATTTTCCATACAAATTGGTGTCATTTACTTGGATCACAGGCTTGCAAAAGTTAAAACCATCAATACAAGCCTTGTATGTCCAAAAATCATGATGAAATTTACGAAACCTTTGGTTAACCTCACCCTCTATAACAAATGTATGGGTTTACAAAACATATGTCAAGCCTTTAGCAACCTGGGTCATACGGCTTAGCCAATGGGGTAGTAAAACATATGACTCCTCCCAATCGCCAAAGACTTTAACAAGGGCTTTTTGTTTTGCTCTCCATGCCTTTTGGTAAGAAACAACAAAGCCAAATTCTGCTTTAACTTTTTCTTGAATTAAAGCAATTGACACCGATGGTTCCTTCTTCACCATCCCTATATATGTAAATTATTAAATTAGCAAAATAAAAAAAATATAAAATAATATCAAAAATTAATCACATTACCTATTATGACAGAGCAAATCATATCAGCATCTAGTTTTGCATGATAATATGGTGTCACATTCCAAAACGGCTTCTCAACACTACCTACGTTAAGTAAAATAAACCTGTGTAAAAAAAAATTAATTTCAAAATAAATATATCAACTTTCAAAATAATTTACCAAAGGGTTGACAAGCGATTGGATTAGACGATCCACCAATACCTATTACAGCTCCCCAACCTGCATCATCCTCAATGTCTGAATCTGCCATTAATAATTCGTCATCCTCGCATGAATCACTACTATCAACCTCAGATAGTAAATTATAATCAGAATCCTCATCTGACATATAATTTATATTGAATATTTAGTATGAAAAAAATACTTAAAAGTAATGAATTAGAAGAAAAAAAAATTGCAAAAGGTTAAATGAATTGCAAGAAATGTAAGAGAGTATTATGGGTTGGAGCGAGTATTGATGTCGGGTGTGGAAGTATATATAAGTGTTGTGGTGCATGTGGTAGGTGCACCACACAATTGGTGTCATATATGAGTGGTGCACCACAGGATGGTGTGTCGTACATGGCCTGTGCACCACACGACTGGGTGTTGTATCTCCTGAATGCACCAGACATAAATTATACGTGCATGAGATGACATGCATACATGGTGGCTTCTAGCTAAGTCGTCCCCCTTAAATGCGACATCTATGTCGTTTCTTCCATATGTGACACACAATTAAGCCCTAGACATGTAATTTCACCAAAACAACTCCAGATTCGTAATATTAATCACCAAGGGCACCATTAATAAAAAAAAGCCTAAACTATTGGGTTTGTTAGGTTATGAGGAAGTAAGTATTAAGCTTTAGACGAAGATCTAAAAGTTTTTATGAATGTTAGTACAATGTCAATTTTCTAACAATTGAAGTATTTACATTTGAAATGTTACAAATGTGCCTATATATCACTTAACGTGACATGTTCATACAATTTAATAGTTTTCTAACATCCATTATTACTGCGAACATATTATCCTTACAAGAAATAAAGTCAAGGAATAACATATGTACTTAAATATCTAAGGGACTGTTTATCTAAATGCATACTATTAGGACTTTAGCAAGTGCATCAAATCAATTGTACTTTCAAAATGTAAAGGTTGTCGGTGCATAAAGACTTGCCATATGTCAATAGTGATTTGATAATTGTTACAGATTACCACTAAAAATATACACATAAAACTATTGCTTTTGTGATTCATAAAAAAGATTGACTCGATTTTTCTTTAGTTTTGGAAGAAGAAAACAAATTAAAGGATGAAATACAAGACAAAAGGCATTGAGGTCGAATTATACCTATTCAATTTATGTTATTGCAATTATTTGGTCTAGTTATGTAATTAATTAGGTTATCAAAACTCTATTTTCACCTATCTCGATCCTCTGAAGCAAGGATCTTAAGCCATATCCTTAATTGAAGATCCTTCTAACAATTAAAAATAGAATTCGCATCAAGAACAAGCAATAACGACTATTATCTTTGATCTTATCCCTAGAAATCAGGGATAATAGGTAATTCAACCCTAATTCCACTCGAAAACATTGAAACACATACATGGATCATTCTCCGATTTGAAACATGAATTAGAACAAGGAATTGAATTACTAACTTCAATCAATTACATCAAAGGAATCAAAGTAATTACAAGCTCAAAAACCTACTAAGGTTATTCAATCTCAACAAAAAAAAAAATCAGCCAACCATGATCATGTTACATAAGCTAAAAATTGATCCAAAGTGAGGAGTTACAAAGAATTCTTGAAGAAAATGATGATCCAAGGTGGAATTGGTGTAAAAACTTCTCCAAGCCTTCAACGATTTGTTTTTCCTTTATTCTACACGGCCAAAATTGGTAATTTAACCTTTTATATGATCAAAATACCAAGTGAAAAATGTGTTGACGCACATTGGCTCACCTAGGTGAATTAATCATTTTTCTTTCTTTCGCCTAGATGAGCTACTAATAATTTGCCTTAAGTCTCCCTATATCTTACGTTGGCCTTTTTTTCTTTACTTTCCTACAAAAAGCCATAGAAACATATTATGAAACTAATTTCTATATAAATGTTTGATATTCACCAAATAAAACTACAATTTACTAACTACAAAATGTTCTACTACTCAAAACAAAATTAAAACAATAAAAAAAATTAACTTAAAATATACAATTGATACATTCTATTTAAAGATTACATAGTGAGATATCAATAATATCGCCAAGAATTCACCATTATCGTTATTAGCGGGAAACGCGATACTCTAGTGCCTTAATTTCTTAATGACGAAGCTAGAAACTTGCAAACTAAATTACAAACATTAATCAACCATTTCGTTCATCGCAAGCATTTGAATGTAGTTTCTTTTTAAGGGTCATGTTTGCTTGAGAACTAGTTAGCTAAATAGAGTTGCAGAAAAAAAATTATCCAACAATTAATATTAATTTTATATATTATTAAAAATTAATCAAATCTAATTTAACTATCAAATTAAAAAATACTTTTAACCAATTTTAAATAAAAAAATCTCAATCGAAAACCATTTGTTTTATCTCTTAGCTAACGAACAGAGATTGGCGCTGTCATCCAACGGTCCTTATGCAACACGTCGTTCGAGAATGAAAAAAAAAAGTGCTGTGGAGCCAACTGATGGAACAGATGAATTTTGGCAAACGTCATTGGGGGAGCCACGTATAGGCCAACCAATAAAACAAAGACACTATGAAGATAGGGACAATTAGGACATGGATACAACACACTGTACCATTAATTGGTCAGTAAATCAAATTAAAGTTTAATTCAATTTTTTAAAATTTAATAAAAATTTTAACTATTTTAAATAAATAATTTTATTTTCTTAATTAGTTGTCAAACAAAAACTAAAAAGTATAAACATGTAGTGTTTTATGTAATATATTCGAATTTGATAACTTGGATAACACATAACTTCTTGGTTCCAGTAACTTAAAATTGTGGATTAAGTTAGAACGAGACATCATATCACAATGTTAATAATCTTTTTCCCGATAGGTTTTGTGGATTCGCTTTAGTTAGATAGCGAAGTTTGCATTACATTAGAAACATAGTTTACTTTCCCTTTATCCTTAAACATAGTTGATATAGTTAGAAAAAAACAAAGTTTCTATTAAACACTAAAAGCTGTATTAGTGGAGACAAGCCTAACTATTGGCATTATTTGTCCATTAATATACATGGAAATTTTTTTATGCTGGGCTACTTTGATCAAATCAAAGATTTCACGTCTACAATACAATAAGCGGTTACAATCTTATAAAGAAGTTTAAAAATTAAATAGAAAGTTGCAATAAATAAATAAACAGGTGGTTTCCCCACTGGAATGATGAAATCTTGCTACCTACGACCTCGAGCAAGAATGATTCATCAACTAAAAGAAAATATATTTCTTGTCATTGCTTCTAAATTTTATTATCCGAAAATATATTTTCTTCAGCTAAGTTCTAACCTAATAGCCTTTATTTAATGAAAGTCCTCTTTCCCCTTCTCATGTATTATTTTTTGAAATCAATCTTATTCTTTACAAAAACTTTTTATATTTATAAACGATATCAAATTATTTACTAATTATAACTATCTGGAATAAAAATAAAGGTATATTTAAATTAGAATGGGCAGCCACGGTCATCACCTTGAGTGGGTCCTCTTATCTTTTTCTAATTTTTTTGATTGGTGAGATGATAATTCACCAAGTGTGTCATCTTATAAACATTATAAATTGCAACGTTTTCTGTCTTATACTATTACAACTAAATCTAAAATATTTTCAAATTTCAAATCGAATTCGAACGGCATATTTTAAAAGTGCGCCTTGTCAAATCGAGACACAGTTTTGTTGTGTCCACGTCCCTCTCCTCTCCAGACAACAAATCATGGTGCGTTGTTCATCTATTTTATTACCTTTTTTTGGAAGATGCATCTATTTTATTACTTGAAACACTAATATAATTTGTTTTTATATGTAAAATACATTTTTGTCCCCTGTTTTAACGGTTATTTGATTTTAATTTTTATATTGTTTTAATGATTTTTATTCTTAGGATTTTAAGAAAATATGCTTTTGATTTCTCAAATCTAATACTATAAGTGAAATGTGGTGAATCATTGAACAGATGGCCCGACATATTAATGAAAACGAACAACCCAAAAAACATAATGAATATTATAAAACTAAGTACTCATAAGAAACCGAGGGAATAAAAACGTATTTTATTTAAACTCTAATTATCTTAAAATTAAAAAAAATATTATCATATGTATTTTTATTTTATTTTTACCTTAAATAAACAAGTAATTAATGTTTGTAAGAGTCCGTTTAGTTACCCGTTGGAGTAACGTGGTTGAGAAAATTAGGGTTTTGTAAACTGGGGTTGAGAAAACTGGGGTTTTATAAACTGAGTTGTGTTTGGTTGTTGATAAGGTTAGGTTGGATAAAAGTGAGTTGAGAAGTAGTGATTGTGTTTGGTTAGAGAAAAAGTTAGGTTTAGTAAATGGTTGTTTGTATAGAAATTACTAAAAAAGGTATTTAGTAAAAAATGTATTGAATATGTATATATTAATAATATAACTAGATATTATATCAAAATTAGTATTATGTAATATCATGTATAATTGAATTTTTATTTAGAAAATCAATTTTTTTAATAAAATGGCCTATTATTTTTAAACAAATAAAATTATTTTTTAACAAGTTAGATAACATTATGTCAAATTAGATTAATTTTTAAACAAATGAAGTAATTTTTTAACAAAGACCATTTTTTAAAAATAGATTATTATGGTTCTATAATCTATGGTTATATTTTCCTGTAATTGTGAACACCAATTTTTAAATTTTCCATTAATCATTTTTACTTTAAAAAAATAAAAAACTCATCTCCTTTGGTTTCCCTTAATGGCTTGTCCACCCAGAACCTCCAACTCCACCAAGCACAGATCAGAAATTCAAAAGAAATTAAAGAACAAAAATAAAACTTCATTTTTTCATCTTAATCCTCTTCATCAAATAAAAAAAAATAGAACTTCACCATCTCATCTCTATCTTTTTCATCAAAACCACAAAAGATTAAAAAAAACACCAACCAACAGAAATCAAAAGAACAGATGCATTTCATCCTCATCATCTCCACCAACTTACAAATTAGAAAACCCCAATAATAAAAAACCATCAAACAGCAACCATCAACAATAAACCACAATAACAACAAAAAGGAAGAAGAAACTGGTGTCACCGAAGCCATCGCCGGTCGCCGCCAAGCAGAACACCCCCGAGGCCGGTCACCTTCTCCTCCCAACGTCTGACCCTGAACCCCAACGACAAGACCGACCGGTCCAGGCCCGATCTCTTCCTTGATCTGTCGCACCCCCGACGACGCCAACCTCCCTGAACCGTGCAACGCCCGAACAGATCCCACCGACTCCAGCCTCCTCCTTCACGCGAGTGTGTGAACCCCCACCCTTGGCCTTTTTTTTAAACCCAAACACCCAGTCTCACCCACAAAAACAGGGACCAACCCCCAGCAAAAAAATAGACAACACAGAAATAGAGAAGGAGATGATCTGGTTTTCTCAGCCACAGCAGCAAAACGAAGAATATTGAGGAGGGAGAAAGGTTACCGTCGCCCTTTGCGTTCTGAGGGCATATATGACTTTTCACCAAACCGCATTTCTACAAGGAAGCCATAACCCTGCCTCCCAGAAACGGAGCTTCACGCACGCCAATGCAACTGCCAACGGAGGTTGAAGTGACGCAACGGAGGAGACGCACCAACCAAACGCACGAACGTTGAGGGAACGGAGGTTTGTGGAATGAACGGAGGTTGGGGAAGATAACCAAACAGGCACTAACTCCATTTTATTATCTCTCTTAAAATAAGAAATGGCTTGGTTGATTATATAGATGTTATTCCGGGTTATCCACCCTGTCATCAATCCGCCAAAATGCGGAGCGGGGCGGGTTTGGCCCCCTGGTTGAAATTTTTGGCCCCGTTTTGATGGCGGAGCGGGGCGGGTTAACCCGTCAACCTTTAAAAAATTTAAAATTATCTTTAGTATTTGAAAAAAAGTTTTTAGTAGAAGATTGGTTAATGGTTGGTCTGCTTAAAAATATAAAATAATAGAAATTAATAAAAGTTATTTAACTTATTATTTTTAATAAGAAAAATTTAATTAAATTAAGAAAAAACAAAGTAGTATACCATTAAAATAAAAAATTTAAATATAATTATATTAATAATTCTAATTTAAACATTAATAAGAGTAATATGCGAAAATGAAACAAACTCAAGCATAAAACCAACTTCAATCATAAAACTAGTCAAGTTTATTTTCCAAAATAAGTGATTAAAGTTACTGATCCGGTCTCGATACCGGCACATGGCAAGGATGTAATTTCATCTGTTCTTACTATGCTACCGACGTTGCAAGTAAAACCTCCAGACTGTACATCTGTATCAGATGCCCTTCAACACCAGGTTGTCCAGGTCAGTACCTTACACACCGGAAAACTTCCACGTCACCCGACAAAAGTTACAAGGTACAGCTGCAAGAGACGTTCGCGGGAGACGTTTACGGGAGACGCGGCTCCTCCTACGTCGTGTATCAGAAT
Organism: Clitoria ternatea; assembly: GCA_037962975.1. NCBI lineage: Eukaryota > Viridiplantae > Streptophyta > Magnoliopsida > Fabales > Fabaceae > Clitoria > Clitoria ternatea. The sequence continues at coordinate 221,294,580 of CM075672.1, forward strand.
TGTACACTGTAAAGTGTACTATTTGTCCCCTGGCCCAACCTGACCCTTCATTCTCCATGCACGCTTATAAATAGCCATTTCTCATACACTGGTACGTTAGCTACATTCCCTAACTTAAGCTTTCAAAACTTGAATTCTCATTCTGGTTTTATTGACTTAAGCGTCAGAGAATCTTCGCAGGTGACACCATATTTTGCCTCCCCCTTCAACGCGAAAGTCTAGTGTGAAGGATCTCCAGGACTTCAAGACAGGTATCTCCCACTGAGATATCGGATAACCGGATACCCACTGTACTGGTGTATAAACACTCTTTGTAGTTGACTTTTAAGGCTGGTCCCATACCGGATCGTTGACCCCGGTTCAGACCAGTTCAGTTATCAAAATACCACTAATTAGAAATTTTTTTATAAGATAGTATTAATGTTATATTATTATTATTTAAAATAAAATATTATATAACCCGTCGGGTCTGCCTGCCCCGCCTCAACAAAAACCCGTAAAAATACGGGTGGGAATTTCGTCAACTCGCCTTGCCCCATTTTAGGTGGGCCAACGGGCCATTCCGCTGGGCTCGACTCGTATTGATATCCCTAGTTAAATATAATCAATTAAATCATTCTTTCCTTTAAGAGAAACAATAGAAAAGGAAATTTCTTATTTAAGGGGAAAAAATAAAAAGATGTGCAACAATATATATATATATATATACATATATATTTATTACTCCTTTTGTTTTTATCTATTTTTTAGAAAATTTGATTTGTTTCAAAATATATGCCCTTTTAAGATTTTAAGGTGTAATTAAATGCTTCTTTATTAATTATACTCTTATTTTTTGTTTAAATCAAGAAATTAAAAAAATATTAATTAAGAAAGTGATATTAAATATAAAAAATAAATGGTGTATTAGGAACATACTATCTTCATTCTTGAATATGCAAAAAAATAACTACCTCACACTTTTTAAGAAAAGCAATTATGTTCATTTAATGTCATTGGACTCATCTAAAAAATGTATGCATTTTATTATAATACCTTTCATCAAAACAATTAAAAAAGTTTAGTCTTTCTCCATTAAAAATTAAAATGAGAACTAATTAAGAGTAATTTAGAGATACTTTCGCATTTAATGAACTTGAGTTAGTTAAATTTATAAATAATAATTTTAGAATAATTTTTTTGGTTGTTTATATTCAAGGACAGAGGTAGTAAATTGATAAAAAGACACATTAATTGCATTTATTAAAGGGTGTGTTATTACCTTAAAAGATAATGAGTTGGACCTTACACCGGCCTAGATGGTACAACACCGGAACAATGGCCATAACATGAAGATGCTCCACGCAAAGCACCTCGTGACACTGATCGACCCCTCCTAATCCCTTGACTGGAATCCCTTAAAACCAGAGTCGGGGAGAGCTTGACAAATGTGCTAGTGGCACACCGATAACTAACTTGTAGAGGGTGTCAAGAGTCTGTAGAGGTGTCAGATTTTCTTGTGATTTATGGATCTGTATTGACACAAAGTCACGTAGGACTCAACTGCCACCTAACTATATAAATATTTCTTATTTATGACTCACCAAGATACGTTACATTCTCTATCTTACGCCTAGACTGATTTGAGCGTCGAGGTATCCTTGCAAATGACACAATCTTTTGCTCATCAATGTAATTGACCCGTGTTATAACTAGAGATGAGACATCAAGACTTTTGACTCCTCACTAGACCAGAAGGTATAATACCGGATCCCCACGAGACTGATGTATGATACAAGAGAGAGTTAACGTCGCTAGTGATATTGTGTTATCCCCTCATACTAGATAGTTCAGATAGATAAAAAGAAACAAAGAAAGTACCTGTTAGCCAATGTGAAATGCCATTATTTAAGGAATTGAAAGTGAAAACTTTTTTTAGAAATTGAGTTCAATTGCTTGAAAATCAAGATGATAACATTAATGCTATTTTTAAATGCAAACTTTCTATTTTTGATTCCTTAACCAATGGACCTAGGCACACTGATCAACATTTACCTTTAAATGTGTAGGTGATGAAGGTTCACAGGTGCACACTAGAAAGGGGGTTGAATAGTGTGAATAATAAAATAAGCTTAAATCAATTTAAGGAAAGAAGATCAACACACGGAAGATATTATACTAGTTCACCTCAAAGCTAAATGCTACGTCCAGTCCTTGTTCATTCCAACAGGAGTTTTATAGAATGAATCCACTTATTAATGCCCATAATACTATGATACAAGTATTTTTTTTCTTCACTTAGCCTCTTCAGGCTAATTTACAGCAACAAATATTATTTCTTAGACCCAATCTCTCTAGGCTAACAAATAGCAACAAGTATTATTTTAACAAGCCTCTTCGGGCTCTACAACATACAAAAGTATGAAAGAGCTTAGTCCTAAGCCTTACAAACAAGACTCTAAGGAACTTAAGTTTTTTTGTTGTGAAACAACAAGTTCAGGATAAGAAAGAAAATAAAGCTTCCATGAAAGTTATTTATAGGAATATAAAAGTATGAAGTACAACCTATCAAGCTCTTTAAAACTAATTATGATTACAATAGAAAGACTTTGGTTTCTTGAGAAAAACTTAGTTTCAGCAATATGTAACAAGAGGCAACCTTTTTTTTAAATAGGCATTTAAAAAGAACTGTTGAGATAAAGAGAGATGAATTGATCTACTTAAGAAACACGTAGGGCCACTTGGAACTACTTGAACTTAAGAGTGGCAGGTGCATAAGGTATATGAAAAATCATCTGAAGTTTTGATACTTCTATATATTTCCATATTGGTGAAAGTAGACTACAAAGGGTTTCAACCTTGGCAAGTTTTTCTTAAAAGCTTGAAGAGAGTGTTGTCTTTAAAGACATGTTTTTGCAACAACTAGAAACTTCCTTTCATTCATTAGATACTTAATTCTAATGACTTGGGATGATTATTCATCCTTCTAATATTGTGCGTATCAAAAAATGATTCTTTAAGACGATCATCATAATTTAGATAGATTAAAATCAGGTTATTTCTCTGGCTTTACACAATATTCCTATTGAGCAAAACTTAAATAGCCATGAAAAGTTAGAACTTCAAATAGTTTAGTATTTGTATCATAAATCAAAATAATTAAGGGATTCATAGAATCTTATATGTTCTTTCATGGACTTAACATTCTCTCTCTTTTTTTATTAATGAAAAATAATATACTATTTTGCCTTTTAAGATAGATAACAGATGCTGAAATTAAAAGGAATGAAGGTTAGGGATATACCCCCTGAAGATATGTATCCTAAGAATTTGATTTGCTTTCCCTAAGCCTAAGGATTATTCTTTTAATAGAACCAAATCCTAACTAGGGTAACATAATTTCTTGAAAATAAGGCCAAGTTAAATTCTTGTAGAAGCTTTAACAAAGACCTTTCTTCTTTACAGGATAAAATTAGTCAACAGATAAATTATAACACTTATGCTATTATGGCATGATAAACAAATCAGGGCACAAGTAATTCCAGTCTTGTTAGAATAATTGAATTCTAGAGAAACTAAAAGAGAACAACTTTTGTCAAAAGAAATTTTTATTAAAGGCACTTGGAGTCATTACAAAGAAATGACACAACATAGAAACAACTTAATTTAAAAATAAACAACTTTTAAATATTCTTCCTTTTTTTTTAGTGGACAAAAAGATACAGATGACCAACAATAGGACCTAGCCATGCTTCTAAAGGAGGGATGCCAAGGAGTCCAAAATATCATCCTTCAATCTAGAGATTGACTCCTGAGCAATGCTTTTCGTGGCTTGCTTTAACTCAAAGACTTCAACATGTAACTTAGAAACTTCAACCTAAGTAGACTGAAGCTCGTTAGGATAAACTACAGGAGTAGCATGAGGGTGAGTATGATCAAGAGATGGAAGAGTAGGAAGCAGCAAATGAGTTGTAGTGGTTATGGGAGTGGCAAGAATAATAGATGGGTCAAGGGAAAGACGAGGGATAGAGAGAGAACGATTTGTAAATGGTTGTTTGAATAGAGGGTATGGTCCAAGTGAAGAAAGGTAAAAAGGGGCAAGAGGAGCAAAGTTCTGAAAATAATTGAAATAAGGTACAATTATTAGAACTAAAGATTTGGATATCCTCAAAACAACCAGAGATAAAGGTTGAGGGCACTAAGAAGGTGCATCTTAACCTTAAAGCAGTTTGTCATATGATGGAGCACCTCAACATAGGTCTTTGAATAGGAGATTGTAACACATAGCCTTACTTCATTCCTGTATAGCGTACTTTAGTTGATTTTTGATCAGTTGAAAGACCAAAAGAAGATGCTTCAACATGATTTCTAAAGTATTTATCCATGAGCCATCATCTATTGAGGTTCTCATAGGTGAAACCTCATTCAACCATCCTTTATCTGACTTTGTCTAGGATCAGACGCAAAAAGAATGCCTTGAAAACTTCTTCAGCACCATTTTTCCTTTATCTTCAAACTTGAAGGTCGTGAAAGGAGGCAGTCTGTCAAGCACAATATTCAAGATGGTGTTGGGGCCAACACTCATTCGAGGTACAACACATAGAGGGTTCTGATGGAGATGCTTCAAGATCATCAGCCGCTCGACATCCAGAAGACCTGGAAGGCCAAGCTCTTTAGAAGACAAGAGATTGTTCAACTATTCAGATAAAGGAATGGAAGTAACACGACCTTGGATTTTCTTTCAACAAGATCTCTAAGAACAATAGATCTTGCTACATAAGGCAAAAGAGGCCTCTCAATTCTCACAATCCTAGTCCTGATGGGAGTCAAACTGTTAAGATGTGGAACAAGAAAAGATTCAAGGATCATGTTTAAAGGAGGTCTGGTATAGGTAGGCATGGAACAACACTTCTGTTCTAGTCAAAGCTTAAGGAAAGACCTTCAAGCTGAGAAACTGTTTAGCTGAAAAGATTAGCAAGTATGGTGATAGTAGATGAAGATGATCCTATTTTCTATTAAGGGTTATCAGTAGGTTGATCCTCTTTGGTTCTAACCCTTTGGGCCACGGTCTTCTTTTTCATTCTCTTGGCAATTGGCTAACTTACTTCAATGACAGCATTCCTTTTAGAACCAACTAAGACATTAGAAAGATGAATCTTATCTTCCTCATCACTTGTATCTATTAGAATACATTGAATGACTAATTATGTCTCAGCCAAAACTTTAGTAGCACTAACAACAACATTTTCTTTGGTTATAGCTTCTTCTTCATCATCATTTCTTCTAGATAAGTCTTTACATCCTTGCCTCATCTCCAAATCAAATGACTCTTGAGGCTTCTTAAAATAAATCCCCAATTTAGCAATATTTACAAGAATGAACTTACTGCATTCCTTTCTTTCCATGGACTTAGTCCACCTTGAGAAGTCCAACATGAAGAATCTCTTTAGAATTTCATAAATCAGAGGAGCATAAAGGAGAGATGCTCCAGAATCCATCAGTACCTTCTTTATATGCTCAAAGATGAACACTCATAGGTTGATCTTCTAGTGTTGTAGTAGATTAAACTGACATAATCTGTCCAGCTGAGATATGTAATCTCTTGATCCTTCATAAGGAATCATCACTTTCTTTAGGATTGCAAAAAGAACCCCAAGAATCGGTTTTATCTTTGAACGGTGTAACATCCCAGTAATTAACTTAAATTACATTTTATTCATCCTGTAAAAATTAATTAGTGATTATTAAGTTTTAAATTAAATAAATGTAGAATTAAAATAATTAACTTAAGGGATTGGTTTAGAAAATAAAAAGAAAAGAGATTGAATTAAGAAGTTAAAAGATAAAGATAAAAAAATAAAAACATGAAATGATGATTTTACCCTTAAGCCTTAAAATTAGTTTTCCCTCCCCATTTTCCTACCTTTCCACACGTCTTCTTCTTACCTCTTGGCATCCTCCATGGTCGAATGCTTCAAGCTTCATAGAAGGCCTAATTTTTTGTCAAAACGTGAAATTGATCATAGTTATGGAATCCTGGAAGTAAAGTAAACACTTTGGTACCTTCAATTTTAAGTTTTGGTGTGGTTTTCTTTTCTCCAATTTCTTCGAGCGCCGGGTAGTGTTTGAATTTTGAGATCCTAAACTGGTTAAAAGATTCCTTGTAACCTCTGGATAACAATGGTGCTGACAAAATCTCGTTTTGACATTATTTAGGTTTTCAACCCAATGTTGGAAAGTTGTTACGTGAAGGGGTTCTATAGGCAAGAGTCGAAATAAGTCGAGGTAAGTTTTTAAGGCATTTTGAGGTTTAACAGTGGCTTTTGATATAGTGGATGTTCACCATCGACTAATGTGGTTTTGTTTTGGCGTTGTTAGGTGGCGAAATGAGCGCTGGAGAACCTTTAGGTGAGGTGAAACTTTGAAACAATTGTCAAAAGTGGAAACGGTAAGCTTTGAGAACCTTGAATGGGAGTTTGAAGCTATTTTGGTATAATGGGTTGTGTTCTCGAAGGCCAGAAATGCTAACTTGATCCTTAACTTTCTTCAATTTAGATACCATGTGAAATTGGTAAAGTCAGTGTTTGATTTGAAGCTTCAAAAACATGGAAGTGAGGTAACGGGGCTGTACATGGTGTATAAATTAATGAAAATAATATTAATGTCAAATTTGACGCATGGGAAAGGGTAGGATAGAATGCTAAATATATGTTGATATATATATGTAAATGTATATGGTGATATATATGGTGATATATCTAAATTATGTAAATGTATATGGTGATATACATATATATATATATATATATATATGTTGATGGATATTGTGAATGCTAAATTGATATGATGACGATAACGAGAATTAATTGTGTGATGGTGAACTATATAATTGTTCTTTTCTTGATGATATATATATCATGCATAATAATGAGATACTATGAACAATGTATTGAATGATGATGATTTTATGTGAATGTATAATGATGAGTTGAAATAATAATGATTTATAAGTGATCTTGATAATTGAGAAGCTATGAGAAATACTGTTAAATGAGATTATAGAGATTGATACACCTAAGTGACAGGTGGAGATCCCTTTTGATAGTTATAGTGCTAGGATGATTATGATTGAGAATTATCTGAGATGATATATATAATAAAGATATGATATGTGATTATTATGTGGTATGGATGGTCGATCGGTATAGTTACCCCTCGTTTTGGCTCCTATGGTCGAGCGTGGCCTAGTTGAGCTACCAAGTGGTCAGGTAGGACCCAGTGGTGAGGTAGGGAGCCAGGTAGGGCTTGGTGGTCTCGGTAGGTCATGGTTGGTTAGGTAGGATGTAACATCCCCGTTTTTAGTAGCAGTCTTATTTAGTAAAAATTGAAGTTTAGAAGGTCTGTAAGTGGTAAGAAGTGAATATACACCCCGTTGATAGTCTGTGGTATCTCAGAAATGTTATTTTTGTGCATAATAATGGAATTTATACGAACCATTAGTGAAATTATGCAAATTCCGAGTGAAATAGGCTCTGATCCGAGTGACAGAGTGAAATTCCGAGTGAAGGATTAGCACTTCCGACTGAAGGATGAAATTCCGAGTATAAGGTTATGTTATCCGAGTAATATATAACCAAGAAGGTTACTACCGAGTGGATCCTTGATCACAGAGACAACTAGAGTGAAGTGGGTTCAAGGGAACCACTTCTGGATGAATATTCCGAGTGAAAACACCCTTGAGAGACTCATTTCCGAGTCAGACCTTTCCAATTACTTCTTTTTGAGTGATAATCGTTATAATTATAGTATACCGAGTGAATAGACTCAATCAGAATTATAACCAAGTGCAATCCGAGTGAGTTGTCCAACTCAGGATCTCCCTAGAGAGGAAGAGAATAATATTCCGAGTAGAAAGATCTTCGAGTGTGGTGTTTTGGGTAGTAGAGTTCCGAGTAAGGGCATATTTGAATCCAGTATAACCTGTTCTAAGGGGCATGACCCCAAATATGCAATTCCGAGTGAAATATAGAGTAATAGAAGCTTATTCCGAGTGGAATATGTAGGACAGAGATATTTCCAAGTAAGGTTTATGTCTGTTACTCATTTTTCCGAGTGGTGAAAGACCTGAAAAGATTCTGAATGAAATGTATTTTGATGAAGGACTTAAAGGCTTGAGTAGTTAAGTATGAAATAAACCCGAGTGAATGAAACCCTTTAAGTGATGAAGAGTTTGAATAGACAAGAATTTATTAGGTCTGAATGAGAAACCCGAGTGAATGCTGAGGAGTTCCGAGTGAATGAATGCATATGTAGAGTTGATGCCTTCTACCGACTGAAATGTGTTATTAAAATTATTGGGAAGTGTTGATGGAAGAAATAGTGATTTAAGTTATGAATTCCGAGTGGTTATATATAAATATTGTGTGGTTAAAGAGTTACTTGGTTTGAATATGAGTGATGATAAATGAATGATACTAAGTGAACTGATACCGAGTGGAAAATGGTAGTGGGAACCGTTCTGAGCAAATAATAGTGTGCACAGAGCCATTTCCGAGTGAATCTAAGGTATATAAACAAAATCCGAGTGACACTCTTATGTGTGGGTCTTTTCCGAAAGGTGATGGCCTTAAATAGGCTTTTGATTGGAAAATATAGTTGAAGATGGTCTAAACCGAGTGAAAGGAGTGGAGAGAGAGACTTTAATACTCCTGCAAGTTAATTTCCAAATAAAGGATGTTATAATTCTGAGTGGAAACTATATATATATTCCGAATGAATATGGATATCCTTTTTCCGAGTGTAAAAAGTGATTTAATGTTGAGTTGACTAAGGAATGATTTAGTTAAGTGAGAATAGATTGTTTGCCGAATGGAAATCCTGAGTAAAGAGAATCCGACTGAATCCAGAAGAAATCCGACCTAGAGAGGAGAAATCCGACTAGATGCTTTAAGAAGAAACAATCATGAGTGAGGACTAAGAGAAATGAATCGGTTTTAGAAGATTTCCGAGCCAAGAAGGGCTGATTCGGATTTCTCTTAAGTAATCCAATGTCAGCACTCCACACCGGTTGGCTATTAAGTCCATTATTAGATTAGGAGTTCACACCGGACAGCTCTGAGCCGGTGTTTATCACAACACCACCCTCTTTCCACAGACGGTGTCCTCAACTCCTTCACACACACCGTCCTTAACTACTTTCGCACTCAACACCGCCCATTCCATACCGACCTCGCACTCCACGTCCTCACACTCCACACTGCTCACACAGCACACCGCCTCACACTCCACACCGCCCTCATACTGCACTCCGTCCTCACACTCCACACCGCCCTCTCTTAATACCGCCCTCATACTACACTCCGCCCTCACACACCCAATACCGCCCTCACATGTGATACCGACCTCTTTGCCAGCACTGAATATCTTTTTAATTCTACTTCAGATAGTGGTCAGCCCACTTAATCACATAAATCCAAAAAAAAAGAGTGGCACAATGAACCAATCGCAAGAGAAAGTTGCACCCATTATAATGCCTTTATATATTTTATTCTCAATCAATGCAAGGTTGACAATGAATTGAGTCAAAAGTTTCCATTATCCCACCTAATCCTCCAATTGGTGTCTCCCACTTGTCTCCTGCAACTATTAAACCAATGCATCACCAAGCCAAACGGTCAGAACCAAAAATTAAGAACTTCTTCCTCTTCCTTCTTCTCTCTTTCTCTTACGTACCAACACCAACATCTTTCTTTCTCTCTCAAGTTCCTCTCCTCTGTCTCACTATTTGAAGCAGGACAGTGAGGGGAACCTCTTTCTTTCCATCCAGGAACTTCATTGAGGTAAGGGGGTATATTCTTGGGTGCTCTGTGGGAAAACCGAGTGGAGGACAGATTCAATGTTATGTGAATTACATGCTTTGATTATATACATATATATATCTGTTACTAAATGCTTATAATCAGTTCAGAGTTGTTTGATTAAATGTTATGGTTATTGTTTTATATTGAATATATGTGTAACTAATTGATAAAAATACATGCTGATTGTTGGACTGTGAAAATATTAAGGAACCTGGGTGTTTATGTAAGTTCCTGTAAGGATTTATAAAATAGAAGTCGGATTCAGTGAGTAATAAGCTCAGATTTTATGAAAAACCGACTTGAGCATTCGGATAGAACATTTTACTCGGAAAATACATTATTTTCATCAGAAAGATACTCTCATCCTAATCCTACTCGGAATCTTATTTTATTTCACTCAGAAAAATGTTTCATCATTATGTTTCACTCGAAAAACGTATTATTTTTACTCGGAAAACATCTCAGTTTGAATTTCATTCAGACCACTCTTCCAAACACACATTTCACTCAGAAAACAGCTTAGCTTCATTCATGAAACCCTCTTCCAGTGATTTAACTCGGTAAACAACCTTATTTCACTCAGAGAATATTTCCTTATTTATTTTTACTCGGACAACACCTTCTCAGCTAAATTTACTCGGTAAACTCATGTTTCAGTCGGAACTTATATTGAATTCACTCAGAAAACTCCTTTGAGACTGATGTCTCTCGAAATCGTATTTTATTACACTCAGAAATTCAATTTTTACTCGGTTTCATCAACATCTTTCACTCATGAAATTCTTTCTTACTGATTTCACTCGGATTGATGCTTATTTTATCCAGAAACTTACTTCAGCCTGAATTTACTCGGTATCTAAACTCATTTCACCCAAAAAATTCATTTTTCACTCGGAACAGACTTATTTTACTCGGATAATTCAGTTTCACTCACTATTTAACTCATCCCATTCGGCAAACTCAATTTCTCACTAGGTATTAAACCTATTTTTCCTTAAAAAGTTTGGAAATCAACATTTCTACTCGGATATAATTTATTTCACTCGGAATCAGACCTGTTTCAATCGGAAAACAGCTTTCCAGTACAATTTCACTCGAATTTTTAGCCAGATCGCTTGGAGAACCCTTCTCTATATGATTCCACTCGGAATCATACTTATTTCACTCGGATTCACCCCTGTTCCACTCGGAAAACTCTGCTTTTAGAGTTTTTCACTTGAATTTTCAATTGGAAATTAATCTTTACTACTTTTTAAGTTATTGGTAAGTTATAATTATCATTATTATTAGTTTTATTATTATTATACATTGTTAACATCCAAATTATACGTAATTACATAAAGGATATATATTATTTTACTCTTTATGAAAGAATATATATATATATGATAGATATATTTCTAAAAATTAATAAACGAATATCTTACAAGGATTAAACGATATGATGAGACTGGAAATACATAAGATACCCAGGGATCTAATCATAAGAATAATGCATTTCGCATCATGAAAATATGTTTTGAAGAAGAAAAACTAGAGCATACACCTGGTACGCTGGAGGACATTCACGTTCAATCTCAGTAGAAGAATCTTGGGAGTACAACTGGAACGGCAACCCAATGGCATCAGAGTCGCGCCTGATAGCCGGGTGAGACGATGCAATTCTAGTGTACTTCGACTAAATGACGGGATGTATCTATGATCGTGAAGAGCCAAGTCCCAAGATGAAATGATATATATAATGATGAGAATCTATGAGTTCATTCGTACCATATGATAAAAGAAAGGGGACTTGGTGAGCTCCGATCGCTCTAGAATGGAAACGTTGTGCCCAAGAAATAACTTGAGCAGGATGGAATCCAAAGAATGAAAGGATGAAGATGGATTGATTTATTGGGCCCACATGCATCATGAGACTTAACCAAAGATAAATCATAATAAATCCAAACTCATGCATTCATTACAGCATATTTGATTGTTATAATTGTGAATATGTTATATGTACGATTTATTTCATGGTAATATGCTTGATTGTTATAACTGTGAACATGCTAAATATACGATTATGTGATGACAACATGCTTGATTGTTATAAATATGCTAAATGTATGATCTATGTGACATTGTATGTTAATTGGATTATGTCCGCACCGGATGAACCAATCAGGGTCTTGGGTTATACTCACCCTTACTGTTGAACATTTTTCAAAGGAATTAGAAACTCAAGAACCCGAGTGTGAAGATCAGCAATACGCTGAACCCATTGAGAACAATCATTAAGGATAGAATATTTATAATCAGACACCAGATGACTGTATAATATTTAAGGGTGCCTGCGTGCCCCATTCTGTTAAGAGTACAATTACTTACAGTTTGTGAATGGCTATGTGATATATACAATATTACTTCCGCTGATCTACCACGAAGAAAAAAAAATTCACTTTTTATAAAAACTGTTAACACTCTCAGTTAAATGGGATGAACCTACAGAAGGATTTGTCTTATCTAACCGAGGGTGTTACATAGGACCCCCAGCTGACGGTTGATCCTTTTAGTATCCGGGTACTAGAGAGTCTTATATATTATGTTGGTTGAGAGTTAGTTGTGCATTAATGCGGATTTTCCATGAGTTTTGATGAGATGAATGTAATGTTGATGACTTGAATTGTAAATTCTGAAATTGATGAGTTGATGACAAGTAATGACAATAGAACAATAAAAATGAATCAAGAAATAATTAGTAAAGTGAATCCAATCTATACTATGCTTTTCCCTGATATATAAATATATATATGTTATTTACATTGATTTATATTTCCAGTCACTCAGCCTTACTATTGTTGATAGTGACTGAAGACAGGGATGTAGCCGATGTTGTAGAGACAAGTGCCTGATGTAACACCCTCGGTTAGATAAGACAAATCCTTCTGTAGGTTCATCCCATTTAACTGAGAGTGTTAACAGTTTTCAGAAAAAGTGAATATATTTTTTTTTAATAAATACGTGGCAAATCAGCGGAAGTAATATTGTATATATCACATAGTCATTCACAAACTGTAAATAATTATACTCTTAACAGAATGGGGCACGCAGGCACCCTTAAATATTATACAGTCATCCGGTGTCTGATTATAAATATTCTATCCTTAATGATTATTCTCAATGGGTTCAGCGTATTGCTGATCTTCACACTCGGGTTCTTGAGTTTCTAATTCCTCTGAAAAATGTTCAACAGTAAGGGTGAGTATAACCCAAGACCCTGATTGGTTCATCCGATGCGGACATAATCTAGTTAACATACAATGTTACATAGATCATACATTTAGCATATTTATAACAATCAAGCATGTTGTCATCACATAATCGTATATTTAGCATGTTCACAATTATAATAATCATGCATATTACCATGAAATAAATCATACATATAACATATTCACAATTATAACAATCAATTATGCTGTAATGAATGCATGAGTTCGGATTTATTATGATTTATCTTTGGTTAAGTCTCATGATGCATGTGGGCCCAATAAATCGTTTCATCTTCTTCTCATTCTATGGAATATCACTATTCCAATCATCTAGAGCGATCAGGGTCCACCCAAGTTCCATGTGGTACAAATGAACTCATTGGTTCTCATCATTAATTTAAATATTTTTGGAACTTGGATCCCTACGATCATAGTTACACTCCGTCATTTAGTCAAAGTACACTAGAATTGCATCGTCTCACCCGGCTATCAGGCGTGACTCTGATGCCATTGGGTTGCCGTTCCAGTTGTACTCCCAAGATTCTTCATGGAGATCGAACGTGAGTGTCCTTCACTGTACCAAGTGTATGCTCTAGAGGTTTTTCTTCTTCAAAAATATTTTCATGATGCGAAATGCATTTATCTTATCAATTGATTCCTTGGGTATCTTATGTATTTCCAGTCTCATCATATCATTCTCAAGTTCTTTGAATTTCCTCAATCATTTAAACCTTGTAAGATATTCGTTTATTATTTAAAGAAATATATCTATTATATATATTCTTTTATAAAGAGTAAAATAATATATATTCTTTATGTAAATACGCATAATTTGGATATTAACAATGTATAATAATAATAAAACTAATAATAATGATAACAATATTAAGTTGACAGTAAATAATGATAATAATAGAATAAGAATAATAATTATAACTTACCAATAACTTAAAAAGTAGTGAAGATTAGTTTCCAATTAAAAATTCAAGTGAAAAACACTAAAAATAGAGTTTTCCGAGTGGAACAGAGGTAAATCCGAGTGAAATAAGTATGATTCGGAATCATACAAAGAAGGGTTCTCCAAGCGATCTGGCTAAAAATCCGAGTGAAATTGTACTGGGAGGCTGTTTTCCGACTGAAACAGGTCTGATTCCGAGTGGAATAAATTATATCCGAGTAGAAATGTTGATTTCCAAACTTTTTGAGAAAATAGGTTTAATACTGAGTGAAAAATTGAGTTTGCCGAGTGAGATGAGTCGAATACCGAGTGAAACTGAATCATCCGAGTAAAATAAATCTGTTCCGAGTGAAAAAATGAATTTTTCCGCATGAGATAGCTATGAATCCGAATGAAATAAACTGAGCAGAGTTTTCTAACTGAAATTAATAAATAATCTGAGTGAAACAGAAGCTGAACAATGATTTTCTTAACTAAATATCTTCAATTCTGAGTAAAACAAATTTCTGAGTGAATTAAAATATAAATCCGTGTGAGGTCAGTAGGAAAAATGGTTTCCTGAGTAGCATTGTTTGTAAATCCGAGTGAAAATCATTCTGCTGACTGGAATACCTTCGAGTAAGGTAAATTCGAGTGAAATAATTCCTGATTCCGAATGGAATTAGGTTGATACAAGTTTTCTGAGTAAAATAGGTGTAACACCGAGTGAAATAATTAAGATTTCGAGTGTAATAAGCACGATTTCAAATAAAATCAAGCTGAGAGGGTCTTCTAAGTAAAACAGTTCTAAATCCGAGTGAAATCAATCTGAAAGAGTTTCCTTAGTGAAGTTAAAATGCCTTCCAAGTGAAACATAATGAAGAAGCAATTCTCTGGGTGAAATTAATCTAATTCTGAGTGAAATAAAATAGGATTCCGAGTGGAATTAGTCTAAAAGGAATTTTGTGAGTAAAAATGTTTGTGAATCCAAGTGAAAATGTGTCTCCAAGTGAAATAAAATCTGATTCCGAGTGGAATCAGTATGAAAATGGTTCCTGAGTAAAAATAAGATAAGTTCCGAGTGCAACATGAGTTTACCGAGTGAAATTAATTAAAAAGGGTTCTGTCTGAATGAAATAATATAAATCCGAGTAGAATAACTGCTTGCTGAGTAAAATAAAGTGTTTACCGAGTGAAATAAGACTGGGAAGCTACTGACCGAGAGCAATAGAGTGTTTTCCGAGTGAATTTTCTGAAAAGGGTTCTGAGTAAAAGATAACTATATTTTTCTGAGTGAAATTAAGTCAAATTCCGAGTGAAATAATTTAAGAAATAAATTTTCGAGTAAAATAAGACTTGGGAGATGCTGTCCGAGAGAAAAAGAGTGTTTTCCGAGTGAAATATAGTATTTTCTGAGTGAAATATGTTATATCCGAATGAAAATGAGTTAGTAATTAAAGAATCCGATTGAAATGATACCAAAACCGATTGGATTGGCCCAAAACAGAACCTGTTATCATTAAACTCATAGTTTTTCACTGGAAATCACACGGTACCCATGATTCTTAGCATTTTCAGTCCAATAAGTACATGTCATATCACAATTCATCACTCGGTAACAGATATATATATATACATGCATATACAGATATCAATATAAAGCATTTAATTCATACACACTGAATCTGTCCCCACTCGGTTTTTCCCACAAGGCACCCAAGAATATACCCCCTTACCTCTATGAAGTTCCTGGAGGAGAAGAAAGAGGCTCCCTTCACTGTCCTGCTTCGAATCCGAGTGAAACAGAGGGGAAAGGAGAGGGAAAAACTTGCTGGAAAAGAGAGTGATGAAGAGTGTTGGGTCGTGTGTGTGTGGTGTGAGTTCTGAGGGCCTTGAACTCGTTTAAATAGGGAGAGAGTGAGTGGGAAGACAAGTGGAAGACAACTTTTCTGAGTGGCATGCTGAGTCAGTGCCCATTTCTGAGTGGTATGCTGAGTCAGTGCCCATTTCCGAGTGGTATGCTGAGTCAGTGCCCATTTCTGAGTGGTATGCTGAGTCAGTGATAATGGAAGTGTCACTAGGGATTAAACAAGTATATATGCTGAGTCAGTGTCCATTTCTGGTCGTCCACCATCCATAATGTGCACGATTGGATTTAAATATCATTAAAAGACAAAATTGAAGTCAAAACGCACTTCTGTCAGTGAATTTCGACTGGAATATTTGAATACCGAGTGAAATTACACTCGGTTAACACTTCTGTCAGTGAATTCCAACTGGAATTCCCACTTCCGAGTCTCAATTGTAATTCTTCACTCGGTTTTAGTCGAAACCGACTCAGGTACTCGGTTTTTCACTCGGTAATACCTCTTCAGACCGAGTCCTTTCTTTCTCAGTGAATCTTTACTCGGAAATCCGAGTCTTCCTTCACTCAATTCACTCGGTTTAGACCATTACCTCTCGGACCAATACCCACTCGTACTTCTCTCACTCGGTTTTTGGGGCAGTGGAGTGTAGCTCACTCGGAATTGACTTCCTCCACCATTTTCCACTCGGTTTCCTAAGCAATTACATAAGAAACCGTTCGGAATACTTCCATATAACACGTTCCACTCGGTAAGAAGCATCAAATCAACATAAACTTGAGTGTTTAAGCTTTCTTTCACTCGGAATACTTCAACCAGTGTAGTCTCCTTCAGAATAGGAAGTATTCAACTTGGAACCGAGCCTTTCTAGGGTGTTTTCACTCGGATTTTCACTCAGAAGTGATTCTTTTGATCACTCTTCACTCAGAATTGCATCTCAGTCAGGATTCTACTCGGTGGTAGTCCCTTTAGTCATGTTTTACTCGGAAAACATGACACTGGCTCGGAATTCCATCCTCCACTCGGAATTCCTGATCCTTCACTCGGAATTCTTCTCTGTCACTCGGAACAGAGCCCTTTTCACTCGGTTTTTGCATAATTTCACTAATATTCCATATAAACTCTATTATTACGTGCAAAAATGACATTTTTGAGGTACTATAGACCATCAACAAGGTATATATTGACTTATTCTTGCTTACAAACCCTCCATAATTAAAATTTACAAGGATAAAATTGTTTCTAAAAACAGGGATGTTACATTCTCCCTTCCTTTTAGAAATTTCGTCCTGAAATTTAAAGTTAAAACAATTGAGGGTACAATTCTCTCATTTTCTCCTCAATTTCCCAAGTAGCATCCCCATCATCTGTCTGACTCCAAATTACCTTGACCAAAGAAATTTCTTTGCCTCTTAGCTGTTTGAGACGTCGGTCAGCAATCTTAACCGGCGATGCTTCAAAGGTAAGATTTTCTTTCAGAACAAATTGATCGGGACTTAGAACATGATCAGGGCTTGGTACATATTTGCGGAGTTGAGAGACATGAAATACATTGTGAAGGTTTGTCAGCTCGGGTGGCAGAGCAATGTGGTATGCATGAGTTCCTATCTTTTGCAGAATCTGATAGGGTCCTACGTATCTGGGGCTTAACTTCTTGGCCTTCAAAGCTCTTCCTACTCCAGTGGTAGGGGTAACTTTGAGAAATACATGGTCACCTTCTTCAAATTCTAATGGCTTTCGTCGCTTGTCATAGTAACTCTTTTGTCTATCTTACGAAGCCTTCATTGCCATTTGAATCCTCTGAACTTGTTCTGTTGTCTTCTGAACAATCTCTGGTCCAATTATTGTCTTTTCACCAGTTTCATACCAACATAAAGGTGTATGGCACTTTCTTCCATACAAAGCTTCATAAGGGGCCATTCCGATGCTTGCATGATAGTTGTTGTTGTAAGTGAATTCAATGAGTGGAATGTATTCTTGCCAACTTCCTCTATGTTCTAGGACACAAAGACGCAATAAATCTTCAAGAGTCTTGATTGTTCTTTCTGATTGTCCATCTGTCTGTGGATGATATGCGGAACTTAACTTCAGACGAGTTCCTAGAGCTTGTTGCAGGCTCTTCCAAAACTGTGATGTGAAACGAGGATCTCGATCGGACACAATCACAGTGGGAGTTCCATGTAATTATACAATCTCCTTGATATAGATCTGGGTGAGTTTTTCTAGGGAATACTTCATATTAACAGGAATGAAGTGAGCGGTCTTTGTTAATCGATCCACGATTACCCAAATAGCATCACATCCAGTTGATGTTCTGGGAAATCCACTCACGAAGTCCATAGCAATCTCATCCCATTTCCATTCTGGAATATCCAAAGGATGAAGGGTCCCACTTGGTCATTGTTGTTCCGCCTTTACCTTCTGACACATCAGGCAAGCTGTTACATACTCAGCGATATCCCTTTTCATTCCTTGCCACCAGAATAATTTCTTCAAGTCTTGGTACATCTTGGTTGATCCTGGGTGGATACTGTACTTACTTTTGTGTGCTTCATCCAGGATAGATCTCTTAAGATCTGCTTTGACCGGAATACAGAGCCTCTGTTGATACTTGATCACTCCATGTTCATTTTTGCTAAACTCTGAGACTCCTTCTTTTGTCTTTTCTGCTAGATCTTGTAATTCCTGGTCATTGGCTTGAGCTTCTTTGATTTGTTCCAAGAAATCATTAGAAATTTTTAGTATTCTAACCATAAGGCTTCCCCTTTTTGGTGTTACTGCTAGGTTCAAATCACGAAACTGTTCAATCAGTTCTAACTCCTTTGTCATCATATATGATAGACATAGGGCTTTTCTACTGAGTGCATCAGCCACAACATTAGCTTTTCCAGGATGATATCGGAGTTCAAAATCATAATCTTTGATAAATTCCATCCACCTACGTTGTCGCATATTCAACTCCTTCTGGTCGAATAGATACTTCAAGCTTTTGTGATCACTGAAGACTTCAAAGTATGTACCATACAAGTAGTGTCTCCAGATTTTCAAGGCAAACACAATAGCAGCTAATTCCAAGTCATGTGTGGGATAATTAACTTCATGCGTTCTTAGCTGTCTTGAAGCATAAGCAACAACCTTTCTTTCTTGCATTAGGACACATCCTAGTCCTTGTTTTGACGCATCACAGTACACTTCATATGGCTTGGCAGGATCTGGCAAAATCAAGACAGGTGCACTAGTGAGTCGTTGGCGTAACTCCGTAAAACTGCTTTCGCATTTGTCAGTCCATTCGAATGGTTGATCTTTACGAGTCAGTTTAGTTAAAGGTGCTGCAATTCGAGAGAAATTCTCGATGAATCGACGATAATATCCAGCCAGTCCAAGGAAACTGCGGATTTCTGTCACATTCTTGGGTTGTTCCCAATTTAATACAGCTTCTACCTTTGTAGGATCCACAGCAATTCCTTCCTTAGAGATGACATGTCCTAAGAATTTCACTTCTGTCAACCAGAATTCACATTTTGAAAACTTGGCGTACAATTGCCTTGCACGCAAAGTGTTCAGAACAATTCGAAGATGCTCCTCGTGTTCCTCATGGCTCTTGGAGTAGACGAGAATGTCGTCAATGAATACAACCACGAATTTGTCCAAGTACTCATGGAAGATTCGATTCATGTACCCCATAAACACTGCAGGTGCATTTGTAACTCCAAAGGGCATAACAAGATACTCATAGTGCCCATAGCGTGTTCTGAATGCCGTTTTGGGTACATCGTCTTTCTTTACCCTGATTTGATGATAGCCTGATCGCAGATCAATCTTTGAGAAGATAGTGGCTCCTCGTAATTGGTCCATCAAATCATCAATCCTTGGAAGAGGGTAACGGTTCTTGATCGTAGCTTTATTTAACTGACGATAGTCAACACATAACCGCATACTGCCATCCTTCTTTTTAACTAGAAGAACTGGTGCTCCCCAAGGTGAGACACTGGGTCTAATCATTCCTTTCTCTAGAAGTTCTTCTAATTGTTCTTTGAGTTTACTGAGTTCCTTGGGTGACATCCGGTAAGGAGCAATAGAGATTGGTCCCACGCCCGGTATAATATCAATGCTGAATTCGACTTCTCTCTCTGGAGGTAAATCTCGTATGTCCTCAGGGAATACTTCTGGAAATTCTTGAACAACAGGGATCTGTTCAAGTTGAGAAGTGGCCTTACTTTCAGTTTCAGTAAGGATCATGTATAGTTGGACTTCTTTTGAGATTACCTTTTCTGAGCTAACAAGGCAAGAATTTGTGACTTGATCATATTCAGATGTAGTAGACCCGTGAGAGATGGATCTATTATGACAGTCAATCAGAATATGATTGGCAGCAAGCCAATTCATCCCTAGAACAATGTCTAGATCAATCAAAGGTAAACATATCAGATCTACCTGATAAGCTTTCCCTTCGATGTTAAGAGGACATTCTAGACATATACGAGTAGAGCAAATGGGCTTATTGGCGGCAGTTGTGACAATCATTTGATAGGGCAGAGAGGTTGTAGGAAGCTTTAAATGTTTTACACAATTCTCAGATATGAAAGAATGAGTGGCTCCAGAATCATATAATACATTTAATAGAGTACTTCCTATAAAGCATGTACCTTGCACAAGATCGTTCTCTTGTGATACTTCTGCACCATTCATGGTAAAAACTCTGGCATTTCCCCCTGGCCTTCCGGTTGAGTTGTTTTCGGGCCTTCTAGGATTATTGTTCTGTCTGAAGTTGTTGTTGCGGGGAACATTCTGTACTCTTGGGGCATTATTTGCAGGGGTATTTGTAGCAGGTACCATATTCCCTTGGCCTGTTGGTCGCACTACCTGTCTTTGAGTCATCTGTTGCTGGTTGTTAGTATTTTTAAACCAACAGTCAGCATCACGATGTCCAGTCCGTCCACAAATTGTACAGGCTCTACAATTTACTGCCATATGTGGTCCTCCGCAAATATAGCATTTCAGGTTCCGATTGTTCCCTTGATCTTTTGAAGGATTTCGGTTGGCTGAGTAAGGTGGTCGGGAATATGGTCGATCTCCTCGAAAATCCCTTCTTTGTTGTTGGTCTGGCATCCGTCGCTCGGGGCCATGACTGGACGTTCCAGGTCGTCGAAGATTAGAGGTGTTCTCAAATATGCGGCATCTGTCAATTAAAGTAGTGAATTGTGTAATTTGTTGACAACATATGGCTTGACGAATCTCATGTCGTAGCCCTGCTTTGAACTTTGCACATCTTGACACTTCTCCCATATGAGTGTAGTAGGGACAACATTTTTCCAGTTCATCAAACTTAGCAGCGTACTCCCCAACAGTCATATTGCCTTGTTTCAGATTGAAGAATTCCTGCTCCTTTTGCCTCCTTATGTCTTCGGTGAAATATTTAGTGAGAAATTCTATCTTAAATCGTCCCCAAGTAATGATATGCCCATCAGTAGCTAGTCTGACTCTAGCATGAGTCCACCAGTGTTCTGCTTCTCCAACCAGCATGAAGACAGCAAAGGTTACACAATCCTCATCAGAACATCGCATAGCGACAAAAATCTTTTCAAGGTGTTCAATCCATAGTTGTGCTCCTTCTGGATTGAAGCCTCCTTTGAACTGCGTAGGATTGTTTCTTTGAAAATCAGCTAATCCTTGTCTGGCAGAAGCATGAGGTAACTCTTGTCTTTCTATTACCTCCACAATTCTGGTAAGAAGATTCTCCATCACGTGATTGTTATTTTGGCGTGCCATTGGGAATTTGCTGAAAGAATATCAACAAATAGATTCAGGGTATGCGTTATGTGGAGTATTCCACATAGGATATTTAGTCTTAGGAGTGTTATGGACTGTTCAATATTTCTATCAGAGTACGTGGAAACCTAATGGTCCACTCCACAAGCTTAATGAATCGACTATGCTCTGATACCACCTTTTGTAACACCCTCGGTTAGATAAGACAAATCCTTCTGTAGGTTCATCCCATTTAACTGAAAGTGTTAACAGTTTTCAGAAAAAGTGAATATATTTTTTTTTTTATAAATACGTGGCAAATCAGCGGAAGTAATATTGTATATATCACATAGTTATTCACAAACTGTAAATAATTGTACTCTTAACAGAATGGGGCACGCAGGCACCCTTAAATATTATACAGTCATCCGGTGTCTGATTATAAATATTCTATCCTTAATGATTATTCTCAATGGGTTTAGCGTATTGCTGATCTTCACACTCGGGTTCTTGAGTTTCTAATTCCTTTGAAAAATGTTCAACAGTAAGGGTGAGTATAACCCAAGACCCTGATTGGTTCATCCGATGCGGACATAATCCAGTTAACATACAATGTCACATAGATCATACATTTAGCATATTTATAACAATCAAGCATGTTGTCATCACATAATCGTATATTTAGCATGTTCACAATTATAATAATTATGCATATTACCATGAAATAAATCATACATATAACATTCACAATTATAACAATCAATTATGTTGTAATGAATGCATGAGTTCGGATTTATTATTATTTATCTTTGGTTAAGTCTCATGATGCATGTGGGCCCAATAAATCGTTTCATCTTCTTCTCATTCTGTGGAATATCACCATTCCAATCATCTAGAGCGATCAGGGTCTGCCCAAGTTCCATGTGGTACAAATGAACTCATTGGTTCTCATCATTAATTTAAATATTTTTGGAACTTGGATCCCTACGATCATAGTTACACTCCGTCATTTAGTCAAAGTACACTAGAATTGCATCGTCTCACCCGGCTATCAGGCGCGACTCTGATGCCATTAGGTTGCCGTTCCAGTTGTACTCCCAAGATTCTTCATGGAGATCGAACGTGAGTGTCCTTCACTGTACCAAGTGTATGCTCTAGAGGTTTTTCTTCTTCAAAAATATTTTCATGATGCGAAATGCATTTATCTTATCAATTGATTCCTTGGGTATCTTATGTATTTCCAGTCTCATCATATCATTCTCAAGTTCTTTGAATTTCCTCAATCATTTAAACCTTGTAAGATATTCGTTTATTATTTAAAGAAATATATCTATTATATATATTCTTTTATAAAGAGTAAAATAATATATATTCTTTATGTAAATACGCATAATTTGGATATTAACAATGTATAATAATAATAAAACTAATAATAATGATAACAATATTAAGTTGACAGTAAATAATGATAATAATAGAATAAGAATAATAATTATAACTTACCAATAACTTAAAAAGTAGTGAAGATTAGTTTCCAATTAAAAATTCAAGTGAAAAACACTAAAAATAGAGTTTTCCGAGTGGAACAGAGGTAAATCCGAGTGAAATAAGTATGATTCCGAGTGGAATCATACAAAGAAGGGTTCTCCAAGCGATCTGGCTAAAAATCCGAGTGAAATTGTACTGGGAGGCTGTTTTCCGACTGAAACAGGTCTGATTCCGAGTGGAATAAATTATATCCGAGTAGAAATGTTGATTTCCAAACTTTTTGAGAAAATAGGTTTAATACTGAGTGAAAAATTGAGTTTGCCGAGTGAGATGAGTCGAATACCGAGTGGAACTGAATCATCCGAGTAAAATAAATCTGTTCCGAGTGAAAAAATGAATTTTTCCGCATGAGATAGCTATGAATCTGAATGAAATAAACTGAGCAGAGTTTTCTAACTGAAATTAATAAATAATCCGAGTGAAACAGAAGCTGAACAATGATTTTCTTAACTAAATATCTTCAATTCTGAGTAAAACAAATTTCTGAGTGAATTAAAATATAAATCCGTGTGAGGTCAGTAGGAAAAATGGTTTCCTGAGTAGCATTGTTTGTAAATCCAAGTGAAAATCATTCTGCTGACTGGAATACCTTCGAGTAAGGTAAATCCGAGTGAAATAATTCCTGATTTCGAATGGAATCAGGTTGATACAAGTTTTCTGAGTAAAATAGGTGTAACACCGAGTGAAATAATTAAGATTTCGAGTGTAATAAGCACGATTTCAAATAAAATCAAGCTGAGAGGGTCTTCTAAGTAAAACAGTTCTAAATCCGAGTGAAATCAATCTGAAAGAGTTTCTTTAGTGAAGTTAAAATGCCTTCCAAGTGAAACATAATGAAGAAGCAATTCTCTGGGTGAAATTAATCTAATTCTGAGTGAAATAAAATAGGATTCCAAGTGGAATTAGTCTAAAAGGAATTTTGTGAGTAAAAATATTTGTGAATCCGAGTGAAAATGTGTCTCCAAGTGAAATAAAATCTGATTCCGAGTGGAATCAGTATGAAAATGGTTCCTAAGTAAAAATAAGATAAGTTCCGAGTGCAACATGAGTTTACCGAGTGAAATTAATTAAAAAGGGTTCTGTCTGAATGAAATAATATAAATCCGAGTAGAATAACTGCTTGCTGAGTAAAATAAAGTGTTTACCGAGTGAAATAAGACTGGGAAGCTACTGACCGAGAGCAATAGAGTGTTTTCCGAGTGAATTTTCTGAAAAGGGTTCTGAGTAAAAGATAACTATATTTTTCTGAGTGAAATTAAGTCAAATTCCGAGTGAGATAATTTAAGAAATAAATTTCCGAGTAAAATAAGACTTGGGAGATGCTGTCCGAGAGAAAAAGAGTGTTTTCCGAGTGAAATATAGTATTTTCTGAGTGAAATATGTTATATCCGAATGAAAATGAGTTAGTAATTAAAGAATCCGATTGAAATGATACCAAAACCGATTGGATTGGCCCAAAACAGAACCTGTTATCATTAAACTCATAGTTTTTCACTGGAAATCACACGGTACCCATGATTCTTAGCATTTTCAGTCCAATAAGTACATGTCATATCACAATTCATCACTCGGTAACAGATATATATATATACATGCATATACAGATATCAATATAAAGCATTTAATTCATACACACTGAATCTGTCCCCACTCGGTTTTTCCCACAAGGCACCCAAGAATATACCCCCTTACCTCTATGAAGTTCCTGGAGGAGAAGAAAGAGGCTCCCTTCACTGTCCTGCTTCGAATCCGAGTGAAACAGAGGGGAAAGGAGAGGGAAAAACTTGCTGGAAAAGAGAGTGATGAAGAGTGTTGGGTCGTGTGTGTGTGGTGTGAGTTCTGAGGGCCTTGAACTCGTTTAAATAGGGAGAGAGTGAGTGGGAAGACAAGTGGAAGACAACTTTTCTGAGTGGCATGCTGAGTCAGTGCCCATTTCTGAGTGGTATGCTGAGTCAGTGCCCATTTCCGAGTGGTATGCTGAGTCAGTGCCCATTTCTGAGTGGTATGCTGAGTCAGTGATAATGGAAGTGTCACTAGGGATTAAACAAGTATATATGCTGAGTCAGTGTCCATTTCTGGTCGTCCACCATCCATAATGCGCACGATTGGATTTAAATATCATTAAAAGACAAAATTGAAGTCAAAACGCACTTCTGTCAGTGAATTCCGACTGGAATATTTGAATACCGAGTGAAATTACACTCGGTTAACACTTCTGTCAGTGAATTCCGACTGGAATTCCCACTTCCGAGTCTCAATTGCAATTCTTCACTCGGTTTTAGTCGAAACCGACTCAGGTACTCGGTTTTTCACTCGGTAATACCTCTTCAGACCGAGTCCTTTCTTTCTCAGTGAATCTTCACTCGGAAATCCGAGTCTTCCTTCACTCAATTCACTCGGTTTAGACCATTACCTCTCGGACCAATACCCACTTGTACTTCTCTCACTCGGTTTTTGGTGCAGTGGAGTATAGCTCACTCGGAATTGACTTCCTCCACCATTTTCCACTCGGTTTCCTAAGCAATTACATAAGAAACCGTTCGGAATACTTCCATATAACACGTTCTACTCGGTAAGAATCATCAAATCAACATAAACTTGAGTGTTTAAGCTTTCTTTCACTCGAAATACTTCAACCAGTGTAGTCTCCTTCAGAATAGGAAGCATTCAACTTGGAACCGAGCCTTTCTAGGGTGTTTTCACTCGAATTTTCACTCAGAAGTGATTCTTTTGATCACTCTTCACTCAGAATTGCATCTCAGTCAGGATTCCACTCGGTGGTAGTCCCTTCAGTCATGTTTTACTCGGAAAACATGACACTGGCTCGGAATTCCATCCTCCACTCGGAATTCCTGATCCTTCACTCGGAATTCTTCTCTGTCACTCGGAACAGAGCCCTTTTCACTCGGTTTTTGCATAATTTCACTAATATTCCATATAAACTCTATTATTACGTGCAAAAATGACATTTTTGAGGTATTATAGACCATCAACAAGGTATATAGTGACTTATTCTTGCTTACAAACCCTCCATGATTAAAATTTACAAGGATAAAATTGTTTCTAAAAACAGGGATGTTACACCTGATATGCCTAAAGCAATGCCACGAAGTGTGGGTTATTAATATACATGTGTAAATATGTAAACTTGTCATGTTTTGAGTGTTTATGGCTATAGTGATGGTTTACATAAATAGTTGTATATGTGTGTGTAATGGTTCTTTGTGGTGCATGTTGACCAATGACTAATGAGTATGATCGTGGTGATGATCTGATTGTGGAGTTATAGACCTAGAAACAGTCAGGTGGCTATATATATATATGATGATTATGATTGATAATGAGAAGGTATGCTTGATAATGATATCCTAATGCGATGATGGATGTGTGAGATGATGTCCAAGAATTGTACATGGCACTGAGCCATTGATTGTTAATGTGTGATAATCATGGGCAGGTTATTGTGATTGTAACATCCCAAATTTTATAAAAATGATTAATTGAGAAGAATAAATATTAAATAATTATAAATGGGTTAATAAGTGTCCCAAAAATATTGAAATAATTAAATTGGGATTTATGAGGGTTATTTATAACTTATTGAGGCTTTAAGAGTTAAAATTATACTGACTAACATATGGGTGTCGGACCAAGTATCTCCAATTGAGATGTCATTGGTCAGGGCTGTTAAGAATATTATAAGGGATCCAGATATATATTCGGAATAATTTTTAGATAAGGTATTGAGTCCGAATAGGGATCTTGTTTATTATAAAACGGGAAATGTTTTAATGAGGGACCAAGTTATAACTTATTTTCCTTCTTCCTCTTTTATTTTCACGTGTGGCTTCTCCTCCCTCCCCCTTATTTTCACCATTCCTTTCTCCCTCACACAAACACTCTCTTTTCTTTTCTTCCTCCCAAAGCCTAAAAAAGGAAATTGGTGTACATTTCTCCTCCTCCATTTTCGGTTGCCATCTTCAAGCTTGGAGGAGATGATGTTGAATGGAAGCTCTCCTTCTCCCTCTTGGATCTTCATCACCTTCTCCCTCTCTTGGAAGCCCATTATGGTTTCTTGGCTTAAGGTATGTTACCCTCCATTTTGATGAGCTTAAGCCTTAGGTTTTGAGTCTTACTTGCTTGGGAGAGTGGTATATGTATGGGTTTAGGAATGGGAGCCATTTTTGGTGTAAAACCCAAAGGTGGGGTGTGATTTATATGTGTTTTTGGATGGGTATGAAGGGGTATACGAAAATTTCAAGGTCAGAGATGAAAGATAATGGTTGTTAGTGGTGATTGTTGGATTTTAATGGAACCCTAACCATAGGAATTGGGGGAAATAAGTAATAATGCCATGAAAAATGATTTTTAGTGAAAACCCATGATAATGTGTGTGGGGTGTTGTTAATGATGGAGATTGATGGTTATTAGAAATGGTCATTGAGTTTTGATGAAACCCTAAGTGTTGGTGATTTGGGGCTTTTGGCATAGAGGGTGAAATTAATGATGTGATTGTCATGGGAATGGTTTTATGGATAGAGATAATGTTTGGAAATGTTTGGTATGATAATTGAGTTGAGTAGATTTTAATGAGATCCCAATCTTGAGGTTTGGAAGATGTGGGCATGTGAGTATATATGTATATGATTGATTAAAGGAATTGATTTTGAAAATGAATATATGATGTTTAATGTGTGATGTTGTTATTGTGCTGATAATGGTAATGTTGGTGGCCATTGATGATGGAGTAATGAAATAGAATATGATTTAATAACGCTTTAGGCCATGATATTGCAAATTGAAATTGTTGATGGACAATGGCCTTAAATGAAGCTAAAGGCTTATGTTGAAAATGATAAATAGATAATTTGTATGATGATTTAAAGGCCTTATGGATAAGGGATGTGAGCTTATTGTTGTTGGGTTGGTTAACCCTTTTAAGATTTAGAGAATCTTGGTTTCGAGAAAGGAATTGCTGAAACTTATCCTAAGTATAAGGATGAGTGTTTAGACAAGTCTAGGACTTGATATTGAGCTTTAAGAGATAAGCCTTATAATGGCTTATTAATTACATGTGTATATGTGTGCAATATGTAGATTCAATGTCGAATGATAAAGCGGAGCATTTGGAGCATTGGAATCGTGGTTCTTCTCTCGAGGTAGGAGAGGAGTTTGCATTTCAAATTGCATGAGTGAATAATTGTTGAATTATGTATATGTATGAACTCATGCATTGCCTTGCCATAATTATGTTGAATGTTGAATTAATGACGTGATGAATGATAGGCTTGGCAAATTGTTGAATTTTAGAAACTATATATATATATATATATATATATATATATATATATGAGATGGTGATGAATGGTTAGTGGTCCCTTGATGGGAATTGATGCATTGTAATGAAAGATCCATCATGAAATGAACTATAGATGGTTTAGGTCATATTGTAGTTCATAAAGTGCATTTTTAATGCATAATCATGGAAGTGAAAGGGTCAAATAGAGTTTTATGTGGATTTGATGGCATAGGGTAGTTCCAATAGCTTCCACTTATGAATTAAAACTTGTGATAATTTGAATGGGTTAATTTAAGTGAAAAATGACCCTTGAGTTGCATTAAAATGGCTTAAAACGGGTAAAACACGTTTATACGCATAAGTCCTTCATTTTTGAGAATTTTTTAGTGTGGCTGGTGGCCACACATCATAAATGATATATATATGAATTTTTGAGTGTGGCTGGTGGCCACACATCATAAATGATATATATATATATATATATATATATTGGTGTTAAAATTTGGTAGAGTTTGGATTTGATATGAAAGAGTTAGGGGGATTAGAAGTTCCAAAAATGTAACCTTTCTGCATAAAATAGGTTTTGTGTTGTCATGAATCGATTCACAACAGTGTGTGAATCGATTCAAAGTGTTCTGGATTTATTGTTCAATTTGGCAAAATCGTGTGAATCGATTCACACTAAGCATTGAATCGATTTAATCTCTTCTGTTTTCACTGTTTATGGCATTCACTCACGCGTGAATCGATTCACCAATATGTAGGAATCGATTCATCCTTTCAAATCATGTGATCCTGTACCTTGCAATCACGTGAATCGATTCATATACATGTGCGAATCGATTCCCACCTCTCTGTTTGTCAATTTTGGGATTTTTGGGCGTATGAATCGATTCACCATATATGGGAATCGATTCATGGTCCTGTTATGGCCACTGTTATGTTATTTTTCCAACTACTCTGTTTTCTTTGCTATTTTTGGCTCGTTTGGGCATCTTAATAACATTTTTGGCCTCCGACTTCTTCATAAAAGTTGTAGATAATTATGTTACAGAGGTGTGAGAATTGGTCTCACTTTAATTGGAGTTTCCTAACTCTCATTAGATGAAAAATACCGAACCTACTACGTTGAAAAAAAAAATCAAGTTTAAGAGGGTTTTGAACCTAACTTTTTATGGTTGTCAAATTGGGACTAATAGGTGATATTTGTGACATGTCCCACTATCCTTAAGACTAAGAGTAAGCTTTTCTCATGTCTTAGTATTGGAATTTATCATGAGCTTAATATTACTCCAAACCCTTTTATTACGTGAAAACGAGATATTGTATTAGGGGTATATGATGATGGTGAGTCTAGGTGGTGATGATATTGATTGACACATGTTATGAGAATATGAATATTCACCACTAATGATATTGAATGATGGTTGGTGTATAACACACCTTGTATGGTGATGAAACTAATGAGAGATGATTGTACGACAATATATTTATTACAAGTCGATGAATCAGAGATGATATTGATAATGAATGATGATGGGTGAGATTGTTAATCATTCCATGAATAGAGGATGGTTGCTATTATTGATGATTTGTTGAATACTGTTGTGTTTGATACAAATGTGATCTTGTATGTGTGGTTTGAATTATATTTGTGAATTATTGTGAATACCACACTAATATGTAAGACAATGGTGATGAATAATGAGATGAAAATCCACTAAATGAATGTGTGGTAATATTTATGAATGATATGTAATAATGTGATGCCATTGTGGTTGATCGCAAGTATTGACTTGCATGTATGATATGAAAAATATGTAAAATATGTTGAGATAAAAATGCCACATATAAAACTTGAAAACAATGATTTTCTTATTTTTTTATATTATACGGATATTATAGGAATAGAATTACGTAAATTATCAACAAAAATAAAGTCTTAATATGTTTTTCAGAATTTTCTTAATATTTAATAAATAGGCGAGACTAGAAATTCATTTCGGACAATTGAACCTTCTCAAATTGTTTTTTCTTAAGAACCAAAAAATTTGTGCCAAAATAATGGATAACAAGAAGAACAAAAGACCTTGGATACGTAACGGATCTTGAAGTACTATTTCTGCATCCCCCTGACCAAATCCGCCCACATTAGGATTACTCGTTAAAAAGACCAACTATGATAAAATTCACTAAAGTGTGTATGGTGGTGTTGGTGATTATGATGATGATGATTGATGAGTGACATTAGGATGCATAGTGTAAGAAATACATTTGATTTGTATTGCATTACATCCATGACATATCATAACTGCCGATGTTGGAACGTTAGGGGAGTTCCCTTGGCCGACCCAGTGGGAGGGTGGCTCAGTGTACGAGCAATTTGTTATTTCCCCTGTGACTCAGTGTGTAAGTCACGAAGCCGCCCATGTATTGCTATAGGGAGCTACATGTGGCCGACCCTTGTGGGGGGTGGCTCTTGATGAGTAGGTGACCCCGGTGGTCCATTGGATCACAGCCGCCATGATATGAGATATGGCCGGCCCGTAACACCATATATTGATTATGTTGTTTACCACGGTCATGGTGAAAATAGCCAGGTGTTGCATTATGGGCGATGCGGTTTGGTACTAGTAAAAATATGGTGATTATGCATGCATTGTGATATATATATATATATACACACATTATACTACTGCAGTAGGGGCATGGTGTGTGATCATGCTTGACCCACAAATTGGTGTTTATTCCTATAGTCGGATCCGTATTTGTTGTTGATAATTCCATTGTGCATATGCATTAGCCATAAGAGCATTTGCATATAGCATGGAGATATGCCAGAATATGATGATGGTTGATGATGATTGAGATTGTAGTATGGTGGTGATGAGATGGGTAAATGAGTACCTAAAAGACCACATGAAATTAATAAATGATATGAATGCACGAAATGATATTGAATAAAATGATATGTATGGTTGACAATAATGATGTTGGCCCGTTGTGGCTTTGAGAAAAGATAAGAATGATTAATGAGAATGATGATGGCCTAGTATGGCATTGAGGATGTTATGAGAATGTGCTTACTTTGCTATGATTTGAATAATGAATATGAAATATATATATATATATATATATAGTTGACGTGAGAATTTATGATGAATATTGATGTATTTAGCAAAGCATACATGATGTTGATATGCATATGCACATAATCCTAATTGTATTCATATCATCATTTGAAATGTATAACTCACTCTCCCATGTTGTCCATTTTTAGCATTGATGCAGGAATATCATGGGATGAGGATATTTTTAAAGTAAAGCTTTTATGAAGGTAAAATAGTGGTAATGGAATGCCTTGGCCGGCAGCGATTGTAATTCATTATATTGTGAATAAAATGTACATGATAGTGTCAATGATTATAGATATTGGTGGATGTATTGTAAATGGCTAGATATGTGAATGACTATATTGATATTTAAGGTATTGGGATTCATACCCATTTGATAAATATAGTGACGTTGAACATGTAGCCCATTTTGGGAGTGTATAAGTGTTGATGATACATGATATTGAGATAGAATTGAATGTGGTAATTTATGGAATATGGATATCGGAGATGTATGTTGCATGACCATATAAATATATATTTTAGGCAATGCATGTTTATTACTTATTTGTAAGATTGATTGTAGCCTAATGGGTTTGTGTTGTATCTTTGCATGCTTTGCCGAGCCTTTTCTTATATCTTCATATATGGGACTAAGCGAATACCCGGTATACACATTCTTCTTCCGTTGTATACTCTATTATTCCTGTATACAATTATGGGCAATATATTTTACGATCCAGTTATAAATTATTAAATCTCACTCTTTAGTTCTCCGTGGTTCGGATCTTGATGTAATCATTAAGGTGTTATGAAATTATTTCAAACTTGAAAAAATTTACTCGTATTTTTATTAATTATTTATTTTGATTACGTCGGGGATTTGGGTCCGGAGAACCAGGGGGTGATAGTGATTGTATGCATATTGTGTGTGTAGCCTATGTATTTGAATGATTGAAAGGAATTAAGCCAACTTTATATGGATGTTGTGTATATTAGTCCAAATCTTATTATAGGTTAAAGTGAAATGCTAGAGTAGTTTAGGTAGTATAATCCTTGGATGGCATGAGATATATGTGTTTGAATTGCTTTGATGATTATTATGATGTGGAAGGATAAGTAGTTGAAGTTGAAGATATTAATTAGAAAGAAAATTAAGTGAATTTAGCCAATGGAGCGGGTGAAAATGAGTTTGAGCGGGATTTAGAGTCCCTAGAGTGTATCAATAGACCCTAGGCGTAATTATGTTATGTGTGCACGAAGAAATTGGTGCTTGTATTACATTTGTATTATTTTAGATGATAAAGTTGTTAGGAATCGACCAATTTGCATTTTTACGCATATTTTTGCAATATGAGTGAATTTTTTAGTTTGGACTGTGCCTGCAAGTCCGAAATGAGTGGTATATAGTGTCCATAAGGTTTAGTAGCAATCAGAGTTAAAACAGACAAGATAGGTAGTGTAGAAATTGGCCTGGAGGCCAAATTCTTCTTAATTATGCAGAGTAGGGTGTCTAGTAATCAATTATGTAACCAATTACAAGAGGTCTATGTTTTCTTCTTGCATAGGATACTTGCAGGTAATCGATTACCAGCCTTGTGTAATCAATTACCAGGACCCTGTAATTGATTACAGGATTTCTGTAATCGATTACCAGAGTCCCAGAAAGGGGTTTTAAGTGTTGCTGAGTGACGTAACCCTGAGGTTCCTATTATTTATTGACAGGGAAGTTTAAAAAGCAAAAAATTTACTTTGATTTAACTAGACCCTGGAATAAATTTTAGGAGTTGATAAAAGGATGTCATAAACTGGCTCTACTGGAAAGCTAAAGGTTGATGTACAGAGCTTCATTCACCATGTCTGTACCTACAACAACTTCCCAACCCTTGGTAAAAACTACTTCTTCAGCCTTGTAGTCAATAGCATTTGCTATTAAGTTAACACCAACAACATAGGGCTTGTTCTGAACCCTAGATTCGATGGTCTTCTCATGACGCACAATAAACTTCCTGGAGTCTCTTGTGAGCTTCTCATAGTAGCAGCCCAACTGATTAAAGAACCTACTCTATCTTGTAGAGATAAAGTAAATATCCATAAGGATATTATCTTTAGCCAGTAGTGCCACACTTACACTCACAGTGATGAGTGCTTTCTCCTTCTTAACAGGGTTAATAAAGGGGCTAGCAACCTTGGGTGCCATTGGTTTTAGGATAGAAAGGTTTGGGCTTTTGAGAGGTTTGAGAAAGAAAGAAGCTTGAGAGGAAAGGAAGAGTCTTCAAGGGTTTAAAAGAATTCAAATACCAAAGAAATGGTTTGGGAAAAGGGACAAGACGTTCTATACTTTTGCCATATTAATGATGATTTGGGGGTTGGTGAAGAGAGAGTGAAAGGTGTGATAGTTATACTCTTAAACATGCTCTATTGCCTTTAAATGTGTTACTATATTTTGTAACTGCCACGTGTCAGGTCAATTATGGTCAATAAGACAATGGAGCTTTTTATTTAATGCCACATCAGCATAGGACCAAAGTCAACACTTGATCTTGTTTAGACAAATCTTGACATTGTCAAACAGTCATAGAATTTCAAATAATTAAGAACACTTTAGACATTTTACACATTTCTAGTTCAGATAGATAGAATAAGCATAAGCATTTTTAGACAAAAATTTAACACTAAGTCAGAGAGAAAACAACTTTTCTGCATTAAAGAGGCATTTCAGAAAACATAATTTTCTCTAAAAATGATAAAACGATCTTCAGCCAAAGGTTTTGTTAATATATTAACCTATTGAGTTTTAGACTTAATGAATTTGATATTAACAATACCTTTCTGAACATAGTCTCTTATAAAATGATGTTTGATTTCAATAGGTTTAACAGGTGAATGTTGAATAGGTTTTTTTTTGACAAATTAATAGCAAAATGTATTATCACATAACATTGGTATACAATTTTCAAAGATATTGTAATCTTCTAATTGATATTTTACCTATAGGAGTTGTTTGCAACAAGCTGTGTAACGCCCCGACCGCTTTTTAGGAATGAACGACTCGCCCCACAAACCAACACAAGACCTTTCCAATGTGCTTTTGTCCTCACTCACACATTTCCTGAGAACTTCCCAAGAGGTCACCCATCCCATAATTACTCCAAGTTAAGCACGCTTAACTTTGGAGTCCTTATGTGATAGGCCACCGAAAAGGCTAATGCATTTGTTGGTATAGATAGTACGAATTCATTTCTTTAAGCTATCCTCGACTGTATAGTCCCATACCTATACAGTCTTTGGATCCCTCTCATTCTGGTATGTATTCGATTTGTTCATGTGTCCCTCCCACTGGAAGCCTGCCAGGAGCCGCTCCTTGTCCGTGCCTATGCACCGGCGATCACTCCCCGCCCTCAA
Source organism: Clitoria ternatea (assembly GCA_037962975.1). Lineage (NCBI taxonomy): Eukaryota > Viridiplantae > Streptophyta > Magnoliopsida > Fabales > Fabaceae > Clitoria > Clitoria ternatea. Next base: position 221,329,588 of record CM075672.1, read on the forward strand.
CAGTGCCCGGGATGCCACATTCCCTGCTGGAAGCCTGTCAGGAGCCGCTCCTTGTCCGTGCCCATGCACCGGCGATCATTCCCCGCCCTCAACAGCGCTGGGATGTCACATACCCACCAGCTTCCGCCTGGTTCGTCCTCGAACCATACCGTACTAGGAGAGGCTAGGCTCTGATACCACTGTAACGCCCCGGCCGCTTTTCAGGAATGAACGACTCGCCCCACAAACCAACACGAGACCTTTCCAATGTGCTTTTGTCCTCACTCACACATTTCCTGAGAACTTCCCAGGAGGTCACCCATCCCAGAATTACTCCAAGTTAAGCACGCTTAACTTTGGAGTCCTTATGTGATAGGTCACCGAAAAGGCTAATGCATTTGTTGGTATAGGTAGTACGAATTCATTTCTTTAAGCTATCCTCGACTGTATAGTCCCATACCTATACAGTCTTTGGATCCCTCTCATTCCGTTATGTATTCGATTCGTTCATGTGTCCCTCCCACTAGAAGCCTGCCAGGAGCCGCTCCTTGTCCGTGCCTATGCACTGGCGATCACTCCCCGCCCTCAACAGTGCCCGGGATGCCACATTCCCCGCTGGAAGCCTGTCAGGAGCCGCTCCTTGTCCGTGCCCATGCACCGGCGATCACTCCCCGCCCTCAACAGCGCTGGGATGTCACAAGCTGTGACAGAGATGTATTCTGCTTTTGTTGTTGAAAGAGCTATGGTTTTTTTATCTCTTGCTTGACCATGACACCGAGTTTGCTCCAATAAAGTGACATGCTCCATCAGTGCTCTTTTTTCACTTTTGTCTTCAATAAAATCAACATCATAGTAGCCTACTAATATAAATTCCTTTTTATACTTATAGAATAAACCAAGATTAATGGTTTCAATTAAATATCTGAAAATCCTTTTAAGTAGATAGATGTGATTCTATAGGATCACTCTAAAAATGAGCACATAGATACAAACTAAACATAATGTAGTTTACTTGAAGTAAGATAGAGAAGGGAACCAATCATACCTCTATAGAGAGTCTGATCTACTTTCTTACCTTTTTCATCTGTACTAATAATGGAGGATGAATGCATAAGTGTAGAGATGGACTTTGCTTCTGACATGTTGAATTTTTACAGTAGCTCTTTCGTGTACTTATATTGGTGTATGAATATGCCATTGTTATTCTACTTAATTTGCAACCCTAGGAAGAACTTCAATTCTCCTATCATACTCATGTCGAACTCATTTTTCATCAGCTTTGAGAAGTTCTTGCATAAATAATCATTTATGCTCTAAAGATGATATCATCTACATAAATCTATATAACAATAAAGTCATCTTTGTTGGCTCATCTGAACAAGGTTATATCCATCTTTCTTCTTGAGAAACCATTTTTTTAAGGAAAAAACTCAACCTGTCATACCAAGCTTTTGGGACTTTTTTCATACTATATAAAGCCTTCTTTAACTTGAACACATGTTTAGACAGTTTTGAATCTTCAACATTAAGAGGTTGTTTAACAAAGACTTCTTCAATTATGTCATTTAAAAAGGCACTCTTGACATCCATCTGATATAGCTTAATGTTGTGTCGAGCAACACAATCTAATAGAATTCTAATTGCTTCAAGCCTTGCTACCGGGGAAAAGATTTATATGAAGTCAATTCCTTCTTGTTAATTATAGCCTTGAATTACAAGCCTTTCCTTATTCCTTACTTTAGATCCATCTTTATTAAGCTTATTTCTATATACCTATCTTCTTCCAATGATAAACTTGTTCATAGGCTTAGGAACAAGGTCCTATGCATCATTTATAGTGAACTAGTTCAGCTCCTCTTGCATGGCTAGAATCCAAAATTCATTAGATAGGGATTCACTGATGTTTATGGGCTACATTAGAGAGATATGAGAGATTCTGGTTCTTTGAAGCTGAAGCTAGTTCTAACTTTCTCATATGGTTCTCCTAAGATCTGATCAGTGGGATGATGTGGTCTGAATCTCCATTCCTTGGGGTATTGAATCTCAAATGGTCTTTCAGATAGTTTCTAATCTTCAGATGAAAGGTTTTATTCAAACAAAGTTATTGTGTCTGAAAATCTTTCCTCAGATTCTATATCTTGATTTTGATTAGGATTAAGGCCTGCAAAGTCATCATAAGGGGTCTTATTAAATCCCTGTCTTATCAAGATATGGTTCTGTATGTAGCATGCAATATTAAGTACTTCATCCCAAAAGTACCTGGGAAGAGATCCTTCACAAAGAAGGGTCCTGGCCATTTCTTACAATGTTCTATTCTTTTTTTTTACCACATCATTTTGTTGTGATGTTATAAGAGTAGAGAAATTGTGAGAAATATCATTCTTTTCATAAAAGATACCAAAGCTTTCATTTTCAAACCCTCCACTATGATCACTTGTTATGGCTGAGATATAAAATTCATTCTTATTTTATATCCTTTTATAAAATATCATAAAGACATTGTAAGACTCATCCTTGTGGGCTAGGAAATATACTTATACTAGTCTAGTAAAGTCATCAACTATGACAAGGAAGTATTTTTTACCTCCCAAACTTAAAATGTTGGCTAGTCCAAAAAGGTCTATATGTAACAGCTTAAAGGGTCTACTGGTTGAAACAACATTTTTTTTATTTAAAAGAAACTTTTACTTGTTCCCCCTTTGACAGCTTTCACAAAGAGTGTTGCCATTATAACACAGTTTGGGCAACCTTCTGACAATATCCAATTTGCTCAAGTTAAGGATATGTTCGAGGTTGATGTGACCAAGTCTCTTATACCAGAGCCAGATCTCATCACTCCTTGAGAATAAATATGTTATATCTTGATCTTTTAGATCTTCCAATTCAATTTTATAAAGATTTTTGTGTCTGAAAGTAGTAACACATACTGTTTTTTTATTTTTAACTATACACTTTTCTTTGTCAAAGGAAACATTATATTCACTGTCACAAAATTGACTTATGCTAAGTAGATTATGTTTCAGACCTTTGACATAGAGCACATTATCAATTCAAGGAAAAAAGGCTTTACCAATTTTACTTACTCCTACAATGTGCCTCTTTCATGTGGATGAAAGTCTAGGAACATAAACTTTTCTCTTGTCATGTGCTATGAGCAACCACTGTCCAAGTACCACTTTTGGTGTTTTTTTTCTTATTGAAGATATCTACAATAGGAATTACCATTTTCTTAGGTACCCAAACTCTCTTAGGTCTAAGTTGCAATAAATGGCTTGATTCTCTTCTTCTTTTGAAAATATTTAAAAGATAAATGACCATCCTTACCATAGTAAAAGCATGAAATTTTTTATTTCACTTTACTGTATTCAAAGCCTAAATCAGTTTTGTCTTTATTTGGTTTGCTAATTTTCAGCAATAGGTTTAGCTTTTCAGATCCCAAACTAAATTTGCACATCTCAATAGTAAGCTCATCAATATTTTTATTGAAGTATTTCAACTTCATGGATTGTCTGAGTTGTACTCTTGACTTATTTTTCTAGAGTTTTATTCTTTTTTTTGAGCCTTTTGATCTCATTATCTTTTTCTTTCAAAGTAAGCAATAATGAGTCATATTGCTTCTTAAAATTATAGTGCTTAGAGATAAAAAACTTTGAGTCTTTTAAAAAAGTTTTAAAAGTAATTTTAAGTTCAAATGGATCATAGTATACCTCTTCTACTTTTTCATCTTACTGATTGTCTGAATTGGCCATTAGGCAAAAATAAGTTGATTCAGTGGCTTCATCTTCACTATCTGAGCCTTGATTTAAGTCATCCCATACAACAACAAAACCTTTTTTCTTTTGAAACTTATTCTTGGAGTCTCTTTTCAAAAGAGGACAATCAACCTTGATGTGCCCTGGATTTTTTCAATGGAAACAAGTGATGTTCGAATTGTTGTCTTCCTTGACAAGTTTCTTACCTTTGAAGCTCGAGCCTTTTCTAGGCTTGCCTATCTGATTTTTAATTTTCTTCCACAGCTTGTTGATTCTTCTTGTGATGAGTGACAACTCATCTTCATCTTTAGAGTGTTTTTTAGATCCAGACTCATCTTCATCTACCTTTAAAGCTGTTGCAAGTAAGGCTTCTTCTATTATGGATTTAAGAGTCAAAGACTTCTCTTGCTTTGATCTTTGAGCCCTATTCTTAAGATAAATCTCAAGAATTCTTATAGAACTCAAAAGATCATCCAGATTTCTTGTGCTTAGATCTTTTACCTCATGAGTGACAATGACTTTGGGTTCCCATTCTTTTGGTAAGCTTTCAAGTATCTTGATGTTATTTTCTTCAACAGAGTACTCATTCTTAAGGGCTTTCAAGCCATTAACAATAGTTCAAAATCTTCTAATTAACTCGTCAATAGTCTCGTCGTTGTTCATCTTGAACAACTTAATCTATTTGTTTAGCATGGTGGTCTTGGTTTTTTTGACTTTGCTATTTCCTTCATAAGTAACAATAAGAGCATCCCACATTTCCTTAGATGTAGCATAATTATAGATTTTGTTGTGTTTTGCTTTAGATATTGACACATAATGAGATATCTAACACTTAGCTCCTGAAGCCTGAGTTTCTCAAGTGTTTATTCTTCTTCAAAGACAAAATGTTTAACCCAGAGATAGGAACTAGATGATTACTATTTGTAATAATCTTCCATAAACTTTTGTGTTGATTTACTATAACTTTTTATCCTAGATTTCCATTGGGGATAGTCTTCTCTATAGAAAGTAGGAGGTCTAGTTATAGAACATCCTTCAGCAAGAAATTGTTATCTGCCATTGTTATATGGTTTTTTTCCTCTAACATTGTCAGGTGCTTAACCCAAAGTAGCAATTGAAGATTTACAAGTGCATACTAAAGAAGGGGATTGAATAGTGTGACTTAAAACTTTGTTTCAAAATCCTTTTCTTAAGATTGAAGAAAGTGTCTAAGGCAGTTCAGGCGATACTTTGTCTGAGTCAAAAGATTTTGATTAAGACAGGTAATAAAATAAGCTTAAAAGCAATTTAAAGAAAAAGGATTAACACATAAAAGATAATATACAGGTCCACCTCAAAGCTAAAGGCTATGTCTAGTCCCTATTCACCCCAACAGGAGTTTTATAGAGAGAATCCACTCACCAATGCCCACAACACTATGATACAAGTAGCCTTTCTCACTTGATCACTTCAGGCTAATTTACAATAACAAGTATTCTTTCTTAGACTTAGCCTCTCTAGGCTAACCAACAACAAGTATTCTTTCAACAAGCTTCTTCAGGCTCTACAACATACAAAAATATGAAAGAGTTTAGTTGTAAATCTTATAAACAAACTCTAAGGAACTTGCGCTTTTTGGTTACTGAACAAAAAGTTTAGGATAAGAAAGAAAATAAAGCTTTGTGAAAGTTATTTACAAAAATATCAGAGTATGAAGTATAACTTATCAAACTCTTTGAAACTGATTGTGATTGCAATAGAAAGACATTGGTTTCTTGAGAAAAACTTAGTTTTCAGTAGCATGTAACAAGGAGAAACTTCTCTTTAAATAGGCCTTTGAAGAGAGTCATTGAGATGAAAAAAATGAGCAGTTGATTTGTTTGAGAAGCGCGCAGGGCCACTTGGAATGACTTGACTTAAGAGTGGCAGGTGCATAAGGTATATGATAAATCGTCTGAAGTTTTGATAATTCTTCATATTTCCAGATTAGTGAAAGCAGACTGCAAGGTGTTTCGGCCTTGGGTAACTTTTCTTGAAAGCTTCAAGAGAGCGTTGTCTTCAAAGACATGTTGTTGCAATAACTAGAAACTTTATTTCATTCATCAAATACTTGATTTTGATTACTTAAGATGATTCTTAATATTGTATGTCTAAGAAAATGCTTCTTTAAGATGATCATCATAATTCAGATAGACTAAAGTTAGGTTGTTTCTCTAGCTTTAGACAGTATTCCTGTTAAGCAAAACTTAAATATCCATGAAATGTTAAAACTTCAAATAGGTTTGTGTTTGTATCATAAATCAAAATAATTAAGGAATTCATAGAACTTCATATGTTCTTTCATGGACTTAACATGTGAAACATTGTACTACATGTCTCTTAATACAACATTCTTTAAACTAATTATAGTAATTAAGAAAAGTTAGTTAATTTAGTTAAATCATTTAATTTGTTAGCACATTTGTACTAGACTTCTAAAAGTACCCTTAGAATTATTTAGACTTGAATCTCACTTTTTTATGCATAATTAATGTTTACTATTTTTAAAGAAAAATGCTAACAAATACCATAAGAACATAAAAGCATTAATTAAAGAATAAAAGTGTTGAGTTTTTTTTTTACATAAGAAACTGTGTTTAATGTTCACCTTCCATTATTTTCAAGGGTTTCGACATAAATTCATAAAAATTTTCCATTATAATGATTCCTTTAAGGGCACTTATTAATAGAGTTATTTCTTTGATGACATCTGAGGATAAAGATGTAGCTTTGACTAACCAACTTCATAAATTATCTTTTATTAATGTAATATATATATATATATATATATATATATATGATTTTTTTTGAATTGATAGTATTTTAGTAAAAAAATTATTAATGCTGTAAAATTTTTCAAAATGATTTTATATTAAAAGATAAAAAAATAATAAATACATATATTATTAAAAAAATATTTATTATTTTTTCAATTTAAAAAAATAAAAAAGCTCAAAAGGTGATAAATATAAATTGAAATGGACATAATAATTACATTTATTATCATTTTGTTAAGTTAAACTTAGAAGTAAAAAATCCTTTTTAGGGTTTATCTAACCTATACAAAGTTGTATATGATAAAATATTAAAAAGGAAAGTTTTTTTTAAATATTATTAATATTCACTTTGATTTCTTAGCATTTCTCATACAATTTTCAATAAATCACTTCTGCTTTTAATTTTTTTATCTTGTCCAAAGTTACATAGATGACTAGGTCATTACCTCATACACAAAAAATAACCAATCACAAAAAATGAAATAAAATAGGCTAAATATATAACTTGGTTCCTAATTTTGATTAGGGAATGATTAACTTTGAAATTAAAAAATTGTGGCCTAGAACCTAAAGGTCACAATCCAACACAATGACCACTAGGCTACACAACACCATCATTAATAAAAGGGTAATATTTATATATAAAGAATGTGATTATTGAATATGTTGTAAATATATTATTATTAAATATATTACAAATCTATTATAATTAAATATATTTTAAATACATTGTTAAATATAATTAAAAATATTTTTAATTATATAATAAAATATATTTAAATATTTAATTATTAATACATTGTTAAATAGTTTATTAATAATAATATAATTAAATATACTTTTAAACATAATTTTAATAATATAACTAAATATATTTTAAATATTTTTGAATAAGATAATTAAATATATTTTTAAATATTTTATTAATAATAATATAATTAAATATAATGTTAATATTTTTTAATAGTATAAATAAATATATTTGTACACATATTTTTAATAATACATTTTAAATTATCCTATTGAAAGAATATTTAAAATTTATTTAGTTATATTATTAAAATTATATTTAATTATATTTGTATTAATAAAATATTTTATAATTAAATATTTAAATATATTTTTATTAATTATTAAAAAGTATTTAACACTTAGTTATATTATTATCAATAAAATATTTAATAATATATTTACAATATATTTAATAATTTACAAACTTATTGAAATTATTCTTTTATTAGTAATGGCGGTATGTAGCTGGTGGTCATAGTGCTAAAATATAACCTTTCATCTGAAAAAAATTAAGAAATTTAAATAAAACAAAAAACAAAATGAAACAAGAGGACCAAATTATATAGTACTATTTAACTAATAAACTAAACTAAACACACCCCTATTTTCCTATTCGAGGAGCGAAAATAGCTGCGAGAAAAGAAAATATAAATGTGTCGAGGGAGGGCCCGGAAATTGCTGGCATCGGGAAAGAGAGAGAAAGTGTTTTTCTCTTTGTCCTAAAACCCTGTTCTCTCTCTAATATTTTATTTTTTATTTTTTATTTTTTATTTTTTTGCCTCTTTCGATTTCATTGACGATTCTCTCTCTCTTTTCCTTTCTCTCTCTACATTTCGTCTCCTTCCTTGATCCGCAACAACACGCTTAACTGCTCCCTCTTTTCACTCCTCTTTCCTTCCCCCATTTTGCTGCATTGCTACCTACGTCTCCATTCCTCAACATGAACGGGGCCCTCCCGTTCGGTGCGTTTTTGCTTTTCTTTCTATTTTTGAGTTTCTTTTGGTGTATGGAAATTGTTGTTTCTGTTCATTTTGGTTGCAAGAAATTGAATCTTCCCTGGCATTGATGATTACTTCATAACTCTAGCTGGATCATTTCTGTTTTTGGAGAAATTTTGAAAAAAGTAAAAATCAGAAGATAGGGAATAATGAATAAATAAAGCCGCGATAAACGTTGGTTTCTTTTGGCGTTTTTGAAAGCGTTGTTGGATTTGAGACATTTTGACTTGAATGTTACATTAGGTATTTAGCTTCTCGATTTGAATTTTCGGATTTCAAAGTGTGTCGCAGGATCTCGTGGTCGGTGCTGGTTTTTCTTAGCATTTATTTTTATTTTTAATTTTAATTACTGTCCTAGTTTTAGATTTTTTTTTTGGAAAATTTATGATGTCGGAGTAATCTATATGAATTTGAATGTATGTTGTTATGGATGGCTCTCTTTTTTTGTTTCTGGTTTCACATTTTGATGTTTTTCAGTATTCGTGCATGGATTAAGATTTAAAGGGTTCAAGTTATATTTACTTTTGATTTATTATGTGGATTCAATTGTATACATCAAATGATCATAGTGTTTATGTGCTTCAAGTTAATCTTTTATGTCATGTGTGTGTTATTGTTAGCTTTTAGAAGAAATTGAGGACAAGGGGCAGTTTGATAGTTCCCTAGATGCAATATTCGGGTTTCCTTCTTGAGGGGGTATGTGTTAAATAGAACTCTATCTTGAGCTGAATTGCGGTGAAATGCCTCGGGGGAGGATAAGGGCTAGGATCCGCAGGAGCCATCTTTACACATTTGGTTGCCTTCGACCTTCTACCACTGAGGAGGCACCTCATACACTTCAAGGTCCAGGGTTTTCACGAACCGTGTATTGCAATGACCCTCTGGTTCATGAAAAGAGACCTTTCTATTACTGCAAAAATGATATATCCACTACCAAATACAATGTTATCACATTTATCCCTAAGGCCCTTTTTGAACAATTTCGTCGGGTTGCTAATATATACTTCCTTTTAGCTGCGTGTCTCTCAGCCTCTCCAATTTCACCTTTCAGCCCATTGAGCATGATTGCTCCTTTGGCATTTGTTGTTGGCCTTAGTATGGCAAAGGAAGCATTGGAAGATTCACGCAGGTTCCTTCAGGATGTCAAAGTTAACCACCGAAAGGTTAATCACCATAAAGGCAATGGTGTTTTTGGATCCAGGTCATGGCAGAACATTATGGTTGGGGATGTGGTAAAAGTAGAGAAGGATCAATTTTTTCCAGCTGATTTGCTGCTCTTGTCATCAAGTTATGAAGATGGGATATGCTATGTGGAGACCATGAATTTAGATGGTGAGACCAATTTGAAGGTCAAAAGATCTTTGGAGGCTACCTTGAGTTTAGATAATGATGAAGTTTTTAAAGATTTCAATGGAATAATACATTGTGAAGACCCAAACCCCAATCTTTACACTTTTGTTGGAAACTTTGAGTATGAGCGTCAGGTTTATCCTCTTGATCCTAGTCAAATTCTTCTCAGAGATTCTAAGCTCAGGAACACTGATTACATCTATGGGGTGGTCATTTTCACTGGCCATGACAGCAAAGTCATGCAGAATTCCACAAAATCGCCTTCAAAAAGGAGCACAGTAGAAAAGAAGATGGATTATATTATATACACCCTCTTCACTGTCCTAATTTTGATATCCGTTATCAGTTCCATAGGATTTATCATCAAGACTAAGTTCCAAACTACAAAGTGGTGGTACTTACGGCCTGACAATATTGAATACCAGTATGATCCCAAGAAAGTTGGACTGGCTGGTATGAGTCATCTGATTACTGCACTCATTCTTTATGGATATTTGATACCCATCTCACTTTATGTTTCCATTGAGGTTGTGAAGGTCTTACAAGCAACCTTCATTAACCAAGACATTCAAATGTATGATGATGAAACTGGGACTCCAGCTGATGCACGGACATCAAATCTGAATGAAGAGTTGGGTCAGGTAGACACTATCCTCTCAGATAAAACTGGAACTTTGACCTGTAATCAAATGGACTTTTTGAAGTGCTCCATTGCTGGTACTGCATATGGTGTGCGTTCTAGTGAAGTTGAAGTTGCTGCAGCAAAGCAGATAGCTTCTGATCTAGAGGACCATGAGTTAGATCTCTCCAATTTCCCAATGGCTAAGCATGGTTCATGGGAAAATGTTAAAAAAGATGAAGAAATTGAACTGGAGACTGTTGTTACTTCCAAAGGCGATGAGGATCAGAGGCATGCCATAAAGGGATTTGCTTTCGAAGACAACCGTATCATGAATGCTAATTGGTTGAAAGAGCCCAATGCCGATGACATTTTGATGTTTTTTCGAATATTAGCAGTTTGCCATACTGCCATTCCTGAGCTGAATGAGGAGACTGGTGTTTATACATACGAAGCTGAGTCACCTGATGAGGGGTCTTTTCTTGTAGCAGCAAGAGAATTTGGCTTTGAGTTTTGTAGAAGGTCCCAGTCAAGTATTTTTGTACATGAAAAAATTTCTCTTTCTGGGCAAGTGATTGAAAGGCAAGCATTCCCCCTCTTGCAGAGGAGTTCTGTAATTTGTCTTTTATTTTTAATTCTTTACATTGCCGTGTTCTTTTCTTAAAATGTGTGTGTGCATTTCATTCATGTACATTTGGGTGAATTATACAGAGAGTACAAACTTTTGAATCTGCTGGATTTCACTAGTAAAAGAAAGCGCATGTCAGTGTTTGTCCGTGATGAGGAGGGTACGATTTTTCTCATGTGCAAAGGGGCTGACAGGTTAGCTTGCAAAATTTATTATGCTTGCTATACATTACTGACAGCTGAATGTATGGTTGTTAACAGCCAATAGGACCTTGATGTATGATATTGAGGTTAGAAATTAGAATAGTGGAAATTGAAGTCCTATTCACACTTGTGGATCATTTACCACCACTAGTATACAACATATTTACCACATTTCCTGCTTCCAGAGAAGGAAGCCATCTAAATATACAGAAATGCTCTCATAGATATATTTCCAACATGTCTCTTTAAACATTGACATCCATTCTTTTATTGATTGGTGATGCAGTATCATATTTGATCGCTTGTCGAAGAATGGAAAAATGTATTTGGAGGCTACTACTAGACATTTAAATGAATATGGAGAAGCTGGTTTGAGAACGCTAGCCCTGTCTTATAGAAAGCTTGATGAGCAAGAGTACACTGCTTGGAACAATGAATTTCAGAAAGCCAAAGCATCTGTTGGGGCTGACAGGGACGCAATGCTTGAGCGTGTAGCGGACATGATGGAAAAAGAGTTGATACTTGTTGGGGCTACTGCTGTGGAAGACAAACTGCAGAAAGGGGTGGGCCTTATCATTCTTTATAGTCAATATATATTGCTGTTGTTTCTACTTCAAATCATCAACTAAATTCAATTTTTTTATTCTCCTCAGGTGCCTCAATGTATTGATAAACTTGCTCAAGCTGGTCTCAAGATCTGGGTGTTGACAGGAGATAAGATGGAAACTGCAATCAACATAGGGTCTGTCTATCACAAATCATTTAACCTCGTCAAGCTATTTCTTTTCTGTTCTAATTAAGGTTAAACTGGCTAAAAAAAGCCCGTGTAAAATGTATGATGAAATTATTTCTTTTCTGCGGTACAGATTTTCTTGCAGTTTGCTTCGACAGGGCATGAAGCAGATCTGTATAACTACTCCAGTTTCAGATTCAGTAGGCACTGATGTCAAACAGGTAGGTACCTTTTTCATCGAGAAAAAAGTAAAGGAGTTTACTTTATGGACTCGAGTTTCAACTGATGTTAGGCCTAGTTCTTTTGTTTAACACCCCAGGCCATCAAGGACAACATTATAAATCAAATTACCAATGCTTCACAAATGATAAAACTAGAGAAGGATCCTCATGCTGCCTTTGCATTAATTATTGATGGGAAAACTCTGACATATGCTTTAGAAGATGATATGAAGCACCAATTTTTGGGATTGGCTGTTGATTGTGCATCTGTTATCTGCTGTCGTGTGTCTCCTAAGCAAAAGGCATTGGTAGGACCTTTTTCACTATTATTTTGGCTCTCTTCTAATTTTTTGTGCTGCATTTCTGTATCTGATTACTGCAGTTAATTGAAGCTAGCTAGATAGGAAAAATTGGATTCAGTAAATTCATTTCGATCCATGAGTTCAGTTGTGCACAATAGTGATTTATCTTGTCTCTGTTCACTTCCCTGTGAGAAATAATGTTGTGTTGTTTCATGATGTCCCATTTCCATAATATTTTTATGTCAGGTAACAAGGTTAGTGAAACAAGGAACTGGGAAGACCACTCTAGCAATAGGTGATGGTGCAAATGATGTTGGTATGATTCAAGAAGCAGATATTGGTGTTGGAATAAGTGGGGTTGAAGGTATGCAGGTCAGTGGCTTACATAACTGGCTCTTTCAGCATAATTTTGTCACATAACTTCACTGGATACGATGTATGTTTTGATTTTAACTTTTAATATTGCAAGTTGCAATGTCATGTTTGTGTTTTGTTCAGATACAATCACAATTTATATTTTTTAGTTTTAATATTTTCAAAATTCAAACTAACAGTGGTTAGAGAGAAAACCTCTCTTGTTTGTGGGCCAGGCTTTTTGGCCAACCTTTCTGCTAGTCATCTTGTGGTTAGTGCTGATCCAATGTTGTAGAGAAGTGAAATTCTCTTGGCGTTGTTAGTAAGTATGTGCAAAGACTAATTTCTATTAATTGAGGAAAAAGTGACATGCTATACTAGTAATTATTAGCTGCTAATTTCTTCTTTTGAATGAAGAAAATGTGATACTTATTTACTCCAAGTGAAAATTATTTTGCATTTTTCTTAATTTTTTATTCAATTTAATCTAAACATGTTTATTAACTTATTTCTGAATTCCGATCATCTGGAAAAGTTAATGGGAGGCTTGGTTTGAGAAAACCTTTTTTTTTTCATTTTCAACATTTACTTTTAATTACAAAATGTTGCATTTTTCTTTGTCACTTATATTCCTGTTTTCAGAAGTTTATAGAAAACATTGAAAATAATTGTTCTCACTATGATTCAAATAATTGAAAAAACAGAAAACAAAATGAAAATCATTTATCATTTTTATAATTAACAATAAAAATTTAAAATTTAAAATTGAAAGTATTATCTCAAACTAAATAATAGCCTTTTAAAATTTTCAATGTCAAATGAGCAATGAATTGCAAATTTTTTGCTGTTCATATGAATGATATTATGAATGCTAGAAATTCTTACTAAGGTTCATTGTTAATTAATTTTAGGCTTTGAGTAATGTGTGTTTAATGTAAGTATATACAAATAATAGCTTTGTTGAGTTGACAATTTTTTGCTCTGAACATGGGCTAAAAGGGGAATTGCCAGCTAATCAATATTTAAATGGCTAGCCTATTTAAAATTACCAAATTTGTTACTTTACTTCATTGAAGGTATTCCACTCTGATGTTTACATCATTATTCTCATGTAGAAATTAGAAAAGTTCATATAGGGACTCGTTAATTTTCATCTTCATACTTGCAAGTTTAGAACATGCACATGTTTTTTTGTTTGAGATGGTATTAAGATTTCTGCTATACTCAAGCTGGCAACTTCCTACAGGCAGTGATGGCTAGTGACTTTGCAATTGCCCAATTTCGATTTCTGGAGAGGCTTCTGGTAGTCCATGGACATTGGTGTTACAAGAGAATTGCACAGATGGTAATTCATCAATAATCATCTTGGTCATTATTCTCACAAATTGGATGCCTTGCTTTCAGTTTTTGTGTTGTGCACATCCTTTGTAGGACTCTCAGACTCGGGATAGTTTTAGCAATTGGTATCTTTCTATTATAAATTGATTCCTATATTTCTATTTTTAACTGCTCTATTATGCATGCAGATCTGTTATTTCTTCTACAAGAACATTGCATTTGGCCTCACCATCTTCTATTTTGAGGCCTTCACGGGCTTCTCTGGTCAATCAGTTTATGATGACTGGTACATGATATTGTTCAATGTTGTTCTGACATCATTGCCTGTTATTTCACTTGGTGTTTTCGAACAAGATGTTCCATCCGAAGTTTGTTTACAGGTTTGTTCACTTGAAATGTCTTCCATATGTTTCATCCATGTTAGAATATTCCAACCTAATGATGAGTGTTGAATTTGGCATTTTCCAGTTTCCTGCATTGTATCAACAAGGACCTAGGAACTTGTTCTTTGACTGGTATAGAATATTGGGATGGATGGGCAATGGTTTGTATTCCTCCCTCGTCATCTTTTTCCTTGTTGTCACCATCTTCTACGACCAAGCATTCCGAATTGATGGTCAGACAGCTGACATGGCCGCTGTTGGGACCACTATGTTCACTTGCATCGTCTGGACTGTCAACTGTCAGATTGCTCTGACAATGAGCCACTTTACATGGATTCAGCACCTGTTTGTATGGGGTAGCATAGTCACTTGGTACGTCTTTCTCTTCTTGTATGGGATGATTTCCCCAGAATATTCTAGGAGTGCCTACCAAATACTGGTTGAAGCACTTGCTCCTGCGCCTATTTATTGGACAGTAACCCTTTTAGTCACTGTCACATGCAATCTTCCATATTTTGTCCACATATCATTCCAAAGATGTTTCAATCCCTTGGATCATCACATTATTCAAGAGATCAAGTACTACAAGAAGGATATTGAAGATCAACACATGTGGACAAGGGAGCGTTCTAAAGCCAGACAGGTAACCAAGATTGGTTTCACTGCAAGGGTGGAAGCAAAGATCAGGCAATTGAAGGGAAGGCTGCAGAAGAGGCAATCTTCCATTGGTATTTTGCACCCATCTTGACACTATACATAATTTAACAGTTTTGGGTATTTTTAGGGTTCCTTATATTGTTTGATTAAATGGGATGAATTGAATTTCTGTATTCACAACGGAAAAGTATGGAACCTGTTGTATGTAACATATTTACGTAGAAAAAGTGTCCGTGTGTAATTCTCTTACCACATGGTTATAATTCGATTAACATTGAAGAAATGAAGCAGCTAATCTTAATTTGTATCACATATTCTTATTTACTTTTCATGGCTTTATTTTAAAAAGTTTTTCGAGTTACCAAATTTTCTCCAACAAGGAAGAAATCCATTTTCAATTCAATAAATTGAATTATTCAAATTCTTTGCATATTGACTGTACTATTATGTACATACTTTTCTTTTGGGGATTATATTTCTATAATTTAACAAGTCGTGGTTGAATTAAAATTCACAGGATACAAATTTCCGTATAGGCGTTAAAATTGGTCAATTCACTCGTAGAGTAATGGAAATCTTCCAATTCTCAACTGGTGCGAACTCACAGAGAAACCGTGGGAGATCAATAGTCCAAGATCCCCATCAGCAATAAATAAATATGCAGACTAATTAGCACAACAGTAATGGTAAGCATTCGAATATTTTCGCTCGTTTTGCGGTTACTTTAGCAAAAGAGTAAAACTTTATCGATAATCAATAAGAAATCTTGAAAATCAGGAGAAGATTTTCATTTGTAACAGTGTTAGTGTTTAGGAGGAGGTCAGATTTTTCTTCTTTGGATTAACAAGAAATTTAAAATATAAAAAATTTATATTTTTAACGTAGGTAAAGACTTATGGATTTATTAGATGAGTAAAAATTTATCTGAAAAATACTTATCTGACAATAGAACTAATAATCTTATTTTCTATAAACATTACCTAAGGAAATTGTTAACAAATACTTTAAAATTATGGTTTGAGGAGAAAAATATTTTTTTAATTTAAAATATCCTTAAAATTCATCTGATTTCTTCCAAACAACTTAAATTATAAGGAAAAATAACATGAACAAAAAATACATTATATTCACATAATGAAAAGAGGAATTAATTAAACGAAGAAACAAAGGCTAAAACAACGTCGTTTCAACTTTATGAAAATAAAAACAAAAAATCTGGTAGGTTGATGACGAAAGCGCGAGGAGGGTGAGCGTGAGACCAACGATCATTCTCTCTCTCTCTCTCTCTCTCTCTCATCTTCGTCGTCTACGGTTTGTTTTTATCTCTCTTTGCTTTCCCAATTTTGTCCTCTGCTTTTTCCCCATTTCTCAATTTGGTCCCTTTCTTCTTCCTCGATGACCTAGTTGAAGTCATAGCTCAAATCCGTGTTCCATTTTCCAATTCTGAATTCCCCAAACCTTAGGGTTTTAGTTGGATGGAACCTCGAGTTGGGAACAAGTTCCGTCTCGGTCGGAAGATTGGTAGCGGATCTTTCGGAGAGATCTATCTCGGTGCGTTCTGCTTGCACTTGCTTTTCACTTTCAGCATATTTACTGCGGATTTCTCGATTCTTGCTGATTCGATTTATTCATTTGTTTATTTTTTGTTATGTTGCTGCAGGAACTAATATTCAGACAAATGAAGAGGTTGCGATTAAGCTTGTGAGAATTCGGACTCATTACTTAACCTAATTCGAGAAAAAAAAATTCACCTTTAAGTTTTAGGTGTTAGTGTTTGCAAAATTCAAGTACCTTCGTTTCTTCTGTTTGGTTGCTTAGAAAATTTAAGAGTAGCATGCTTTGGAGATTTGGAATGTTTTCAGTGACGCAGAAATTATGAATCTTAAGAATTAGTTGTGGAGTTGAAATTGGAGCTACACACTGGACTCTGTTGGCTAATATTTTATGAAGTTCTTGGAAATTGAAGTTGTGTTGCTTTCTGCTGCAAAATTGAAATTATTGAGCACGACTTGGACTTCTTAAATTGGATTGGATGTTTTTCTTATTTTGTTTTCCTTTTGGTACAGGAAAGTGTCAAAACCAAGCACCCTCAGTTGTTGTATGAGTCAAAGCTGTATAGAATACTGCAAGGAGGAAGTAATCTCTTATCTTGGTGGATTTGTGTCTTTTGGAAATTTTGTTTTTGATTTTGTATTACTCAATTAGCTTAAATGTTTTGGTTGATCATCTTTTATTTGGCAGATGGGATCCCAAATTTGAAATGGTATGGTGTTGAAGGAGAATACAATGTCCTCGTGATGGATTTACTTGGCCCTAGTCTTGAGGATTTATTCAATTTCTGTAGTCGGAAATTGTCTCTTAAAACTGTTCTCATGCTTGCTGATCAGATGGTAGGTTTTTCTGCGTCACATATGCATCCTTCTAAGTTACATTCACTGATTTTCTTTTAATGTCCTGAACTGTTTGCAGATAAATCGGGTTGAATTTGTCCATTCCAAATCATTTTTACATCGGGACATCAAGCCAGACAACTTCCTCATGGGTTTAGGGAGGCGTGCAAATCAGGTATGTTCTTAATTCTCACTTTTTCAATTTACTTCTGTCATCTCATATGTTTGATATATCCTTTTCAAATTTGCTTCTTTGTAGGTGTACATCATTGACTTTGGTCTTGCTAAGAAATACAGAGACACCACTACACATCAGCATATTCCATACAGGTATATCTATGACTTTGCTTTTTTTCCTTCTGATTTCAACTTTTAGGAAGGACTAGTATGTATTATTATGGAAAATCCTATATCTAGTTGTTACTAAGTTGTTAATTATTCATGTGTGTATCTGGGAATTTAATGAGAAGTTTTCCTGTAGAAGAATAGCAGCTTCAAAGTTGGCATCATTGAAAGATGTGAAACAGATTTTGCTTGCACTGGAGCCTTCCCATGCTTGTGTTCCTAATCCAACTATTAATGCCATTTTGTGCACTTGTAATTTGTGAATATATGTTTCTTTAATGAGGGCATGAATCAGTTACTTGCACCAGTAGTTTGAGTAGTTTCTCTGCAATGATTTGTAATTAGCCTATGTTTTTATTTTTATTTTTTAAACTTTTGTATAATCACTTTACTAGTCTTTGAAATTATTTTTTTAAAGATCATATAGTACTTGATTTTTGTGGCTCTAAGTTGTCATTGTACTTCCTTGCATTTTCTTTGAATTTGACAACTTCCTTGTAATCTTTTGCAGAGAGAATAAGAATTTGACGGGAACTGCTAGGTATGCCAGTATGAATACTCATCTTGGAATCGGTATGATCTTTCTCTTGCTCAATACCCTTTCTTATTTCTGTATTGAAGACAATTGATCGGATACCTTACAATGACATTTTTCTACTTTAATAGAGCAAAGCCGTAGGGATGATTTGGAGTCACTTGGATATGTTTTTATGTATTTTTTAAGAGGAAGGTAATCAGCCTCTCCCATTTTTATTTGGTATTTCTTATATTTTTTGTTATCCCCTACTATTTTTTATTTGGTAGTTCTGCAGTCTGCCTTGGCAGGGACTGAAAGCAGGTACTAAGAAGCAGAAGTATGAAAAGATCAGTGAGAAGAAAGTCTCTACTTCTATTGAGGTGTGATTGTGTTGTGATTTGTTTCATATGATGTATGTTCATGTTTTGTTTTTAAAATTGTAACTGATTGTGGATTCTCTTCTAGTCTCTCTGTCGTGGCTATCCCTCAGAGTTTGCATCATACTTCCATTACTGCCGATCACTGAGGTTTGATGATAAACCAGATTATGCTTATTTGAAAAGACTGTTGCGTGACCTCTTCATTCGTGAAGGTTTGAGAGTTTTTTTTTTCTTTTATATTTTATTTTGGGATGTACCACAGTCCTTGATGAAAAAATATTTTACAGACTAGATGATTATGTTTTAATGTGCCTTTTTTTGCTGTTGATGTCTTGTACCAGGATTCCAGTTTGATTATGTCTTTGATTGGACCATTTTGAAATATCAGCAATCTCAAATTGCCTCTCCTCCTACCCGTGCTATTGTAAGTGATAGTGAGCTATCTCATTGCATTAGCTGATTGATTGTTGAGACTAGGTTATTTCAATGGAAGTAATACTTGCAGGGTCCTGCTGCTGGAGGACCAAGTTCTGGTATGCCACCACCCGCGGCTAATGCTGATGGACAGTTAGGTAAGGCAGTTCTTTTCACTTCACATCCCTGATCCATAATTTAACTGTAGTGATTGAGATGTTACCAGACAGATTCTTACAGGGCTCAGTTTCATACCATTCAATGATCTGTTAGTTATTCTGTGATGCTTTTTGTCCTTTGTATAAATTGTGGATTGACCTATTCTTTTCATGCTTTTGTGATATGCTTCTCCTGCGTTTTTTTCATGGGGTAACTTCAATGCACATGAAGATGGTAGGCCTACAAATTGGTCTCCATCAGATGATACTCGTAGGAGAAACTCTGGACCTATTGCTAATGACGGAATCTTATCTAGACAAAAAGTCCCTCTTACAAATGACTCAACTGGATCTAAAGATGTTATGGTGCGTGAATTTATTTGAGAGTTGGATATTGTCTGTGCTATGATGTCAACTTATTTGTTCAGAAAGTTCAAAAATAATGGTTTCTTTATGCATTAATTTTCAGAATTCTTTAAATCCTTGTTAGTAATAGGATATATGTTAAACTGTTGTTGACTAAGGAATTCGTGTTTTATTAGGAATATGGGACTGTCTTAAAGGGTATGAAAAATGACTGTTTATTGTTTATACATGACAAAATTATGAAGCTGTGTTTCTTGCATCTTTTGTTTTTTTGTTTTGCTATGGCCGGATTACAAAGTATTGGCTATATTACTCATGTTTATGTACGGCTGAAGCATAAGATAAGCAGGCAATATGCATATTTTTCAGTACTTGGCTTTATGTTTGACTATATCATTCTCTGTAGTCTGGACTCAACTTCTCCGGACCTGTATTTAGAGTTTTGTGAACATATTCATTAAGTGCTTGTAATGCTTGGCAAAGATAAATTGAAATAGATCCTGTCTAGTACTTGGTCATGATTTTCTTAGTGATTACTGCACTTGTTAGTTCAAAATTCTAATAATACTGGTCTCATATATAAGACATAGTTAACCGAATCACCAAAACCAATAAAAATAGTTAGAAGTAGCTAATGTATTGGGTTTCTAAAAAGTAATGTTTCATTACAATTTTACCCTTATGAGTTTAATTAAATGCCATTGATAGTTGTGAGTATATTTAATGACATGTACAGTATTTAAACTAAGGGTAAACAAGGAAAAGTAAATAAATATTATATGGGAAATATAACTAAGCCTTATTAAAAAGACCAAAACGTCTAAAACTATATTTTACATATAAATCCAGAGGGCGTATTTAATATTTCCTAGTGTTCAAGATTATATATAAGGTTAACTGTTTCTATGGTTTTCATGTTATTTATGAATTTCTCTGTGCATGGTTTTTGCAGCTGTCAAGTTCTAATTTCTTCAGATCAAGTGGATCTGCAAGGCGAGGCGCTGTTCCTGGGAGCCGTGATGTAGCTGTTGGCAACGAGACAGAGCTCTCTCGTCCGCTGACCATGGATTCAAGTCAGGCAGCACTTCGTAAAATCTCAGGTGCTCAGAGAAGCGCAGCTATCATGTCATCTGAGCACAACCGAGCATCCTCTGGCAGAAGCCCATCAAACATAAAGAATTTGGAATCAACTCTCAGAGGTATTGAGAGTCTGCATTTCAATGAAGAGAGGGTACAATATTAGCAGCTACTACTCTCGATCACCTTCCTTCTATGTGTATTCGAAAAGGCTTATACTCTTTTTAACGAACTAGAGAGTGGAATGTTCTATATTCACGAATCACTGTGCTGAAGAAAAACTGCGAACAGGTTAGGAATTATCCCCGTAAGTATTATTATGCAATAAAAGATGTGTCTAGGTGGCTTCCTAACTAAAGTCTAAAACTGGCCTCGTAAAAAGGCTTCTGTTCATATAGCTTGTGTTATATACTGACAGCTTCTCCTTCACTTTTACCATACTGTTTCCTCTGATTCACCTTCGTATGTTTTGCTTTTGTGATTATTTCTTTAACCAAAATACACTTCCCTTATACTTTCTAATACAAGGACTGTAAAAGATTTTAGTTAACAAGCTGAAGTTGATTTGAGAGAAAACATGGAGAAAAAATATAGTTTACGCTGGAAAATAAATGAGCTGGATCAATGAGACATTAGAATTCGAGAAACTCATTTATTAAATCATTTATCCAATATCATTTCATTTATTTTCTACACGTGTTTTCTACAATGGCGTTTCAGAACTTCTTTGAAATCAGAGCATTCATGAATTTTGGGTTAAGGAAAATGATATAATCAATCCCATTAGACTAATTGAATATTTGAAAATTAATAACATATAAGATTGAAGTGCACGAAAACTTCTTTTGGTTTTCCATTCAAATAACCATAAAAGGTAAATAACGTGGATTTATACTTAAATACACTTGGACTTGAAAATTTAATTGAATATTTCAAAATTTGTGGCTTCAAGTTATTAATCGTGTCCTTAGCATGCACATGAAGGAGGTGTTGCGGTTGGTTGCAGTCATATGCGATACAATGGAGTTATCAATAATTTTGCTCACTTCTCCATTTTAGTTTGCATATCTTGTAGCTGCGCCAGGGAAGTTTAGTCTCAACTCTTCTCGAGATTACGTTGGTATCACAAGCAAGAACGGGACACTCTGCCTTTCTAATTTGATACTCCCCTTTTTTCCTAGCTGCATTTGTAAATTCTGCTTTCCGTGCACCTTCACCATAATTAAATAGACAGTTTTTTTATATATAAAAAAATTCAGGTAAGTTAGGTCTAAACGCTCATCATGATCAGAATATACTTTAAGACGTGTAGAAGTACTTATATATTACCTGATCAACATATATTTTATCATACACTTAAATTTAGCTCTACATCTTTACACATGTTTTATTTTTATCTTTCTTTTTATCATATTTGTTAGAATATGTAAAATTTATATATTATAATTTCTTAAACTATTCTTTAGGATAAGTTTTTTTTATTCTATAATATTTCTTTATATCATTAAATTATTTATTTATTATTATATTTATTTTTTAATCATATAATATTATCATTAGCATAAATAGGGAGAATATTAAGAAATTCACATCGTAATTCTTTCAATTTCAATTATTATTTTATTCTTTCATCTCTGTCTTCCGCTGTAAAATCTCATAATAACAAATATTATTTATTATATCCTCCACTTCCTTTCATGAATGGGGTGTAGTGTGATCTTCATCCGGTACAAGTAAGCATTGAGAATACACATGGTGAAAAGCTTGGAACAGTGTCCTTACTCCCACTTTAATAATAGCTGCTAGAGGGGGACAAAGTAGGGCACCCTATGTAAAATAAAATAAAATTTCTTTTCAGTATTTTAAACTAGTAATTGCATCTTACAGGTTCTATGTGCTCTAACCTAAACCTAACAAAAAAGATTATCAGAAATTTGATATCATCTGACTGTGAATGCTTTTGTGAACGTCTTGAGTCTTGTGGTTTTTCCTCAATCATGCTAAGTTAGTAATGTTATCAAGAGAGTGAAAGGAGAGTATTATATTTTCTCTTTTCTTTGGTTTCAATTTGGCAGTGATAAAGCAGAATAGAAGCTTTCAGGTTGAAGAAGAATCACTCACCCAAAACTGTCTTTTTTCCTGTAAACTATTTAAGACAATCAAAAGAAAATTCCAAAGCAGAAAACCAAATTCTACTTCAAAACCAATAGCGTTATATTTAAGTTTCATCTTAGTAACTGAGGATTATGAAATTCGGTACTAATTTGCCAAAGTTCATAGATCATCATGGCATGCGCCCCTCAAAGCTTAGAAAACTGAGAGGATAAGCACTATATATAGGCCATGGAATTCAATACATGAGAGGAGTTTTAACATTTCTAATTAAGGATATATGGGGACTTTAACTTAAATAGATTTAGAGGCCAAATTAATATTAGAAAATCACAACAACAATAAGAAGTTATATATTGGTATACGGATATGGTACTGATTATTCACCACCATCCATGAACAGCTTGAGTGCAAGTGTTCTTGATCCACCTTAAACTTTTTCTGAGAGATCCTTTCATTTTCCCTTCCACAGCATAAATTTTATAGCCAGCTACTCTCTTCTTCCTCTGCAACTCAGGGTCATGGAAGCTCCAACTCTTCATTGATGCTTTGCTGCTATTGCTAACTCTGCCTTTCCCTTTTTCCATCTTCACTTCCCTATTGTGTGAAGGATACTTAGCAGCATAATTTGCACTGTAACACCTCAGATCTTGCATGCTTGTTGGGGCCACCCTTCCTCCTCCATTGTAGCTTCCCATCTGAAGATTCTCATCCCTGCATGATTTAGATCTGAATTCCATGATATGGAAATGAACCAAGCTCTACTAAGGATGTGTTTTAGGGCTAGGGAGAATGAAGCAAAATGAGATAGTTGGTTGGGGGGTTTGGTTTGTTTTGCCCTTTTCTAGTTGTTGTTTATTCCTACGTGCTTTCAGTTTCAACTGAGATGGCTCAATTAAGGTAAATTAAAAGTAAATTTTTGAGTTAGTGATTAAACATAATTAATTAAATATAATCAGAAGATAATTCAAATGATTTATCAATATTTACCCGTATCATTTGGTAAATTTTGTTTGTATAACTATTAATTTTTCTTTTCTAAATCATTACACTATCTCGTTATATAATCAATTATAAAAATAAAATTATTTAATAATTAATATTAATCATACATATTATTAATTTAGCCGATAAATCTAAAAATAGTTTTTGACTAAACTCCAATAGAAACCAAATATGCCTGCAATAAATAATCTTGGATTGATTAGGAGACGGTTGAAGATGATAAATGTTATTCTGTATTTTGTCGTTTTGATTTTAATGGAGTCAGTGGGGCAGCAAACGATTCAACATGGCATAACTGCATGGGGTTTGACCAACTGTTACACGTGGAGTGTTGCATACATACTTTGCTTATCACATTGAGGTAAGGTTGATGGCTGCAAAGGAGTAATGCTACTTTGACAAAATACTGCTCCAACAAATTAATGCACCACCTTCTTAGTTCAACCTGCAAAATTGGAAAAATACAAACTTCTTATCACTCTTGTTTTGGAGTTAGTTTCATTTTGTCTTGGAATTAGTTGCTTATGATTTTCACAAAATTACTTCGTCCATTTTAATTTATTTGTCACTTTTATTAGTGCTGCGATTTTGAGTTCTTAACTAATTTTATTTTTAAGGTTTAACTCCAATAACAATCAAATAAAAATTAAAATAGAAACAACAATAACAACGAGAAAAATGCACAATAACAAACAGATTGGATTGTTGAAATTTAAAATACACATGATGCGTTGTTTGTTTAAGCTTTTAGCATATATAAACAAAGCAAATAAATAATAGATATGTATATAGTATTTTTAATTAGGAAAAATAGACTCACATAATAATATTTCTAAAACTTTTTATTAGTCGATTAAATTGTAATTTGTTATATCTAATAATCCAGTTAAATAACATTAAAACATATTGGTTGTGAGAAACTAATCATTATGCATATCATTGATTGATCATGATTTTTTTTAAAAAAAATAAGTGATTAAAGAAAAATTAAAAGTGAAACCATTTTAAAAATATGAGAAGTTAAAAAGAATAAATATTTAAATGATTAAAATAAAAATTAATAATAATCGATATCCTAAAAAATAATATAAAATTATTTAATTTATTGAAATAAATTTATTTTGCAAATTCAATTTAATTATAAAAATTTTTGACGCCCTGTATAAATGTGTGTCTTAGGTGATCTTAATTGCCTAAAAACACAATGTTTGGGAAGGAAAAAGAGAATGAAAAAACAATAGAGAGAAAGAAAATACGAAATGTATTTTTTTTATTTAGTTGAAGAAAAAATAGAAAAAAGTTAAGAAAAAATGTTGACTTTTTAGATAATAGTTTAAAATTTTTTCTGTCTCGTATTCCCCTCAATTCAAATTTTAATTTTTTTTTGTTTCCTCTTTTTTTTTCTGACATTTTCCGGCTGAACAAACCATTAAGACTCATGTTTAATTCTAAAATATTTGTCACTTTTACTAAATTATGATAATATTAGTTACCTTTTTTAATAGTATTCTCTAATGCTAATATTTCACTTAAATTTTTTTAAGGATGAGAAGAAATTTAAAAAGCCATACCATTTATTAATTAATTAGAATATTTTACATACACATGATTATTTTATTATTGTAATCGATTCACTTAATACTTTTCTTAAGATATATGCAATACCGCTATAATCTTAATATGTCACATAAAATAAAATGGGAGGGAATATTAGTTACAAAATAAGATAAAATCAACATTATTAGCTAAATATTTTGTGAGATCAAACTAGTTAGGTAATACGTTCAAAATTGAAAATCATAAAGACTCTCTCATAAATTTTCTTTGCGTGGGATCTTGAAATGTAAATTTATTCTGATAATCCTACTTTTCTAGAAATATTTTTTATATCTTCTATTAAAAATTGGTAAGTTTTCCTTTTAATTTCATTCACAGCAAAAAAAAACTTTTACCAAACATCACCTCACAATAAAGGTTACAAACCCACGAGTTCGGCCTGGCTTGAGTGTTTTTATTGAGAGAAATTGTCAATTATTGGAAAGAACAAAATAACTTGTGATTTGTTATTATGCAAGTGAGTAGGCAACACAGAGTTAAGTAAAGAGTTATGGTTCAATTTGTAGATTAAAATTGCGAAGTTTCAGGTTAACTTCTTATTAAATATACATTTTTGGAAGAATATAAAAGTTTAACTGTGACAGAGTTTTGATAGAATTACTTCCAAATACGCACAGGGTGCATGTTGATAAAAAATCGATCACAAGAATAAAAAAAACTTAGTTAATTTGGCCCATATCTTGAACAGAATTCACCACAAGTTTGTGGGGAAAAATAAATAAATGACTTAAATTGTGAGTAGCATCAGCAATCTAGAAGGTGAAAATTTTGACTTCTTTCCTTCTTTACTATTCTCTATCATTACGTGCGAGAAAAAACATTCTGCGAACAGCCGCAAAAGTCTGAAAAAAGAGGTAGGTATTCCAGCCATGTTACATCCATAACTCCATAGGATGGAGAATTAGCTACACAAATTTTAAGGGTAACACGGTCAAAAAAATGTAAAAGAGCACCCCTTCTAGTTAAGTAGAAAATTGTGACCAAACCAGTATTTGGGGTATGCTTAAAGATTATTGAATTGAATTATTGGTCAAGTTTCATGTTTAACTATGTAATACACACGTACACACATGATATATATAAACAAAAAATCTTAATCATATTACTATATAATAAAGGTCATGATTAAGAAAATATTTAATTTCACATAATTACTTGACACATTACCTGAATTAAGAACAATTACAACTCCTTTGCCACATCAGACTAATATTTTGCAATGTACTAGATTTAAAATGTTCGCGAATGAAACAATTTTTTTGAAAGGTAAATCTTAATCTTAGTTTGTTAGTCTTTGCTACTGCTTATCAAACATAGTACATGAAATTAGATTTGAAACTTCTTTTGCCTTTCTATTAACTTAAAATGTTTTTTCCCTCAAGATAAGTCTATTAAATGAAGTATATATATCTGAATTCGGATTTAAAGCTACCACTCTGTTCAAAGCAAGATTCATAAGTGTAAACACAAAAGGAATAGAAACACGACAATAGAATAAAAGCAGAGGCATCCCTGCTAATTAATTAATTAAACAAAATTTATAGAATCCATTACAAATGGAACCAGATCAGAAGTCTTTGATCTCTAACGGGTAAAATATATAACGGGGGAAAAAGTAGAGCAAAAGATAGTACTTGCCAAATAGAAAAAGCCCTGATGACTTAACACAGAACAAAAATTAACTCATCAGAGCAAATCAGCAACATTTGATGGCAGCTCCTCTATGGTCACATTGTAGAACTTCTGAATATCAGACAGCATTCTGGCATCATCCAACGTCACAAAGTTTATAGCAACACCCTTTCTACCAAATCGGCCACTTCGACCAATGCGGTGGAGATAATTTTCAGGTTGAGTAGGAAGATCATAGTTTATGACCAGAGACACTTGCTGCACATCAATACCACGGGCCAGAAGGTCTGTGGTAATGAGAACTCGAGAGGAGCCAGATCGGAATTCACGCATGATGATATCACGCGTGTTTTGGTCCATGTCACCATGGGTTGCAGAGACTGTGTGATCGTTGCTTCGCATCTTGTCAGTGAGCCAGTCCACCTTGCGCCTGGTATTCACAAAAATAACACTCTGTGTAATAGCCAGAGTCTCATAAAGGTCACACAGTGTTTCTAGCTTCCACTCTTCCTTGTCAACATTGACATAAAACTGTTTAATACCCTCAAGGGTCAATTCATCACGCTTTACCAGGATTCTGACCGGCTTATTCATGAACTTCCTCGTGATCTCAAGGGCTTCTGGTGGCATTGTAGCAGAGAACACTCCTACCTGAATTTTGGATGGCAGCAGCTGGAATATGTCATAGATCTGCAAAACCAAGCAAATATTCATAATGTCATGAACAGAAGAACATAAACTCTTTGCATGTTAAAAAAAACAGCAACTTGCAAGTGTTTGTGGATTGAAGATGGAAATTTTCTTATATGCGATCCAGAGAAATAATTTTTTTATTTTTTTCATACCAACTCCCTCTCTATCTATGATTCTATGCCATGCATGAACTAGACTGGAGGTAATGATTATGAGTACACAATCACATTAATTTTCACTATTTTGGAGGAATGTTTCTTCCATTGAGCTATAAATACATAAGGTTCAAACTACCAGGATATTTACAACAAAGAAATTAGGATAGTACAAAGGTACAAGACATGCCTTGAAAAAGATAGACAAGCATAGGAGAGCTGAGGATAAAATATAACACTATGAAAATGTGGATACTAATCAAAATAACAAACCTGGTCCTTGAAACCACGAGAGAGCATCTCGTCGGCTTCATCTAAAACAAACATTTTTATGTAATCTGGGCGAAGAGACTGCCTTCGCAGCATGTCAAATACACGCCCAGGAGTGCCAACGACAGTATGCACACCAGCTTGGAGGATGCGCTGATCCTCGCGGACACTTGTCCCACCAACACAAGCATGAACCTTAACACCAAGGTAATCACCAAGAGCTCGCATAACCTTCTCAATCTGCTGTGCTAGTTCCCTTGTTGGTGCCAAAACCAAAGCCTGGCATTGAACTAATCCATAATCAAGCTGCTGCAAAATTCCAGAACAGAATGTAGCTGTCTTCCCAGTTCCAGATTGAGCCTGTTGAATGACATCAAGACCTTTGCAGAAAGGAACAATTCCCCTTTGCTGGATTGCAGAAGGCCTCTCAAAACCTTAAGAACAATAATAAAATGCCACACATGATTTTTGTCAGAAAGTGATGAGTAATATTTCTACCAAAAAAAAAAGTACATCACTTATACCCCTCATGAAGGTGAATTCTGTGGTGGACTTCACCACTTGTGACCATGATAGACTCATATAAAATGACCTGCTGTAACAGGTTAACTTCTCTTTTTTATAGTCAGAAAATATATCTATATCTTTCTTAGAATATATAAAAAAAATGTAAACATGATTAAACTAATCCTAACTGATTTATTAAAAAAAAAACTAAGTCCCAACATTGCTTCTTCTTCTCATCACTTCATCATCATCACTGACTGCCTCATGCTGCCCTCCACCACTGCACCGGGTGATTTCCGGCCACCACCCACTATCACCAAAAACTTCATGCAATACCACTTTTTAGATCTACTCTTCACCCCAATCCATTCCTACCCCCTATTTTCAGTTTTAATGTCTTTTTCAAAAGTGGGTTTCACCCAACAAGTTCAAACTCTCACCATTGGTTCCAAGAATCAAGCTTTAGTAAGTATTGCTTCAAAACCCAGAAAACAGAGTCCAAGAAACAGAGCAAGGAGAAGAGAAATAGACACCCAGAGGAAGCTTTCATTTTTCTCCTAGCAAACTCATTGTTTTCACCACAAAGCTTTCATTTTTATTCAATAAAGCTTTCATTTTTCCCCATAAAGCTTTCATTTTTATTCCATAAGGCTTTCATTTGTTTACAGTCACGAATCAGAACTCAATGGGGGAGAACAAAAACGTCAGAGTAGAGGGTGGAGATGACGGTGAGACAGTGGAGCACAAGGGCATTAGGCACATGTATTTTCCGGTGACGAAGGAAAGTTCAGTGAAATTACACCAATATGCACAGTGTCTCAATGGAGTGTTTCTTGAGATTAAGCTTGAAGGTGGAAGGGATTGCAGCACGGGAAGTGTCTGCGAGATATTTTCTATGCTATATCTAAGGCTCATCACATGGTGTATTTGTTATGCTTCAATCACCGAAGCTTGAAGGTGGAAAGGTTTAAACCAAAATGTTTCAACTACTTTAATTAAACGACCGAAATGCTGAAACAACCAGTCACCAATTACTCACTCTACCGGTTAACCAATTTTAATAATGACTGTTGATGTATATCTAGCACTTGAGATCATTTAAGCCCATGGTGCACCAAAAAAATATAAGCCCACCACAGCCTTTACTCCTCATGAAATATGTGACCACTTTATAAGTTATAACACTTAAATTTTTAAAAATATATTTGTTTCAATTCTGTTGGTCACTTGGTCCACTTTTGATCAGTGAGTAAATTTAAACACAACTGCAGTCATACATGTAATTTAAAAAAATTGATGCCCATTTATACAAGCACATTATCAAGCATTCGGTACACCAATCTCAATTTCTAAATCATTGCCAATACAATCACAACAATGAATCTTTAACAGAAGGTTGAAGTTTCACATAGCAGTACATACCATAAGCATATATGCCTCGCAGGAGGTTTTCTTGTAATCCCATTGCATCAAAGCTGTCATAGACTTCATCATATGAGGTGAAGAATTCTTGCCCGTCAGTGGCAAGCCTGCGTAGTAAATTTACAGGACATCAAATTACAGAAAAGGTATGCAAATATAAAGAATCCAACATAACAAGTGAACAACATGGCACATAAACTTACAATTCATTCATCCTAGCATCATAGTTGCGAGCATCAAATTGGTTTCCTTCTGGAGCCAATCCTGCCATCACTGCAAAAAACAAAACATCAGTTTTTAAAAAATGAGTGCCTATACAATAAGCAGCAGATTAATAAAATGAAATGTCATACAAATAACCAAAGCAAGAGTGCCTATACTATAAATTTCCACTTTCCAAGTTCATCATTAGCTTAGGAAGGCTATTATTACTCTTCCGTGCATCAGAAAAAGCACATCCTCCACAAGACATGAAACACAAGAGCCAAACTTGCAATCCACACATGAAGAAGTGCAAGCATTAAACTTGTGTTTTTCTTTAATATCTGGAGAAGACATTCTAAAGGGAAAAAGGGACGCATTCCATACCCAAAAAGAAAAAACAAATCTTTCAGTGTCACATACCCACTTCGCCCACTCCTCCATGATTCAGTGAAACAGTGACAAAATCAAAGTGAAACTAAAGAAACAACAAAAACAAAAGTGAATTACTAATACTCACAACATAAGCAAACATTGAGCATAACACATAACAACATACTGACAATCCAAAAACAACAAATCAATCTATCTAATATGAAGAAATACTACAAACCCATCATCCATTGAATCTAAAAATATGATCTTTTTGGCACGAAAACCGAAAAGACCAACAAATGACGAATCGAAAGCATCTGGGTCGATTTGAAGATGAGCACTTTGAAGAAGAAACAATTAGATCAA
This sequence comes from Clitoria ternatea, assembly GCA_037962975.1. Classification (NCBI taxonomy): domain Eukaryota; kingdom Viridiplantae; phylum Streptophyta; class Magnoliopsida; order Fabales; family Fabaceae; genus Clitoria; species Clitoria ternatea. Next base: position 221,360,694 of record CM075672.1, read on the forward strand.
CCCCAGATTCGTTGATAACAGAGAATCAGTGGATTTAAGAGCGGAATTGAAAGAAGGAAAGAGAAATACCTGGTAAAAGGTTAGAATAAGGAATAACAATGAAAGAGTGAAAGAGAGAGAAAAGGGTAACTCCTCGGATCTGCACCGTGGAGTTAAAGGGAGGCGAATAGAGAGGAAGAGGGAGTGTTATATTCGAAAGGGTAAAAGAAGGAGACAAACAAATATTCGTTTCCACATTTACCCTTTTAGATGCCTTTTGGGATCATTATATGTATCATACATCAACATCCCTTTCCATATTTTGATTTTGATTTTTTTTGGAAAGGATTTTTATTTTTGATATTAACATAACGTTACATGATAGGATAAGGTTGTGATAAAATAACAATATAATAAATTTGTTATCTTTTCTTTTTTGATGTATACAAGTTAAGAAAGTTTCATTACTAGTTTGTTGGATACTTTTTTAAAGTAATTTTAATTTTGATGTTGAATAGTACAATGTAAGTTGTTAAAAAAATTAAAAATGGGTAACCAAAAGTTATATTAAATTGGATTGAATTTGTAAAAAGAAGTATTTGTAACTGAAATTTTGGATTGAATTTCATATCTACTCTAAAATAACTGATTTAAATTCAATTTATACTAATTTAATATGTAACGTCCTAGGTTATTTTTACATTTATTTTTATTCGAACGATTACATCTTACAATAAATTTTTCTTTTTCTTAAAGATTAATCGATATTTAGAGAAAAAGCAATTTAATTTGAACACGACGGATGGGAGAAAGGGAATCAGGGCTTCTCGCTTGAGCGAGGCCCCTACTCGTCTAAGCGAGATTCCGGACTCTCACTTAAACGAGGTTCTATTCGCTGGAGCGAACACCTTTCACACATCGGATTATTCAAGACATGCAACCGGACTCCCAAAACTTCGCTCTAACAAATGGTCCTGTGAACCCAAGGAGTTACCATAGCTACCATGAAAACATATGCACATAACAGTAATATATTTTAGAAATATATTTTTCATTCGATCCGGTCTTAATTAAACACAACTAATAATTATAATACGAAGTTTTTATACACACATAAGACTCTATACAGAGTCACTCAAATTCATTTGGACCCTGGCACCGTTCTCCCCCTTGGCGCGGCTCCATGACTCCTTCCCCCTCCCTGTCTCTGGTTACTAAAAAAAAATGCAAGGGTGAGTGTTTGGCATTATAATTAATATAGAACGGAATTTAACACTATACATGCATATTAATACATACACCTCACGCATCATCTGTAAGTAAGCATACCGAAACATAATGAATTTCATACAATAACTGTATTAGACCAACTACACAATCTCCATCACATTCCTTCACATTCATCACATTCATCACATACATTACATTCATCACAACTGACTCTCATACAATCTGACTCCTAGTATCCGGATACTAAAGGATTGGCCTTCAGCTGGGGGTCCTACTTGACACCCCGTGAACCCTGCTTGGTTCACCGAGTCCTGCTTGACTCTCCACCTCGACCACTGGGTCCTACTTGACCACTGGGTAGCTCAACTGGGCACGAAAACCACGGGAGCCGGAAATGAGGGGCTATCATATACCGTCGGCCATCCCATACCACATAATCATTCAACAGTTTACCTTTCTCACAATAATATCAATTTCTCATCACTCGGGTAGCCTGCTTGCTAACCCGACGTCACATAACACTGATCATTTCACATTAGATTCACAAGATCATACATGATAAACTCATCCACATTCGATCATCCACAAATTAATAAACTCAGTCACACATGCACAGCATAAACACACAATTACTTTTAACAACATTTTCCTTAGTCTGTTTACGTTACCTCAAAGACCTGAATAAGAAGTGAGTCCTATTCTAATTAATTATAACCCGAACACCCCCCCTTACTTTGATTCCACGCTTCGATGATCTGCTCTCTGTGCCGATTTCTTTCTCTGAGCACCGGTTCTGCAATCTCAACTCCTTCACTCAGTCTTCCGTTGCTTAGCCTACTACCTACGGATCATGAAGTACAGCTTCATCACTTCAACGTCCTTAGTTCATGGACAACATTTGGGCTCACACTCACAGAGGAGTGGAGAACAGCCACGAATATAGCCATGCATCGCTCTAAACGGCCAAAGAATAAAAAGGGATAAAAGAATTACAATTGGAACGGATCAGTAGACTCACCTTGAAGTCCCGATCACAGGAATGGGGTTAAATTGAAGTTTAGACACAAATGGAGTCCCTCTCCAGCGCATGCAAATCAGCGTTAAGAGAGGAGAGAAAAACGAAAGAGGAGGAATAAACCAACAGCAAAGATAACTTGTAAATAATGAAGAGGGAAGGAAGAGAATTTCCTTATATATATAGCTCATGGGAAAGATCGTCTTTTCCTTTATTTTATTTGTATTCTTACTAAATTTAATCAATTTTTCACTATTTTAAACTATTGCATCGTTATCAAATCAATTACACGTGTTTATTCCCTCAACGTTTAAGTATTCACAATCCTCTAATAATTCGCAAGAGTATAGGCCCGATATAAATATCGGCCCCCGACGTCCTAACTTAGTGTTCATACCTCAGAAATCCGAGCTACAACCTGATAGATCGAATATCTCATCCGTGCTCACCTCATGGTTACCTACATCCGTTGTTTCAATCATCGTGAGGTTAATCCGGTCTCTAACCCCGTGTGAGGCGCTCTCCTCACAACGGTTGGACCAGACCGCCTAGCCCTGCCCGCTCATCTCCTACACTTCCAATCTTTAACTCCGCCTGCTCGCGCTTCAGATACCGACCTCGACACCGGCTTTTCCAATCTTTGACTCGGACAGAACAAATATTAAATAAAACTTCTAAAATATTTACTAACATTTCCCATTTCTTATAATTTTCATTAAAACATCAGGGATGTTACATCCACCCCTCCTAAAAGGAGATTTCGTCCCCGAAATCAGTGTTCCGGTTGAAAAAGATGAGGTACATTCGTCTCATATCGGATTCTAACTCCCAAGTGTAGTTTATCCAATGTAAATTCTGCCACTTCACCTTCACCAGCGGTACCTCCTTGTTCCTTAACCGTTTGGTTTGATGCTCTTCAATACCGATTGGTACCACCTCCACCGTCAAGTTCTCCTTCACTTCAATGGAGTCACTTGGTACAATCATGGTATCACACGGAATGTAGGCTCGAAGTTGCGATACATGGAACACGTTGTGAATATTAGTCAACGATTTGGGAAGATCCAGTCGATAAGCGACTTCACCAATCCGTTCTAGTATTTGGTATGGTCCAATGTACTTCGGATTAAGCTTTTGGCTCTTCAAAATTCGACCTACACCCTTAGTTGGTGAAATCTTTAGGAACACCCATTCACCCACTTGGAATTCAAGAGGTCTATGCCGATTGTCATAATAGCTCTTTTGCCGATCTTGAGCAATTTTTATCTTCTCTCGGATTAAAGCGATTTGTGTAACATCCCAAATTTTAAAATGAGAGAATTAATTATCAGAATAAATATTAGAAATTGGTATATGGAGTATTTAACATCCCAAACTATTGAGAATAATTAAATGAAGATTTTGGGAATTTTTGGTAATTTTTAGAGACCAGTTGAGCTGAAATTAAGCCCGGTTGAAATATGGGTATCGGACCAAGTATCTCGGAATGAGATGATATTGGTCAGGGCTATTGAGAATATTATTGGGAATCCGAATATGTATTCGGAATAATTTTTAGATGATGTTTTGAGTCCGAACGGAGAACCTGTTAGTTATAAAACGATGAAGTTTTAATGAGTTGGATTAAAAATAAATTGGAAATTCTATTTTTTTCCCTTGCTTATTCACGTGAGTTTGCTGATGGAATTAGGCACTTACACTTCTTCTTCTTCTCTTCATCATCTTCTCCATTTTCCTTTCTCTTCTTCTTCCAAACCCTATCAATTTAACTTCATCTTCCATAATTTCTCCTCATTTTCGTTGGGGGAGCTTGAAGGAGGTTGTGGAGCTGCTGTTTTTCCTCCTCCTCTTCCTCATTTTCGCAGCTTTCTCTCCCTCTAGTGAACCCATTTTCATTTTTGGGTTTTGAGGTAAGTATACCCATATTTTTGCTAAGGTTTTGGTTAAAAGTATGTGGTATTATGTGTTTTGGGAGCTATGCATGTGAATGGATGTTCTTGAGGAGAGTAATTAATGCAAGGGTTTAATGTGGATTTTATGAAAGTAAGGTTTCTTTGTGAAGTAATGAAGTGGGTGTATTTATTGTTGGAAGGAGAAGAATATTTATGAAGGTTGTTGGAAATTTTATGAAACCCTAACTTCAAGAATTTGGGGGAAATGCATAATGGAGGTTGATGAGTATTAATTGTTGATGATAAATGTGAGATGTGATGTTTAAGGGTCATTGGTGATGATATTTGGTTGGTGGAAGTTAATAATGGAGAAACCCATGAAAAGGTTTGGTTGTTGAATGCATAATAATAAAGGGTAGCACCTAACCCATGGTGGTTATGGTGGATAAAATGAAATAAAAGAGTTTTGAGAGTTATAATAATAAAAATAGCAAGTATTTATTGATATATAAGTATTTAAGTCTTAATGAGTAAGTAGAAAATTGATTGTATAATGTATTGTGATGTAGGAAGTGACCCCATTGACGAGGCGGGACCATCAAACCGCGTTGATCACTACTTCACTTGAGGTAGGAGGGGGTAACTTTTCTAAATGCATGATTTCATCCATTGGTGATGTGAAAATATGTATATATGATTATGTTAATGAATGTTGAATGGATGATGTGATAATGTTATGATTTGAATGCATTTAGAATAATGATTGTTATGTGGCATCATGTTGGGATAATATTATGATGTGAATATCCCAAATTGTATGTATGATTTATTGAATGTGTATGCCACTAACTATTGATGTGAATGAGTTCAAAAGAGAATTGGGATTGGATGAGAATGATGGGAATATTGAAATCCACCAAGTGGTGGTGATGAATGATTGAATGTGGAGCGGCATCTAGGATGCGTAGTGTGAGGATGCATTGAAATTGCATTTGCATTGCATCCATGGCATATCATAGCTGTCTATGTGGAATATTAGGGGGTTCCACTAGGCGGGCCCAGTGGGAGGGCGGCTTAGTGCACGAGCGTATTGTGATTTTCCCCTGTGACTCGGTGTATGAGTCACGAAGCTGTCCATAGTTTGGTGACGAGGCACCCTATGTGGCGGGCCCAGTGGAAGGGCGGCTCTATGGTGAGCAAGTTTACCTCGGTGTCCGACTGGACACGGCTCTCTCGATGTGTGTTCGGGAGGGGCCCGTAGCACTTGTGGTAGTTGAGGCCACGATGTTGATCCGCAAGTCACAGGGTGACTAGTGCTACAAATGGGCGATAGCGGTTTGGTACCAGTAAAATTATGAGAATGTAAGCATGCATGAATTGAGATATATGTGTACACAATTTTTTCTACTGCAGTAGGGGCATAGTAGCACACCTATGCTTGTCCCATAATTGATTTAATGATATATTTTCCCACAGTCGGATCCGCATTGTTTTGATGAGAAATTCTTGTGCATATGCATTAGCTTTAAGAGCATTTGCATATAGCTGGAGATATGCCTAGTTGAAAGCCCATGGTGGCAACGGATAAATGAGAATTGATGAAGGAAAGAGTGAAATACTAACCCTATGTGTGTGTATGGCAATCCAAATGATTGATATGATGAATGTATACTTATGATTATGAGATGTATTGTGCATAATGTATGATGTGGTAAAATGAATGATATTTGTGCAAGTATACATGTATATCATCATAATGTATGACTTTAATTCATTTGGATTATGTTACTCACCTCCCCGTTGCCATTTTTAAAGTTGATGTAGGTATGGCTTAAATCCTACAGCTTTTGGAGGCTGAGTATGAAGGAGGTAAAATATGGATAGGAATGTGTAAGCCTTGGCCGGCGTGTTTTTGTTTTGTATGGTACATGGTGCATATATGCCCAATTTTGTAATCTTGATATGGTAAATGATGTTTTTGGGGTCATGTAGGAAAATGAGATCTTGAGTGTATGGCTCATTTTCATTAATGCCCTTTTGTAAGGTATAATACCATTGTGATGTTTGATGATGTGGAATTTGATGAATGGATGTTGAGAATCAGGAATTATAGCCTTTAGGATGTGTGTTGGAGACATTGTATAGTTGTTTTCATGCATGAGCAAGGAACCATTAGGGTCAAAATGAGTTTTATGAGTTTTGGATAGTGTGTGATGGTTCCAATAGCTTAAATACATGATTTGTGACTTGTAGAAACTGGAGCGGGTCAATTTCATTGAGAATAGACCCCTATGTTGCTCAAAAAGGCTCAAGAATGGACAAAACGCATTTATTTGCATAATTTTCTCATTTTTGAGAATTTTTGAGTGAGGCCGGTGGCCACACGTCACAAATAGTGTATTTTAGTTGGTGTTAAAATTTGGGGACGTTTGGAGTTGATATGAAAAAGTTAGGGGGGTTAGAAATTCCAAAATTATGCATTTTCTGCATAATTTCTGCATTCTGGCATGCGTAATCGATTACAATGGGTTCCTAATCGATTAGAGGCATTCTGGGACGTGTGTAATCGATTAAATATGTATTCGTAATCGATTACAAGCATTCTGAGTCATGTGTAATCGATTAGGTGCTTGGCCTAATCGATTAGCCACAACAGGATTGCCCGATAAGCGCTCTTTGCTGTTTTTGAGCCGTTTGGGCATCTTAATGACATTTTTGGCCTCCGACTTCTTCATGAAAGTTGTAGATAATTAAGTCACGGAGGTGTGAAAATTGGTCTTACCTCAATTGGAGTTTTCAAACTCTCATGAGGCATAAAATACCGAACCCAATGCGTTGAAAAATTCAAGTTTAAGAGGGTTTAAAACTCAACTTTTTATGACTTTCAATTTGGGACTAATAGGTGATATTTGTGACATGTCCCATTAAATTCTAAGACTAAATATTCATATATTTGTCCTAATTTTAGAAATCAATTGAAGTATCCTTGATCAAATAAGGAATAATCGATTATACTATTCGGTGATCGAAACGGTATTGTTTAGGCAGGTGTTGCGTACTCTGATACCTTCTCATATCTTCATATATGGGAATGGTTATTATAGATCCAGGGGATTGGTGAAAAATACTTCACCACTCTAATTATTTAATTCATTGTTATTATTATTATTTTCAAAGACGCGAAAAATTTTCCCTTATTTTTATATGGGGGTTTGGGGCGTCTCAACCTGGTATCAGAGCGTTAATTGCTCTTGATGTGATTATAAATGATGTTGTCCATATGTTTATTGCTTATGGTTGATTGATTTATGAATTGTATGGGTGAATTATGATAGTGGTTATTGGAATGAGATTATTACATGATTATTGTTAAGCCCGGCCAGGCAATTCCTTTCTCATATTTACCTTCTAATTATGAAATGCATTATGATGATACTTGTGTTAAGGAAGTTAATGATAAATGATATGTATACACATTGGGTGAAGAAACTTCAAGTTTCTAATTATGTTCATGTTGTTGTATATAGATTGAGTGATGACGTATAGGCGCAATCCTGATACAATCGCTATGATTGAGGCCTTCAATCATTTTGCCGACATACTTGCACAGAACCAACAACCTATTGGTCAACCGAATCAAGGTCTTGACCAATTTCTTAAACGGAAGCCTTCTGAATTTCATGGAGGATATAAGCCAGAAGATGCTCATGTCTGGATCCGTGACTTAGAACGGATATTTGCTAGTATGGAATGCACCGAAGCACAGAAAGTGGAATATGCGGTGTTCATGGTTCGGAATGAGGCCGAATCTTGGTGGATCCTTACCCGTGGGCGTATGATTGCTGCCCACACTCCTTTGACTTGGGAGAATTTCAAAGCTGAGTTTCTTAAGAAATATTTTCCTGCAAGTTATAAAAACAAGAAAGAGCTTGAATTCATGGAACTCAAGCAAGGTGGCATGTCGGTTGAAGAGTATGCTTTGAAATTTGAAGAGCTATGTGTGTTTTATCCTCCCTTTCAGCAAGAGGGCACTGAAGTTTCAAAATGTGTTAAGTTTGAAAATGGACTACGCCAAGAAATCAAGAAGGCAATTTGTCACCAAGAGATTAGGAATTTTCCTACCCTTGTGGATAAATGTAGAATCTTTGAAGAGAATGATATTGCTCCAAGGAGTTACTCGGGGCATGATTACAAGTTAAAAGGCCAATCTTCTAGTTTCAAGAAGAAAGGTAACTTTAAGAACAACAGACGATTTGTACGTGGGTTCTCTTCTTTTAGAGGTGGACAAGGTGGCGGAAGGCATGGTGCCGTTGGTGGCCGAGGTGATGGCCAAGGACTTCGTTGTTTCAAATGTGGTGGAAATCATTTGGCTAGAGATTACAATCATGAAGAAACAGTGGTGTGCTACAGGTGTAACCAACCGGGGCACATCCGCCCTGATTGTCCTTTGAATGCTACAGATGTTGTGCCACGTGATAATGCAAACCGTGGAGGCTATGGTGCTTTTAGAGGCCGTGGTCGTGGAAATGGTAATGGTGGAAGATTTGGTAACCGGAATGGTGGTAACGGTCGTGGTAATGGAAACGGCCGAGGTAATGCTCATGGTGGTCGGAATGGCCCAAATCGTGGTGCTAATCAACAAATGGCTGGAAGAGTCTTTGCCGTGACCGGTGAAGAAGCAGCACAAGCTGAGGATCTTGTCCAAAGTGAGTGTCAGATACATGGTAATGTTGTTAATGTAATATTTGATTCGGGTGCTACGCACTCTTTTATTTCTGAAGATTGTGTGAGGCGCCTGCGAGTGCCTGTGAGTATGATGAAAGGTTCAATATTGGTAACTACACCGACTGGTGCTTGTTTAAAATCGGTGACTCGATGTGAAAATGTCGAGGTGGACTTGGAGGGTAGAAAATTTGTTGTATCCTTCGTGTGTTTACCTATGAAAGATTTGGATGTTATTCTAGGCATGGATTGGTTGTCCGCCAACAAGGTTTTGGTGGATTGTCATAGAAAGATGGTGATTTTCCCAATCTTTAACACTGAAGGCTTTGATGTGCGAGGTATCTCTCAACTTCTCATGATGTTCTGCTTGGTTGATGGGAATGGTGCGTCCCAATCTGGTGGAATTCCTATTGTTTCAGAATTTTCCGATGTGTTTCCGGAAGAGATTCCCGGATTACCTCCTCCACGAGAAGTGGAATTTTCTATCGATCTTATTCCGGGTGCGGAACCTGTTTCTCGAGCTCCTTATAGGATGTCTCCTATAGAGTTAATTGAGTTGAAGAAGCAAGTATAAGAATTACTTGAACGGGAGTTCATTCGCCCAAGTGTGTCTCCTTGGGGTGCTCCTGTGTTGTTGGTGAAGAAGAAGGATGGTAGTATGAGATTGTGCATTGATTATCGTCAGCTCAATAAACTAACCATTAAGAATAAATATCCTCTTCCACGCATTGATGATCTGTTGGATCAATTGAAGGGTGCTGTTGTGTTTTCAAAGATTGATTTGCGTTCCGGATATCACCAAATTCGGGTGAAGGCCGAAGATATTCCGAAGACTGCTTTCCGAACGCGGTATGGACATTATGAGTACGTGGTGATGCCATTTGGGGTGACGAATGCCCCTGCGATTTTTATGAGCTACATGAATCGCATCTTCCATGAATATCTGGACCAATTCGTCGTAGTGTTTATTGATGACATTTTGGTGTACTCCAAGAGTCAGGAAGAGCATGAAAGACATCTTCGTTTGGTGTTGACCATCCTTCGCGAGAAGGAATTGTATGCGAAGCTCTCTAAGTGTGAATTTTGGCTATCTGAGGTCCAATTCCTTGGACATGTTATTTCAAATGATGGAGTTGCTGTGGATAGATCCAAAGTTGAAGCTGTGATGGCTTGGGAAAGACCAACGTCGGTGACGGAGATAAGAAGTTTTCTTGGTCTTGCCGGTTACTATCGGAGATTCATTGAAGGGTTTTCCCGTTTGGCGTTACCGCTAACAAAGTTGACTCGGAAGAACCAATCTTTCGTGTGGACCCATGAATGTGAGGAAAGTTTCCAAGAGTTGAAGTTAAGGCTTACTACCGCACCAGTGTTGGCATTGCCCGATTTGACGGATGAATTTGTGGTATATTGCGATGCATCTAAGCTTGGTCTTGGATGTGTGTTGATGCAAAAGGAGCGTGTGATAGCCTATGCGTCGAGGCAGTTGCGACCGCATAAGGTTAATTATCCCACACATGATCTTGAATTGGCGGCAGTGGTGTTTGCATTGAAGTTGTGGCGACACTACTTGTATGGCTCCAAGTTTGTGGTCTTTAGTGATCATAAGAGCCTTAAGTACTTGTTTGACCAGAAGGAGTTGAATATGCGCCAAAGGCGGTGGATGGAGTTCCTAAAAGACTATGAATTTGAATTGAAGTATCACCCCGGTAAGGCAAATGTGGTTGCTGATGCTTTGAGCCGGAAGTCATTGCATGTCTCCATGATGATGGCAAAGGAAATGAAGTTGATTGAACAATTTAGAGATTTAAATGTGGGCGTGGAGACTTACCTCCCAAAATAATGGTGTTGAAGATGTTGAAAGTTACTAATGAGTTTCTTGAATATGTGAAGGTGCAACAACTTAATGATGAGTATTTGATTGAGATGAAGAAGGCCCAAGAAAAAGGGAAAAACTTGTTCTTAGTAGAAGGTCAAGATGGTATTTGGTGCGTTAAAGGCCGAATTTATGTTCCCTCAAGTGGTGAGGTGAGAAAATGTATACTTGAGGAAGCTCACAAAAGCATATTGAGTATTCATCCTGGTTCCACTAAGATGTATCAAGACTTGAAGAAGAATTTCTGGTGGCCCGGTATGAAACATGATGTGGCGAATTTTGTGGCATCTTGCCTTGTGTGTCAAAAGGCTAAGGTCGAACATCAGAGACCAGCTGGTTATTTGAGACCGTTGGAAATCCCTGTTTGGAAATGGGATAGTATAGCCATGGATTTTGTTTCGGGACTACCCAGAACTCGTGCTGGAAATGATGCTATATGGGTGATTGTTGATAGATTGACAAAATGTGCTCACTTTTTACCTATAAATATGAAGAGTCCTTTGGAGAAATTGGCACAAATATACATCAAGGAGATTGTTAGGTTGCACGGTGTTCCGTCCAGTATTATATCCGACCGTGATCCTCGTTTTACTTCTCAGTTTTGGGGGCGTTTGCATGATGAGTTGGGTTCTAAGTTGAAGCTTAGTTCCGCTTATCACCCTCAAACCGATGGGCAATCAGAGAGAACTATACAAAGCTTGGAGGATTTGTTGAGAGCCTGTGTTCTTGAGCACGGTGGATGTTGGGAGAGATTCCTCCCATTGATCGAGTTTACATACAATAACAGTTTCCATTCCAGTATTGGTATGGCACCTTATGAGGCGTTGTATGGAAGGAAGTGTAGAACTCCCTTATGTTGGCTTGAAGTTGGTGAAAACTTGGCTTTAGGGTCGGAGATTATCCAGGAGACTACTGAGCAAATTAAAAAGATACAAAAAAATATGAAGATTGCTCAAGATAGGCAGAAGAGTTATTATGACAAGAGGCATAAACCCCTTGAGTTTCAAGTGGGTGACCATGTGTTTTTGAAGGTCTCGCGTGATAAAGGCATTGGAAGGGCGTTGAAGAGTGGGAAGTTGAGCCCTAGGTTTATCGGACCTTATGAGGTGTTGGAGCGGATTGGTGAGGTTGCTTATCGGATAGCACTCCCTCCGCATCTTGCTAATCTACACAATGTGTTTCACGTATCGCAGTTGAGGAAATATGTTTATGATCCTCTACACGTGATCCCTATGGACGAGATTGAGGTGCGAGATGATCTATCTATTTCTCCTGTTTCTGTTCGCATTGTCGGACATTCCGTGAAGAAATTGCGGAACAAGTTGGTACCTTTGGTGGAGGTCGCTTGGAAACATGGAAATGCAGAAACAATCACATGGGAACGTGAAGATGATATCAGAGAACAGTATCCCGACGCATTTGAATCCGGTATGTGAAATTTCGGGGACGAAATTTTCTATTTGGTGGGGTGGATTGTAACATCCCAAATTTTAAAATGAGAGAATTAATTATCAGAATAAATATTAGAAATTGGTATATGGAGTATTTAACATCCCAAACTATTGAGAATAATTAAATGAAGATTTTGGGAATTTTTGGTAATTTTTAGAGACCAGTTGAGCTGAAATTAAGCCCGGTTGAAATATGGGTATCGGACCAAGTATCTCGGAATGAGATGATATTGGTCAGGGCTATTGAGAATATTATTGGGAATCCGAATATGTATTCGGAATAATTTTTAGATGATGTTTTGAGTTCGAACGGAGAACCTGTTAGTTATAAAACGATGAAGTTTTAATGAGTTGGATTAAAAATAAATTGAAAATTCTATTTTTTTCCCTCGCTTATTCACGTGAGTTTGCTAATGGAATTAGGCACTTACACTTCTTCTTCTTCTCTTCATCATCTTCTCCATTTTCCTTTCTCTTCTTCTTCCAAACCCTATCAATTTAACTTCATCTTCCATAATTTCTCCTCATTTTCGTTGGGGGAGCTTGAAGGAGGTTGTGGAGCTGCTGTTTTTCCTCCTCCTCTTCCTCATTTTCGCAGCTTTCTCTCCCTCTAGTGAACCCATTTTCATTTTTGGGTTTTGAGGTAAGTATACCCATATTTTTGCTAAGGTTTTGGTTAAAAGTATGTGGTATTATGTGTTTTGGGAGCTATGCATGTGAATGGATGTTCTTGAGGAGAGTAATTAATGCAAGGGTTTAATGTGGATTTTATGAAAGTAAGGTTTCTTTGTGAAGTAATGAAGTGGGTGTATTTATTGTTGGAAGGAGAAGAATATTTATGAAGGTTGTTGGAAATTTTATGAAACCCTAACTTCAAGAATTTGGGGGAAATGCATAATGGAGGTTGATGAGTATTAATTGTTGATGATAAATGTGAGATGTGATGTTTAAGGGTCATTGGTGATGATATTTGGTTGGTGGAAGTTAATAATGGAGAAACCCATGAAAAGGTTTGGTTGTTGAATGCATAATAATAAAGGGTAGCACCTAACCCATGGTGGTTATGGTGGATAAAATGAAATAAAAGAGTTTTGAGAGTTATAATAATAAAAATAGCAAGTATTTATTGATATATAAGTATTTAAGTCTTAATGAGTAAGTAGAAAATTGATTGTATAATGTATTGTGATGTAGGAAGTGACCCCATTGACGAGGCGGGACCATCAAACCGCGTTGATCACTACTTCACTTGAGGTAGGAGGGGGTAACTTTTCTAAATGCATGATTTCATCCATTGGTGATGTGAAAATATGTATATATGATTATGTTAATGAATGTTGAATGGATGATGTGATAATGTTATGATTTGAATGCATTTAGAATAATGATTGTTATGTGGCATCATGTTGGGATAATATTATGATGTGAATATCCCAAATTGTATGTATGATTTATTGAATGTGTATGCCACTAACTATTGATGTGAATGAGTTCAAAAGAGAATTGGGATTGGATGAGAATGATAGGAATATTGAAATCCACCAAGTGGTGGTGATGAATGATTGAATGTGGAGCGGCATCTAGGATGCGTAGTGTGAGGATGCATTGAAATTGCATTTGCATTGCATCCATGGCATATCATAGCTGTCTATGTGGAATATTAGGGGGTTCCACTAGGCGGGCCCAGTGGGAGGGCGGCTTAGTGCACGAGGGTATTGTGATTTTCCCCTGTGACTCGATGTATGAGTCACGAAGCTGTCCATAGTTTGGTGACGAGGCACCCTATGTGGCGGGCCCAGTGGAAGGGCGGCTCTATGGTGAGCAAGTTTACCTCGGTGTCCGACTGGACACGGCTCTCTCGATGTGTGTTCGGGAGGGGCCCGTAGCACTTGTGGTAGTTGAGGCCACGATGTTGATCCGCAAGTCACAGGGTGACTAGTGCTACAAATGGGCGATAGCGGTTTGGTACCAGTAAAATTATGAGAATGTAAGCATGCATGAATTGAGATATATGTGTACACAATTTTTTCTACTGCAGTAGGGGCATAGTAGCACACCTATGCTTGTCCCATAATTGATTTAATGATATATTTTCCCACAGTCGGATCCGCATTGTTTTGATGAGAAATTCTTGTGCATATGCATTAGCTTTAAGAGCATTTGCATATAGCTGGAGATATGCCTAGTTGAAAGCCCATGGTGGCAACGGATAAATGAGAATTGATGAAGAAAAGAGTGAAATACTAACCCTATGTGTGTGTATGGCAATCCAAATGATTGATATGATGAATGTATACTTGTGATTATGAGATGTATTGTGCATAATGTATGATGTGGTAAAATGAATGATATTTGTGCAAGTATACATGTATATCATCATAATGTATGACTTTAATTCATTTGGATTATGTTACTCACCTCCCCGTTGCCATTTTTAAAGTTGATGTAGGTATGGCTTAAATCCTACAGCTTTTGGAGGCTGAGTATGAAGGAGGTAAAATATGGATAGGAATGTGTAAGCCTTGGCCGGCGTGTTTTTGTTTTGTATGGTACATGGTGCATATATGCCCAATTTTGTAATCTTGATATGGTAAATGATGTTTTTGGGGTCATGTAGGAAAATGAGATCTTGAGTGTATGGCTCATTTTCATTAATGCCCTTTTGTAAGGTATAATACCATTGTGATGTTTGATGATGTGGAATTTGATGAATGGATGTTGAGAATCAGGAATTATAGCCTTTAGGATGTGTGTTGGAGACATTGTATAGTTGTTTTCATGCATGAGCAAGGAACCATTAGGGTCAAAATGAGTTTTATGAGTTTTGGATAGTGTGTGATGGTTCCAATAGCTTAAATACATGATTTGTGACTTGTAGAAACTGGAGCGGGTCAATTTCATTGAGAATAGACCCCTATGTTGCTCAAAAAGGCTCAAGAATGGACAAAACGCATTTATTTGCATAATTTTCTCATTTTTGAGAATTTTTGAGTGAGGCCGGTGGCCACACGTCACAAATAGTGTATTTTAGTTGGTGTTAAAATTTGGGGACGTTTGGAGTTGATATGGAAAAGTTAGGGGGGTTAGAAGTTCCAAAATTATGCATTTTCTGCATAATTTCTGCATTCTGGCATGCGTAATCGATTACAATGGGTTCCTAATCGATTAGAGGCATTCTGGGACGTGTGTAATCGATTAAATATGTATTCGTAATCGATTACAAGCATTCTGAGTCATGTGTAATCGATTAGGTGCTTGGCCTAATCGATTAGCCACAACAGGATTGCCCGATAAGCGCTCTTTGCTGTTTTTGAGCCGTTTGGGCATCTTAATGACATTTTTGGCCTCCGACTTCTTCATGAAAGTTGTAGATAATTAAGTCACGGAGGTGTGAAAATTGGTCTTACCTCAATTGGAGTTTTCAAACTCTCATGAGGCATAAAATACCGAACCCAATGCGTTGAAAAATTCAAGTTTAAGAGGGTTTAAAACTCAACTTTTTATGACTTTCAATTTGGGACTAATAGGTGATATTTGTGACATGTCCCATTAAATTCTAAGACTAAATATTCATATATTTGTCCTAATTTTAGAAATCAATTGAAGTATCCTTGATCAAATAAGGAATAATCGATTATACTATTCGGTGATCGAAACGGTATTGTTTAGGCAGGTGTTGCGTACTCTGATACCTTCTCATATCTTCATATATGGGAATGGTTATTATAGATCCAGGGGATTGGTGAAAAATACTTCACCACTCTAATTATTTAATTCATTGTTATTATTATTATTTTCAAAGACGCGAAAAATTTTCCGTTATTTTTATATGGGGGTTTGGGGCGTCTCAATTTGCTCATTCATCTCTTGAATCATCTCAGGCCCCAGATGAAGGGCATCGCCGTTCTCATTCCAACATAATGGAGTACGACATTTCCGACCATATAGAGCTTCATATGGAGCCATCCCAATGCTGCTGTGGTAACTGTTATTATATGAAAATTCCACCAAGGGCAAGTATTTCTCCCATGATCCGCCCTGTTCCAGCACACATGCCCTTAACATATCTTCAAGAGTTTGTATAGTCCATTCTGATTGGCCATCGGTTTGGGGATGGTAGGCTGAACTCAATTTAAGCTCAGTACCCAATTATTGTTGCAAACTCCCCCAAAACCTTAAAGTGAATCGGGGATCCCGATCGGAGATAATGCTTGAGGGCACACCATGCAGTCGTACGATCTCAGCAACGTACAACTTAGCTAATCGATCTAGCGACCACTTCATATTTATTGCCAGGAAATGCGCACTTTTGGTTAGTCGATCAACAATCACCCAAATCGCATTGTATCCGGTTTGAGTGCGGGGTAGTCCGGACACGAAGTCCATGGTGATACCTTCCCACTTCCAGATCAGAATTTCTGGAGGTTGAAGCAAACCCGGAGGTCGTTGGTGCTCAACCTTGCACTTCTGACATATCACACAGGATTTCACGTACTCGATTATTGCCTTCTTCATGTTTGGCCACCAAAATTCCTTTTTTAAGTCATGATACATTTTTGTTACTCCCGGATGTATACTCAAAGAGCTCTTGTGTGCTTCTGATAACACCGTCTGCCTGAAATCTCCATGTGCAGGCACCACTACTCGGTTCCTGAATCTCCATATACCATCATTACCCCTATTTATCTCCACATTTTTGCCTTGGGTCTGAGTATCAATCAGCCTCAGTAACTCTTTATCGTCTTTTTGTGCAGCTACCATCGACTCCAGAAATTCGTTGGAGATTTTTAACATTCCGATTGTCATTCGGTTTGGTGCGTTCATAACAACTCCAACATTCATATCTCTAAAACTTTCCAGCAATTCCTGTTCTCTACCCATTAAGTACGCCACATGCAGTACCTTTCTGCTTAGCGCATCTGCCACAACATTCGCTTTGCCCGGGTGATACTTCAAATCAAAATCATAATCCTTCAAATACTCTACCCATCTCCTCTGTCTCATATTTAACTCCTTTTGATCAAATAAATACTTTAGACTCTTGTGATCACTGAATACTACAAAGCGAGCTCCATACAAATAATGACGCCAAATCTTCAGTGCGTACACTACTGCTGCAAGTTCCAGATCATGAGTCGGGTAATTCTCCTCATGTGGCCTCAATTGCCTCGAAGCATAAGCAATTGCCCGATCAGCTTGCATCAACACACACCCCAATCCAAATTTGGATGCATCACAATATACTTCAAATTCCTGTGTTACATCGGGCAGTGCAAGCACAGGGGCAGTCGTTAAACATCGCTTAAGGGTTTAGAAGCTTAATTCACACTTCTCCGACCACACGAAGGGGTTTCCTTTCCTTGTTAACCGAGTCAGAGGGAGTGCTATCCGAGAGAACCCCTCAATGAAGCGTCGATAGTATCCAGCTAATCCGAGGAAACTCCTGATTTCAGTTATTGATTTCGGCCTCTCCCAAGCCATAACCGCCTCAATTTTTGTCGGATCAACTGAGATTCCCTCTTGAGAAATTATATGCCCCAAGAATTGTACACTACTCCTCCAGAAATCACACTTAGATAGTTTAGCGTACAACTTCTTCTCACGAAGTACTTGTAAAACAAGTCGAAGATGTTGAGCATGCTCCTCGTCCGACCTCGAATATACCAAAATATCATCAATGAATACCACCACAACTGGTCCAAGTACGGTTGAAAAGTCCGATTCATATAATCCATAAAAATGGCAGGAGCGTTTGTTACTCCAAAGGGCATTACTACGTATTTGAAGTGCCCATAACGAGTCCGAAATGCTGTCTTTGGGATATCCTCCGACCTCACTCGGATTTGGTGGTATCCCGACCTCAAGTCAATCTTAGAGAACACAACGGCGCCTCGCAACTGGTCCAGTAAATCATCAATCCGAGGTAGCGGATATTTATTTTTGATTGTCAGTTTGTTCAGCTGCCGGTAATCAATGCACATCCACATAATACCGTCCTTCTTCTTTACCAGTAACACCGGAGCGCCCCAGGGTGAAGCACTAGGTCGGATAAAGCCCTTTTCTAGTAATTCATTTACTTATTTCTTCACTTCGGTTAATTCCACCGAAGACATTCTATATGGCGCTCGGGACACCGGTTCTGCCCCGGGAATCAAGTCAATAGAGAAATCAATCTCTCGACTGGGAGGTAGCTCCGGAATTTCTTCTGGAAAAACGTCAGGGAATTCACAAACAATCGGAATATCACTTAGCAGGAGGTTATGCCGACCCTCCGAAGCAAATAAAACAACATACGTGGTTAGGACATCGCTCACCCCGTTCTTCATGTCAAGTTCCTGAGAGAAAACAATATTCTTCCGATAACAATCGACCAACACATGATTAGCAGCAAGCCAATCAAGACCTAGAATAACGTCTAAGTCCTTCAATGGCATACAGATAAAATTTACTCGAAAAGTATGGGTTTCGATTTGCATCGGTAGTTCCCTACATACTGTAGTTGCACGGAAAGTGGAACCCATTGGAGTGGAAACAATAAGAGCGTTCTCCATTAAACTGATTGGCAGACCAAGCCGTCGCACACAACTTTCCGAAATAAAGGAATGGGTGGCACCTGAATCATAAATCACATCAACCAGATAACCACAGATGAGGCACTTACCCTGCACCAGATTGTCATTCCTCGTAGCTTCTGAAGCATCAAACGCAAATACACGTCCAGTCATGGCGTTCTGGGCATCGCTAGATTGGGCATCATATCTTCCCGCTTGTTGGTTCCCTCTACCAGCTCCATTCCGACCTCCTCTCGAGAAGTTGGAACCCTGGGTCCCAGAAGAGTTAGTTCGGTTATCCGTCCTGCCCTACTGCTGCCTCTGAGGGCAATCGGGCCTGAGGTGCCCTGGTCGTCCACACTGGAAGCACACAATCTGATTAGCTTGGCAATGTTTGGCAATGTGTCCTTCCTGACCACAATTGTAGCATGTACGATTCCCAGGGGGATTACCCGATCGACCAGTGGAACCTCGGCCAGAGGAGGATGAGGAGGTAGCAGAAGACTTGCCGCCCCGAAAGAATTGACCCATCCTCTTGAAGCTGAATCCTTTTGCCTTCAATGGCTTTTTATCTCTTGGCTGGGACATCCTTTGCAACTGCACTTCTTCTGTCAGTCTTGCTTTGTTCACCAAGGTCGGATAGTCCCTAATCTCCATCGGTACGATTACACTACGGAGCTCAATCCGTAGTCCAGCTTCGTATTTGGCGCACTTGCTACCTTCAGTCCCTTCTAACGAGAAAGGGTGGTAGAAATCACACAGCTCGTCAAACTTGCTGGTATACTCAGCTACAGACATCCGGTCTTGCTCCAACTTTAGGAATTCCATTTCTTTCCGGATTTTGTAGTTGTCCGGGAAGTATTTAACAAGGAACCTCCTTCAAAAATTCGCCCATACCAACGGCTCATTGGCTGCGTTCATCTACACCTTCACGCAGGACCACCATACTCTAGCCTCATCTTTTAATTGGTAAGTAGCAAATAAAACCTTTTGCTCTTCAGAGCACTCAAAATATTCAAAAACCTGCTCGATATCCCTAATCCAGATATATGCCCCATCGTAGTCGTGTCCCCCTTTGTAAGTCGGAGGATTCCTTTTCAGGAATTTATCCAGAGTGGGACCGGACTCGGTCCTACTCATCAGCTGAGTAAATCTAGAGAAGAAATCATCTCTTCCCCCAGAACTGGTCTCTCCGTCCATTTAGTAACTCTACAATGGGTAAACACATCACCATTAATAACCAAGATCAGTCAGGGGATCATAGATTTACCTTATATTCATAGAATACTACGCCAGTGGAGTGCCAAGGGAACGGTGCCAGACCACACACAATCTCAACACAACAAAATACAATCAACTTTCATAAAATTATCACAATCATTAGATCGGCCCACACACCGGCTCTAGAAAGAACCGCTCTGATACCAAGTGTAACGTCCTAGGTTATTTTTACATTTATTTTTATTCGAACGATTACATCTTACAATAAATTTTTCTTTTTCTTAAAGATTAATCGATATTTAGAGAAAAAGCAATTTAATTTGAACACAACGGATGGGAGAAAGGGAATCAGGGCTTCTCGCTTGAGCGAGGCCTCTACTCGTCTAAGCGAGATTCCGGACTCTCACTTAAACGAGGTTCTATTCGCTGGAGCGAACACCTTTCACACATCGGATTATTTAAGACATGCAACCGGACTCCCAAAACTTCGCTCTAACAAATGGTCCTGTGAACCCAAGGAGTTACCATAGCTACCATGAAAACATATGCACATAACAGTAATATATTTTAGAAATATATTTTTCATTCGATCCGGTCTTAATTAAACACAACTAATAATTATAATACGAAGTTTTTATACACACATAAGACTCTATACAGAGTCACTCAAATTTATTTGGACCCTGGCACCGTTCTCCCCCTTGGCGCGGCTCCATGACTCCTTCCCCCTCCCTGTCTCTGGTTACTAAAAAAAAATGCAAGGGTGAGTGTTTGGCATTATAATTAATATAGAACGGAATTTAACACTATACATGCATATTAATACATACACCTCATGCATCATCTGTAAGTAAGCATACCGAAACATAATGAATTTCATACAATAACTGTATTAGACCAACTACACAATCTCCATCACATTCCTTCACATTCATCACATTCATCACATACATTACATTCATCACAACTGACTCTCATATAATCTGACTCCTAGTATCCGGATACTAAAGGATTGGCCTTCAGCTGGGGGTCCTACTTGACACCCCGTGAACCCTGCTTGGTTCACCGAGTCCTGCTTGACTCTCCACCTCGACCACTGGGTCCTACTTGACCACTGGGTAGCTCAACTGGGCATGAAAACCACGGGAGCCGGAAATGAGGGGCTATCATATACCGTCGGCCATCCCATACCACATAATCATTCAACAGTTTACCTTTCTCACAATAATATTAATTTCTCATCACTCGGGTAGCCTGCTTGCTAACCCGACGTCACATAACACTGATCATTTCACATTAGATTCACAAGATCATACATGATAAACTCATCTACATCCGATCATCCACAAATTAATAAACTCAGTCACACATGCACAGCATAAACACACAATTACATTTAACAACATTTTCCTTAGTCTGTTTACGTTACCTCAAAGACCTGAATAAGAAGTGAGTCCTATTCTAATTAATTATAACCCGAACACCCCCCTTACTTTGGTTCCACGCTTCGATGATCTGCTCTCTGTGCCGATTTCTTTCTCTGAGCACCGGTTCTGCAATCTCAACTCCTTCACTCAGTCTTCTGTTGCTTAGCCTACTACCTACGGATCATGAAGTACAGCTTCATCACTTCAACGTCCTTAGTTCATGGACAACATTTGGGCTCACACTCACAGAGGAGTTGAGAACAGCCACGAATATAGCCATGCATGGCTCTAAACGGCCAAAGAATAAAAAGGGATAAAAGAATTACAATTGGAACGGATCAGTAGACTCACCTTGAAGTCCCGATCACAGGAATGGGGTTAAATTGAAGTTTAGACACAAATGGAGTCCCTCTCCAGCGCATGCAAATCAGCGTTAAGAGAGGAGAGAAAAACGAAAGAGGAGGAATAAACCAACAGCAAAGATAACTTGTAAATAATGAAGAGGGAAGGAAGAGAATTTCCTTATATATATAGCTCATGGGTAAGATCGTCTTTTCCTTTATTTTATTTGTATTCTTACTAAATTTAATCAATTTTTCACTATTTTAAACTATTGCATCGTTATCAAATCAATTACACGTGTTTATTCCCTCAACGTTTAAGTATTCACAATCCTCTAATAATTCGCAAGAGTATAGGCCCGATAGAAATATCGGCCCCTGACGTCCTAACTTAGTGTTCATACCTCGGAAATCCGAGCTACAACCTGATAGATCGGATATCTCATCCGTGCTCACCTCATGGTTACCTACATCCGTTGTTTCAATCATTGTGAGGTTAATCCGGTCTCTAACCCCGTGTGAGGCGCTCTCCTCACAACGGTTGGACCAGACCGCCTAGCCCTGCCCGCTCATCTCCTACACTTCCGATCTTTAACTCCGCCTGCTCGCGCTTCAGATACCGACCTCGACACCGGCTTTTCCAATCTTTGGCTCGGACAGAACAAATATTAAATAAAACTTCTAAAATATTTACTAACATTTCCCATTTCTTATAATTTTCATTAAAACATCAGGGATGTTACATAATACGTACATATATAATATTTTATTAAATTGTTAAACGATTTATATTTATAGAAGTTAATATTTGTGAAAATACTATGGAAATTTGGTTTCACTAGTGGAAAAAATGGATATAATCACGGTTAAAATGGCCTTTATTCACGGTTAAAGAACCGTGGTTGTTGCAGTCGTGGTAGTAGATGAGGATCTTTAACCACGGTTAACAACCGTGGTAATAAATAAGATCTAACCATGGTTGTCGAGCATAACCGTGAATATAACAGACAATGTATATTCACGGTTATAGTAAAACCCGTGGATAAAGAACAACTATATTCACAGTTGTTTAGCATAACCGTGAATACAAGTAGAAAAAAAAATTAACTTACAGACCATGTATATTCACGGTCATAGTAGGAACCGTGGATAAAGGACCTCTATATTCACGGTTGTTTAGCATAACCATGAATATAAGTAATATAAAAAATTCACTTACAGAGTATGTATAATGACGGTTATAGTAGTAACCGTGGATAAATAGTGTCTATATTCACGGTTATAGTAATAACCGTGGATAAATAGTGTCTATATTCACGGTTGTTACCATAACTGTGAATAAATACTGAGGTTTTTTTTTAATATGGTTTCTGTTTTATTGTTTCCCAAACCTGCATTCAGACAACCAGCACAATATACAGTATCCCAGCATATCCAGCAACAAACAATATATAAAAAGAATGGTATATAGATAACAATTAATTTGATATGAATTCATAACAACGTAAAAAATGAAACTATATACAATTCAGATGAATGTAACCTAATAAAATGTAAACCCTAAATCCTACACTAGATACATATTTAAGAGAATAAAGTTCCTATATCTAGCTAAGTTCTTTTGCTGATTTCAATGAAGTATGAGGCCCATTGCCTTCTAACATTATCTACAAGTGTCTTAGAGAAGTATGACCGGTCTTGGAAGTACTGCAAACAATGCACAAAACAATTAGAACAAAAGCTATATTTATTACATGAAATTGATGAAATTGTTAGAAAAGTAGTCCAAATGATGAGACTTACATCTGTCCATCCCTCTACTAAATGTTGTTGGACAATGGTCAGCATAGTGTGCATGACGAAATAGCCACACTCAAAGGAACCCTCCTGCCTGTAAGACTACAATGGACATAAAATATAGAATAAGTGAATTCGCAACTTAAAAAATATATATTGAAGATTTGAATGGATACGATAGACTTACCTTTGGGTGCACCCATACAACTTTTCTTCCGCTGGACTTAACTCCAACCAGTCGATTGTATCCAATCACCGCCCTACATCAAATAAAACACAAGATAAGTTAGAATCGTATAGGTCCAAAAATGATGTAATCGAATTTGTACTTATTGTTTAGGGATTAACTTACCCGTCTACTACAGTTTTAAGGTCTTGTGGAACTGCCCGATGCGTAGTATCAAAGTACAGAGCAAGATAAGCCCGGGGACAGATCACCACAAGTGTCCAGTGAGCGCTGCAGTTACCAGTGATAAGTGAGACTTCAAAATGCAAAAATTAATGACAATAATTATGGAATAGAATATTACCCTTTATGATAGGGGCCCATGTATACAGTCTTCCCAGACTCAAACATCCAATTCTGAATGTATGCCTGGGTGTCCTGCTTGGTGTTTGAGAGCTTTTGTATGAGAGAGGGCTCTAAGAAACCATAAGTTCCTTGGAAAACCAACTCCACACAAAGTTTTGTCAGAAACCTAAACAAGTTGAGACATGGTTAGCGACAAATAACTTGTATAATGAAAAAATTGGACAAAAAGAGATATACTTACAGCTCCCACAATTGAATGATAGAGATGTTCAGCATCGACGTCCCCGTAATAATCTCACACATGTCAGAATGTATAATGTAAAGTGGTAGTGCACTTGGACGGCCGAACACCAGTGGCTCCCATGGGATCTGAACAGTCTCATCTCCTTGCTCATACCCGATGCGCCATAGCATCTGGATGGGATTGTTGGCCTCTGGCCTCTTCAATGCCTGTTCCTGTTGAACATTTGACAACCATCACAGTTTGTACCATAATTGACAATATAACAAAATTAGTTAGTGTAAGGTTTTTACCTGTCCAGGGGCAACCTGCAGAAGTCTGTTGGGCCACATCAGAAAGTGGCCCACCGCCTGACCGACGGTCTTCACCTCTGGAGTTGCCACTGGCACAGCAGCATCCTCCTCGAGGACGAGCACAACAGAGACCCTAGACATACCATCAGGTAATGACTGATGGTGAACCACATGGCCTAAGTTGTAGACCATGCCAGTGGCAACTGGCTCCTCCGACCTGTCAATGAACAGGTCACATTGTCGGGTGTCTGGTGGCTCGACCCCATCATCGTCAGGGTCAGCCTTAGCGCACGACCCCTTAGTGCTAACCCTCCGTACCTACATATTTACACATCAAGCAGAAGTTATTCAACAATGAAATAAAGTGATTACAAACAATAAAACCAAGGAAATTAAATAAAGAATCTAACGGGTGGGTCGCTAGCGGGTGTAGTAGTCTCCTGGTGGTGGCTGAGTGAGGCCTTCATCTCCTCCCTAAATCGGGCCATCTCCTAGTGGAGCCGAGATATCTCCTCCTGATACTCAGCCTTCACAACAGCCACCTTCTGCTCCACCATTTTCTCAAGGGAGGGGGCAGGGTCGGGAGCACTGTAATAGCTGCGGAGGCCTGTGAAATGTGAATGATTAATATAACATTGTTTAACAAATAACAAAATGAAAGGATATACGAATTTCCAACTTACCTACACCTCGACCAACAGCACGTATTCTTCCTGGGTGCTCTATCCTGCCGATGGCGGTAGTCAAAATATCCTGCCTACCATGGGCTACGAAAGACCCTTGGGTTGATTGCTCAACCAAGGAATCCTGAAACCAAACAAGTTAGTATTCACTTCCTCCATGTAATACCAAAAAAAAGACACTGATACAAGGGGAATACTTACTATCTGTGAGGTGACCTCCTTAGCTTGTGAGGAAGTGTATTCCCTACTCTTCTTAATCCTGGCCCGCTTCCATTTGTCGTGGCGTGAGGTGGGGAAGGGGGATCCACAATACCAGTGTCAGGATGACTAGTCTGACACTGACTCAGCCTCTCTTGTACCAGCTGCTCCTCCAACCTATGGTAACCCCCACGTGACAGTGTGTGGGGGCAGTCATTCAGCTTCCTAGTCTCTCGGACTTTCATGGAAACACAAGAGTTGATGTTGGAGCCATAACCAGACGGAACTTTCACACTTCGTAACGATTCACACAGACTTTGCTTTTCTTTTCTGGACAACGTATGACATGCTGGGGGTAAATATGTTCTTTTGCCCTTTGATTGTGGATGCAAATCCTGACGTATACCCATCAACTCCAAGTCCATACGCGAGTTTAGGCTATCCTTAGTCTTCCCGGGTATGTTTAAGAGTGTAGCAACCAAACTGTCACACACGTTTTTCTCCACATGCATTACATCAATGCAGTGTCTTACATCAAGCTCCCTTCAATATGGCAGGTCAAAAAACACTGACTTTTTCTTTCAGTTGTTTTGTGTCGGGTGCTGTTTTTCACACTTACCAAACTGCACGTTGACGTCTTTCACCTTTTCATATGTCTGGCGACCAGATAGTGGTGGAGGAGCCATTTCAAAGTCTTGGGCACCGTTAAACGACTTCTTTAACCTTCGAAACAGATGATTCGTTTTAAGAAACCTTCGATGTCGAAGATAAACACTTTTCCTACCATGGTGCAACCACACAGAACTAGTCCCCTCCTCACATACTGGACAAGCTTTATGACCCTTCACGCTGTACCCGGATAAGTTACCATACGCTGGAAAGTCATTGATCGTGCAAAAGAGCATGGCACGTAATTTGAATGACTGCCCGGTAAACCCGTCAAACACATCAACCCCGTCTTCCCACAACCTTTTTAGGTCTTCAACCAATGGAGTTAAATATACATCAATGTCGTTGCCCGGTTGTCATGGACCAGAAATCATCATCGGTAACATGACATATTTCCGCTTCATGCACAACTATGGCGGCAAGTTGTAAACAAACAACAAAACAGGCCATGAACTATGGTTTATGCTCAGGTTCCCAAACGGGTTCATGCTGTCTGTGGCTAGTACAAGCCTAACATTTCTTGGTTCATGGGCAAATTCTGGAAAAATCGTATCCATTTTCTTCTATTGCGATCCATCGGCTGGATGCCTAAGTAGTCCATTAACAACCCTTTCATCAGCATGCCATCTCATAAGTTTTGCATCATCTGCATTGGCAAACTGACGCTTTAGTCTTGGAACTATAGGCAGATACCATAACACCTTTGTAGGAGACCCTTTAGTGCATACCTCATCAGAATCCGCCTCTTTCTTCTTATACCGTGACACCTCACACCTAGGACATCGATGCAGCATTTCTAACTCACCCCGGAATAATACACAATCATTTGGGCATGCATGTATTTTCTCATACTCTAAACCCATAGGACACAACACCTTTTTGGCCTTATAGTTACGATTCGACAAGGTGTTTCCAGCTGGGAGCATTTCTTTCAACAACTTCAGTAAGTCAGTGAAACTTTTATCCGTCCACCCGTTTATGGCCTTCAAATTAAACAATCGCAAAACTGCTGATAACCTCGTGAAATTGACGCAGTTTGGATACAACGGCTGCTCAGAGTCCTCACACAGAGTCGTATATACATGAGCTTTCTTAAAACCTTCTACCCCCACATCATGGATCATATCCTCGAGTCGGTCATCCATGTCGACATCGGTGTCATGCATCGAGCTTCGATTTTCAGTTTGAGAGCTGTTACTTGGCACCACCACATCTTCACCATGCCATATCCAACGCGTATAACTACGCAGAAAATTGTCACACAGTAGATGCTCTCGCACCTCTTCCAAGTCTACCCGGCGCAGGTTCAAGCATTTCACACAAGGGCAAAAATACTTTTCATTCACCTCCACTGCATTCCTCACTATGAATTCTATAAATGATTCAACTCCCCCCTCGTACTCTAGACTTAGGCGTGATGCAGTTATCCAACTCCGATCCATGCCAACTGTTTACAAGGTGCTATGACCTCACTTTTTCCACAAAGTGGTGGTCCTATACCCATTCAGGATGACAATTGTTTTTATACATCATTCTAATATACAGGTTAGGAGTTATTTTAAAATTTGATGAAATTTCGTCAGCATTTCGCATTGGTCTCTAAGTACACAAAATGAGAGTGGTCAAATTAAATTCAACCACAACCAAATATGTACCCAGAGAACAACACAAAATGCAAGTTACCGAAAGTTTATCAAATTTTAAAATAACTCCTAACTTGTACATACTAAAAATGACGTATAAAAAAAATTGTTCATCCCAAACTTTCCAAACGGACAATTCAAGATTCAACACAAACGATGAAATTAATTAATTTAATGACCATTTGTGTCGAATCTCAAACGGGGAACTACGGTTCACTTATATGCACAACAACTTTCATACTAGTTAACTAGTTAACTAGTATGAGCCTACGAGTTTGCAAGATTGAAAACCACATACATACAATAGACAGAAATAACATTATATACGAGCAACCAACAACAACAGCAATAACATTATATAAGTGAAATGTAACTTCTCATTACAACTCAACTCAAAAATCTAATAATGAAATATCAAAATTTTAAACTAAACTTCAACAGAACAAAATTCATAAATGGAAAATGTTTTAAAGGGAATGGTTAACAATGATGAAGTGAAAATTTTCCATTTAAAAATATCTAACTTGAACCTAGGAATGCGTTATGTTCATATCTAACAATGATGAAGTATGGATTTATGGATTATGGATTATGAATTATGGATCATGGATTATGAGATATGAATTATGGATCATGTTAAGCTTTCCCGTTTACATAATTTGTAGATATTCATACTTGAAATGCGTATAACTACATCTATATGTGTTTGATGATTTTCTTTTCTAATGTTTAATTCTGATCCAATAGTATTTATTTATTTTTTATGTAGGACTGAACTCGCCATATTTTTTTAAATCTGAAGGGGATACATAGATTATTCAATAGTTTGTTTCCCTATACACTAAGGTGATTTATTTCTAATTTGATAGCCTAAAGCTTCTTATTCTATTCATCCTTTACTTGGTTTCCATAAAGACCATTGAATGTAAGTTTGAAGGAAATTGTATTATATGTAACATCCAAAATTTATAAAAATTATTAATTAAGAGGAATACACAGAACCAGCAAGCTTGCTTTAATTGTTACATAGATATTATCTAATCAGATATCTTATACATATATAATATCTATACTATAGGGAATGTCACAGGCAATGTCATAGGTAATGTGTCACAGGCAATGAAAACACAATGAGATTGAAAAAAATGAAACACATGTCTAATCAAATATCTTGCTGCTCCCTTTTTACATTTTTTCATTAAATAGATTGAAAAAAAAATTACCACAACAATGAAAACACATGAAAACAGAGGCAATGTCACAGGCAATGTCAAATAAGCAGAGATAGAGTTCAGCTTCTACAATGAAAACACAAACTTAGAGACCTATATTCGTTTATGTTCGACTACACACAAACAGAGAGACAAGCTTTCCAGACAATGGTGATAAAGCATAACAAAGAAGCAGGGCTAAAAAGTGAACGAAAGAAGAAGGGCAAGGGAACACTTACTAGAAAATGGTGAACGAAGAAGAAGAAGGGCACACGAAAGAAGAAGGAAGGGAACAGATAAGCCTACGACCAGCAAAGAGGAGGACGAGGAAGAAGACGACAACCAGCGCAAAAGAAGAAGAGAAAGTGAAAAAAGGCTGAAAGGCGCGACTTTTGAAGTTTTAGAAAGGATGTATATTCACGGTTCCCTTTGAAACCGTGAATATATTACACATATATTCACGGTTGAACAAAGAACTGTGGATAAATGTTAACTATTTATCCACGGTTACGATCCAAACCATGGATAAATATTAAATCTATAATCACAGTTATATATACAACCGTGGACATATAGTACCCAGTAATTAAACCCTAAAACCTGAAGTATATATCCACGGTTGAAAATACAACCGTCATTATAGACATTAATATATATCCACGGTTAACATCATAACCCTGATCATACACAACCGTGGATATATATTTCAGGTACTATATATCCACGGTTGACATCTCAACCGTGAATATATATTGACGTGTACGATGACGGTTATGATGTTAACCGTGGATATATAGTTTTCTCTGATTATATCATTCACCTTATAATTTCAAAAATGCCACCGCGCATGTTTTTATCACTGATCCACTATAACCCGTGAATATATCCCGTTGTTATATCCAATTTTTGCACTAGTGTTTGTTTACCATCTTCTTCTCCATATTAATCTTTTTTGTTATTTATAATTTTTTAATTATAAGGTTAAATTATGAATTAATTTAAACTTACCTTTTTAAATGTTTTTCTCTCTTTTCTTTATATAAGTTATATTTTAGGTTAAAAAATAATGAAGATGGAGTACAAATATTCATGCAATATAAAATATCCTTACAGGCTTACAGAAAAAGTATTAAAAATAAAAAATGAGTTAGACCTTATTTGGTAATTATCTCCAGAGACAATTTTATTTTTAAAAATAGTAAATATAAAATTATTTAGTAACTTATTTTTATCTATTGTTTTAAAAAAAACTAAAAACCATAAATTTATTTTAAAAACTATAAAAAAATTAGATATTTTCTAATACTTGCTTTGAAAAACACTACTAAATTTTTTTTAAGGGAGGACCTAGGACCCATGTATTAATGAAAATCTCATACAGTTAGTCATATAAGTTGTTGGCTCAAATGAAATGGAGGGCTACTGAATACATATAATCCTAAGTCAATGTGACAAACTCTATTTGCTAATGAGTCTGCAATTTTATTTGATTATCTCTAGATATTTCTAATTCTAATATCCTCAAAATTACTACCATAAAATGTGGAAGTTGTTATGATAATTTTTATTAATATAGTTTTTAACAAATAATTAATAAAGTGTTAGTTATTTACTGTTAGTTATTATATTAATATTAATATTTTCATATAAAAATAAAAAATAATCAACTCAAGGTTTGGATTTGATTTAATTAAGCTTAAATTTAATAGAAAATAAATTAACTAATAGACATAAAATTAATAGAGTAAATCAGATGAGTTATATATATATATATATATATATATATTAAAAAATGAGTTATATATTCAATTTCACTCAATATTTTTCTTTTCTTTTGAAGAGTAGTGTTTTATTTTCATAAGATTGGAATAATGTAACTTAGTCATGGTCTAGTGAGTTAGATTGAACTTGTCACTCAAATTTATAAGTGTAAATCTTATTGATGTAATTTTTTTTTTATTAGGTGAAGTGTTTATTGAGTCTTAAGACTTGTTATAACTCTAATGAGTCATCGTGATCTAATTTATCTAAACTTTCTTATTATTTTAAACACTTAATTATATAACACTTACAATTTATGCTTCAAAGTATTTTTTATATATAAAAATGTATATAATGAGAGTGGAGTTTAAAAAATAAAAGAATTTTTTAAAATTGAAATATTCAAAATATAATAACAACCCCTATTGATAGGTTATTCAAAGTTAGCAATTAAAAAAAATGAAATTTAGATCGGTTAAGATAATTATAATCTTAAGATTTAGTTTATCAAATATCTTGAAATTTTGTGATTACATCAATATCTTGAATTGGATATGGTATATGATAGGGAAAGAATAGGAAATAGTCTTTTTCTTGCTGTTATGAAAGAGGAAACAAAATATTATCTTTTAATTATTATTTTATCATATTTTCTTACATACTAGCTCTAATTTTCTTAATAAGTCTTTTTTAGCCTATCAATATTTACAATTTGAAAATAAAATCAGTTTTAAATTATAACTACTTCAAATTCAATCATTTTTATAAAAGAATAAAAATATTCGTTATGATATAATTGGAAAATAAATAGCTCCTAGAAACGTTATTATATTTTAGACGTGGGAATTCAAATTCAGAAGATAAAAAAGTGAATTAAAGATCACGCAGAGAAAGTTAAATGAATTCATGTATTTATTCAAAGGATCACAAAAAAAACGTATTTATTAAAAAAATATTTTAAGTTTTTCTTATGGAAATTGTTGTGTCCTAGAACTGGGGTCAAGAGCTGACCGTCTTGACTGTGGTTAAGAGTCGATTGTCTTGTCCGGAGTCACCTCACTTACTCTCAGTTTTACACCGTCTTAGTGGAGTATGGTATTTTACACCTAGGTTCAATAGGAATCCTAGGTTCTTCAAGTTCAGGATGGAATTGATGTTCTTCAAGTTCTAGTCCGTACCAAGGTTAAGGGAAGATACCGAAGGTGCACCTGCAAAAGATTCTTCGATGCTTAAGTTAGTAACGGTATTATAGGAATTATACGTATTTTAGAGGTAACTCTTAGATTTCAGTAATAAATGAGTTGTATTTATAGGAAATACCTGTGTATGAGAAGTAATTTGACTATTCTTCTAACTTACTGTAGCTACAGTATATGCAGGGACAGGTTGCCCATACCGATTCTGACTAAATGTCTAGTTGTCAGATAAGAATCGTGGCTGTGGTCCTCAAACTGTAGTTGTTGTGATTTCAGACTCCGGTTTGCAGGTTTATACAGATTCTCCTGGTGATTCTAATGATGTGGCACCAAATTAGCATCACCCCATCCAGATGGTAGGGAGTCCGGTTAGCACCCCGGATCATTTTCCCCTTAGTTTATTGTGGCGACGATGTCGTAATAATGAACTGCCTCAAGCTTAGAAAGAAAGATACACTTCGGTTGGTTATTCTAGACTTGGGACATTTTTATTTGTTGCCACAGTGACCAATGTGTTAATTTTCCATGCATCGGGGTGCTCAGTGGGTTAGGTGAGCATTTAATGCGCCGCTTGAAAAAGTTGTCACCTCACGTGGATCGTTGACGTGTCAGATAACGAATGGGCGTTGAATTCACGCGCCATCAAATGACGTCACTTAAAGGTGAAGCAATGCCTCTTTATAGGTCGTGACGCTTCATCTTCCACTTCGTCCATGGCCCGTGACGGTTGAACTTCGGCCCATGGTGTTTCGACGCATATATAAGGAAGATGATTTTACCTACTTTCTCACTTTGCATTTTTCTCCAGAAACTCTGCCCATCCACTGTCTTCATTTCTTCCTTTACTTTGTCCTGGCCCGTACTAGAAGAACCGTCCGTATCGTAAACACATGTAGCCACTTGACCCCTTCTTTATTTACAATGTCTGCTTTTTCTGCTAATAACGACCAAGGCCAAGACAACTCTTATGAGATAATTTCAAACCCTTCCAATTCTTGGCCACCTGAGGTTCCTCATTATGGACCCCGACTCACACAAATGGATATCCATAGGTGGATGACTCTAGTCAACTAGAGTAACCCAAATTCCCAGGAATTAGAGTCTTCTTCCTCCGGGGTTCGTGAACCCAAATCACCTTTGCCCCTTGTGTCTCCAGACTAGGGTGAAGATTCCAACGTAGTGCACTACTTCTCGTCTCTCCAAGGACTGCGGTAAGGCTCATCAGAGGGTTAAGAGCCTTAATGAAGAGAATCAAGATCTTCGAAAAAATGAAAAAGACTTGAAGAAGAAAAATGATGGACTTCGCCTCAAGGTGGACGACTTGGAGAAGCTCATGGCCGATCTAAGAAGGAAAAATGATGATCTGTCCATAACGATTCAGGACGGACAAACCAGGTACAAAAATGACATGACGATGTTCGCCGAAGCCGCTAAGGATTCATTTAGCCACATAGTTCATCAGGTTGTTTTCTACAACCTAGGTACCCAGCTGAACCTGAATGGGATCCGTTTCTTTAACAGATTTCGGGATAGGGAGTTAGTGACCGAAGTTGGTGGAAAATCCTATACCCTTGCTGAGGAGCCTTTCAAATTCGCACCCCTAACGGAGGGAGAAGATGACACCCCTACGGAAGATGATCAACATGAAGAGGGAATGGGAGACGCCGGTTTCGAGAGAGAAGGGGATGAAGGTGGCCCCACTAACCCTTAGATTTATTTCCACATTTGCTTTGTAGGCGGGATGACCTCTGCCCTTTTTTTGACAATATTTTGACTGGCCAATGTGCCCTCATTTTGTAATTAATCTTATGCTGCAATGAAATTTAATATTTTTGCCTATACCGTCCTCTTTATTTTTAATTTCTTGTGTCAACCGTTGTCTTAAAACGAACTCTTGATAATATTTGAATGTAATCACTTCGTTATGTATTTTAATAACTGACACTTCATTGTTTAATTTTGAAATAATTGAATCCACCCTGAAGATTCTTAACCACTCTGGATTTTAACATAGATGAACTATTTCAGGGTTGCTCAATCGTTCTGGTGTTTGATTGAATCCTTACCGCTATGGGGTCTTTCGACCACCCCGAGGTTTTAACCTCTCTGGGGCTTTTCAGCCACTCCGGGGTTTAATTGTAACTTAACCACTTTGGGGTCTTTCGACCACTCTGGGTTTAACCTCTCTGGGGCTTTTCAGCCACTCCGGGGTTTAATTATAACTTAACCACTCTGGGATCTTTCAACCACTACGGGGTTTAACCTCTCTGGGGCTTTTTAGCCACTCTGAGGTTTAATTGTAACTTAACTACTCTGGGATCTTTCGACCATCCGGGGTTTAACCTCTTTGGGGCTTTTTAGCCACTCCGAGGTTTAATTGTAACTTAACCACATTGGGGTCTTTTCAACCACTCCGGGGTTTAACCTCTTTGGGGCTTTTAAGTCACTCCGAGGTTTAATTGTAACTTAACCATTATGGGAGTTAACCTCTCTGGGGCTTTTCAGCTACTCCGAGTTTAATATAAATGAACCGTTCTTAAAACCAAATAGCAAGCAATAAATATTTCAAATTTGTATTTTATTGATGAATAAGCACCCCAGCCGCATGGCTCATTAAAAAGCTCCTAAGTAAACCCTGTGGGAAAAACCTTAGGTAGGGAAAAAGAGTGCACGACTTGTGGTGTCGGTTAGTTGTAATACACACGAAGGTTCTTTATATTCCATTTATTTTTGAAAACTCTGCCTTCTAAAGTTTCCAAAAGATAGGCTCCCCCTGGTGTGACTTCATTTACCCAGTACGGTCCGTCCCATGTCGGTGCCAACTTTCCTTGATGCGCAAAATGATTCCAGACTGATGCTTTTCTCAGGATAAGGTTGCCTACATTGAACCTTCTTTTCTGAACCTTGACATTGTAACGTACTGTGGCCTTAGCTTTGATTGCTTGATCTCATACGAATGTTGCTTCTCTAACCTCTGGGAGTAGATCTAGTTCGTTTCTTAACCTTAAGCTATTATCTTCATTATCAAAACCTTGCACTCTTGGTGAAATTTGGTTAATCTAGACCGGTATGATCGCATCCACACCATATACCAACCGGAATGGTGTTTCTCCTATGGACGAGTGCGGCGTCGTCCGGTATCCCATAAGACATGGCATAACTGGTTGGCCTATTCTCCTTTTGCTTTTCCAAGCCATTTCTTCAAACCTTTAAGAATTTCTCTGTTCGCTGTTATTCAAGTGACCTCAATACTCAAGAGGGGGGGTGAATTGAGCTTTTAAAATCTTTGCTTGGAATGCCTTTGAACTTGATTCTTTTATCACAAGTTTAAAGATTATGCAAGTGAAGTCAAGTTTAATGCAAGAGACAATGCAAAACAAGAAGTAAATATACTGAGGCAATTTGTCAAACACTTGGTGTGCAGTGTTTGAAGTTAACTAATTTAAGCAAGCTCAAGTAAGCAAATCATAATCAATCAACACAAATCAATTAAATGCAGAATATAAATGTAAAAGAGTAAGGGAGAAGAGTTTGCAAACCAATTTAACGAGTTCCACCAACCCCGGTGTACGTCTCGCCTTCAAGCAACCCACTTGAAGGATTTCCACTATTGAAGTTTAGAGATTACAAGCTATGAGAAATTGCAGGTTCCTAGTGTCCCACACTTAAGAACTCAATCCTTACTAGCACAAGGGCAACCCACCCAATCTCTCAAACTCTCAATACCCAAAGGTTGAACCCCAACCTTTGTGACCACTCAACCTAAAGTGAAAAGCCTTTGTGTTTGGTAGTGTTTACAAGATATAGACTCTCTAAATAGAGTAGATATACAAGTGAATGCTCTCTCAAATTCAAACTCTCAACAAGAGAGGATATACAAGTTATAGTTCTAAGTTTCAGAAAAATGAAACTATACAAGAGTAAAACTCACAAGACTCAAGAATTGATCTCCCTTTGATGGATGTGATTGACGACTTGAGTAGCTTGAAGGAGTTTTGTATTTATAGACCTTGGAGATGAGCATAATGGAGTTCCTAGCCGTTGCAGCTTGTGGGTTCCTGAGGGATATGGAGGAATAAGTTGGTTTCCACTTAAAAGCACTTTCCCCAATTTCTGGCACTATCGTAATCGATTATGCCTCGAGCTGTAATCAATTACACTTTGAAATCTTCAGTGTTTTTCGTACTGTAATCGATTAGCTGTAGCTTAGAACCTTGGTAATCGATTATGTCTTGGCTTGTAATCGACTAGTGATGGCATCTGATGCATTTAATTTGGTTACGCAACTTGGTAATCGATTATGTCTTCACTGTAATCGATTAGTGTCATCCCAGTAGCCTTATAATCGATTAGCTGATGTCTTGCAATCGATTAGCATAAGTACCTAATACATTTAAATCAATTTTTCATCTTGGTAATCGATTAGGGTTATTGTGTAATCGATTAGTGTACAAACAGAAGCTATGTAATCGATTAGCCGTATGTGTGTAATCGATTAGATGGCAAAACAGAAGCTATCTAATCGATTAGTTATGCCTTCCTAATCGATTAGCTGCATTGTTTTTACAGGTCTGATGCTATTTCTTGTTTTTCCAAGAGTTTCTTCAAGAGTTCTTTGTCATTATCAAAATCTTTGAACCTGTAAACATATTCAAACACATTCGCTACTTCAGCTTGCCCATTAGTCTGGGGGTGCCCCACTAAAGAGAATATTTGCTTGATCTGGAGTCCTTCGAGAAGGCTTTTAAACTTTGAATTTATGAACTGCGTCCCATTGTCCGTGATGACCCTTCCTGGTATTCCGAACCTCGTGATCACATTTTCATAGAAAAATCTCCTGGTACGTGCCGCAATGATATGTACAACTGCTTATGCCTCTATCTACTTGGTGAAGTAGTCTACTGTGACTATCAAATATTTGACTCCATCGGGCGCCTTTGGAAATGGTCCCAAAATATCCATGTCCCATTGATGGAATGGCCATGGGATAGCCGATGTGAACAATTCTTCTTCCCGGACGTGGTGTTCATTGCTGTTCTTTTTGCAGGCATCACACCTTTTGACATAGTCGACTGCATCCTTAGCTAGAGTGGGCCACCAGTAGCTTGCTCGTAGAATTTTTCTAGCTAAACTTCTTCCTCCGCATTGGTGGTCACACGTGCCCTCATGCATTTCAGCTAGAATATCCTCAACCTCTACCTTATTCAAACATTTCAAATAAGGAGCAGATATTCCCCTTCTGAACAGGTTTCCATCTACCAATACAAAGTTCGGAAACTCCTTCTTCAACTTCTTTCTCTTTAATGGGAATTCTGGCAGTTGTCCACTCACCATATACCATACAATTAGAATAACCCAGGAATCTTCAGGGTGAGCTCTGACTTAGATGGCGCACACTTTAAGTGGGTTCAAAATACTTGGAGCAGCTAAAGTGCTCTGTATAACCGTAGTTATGCATCCCACCTTCTTGGTGCTTGCCAGCCAAGATAACACATCGGCCCTGATATTTTCCTCCCTGAGTACATGTTTAAACTCCACCTTTGCAAACCTCTCCCCTAACTCCTTGACTTTAGCCAGATATTGTTGCAACAATGGCTCCTTGGCTTGGTATAACTTCCATTGATTTATGAAATCACAAGTTGTGAATCACTACATAGTATCACCGTACGTGCTCCCACATCTAGAGCCACCCTGAGTCCTACTAAACATGCCTCATACTCCACCTAATTATTCGATGTTTTAAAATCAAACCTGAGGGAGATTTCTACACTCACCCCGTCTTTGCTTTCAATAACCACTCCGGCCCCACATCCCTTTCCATTTGATGATCTGTCAACATAAATCATCCAGTGCTCCCATAATGGTGTTGGGGCCTCTCCTGTTAGCTCTGTCACAAAATCAGCCAATACCTGAGCTTTTATAGCCATCCGGGGTTCAAAGGAGATATCGAACTCCGACAACTCTATAGCCCATTTCGTCATTCTTCCTGCTAAGTCTGGTTTGTGAAAAATCATTCTCAATGGGAGGTCCGTCCGGATTGTGATTGGATATGCATAAAAGTATTGTCTTAAACGTCAAGACGTCCAGACTAATGCCAAAGCTGCCTTCTTTAATTTTTTATATCGGCCTTCTGATCTTTGCAACACTTTTCCAACAAAGTACACCGGTCTCTGACCCTCAATTGTCTCCTTTACTAGTGCAGCCCCAATAGCTTCATCTGATATTAAGAGGTAAACAAACAACTTCTCTCCGGGGTCTGGCCTCGTTAGTACCGATGGGCTGGCTAACACCTCCTTCAGCTCTTAGATTGCTTTCTCCCGCTCTTCTCCCTATTAAAATTCCTTGCTCTTTTTTAGTGCCTTGTAAAGGGGTAGTGATCGGTGTGCCATTTTTGGCATGAACCGAGATAGCGTTACTACCTTTCCATTCAGTGATTGTACTTCCCTCACACTAGTTAGACTTAGGAGCTTTTTCACCATCCTACATTTATTAGGGTTAGCCTCTATGCCTCTTTGAGTAAGCATGAATCCTAAGAACCGCCCTGCTGCACTGCAAACGTACATGTCAGCGGATTCAACCTCATGTTCTATAGTTGAAGTTTTTGAAACACCCTTCTCAAATCCTCAACGTGATCTCCACCTACCAGGGTCTTGGTTATAATATCATTGACGTACACTTCGACTACCTTTGACCTCATTTGTTCATCATCCTCTGGTAGGTAGCTCCGTCTTTCTTTAATCCGAACGACATGACTGTATAATAGAAAACTCCTTTGTCGTTTACGAACACCGTTTTATCCTCATCTTCTTTCCACATTAGTATCTAATTATAACCGGAATATGCATCCATGAAGGATAGGAATTGGTACCCCGAAGAATCATCCATCATCAGATCAATACTCGGTAAGGGGTACGGGTCCTTGGGGCAACACTTGTTCAGATTCATGAAATCCGTGCACATCCGCCACTTGCCATTCACTTTCTTCACCATTACCACGTTTGAGACCCAGGAAGAGTATTACACTTCCCTTATAAAGCCGGCCTTCAGCAATTCTTCTGTTTGCTCACACGCCGCCCTCTACTTCTCCGGCCCCAATCTCTTTTTCTTATGTGCTATTGCTCTTGACTCCGGATAAACCACGAGTCTATGATAATAGAAGTTCGGATCTATTCCAGGCATATCAGCTGCTGTCCAAGCAAACAAGTGTTTGAATTCTTCAACAACTTGACCAATCGCTCCTTCATTTCGATATCTAATGAGTCATTGATCTCCGTACCCCTGACGGGGTCTTCTTCTAGCACAATCTTCTTCACTCTGCCCTCTGGTGTAGTGTAACACCCTCTGTTACATCTCAATAATTTCTAAAAAATTCAATTTTTTTAAATATAATCACTAAAAGAAACTATCAGAGTAAAATTACATGCAATATTTCTGAAATACCTCACGAATATCATTAAAATTTATAAAGTATTATTACATTCATCTAAAGAAAATAAATATTAAACATTATTAGAAAGAGAGGAAACTCTATGGCCCAAGAGCAGTTACTTAATGACATTATTTATTCGTTGGACCACAGTATTCATATCGAGCTCCCTTTCTAGAACATACTATATTTACTGTCGAGATTCTTCGATCCTTCCCTCTGTACGAACCATCAATTTAAAACATATGAAACAAAAACATGGAGAATGGAGTGAGAAACAGAATATAATATTCCTAAATGGGACATAAGCAATAAAGGGTTTTCATAAACTAGTATAATAATATCAATCACAATCACATACATAATCAATTATGAATGTATGAATGATATGCTATATCTTCATCATAACTTACCTATATATGCGGGCCCTTAAATTTTAATTTGCACTGGCCAACCAGGAGTGTACACAGTTCCATAATTTCGGATAATAATAACATGAACAGTTCAACTGGCATGGAAACACTTAGAGACTAGTCAGATTGAGAAGGTTTTTATTGTGAAAGTACCCGACACTAGGGAGCTACCCCAAGTCCCCTGAAGCACCTTTTCACACCCTCTCATCCCAAGGCTCACAATTAAGCCTCCTCTAATATATCCTCGGTTTTTATAATCTGTCCCCAGACAATATCATTTTGTTTCTCTTTGATGATTCATGATGCATGAACTATTTGCGTATTTAGTTGGTTAAGGCTTTTAGAAACTCAATTATATTATCGGGGCCTACAAATCATGACGTAGCCACCCCAGAAAACTGTACTGTTTCAAATTCTCAAATAAGTTCTATCACACATATAGAATTTTAGTACAATTCCTTTTCAAATCACAAATCAAATATTATTATAATTTGAGTTTCAAAGCCTTAAATATATTTCACAACCTTCTTTAGAGAGTTACAGGTCAAATCAAAATCAATTACTAAAAACTCGAATTCAGAATTATCAATCTTTAAAACTGATCCGGTCCCAACACCGGCCCCCAAGAGCATGGCTTTAATGCTTTGCCAGATCAGCATTTTGAACAAGAAAAGTACGCTTTAAGCACATTATAATCACTTCTATACGGAGTGCACTCCACCAAGGCACGTAACTCCGCCAAGGCACGTTACTCCGCCTAGGCTCATAACTCCGCCAAGGCATGTAACGCCGCCAGAATGTGTTACTCCGCCAAGGCTTATTACCTCGTCAAGGAGGAAAATATTGAATACCTTATACACATGCATGAAACATTCCTAATGCATATCACTCCGCCAAGCCACAGGCTCAATACAGGCGGAATATTGAACTTCCCATACTGCGTAGCGAGCCCATACTTATAACCCCGGCACGAGATTGACTTTGTCTTGAGAGGTTGAAAATGGGAATCACGTTGTCACGCATAAAAAGGAAAAACAAATAAAATAATAAAGCATTCACGTTTTCCAAGTAAGTGGAAACACCCACTACAATAACAGTGCTTACAAACGGCGCAGGGACCCACTACCTTTTCAGCATAATGCCTGAAAACAAGAAATGGGTCCTACCAATAATGGAGCACCAGTAACAGGTATATAAACCTCAGCAAAAAGGTATATGGGGGATCCCCAATTCTAAACCTTACACTCTCTTACTTGCATAATTCTCTCAGATTTGCTTTCTAAGTCTAAGAGTATTCTGAAATACTGACTTGACCGTCGGAGAATAATTACAGGTACCACCACCAATTGTGTCAAGGCAAAGAAAACAACTTCAGGCGGACTACTATACCGCCACAGAGCGAGTTACACTCTGCCCCAGTGTGGATTACATTCCGCCCAATACACAAGGACACTCCGTATTTGCATCCGTATAACACATCCTTGTATCAGACTGACATTACATGTATATTTTGAGCTGTTTCAGAATCATAACTTTACACCCCTTGTAAAAGACAGTTCATTGGCACGCCCGGTGGGACCTGTAAATTTGGTATTCCCACAATCTTTGATCAATCTCCATTACATTCATCATTAATGGAAAGACCAGGACCAGAGCTGCAGACAGAGGATTCTCCTCCATGCAATCCTAGACGTCTCAACTTTGACAACGATGCTCACAAAAAGGTAACGCATGCTGACTCTCCAGATCCGAGAGGTGACATGATCAGGATGCTGAGAGAAGAAATTGCTGGGCTTCGTCGTGAAAAGGCAAATCACACTCACGAGAGAGCAGGTCCTGCAAAATAGTCGCATCATGAGGTGCATGCACAGGAGGAATCAAGTACTCCTAGCTACTCTCGCATCCCTACTTACATGGAAGAGCAACGAAGCCTTCCACTGGCAAATGCTCAACATCAAGAAGGAAGGAGAGCAGGCTCAAT
Organism: Clitoria ternatea; assembly: GCA_037962975.1. Taxonomy (NCBI): domain Eukaryota; kingdom Viridiplantae; phylum Streptophyta; class Magnoliopsida; order Fabales; family Fabaceae; genus Clitoria; species Clitoria ternatea. Next base: position 221,402,440 of record CM075672.1, read on the forward strand.
TGCATCTCCCTTGGGGTACAAGATGAGTATCCCATTTTCCAAAAGGCTCATGAATGCACATGTACCCAGACATTTGCAAACTATGCAGCCCATTTCTATAGGAAAATATTCTGGGGAAACAGATCCTTCTAAGCATGTAGATGCTTACATTTACGAGGCTATGTTCTTAGGAGCAGAAGAGGATGTCATGTGCAGAATGTTCCCCAGGACCCTCACAGGTGAAGCTCTTAGTTGGTTCAAGAGCTTACCTTCAGGCTCCATTGATTCGTGGGAGGACTTGGCCACAGCTTTTGGCAGCCACTTCATGATCTCTAGGGATGCACCTAGAACCTCTCATACCTTGGCTCAGATCAAGCAAGGTGACAAAGAATCTTTAAAAGATTTCCTTAAAAGATTCTACAAGGAGGCAGCCATGGTTCCTGATCTGACAGAAGCAATACAGTTGCATATCCTCATCGAGGCTATGCAGCCGAAGTCACCTTTTGCTTTGTCTTTGGCAAAGGGACCCCCATCAACGATGGAGGAATTTCGCAGGAAGGCGTCCAAGTATGTGGGTAGTGAGATGCACCTAGAAGCCACTGCATCTCGCAGTAAACCACCCCCTGCAACTCCACATCATGACAAAGAAAAAGAAAAATCATCTAAGAATGACAAGTTCCACCAGAAAGACAAAGTAGGGAACCAACCCTTCAAACAGCAAGATAGACGCGTGTTCAATTTTACTCATTATGCACCCCTGAACACGTCATATGAACAAATCTTGCGTGAAATAGGATGGACTACCCTTAACATTTATGGGATTCAACGTCCACCTCCAATCAGACGCGGTGGGAACCCAAAGAAATATTGTGAGTTCCATGAGTCAGTTGGCCATACCATGGAGGAGTGCAAGCAACTCAAAAATACCATTGAGGTACTCATTCGTGAAGGCAAACTGAAACATTATTTGTTCAAGAGTAAATCTCACGATGAACCAGAGAAGTTTGAGAAGAGATCTCGTGATCGTTCTCCTGATCCTGATAATACTCGGGAACCAAAATGTACAGCGGCACCAGAGAAACAAATTTGGTCCTGAGAAGGGCCAATATTGGCAACAACTTTGCACACCAAGGCAAATTGGCACCAACCTGGGAAGGTCCATACCGAATCATCAAGGTTTTGGGCAAAGGCACATACCGCCTAAAAAACTTAGATGGCACTCCGGTCAGGAATAAATGGAACATTTTAAATTTATGCATATACTACAGCTAGTTGGGTAATATGGTATGATCTTTTCTTGCTAACTCAAGGTTTTTCCCATATATACTTTCCTTGAAAAGGTTTCGAAGAGACATACCCCAACTCAGCCCTTTATGTAGTTCCGTTATTAATGAAATGCCTTCCTGCATTCAATCTTCACTCTAACTTTGAATTGATTATCCATGGCAGAACTTGTTCCCATGCAGATAAAACAGCGGCTCCAAAAACTGAAGCATACATGCATAACTCTTTATCTTATAAAGATCAACCAACATGCAACACCGCTTCACAAACGGAGTCAACAAAAACTCCTTGGGGGGAAAGGATTGGTGTCACAGCTATATGCTGCACCATACCGACCCTAAGGTCCAAAAAACTCCTTGGGGGGAAAGGATTGGTGTCACAGCTATATGCTGCACCATACCGACCCCAAGGTCCTGCAGGCCGCCTATGGAAAGAACTTGTGTCATAGCTATATGCTGCACCGTTTCGGCCCCAAGGTCCTGCAGGCTTCTTGTGGAAAAAACGGTGTCACAGCTATGTGCTGCACCATACCGCCTCAAAGGTTCAACCAAGTTTTTACAGGAAAAAACGGTGTCACAGCTATGTGCTGCACCATACCGCCTTAAAGGTTCAACCAAGTTTTTGTAGGAAAAAACGGTGTCACAGCTATATGCTGCACCATACCGCCTCAAAAGTTCAACCAAGTCCTTGCAGGAATAATTGGTGTCACAGCTATATGCTGCACCATACCAATCCTGGATTCAACAATTTTCATTTGATCAGGAGTTACACTCCAATTCAAATTCAAAGGGATGAATGTTCCATCCAAAATTTGACTCCGCCTAACTGCCAATGTTTTACGGAGTACATAATCAACAAACTCAAGCACTACTCAACGAGTTCAAGTAAGTCCAACACTTGTAAAATTGTACTTCTTTGAAATTCCTAAGAGGCTACTCTGCCTCCTTACGGAATCTACTTCATTGAAATTCCTAAGAGGCTACTCCGCCTCCTTACGGAATCTACTTCAATGAAATTCTCAAGAGGCACTCCGCCTCCTTACGGAATCCAATTTCTTTGGAATTCCTAAGAGGCTACTCCGCCTCCTTACGGAATCCAATTTCTTTGAAATTCCTAAGAGGCTACTCCGCCTCCTTACGGAATCCTGTTTCATTAAAATTCCTAAGAGGCTACTCCGCCTCCTTACGGAATCTATTTCATTAAAATTCCTAAGAGGCTACTCCGCCTCCTTACGGAATCCAATTTCGTTGAAATTCCTAAGAGGCTACTCTGCCTCCTTATGGAATCCAATTTCTTTGAAATTCCTAAGAGGCTACTCCGCCTCCTTACGGAATCCTGTTTCATTAAAATTCCTAAGAGGCTACTCCGCCTCCTTACGGAATCTATTTCATTGAAATTCCTAAGAGGCTACTCCGCCTCCTTACGGAATCCTGTTTCATTAAAATTCCTAAGAGGCTACTCCGCCTCCTTACGGAATCTATTTCATTAAAATTCCTAAGAGGCTACTCCGCCTCCTTACGGAATCTAATTTCGTTGAAATTCCTAAGAGGCTACTCCGCCTCCTTACGGAATCTACTTCATTGAAATTCCTAAGAGGCTACTCCGCCTCCTTACAGAATCTACTTCAATGAAATTCTCAAGAGGCCATTCCGCCTCATTGCAAAATATTCTTCATTGAAATTCTCAAGAGGCCACTCCGCCTCCTTACGGAATCCAATTTCTTTGAAATTCCTAAGAGGCTACTCCACCTCCTTACGGAATCCTGTTTCATTAAAATTCCTAAGAGGCTACTCCGCCTCCTTACGGAATCTATTTCATTAAAATTCCTAAGAGGCTACTCCGCCTCCTTACGGAATCCAATTTCGTTGAAATTCCTAAGAGGCTACTCTGCCTCCTTACGGAATCCAATTTCTTTGAAATTCCTAAGAGGCTACTCCGCCTCCTTACGGAATCCTGTTTCATTAAAATTCCTAAGAGGCTACTCCGCCTCCTTACGGAATCTATTTCATTAAAATTCCTAAGAGGCTACTCCGCCTCCTTACGGAATCCAATTTCGTTGAAATTCCTAAGAGGCTACTCCACCTCATTGTAGAACATTCTTCAGTTAAATTCTCAAGAGGCTACTACGCCTCATTATTGAAATTACTTCAGTTAAATTCTCAAGAGGCTATTCCGCCTCATTATTGGATTTACTTTACTGGAATTATTAAAAGGCTACTTCGCCTCCTATTCACTTCAATGAAATTCCTTAGAGGCTATCCCGCCTCATTGCTGAATTTTACTTCACTAAATTCCTAGAAGGGTTATTCGGCCTCGTTATACTTAGTCATATTTCATTAAGTCCTCAAATGATTACGCTGCCTCCTTAATATCGTTTTACAAGGCATAAATTCGACGGACTCAGACAGTGTTTATATGAACAAGTATAGATTACAGAAAATATATTTCATTGAATATTGCCAAAAACTGATAAAAATCCAGAGCCTATCCTGGAACAAGGCAATATTAATAAAATACAAAGAACAAAATTTGCAAAAGGACTCCAGAGCTAGTCTTCAGAGCTCGGGTGGCACTCCCTCTTGTTGGGCGGAGCTGGGCTGACCTTCACCAGGTTTGGATAAACTTTAGGAGGGGGCAAGTCTGCCAGGACATATTCTACACTGGGCGCAGGAATGTGATCCCCCTGAGCAGGCACCATCAGTTCACCATGAATGAATTCATAGTAAGGATGAATGCCTGCAGTGGTGAAAGCAACACCTGGATTGCGATAACGGAGTTGGTGAACAGCCATGCTGAAAGCATCATCAATAGCCGCCTCAGCTGCATCCAAGGCAGATTGTAACTCCTTGTCAAGCCTCTCACTGGTGGCATCTGAAGTGGCTTTTTCAGCTTGTAGCTCTTGAACCTGTTTTTCAAGGTTATTGTATGCAGTGGCTGCTTGGTCCAACTCCGCCGCCCAGGCATCTTCAGCAACGGTCTTATTTATTTCAAAGGAAACCAACCTCTGCTGAAGTTTGCTCACACCTTCACCCAGTTCTTTGTTCACCTGGGATAGTCCGCCCACCTCTTCGCCCAATTTTACATTCTGCTCCTTCAAGCCAGAAACTTGCTTTTCCAGCAAGACTTTATCAGCTCTCACCCGAGCCAGCTCATCCTGCAGCTTCTTGATGTCAGTGTCGGCGGTGTCAAGGTGTTTATCCTTGGCCTTGATCATCTTCGACAGTTGTTTATTGTCATGTTCCAAACTACGAATCTTTTCAACAGAATCATGAAAAGATTCTTGAAACATGTTGGCCTCAGCAGCTACCTCCGCAATACGTGGTAAGGAAGCAAGGAAACCATCAATTTCAGCAAGATGCCACCTTGCAGCAGCAGTGGCATCTGCAACTTCCTCAAAGTCGATGTCCGGGCGGAGAATGAAGTCCGGATCACGCCTCTCTGACTGGCGGGATCCCACATTTGAGAAATACAAATAAGGGTTCAGACGAGACCCCGCCAGAGGCAAAGAGACGGATCGCCTAGATGGCTCCCCTGGAACATTGACTAGGAAAACTGCTGTCCCTCGAGCAGTCAAGTCCAAGGCGGGATCCTCAGCCGGGCGGACTGGGGAAATTTAAACTCCCTCCGCCTCATCTCCCACAACTTGGTCAGAAGAGGCTTGGATTCCCTCCGCTTCCTCCTCCACGACATCTTCTTCGAGGACACCTTCAACACCGCCCATATCAGCAGTAGTACCCACAGCAGGTACCTCCTGAGTCTCTTCCAAGTTGATGGCGGTGTCAACTGATGCTCCTTCCTCAACCCTCTTCTTGCCTTTGGTCTTCCTCCTTTGCAAGGGTTGGAGATCTACTTCCTCTTCTTCCTCCTCAGCAGCTTCTGGTTCTTGGCGTTTTTTAGAACGCCTCTCAACATCAGCTGTTGAGGACCCTGCACCACCTTCCAAATTCACTATGTTAGTGGATGCAGGGAAAGGAAGGGTCTTCGTTAGAGCAGCAGCCAAATTCCTCCTGGGCTGCACATTATTCTCCGTGTCAATCTCCTTACGGCTCATGCGGATCTGCTTGATGCATTCCATCCCAGGGAATTCAGCAATCTCTCCTGCAAAATAACATATATGAGTACAGTTAGAAGAAGCAGGAAGAAATAGAAGTAATATTCAATCAATATTGGAATTGTTAATGACGAAATATTACTCAAGTATCCCTGAGCATCCCGCCCAAGCAGCCTTCGACACAGAATCAACTTGTGGACAGAGTTGTACTTCTTCAACGCCCGGAGTACTTCCACAGATGCAGCTGATAGAGCACTCTCCTCGACTTCATATGCTTGCTTAGTCAAGAGGAAGTGCTCATGAGTCCAAGCTACTGGGAATTTGTCAATTCCCTCTTTACTCCGCCAGAAGACGGGCTTGTCCTTCTTAACGGACACCTTCACAAAACTCATCCTGAAGTGAAGACCGCCTTCCTTGGCGGAGTCAGCAAACGCCTTGAAATTTAAAATCTTCGGCTCCGCCCGAAGGGTTACAAAGCCCATGCCACCAGTTCTCACGTTCACCCTCCTCATTATACGGCAGAAAGAAAAGAACAACGCAACAGTGGGCGTGAACTCCAGATGTTCAGCCATCACCTCAAAACTACGAACTATCCCCCAACCATTGGGATGCAGTTGAGAAGGAGCGCAGTCCAGAAACCTAAGTACGCCCATCTGGAATTTGTTCAGTGGGAAGCGTACCCCCAGCTGGGTGAATAGAATATCGTACATGTATATGGTGCGTTCATTTTGAGGACGATGACATATTCGTTCGAAGGTCTTGGGAGAACGAATGATGAACCTCCTTTCATACCGTTCATCTTTCCAGATTGGCACGGGCAACTCCATCGCCCCTCCACTAGTTGTCGCATGACGAGAGGAAGCATCTCTAACATCTTCCTCAACCCAACAATAGGGGTTAATCTCAAGTGTCTTTTCCCAATCCAATCCATGCAAAACAACATTCTGACACTCTGCCATCGTGAGCACTTGTGTATGGGAAACACCTCCTGATACAAACGAATGTACAACATTACTAAAATACTCCATGCTGCTGTAAAACGTTGAATCCCTCCCAGTATAGAAAGCCTCATGTTCACTCTCAATGTCAGAAAACATGGGACGAACAGAAACCCTAGAGCATGACACTGACTTTTTTCCCCTCATCCTCGCTTCAACAAACACACATATAAAGAAAAAACAGAACCAACCCAATAGAAATGAAGACAGAAAGCAGAGGAAGAAGCGAGTTACCTTAAGTTTCTAGAAAAACTGAAGAACTCCAACAACCAACAAACTCGTGAGAAAATAGCAAGAGCAGTTTCAGCACACAAATGCAAAGTAGAAGATGAAGCAAAACATTTCCATCCCTAAGAGTTTACCTATTTATAGGCATGGCTTGGGGGGAAATAAGCGAATCCTCAAAAAAAAACTTCGAAGATGTGTTTGCAGTCGTTGGATTAATCTCACTAACGGTTCTAAGTTTCAAACACAAGTTTACAACCGTTGGATAAATCTCACTGACGTTTCCTTTTTATGATGAAACCAACAGATGAATCTAAGAGCAGGTATTTCCTGGGCCGCATTTTCAAAATCCAAGGCCCATGGTAATAACCTCGAAAACGTATCTCAACTGCCATCCCACGCATTTATGTCCCATCATTGGAATGGCAATCGTTACGAGGGCATACGTGGCAATAAGAGATTAAAGAGGCAAAACGTGGTTTCGAGGCGCTTTAATGACAGGCGTGGCAAGTAATGATGAAAGCATTAAATGCACGAAAACACTTGTCCGAAAAATCCTGAACTAGCAAACGCCGCCTAAACCCATGCCTATAAAAGCTAAACTTAAATATAGCTCATTAAAGTGACTCCGCCAGTCACTATAACAAGCTAGGGGGCATATGATCCAGTCCCAACACCGGCCCCCAAGAGCATGGCTTTAATGCTTTGCCAGATCAGCATTTTGAACAAGAAAAGTACGCTTTAAGCACATTATAATCACTTCTATACGGAGTGCACTCCGCCAAGGCACGTAACTCCGCCAAGGCACGTTACTCCGCCTAGGCTCATAACTCCGCCAAGGCATGTAATGCCGCCAGAATGTGTTACTCCGCCAAGGCTTATTACCTCGTCATGGAGGAAAATATTGAATACCTTATACACATGCATGAAACATTCCTAATGCATATCACTCCGCCAAGCCACAGGCTCAATACAGGCGGAATATTGAACTTCCCATACTGCGTAGCGAGCCCATACTTATAACCCCGGCACGAGATTGACTCTGTCTTGAGAGGTTGAAAATGGGAATCACGTTGTCACGCATAAAAGGGAAAAACAAATAAAATAATAAAGCATTCACGCTTTCCAAGTAAGTGGAAACTCCCACTACAATAACAGTGCTTGCAAACGGCGCAGGGACCCACTACCTTTTCAGCATAATGCCTGAAAACAAGGAACGGGTCCTACCAATAATGGAGCACCAGTAACAGGTATATAAACCTCAGCAAAAAGGTATATGGGGGATCCCCAATTCTAAACCTTACACTCTCTTACTTGCATAATTCTCTCAGATTTGCTTTCTAAGTCTAAGAGTATTCTGAAATACTGACTTGAGCGTCGGAGAATAATTGCAGGTACCACCACCAATTGTGTCAAGGCAAAGAAAACAACTTCAGGCGGACTACTATACCGCCACAGAGCGAGTTACACTCCGCCCCAGTGTGGATTACATTCCCCCCAATACACAAGGACACTCCGTATTTGCATCCGTATAACACATCCTTGTATCAGACTGACATTACATGTATATTTTGAGCTGTTTCAGAATCATAACTTTACACCCCTTGTAAAAGACAGTTCAAAAACCTTAGTACTTGAAAATTTTGTATAATATTTTTATATATTTTGAAAATAATATGTATATATATATATATATTAAAATATTAGTAAAAATTTATTTTTATAAAATAATTTCTCTTTCTTTTTCTTTCTGATACACTAACTAAAAATCTTCATTTTAGTATATATATATATATTTTAAAAGATAAAAAGAGATTTCTAAAAACTTTTGTAGTTTCATTGAAAACTAAGAAATTTATTAAAAGTAATTTGAATAAAGATGGATAAGTAAATAAGGAAGTAGGAGATAAGTAAATTCTTATTGAGTTTTAGCTTTTCGTCATGCTTTCTATATGCTCAAACTCCACATTACAAGATAATCAATCATAATCAAATATTGTCAATCACAATCAAACATCATCAATCACAAATAAATATTAGCAATCATAATCAAATCAAATAATTAAACATCAATTATAAATATCATAATCCAAAATTCAATGGTTATTTAAATTAATAAAGTTTATTTTAAGTCCTATAGTCCATTCCTCGTATAAGTCTATGTAAGTCCAAGATGGTCCAGTCCTTGCATAGGTCTAGTTCAGTCCATATAGATCATAATAATCCAAGTCCTTGCATAGGTTTAGTCCAATCCGTATAGGTCATAATAGTTCAAGTCCTTGCATAGGTTCAAGTCAGCCCGCATAGGTCATAATAATTCAGGTTCTTGAATAGATATTTCAGATTAAGTTACACGAGATATTTAATTTATTAATAACAATTATTATAAATTTTAAGTTAAAAGTTATTGTTTTAAAATAATAATATGGTTAAGTTTAAAAGGAGTAGGGGACTCCTCCCATTATTCTTATGTATTTTCATATTATATTCTTATCTCACCCCCCTTACCTTGAATTGCTACCAAAAGTGAATTCGCTCTGCGCCTCCGAGTTTTAACAAAATATTAATACTAATTTATTTTAGTATAGGCATAAGATGAAAATTAAGATTGCTATCAGAAATGATAAATAGTAATAATGCATAGTAACAGTAAATAGTAACGATAAATAATAAATCATCAATAGTAACAGTAAATAGTAATTTTGAATAGTAACAGTAAATAATAAATCGTGAATAGTAAATTTTGAATAGTAGTTGTAAATGGTAAATCATGAACAATAACAGTAAATAGTAAATTTTAAATAGTAATAGTAAATGGTAAATTTTGAATAGTAATGGTAAATAGTAAATTTTGAATAGTAATAGTAACTAATAAATTTTGAATAATAATGGTAAATAATAAATTTTGAGTAATAACAGTAAATGGTAAATTATGAATAGTAACAGTAAATAGTGAATAGTAACAGTAAATCGTAAAAATAACACATAGTGGTAATTTATTTTTACTATAGTAACTTATTCATAATAGTAATAGTATATTAATAGTTTAAGAGTGTTAAAAAGAATAAACTAAATAATCATAAAAACAATATAGAAGAAAAATATTATTACTTTACACCTCCGGCAGAATCTCTTTTTACCAAAAGAATTTACTTCCCACTAATTTCTTAAACACTATCTCTCTAAATTTTCTCTCTAATTTTTGGTGTGTAAATGTTGTAAATGACCCATTTTTTTATAGGAAGAAAATTTTACTATTTAAGATTACTTAATTATTTATTTTATTATTTATGATATAAGTATTCACCTACTGGTGACTATTCATGATGTAAGTAATTACCTAACTGATGATGCAAGCAATAAGTAAGCGATGATGTCGGCAGTGGTATTTTGGTTATTAGATAAAAGGTTAAGGGTATTTTGTCATTCTAAAAAAAAAATAAAAATATAAAAAATTCCAAAAAATTATAAATTGTATAACAATCAAAAAGTTCTAAAGAACTATAATCAAATTCCTTTGAAATTTTATTTTAAATAAGAAATAATGAAATTAGGGATGTTACATGTAGGCCTTTTCTTCTATGGGGTCCAGATCTATTAGGTTTACCAACTCCGACACTGGTCCACCGTCATTCAACCTCTTCCTCTTGATAGATTCTTCAGTTTTCGTCATCCGCACACTAAGGTTGTAGCAATACCTCGCCATCTACTAATCACCACAGACAGATGATACTTGGTTATCTTTGTCAATAAACTTTAACAACAAATATGGGGTCGACACTACCGCTTCCAAAGTGTTAAGAGAGGGACGTCCAATAATCCCATTGAATGAGGATTTTACATCTATTACCAACACCCTTGTGTGCACCATCTTCAACCCCGACTCTCCCTTAAACATTAGTCTGGTGTCTAAATAGCCTTTAGTAGACTGCTTAGCCCCATTGAACACCGTCAATTCCTGTATGTAATGCTGTAAATCGGAGTCTGGGAGCCCCATCTTCTTAAAGCACTCATAGAAGATGACATCGCACGAACTCCCTTGGTCCACCAACATTCTTCCAATTGTCTTGTTGGCTACCACGACCTCAATTACTACTATATCATCTCCCCTGGCACCGTCAGGCCATAATCATTATCGGTACAAGTAATGGCTGGGGTCTGAATTCCATTCTGGAAGGGTCTGTTATCTGCCTTGGTCTGAATTGATATGATTATCCTTAGGTGGTTCTTCCTGCCGAATTTGACACTCCTTCTCTAGCTATCATGTCAATAACGTCTCTTTTACCTCAACTGGGTGGTGGCTTCATCTATGACTCGTCATCATCGTCAATATTGTCTACCATTGACCTTTCCTTTATCTAACATAGGCTTTTTTGAACCCCGGGCCTCTTCTTCCTCAACCAGACTGACTTCTCTCCTTCTTGGTGCTGCTCTCTCCGGCTCTGGATTCGCCCTCTGCCTAAATAGGTACTATTTTAACTTTCCTTCCCTTATCAATATTTCAATAGCTTCCTTTAATTGCCGACATTCATCAGTGTTATGTCCGGCCTGTTCATGAAATTCACAGTACTTGTTGGGACTCCCTGCTCTTTTTATAGGCAAAGGTTTTCTCACTCTATATACCATTATTCCTCTTATTCTGATCTCCCTCAAAATTTGGCTAGGCCGAACTGCCAACGGAGTGTATTGCACTTCATTCACGCTTCTTCTTTCTCTTGGTCTTGGGAGCACGTGCCTTCCAGGATTCTTCCTCTCAGGCCTCGATATCTTTCTCTCTAGCCTCTGGATTTCCTCTTGATCCGTACTTTTCTTCTTGGTAGCTGCCAAATGCATTTCTCTTCCTACGTATTTTGCTGCCTTATTTCTGAATTCTTCAAATGTTTGGGGTGGCCCCTTTGCTAAAGACAACGCAAAGGGTGACTGCGGTTGTAAAGCTTCTACCACAATGTGCATCTGTATTTCCTCCGTCAACCCCGGAACTAATGCAGCCTCCTTATAGAACCTTTTCAGAAAATTTCTTAGACTTTCTTCTGCCTCTTGCCTAATTTAGGCCAATGTGTAGGATGTCTTGGGCACATCTCTGGACACCATGAAATAGGGTAAAAACACTTGGGCCATGTCGTCCCACAAATCAATTGATCTAGTTGGCAGACTCTTGAACCACCCTAAAGCTTCAGCGGACAACGTCTTTGGGAACATCCTACACATAACATCTTCCTCCGCTCCTAGAGATCAGGATTCATTCATGTAGGCATCCAAATGACTGCCAGGGTCAGACTCTCCTGTGTACTTCCTAACGGATAATGGCTGTGGGGTCTAAAGATGCCTTGGGATTAGGATACTCATTAACCTCCTAGTGAATAATATTTTAAACCGATATTCACCCCCTACTATGCTGCATGGTTCTCCTCTGGCTACTCATATCTTCAGTCCGGTAGGCGGACTCCTGCTCGTCATGGGCATAGGTTTGAGATCGCCCCAGCTGATGGTGAACTTCTTGCCGCCTCTAGTTGCCACCGTGGTTCTCCCTTCGAAGCTCTTAAATTTCCAGGTGAAGCTACCTTATAATCTCGTCTCTAGGATCTGAATGCACCACTGCTTGTGTCCTCAACTCCATCCTAGGGGTCTCTACTATCCCTTCATTGTAATCCAATGTCCTTGCCACATTTTGGACGTGCCTTTCTAGAGTTTTGCTTCTCCTCTGATAATCCATGACTTGTTTCTCATTGTGATATGAGACTCACAATTTACGCAGTCCCACCGGGCGTGCCAATGTTCTATCCTAGATCGGGGTTAAGAGTCTATTAGTTTATCCGGAGTTACCCCGCTTACTCTCAACTTTACACCATCTCAGTGGAGTACAATATTTTATACCTAGGTTCAGTGGGAATCCTAGGTTCTTCAAGTTTAGGATGGAATTGATGTTCTAGTCCGTACCAAGGTCAAGGGAACACACCGGAGGTGCACCTACAAAAGATTCTCTGATGCTTAAGTTAGTAACGGTATTACAAGAAATATAAGTATTAGGAGGTAACTCTTAGATTAGCTCAGATCCTTATTCAATAATAAATGAGCTGTATTTATAGGAAATACCTGAGTATAAGAAGTGATTTGACCCTTCTCCTAACTTACTATAGCTATAGTATACGTAGGGACAGGTTGCCCATACCGATTCTGACTCAATGTCTAGTTATCAGATAAGAACCGTGGTTGTGGTCCTCAAACTGTAGTTGTTGTGATTTCAGACTTCGGTTGTACAGGTTTATACAAATTCTCCTGGTGATTCTGATGATGTGGCACCAGATTAACATCATCCCATCCAGATGGTAGGGAGTCCGGTTAGCACCCTGGATCAGAAATAAATAAAATAAAAGTAATTGTTGTAACATCCTGGGTAATTAATTTAATTATCGGTGATTGACAAAAATGAACAAATAAATTATTTAGAATTATTTTAGATTTTTAAAAATCATTATTAGTTATTATAAATTAATTTATAGATAATAAGGCGATGGAATTAAATAAATTTACTTGATTGGTGGTTATAAAATTTAATAGGTGATGGTAAAATTTGAAGTTACCGAAAGATGAAAAGTAAAAATGTTTTATTAAAAGGTAATAAAAGAAAATAGAAAGAGAAAAAAAAGGTGAAATGATTGTAACGCCCCTACAACATTAAAATTTCAATTTTTCCTCCTTTCTTCTTCTCGGGCATGAGCGCATAAGGCAGATAAAGACCATTTTGCTTCCTCCATTGCCATGGCTTATAGCTTTAAATTGGAGACCCATTTCACGTCGAAACCTTAAATTAATCATATTTTTAGAATCGGTGAAGCGAGGTAAACGTATATAAGACTTCAATTTCAAGCTTTCTCTATCTCTCTCTCCCTCTCTTTATTTCTCTCTCTAACCGTGCATGGCTCTTTCATAGGGAAGGGTTTGGTTTTTTTTGCAAGTTTATGGCTATGTGATGCTTAATTATGACTCTTATGGCAATAGGTGTTTCCAATTCACTTTTTCATTATTCCCCTCTCTTGGTCAAATATGATCTTGCTTGAGAGGTGTCGTTTTTGTGTTTTCTTAGCGAATCAAAGCTTGAAATTGACTTTTAAGGCAATGGGTATGGCGAACAATTAATGGGAATCGTGTTTCAGTAATTGTTGGTACCAAAATAGGCTTTGGAAGGTCGTTGAACATTGTAGGTGTAACATCCTTGGTAAATTAATATTGGAAGAAATAAATTAAATATTAATCAAGTTAGAATTATAGGAAATAAGGATTTTAAAGTGAATCAGTTATTTAAAATAAATTTTTAGAAGGATAAGATAATTTAAACATGAATTTTAAAGGAAATGACATTAGAACCCTGACGCGTAGCATGGGATGGACGCATAGCGTCAGGTGCTTATTAATGACCTAACACATAGCGTCAGCATCGCGATCAGCTTTTATAGAGGACATGCAAAACTGAACTCACAAAGGCTCTTTTCCTCTCTTTTTCTTTCCTTTGTGATTTTGGGCCAAAGCTTGGTGGAAATTGATGAATTCTTAGGTTTTGGGTCTTTGGAGTAAGGTAATGCATGTGGAGGCCCTTGATTACATGCTTCTTCTTTTCTTCTTACTCTCCTCTCTCAAAACCAAACGATGTATATGGTGTGGGGGTTTGGATTCTGAGTTTTGATGGACTTGGGAGCTTGGATTATGAGTTTGGAAGGATAAGGAAGGTAATGTACTAATTGAGTTTGTATTTTAGTGACCGTAGGTATCAGAACGAGTGCTAGTGGGTTGATTGGTGAAACGGGTATTGAAATTAGAAGAGTAACTATGAATCAAGTGACCGGAGGACGCAACCGACACCAAGAACAAATTTTTAAAGCTTGGAATCGAGGTAAGGGGGTGTTCAGGTCGTAATTAATTAGGATTGGATTGTAGGATATAACATTCCAAAATTTATGAAAATAATTAATTGAGAGGGATAAATGGTAAATAAATATATATGGGTTGATACATGTCCCAAAAATTTAGAAATAATTAAATTGGGATTTATTATGGATATTCATAATTTATAGAGACTAAATGAGACGAAATTATACCCGGTTAAAATATGAGTGTCGGACCAAGTATCTCCGATTGAGATGCCGTTGGTCAGGGCTATTAAGAACATTATTGGGAATCCGAATCTATATTCGGAATAATTTTTGGATAAAGTATTGAGCTCGAACAGAGATCCTGTTTATTATAAAACGGAGAAATTATTAATGAGGGTTAAAAAATGAAACATAACACCCCTTTCTCCTCCTTCTCATTTCACGTTGCTTTCCCTCCTCTCTCCTTTCTTCATTTTCTTTCTTTTTCTCCATCCCTTCTCTTGCCAAATGTGACCACCACCACCCATGGCCATTTCCACCAAAAATCAAGAGGATCCCTTGGGTTTATAAAGCTTGTATTGGACATGGAGGCAAAGCTTGGCTCATCTCCTCTTCCTCTCATTTTCGTATTCATCTTTGGGCTTGAAGGAGAGGTATATTTTTGAACACCCATGGCTTTTGTTTATGGTTTTTGAGTTATTGAGGTATTGTAATGGGAGGTTAGATGTTGTTTTGATGAAATAATGTATGTTGAACCAAAACCCTAGGTTGGATAATCCTTGGGGATTTATTGTTATTGTTGATAACGAATGGGATACATTGTTGCTAGTCTATGGATGCATATAAATGGTTCAAATTGATGATTGTGGATTGTTGATGAAAACCCTAGGAATTAGGATTTTGGGGCCTTGGAGAAATTGATGAAAAAATTATGAGTTGTTGATATTAGAATGATTATATATACATGAGAATGAGTTTTGAATGGGTAATATTGATTATTGATGTTGAGAGATTGTGAAATCAAGAAAATAGAGTAATGGCTCCAAGTTGTTAGTGTGTTAAAAGTTGAGATATTGTTAGGAGAGACTTGAATAATGAGGATGATGATTATTGAATTTTAGAGAATCCTAATCTGAAGAGTTAGGAATGTATATATTTTGACTAGAAGATGATGATTTGTATAATGAAAAATGATAGTAAAAATGGTAGAGGACCATTAATGGTGAAACCTATAAATAGGTGTTGTTATGAAATATATAAGAATGAATGTAAACATTAGAGTCATAGTGATTATGATGGCATTTAAATGATTGAGCTAATATGGAAGGAAATTTAGATGAGGGATGAATGTGATATTGTTGTTGATGGGTTTGGTTGACTCCTTTGAGATTTAGAGAATTTTGGTTTTAGGAAAAGAATTCCCGAAACCTAACATAAGTGTATAAATTGGTGTTTTAGCAAGCTTAGGACTTGTTAATTTAGCTTTATGATATGTTCACAATTGTTTGAAATTGTGATGTTGCCTTTGTAACAGCTCTAGTTTTTGAGAATAGGAAACCCGAACCCCAGGACTCCCGAGGACATTTTGTTGAGCTTTTGGTAAGAAGCTTGAGGCTTCGGCTTGTTCCCTAAACAGTTTAGAGTGAGAAAATAGAGAGAAGCAGAGTTTAATCTAAAAGTAAGAATACCGAGAGAATGTAATGAGTGAGAAAGGCAGAAATAAGAAAATAATAAATAACGTTCGACAACACTGTTTAATTAGAAAAAAATACGTAATAATGATTATTTCAGGTACAAATTAATTTATAACTATATTTATTCAATAATTATTTTCTGTTGACAATATTTAATAGATAAATAATTGATAAATGTCCAATTTATCTATATTTTGTATGGATAATAAAGCATAAATTGGATATAATGTGCAATGTTTGTCAATTTTGTAAGCCATATAGAACATAAATTGTGATATGAACATTGTACAGGTTGATTGGTTAATTTTGTTGCAATTCCAGGAAAAAGTGAAGAAGAAAGAAGAAAAGAAAAGAAAAGAAGAAAATTCACCAAGTTTTGAGCAAATAAGTGATATTCGCTCAAGCGAAGGCTATCTCGCTTGAGCGAATCAAGGTCGCTGAGGCCTATTATTCAAGTGGCCTCAATACTCAAGAGGGGGGGGGGGTGAATTGAGTTTTTAAAACTTTACTTGGAATGTCCTTAAACTTGATTCTTTTATCACAAGTTTATAAGATTATGCAAAACAAGTTTAGTTTAAGGAGATATGCAATGCACAACAAGGTTTAAATAGCTTAGACAAATTATCAAACACTTGGTGTGCAATATCCAACATTGACCAAATCAAGCAAGCTAAAATATGCAAACTAGGGATGGCAAAACGGGCAAGGCCCAACGGGCTGGCCCGCCAAGCCCGCCAAATTTGGCGGGGCGGACACAAATTTTTAGCCTGCCTTCCGTCAAGGCCCGTTGGCGGGCCAAAACCTTGGCGGGGCGGGCCGGCCCGACGGGCCCCCGCCAAAAGAAAAGATATATAAATATTACTAATTTATACTTTATTTTATTAAAATATATACTTTAATTTTCTAAAATTTAAAAAAAAAGTAACATCTCTTACTATTTATACATTTCTTTTAATAATATTTTCTTTAATTTTTTTTAAAAAAATTATTTTTCTAATTTTTTAATCTTAATTTGACACATTTTTTTAAAAAAATTACAATTTTAACTTTGGCGGGCCGGCCCGCCAGCCCGCCTTAGGCGGGGCGGGCCCTGAATTTTGGCCCGTTAACTTGGCGGGGCGGGCCAGCCCGTTTTGCCATCCCTAATGCAAACCACAATCAACCAACACAAATCGATCAAAGGAAATATATGAAAGTAAAAGAGTAAGGGAGAAGAGATTGCAAACCGACTTAACGAGTTCCACCAACCCGGTGTACGTCTCGCCTCTAAGCAACCCACTTAAAGGATTTCCACTATTGTAGATTAGAGAAACAACTTTGAGCAATTGCGGCTTCCTAGTGTCCCACACTCAAGAACCCAATCCTCACAAGTACAAGGGCAACCCACCCAATCTCTCAATCTCATAATATCCCAAAGGTTGAACCCTAACCTTTGTAACCACTCAACCTAGAGTGAACTTTGGTGTTTGATGTTTGTGTTTACAAGTAAAAATACTCTCTCAAAAGAGTGGATAAGCAAGTGATAGCTCACACAAATTCAAACTCTCAACAAGAGAGGATATACAAATGAAATCTCAGAATATACAAGAGTAAAAATTCACTAAGCACCAAGAATGATTATAGAATTGATTTCCTTTTGTTCCTTGTTGTTCTCTTCTTTGTGCTTGAGTTTGGAAACCCATTTATAGAGCTAGAGGGAGTGCCAAGATCTTCCTAGCCGTTGCATGTAGTGGGCATCTGAGAAATGGTGAAAAAATAAGCTGGTTTCCCACTAAAATGTGTTTTCCCACTATCGTAATCGATTACGCCTCGAGCTGTAATCGATTACACTTCAAATTTTTCAGTCCATTTCGTGCTGTAATCGATTAGTATTCACTATTTAATCGATTAGCTTAAAGTCATAACTCTAGTAATCGATTAGATCTTGCCCAGTAATCGATTAGCCATAGCACCTGATGCATTTAATTCAATTCTTGATCTTGGTAATCGATTAGCACACCCGTGTCATTTCAGTGGCTTGGTAATCGATTGGCTGAAGTCCTGTAATTGATTAGCATATATGCCTGATACATTTGATCCAATTTTTGATGTTGGTAATCGATTAGCATACTGGTGTAATCGATTAGTTACAAGTCAAAAGCTCTGTAATCGATTAGCCCTGTGGGTGTAACCGATTAGTTGTTCAACAGAAGCTATTTAATCGATTAGCTCTGTCTCTCTAATCGATTAGCTACGTTGTTTTTGCAGGTCTGATGCTGAATCTTGTTTTTACAAGATATTCTTCAAAATTCCTTTGTCATTATCAAAATCCTTGAACCTGTAATCATATTCAAACACATTCTCCCCCTTTTTGATGATGACAACCATGTTCATCTCTTGAGGGTTGTTAGTTTAAACAATAAGCTTATCTCTAATTAAGTATTTATCTGTAAAAACCATATCTTTTGAATTCTGCATTATCTCTTATCTTTTAAATAGATTTTCAGATTTTACATTATCTCTTAAATGTTATCTCTTAAGTCCTTATCTCTTATCTATTTCAAATTTGCATTATCTCTTATCTCTTAAACATTATCAAGTCTCCCCTTATCTTAAGGAATCTATGCCTTTTAGAGATAATAAACCACTTTAGAGATATTTATTCATTTAGTAATTTATTTTAGCAGCCAATATCAGATTGAACAATAATTTGGATAAACAATTACTTCTTTTCCCCCTTTGAAATCATCAAAAAATAATAAAGCAAATAGAGGCATATAATGAAAGATAAATCTTTATTCAATTCAAAAGGGAAAGTACATCAACGGAAATGTTACAGAATTAAGAACTTATGCATGATTGAGAAAAACACAAAACACATTAACCAAAACATGAAAAACAGATTTAGTTATCCGGATTGAAAAAGCGAAGCTCGGAGAGTTGGTGAGATAACTCATCATAGCGCTGTTGCATCATCTCAAAGTGCTGCTGCTCAGTCATTGAAAACTCTTGAAGAGAGTTCTCAATGCGGTCGAAGCGGCGGTCAAGGTGAGTGTAGAGAGATGCGAATAGATCAGTGGGGGCTTCCGGTGTAGTTTGTGTTGCAGGAGGAGGAGGGACTGGCTCATCAGCAGGGGCTTCAAAAGGAATGTTGGCATTAATGCCTTCCATCCTTGAGTACCAAGCTCCATGGAGAAAAACGATGCCCAATTTTGTGAGGTGATGAGTGCCAATGCAAGCCTTGGGAGGCACTTTTTCAGATAACTCACCAGCCAAATCAACTCCTACAGCTTTGAAAAGTTTGGTAAGTAAGATTACATATGGGAGCTTTTGTTGATGTTTGGCTTGGAGCATATGTAGTTTGATCATTTGAACCCAATTAATGTCCTTCTGATTTTGCATTGCCCACATTAGGAGAACATCGTCCTCCTCTACCAACGCATAATTCCCACTGCGAGGAAGCAAAATTTTCACCAAGAAAAAGTGAAGGAGACGGTTATTCATGGTAAGGTGACCTACCAACTTGTGGTTGCTCCTTGGGAGGTTAGCCTTCTACAGCGACTGGCGTGCAGCAATGGGATTGAAGGCCCATTCATCCTCGGGATCTCCTCCAGCAAACTCAGCATTATTTAGCGGAAGAAGAGAGATTTCTGCAAATTGAGCATTTGTGAGTCTTATGGTCACGTTCTTGACCTTGGACTCAAACAACCCATCAACCAACCTTAGGTTGCAATAGGAGACTCTAACAAGTTCAGGATAGTATAACTCTTCCTTGAGGGTGAGGAAAGGTAAAAGCTCATAGTGGTGGAGGTTTGGGTGAAGGTGAAGCTTGGGTGGTTGAAGGTTTCCTCATTGATGAAGTGGGGAGAGATTATGGCCTTCTCAGAAAAGTTTTTAATGAAATTTTGAAGGTCTCTAGGAGAGGAGAAAAACCTAGAGAAGTCTAAGGGGTTGTTGGCTTGGGCCATGGAGGACCTTGCCCTTTTGACAGTGCATGAGGAAGACATGGTGGTGGAGAAAGGTAAAGAAGATGAGAAGAGAGTGAAAGCTTTTGAAGCTTAAGGAAGTGGAAGAGGTAGTGTGAAAGGAGAAGGTGAGGAGGGGTGAATTTACAGGGAAAAGGTAGGTTTAGAAAGGAGAGAAAATGGTTTAATGTGAGTTTAATTTGGAGAAGAAAACGAGCAGCCTCGGAAAACAGCAATTGACTATCACAGACTCGATGCTAATTGATTACGAGGCATAGGTAATCGATTAGTTCATTGTTTCTGAGGAATTTGAATCGTTTTGTATAGTGGGTAATCGATTAGGGAAGATGGGTAATCGATTAGGTTGAGAAACAGAATCGTCCTAATCAATTAAGGGAGGCTGGTGATCGATTAGAGGAAAGTTGAAACATTTTGGACCTGAAACAGAGGCTTTGTAATCGATTATGGACTAAGGGGTAATCAATTAGGAAGAAAACAGAAGCTTGGTAATCGATTAGATGTTAAGGAGTAATCGATTAGCTAAGAACCAGAAGCTTACTAATCGATTATGTCAATCTTTGTAATCGATTGTTTTGCTTAAAAACGCCTAGATTTTGCAGATTTTGTTTCAGAAGGCTAGAAATCTTTTAAGTTATTCCTTAGAACATTTCGAACTTAATGAAACATAATCAGAATCAAGGAATTATCAAAATCATCTATTTATTCAAACACAATTGGTTATATCAAGGATTCCTAATTCTCTCCTAATATGTATGAATTGATCTTTTGCTAGAGGTTTGGTGAATATATCTGCTAATTGCTTGGAAGTTTCAACATGTTCGAGCACACAATCACCCTTTAATACATGATCTCTAATGAAATGATGTCGAATCTCAATATGTTTGGTTCTTGAATGCATTACAGGATTCTTTGAAATATTTATAGCACTTGTGTTATCATATTTCAGAGGCACATGGTCTAACATAACACCAAAATCTAGAAGTTGTTGTATCATCCAAAGGATTTGAGCACAACAACTACCAGCTGCAACATATTCTGCCTCAGCTGTGGATAGTGCAACACTTACTTGTTTCTTGCTATGCCAAGAAACAAGAGAACTACCAAGTAAGTGACATGTTCCACTAGTGCTTTTCCTATCTAGTTTACATCCTGCAAAATCCGAATCCAAATATCCAACTAATGTGCATTCAACCCCTTTGGGGTACCATAAACCGACATTTGGAGTTCCAACAAGATATTTCATTATTCTTTTTACAGTAGTTAGGTGTGATTCTTTTGGACATGCTTGGTATCTTGCACACATACAAACAGCAAACATGATGTCCAGCCTACTTGTGGTTAAGTAAAGTAAGGATCTGATTATACCTCTATATTTTGTAAGTTCAACATCCTTACCCTTCTCATCCTTGTCCAAATAGCATGAAGCGCCCATAGGTGTGGCAATGTCATTTGCCTTGTCCATGTTGAATTTCCTAAGCAATTCTTTGCAGTACTTTGATTGACTAATGAATGTGCCTTCATTAGTTTGCTTGATTTGTAGTCCAAGGAAGAAAGTAAGTTTCCCCATCATGGACATCTCAAATTCTTCCTGCATTAACTTAGCAAACTCTTTGCACATTGACTCATTAGTAGCACCAAAGATTATATCATCAACATATACTTGCACCAATAGTATGTCATTCTTTTTGTGCTTTATGAATAATGTTGTGTCAACCTTTCCTCTTTCAAAGTTGTTTTCTAAAAGAAATTTGCTCAATCTTTCATACCAAGCTCTTGGAGCTTGTTTTAAGCCATACAAGGCTTTCTTTAGTTTGAAAACATGTTTTGGAAATTGGTAGTTTTTAAAACCTGGAGGTTGATCAACATACACTTCCTCTTGAATATAACCATTCAAGAAAGCACTCTTGACATCCATTTGGTACAATTTAAAGTCCTTACAACATGCAAAGGCTAATAATAATCTAATGGCTTCTAGCCTAGCTACGGGAGCATACGTCTCTTCATAATCAATGCCTTCTTCTTGATTGTAACCCTTAGCTACTATCCTAGCTTTGTTCCTTGTAATTATACCATTTTCATCTAATTTATTCCTAAATACCCATTTTGTTCCTATTATTTGGTGATCATTGGGTCTTGGCACTAATTCCCAAACTTCATTTCTTTCAAATTGATTCAATTCTTCTTGCATGGCCAACATCCAATGTTCATCAATAATAGCTTCATCAATGCATTTGGGTTCTATTTGTGATACAATGCTAAATGATTACATGTATTCCTAATGGTGTTTCGAGTACTTACACCTTTAGTCATTTCACCTATGACTTTATCTAAGGGATGGTCCTTCAAAGTGATCCATTGTTGTGGTTCCTCATGTTGTGTTGCATCTTTGTCTTTGTTCTCTTCTTCCTTGTCATTCAAGGTTAAATCTTGAAGAGTACCTACAATATTATCAACATCTTCCTTTCTCGGGGAGTTATGGCTATTTTCATCAAATTTGACATGAATGGACTCCTCAATGGTGTTTGTTTGTTTGTTAAAGATTCGATAAGATTTACTAGATTGTGAATATCCTAGGAAGATTGCCTCATCAGCTTTAGCATTAAATTTTCCTAGATTATCCTTTCCATTATTGAGCACAAAGCATTTACATCCAAAAATATGAAAATATGAAATGTTGGGTTTTCTTCCCTTGTAAAGTTCGTAGGGGGTTTTCTTTAGAATAGGCCTTATTAAACATCTATTCATAACGTGACAAGCGGTATTTACCGCATCGGCCCAAAAATGTTTTGCAATGTTATTTTCATTTAGCATGGTTCTTGCAAGCTCCACTAAGGATCTATTTTTCCTTTCAACTACTCCATTTTGTTGTGGAGTTCTAGGAGCTGAAAAATTATGAATGATACCATGTTTTTCGCAAAACCTTTTAAAAGATTGATTTTCAAATTCTTCCCCATGATCGGTTCTAATGGATGCAATTTTAGAATTTTGCTCATTTTGGATAATCTTAGCAAGTTTCTTAAATGCATGATATGCTTCATTCTTATGAGCAAGAAACAAGGTCCATGTATATCTAGAATAGTCATCTACAATTACTAGACCATAGTAATTACCACCAAAGCTCTTGATTTTGGAAGGTCCAAATAGATCCATGTGCAAAAGTTACAAAGGCCTTTGTGTGGAAACAATATTTTTAGTTTGAAAGGATGCCTTTACTTGTTTTCCCTTTTGACATGCATCACAAAATTTGTTTTCAAATTTAAGCTTTGGTAAACCAATTACTAATTCCTTAGAAACAAGTTTATTCAAATGGTCTACATGTATATGAGCTATTCTTCTATGCCACAACCAAGTTTCATCCTCTTTAGTCATGAAGCATTGCACATCATTTGAGAACAAACTATCCATATCAATCATGTAAATATTATCAATTCTTTGACCTACAAACTTGATTTCCTTGTTAATCTTATGCTCAATTATGCAACAATTTGATTCAAACAAAACTCTATATCCTTTGTCACATAATTGACTTATGCTAAGTAAATTGTGTTTTAGGCCTTCAACATACAACACATCACTAATAGAAGTAGAGGAATTCTTACCAATGTTTCCAATGCCTAGAATTCTTCCTTTGGTGTTGTCTCCGTAGGTGACGCTTCCTTTCCTTTTGGGAGTGAAGGAAGTGAACTTGCTTATGTCTCCCGTCATATGCTTTGAACACCCACTATCCAAATACCAATGGGTGTTGCTTGCCTTGAAGTATACCTACAAAACAAGATTAGTTTAGAGAACTAGGTACCCATTTTATATTGGGTCCTTTAAGGTTAGCTTGTGGTAATGTTCCTTTGGGAACCCACACCTTTCTTATGACCTTTGGCCCTAATTTTCTAACATTGCAATTTGATGAGCTATGACCTTTGAAACCACAATGATTGCATTTCATAAAAGGTGAAGATAATTTCATAGGTGGCACAAAAATTTTTTTATAGTGTTTTTCTTTCTTGGTAGAGTTGTATCCTAAACCGGTTTTATCAAACATGCATCTTTGGTTTCCAAGTAATATATTTAAATTATCTCTACCATTAGTGAACTTTTCTAGTGTCCTATTTAAGTCTATAACCTTGGTTTCAAGAATATCACACTTCTCTACAAACTCACATGGTTTGGTCCTAGAGCATACTTAAACATTTTCTAATTCATCTTTCAGGCATTTATTCTTTTTACACACTTCTATAAGATCCCTCTCAAGAGTGTCAATGGTCTTTCTAGATAATTTGTACTTACTAGAGAGCTTAACAAATTTATCATACAATTCTTCAAATGCTTCTAGTAATTCATTTTTATCAAGAAGACTTACCTCATTATCTTCTTCTTCTTGATGTTTTGTCATTAAGCAAAGTTTTGCTTCTTCACAATCGGACTCATCAGAGCTACTTACATCGTTTTCATCCTACGCGATGTAAGCCCTTCTTCTTCCTCTTTTCTCCTTGCCTTTCTTCTTAAGATTTGGGCAATCTGCCTTGAAGTGCCCTTTCTTGCCACATTCGAAACAATTAGGTGAAGAAGATGATTCATTGGGAATAGGTCTCTTACCTTGAGGTTTGAAGTTCTTTTGGAATCGTTTGTTTTTCATGAACTTTCCGAATCTCTTCACAAACAATCCAAACTCCTCCTCATCATCAAGGTCACTACAAGATTCTTCTTCATGTGTGGAGGTGGCCTTGAGAGCTAGGCCTTTCTTCTTGGAGGTTTTCTCTTCTTCCTCCGCTTGTTTTAAATCCTTTAATTCTTACTCTTTCTCTTGTAGCTTTCCAAAGAGTGTGGCAAGGGACATCTCATTAATGCTTAGAGATTGTTTGATGGCGGTAACGAGCGGTTGCCATTCCCTGCTAAGACTTTTCAAAACTTTATGCACAAGCTCTTTGTTAGTATATACTTTTCCAAGAGTAATAAGGTGATTTATTATGAGTGTGAATCTATTTTGCATTTCTACAATGGTTTCTCCAAAGTTTATCCTAAAACTCTCATATTGACTAGTTAAGGTACTAATTTTGGAGTCTTTTACATCACTAGTACCTTCATGGGTTACTTGTAAAGTATCCCACATTTCCTTAGCCGTTTGACAAGTCATTACTCTAAAGAATTCATCCGGTCCTAATGCAAGAGTAATGAGGTTTTTAGCCTTATAGTTATATTGTACTTTCTTCTCTTCATCACTAGTCCATTCATCTATGGGTTTTTCAACGTTTTTACCATTGATAGTATGCATGGGTGTAAAAGGACCATTTTCAATGGCATTCCAAACTCTTAGATCAATGGATTGAATAAAGATTTTCATTCTTTCCTTCCAAAAAGCATAACCTTCCCCATTGAAAGTGGGAGGTCTATTTGTGGCACCACCCTCGGGAAAAAGGTTTAGAGAACTTGAGGCCATCTTATCTCTTGAAGCTGTTAAGCTTGATCTACCAAGAGTCAAGCTCTGATACCACTTGTTATTCAAGTGGCCTCAATACTCAAGAGGGGGGGGGGTGAATTGAGTTTTTAAAACTTTGCTTGGAATGTCCTTAAACTTGATTCTTTTATCACAAGTTTATAAGATTATGCAAAATAAGTTTAGTTTAAGGAGATATACAATGCACAACAAGGTTTAAATAACTTAGACAAATTATCAAACACTAGGTGTGCAATATCCAATATTGACCAAATCAAGCAAGCAAAAATATGCAAACCACAATCAACCAACACAAATCGATCAAGAGCAATATATGAAAGTCAAAGAGTAAGGGAGAAGAGATTGCAAACCGATTTAACGAGTTCCACCAACCCGGTGTACGTCTCACCTCTAAGCAACCCACTTAGAGGATTTCCACTATTGTAGATTAGAGAAACAACTTTGAGCAATTGCGGCTTCCTAGTGTCCCATACTCAAGAACCCAATCCTCACAAGTACAAGGGCAACCCACCCAATCTCTCAATCTCACAATATCCCAAAGGTTGAACCCTAACCTTTGTAACCACTCAACCTAGAGTGAACTTTGGTGTTTGATGTTTGTGTTTACAAGCAAAAATACTCTCTCAAAAGAGTGGATAAGCAAGTGATAGCTCACACAAATTCTAACTCTCAACAAGAGAGGATATACAAATGAAATCTCAGAATATACTAGAGTAAAAATTCACTAAGCACCAAGAATGATTGTAGAATTGATTTCCTTTTGTTCCTTGTTGTTCTCTTCTTTGTGCTTGAGTTTGGAAACCCATTTATAGAGCTAGAGGGAGTGCCAAGATCTTCCTAGCCGTTGCATGTAGTGGGCATCTGAGAAATGGTGAAAAAATGAGCTGGTTTCCCACTAAAATGTGTTTTCCCACTATCGTAATCGATTACGCCTCGAACTGTAATCGATTACACTTCAAATTTTTCAGTCCAGTTCGTGCTGTAATCGATTAGTATTCACCATTTAATCGATTAGCTTAAAGTTAGAACTCTGGTAATCGATTGGATCTTGCCCAGTAATCGATTAGCCATAGCACCTGATGCATTTAATTCAATTCTTGATCTTGGTAATCGATTAGCACACCCATGTAATTGATTAGTGTTGTTTTAGTGGCTTGGTAATCGATTGGCTGAAGTCCTGTAATCGATTAGCATATATGCCTGATACATTTGATCCAATTTTTGATGTTGGTAATCGATTAGCATACTGGTGTAATCGATTAGTTACAAGTCAGAAGCTCTGTAATCGATTAGCCCTGTGGGTGTAACCGATTAGCTGTTCAATAGAAGCTATTTAATCGATTAGCTCTGTCTCTCTAATCGATTAGCTACGCTATTTTTGTAGGTCTGATGCTGAATCTTGTTTTTATAAGATATTCTTCAAAATTCCTTTGTCATTATCAAAATCCTTGAACCTGTAATCATATTCAAACACAAGGCCAAATTGAAGGGCTCGCTTGGGCGAGCAAGGACTTTAACAAATACAAGTATCAGGTCAAGACTCACTTGAGCGAGGAGCTATTCGCCAAGGCGAAATCAAGCCAATATAGAATGATAAAGAAGTCGCCCAAGCGAATAGAGTTCGCTTGAGCTAAATTGGTACAGAATGGAATAACATTAGCCTCGCTCAAGCGTTTGGATTGAACCATCAGGCGAAATTCTTCCAGTGAGTCACAATGTAACACTCTCTTGAGTGACCTGATTTCGCTCAAGCGAAAATTTTCCAGAATCTAAAACTACCATACTCGCTGCAGCGGAAGAATCAAAGGGCCAAGCGAAATTGAGACAGAACCTCATCATTTTAAGTTTCGCTCAAGCGAAAATGGTCGCTTGAGCGGATCAAACATATAAACAAGCAGGACGTGGATTTCCTTCATGATGAAGCATGCATCTCGCTTAAGCGAGACTTAAACTCGCTTGAGCGAGTTAATGCATTACAAAAGAAAATAGAGGCGGCTAAGAAGAGAGAGATGCAGAGGTAGAGTGAGAGAACGTAGGAGACATTTCTTCTTAAAAACATTGTATCTTAGCTTAGGTTTTTTTCTTCATTCCATTGGATTTGTAAGATCATGACCACCATGAGTGGCTAACCCTTTCATTTGGGATTGGAGGTAACCAATCAAACTTGATGTACACTTGGATAATGTTTATGTGATTCATGTGTTGTTTTATGATTCTTTGTACTCCATTTTATATTCATTGCTTGAATCTACTTGATCACTAGTTTCTTGATTCAAGTTTACGGTTGTTGTTGGAAAATGACTTTCGAAAATGGATCTAAATGGAACACCTATTGTGAGTAGATAACCAGGGATGGTATCTAACGCAATAGACGTCCAAAAAATCATTCTTAATGCTGGAATAGATTTGAAACGATCAAGGGATTAACGTTATGAAACCTATTCTTATGG
Source organism: Clitoria ternatea (assembly GCA_037962975.1). Lineage (NCBI taxonomy): Eukaryota > Viridiplantae > Streptophyta > Magnoliopsida > Fabales > Fabaceae > Clitoria > Clitoria ternatea. The sequence goes on from CM075672.1 coordinate 221,430,403, forward strand.
ATTTCATAGTCAAGGAATTGATATGAATGACTGTGATTGTGATGTAAAGAATCATATTGCAAACATTGATTACATGAATATTAACGGTGTATCGGAAGGTGAGAAAGGTGAATCCAATTTCCAAACTCTATACTCTGTTATTTCACTCATATTTCTTGTATTGCTTTCATAGACTTTTAAATTCATGAAAAGTTGTTTAATCCATTATCATGAAAACTACAAATTGCTTCTGCCGTAATAGTTTGAAATCGATTTAATCCGATCCGTAGTGGGAACGACATTTGTTCTTAGGAACATATACTACAACCGACAAATGGTGCACTTGCCATAAGTCAATTTAAAACTGACAATTGAGTGTTTGGTGAATATATCATACCCAAACAACCAACAAGTTTTTGGCGCCGTCGCCGCAGATCGAATTTAAATCGAATTCAATTATTTCAGTTTGTGAATATAGTACTTGTAATTTTCTAATGTTATATCTTTTTCTTTGCTAACCTCTTTGTTGGAAGTTTTGCTTATGATATTAAGAAGTCAGGGGTCGAAAGAACAGTTTGAAATAGATCCTGAAATTGAGAAGACTTTGAAGAAAATTAAAGCTAAAGCAAAAGCACAACAAGAGGAGGGACAATCTTCTTCTCCAACTTCACCACCATTATCAACTCAAAAAATTGAAAACATGGAAAGACAACACCAACAACCAAGGCGTACTTTGGGAGATTATGCAAATCAACAAGGACCACGATACTTTTCAAGTATTGTAATGCCATAAACAAGAGCCTTAGAGATGAAACCAGCCTTTCTCAGTCTGATTAGTGCTCATCAATTTACTGGAATGTCTAATGAGGATCCTTACACTTATTTGGCATCTTTCTATGAATTGGTTGGTACAATGGGTTTTGGCTAGGAGGATATGGAGACTGTATATCTCCGGTTATTTCCATTTTCATTGGCTGGAAGAGCTAAGGAGTGGTTACAATCACATCCTAATCAAAGCTTAACTAGTTGGTCTGATGTAGAAGAAAAATTTCTACACCGTTTCTTTCCTCCATCAAGATTCATAAAAGCTAAATCTGATATTTCAACATTCCGCCAAGGAGCTGAGGAACCATTTTGTGAAGCTTGGGATCGTTTCAAATCACTACTTCGCAAGTGTCCTAATCATGGTTTTGAAGACAGTGCTCAATTGAACATCTTTTACAATGGACTTCGACCAGACACAAAGATGATTTTAGATGCTGCAGCTGGTGGCACAATGATGACAGTTGATGCTGATCAAGGTACAACAATTATAGAAGCTTTATCCTCAACAGATTATCAAGCTCAGCACGATCGTCAACAAATTCAGAGGAAAAGAGTTTTAGATTTGAATACTTCAGATGCTATTTTGGCCCAAAATAAAATCTTGACTCAACAGATTGAAGCTTTGACTCAACAAATGGCCAAACTCCCACAGCAATTGCATTCAGTGCAATCTTCACAACCAATGCAATAGCAAAGTGCAAGATGTGATTTCTGTGGAGGTGAACATTCAAATGGTTACTGCAGTGTACAAGAGGAGACAGTTCAGTATATGAATAACTAAGGTAAACCAAATAATTTCAATTCCAATTATCCTAATCAACAATTTCAGGGGTAGAGGAGTAATCAACATCAAGGACAAGGATGGAAACAAGAACCAAGTTTTTCAAATAGACCATATCAAAGTAACTATCCTTCTTTGATGGAGAAGACTTCAAGACTGGAAGATACCTTGGAGAAATTCATGCAAGCTTCTTTGACAAATCAGAAAAATACTAAGGCATCAATAAAGAATTTGGAGACTCAAGTGGGACAATTGGCCCGACAAATTGCTGAAAATCAACGACCTCAGTATGGAGCTAATACTGAGCCGAATCCAAAGGAGCATTGCAAGGCTGTCACAACCAGAAGTGGAAGACGAATTGGAGTTGAACTAGGAGAAAAAGAAAAAGAAGAAGAAGAGATTTTGAGAGAAAGGAAAGAAAAAGAAAGAGTATGAAAAAGAAAAAGAAAAAGAAAAAGAAAAAGATATGAAAGAGAGTGAAAAAGAAATAAAAGAAAATGTAAATAGAGAAAATCAAAAAGAGAACAACAAAATGAGTGAGTTTGATAAGGGCAAAGGCAAGGTAGATGAATAGTTGCCTCAATTAAAAAGATGCCTTACCCAAAGAATCCTTCAAAGCGGGACAAAGAAAGACAATTTACAAGGTTCATGGACATTTTTAAAAGGCTTCAAATTAATGTTCCATTCATGGAAGCTATGGAGCAAATGCCCACCTATGCAAAATTTATGAAGGATTTATTAACAAAGAAGAGAAGATTTTCAGAAGAAACAGTTGAATTGGAAGCTGGATGTAGTGCCATTATCCAAAAGGCATTACCGCCTAAAACCAAGGATCCAGGAAGTTTCACAATCCCTGTTACTATTGGTCACATGCTGGTAGGGAAAGCATTACTGGATTTGGGAGTAAGCATAAATCTAATGCCACTACCAATGCTTAAAAGGATTGGAGATCTAGAGATAAGGCCAACAAAGATGACATTACAATTGGCTGACAGATCAATGAAGTTTCCTTATGGTGTGGCAGAAGATGTCTCGGTAAAGGTGGAGAAATTTGTATTTCCAGTAGACTTTATGATAATGGACATGGAAGAGGATGCTGAAGTACCATTGATCTTAGGAAGACCGTTTATGAAAATTGCCAAAGTAATCATAGACGTTGATGATGGCAAATTAAAGGTACGAGTTCAAGATGAAGAGGTGAACTTTAATGTCTTTGAAGCAATGAAATATCCAGCAGATAAACAAAGTTGTTTTAAAATTGATGTTGAAGAGGAGGTCATTGAAGGACAGCTTAATGTAATGCAAAATTCAAGTCTTCTTGAAAAGGATTTGATAGGAGCTGTTGAGAATTTTAATGATTTGGAAGCTGAAGAAGTCAGGGAGATTCTGCAAGGATTAGATGCAAGCAAAGAGAGCACTAGCAAACAAGAGGTAGTGGAGACTCTTCCTCAAAAGCAAGTTTCAGAAGTTCAAAAGATAGAGCTAAAAGAGTTGCCTTCACATTTAAAGTATGTCTTTTTAGATGCTGAAGGAGAAAAACCAGTTATCATCAACAAAAACTTGTCAAAAGAGGAAGAAGAGAAATTAATTGAGATCCTAAAGAAAAATGAAGATGCAATTGGGTGGAAGCTGAGTGATTTAAAAGGAATTAGCCCTTCATTTTGTATGCACTATATCTTTATGGAGCAAGAGTATAAACCTGTAGCACAACCTCAAAGAAGATTAAATCCAACCATGAAAGAAGTTGTCAAAAAGGAAGTCATCAAATTGTTGGAAGCTGGGATGATTTATCCAATTTCTGATAGTGCTTGGGTGAGTCCAGTACAGGTTGTACCAAAAAAATGAGGTATGACTATGGTGAAAAATGACAATAATGAACTCATTCCTACTCGCACAGTAACTGGTTGGAGAATGTGCATAGACTACAGGAAGCTCAATCAAGCTACAAGAAAGGAACACTTTCCATTACCTTTCATGGACCAAATGTTGGAGAGATTGGCTGGACAAGCATACTACTATTTTCTGGATGTTATTCAGGTTATAATCAAATTGCGGTAGCACCAAAAGACCAAGAAAAAACAACATTTACTTGTCCTTATGGTGTTTTTTCTTATAGAAAGATGCCTTTCGGCCTTTGTAATGCTCCAGCCACATTTCAAAGGTGCATGCTCTCTATCTTTGCTGATCATGTAGAGAATTGTATAGAAATTTTCATGGATGATTTTTCAGTTTTCGGGAAATCATTTGAGTTATACTTAGAAAATCTTGATACTGTACTTAAAAGATATGTAGAGACTAACTTAGTGCTAAATTGGGAAAAATGCCATTTTATGGTATCCAAAGGCATTGTGTTATGCCACACAATTTCAAATAAAGGCATTGAAGTGGACCGTGCTAAAATGGAAGTTATTGAAAAATTACCTCCACCAATCAATGTCAAGGGTGTTAGGAGTTTTCTTGGGCATGCTGGTTTTTACCGAAGGTTCATTAAGGATTTTTCAAAAATTATAAAACCTTTGAGTAATTTGTTACAAAAAGACACTCCTTTTCATTTTGATGAAGCTTGTTTATCAGCTTTTCAACTGTTGAAGCAAAAATTGATTACTGCTCCTGTCCTAATTGCTCCAGACTGGCACTTGATTTTGAATTGATGTGTGATGCAAGTGACTATGCTATTGGTGCAGTGCTTGGACAGAGGAAATCTAAATTCTTCCATCCTATATATTATGCTAGTAAAGTTTTAAATGAGGCACAAATAAATTATGCCACAACTGAGAAAGAATTACTAGCTGTAGTATATGGATTGGAAAAATTTAGATCATATTTAATTAGTTCCAAGGTTGTTTGTTTTACAGACCATGCTGTAATAAAGTACCTGTTAAACGAATAAGATTCCAAACCTAGATTGATCAGATGGATCCTGCTTTTACAAGAATTTGATTTGACCATTCATGACAAGAAAGGCAGTGAGAATCATATAACAGATCATTTATCCAGGCTGATCAACAATGAAGTTACCACCCTACAGCCTGAAGTCCAAGAAGAGTTCCCAGATGAGAAGTTGTTATTGATTCAGGAGAGGCCATGGTTTGCTGACATGGCTAATTTTAAAGCTGCAGGGATACTTCCAGAAGATTTCACCTGGCAACAAAAGAAATTTTTTTTGAAAGATACACAACAATATGTGTGGGATGACCCATACCTGTTTAAGCTTGGATCTGATCATATATTGAGAAGATGTGTATCTTAATTAGAAGCCAGGAGTATTTTATGGCATTGTCATAGTTCTGCATATGGAGGCCACTTCAATGGAGAAAGGACAGCAGCAAAAGCCCTACAATTAGGTTTTTTCTGGCCTACTTTATTTAAAGATGCTAATTTATTTGTACAGAATTATGATGAATGCCAAAGAACAGGAAGTATGACAAGAAGAGATGAAATGCCACTAACAGCCATTTTGGAAGTGGAAGTTTTTGACTGTTGGGGCATAGACTTTGTTGGACCTTTACCAGCCTCACTTTCTAATGAGTACATTTTAGTCGCTGTGGACTATGTTTCTAAGTGGGTTGAGGCAACAGCTTGTGCTAGGGCAGATGCCAAAAGTGTTATAAAATTTTTAAAGAAAAATATTTTCAGTAGATTTGGCACCCCCAGGGTACTAATCAGTGATGGAGGATCCCACTTTTGCAATACACAACTTCAAAAATGTTTAGAGCATTATGGTGTAAGGCATAAGGTGACTTCTCCATACCATCCACAAGCTAATGAGCAAGTAGAAGTGTCCAATAGAGAAATTAAAAGAATTCTGGAGAAGACAGTCTCTCAGAGTAGAAAAGATTGGTCTTTGAAGTTAGATGATGCATTATGGGCTTATAGGACTACTTTTAAAGCCCCAACAGGATTCTCACCTTATCAGCTGGTTTATGGCAAGAGTTGTCATTTACCAGTAGAGTTGGAGCATAAAGCGTATTGGGCAATGAAGTTGCTTAATTTTGATCAAGAAGCATCAGCCAAGGAAAGAAAGGTTCAGTTGGAAAAACTTGGAGAATGGAGGCTAGAAGCATATGAGTCTTCAAAAATTTACAAAGATCGAATGAAGGCTTATCATGATAAAAAGATTGTGAAAAAGAGCTTCTATCCAGGTCAGTCTATGCTTTTGTTTAATTCCAAATTAAAACTCTTTCCAGGAAAACTGCGCTCAAAATGGTCAGGACCATTTCAAGTCAAAGAAGTAAAGCCATACGGTGCAGTAGAACTTCAAGATCCAACATCTGATCGAACTTGGACTGTAAATGGACAAAGACTTAAACCCTACATGGGTGGAGGAGTGGAAAAGCTGGACATGCTAATCCACTTTCAGAATCCAAAGTGAAAAGAATCAGGCGTCGAGCTAATGACGTTAAACAAGCGCTACCTGGGAGGCAACCCAGTGTGTTTGATTTGTTGTAAGCTTTAATTGTTGAATTTTCTTATGTATGATGTGTTTTATAAGTGAGTATGAAGATCAAAGAAACTGAAGAATGGAACAATAAGATGAGTTTGTGGAGAAAATACAAGTGGAAAGATTAAAATCTTTAAGTATGGGAAAGTCGCTCAAGCGAATAGCATTTCGCTCAAGCAAATACAACCTCTAACCACTTTCACTCAAAGCCATTGCAAGTCGCTTAAGCGAACAACTACAATTTTGATACTGGACAAAATTTGCCTAAGCGACTCACACTTCACCCAAGCGAATGTGACTTTCACTTGAATGGTATTAATTTTCGCTCAGGCCAAGAATGAAGAAATACCCTCTGGACAAAATTCGCTAAAGCGAATTGAAACCTGTTCAAGCGAATTATGCAGACTTTTCACAACTTTGAAAAATTTTCATTTTTTGTAACTTTCGCTCAGGCGAATTAAGACCCGCTCAAGCGAGATTTCTTTAATGAAACACTGGAACAAAATCGCCCAAGCGATGGTATTACGCGCTCAAGCGATGTTTGTCCAGAAAGGATACTTTAAAGACTCGCTCAAGCACGCTTTATTTCGCCCCAGTGAAATTTGTCCAGTGTTTAAAATATACTTATTCGCCTAAGCGAAAAGTTATTTTATGTGAGTGGGAGGATTTTCACAGTATCAGGTACCTTTACAGCTCAATTTCGCTACAGCAAATCAACATCACTTAAGCGAAATTTGAGACTCTTTATTTTTAGAATCTTAAATTCGCTGCAGCGAATGGATCTTGCTTGAGCGAATTTAAGCGGTTGTAGTTTTTAAAAGAGCAATTAATCATTTGTCTTGAGTTACAAAACTTCTTCTCTTTTAAAACCTCTCAACTGACGAACTCCACTCATCTCCATCTTCGATTTTGAAGGGATTCCCACCGATTTTTCCTTCATTATCTTCATCAAGTTTTCATTTTCTCTCATTTCCTTTCAACCTCCACACTTCTCAAGTAAGTTTTTTTTTTCATTTTTCATTTCTTTGTTCATCTACCTCAACTTATTCATGTTATTTACATGCTTAAAGCTTGAATGTTACTTAGGATGAGGATTTTATGTTAGTTAGGGTTTGGTTTTCACATATGTACTTTTGTTTTTCATAATGTGAGTTATAAGTGAACCATGCCCTAGGTTAAAGTAGTGAGACCATTGGTAAGAAACATGCTCTATTTTTCTAGTATTCTTTAAATCCAATGCATGTAACTGTGTGAAGTGAATGAAAGATACAGAAATAAGTGGTCATACTTTGTTTTAAACTAATGCAATCAATAGAACAATGTTTTAAGCAAATGATAAGATTTTTGGTCATACTCTGTTTTTGGAAAACATAAAGTCATATGCTTTGTTCTGTTTTTCAGACTAGGTCTTCCAAATGCTAGGTTGCCCAAACTTATTATAATTTGCTCTTCATTATTAGTTGATATCATTTGTAACTCTGTGCATTGCAATTGCTTTTCATTGTGTGTCAATACCCCATAATGTAATTATAAATGTTCCGCTAATGAATTTCAATGTGATTTCAGGCAATGGCAAGGACCAAAAACGCACAGGAAATACAAAGAGGGCAGGAACGGGCTGCTACGCACAGGGAAAAAGGCAAACGAAAGCGCACATCCGACTCTTCTCCTCCCTTGAATCAGAAGTTTAAGACCAAAGAAACCCAAAAGTGGTTCCAAGATATTCACCACTGGACCATACTTCCAGAGCGCCGAGTTGACTTGAGAGAAGGTGAATGTGATGACTTCATGAACATGCTAAGTAAAAGAAAGTGGCTACGAGTTGCCAATCCTCGGGCTAAATATGACTCGGAAGTGGTGAAGGAATTCTATGCCAACGCTTGGTGGACCAAAGGTGCTATGGACCGACGAGCTTGGGTTAGGGGTCACTGGATTTCCTATGATAGACACACTATCGACGAGCACCTTGGAGATGTCTTGCATTTGGAGGAAGATGAATTATGCATATACGGCAGATTGAAGAAAGAGCGCCATGTGTATTCTGTTCACAAGTTGGAATCTGTTCTCTGCCTTCCTGACTACCATTTTCAAAGGGGAGCCAACCAACATCCTACCCGACTCTTACGGAAGGATATGAAAATATCGACAAGGGTGTGGACCGCGTTTCTTTTAGCAAACGTGGTTCCAAATGCTCATGTTTCTAACCTTCCATTACCTAAATGTGAACTCCTCTGTATTTTGGATCCGAGGATATCTGTAGACATTGCCCAGATTTTATCAGATGAGATCTTCTATTTTGCTCAGCAAAACCCAAAGACTACTATCGTAGATGCAAAACCGAAAGGTACTCTGGGTTTTCCTTCTTTTATTACAGGTCTATATGCATCTCAGGGAGTGGATGTTAATCCGACCACCCCGATTCGACCTTCCATCGATAAGAAGTTCATTGATCAGAACTGTCGCATTGAGGCACCATCAGCAGCAGGACCTTCATCTTCCACACAACCTACATCAGTAGTAGGACCTTCATCTCCACCTCGCCTTGAAGCCCCACCACATATTGAAGCACCAGTACCACCCCTACCTACTACCACAGACCCCATCCTTCTCACTCATCTTACTCATATCCAGCAGCAACAAGCAGCTCTTAACAGAGCACTCACATATTTCTACCGTGCTAGCTATTGGAGCCACCCATCAGGACCTTTCATGCATCCCGACGAGTTCATCGCCAAAGTTGCTTGGCCTGGGGACAGTCCAACTTTCCCAGAAGAGGAGAGGCCAGCAGCTAGTGAAGCTGAACCTGTAACATCCCCATTTTTAGTAGTAGTCCTATTAAGTCAAATTTGAAGTTTGGAAGGTCTGTAGGTGGTAATAGGTGAATGAATACCCTGTAGATGGACTGTAATATCATAAGAAATTCATTTTTGTATGTAATTATGGAATTTATATGGACCATTAGGGAAATTAATCAAATTCCGAGTGAAAAGGGGCTCTGTTCCGAGTGACAGAGGGAAATTCCGAGTGATAGAAAGAAAATCCGAGTAAGGAATGAAATTCCGAGTGTAAAGTTAGGTTGACCGAATAAAACATTACTAAAAAGGATACTACCGAGTGAAATCTTAGTCTTAGAGACATCTGGAGTGAAGTGGGTTCAAGGGAACCACTTATGGGTGAATATTCTGAGTGAAAACACCCTTGAGAGACTCATTTCCGAGTCAGACCTTGCCAATTGCTTCTTTCTCGAGTGGAAATTTCTACGATTACAGTATACCGAGTGAATAGACTCAGTCAGGGATATAACTGATGCAATCCGAGTGAAGTTGTCCAAGTCAGACCTCCCTAATAAGATAAAAGATAATAATCCGAGTAGGTTGAGAGCCATTTTGAGTAAGACTAAATATGTAGCCTTTCCGAATGAATGGGTTTGAATATTCCCGAGTAAGATATACCCGAGTGGGAAAATAATACTAAGTGGAATATGTGTGTAAGAATGAATTTAGAGATTCCCGAGTATAAAATCCGAGGGAAGATTTGGTTATAATGGCTTAGATTGGAAAATTTCTAAGTATATGATAAACCGAATGAATGATCCATATATAAATCCGAGTGGATGGGGTTAGAACAAGTCTGAGTTGAACTTAATGTGATGATATTTCCGAGTAGATTAAATAATGTGTAATTAGAGGGTCTAAGTATGAAATGAGTCCGAGAGGAACCTGACTTAATAAGTTTTACCTGAGTGGTTAAGCATGAAATAAACCCGAGTGAATGATGAGGAGTTCCGAGTGAATGAATGCATAGGTGTTTTATATTAAGTTGATGCTTCTACCCACTGAAATGAGTTATTAAAATTATTTGGGAGGTGTTGATGGGAGAAATAGTGATTCCGAGTAGTTATATGTATATATATTGTGTGATTAAGGAATTACTTGGCTTGAATATGAGTGATGATAAATGAATAATACTGAGTGAACTGATACCGAGTGGAAAAATGGTAGTGGGAACCCGTTCCGAGTAAATAGTAGTGTGCACAGAGCCATTTCCGAGTGAATCTAAGGTATATAAACAAATACCGAGTGACACTCTTATGTGTGGGTCTTTTCCGAAAGGTGATGGCCTTAAATGGGCTTTTGATTGGAAAATGTAGTTGAAGATGGTCTAAACCGAGTGAAAGGAGTGGAGAAAGACTTTAATACTCCTGCAAGTTAATTTCCAAATAAAGGATGTTATAATTCTGAGTGGAAACTATATATATATTCCGAATGAATATGGATACCCTTTTCCGAGTGAGCCTAAGGTGTTATGAAATCCGAGTAAAAAGTGATTTGATGTAGAGTTGACTAAGGAATGATTTAGTTAAGTGAGAAATAAATAAGAATAGGTTGTTTGCCGAATGGAAATCCTGGGTAAAAAGAGAATCCGACTGAATCCAGAAGAAATCCGACCTAGAGAGAAGAAATCCGACTAGATGTTTCAAGAAGAAACAATCAAGAGTGAGGACCAAGAGAAACGAATCAGTTTTAGAAGATTTCCGAGCCATGAAGGGCAGATTCGCTCAAGCGAATCGGATTTCGCTTAAGCGATCCGATGTCAGCACTCTACACCGGTTGGCTATTAAATCCGTTCTTAGATTAGGAGTTCACACCGGACAGCTCTGAGCCGGTGTTCATCACAACACCGCCCTCTTTCCACAGACGGTGTCCTTAACTCCTTCACACACACCGTCCTTCCCTACTTCACACTCAATACCACCCACTCCATACCGCCCTCTCTTAGTACGCCTTCATACTGCACTCCACCCTCACATTGCACTCCGCCCTCACACTCCACACCGCCTTCATTCAATACCGCCCTCACACTCAACACCGCCCTCATGCATGCAATACCGACCTCTTCAAGTCCTCCAACACCGAACACCTTTTAATTTCCACTTCAGCTAGTGATCAGCCCACTTAATCATATAAAACCAAGAATGATTGGCACAACGAACCAATCACAGGAGAAAGTTGCCTCCATTATAATAACTTTATATATTTTATTCCAATCAAATGCAAAACTGACTGTGAAAGGAGTCAAAAAGCTCCATTATTTCACCTAATTCTCCAACCAATGTTTCCACTTAGCTTCCCACTAACTCTCATTATTTAGCCCAGTACTATGTCTTTAAGAACACACATACACGAAACATAACCACAGACAAACTTCTGTTATCATTTTCTCTTCCTGCAAGCTCTCTCTCTATCAATTTCTTTCCTCTCTCACTCAGATTTGAAGCAGGACAGTGAAGGGAACCTCTTTCTTTCCATCCAGGAACTTCATTGAGGTAAGGGGGTATATTCTTGGGTGCTCTGTAGGAAAACCGAGTGAAGGAAAGGGTTAAGGAATTTGTTTCCTCCCCTTTCCAGGACAGATTCAGTGTTATATGAATTAAATGCTTTAATTGTTGTTATTTGTATATATATATATATATATATATATATATATATATATTTTGTTACTAAGTGCATATACTCTGTTGAATTGTGAAATGATATGAACTGTATTGGACTGAAAATACTAAGAATCATGGGTACCGTGTGATTTCCAGTGAAAAATTATGAATAGAAGATGGATTTAATGATAACAGGTTCTGTTTTATGTTAATCCGACCGGTTTTACATCTATAACAACTCGGTTTTGCTTAGTTTCAATCGGATTCAACCTTAACTGAATGTATTTCATTCTGATAGAACAATTTTTCACTCGGTAAACAACCTAATTTCACTCAGAGAACTTTTTCTAGTTTATTTCTCTCGGACAGCATCTTCTAAGTCTTATTTTACTCGGAAATCTCTTTCTTAAATTATCTCACTCGGAACTTGTCTTAATTTCACTCAAAAAATATATTTATCTTTTACTCAGAACCTTTTCTTTTTCAGTAAATTCACTCGGAAACACTCTAGTGCTCTCGGACAGTAGCTTCCCAGTCTTATTTCACTCGGCAAACACCTTATTTTACTCAGCAAGCAGTTATTTTACTCAGATTTGTTTTATTGCATTCAGACAGAACTCTTTTCATACTGATTCCACTCGGAATCATACTTGATTTCACTCAGGAACTCATTTTCACTCATAATTTAAGTAGCTTCACTCATGAAAACCTTTTTCCAGTGATTTTAACTCGGTAAACACCTTAATTTCACTCAGAAAAACTCATCAGTATGATTCTACTCGGATTTATAATTATTTCACGTATCAAACTCCTTTCAGTCAGAATTTACTCAAGAAATAATTAATTTCACTCAGAAAACTCCTTTTTGACTGAATACCACTCGGAATTATACTTTATTTCACTTAGAGATTCATTTTCACTCGGATTTACAGACAATGCTACTCAGGGAACCATTTTCCTACTGACTTCACACAGATTTATATTTTAATTCACTCAGAAATGTGTTTCACTCAGAATTCAAGATAATTAATTAAGAAAATCATTTTTCAGCTTCTGTTTCACTCGGAAAACCTATTAATTTCAGTTAGAAAACTCTGCTCAGTTTATTTCACTCGGATTCATAGCTATCTCATGCGGAAAACTCATTTTTCACTCGGATTCAAGCTGTTCCAGTCGGAAAACAGCATTCCATTTCATTTTCACTCGAATCCAAACTTATTTCAGTCGGAAAAACAGCTTTCCAGTGTCATTTCACTCGGATATTTATCCAGATCGCTTGGAAAACCCTTCTCTGTATGATTCCACTCGGAATCATACCTATTTCACTCGGATTTACCCCTGTCCCACTCGGAAAACTCTGTTTTTAGTGTTTTTCACTTGAATTTTCAATTGGAAACTAATCTTCACTATTTTTTTTAAGTTATTGGTAAATTATAATTATCATTCTTATTCTATTATTATCATTATTTATTGTCAAACTTAATATTGTTATCATTATTATTAGTTTTATTATTATTATACATTGTTAACATCTAAATTATGCGTAATTACATAAAGAATATATTATTTTACTCTTTATGAAAGAATATATATAATAGTTATATTTCTAAAAATAATAAACGAATATTTTACAAGGTTTAAATAATTGATGGAATTCAAAGAACTTGAGAATGATATGATGAGACTGGAAATACATAAGATACTTAAGGAATCAATTGATAAGATAAATGCATTTCGCATCATGAAAATATTTTGAAGAAGAAAAACCTCTAGAGCATACACTTGGTACAGTGGAGATCACTCACGTTCGATCTCAGTAGAAGAATCTTGGGAGTACAACTGGAACGGCAACCCAATGGCATCAGAGTCGCGCCTGGTAGCCGGGTGAGACGAGGCAATTCTAGTGTACTTCGACTAAATGACGGGGTGTGGCTATGATCGTAGGGATCCAAGTTCCAAAAATATTTAAATCAATGATGAGAACCAATGAGTTCATTTGTACCATATGGGACTTGGGCGGACCCTGATCGCTCTAGATGATTGGAATGGTGATATTCCAAAGAATGAGAAGAAGATGAAACGATTTATTGGGCCCACATGCATCATGAGACTTAACCAAAGATAAATCATAATAAATCCAAACTCATGCATTTCATTACAGCATATTTGATTGTTATAATTGTGACTATGTTATATGTACAATTTATTTCATGGCAATATGCTTGATTGTTATAATTGTGAATATGCTAAATATACGATTATGTGATGACAACATGCTTGATTGTTATAATTGTGAATATGCTAAATGTATGATCTATGTGACATTGTATGTTAACTGGATTATGTCCGCACCGGATTAACCAATCAGGGTCTTGGGTTATACTCACCCTTACTGTTGACCATTTTTCAGAGGAATTAGAAACTCAAGAACCCGAGTGTGAAGAACAGCAATATGCTGAACCAATTGAGAACGTTCCTTAAATAGAATATAAGTAGTTGAATATTGATAGATGACTGTATAATATTTAAGGGTGCCTGCGTGCCCCATTCTGTTAAGAGTACAATTACTTACAGTTTGTGAATGACTATGTGATATATACATTATTGCTTCCACTGATCTGCCACGTATTTATTTTTACAAAAAAATATATTCACTTTTTCTTAAAACTGTTAACACTCTCAGTTAAATAGGATGAACCTACAGAAGGATTTGTCTTATCTAACCAAGGGTGTTACAAAGGTGGTATCAGAGCATAGTCGATTCATTAAGCTTGTGGAGTGGACCATTAGGTTTCCACGTACTCTGATAGAAATATTGAACAGTCCATAACACTCCTATGTGGAATACTCCACATAACATATATCCTAAACCTCTTTGTTGATATTCCATCAACAATTTCCTAATGGCTCACTGAAACAATGATCACGATATGGAGAAATTCTTACTCAAATCGTGGAGATGATAGAACAACAAGAATTACCCTATATCTCTACTAGACAGAACCAAGGACTAGCTAACTTCCAGCAGAACGATCTTACGTAATTCAAAGAAGGGTTACGACAGAAAATCCGTTAAGTATTATTAGACCATAAGAGTTAAAATAAGAACCGATTAGAAATCTGAGTATAGGACCAAGTATCTCTGATCGAGATACCATTGGTCAGGGCTATTAAGGAAATTAGTGAAATTTTTGAAGTTAGTATTAAGCCCAAATTGAGATCCTGTTCGTTGTAAAATGGGAAACAAGATATGACCTATTCTTTCTTCATTTTCATGTTTATACTAGGACTTGGGATAGCTTGGAGTTTAAGGTAAAATTCTCTAATCTTTTGTTGCTAGGTTTTGAATTTCTATGTAGTTGTGAGAGTGCCTTATGAATGGGTGTTAGGAATAAAAAAAAATTATTCGCATTTGAAACCCAAAGGAGGGATGTACTTATGTGTGTCTTAGGATGGATGTGAAGTAGTATACAAAAATTTTAAAATTTGAAGATGGGAGATGATGGTTATTGATGGTAATTATTTGATTTTAGTGGAACCCTAACTCTAGGATTTAAGGATTTTAACTAAGTTGATGGTTTTAATGGCTTTGAATACTCTAGAATGATTATATATGAGGAAAACAATATCTGAGGCATTAGGTGTTGATTATTGAGAATTGAGAGAGGAATGTATATAAGTAAGTATGTAATTGGAAGAATTAACTTAGACTATTGATGTTATGATAATAGTTGCAAACCAATTGATAGTGGATTAAGGAAATAATCGATAGTGGATTAAGATACTTGAGTAAATAGGTATGCCATTTTGAAATAATTGAATTGATGATGATCTTAGACGAAACCAAGAAGTTTATAATGAGTTCGAATAAGTTTAACGATGGATAAGTGATTCATGTGATGATTTGGAGGTCTTAAGGCTAAGAAATCATAGTATTGTTATGGTTAGGTGTGGTTAGAGCATTAAGATTTAAAGAATCTTGGTTTTGGGAAAGGAATTTCCGAAGCCTAATACGAGCGTGTAAATTGGATTTAAACAAGTCTAAACAACGAATTTTGAGGGAATAATACCCTATAATGGTATATTAGTAAGTATTTCTCAAAGTTACCCCTACCAACTGAAATAAAGAAAGTTCTACAGGTCAAGAAGTTGAAATCCCAGATACGTAGAACCTATCAGATTCTGCAAAAGATAGAAACCAATGTGTACAGTAAAGCTCTACCAAACCTTCATAATGTCTTCCATGTTTCCCCAACTCCGCAAAACATATACTAGGCTCTGATCATGTTCTGAGTCCTGATCAATATGTTTTGAAAGAAAACCTTACCTTTGAAGCATCCTCAGTTAAGATTGTTAACCAATGTTTAAAACAGCTAAGACGCAAGGAAATCTCTTTGATCAAAGTAGTTTGGAGTCAGTTAAATGATAGGGACACTACTTGGAGATTAAGAAAGATTAGAGGAGTATACCCTCAATTATTCCAACCTTGAATTTCAGGACGAAATTCCCAAAAGGGGAGGAGAATGTAACATCCCCATTTTTAGTAGCAGTCCTATTAAGTCAAATTTGAAGTTTGGAAGGTCTGTAGGTGGTAATAGGTGAATGAATACCCTGTAGATGGACTGTAATATCATAAGAAATTCATTTTTGTATGTAATTATGGAATTTATATGGACCATTAGGGAAATTAATCAAATTCCGAGTGAAAAGGGGCTCTGTTCCGAGTGACAGAGGGAAATTCCGAGTGATAGAAAGAAAATCCAAGTAAGGAATGAAATTCCGAGTGTAAAGTTAGGTTGACCGAATAAAACATTACTAAAAAGGATACTACCGAGTGAAATCTTGGTCTTAGAGACATCTGGAGTGAAGTGGGTTCAAGGGAACCACTTATGGGTGAATATTCTGAGTGAAAACACCCTTGAGAGACTCATTTCCGAGTCAGACCTTTCCAATTGCTTCTTTCTCGAGTGGAAATTTCTACGATTACAGTATACCGAGTGAATAGACTCAGTCAGGGATATAACTGATGCAATCCGAGTGAAGTTGTCCAAGTCAGACCTCCCTAATAAGATAAAAGATAACAATCCGAGTAGGTTGAGAGCCATTTTGAGTAAGACTAAATATGTAGCCTTTCCAAATAAATGGGTTTGAATATTCCCGAGTAAGATATACCCGAGTGGGAAAATAATACTAAGTGGAATATGTGTGTAAGAATGAATTTAGAGATTCCCGAGTATAAAATCCGAGGGAAGATTTGGTTATAATGGCTTAGATTGGAAAATTTCTAAGTATATGATAAACCGAATGAATGATCCATATATAAATCCGAGTGGATGGGGTTAGAACAAGTCTGAGTTGAACTTAATGTGATGATATTTCTGAGTAGATTAAATAATGTGTAACTAGAGGGTCTAAGTATGAAATGAGTCCGAGAGGAACCTGACTTAATAAGTTTTACCTGAGTGGTTAAGCATGAAATAAACCCGAGTGAATGATGAGGAGTTCCGAGTGAATGAATGCATAGGTGTTTTATATTAAATTGATGCTTCTACCCACTGAAATGAGTTATTAAAATTATTTGGGAGGTGTTGATGGGAGAAATAGTGATTCCGAGTAGTTATATGTATATATATTGTGTGATTAAGGAATTACTTGGCTTGAATATGAGTGATGATAAATGAATAATACTGAGTGAACTGATACCGAGTGGAAAAATGGTAGTGGGAACCCGTTCCGAGCAAATAGTAGTGTGCACAGAGCCATTTCCGAGTGAATCTAAGGTATATAAACAAATACCGAGTGACACTCTTATGTGTGGGTCTTTTCCGAAAGGTGATGGCCTTAAATGGGCTTTTGATTGGAAAATGTAGTTGAAGATGGTCTAAACCGAGTGAAAGGAGTGGAGAAATACTTTAATACTCCTGCAAGTTAATTTCCAAATAAAGGATGTTATAATTCTGAGTGGAAACTATATATATATTCCGAATGAATATGGATACCCTTTTCCGAGTGAGCCTAAGGTGTTATGAAATCTGAGTAAAAAGTGATTTGATGTAGAGTTGACTAAGGAATGATTTAGTTAAGTGAGAAATAAATAAGAATAGGTTGTTTGCCGAATAGAAATCCTGAGTAAAAAGAGAATCCGACTGAATCCAGAAGAAATCCGACCTAGAGAGAAGAAATCCGACTAGATGTTTCAAGAAGAAACAATCAAGAGTGAGGACCAAGAGAAACGAATCAGTTTTAGAAGATTTCCGAGCCATGAAGGGCAGATTCGCTCAAGCGAATCGGATTTCGCTTAAGCGATCCGATGTCAGCACTCTACACCGGTTGGCTATTAAATCCGTTCTTAGATTAGGAGTTCACACTGGACAGCTCTGAGCCGGTGTTCATCACAACACCGCCCTCTTTCCACAGACGGTGTCCTTAACTCCTTCACACACACCGTCCTTCCCTACTTCACACTCAATACCGCCCACTCCATACCGCCCTCTCTTAGTACGCCCTCATACTGCACTCCGCCCTCACATTGCACTCTGCCCTCACATTCCACACCGCCTTCATTCAATACCGCCCTCACACTCAACACCGCCCTCATGCATGCAATACTGACCTCTTCAAGTCCTCCAACACCGAACACCTTTTAATTTCCACTTCAGCTAGTGATCAGCCCACTTAATCATATAAAACCAAGAATGATTGGCACAACGAACCAATCACAGGAGAAAGTTGCCTCCATTATAATAACTTTATATATTTTATTCCAATCAAATGCAAAACTGACTGTGAAAGGAGTCAAAAGGCTCCATTATTTCACCTAATTCTCCAACCAATGTTTCCACTTAGCTTCCCACTAACTCTCATTATTTAGCCCAGTACTATGTCTCTAAGAACACACATACACGAAACATAACCACAGACAAACTTCTGTTATCATTTTCTCTTCCTGCAAGCTCTCTCTCTATCAATTTCTTTCCTCTCTCACTCGGATTTGAAGCAGGACAGTGAAGGGAACCTCTTTCTTTCCATCCAGGAACTTCATTGAGGTAAGGGGGTATATTCTTGGGTGCTCTATGGGAAAACCGAGTGAAGGAAAGGGTTAAGGAATTTGTTTCCTCCCCTTTCCAGGACAGATTCAGTGTTATATGAATTAAATGCTTTAATTGTTGTTATTTGTATATATATATATATATATATATTTTGTTACTAAGTGCATATACTCTGTTGAATTGTGAAATGATATGAACTGTATTGGACTGAAAATACTAAGAATCATGGGTACCGTGTGATTTCCAGTGAAAAATTATGAATAGAAGATGGATTTAATGATAACAGGTTCTGTTTTATGTTAATCCGACCGGTTTTACATCTATAACAACTCGGTTTTGCTTAGCTTCAATCGGATTCAACCTTAACTGAATGTATTTCATTCTGATAGAACAATTTTTCACTCGGTAAACAACCTAATTTCACTCAGAGAACTTTTTCTAGTTTATTTCTCTCGGACAGCATCTTCTAAGTCTTATTTTACTCGGAAATCTCTTTCTTAAATTATCTCACTCGGAACTTGTCTTAATTTCACTCAAAAAATATATTTATCTTTTACTCAGAACCTTTTCTTTTTCAGTAAATTCACTCAGAAACACTCTAGTGCTCTCGGATAGTAGCTTCCCAGTCTTATTTCACTCGGCAAACACTTTATTTTACTCAGCAAGCAGTTATTTTACTCGGATTTGTTTTATTGCATTCAGACAGAACTCTTTTCATACTGATTCCACTCGGAATCATACTTGATTTCACTCAGGAACTCATTTTCACTCAGAATTTAAGTAGCTTCACTCATGAAAACCTTTTTCCAGTGATTTTAACTCGGTAAACACCTTAATTTCACTCAGAAAAACTCATCAGTATGATTCTACTCGGATTTATAATTATTTCACGTATCAAACTCCTTTCAGTCAGAATTTACTCAAGAAATAATTAATTTCACTCAGAAAACTCCTTTTTGACTGAATACCACTCGGAATTATACTTTATTTCACTTAGAGATTCATTTTCACTCGGATTTACAGACAATGCTACTCAGGGAACCATTTTCCTACTGACTTCACACGGATTTATATTTTAATTCACTCAGAAATGTGTTTCACTCAGAATTCAAGATAATTAATTAAGAAAATCATTTTTCAGCTTCTGTTTCACTCGAAAAACCTATTAATTTCAGTTAGAAAACTCTGCTCAGTTTATTTCACTCGAATTCATAGCTATCTCATGCGGAAAACGCATTTTTCACTCGGATTCAAGCTGTTCTAGTCGGAAAACAGCATTCCATTTCATTTTCACTCGAATCCAAACTTATTTCAGTCGGAAAAACAGCTTTCCAGTGTCATTTCACTCGGATATTTATCTAGATCGCTTGGAAAACCCTTCTCTGTATGATTCCACTCGGAATCATACCTATTTCACTCGGATTTACCCCTGTCCCACTCGGAAAACTCTGTTTTTAGTGTTTTTCACTTGAATTTTCAATTGGAAACTAATCTTCACTATTTTTTTTAAGTTATTGGTAAATTATAATTATCATTCTTATTCTATTATTATCATTATTTATTGTCAAACTTAATATTGTTATCATTATTATTAGTTTTATTATTATTATACATTGTTAACATCTAAATTATGCGTAATTACATAAAGAATATATTATTTTACTCTTTATGAAAGAATATATATAATAGTTATATTTCTAAAAATAATAAACGAATATTTTACAAGGTTTAAATAATTGATGGAATTCAAAGAACTTGAGAATGATATGATGAGACTGGAAATACATAAGATACTTAAGGAATCAATTGATAAGATAAATGCATTTCGCATCATGAAAATATTTTGAAGAAGAAAAACCTCTAGAGCATACACTTGGTACAGTGGAGATCACTCACGTTCGATCTCAGTAGAAGAATCTTGGGAGTACAACTGGAACGGCAACCCAATGGCATCAGAGTCGCGCCTGGTAGCCGGGTGAGACGAGGCAATTCTAGTGTACTTCGACTAAATGACGGGGTGTGGCTATGATCGTAGGGATCCAAGTTCCAAAAATATTTAAATCAATGATGAGAACCAATGAGTTCATTTGTACCATATGGGACTTGGGTGGACCCTGATCGCTCTAGATGATTGGAATGGTGATATTCCAAAGAATGAGAAGAAGATGAAACGATTTATTGGGCCCACATGTATCATGAGACTTAACCAAAGATAAATCATAATAAATCCAAACTCATGCATTTCATTACAGCATATTTGATTGTTATAATTGTGACTATGTTATATGTACAATTTATTTCATGGCAATATGCTTGATTGTTATAATTGTGAATATGCTAAATATACGATTATGTGATGACAACATGCTTGATTGTTATAATTGTGAATATGCTAAATGTATGATCTATGTGACATTGTATGTTAACTGGATTATGTCCGCACCGGATTAACCAATCAGGGTCTTGGGTTATACTCACCCTTACTGTTGACCATTTTTCAGAGGAATTAGAAACTCAAGAACCCGAGTGTGAAGAACAGCAATATGCTGAACCAATTGAGAACGTTCCTTAAATAGAATATAAGTAGTTGAATATTGATAGATGACTGTATAATATTTAAGGGTGCCTGCGTGCCCCATTCTGTTAAGAGTACAATTACTTACAGTTTGTGAATGACTATGTGATATATACATTATTGCTTCCACTGATCTGCCACGTATTTATTTTTTAAAAAAAATATATTCACTTTTTCTTAAAACTGTTAACACTCTCAGTTAAATAGGATGAACCTACAGAAGGATTTGTCTTATCTAACCAAGGGTGTTACAAAGGTGGTATCAGAGCATAGTCGATTCATTAAGCTTGTGGAGTGGACCATTAGGTTTCCACGTACTCTGATAGAAATATTGAACAGTCCATAGCACTCCTATGTGGAATACTCCACATAACATATATCCTAAACCTCTTTGTTGATATTCCATCAACAATTTCCTAATGGCTCACTGAAACAATGATCACGACATGGAGAAATTCTTACTCAAATCGTGGAGATGATAGAACAACAAGAATTACCCTATATCTCTACTAGACAGAACCAAGGACTAGCTAACTTCCAGCAGAACGATCTTACGTAATTCAAAGAAGGGTTACGATAGAAAATCCGTTAAGTATTATTAGACCATAAGAGTTAAAATAAGAACCGATTAGAAATCTGAGTATAGGACCAAGTATCTCTGATCGAGATACCATTGGTCAGGGCTATTAAGGAAATTAGTGAAATTTTTGAAGTTAGTATTAAGCCCAAATTGAGATCCTGTTCGTTGTAAAATGGGAAACAAGATATGACCTATTCTTTCTTCATTTTCGTGTTTATACTAGGACTTGGGATAGCTTGGAGTTTAAGGTAAAATTCTCTAATCTTTTGTTGCTAGGTTTTGAATTTCTATGTAGTTGTGAGAGTGCCTTATGAATGGGTGTTAGGAATAAAAAAAATTATTCACATTTGAAACCCAAAGGAGGGATGTACTTATGTGTGTCTTAGGATGGATGTGAAGTAGTATACAAAAATTTTAAAATTTGAAGATGGGAGATGATGGTTATTGATGGTAATTATTTGATTTTAGTGGAACCCTAACTCTAGGATTTAAGGATTTTAACTAAGTTGATGGTTTTAATGGCTTTGAATACTCTAGAATGATTATATATGAGGAAAACAATATCTGAGGCATTAGGTGTTGATTATTGAGAATTGGGAGAGGAATGTATATAAGTAAGTATGTAATTGGAAGAATTAACTTAGACTATTGATGTTATGATAATAGTTGCAAACCAATTGATAGTGGATTAAGGAAATAATCGATAGTGGATTAAGATACTTGAGTAAATAAGTATGCCATTTTGAAATAATTGAATTGGTGATGATCTTAGACGAAACCAAGAAGTTTATAATGAGTTCGAATAAGTTTAACGATGGATAAGTGATTCATGTGATGATTTGGAGGTCTTAAGGCTAAGAAATCATAGTATTGTTATGGTTAGGTGTGGTTAGAGCATTAAGATTTAAAGAATCTTGGTTTTGGGAAAGGAATTTCCGAAGCCTAATACGAGCGTGTAAATTGGATTTAAACAAGTCTAAACAACGAATTTTGAGGGAATAATACCCTATAATGGTATATTAGTAAGTATTTCTCAAAGTTACCCCTACCAACTGAAATAAAAAAAGTTCTACAGGTCAAGAAGTTGAAATCCCAGATACGTAGAACCTATCAGATTCTGCAAAAGATAGAAACCAATGTGTACAGTAAAGCTCTACCAAACCTTCATAATGTCTTCCATGTTTCCCCAACTCCGCAAAACATATACTAGGCTCTGATCATGTTCTGAGTCCTGATCAATATGTTTTGAAAGAAAACCTTACCTTTGAAGCATCCTCAGTTAAGATTGTTAACCAATGTTTAAAACAGCTAAGACGCAAGGAAATCTCTTTGATCAAAGTAGTTTGGAGTCAGTTAAATGATAGGGACACTACTTGGAGATTAAGAAAGATTAGAGGAGTATACCCTCAATTATTCCAACCTTGAATTTCGGGACGAAATTCCCAAAAGGGGAGGAGAATGTAACATCCCCATTTTTAGTAGCAGTCCTATTAAGTCAAATTTGAAGTTTGGAAGGTCTGTAGGTGGTAATAGGTGAATGAATACCCTGTAGATGGACTGTAATATCATAAGAAATTCATTTTTGTATGTAATTATGGAATTTATATGGACCATTAGGGAAATTAATCAAATTCCGAGTGAAAAGGGGCTCTGTTCCGAGTGACAGAGGGAAATTCTGAGTGATAGAAAGAAAATCCAAGTAAGGAATGAAATTCCGAGTGTAAAGTTAGGTTGACCGAATAAAACATTACTAAAAAGGATACTACCGAGTGAAATCTTAGTCTTAGAGACATCTGGAGTGAAGTGGGTTCAAGGGAACCACTTATGGGTGAATATTCCGAGTGAAAACACCCTTGAGAGACTCATTTCCGAGTCAGACCTTGCCAATTTCTTTCTCGAGTGGAAATTTCTACGATTACAGTATACCGAGTGAATAGACGCAGTCAGGGATATAACTGATGCAATCCGAGTGAA
This sequence comes from Clitoria ternatea, assembly GCA_037962975.1. Classification (NCBI taxonomy): domain Eukaryota; kingdom Viridiplantae; phylum Streptophyta; class Magnoliopsida; order Fabales; family Fabaceae; genus Clitoria; species Clitoria ternatea. Next base: position 221,454,041 of record CM075672.1, read on the forward strand.
GTTGTCCAAGTCAGACCTCCCTAATAAGATAAAAGATAACAATCCGAGTAGGTTGAGAGCCATTTTGAGTAAGACTAAATATGTAGCCTTTCCGAATGAATGGGTTTGAATATTCCCGAGTAAGATATACCCGAGTGGGAAAATAATACTAAGTGGAATATGTGTGTAAGAATGAATTTAGAGATTCCCGAGTATAAAATTCGAGGGAAGATTTGGTTATAATGGCTTAGATTGGAAAATTTCTAAGTATATGATAAACCGAATGAATGATCCATATATAAATCCGAGTGGATGGGGTTAGAACAAGTCTGAGTTGAACTTAATGTGATGATATTTCCGAGTAGATTAAATAATGTGTAATTAGAGGGTCTAAGTATGAAATGAGTCCGAGAGGAACCTGACTTAATAAGTTTTACCTGAGTGGTTAAGCATGAAATAAACCCGAGTGAATGATGAGGAGTTCCGAGTGAATGAATGCATAGGTGTTTTATATTAAGTTGATGCTTCTACCCACTGAAATGAGTTATTAAAATTATTTGGGAGGTGTTGATGGGAGAAATAGTGATTTCGAGTAGTTATATGTATATATATTGTGTGATTAAGGAATTACTTGGCTTGAATATGAGTGATGATAAATGAATAATACTGAGTAAACTGATACCGAGTGGAAAAATGGTAGTGGGAACCCGTTCCAAGCAAATAGTAGTGTGCACAGAGCCATTTCCGAGTGAATCTAAGGTATATAAACAAATACCGAGTGACACTCTTATGTGTGGGTCTTTTCTGAAAGGTGATGGCCTTAAATGGGCTTTTGATTGGAAAATATAGTTGAAGATGGTCTAAACCGAGTGAAAGGAGTGGAGAAAGACTTTAATACTCCTGCAAGTTAATTTCCAAATAAAGGATGTTATAATTCTGAGTGGAAACTATATATATATTCCGAATGAATATGGATACCCTTTTCCGAGTGAGCCTAAGGTGTTATGAAATCCGAGTAAAAAGTGATTTGATGTAGAGTTGACTAAGGAATGATTTAGTTAAGTGAGAAATAAATAAGAATAGGTTGTTTGCCAAATGGAAATCCTGAGTAAAAAGAGAATCCGACTGAATCCAGAAGAAATCCGACCTAGAGAGAAGAAATCCGACTAGATGTTTCAAGAAGAAACAATCAAGAGTGAGGACCAAGAGAAACGAATCAGTTTTAGAAGATTTCCGAGCCATGAAGGGCAGATTCGCTCAAGCGAATCGGATTTCAATTAAGCGATCCGATGTCAGCACTCTACACCGGTTGGCTATTAAATCCGTTCTTAGATTAGGAGTTCACACCGGACAGCTCTGAGCCGGTGTTCATCACAACACCGCCCTCTTTCCACAGACGGTGTCCTTAACTCCTTCACACACACCGTCCTTCCCTACTTCACACTCAATACCGCCCACTCCATACCGCCCTCTCTTAGTACGCCCTCATACTGCACTCCGCCCTCACATTGCACTCCGCCCTCACATTCCACACCGCCTTCATTCAATACCGCCCTCACACTCAACACCGCCCTCATGCATGCAATACCGACCTCTTCAAGTCCTCCAACACCGAACACCTTTTAATTTCCACTTCAGCTAGTGATCAGCCCACTTAATCATATAAAACCAAGAATGATTGGCACAACGAACCAATCACAGGAGAAAGTTGCCTCCATTATAATAACTTTATATATTTTATTCTAATCAAATGCAAAACTGACTGTGAAAGGAGTTAAAAGGCTCCATTATTTCACCTAATTCTCCAACCAATGTTTCCACTTAGCTTCCCACTAACTCTCATTATTTAGCCCAGTACTATGTCTCTAAGAACACACATACACGAAACATAACCACAGACAAACTTCTGTTATCATTTTCTCTTCCTGCAAGCTCTCTCTCTATTAATTTCTTTCCTCTCTCACTCGGATTTGAAGCAGGACAGTGAAGGGAACCTCTTTCTTTCCATCCAGGAACTTTATTGAGGTAAGGGGGTATATTCTTGGGTGCTCTGTGGGAAAACCGAGTGAAGGAAAGGGTTAAGGAATTTGTTTCCTCCCCTTTCCAGGACAGATTCAGTGTTATATGAATTAAATGCTTTAATTGTTGTTATTTGTATATATATATATATATATATATATATTTTGTTACTAAGTGCATATACTCTGTTGAATTGTGAAATGATATGAACTGTATTGGACTGAAAATACTAAGAATCATGGGTACCGTGTGATTTCCAGTGAAAAATTATGAATAGAAGATGGATTTAATGATAACAGGTTCTGTTTTATGTTAATCCGACCGGTTTTACATCTATAACAACTCGGTTTTGCTTAGTTTCAATCGGATTCAACCTTAACTGAATGTATTTCATTCTGATAGAATAATTTTTCACTCGGTAAACAACCTAATTTCACTCAGAGAACTTTTTCTAGTTTATTTCTCTCGGACAGCATCTTCTAAGTCTTATTTTACTCGGAAATCTCTTTCTTAAATTATCTCACTCGGAACTTGTCTTAATTTCACTCAAAAAATATATTTATCTTTTACTCAGAACCTTTTCTTTTTCAGTAAATTCACTCGGAAACACTCTAGTGCTCTCGGACAGTAGCTTCCCAGTCTTATTTCACTCGGCAAACACTTTATTTTACTCAGCAAGCAGTTATTTTACTCGGATTTGTTTTATTGCATTCAGACAGAACTCTTTTCATACTGATTCCACTCGGAATCATACTTGATTTCACTCAGGAACTCATTTTCACTCAGAATTTAAGTAGCTTCACTCATGAAAACCTTTTTCCAGTGATTTTAACTCGGTAAACACCTTAATTTCACTCAGAAAAACTCATCAGTATGATTCTACTCAGATTTATAATTATTTCACGTATCAAACTCCTTTCAGTCAGAATTTACTCAAGAAATAATTAATTTCACTCAGAAAACTCCTTTTTGACTGAATACCACTCGGAATTATACTTTATTTCACTTAGAGATTCATTTTCACTCGGATTTACAGACAATGCTACTCAGGGAACCATTTTCCTACTGACTTCACACGGATTTATATTTTAATTCACTCAGAAATGTGTTTCACTTAGAATTCAAGATAATTAATTAAGAAAATCATTTTTCAGCTTCTGTTTCACTCGAAAAACCTATTAAGTTCAGTTAGAAAACTCTGCTCAGTTTATTTCACTCGAATTCATAGCTATCTCATGCGGAAAACTCATTTTTCACTCGGATTCAAGCTGTTCCAGTCGGAAAACAGCATTCCATTTCATTTTCACTCGAATCCAAACTTATTTCAGTCGGAAAAACAGCTTTCCAGTGTTATTTCACTCGGATATTTATCTAGATCGCTTGGAAAACCCTTCTCTGTATGATTCCACTCGGAATCATACCTATTTCACTCGGATTTACCCCTGTCCCACTCGGAAAACTCTGTTTTTAGTGTTTTTCACTTGAATTTTCAATTGGAAACTAATCTTCACTATTTTTTTTTAAGTTATTGGTAAATTATAATTATCATTCTTATTCTATTATTATCATTATTTATTGTCAAACTTAATATTGTTATCATTATTAGTAGTTTTATTATTATTATACATTGTTAACATCTAAATTATGCGTAATTACATAAAGAATATATTATTTTACTCTTTATGAAAGAATATATATAATAGTTATATTTCTAAAAATAATAAACGAATATTTTACAAGGTTTAAATAATTGATGGAATTCAAAGAACTTGAGAATGATATGATGAGACTGGAAATACATAAGATACTTAAGGAATCAATTGATAAGATAAATGCATTTCGCATCATGAAAATATTTTGAAGAAGAAAAACCTCTAGAGCATACACTTGGTACAGTGGAGATCACTCACGTTCGATCTCAGTAGAAGAATCTTGGGAGTACAACTGGAACGGCAACCCAATGGCATCAGAGTCGCGCCTGGTAGCCGGGTGAGACGAGGCAATTCTAGTGTACTTCGACTAAATGACGGGGTGTGGCTATGATCGTAGGGATCCAAGTTCCAAAAATATTTAAATCAATGATGAGAACCAATGAGTTCATTTGTACCATATGGGACTTGGGCGGACCCTGATCGCTCTAGATGATTGGAATGGTGATATTCCAAAGAATGAGAAGAAGATGAAACGATTTATTGGGCCCACATGCATCATGAGACTTAACCAAAGATAAATCATAATAAATCCAAACTCATGCATTTCATTACAACATATTTGATTGTTATAATTGTGACTATGTTATATGTACAATTTATTTCATGGCAATATGCTTGATTGTTATAATTGTGAATATGCTAAATATACGATTATGTGATGACAACATGCTTGATTGTTATAATTGTGAATATGCTAAATGTATGATCTATGTGACATTGTATGTTAACTGGATTATGTCCGCACCGGATTAACCAATCAGGGTCTTGGGTTATACTCACCCTTACTGTTGACCATTTTTCAGAGGAATTAGAAACTCAAGAACCCGAGTGTGAAGAACAGCAATATGCTGAACCAATTGAGAACGTTCCTTAAATAGAATATAAGTAGTTGAATATTGATAGATGACTGTATAATATTTAAGGGTGCCTGCGTGCCCCATTCTGTTAAGAGTACAATTACTTACAGTTTGTGAATGACTATGTGATATATACATTATTGCTTCCACTGATCTGCCACGTATTTATTTAAAAAAAATATATATTCACTTTTTCTTAAAACTGTTAACGCTCTCAGTTAAATAGGATGAACCTACAGAAGGATTTGTCTTATCTAACCAAGGGTGTTACAGAACCGGTAGCACCACCACCACCACCATCATCTGAACCAGCAGAGACATCAGTCCCAGCATCATCATCAGCTGCTGCACATGCCGAGGAGCAACAGGATGTTGAGGATAGGGAATTCAAGGAGCAGCTCGATCGCGTGGTCATCGACATCGTGATGTCGCATGATTGATCGGCCTCTGTGGTTCCATTTTATTTTGTCTAGTTTATTTACGTTTATGCTATTTTAAATTCAGCAGTTGTTTCAGTACTTTTACTTTACAGCATTTTCATATGGTTTATAGATTCGCATACTTATGTTTATCTGAATTTTGTTGCATTCGCTAGTTGTTATGTTTAGGCGCAAAAAATTTTATTTTATTTTTTGGTTAATATATGCAAGGTTTTGGAAAAGTGAAGAAAGATGTGAATTAATCTTGAGTTGCATAAAAGGAAGGACAACTAGTTTTGGAAAATATAATAACTTTTTTTGAATGCTGAATGAATCTTTCTAATTCTTGAGTCAGGAATTAGTTTACAATGCTTGAACCCTTTTCTGTGAAGATAAAGAAATCAAGACAATTAACCCAGTGAGATAATGTAACCTTAAACACCGAGAGTTCATTGATCCTCGTGTAATCTTTCATTGCATAAATTTCTAGCAAGGATCATTGCTTAGTCAAACATGGACAGGATAGAGGCAAACTTTGTGTAGAATAGGTTTAAACAAAAGCCAAAAAGCCAACCTTCAATAGTAATCAATCCAATTTTTTTTGTTTAACCCCATTGAGCCAAAAAGTTTCTTTTCTTAACCTTAGAACATGCTTGTATAAAAAAAATCCAACCCTAATGCATGCTAAGGACAAGAACAATCTTTTAAGAGGGTTATGTGAATAATTTGGCTATAACTGTTAAAAAGAAAGGAAAAATTGGAAAATGAAACAAAAGTTATCCTAGAAATGTCAAAGAAAGAACAAATGTAAGGAGGAATACAAAGAAGAATTCAATGGCTCAAGCGAAGGAAGAATGAGAAAACAAAAGCCAATGCTAAGAAATTTGATTGTCCTTAGTATGTCCTTTGTATTTCAAAGAAAAACTAATACATTTCTTGTAAACCTGGCCAAATTACAACCTATTAAAGACCTTTTGATCCATGTTTGTTTGAGTGGTTATCTTATGCAGTGAAATGAAATACAATGATTGAATAACACTTGACCAATGATAAAGAGAGCAAACACTCACCTGGAAGGTATAAATAGAGAGGATTTCTTGTTTTTATAGCAGAGTGGTTACTTGCAATTGTGTATCACATTTCAAACCTAGAATTTGGTTAGATGAATTGAAGCATGATTAAGGACTTATCATTTGTAAATAGTGAAAAGTTGTCCTTCATTTTATGTACAGCTGTGATTAATGAGGATCTTTATTTCACTTAGCTTTCTCTTGACCATTTGCTTAAGGACAAGCAAAGTTTTAGGTTGGGGAGAGTTGATAGATGTCCAATTTATCTATATTTTGTATGGATAATGAAGCATAAATTGGATATAATATGCAATGTTTGTCAATTTTGTAAGCCATATAGAACATAAATTGTGATATGAACATTATACAGGTTGATTGGTTAATTTTGTTACAATTCCAGGAAAAAGTGAAGAAGAAAGAAGAAAAGAAAAGAAAAGAAGAAAATTCACCAAGTTTGAGCAAATAAGTGATATTCGCTCAAGCGAAGGCTATCTCGCTTGACCGAATCAAGGTCGCTGAGGCCAAATTGAAGGGCTCGCTTGGGCGAGCAAGGACTTTAGCAAATACAAGTATCAGGTCAAGACTCGCTTGAGCGAGGAGCCATTCGCCCAGGCGAAATCAAGCCAGTATAGAATGATAAAGAAGTCGCCCAAGCGAATAGAGTTCGCTTGAGCTAAATTGGTACAGAATGGAATAACATTAGCCTCGCTCAAGCGTTTGGATTGAACCATCAGGAGAAATTCTTCCAGTGAGTCACAATGTAACACTCACTTGAGCGACCTAATTTCGCTCAAGCGAAAATTTTCCAGAATCTAAAACTACCATACTCGCTGTAGCAGAAGAATCAAAGGGCCAAGCGAAATTGAGACAGAACCTCATCATTTTAAGTTTCACTCAAGCGAAGATGGTCGCTTGAGCGGATCAAACATATAAACAAGTAGGAGGTGGATTTCCTTCATGATGAAGCATGCATCTCGCTTAAGCGAGACTTAAACTCGCTTGAGCAAGTTAATGCATTACAAAAGAAAACAGAGGCGGCTAAGAAGAGAGAGATGCAGAGGTAGAGTAAGAGAACGTAGGAGACATTTATTCTTAAAAACATTGTATCTTAGCTTAGGTTTTTTTTCTTCATTCCATTGGATTTGTAAGATCATGACCACCATGAGTGGCTAACCCTTTCATTTGGGATTGGAGGTAACCAATCAAACTTGATGTACACTTGGATAATGTTTATGTGATTCATGTAGTGTTTTATGATTCTTTGTATTCCATTTTATGTTCATTGCCTGAATCTACTTGATCACTAGTTTCTTGATTCAAGTTTACGGTTGTTGTTGGAAAATAACTTTTGAAAATGGATCTAAATGGAACACCCATTATGAGTAGATAACCGGGGATGGTATCTAACGTAATGGACGTCTAAACAATCGTTCTTAATGCTGGAATAGATTTGAAACGATCAAGGGATTGACATTATTAAACCTATTCTTATGGATTTCATAGTCAAGGAATTGATATGAATGACTGTGATTGTGATGTAAAGAATCATATTGCAAACATTGATTACATGAATATTAACAGTGTATCAAAAGGTGAATCCAATTTCCAAACTCTATACTCTGTTATTTCACTCATATTTCTTGTATTACTTTCGTAGACTTTTAAATTTATGAAAAGTTGTTTAATCCATTATCATGAAAACTACAAATTGCTTCTGCCGTAATAGTTTGAAATCATTTTAATCTGATCCGTAGTAGGAACGACATTTGTTCTTAGGAACATATACTACAACCGACAAGTGGTGCACTTGCCACAAGTCAATTTAAAACTAACAACTGAGTGTTTGGTGAATATATCATACCCAAACAACCAGCAATAATTATAATAATTTATTTTGAAATTATATATATATGTTAAATTATTTATTTATTTGATAATTATATTTAATATGATACTGCTTGGTTCCTCAGATTTGAATTGTGGGACCTAGCCTGAGTGCAGACTCTAACCGTTCAACCCAAGACTAGTGATCCAGTAGGGATACTAGTCCTGTTAGAATCTCTCTACGAAGAATCAAAGGTGTTTGACTTGGCCTAATAAGCTCAATCAAAACCTTTGGCGTCTCCTATGTTTGACCGTTTATATACCTCAAGATATCCGATGGTGACACGATCAGTCTCTGGTGATTTATTTCGATGTTTTAGGAATTTTTCCTGAAGGGACCGAAGCTTGATTCGGACTCTATCATCCCTGTTTTTAAATAAGTTGATTTCCTTAGAAATCGCTTTAAAACTCGACCCGAATACCTTTGGTATTTTAGACCCAAATTTTTTATACGATCTTAGGATCGAATGATTTTGGTTTCAATTAGAGCTGGGTATACGGGCCAACCCGCCCCGCAATGGGCTGGCCCGCATAAGCCCGCCCCGCAACGGGCTGGCCCGCAGAACCCGCTTTTTAAATGGGCTGATTTTTTTGGGACCGCGACAAGCCCGCGAACCCGCGGGCTGGCCCACGGGCCAACCCGCCTATGAAATTATTTTTTTGCTTCTTTTTTATTTCTTTGAAATTGTAGGGTCTAAATTTTTTTTTTATAAAACAAAAAATATGTGTAATTTAACATATTTAATTATCCAAAATTTAAAAAATCCAATTATATTTCATAAAAAAACTCATAAAATTTTAAATTTAATAGTTTTTTATCCAAATATAAACCTTAAACATGACAAATAGGTTACAAATGCATGATAATAATTAATAACATCACCAATGTCTTAAAAACTTCAAATACAATTACATGGGTTTAAGTTAGGATTAGAGTTTTTAGTTTTTTATTTCTATTTTAAATATATTTATAATATATTTTTTATTTTTACTTGGCCCGCGGGTTGGCCCGCGAACCAGCGGGCCAGACCCGTTTTAACCCGCGGGTTACGCGGTCCCAGCCCGTGAGCCCGCTTTTTAAATGGTCCAATTTTTTCTAACCCGCAACCCGCGTAAGGAGTGACTAAACGGGCCGGCCCACGGGCCCGAACCCGTTTACCCAACTCTAGTTTCAATCTCTTGATTTTGAAAATATCTTCAATCTCTGTTTCTAGCCCCAAACTCCAACTCTTACTCTGTCAACCCCAAAATCGAAGATTAAGTATATTCATCTCAAAAATTCACTGTTTCAACATTTTTCTTCGCGCATGGTTCAGAAAAAATTCATAACTTTCTCATACAACCTTCGATTTATGCAAACTTGGTATCAAAATCTCCATAACAAAATTATCTATGTTTTCCGTGAAGACATCAAAAGCAAACTCCTTCTATATTGGTACAGTTTAATAAATCTTTGTGACCCCTTGGCTGTTTCATTTCAATGCTGGCAGCCTTCGATAAAATTCGTGTATGTCTCTCTTTCGGTGCTTAAATCACTCTATTCTTTTTTCTATAGATCCTTATTATAGAATTATACAATTTTAGTGAAGGGCATGAAATCAAATTCCTAAGGGAGAATTAATGGTGAATTTATTTCTAAGACCCTAGCTGATCCGGGAAGCTTCTAGAGCACCCTGTCGTAAATCGGGTATATGTCAGGCTACAAAACTTGGATCATTGCAAATGATATATCAAATTAAATAGGACAGGAATATCTAAAAACTTCATGAAGGGCTAGAAATCAAATTCCCACTCCATAAATCCCGGAATTTAAAACACTACACCAATTCGTGTTTCTCCAGCAATAGCTTGCACTAGGTGCAGTATTTTACATATATCTCTCTCATATAACCATTAAATTGAATGAGGCCTTCACCAAATATTTCCTAACTCAATTCTTCATAACTTGTATGCAGGACTGAAAGCCCAAATCGCAACCCATTTGGCCCAGAAAATTAATCTATGATAGGGACAAAAATCTCGTCATAGCCCTGCACTCTTTTAGTATTTGTGCCATATCTCACTCAATTCGTGATGGATTTTTCTGTACTTTATATGGATTTAAATAGAACAAAATGGTCTACAACTTTTATGGTCAACCCATTTTCAAATTCGGCCCATAAAGGTCCCAAAAATCCCTCACAATTTGACGCCCCTGGAGTGGACACCTCAACCTTTGCATGAGAATGGACCAATCACATTGCACATGTATGGCCACTTGTCTCCTTCACCTTAACTCCTTCCCTAGGAAGTTCAGAACCCTTGATACATGTCCTCTCCATCCTCTACAGTATGCCACATGCCCCTCTTAGTGTCAATATTCAGCCTACTCCTTGCTCAATAAGTCTTGCCACTTGTCTAGCAAGCTGAAAATTCACATGCAACAAAAGATGACTAACCACCATCTTACCATCCCTCTTCTCCTTTCTTCATGACAGTAACTCCACCACTTCTCCTATCCACCTTCTTCTTCTTCTAGACCACAAAACAGCCACCAAAACCCCTTCCTCAACCATCCATAATCACGGCCACCACAAGAACCACCACCAACCACCTCAAAAAAATTCTTTCTCCTTCATTTTCTCCTCTAAACCCATGACCCCCTTCTCACCAAACAACCATCTCCTCTTCAATTTTCTTCAAGCTTAGAGCCCTTAAAATCTAGTTGGAAATTCCTTTACCTTGGCCTCTTGAAACCGTGACCATCCAAGGCCACTAAGGAAAGGATTTTTATATTTTTGTCTCTTGAACTTGTTGTTTCTTTTCTTGTGCCAAAATAGTTTTTGTTTCTTGATTTTGTGGCATTTTCCTCACTGATTTGGAAGCCAAAACCGTGACTTCATTGTCCCCTCTTGGTTGGATGTGTAGTTTTCCTCGAGATCGGGAACTTAGACGGCGATCGGTGGCGAACGGTGGAAAATTATGGAATAAATGACAAATTTTCGGTAAAATGATCTTTTGGTTTTAAACAATTTCATGGCTGTTTGTGATTTTCCTTGGAATGTTCACAACCCTCTAGGTGTCTAAAAATTTTTGCATGTCACCTTTTTAGCAACGTAAGGACGATCGACGATGATCGACGGATGTTTCAGAGTACCCGGCAAATTTTTAACGAACGGATCATTTTCTTTCCTCTGGGCAGCGAGCGTTTTGTATGGTAAGGGGGTCTTTTCCTTGGTGGACTGTATTTTTAGTTATTCTATAATATTGCTTGCGTATTCGATGACCTCCGTTTTAAGTTTCATCGCGATCTAACGGTTAGATTTAAACCGCAAAGATTTTCGTAACTAACGGTTAAAATTTCTATATTTTTAAATCAATGGGTATTTTATAAATTTAATTGGCATAATTTGACATTCACATACTCGGAGGGATTTCATCACGATCAAACAAGAAAGCAAAAATCTAGCGATTTAGCGTTTCGGCGGGCTCGGTTTTATTCGATATGGTTGTATTAATTATTTTTAATTTGTGAAGTACTTATGTAATTTGTGATTTAATTTTTCTGGTAAGCCCCGCTGCTAGAAATTTAATTTACCGTTTATATGTTGCCGAAGTCATTTTAGGAATATTGCATACTTTCAAGAAAATTTACCGTTCGGACGATTAAAATATTTTCTTTTACTAAATCATAATAAGAAGTATAAAAAAAATTTAGTAAGATAATAGTTCCGAAGAAAAATATGTGTAACCATATAATAGTAGTTAAATAAACAAATTGGAAAATTCCTTTTAGATAGAAAATTTTACTTCAAAGAACTTTATTAAGGATTTCTATAACTTAGGCACAAACGACACTTTATGAGTCAAGTAAAGAAAATAAAACAAGTGAAGTTTTAGTATAATGAATGTTAGGAGTAATAAGAAGTCATTAATACCTAGATTTTTAGCAACCATTTTAGTGACCAACTTAGTGACCAATTGAGGAAAAATATAAAAGGGGATTTTAGGAATTTAATTAAAGAATAAGGCTTGATTTAAATATTTTAATGAACTAAGTTAGCCTAGTAGAAAAAGAAAAGGAAATTTTAGGTCCAATTCAGAATTTAATAAAAAAAAGAAGAAACAAAGGGACTAAATTAGTGACCAAAGGAATAAATTAGGAACTTAGAAATTTAAAGAGTTTCACCTTAGTATAAGATAAGAAAAATGATATTGAAAAGTTAGAATAGGTAAGAAATATTCATTAGAAATTTAAATATTTTAGTAAACTAGTTGAATGAAAGTCATAGAAAGGGTATTGGAATTTGGTGTTAATAAATGGATAAAAGAAGTTAATGTAACTTATAAGATAACAATTATTTTGATTAAATTTGGCATTTAGGAATTAGAATAGGGATTAGATTTAAAGCATTTTCCTAAGGAAAGTACATTAAGTAGAATGTAATAAAAATAAGAATTTTACAAGAAGTGATAATTAGATTTAGTGAGTTGGATAAAGCCTTAGGAAAATAATAAGACTTATGTAATAAAAATATTTTTAGAGAAATATACTATGGGTTATTTGAATTAGTGAGTAAAATTTAGAGACAACAACTTTTATACTAAGGTCTAAAAAGAAAGAGTAAGGAGATTTTAGAAAACAAAGATAGTTTAGAAAATCTTAAGAAAAGTTATGCGATATAATGACAAACCAACTAAGGTAATTATGATCTAAAAATTTAAGTATATGTATACCAAGGATGCTAAAATTCAATGAGAATTAAAAGGTAATACCATGCGATAATCAATATAAGTACATTAAAATTCTTAAGAACGTTAATTAGAAAAAGAATTTAAAGGAAAAAAATGAATACTTATATCGGTAATATATAGTGAGATTTAGCAAAGTTGAATACCAACTTAAAAGGTAAATTAATAATTTAAAGAAAAATTAACTCGGTGGTAGTAAGTAAGGGACAGTAAAAAAGTGTTACTAGCACCTTAAATATATTTAATAAGTACTTTGTTAGTAATTTAAGGTTAAATCATTCAAAGTGTATTTTCAAGAAACCAAGTTCACATAGTAATATACTAAATAGTTACATAAGATCACTCAGTAACAAGAGATAAGTCATGCCTAAGGAAACATAACCCACGGATACAACTTTAATATTGATAAGTCGATTAATTAAAAAAGGATAATTAAGATAAATAGTCTAATAAGATTTGAGTAGGAAACCTAGATTAAAACATTTATAAAGAAATATTCATGAGTATACTGGTATACGTGATCCTCTCATTATAATGATATATATCATGAATGATGTGTGTGACGACTGTTATATAATTATGTACATGAATGAATTGAGTTAATTATACGTGATGAGTATGTGTGATGAGATGTATGATGAGTATGGTAAGATGACATGTGTATGGATTATAATGTTGTACTTATATGATACATTAAATGAATATGATGAAATAAATAAGAAAATAATGAATAAATGTCTTGGTAGGGATTTTGAGATGAATAAATTTTGAAAATGATATGATAAGACTAGATCGGATCCGATGTGATGATGGGCATTGTAGCGCTAATATACCTCATGGTTTTATGGAAAATGTGAAGTCTTGTTTCATTTCTAAGTGTCAGGTAAGATCATTATGGATTGGGAAATTTTTTAAAACAAAGAACGAATTAATTGAAATAGACCTGATGTAAGAAATAAAACGGAGTCATTAAAAGGACCCTACCGACGACTAGTGAAAAGAAAATTTTGTATTGTATGCATCATATATGGAGTTAAGGAGGGATGTTGGAATAATCCCCTAGAGCATACAGTAGTGGGTACACTGAAGAAACAGTAGGCGTCTTCATCCCCTGAGGGCGGTCTTGGAAGTATATCAGGGACGGACCCCTAATGGCTCAAATTCACGCCCGACGCTGGATAGCCCGTGGCAAACTCTGATATACTTTGACAAGAGGCGGGGGTTTCTATGACCATGGAGTGCCCGTTCTGTGGTGATGTGTGATATGTGTGATTGGCCATTTTGATGTTAGGACTGAGAGTCCTTACCCATTTATGAAAACCAGAACAAGGAGAGCTCCGGTCGCTCTAGTTGGGTAGGGGATATAAGGGTGACAGATTGAGCACAGGATTGATGAGATTATTGAGGAGGAGATGGGCCCATATGCATCATGCTGACTAATAAAAAGAATAGAAATAACGAAAAGAACTCATGCATTACATCATTATACTGTGATTGTGACTGTTTATTACTTAATTATGACTTTGTAGAACTTAATAGTCTCGAGAGATAAATGGGAAAATGGGGATAATTAACTGAGATAAAAGTGGTGAGATAACTTAAAATATATCTTAAGAACCCCAAAGAGAGTGGGTGGGACTCGATCTTGGATTGTTTGTATTGTATGTGGGTAGGTGTTGATGAGACACCTTCCCAATTTTTATGGAGGTGAAGACTCACCCTTACGCTAATTTTTCCAGACATCGTGGCGATGGTCACCGGCTCTACATTGAGGATCAACCAGACTCTTCCTGGACCAAAGACGAATATGATAGATTATTTTATTTTCATTTCTGGGAGCCTGCGTGCCCCTTTTTCTTTCAGTTATATAGTTGCTGTTTTGACCATGTGTTGTATATGACCATGTTATATATACGATGTATCTGTTCCACCAAGCTTTCTTGTACAAAAAAACTTCCACATTTTTCTAAAACTCGTAACCTCTCAGTTAACCAGGATAATCTAGTGGAAGGGATTATCCTAGTTAACCGAGGGTGTTACAGCCTTGAAATGGCTCATTGATTAAATGCATGCATATATATATATGTTGGTGTAGATTGTAGTCTGGGCAATGAGGCGGAGCGATCGGAACGTCGAGTCATTGTTCTTCTCTTGATGTAGGAGAGGAGTTTACATTTCAAATGGAGTTAAATAATTTATGATTATTGTATATGATAGTGCTCATGGTTGCCTTGCTATGGTTATGTTATGATGTGATGATTGATATTCTGATGAATTTATGATCTTTGGCAATGAATATATGACTTGTGTATCATTAATATTATGAATTAAATGCAAGACAAGGAAGTGGATTGGTCATATTTTTATTTAATGGATAAGACTCCATGTAGAGGCCACCTATAACCCATAATACATGGATGAAACTTGTGTGCATTGTTGGTTGTGACCAAATAGGCTTAGTTTGCAATTTACCATGCTTGGTTTAGCTAAAAGTGGCTTGAATTACCACTAGAGCATATCTTGATCTAGAAAATGAGTTAAGGGATGAGACTTGTTAGAGAAATTCATATTTATATATGTGAATATAGGTCAATAGAGATTTTAAACCAAAACTTAGCCAATTGCATTTTGGTATGTCATGTAAAATGCCTAAAATATGCATAAAACTACCCTATAGCTTAGATTTTGATTGGGATGGAATTTAGGCTTGAAATTTTACCATATTATTGATATTAGGGTAGGTACGTTGTGTATAAAATTTCATGCAAATTGGAGTTGAGTAGCCTAGTGAAAAGGGGACCCAAAGTTGGCAAAAACATAAGGACCAAAAAGCTGCAGAATAGTGCCTACAGCAGTGAGATCCACGGCCAGTGGGAATTCCCACGGCTAGTGGATTGTTCTGCCTCAAAACATGGAAAAATGACTATTTTGGGTGGTCCAAACAGTGGGTTCCATGGCTAGTGGAATTTCCCACGGCCAGTGGAATTTCCCACCATCAGAAATTTTTAACTACTGCTTTTCCCTTGCTGTTTTTGGCCCATTTGGGTATCTTAATGACATTTTTGGCCTCCTACTTCTGCATGAAAGTTGTAGATAATTATGTTACGGAGGTTCAAAAATTAGTCTTACCCCAAATTGAGTTTTCTAACTCTCATTAGGCGTAAAATACCAGACTAACTGCATTGTAAAATTCAAGTTTAAGAGGGTTTTGAGCCCAACTTTTTATGATTGTCAAATTGGGACTAATAGGTGATATTTGTGACATCTCCCACTATTTTTAAGACTAAGAATAAACTTTTCTCATGTGTCTTAATGTTGAAATTTGTCATGAGCCTATTATTACCCAAAACCTTTTTTTATTATGTAAAATCAAGAGATTATATTAGGGGTATACGATTGTGGTATGTTTGGTGGTGTTGATGTTGATCTAATGTATTGGCAAAATGTGTACATGCCTAAATCATGTTATGAAAACATGATTATCCACCACCATTGATGTGATATAACAATTGATAATGAAATTAATGAAGGGACAATTGAATGGCAATAGGTTGTGTAAATCAATGAATTTTATATGAAGTTGATGATGATTAGAAGTGGATGATGCCACACGTATGGAATGATGGATGATAATGTTGAATGAAAAGGGATGTTGTCATTGAACATGCCCTTGAAAAAGTGGTGATGATTATCATTGATGATTATGATGCCATTGTGATTAATGCAAGCATTGACTTGTAAGTGTGAGATGTAATGATGATTGCTGAATGTATGTTCTGAAATTCCTTATTGGCTTCCATACGTGGATTAATGCTATGATGATTGATATACTTTTGAATGCCATACGTGGTTTGAGGTAAATGTGAATGTTGAGCCTTGAGGGGAATTATGATTAATTGTATGCCAATGATGACAAAAATAAATATATAATATACTCCTAAATGAGAGGGTGAGAAATCCTTGTGAGGTTAAGATTTGGCATATGCATTATTACATTTTTGCATTCATGGCATGACATAGCATTGATTATGTGGTTGCGATCATAGTGAATGGTCTTGCGGGACTATATGAAGGGAGTACCCCATGCGTGGCGGGAAACCAATATGTGAATGAATAAAGGTGGTTGCGATCACCAGTATGTTGAGAATGAGTCTGTGGTTGCGATCACATGACAGATTGAAATGATAAAGGTGGTTACGATCACCAGTGTATTAAAATTGAAATTGGTCTTGCGGGACTATGGAGGGAGTACCCCATGCGTGGCGGGAAACCAATGTGAAATGAATGAAACATGGTTGCAATCACGAAGAATACCTTGCAGGGTTATGAAAATGGAGTACCCCATGCGTGGCGGGAAACCAATATAAGATTGAATTATAAGTGGTTGCGATCACTTAAGATACCATGTGCGCATGAATGATTGAAATGGACCCATTGCATATGCATTAAACAGTTGACATATGCATTAACCATAGGTATATGGCATTTGAGATGGAGATGACCAAAACAGAAATGAGCACCTCTTGAGAGAGCGTTAAATGATTAAAGATTTAATGATTTAATTGATGATAATTGTGAATGCCTATAATGATGTAGGGCTATGTGAATGTGTATGTGTATGTGCTTATGCTTGTGCTAGACATGAATTGTGAATAATAAGGCTTGTATGCCTAAGATAATATCTTGATAAAGGTTTAAATGATGAATTGATGACTTATAGCAAAGCACAGATGTTGGTTGAATGCATGTACACATAATCACACTGTATTTATATTTGTCATTTTGAATGTATAACTCACTCTTCCATGTTGTCTCCTTTTAGCATTGTGATGTAGGGTTGTCATAGGATAAAAGTGTGTCTTTGAACTGAAGCTTTTGGAGAAGGTAAATAGTAGTAATGGAATGCCTTGGCTGGCAGCAGTTGTTAAATATGTTGTAATGAATGAAATTATGAATGATGATGTTGATGATTGATGCCTTGTGAATATGTATCCATTAATCTTGTTGTAATGTATAAGGCGGATGTATTGCTTAGCCTACAAATGAATGATTATGATAATATATATATATATATATATTAATGATGATGATATTTGAATTGATACCCTTTGGTGATGAATGTCTCACGTAGAGACTACTTACAATTGATGATATATGATTATGATTTAGATGCATAGTCGATTATGGCTTAATAGGCTTATGTCATGAAGTTACATGATGGCTTGAGCCTTTTCCCATATCTTCATATATGGAACTAGACGGGTGCCCCGTATACATATTCTTCTTCCGTTGTAAACTCAAATTATTTTGTATAATATGTGGCATTTTGATTAGCGATTCAGTTTATAAATCATTAAATCTCACTCTCCGGTTTTCTATGGTTTAGGCCTTGATGAAATCATTGTAGTGTTTTGAAATTATTTTAAACGTAAAAAATTTACTCACATTTTTATTAATTATTATCTTGATTATATCGGGATTCGGGTCCAGAAAATCAGGGTGTGACATAGGATAACTTTGGGAAGCTTAGAATTAGATTAAGAAACTGTCAAGGATAATGTAGATTAGTTAAGTGTAATCTATATAAATATATATATATATATGATTATGTATGATTAAATAGTTAAAGGTTCAGGAAATATGTTAATTAAATTAATTATATGATAAAAAGTAAGGAAACGAGTATATGAATTATGTACATATGGAATGCTAGGTAAATTATGAATTGTGATGAGTATTAATGATGTGTAGTACGGTGTATATGACTTTAATTATGCATAATTTGATGAAAATGATGGAATGATGATTATAGGAGTATTATAACATGGCGTGGAAGGACGGGTCTGTATGGCCGCCTTGTGGGATGATTATATGTCAGTTTCTGACATTTATATATGAGATTGATGATGTTATACCATGTTTGATGTGATTTGATATGTGATTATATGGTGTGGGATGGCCGACAGTATATGTAGCCCCTCGTTTTCTGGCTCCCGTGGTTTTTGTACCTAGTTGAGCTACCCAATGGTCAAGTAGGACCCAGTGGTTGAGGTGAAGAGTCAAGCATGACTCGATGGACCAAGAAGGGTTAACGAGGTGTCAAGTAGGACCCCCAGCTAAAAGTCGATCCTTTAGTATCCGGATACTAGGAGTCAGATATGCATGCAAGTCAGTGGTGTGATATATGAATTGATATTTATAATGTTTCCTGATAAGGTAGATGGTTAATTATGCATGTGATATGAAATCTATATTAGTTTAGAAAGTGGAATATGTATGTGGTTTATATTGTCTTGTAAGTTATATTGAGGAATGAGTAGATACAGATTGTGATGTCATAGCGGCAAGAAATATATAAGTGCGATGGAATCAGGTAGGCTAATTAGTAAGAAGAGGAGTAGACATTAGATTGTTGTATTCCTTTAAATTTCATTCTATATTAATTACGATATGCCAAACACTCACCCTTGCTGTGGTTTATTTAATTTTAGTGATAGTGATAGGGAGGATGGCAATGCCCCGGAGGTGCACCAAACAGAGAGTTGATGCCAAGGAACAATGAAATTATGTAATAATTGGTATTATATTATGGATTTAATGGATGTAATAACATAGTTTATATAACTGTTGTTGGTTGATATGATTGTGGTAATTAGGTGATTGTTTGATGATTAATTGCATGATGATGAATTTATAATTAGAACGTGAGGTGATGATACCATTGATGACTATGTTTGATGAATGGAATATGTAAATATTGGCACAGAGCCAAGGTTTATGGTTGATAATTGTCTTAGGTAGGTCTTACATGTGCTTGAGGTGGTAGAATAATGTACTTGTGGTATTGATTGATGATTTGATGGTGTAAAAGATTTATGCATATGTTAAATTAGGTACTCTATATGAAATTAAGGAACTAAGTAGGCGGTTTTAAGATTCGATGGGTTATGGGACCCCTGGAAGGGACCAATGGGTTTCCTAGGTCATTTAGAGATTGTACATATAGACCTTAGACCAATTAGAGTTCATTTAGGTAGTATGGTGCAAGGGTTTTGCACCTATTTGTGTTAAACTACATTTTTCATATAACTCACACACATGATGGAATTTTGGCAAACCGATAGCGCCAACAGTTTTGGAATGGGGAAAACATATGGCCCGTGAAGTTTCATGGTAATCAAACTTGGAATGAGCCAATTGGGTAGGTCAGAAGTTGGTCGATTGGCCTAAAAGTGTACAGCAACAGGTGTTGCAACTGGTATGCTGACGCTGAGCGTCAGACTGACACGTAGCGCTAAGGGTTGCGAACAGGGCCTCACGTGTAGCGTCAACCGGGCGTATAACGTCAGGCCCTTATTCCTTAAAATTTGCATTTTTGCATTTTAATCAGATTCTGGGGCTTTGTGGGAGTTATATAATTGGTATTTTATAACATTTTTATAGAAAATGACTATTTTGTACATAAGGAATAATTTAATTAATTTATTTGTGAAAAATTTATTGTAAATTTTAACTAACCACAAAAAAAATGTAAAATGACATAGGACGTCACAATAGGTGCTGAAACTGAAAATGGAATGAAGAATTATCGAGTCATTGGGTGAGACTGATATAAAGTGCAACTAACCACAGCTTGGAATCGAGGTAAGGGGGTGCTCGATGTTATAATTAATTAGAATTGGGAATTGATAAATCAATTTTAATACACTTCTTATAGTTTTACACTTGGGGTTTATTATATAATTACTATGTTTAATAATAGTATTTTAATTAAGTTTTATGTTGTTTAGTTAAATTGAAGTATTATGTATATATGTTTCAATTTTCATTTTTTTGTATGTATCTTGAGTATCTTGCCTTATTTTGGCCATAACTTGGGCTTTTGTGATCCAAATGGGCTAATCTTGGAGCCCATGGAAAGCTAAGACAGAGGGCTACATCATGATGATCAGATTTGGTTATTTTACATCTGAAAAAAATAAAGAAATGGAGCTTGAATCAATCAGCCCTTATGTGTCCCACCAGCATTGACATGGTTCACCAAAATACATATATCTAGAGCTGTAGATGTCCAAATGACCTCCTTCTTGCGCCAAATTCTCAATAAGACGGAGATATAAAACTTTCATGTTGAAGGTTTTGCAAAATTCGGCCATCTAGAAGGTCATATTGGACACACAAGGTGGAGAAGATAAAGAGGAGAATGAATTTCAACACCTACCATTATCTTCTTTTGAATTATTGTAATTTCAAGCCCACCAATGTTGAAAAAATGCATTAATAATCAGAAAATGAATGTATAGTATCATCATATCTTGCCGATAAATAGATGCTTGAAGTTGTAAGGAAGATACACAAGAAATACATAAGAAATACATGCTTTAGTTTTCATTACATTTCTATATCTTTGCTTTAGTTTCTTAAGTTTTAGTTCTTTCTCTTGCTTTATTTCCTTGTTCTATATTTAATCCCTCAAGTTATGGTTTTCATTTCCCTTACTCAATATCAAGTAAGTTAATTTTATTATTTGTTATTTACTTTTATAATCAAAGTTATAGTTAATTTAATATTAGCTTTCATTGTTAAAACTTATCATGGAAGCTTAATATTTTAAAATCAACTCAAGGAATTTAATTTTTCTTTATATTAACTTTGAGTTCTTGCTCTTAATATTTTGATTGAAGATAATTACTTTTCTTTGTTTCTCAAATATTTATGATGGTAGATTATTTAAGTATATAACCGATTGGTATATAATTAAACAATCTATAATCTAAACTGATGTTGGTTGGTTAATCAATAATCAATTTGAGAACAAAGATTAAGTCACTAAATAAGAGATTTCTATTTAGTTTCTTAACTCAATCAAACTATGGTTTTAAAGTTATTTTAGTAATTAATAAGAATATATCGATTGATTATTCTTATTAGTTCATTAATTCAATTCTAGAAGATTTTCTAGAATATAATCATTTAGGGATTCCAAATGATTCAAGGTTGAGAAATTAATTATATTTAATCATATTTGTGATCAATGATTAGTTAACTAAAGATTTATTAATTCCTTGGGTTGGTTGTTTCTAAATTTGATTATTCTTACTCATAAATTTACTTTTTGCACTATTATATAATCACTTAATTTTCCTTTCAATCTCAACACAAACCCCCCCTTTGTTATAATTAAATTGAGTGTAACTAATTAAACTAAGGTCCTCGAGAGATGACTAAGGTTGTTCACCTTATACTATATTAATTTAACTTTTTATTTGACCCGACAACGACAGTGTATCAAATTTGGCACCGTTGCTGGGGACCTTTGGTCCTAATTATTTGCATTCAATTATCTAATATGTTTTACATTTTTTTTTGTAGGTGTGTTGAAGATATTCAGGTTTGGTTGAATGTGAGCATATAAAAAAATTGAAAAAAAATTTCCACTTTATTACATCTTATTTATTCTCTAGTAATCTCATTTTCAACCATTGAAAAAAAATATAAATATAAAAAAAATCTTTAAATTTTTAAACATATGTTCTAAGCATTTCATAAATAAAATGATAACTTTTTTCTTTTATTACATAGTTGTAGTATTTTGTTACAATATATGTAGATGTATTATGTATGACTAGATCTAATCCCGAACCACTATATTCTTTTGATCCTGAAATAGATAGAACATTTCATCAATTAGTTAGATCATCTAAGAAACTATTAAATAATAATAATAATAATAATAATAATAATAATAATAATAATAATAATAATAATAATAATAATATTCTAGCTAATAGCATAAGTAGTGAAACTAAACCTTCAACTTCTGAGTATTTGTATAACATGGCTGAAAAGACATTAAAAGAACTAGCTACACCAGATGTTACTAATCAAACATCATGCATCTTATATCATGAGGAAGATGTTCCTTTTGTGCTTAAAACTGATTTAGTTCATTTGTTACCAAAGTTTCATGGTCGTGCAGGTGAAAATCCTCATAAACACTTAAAAGCATTTCATATCCTTTGCTCTACCATGAAACCTAAAGGGGTTTCAGAAGAACATGTAAAACTTAAAGTTTTTCCTTTCTCCCTAGCAGATATTGCTGAGGATTGGTTATTTTACCTTTCTCCTGGCTCCATTACAAGTTGGGATGACCTAAAGAAAATGTTTCTTGAAAAATTTTTCTCCGCTTCAAGAACTTCCTCAATTAGAAAAGAAATATGTGGCATCCGACAACATGACCGGGAAAATCTTTATGAATACTGGGAAAGATTTAAAAGATTGTGTGCTAGTTGTCCCCATCACTAAATTACGGACCAACTTCTCATACAATGTTTCTATGAAGGTCTTAATCCAATGGATAGAACTTTAGTTGATGTAGCTAGTGGTGGTGCTTTGCAAAATAAAACTACAAATACAGCAAAAACTTTAATTGAGAACATGGCTACTAATGCTCAACAACATGCCACCAAAAATAATTCTGTAGTAATTAGAAGAGTCCATGAAATTGAAACTACTAATGATGGAGATAAAAAATGGGAAAGTAAATTTGCTGAACTAGCAACACTTATAAAAAATATTATTGTGTCTCAAAAACAACAACCTGCAACCCCTGCTAAGGTATTCTCTATCTGTACTTCATTAGATCATTATACTGATTGTTGTCCTACATTGCAGGAAGCTAAAATTCCCGATGAAAATCCTTAAGTATGTGCTGCCAACTTATACAATAACCTCATGCAGTTGGACCAAGCAAATTTAAGATAGGGTAATTCCTCACAACAACCTCATGCACCTTTTCAGGCAAATACTGGACTAAGCAGACCATGTCAACCTCCTCATGTACAACAACAAGCTATACAAGTAGCTGCACCTTCCTCTGAGAAATCAAATTTGGAGGAATTGATAAAGCAAATGTCAGTAGATAATCTGAACTTCCAAAAAAGAACTGAGGCTACAATTCAGACTCTTGAAAATCAGATTGGTCAATTGGCTACATCTTTAAACCATTTGTAGTCTCAAGGTTCAGATAAGTTACCCGCTCAGACAATTGTCAATCCTAAAAATGTAAGTGCAATTACTTTAAGATCTGGTAAAGCTATCCATGGACCAAAAAAACAACAACAAACTGAAAATACTATTGTCACAGAAAAACATACAGAAGAAGTTTTAGATAGTTCAAGTAATAATAATAATGATATATCTCTTACAAATCCTCCTTCTGCAGCTGGTCCTGATAAACAACATATCCCTCTTCCATTTCCACAAAGACAAAAATCTATACAAAATAAGAAAATAGATGAGGAAATCTTGGAAATATTTAGAAAAGTAGAGGTAAATATACCTTTATTAGAAGCCATCAAGCAAATCCCAAGATATGCCAAATTCCTTAAAGAACTATGCACTAATAAAAGAAGACTAAAAGGCAATGAAAGGATTAACATAAGTAGAAATGTGTCTGCATTGATTGAGAAACCTTTGTCACATATACCAAAAAAATGTAAAGACCCTGGGACATTTACTATTCTATGCATAATAGGCAATAACAAATTTGAAAATGCCATGCTAGACTTAGGTGCATCTATTAATGTTATGTCTATGACTGTATTTACTTCACTTTCCCTTAGACCTTTGCAAACTACAGGTATGGTTATACAATTAGCAAATCGAAGCTCTACACATCCTGCATGAATTATTGAAGATGTCCTTGTTAAAGTTAACGATTTAATTTTTCCTGCAGATTTTTATGTTCTAGATATGGAAAGTGAGAATTCCACCAATAAAGCTCCAATAATTTTAGGTAGACCATTCTTAAAAACAGCTAAAACAAAGATATATGTGCATGCAGGAACACTTTCTATGGAATTTGGAGATAGTGTGGTTAGATTCAACATTTTAGATGCTATGAAGCATCCTACTGAGGATCATTCTATTTTTCAAATTGACTTAATAACTGATTTAGTTGATGATAATATTATTAAGTTGTTTGATGATGTTGATTTTCCTGTATTGTCTGATTTTTGTGATTCATTTGTTTGTGATTCATGCATGGATTCTCATCAATGCAATGTGTGTGCTGAAATTGAGAAATATCTACTTAATGATGATAATAATCCAAATTCCCTTAAAACAGAAAATATAGTTTCAAATGTTATTTCAAAAGAATCAGAGTGTAATAATTTGATTAAAGTAGTTACAAATATATCTGATTATGTTGAAGTACAAGTTGCTGAGACAAATTCAACCAAAATTATTCCTTCAATAATGCAGCCTCCTATGTTAGAGTTAAAACCTCTTCCTAAACATTTAAAGTATGCATATTTAGAGGAAGATAAGAATCTTCCAGTGATTATTTCTAACAAATTAAATGTTGATCAAGAAATAAGGTTGTTGCAGATTATTAGGAAGCATAAGAAAGCAATTGGTTGGACTTTGGCAGATATCCCAGGTATTAGCCCTTCCATATGTATGCATAGAATTCTATTAGAGGAAGAAGTTAAACCAGTAAGGCAACCACAAAGAAGACTTAATCCTCAGATCCTTGATGTAGTTAAAAAAGAGGTAACAAAATTATTACAAGCTGGCATTATTTACCCTATATCAGATAGCACTTGGGTCAGCCCTGTACAAGTGGTTCCCAAGAAGTCTGGAATCACAGTGGTTAAAAATGAAAATGATGAACTAATTCCTACCAGAATCCAAAATAGTTGGCGAGTATGCATTGATTACAGGAAACTTAACAAAAAAACCCGAAAGGATCACTTTCCTTTACCTTTCATTGATCAAATGTTGGAACGACTGGCAGGTAAGTCACATTACTGCTTTCTAGATGGATTTTCAGGTTACTTCCAAATTTATATTACACCAGAAGATCAAGAAAAAACAACATTTACATGTCCTTTTGGCAATTTTGCTTATAGGAGGATGCCTTTTGGCTTATGCAATGCCCCTGGTACCTTTCAACGATGCATGATTAGTATCTTTGCTGATTTTCTTGAAAATTGCATGGAAGTATTTATGGATGATTTCACAGTATATGGTTCATCATTTGATGCTTGCTTAAATAGTCTAGATAAAGTATTACATAGATGCATTGAAACTAACCTTGTTCTTAATTATGAGAAATGCCACTTCATGGTAGAAGAAGGAATAGTTTTAGGCCATGTAATATCTAAAAAAGGCATAGAAGTAGATCCTGCAAAAATTGATGTAATTTCTCAATTACCTTATCCTTCTTGTGTGCGAGATATTCGTTCTTTTCTTGGTCATGCAGGTTTTTATAGAAGGTTTATAAAAAACTTCAGTAAGATAGCCCTTCCGTTGTCTAACTTACTACAAAAAAATATAACATTTGACTTTAATGACAAATGTAAAGAGGCTTTTGATTGCTTAAAGAAAGCTTTAACTACTATTCCTATCATCCAGGCACTAGATTGGTCACTTCCATTTGAACTTATGTGTGATGCATCAAATTATGCATTAGGAGCTGTTCTTGCTCAAAGAGTAGGTAAAGTACAACATGTTATTTACTATGCCTCACGAACTTTGGATACTGCACAAATAAACTATACTACCATAAGAAAAGAACTATTTGCTATTGTGTTTGCACTTGATAAATTTATATCTTATTTGCTCGGTTCAAAAGTGGTTGTATTTTCAAATCATGCAGCATTAAAGTTCCTTTTAAAGAAACCAGATGCAAAACCAAGATTAATCAGGTGGATGTTACTGCTCCAAGAATTTGACATTGAAATTAGAGATAAAATTGGAGCAAAAAATTTGGTGGCCGATCACTTAAGCAGAATTGAAAAAGAACTTGACCCAATTTCCATTAGAGATGATTTCCCTGATGAACAACTTATGGGAATACATGATTCCACTCCATGGTTTGCTGATTTGGTAAACTACTTAGTTGCTTCTGTTACTCCCATACATGCATCTAAACAACAAATAATAAAACTAAAAAGTGATTCTAAATACTATGTTTGGGATGATCCTTACTTATGGAAACTTTGTAGTGATCAAGTCATTAGAAGGTGTGTACCTGAAAATGAATTTCATTCTATTCTTACATTTTGTCATACATATGCTTGTGGTGGACATTTTGGACCTCAACGTACATCAAGGAAAGTATTAGAATCTGGTTTGTATTGGCCAACAATTTTTCGTGACGCATATACATTTTGTAAATCTTGCGAACGAAGTCAAAGAATGGGAAACATATCTCGTAGAAATGAGATGCCTCAACAACCCATGTTATTTTGTGAAATTTTTTATGTTTGGGGCATAGATTTCATGGGACCTTTTCCTGTATCTTTTGGTTTTGTTTATATACTACTTGCGGTCGATTATGTGTCAAAATGGGTTGAAGCTAAAGCTACTCGAACTGATGATTCTAAAGTTGTTATAGATTTTGTTAGATCACACATATTTTGCAGGTTGGTGTTCCTAAAGCCATTATTAGTGATCAAGGATCACATTTTTGCAACCGTAAAATGGAGTCCCTTCTTAAAAAATATGGAGTTATGCATAAGGTTTCAACACCTTATCACCCTCAAACAAATGGGCAAGCTGAAGTGTCTAATCGGGAATTAAAAATGATCCTTCAAAAAATAGTACAACCAAATAGGAAAGATTGGAGCAAAAGGTTAGAAAATGCTGTTTGGGCTTATAGAACAGCTTATAAAACACCTATTGGAATGTCACCCTATAGGATTGTTTATGGAAAATATGCCACTTACCTGTAGAAATTGAGCACAAAGCTTATTGGGCAGTAAAACAATATAACTTGGACTTAAATGAAGCCGATAAAGAAAGGAAACTCCAACTACAAGAACTAGAAGAAATTTGTTTGGAAGCTTATGAAAGTTCTAAAACCTATAAAGAAAAAGCCAAATCCTTTCATGACAAACAGGTCTTCAGAAAAAACTTTTTCATTGGACAAAAAGTTTTATTGTACAACTCACGTCTAAAGCTCATATCTAGTAAGCTTCGCTCTAAATGGGCAGGCCCATTTGAAATAACTAATATCTTTTCTTATGGTGTGATTGAAATTTCAGATAAAGTGACAAACAAGGTTTTCAAGGTAAATGGGCACCGACTTAAACCTTTCTTTCAAGGGTTCCAAGAGCACATAGATACGGAGGTGTATTTGTGTCATGCCAAATATTTTGACTAATTTTTCCTAATAACAATATTTATAAAAAAATAAAAAATAAAAAATAAAAAATAAAAAAATAGATATCAATTAATTATATCATCATTCTTTTCGGTGCTAACACTTGTCTTAATCATTATTACTATTATTGTTTTGGCATTATTATCATTTTCTTGCAGTAGTTAAAAGGTCATCGTCAGACTCGTGACGTTAAACAAGCGCTTGATAGAAGGCAACCTATCACCTTTTCACCTTCTTCATCTCTACTATTCTCTATAACCTCGTTTTCTATTCTCTCTTTTCTAAACAGCTACAACTTCAAAGTAATCTGACAATGGAACAAACCCTTGCAAAACTTAAGGAAAGATTCCCTACACTTCCACGCAATGTGGTTGTAAAAATTTATAAAGCTCGAGTTTAAAGGTCAAAACTACTCACATATTTTAGCATTCCAGAGGATGTTCGTTGGCTTATTGAAGCAAAGGTACGTCTTTCTGGTGAATTACATAAGTCTTATATAAAATATTTGCCAGGTATGGGACATAGTTCTTATTCTAAAAATCAAAGAGCTAAGAGGATGGGAGTTTTCCATAAGTGTGCAAGATGGAATTGTGATACATGTTGTAGAAACCCTGGAATGGTATCTATAAATCGGGAGGACAAAATTAAATTTATAAAGGATGAACTGAGTAAAGAGAACTTGGATAACTTAATCCAAACTCTTGAGACACATCCATGTGGAACGGTTCAAGGAGTCCTTCTGAAATTATATGATCTATTTATTCAACAAAAAGAAAACTATAGCCTTGGGAATCTGGCGTTAAACGACCCTGTTTGCCAGTTTATAAGAAAACTGGATGGGTAGCAAAAACCTCGACTCATAGAAGGTGTTTAAGCCGTTACTAGACGTAAAACCAGAGGAAGATGTGAGCCATAATCACAACTACTGTACATATTTACTGTTGTTTTCAATGTTTTAATTTTCTGAATTCACTTTGTCTTTTAAAATTACCTATTTTTATTTTCTTCAATCATTTCTTTTCAAATTTCTTCATTACCGTCATTTATTTTTATATAATAATAATTATGTAAACTTTTTATCTTTCATCAATTATTTTATCTCAGTTTTCATCTATATAAGGGCGCATAGCTCTATATGGAAAACACAAAAAAAGATGAAAAAAATCAAATCCATTTGTGTGTTTGGTGGATCCAACAATGGTAACTGTAAGGAGTACCTAATAGCAGCTACTAAGTTGGGAAAACTATTGGCTGTGAAAGAAATAAAGGTCTTGTATAGGAGGAGGAGTACAGGGTTTGAGAGGCTACATGACACTATCTGCACTAGTTGAAGGAAGCAACGTCTCTAGTATCATCCTACATCATGTTGGTATTACACCAGCTATTGTTGTAGGAACTGAGGTAAAAGTTACAAGCATCCATCAACGAATGGGTCGTATGGTTATAGGTGCTGAAGCCTATATTGCACTTCCTGGAGGTTTTGGTACTTTTGAGGAAATATTTTGCATTGCATCATGGTGTAGCATGAACCTTCATAAAAAGCCATTAGGATTGTTAAATATTAATGGTTTTTATGACAGTTTGTTAATGTTTTTAGATAAAGCTGTGGAACAGGGCCTTATAACTCAAGATGATTGATCATTCATTCATGCTTCATCAAATGCAGATGAATTGATTGATATTTTGCAGAGCTTTTTACCCCAACCTCAACCCCTCTTGAAGCAAGATAAGGATCACATACACAAGTGAAAGAATCCAGAACCAGACACCACCCTTCGGTTATAACTTCTTTCTGACCTTTATCTATATTTTAAAAAAATAACTAAAAAAATTAAAAATTGAAAAAAAAAGAAAAAAATAGGCTGTGGAAATCATAAAAGACACTGAGGACAATATCTTGAATAAGTGTGGGGGGTCCGAGTTATATATATATTCTTATTTTTTTTGTGAGGGATAGACAGAGTAAAGATTAATTTGGGAAAGTTGCATCTAAAATCATAAAGATGCATCTTTGAGAACCAAAGTCTTGATATTGTCCTTCACTATATAGTGTCAGTATCACTTTTGTTTAATTTTTTTGTTTTAAAATAAAATTTTTTTTTATCACGAGTACTTTTGTTAGGATGGGCTGAGTAAAGAGTGCAAACTCTTGAGACGCATCCTCACAACAAAGCTCACTCAGATAACTATAATCGTTTCACCTTCCTTATCAAAACCATTTTTCATTAAAAAAATAAATAAAAAAAATAAAAAATAAAAACACATACACACACAACCACTATCTTTGCTTTAGTGTCGGGTATCATTTGCCTTTACCTTTACCACGATCATTTCCATCCGGCATCAACCATTCTGCAACCATAAACATCATCTTCATCAGCTTCCAGCCACCACACTTTGCCTTCATCCTTTTCTTTTAGATCGGAGCCACACCTTACCACTCATCAATCATCAGGTTCTTTATTTTCTCTTAATGGATGATATAGCGGAGTCTTTCTATAGGCATACGAATGAATTAAGATGTATGTTATTGGTCTTGATGCTACTCATGGTTGTGTTGATGATATTTTTCTTTTGGGTTCTAACACAAGTCCCATGAAACTAGGTTATATGACACAATCAAATTGTTCAGTTATACTAATCATTTCACATGCAATTGAACTGACCAATTTGTTATAGGTATCTTCATTACTAAGTGCCCTTGAAAAAAAAAAGTACAGAGGAAGAAGCATAAGGAACAAGATCCTGACACCAATATTTGGTTATGATTTATTTTTCCTTCTTTGTTTCTTGTTCACAAAAAAAAATCATCATTTCCAAGTTTTTCATTTTAAATTCTACATGCTTTTCACTGATTTTTTTTATTTTGTCTGAGTAATGAGTAATTACATCACTCTTGTCCAATATTTCATGACATGTTGTGAATAATTTCCTTGCATATTAATTTAATAAGTTGTTTGTGAAGATCAAATTGTATATGAATTGTGATAGTTTGACCACCCTCGGTGAGATTTTGAGCTTAATTGGATGGACCAGATTATGCTATCTTTCTTTTGTTTTTGATTGACCCTTATTTGTTAGTATTCTAGAACTTCACTTGTTTCTTTTTGATGTATTATGTTCCATATGCATGCTTTGATATGATTAAGGCCATTTTTGTTTTAACCAAACACTAGCCATATGCCTTACCTTACATACTTTCCATTGTTACCCACGTTGAGCCTA
Organism: Clitoria ternatea; assembly: GCA_037962975.1. Classification (NCBI taxonomy): domain Eukaryota; kingdom Viridiplantae; phylum Streptophyta; class Magnoliopsida; order Fabales; family Fabaceae; genus Clitoria; species Clitoria ternatea. The sequence goes on from CM075672.1 coordinate 221,485,112, forward strand.
TATCCATTTCTTGATTCAGCCACATAATTAGCCAATAGCCCAAAAAAAACATGATCACCCTTGCTTAGGAATTGATTAGGAGTTTTGGAATTACTATGAATAAAGATTCTTGATGATTGTGGAAATGTACCTAAGATATATGTTGTTTCATTGTTCAAAAACAAAGTAAAAAAATAATAAAAAAAAGAAAAAAAAGAAAAAGAAGAAAAAGAAGAAGTGGTGACTATATGTATGAAAATAATCAGGAGGATTTATTCTCATGTTTTATCCTCCATTATGTTTCATTTTGCTAAGTCTTGAGTTTTAAAATGAACTTCCACAATCATTGAATCACTTACTCCATTACTCTTTTTCAACCCTAAGTTTAGCCATACTATTTCATTTTATCCACCCTATATCACCTTGGCCCCATTACAACCTTAATAAAGTCCTTTTGATCTCTGCATGCATATGTGTTCAAATATAGAAATTAGAAATTTGTCAAGCCTATGGTAGTGCTAATTTATTTGGGTGATTTTTGAGAGTATACACAAACCCAAACAATTGAGATATAGAGAGCATGAAGAGAACATCTATCACATTTTCATCCACTCTTTGATTTGATCACTCAATTTGTGAAACTAGTATGTAATGCTTCTTATTCACACTTATCATGACTTCTTGATAAAAGGGATGATGTGTATTACTTATTATTTTAGACTTCAAAAAAAAATCAATTTGAAAAAAAAACCTTTTTCTGTTGTTTCTCATTTTAGATTTTGGTTTGGTTTTGCCCTGGAGTGCAAAAGCTTAAGTGTGGGGGAATTTGATAAATCAATTTTAATACACTTCTTATAGTTTTACACTTGGGGTTTATTATATAATTACTATGTTTAATAATAGTATTTTAATTAAGTTTTATGTTGTTTAGTTAAATTGAAGTATTATGTATATATGTTTCAATTTTCGTTTTTTTGTATGTATCTTGAGTATCTTGCCTTATTTTGGCCATAACTTGGGCTTTTGTGATCCAAATGGGCTAATCTTGGAGCCCATGGAAAGCTAAGACAGAGGGCTACATCATGATGATCAGATTTGGTTATTTTGCATCTGAAAAAAATAAAGAAATGGAGCTTGAATCAATCAGCCCTCATGTGTCCCACCAGCATTGACATAGTTCACCAAAATACACATATCTGGAGCTGTAGATGTCCAAATGACCTCCTTCTTGCGCCAAATTCTCAATAAGACAGAGATCTAAAACTTTCATGTTGAAGGTTTTGCAAATTCGGCCATCTAGAAGGTCATATTGGACACGCAAGGTGGAGAAGATAAAGAGGAGAATGAATTTCAATACCTACCATTATCTTCTTTTGAATTATTGTAATTTCAAGCCCACCAATGTTGAAAAAATGCATTAATAATTAGAAAATGAATGTATAGTATCATTATATCTTGCCTATAGATAGATGCTTGAAGTTGTAAGGAAGATACACAAGAAATACATAAGAAATACATGCTTTAGTTTTCATTACATTTCTATATCTTTGCTTTAGTTTCTTAAGTTTTAGTTCTTTCTCTTGCTTTATTTCCTTGTTCTATATTCAATCCCTCAAGTTATGGTTTTCATTTCCCTTACTCAATATCAAGTAAGTTAATTTTATTATTTGTTATTTACTTTTATAATCAAAGTTATAGTTAATTTAATATTAGCTTTCATTGTTAAAACTTATCATGGAAGCTTAATCTTTTAAAATCAACTCAAGGAATTTAATTTTTCTTTATATTAACTTTGAGTTCTTGCTCTTAATATTTTGATTGAAGATAATTACTTTTCTTTGTTTCTCAAATATTTATGATGGTAGATTATTTAAGTATATAACCGATTGGTATATAATTAAACAATCTATAATCTAAATTGATGTTGGTTGGTTAATCAATAATCAATTTGAGAACAAAGATTAAGTCACTAAATAAGAGATTTCTATTTAGTTTCTTAACTCAATCAAACTATGGTTTTAAAGTTATTTTAGTAATTAATAAGAATATATCGATTGATTATTCTTATTAGTTCATTAATTCAATTCTAGAAGATTTTCTAGAATATAATCATTTATGGATTCCAAATGATTCAAGGTTGAGAAATTAATTATATTTAATCATATTTGTGATCAATGATTAGTTAACTAAAGATTTATTAATTCCTTGGGTTGGTTGTTTCTAAATTTGATTATTCTTACTCATAAATTTACGTTTTGCACTATTTATAATCACTTAATTTTCCTTTCAATCTCAACACAAACCTCCCCTTTGTTATAATTAAATTAAGTGTAACTAATTGAACTAAGGTCCTCGAGAGACGACTAAGGTTGTTCACCTTATACTATATTAATTTAACTTTTTATTTGACCTGACAACGACAGCGTGTCAGGTATCGACCCTAGTCAGGGTTTGAAAAGGAAATAGCGTAGTTGATGGAATTTATTATAATTGATGTGTTATAATGAAGTTTGAATTCATGACTAAGAAGTCTGAACCCCATATAATTTGTTAATAATATACATCAAGACTCTTAGCTAAAATAAAGTTTGTATATTTGTTTATCTAACTAGTCTGTTCAAGTGTGACAGAGAGTTCGTAGAACTCTATCTACAAAGATTAGAGGGAGTCTGTATAATTCAAATCGTTCCTGAAGTAAAGAAGTCTGTACTCAATCAAAGCTTCAGTGAATCAATTCATTTTGAAGCTACAAACCACGAGAAGCTCTCTCATTCTTCAAGTATTTGAAAAAGTATCTTTCTTTTCCAAATGAAAAAGTTGCATGAACTTTCGTATATCATCCTTGTGCCTATCATCAAAAAGGAAATTAACGGAAAAGTTAAAAGGCACACACTCACATATATCAAGAAAACTGTCTCACGTATCTCAAGGTGTCAGGAAAAGCTGAACATACGCAGAACAGATAGCCTAAGGTCAACTGCTATAAAGTATACTTGTTTACTCAAAGTGCAATGGATCTTTTGTTAAGGAAATCCAGTTAAAGACTATCGAGGCAATCCAGTTAAGGAAATTTCTCTGAAGCCTGTCTCTACACTCGTTGACAGCACAATCCTCGAAGAGACTAACATCCTTCAAGCTGAACCAACGATTATCTCAAGAAGGACTATAAATACAAGAAGCTTTAAAATCAGAACAAGATTATTGCCTTATTGCTTAACTCTATTTGATTTCTCTCAAAAACCAAAGTCTGAAGGACTTTTCTTGAAAGTTTCTAAGTTCTTATATTTCACTACTTAAGTCTTTTTCGTAGTTCTGCTTCTAACAGACCTTGACTTATAGTAGTCTGTAACTTAGTGTACCTGTGTAATCATTTCATATCTTTGTAAGTTGAGTTATCTATTGTAACACCAAAAACTCATTATCTCTACTTTCTATAAGATCTAGTGTGTTGCCAGAGTCTGTTAGTATGGGAAACACTTGTGTTCTAAAGAGGCTTTTGAAAGAATACTTGGGTTTATAGCCAGGAATGGCTCTTTGAAACAATACTTGGGTTATAAGCCAGAAGTGGCTGGAGTCAAGAATACTTGTTGCACTGGGCTGGTGCAGATATTGTAAAGGTGCTTTTTACAATAGTTAAAATCCTTCGGTCTGAAGGGATTAGACGTAGCTTTTACTTTGGAGTGAACCAGGATAATTCTATTGTGTGCTTCTCTATCTTTTTCCTTGGTCTGTTGAATTATTATATTGCTTAGGTGGTCTGTATGTTTTCAAAAAAGAGTTTAAGACTTATTCAACCCCCTCTTTTAAGTCTAACTCTGTACCATCATGATGAAATTTAGGAATTTAGTTATGTTGATGCAATAGATAATAATATGAGAAATTATATGAGATGAAAATGAATGATAGTATGATATTAATTGATGAAATAGAGAAACTATGATTTCAAAAAATATATAAGCTACGTTGATTAATCTATGGTATATGATGAATAAGATTGTATGAATTACGATTTGAATTATATATTGTTAATTGATGAATAAAAGAATTGGCGATTTTTAGAAATATACGAATTTTGTTCATTAGCTAATGGCATACGGTAATTTGTCTTGCATGAGTTATGTGTTAATTGTCTGGTGTATTTGTAATTTAAATTGAATGATGGATTCCTGAATTATAGAATGAAATGTAGGTGTTGAGCATGATGATTGATATTTATGATAATTATTAGTAATGTGGTGATTAAAGATGGCATAATTTAGTACTTGGGGCCTGGTCTATGTGGCCGCCTTTTTTTGTTGTTGAAAATTGATACTTGATGATGATTTAATAATATGAGCTATTTTTTTATTCTGGGTCAGGTCTGTGTGGCTGCCTTAAATAATTAAAATGTGAGGCTTTTATGCCATTTAATCAAAGAGAAAGAAAATTTAAAATAAATTTATGTGATTGTGTGGTTGAGAATGGTCGACGGTATGTTTTGCCCCTCGCTTTTGGGTCCCGTGGTCAAGCAAGACCCAGTTGAGCTACCCAGTGGTCAAGTAAGACCCAGTGGTTGAGGTGGAGAGCCAAGTCGGGCTCGGCGAACCAAGTCGGGTTCACAGGGTGTCAAGTAGGATCCCCAACTGAAGGCCGATCCTTTTAGTATCTGGATATTAGGGTGTCATTATACTTCATTAAGAGTCAATTGTGCCTGGCATGATTTTGAACTCATGATGATAATGATGTGGCGATTATTGAATTAAATGACATCTTGAAATTAAGTAAATTCCTATGAATGTATATATGAGATTGGTGATGATCAGATGGATTCATGATGATACAAACATGATGATGTGTATTTGATAACTGTTGGTACAATTGAATGCCCTTGATGTTGATATATGTATTGTTATATAAGATGGCGTGTTCTGATGATTATTAATTTAGACGACGCAATTGAATGAATTTGAAACTAGATTGATATATGTAATGTTGACATGGCCCGGTAGGGCTTACGGTAAATTTTAGTATGGCGAGGTGTTAGTGATGATCGAGAGTATGTGTATATGTAAAACTATGTGGAGTGGGATTGAGTGTTGGTGATTGATGAAATATATTGAACTGTATATATGTATATTCCGTTTCATATTAACTATGATTTATAGTGATGATAATATGATGGTATTTATTGGTGATTGTCGATTTAGATAAAGTAATTGAAAGTAAAACATTATTAGTGTGTACGAGAGTATGGATGGCCCGATGACTTGTGATGACTTTAGTGATCAAATCTTATTGATGTCAAATTGTATACAAGATTGAGTATGATATCAGATGAAATAATGAGAAATTAAAAGGAGGTGAGAGTGAATAAGGTTAAGTTTTACCCTTTTCACTATTTTGTGAGTTCTATGTCAATTATAATTACCAATACTCACCCTTGTTGTGGTTTATTTTCTTTTTAGTACCCAATGACAGGAGGTCACAAATGCTCCAGAGGGATGCGCCAAGTGAAGAGCAGATGCCAAGGAAATAGATGGAGGTTATATAATTGTTGTAGTGATGACTTTGGTGAATTTGATAAATTTAATTGTGATGTATAAGTCTTGAATTTAATTGTGTGGTGATAATCTTGACAAAGTTTATATTTGTAGTAATGTGTGTTGTGTGATGGAGTTTAAAATCACGGCGATTGATAAATGTTGATATTGTGTGTTTGGTTTAAACTAGTCGGTGATGATGGTGTTTTAATGCTTATGTGTGAAAGGTTGATGATGATAAATTTAGGTATGAGATTAGATGTATGTGTAACATCCCTCGTTTGTGTGTGATGGGTCCTCAGACCAAAGGTTAGATAATGGTATGTGTGTGCTCTGTGATGTGAATATTTGGGCTTTGGCCAAATTTATTTGATATATATATATATATATATATATATATGTGTGTGTGTGTGTTTTAGAAGTTGTTGATAAATAATTAAATTACAAAAAATATATTATTATAATATGTGTGGCAATAGATGTGGTAAGTTGTGTGGTTGGCCTAACCAAGTAATGGATAGGTCAGCATACAACCAAAGACTATTCATACCCTGAGCAAGCATTAGAGTGAGGTTTGGTGGTGATCTTGGTAAGTTTAAAATACCCGGGTGGTGCTTGTATTGAGATTAGAATAAATTTCTTATCCCTTTGTGATTTGTGTGTGAGCATGTTTCACTGATTCTGACCCAGTAAGTGTCATAGGGGTCTGATCAAAGTCATTCTTGTTTTTGAGTGTCTGTATTAAAAAATGTGACATTTTCCGTGAAGAACTCGAGGCCCGACTCCAAGTGGTTTGATACCTGGAATTTATTTAAGAATTAAAGTCCGGTAACTTGTTTTATGTTTGAACACCCTAAAATATTTTAGGTCTATCTCACTCTACAGTTATCGGAATTAAATGATTCTTGTCCACAAATTTCTGTATCAAAATTTCTATAACTCTTATGTTGATCTCCAAGTCCAGTTCTTGCTAGATCAACACGAGTTTTGAAATTAGTATATTGATTCTGGAATTCTCTAATTTAATTGACCCATTTTCAGTATTTTTGGGTTTTCTCTTTTGTACACCATTGAAATCGAAGGATTCTTTTTTGTTATTTCCTAAATTTACACATCTACAACTTTCATAAAGAGTCCAAAAGCTAATTCCTTGTGTATTTTCCCAGCAATTTTTCTAAGCACGCTTACCCATAATTAATTTCAAACTTGAACAATTTTAGTAATTGAGGCATATCTCCCACTCCCGATATCGTATTTTTATGTGCTTTAGTTTGTTTGGAAGAGGAAACGAAGATCTACAACTTTTGTGTTTTGAGTTTTTCATAATTATGGCTGCATCATAAAATTATAATTTTTGTAAGTTTCTGCCCATAAAATGCGCCACATTATCTTTCCACTCATATTTAGCCCTATAAGCTTATGACACCTTGTGCCATGTGTCCCCTCACCATTGGACTGAGTCTCCCGTTAGAAATTTCAGGAACCTTGGCTTAAAGAGCAAACATTTGCTCTGTTTTCTCATTCCCTCATGGTGCCGTGACATTCTCTCATTTTCTCTAAGGAAGCTTTTGCAAAATTCTTAAGGAAGCTCACCATTTCCTCTTGATCCCTCCTTATGATTCCATCACCATCTCTCAGCACTTCATTTCCCTTAATCTAAACCTTGATCAAGCACCATTCTCCCTCTTTGTTGCATGTTGAACCCGCGGGTGGAGGAGACAAAATTGGTGCCATTCTTGCTCTTCCTTTGCTGTGAGCTACCCAAGAGGAGTAAGCTCTTATATTTCTCATGAATTTAACATGCATGGGATTAGTGAAATCTTCCCTAAGGTTTTCACTATTTAGGGGTTCCAAGAACCACCTTGTTTCCAAGGATTTAGAGGCTGAATTTATACTTGAAACCATATGCAAAAGTGAAGGATTTATTAAAATGAAATGGTGTTCTTGGAACTACCCTTGGTCGTGACCTTGCCTTTATTTTCTTTTAATTTTTATGGTTAATTTCAGCATTTGATAATGGTTATTTGGTGCTTGTGGCGTAAAGGTGAATGACCATGGTGATGATGTTTTTAAGATGTACTTGCATGTGCTTGCTTTGTGAATGAAACTTTAGTTTGCTTGTGGTCTCTTGGCCATGATGATGATGTTCTTAAAAGTGCACTTGTATGTTGTTCAATTGTTAGAAATTTTTAGCTTGCTTTACTGTCCCTTGATCGAGGAATAATGCTTGATGATTCATTGATTTTAAACAAAATAACAAAATTTTTAAGCTTAGGAATATGGTTAATCATATTGGTAAAGTGATGTTTTGCAAAACCCCCTTAGTCATGAATGATTTATGGTGTTTTCCTTGAAGGTGTTGAAGATTAATTGGTGTTTTAGTATGATGACGGCAGATAGTTTTAGATGTAAAATACTTGTTATATTACTTGATTTAGTTTTAAAATTTTCAGTTAAGAGGCTATGTTTAGCAAAATAAAATTTTTGTGATGCTTTAGTAATTTATGTTGTTGTGGCTGAATGGTGAACATGGGCATATATTTTCTTGAATTAATAATGATTAGAAGTGTTGAAAATAAACCTATGTAATGTTATGGAATGAGTGATGTGTAGGTTGTTAATGTTTGATATGTAATGTTATGATTGTGTGGGTGGACTTTTGATGATTAAAAATTGTTGAGAATTTAACCATGAATAATTGAAGTTGTTGACTATTTAGAAAAGAAATCAAAAGTCTGAGTGTTGGCAGGAACCTTAGTTTGAAAGAAAATAAATTATGGATTTTGGATTGTGAATTTTCAGGTGAAATGATGGGGTAAAAGGTTGTTGTTAACTTAATACCCACTAAACATGAAAATTGATGTGTAAATCTTACCTAGGTTTGAGGAAGAAAATATAAATGGCCTATTGTGGTGATTGTCCTTATTAAGTTGAATTTTGTGTGTTAAAGCGAAGAAATGTGGGATTTGAGATCTTGGTAAGACAAGAATTTAGTTTTTTTGTTATAGTATTTATAAATTTATTTGATGAAATTATTTAAGACAGGTTCTTTAGGTGAAGATCGATGGAAAATTAAATTAAGTTTTTCCTAAAAACTTAAAATGAAGAAAAATTATTATTTTGAATCAGATTCTTTTAAGGTTACAGTTTCTGTTGAGTTAAGAGTTGTAACTATCTATTGACACTGGATTTTTAAGTAAACAAATTTTCTTTTAGTTTCAGGCCTTAAAAGGTATCTGATCTGACCGATGTATGGGTTATAGAGTACACCTTGCACAACTAGTGTCTAAAGTAACCTTCTCACTCTGTTTTACACCGTCTCAGTGGAGTTTGATATTATACACATAGGTCCAATGAGAACTCTGTGTTCTTCTTGTTAAGGTGGGACTCTGACTCAATTCCAACCGTGGTTGATGGGACATACCAGAGGTATACTTGGAAAAGGGGCTCCGATGCTTAACCTAGTACAGTTATTATAGGAAATAAAGGGATTATGGAGGTTTCTAAGTGTTGTAAGTATTGTTCTTATTAATTAATTAATGAGTTATATTTATAGAACTTCCCTGAATGCATAGGGTAATTTGACCCTCTTATCAGTGAATAGTGGCTATAGTCTTTGCAAGAATAAGCTACCCATATGCGTCTGACTTAGACTCAGATGTCAGCTTTCTTGACCAGAGCCATGTTCATATATCCATACTGAGACTCAATGATTACATCAATTCTTGAATAACTCGTTTAGTGCTTTGGTTTAACTTAGCATTTGTTTCATGTTCTGCATTTTCCCGGTGTCACTTTGCCATAGGGACCGGGTATACACATTGGATCATTTTGCCCTCTAGCTTGTTCTTGCGATGGCGTTGTAAGAACGAGCTACCTTTACACTTTGGAACCTAACCTGTTTGATGCTTTCATGTTGTAACCGATATGTTAATTTTTAAACTGATGTTGTCATGCTTAAATGGGTCCTTAATCTGTGATTAAGGTTAATTAAGTGTCGTTGAGTGCTTGTTGGTTGTGTTCGTGGCAAGTTATCTACTACCCGTAGCAGCATATATAAAAATAGAGTGTCGTCATTCCACTAAGGGATGGTTAATTTTAGTAAATATAATTCAAACTATTATGGTGGGAAAGGTATATAAACATCATGATGAAATAAGTAGACAAGAAATAAAACAAATAGATGGATATAAACATGTGTAAACGATAATGGTTCAAGAGAAAATTGATAGTAAAAAACTAGGACTGGATTTCATTTATCTCTCCCTCCGATACACTGTATATACTTATCTAAATGGTTTTCAAAATATTACTTTTTACATCACAATCAAAGTCATTTGTATCGATCCTTTGACTATGAAATCCATTAGAATATTCCCAAACTGTTGATCCCTTAATCACTTTGAAAACATCCCAGCGTTAAGAGCGATTGTTTCGATGTTCATTTGGTTGATTATTATTCCTAATAATTAGCGCAACAAGCATTCCATTTAGATCTATTTTCAAAAGTCATTTTCCAACAACCCAAGAAAACTAAAATAAAGAAGCTATTGATCAGATAGATTCATACATTAAGCATAAAATGAAAAGCCAAAAACAATAGAATGAAGGTACTAAATATATAAATATATAACAAGCGTATGTCGAGTTCGAATCAATTACATCCAATTCCAAAGGAACGTTTAGCTATTACAACAAATCAAAATAGTGAAAAAATGAAGAGAAAAACTTCCTAAGGTCTTCAATGGAGGACGAGGAAGAAGAAGTGATGCACCTGTGCCAAAAAAAATCCATAAAATTTCTAAGTTTCCCTTTTTATATCAGTCAACTCGCTCAAGTGAGTTAAAACTCGCTTAAGCGAGTGAGCATTCTTCACCCTGAAGCAAGCTTTGGCATATAATGTTTCCCTCGATAATGCTCAAGCGAATTCCTCCTTAATACTTTCTGGATGAATCTCGCTCAAGCGGATACAAGGTCGCTCAAGCGAATTCTGACCAGATTTGGTGGATATCAACTAGTATGACTGTGTTTACTCCATATACTAACCGAAATAGATCTTCTCCTGTAGATGAGTGGGGTGTGGTACAGTAAGCCCAAAGGACATGACATAACTTATTCGCCCATTCTCCTTTTGCATCTATGAGCCGCTTCTTTAGCCCTTTCAAGATTTTTCTATTTGTAACCTCAGCTTGCCCATTAATCTGACGGTGTTCAATAGATGAAAATACTTGTTGAATTTGAAGCCCTTCGAGGAGGCTTACGAAGTTAGCGTCTGTGAACCGTGTCCAATTGTCAGTAATAACCCTTCCCGAAATGCTAAACTTGGTGATTATGTTTTCATACAGGAATCTACGAGTCTGGGCAGATGTGATGTGTACAACTGCTTCTGCATTAATCCATTTCATGAAGTAGTCTACTCCTACAATTAAGTATTTGACCCCGCCTAGGGCTTTTGGAAATGGGCCTAAGATATCCATGCCTTATTGATGAAAATGCTAAGGGACAGCCAATGTGAAAAGTTCAACTGCTGGGACATGGTGCTCATTGCTATTCTTTTGGAAAGTATCACATCTTTTAACATATTAGATGACGTCTTTGGTCATTGTTGGCCACTAATATCTTACCCATAGTATCTTTCTTGATAAACTCTTTCTGCCGTAGTGGTGACCACATGTTCCCTCATGTACCTCAGCCATTACCTCATCCACCTTTGCTTCATTTAGACATTTTAAGTAAGGAGCCGATATTCCTCTCCGAAATAAGCTTCCATCAACCAGGACGAATTTTGGTAATTCCTTCTTTATTTTCTTCTTTTTAAGGGGGTTCGTTGGGAGTTGTCGACTTACCATATATCAGATGATTAGAACTACTCAGGAATTGTCAGGATGAGTTTGGGACTAGATGGCGCAGATTCTGGTTTGGGCCGATATGCTTGGGGTTGCTAAGGTGCTTTAAATGACCGTAGTCGTGGAACCTACCTTTTTGGTGCTTGCCAACCGAGATAAGACATCGGCTCATAATTGTCTTCTTTTGGGATATGTTTGTACTCTAACTCCCTGAATTTTTCTCCCAATTCTTTTACCATAGCCAAATGTTACTGCAACAACGGTTCTTTAGCCTGATAACTTCCATTAATTTGTGAGATTACCAGTTATGAATCGTTGTAAAGCACAATAGTTTGGGCTCTTACATCTAAAGCTGCTCTCAACCTTTCCAAGTAGGCCTCATGCCCCGCCTTTTTGTTTGATGTTTTAAAATCAAAGCTGAGAGAAGTCTCTGTACTTAGTCTATCTTTACTCTCACAACGACACCGACTCCATACCCTTTTGAATTTGAGGACCCATCAACATAAATGACCCAATACACTCGTAGTGCCATAGGTGTTTCTCCAGTCAGCTCTGTGACAAAATCTACCAAGACTTGAGCTTTTATGGCTGCCTTAGGCTTGTAGGAAATATCAAACTCTAAAAGCTCAATAGCCTATTTAATCATTCTTCCTACTAAATATGGCTTGTGGAAGACTGCTCGTAATAGGAGATCGGTTCTGATGACAATAGGGTGAGTATGAAAGTACTGTCTTAACCGCTGATATGTCCATACCAAAGCCAACACGACTTTTTTGAGCTTCTAATACCGGTTCTCGAAGCTCTGAAGTACTTTCCCAACAAAGTATACCGGTCACTATCCTTCAATGGTTTCCTTTACCAGAATTGCTCCCAATGCCTCTTCTAATACTGATAGATAAAGAAATAGCTGCTCGTCTGAGTTTAGTTTTGTTAACACTGGGGGTTTGTAAGCACCTCCTTCAGACCTTGGAAAACATTCTCCTGCTCTTCTCCCTATTCAAACTTCTTATTTTTCTTCAAGATTTTATATAACGGGACGGACCACTGTGCTATTTTGGGCATGAACCGGGACAATGTTGCGACTTTCCTATTTAAGGATTGAACTTCTCTTACGCTAGTTGGACTTATTCCTTGATCACGTTACATTTGTCTAGATTTGCTTCAATCCCTATTCGGGTCAACATAAATTTCAACAATCGTCTTGTATGGACCGCGAAAGTGCACTTCAGCAGATTTAGCCACATATTATACATCTAGACCCTCTAAAAAATCTTCCTTAAATCTTCAACATGGTTTCCCGTAACTGGGGCTTTGGTAATTATATCATCCATATAGACTTCAACCGTTTTGGAATGCATTTATTCAAACACTTTATCCATCATTCTTTGATAAGTGGCTCTGGCATTTTTGAGTCTAAATGGTATAACCGTATAACAGAAGACTCATTTATCATTTAGGAATGTCATCTTCTTCTCATTACTATTCCATATCGGGATCTAATTCTAACTAGAATATGCGTCCATAAAAGATAAGAACTGGTACCCTAAAGAGTTATCCACCATCTGATCAATACTGGGTAATGGATACGGGTCCTTTGGACAACACTTATTCAAGTTTGTAAAATCTATACATATTTGCCATTTGCTATTAGCCTTCTTCACCATTACGACATTAGAGACCCAAGAAGAGTACTGTATTTCCCTAATGAATCTGACCTTCAATAGCTCTTTGGTTTGCTCGTATATCGCCTGTTCCTTGTCTGGACCCAACTTTCTCTTCTTTTGAGCAACTACCCTTGACTCCAGGTACACTTCTAGCTTATGCCAATAGAAATTTAGGACGATACTAGGCATATCCGTTACGGTCCAAGCAAATAAATGTTTAAATTCCCTTAACAAATTCACCAACTGCTCCTTCATACTTTCCTCCAAATAATCATTAATCCCGATAGTTCTGTTAGGGTCTTCATCCAGGAAAATTATTTTTATTCCTCCTTCTGGTGTGGGCTTTTGAGGATTTACCAAATCAGCTATTAACTCCTCCCTAGAATCTAATTCAATTAAATCGCTTCCTTTTAATCGACTCCTCCACCATAGTCATTTGGACACTAAGGTTATAAAAATACCTCACCATTTGTTGATCTCTTCTAACTGAAGAAAGCTGATTATCCTTATCAATGAACTTTATCAGTAAATAGGGCATTGAGACCATGGCTTCTAGTGCGTTTAGGGACGGCTTTCCCAGGATCCCGCCGAAAGGGGACTTCACATCGATCACCAAAACGCGGGTCTGAACTGTCTTGACCTCGGTTCCCCTTCAAATGTTAACCTTGTATCCAAATAGCCTTTGGCAGGCTGCTTGGCTCTATTGAACGTAGTAAAGTCTTACATGTAGGGCTGCAAGTCAAAGTCTGGCAGTCTCATCTTCTTGAAGCATTCATAGAAAATTACATCACTAGAACTTGGTCTACCAACATCCTCCGAATCGTCTTGTTTGCAACCACAGCTTCAATGACTACTGAACTGTTCTTTACAGGGGGTGTAGAAGTGTGCTTGTAGAACAACTCAAAATATACATATAAGTGTGTTTTGATACAAAGCAATGTATGTATAAATGTAAATACAAAGAGTCTTCGTATGTTGAGGCGGAGTGTAATGTACTGCGAGGCGATGTCACAGTCCGCCTGACGGGATCTACGTTGCCTTGACCCGATTGGGGGTGGTACCTGCAATCGTTCTCCGACGCTCAAGTCAGTATTTCAGAATACTTAGAGACTTAGAAAGACAATCAGAGAGAACTATGCAAGTAAGAGAGTGTAAGGTTCAGAGAATGGGAAAAAGATCCCTTATACCTTTTCAAGAGAGGTTTATATACCTGTCACGGGTGCTGCATTATTGGTAGGACCCGCTCCTTGTCTCCAGGCATAATGCTGAAAAGGTAGTGGGTCCCTGCGCCGTTTACTAGCACCATTATTGTAGTAGGTATCACAACTTGTCTGGAAAGCGTTAGTGCTTTAATATTTTATTGTTATTTCCCTTTATGCGTGACAGCGTGATTCCCATTATTAACCTCTCAAGACAGAGTCGATCTCGTGCCGGGGTTGTGAGTATGGGCTCGCTACGCAGTGTGGGAAATTCAGTATTCCGCCTGAGTTGAGCCTATGGCTTGGCGGAGTAACAACTTTGGCGAGGTTACATTCCTTGACGGAGTAACATGCCTGGGCGGAGTTACGTTCCTTGGCGGGGTAACGTGCCTGGGCGGAGTTATGAACCTTGGCGGCGTTACTTGCCCTGGCGGTGTGCACCCCGTATTGTATTTGTAGTGTATTTGAAAAATACTTCTCTTTATTCCAAATGCTGATCTGGCAGGGCATTGAAGCCATGCTCTCGGGGGCCGGTGTTAGGACCGGATCATATGCCCCCTAGCTTGTTATAGTGACTGGCGGAGTCACTTTAATAAGCTACAACACTTAAGTTTAGCTTTTGTAGGCATGGGTTTAGGCGGCATTTGCCAGTTCAGGATTTGTGGACAAGTGCTTTCGTGCATTTATTAGCTGTCATCACTTGTCACGCCTGTCATTAATGCGCCTCGAAACCACGTTTTTTGTTCTTCAGTCTCCTATTGCCACGTATGCCCTCGTAACGGTTGCCATTCTAATGATGGGACATAAATGCGCGTGATGGCAATTGAGAACCGTTTTCGAGGTTATTACCGTGGGCCTTGGATTTTGAAAACGTGGCCCATGAAATATCTGCCCTTAGATATATCTATTGGTTTCAGTAAAAAAGGAACCGTCAGTGGGGTAAATCCAACGGTTGTAAACGCATAAGTTTTTTAGAACCGTTGATAAGATTTATCTGACGGCTGCAAACACATCTTCGAGATACCTGATGATTCGCTTATTTTCCCCCCAAGCCATGCCTATAAATAGGTAAACTTTCAGAAGGGGAATGTTTTGTTTCATCTCTCTCTTTGTATTTGTTTGCTGAAAGAGTTTTTGCTACTCTCTTGCGAGTTTATTGGTGTTTGGAGTTCTTCTATCTTTCAGAAGCTTAAGGTACTTGCTTCTTCTTCTTCTTTGCTTCTTCATTTCCTTTGGGTTAGCTTTGTTTCCCCTTATTGTGTGTTTGTAAAAAGGAAGATGAGAGGAAAGAGGGCAGGGTCACGTTCTAGGGTTTCTGTTCGTCCCATGTTTTCTGACATTGAGAGTGGAGATGATGCTTTTTATACTGGGAGGGACTCGACGTTTTATAGCAGCGTGGAGTACTTTAGTAATGCTGTACATTCATTTGTGTCAGGAGGTGTTTCCCATACACAAGTGCTGACTATGGCCGAGTGCAGAAATGTTGTATTGCATATGTTGGATTGGGAGAAAACACTCGAAAATGACCCTTACTGTTGGGTTGAGGAAGATGTCAAGGATGCTTCCTCTCGACATGCGACGACAAGCGGAGGGGTAGTGGAGTTGTCTGTTCCTGTTTGGAAGGACGAGAAGTATGAGGATAGGTTCATCGTCCGTTCACCCAAGACGTATGAACGGGTCTGCCATCGTCCTTAGGATAATCGTACCATATATATGTACGATATTCTGTTCACCCAGTTAGGGGTGCGCTTCCCATTGAATAAATTCCAGATGGGTGTGCTCAGGTTCTTGGATTGTGCCCCCTCCCAGCTGCATCCGAATGGATGGGGAATAGTGCGCAGCTTTGAGGTAATGGCTGAACATCTGGGGTTTACGCCTACAGTGGCGTTGTTTTTCTCCTTCTGCCGCATTATGAGGAGAGTAAATATGAAAACCGGTGGCATGGGTTTTGTGACTCTCCGGGCGGAGCCAAAGATTCTAAACTTTAAGGCGTTTGCTGACTCCGCCAAGGAAGGCGGACTTCACTTCAGGATGAGTTTTGTGAAGATATCCGTCAGGAAGGACAAACCTGTTTTTTGGCGGAATAAGGAGGGTGTTGATAAATTCCCAGTGGCATGGACGCATGAGCACTTTCTCTTAACCAAACAAGCATATGAAGTTGAGGAGGGTGCTCTATCGGCGGCGTCTGTGGAAGTACTCCGGATGTTGAAAGAGTACAACTCCGTCCACAAGCTGATTCTTTGTCGAAGGCTGCTTGGGCGGGATGCTCAAGGATACTTGAGTAATATTATGAACAATTGCAATGTGATTGAGTATTTCCTCTATCTTGCATTTTCTAACTGAATCCTCATTTTGTTATTTTGCAGGAGAAATCGCGGAGTTCCCTGGGATGGACCGTATTAAGCAGATGCAAATGAGCCGCAGGGAAAGGAACGCGGAGAATAATGTGCAGCCCAGGAGGAGTTTGACTGCTGCTCTCACAAAGACCCTTCCCTTCCCTGTCTCCACCAACATAGCAAATTTTGAAGGTGGTGCAGGATCTTCAGCAGCTGCTGTTGAAAGGCGTTCTAAAAAACGCCAAGAACCAGAAGCTGCTGAAGAAGAAGAGGAAATAGACCTCCAGCCTTTGCAAAGAAGGAGGACTAAGGGCAAGAAGAGGGCTGAGGCGGGGACGTCAATTGATGCCGCCATTGATTTGGAGGAGACTCCGGAAGTACCTGTTGTGGGTACTTCTGCTGCTACGGGCGGAGCTGAAGGCATTCTCGAAGAAGATGTCGGGGGGGAGCAAGCGGAGGGATTCCAAGCTACTTCTGACCAAGGTATGGGGGACGAGACAGAGAGAATTCAAATTTCCCCAGTCCGCCCGTCTGAGGATCCCGCCCTGAGTTTGACCACTCGAGGTACAGCAGTTTTCCCGATTGATGTGCCAGGGGAATCATCCAGGCGGTTGGTCTCTTTGCCTGAGGCGGGGTCTCGCTTGAATCCCTTTCTGTACTTCACGAATATAGGATCCCGCCAAGCAGAGAGGCGTGATCCAGAATACATCCTCCGCCCCGACATCGACTTTGACGAGATTCCGGAGGGAGCAGCAGCTGCGAGGTGGCACCTTGCAGAGATAGATGGTTTCCTGGCCTCTGTCCCTCGGATAGCTGACGTTGCTGCCGAGGCCAACATGTTCCAGGCGTCTTATCACGAGTCTGTGGAAAAGATTCGTAGCTTGGAACATGACAATGAGCAGCTGTCGGAGGTGATCAAGGCGAAGGATAAACGTCTTGACACCGCCGATGCTAACACCAAGAAGCTGGAGGAGGAGCTGGCTCGGGTGAGAGCTGATAACGCTTTGCTGGAGAAGCAGGTCTCCGGCTTAAAAGAGCAAAACAAAAAACTGGGCGAGGAGGTGAATGGCCTGACCCAGGTGAGGGCTGACAATAATCAACAGATCTCAGACTTAATTCAACAGAAGCAAAAGTTGGGCGAGGATGCAAGTGAGCTCCAGCAGAGGTTGATTTTTCTTGAACTTGATAAGGCCACTGCTGAAGATACCTGGGTGGCGGAGTTAGACCAAGCAGCTACTGCGTACACTAACCTTGAAAAACAGGTTGAAGTGTTGCAAGCTGAAAAAGCTACCTCTGAGGCCGTCAATGAAAAGCTTGACAAGGATTTACAATCCACGCTGGATGCGGCTGAGGCAGCGATTGATGATGCTTTCAGCATGGCTGTTCGTCAACTCCGTTACCGCAATCCAGGTGTTGCTCTAATCACCACAGGCATTCATCCTTATTATGAATTCATCAATGGAGAATTGATGGTGCCTGTTCAAGGGGGTCATGCTCCTGCGCCCAATGACGAATATGTTCTGGCGGACTTGCCTCCCTCTCAAAGTTTAAGCAAACCTGGTGAAGGTCAGGCCACCTCTGTCCAACAAGAAGGGACGCCGTCCAACCCTTAAAGACCAGCTCCTGAAACCTTTCGCCAGCTTTTATTTTTTGAATTTTGTTAATATTGCCTTGTTCCAGGATAGGCTCTGGACTTTTATCAATCCTTGACAATATTAATAAAGTATATTTCCTGCAAATGTATACTTGTTCATAGATGTAGTGTTTAAGTCCGTCGTATTTATGCCTTGTATAATGATATTGAGAAGGCGGAATATTTATCTGAGGACTTAATGAAATATGACTAAGTATAACGAGGCGGAATGGCCTTTTTGAGAATTTAACTGAAGTAATTTCAATAGTGAGGCGTAGTAACCTCGTGGGAATTTCATTGAAATGATTTTAATAGTGAGGCGTAGTAGCCTCTTAGGAATTTAAAAGGAATTGGATTCCGTAAGAAGGCGGAGTGGCTTCTTAGGAATTTCAATGAGGTTAGATTCCGTAAGAAGGCGGAGTCGCCTCTTAGGAATTTAAAAGGAATTGGATTCCGTAAGAAGGCGGAGTGGCTTCTTAGGAATTTCAATGAGGTTAGATTCCGTAAGAAGGCGGAGTCGCCTCTTAGGAATTTAAAAGGAATTGGATTCCGTAAGAAGGCGGAGTGGCTTCTTAGGAGTTTCAATGAAGTTGTATTCCGTAAGGAGGCGGAGTAGCCTCTTAGGAATTTCAATGAAGTTGTATTCCGTAAGGAGGCGGAGTAGCCTCTTAGGAATTTCAATGAAGTTGTATTCCGTAAGGAGGCGGAGTAGCCTCTTAGGAATTTCAATGAAGCACAATTTTACAAGTATTGAACTTACTTGAACTTGTTGGGTAGTGCTTGAGTTTGTTTCTCATGTACTCCGTAAACATTGGGAGTTAGGCAGAGTCAAGTTTTGGATGGAATGTTCATCCTTTTGCATTTTGATTGGAGTGCAACTCCTGATTGAATGAAAATCATCGAAGTGAGGATTGCTATGGTGCAGCATATAGCTGCGACACCAATTTATCCTGCAAGAAATTGGTTAAACCTTCGAGGCGGTATGGTGCAGCATATAGCTGTGACACCAATTCAACCTGCAAGAAATTGGTTAAACCTTCGAGGCGGTATGGTGCAGCATATAGCTGTGACACCAATTCATCCTGCAAGAATTTGGTTAAACCTTCGAGGCGGTATGGTGCAGCATACAGCTGTGACACCAATTCAACCTGCAAGAAATTGGTTGGGGTTAGCGTGGTGCAGCATATAGCTGAGACACCAGCTCTTCCCACAAGAAGCCTGCAGGACCTTGGGGGTGAATTAGTGCAGCATATAGCTGTGACACTAGTTCTTTCCATAGGCGGCCTGCAGGACCTTGGGGTCGGTATGGTGCAGCATATAGCTGAGACACCAATCCTTTCCCCCCAAGGAGTTTTCTGTACCTTAGGGTCGGTATGGTGCAGCATATAGCTGAGACACCAATCCTTTCCCCCCAAGGAGTTTTCTGTACCTTAGGGTCGGTATGGTGCAGCATATAGCTGAGACACCAATCCTTTCCCCCCAAGGAGTTTTCTGTACCTTAGGGTCGGCATGGTGCAGCATATAGCTGAGACACCAATCCTTTCCCCCCAAGGAGTTTTCTGTACCTTAGGGTCGGCATGGTGCAGCATATAGCTGAGACACCAATTCCCCAAGGAGTTTTTGTTGACTCCGTTTGTGAAGCGGCGTTGCATGTTGGTTGATCTTTATGGAATAAAGAGTTATGCGTTTGTGCTTCAATTTTAGAGTCGTTTTATCTGCATGGGAATAAATTCTGCCATGGATAATCAATTCAGAGTTAGAGTGAAGATTAAATGCAGGAAGGCATTTCATTGAGAATGGAATTACATAAAAGATTGAGTTGGGAGATATCTTTTCGAAACCTTTTCAAGGAAAGCATACAGAGGAGGATCCTTGAGTTAGGAAGAAAAGATCATACCGTATTACCCAACTAACTGTAATATATGCGTAAATTCAAAATGTTCCATTTATTTCTGACCGGAGTGCCATCCAAGTTCTCTAGGCGGTATGTACCCTTGCCCAAGACCTCGGTGACTCGGTATGGACCTTCCCAATTTGGTGCCAACTTGCCTTGGTGCGCAAATTTGTTGCCAATGTTGGCCCTTCTCAGGACCAAATCTCCCTCTTTGAAACGGCGTTCACACATGCGTGCGTTATACCGTTTGGCGGCCTTTGCTTTGACAGCTTGATCTCTCACAAAGGCTTCCTCTCTCAACTCCGCCAAAACCTCCAATTCGTGTGCGAGGTTCTGTTGATTGGCTTCCTCATTGAAATAGAGGACTCGAGCTGAGGGGGCTGTTAATTCAATGGGAATGACCGCCTCGACTCCATATGTCAGCCGATATGGAGATTCATTCGTAGTGGAGTGTGGGGTGGTTCTATATGCCCATAAAACGTGGCATAACTGATTTGCCCAGTCTCCCTTTGCCTCACCAAGGCGTTTTTTGAGGCCCTTCAAGATTTCTCTGTTGGCGACCTCAACTTGTCCATTGGTTTGAGGGTGTTCCACAGAAGAGAAAATCTGCGTGATGCTGAGATTTTCTAAGAGTTCAGTGAACTTGCGATCTGTGAACTGGGTGCCATTATCAGTGACTATGCGTTCGGGGACTCCGAAACGTGCAATGATATTCTCATAGACGAATCTTCGAGTCCTGGCTGACGTTATGTGCACCACTGCCTCTGCCTCAATCCATTTGGTGAAATAATCAACACCAACTATCAGGTATTTGATACCGCCGGGCGCAGTTGGGAATGGACCTAGAATATCCATACCCCATTGATAGAAAGGCCAGGGTGTCACTGATGATGACATTTCCTCAGCTGGGGTATGGTGAAAATTTGCGAATCGTTGACATTGATCGCATTTTTGAACATATGAGGCAGTGTCTTGCTTCATAGTGGGCCACCAATACCCCGCCCTGAGGATTTTTCTCACTAGACTTCGTGCCCCTGGATGATGTCCACACTGCCCTTCATGGACTTCTTCCAAAACAGCTTGCACCTCGTTTTCATTTATGCAAATTAAGTATGGGACAGAAATTCCTCGGCGGTATAGCTGCCCATCTAGGAGCGTATAATAGGGTGCCTCCCTCCTTAGCTTCTTTCGCTCAAGATCATCCGTGGGTAATTGTCCATTAACAAGATAACGAACTATTGGTGTTACCCAGGAGTTATCATCAACGGGGCGGCTTTTAATCATATGAATTGAAGAGGGAAGGGATATACTTGGCTCGGCCAGAGTACTCTGTACGACCGTGGTTGTACACCCCGCCTTCTTTGTGCTGGCTAATCTGGACAGGATATCAGCACGCGTATTTTCTTCGCGAGGTACATGCTTGAAAGTTACTTCATCGAAGCGCTGTTTCAACTCATTGACGCAGTCTAGATATTGTTGCAGTAGAGGTTCTTTAGCCTGATACTCACCAAGAATTTGTGAGATGACTAGTTGAGAATCACTGCATAGGGTGACAGTTTTGGCCCCAATATCTTGTGCTGCTCTGAGTCCGGCTAAACAGGCTTCGTACTCCGCCTGATTGTTAGACGTAGTGAAGGTAAAGTGCAATGAAATTTCAAGATGTACCCCGTCATCACTTTCTACAACGATTCCTGCCCCACATCCTTTGCTGTTTGAAGACCCATCGACGTATACTGTCCAGTGTGAATGATCTGCATCTGGGCTAGAGCCTGTTAATTCAACTACGAAATCTGCTAGGACTTGTGCCTTGATAGCAGTTCTTGGTTCGTAGGATATGTCGAATTCAGAGAGTTCTATGGCCCATTTGATCATCCTTCCTGTCAAGTCTGGCTTGAACAATATAGTACGGAGTGGTAAGTCTGTACGAATCAGGATGGGATGTGCATGGAAATATGGTCTTAGACGTCGTGAGGCCCAAACAACTGCAAGTGCTGCCTTTTCAATCTTCTGATAGCGGCACTCTGCACCATGCAATGTTTTACCAGTGAAGTATACCGGTCGTTGGCCTTCGACTGTTTCTTTGACCAGTGCCACTGCCAGCGCTTCATCTGAAACAGACAAATAAACGATGAGTTGCTCACCTGGGCTTGGTTTTACCAGGATTGGAGGGCTGGCTAAGACATTTTTCAAGCTCTGGAAGGCCGCCTCTTGCTCTGGGCCCCAATTGAATTTTTTATCCTTCTTCAGCATCTTGTACAAGGGGAGAGAGCGATGAGCCATTTTTGGCATGAATCGTGCTAGAGCAGCGATTTTGCCATTGAGGGATTGTACCTCTTTCAATGTTTTGGGGCTCTGCAACTCTTGTATCACACGACACTTGTCAGGATTAGCTTCTATGCCTCTTTGCGTTAACATGAAACCCAAAAATCTCCCCCCAGGCACAGCAAATGTACATTTTAGTGGGTTGAGTCTCATGTTGTATTGCCGTAGGCGTTGAAAAATGAGGCGTAAGTCTTCAACATGGTCTCCTCCTTCTGGGGTTTTGGCGATAATGTCATCAATATAAACCTCCACCAGCTTTGTGTGCATGCCCTCAAAGACTTTGTTGATCATGCGCTGGTAGGTGGCCCCAGCGTTCTTCAGCCCAAATGGCATGACATTGTAGCAAAAGACCCCTCTGTCGTTGATAAATGCTGTTTTCTCCTGATCATCCTCGCACATTGGAATTTGGTTGTATCCGGAGTAAGCATCCATGAAGGATAGATACTTGTATCCTGATGAATCGTCAACCAGCCTGTCAATGTTGGGGAGAGGATAAGGATCTTTGGGACAACATTTATTCAAATCAACGTAGTCTATGCACATGCGCCATTTGCCATTGGCTTTCTGCACCATAACCACGTTGGACAGCCAAGAAGAGTAACGGAGTTCCCTGATGAACCCCGCCTTAAGGAGTTCTTCGGTTTGTTCGCAAGCAGCATTTTGCTTAGCAGGACCCATACGCCGTTTCTTTTGTGCCACTGGCTTAGTTTCAGGATACACCGCCAGGCGGTGGCAACAGAAGTTAGGATCCATACCAGGCATGTCTGCGGCTGTCCAGGCAAAAATCTCCTTATATTCATGGAGGAGTGCAATCAGTCTCGCTTCCATGTTAGGCTCCAGCTTGTCATTAATGTTAGTTAATTGCTCCGGGGTGCTGCCCAAAACAATAGACTTGGAGCCACCTTCAGGAGTTGGTTTCAAAGGGTTCAGTGGGTCTATAGAAGACTCCGCCCTGGGATCAAGATCCACCAAGTTGACGGATGCCGCCGCACTGTTTCCTTCATTCAATTTCCTTTTCTTAGACATGGTTTCAAGCTTCACCATGTTAAGACTTAAATTGTAACAGTAACGAGCCATCTCCTGGTCACCCCTGACGGATGAGACTTGATTATCTTTATCAATGAACTTGATTAACAAGTGGGGGGTTGAAACGATGGCTTCCATGGCATTCAGAGTAGGCCGCCCAATGATGCCATTGTATGGGGATTTAACATCAATGACGAGGACCCTGGATTTCACAGTCCTTGCTCCAGGTTCACCATCGAAGGTAATCCTTGTATCCAAGTAGCCTTTAGTAGGCTGTTTGGCGCCATTAAAGGCTGTGAGGTCCTGTGTGTAAGGCTGCAAATCAGCATCAGTCAGTCCCATGCGTTTAAAACAGTCATAAAAAATAACGTCGCAGGAACTTCCCTGGTCAACTAGGATGCGTTTTACATCCATATTAGCGATCACCGCAATGATCACTACTGCATCATCTCCCTCAGGGATGGTTGGGCCAAAATCATCATCTGTGAAAGTTATAGGCGGAGTCTGAACTCCGTCCCTGAATGGGCGATATTCTTTGTTCTTGCCCTGCACAGATAAGATCATACGATGATGATTTTTCCGGGCGTTGTTTGAGGGTCCGCCTCCTGCGAAGCCTCCAGCAATCATGTCCACCACCTGCCTTTTACCTCGCGACCTAGGTTCAGGGCTCGGTTCTCGTTGGGCGGACTCCAAAACAATGCCTTTTTGTTTCTCTGACACCGCCGTACGCTTTGGTTCCCGAGTACTATCAGGATCCGGAGAGCGATCACGATGTCGTTTTTCAAACTTCTCAGGCTCATCATGAGATTTGCCTTTGAACAGGTAATGTTTCAGTTTACCTTCTCGAATGAGCACCTCAATAGTATTTTTGAGTTGCTTGCATTCTTCCGTGGTGTGGCCAACTGATTCATGGAATTCACAATATTTCCTTGGGTTTCCACCGCGCCTGATTGGGGGTGGACGTTGAATTCCATAAACATTGAGGGTGGTCCATCCTATCTCACACAAGATTTGCTCGCAGGTTGTGTTCAGTGGTGCATAGTGAGCAAAATTGAACACGCGTCTTTCTTGCTGTTTAAAAGGTTGGTTCCCTACTTTGTCTCTTTGGTTGGATTTGTCATTCTTCAACAATTTATCTTTCCCTTTGTCTTGGGATGGAGTTGCAGGGAGTGGTTTGCTGCGAGATGCAGTGGCTTCCAGATGCATCTCAATACCCACGTACTTAGATGCCTTCCTGCGAAATTCCTCCATCGTAGTTGGAGGTCCCTTTGCCAAAGACAAAGCGAAAGGTGACTTTGGTTGCATAGCTTCTATGAGAATATGCAACTGGATTGCCTCAGTCAGATCAGGGACCATGGCCGCCTCTTTATAAAATCTCTTAAGGAAATCCTTCAGAGATTCTTTGTCGCCTTGTTTGATCTGAGCCAAGGTATGAGAGGTTCTAGGTGCATCCCTGGAGATCACGAAGTGGCTTCCAAAAGCTGAGGCCAGCTCCTCCCACGAATCAATGGAACCTGAAGGTAAGCTCTTGAACCAGCTAAGAGCTTCACCTGTAAGTGTTCTGGGAAACATTCTGCACATGATGTCCTCCTCAGCTCCTAGAAACATGGCCTCATAGATATAAGCATCTAAATGCTTAGAGGGATCTGTTTCCCCAGTATATTTCCCTATAGAAATGGGCTGCATGGTTTGCAAGTGTCTGGGTACATGTACATTCATGAGCCTTTTGGAAAATGGGATGCTCATCTTATATCCTGAGGGGGATGCGTTTGAGCCTGCTCTCCTTCCTTCTTGATGCTGAGCATTCACCAGTGGGAGGCTTCGTTGCTCCTCCATGTATGTAGGAATACGAGAGTAGTGAGGAGTACTTGATTCCTCCTGCACGTGTGATTCATGATGTGGTTGTCTTGCGGGACCAGCTTTCTCATGCACTGGGTTTGCTTTTTCACGACGAAGTTCTGCAAGTTCTTCTCTCAAGATTCGAATCATGTCATCTCTCGGATCTAGAGAATCAGCTTGCGTTGCTTTTTTCGGAGCACCATCATCGAAGTTAAGACGTCTGGGATTGCGTGGAGGAGAATCCTCGTTCTGCATCTCTGGTCCTTGTCTCTCCATTGATGATGAAGATTGATCAAGATTGTGGGATTACCTAGTTTACAGGTCCCACTGGGCGTGCCAATGAACTGTTCTTTACAGGGGGTGTAGAAGTGTGCTTGTAGAACAACTCAAAATATACATATAAGTGTGTTTTGATACAAAGCAATGTATGTATAAATGTAAATACAAAGAGTCTTCGTATGTTGAGGCGGAGTGTAATGTACTGCGAGGCGATGTCACAGTCCGCCTGACGGGATCTACGTTGCCTTGACCCGATTGGGGGTGGTACCTGCAATCGTTCTCCGACGCTCAAGTCAGTATTTCAGAATACTTAGAGACTTAGAAAGACAATCAGAGAGAACTATGCAAGTAAGAGAGTGTAAGGTTCAGAGAATGGGAAAAAGATCCCTTATACCTTTTCAAGAGAGGTTTATATACCTGTCACGGGTGCTGCATTATTGGTAGGACCCGCTCCTTGTCTCCAGGCATAATGCTGAAAAGGTAGTGGGTCCCTGCGCCGTTTACTAGCACCATTATTGTAGTAGGTATCACAACTTGTCTGGAAAGCGTTAGTGCTTTAATATTTTATTGTTATTTCCCTTTATGCGTGACAGCGTGATTCCCATTATTAACCTCTCAAGACAGAGTCGATCTCGTGCCGGGGTTGTGAGTATGGGCTCGCTACGCAGTGTGGGAAATTCAGTATTCCGCCTGAGTTGAGCCTATGGCTTGGCGGAGTAACAACTTTGGCGAGGTTACATTCCTTGACGGAGTAACATGCCTGGGCGGAGTTACGTTCCTTGGCGGGGTAACGTGCCTGGGCGGAGTTATGAACCTTGGCGGCGTTACTTGCCCTGGCGGTGTGCACCCCGTATTGTATTTGTAGTGTATTTGAAAAATACTTCTCTTTATTCCAAATGCTGATCTGGCAGGGCATTGAAGCCATGCTCTCGGGGGCCGGTGTTAGGACCGGATCAACTACTATGTCATCCCCTCCCGGAATTATTGGATCGTAATCGTCATCCAAAAACATAATACGTAGGGTATGGATTCTACCTCGGTACAGTCAATTGTCTGTTTTTGTTTACACAGACATTATCATCCTTAAATCATTCTTCCGGGTAGTGTTGGATACTCCCCCTTTAGCAAAACCTCCTACAGTCATATCAATCACGTCTTTCCTTCCTAAACCTGGGGGTTTCATCCAAGCATCTTCATCTTCCTCTATGCTATCCATAATGGCTTTGCCTTTATCTAATGTTGGCTTTTTAGATCTCCTGGCTTCCTTTTCTCCTCCTGGACTGTGCTCTTTTCTCCGAGGTTCCTACTTCTCTGTCTCTCCATACACTCCCTGCTTGAAGAGTTATTGTTTTAGCTTTCCCTCTCTAATTAGGGTTTCAATTACCTCTTTTAACTATCAGTATTCATCGATACTATGACCGATCTGCTCATGAAACTCATAGTATTTACTAGGGTTTCCTGGACTTTTTATCTGCATGGGCTTTTTTACTTCGTACACCATCTACCTTCTAAGGCCTACTTCCCTTATAATCTGCCATGGCTATACCGCTAAAAGAGTATACTGAGTGAAATTAATACTCTGGCGCTCTTTCTACCTTGAGGGTACATCCCGGTTATGACCTATATGCTCAAATTTTAGGCCTTTCTTCTCATGGGCCTGGGTCTTCTCTTCAGAAACTAGGGTCTTTCCCTTAGCTGAAGCAAGATGTATTTCCCTTCCTATATACTTGGTTGTTTTTCTCCTGAATTCCTTAAAAGTTTGGGGGGCTCCATTTGCCAAAGACAAAGCAAACAGGGACTATAATTGAAGGGCCTTAATCATGACATGTAACTGGATCTGCTCCATAAACTCTGGTACAAGAGCTGCTTCTTTGTAGAACCTTTTCAAAAAGTCCCTCAGACCTTTCATCTGCCCCTTGCTTGATCTGTGCCGGAGTATGAGACGTTCTTGGAACATTTCTCGAAACCACAAAGTGTTGTAAAAAGGCATGCACTATATCGTCCCAAGAGTCAATGGACCCCGATGGTAGACTTTTAAACCATCCCGGCGCTTCAACGGATAACATCCTGGGGAACATCCTACATATTATGTCTTCTTCAGCTCCCAATAAAAGTGATTTGTTTGCATAAGTGTCCAAGTGACACCCCTGGTCGGTGTCTCCAGTGTATTTCCCAATCGACAATGGCTAAGGACATTCATCATCCTTCTTATAAAGGGAATCCAAAACCGGTATTCTCCTCCCCTGCCTTGTTGTAAGGTTCTTCTTTGGCTGTTCAAATCCTCGATTCGGTATATGGACTCCTGCTCATCATAAGTCTAAGCCCGCGAATGACCCTAGGTGTGAAAAGACTCATGTTGCCTTTACTTCCACCTATGTTTTCTCTCACCTCTGCACTCCTTTTTAATTCCTAAATCTCTAACTGGAGTTGTCTGATGATCTCATCTCCAGGACCGAGATACGCTACGGCTTGTATTCTTCCTTGATTTTGTTCTGTGCCCCGAGTCTCAACTATTCTGGCACCGTACTCCAAAGTTCTGGGTTCTACTCTTTGGGCCAGATTCTAGATGCGGCCCTCCAGAGTTCTGTTTCTTCTGTTGTACTCCATGACTTCTTTTTCTTTGTTACGATGTGGGACTTAGATTTGCGTAATCCCACCGGGCATACCAATGATCTGACCGGTGTATGGGGTATAGAGTACGTCTCGCATAATTGGTGTCTAAAGTAACCTTCTCACTCTCTATTTTACACTGTCTTAGTGGGGTCCGGTATTATACACACAAGTCCAGTGGGAACTCTATGCTCTTCCCATTAAGGTGGGACTTTGAGTCAATTCTAACTGTGGTTGACTGACACACTAGAGGTGTACCTGTAAAAGGGGCTTCAATGCTTAAGTCAGTACAGTTATTACGGGAAATAAAGGGATTATAAAGGTTTCTAAATGTTATAAGTATTGTCCTTGTTAATTAATGAATGAGTTGTATTTATAGAATTTCCCTGAATGCATGAGGTGATTTGACCCTTCTATTAGTGAACAATGGCTATAGTCTTTGCAGGGACAAGCTGCCCATACGCGTTTGTCTCAGACTCAGATGTCAACTTTCTTGATTGGAATCATGTATCCATACTGAGACTCACTAATTACATCGGTTCTTGAGCACCTCGTCTAATGCTTTGGTTTAACTTAGCGTTTGTTTCATGTTCTGCATTTGACCAGTGTCGCTTTGCCATTAGGGACTGACATACACACCGGATCAGTATCACTCTGCGATAAAGGAAAGTATAGCAGAGAACACTATCAATGGCCAAAAGACATTTTCTATTAATCTTATTTTAGTTAATATAAGAAATTTTCAATCAAAATGTTATAAACTATCATGGTTTTGGGATTAAGTATAACTTGTTCTTAGTAGCTAAAAAGGATTTATGTTGAATATTTAATTTATTGATATTAGCCTTGATTTCAGTACTCCTAAGGTGAAATTTAGGTAGTACTGGAGAATTGGCATATATAATTAAAGTGTTTTCATTTTTGATAAGTGATGAGATGGGTTCTTCACATTTTAAGAACAATGCCATTGATTGTGGGAGGTTCCGTCATACACTCGGTTATTAGTAAAAGAGTAAGAAAACTTGATACGGTAGTTGCATACTGTATTTGTGATATGGTTTGAGGTTGATGATGTGATGAGATGAGTTATTGGCTAGAGCTACAGTGATGAGTACACTGGAGAACATCAGCGTCTCGATTCGAGATGTAAATCTTAGGAGTACTACTGGGGCAGGCATCTAATGGCCCAGAGTCGCGCCCCGAGACTGGATATTTCGTGGCAAACCTGATGTACTTTGACTTAAAAGACGAATATTTGAGACCGTGGAGTACCAGTTCTGTGGAAGGTGTAGTGATCACGATGGTGTTGTTGAGATAGATCCATTAATGATGATTGGGATGAGAGAGGGCGTCCTTACACAGATGTTGTTGTTGGTTAGAACCTGGTGAGCTTCGGTCGCTCTAGTGTGATGATATTAATGATGTTGATATGTTCCTCCCGGTAGACTGTTAGTCCTTAATTTATCGTTATTTTTATAATAAAAAGTGTGAGAAAATTAATAAAAATTTGTTTAAATAGAAATAAATTTAGGTTTTATTTTAAATAAATGGAAGTTATCAAAATTGACTTGGCATGACCCATTTTTCTATTTTTTTGTAGTGAAAAGCTGAGGATAAAAGTGAAAAAATTATTCAAGATAGAAGGGCTGACACGTAGCATCAACCCCACGCTTAGCGTCCAGAATTTTGGTCATAACGCTACGCGTCAGGTCCACGCGTAACGTCAAATTCTACATGTATCCCACTTACAGGTAGGATTGCACTCAGCAAAAGGCTAAAAAAATGTTTATAATATCCAATACACTACAAAACAAGGGCCAAAACGCAGTAGGAAACTTGTCTGCAAATTATTGGGACAATATTGGGACATTATGGCTGAAAACCAGGAAGATTAATGGAAGCCGAGTCATGAGGCTGACGCATAGCGTCAAGCTTACGTGTAGCGTCAGGACCTTGACTTAGCCCTATAAATAGGGCCATTTGCCAAGGGTTTTGGCATCCCTTGAGCATCTAATTCAGAGTGTCTTCTGTGTTGAGTTACGAAAATAGCTTTCAAATAGTTAAGAGTGTTGTTTTAGTTTTATTTTGTGTTGTCAAGAGTGATCAAGTGTTCGTCATGTTTCCATTTGTAAGTTGTGTTTTTACTTTTACCATGTGTAACTAATCTGTTTATGTTGGGATTGGTGAATTAATCTATGAATATGATGTTGTGATTATGAATTATGCCTGTTTATGATTCAAGTTTCATGTTAGTATTTCAACCTTTTATTAGTATGAACTTCAAATGGGAGAATGATTTTCATGTGTGTTAAAACTACTTTAACGGAAGTAAAAGTTGAAATACCCTTAATATACCAATTACTAGGGATAGAGTCGGTAATTATTGTTGTGTTAAGGCCAGCACTTAAAGCAAGTTTTTAGTGAGAAAGCATCTGAGGGATCAGACTTTACGGTAATTATTTAGAATTTATTCATTGAGGGATTGGGTTTTAATGATTTAAAGCTACAATGATATGAACTTGATGATTGAACATGCATGTTTATAATTGATATGTTATATTCTAGTGCGGGGATCCTAATTCCAATATAGTTTATTAATCTATGTTAAATCTCAAGTATTGGAATCATTCTAAAGTGGTATTTTATAGTTATTTTCTATATAATTTTATAATTCATCTTACACTATCTTTTGTCCAATGTATAAATCAATCTCTAGATCTGTGAATATTGTACAATTTGTATATGAATCACTTTTTTGTTAATAAGCTTTTACCATAGTAAATAAGAATTACTATCACACACTGAAATCATTCAATCCTTGAGGGAACGATATCTATTTCGAAAACTACAATGATAAATTGGTGTGCTTGCCAACAGACCAACAAGTTTTCTGGCGCCGTCACTGAGGATTTGATTATTTTTAGTAAACAGTAAATTTTTAATTACCATGGTAAAATTTCTTTACTTTTTAACCTAGGTAATTTCTCATTTTTACTTTTTACTCATTTATTTATTTATTTACTTTTACTTCTTTAATTATTCTTGTTACACTAACTTTTTCTATTTAGTTTGTGTATGCAAACTCGATCTTCTACAGGAAACATCTTCTTTAATCCGAAGATTGAGAAA
Organism: Clitoria ternatea; assembly: GCA_037962975.1. Classification (NCBI taxonomy): domain Eukaryota; kingdom Viridiplantae; phylum Streptophyta; class Magnoliopsida; order Fabales; family Fabaceae; genus Clitoria; species Clitoria ternatea. The sequence goes on from CM075672.1 coordinate 221,516,387, forward strand.
TTTGTAAAAAAACTTAAATCTTTGACATCCAAAACACAAACTACTACTTCTTCTTCTTTTTCAACTTCATCTTCTTTTCAAAACTTTGAAAGTTCTAAAATGGCTGGGGAACAACAAAGACAGACTTTGGGATAGTTTGCTGCTATTAATGGACCACCTCGTGTGTCAGGGATGTTTCAAGGACCTGTTGCAGCGGTGGAAATTAAACCTGCTACATTAAATATAATTCAAAACAATCAATTTGCTGGTTTAAATCATGAAGAACCGTATGAACATCTAACTATTTTTTATGAATTATGTAGAACTATTAGTTTTGAACACAATCAAGATGAATCTGTGTATATGAGATTATTTCCTTTTTCTTTGGTTGGGAAGGAAAAACAATGGTTTAAATCTTGTCCTCATTGTAGTTTTGTAAACTGGTCCGATCTTAAAAAAAATGGAAGGGTTTTATTCCCTTTCTAAATATTTTGAAGCTATGACAGTCATTCACTCATTTTCATAAAATCATAATGAGTCATTAGGGGAAGCATGGGAACGATTCAAAGCATTATTAAGAAAGTTCCCAAATCATAATTTGGATGATGGTGGAAAGGTAAGAATTGTCTATCGCGATTTATTACCTTAGTTTAAGATGATGTTAGATGCCTGTGCAGGTGGTTCATTAATGAACAAAACAACAAATGAGGCAATAGCTATAATGGAGTCCATGTCTACTAGTGACAAACAAGCAAAACATGAAAGAGGAAATATTTCTAGAAAACCAGGTATGTTCGAGTTAGGAGTAAATGATATAGTCCTAGCTCAACAAAAATTATTTACACAACTAATTGAGGCAATGAGCAAGCAATTGCAAAAGCTTCAGATTGCCCAAGTGTCATCACCACCCCTGCTCAGTTAAAATAGTGTGTACATTGCATGGGTGAACAACCTTGTGGTTATTGTGCACCTGATAGAGTTGAACTTGAGCAAACCAATTTTCTAAATAACCAAAGATTACCTGTAAGTAGGGATGGCAAAACGGGCCAGGCCCAACGGGCTGGCCTGCCAAGCCCGCCAAATTTGGTGGGGCGGACACAAATTTTTAGCCCGCCTCCCGCCAAGGCCCGCCCCGCCAATTTGGCGGGCCAAAACCTTGGCCGGACGGGCCGGCCCGACGGGCCCCCGCCAAAAGAAAAGATATATAAATATTACTAATTTATACTTTATTTTACTAAAATATATACTTTAATTTTCTAAAATTAAAAAAAAGTAACATCTCTTACTATTTATACATTTCTTTTAATAATATTTTCTTTAATTTTTTTAAAAAAATTATTTTTTTAACTTTTTAATCTTAATTTGACACATTTTTTTAAAAAAAATTACAATTTTAACTTTGGCGGGCCGGCCCGCCAGCCTGCGGGGCCCGCCTTAGGCGGGGCGGGCCCTGAATTTTGGCCTGTTTAACTTGGCGGGGTGGGCTAGCCTAGCCCGTTTTTTGGCGGGCCCTATGTTGGTTTCATGGCCTCTGGCCTAAACTCGCCCAAGCGAGTGAGTATCTCGCTCGAGCGAGATGCGTATAACATGGAAAAGTTGGCTACTGGAAGATCCTCGCTCAAACGAGAGTGGCCGCGCTTGAGCGAGCGTGATGTAGATGGGGTTCTGGATGGACCTCGCTTGGGCGAGTGACAAAATTGGTGGAGTCTCGCCCGAGCGAGCGAGCATGAATGAGGCACTGGTGGAATCTCGCTTAAGCGAGAATGGCTCGCTCAAGCGAGATTGACACCTGATGTTTCCCCTCTTCTTCGCTCAAGCGCGCATGTGTGATAAGAGCTTCTGTGGGAATCTTGCTCAAGTGAGCGGATGTCTCGCTTGAGCGAGCAAGTGTGGAAACAGACACTGGCGTGATTACGCCCGAGCGAGCTGAGGCGCTCAAGCGAGAAGGAATTGTCTCGCTCAAGCGAGTAGGGGTCTCGCTTGGGCGAGTGACCCTGATGGAAGTTTTATTTTCTTTTCTTCAGTTTGCTAGTGATGGGCCCCATTCCAATTATGGAAAACTAATGAAATTTATATATTTGGGGGCATATAATGGTTATGTAATATTGAGAGAATGCAGTGATGAGATTTTATTTCATTCTTGATTTTAATGGTATTGAACCCCATTATTTTAGGGAAAATTAAGGAGATGTATATGGGGTATATAGTGATGATATAACATGCTGGTGTTGATATGGATTAAAACATTAGGATAATTCATCCATGCTCATAATATGTAATGAAAAACATAAACGATACCACCCAGAATGGAATATAAAAGAATGATAATGAGACTTTGATAATGAGGATATGAGGTATACCCTTGGACGATTCTGAAACCAATGAGAGGATAGTTGAATGCCATAGTATGCGCTATAAATTGACAAATTAGAGAAAATATGATATTGAATGATGATAGGTGATGATGTTGATCATTCCCTTGTGTAAGAGGATGAATGTTAATAATGATGAATTGTGAAATGCCATTGTATTTTATACAAGTATGATCTTGTATAAGGGGTTTAAAATGGTGTTGATGAATTGTTGTGTTGCCACGCTAGTTACGAAACTGTGGCGATAAATAATATTACAAAAATCCATAAATTGATTATGTGGTGAGAATGATGAAAGTTTAATGTATGATATTTATGTAGTGATGCCATTGTGACTGATTGCTAGTATAGACTTTCCTGTATGATATGAAATATATATATATATATATGGGATATATTGATATGTATGCCAAGTATGCGAATAAAATGCCTTGAGGGGCTTTGTACATAATTGTATATTATTGATTGAAAATGTCAAATTAAAATATATCCCTAAGTGAGAGGGTGAGATATCCTTGCGAGGTTGATTGGCATATGCATTATTGCATTTTGCATTCATGGCATGGCATAACATTAAAATATGGTTGTGATCATAATGATAAAAGATCCTGTGGGATTCTATGAAGGGAGTACCCCTTACAAGGCGGGAAACCAACAAGATAATGATATGGTATTGAGTCAGTGGTTGCGACCACCTGGTTGTTGAAATGAAAAAGGGCTTGCGAGTTCCTATGATGCCCGTGGTTATGATCACAAGGTGGGAGTACCCCTTGTGAGGCGGGAAACCAATATGAATTATTGAACGTGGTTGCGATCACGAGAAAGCACCTTACGAGGCTGCTAGAGGGAGTACCCCTTGCGAGGCGGGAAACCCATGTGAATGAATGATGTGGTGGTTGCGATCACCTGATGAAATGAAATCGGATCTGTGCATATGCATTATCAAACAGTTGACATATGCATTAGCCATAGGTGCATGGCATTTGAGATGGGATGACCACGAGAGAAGAGAAACCCCTTGCGAGGAGGAATTGAGTAAAGATTTAATGAGTTGATGATGATAATTTATGAATGCCCTTGTTGATAAGTGACAATGTGATTGTGTATGCGCTTGTGCTTGCTTATGATGTGAAATGCATTTCATGAGGTTTGTATGCCTATTATATCAATGTGATGATGAGTGAATGATGAATTGATGATTTAATAGCAAATCACACATGATGAATGAATGCATGTACACTTAATCACAATATATGTATATTCGTCATTTTGAATGTATAACTCACTCTCCCATGTGGTCTCCTTTTTAGCCTTGTGATGCAGGTTGCCATGGGGATGAGTCTGGATTTTAAATTGAAGTTTTGGGAAGGTGAATAGTGGTGGTGGAAATGCCTTGGCCGGCATCATTTGTGAATTTTAATGTAATGAATAAATTGTATATGATGATTTAGTGATTTTGGTCATGTATAAGATAATCGTGAATGCATGAATAGTGAACATATGTATTAGTACATAAGTGATGATTTAATGAGTACTTGAGGAATTGAACTTGAACAAAATACATTGATGATGGTGGTGTTTGGATTAATGCCAGTAGGTGAATAAGTAGGCCAATTATGAGATATGGGCAGTGGTGATAGTTGGGGCCTGACCCCGAATGTATATGCATATTTATATTTATATCTTAGGCAATGCATGTGTCTGTTGTAAGTGCATGAATGGGTTATGATCTAATAGGTTTATGTTAGGTGATTGCATGCTTTGCCGAGCCTTTTCTCATATTGTCATATATGGGACTAGGCGTATGCCCAGTATACACATTCTTCTTTTGCTGTAAACTCTACTATTTTTGTATACCGTTATAGGTGAATTAGTTATCGATCCAGTCATAGGTTGATAAATCTCACTCTTCAGTTTTTTGTGGTTTGGTCTTGATGTAGTCGAGATGGTGTTTAGAAACTATTTGAAACGTGAAAAATTTACTCGTATTTTTATTAATTATTATCTTGATTACATCAGGATCCGAGTCTGGAAAACCGGGGTATTACAGCGTGGATGTACCTTATGCTCCACAACATCACATCGGTGACTCACCTCTCCACCTTGCTAGTCGATAGATGCTGCTTATTATTCTCTATTCTGTAGGGACACACTATTGACATTGCCGCTCTTATTTCTGAGGAGATTCACCATTATGCCCATGGGCATAAGGTGAATCGCTCGGTCCCCTTTCCTCTGATTACTTTTGCCTTACTGAGGAGGTAGGGAGTGCAGGTACCTTCTGCAGAGTTCACCAGTTTATCGGGGTGAGTACCTAATGTTCTAGTGAATAGAGCTTATTTTGTACACCAGTGCGAGCTCATACCTCTTGAGTAGGATGCCCAGCCTAGACCCAGGAGGAGACGACCACAGCAGGCAGCTTCTACTGATGTTATTACTCAGGAGTTTTCCAGGATAAGGATAGACCATCAGTACATGATGTAGATGATGGCTGTTTTTCATCGGGCTTATGTGCATTTACATGATTCTTTTTACCAATACAGGGTCCAGGGGGCAGATGCACAATTCATGACACCTACTGACTTTGCATCTCATGTGGCTTGGCCAGGAGATCAGCCGACATATCCTGAGGTAGGTGGTACATCTGGTTTTCAGGCTGACACTCTTGATGCTGGCACTAAGGAGGAGGAGGATGAGGATGATGATGACCATATGAGGGATGAATGAGGATCACTTTTATTGTCTACATATATTTTTATGACTGCTTTTTACATTTGCTTACATTAGTACTTACTTTGTGAGTTTGGTTATTTAGTTGGTATTTTATATTTATGGTATGATTTGACATTTTTATCTTGTCTAGTGTGATATTTTATTTTTAGGTATGGTGTGATTTTCTTAATTAAAAACAAAAATAAGTGTGATTTTCTTAATAAAAATAAAAATAAAATAAGATTTTTGAAATTTGAATTTTTATGCACTTGAAGTTTTACATAATATGTTGTTTTAAATAATCAAATATTGATTCTTTTGCAACTAAGGCATTTTGATAAAACAAATTACAACGTTCTTATTAATAATCAAGCTAATTTTGAAAACCCGGTGAGTTGAGAATTCCTTAAACACTTTGAGGATATCAACATAATTTCTTACAAATTGATTTTGCTTAATTCTTTGATTTGTGTTGTCATACAGAGGATTCAAGAGCATGATCAAGGCACGTTATTGGTAAACACATGAACTCAGGGCCAAAAATCTTACCATGGTAAAATGTATTTATCCTTTGATAGCCATTTTGAGCCTTAAAAATAATTTCTTTGACACCCCTTACCAATAAATATTTTCAACCATTCCCTTTTATCTGATTAAGTAAAAGAGCATTGCAATCAAAAAGAAAATAATTTGAGTGTTCTTACAAACTGGGGAGTGAAATTGTGAACTTAGTTCTTTTCAAAAATTATATCAAGTTAAGCATATATAAAAAAATAAAAGAAAATAAAGTAAATATGCAAATTCAAAAAAAGAAATAAGGAAAAGAATTAAGTTGGGGGTATTTGTCAAAAAAGGAAGTCAGTTTTGGATCAAGAAAAACACCCTAAATCTTACATGAAATGCTCTTTTATGATTTCAGGTGTTTGCTTTCTAAGAAAAACATGAATTTTTGTAACCAAGCCTCATTACAACCCTTGAAAAGACCTTCTCTTGTTTGATTATGTATGAATGAAATTGATAAGATGAAAATCAAAATTAAATTTGTTTGATTTTATGATTGATTGAGTTAAACAGTTTACCTTTTTCAAGAGAAACACTTGTGAGGTAAGCCTTGAAGTAAGCTTGATTTATTGACATGGCATTATGTTACTTTTATCTTTAAGCCTCTATTGCATAAATCATCAATATTGATCATTTTAAACAGAAAGTTATGAATTACTTCTTAAGGTAAGATTTCAATTTTTTCAAAAATTGATTTCAAAAAGATTGGTTCATAATTTTATTTTGTTTTGCTCGAGGATGAACAACTTCCGAAGTTGAAGGTAGTTTGTTAGTCCTTAATTTATCATTATTTTTATAATAAAAGTGTGAGAAAATTAATAAAATTTGTTTAAATAGAAATAAATTTAGGTTTTATTTTAAATAAATGAAAGTTATCAAAATTGACTTGGCATGACCCATTTTTCCATTTTTTTATAGTGAAAAGCTGAGGATAAAAGTGAAAAATTTATTCAAGATAGAAGGGCTGACGCGTAGCATCAACCCCACGCTCAATGTCTAATTCAGAGTGTCTTCTGTGTTGAGTTGCGAAAATAGCTTCCATATACTTGAGAGTGTTGTTTTAGTTTCCTTTTGTGTTGTCAAGAGTGATCAAGTATTCGTCATGTTTCCATTTGTAAGTTATGTTTTTACTTTTACTATGTGTAGTTAATCTGTTTATGTTGGAATTGGTGAACCAATCTATGAATATGATGTTGTGATTATGAATTGTGCCTGTTTATGATTCAAGTTTCATGTTAATATTTCAACCTTTTATTAGTATGAACTTCAAATAGGAGAATGATTTTCATGCGTGTTAAAACTACTTTAACGAAAGTAAAAGTTGAAATACCCTTAATATACCAATTACTAGGGATAGAGTTGATAATTATTATTGTGTTAAGGCCAGCACTTAAAGCAAGTTTTTACTGAGAAAACATCTGAGGGATCAGACTTTACGGTAATTATTTAGAATTTATTCACCGAGGGATCGGGTTTAATGATTTTAAGCTGCAATGATATGAACTTGATGATTGAATATGCATGTTTATAATTGCTATGTTATATTCTAGTGCGGGGATCCTAATTCCAACATAGTTTGTTAATCCATGTTAAATCTCAAGTATTGGAATCATTCTAAAGTGCTATTTTATAGTTATTTTCTATATAATTTTATAATTCATCTTACACTATCTTTTGTCCAATGTATAAATCAATCTCTAGAGCAATGAATATTGTACAATTTGTATATGAATCATTCTTTTGTTTATAAGTTTTTACTATAGTAAATAAGAATTACTGTCACACACTAAAATCATTCCATCCTTGAGGGAACGATATCTATTTCAACAACTGTAATGATAAATTGGTGCGTTTGCTAACAGACCAACATAGATGCACCTTGGAGAGGTATTGATGATGATGATGGTACTATGATAATGAGATGTTAGGCCTCATTGCATACTGGTGATTAAACAAGATAAATCATAATGAACCTGATTCATGCATCATATCATTATAGTTGTTTGACTAACCCTTATGATATGTGTTATGGATTGTAGATGATTGAGTAAGTTATATGTCTGATTTTCTTAATGATAATGCTTAAGGATGACCTGCTATGATTTCCTTAATAATTGATATGAATATGTGTGATTTATTGTGGCTTGCCCCTTTCATGGGAATTTTTTTGGTTGAGAGCTGTCGCTTACCCCTCTAGTTATGTGTCTGTTTCTTTTCATGTACCAAACTAGCTGAAGGACAGGGTGAGCGTGGACATGACAACAAGTACTTACAGTAATGGGCGTCAAGTTATTTGTGGAAAGGATGAGGACTACTGATGATGCATGATTTAGCCTTAATTCCTTGGTTTAAATGTGTATAATTTGCCATTGCTAATTGTGTAATATTATGCATTTTAACACATTTTCATAATTCAAGCTTTATTTAATATTAACTGAATTAGGTGATAATCTTTAAATGAAATAATAAATCTTACTTGATTTCCTTTATATTGTAGTGAATAATTGAGGTTGCAATTGGGAAATCATAAAATTGAGCATCAGTTCTGACGCGTAGCGCTGGTACCACGCGTAGCGTGGAAGCAAATTCGCAACACCCACGCGCAGCGTCAAGCCCACGCGTAGCGTCAATAGTGACGAGGATCCCATTAACAGGCTGTATGCAACTTCAGAAGTGGAGGATTTATTTATATTAAAGCACTTATTGGTCAATCCATTACAGACATACGGCACTATCTCAGTGGGGAACATGCAGCACAAGTGTCCAAGCATTATTGAAGAATTATTGGATGAAATAATGTATTCTGAGTCAGAAACCCTCACGCGTAGCCTCATAATTACGCGTAGCGTGGAAGCAGATTCGCAACGCTGACGCGTAGCGTCCTGCTGACGCACAGCGTCAGCAGGAGACCTTTACCCTTGCTTTCACTATAAATAGGACCATTGCCAAAGGCTTGAAACAGACCTCAATTCACGTTTCTCTCTTTTCTCTCTTTGTTTCTATAAGCATCAGAAGAAGGCACAAAGCCTCCTCCTCTCTTCTTCCCCCTCTTTGCTCCATTCCGGGTTAGTTTCTTTTCTTTGTAGTTGTTATTATGGAGGGCTAAAACCCTAGATTGATTTTCTTGGAGAATGTTGTAATGTAATTTTGAGGTCATTAATTTTAATATAGTATGCTTTTATTATTGTTATTTCTTTATAATCTTTCTCTACTTATTTAATTCCATTTTGTTTAATTGAATTTGTATGCTTAATCGGTTTAATTATTCAATTGGAATAAAATAAGGTTTCAAATTAGAATGGATTAAGGAAATATGCATGCTTAATGAATATTTTCATAATCACTTTTAATAATTATGGTTTGCTAAATTCCATAATTTGAGAATAGATTATGTATATAGGCGATGTTCTTATGTATGCTCAATAATTCCTAGATTTTACGATCTTGACTCCTTTTGCTTAATTAGGATGCTTGATTAAAATATTCATTTTTAAATGAAAGTAAAGGAATTGTGAATTGAAAAAGACGCTTAGTTGATCAATTCAAATTGAGCTAAGAAATTAACATTAATAAGTATACAAATTATCTTTAGTGAACCAAGGATAAATTTATTTACAATACTCCAAGAAAATCAATCGCTTGTTAATTATTGTTTTAAATCCTATATTTACTTTGTTTTAATTTTAATTGTGATAGCAAAAACTAATCAAACCCCCCCAATTTTATGTTTGTTGAACTTATGTTTGTAAAAATTTTAGTTATTGAGTTTTTATTTTTAATTGTTAAAAATTAGTTTAAGACTTGATTTTTCCTAAATTTTTGTGTTGATCCGTGAGAGAACGACCTAGGTTGACACCCTAGTACTACATTAATTAATTTTAATGTACTAATTTGACGGGACCACGACAGCCGACGTCAACTACCTTCTGCTTTTGAAAACTAATGTAGGGACAGATATTTGAACTTATGTTTGACTGTTACGTATTGGTGTTTTGTGAGGTTCCTGTGTACCTCTCTTCTCTTAAGAATGTGTAAGTCGTGAAGAATTGAGCTATGTAAATTATATTTGACTTGTGACTTGATAATCACCATATAAAAAAAACTTCTACTTTTTCTTAATAAGTTATGACTCCTTAGTTAAGTAAGAAGTTCTGGTGAGGGAATATGTCCTAGTTAACCAGGGTGTCACGGTATGCATGCTCTTAGATATCATAATTATGTGTGATTTGGCACGGAGTTATTCTTGATTGATAATTAATGCATAATTATGATTGGCAGGTATATGTGAAAGTGTCTAGTATATGTAACATCCCAAATTTTAAAGAAGATAAATTTATTGAATAAAAATAATTAATTATTTATGGTCCAATGATTATGGGAGAATTAATTAGACATTAGAGGTAGATTATCGATAAATTGAGAATTACTGGAATCGGATGATTTAACAGATGGTGTGGGACCCACTTGACTAAACTAAATAATTGATGGGTCTATAATACTTAGAAAATTATTGTGGTTATGGCGGTATGGTTAAAATAATTTTTGGTATTGAGGAAATAATTAATTAGACACAGCGTATGTTATTAAACGGGAAATATATGAGCCAAATGGAATTAAAAGAAAATGAAAATTCCTATTTTCCCTTCCCCACTCAACTGTAGCCTCTTTTTCTCTCTCACTTGACCCTTTTGTCCATTGTGTAAAAAGGAATTATTAACCATTGGTAAAAATAACTTGGAGCACGCTTTTAACCATTAGGTAATACCTAATTTTGCCAAATATCCCTCTTTCCTCTTCTTATTTTCGACAGCTTCATTCTCCCACTCACCCATCTTTATTTTTCTTTTTCTCTTCCTCTCTCTCATGGAAAAAACCGTCCACCACCCCTCTCCCTTCCATTCCTTGCCAAAATTAAAAACAAAGCATGGATTCATGAAGCTTGTATGGCATTATGGAGCAAATATTTAGTGGTCTCCTCTCTTTCTCCTCCCTATTTCCGTTTTGGCCATGGCTTGAAAATGAGGTAAGACTTTGAACCCCTCTTCCTCCATTGGTGTTTTTTATGTTATTTGAGCTTGAAATGGTGGTGTTAGAGGTTATGGGTATTAATGAGAATGGTGAAACCCTAGGCTTAAACAATGGAGGTGTGATTTTTGAATATGGTATGATGTTATATGATGAGGATGATTATGGTATCCATATTGATTTAAGAAAATTGATTAAGAATGTTGTTGGAAAATTTTAGAGAAACCCTAAGTATTGAAAATTTAGGGGTTTTGGAAAAATTAGTGAATTTGATGATTTTGATGTTTTAGAATAATTTTATATGAGGAAAATGAAGTTTTACAAGTATTGGACTTGATTATTGATGTTGATGAATCTTTGAGACAAGTTAATGTTATTTGTATGATGATTTATACATGTGAAACCCAAACGATGGGATAGATGACCATTGGAAACATTGTGTGTTGTTTACAATTGATTGGCACTTTGATGATGATATTGAGCTTGTGATGATGTATGATAATTGTTAAAATTGATGTTTGTCAATTTGTATATGCACCCTTTGAGGGTTAATAATTTGGGGCTTTTGGCATAGATGGTAAAATTGGTGATTGGTTGCCATGAGAATGAATTTTGGGTTGAGAAAAGATGATTGAAATCATTGGAATTGATGATTGGAATGACTGGTCATGATTGTTAGAGTTATTAGGTTTTGATGAGGTTCCAATCTTAAAGTTTGAGAGATATGTGTATATGAGGATATATGAGAATTAGAGGAGTTAATGTTTGAGCTTGTTGGATTTTGATGAGGATTTGATGAGGCCTTAATCCATGATATGTGCCACTTGAAATTTGTTGATTGATGATGGTTTAAATGAAGCCAAGGTGGCGTATGTTGAATATGAATGACAATGATGGAAAATGGATGATTTATATGATGATTTAGATGCCATATTGATGAGGGATGTGATATTGTTGTTGTTGGGTTTGGCTGACCCTTTGAAGCTTAGAAAATCTTAGTTTTGGGGAAGGAATTCCCAAAGCCTAACATAATAGTGTAAATAGATGTTTTGACAAGTTTAGGACTTGTTACTAAGCTTGATGATATAGAAGCAATTATTTAGAATTATAATGGAAGCCTTGCGATGGCTCATGATTGAACGAATGCATATATGTTTGATGTATAGATTGTGTTTTGGATGATGATGTAGTAGAACGTTTGGAACATACAGATCATTATGATTCTTCTCTCGAGGTAGAAGAGGAGTTTACATTTCAATTGCATGAGCTGAGTAATTGATGATGAATGTATATGATTTATACTCATGTTTGTCTTGCCATGATTGTGTAAATATGATAAGTTATTGGCAATTTATTTTCTTTGAAAATGGTATGAATATGTATGTGTGATGACCTTAGAGTTTTGAATCTCTTAGAGGAAATGATGTAACTCTTGGTGAATAATCAATGATGAAATGGAATACATATGTGAGTATATATATACATATATGATCTATTGAGTTAAAATCCCATGTGAGGGTGTGCTTAAGCATAGTGGATGTTGGATTTCATGAATGGGGTCATAGGATAGTGTTTCCTAGAGTGAAAAGGTTGTTGGGAATGCATGAATCAATTCATGCTAGGGCTTGAATCGATTCATGCCAGAGCTTGAATCGATTCATGCCAGGGCTTGAATCGATTCAATGCATTTTGTTTCCAAAAATAAGGACTTCCATGGCTTTAAATCGATTCATGCGAAGCCTTGAATCGATTCAAGACTCATTGGAATTACTGTTCATTAATTTCATCATGCTTAGATCGATTCATACAGGGTTTGAATCAATCAAGGACCCCTGTTTTGTTGGTTGGTGCTCCAGAATCACATGAATAGATTCAAGGATCTTCCTGAATCGATTCATGGTATGTTTTTGGCTCTTTTACACTTTATTTTGATATGGTTGAGCCGTGACATGTTTATACATTCGATTGTATACATTTCTAATACATTTTAGCAATCAAAACGTGATGGCATTGTCATGTCCCTCACATATCTTGGTATTGAAAATGAATTGAACTTGTTATTATCTTAGTTTTTTTTCATCATGCAATGACATGTGAATGTGTTAGGGGTATGTGATTGTGGTATGTCTTAGTGGTGTTTTGGGATTGAGTTATAAATTGGCAAAATGTGTGTGCTCCTAATATATGTCATGAAAGGCATGAATATTCCACCACTAGTAATATGACTTGGTGAGAAGATAATGAAAAGTAAATTGTGTGATTGCATGACACACCTTTGCATGATGATGAAGCCAATGAGGAATGATTGCATGACAATGTATTTGTTGTAAAACGATGAATCAGAGATGATATAGATAATCAATAATGATGGATGATGATTATTGATTAATTCCTTAAATAGAAGGATGATTGTTATTGTTGATGATTGTCGAGTGCCATTGTGAATGAATGCAAGTGTGATCTTGTGTATGTGTGGTCTGAATTATATTGATGGATTATTGTGATACCACACTAATATATGAAACAATGGTAATGATCAAATGAGATGAAACCCACTAAGAATTATGTGGTGATGTTGATGAATAAAAGATGAATACGAATGCTAGGCATTCCTTTAATATTGATAAAAGATTGTTGAATGTTGTTGATGTTGTGATGTCATTGTGAATGTTGCAAGTATTGACTTGCATGTATGATATAAATATGTTAAAATGAAATGCCACCCTTAAAACTTAAAAACAATTGCTAAAACCAACAATAATAAAATCCACTAAAGATTGTATGGTGGTGTTGGTGTTGATAATGATGATTGATGAGTGACATGATAGGATGCATAGTGTGAGAATGCATTGATTGACATTTGCATCCATGGCATATCACAGCCGCCGGTGTTGGAATGTTAGGGGATCCCCCTGGCCGGCCCAATGGGAGGGAGACTCGGTGCACGAGTATACTTATTTTCCCCTATGACTCTGAGTGTAAGTCACAAAGCCGCCCATGTATAGCCACGGGGAGCTGCATGTGGCTAACTCTGTGGGGGGTGGCTCTTGATGAGCAGGTGTCCCCGGTGGTCCTTTGGATCACAGCCACCATGGTATGAAGCATGGTCGGCCCGTAACACCTTATATTTTTTATTATGTTGTTTACTGCGGTCATGGTGAAAATAATCGGTGTTGCAAAATGGGCGATGCGATTTGGTACGAGTAAAATTTGGTGATTATGCATGCCTTATGATATATGTGTACACATTATACTACTACGGTAGAGGCATTGTATGTGATCATACTTGAACCCATAATTTGGTGTTTATCCCCACATTCAGATCCGCATTTGTTATTGATTCCATTGTGTATATGCATTACCCTAAGAGCATTTGCATATAGCATGGAGATATGTCAAAAGGTGATAATGATTAATGATGATTGATGAGGATTGAGATTGAGATATGAATGAGATGGGTAAATAAATACCTAAAAGACAACATGTAAAATCTGAATACAACCAAATGACATTGAATATGATAATGTTGTATGTGATGGCCCAATGTGATGAAGGGCTCGTTTGTCTATGATTGATGACAATGATGTTGGCCCATTATGGCGTTGAGAAAAGATGTGTATATGTGTTTGCTTTGCTATGAAATGATTGATGAATACGTTATATGCATACGTTGGTGGAATAAGCAATGATGATGATTATTGTTAATTTTAGCAAAGCATAGATGATGTTAATATGCATATGCACATAATCTCAATTGTATTCATATTCGTTATTTGAAATGTATAACTCACTCTCCCATGTTGTCCATTTTTTTTAGCATTGATGCAGGAATATCATGGGATGAGGATATTTTAAAGTGAATCTTGGGTGAAGGTAAATATTGGTAATGGATTTCCTTGGCCGGCAGCGATTGTAAATTATTTCATTGTGAATAAAATATATGTAGTGTTGTTGATAATTATTGATACTGGTGGATGTATTACAAATGATGATAAAAGTGAATAATGTGTTGATGTTTGGGGTATTCGAATTCATACCAATTGATGAATGAAATGATGTTGGCCTTGTAGCTCATTTTGGGAATGTATAAGTATTGATGATATATGGTATTAAGATTGAATCGATTATGGTCAATTATGGAATACGGACATTGGAGATGTATGTTGCATGACCATATAGATGCATATGTGTGTATATATATATATATATATATATATATATATACTTAAGGAATGCATGTTCATTACTTATATGTAAGATTGATTGTGGCCTAATGGGCTTGTGTTGTATCTTTGCATGCTTTGCCAAGCCCTTTCTCATATCTTCATATAAGGGACTAGGCGTGTGCCCTGTATACATATTCTTCTTCCGCTATAAACTCTATTATTTTGTATACAATTATGGGTGATTTATCTTACGATCCAGTTGTAAATTATCAAATCTCACTCTTCGGTTTCCTGTAGTTCGGGTCTTGATGTAATCGTTGAGGAGTTTTGAAATATTTTTAAATGTGAAAAATTTATTCGTATTTTTATTAATGATTTATCTTGATTACGTCAGGATTCGGGTCCGAAAAGTCGAGGGTGATAGTATATATGTTGATATGAATGTGTTGGTATGTGATGAGTGATGATGGAATTGATGACTTAATACTTGATGAATGTACCTTGCATTCTAGGTGAATTAAATGATGAATTTAGGAACTGGAAAGGTGAAATGGACATCCAACGGGAATTTGAACTCTCAGAGGCTACCAATAGGTTCCCTAGGTCATTTATGACTTGTGTACATATGCTTTGCTTGATTTGGAATCCATTTGATAGGTTTTATGCATTGATTTAGGTTAAGTTTGGTCAAATTGTATTTTTACGCATATCTTTTGCATACAAGGGAGTTTTGGTGAAAGGACTGCGCCAACAGTTCTTGAATGGGGAAAACATAGTGCTTATAGAGTTTCATGAGAATCAGAGTTGATTGGGCAAAGTAGGTGATGGAAAGTTGGTTAAAAATTTAGGTTTGTTGTTCTCGCTCAAGCGAGGGTATGCTTGCTTAAGCGGTCACCTCCTGAAAATAGGGTTTGGTTTTTGGTATGATCTCGCTCGAGCGAGATTTAGCTCGCTTGGGTAAAAATGAGAAATGGGTTGTTGTCATGATCTCGCTCAAGTAAGGATGGGCTCACTTGAGTGAGGTGCTGGTGATTTGTTTCTGGCAGAATCTCGCTTGGGCGAGGAGGGCTTACTCAAGCGACAGGCTCCTAGCTTGCTCAAGTGAGAGGGTGTTTTGCATGCTTATGTTTGGGAGCCTTTATGAATATGTGAGTTGGTTCCAGGTGGCATAGCCTTCCAGTTCTTGTTATTTATGGCAGGTAAAACTTAATTGCTAAAAATTTTCTTTGATTTTCATTATACCCAGAATAAATATTAAGGATTGAGAAGGGGATGTTTCAATTGTCACCTAGATTATATATTTTAGAAAATAAAGTAGACTAACAATAAATGAATTTAAGTTATTTCTCTTTTGATGATAAAAAATGTTTTTTTTATAATTCTAAGTTTTATTAAAAATAAAAACTATATATTAAAAATATTTCATGATGACCTAGTAAAAACAAAAGATGCTATAGATTTTACTTTCTAAAAAAATAAAGGTTTTTTTAAAATAAAATAAAGGAGAAGAAGCAACGTTGCATGTTTAATAAGTTTCACTTTTTAAAATAAAATAAATGTTTTAATTTTAAAATAATATAAAGGATAGTATTATAAATTATTAAAATTATGAAAGGAGAATAAAATAAAAATAGATTTCAACTAGTAGGTAAAATTTAAAAACACTACTTTATATAGCATTTTAAAAAATGGTACTAGTTAGTTACAATATTACCTAACCAAACACATCTATTTTAAAATAACACTTAAGCTTTTAATTCACCAAAGGTATCTTATAAAACATACACTTGTCTACAACTTTTGATTGGGAAACACTTTTGAGTTTTACCTTTACCTAAAAGGATAATATCTACAAAATAGGATGAAGATCAAAACACAAGAATGTGTAAATTCATTACAAAAAAAATGAGATTTACAAAAGGATATAGAAGAGATAAAACTCACTTAGCCACTCACTAATCACCAAATTTAACAATCTAATCACTCATTAACCATCAACTCTAATCCTCTAATTATTAGCTTAAAACACTAAGGAATTACTAGTAATCACCAAAAATTGGTAAGGGACAAAGAGATTATAAACAACCATCAATAATTGGGAGGCATTCCATCAAATAACTTGGCTATAACACCCAATTTTGTTTTCTTCTAGTAGACTTAGCAATAAGTTTAGGTGCGATTACATCAATCAAAAATAATTCAGCTCAAGCAGTACTTATGGCATCAACACTAACCTCTAAGTTCTCAAGATCCTTTAATGATCCATAAGCAAGAACAAAAAATGTAAAAAAGTTAGATCTTTCTTAACCCTTCAAACCCTTTCACCATCAACTTTCCCTCTAAAACCATGTCCATTGCAAATGTTCCCTCTAAAGCCATACTCTTTAATCCTTCCACACCTATTTACACAACTGCACAAACCTTAACCACATGATTTCCCTTCCACCTATCTCTCTTGGAATGGAATATGAGGTGATTGACTTGGTTACCAAAAGAACAATTCTTTAAATCAAGCAAAGGGTTTCCAACAACATTGTATTTCCTTACAAGATTTTGATTGCTCATTGGAACTTGCATTGACTTCAAAACCATTGAAAAGGCACCATATTATTAAGTCTTGTAGCAACAACAAGTAAGAAAAGAGGGAAAATAAAACTTGTGGAGTCTCAAAAGAATACCAAGAAAATAATAACTTGTTAGATATTTGATCAAATATTTGTTTTGCAACTTCAACCTTATACCTTTGTTGAACTCATCGACCATATTGCGATGAGTGTGGATATCCCTATTGCGCATTTCATCAAACAACTCCATTGCAACATCAACATCTCCATTTCTAGCATACCCGCCCATTATAGAACTCTACAACCCAATATTTTCATCAACCATGAGATCTTACACTTTTTCTTTTACCTTTGATTAAAGTGTACTAGGATGGACGATGAACATCGAGAGAAAAAAAAAGAAGAGAAGGATCATCTTCATCAGTGTCAAACAGAACGTGGTGGCCATCCTCTTCCTTGACGATCTTATAGTGTTCTTCATAGTAGCTTTTGTTGAAATTGACATCACCGAAGATGAATGATTATGTTGCCTTCCACTCTGGTGTATGTTTCATGAAAATAAAGGAATTGATCTTGCACATGTCGATACAAAGCACGGATTGATTTCTCTCTCTAGTTTTGTTAGCCTCCATGGATGAGTGATGATTGAATAAGCAAGGAGACAAGAAGGAGGATCATAAATTGTGGCCTGCAACGATAGGAGATTCAAAAACTGATTCTTGATGTGCTGTGGTCATGGAAACATGGGTGGAAAATGAAGGTGCAACAATGGAAGTAACCTTAGGATCCGTCTTATTTTAAAATAAGAGTTTTGGTACCATATTGAAATTCTAAGTTGGAAAAAAAGGGTAAAAACCCATACACAATTACCAACCATCAACTTTAACAACATAAGTACCAGATAACCATATATAAACTCTAACAAGACTTTCTTGGAGAACTCAAGTTCGGATCAAGTTATGTGGGGGTGAGAAGAGGAAAAAAATATGTTGGGTAAAATAAGAATAAATGTGTAAGACTAAAGAGGCAGGTGGGTTGGGTGTGAGGGATTGGGGAAAATTTAAGTTTGCACTATTAGGAAAGTGGGTGTAGAGATTGTTGGGGGATCATGAGTGTTTATGGGGTGGAGTGTTAAAATCTAAATATGAGAGTGGTATTTGGTTTGAGGATTTGGAGGTTTTTAGGAAAGGTTCAAGATGGTGGCATGATTTAGGGAGTGTATTGAAACTGTCTGATGAGTTTGGGTGGTTTTGGTCTAATGTGAGGAGAGTAGTAGGTGATGGGATAAAAAGAAGGTTCTGGTCTGATTGCTGGTTGGGGGAAACAACGTTAAAGTCCAGGTACCACGGATTGTTCTTAATGTCATCACAACAACACGCTTTTGTAGCTGATATGTGTGTGTGTGAATGAATAATACATGGGTCTGAGATTTAAAATGACGTAGAGAATTCTTTGTGTGGGAACATGATTTGTTATCATCTCTTCATCATGATCTTGGAAGTTTTGGTGGTCTACGTGTGGCAGAACAAGACTCGTGGATATGGTTAGGATCTTCTTCTAGTCAATTTTCTATGAAGTCAGCTTATAATCTTTTACTTCAGCAATCAGTTTTGTGGGATACACATTTTGTGCATTTGTTTTGGAACAATGTTATGCCTCTTAAAGTCGGAGGATTCTGATGGAGACTAATTCTTGAATGAGTTCAAACTAAGAATAATTTAGATCACGTAGCATTTTGTTTGATAATTCTAATGGCTTATGTGTTTTTTGTGGTGAATGCGAGGAGAATTGTTCTCATCTTTTCTTTTCGTGTAAAGTTTCTTATTCATTATGGCATATGTGTTCTGACTAGTTGGGTTATTGTTTATTTTTGCATCATAGTGGTAAGGAACATTTTAAATGTACATTGGGATATGAGTTTAATAATGTCAGTCAACTTGGGTTAGCTGTGATGTGGTTTGTTACTATTTGGGATGTAAGGAATGACATTGTTTTCAAGGGAGGAAATGTGAATGTTGTGAACATGTTTGAATTGGTTCAATGCAGATCTTGGATATAGTTAAGTTTTGCTCGAATGAATTTTTTAGAAGTTTTGTTGAATGGTATATGGAACCTTTGTTATGTCTATTAAGATTGTAATTAATATTTTTATACATATGAGTTAAGGTACTTCTTATACCTATATTAATATATTATTTTTTCTTTTGCTGATAAACAAAAACTACCTAATGAAGCATGCATTAAAGTCGTCAGAGTTTGGTGTTATGCTTATGTAGCCCGAAGTTTTTAAACTTATGTGATGTGATTATTAAATGAACACTAAAATATGAGTAATTCTTCATACAAATCTAACTACGTTCAAACTTCAATAGCGTGCATCATTAAATTTCATTTAAATTATCAAAATTAAAATACAGGATATTTTTTTATATTTTTATGTGGTGATGTGATGTGATTGTTAACTTTTAATTTTCATTTAATTTTTTTTATAGTTTCTACAATTTTAGAACAAGAACCGCTCTCATCTATTTTTATAGCTTCGACATGTTATGCCTTTTTCATGAGGAAGATGAAGAGGCAACATGTAGCAAATGACCTGCGAGGAAAATTTTTAAAGCCATTAGCCACATAGAATGCTAGCTATTTTCTATTATTAATGTGGTTACCCTAAAGTATAGAGGGTTTTTCTTGTCTACAACGAACTCAAACATAAAATATAATAAGAGAGCGGGCAAGGCTCTACAAAGTAACTCTCGCTAAAATTAGCAACAGTGACGGATCTAGATACAATGGAATGGGGTTTATGCCCCACTTAAATCTAATTTTATTTAACATATTTATGATATAAAATAATAATTTAAATTAACTTTAGTTTTGTTTTCATTATTAAAAATATTTTCTTATCTATATATACTATTAAAAATTTATGGGTCCGTCACTGGTTAGTCCCGTTAATAATTTATTGTAAACATGAAATTTCATCAGCTAATTTTTCAAGTTTAAATGCAGATCAAGTCTATGAAGTTTCATAAAATTTCAAAGTTAGTGTCTTTTTTTGGAAAGAAAGTTAATTTATTTGATACTTCATCAAATAACATTAATTTAATGTATATATAATATTCATTATAATTGGGTAAAGAAAATTAATTTATTTGATACTTCATCAAATAACGTTAATTTAATGAATATATTAATTTTTTTATAATGAATATATATTATGGATGTCTTAAATTATATTAATATCACATTATTCAACGATTATATGGAGGAAATTCAATGTCCAGAAGAGAGACTGACTTATTCCAGGTGTAACTATCGTAATTAGAGTTATTTTGCTCAATAACTTTTCATATATACTATTAGATTTCATTAATTTAATTAATAATCAAACTAAAG
The DNA here is from genome assembly GCA_037962975.1 of Clitoria ternatea. Classification (NCBI taxonomy): domain Eukaryota; kingdom Viridiplantae; phylum Streptophyta; class Magnoliopsida; order Fabales; family Fabaceae; genus Clitoria; species Clitoria ternatea. Next base: position 221,537,162 of record CM075672.1, read on the forward strand.
GGTTTATTATATATATATATATATAAAGTTTATAAAGTTTTATATATAGAAATTTAAAATTTATGTAATACTTCACTAAATAACTTCAATTTAATTAAGGATAGCAAAGCAGAACTAAATTATTAAAAAATAATAGGGTGGACAAAAAGTTAGATTTAATGGCCCACTTAACTTGTTAGTTAGGTGGGTCAATACCTTGATGGGGCAGGTCAGTCCGACGGGCCTCCACTTAAAGATTAAAATATATAAATATTAATAATAAAATAATTTATCTTCATGTTACTTTAGCTTATACTTTTATTTTCTAAAACTTACAATAAAAAGTTAGGTCTCTCCTTATTTGTGCTCTTCTTTTAATAATATTTTTTTGATTTCTTAAAAATATTTTTATATTTCTTTTAGTTTTTATATTAATTTGAATTGGTGGGCCAGTTATTGACCGACTATTTTTCCTTTAAAAAAATAAAATTTTTTATTTTAATGGGTTAGTTCGTTAGCTAGATGTTAGGCGTTATGAACCTCATTTTTAAACTCTTTTAATTTGACGAGAGGAACAACTCTTTTTACCATGTCTAAATTTAACTATAACATACATACATTTTAAAATATAAGTAAGATTTCACTATAAAATTACAATTTATAATGTCTAATCATAACTTCTATCTAAATGTAATATACATTTTAAAATATAAGTAAATTTTCATTATAAATTACTACAATATCTACTTTTTCTTAGTTTACATAATGATAATATTAACATTATGTTATTCATTCATCACAATTATATTTTATGAATTGTTGAGTACTTATATATGCTCTAAGGATATCACCCTATTCAACATGGACTTGCTAGAGGAAATTAAAAGGGTGTACATTACCAAAGAGAATGTTCTATGACAATCATGGAATTTGTATGACAGACTAGTCCCATGCATGCAAGCTGTGGGCCCTTCAATAAAGCTACAACTTTAAGAAAGTTGGATGTAAAAGAAGAAAATCCTTCACCTCACCCCATCATTCCTATAACGCCACAATTAATAAGGTCCGTAAGTACTCAAGAAGGTCCTGTCCCGTGAGTCATAACCATGACCAGTATTGACTCAAGCCATGCATGCCTCAAGCACTTATCTTGCAACAGCTAAAGCTATGTACAGGATAAAAAATTTAAAATAAAAATAAATTTTTTAGTTAAAATTGACATAAATATAGTTCATGATTTCCAATAAAAAACTTTTCATTTTTTTAATGTTTTATCAAACAAAAATATTTGTTACCTGAAGGTCGTGTTTATCAGATAAACACAGAATCAATCTGCTCACAGCCATGCATTCCTCGTAACAAATTGGAAATCTTGACAAATCCCCGTGTGTGGGTTTTAATGCAATAACTATCGTGAATGGATTGTCTGGGTTTGAAGCGGAATATAACTTTGGCATTTTTTCCCCTAGTTATTTTAATAACCGGAATGAAAAAATTTTACACCGGTTATGCTTTGAATCGGTATAAGAAAGTATTTTTATTAAAATAATTGATGTAAAAGGTGTGAAAGTTAAAGTAATTTTCACCCCTTAAAATTAGACAATCTAAATTTATAACAAAGTGTTGTATTGTATATGTTAGGTCACGGAAAAAATATTACATGGTTTAATACCACTATGTCATTTATGACCTCATCTAATAAATATTTAATAAATATAGAAATTGATAAGGATTAAAAAAATAAAAGATATAATATTATATTTATTAACACATATCATTTTATAATTAATTAGGATTAATGGTTCCAGACCATGAAATAATTTGTCCCGGCTAAGAGGTAGTTGATTGTATTCTAGGGCCAAGTCTCTTATCACTCAAAATATGTATAAAAATCATATAAGATATGTATAAGATAGTGACTATATCAATTAGTAAGTCAATCGGTTGAACCATGATTATATACTTTTGAACTTTTTATTATATAATAAACTAATCGATTTAAAATGTGACTAGTTCAACCTGTGATCTATTAAATCAATTTAGTTTTACTAACATTATTTAAGATAACTCATAATTTGCTAGTGTATTAAAAAATAGGCTTTGATACTTTTTAGTTTTTATAAATATGATTAAATTAATCTAATTATAACAATTTTTAAAAATTATTAATAATCTTTACATTAAAAAATATTGAGAATGATTTGGACATCATTTAACAATGACATCAACTATTGAGATTATATACATAACTTATCTAAATAAATATCACCAAATATTATGTCATAATAGCAATCAATGTCTCAAATTTTAAAAATTATGAAACTTAGAAATCTGACAATTATTTTAAAAGACTAAAACCATATTGTCATATTTTAGATATAGGTGTAATTAAAAATCTCTTTCATAGATCATGATAAGTATAACTAATTTCTTTGTTGACTTGTAGACACTTTCATAAATGAAACATCTGACCCAAGATTTTAAAACTATTACACTAAGCACTAAAGGTGATGATCAATCCACATGATTAATTATACCATATTGTCATATTTATTAAGACTAAACATAATCTACTATAAAAATAATATACTATAAAAAGCATTATCTAATTACATTAAAAACTTCAATTATTAGATAAACAAGCATCAATGAATTTATATTACGTTTTTAACATGCTTCCTTTTCAGCTATTTTGTGCTGAAATTTAACTTTTAAATAAAAAAAAGGGTAGCAAGGGTCAAATCCGGACGAAGATACCATGCTATAAGCTAACAATACCAAAAGTCAAGACAAGTGAATGATTTATATTACACCGCTGACAAAGAAAATGGGTTTCTATCGCTATCCACTTTGTATCCAAAACTTAAGACAGATTTGGTGAACTCTTTACTGAGTAGGGAAAACACGTCCGCCTATTAACAGACTTTCCACGCAACTTGAGAAGTAAAAATGATAGGAATCGTTACACCCCAAAAAATGTGAAAAATACCATTTCATTGGATCAACAATTTTTTACATTTAGAAACCAACATCAGGACAAATCTATTTATCGACCTTACATTGACCCACTTAAGCCAGAAGGATGATTTCACCACGCGAACCTGCAAGAATAGATCATCAAGATCAATAATTATTGTAAAGAATCATAGAATTAAAAAATACACAAATATGTGAAGGATCTTTATCTAAAGTACATTGCTCATAAATCTCTTTTGCTAGCTGTAACATTGAATCGGTATCTTCAGCCATCCCTGACATTCTTTCTGCCTCCTTCATTGCTTCCGCGGCCATGTATGATTTGCATTCAGCATCAGCAACTCTGTAGGCAGCAGCATCAGCGGCTTCCTTTACCGTCTCATTAGTTGCCATAAAGCCAGAAGCTGGCGATTGCCGTTGAGGTGGCCGGATATCCTTTTGTTTTGGTGCAGGTGATTTTGTTCCCACAGAGGTGTCCTTTTTTATCTTGTAACAATTTTGTATCTGCAGATTGTAAAGAGAGGAGAAATCCACCTTGAATGAAACAAACTTCAAGATCATTCAGCTTAAATGCATGAAATCTCTGCTTATATGACTAAGACTATAAAGTCTCTATAGGAAGAATCCTAAAAAAGGAACCTATAGTAATGGTATCAGTCTTGTGTTGTAGAAAAATAGGAAAGAGATGGAGATCAGAGTGAAGAGAGCAAGGTACAGTCCTCTACTTAAATAATATCTCCTATCCAGTGTTATCAATGGCGGATGGCGGTTCATGGTGACGAGCCAAAAAAATGCTATAAAGGTTATGACGGATGCCATGGCGGTCATGATAAAAAGTCTATAATATGCAGAAAAATACATTAAAAAACATTGCAGAATTAAAAACTAAGCAAAACTAACATGATAACTCAATTAAAATCATACCATAACAATGTTTCAAGTTCAATCAAGTCACGTAAAAGTGTAAAACATTACATAACTAATGAAAAGTTCAAAACATAGTAATCATCAACATAAACTAAAAAAATCAAAACTGGAAATGCTGTTCACAAAAATAATTATAGTGTAATGCTGTCCAGTAGTACCGCACAGAAAAACGACATGCATCTTTAGTAAGTTTCATCTAAAACGACATGCAAAAGATGAAGAATAACAGAAAAGAAAACACAGAGAAACAGAGGTGGCATGCTGTAAAGAGAGAGGAAGTTGTTTTATTATTGTTATCTCTAATAAAGAGAGTGAAACAGAGAAGACGAACAGCAGTTACAGCACAGGGGAGAGGGGAGAGTGGAGAAGAAGACAAACCAGAAACAGAACAAGGGAGAAAGGGAAGATGAACCATGCCGGAGAAGACGAACCAGCACGCCGGAGAAGGTGAAATCGCATCGGAGAAGATGGCCCAGACCGTCGGAGGTGACCATCATGCCGGAGAAGGTGACCAGCACGTTGAAGAAGGTGACCAGAACACAGTACTTGTGTAAAACACGGGAGAGAAAACAGAAACGGAAGGAAGAAGACAGGAGTAGGGGTTTTTCAAACATTTTTTAGGGTTTTTTTAGTGTTTTGGGCCCCTGGTCGCAGGCCCAAAACCTTTTTTTTTTTTTGCTTTTTCCAGCCATTTCCGCCATGGCCCTTCAGCACCCGCAATTGCGCCATGAAAATCCGCCACGCCATGGCCGGTTTTTTATAACACTGCTCCTATCAACGATCGTTTGGTATCAGAAATATTTTTTTCTTTTTTCCAGACAAGTTATTTTCCTAAGAATGAGATCCATAGGAATATGATTCTCGGGAAAATTATTTAAGTAGAGGAAGCCGGGCATACAGGAAAGTCTCTATAGGAAGGTGGGTCTATAGCCCATTGGAAGCAAAGGAAATGCTATTTCAGGAGCAGGAGTCCTAAAACAGGAACCTATAGCAATGGTAACAGTCTTGTGTTGTAGAAAAATTGGAAAGAGAATAATGATCAGAGAGAAGAGAGCAAGGTACAGCCCTCTACTTAAATATTACCTCCATTCCTTTTAATAAGACCCTGTTTTTTAGTTTTTCTTAGTCCTTTTTATAAGACCCTTTTCAATCTACAATGTGCATTTATTACATTTTTCCAAACATACCCTTATTAATTACATCTCTCTTGATATCAATAGAATTTGAAAATTTTATGTCTCTTTCTTAAATTAATATAAATGATACATTTGGAAGTTTAACAAAAATAATTGATAACTTCTATACTTTCACTTAGACCAACTAAATTTCTTAATGTGTAAACTAATGTAATAGGGTCTTATAAAAAAGACTGGAGGGAGTAATATCCCCCTATCAAAGACCTCTAGTTATCATTTAGTATCAGAAATCTTTTCTTTCCAGATAAATTATTTTCCTGAGAATGAGATTCGTAGGAATATGATTCTCAGGAAAATTCATCAAATGTGTTCGGTTGTTTTTTAACTTTTTTGAGAATATTATACTTACCACCAATTAACATGGTAAAATTTAGTAATTGTATAGTAAGTTACCCAGAAATGTTTTATTCCCACCCTTGGAGTTGGGACCTTAAAGAAACACTTGGCAGAACAGTATAACAATGCTTGTGAGTTGCATAGAGCTGGGTGACCCATTCTGGTCAGAAACAATGCTTACACCCTATAACAATGGTAAGTTTCTAGCAGAAAACATCACAGTCAATTTCCAAAACAACATTTTCTGACAACATATTGCCAAAAATCCAAACCACCTTCTACTTGGTCCTATAAGCCTCACAATCAAGCATCAACCAAGTATCTCTTCTTTCCCATACAAACCAGAAAAGTCTATCATATCTTCTCTAAAAACAGATATGTAGTAAAGAAGAATAGTAGACTAACAAGCTTGAATGTGGGTGACTTCTAGAGCAGGGAAAGGTCTGACTGAGGGTGTAGCAACTTGGAAAAAAGAGAATAAAACTGAGGACCATAAGAGGCAGGCAGATGCTTACTCTTTAGTAAAAATGAACAACAACAATTAGTCAATAACCTGATAACATGCATCAAAGCCAAGTCAACCAAGTAACATGCTTCAATGAAAGAGCTGAGCATAATATCGACAAGTTGAAATTACAAAAATGAATAAATATAATATACCAAAAAGGTGGTCTAATGCCCAAGGCCCTTACATGGTAAGGTCTAAGGAGGTTAGGAAGGTATATTCTCCCCCTGCCCACAAAAAAGGCGAAGATCCGGTTTCCAAGATTTGAACCCATAGTCTTAAGGTCATAACTGCAAGTGGGTAACAACCTTATCTTTGTGCCAATGGAGGATTAAATTACCTTTTCAATTTTCCCCTGATTGACAAGCCTCCTCAACCTCGTACTTAATGCCCTTCGGAAATTTTGAGGAACTTGATGCTTTTGCTGCAATATTATATGTGGTTGTAGTTACTTCCAAATTCTAAAATAAAAGCACGACAGAGAATTTAATTTAATATAAATAAGGAGCAATATGCACAATAGATATTCTATACTAAATTAATGTTTCAACACCCCCTTCAAAAATAGATGCAGGGTTTCAACATACTACTTTGAAAGATCAAAATAGAACTACTATCTTCTCCTAGTTAAAAAATACTGGGAGGATCCTTGAGAGGAAGCATTGAATCTTAAATATCCAAAATTAAGAGACGGTAAAGAGATATGCAAAGTAATAAACATGTCAGTGTTATCAGAACTACTTATTACAGAAATTTTAAAAAAAAAAAAAAGTCGACCACTCTTGTTTTAGGATTCACTCACTGGGTTAGTCAGACAACCTAGTGAACAGCCAAAAGTCAACCATACAATGATCACAGAATCATACAAGGAAAGTGATCCGCAATTCCATTCTATGCTTTGATATGCAAAATTCTCGTCATATAATATCAAAAACGGCTTTTTAGACCAGTTTACAAATGTACAGTAAGATTGCTGAGTTGACAAATATTGTGGAAACATAAAGGCAATAAATATCTTCATCTGACCTCGATGAAACTAACAATGGCATTTATGTCAGATCCATTACTATCTTTCAGCGTTGATAGAGCTTCAAAAACCATCGCATTATACCTGATAAGAACAAAAAGTACCAATAACCCCACATAATATGCCCTTAATTGATGGAACAAATAGCTAGTTACACTAGAATGCTGCATTAAATTTATAACAAAATAACTAATGATAATCAACTAGAAATGCTGTAAAGTGTAAAGCATAACCAAATGAAAATGAAGCATTCTGCAACATCACACTACACTGCATCAAAAAGTAGAGTTGATAAATGGATAATATATCTCTCTGCATATGTTTATAATAATTGGTAGTAGTAGTAGTAGTACTATAAAACAAATATTTATACTATTTTTAACATGAAAACAAGTCAGCCCAAAGTGTAGAATAAACTATAAAATATTAAAAAAATAATGTCTCCAAATATGTTTTCTTGAGGCTCATTATTACAGCAAGGCGAAGATAGAAATCTTGATTATCATCTTAGATATTTTGTTATGTTCTTGCTTATATTTAACTACACACATGTGTCCAAGTGTCCTATATTTTTTACATTAATCATATTAGTGATGTATCTAGTAACTACTATCTAGCGTCTGTGTCAGAATCCATGCTTCGTAGAGTTTTATGAAATCTCCTAGATCAGCATGTGAACTCTTCCAAGGATTTTCTTTGGTAGAAATGTAGAGATAGAAAAATTGAATAGCCTTTTATTATGAAAATCATAATACACTTTTACTTTTTTTTTCTGTTTGATGCTTTTGTTATAACCAATACATCCTTTTTCCTTTGTAACTTTTATTCAGTCCATTCCTTCTAATTGTTTTTTTTTCAGTTGTGCGGGAAAAAATGGAAATCTAAAAATTATAAATCAGTTATCATCACTTATGATGCACAGATACCCCAACTGGTGACTATCCGATACCAACACTCATTCACACCAGTATTTGCATTATTGACATATATGGATATATCTAGTTTTTTATTTTATGAAAATCTGTCACCCTCGGAGTCTTGCTATCTATACAATCTTTTAACCAATAACAAGCCCTGTCCTCAGTCTCACCAATTCTCTCCATTAAATCATAATCTCACTCTTGCAGTATAACTTTCTACAAAACCATTGCCCAAACTAGTAAACTTGCATAAATAGATTTTTATTTGATGTAAAACATACTGTCATAAATGTATATTAACTTTGTAGAAAAGGTTTAATTAAACTCTGGGTTCCCATATGTGACACTCATCCTCACATGATCCCTGCACGAGTAACGTTTTCAAACCAGCCCGCCAAACACAACACTGCTCTAAATTTTATCCCTGTAATCACACAATTTAAGAATGTATAGGCACCAAATTCCAGTGGCAAGAAGTGAATTGAGAATGAATGTACACCATTCAACTAGTACACTATTATTTTTCCGAAGGGAGGTTGAACATGAACTTGAAAATGAGGATCACATGTCAAGACCTAAAGTTTCAATAAACCCCTAAAAGAATTAAGCTACTTTCATATCATACCATATCATAGGCAAAATGAGAAGACGAGTAAATTTAAACCTATGATAATCCAAAAAACTATGCCTGTGAATTACAATTCTTTAGCTTATGAGTCACTACTAGATACTAACATAACAATGTAACATTAACGTCAAAATTCTACTAATTGAAGTATAGGGGATACAAGACACATAGGGAGTACTATTAGCACACCTTGGAGGGTTTTTGACATCTTGGTCATTTTGAGAAGGATCGGAGACAGCAACATCAGAAGAAGCGTTTTGAAGGAACAGAGGAGAAGGAGCAGCGTTTTGAACGGTGGTGGTGGTCGTGGTGGTGGCAGGAGAAGGTTTGAGCTTGGGAACCCTAGATTTGTCTTTGGAACCTTGAGAACCATTGCTGACACTCAAATTTCGCCATTTATCCTGAAAATGAGGGAAAGAGGGGAAATTGAGAACAATAACCTAAATCCTAACCCTAATAATGGGAATGAAAGAAAGGAGTTACCTTGAGGTCGATGTTGGAACGGGAAGTGAGGAAAGGGGCGAATTGGGGATCTTTGAGAATGTTTTTCCACTTTCCAGGACCGTGCTTTTCAACTCCAGCGATAAGCGCGTCTTCTTCGTCCTGCGTCCACTTCTGTTTCTGATTCCCCATTCACTTACTCACAATCACAATCACAATCAACTCTCTCTCTCTGCTTCTTCTTCCTTTTCACTTCAAATTTTCTATTCCTCACTTTCTGTTACTCTCGTCTTCTCTTTTTGGTGAATCGAAATGTGACAAAAATCAAATACTAATCCAGGTAGATATTCACATACGAGTAATTCTCATCTTCTATCTCTTTCAAGCAAAGTTTTTTTTATAATAGTCTATGATATCTATAATATATAATATATATAAGTTTCAATTAATTGAGGTTTATTTGCAAACAGGTGGGGAGTGGTTACAGGCCACACTAACCTACGACTTTATCCAGGTCCGACTAATGAACTAAGTTTAGGTTTCTCTAAATGTATATTTAGTTAATCAGATTAAAAGCTTTTAAAACTTAATAAGTCAGTTTATTTAAATAAATATATAATATGATTTTTATATAAAAATATATAATATTTTAGTATTATATATTTATTAATATATTTAAATACTTAAATTTATTACTATCTCCGGTTCCAAATATAAACAAAAATAATTATTTTTACACATATTAAAATAATGATTAGAAGTAGTTATTTGCATTAATCTTATCATATATCTAATGTAATATTTTAACATACCTCTAATATTAATTATTATACAAAGCATTAGTTGTCTTGAAAATATATATAAAAGAGACATATTCGGTAGACAAACATTAATAACATTAGAAAATTATAATTTTACTTATATTATGGGAACAAAATATTCCATTAAAAATTGTTTATATTTAAAATTGGAGGTAGTATTTTGTATATATAAGACTATGTCTATTAATATATTTAGATACATGTTTATAAATTTATTTACTACATATTATTTCGGACAAGTTTTCAAATAAATTTTCAACTCAAGTCAAACTTTTACAAACACCAAAAATAGGCCTCATAAGACTGATATTAAGAAATAGGTCACACTAGGTCCTCTGTTAGACCCCAATCCAGTAGCTTCTTTCCTCTTTTTTCACTCGAGTTTGAGTGTTATTTTGTGAGTTTGTAAATCTAGAGTAGTTTCTATAAACTTGAGAGTGTTGTGTAGTATTGTGAGCTTTTGTATCGTGAAGAGTTGCAATTGTTCGTAACCTTTGTAAGTGTTGTTTTCCCTTCTACCATGTGTAACTAAATTATCTATGTTGGAATTTGGTGAATCAATCTATTATATGATGATTGTGATTATGACTTCTGCATGTTTATGATTCAAATGCTATGTTAGTATTTCAAACTTTTATTAGTATGAATGTCAAACGGAAGAATGATTTTCATGCATGTTGAAACCTGTTTTAACGAAAGTAAAAGTTGAAATACCCTTAATATACCGATTACTAGGGATAGAGCTGGTAATTATTGTTGTGTTAAGGTCAGGACTTAAAGCAAGTTTTTACTGAGAAAGCATCTGAGGGGTCAGACTTTACGGTAATTATTTAGAATTTATATCATGAGGGATCAGTTATAATGACTTTAAGCTACAATAACATGAACTTGATTTTTAAATATGTATGTTTGTAATTATTTTATCATGTTTTAGTGTGAGGATCCTAATTCCAACATAGTTTGTTAATCTATATTTTCTCAAGTATTGAAACTATTCTGACTTACTACTCAACTTTTTAGATAGTTCTTTTATATATTTTTATTAAATGAACAAATCAATCTCTAAATATGTGAATATTGTATAAATTGTTTATAAATCATTCTTTTGTTAATAAGTTTTGATACATTTACCATAGTAAATAAGAATTACTATGACTTACTGGAACATTCAATTCTTGAGGGAACGATATCTTTTTGAAAACCGTAACTGATAAATTGGTGTGCTTGCCAATAAAAGACCCAACATTATTTTAGGGGTAAACACTTTGTCCCAAACACAATGTAGACATAAATTCACATGCATAAATGTGACTTGCTCCAACAAGTCTCATCCAATAACTCACTTCATAGGTTAAGTTATAATTCTATTCTCATTACAAATCTTTACCAGTTAACTAGACATGCCAATTTTGCAATCACAACCAAGTGGCCATAATCGACCATGCACACAAGTTTCATACATACATTATGAGTTGTAGATAACCTCTATATGAAGTCTTGTCCATTAAATGGAAATGTGACCTACTCACTTCCATGCCTTACATATGACTCACAATACCATATATATAATCACATATGCACTATCATTGGATATAAACTTCATAATATCATTATTCCTTATCTAATATGGCATACAATCAATACATATTAATTAATATCAATCATTGTCAATTTCATGACCAAAATTTAGCATTCAAGGCACTTGAGGGCTAATTTTCCCATAGGGCCCACAAAATAGATTTTCATTTCTATCCTAAGTTGTCATATACAAAACATATATATATATATATATATATATATATATAATGTGCTTTTTCCAACATAATCGTTGGCCAAGGCTCAAAAGCTTCCTTCTATTATTTACCTTCACCGAGCTCATCCTCCAAAAAGAGTAGGATTTCATCATACCTACATCAACCTTAAAAGTAGCAACTAGGAGGTGAGTAACATATACCAAATGAATCAATATCATACATTATGATAACATATATATATATATATATATATATATACATTTGCACAACATATGTTCCTCAATGGAACCATATAATTCAACCACACATAGTATCATTCCACATATAATTTCATCATTAATCATTATAATCATAGCACATGTACCAAGTCAATACATATCATTTTATTGACAAATCTTACCAATTAAAACCATCCATTCAAGGTTAGTACCATAAATTCTTTTCCATTTCTTTATCAATCATCCATCGCCACTGCGGGCTACCAATCTCGGCATATCTCCAGCTATATGCAAAGTGCTCTTATAGTTAATGCATATGCATAAATGAATTATTATCAAATCGCGGATCTGACTATGGGAACAACACCATACAATATATGGGTCAAGCATAGGTGCGTTATTATGCCCTTACTACAGTAGTAAATGTGTACACTTATCTCTTAATTTGCATGCATAACATCATCTTTTACTGGTACTAAACCGTTATCACCCATATGTAGCATTAGTCACCTCATGACTTACGGATCAATAGCGTGTCCTCACTTGCCTAAAGTGCTACGGGACCTTCCCAAACACACATCGAGAGAGCTGTGTCCTATAGGGACACCGAGGTCACTTGCTCATCACAAAGTCATCCACCCACTAGGCCTGCCACAAAGGATGCCTCGCCATCAAACTATGGACAGCTTCATGATTCCATTGAATAACTAGGGAACATTAATAATTTTTTCCTATGCACAGGGCCACCCTCCCATTGGGCCCGCCTGTTGGAACCCCTAACATCCCAAAATAGATAGCGTAATGATATGTCATGAATACAAATGCAGATCTATGCATTCTCACACTGTGCATCCGAAAATGCCACTCTAAAATCATCAACTCACCACCATCACTTAGTGGATTTCAATAACATTATCATTCTCAATCACTACCAATTATCATTAGATTTCACTCACATAAATAGTTAGTGGCAAATAATATCCATCAATTCATATATCATGGGATGTTCTCACACGTTCATATTCCATTCAATCATAACAATGGCATAAATCACAAACAAGTCATAAATCATGAATTAAAATTGACAACAAAGTCATCATCCCAAATCTCATTCACCATATAACAAATTATTCTAAATGCATTTCAAATCGCATATTTCATCAATACATTCCTCCAAGCTAATTCATGGAAACACATTCATACATATACATTAATAATGGATGAAATCATGCATTTAAAAAATGTTACCCTCTCCTACCTCAAGAGAAGTAGTATTTGTTACGGTCTGAGGTCCCGCTTCGTCAATGGGGACATTTCTTACACCACACAATATACCATATAATTAGTTTCATCTAAACCACCAAGATTTAAATGTTTTAAGTTAACTACTTGGTGTCTATGCCATTATTAATCCCAAACTACTTTTCGTTTCATTTAATTCACCACAACCACCATGGGTTTGGTATCTATATTCATTATTACATATTTATGATCACACCCATTAATAGGCTTCCTCATTAATGGCCATCACCTTTATTAATGACTATTTACCATTATTAACATCATCTCCCAACATTAATAATAATACCCACACTCTAAATATCATATATTCATACTTAAAATCAATTCTTCTAAACACATTACATATTTTCTCCAAAATCTTAGGGTTAGGGTTTCATCAAAACCTAACAACCACCATTAATACACTTCATCTTCCACCATAATAAATGTCATTTTCACGTACCACCATGCACTCACATAAAACCATGCATTTATCACACCCTACATTAGGGTTTTACATAGAAATGGTTCCTTTTCCATAACCCTTATGCATTTAACATTCTCCCAACAATCCGAAACCATAACCTAGGACTTAGAACACCAAAAGAACGAAGGAACTTACCTCAAGCTCCAAGAAAACCCAAGCCCTAGCACAACCATGAAAAGAGAGAGATAATGGAGAGAGTTTCCAAGCTCCAAACACCTTCCAAATGGAAGAAAAAGTGGAAAAATTGATTGGGTATGGAAGAAGGCTCACAATTTGGATGATTTTAGTAAGAGAAGATAAATGGAGGTTTATGTGAACGAGGAAGAAAGTGACGAAAACGGGGGAGAAAGGAGAAGGGAATTATGACTTAATGGCTTCCCCTTTTCTTTTACACACTACACATAATAATTTTCCTGTTTTACAGTTATCAGGATCTCTGTACGGGATCAATACTTATCTAAAAAGTATTGTAAACATATATTCGTATTCTCATTGACATCCTTAATAGCCCTGACCAATGGTACCTCAATCGGAGATACTTGGTCTGACACCCATATTTTAATCGGGTATTAAATTCAATTCCTTAAGCCTCAATAAATTATGAGTAGTCATAATAAATCCCAATTTAATTATTTCTAAATTTTGAGAAAAGTAATTCATATTAAATTATTTTATTAATTATTTCACTCTAGTAATCATTTATTTAAATTTTAGGGATGTTACACTAAGTCCTCTTAAAGTCTAGTTTGGTCTATCTTATTTCCATCCTTAATTGCACATTCACACCTCTCATTTTTTTAACAAAACACCTATAATTTAGTTTTTTTTAACAAAAACCACAAAAGGAATGGTTTAGGTCTTCGAAGTGCTAGGGATAACAATGTTCCTTTTCTTGAAAAACTAGTTTTAATCTTATCAATGATGGGGATAAGCTTTAGACAAGGTTGTTGAATCATAAATATATGTAATTGGTCTATTTTTAGCATTATTATAAGGTCTTATCATTCTTATATTTGGAGAGGAATCATGAGATCCTTGTCATTTTTATGTGAAAGTTAGAACTTTGTTATTGGTGATGGAAATATTCCATTGTAGGAAGTGGATTAGATAAGGCTTGGTCCGCTGTGAGCTATTGTTCCATTTATTCATATTCATGATTCTCATCTTTGAATCAAGGATATTGTGTAGATGTTGGACTCTTTAGATACACCCTTTCTACATGATACTATCCAAAGCATCTCGGAAGTCTCGTCTAACTTTTCAATGGAGTTGGGTGGTTGCTTTTGGAAGGGAAGGTGAGGCCATGATTAAACAGTAAGGGATGGATATAATTTCTTACTTAATAGGAAATTAGATAGGGTTTGAAGTGGTAATTTAAGTTGGATTTGGAAACTCCCTTATGCTAAAAAGTTTGTTTTCTAGTTTGGCTTATTTCTCATCAAGCCTTGCCCATGAACACTTTTTGGGAACATGGCTGCAAATTAGAGTTGTAGTCATTGTAATAGTGAGGTTAAAACCTTGTTTCATGATCTTAGAGATTGCATGAATTCTCAGAAAGTTTGGTTGAGGTTGGGGTTGGTATATGGTCTGACTTTTTTAATGCAGATATTCAAAGTTAGTGAAGAAATTAGCTTGTAGTCCTCATGGTTATCCTTTTCTTGTAGGATTTTAGGGTGTGTTGTGGCACCCTAACATAAAGGTTTTTGTAAAGCTTAATGAGAAATTCATCCCATTACGTCTAAGCTAGTGTGTCACTTACAATAAAACCTTTCAAAAATGTGAGTTAGAAATTTTCTTTTGTTTCACAATGTGTTTTGTTAAAAACAAAGCAATATGTCATACTTCAATCTTTGATACACGAATCTAGAAATTATTTCATTCATTAATAACAATTGTGACATCCTAAGTCAGTTTACATTTATTTTTATTTGTTCACGTAATTTTTACAATAAATTTTTCACAATTAACAATAATAATTAAGTCCTAATCCAAAATAATATTTATTTTTCACTAAACATGTTTTAAATAATAAACAGCCATAATTAAGTCAAATAATTAAAGTGAGAAAGGAAACTTATTAAATGGAATAAAAGGAGAAAGAAAAGGAATCAGGGGCCTCTCGCTTGAGCGAGGCCCCAACTTGCTTAAGCGAGATTCTGGACTTTCGCTTGAGCGAAGTCTTCATTCGCTTGAGCGACGTCCATATCACATTCCCAGGCGAGGAAACCGACCCAACATTCATTCGGTTTCACTCGGCAAAATTCAACAAGATCCGAGTCATCTCACACTCAGTTTCCCTCTTGACATACCAATCTAGACCGATCCATTTTTCATTCAACCAACTCATTCAGGGCCGACTC
The DNA here is from genome assembly GCA_037962975.1 of Clitoria ternatea. Lineage (NCBI taxonomy): Eukaryota > Viridiplantae > Streptophyta > Magnoliopsida > Fabales > Fabaceae > Clitoria > Clitoria ternatea. The sequence continues at coordinate 221,553,018 of CM075672.1, forward strand.
ATACTCGCATAGTCTATCACTCGGGATCCAGAGTTCCATTCACTCGAGAACAACCCATCGTATATACTTAGTCATTTATATTCTATCCTCAAGGGTCACACTTATACAATCCACTCGGTAAATGAAGGTTATCCCACTCGGAATCCATAAACCTTCCTCACTCGGAATATTTCCCAATTAAACACCACTCGATGTATCACAACAATAATTCACTCGGAATGTATTCCACATTCACCGCTCGGCATAATTACACTTCTCACACTCAGAGAATACTCAATCTCCTTCCCCTTGGGAAGGTTTCCAACAGTCAAGTTCCAATCTGCTTTACTCTAACCCCAAGCCACTCGGAATATTCACCAAGTAAGTCACTCGGACTTATGATAACTTACTCACTCAGGGAAAACCATTAAGTCAAGTCCCACTCGGACTCATTCCATACTTAGACACTCAAAATACACATTACCCTATTCACTCGGAATAGGTACCCATGTTCACTCGGAATACATGTATAACTCATACACTTAGAATATATTCAATCTAATCCATCATAACAACTCCTCACCACAAAGGTGACACATACACGGATTTCCACTCGGGAATATACAAACTCATCCCCACTCGGGGTTTACTCATATTTTCCACTCAGAGTTACACTCACAGAGAGGCTTCACTCGGAATGAGTTACCTTGAACTCAGATATTTTCACTCGGAACACAACTGCTCGGAATATCACACAGGGAGACCTCTCACTCAGAATTTTATCTACTCCCTCACTCGGAGGGTTCTGCCTTGGCATAGCCACTCAGAATTTTACTCGGAAATTCACTACATCAAGAAATTCTTTTCTAAGGTTCCCACTCGAATGAATTTTGTCAAGAATCCCTCTTACTCATCATACACTCGGTCAAAACACAACCATACAAGTCACTCACCTGAGTAAGCATCACCCAGCATTCACACTCCCCACTTTCGCTCAAGCCACTCACACTCGCTTGGGCGAAAAAGGTCTAGTGACCATTTCCTCACTGGCTCGCTCAAGCACGGCCATTCTCGCTTGAGCGAGATTTGTCCAGAACCTTACCTAATCACAACACACTACACTCGCTCGAGCTGATTCCTCACTCGCCTGAGCGAATGCCATTCCTCAGACCCTTCGCTCGGGCGAGACTCCATTCGCCTGAGCAAATTTCCTCCAGAGAGCAAACACTGATGCTGCGAATTCCTTCCAGAGAGCAACACTGATACTTGGCCCTCTCGATTAAGCGAGAATCCTTTCCGCTTGGGCGAATATGACACAGTGGCCATTTCTTCTATCTCTCGCTCAAGCGAGATTGGATTCGCTTGAGCGAAACTACTCCAGTGGCTACAGAACCCTGTCGCTTGAGCGATAAACCATTTCGCTCAAGCAAATTATGCAGCTTATGTGTAGAAGATCAGTACAATTACACTAGTAAACTTGCCTAACACTTATATGCACCATTCAGCCCACTCTACTCAATTACATACATTTCCACAATGCAATGCACATCAATCATCTACCTCATTCATGTTCCTACTCATAAACAAAACATGTCTATAGAAAATTATTATTCATACTTACTATTGGCTCCATGCCAATATGCAGTCAATCATGAAATTCGCATTACTCATATCAATACTTCTAACACACCATCATACTACTCCATCAATAAGAATTCTTATCTTCCTCATGAATTTATACCCTCATCATTTAATATCCAGATTCTACTCATTATCCATTACATTCATAATCATGGTGACAACATACCAAATTAACTCAACACACATAAACAACATCTAGATTTAACATACATAAATCACAACACACATTACACACATAGTTCATTTCATAAATTCCCTTAGCTCCTTGGCATCAATTCTCCGCTTGACGCATCTCCGGGGCTTCAACCTCTTCCCTGTCACTGGTTACTAAATTAAAGAAACAACAGCAAGGGTGAGTGTTTGGTATCATAATTAATATAGAATAACAATTTAATAACAAGGTACATATTTACTAGCTTTAGTTTGCACTATTTGTCTTACCTCTTGTCCTCAATTTCCATTTACCAAACAAGAATTCAATTTCAATTCTTTACCTCCAATTTGTCAATCACAATCAACAACTATCATAAAACACATTCATATCATCACACAATGTTAACAATGCATCGAATAACACAACTGACTCTCATATCAATTCGACGCCTAGTATCCGGATACTAAAAGGATCGGCCTTCAGCTGGGGGTCCTACTTGACACCCCGTGAACCCTGCTTGGTCCACCGAGTCCTACTTGACTCTCCACCTCAACCACTGGGTCCTACTTGACCACTGGGTAGCTCAACTGGGCATAAACACCACGGGAGCCAGAAATAAGGGGCTGTACATACCGTCGGCTGTCCTACACCACATAATCACACATGTATATCCATATTCCTCATATCATACTGCAAGTGGCCAGCAACAAAACACATACTCGTCAATTGGACGACCTACTTGTCAAGCCCGTCATCACAATGCCACTATACTCATCAAATCATCACCATTCAATTCACATTGTGCTCATAATCATCACAAATCATACACAATTTACATTCATACACATACAATTATCATTCCTTGTCTATTCTCATTACTTCCACATTTAATTCAGTGATTCAATTCAATTATACTTACGTATTCTAATTAATTATAACCCGAACACCCCCTTACCTCGATTCCGAGCTCCGACGACTCGTTCTTAATGAGATTGGCGTTCCCTCGATGCTATGTCCAATGTTCTACGTCCGAAATCAACACCCACTTCGCCGTTCGATCCTCCGACGACTGTTTCGTCACCTACGGAGGTCGAAACGCAAACCCCATCAATGTTAAACTGTTCTCATTACTCTAAAAGCCATTTTTCAAGCTTCTACACACTAGAGGAGTAGGAAACCAAAGCTTACCACTCCATGCACGACCCTTCGGTTTAACGGAGAAAACGAAAGAGCTACGAAAGCTTAATTTAAAAGACCCATTGGACTCACCTCGAAGCTACGGTCTCAAAAACGTAGTTATCTCGGAGTTTCGACAAGAAACGGTCTCCCTCTTGGAGCATGCAGCCATGACAAGCTTGAGAAGAAGAAGAAGGAGAAGAGTGTCTCGCGTGAAGGTGAGGAAGAAGAAGGAAATGAAGTAAAATTTTAAGGCACAAGGGCAAAATAGTCATTTCCCTCTTTCTTTTATAATTTCTTTAAAGTTTTAATTAAGCTTTTACCTTTTACCTTCATTGGTAACTTCTAAATTTACTTTCTTCCAATTACTCTTCATTTAACCTTTTGTAATTAGTTAATCAAATAAATTTATTTATTTCCACAATATTTAATTACTTGTAATTACATCTTTAATAATAATAATTCCCAAAGTCTTAATAAATCCGGTCAGGCAATTATTAATAATTTTTTCGCCAATTAAAACTTTTCTAAAATATTAGGGATGTTACATCCACCCCCCTAAAAAGGGATTTCATCCCCGAAATCAACGCACCTTATTGAAAAAGATCGGGGTACAACCGCCTCATGTCTGATTCCAACTCCCATGTATAAGTTACTCCATTTATATTCTGCCACCTCACTTTTACCAATGGTACTTCTTTGTTTCTCAATCGTTTAGCTTGATATCCTTCAATACAAATAGGTGCCACCTCCACAGTCAAATCTTCTTTCAGCTCAATAGAATCTTCAGGTACAATCATCGAATCACATGGAACATACGCCCTCAATTGTGAAACATGGAATACATTATGAATATTTGTCAATGCACGGGGAAGATTTAATCTATAAGCTACTTCACTAATTCGTTCCAATATCTAATAGGGTCCAATATACTTTGGATTAAGTTTCTGACTCTTAATCACATGGCCTACATTTTTAGTAGGTGATACTTTCAAGAATACCCCATCTCTCACCTGAAACTCAAGTGGTCTATGACGATTGTCATAGTAACTCTTCTGACGGTTTTTACACAATTTTTATCTTTTCACGAATTATTGCCACCTGATCCCTCATTCCTTGAATTAACTCGGGCCCCAAATGGATTGCATCTCTATCTTCATTCCAACATAAAGGTGTACGACACCGTCTACCATATAAATCTTCATGGAGCCATACCAATATTACTATGATGACTGTTGTTATAAGTGAATTTCACTAATGACAAGTATCTTTCCCATGAGCCACCTTGCTCCAGTACACAAGTCCTGAGCATATCTTCCAAGGTTTGGATTGTACGTTCAGATAGGCCATCAGTCTAAGGATGATAAGCAGAACTCAATCCTCAGTTCAGCACCCAATTCCATTGTTGCCTCTGGTTAATTCCATATTCTTACTTCTGGCTTGAGCGTCAAGCAATTCCAGTAACTTTTCATCGTTCTCTTGGGTCACCGCTAATGATTTTAGAAATTCATTAGAGATCTTCAGTATCCGACTATCATTTGATCTGGGGCATTCATAACAACTCCAATATTCATATCATGAAAAATTTCCAACAACTCTTGTTCTTTACCCATCAAGAAAACTACATGTAATACTTTTCTACTTAAGGCATCGACCACAAAATTTGCTTTTCCAGGATGGTACTTCAAATCAAAGTCATAATCCTTTAGGTATTCCATCCATCTCCTTTGATTTATCTTGTTTCCTTAATTTCTATCGGTACTTCCTCAATTCCCCACTAAGTGTACCTTAGGAGGAATTCAAGTTATCCCATTTCCTTTCAAGGTCATCCTTTCTATAAGAGAAATCTAGCAATAATTCATAACAACTACCATGTCACAACATTTACTTTTCTATACTCATTATTCGTCAGTTACCAAATTTCATCTGCATTTGTTCCTCATTTCTAATCATTTACCAATTTCAGAAATACGAACCATACATTTCTCTTTTCTAAATCTGATCATTCAAGATTGGCTACAACATGTCTGTCTTCTCGACTCCACACAACCTTAACTACCAGTGAAACTACCTGAGGTGATCAGTCTCAAGAGTTCAACACTCTGTAGTTAAGTCATGTGAAAGTCGGGTATACAGTCTAACTATTCACATCATCGATCGATATGCAAATTGTTTATATCATAATTCATTTCCTTATATCTATTGGCAACTCTATATTGAATTAGTGTTAAAAGGAACCCACGGTGGCCAGCCGCTATGATTCCCATGTAACACTAATATCAATGCAAAGTCCAAACGACTAGGTAAAACTTCTCTTCATTCTCATTATCTATTTATTCAATTACCTCTTAATCACTTCCTTTTTAATGTTATCCATTCATTACTTCTCTTATCATGTACGTAGCGATCCAATGTACATATACTTCACTTGACCATCATTCATATGATACATCCTCCTAGTCCTTTCCTGAGTAAAATATCGCCTCACCAATTATATCACTGAAAATTATTACTAGCCACTCTTCTTCTATTACCTTCAACTTGTACAGGTATTCTTACACCGTCATTCATCAATTACTCATAATTTCTCTTAATATCCGTTAATCAATCGTCTAACAATAGGAATATGACATACCTATAGCACTTAATTAAATCTGCTTCATAAAAACAGTATAGGAGGTTCACCCCCCTTAAAAAGTTAAGCTTACGACAACGTTGCTAATTCACATTACATCATCATTCATCCATTCAATCCTCTATCCTCCAGCTTCATAAAATCAACATTCTTTAATCACAAGTACCATTGCACTTAATCTCTTAAACTACGTCCAACCATCATCTCTTGATTTATTCATAAACCCCTTCTATTTACTCATACCACCAATGGTTCTCTAACTTTAAACTCAATACGAGATAGTTTATTACTACAATTCATTCCTTCATCCTGAGGGTTTTCGTATTGTCCATCAAGTAGATTCAACACCAAAAATGAGCAACTAACATCTATCATCGTTCATACAAGGTAGAAGGATATAGGGAATTCACCCTTCCTAAGAATAATCGTATTAGAGCATTCATCAACTTATTTTATTCTATGCATTATCAAACTTCAGTATTCAAACAAACTTATAGCTACCAACACACTTACTATTCTCATTTCACTACGAGATTTAACCTTTATGAGTTATACCCATTTGTAGATGTTCACTTCAATACGCACATATACACACACATATATATATATATATGCTTACTTTAAATATCATTTCCAATTTAATCTGTCATTCATGTGCTTCATCTCTGTCCTACCTCGCCTAATATTTATAGGGTGGACTAGATTCAGTCCTATTCATCATTTATAAAAATTTCGAGGAGAGATCATCTCCTCCCACCAAAACTAGTTTTCTCAGCCATAAAACAATTCTACGATAACAAACACATCACCAGTACTAACCAATGATCTACCAGGGAATAGGATATTTACCTCATACACATATAAAACACAACGCCACCAGAGTGCCAAGGGAATGATGCCAAGTTAACCTGTTACAACTCAATTAACACACAAACAATTGCAATACAATACAAAAATAGTCCGACATGGGACTCAAACATTCCTCTAACACTGCCCATTCACCCGGCTCTAGAAAGAACCGCTCTGATACCACCTGTGACATCCTAAGTCAGTTTACATTTATTTTTATTTGTTCACGTAATTTTTACAATAAATTTTTCGCAATTAACAATAATAATTAAGTCCTAATCCAAAATAATATTTATTTTTCACTAAACATGTTTTAAATAATAAACAACCATAATTAAGTCAAATAATTAAAGTGAGAAAGGAAACTTATTAAATGGAATAAAAGGAGAAAGAAAAGGAATCAGGGGCCTCTCGCTTGAGCGAGGCCCCAACTCGCTTAAGCGAGATTCTGGACTTTCGCTTGAGCGAAGTCTTCATTCGCTTGAGCGACGTCCATATCACATTCCCAGGCGAGGAAACCGAACCAAAATTCATTCGGTTTCACTCGGCAAAATTCAACAAGATCTGAGTCATCTCACACTCGGCTTCCCTCTTGACATACCAATCTAGACCGATCCATTTTTCATTCAACCAACTCATTCAGGGCCGACTCATACTCGCATAGTCTATCACTCGGGATCCAGAGTTCCATTCACTTGGGAACAACCCATCGTATATACTTAGTCATTTATATTCTATCCTCAAGGGTGACACTTATACAATCCACTCGGTAAATGAAGGTTATCCCAGTCGCAATCCATAAACCTTCCTCACTCGGAATATTTCCCAATTAAACACCACTCGGTGTATCACAACAATAATTCACTCAGAATGTATTGCACATTCACCACTCGGCATAATTACACTTCTCACACTCGGAGAATACTCAATCTCTGACGTGTGTATTTTTACAGTCGTTATTCCGTCAAATTAGTACATTAAAATTAATTAATGTAGTACTAGGGTGTCAACCTAGGTCGTTCTCTCACGGATCAACACAAAAATTTAGGAAAAATCAAGTCTTAAACTAATTTTTAACAATTAAAAATAAAAACTCAACAACTAAAATTTTTACAAACATAAGTTCAACAAACATAAAATTGGGGGGGTTTGATTGGTTTTGTTATCACAATTAAAATTAAAACAAAGTAAATATAGGATTTAAAACAATAATTAACAAGCGATTGATTTTCTTGGAGTATTGTAAATAAATTTATCCTTGGTTCACTAAAGATAATTTGTATACTTTCATTACTGTCAATTTCTTAGCTCAATTTGAATTAATCAACTAAGCGTCTTTTTCAATTCATAATTCCTTTACTTTCATTTAAAAAAAATGAATATTTTAATCAAGCATCCTAATTAAGCAAAAGGAGTCAAGATCGTAAAATCTAGGAATTATTGAGCATATGTAAAAACATCGCCTACATACATAATCTATTGTCATATTATGGAATTAAGCAAACCATAATTATTAAAAGTGATTATGAAAATATTCATTAAGCATGCATATTTCCTTAATCCATTCTAATTTAAAACCTTATTTTATTCCATTTGAATAATTAAACCGATTAAGCATACAAATTTAATTAAATAGAATGGAATTAAATAAGCAGAGTAAGATTATGAAGAAATAACAATAATAAAAGCATACTATATTAAAGATAATGACCTCAAAATTACATTACAATATTCTCCAAGAAAATCAATCTAGGGTTTTAGCCCTCCATAATAACAACTACAAAGAAAAGAAACTAACCCGGAATGGAGCAAAGAGGGGGAAGAAGAGAGGAGGAGGCTTTGTGCCTTCCTCTGATGCTTATAGAAACAAAGAGAGAAAAGAGAGAAACGTGAATTGAGGTGTGTTTGAAGCCTTTGGCAATGGTCCTATTTATAGTGAAAGCAAAGGTAAAGGTCTCCTGCTGACACTGTGCGTCAGCAGGACGCTACGCGTCAGCGTTGCGAATCTGCTTCCACGCTACGCGTAATTATGAGGCTACGCGTGAGGGTTTCTGACTCAGAATACATTATTTCATCCAATAATTCTTCAATAATGCTTGGACACTTGTGCTGCATGTTCCCCACTGAGATAGTGCCGTATGTCTGTAATGGATTGGCCAATAAGTGTTTTAATATAAATAAATCCTCCACTTCTGAAGTTGCACATAGCCTGTTAATGGGATCCTCGTCACTGTTGACGCTACGCGTGGGCTTGACGCTGCGCGTGGGTGTTGCGAATTTGTTTCCACGCTACGCGTGGTATTGGCGCTACGCGTCAGACCTGATGCTCAATTTCATAATTTCCCAATTGCAACCTCAATTATTCACTACAATATAAGGGAAATCAAGTAAGATTTATTATTTCCATTTAAAGATTATTGCCTAATTCATTTAATATTAAATAAAGCTTGAATTATGAAAATGTGTTAAAATGCATAATATTACACAATTAGCAATGGCAAATTATACACATTTAAAGCAAGGAATTAAGGCTAAATCATGCATCATCAAATACTCCCACACTTATTCTTTTGCACTCCCGGGCAAAATCAAAATAAAAACAAGTATCACAATTTATTGAAAACATTAAGTTGAAAATAACAACACACAGAATTGGCATGAAATCTTAGGAATATACAGAGAAACAAGAGTTATTCAACATGCAAGATACAGAGCATCAAGATATATATAAAAATCATTCAAACACTTAGGCATGTGAAAATTAAATTAAACTAAAAAGAAAATCATCAGTGATAGAACCTCACAAGACATACTCTCAACTCTCAAGTGTTTAAGGTTTGTGTATACTCTCAAAACAATTCCTGAAAAACAGACAGTCTAAAAATTTGGCAAGTTTCTCAATTCCACAATCAACTTAAATGCATGTATAGATCAACAGGGCTTTGTAGGGTTGTAATGTGGCCAAGGTTAAATTTTTTTTTTTAAATACCAAAAAGAATGATGAAGCAATTAATTTAACTGGCAAACAGTGAGGGTAAAACATTTATTGTATGATATTAGGTCGCAATCATAATATTTTTTTTATGAGATTGCATAACACTTGGAACCAGAGTTACAATTCCTTTTTGCACACCCCCAAACTTATTTGAATGCCTGTTTTTGACTTGATTCCAAAGCTCCAATATATTCCTTAAGGTAGGTATATTTTTGGTTTTTCATCCATGGCTTATTTGAGCTACAACAAGGAAATAGTTAAATAGGCTCAAAATGGCTAGCAAGAGATAATTTATTCATGGTAGGCTTATCTGGCTTAGTGGCTCAATTGAACAAAATGCCTGTATCATTTCAAATACATTCATATGAGTTTCAAGTATCATCAAGAAACAAGACAAAAATTAAGATGTAAGCTTTCAGGAATTAATCACACATGCAAGGATGAAGATGGTTTAAAGTGATCCATCAAATTTAAAGGCTCAAAAATCTCACAAGGTGTAATTCTATCATATATGATCATCTATCAATTATCATGTCATTCTCATCATACCAAAATTGCTTGAGTTCAAATTATAACATATCATTAAGCTCATATCAGACATGAAAAAATTTACTTGTTACTCATGCATATCTTAAAATTCCAATAAAACATGCCTTTTTAAAACAAAAACACACATAAATTTATTTTTTTTTTTATTTTTTTTTATTTTTTTTAATAAAAGCACATAAAATTTAATCACACAACAACACATAAATGATCCCACCCCCACACTTAAATCATACATTGTTCTCAATGTAAGACAGAGCATACAAAATAGACAATATAATGAAAAAGTAAAGAGATGGGTAAGAAAAACTCCCTCAAGGTGGATTAAACTCAAATACCACATCCTTTTGAAGCAGATTGGATTGTGGTCTAGCCTTCTTGTGCCTTCCCAAATCTTGCAGAGATTTTTCTTCTTGATTTTCATCAAGAGAAGTATAGGTTATCACCGGAAGCTCCTCATCATTTCCCAAGTATGAATACTTGAGGTTTTCAGGTAAGGGATTCAGCTCCAGATTGGGTGCCTGCAAAGTAGATGGAACTAACAAAGCAGATTTGGGTTCTACTACTTGCACCTTAAAATTTATGTTAGCGTCTTGAAAATCTGCATTCAAAATAGGTATTTCTATAGACTCTAAATCAGCAGTTATATATTTGTCAATTTCAGCACAAATATCACAATTCTCAAAATTATTGCATGCAAAACAACTGTATGAATCATCTATGCATTCCAAATCAACATCAGAAAAATGTTCAAAAATTGGTTTATCAATAATGTCAATTTGGAAAATAGAATGATTTTCAGAAGGGTGTTTCATGGCATCTAGAATGTTAAATCTTACCTTAGTGTCACCAAATTCCATAGAAAGGGTTCCAGCATGGACATCAATTATAGTTCGGGCTGTTTTCAAAAATGGTCTTCCTAAAATGATAGGAACAGGGATATCAGACCTGCCTTCTTCCATATCAAGCACATAAAAATCAGCCGGAAAAACAAGTTGATTTACTTGAACCAGAACATCCTCTATGACTCCAGCAGGGTAAACAGTACTTCTATTGGCTAGTTGAATCACTACACCAGTAGGTTGTAAATTTCCAAGAGACAGAGATTTGAAAACAAACATAGGCATAACATTTATTGAAGCTCCTAAATCTAACATGCAATTTTCAAATTTGTTGTTGCCTATGATACAGGGTATAGTAAACGTACCTGGATCCTTGCATTTCTCAGGGATATTTTCCTTACCAAGCAGTGCAGATACATTCCTTCCCATACTTATCCTTTCATTACCTTTGAGTCTCCTCTTGTGAGTACACAACTCCTTCAAAAATTTGGCATACTTGGGAATTTGCTTGATTGCATCAAGAAGAGGTATATTCACTTCCACTTTTCTGAAAGTATCCAAAATTTCTTTGTCCATTTCTTCCATCTTCTTACTTGGAATTGCTTTTGGTGGGAAAGGAAGAGGGATATGAGGTGGAATTTGGGATGATTGCATTTCAGATTTGCTTGAAGAGGGTACATCATTCTCAACTGTTTCAAGCTCAGTTGTTTGTTTTTCAGGTTCCTTGGGTATGGGTATTTCAAGGTTCTTACCTGATCTTAACTGAATAGCACTCACATTTCTTGGATTTGCAGCTGGTTGAGATGGTAATTTATCAGAGCTTTGAGATTGTAACTGGCTTAATGATGAAGCCAATTGCCCAATTTGGTTGCTTAAACTCTGGATGGTAGCATCATTTCTCTGTTGATACTCCAAGTTCTGTGTAGCCATTTGTTTCACCAGATCCTCCAAAGAAGGGCCACTTGTGGGTGGTTGAGGTGTAGGTCTTTGGAAGGTTGGTGCATTGTTTTGAAATGGAGGTTGAGGATGGGGATTTTGTTGTTGGTTTCCCCATCTCAAATTTGGATGGTTCCTCTAACCTGGATTGTATCTATTGGTGGAAAGGTCATGGTTGTTTTGTAGTGGTCTATCATGGTAGATGTTAGCTACGTAGGCTTGAGGACTATTATTATCCTTTTCTTGTAGAGAAGGACAACAATCAGTGGGGTGCTCTTGTGAAGAGCAAATGCCATATACTTTAGCAGTCATGGATTTTTGATTTACTGCCAATTGTGTGACCAGAGTGGTGAGAGCATCAAGTTTGCTCTCCAATTTAATTCTAGATGAACTAGAATTGGAATCAAACATGGGTTTGAAAGAATCATTTCTCACACCAAATTGTTGAGAGTTAGATGCCATCTTCTCAATCAGGTTTCTTGCTTCAGCAGCAGTTATATCTCCTAGAGCTCCTCCACTTGCCGCATCAATCATGTTGCGATCAACGTGGTGCAGACCTTCATAGAAGTACTGAAGAAGAAGTTGTTCAGAAATTTGGTGGTGAGGGCAACTTGCACAGAGTTTTTTAAATCTCTCCCAGTACTCATAAAGACTTTCTCCAGAGAGTTGCCTAATGCCAGATATATCTTTACAGATTGCAGTTGTTCTAGAGGCAGGAAAGAATTTTTCCAAGAACATTTTCTTTAAGTCATTCCAACTTGTGATTGATCTTGGAGCAAGGTAGTACAACCAATCCTTAGCAACACCCTCTAAAGAATGAGGAAACGCTTTAAGATAGACATGGTCTTCTTGAACGTTTTGGGGTTTCATTGTGGAACACACAATGTGGAATTCTTTGAGGTGTTTGTGCGGATCTTCACCCGCAAGACCATGAAACTTAGGCAACAAGTGTATAAGTCCGGTCTTAAGAATAAAAGGGACATCCTCATCAGGATATTGAATACACAAACTTTCGTAAGTGAATTCAGGAGCAGCTAGTTCTCTAAGAGTTCTTTCACGAGGTTCAGCCATATCAGAAAAACTAGCAGTAGTACTTTCAACAGATTCAGAAAAGATACTATCACTATCAATATCAATAAAATTATTATTAAATCTAGCTTCTCTAATTAACCTATGAAAAGTTCTTTCAATTTCAGGATCAAATGAATATAAATGCTCAAAAGTTCTTCTAGTCATACATAGCATACAACAAGATATTTGATCATCATGAGCAATAAATCATAAGAATCCTAAATCATGCAAAAGAGATAAAATAAAACAAACAAATAAACAAAAGAAGTTTTTTTTTCAATTTAAAAAAAATTAATTTAAAACAAGAGTTTTTCCTAAAGATCGTTGATCCCCGGCTGCGGCGCCAAAATTTGACGTGTGTATTTTTACAGTCGTTATTCCGTCAAATTAGTACATTAAAATTAATTAATGTAGTACTAGGGTGTCAACCTAGGTCGTTCTCTCACGGATCAACATAAAAATTTAGGAAAAATCAAGTCTTAAACTAATTTTTAACAATTAAAAATAAAAACTCAACAACTAAAATTTTTACAAACATAAGTTCAACAAACATAAAATTGGGGGGGTTTGATTGGTTTTGTTATCACAATTAAAATTAAAACAAAGTAAATATAGGATTTAAAACAATAATTAACAAGCGATTGATTTTCTTGGAGTATTGTAAATAAATTTATCCTTGGTTCACTAAAGATAATTTGTATACTTTCATTACTGTCAATTTCTTAGCTCAATTTGAATTAATCAACTAAGCGTCTTTTTCAATTCACTTGTGCTGCATGTTCCCCACTGAGATAGTGCCGTATGTCTGTAATGGATTGGCCAATAAGTGTTTTAATATAAATAAATCCTCCACTTCTGAAGTTGCACACAGCCTGTTAATGGGATCCTCGTCACTGTTGACGCTACGCGTGGGCTTGACGCTGCGCGTGGGTGTTGCGAATTTGTTTCCACGCTACGCGTGGTATTGGCGCTACGCGTCAGACCTGATGCTCAATTTCATAATTTCCCAATTGCAACCTCAATTATTCACTACAATATAAGGGAAATCAAGTAAGATTTATTATTTCCATTTAAAGATTATTGCCTAATTCATTTAATATTAAATAAAGCTTGAATTATGAAAATGTGTTAAAATGCATAATATTACACAATTAGCAATGGCAAATTATACACATTTAAAGCAAGAAATTAAGGCTAAATCATGCATCATCAATCTCCTTCCCCTTGGGAAGGTTCCCAACAGTCAAGTTCCAATCTGCTTTACTCTAACCCCAAGCCACTCGGAATATTCACCAAGTAAGTCACTCGGACTTATGATAACTTACTCACTCAGGGAAAACCATTAAGTCAAGTCCCACTCGGACTCATTCCATACTTAGACACTCAAAATACACATTACCCTATTCACTCGGAATAGGTACCCATGTTCACTCGGAATACATGTATAACTCATACACTTAGAATATATTCAATCTAATCCATCATAACAACTCCTCACCACAAAGGTGACACATACACGGATTTCCACTCGGGAATATACAAACTCATCCCCACTCGGGGTTTACTCATATTTTCCACTCGGAGTTACACTCACAGAGAGGCTTCACTCGGAATGAGTTACCTTGAACTCAGATATTTTCACTCGGAACACAACTGCTCGGAATATCACACAGGGAGACCTCTCACTCAGAATTTTATCTACTCCCTCACTCGGAGGGTTCTGCCTTGGCATAGCCACTCAGAATTTCACTCGAAAATTCACTACATCAAGAAATTCTTTTCTAAGGTTCCCACTCGAATGAATTTTGTCAAGAATCCCTCTTACTCATCATACACTCGGTCAAAACACAACCATACAAGTCACTCACCTGAGTGAGCATCACCCAGCATTCACACTCCCCACTTTCGCTCAAGCCACTCACACTCGCTTGGGCGAAAAAGGTCCAGTGACCATTTCCTCACTGGCTCGCTCAAGCGCGGCCATTCTCGCTTGAGCGAGATTTGTCCAGAACCTCACCTAATCACAACACACTACACTCGCTCGAGCTGATTCCTCACTCGCCTGAGCGAATGCCATTCCTCAGACCCTTTGCTCGGGCGAGACTCCATTCACCTGAGTAAATTTCCTCCAGAGAGCAAACACTGATGCTGCAAATTCCTTCCAGAGAGCAACACTGATACTTGGCCCTCTCGCTTAAGCGAGAATCCTTTCCGCTTGGGCGAATATGACACAGTGGCCATTTCTTCTATCTCTCGCTCAAGCGAGATTGGATCCGCTTGAGCGAAACTACTCCAGTGGCTACAGAACCCTGTCGCTTGAGCGATAAACCATTTCGCTCAAGCGAATTATGCAGCTTATGTGTAGAAGATCAGTACAATTACACTAGTAAACTTGCCTAACACTTATATGCACCATTCAGCCCACTCTACTCAATTACATACATTTCCACAATGCAATGCACATCAATCATCTACCTCATTCATGTTCCTACTCATAAACAAAACATGTCTATAGCAAATTATTATTCATACTTACTATTGGCTCCATGCCAATATGCAGTCAATCATGAAATTCGCATTACTCATATCAATACTTCTAACACACCATCATACTACTCCATCAATAAGAATTTTTATCTTCCTCATGAATTTATACCCTCATCATTTAATATCCAGATTCTACTCATTATCCATTACATTCATAATCATGGTGACAACATACCAAATTAACTCAACACACATAAACAACATCTAGATTTAACATACATAAATCACAACACACATTACACACATAGTTCATTTCATAAATTCCCTTAGCTCCTTGGCATCAATTCTCCGCTTGACGCATCTCCGGGGCTTCAACCTCTTCCCTGTCACTGGTTACTAAATTAAAGAAACAACAGCAAGGGTGAGTGTTTGGTATCATAATTAATATAGAATAACAATTTAATAACAAGGTACATATTTACTAGCTTTAGTTTGCACTATTTGTCTTACCTCTTGTCCTCAATTTCCATTTACCAAACAAGAATTCAATTTCAATTCTTTACCTCCAATTTGTCAATCACAATCAACAACTATCATAAAACACATTCATATCATCACACAATGTTAACAATGCATCGAATAACACAACTGACTCTCATATCAATTCGACGCCTAGTATCCGGATACTAAAAGGATCAGCCTTCAGCTGGGGGTCCTACTTGACACCCCGTGAACCCTGCTTGGTCCACCGAGTCCTACTTGACTCTCCACCTCAACCACTGGGTCCTACTTGACCACTGGGTAGCTCAACTGGGCATAAACACCACGGGAGCCAGAAATAAGGGGCTGTACATACCGTCGGCTGTCCTACACCACATAATCACACATGTATATCCATATTCCTCATATCATACTGCAAGTGGCCAGCAACAAAACACATACTCGTCAATTGGGCGACCTACTTGTCAAGCCCGTCATCACAATGCCACTATACTCATCAAATCATCACCATTCAATTCACATTGTGCTCATAATCATCACAAATCATACACAATTTACATTCATACACATAAAATTATCATTCCTTGTCTATTCTCATTACTTCCACATTTAATTCAGTGATTCAATTCAATTATACTTACGTATTCTAATTAATTATAACCCGAACACCCCCTTACCTCGATTCCGAGCTCCGACGACTCGTTCTTAATGAGATTGACGTTCCCTCGACGCTATGTCCAACGTTCTACGTCCGAAATCAACACCCACTTCGCCGTTCAATCCTCCGACGACTGTTTCGTCACCTACGGAGGTCGAAACGCAAAACCCATCAATGTTAAACCGTTCTCATTACTCTAAAAGCCATTTTTCAAGCTTCTACACACTAGAGGAGTAGGAAACCAAAGCTTACCCCTCCATGCACAACCCTTCGGTTTAACAGAGAAAACGAAAGAGCTACAAAAGCTTAATTTAAAAGACTCATTGGACTCACCTCGAAGCTACGGTCTCAAAAACGTAGTTATCTCGGAGTTTCAACGAGAAACGGTCTCCCTTTTGGAGCATGCAGCCGCGGCAAGCTTGAGAAGAAGAAGAAGGAGAAGAGTGTCTCGCGTGAAGGTGAGGAAGAAGAAGGAAATGAAATAAATTTTAAGGCACAAGGGCAAAATAGTCATTTCCCTCTTTCTTTTATAATTTCTTTAAAGTTTTAATTAAGCTTTTACCTTTTACCTTCATTGGTAACTTCTAAATTTACTTTCTTCCAATTACTCTTCATTTAACCTTTTGTAATTAGTCAATCAAATAAATTTATTTATTTCCACAATATTTAATTACTTGTAATTACATCTTTAATAATAATAATTCCCAAAGTCTTAATAAATCCGGTCGGGCAATTATTAATAATTTTTTTGCCAATTAAAACTTTTCTAAAATATTAGGGATGTTACAACAATACATGACACAAGGGCAAAAAACTGTAGTTTTGTCCATAAGGATTGAAATGGAACTAGGCATTGGGAAGTCTACCTACCCAAATTCCTAATGCCTCAAATACAGGGAAAGGTGAAAACATCAAAAGTAGTAAAAATACATCCCAACCCATTACTGATTCTAGGTAAGTATCATTTCACTATCTCCATCATTCTTTAATCCTAGCATCCTGGGTACCACTATTATCAAGATTGGGCCATCCATGCTAAGGAACAGAGTGGAACCATCATGTAACTATGTAGCTCTCTTCCATAATCCTACACCATCTATGGGTCATACACACATGTCACCCGAAGAGCTCTACTCGATAAGACAATCTCTAAAGGTGTGAAATAAGAGACCTTCATGGTGCTTATTGTACAATCCCTTCTCTTTGAGATGGAGCAATATCAGTTTCATTGTCATTGGCTTTGTTGGTGGATTATTTGGAATGAGGGCTTGTTGTTGACGTCTCGATCCTTTTCCTAAAGCTTCTATATTTGCTATGTTGATAAA
Source organism: Clitoria ternatea (assembly GCA_037962975.1). Lineage (NCBI taxonomy): Eukaryota > Viridiplantae > Streptophyta > Magnoliopsida > Fabales > Fabaceae > Clitoria > Clitoria ternatea. The sequence continues at coordinate 221,570,813 of CM075672.1, forward strand.
ACCACCAGATATATCTCTTATCTTGGAGTCCTCTTCGTCATCATCGTCACTCTTAGGATACTTAAGTGTGTATGTCATCTCAAGGATGCATAGAAGATCCTCAGGCAGTGCCATGTGTGGAGGTGCTGTAACACCCCGAATTTTATAAAAATGAATAATTGATGGGAATAAATAATAAATAATTGTATATGAGTGGATTTGTGTCCCAAAAATATTGGAATGATTAAATTGGGATTTATTATTGATATTTATAATTTATTGAGTTTAAGTGAGATAAAATTATACCCGGTTAGAATATGAGTGTCGGACCAAGTATCTCCGAATGAGATGCCGTTGGTCAGGGCTATTAAGAATATTATTGGGAATCCGAATCTATATTCGGAATAATTTTTGGATAATGTATTGAGCCCGAACTGAGAGCCTGTTTGTTATAAAACGATGAACTTTTAATGGAGAATTAAAAATTAAAACCAAAAAGCCCATTCTTCTCTCCTTATTTTCGTCGGGTTCTTGCTTCCATTGGCAAACACATTTCTTCTTCTTCTCTTACTTCCCTTCTCCTTCTCCACTTCTTCTTCTCTTCAAAACCCTAAGCCAATGGTGGTGCCTCTTCCTCCTCCCTCCATTTTCGTTCTTCCATGGAGCTTGAGGGAGATGATGTTGATTGAAGCTCCTTTCTTCTCCTCTCCCTCTCACTTTCGTTTTGGAGCTTAAGCTTGGAAGAGAGGTATGATTTTGACCACTCATGGTTTTTATTGATGGTTTTGGGTTATTGAAGTGTTAAGATGGGAGGTTAGATGTTGTTTTGATGAATGGTGGTGTGTGGAATCAATCCTAGGTTAGAAAATTATTGGGGTGTTGTTATTATGGCATTAATGGTGGGTTGTTATAGGTGCATGGAATTAATACTTGGATGAGTGAAAAATAAATGAGCATTTATGATGTTGATGGGTTTTTAATGAAACCCTAACTTTAATAAATTAGGGAAAGTGTGAAATGTGGGTAGAATGTAAGTTTAATGATGTTGGAGAATGATATTAATGATGAAAGATGGCCATTGATGGTGATTAATGAGCATGGGTAAATGTTATTGGGTTTTGATGAAAACCCTAGCCCTAAGAATTTGGGGAAATGGATATTGTATAGCTTGAAAGGTTGAATTAAATGTTAATAGGTGATGTTTAGTGATGAGTGTTGTTATGAATGTGGAATGTGAGGGATTGGTGTGAAAAGATTGTGACTTGATGAGGTTCTAAACCATTGTGGCTATTGAAGGATATGAGAGCTAAGTTGAATATTGAGTAACAATGTGATGGTGATGTTGTTGGGTTTAGTTGGCCTTTTATGATCTAGAGGATCTTGGCCTTGGGAAAGGAATTCCCGAAGCCTAACACAATTACATATGTTGGTGTTTAGCAAGTCTAAGACTTGGGGTTGAGCTTTATGATAAGCTAGCAAGTGTTTAGAATTATGATGGTTATTAATTACGTGAATATACTTGCATATGATATGTAGATTGTATTCCGGGTGATGCAATGGAGCATTCGGAGCATTGGAATCGTTTTGGCTCTTCCCTCGAGGTAGGAGAGGAGTTAACATTCAAATTGCATGAGTAAATTCGATAGTGATTGTTGTATGTGATGAATACTCATGCTTGCCTTGCCATGTGTATGTATTGAATTAATTGAATTGACAAGTTGATGATTATTGAGGATGATGTGTGAGAATATGTGGTTTTGTTGTGGCAAGGTATGAATATAAGTATATAAGATGATGATGAGTTTGAATTCAACATGAATAATATGTTTAGAATGTAAATCTATAAGTATGAATGTGTGAACAGGTGGTATGTGCCTTTTATAGTGTGTAAGAACGTTGGATATGTTTAAATTTGACTTATAATGAAAACTTCCGAGTGAGAATGCTTAGAACGAGTTGCATAAGCCTTATATATTGTATATGAGGTGTTGGGAGTGAGGGAATTGGCTTTGAATGCAAACTTTATGGGCTGAGTTGTTAAAATTTTCGCTTTTGTTTGGGTGTTGATATTCTCGCTCGTGCGAGAAGGGATCTCGCTCAGGCGAGGATCCCCTGTATTGGTATAATGGTCTTTGGACCAATTTCGCCCAGGCGGGTGAGGTTTCCGCTCAAGCGAGCTGCATATTATGCAATCAGGGAAGTTACTGGACGAATCTCGCTCAAGCGGGCATGGCCGCGCTTGAGCGAGCTAGTGAAGAAATGGTCACTGGACATTTTTCGCCCAAGCGTGTGTGAGTGGCTTGAGCGAAAGTGTGAAGTTTGATGCTGGGAGGGTGCCCACTCAGGTGAGTGATTGGTATGGTTGTGTCTTGACCGAGTGTAGCGAGTGAGTGGGAGCAAGTAAGATTCTGGATAAAATTCCACTCGAGTGGGAACCTTAGAAAATAATTTCATGATGTAGTAAATTTTCGAGTGAAATTCCGAGTGAGCTATGCCAAGACAGGACCTTCCGAGTGAGGGAGTGGATATAATTCCGAGTGAGAGGTCTCCCTGTGTGATATTCCGAGCAGTGGAGTTCCGAGAGGGAATTTTCGAGTTCAATGCAACTCGTTTTGAGTGGAGTCCCTCCGTGTGTGTAGTTCCGAGTGGGGATGGCATCGATTAGAGATACATGGTGTGAGTTTGTCCAGAAGTACTCTGGAATAACTCCGTTTGAGAGAAAAAGAAAGGACGTCGGATTTGGAATGAGATGCCGAGTGAGTGACCACTTGGGTGGTGAGTCGGTTTCTGGATTATTTTTTCGAGTGGAACACCGTGTGAGTGAAGACTCGAATTTGGAATGAATTTACCGAGTGGAAGTCTGAGTAAGAGAGGACTCGGTCTGGAATGATTTTGCCGAGTGGAGGACCGAGTGAGTGATGGTTGGTCTTGGAATTAATTTACCGAGTGAAAGATCGCAAGAGAGAAGAGTGGGTTTTGAAATAATTCACTGAGTAAGGACCGATCAGGTAATGAGTCAGTTTTGGAGTAATTAGCCGAGTGATAGACTATATGAGTGTGAGTCGACCCTGGAATGATTTGGTTGAATGAAAAATGGGTCGGTCTAGATTGTTATGCCAAGTGGGAAGCCGAGTGTGAGATGACTCGGATCCGGATAAATTTTGCCGAGTGAAAACCGAATGAATAATGGGTCGTTTTGGGGGGATTCTGTCAACAGAAACCCGAGTGTTGGGAAATTTGCCGAATGAGTGAGCATATGCTCGGCTCTGGGAGTTATTTGCTTAGGCGAGGAGGTTTCGCCCAAGTTAGTTATGGGTTATATTGGTACTGGCCGAATTCCGCTCAAGCGAATGGCCTTAGTTGTGATGCTCGCCCAAGCGAGCCAGTATGGAACTCGTTTCTGGATGATTTTCGCCCATGCTCGCTGGCTCCACCCAAGCGAAGCTTGTGTCTCTCGCTCAAGCGAGTCGCTTTTAGCTTGAGCAAAGCTCCCCCTGTTGCTTCTTATTTCTGTTCGCTCTGCTCCCTTCTGTCTCGCCCATGTGTATTGTTTGGCACTCGCTCAAGCGAGTAAGGATTTTGCTTGGGCGAATGACCCCCCTGATGGAAATTTCCCTTCTTTTCTCTCGGTTCTGCTTGTATTGACCCTTCTTTTCTCGGTTTTGATGGCTTGGGGCCTTCTTCCCTTATATTGTATGAGGCTTGAGGGGATGTAAAGGGATATATATATATATATATATATATATATATATATATATTTAAGACATTGATATGGTGGTGTTGAATAATGATTAAAATATTAGGATGACTTGATTATGCCCATAATACACATAATGAGAAACATAAAATCTTAACCACCAAGAATGATCATACGAAAGCAATGTTAAGGGCTTGATGATGAGTCATGAGATGTATGTGCAAGAACATGATTGTGTTGGGCATAAGTGTGATTGCCTTAAGTGGAATGATGAATATGCTTCGCATAATTTTGTGTATGGACTAATACTATGATTGGCAGCCATGCCTTTTTATATCCATGTGTGGATTATTATGAATGATGTTGTGGCCATTGAAGTGCCTATTATATGTATGTTGTGCCTTGAGGGGCCTTGTGAATGTTTGTATGCCATTGATGATAAAACTAAAATATACAATATACCCCTAAATGAGAGGGTGAGATATCCTTGCGAGGTTGTTGTTGAGCATATGCATTATTGCATTGCATTCATGGCATGGCATAACATTGATACTTTGTGGTTGCGATCACAGTGATGAAAGATCCTGCGGGATTCTATGAAGGGAGTACCCCTTGCGAGGCGGGAAACCAATGTGATGATGATATGATATTGTGCTGGTGGTTGCGATCACCCGGTTGTGAAATATGAAAGGCTCTGCGGGGACCATTGTATAATGATGAGCCAGTGGTTGCGATCACTTGGTATTTGATATGATAAAGGGCTTGCGAGCACCTATGATGCCCATGGTTGTGATCATGAGGCGGGAGTACCCCTTGCGAGGCGGGAAACCTATGAGAATTGTTGAAACGTGGTTGTGATCACGAGAAGCACCTTGCGAGGCTGCTATAGGGAGTACCCCTTGCGAGGTGGGAAACCAACGATTATGAACGAATGATTATGGTGGTTGCGATCACCCGTGATATGAAATCGGATCCGTTGCATATGCATTAAACAGATAACATATGCATTAGCTTAAGACCATGGCATTTGAGATGGGATGACCACAAGTGTTGAGAAACCCCTTGCGAGGAGGTATTGAGTGAAACCTTAATGAATTAATGATGATAATGATTGTGAATGCCCTAGTTGATAAGTGGAAAAGTGATGGTGTTTGTGATTGTGTATATGTTGTGCTTATTTATGATATGAATTGCGATTCATGAGGCTTGTATGCCTATTGTGATAATGAGATAATGAATGAATTATGAGATTGAAGAAGTGCCTTGGCCGACATCATTTATGAGTTCTTATGTAATGAATGAATTGGTTATGAGAATGTAGATGATTTAGAGATTTTAAGTATGTATAAGATAATCCTTTGAATTGATGGATGGTGAATATATATGTAGAATGTAAGAGATGATTTGATGTGTATTAGAAGGACTGAAATTGAATGATGTTCATTGATGATTGTGATAGTCGGGAGAATATTCCCGAATGTATAAATATAATCATATCTTAGGCATTGCATGTTTATGTAGTTATGTAAAATGATGATGGTTGTCTATTAGGCTTATGATATGCCATTGCATGCTTTGCCGAGCCTTTTCTCATATCGTCATATATGAGACTAGGCGTGTGCCCGGTATACATAATCTTCCGCTGTAAACTCCATTATTTTCGTATACCGTTATGGGCAATTTATCTATCGATCCAGCTTTAGGTTATTTAATCTCACTCTTGGGTTTTCTGTGATTTGGGTCTTGATGTGATCATGGTGGTGTCTTGGAAATATTTTCAAATGCGAAAATTTGTTCGCAATTTTATTAATTATGACGATCACATCGGGATTCGAGTACAGAAAATCAGGGGTGTTATAGGTGCAAGGGTAAGAGTGTGACACTGTTGGAGCTGATATTGAAAGTCGAGATGAGGCGTGCATTACTAGTGGACGCTCCTACATCATTGATGCTAAATCTCCGAGTCATTAGTTTGGTTGGAAAACCTTGAATTAATATTGACTTATTGTATGACTCTCAGAGGATTTATTTCTTTTGGCAAGCGCACCAATCGTTAAATTTGTAATATATTTGATCGTTCCCACAGGGATTGTGGTAATTACCACAATCTTAAACTGATACAAGCTGAACCAACGCAATGCAGATAGAATTCATTCTATTTTTGTTGTTTTTATGCTTTCTATGTTTTTGTATTTTCAGAGACAGTATAGAAGATGAAATGTGAGTAATGGAAGATAGGTTAGGATTGCTTCAGTTTACAATTTCATCAAGAAACATGCATTTGAGGTTCAATCAAGCTTCAGACTCAAGAGGACAATCCACAGATGGTTACTCCCTAATTCCTTAGGTAAATAACACTAATTCCTAAGAATTAAACCCTAATTCCTTAGGTGCTCAATTAACAGAGAAATCTAATGCGAAATTGGGGGTTGAACCCTAATTATTCACCTAATTACTAGGCCTGAATTAGTTAAGAAGCGAGAAGTTACCTAAGCCTCAACCATGATTCCTCACTAGTGAGTTTCTTCATCAGATCTGGATTTGTCAATCCAGTAAAGTAGATCCACTCCTCAGCTTGTTCTCCTCATGATTTAAAAGTTGACTTCCTCAATACACCTTTAAGAATTCATTGCAAACCTTTACACTCCCAACCCTAGGGGTTTAGAAACCCATCGAAATGGATTCTGTCGAAGGAATGTGGAGAGACATGGATGAGAGAATTTAGAGAGAGAAAGAAACTAGAGAGAGATTGGAAATGGAAAAATGAATCGTGATATGTACTCCGCCTCCGTGTTATGTACAAGGTATGTACAAGTATATATAGGCAAATAACTAACTAACTATCTTAATTAATTACAAAGAAACCTTAATTAATAAATAAACTAACTAAACTAATTACATAATTACAAATAAATAAATAATTACAACTTGATACTTAAATTATTAATGTATAGCAGCAACACACCAGAAACGGTGCAGAGCTTCTTTTAGAGGGAAAAATAACTAACTGCGCAACAGAATCACGCTTGAGCGTGATGTACTCGCGCTTGAGCGAGCTCGAAATATGCATTGCACTATAGGAGTTCACGCTTGAGCGTGATAAAGAAGCTTGAGCGTGAAGAGCTATTTTAGAGTCACGCTTGAGCGTGACTTTGCTCGCTTGAGCGAGATCGAATTATTCACTGCAGTGTTAATTTCATGCTTGAGCGTGAGTGGGGAAGCTTGGGCGTGAATGGTGTTTTGGACTCACGCTTGAGTGTGAGCTTTCTCGCTTGAGCGAGATCGTTCTTTCCTTTCTTTCTTTTCACGTACTTTGCATGGATCTCTCGCTTGAGCTTGCATCCTTCAAGCTTGAGCGTGAACTGCTCCTGCACATATAAACAAATAATTGCCTAGCATTTTAACGCTGGCTGTCCAGCGCTTGTACGCTGGATTAGTGAATTTATAAATAAACATAATTTCTTAACTAATTATTGTTTTTAATCAATTTCTTGCATAAATTAAACACTTTTGAAATAAATAAATAAAATAAGAATTATTAATAATTTATTAAATAATAGTGCTAAACTAAACAATATTTAATGAATTGAGTCAAATAAAAGATGAAATAATTAAGTCTTTTCAAGACTTATCAACCATCTCTATTTCCTTTTTCAGGTGGTGGGGTAGTCGTGCCCATCGGGCTCTACGTCTAAGAGTTTAGGATAAATTCACAAAGGAAGAGAAACAAAAAGGGAGTGAGTCTATGTTTAAGATCTATGGCAACTTGACTCGCATCCCATGGGTTTTACAAAATCATACAACAATCACTGTGTTATGTTATGCTATGCTTTATTATCTCTAGACAACTTATGCATAAGAGTCCTAATAAATTATTCAACAACCGAGAGAGATTGCAGTGAATCCCATCCTTACTTAGGGGTAAAACCTTGGACTCATTGGCCCTATCATCTTATAAATTGGATATCCTTTTCTTTGTTTAGGATGGTGCCTATTCATAATCATGGTAATCCCTTATCTTAGTTGAAATACATCAGGGTACAACAGGGACCCAATATTGTAAGAGCGACTTTGAGCCCTTGGGCCTTTTGCCCAATCCCAATGTATTCCCAAGGCCTTCCTTGAAGGCTGAACACTAGTGGCTCCTCATGTGTGCCTACGCAGTGGCTCCCATCACAACCATAATTATAATGCATGCAATGCAATATAGATTCTTATAATTCTTTTACTGTATTTTCATTTATGGGCACGGGTTCTCTATCGAGAGTAGCCCCATATTACTATCATCGTGGACATCATTGTCACACTTCATAACTTCATTTTTATTCAGAAATCATAGCCACCTTGACTCATTAACGCTTGATGGTTCAGAAAACAGACTTAGAAGGGAGGTTGAATAAGTCTGTTTACTCTTTGACACCACTTTCTTCATTTTGGAGAATAAGCCTTTTTCAAAACTGATTTGGCAATAGACTTTTGTATGCAAAAAAATAACTACAAATGCACCAAACTCTTGTAAGGATTAGGATAGAGAGAAATCACACAAGAGATTTATACTGGTTTACCCCCAATGTAGAAGCTACGTCCAGTACCTTCAGACTTTGAAGGATTTTTTCATTATGCAAAATTATCCTTTTACATATGTTGCTTCTGAGTATTATTGACTCCAGCCACTCCTGGCTTAAGTACACCATGTGCTTCTGAGTATTCTTGACACCACCCACTCCTGGATCAGCTTTGAGTATTCTTTAACAGTACCCACTCTTGGGGAAAACCCAAGTATTCTTTCACAAGCCACTCCTGGCTTAACCCAAGTATTTTGTTCAAAAGCCTTTTTAGGCCAATAATGTTTCCCAATAGATCTTACAGACCTGTAAATCTAAACAGATTTGAGAAACATACAGATATTAAGAAGAGAAAGCCTTTGACTTAGCTAAGTTAGGAAAAAAGTCTGTACTACAGACTTGTATAGATAAAAGGAGGCTTGAATTTGAATATGACTTAGTACAAGAAACATATGAATAAAGAATGATACATACTAAGTTAGAGAGCTAATCAGAGACTGTTGGCTCAAGAAGATAATGCAATGAAGAGTTGAAAACATGTCTCTAATTTAAGTTGCTATGGCTTCTATGTGATGAACAGAATATATCCATAGCGAGCTTTCACTTTTTCTTGGCAATCTGAAATTTCTCTTCTTTTATATGATCAATTGCCATTTTTGATTTTCTTGGGCTTCATGTGTATGACTATTCAGACTATCCCCATATCTTTCCTTTTCACGATCATATTTTTAATGTGAGTCTCTTCCACACTCTATTTTTCTGTCTAACCCTTTATGTATTCATCCCATATATACTGAGAGAGAGGGTTGTTATGTTGATATATGATTTCCTTGAGCTAACTCTCTGAGGGAGGAGATGGTTATTAGATGACCATTGAGAGAGAATACAACCATTGGAAGGTGTTTGCACAAAGGAGAAAGGTTCTTGGTCAGAGAGAGTCGTTATACAGATATAGCATAGGACAGAGAGCTTTGAGACTTGTGTGTACGTAGGTGAAGAGTACAGGCAGAGTATGATTAGCATAAGTTTCACCAAAACGAAAAGATCCTATCCAGAGGGATTTCTACATAAATAAGGTAAATATGAAATTGGATGCTTTAAGATGGATCTTGATTTTCCTTGTTTGGATGTTTTATTTCATATAAATATCCTCTTCAGACTTTGATGGAGTCTACTTTAGAGAATCAACATTCTTAGAAGTCTTAGAGTGGGGACTTGTCTTGAACTTGTGTTGAAATGTTGTTTATATTACGCCGATCCAGTGGGGATCTGGTATTGTATCTTCTATTCCAGTTAAGAGATAGAAGTCTTAGAGTGCTCATTGAGAAATTTCACCAGCCCTATGTATTGTGGGGCAAAGGAGGGTGTCACCCACAAAAATAATTCGATGCTCAAGTTAATGGAATATTCAGAGAGAATATTAGAGATCAAGCGTAAGTTTTAGCCAAGACTGTTCTACCTTTTCCTCGTCGATTCATGAGTATTTGTATCAGAGAGTAGTTGAAGGGTCATTTTGCCCCAGGGGAACATTCCGTATATAGTGTCAGTATGACTCTAGTCAGAGCAGAAAAGCTGACACACGATACGGGCACCTTCTACGGAACTACTTTATGATATAAGAGCTTACCAAGGTCTAAGAAACCCTAGCTAAAACGAAGAAGGAAAATTCAACTCACTTCACAAATACTCAAATGTATTCTCCAAATTCAAGATATGTTTTGTCTACATGAAAGGAAAGCCTTTTATAGGAAAGGGTGGAGTGTTGGCCAAGTAAGCTTCTACTTGGGCTTCCGGTTACTCCTTGGCCCAAAGGCAACGAATCTATTTATAATGGCCAAATACAAGGCCCAAAACATATACAAAGGCCCAAAAGTGACCTAAAAATAAACCTAAACTATTTTGAGTACAATTAAAATTATTTACAAATTGTGCCATCATTAGAGTGGGTCATCCTAGAGGAGAAGAAGAAGAGGAAGAAGTATGTCTCTAAGAAGGAGAAGACTCTCATTCTTGCTAAAAAAGAAGATTCTGGAAGAGAGTGATGCCAGTAGAGACGAGGCGTTGGTTCAGACTATTTCATCCCGGGATGAGCCTACGCCCAGTTGTTGGTACAGACATGGTGAAAACCAATTGAACCGACTCCTACAAAGGTATCTTTACCTATACCGGGGTCCTGTCTTGCTCCATTTATTCTCTACCCTGAGGCCAAGATTAGACGAAACTCAAGCCTCCAACGTACTACCTCTGTCATGGCCTAGAGGTTTCTAAGATAAAACAAGCTTGTGAACCTGCTCAGTGGCAACTAACCGAGGTCAACAGAGTCATTGACTCCCTGTCCTAGATGACTGATAGAATTAAGGAGACCAGTGTCTACTTTGACCAATCACAACAAGCTTGCCTCGAGGCCCAGAAGGCTTGGAGAGAGTTCGACTGTGTTGAGTAAAGGGTTGAGGCTGAAAGGGAACTGCAACAAAGGGACCTAAAAATTATCAAATTAACACAAGAAATAGAGAGGTTGAGGGCAGAGAAGCAAAAGCTGGAGCAATTGAAGGAAAAGAATATCCAAGTGAAGGAAAAGGTTGATAAGGCAAAAGCAGGTGTTGAAACTCTCCAAGCCGAGGTGGAAAAATTAATTGTTGAAAACATTCAAGCCAAGGAAGATTGGGCTAAGGAGAAAAAGTAGCTTTCCATCGAGATGGAGGCCATCCATAAAGAAAATCAAGAAACAGTTCCACATCGCAAGGCCAACCAACAATTCTGGGGAAATATGGTTGCGTCCTAGGCTAGGGCCACTGAGGCTCTCTAACTTTGTGACATTCTTGTTGGGGAGTCATTCAGTGCCGCCGTAAGGCAAGTCCAATATCGAAACCTAGACATCATCCTCAACCTTAACAAAATTCACCCTTTCTATGAATTTCATGGTGGAAGGTTGTTTTCAGTGGTTGATGGAAGGTACAAGGAACTTAAGGATGTGCCCTACGAGTTGGCCGTCCTGCCCGAGTCTTAAAGTATGCATCTCAACGTCTCTTGTTCACTATTTCACACTTCTTATTTTACATTTATCATAGCCTTGTATTGGGATAGCCTCTGGCTTTTGAATGTAACTTTTAAACTTAAATGTAACTTTCATATTTTTAATTGCATATTAAACTATGATAATTGTTTAAGTTATCCTTTGCTTTTACGTTCTTTTGTATAACATTTGTGTGTGCCACTCTTTAGAGTTTGGAACAGTGTCTCTTAATAGGGATCCGATCCTTACTACTCATTAGGGATAAGAAGTTTATTATTGAGGTAACGACTTTGCCATTCCTGGTTATAAGATTCTACTTGCATCGCTCATCAGGGTCCGGTATGATCTTTAAAGAGATCTAATCCTCGCCACTCGTTGAGGCCAAGTAATCAGTCCCTCCTCAAGAGACTTGGGTGCCACTCATTGGGGCTAAAAGTTCTACTTGCGTCACTCGTTGGGGCCCCGTATGGCCTCAACAGAGGTCCAATCCTCACCACTCATTGGAGACAAGTAGCCAATCCTTTTATAAGGGATTGAGGTGCCACTTATTAGGATCCAGTATAGGCTTAATAGAGGTCTAATCCTCACCACTCGTCAAGGCAATATTTACATGCAAGTCGAAGAATTATCAACCAAAAAATAACAAACTTTGTAAACAAAAATTTTATTAATCACTGAATATACATCCAAGCTATGATGGGACAATGCCTCGCTAAAACCTTCTTGAAGTTAGGAAAAAAAAAGTACATGCAGAACATCCAACTAGTTGTAATAAACTCATAAGTTATGGACATTCCACTTATTCTTGATGGGTGTACCATTTAATGACTCTAGGTGATAAGTGCCCTTACCAACCACCTTGGCTATGTGGTACGGGTCTTTCCATATTGGTGCAAGCTTGCCTTGATATGCAAATTTATTTCCAATGTTGGCTCATCACAGCACCAGATCTCCAACCTTAAAGCGTCATTGAGAAACACACTTATTATACCGGAGCGCTGCCTTGCTTTAATAGCCTAATCTTAGACAAAAGCTTCCTCCCTGAGTTCTTCAACTACATCTAATTCATTCCGAAGATACTTATCATTGTTTGAGGTAAAGAAATGATGCACCCTCACGGAAGATGTTTGGAGCTCGATCGGGAATTAGAGCTTCGACCCCAAAAGTTAGTCAAAATAGAGACTTATTGGCAAATGAATAAGGAGTGGTCCTATATGCCCACAAGACATGGTAGAGCTGATTAGCCTAGTTTCCATTTTCCTCATCTAAGTGTTTCTTCAAGGCCTTTAGGACTTCATAATTGGCCACCTCGGCGTGGCCATTTGCTTGAAAATGCTCAACAAAAGAAAATACTTGAACAATCTTCAAACCCTCAAGTAGCTTGGTGAATTTTTGATTAGTGAATTGGGTGCCATTGCCTGTCATTATCCATTCTAGGATACTGAACCTTGTAATGATGTTTTCATAAACAAAATGTTAAGTCCTTACAAACGTAATATGGACAACCAATTCAGCCTCAATCTACTTTGTAAAGTAGTCTACCCTCACGATTAGATACTTAACACCTCTATAAGCCGTAGGGAAATGACCCAAGATATCCAAACCTCACTAATAGAATGGCCATGGCATCACAGATGTGAACAACTCTTTCACTGGTATATGATGTAGGTATATAAACTTCTCACACAGATTACACTTCTTGATATACTCTGTAGTATCCTTCTTCATTATGGGCCACCAGTATACAGCCTAGAGTATCTCTCACATTAAGCTCCTTGCCCCAAAGTGATGCTCGTATTGTCCCCTATGAACTTCTTCTATAACCTCTTGGACTTCGTTCTCATTAAGACACTTAAGGTATGGAACTGAAAAGCCACACCAAAATAAGATTCCATTAACCATGGTGAAGAAGGGTAACTCCCTTTTCACTCTTTTCTTCTTTAAGTCGTCAGTGGGGAGTTGGTCATTCACCATGTACCGGACAAAGGGTATGATCCAAGAGTATTCACTAAAAAAGCAAGCATGGATGGCACAAAGGAAAGGTGTGTGGGGAACACTAGGCTCTATTAATGTATTTTGTATCACTGTAGTTATGCATCCAACCTTCTTTGTACTGGCCAACCTTGAGAGGATATCAAGCCGTGTGTTTTTTTCCCTTGGGAAATGCTTGAAAGCAATGGTTTAGAACCTTTCCTTCAGGTCATTGACACAAGCCAAATACTGTTACAATAAGGGCTCCTTACCTGATACTCTTTGAGGATATGAGAGATAACCAGCTGGGTCTCGTTGCATAGAGTCATTGTTCTTGTTCTAATATTCAGAGCTACCTTTAAACTAGTGAGGCAAACCTCGTATTCAGCTTGATTGTTCGAGGTGGTAAAGTTAAAGTGTAGTGAGATCTTAAAATGGACCCTGTCATCACTTTCCACCATGACTTTGGCTCTATGCCCTTTATTGTTTGAGGATCCATCCACGTACACTGTCCAATGAGAACAAGATTCCTCAAGGTCCAAATCGGTGAGCTCCATAATGAAATCATCTAGCACTTGAGCTTTGATGGCACTTCACGGTTTATACGTAATGTCAAACTCAGAGAACTCTACCGCTTATTTGATCATTCTCCCAGTGAGGTCCGACTTAAACAAGATAGTCCAGAGTAGGCGATTGGTTCAAGCATGTAAGTGCCATCAGTTACGTGGTCGTTATACAAGTGTTTGTAAAACATGTAAGTAAATCCAGGATCAAGAGTGGATATGAGAAATAATCCAAGAAAATACAAGGTGATTGCCAAGACCATACAAACATTCCATGAAGCAAGGAAGTACGAAACATAACCCAAAAAGGCATAAAAGTATGTAAAATCCAACACTGGAGAAATCCACTAGTAGTGGGAAATTCCCACTGGCCATGGAACTCACTGCCCAATGCCTAAAATTTCAAAATTTCATAAACAGAGAAATCCACTGGTTGTGGGAAAATCCCACTTGCAATGGGAAATTCCCACTGGCCGTGGAACTTGCTGTTTCCATGACCCAAATTGCACAATTTCATAAATAGTGTGATCCACTGGTCATGAATCACACCATGATCCTCAAAAATCCATTTTCAAGTCATGCTATGCCTTAGGACCTTAGATCAAGCAATGCTTAGACCTTTTTATGCATGAAACCATTAAGAATCAATCATATTATGGCTATAAAAAATAATGCCATATACAAATATTTCTAAAAAGGATGTACAAAAACTATTAATTCAAAAATATATTAGCCAAGGCATCTTTACCAATTCTTCCTTTACACCATACCACATCTCTTAAAAAGCCCTACTCCATGGTTATGCCCTACAACACAAGAGCTAAAAAGTAGACAACATGAAGAGTGAGCATACTTTCTCAATGATGATCAACAGTCAAATTGTGATAACATAAATATATGAATGCAAATTAACATATCCTTCTATTAAAGGAGTTCAATCAAATAGTAATGTCACATATCTTATCAACTTCCATTGAGCATGCATATTCATACATAACAAGTCCATCAACAAGGACATTCCCAAGTAGAATCAAGTCACCAAATCACAATATTACCATACCCATTGTCACAATCCATAAGCAACATAAAGAGGTCACACTAACAATAATACACAATTAGTTAATGACCAAAAGTAGGTTTTATATCTCAATTAACATTCTTAATAAGGTGTCATCTTTCTTTATCTTCTCTAACTTAAATGCCATGTCCCTATGGCTAATGCATATGTCATACTATAAAATGCATATGCAACGGATCCAATTTGAAACATTTACTCGTGCGTATATGATTCATCAAATATTTGCAACCATGTATAGTTGCTTAAGCATTTGTCCCCTGCAAGGGTGTTTTTCACAAGATCTCGCAAGACCTCTATTATCTCAATATAACAAGTGATCGCAACCACTTATAATTAATCAAATATATGTCTCCCACGCAAGGGTCTATTTTTCATAAGATCCTACAAGACCTTTATCATTTCAATATGTCAAGTGATCGTAACCACTTATAGTCATTCGAATACTAGTCCCCCACGTAAGGGTCCTTTTTCTCAAGATCCCATAATACATTTATTGTTTCAATTTGTCATGTGATCGTAACCACATATAAGATGCTATGTCATGCATGCTATGAATGCAATAATGCACATGCTAGCCTCGACTTCACAAGGATTCCTCACCCTCTCACTTAGGGGTATAATTTACACTTAACATTATAGTTAGTGGCACACAATCATATATAACATTCTCCAAGGCATACCACTCATAGGGTTCAAGGTTATACTAGCCAAGGATTCATATCAATATCAATCCACCATGGAAATCAAAGAGCATGTCAACAAATATACTCCAAATTCATATCCTCAATAAATGTGCTAAACCAACATCCAATCATTAATATAAGTCAATCTCAATTCATATCACACACAAGAGGTAGTATATCCATTTAGGGAAAAACATGTAAATATGCATCAATATAGACATTATTAACATCTAATTGATCATGCATTTAGAAAATATACTCCTCTCCTACCTCAAGAGAAGTATTCCTTCGGGTTAGATGGTCCCGCCTCACAAGAATTATCAAACCCTACATTAAATACATATAGGACCACATCAATCACTCATTTCAAATATCATTCTCAATTCTTGTTATACAAATAAATATATATACATGATTCTCATCATATTGTAATTGTTTATAAGCTTCATTTTCATATTTTATTAGGTTTCAGGAATTCCTTCCCATTAACCCAAATCCATTATTTTTAAAATGCTACATTACAACACCTAAGTTACCAATACACTTCAAACTTCTTGCCCAACACCCTTAGTGGGTTTTCAATGTCCCAAACACCTTATATCAATCCCATTCATACCATTACTCCTAAAATACACCACCATTAATTCCAACACTTATTACACTAACATTCTTCTTTAGCCTCATAATTTTTCAATACCAACATTCATCATGACCCATTCAAAAATGCATCTCTACATATAAAGATAGTCTCATGGTAATTAAATTCCAAATTTCACAAGCTTTGCCAAAAGCTCCAATTCTACAAATCTTAGGGTTTCCATTTAATCTACCAATCTTCCATTTCAATCATTCACTTAAGCCATTTTAAGCATCCTCAAGCTATCAATATCGCATTCAATCATCAACATAATAATAACAAGCCCCAATGGTCATCTAACCTAGGGTTGGGTTCCACATGCATTTTCTCATTAAAACAACTCCTAATCTTCCACTATAATGCTTCAAGATCCTTAAAACTACCAAGAAAAATCAATAATTGTAATGAGCACATACCTCTAATTCCAAGGCTATGTGAAAAAAAATGAGGGGAGGAGAAAAGATGATGAGTCAAGCTTGGTCCCAAAGTCTAATATGACTTCACAAATCCAAACTTTGGTATTGATTTTGCAAGAAAAATGGAGGTGGAGGGGTGTGGATGGTTTTTGCTTGGTGGAAGGAGGAAGAAGAAGAAAAAAATTAAGAAGAGAGGTGAGGGAGAAGGAGCCAGTGAAAATGAGGGGGAAAGGAGAGAGAAAAGTGAAATTTTGCCTATTATCAATTGGTCTATGCATACATCTTTTTGTTTTTGCCTTTTGGTTAACAAAACCCCTTTTATCCAATGGACAAAAGAGCTTAGAGAAAGAGGAAAAGGTGTCCATGACAATGAGGAGAAGAGAAAAAGGGATTTTAGAATTTTCTCAATTTCTATTCCGCTCGTTATTTCGTTGTTTATTAACATACGCCGTGTGTGAATAAATATCTCCTCAACACCAAAAATTATTTTGAACATATCACTGTAACCATAATAAATCCCTCATTATTCTAGACCCATTAAATATCTAATTTGACTTAGTGGGTCCTATACCATCCATTAAATTGTTTGATTTTAGTAGATCTTAATTTACTAATAAATCACAACCACTACGTAATTAATTTTCCTATGCATTTTGGGCATCAAATAACTAATTAATTTCATACTAATAATTTATTTTTCTAAAATTTGGGATGTTATAGTTTTCCGACCTATGATTCCATTGTAAGGGGACTGGACATCGATGATCAGGATCCATGACTTGACCGTTCTGGCCCCAGACTCGCCATCAAACGTTATACGCGTATTAAGGTATCCCTTGGTGGGCTTTTTAGCTCCATTAAAAGTTGTAAGATCTTGTATATATAGTTATAAGTCTGCGTTAGTCAGACCCATCCTCTTAAAACAGTCATAGAAGAGGACATCGTATGAGCTCTCCTAATTAACTAAGATCCGTTTGATATCTATGTTGGCGATAATAGCTGCTACCACCACAGCATCGTCCTTGCCAGGGATTGTTGGGCCAAAGTCGTCATTAGAAAAGAGATTGGCGGGGTCTAAACTCCGGTCTGAAAAGGGTGATTGTCCCGCTTTCTTTCTTTAGATGGACAGAATCATGCGGTTATGGTTTTTCATGCCAGTACTAACACATCATCCCTAGCAAATCCTTCAGTGATCATATCAATCAGCTCCCACTTGCTCCGATATTGAGGGGAAGGTATTGTTATTCAAGTGGCCTCAATACTCAAGAGGGGGTGAATTGAGTTTTAAATCTTTTCTTGAAATGCCTTAGAAATTAGTTTCTTTTTCACAAATTAAGAGTTTATGCAAGAGATAGTAAGTGTAGTTCAAGAAACAATGTAAGACAAGGGATAAATGTTACTAAAGTAATTTATCAAACACTTGGTGTGCAGCACTTTAATACTATTTGTTCAAACAAGTTTAAGAGAGGAAATCATAATCAATAGTAACAATCAAGCCAGATGTAATATGTAAATGCAAGAGAGTAAGGGAGAAGAGCTTGCAAACCAATTTAACGAGTTCCACCAACCTGGTGTACGTCTCACCTTCAAGTAACCCGCTTGAAGGATTTCCATTATTGAAGCTTAGAGATACAAGCTATGAGCAATTGCAGCTTCCTAGTATCCCACACTCAAGAACTCAATCCTCACTAGCACAAGGGTAACCCACCCAATCTCTCAAACTCTCAATACCCAAAGGTTGAACCCCAACCTTTGTGACCACTCAACCTAGAGTGAATAGCTTGGTGTTTTGGTGTTTGATTTTACAATCAATAAACTCTCTCAATAGAGTAGATAAACAAATGAAGGCTCACACAATTTCTAACTCTCACAAGAGAGGATTTACAAATATAAGCTCTAAGTTTCAAAAAATGAAACTAAACAAAGAAATAGAACTCACAAGACTCAAGATTTGATTTTCCTTTGATGGATTTGATTGTTGCTTTGAGTAGCTTGAAGGAGTCTCACATTTATAGGCCTTGAAGAAGTGCCCTAAGGTCTTCAGAGCCGTTGCACAGCAAGGGCATTTGTGTTAAAATGGAGAAATGAGCTGGTTTCCCACTTAAAAACGCTTTTCCCCAAATTCTGGCACTAGTGTAATCGATTAGGCCTTGAGTTGTAATCGATTACACTTTGAATTCTTCAGTGTAATTGGACTAGTAATCGATTAGCCTTTCCCATATAATCGATTAGCTAAGAGACAGAACCTTGCTAATCGATTGTTCTTTACCTTGTAGTTGATTATGAGTGGCACATGATGCATTTAATTTGGTTACGCAACATGGTAATCGATTGTAGCTTGTGTATAATCGATTGGGTATCAAACAGAAACTCTGTAATCGATTAGTTCTTAAGTTGTAATCAATTAGTGACATTACAGAACACTGGTAATCGATTGTGGCAGCCTTATAGTCGATTAGCAGATGTACCTGATGCTTTTAATTCATTTTCTCAGCTTGGTAATCGATTGGGTTCCTTGGTGCAATCGATTAGGTGACAAACAAAAGCTCTCTAATCGATTAGGAGAGACATTGTAATCGATTAAGTGACAAGGAGAAGCTTCGTAGTCGATTAGCTCTGGTCTTGTAATCGATTAGCTTGTGTGTTTTTGCAGGTCTGATGCTGTTTTCATTGTATTTTGAACTTTTTGCTTTGATTCTTCAGTATCCTTTGTCATTATCAAAATAATTCTTCAGTATCCTTTGTAATCGATTACACCTTTTCAGAATTTGAATCGTCAGGTGTTCTAATCGATTGAACCAGGTAGGTAATCAATTGCATTAAAAATAGAACCTTGGAAATCGATTAGGAGGATTGTGTAATTGATTATCAGGAAGATGAAACATCGGTAATCGATTGGACAGAGGTTCTAATCGATTTGGCATGAAACAGAGGGCTAGTAATCGATTAGCTATTAGAGTGTAATTGATTATATATGAAACAGAAGGTTGCTAATCGATTAGGTAAGGCTGTGTAATCGATTAGGGAGGCCCAGAAATGCTCAAATCATGCAAATTTCAAACAAAAGCACTTGAGATTCAATATATCATACCTCAATCAATTACTTACTCATTAAACATACTGTAAAGCAAGGATTTATCAAAATTATTCAATATTCAAACACAATTTGAAATATCTAGGATTCCTAATTCTCTTCTAATATATATAAATTGTTCCTTTGCAAAAGGTTTAGTGAAGATATCAGCTAGTTGTTTAGAAGTTTCAACATGTTCAAGCATGCAATCACCCTTTAACACATGATCTCTAATGAAATGATGCTTTATCTCTATATGCTTGGTCCTTGAATGCATAACAGGATTCTTTGAAATGTTAATGGCGCTAGTATTGTCACATTTAAGAGGCACATGCTCTAATATAACACCAAAATCAAGAAGTTGTTGCCTCATCCAAAGGATTTGAGTATAGCAACTTTCAGCTGCAACATATTCTGCCTCAGCTGTTGATAAAGCAACACTTACTTGTTTCTTGCTATGCTAAAAAACAAGAGAGTTACTAAGCAAATGACATGTACCACTAGTGCTTTTTCTATCAAGTTCACATCCAGCAAAGTCAGCATCAGAATATCCTATTAGAGTACATTCAACACCTTTAGGATACCAAAGACCTACATTTAGAGTGCCAACAAGATATTTCATTATTCGTTTTACAGCAGTGAGGTATGATTCTTTTGGACATGCTTGATACTAGCACACATGTAAACGGCAAACATTATGTCCGGTCTACTTGCAGTAAGATATAGTAAAGATCCAATCATACCTCGATATTTGGTAATTTTAACATCTTTACCTTTCTTATCTTTGTCCAAGTAGCAAGATGTGCTCATAGGAGTGGCAATTTCATTTGCCTTTTCCATGTTGAATTTCTTAAGCAACTCCTTGCAATATTTGGATTGACTAATGAATGTACATTCTTTGGTTTGCTTAATTTGTAGCCCAAGGAAGAATGTAGGTTCTTCCATCATGGACATCTCAAATTCATCCTGCATTAACTTAGCAAACTCCTTGCAAAGTGATTTATTAGTAGCACCAAAAATGATATCATCTACATATACTTGTACCAATAGTATGTCATTTTTCTTATGCTTGACGAATAATGTTGTATCAACCTTTCCTCTTTCAAAATTGTTTTTCAAAAGGAATTTGCTTAATCTTTCATACTAAGCTCTTGGAGCTTGTTTTAAACCATATAAAGCTTTTCTTAGTTTGAAAACATGATTTGGAAATTGATGATTTTCAAAACCAGGAGGTTGACCAACATATACTTCTTCTTAAATGTATCTATTCAAGAAAGCACTCTTGATATCTATTTGATACCATTTAAAGTCTTTACAACATGCAAAGGCTAACAATAGTCTAATAGCTTCTAACCTAGCTACAGGAGCATACGTTTCTTCATAATCTATGCCCTCTTCTTGATTATAACCCTTAGCTACTAACCTAGCTTTGTTTCTAGTGATTATTCCATTTTCATCTAGCTTGTTTCTAAATACCTATTTAGTACCTATTATTTGGTGATCATTAGGTCTTGGCACTAATTCCCAAACTTCATTTTTTTCAAATTGATTTAGTTCTTCTTGCATGGCCAACATCCAATGTTCATCAATAATGGCTTCATCAATGATTTTAGGTTCAATTTGAGAAACAAATGCTAAATGATTGCAAGTGTTAAAAGAACATCGGGTACTTACACCTTTTGTGATATCACCTATAATGTTGTCCAATGGATGGTCTTTTGAGGTGATCCATTCCTTTTGTTGAGTTTCCACTCTTTGTGTTGTGTCTTTTTCTTTTTTATCTTCTTCTTTGTCATCCAAGTTCAATTCTTGGAAAGTACCTACAAGATCATCAAAATCTTCCTTTCTCGGAGGGTTATGGCTATTTTCATCAAATTTTATATGAATTGATTCCTCAATAGTATTTGTTTGTTTGTTAAATACTCGATAGGATTTACTTAATGATGAATATCCAAGAAAGATTGCCTCATCAGCTTTTGCATCAAACTTTCCTAAATTATCCTTTCCATTGTTAAGCACAAAATATTTGCATCCAAATATATGAAAATAAGAGATATTGGGTTTTCTTTCTTTGTAAAGTTCATAGGGGTTTTCTTTAGAATAGGCCTTATCAAACATCTATTCATAACATGACAAGCGGTATTTACCGCATCGACCCAAAAATGTTTTGCAATGTTATTTTCGTTTAACATGGTTCTTGCAAGCTCCACCAAAGATCTATTTTTCCTTTCAACTACTCCATTTTTTTGTGGAGTTCTAGGAGCTGAAAAATTGTGACCAATACCATGTTTTTTGTAAAATTTCTCAAATAGTTGATTTTCAAATTCTCCCCCATGATCAGTTCTTATGGATGCAATATTTGAATTTTGCTCATTTTGGATAATCTTGGCTAGTTTCTTGAATGCATGATATGCTTCATTTTTATGAGCTAGAAACAAGGTCCATGTATATCTTGAATAGTCATCTACAATTACTAGACCATAGTGATTACCACCAAAGCTTTTGATTTTAGAGGGTCTAAATAAATCCATGTGCAAAAGTTGTAAAGGTCTTTGAGTAGAAACAATATTTTTAGCTTGAAAAGATGCCTTTACTTGTTTTCCCTTTTGACATGCATCACAAAATTTATTTTCAAACTTAAGCTTTGGCAAACCAATTACCAATTCTTTAGAAACAAGTTTGTTTATATGGTCTACATGTATATGTGCTATTCTTCTATGCCAAAACCATGATTCATCCTCTCTAGTCATGAAGCATTGCACATCATTTGAAGTCAAACTATCAACATCAATCATGTAAATATTATCAATTCTTTTACCAACAAACTTAACTTCCTTGTTTAGCTTATTTTCAATTATGCAACAATTAGATTCAAACAATACTCTATATCCTTTATCATATAATTGACTTATGCTAAGCAAGTTATGTTTGAGTCCTTCAACATATAGTACATCACTAATTGAGGTAGAAGAATTTTTTTCCAATGTTTCCAATGCCAAGTATTCTTCCTTTGGTATTATCCCCATAAGTGACGCTTCCTTTTCTTTTGGGAGTGAATGTTGTGAATTTGCTCATATCTCCCGTAATGTGCTTTGAACATCCACTATCCAAGTACCAATGGGTGTTGCTTGTCTTAAAGCACACCTACAAAACAAAATTAGTTTAGAGACCTTGGTACCCATTTTATGTTGGGTCCTTTTTAGTTAGCTTGTGGTAATGTCCCTTTCGGAACCCACACCTTTCTTACCACTTTTGGTCCAAGCTTTCTAATATGGCAATTTAAAGTATTATGTCCTTTATGTATTTTTATGTTGATGTAGGTTTTGATAATGACACAACAAATGGAGAAATATCAAGGATGTTATCAAGCGAATTAATTATGTTTGATGATGAAAGTGATTCAAGGCATTTAAGGAAGTTTTAATCAAGTACAAGTGATCAACAAATGTGCCAAGAATCAAAGGATTGGAGCCAAGACTCATCAAATATCAAAAAGGGTGAAACAAAGTACCAAAATACATGAATCAGGTAATTGAATCGATTCACACAGCAAAGCATAACCACATGAATCGATTCCTACGTTTGGAAAGGCCCAGGAAGTAAAAATTTAAGGTTTGAATCGATTCCTCCTTGCATTGAATCGATTCACACGATTCAAATTGGTCCAGGATGTGTTTTTTTTAACATAATGAATCGATTCCCTTCTCTTTTGAATCGATTCACGCATGGATTTTTGCCCAGTAACCTTAGTTTAATTGCTTGAATCGATTCATGTAGCATTAGAATCGATTCTTGTAGCTGTCAGAACATAAAATCATGCGCAGAATGAATGTTCCCCTTCGGTTTAATCAAAATGGAAAGCCCAAGGCAAGGTTCCATGCTTTGTCCCTCTCCACATGCATGTGTCTTATTGGAAATGCAATTAATTTGAATATTAGACAAACATGCTTCTTGATGCACATGCCATGTTCTTCTTGGAGACACTAAAAGGCTTATTGGAATTGGAATGCCAAGTTGAATGGAGACACACATGCCTAACATTTCAAGCTCCCAAGGAATTTAATATTGAAAAATCCATGCCATTGGAGTCTATAAATAGAGAAGGAGTTGAAGGCAAAACTTACACCAAGCATTTGAAGCATTTCCATTTGCTTTCTTCCCCCTCCATTCTCTTGCTCTTCTACTTACTCTCTTTATTCTTTGATTGGTATATTTCTTGAGAGTTAATTTGTGGGAAAATTATATTTGTGTACTTAACTTGCATATCCTCTCTTTGAGAGTTACTATCTTGTGTAAGCTTTAAACTTGTATATCCACTCTAGTGAGAGAGTTTCCTTGTACACTTAAAATACTAAACTTCATAGAAATCTTGGGTTGGGTTTCAACCTTGTAATTGTGAGATTGAGAGATTGGGTGGGGTGCCCTTGTACTTGTGAGGATTGGATTCTTGAGTGTGGGACACTAGGAAGTTGCAATTGCTCAAAGTGTATCTCTAATCTACAATAGTGGAAATCCTCTAAGTGGGTTGCTTAGAGGCGAGACGTACACCGGCGTGGTGGAACTCGTATACATCGGTTTGCAAATCTCTCTTCCCTAAACTCATTTAACTTGTGCATTCAACTTGTTTGCTTAATTCATTGCTTCATTAATTGGACTAAGTACATGATACAATAAGTTGAAAACCTTTTTTGAATAACATTGTTGAACTTGGACTTAAGCAACACTCTTGAATCAATCTTTCTAAAGTCCCATAAATTACTTTGTAACTTAATTGATTCACTATCTAAACTCTTTTAGTAGTTATTAGTTTGTCTTGTGTAATATTTGTTGTTACTTGCAATCTAGTTTATTATCTTAAATAAACATAGTAACAAAAGAATCAATTTCAAGAGCATTCCAAAGAAAATTTTTAATACTCAATTCACCCCCCCTCTTGAGTAATTGAGGCCACTTGGTTAACAAGTGGTATCAGAGCTTGACTCTTGGTAAATCAAGCTTAACGGCTTCAAGAGAACAAATGGCCTCAACCTCATATAACATGTTTCCTGAGGGTGGTGCTACAAATCGACCTCCCGCTTTTAATGGTGAGGGTTATGCCTTTTGGAAAGAAAGAATGAAAATTTTTGTGCAATCAATGGATTTAAGAGTGTGGAATGCTATTGAAAATGGTCCCTTTATACCTATGCATATTGTGGATGATAAACAAGTTGAAAAGCCTATGGATAATTGGTCTAGTGAAGAAGAAAAGAAAGTGCAATATAATTATAAGGCAAAAAATCTTATTACTTTAGCTTTAGGTCCCGATGAATTCTTTAGAGTAATAACATGTAAAACGGCTAAAGAAATGTGGGATACCCTTCAAATAACTCATGAAGGAACTAGTGATGTTAAGGATTCAAAAATTAGCACTTTAACTAGCCAATATGAAAGTTTTAGGATGAATCCAAATGAAGCTATCTTAGATCTTCAAAAAAGGTTTACTTTGATCATAAATCATCTCATTACTCTTGGCAAATCTTATTCTAACAAAGAGCTCATTCACAAAGTGTTAAAAAGTCTTACTAGGGAGTGGCAACCTCTTGTTACGGCCATCAAGCAATCTCCCACCATAAATGAGATGTCTCTTGCAACCTTGTTTGGTAAATTACAAGAGCAAGAACAAGAGTTGAAAGATCTAAGACAAGCGGAAGAAGAAGAAAAGACATCAAAGAAGAAAGGATTAGCTCTCAAAGTTACTTCAATGGTTGAAGATGAAACCGAGAGTGAAGTTGATGAGGATGAAGAGCTAGGCCTATTTGTGAAACGGTTTGGAAAGCTAATGAAGAGCAAGCGCTTCCAAAGAAACTTCAAACCACAAGGTAAGAAATCTAAACTTAAAGAAAATTCTACTTCACCTACTTGTTTTGAGTGTGGTAAGGAAGGACACTTCAAAATGGATTGTCCAAATCTAAAGAAGAAGAACAAAGAAAGAAAAGAAAGAAGAAGAGCATATGTTGCATGGGATGAAAACGAGATAACTAGCTCAGATGAATCGGAAAATGAAGAAGCAAACCTTTGTCTCATGGCCAATCACCAAGATGAAGAGAATGAGGTAAACTTTCATGACTTAGATAAGGATGAATTACTTGATGCTCTTGATGATTTGTATGATAAATTCACCAAAGTCTCTAATAAGCTTAAATTATCTAGAAAAACTAGTAATACTCTAGAAATGCATCTCATGGAAGTGTTTAAAGAGAATGAATCTTTAAAAGAAGAGTTAGCAAATGTTTAAACATGCTCTAGGACCAAACCTTGTGAGTTTGTAAAGAAATGTGATATGCTAGAAACTAAGGTGTTGGACTTGAATAAAACTCTAGAAAAGTTTACAAATGGTAAAAACAATATAAATGATCAAGCATGCTCCAAGAATAAGCCTTGTGAATTTGTTAGGAAATGTGACATACTTGAGAAGAAAGTACTAGACTTAAACACAACGCTTGAAAAATTCACCAACGGTAGAGATAACTTAAATGCACTTCTTGGAAAACAACGTTGTATGTTTAACAAAATGGGACTAGGTTATAATCAAGGATCACATGCTCATAAGAAAGATAAACATTACAAAAATTTCTTTGTGCAACCTTGTAAATCATCTACACCTTTTGTAAAATGTAATCATTGTGGTCTTAAAGGTCATAACTCTTATAGTTGCAATGTTAGAAGATTAGGACCAAAAGTAGTGAGAAAAGTATGGGTTCCTAAAGGAACATTTTCACAAACTAACCTACAAGGACCCAACATAAAATGGGTACCAAGCTCTCTAACTTGAATTGTTTTGTAGGTATGTTTTAAGGCAAGTAACACCCATTGGTACTTGGATAGTGGGTGTTCTAAACATATGACGGGAGACAAAAGTAAGTTTATATCACTTACTCCACGAAGCAAAGGATTTGTTACTTATGGAGATAACACAAAAGGAAGAATACTTAGAATCGGAAATGTTGGTAAAAATTCTTCCACCTCCATAAATGATGTACTATATGTTGAAGGACTAAAACACAACTTGCTTAGTATTAGTCAATTATGTGACAAAGGCTATAAAATCGTTTTTGAATCAAATGGTTGCATAATTGAAAACAAACTAAACAAGGAAATAAAGTTCGTTGGTCAAAGAGTAGATAACATTTACATGATTAATCTAGATTACCTTGCTTCAAATGATGTACAATGCTTCATAACTAAAGAGGATGAATCATGGCTTTGGCATAGAAGAATCGCTCACATTCATGTAGACCATTTAAATAAACTTGTTTCAAAAGATTTAGTTATTGGCTTACCAAAATTGAAATTTGAAAATAAATTTTGTGACGCTTGTCAAAAAGGAAAACAAGTAAAGACTTCTTTTCAAGCAAAAAATATTGTTTCAACAAAAGACCTTTACAACTTTTACATATGGATTTATTTGGACCTTCGAAAATCAAAAGTTTTGGTGGAAATTATTATGGTCTTATGATTGTGGATGATTACTCTAGATATACATGGACATTGTTTCTTACTCATAAAAATGAAGCATATCATGCATTCAAGAAACTTGCCAAGGTCATCCAAAATGAACAAAATTTAAAAATAGCATCCATTCGAATGGATCATGGGGGAGAATTTGAAAACCAATCTTTTGAGAAATTTTGTGAAAAGTTTGGCATTGAACATAATTTTTCGGCTCCAAGAACTCCACAACAAAATGGAGTAGTTGAAAGGAAAAATCGATCTTTAGCGGAGCTTGCAAGAACTATGTTGAATGAAGCGAATATTTCAAAACATTTTTGGGCCGATGCGGTGAACACCGCTTGTCATGTTATGAATCGTTGTTTAATAAGGCCTATACTAAAGAAAACCCCCTATGAACTTTATAAAGGACGAAAACCAAATATTTCTTACTTTCACATTTTTGGATGCAAATGCTTTGTCTTAAACAATGGAAAGGAAAATCTTGGCAAATTTGATGCAAAATCTGATGAAGCAATTTTTCTAGGTTATTCATCTACTAGTAAAGCATATAGACTCTTTAACAAACGAACCTATACAATTGAAGAGTCCATACATGCTAAATTTTGTGAACTTAACCAAAATCCTCTGAGAAAGGAAGTTGATGATCTTGTAGGTACCTTCCAAGAAATGAACTTAGAAGACAAAGAAGAAGCCAACAATGAAGGAGGTGCAACACAACTTGATAAACAACAAGATTGGGTAACCTTAAAGGACCATCCCTTGGACAAAATCATTGGAGAAATAACCAAAGGGGTAAGTACTCGAAATGCCATTAGAAATGCATGCAATCACTTAGCTTTTGTATCTCAAATTGAACCCAAAAATATTGATGAAGCCATTATTGATGAACATTGGATGTTGGCCATGCAAGAAGAATTAAACCAATTTGAAAGAAATGAAGTTTGGGAACTTGTGCCAAGACCCAATGACCATCAAATAATAGGCACCAAATGGGTTTTTAGGAATAAACTAGATGAAAATGGAATAATAACTAGAAACAAAGCTAGGCTAGTTGCTAAGGGGTATAATCAAGAAGAAGGAATAGACTATGAAGAAACGTATGCTCCCGTAGCTAGGTTAGAAGCCATTAGATTATTATTAGCTTTTGCTTGTTGTATGGATTTTAAACTTTATCAAATGGATGTCAAAAGCGCTTTTTTAAATGGCTATATTCAAGAAGAAGTTTATGTAGATCAACCTCCCGGTTTTGAAAATCATAAATTTCCAAATCATGTTTTTAAATTGAGAAAAGCCTTATACGGTTTGAAACAAGCTCCAAGAGCTTGGTATGAAAGACTTAGCAAATTTTTTTTAGAAAATAATTTCGAAAGAGGAAAGGTTGACACTACACTATTTATAAGGCGTAAAAATCATGACATTCTTTTGGTACAAGTTTATGTTGATGACATAATTTTTGGTGCTACAAATGAAAGTCTTTGTCAAGAGTTTGCTAAATTCATGCAAAAAGAATTTGAAATGTCCATGATGGGAGAACTCACCTTTTTCCTAGGATTACAAATTAAACAAACAAATGAAGGAACTTTTATTAGTCAAACAAAATATT
This sequence comes from Clitoria ternatea, assembly GCA_037962975.1. Taxonomy (NCBI): domain Eukaryota; kingdom Viridiplantae; phylum Streptophyta; class Magnoliopsida; order Fabales; family Fabaceae; genus Clitoria; species Clitoria ternatea. The sequence continues at coordinate 221,599,582 of CM075672.1, forward strand.
GTAAATAATTACTCAAACGATTTGAAATGGATAAGGCAAACGAAATAGCAACACCAATGAGCACATCTTGCTATCTAGATAAAGATGAAAAGGGTAAGGACGTTGAAATAACTAAGTATCGAGGAATGATAGGATCCTTACTTTATTTAACTGCTAGTAGACCCGATATTATGTTTGCGGTATGCATGTGTGCTAGATATCAAGCATGTCCTAAAGAATCACACTTAACTGCTGTAAAAAGAATTTTGAAATATCTTGTGGGTACTCAAAATGTTGGTTTGTGGTATCCCAAAGGAGTTGAATGTAATCTTTTAGGATATTCTGATTCTGACTTTGCGGGTTGTAAGCTTGATAGAAAAAGTACTAGTGGCACATGTCATTTACTTGGTAGTTCCCTTGTTTCTTGGCATAGCAAGAAACAAGCAAGTGTTGCGTTGTCAACGGCTGAGGCAGAATATGTAGCAGCCGGTAGTTGTTGTGCTCAAATTCTATGGATGAGACAACAACTTCTTGATTTTGGTATTACCTTGGATAAAGTCCCCATTAAATGTGACAACACTAGTGCAATAAATATATCTAAGAATCCGGTCATGCATTCTAGGACCAAACACATTGAAATAAGACATCACTTCATAAGAGACCATGTTTTGAAAGGAGATTGTGTACTTGAATATGTTGAAACTTCAAAACAATTGGCGGACATTTTTACAAAACCCCTTCCAAAAGACCAATTTATAAATATTAGAAGGGAGTTAGGAATTTTGGAAATTTCCTAATTGATTTATTTTATCACACTTTCTTACTCTTTGAACAAAATTTTGTAAATCTTTAACTTGAAGATTTCAAACTCATCTTTTCCATAAAATTTTCATTTCCTTGAACATAATACCTTCCTTTGTGACATACATATAAATTTTTGAAGACAATTTATACTCACATTTTCAATAATCAACTTAATGCTCTACAAATCTCTTGTCTTATTTAAAGACCCGTGGAGTCCCCATTTATTTTAAACATATTTTGACACAAAGATAATCTCCTATATACAACATGGTTCTCAAAAATAAATGGCAAATGACCTTTGATTTTCTTGACTTTCTTGTGCAACAAAATCATTGGCAACTTGCAAAATTTAAATCATTGTATATATCCCTCACAAAACAACCATCTAGTAACATGATTCTTCAAACTCGCGTAAAAATAGCTAGATGAATCGATTCCCATGAGACATTATGTGCCTATATGCTTTGAATGATTTCGTGATGTATGTTGCATTGTCATCTTACTTCAAAATGTATGCATCTACCTTTAAGTAGTATATGTTTATCAAATAAGGAAATCTTTTTAATGATGCCAAAGGGGGAGAGAAATACATACATTTAAAGGGGGAGAGAAATATATGAGAAATGGGGAGTATGTAAATCATTGTGTATATCCATTGCATAAGAAAGAGGGAGATGATTAAGAGGGACAGAATATATTAAGGGGGAGAGACCTTATTAAGGGGGAGAGAGACCTTTTATATTAAATATTCTCTTGATAACTTATGCCTCTAAAGTCATAAACATAATGGTATCAAATTATATGTGATAGGGCGAGTCATTCTTGCAATATATTTGATATCATTGTGATACTAACACCCCAAGAGACAAGCATTTGTTGTCATCATCAAAAAGGGGGAGAATGTATTTTTATGTTGATGTAGGTTTTGATAATGACACAACAAATGGAGAAATATCAAGGATGTTATCAAGCGAATTAATTATGTTTGGTGATGAAAGTGATTCAAGGCATTTAAGGAAGTTTTAATCAAGTACAAGTGATCAACAAATGTGCCAAGAATCAAAGGATTGGAGCCAAGACTCATCAAATATCAAAAAGGGTGAAACAAAGTGCCAAAATACATGAATCAGGTAATTGAATCGATTCACACAGCAAAGCATAACCACATGAATCGATTCCTACGTTTGGAAAGGCCCAGGAAGTAAAAATTTAAGGTTTGAATCGATTCCTCCTTGCATTGAATCGATTCACACGGTTCAAATTGGTCCAGGATGTGTTTTTTTAACATAATGAATCGATTCCCTTCTCTTTTGAATTGATTCACGCATGGATTTTTGCCCAGTAACCTTAGTTTAATTGCTTGAATCGATTCATGTAGCATTAGAATCGATTCTTGTAGCTGTCAGAACATAAAATCATGCGCAGAATGAATGTTCCCCTTCGGTTTAATCAAAATGGAAAGCCCAAGGCAAGGTTCCATGCTTTGTCCCTCTCCACATGCATGTGTCTTATTGGAAATGCAATTAATTTGAATATTAGACAAACATGCTTCTTGATGCACATGCCATGTTCTTCTTGGAGACACTAAAAGGCTTATTGGAATTGGAATGCCAAGTTGAATGGAGACACACATGCCTAACATTTCAAGCTCCCAAGGAATTTAATATTGAAAAATCCATGCCATTGGAGTCTATAAATAGAGAAGGAGTTGAAGGCAAAACTTACACCAAGCATTTGAAGCATTTCCATTTGCTTTCTTCCCCCTCCATTCTCTTGCTCTTCTACTTACTCTCTTTATTCTTTGATTGGTATATTTCTTGAGAGTTAATTTGTGGGAAAATTATATTTGTGTACTTAACTTGCATATCCTCTCTTTGAGAGTTACTATCTTGTGTAAGCTTTAAACTTGTATATCCACTCTAGTGAGAGAGTTTCCTTGTACACTTAAAATACTAAACTTCATAGAAATCTTGGGTTGGGTTTCAACCTTGTAATTGTGAGATTGAGAGATTGGGTGGGGTGCCCTTGTACTTGTGAGGATTGGATTCTTGAGTGTGGGACACTAGGAAGTTGCAATTGCTCAAAGTGTATCTCTAATCTACAATAGTGGAAATCCTCTAAGTGGGTTGCTTAGAGGCGAGACGTACACCGGCGTGGTGGAACTCGTATACATCGGTTTGCAAATCTCTCTTCCCTAAACTCATTTAACTTGTGCATTCAACTTGTTTGCTTAATTCATTGTTTCATTAATTGGACTAAGTACATGATACAATAAGCTGAAAACCTTTTTTGAATAACATTGTTGAACTTGGACTTAAGCAATACTCTTGAATCAATCTTTCTAAAGTCCCATAAATTACTTTGTAACTTAATTGATTCACTATCTAAACTCTTTTAGTAGTTATTAGTTTGTCTTGTGTAATATTTGTTGTTACTTGCAATCTAGTTTATTATCTTAAATAAACATAGTAACAAAAGAATCAATTTCAAGAGCATTCCAAAGAAAATTTTTAATACTCAATTTACCCCCCCTCTTGAGTAATTGAGGCCACTTGGTTAACACTTTAGCACCACAATGATTGCATTTAGTGAATGGTGATGAAGATTTTCTAGGTGGTACAAAGAAGTTTTTATAATGCTTTTCCTTTTTAGTGGAGTTATATCCTAAACTAGTTTTATCAAACATGCATCTTTGATTTCCAAGTAATACATTCAAATTATCTCTACCATTTGTAAACTTTTCTAAGGTTTTATTTAAGTCTAAAACCTCAGTTTCTAGGATGTTACATTTCTTTACAAAATCACAAGGTTTATTCTTGGAGCATGCTTGAACATTTGCTAATTCTTCTTTCAAACATTCATTTTCTTTGCCAAGTTCTACAAGATGCATTTCAAGAGTATCAATAGTTTTCCTAGATAACTTGTATTTTCTTGAGATTTTAATAAACTTATCATACAATTCCTTAAATGCATCAAGCAATTCATTTCTATCTAAGTCAAGAAGACTTACCTCATCATCTTCCTCTTGATGATTTGCTTTGAGGCATAGATTGGCTTCCTTATTTTTAGATTCGTTCGAGCTACTTATATCATTTTTATCCCAAGCAATGTAAGCTTTTCTTCTTCCTCTTTTCTCCTTGCTCTTCTTCTTGAAATTTGGGTAGTCTACCTTGAAGTGCCCTTCCTTGCCACATTCAAAACAATTTGGTGAAGAAGAGTTTTCATTAGAGGTAGGTTTCTTACCTTGAGATTTGAAGCCCTTTTGGAATCGTTTGTTCCTCATGAATTTCCCGAAATGCTTCATAAACAATCCAAATTCTTCTTCTTCATCAAGCTCACTACTGGATTCTTCTTTATTGATAGAAGTGGCCTTGAGAGCTAGTCCTTTCTTCTTGGAAGATTTTTCTTCCTCTTCCGCCATCCTTAATTCTTTCAACTCTTGTTCCTGTTCTTGTAACTTACTGAATAGTATAGCAAGAGACGTTTCATTAATGCTAGGAGATTGTTTGATGGCGGTGACTAGAGGTTGCCATTCCCTGGTGAGACTTTTTAACACTTTATGAATAAGTTCTTTGTTAGTGTAAGTCTTGCCAAGAGTAATGAGATGATTTATAATAAGGGTGAACCTCTTTTGCATATCAACAATTGTTTCTCCAGAATTTAATCTAAAGCTTTCATATTGACTAGTTAAGGTACTAATCTTAGAGTCTTTGACATCACTTGTACCTTCATAGGTTATTTGTAAGGTATCCCACATATCCTTGGCGGATTTACATGTAACTACTCTAAAGAATTCATCAGGGCCTAAAGCTAAAGTGATTAGATTTTTGGCTTTATAGTTATATTGGACTTTCTTTTCTTCTTTGCTAGTCCAATCATCCATTAACTTTTCTACTTGCTTACCATCTACAATATGCATGGGTATGAAAGGAATTGCATTCCAAACTTTAAGATCAATAGATTGTACAAAAATTTTCATCCTTTCTTTTCAAAAAGCATAGCCTTCCCCATTGAAAGCAGGAGGTCTATTTGTGGCACCACCCTCAAGAAAAAGATTTAGAGAGTTTGAGGCCATTGTTCTCTTGAAGTTGTTAAGCTTGATCTACCAAGAGTCAAGCTCTGATACCACTTGTTATTCAAGTGGCCTCAATACTCAAGAGGGGGTGAATTGAGTTTTAAATCTTTTCTTGAAATGCCTTTGAAATTAGTTTCTTTTTCACAAATTAAGAGTTTATGTAAGAGATAGTAAGTGTAGTTCAAGAAACAATGTAAGACAAGGGATAAATGTTACTAAAGCAATTTATCAAACACTTGGTGTGCAGTACTTTAATACTATTTGTTCAAACAAGTTTAAGAGAGGAAATCACAATCAATAGTAACAATCAAGCCAGATGCAATATGTAAATACAAGAGAGTAAGGGAGAAAAACTTGCAAACCAATTTAACGAGTTCCACCAACCCGGTGTACGTCTCACCTTCAAGTAACCCGCTTGAAGGATTTCCATTATTGAAGCTTAGAGATACAAGCTATGAGCAATTGCAGCTTCCTAGTGTCCCACACTCAAGAACTCAATCCTCACTAGCACAAGGGTAACCCACCCAATCTCTTAAACTCTCAAAGGTTGAACCCCAACCTTTGTGACCACTCAACCTAGAGTGAATAGCTTGGTGTTTTGGTGTTTGATTTTACAATCAATAAACTCTCTCAATAGAGTAGATAAACAAATGAAGGCTTACACAATTTTTAACTCTCACAAGAGAGGATTTACAAATATAAGCTCTAAGTTTCAAAAAATGAAACTAAACAAAGAAATAGAACTCACAAGACTCAAGATTTGATTTTCCTTTGATGGATTTGATTATTGCTTTGAGTAGCTTGAAGGAGTCTCACATTTATAGGCCTTGAAGAGGTGCCCTAAGGTCTTCAGAGCCGTTGCACAGCATGGGCATTTGAGTTAAAATGGAGAAATGAGCTGGTTTCCCACTTAAAAACGCTTTTCCCCAAATTCTGGCACTAGTGTAATCGATTAGGCCTCGAGTTGTAATCGATTACACTTTGAATTCTTCAGTGTAATTGGACTAGTAATCGATTAGCCTTTCCCATATAATCGATTAGCTAAGAGACAGAACCTTGCTAATCGATTGTTCTTTACCTTGTAGTTGATTATGAGTGGCACATGATGCATTTAATTTGGTTACGCAACATGGTAATCGATTGTAGCTTGTGTATAATTGATTGGGTATCAAACAGAAACTCTGTAATAGATTAGTTCTTAAGTTGTAATCAATTAGTGACATTACAGAACACTGGTAATCGATTGTGGCAGCCTTATAGTCGATTAGCAGATGTACCTGATGCTTTTAATTCATTTTCTCAGCTTGGTAATCGATTGGGTTCCTTGGTGCAATCGATTAGGTGACAAATAAAAGCTCTCTAATCGATTAGGAGAGACATTGTAATCGATTAAGTGACAAGTAGAAGCTTCGTAGTCGATTAGCTCTGGTCTTGTAATCGATTAGCTTGCGTGTTTTTGCAGGTCTGATGCTGTTTTCATTGTATTTTGAACTTTTTTCTTTGATTCTTCAGTATCCTTTGTCATTATCAAAATAATTCAACCTGAAATATATATTCAAACACAGGTATCTCTTCTTCCTGCACCAATTTCATGAGCAACCCCTTCACTTTTCAGCGGGAGTAAATCTTTTTGGACCTCGGCTATTATGAGCATCAAGAGGCCGGTCCCGGTGCCTTTTTCTAAACCTGTCAGGCTTGTCTTAGGACTTGTTCTTGAAGAGGTACTACTTCAACTTTCCCTCTCTAAATAAGACTTCGATGGTGTCCTTTAACTGTCTGTACTCATTAGTTGAGTGGCCAACTTGTTCTTGGAAATCATAATATTTTCAGGGGTTATTGAGTTTCTTCATTAGGGTTGGCTTTTTGACCTTGTATACACTAAACGATACCCAACCAACTTCCTTGAGAATCTGGGAAGGCTTCACGTTGAGCGAGCATAGGGACTGAAAGTGGAGACGCGTTTATCCTATTGCCTGGGCTGTTGCTCTCTGTCCCGCTCCTTCTATAACGTCCTTTCACCTTCCAGCTTGCTTTTCTCCTTCTCTAACTGAGATGAAGATGGAGGTTTTTGTTGCTTCTTGCGGTTGTGGCCTCCAGATGCATCTTTATCCCCATATATTTGGATGCCTTTCGCTTGAACTCCTCGAAGGTAGTAAGATATCCTTTAGCCAGAGACAAGGAAAATAGAGATTTTGGTTGTAGGGCTTCAATCACAATAACACCTGGATGGCCTCTATGAGATCAGGAACCATCATTGCTTCTTTATAGAAGCTCCTCAAGAAATCTTTCAGAGACTAAACTCACCTTGCTTAATCTGAGCCAATGTGTGAAATGTCTTGGGCATATATATGGAGATCACAAAATGCTCTCTAAAAGCTTTGACTATCTCTTCCTAAGAATCAATAAATCCAGATGGGAGACCCTTGAACCAGCTTAAAGCTTCTCAGTCAGCTTACGGGTGAACATTCGATACATTACATCAGTCTCTACCCCCAGAAACATGGCCTCGTACACATAGGCGTCAAGATGCTTGCTTGGGTCAGTTTCTCCCGTATATTTTCCTATGGAGAGGGGTTGAATGGTTTACAAATGCCTAATAATAGGGACACTTATGAGTCTCTTAGAGAAAAAAATACTGAGTTTATAGCCTGAAGGGGGAGTGCCTACTAGTGGATTCTTACGTTGAGGAGTTTGTTGCTCAGCATGGAACTATGACTACTGCTCTTCATTACATGTAGCTATCTTGGAATAGCGAGGTGTGTGAGACACCTCTTGTCTAGATGCTTCGAGTTGATGATGTCCATGAGGATTCACATTCTTAACTGGTGTTGAACGTTCATGCCTCAGCTTAGCTATCTCCTCATGGAGCAGCCTAATAATCTCATTTCATGGATCGGGAGTTACCATTGTAGTTCTTCACCTTGAGGACGCGTTTGGAGCTTCAAAGGCTAAACGCCTTGGTTCCAAGTACATCAAATCTTTTGTATGTCCCTTAGGGATCCTCGCGTTATCCTCCATTAGAACTTTTTTGCGAATACAATAGTGGGAATTAATTTATAGAGTCCCACTGGGTGTGTCAATGAATTTGTATGTACCAGGGTAGAGAATCTGGTATGGGGACCAATCCTAAACTTGTGTTGAAATACTGTTTATATTACGCCGGTCTAATAGGGATCCAATATTGTATCTTCTATTCCAGTGGGGAGATAGAAGTGTTGAAGTTCTCCTTGAGAAATTTCACCAGTCCTATATGTTGTGGGATGAAGGAAGTTGTCACGTACAAAAACACTCCAACGCTCAAGTTAGTAGAATATTCAGAGAGAATATCAAAGCTCAAGCGTAAGTTTTAGCCAAGAATATTCTACCTTTTGCTTATAAATTCATGAGTATTTATATCATAGAGTAGTAGAAGGGTTATTTTGTTCGAGGGAAACATTTCGTACGTAGTGTCGGTATGACTTTGGTCAGAGCAAAAAAGTTGACACACAACGCGGGCGCCCCTTACAATTGTGCCTTTCTTTCTATTATTTTGCAGGTTACTTTTCGGCATACGATTATAAAAGTTAACCCTGATCTACCAATGTCGAGAAAATGCCTTGTAATAGAGTTAAATTATGGGTCTAATATGCGATGCTAGTGTAGGATCACATCTTCAAGTAAGACGTCGATCATCCATGGTGTTTATGGGTGTGAATTATCATCTTGCCCATAGGCTAATATGGAGACTGGATCAAGTTTAATTTACTTTTCTCAAACAACATAGTCTTTAAATTTAGGTTGATTTATAAATTCCCTAAAAAAAAGTAAAAAAATTTTAAATTAAAAATCCTTTTTAAATAGTAAACTTTTTTTTGTGAAAATCATAAAAAAATCATTTCTTGTTAAAAATTCATAAAACTTATGCCCAAGGAAATATGACTTTTCAAAATTTATTACCATGTCTAAATTTAGGGAAAAGAAGTTATATGTCTCATCAAAACACTTTTCTTTGAATAGTTCTAGCATGAAGATTTGTCAACAACACTAAACTTTAGGGTTTCTCAAAATATTTTTAGAACAAAATATATAATGTTTAAAAGATCATGCAAGATGTGGTTGAAAACTTTAGGATGTTTAGAACCTAGTACATATTGTTATATCCTCGAAATATAGCCATAGGTAATATTTATATCCTAGAACATTATATTGTTCCATTTTGGGTACTATTTTGTGAAAATCATATAAAATTAAATTTAAATCCAAATCCAATGATTTTTGTGCTTAAATGTTCTACACGTATAGTATTATAACATATAAAAAATTCATGAAAATATTCATACAATATTATTTTTAAAAGTTTCACACAAACGTAGGCTTAAAAATTTCAACATAGCAACATGTTCATTAACCAAGCATGCATTAATCATACAACATCCTTTTAAAACCATTTCTGAGAAATCACTAACCATAATTTCCAAAAAGAAATTAAGTTCATAAAAAGGTTTGATTCTTGTCCAGAAACATGGTTTCATGAGCTAGTATGGTGGTGATTCTAAGGTAATGATCACCACCTTAGTGATTTTACAAAGCCTAAGAAAATGAATAAACTCCTCCCCTACCTCTTGAAGATTTTCGTGGGCCTAAATGGAGAGTGAAAAGTGGTTAGTTCCTTCAAGCTTCAAGGTCACAAGGACTCATTCTCTTTGCTCCAAGAAGAGTTATGATCCGGTCTGGATACCGGCTCCAAGGTTATCCGGTCTGGATACCGGTCCTTAGGATAAGAGGACATTTTAGCCGTCCTAGAGGTCAACCGGTATCCCAGGATAATGACCTAGTCGGTATATATATTAATCCGGACTGAACACCGGCTCCAAGGTTAAGAGGTCATCTAACCGTCCTAGAGGACAACCAATCTCACAAGGTAATGATCCGGTTGGTTAACACATTAGGCGAGTCTCTCCTACACCGGGTGGCTTATCCGCTCTCCTACATCGGGTGGCTGATCCGCTCTCTAACCGACTGCCCCAGTGTCATAACGAGGAAGGAACTCTGCATAGCGGAATATGTCCTTTTTATTCACTGACAGGAGTGGGTACAATCACCAACGGAATTTACGGAAAAGGTGATTACCTTCCATCCCTGTGTCAGAATCGTACACTGATAATTCACCTACCCTCCTGACACACTCCCAATACTGGCCCACTCGGATTGTCTCTTTATACACGTTATCAGAACCTACAGGCCCATGGGCACCCAATGATTCACCTTCCACGCTCAACTATAAATACCATGTTTCAATACTTGAGAAAGGTACGTGATTCTCTCTCTTACTCTCTCTATTATACTGCTTGAGCATTAGCTGAGTGAATGGACACCATTCTAACTTGAGCGTTGGAGTATCTTCGCAGATGACACCACCTGTCGCCCACACCAACGCGCGAGGTCGGTGTGAAGGATCTCCAGGACAACAAGACCGGTTTCTCCCACTGAGAGGCCAGATTACAATACCAGATACCCACTGTACCGGTGTACAAACCCTAAAATATCTATACTTTTGTGGCTGGTCCCACGCCGGATCCTAGACCCCGGTTCAGACCAGTTCAAGTTACTTCTACCACCAATAAGAACTAGAATGACTTACTCTTTGAAAGGAAAAGAGTGAAGCCTTTAGGGAGAGTAAATAAGAAGAAATGTGGTTGAAAAATATAGAGGTGGAGCTGTATTTCTAGGAGGATAAGTCCCTAGTAAGTAGTGGAAATATGAGGCCACCTCCCATACCAACCAATGACCATTTTCCTATATGGCTTTAAGGAGAAATTGTGAAATAGAAATTTATAAAACTATGGGCTTTTGGTAGTGGTGTGGCTGTGAGAGTGAGGGAGATACAAGGGTGGTTTTATTTCAATTCCTTAAGAGAGAAGTTATAGTGAGTGATTGTTTAGGGTTTGTAAGACAATGATGCTTGAATAATGTTTTGTGTGATGCATGAATACTAGTTTGTGTAATAAATATGATGATGCTTGTGGGAGAGAGTAAGGTGGCATGAGGGAAAGTAAAAGTAGGGGAAAGAATGCCATTTGTCAAGTTCTTAGGTGGTTTAGTGAAGAAACTTGGAAGGTGATTGGTCCATTAAGGTTTAATAAGAATTTTAGGGGTTTTAGTGGTGTATTTAAGCATAAACTTGTCTTAGAATGGGTTGACCCTTTATCTTAGGATCCAATAGGATTTATTGGGCTATGGTCCATTTAGAATTTGGAGAGTCCATTTTATTTTAGTCCAGGATTATTTGTAATTATTAAGAATTAGGTCTAAAGACCAATTTGTAATTTTTTAAGGTAAGAAAGAATCATTTAGAATTTTTGGAACTATAATTCTTCACTAAGAATCTTATTTATTTTCAAGACCATAATCATTACACAATCATAAAGCAAACAAAACATTTCATTAATCATAAAAATAGTTTACAAACGATAGTGTAATTTCCACATAGTAAAAATTCAGGGTGTTACATATTTGGCGTTGGCGAAATAATATGTCTTAGGAATAAAGCTTGGGATATTAACCAGGTATGGGAAAAGGCGAGAAGTTGGATGCCAGATTCTTGAACATGAGATGACCTTATTTAAAAGATGATTATGAATTATGGATTCCCTCTCCCGCAATAATTGTAAAGATCAGTATTGATAAGAGTTTTCGTCGTCATTAGAGAATGATAGGAATAAGGGGCGTGTATGAGATGAAGATGGGTTTTGGCTTTGGGGGTTTACAAGTGGTGAGTTCAGTACCATAGCCCTTGAGGTGGAGTTGAAATCCATTGTTATAAGGTTAAGAATAGCTTGGGAAAAAGGTTTTAGGCATCTAATGTATAAGTAAGATTACTCCTTTGTAGTGCATATGGTGCATGATATAAGACTTCAAGTTGACTTTATCCTCTTTGATATTACCAGAGGGTTAATGATTTGCTTAACAAAAATTAGGAAGTTTACTTGTGTTCCATCCCAAGAGAGGCTAACATTTTTGTAGATATGTTAGCTAAGTATGGTGTGTTTTTGGACTTTACTAAGAGAGTTTCGGACCAAATGCTTGGGTTTGCCAGGTTTAAATGATGGGATTGGGTAGCTTATATTTTGTTTTTTTTGCTTCTATGTTATTTAATTTTTGATTTCTAACAAAAAATATATATTTTATTATTTAGGTGGAATTTGGTAAAAGGATTAAATTTAACTTCTCATTAATCTTAACTTAGGAATCCTACATTCTTATGTTTGTTATGTCTTTTTAAAACAAACACTCTTAGGAAACTAAGATTCCTAAGAAAGGTTTTTTTGCTATATTTTACAAAGTATCCTAACAAAACACTCCCAAGTAAGAGGTGTTAGTTGCCAATTTTAAGTTATTTTCTTAAAAAGTTCCATCTCTAACTTGGTACTAAAACACTCAATTGGTGCATTTTGATTAGATTGACACAACATTTAAATTCCTAACTAACTGATAAGTTGGATATGTTTTGATAGGTTTTAGGTATCAAAAGGGAGTTGCAATTGAAGAAAGGAAGGTCAACCCCTAAAAGCCATCAGCTTAAGCTAATGCTGCAATTTTTTGTCCATCCACTTAAGCCCAACACCTAAGGCTCGAGTAGAGCTTACACAGCAGAGTTCACTTAAAAGCCTTAAAACACATTTTTGGGGCATTCTTTGACTTTGGAGGTGGAGAACTTAGAGCTTTAGGAGTTTCTCTTCATTCTTCAAGGCCCTAGAGCTTCTGCTAGGGCTTATTTCTCTTTCGATTTTGTTCATTGGATGTATTTAGGGCTTTCCACTATGACTATGTATGGTTAAACTTCTCTCTACTTACGATTAGACAATCTCATTTTTATTCATGACTTTGTAGTGAATATTTATGTATGTTTATGCATTAATATCATGTTAGCATTTCATTTCTCATGCCTAATGTAACATCCTAGATTTTTGGGAAAGGCATGTAAGGAAATGAGTTATAAAATAAGATTGTATGATGATGATTGTTTGTGTTATAGTTGCGGCCGATGATGTGTTGATTGATTTGTGACTTATATGTGGGTCTTGGCCAGTATTTATGTGAATTATGTGAGGGTAGTGGGGCCTAGATACTTGAGAAAATATGGTCAAATAAGGAAATGAGGATGGTGAGTTATGAGATGTTCATAAGATGATTAGTAATAATTAATAATTAACTAGACTAGTAAGAAATAAATAATTGTTAATTAGTGAAGTAATGATCTTATATGTGTGCCTACTTCACCATTTTTGGCCAAGTAAATACCATAAGTGTCTAATTGAAGTTGTTTGGTTCCAAAGTGACCGTATCGAAGCGTCTAACATTCTCTGTAAAGAACCTAAAGTTTGATTCTAAATGATTTGATCCATGGAATTTATTTTAAAAGTTTAAGTCTGGTAGCTTGTTTTATTTTTGCACACCCTTCAGTGTTTCTGGCATAACGCCTTCTCCTGATGTCAAAAAATTTTGATTTTCATTTCTAAATTCTCATATCGGAATCCTTTACAATGTTCATGTTGAGCCCGAAGCCTAGTTCCAAGCCCATTTGACCCAGTTCGTAAGGCAAGTTAGTGACTTGCTGTTTCTTTGATTTAATTAGACACCTGGCAGTATTTCAATCATAGTTTCTTTGTTCGTGGTTGAAATTAATCTGCTTTTTTTTGTTAATTCCTAAATAAAATTGTCTACAAATTTCAGTAAGAAACCTTGAGCTAATTCCCTACCCATTTTCCCTAGTTAATGTTTGAAGATCTTGGACCTGATTCACATTTTAATCTTGGTAGCCTCTCGTATTTTGGGTATATCTCATGTTACTGATATCAAAATTGAGTTGTTCTTGTCCTCAATTTTTCATATCAAAATTTCTACAACTCTTATGTTATGAAACCTAATTCTTGCTCATTCCATACCAGTTTTTAAAACAACACACTGATTTAAGAATTCTCTGATTGAGTTGACCCTTCTTGAGTATTTTCAGCTTTTCTCTTTCGCACGACCTCAAAATTGAATAATTTTTTTATAATTTATAGGCTTATATATATATACAACTTTGATAAAGAGCCCAAAACCTAATTCCTTACATATTTTTCCTAACAATTTTTCTAAGTACGCTAACCTCTGATCTGTTGTAACCCGGGATAATTTTAGTAATCAGGGCATATCTCTCGCTCCCGATATTGAATTTTTACGCGCTTTATCTCATTTTGAAGAGGAAACAAAGATTTAGAACTTTAATGTTGTGTGCTTTTCCAAATTCTAACCGTAACATAATTTAAATTTTTTCCCAAACTTTGACTGCTAATACCACACCATGATCACCATTCCACTAACAAATGAACCAATCAGCTTGTAACACTTGGTGCCATATGTCTCCCTCTGATTGGACCAAATCACCACTCCAGAACCTTCATGTAATCGGCCTGGAAAAGCAAGTTTTGCATTGTTTTTCATTTCCTTGCAATACCGTGGCTACTCTTAAATTTCTCCCAAAAATTCTTTTGCATTTTCCCTAAAGAGTTAACCCTTTTCTCTTGCTTTTCTTCAAACACCACCAACAACTCACTTTATCATCCTTAGTTTAAAAAATCAAAGAGCACTATTTCCCCTTTATTTTACAATCTAGACCCGTGGACAAAGGGAGCAAAAACTGATGCATTTTTGTTCTTCTCTTTACTGTGAGATCACTATGAGGTAGGGGGAGTGTTCTCATCTTTGCTCAAGAATATTACATGTAATAAATTAGTAGGAATTGCCTTAAAATTTCTATTGCCTTGAGGTTCGAAGAACAACTTGTTTTTTAAGAATTTAATGGCTAAAATTCCCTTTGAAAAATACATGCAAAAGCTGAAAATTTGTGAAAATGAAAAGGGTGTTTTTGGGACCTCCATGACTAAGACCCTTGCTATTTGTTTCTCTTAAAATTTTGAGTTTAAGTTTAACTTTGAATGGTGTATAATAGATACCTGTATGTGGTGGTGTGTGACTGTGATGGTGATGGCCTTGAAATATGCATGCATGTTATTGATTTGTTAACAAATCTTGGTTTCTCTAGCTAGCTCTTGACCGTATGGTATATGGTGAATTTTTCTTGACTTGAAGTAAGGTTTTTAGGTATGAAAATTTGAGTTAAGGAAAAGCTAAATAAATGTAGGTGCTGCTGGAAATTAATTCTTAAGTTTGATGATCATGAAGCTTGTTGTATTTTTCCTTTAAATGTGATTTTCTTGATCCTAAGACTTGAGTCCTTGAAGTGCATGTTGAAATCTTGATTTTTGGTGAGATTATGAACTTAAAACCATGGCTAATTGATTCAAAAATTTTGCAAAGTGGAATAGTTGAATTCTTGTTATTGTGATAATTATTTTTGCATAAATAAATTAGTAAAGAATGGCTTAAATAACGTCTTGTATGTGGTCGTGAGTTCTTGAGGCATGAATGAAGGTCTTGTTTAAAAGTATGTGTAAGATGGTTTGTGTGTACCTAGAAGAAATTTTGAGCGTAATGTTCGCTTGGTGACCGTGAGCTTTCATGATTAGGATGGAAATTTACTAATTAAAAATAATTATATGATAGCTTATACGATGTCCTGGATGCTTAAGAAGAATTGTGTATGTTGTTTTGTATGTGGCCGAGACTTGGTGGGTGATGGGAAAGTGGTTTCTTGCATTGCTAATGATGATTATGGTGATGTTAAAAATTAAAATTTTGAGGTGTTAAAAATAGAGAATGATAGGTGTTAAAAGTTTGAAAATAACAGGTGTTAAAGACTAGAAATGAGTGGTGTTAAAAGCTGTAATTTTAAAGAATTAAAATCTGAAGTTGTCAACAGGTGTTAAAAATCAGATTTTTGGTGGTGTCAAAATTAGGATGTAAATGGTGTTCAAAGTTAGAGTTTAAAGGGTGTTAAAAACCAGAATTCTTTTGAAAAATGTTAGAGGTCAAATTTTCAAGGGTTAAAAATGCATTGCTAAACCTTTTCAAGCAATGAACTTTGTAAATTAATGACACTTGATGTTAAAAAGGAGTTCCATAAATTCTTACGAGCTAAACAGATTAAATAGGATCATTAAGAGTTTTGAGAAAATATTTACAAGTGAATCTTTATAAGTTTTTCAATGGATTAAGTTTAAGAACCATATTCTTGATATGATTAATGACTTGGGAAGCAAAAGAATTTTTTATGACACCCTCGGTTAATCAGGACAATTCTCTTCCACTGGATTATCCTGTTTAACTAAGCATGCGCAGGTTTATGAAAATCGTGGATGTTTTTTTGTACAAAAAACAACTAAATACACGGTGGTTCATCTTCTTTACACATACATAATTCAACATTGCTTTACAACTCAAATGAAATTAGGGGCACATAGGTTCCCTACAAAAAATAAAATAAAACACAACTTAAAACCTAAACCTAGTCAAGATCAATTCAGAGAATGATCTTACTACTACTGCTCCAGTGGAGGAGATCATAGGAGAAATAAGGATGCCCCAAAACACTCCCCACGCTCATCGTCCATAACTTGCGAAGTGGAGATCAAACCACAGAGGTGATGTGACTCTTCTTTCCCTTAGATTGGGTTCTTGGTCTCTTCAACATCTAGCCTGAGAGAAGGAGACCTTATAGCCTATGCATCTACTGGAAAGTTTTCAAAAATCAATGATAACTTGCCTTCAAAAATCAATGATAACTTGCCTTTTGGCCACCTGGAGTGCATATATAAATATACACCAATAGGAAACCACAACAACAAAGAAGTGAGGTCTAGTCTCATTCACATGAAGGAAAGTTATGTCATTGCTGACACCTCTCCATATATACTTAGTATGCCTTACACACATATCAACCAAGTCGGGGTAATTTCTCCCCCCACATAAAGACATTTCATATAATTACAACATAATTCATTATTTTTAATTATAGCTCTAATCCTTATTGTTGTAATCATCACCTTATATATAATCATCATTATTAAGCATTCTTCATATAAATTATATATATATATATATATATATATATATATATATATATACTTATCATAAGGACACACCCTAGTTAAATAAATCTCATTATGCTTCATATAACTCTACTCTACCGATCACAACAAACGCATGACACAGGTATATAGCATAACAATCATTAAATTTAAGATTAACCAGCTCCTATATACTAATTGCCTCATTACACACAACACATGTCACCCTTATTCACAAATCATCATTTCATTTACAAGCAAACATTTATATATATATATATATATATATATTATATTCTTCACAAATCCAGTCACAGATTCAATCTCCCACAATTTCATTAACCATATCTTTCATCACACCATCAACACACAAGATACAATCACCATTATTAACTACCATCCAACTTATATCATCACATCATCAATGTAGTTAGTCAACCAAGAATGCTATGCATGAGTCTGGTTCATTATGTCTCTTTCTTTCATTTAAACCTCATGATGCAAATGGGCCTTATCAACTCATCATCATCATCCTCATCAATACCATCAACATCATATCACCTCATTGGTACGTCTAGTAGTGAGAAATGATCTTCGTGGAAAGCCAGTGCGGTCGGAGTCCCTTCGAGTTCTCTACTAAGGGTATATGGACCATAGCCTATCACCATCATCATGGATCCGATCCTCATGTCCCGGATGTGACAATATAACAAAAACTCACGCTACACAGCCTTAGAAATGTTTGTTCGCGTCGAAGTACTCCTATCTGGATGCCTGAACCCGGATGTATTCCTTCTGAACTTGAAACGCGCACGTTCTCCAGTGTACCCCTTACACTAATGCAACTGGCCATGACACATCGACTTCTCAACTTCTATGAATGCAATGATGTAGGAATGCTCAACATCTTTTATTTTTCACTCATTTTCACCATTTCTATTTTCATCTTATAATCCCGGGTATGGTCTGTACATAAATAGGTCATTATCCTCAAGGCTCATCTCACCACTAGTTCTTATTAAATATTTTTTCCTCTAGAACAATTCTTAAATCGATTAATTTCCAACTATAAAAATCCATTTTGTATTTAAAGATTATTAAATTATCAAAATTCATACAATTCCTTGCTTACAAAATAAGGGGAATCATTAAAACTGACCCGGGGTAAGAAATTAGTCAAAATCATCAACACTTTACTATCCTTCCTTACACAAATATTTCACCTCACGATTAAGGATAATGACCCTTCACACTTTTACAACACCTTTCATTTCATCCTAGAGTATCATTGACCCATAACATAAATTCATCATCATTCCACGTTATCACAGCATCAGGGGTAAAGGTATCAAGCATGCATCATCACAATATTCACAATCACATCTTTCTCATTTCTTTTCTTAGACCCTACCGAAACTCAATTCATCTTTCACTTTCATTTCATAAATCATTCTTGTCATTATATTCATTATTTAATATCATACATTTCATCATAAATTCTCAATCACTTCAGTTAGCAACAATGTGTCCAAGCACATAATCAAATTTGCCAATCATGCGTCATGATCACCATTTAATCTCACAACACACTTTACTAGAGTTACAACTCAAACTCATCCATCATTACCATCATCACACACCATCTAATTTATTCATAACACATCAATATCACATTCAATATTCATATGCGCACAACACATTAAATCTCATTATCCATTTTGCAACAACATAACACTTGCACTCAATCAGGTATCACTTTAAGCTAAGTATACGTTTCAATTCATATCAAAATATAACGCACCAAGATATTAATTATAATCTCAAGTATCTTATCTTCGGACATACACAATTTACACTCTCTAGTTAACATTATCTCCTTTAATCAAAGGCTTTAACATAACCTTGTTCATTTTAATTGATTTAATACTCAGTGATTTTGCATAAAATCTCTTTTCTTTCTTAGAACCATGCGAGATAAAGTGATAATTCTTTATAAGGTACTTTATCTTCCAGTACCAATTATACGCCAATTTATTTTAAATTAATAATTATTTGTTTTGCAATGCTAAATTCCTAAAGTTTTCACTTAATCACTTTTTAAAACCCCGTCAAGTTAAGATGTAGCCATTTCTTGTTTCTTTATTGAAATAAATCCTTCTTTTATTTCTCAATCATTAATAGATTCATATCTAATCTTCTTAGGATAATCCTTTTCCCTATTAACTTGTCCTATGCTTTATAAAGTTCTCTTGAGATAATTATTCTTCTAAATTGATCTTATTTAATTCATTTAAATCATGTTTAATTTATAAAATTGTGTCTTAAAATTAATTAACACTCATTTATATAAAATTGCTTAAAAGTCCTATAAAACATTGTAGAACCTATGCTAATTTAATTTCAATATCACAAAATTTTGACTTTTTTACTTCCATTCACAAGTTTCTTGGATTTTTAAACCTTATCTTTCTAA
This sequence comes from Clitoria ternatea, assembly GCA_037962975.1. NCBI lineage: Eukaryota > Viridiplantae > Streptophyta > Magnoliopsida > Fabales > Fabaceae > Clitoria > Clitoria ternatea. Next base: position 221,618,903 of record CM075672.1, read on the forward strand.
CTTTTAACACCTTTACTCTACAGTTTTTTAACACTACCTCTTTAGCCTTTAACACCGGTTTCAGACTTAGAATACCTTCAATGCCTGCCACATCTCTTTAAAGCTCTTTAAAACACTTCAAACTCTTTCTGCACAATACGAAAATCATAATTGCACAAGTTCAAATACTTCCAGACCATTATAACATTATTAATGATTTAAAAACAATGACTTTCTAAGGCCAAGTAATTCACGGTTACAACACATCAATTATGCATAAAATTTTGTTTCATTAAAGATATCATCTAGGACACCATTTATGCATCTTTAAAAACCGCAAAACTGTCATTGAAGTAATTCACCCTCTCAACTACAACCAATCATCAAATATATCACACACATATATTTTAAATGATAAAATTTCCACACAATCACAATGACTTACATTCAATTGCAAAATCTTCATACAAATTTTTTTTTGATCAGCATACAACATCATTTAAATATTTACATTATCATAAACCCATCAAGTCTATCATTTTTAAACAATATCATACCAAAAATCCCCACCATCACCAAACACACCAAGAACCACAATATTTTCAATCACTCAAATTAACATGCAATACCCTTAGCACACAAATCACTTCATTGAAACAACATGCATCAACTTGGATCAAGATTTTATAAATCAAAACCTCTCCTTTTACCTTATATCTTGCTCACGGCCATGAAGGGGAAAGAAGAGGATGATCCATGTTGTGCTTTCTAGCCTTTCTAACGTTGGTCCAAAGCTCCACAATGCTAAGGATGATGCCATGCTACCATGGTGAAATATAGGAGAAAGGCTCCATTTCTTAGCCTTGGATGCTTGCGGTCTCAACAAGAGTAAGGGAGGGAGAGGTTTCTAACTCATGTACAATAAGCAGAATAAGAGGAATTCTACATGCAATGAGGTTTTTGGTGACTATGGAGCCAAAAAATGGTGCATACAGGAAGAGGCAAGGTCTCGAGTTCCACTTAGAGGAGAAGGGGGGTTAGGGTTTATGTGACTATTGGTGAGAAGAGGAAGCAAATGGTAAAGAGGAGAAGGAAATGATGTTGGATGTTCAAGGAGGAAGAGAAAAATGGGAAGTGAAGGTGGTTAATGGTGTTCGGTGGTGGTGGTTGTCCTGTCGTAAAGAAAAGAGAGAAAAGATAATGGAAGAATCTAGAGAAAAGGCTTTTTAGAATAAGGAAGAAAATGGGAGTAAAACAAATCAGAAAATTAAAAAGAGGAATTGCAAAATATATAGAGAGGAAGAGGGGCCGTTACCGTGAAAAAAAGGAAATGGGCACACAAAATAATTTAAGTTCTACAAGGTTATAATTTAAAAGCAATTCAAGTTTAGATAAAGAGCATGCAACCAATGGGATTAATCTTCTTGCATGGGAAACTTAATTTTAAAAGACAAGACTTGAAATACATTTAGAAGATTTGAAATGAAATCACAATGCACTTAGGTCAGCTTTCACCTAAAGGGGTGACAAGACTATTTGAATAAATAAGTGCAAAGCTGTTAAAATTTTAAAGGAATGTCACAAAATTTATAATTAATTTTAAGATAGGAATATGGAAAAATGCCCAACATAAAAGTTAGATATCATATTTTTTTCCTTTAAAATAAGCTAAAGCACGTGAAAATCTGACATTAGGCTAATAAGATATGGCCAAAATACGAAAAGCTATCCAAAATGATTTTGAAACAGGTACAACAACCTTTTTGTTAAAACTAGGATCAAATGGCTAGGATTTTGTAAAAATTTTCAACTACAAAGTTTTAGATCTTTTTCCCCACTTCGAAACAAGCTAAGGCATAAACTTTTTTGATATCAGACGAAGGAGATATTCCCCAAACACTGAAAGCTGTCTAGAGTTAAAATGAAGCAACAGGTCAACACTTTAGAAGTAAAACTGGGAAGATTTTGTAAGGAATTAAATTTCAAGGTCTGCATCAAAGTTGTAGATATTTGAATCAAGAAAATCACAAAAATAAAATGGATTGATTCGATCACGGATGAAGAAACTATGACCAAAATACCAATAGGTGCGTAGATTAATCAAGGAATTAATTAGGTACAAGCTTACTTTAAAATCTAGGCCAAAATGCACAAGGAAATGGGTTTTGGGCTCAACATCAAAGTCGTAAAAGGTTTAAACATGGAATTTTAGAAACTAGAACCAAGGTGTTTCGATGTCGAGAGAAGGAGTTACATTGAAAACAACTTATCAAGTGCAAAAGTTCAATACTGAAACAAGGTTCTCAGATAAAATGAATATGTCGAGATCCAAACCGACTTCTGGAAAATTTAATATTTCACATCAAAGGTATATCAAATCAAGTATTAGAGATTCAAGATGCCTCCCTCACCTTATGGCCTTCGGTATTTTCTGTGGCTCAATCAGGTTCCCGGTTCCACTTGTGATGCAATTCCTCAGCGAATACGTCCTTCAGAATATTTTCTAAGGTTTTATCTTTATTTTTATAAAATTATGTTATCATACCATGTCATTATTTGTCATCAAATTAAATCACTATTTATCTTACATCACCTCTATTAGTCTTATTCCTCATGATTAATTATCAAATTAATTACTAATTAATCTCTTCTCATCATCTTTATTTTGTTTAACTCATTAAATCATTAATTCATTCATCCAGTAACTTCCACATGCTTATTATTATAAACCATCATTATCACAAACTCATCAAATTATTACACCTTAATGTAAAATTGGGCCTCATTACCCTCACCAATATCACATATAAATTGGCCGAAGCCCACAAAAGCATCAATATCGGGTAAAATATCACTAACCACAGTCACAAACATAAACAATTATCCTTAAGTATCAACAAAACACAACAAATGGCCCTATAGGCCTTTCTCGAAAAGACCAGGATGTTACATTTTTACTGTAGGATAAAAAGAAACTCAGTTTTTGACAAAAGCATTCTTGGTTAGGTGGGACGAAAGCTAAAGTTCTTGCTAAAGAAACAAGGAATATCTATATGTTGGGTTTTTGGAAAATAACTAAAATTTATGAAAGTTATGCAATAACTGAGTGTTTGAATTAAGTGATTCTTGAGCTTAAGACTCTTAATAGGTAAACTGATGTAGGGAAAGGGATTTTTGAAAAAAATAATTACTGGAGACTAGACTACTTAAAATAAACAAGGCCTGGGTAAATTAAGGGGATATTAACTTATTAGTGGTTAAGGTTTTATATATACAATTTTGGATGTAAAGAGTGTTTGAGTATAAGTGGAATCTGTGTATGGTGATGTGTCTCTAAAACACATCATTTTATGTTTCATTTTCTAGGCATTTTAGGATAAATTGAATAAAATTCCCCTAAATCCCTATGTTCTTTTCCTCCTTTGCTACTTGGTTTACTAGTTTTCTAGGAATTTATAGGTTTGGAGACTCTTTTCTAGGTTAAGTATGAAAAGTAATGCATAACGAAGCAATCACATGTCAAAAAATGAAAAACGAAGAAAAATGGTGCTCAAGATAGTGCACTCCACGGCCAGGCGCTGGTGGGAACCATAGCCATAGAGTGAGAAGCTTAAAAATTAAGTTGGAGAGGTCAGAGCTCACCATGGCCAGGTCATGGAGCTCACCACGGTCGTGGTTCATGTCTGACCATTAGAGGGTTACATTTTTAGCTCTGTAAAAGGGGAAGAGAGGCACTGTTTTAAGGACCTTGCATTCTTAAGTCTAGAGGCACTTTGTGTGGCGCGCTAAATCCACTATTTGGTAATATGGCTAATGACATCTAGTTAATAAAAAGTAAGGTAATTTTTTTTACGAATAAGTCAATCCTTAGATAAGGCACACCACAAATTAAGATTCAAAACGACAACCCTAGATCTAATTAAAAGCCACCCCATATATGAAGATATAAGAATGTGAATGTTTAAGCAAGAGCCTAATTGATTTTCATTAACATATAAGATTGTCATGCACTAAGTCATCTACTACTCATATTGAACCTTAAACATTCAATCTCAAGGGTACTTTCCTATAAACCTCACTTCAAGTCTAATAGTCCATATTCATAAGTAAATTCAACAAGATCTTTGAGAGTCTACTTATATAACAATACCATTCACGCATACTAAATAAGCATCAATCTTTACTTCTCACTATTTAGTCCTTTTGATGGAGTCATAACCAAAGTCAAATCCATTCCATAACTACATCCATATACCATACACAAATCATGACATAATTTCAACATTAATCTATAATAACCACAATCACAAGAGTTCCCTTTCTCTAGGTACATGTACCAACACAAATTTTCCCAAACACTATCTTCCATCATACTAACAAAATCATGAGTCAATCTCCATATCTCAAATATAACAACAAATAATTTAACAACCTCTGTTCATCAATTCAAAACTTAGGAATTTACATAAATAGTCAAGCTATACAAAACAATGCCCAAATACTATAAATTCTATAAAAGAATTCAAATCAATTCCAAAAATTACCGGCCAAGGTAAACCGTCATACCCTCTTCACACCGAGTCGCCTCTTCAAAAAGTATTAACTCACAATGCCATCCTACATCACAAAGCTAAAATGGACAACATGGAGAGTGAGTATATTTTCTCAATGATGAACAATTCGAATTAACATGATAACATACACAATAGAAATACAACTATACTCATTTTTCCAATAATCAACCAATCACATGAACTTAGTAGTACACATACTAAGAAAACACCAACATCATCTCTCAATTCAAGACACACGTAAGTCACAAACATTTTAGTTCCTCAATTCCAATATTATGACCTTAAAATTAATGAATATGCTGTCCAAACAAACCATGCATATGCAACGGATCCGATTTTCCATAATTCAATTCCTTTTCATGTGCACGCAACACATTTACAAATACAACCTTACATAGTTGTTTTAACATTCAACCCACGTAAGGTTTCTTTCTTAAGATCCCACAAGATCATCAATTTTGTCACAAACCAAACATCGCGACCACACATAGGCCCTTACGTAATCAACCCATGCAAGGTTTCTTTCTCAAGATCCCGTAAGATCTAAGTAACATATGATGGAATATGCTATGCATGCCATGAGATGCAAAAGATGCATATAGTAATCTTAATTCTCATAAGAATTCCACCAATTCATGTCTAGTGTCATCTTACACACATTCAAACTTTAGGCAAGGCATGCACTTCATCATGTTATCTCCCAAGGCAAACATTTAATTATCATCTACTTTGAAGCATCACTCTACTCCATATTATACAAAAGCCAAGGAGACACCTCATCATATAATCATACATGAATTTAAATGGCATATCAAAATCACAACAAGTACACATAACCAACCCATTTATTAGTCCATCATCAATTCATTCACAACACTCACTTCATATAAATCTCACATAATAACAATACCAATGCCACTCAAGCCAACAAGCAAGCATACATCTACACATGCATATATTATCAATACCATTGTCATACATTTAGAAAGTAAACTCCTCTCTTACCTCAAGAGAAGTATTCTGTTGGGTTGGATGAGTTAGATGGTCCCACCTCATAAGAATGGTCGGAGCCTACATTTTAAATAAGCATAAGACCACATCAAACATTACTCTATAATTAAGTCAATGTTAACAACTAAGTCTCTTTTAGAGGTACACATGCATATTCATATATACAAAACTTAGTTAGGTTTATACCATTACTACCTTGGAGGTTTGGAATTTAAGTTATCATTCTCACTCTTTTCCAATGTCCTAAGAATTTAAAAATTACCATTTGTAATTAGACAAGAGTCAAAGGGTTATTCATTAAGCTTCCCAAAACTTTAATCAAATTGTTCACCTCATCATTTTCACCTTTAATGTTTTTCTCTTAGAAGGTATCAAGTTCTTCATTACTTAACAATTATAGTTAATTTTATTCTTTATTATTTTAAGACACCTAATTGTCACTAATGGTTTTAAAATATCAAAGCATCTTATTATAAGTCTTTGGAATCACCTTTTATTCATAATCATTTCCTATCATTAGTAATCACTACAACTCATCTATAGTCCATTTCTAATCACTAGTAACACTCTTAAAACCATGATCATCTCTAATTCTAAATCATGACTTAGGTTCTTTAATTCACCAATATGCCAAAGTCACCCATCACCCACAACAACATTCTCTAAGTTCAACTAATAATATTTTTATGCCTAACATATTCCAATAATATTCTCTAGGCTAACAATCCTTTTATTCTACCTTAATGATCCATGTTCTTCATCCAGTTCACCATCAACACTACACTTTTCCTACCTCAATTACCCAACAACCATTTTAATTCTTGAACCACATTTAATATTATCCTCTTAGCACACTAAGCAAGCCAAAACAAGTTGAAAACACTTATAGCATTTTTTTTAACCCAATGAATACTTTCCTAGTTCTAATATGTCCCAATAAGGTTCTCTAGATTAAGGCATGTTTATTTCCTATAAATCTTGTGTGTCCTTCATTAAAACCACTAAGAATGTTATACTTCTTAACCAAATAATTATATACTAACATCATAAATTTTAACCTTCCTTCAACCATATTTTCACAAGTACACTAACTAGACTAAGGTATTTATGGAGCCATTTGTGACATTTTGACACCATTTTCCTACTTCAAAAGTCCTTTAATACTTACTAACAATTCCAATTTCAATGTTAACAATGTTAAACCAATCCAATAAAATTAATTTAAGTACCATAATTATTTTAACACCATTTATAAAGCATTCAAGGCTTTTGGGTGCATTTTCCCTAATTTTTAAAGTAAGGGTTTCTTACTAATTCCATAATAATCTCTATAACAACATCAATCAACCATAATTATTAGCATCTATACCATTACTAAACTACCAAACCAACAATATTTAATTTTCCAGTAGCGTTTCAAAGGGTCATCTATCCTAGGGTTTTCTCTAAAGGTTTCACCCAAAATCATATTAATAACAATAATACTACTAATAATAATCATAATATAAATAATGATAATATTGTTAGTAACAATAGGTATAACTATTTCACCTCTGTACCTCAACGTGGTAGCCAAAGGGAAAAGAACAAACAGATTTGGTTGTTGGAACCTTACGCTTGCTATCAACAAAGTGGCGTGAAGAAGATACAAGCCAACGCCAACATTGTGAAGAAGATAAAAATAGTCCCAGGGATTAAAAGATAAGTGTTGGCAATGGTGTACTTGCCAATTGAAGAGAAAAAATATCCTGGGTTCCAAAAGGATGCGGTGGAAGAAAATGAAGAGGCGTTTCTTTTTTCCCCATTATTTTATTATGATTTCTATATATATGTATAAGTACCGTCCCTGAAGCAACGTGCATAACGTTCATTATATATATTATTTAAAGGTACCATTTTCAATATATATATATATATATATATATAAGTTAAAGGCACCCTTATTATATATACATGTATTTGAAAGTAACGTGCATTATTATATTTAAGGTAACCTATATTGTTATATAATATATATATAAGTGTGTGTATATGTATGTATAGACGTTGTATGTCTGTTTGAGTCTGATAATTATCCTAAAATTATTCCGATTATATCATCATGCTCACTATAATTATCTTACTAACCCAAACCATACAATGCCTAAAAATGAGTCACTTGATCCAACACCATCAGTTAAATTGATCGGGTTCAGTAAATTTTATTTCACCAATAAATTAGGATTAATATTTAATTAATTTCCCTACATAATTTAGGTATCCAATAATTAATCATTCTTTCTTTAATGATTTATTTTTTAATTTTTTCAGGATGTTACAATTCACCCCACCTAAAAAGAATTTCATCCTCGAAATTTACATACCTGAAGTAAATATCTCTAGGTGTCGTTTCCTCATGTCATCCTCGTGCTCCCAAGTGATAGTGCTCTCATCTCTGTGTCTCCAAGCCACTTGAACAAGTGGGATCAACTTGCTCCGTAATCTCTTGGTAAAATGTCGAACGATCCTAGCCGAGACTGGAGGAATAGTCAGATCATCCCTGACCTTAACATCATCCACACTGAGCACATGTGATGGATCAAACACATATTTCCTCAACTGAGAGACATGGAACACATCATGTAGATTCACCAAGTGAGGAGGCAAGGCGATGCGGTAAGCAACCTGATAAGTGTTTTAGAACATAATAAATTAGATTTAATTTAATTAGAATTTTAAACCATTTCCACTGTATTTTCCCAATTTTCATGATTTCTGCTTTCTTTCCACTGTATTCTGCTCAGGTATTTTATTTTGCAGGAATTAATAAAATTAAGGAACATTAAGGACACATGACAAAGCCAATCCAAGGGTCAATAACAAGAGAAAAATGACCATCAAATGACAAAGGATCAAGAGGAAAAGCCACAAAGGTTACATGATCAAAAAGGGTTAACAAAAGCATGAAGAATGGAAATAACAGGCTCATGAATCGATTCAGGGAATGCATGAATCGATTCACATGTGATGAATGGCCTAAAATTGAAAAATTACAGCCCATGAATCGATTCAAAGCTGAGATGAATCGATTCATACGTGTTTGGAAGCCCAGGATCATGTGTTTTGAAGCCTTTGAATTGATTCATATGCAGGATGAATCGATTCATGAAGTTTAAAATTCAAATTCCAGTGCAATGAATCGATTCTTTTCAATTATGAATCGAATCTTTTAGTGGCAATAGCATTGCATCGCATTGAGTTTTTAAAATTAAAGAACCATACTCCACTACGCCGAAAGAAAGCAACTTGCAAGTCTGTCCATGATTGCTATATGTTTTCCTAGGCCTATAAATAGGAGATAGAATTGGCATTGCAGAACATACAAAAAAGGAATTGGAAGCAATTCACAGCAATTCATAGAGGAAACAATTTCCCTCTATTTCTTTCTTTCTTTCTTTTTTTATTTTCATTTTTATATTCCTGAGAGTTATGAGAATAGTGAAATTGAGCGCTTCAATTTGTATACAGTGGGGGAATACTGTAGAAAATACAAAGTGGTGGAATTACTTTTGGGCTTTTTGGAGAAACCCGTATGTCTTTCTTTTACTGTATTATGTGTTGTATGTTTTGTTTTCCTTTCATTATATGTATGAATTTGAACCACTTCATGGGTAACTAAATCTTTATCTTAGGATGAAGGGGGTATGACAATATTTTATGTTAATAATGTTTTGATTTTGACTTAAATAAATTTCTGTTTTCCATTTAGTTTAAATTATGCTCAATGCTCTTAGTAATTCCTAACAAGAACCTAAGTGATAAAACTGTATACTTACGGGTATATTAGTAAGTTTAAGTAATTAATAGAATCGAAGGATTTATTAGTTACTAGAAAGCTTTTGAACCAAGCTTAAGATTTTTAAATACTTTTTATGACCTCGGTAAAACCATGAAAGTAATCAAAAATCTATTGAGGAATAAAAAGGGATTTTCACAAAACAATAATGGGCCTTTCTTAGGAATTGAACCCGATTCTCTATACGTTAGGTACATTAATAGGATTCTGAGAGGAACATTTAATTAGCTTAAGGAAAATCTGCCTTGGAAAACTTAATTTGATTCTTATTTATGAAAAGCAAACTTATTAACATAAAATAGCGTCTTGATCCCCTGGAATCCCAAGATACTCTCAACTCTGTTTTTACGTGTTAAGTAAATTTTATTTTTATATTTATTTTATTCTGTCTTAATTTACAAAAACTTGAAAAAATCAATTATGTGGATAATTAAATTTCAATATACCGGTACTTTGAAAATAGTCCCTGTGGATACGATAATCTTTTATATCACGCGACATAACCCGTACGCTTATGGGCCCTGTCAAGTTTTTAGCGTTGTTGCTCGGGACTGTGTCCCTCAAATATCAGCAGTATTGAAATTTGATTAGATCATACTTGTTAATACTTTTCTTTTTATTTTGTTTTGTTTGTTTCTTTTTATTAAATTATTTTTAGTTTCTGTTTTTCTTATTTTTCATCGTTTTTACTATTGTATATTTATTATGATATTTTTTTTATTCTATTGTTATTATTTTGTTTTTGGTATCTGTGTTTACTACTGCTATTTTTATTTTTTTGATTGTTTGTTCTATTTATCCTTTACTTTATTTTTATGCGACAAAGCCGTAGTGTCGATCTAAACTTAGGATTTGACCCTGAGATAGAACATGTAACACCCCGAATTTTGTAAAATGAGTAATTGATGAGAATGGCAAATGGTTGAATATGAGTTGAATGGAAATTGTTGTGCACGAACACTGGAGACAAGTTTTAAATGATTATTGTAAGGTATATGAAGGATGGAATTGAGTTAAATTGGTTTTGAATGGATTTTATTATGTGTGATATTGGGAGCTCACGTTTCTGCCCAGGTCCTGATACTTCTCGCCCAAGCGAGAGGGATTCTCGCTCAAGCGAGAATCCTTTGTGTTGATTACAAGGGCTCTGGCCCGATCTCGCCCAGGCGAATGAGGGATCAGGTGAGCGGGCGAGAGAAGAAATGGATTTTGAGTGTTGGTCGCTCAAGCGAGCTTGGGACGCCCGAGCGAGGGCGAAAGGAATCAGTTGCTAGATGGAACCCGCCTGAGCGAAAAGTCTTGAAGGATGAAATTCGCTCAGGCGAGGCAATTGATTAATGAGGGACCATTGGTGCTCTTGGATCATTGTAGGGCCCGGTTTCCCTTTTCTCTTTTCTTCTTCTGTATGGTCCCCATAGTGATGACTCATGTGCCTTGATGGTCAAATGGGTCCGGTTTTCTCTCCCTCTTTGTCCACGTGGTGTTTGTGTAATCATTGCTGAGAGAATTGGCATTAAATGTTGATGGGCTTGCATTAAATGAGGATGGGATGTTGTGATGAGTTGGATGCTGATGAGGCTGAGATGATAAGGCCTTGGTTGCATGTTTTTCTTCTCACTCTCTCCCTTCATTCCTTGGGAGTGTATATCCTGATGAGAGAAGTGCTCCTTTTTCTCCCTAAAATTTGTTAGAGCTTCTGCTTCATCTTCTTCCTCCTTTTTATCTTCTACTTCCACTCATGTATGATATAGAATTCTAGTGGAACTGTGTGGTGTTGAGGAACAGTTTTGGCTGTGTGTGGAGGCTGGGCTCAGGTCCCTTTTATCCTTCCCTGTTCCCTAGTGATTATTCTTCGTCTTCCTCTTCTTCTCCTTCATATGATGGGTTCGGTTGGAGCCTGCAACTATGTGTGTGTGTATGTCTCGGTTTGTGGATGCATGATGGTCCACTGTGGTGAAGTTGCACTACTCTTGGGAGGATGAAGACATGCATGTTGCATGGAGGCATGGTGGTCTTCCACTGTTGTTGAAGGTGTATGGTGCTGCTGTGAGGAAAAAGGCATGCATGGAAGCTGGTGGTCCTCCATGGCGGGGAGGATGGTGCTGTACGAGCGAGGAACAACTTTGTACTAAGCCTTGGAGGTTGCTGCTCGAGTGAAACAACATGGATTCTTCCATGGCTGTGAGCAGAGTGGAACTTGGATGTTGATGGTTTGAAGACTTGAGTGGTCATGGGGCTTCTGGAACGTCATTCCAGGTACGGGGAGCTTTGCATCTCAAATGCATGGCTTATGGACGGATTTTCGGGTGACATAATTGTATTGTGTTGTGTTTGATGTGTATTGTGTGCTGTTGTTGAGTTGAACCCGGTTGTATGATTATTTGTTGCTGCAGGGTGCATGTTTATTTGTCCATATGATGTATGATGATTATGTTGTGATGCTTGAGATGCATGTTACGTTGATGCTGAGTGCATTGTGTGGTGGTTATTGGTCCCTATATTTGTGATGGTATGATTAAATGCGTATGATGCTTGTTCATGCATATACTTATGGTAAATGCATGTATGGGGACTGTTATGATGAATACCGAGTGGGCTTTATGGAGGAAAGCATGAAATGCTTACTGTAAAGGATAAATCCGAGTGAATAGATGATAATCCGAGTGGATGGCATAGGATTGCGAGTGAATGTGGTATAAGCCGAGTCATCTGACTGTTGTTGAGTTGCCGAATGAAATTAATGTTGAACGCAGACTTCCGAGTGGGCAATCGAATGAATATGAGTTGAATTTATATGCATACGTGTTGTTGTATTACTGAATATGAACACCTTGCGGGGTGCCACGAGGGTATTATCCCGAGTGAAGAGGACATGGTCCTAATGTTGAATATGATGAAAGACCCGGGTTGGACTCGGGCAGTGCCTGGGGCACTAAGCGTGAAATGAGACGCTTGATGAAATGCCGAGTGCATTGGCGTTGAACACCGAGTGAATGAAACCGTATACATCCGATTCGCCACAGGAATGCGTTGGATTTTTATACCGATCGGCAATCAGATGACAACATGTGATGAATATATTTAAGTCCTAGAGCTGGGCTCGGACACACTCCTTGAGCAGGGCTCGAAGTTGAGTGAAATCCGAGTAGATCAGTATACTTGTAGAAGAGTGAGTTGATCGTTATAGCCGAGTGAAATGGGTGAAATCCCGATCGGAAGATGTTTGTGATTGCTTATATTGAATGACAGTGTATGATTGAATGATTGATGATATATATGTATAATTGTAATGCGGATTCCATGATTAATCCAAGCCAATATCTGTCATTTAATATGTAATGCTCACCCCTACACCATTTTTCAGTGTTTGCAAGTTGGTTTGGATTGATATAAGGGCCTTAACCCGAGTGTTGGGTACTTACTGATGTGGCTGTGTACATAATGTAATGCACCGAGTGCCTTTGATGTATTAAAGCCTTGGTCGGCTCATATAGCCTGTTGTATAATGAATACACTTGTCTATATATATACTGAATCTGGGTTATTGGAAATCCGAGTGCATGTTTGTATATATATGGGTTTACATTGAAATCATGTACTTGTAGCAGATAAGGGGTTTTGGTGAATGAATGATAATAAGTTGAAGTTATCCGAGTGTATGCGTATGTATATACATATATGTTAAGTTGGTAACATGGTTATGATTCGATGGAAGTACTGCTGTATGGGTAGTCGGACTTAGAATTAGAGAATATGTTTATATAAGCGATTTATGTTGATTTGATGCTTCATACCGACTAGGAAATGATGTTGTATGAATATTCCTAAGTTAATGAATCCTGAGTGAAATGTAAATGGCTTAGTTACTTTTCCGAGTGAGTCGTATGTACGTGACTCCATATCCGAGTGTGACTCATCTGTGAGCCTCTTTCTGTGTGTTAGTAGCTCTTGTGGATTCCGAGTGAAAAATATATAGTGAACCCCGAGTGGGGGACGGTTGTGTATAAACCGAGTGGAAATCCGAGTGAACCTCTCCGAGGGGAGAATGGTTATGATGGATTAGATTGAACATATTCTAAGTGTTTTATTTATACGATCCGAGTGAAGTTATGCTTGTATTCCGAGTGAGCATAGGTACCTATTCCGAGTGAATAAGGTAAGGTGTATTCTGAGTGTGTAAGTGTGGAATGAGTCCGAGGGGGACTTGATTTAATGAGTGGTTAAGTATTTCATATGTTCAAGTGACTTAACTTGGTGAAATCCTCTAAGTGTTGAGGAGTTTGGATAATTCTGAGTGGAATTGTTTAGGGAAGTTATTTCCGAGTAATGGATGTTAAGGTGTTCTCCGAGTGAGAAACGATGGATATACCGAGTGGAGTATGGTTGTGGAGATCCCTTCTGAGTGAAGGAAGATCCATATATTCTCCGAGAGTGAATAGGCATGAATGCCGAGTGTGTGGCCGAATGAGTAATGGTCGGTAATGATACTAGTTACCGAGTAGAATACCACTCTGATGATGAGTTGGTTATGAATGATTAGACCGAGTGATTTATGGCCGAGAGGAAGCCTATGTATTCTCTGAGTGATAGAGTTCAAATATGCCGAGTGCTAAATGGTTGATGTTTACTGAGTGACTCGAGGTTGAATTATACCGAGTGGGATTACCCTCATTTTCCGAATGGACCCTTATGTTGACTCTGCGAATAAAATTGAGAGACTAAGTTATGGGATTCCGAGTGAGGTAATTGTTGGGGTAGTTCCCGAGTGATTGGAATTTCCTTATACCGAGTGGACTAGTCATTACCAAGTGAATGGCTGTCTCGTATACCGAGTTGTGGATTAGCCGAGTGTGGCTTCTCGCTTCAGCGAGTGAGTCCTCGCTCCAGCGAGTTTGGTTCTGAGGGAAGGCTTTTGTATGGTTTCGCCCAAGCGAATGTGTGCTCGCCGAGCGAGTTTGGGCTATCTCGCTCAAGCGGAGTCGGATCTCGCTTGAGCGAGTTTGCGTTGTTTCTCTTGGTTCGCTCAGGCGTTGAGTGTCTTCTGCTGGATGGCTTTTGTTTGGCCTTCACTTCTCCTTACCTTCCATTGCCTTCATTTCCTTTCTATTCTTGGTCATTGGACCTAGCTCTCATATCTTCATATATGAGAGTGGATTTTATAGATCCAGGTATGTTTTAACGCGAAAATTTGACCCCTATTTTTAGGGTGTCATAGAACGCACCCTTAGAGTATTAAGAAAACAACAAAAACAACAAAAATTACAAAAATTAAAACAAATGGGAGACTATAACACCCCTATTTTTTGGACTCGAATCCCGATGTAATCAAGATAATTAAATAATAAAAATGCGAGTAAATTTTTCACGTTTAAAATAATTTCAAAACACCTCAACGATTACATCAAGACTCGAACCACAAAAGACCAAACAGTGAGATTTGATAATTTATAACTGGATCGCAAGAAAAATCACCCATAATTGTATGCAAAAATAATAGTTTATAGTGGAAGAAGAATATGTATACAGGGTACACGCCTAGTCCCAAATATGAAGATATGAGAAAAGGCTCGGTAAAGCTTGCAAATGCACAACATAAGCTATTTAGGCCATAACCACTCATACACATAAGTCATCAACATGCGTTGCTTAAAATATATATTTATATGGTCATGCAACATACATCTCCAATATCTGTATTCCATAATTGACCACATTCAATTCAACCTCTAAATCATGTATCATTAACACTTACATATATATATATATATATATATATATATATATCCACCATGAGCTACATATCCAACACTATTTTATTCATCAAATGGGTATGAATTCAAATACCTCAAATATCGATACATCATCCACCAATATCAATAGTCATCAACATCACTATATACATTTTATTCACAATGAATAATTTACAACTGCTGCCAGCCAAGGCAATCCATTACCACTATTTACTTTCCCAAAAGCTCTACTTTAAAATCACTATCTCATCCCAAGATATTCCTGCATCAATACTAAAAATGGACAACATGGGAGAGTGAGTTATACATTTCAAATGACGAATATGAATACATTTGAGATTATGTGCATATGTATATCGACATTATGTATGCTTTGCTAAACTCAACAATAATCATCATAATTGCTCATTTCACCAACATATACATATAAGGTATTCATCAATCATTTCAAAGAAAAGCAAACATATATACACATCATTTCTCAATGCCACAATGGGCCAACAACATCGTCAACCATAGACAAACAAGTCATTCATCATATTGGGCCATCACATATAACATCATCATATTCAACATCTTTTTGTTGTATTCATATTTTACATGTTATCTTTTAGGTAATCTTTCATCCATCTCAACCATTATCATATCGTAATCTCAACCATCATAATGAATCATCACTTTTTGGCATATCTCCACGCTATATGTGTTACCCCCTGGTTCTCCGGACCTAAATTCCGATGTAATCAAGATAAACCATTAATAAAAATGCCAATAAATTTTTCACGTTTAAAATAGTTCCAAAACACATTAACGATTATATCAAAACCTGAGCCCCTAAAAACTAAAGAGTGAGATATTAGAATTTATAACTAGATCGTTAAATAAATCGCCCATGACTGTATAAAAAAATAATATAGTTTACAGGGGAAGAAAAATATGTATACAGGGCTCACGCCTAGTCCCATATATGAAGATATAAGAAAGGCTCGGCAAAGCATACAAGCATACAATACAAGCCATATTAGGCCACAACCAATCTTGCACATAAATAATAAACATGCGTTGCCTAGAATATGTATATATATGTATATATATATATATATGGTCATGCAACATACATCTCCAATATTGATATTCCATAATCGACAACATTCAATTCAACCTCAAATCCTGTATCATCAACACTTATACATTCCCAAAATGGACTACATGACCAACATATTTTAATCATCAAATGAGTATAAACCCCAATACCTTAAATATCAATACATCATTCATATACATTGTCATCTATACAATGTCATCAAATCAGTGATCATCAACTATAATCTTATACGATTCAATCATCACATCATAATTAACATTTGTTGCCGGCCAAGGCATTCCGTTACCACTATTTACCTTTACGAGAGCCTTACTTTAAAAATAGTCCCATCCCGTGAAATTCCTGCAACAATGCTAAAATGGACAACATGGGAGAGTGAGTTATACATTTCAAATGATGAATATGAATACAATTGAGATTCTGTGCATATGCATATTAACATCATGTATGCTTTGCTAAAATCATCAACAATCGTCATAATCTGTCATTTCAATAATATACATGTAATGTATTCATTCGTCAATTCATCGTAAAGCAAACACATATACACATCATTTCTGAATGCCACATTAGGATAACATCATCATCGTCAACCATAGACAAACAAGCCCTTCGTCACATTGGGCCATCACATACAACATTATCATATTCAATATCTTTTCGTTGTATTCATATTTTACATGTTGTCTTTTAGGTATTTATTTACCCATCTCATCATCATCACATCTCAATCTCAATCATCATTACCTTTTGGCATATCTTCATGCTATATGTAAATGCTCTTAGGCTAATGCATATGTACAATGGAATAAACATTAATAATTATAGATCCGATGTAGGAATAAATACCAATTTGTGGGTCAAGTATGATCATATAACCATACCCCCACTGTAGTAGTAAAATATGTACACATATAACACCAATCGCATATATATTATTATGTTTTACTGGTACCAAACTGCATCGCCTATCATGCAACACCTGGCAATTTTCACCATGACCGCGGTAAATAACATAATCAACAATATAAGGTGTCGCGGGCTGGCCATGATTCATACCATGGCGGCTGTGATCCAGAGGACCACCGGGGACATTTGCTCATCAAAGAGTCACCCCCCATAGGGTCGGCCACATGCAGCTCCCCGTAGCTATACATGGGCGGCTTCGTGACTTACACACCGAGTCACAGGGGGAAAACAAGAATGCTCATGCACCGAGTCTCCCTCCCACTGGGCCAGCCGCGGGAATCCCTTAACATTCCAACACCGGCGGCTATGATATGCCATGGATGCAAATGTCAATCAATGCATTCTCACACTATGCATCCTATCATGTCACTCATCAATCATCATCATCAACACCAACACCACCATACAATCTTTAGTGGATTTTATCATTGTTTGTTTTAGCCATTGTTTTCAAGTCTTACGTGTGGTATTTCATTTCAACATACTTATATCATACATTTAAGTTAATAATTGCAATCATTCATAATGGTATAACAAGCATCAATAACATTCAACAATCTTTTATCAACATTACCACATAATTTCTTAGTGGATTGTTCATTTCATTGATCATCACCATTGTTTTATATATTAGTGTGGCATTTACAACAATTCACCAATATAATTCAAACCACACATACAAGATCACACTTGTATCAATCAAAATAGTATTCAATAAATCATCAATAATAACAATCATCCATCATTACTCATTATCGACATTATCTCCAATTCGTCAATTTATATGAAACACATTCTCATGTAATCATCCTCTCCTTAGTATCATCATCATGCAAAGGTGTGTCATACAACCACATCATTTAACTTGTCACTACCAAACATCATAACATATCATTAGTGGTGTACATACATGTTTTCATAACACATCATTATCAAATACCACCAAGACACACCATCATCATATACCCCTAATATAATCTTTTATTTTTACATAACAAAGGGGTTTGGATACTATTAAGCTCATGATAAATTTCAACATTAAGATATAGGAGGGAAGTTCCTTTTTAGTCTTAAAAATAGTGGGACATGTCACAAATATCGCCTATTAGTCCCAATTTGACACCCATAAAAAGTTGGGCTCAAAACCCTCTTAAACTTGAGTTTTACAATGCAGTAGGTCCGGTATTGTACGCCTAATGAGAGATAGAAAACTCCAATTAAGGCAAGATTAATTTTCACACCTCTGTAACATAATTATCTACAACTTTCATGCAGAAGTCAGAGGCCAAAAAAGTCATTAAGATGCCCAAACAGGACAAAAACAACAAAGAAATCATGACAGTCAGAAAAACAACATAACAGTGGCCATAAGAGGGCTTTGAATCGATTCAAGCCCGTATGAATCGATTCAAGCACTTTCAGAGAACTTTGAATCGATTCAAAACTCGTGTGAATTAATTCAAACACTTCCAGTGGCCCTTGAATTGATTCAAGACTGTTCTGAATCGATTCAATACAATAATTATGTAGATTTTGCTTAAGTTTTCAACTTCTAAGCATCCTAACTCTTTCATATCAACTCCAAACTCTACCAAAATTTAACACCAACTTATATACACCATTTATTACGTGTGGCCACCAGAAGCACTCAAAAATTCCCAAAAATAAGGAACTTATGCGTATAAATGTGTTTAGCCCATTTTAAGGCATTTTTGTGCAACTCAAGGGTCAATTCTCAATGGAATTGGCCCATTCCAGTTTCTACAAATTTTAAATCATGCATAGGCACTATTATACCCATTCCATTGCATTAAAACATACTAAATTCAATATGGCCCTATTAGTTCCGCAGTTATGCATGAAAGTCATAAAACACAACCTCATATCTTTGAGTAATTCACCCATTCATGGGTTTCTATGAACAAATAAATCATATTCATCAAAAGACCACTAAATATTCATCATTATCTCATATATATGCAATTCCCAAACATTTAACAAATGGCCAAGCCTATCATCCATCGCATTATCAATCACCATTCAAGATAATCATGGCAAGGCAAGCATGAGTACAATCATATACATTAACCATTAATTATTCACTCATGCAATTGAAATGTAAACTCCTCTCCTACCTAGAGAGAAGAATCACAACTCGAATGCTCTGATTGTTCTGCCTCATTTCTCGAAACACAATCTACACACACATATATATACATTCAATTAACGAGCCATTATAAGGCATCATCAAAATTCTAATAAATTGTTAACATTATATAGGGCTTGTATCAAGTCTTAGGCTTGCCAAAACACCAAATCACATACTTGTGTTAGGTTTCAGGAATTCCTTTCCCAAAACCAAGATCCTCTAGATCCTAAAGGGTCAACCATACCCAACCATAACAACATCACATCCCTTATCAATATGGCATCTAAATCATCATATAAATCACCCGATTGCCATTATTGTCACACAAATTCATTTAAGCCATCTTAGCTTCATTCAAGGCATCATAAATCAACAATTCCACATGGCAATATCATGGCCTAAGTCCTCATCAAATCCTCATTAAAATTCAACAACCTCAAATATCAACTCCTCTAATTCTCATATATCCTCACATACATATATCTCTTAGACTTTAAGATTGGAACCTCATCAAAACCTAATAACTCTAACAATCATGACCAATCATTCTATCCATTTTTCTTATATATCAAAATCATTCTCATGACAACAAATCATCAATCTCTTCATCTAGGTCAAAAGCCCCAAAATTATCAACTCTTAAGGATTCCACACAAATTGACAATCGTCAATTCCATCAATTCTCATACATCATCACAAACATAATATCATCATCAAAGTGCCAATCATTTGTAAACAGTAATCGATTGTCCCAATGGTCATCTACCCTATGGTTTGGGTTTCACATGCATAAACCATCATACATAACATCATGAACATAGTTCACATTTTTCCTCAACATCAACATTAAATATCAATGCTTCTAAAATTTCATTCTCCTCACATAAAATTATTCCAAAGCATCCAAAATTATCAAATTCATCGATTTGGCCAAAACCCCTAAAATATCTATACTTAGGGTTTCTCCAAAATTTTTCCAACAATATTCTACAATCCACTATTTTTCCAAGAATCCTCACAAACTCAATCACCCTCATCTATTATACAACTTCAAGCCATATTCAAAAATCATATTTCTAATATTTCAAGCCTAGGGTTTCCATATTTTCTTCATCACCCATACAACCCAACATTAATGTTTCAAGCATATGCATCATAAAAACTCAACATTAATGTTTCAAGCATATGCATCATAAAAACTAACATTGGGATAGAATGGTTCAAAATCTTACCTCATTATCCAAGCTAAAGCCAAAACTGAAAATGGAGGAGAGGAAGAAGAAGATGACCCAAGCAAAGCTCCCATATTCCATTTGATATTCACAAATCCAAGCTCAAGTGAAATTTTTGATGAAAAATGGGTACCAAAGGGGGAGGTCATGGTTTGGGCAAGAGAGGAATGGAAAAGAAGAAGAAAATGATGAAGATAGAGTAGAGGAAAAGGGTGCACTAAAAATCAGAAAGAGAAGGTGGGGAAAAGTGATAAAATTGGTCTTTGACCATTGGTTAATAGGGTGCATCATCATGCCTTTTTCATTGGTCAATAATTCCTTTACCCATTGCGCAAAAGAGAATAGAAAAGAGAGGGACTAGTCACATGGTTATGAGAGGAGAATAAAAGGAAAATTTTTCATTTTCTTTTAATTCCATTTTGGCTTGTATTTTCTCCGTTTAATGATATATGTCGTGTCTGAATAATTATCTTCTTAACACCAAAAATTATTTTAACTATACCATCATAACTACAATAATTTTCTAAGTATTCTAGACCCAACAAATATCCAACTTGACCAAGTAGGTCCCACATTATCTGTTAAATCATCCGATTTCGGTAATTCTCAATTTACTGATAATTCACCTCTAGCATCTAATTAATTTTCCCAAATTGTTGGACCATAAATAATTAATCATCTTTACCTAATAAATTTATTTTCTTTAAAATTTGGGATGATACAATCCACCCCACCTAAAAAGAAATTTCATCTTGAAATTTGACATTGATACGTATCACAAGGCCACACTTTAAGCTGCACACCATTAAGGTTCATCGTCCTCGATAAATAGTATCGGACTTCCCAAAGTCCAATAGGATATGATCATCATCATTCCTTTGTCCGAAGCATAAAATCTTATATATCCAAAGTGAGTCACAACTCATCAATTCTTAATTCATTCAACTCAATTCACATATACATATCCAAAACCACCAGATAGATTTAAACATTCACCATAAGCAGTTACAACCGTACACCTGCCCAACTTAAGTGTTGCTGCATCCGACATACAGGAAGACGTCCCAATCCCGTAGTGGTTACCACAAACACATAAGGTCGGCGCATAAGTATATGTTGCCACAATACCTATGGAATGTAGAGTCATATCAGGATAAGTACCTTCAGTTCTTATCACTCACATTATTCACACTTGTTTAAATAATACCAACTCACCTGAGACTTAGTGGTATTTCGCTCAAGTCTACGACCATCATACTCGTATCACACCGTCACTATACATATAGTCCGACGTCAATCACACCGTATCAATCATCAAATATTAATCACTGAAACCATATATTGGTATAATCACAATAGACTCCAAATCATTACAGGGTGAATACCCCATTATCAAGCTTCATCCATCCAGAAGCCATGATCAAATAGCTAATAGTCATTTGCCTCATTCATAAATTGTCGGCTACAACTCAATTCAAGCCTAAACGAGTCACCAAACTCACATCAAGTGTGTAATCACAAGGCCATAATAGGGTTCATAACCGTATAATAAGCTTTCACATTGGTGATTTCCCTCACAAATCATACTAAAGTCCATAAATTGGGCGTACAACTCATATCATATCACATCACTATATGGTTTCTACCATCAATATAGCATCTTTCAAAGAAAAAGAAAGGTAATAACAGGGTCAAATTTCCTTTCACTAACCCGTAATCACACATATCATCTCTACGTTATAGTATAATCCATCCTCAATCTAATGATCATGACTCCAAGGGCATACAATTTAGCCTAAATTCATACCATGAAATCTCACATCAAATCCAATGCCTAATCATACCCCAAATTCAACATCGCTATTCACCAACTACCTAGGGGTTTACATCAATTGTTTACATCACATCGCGTATACCGGCCCTAGCCTCAACAACGTATTTCACAATTAATCTCGTTGCGGCTCACTTAATCACAACGTTTGATCGATCATCAGACTTAGAAAGTCTAAGGGGTTACCTATTACCCATTATGAGATTTGTGAGATACACCCACAACATCCAATTCATCATTAAACATGGCTCATAAAATAACATAGAGTCTAGACCACCATAGGGTCTAATCTCCATAAAGTTTGATCATACAAGATCGCATCAAGTCATTCGGGGTTACCACATCTAGAGGATCACAATCAAATCAATCATTCACTCGGTTCATAAATATAAAACCGAGTCATAACCCCAATCATGCGCACACACAATTTCTCATTCAATCACCTTATCACTTGTTCATCTCTCAATCTAAGGAGACATAGCAAATCAATTGCATCATACACATATAGTGTTGTGCCTAAGGATATAAAATCTACCTTTTAAAATTAGTACAATTAATCATTTCAATTCATCTTTTAACAATATCATAATCAATTATTTCATTCCATGAATACCCATATTAGGGAGCTATTTCATTATCATTCATTCTATCTATTCTAGCACATGAACCATTCATATTCAATAGACATACCATGGTTAGGAACCATAAACATGATTCATACAAAAGACCTAACCACATAATTCAATTCCAACATATATATCAAGGTCTCAACATTCATGGCCTACTACCACATCAATTCATATTCAATATCTCCTATCCATGATCAACACACGACATAGGTCCATCATCAAATCAATTCATCTTCAATATATTATATCCATGATCACACATGGTATAAATTCATAGTTAATTCAAGTCATACTCAATATATCAATATCAAATGCATAATATCAATGTATTTATCATTAGAAGGAAATAGTGTAAGGAACTTGGTCGGACTCATACAAACAACCATATCAATCACATCGGATAATTTATCCACATGTATTCAATCCCATGATTCATTAAGTTTGCTAATGAGCAACTATGCTCCACAAGTGCATCATACAACCTCAATGACAATGGGAATTCATCATAAACAATAATCACAACTCAATACTAATGGTTCATAAGGAATCCTCAATAAGTAATAATGCCCTTATAATCAATTCATAATTATTAGACAATTAGTTCTTCACAAATCCATATAGGGTAATCAATATCTTAACATATCATTATCCTTTAGATAATTATCACTCCTAAGTCTATATAGAGCAACCACATTCCGACAATGAGCATCACACTCCAAGGATCTCCAAAATGTCTCACTATTGAGTAATTATGCTCCAATCATCCATAATATCAACTTCAAGGCAAAGCAACCATGCTCTGATAATAATTAACAAATCTAATTCAGAGCAAAATATGCTCTGATACCAGCTTATAACCCCTTAGTTCTCCAAATCTTAATCTCGATGTAATCAAGATAAACAATTAATAAAAATGCGAGTAAATTTTTCATGTTTAAAATAGTTTCAAAACACCTCAATGATTACATCAAAACCCAAGCCCCAGAAAACCGAAGAGTGAGATATTAGAATTTATAAATGGATCATTAAATAAATCACCCATGATTGTATACAAAAATAACAGAGTTTACAGCGGAATAAGAATATGTATACAGGGCTCACGCCTAGTCCCATACATGAAGATATGAGAAAAGGCTCGGTAAAGCATGCAAACATACAATACAAGCCATATTAGGCCACAACCAGTCTTGCACATAAATCATAAACATGCGTTGCCTAGAATATGTATATATATGTATATATATGGTCATGCAACATACATCTCCAATATTGATATTCCATAATCGACAACATTCAATTCAACCTCAAATCATGTATCATCAACACTTATACATTCCCAAAATGGACTACATGACTAACACATTTTAATCATCAAATGAGTATAAACCCCAATACCTATCAATACATCATTCATATACGCCGTCATTTATACAATGTCATCAAATCAATGATCATCAAGGCTAATCTTATAAGATTCAATCATCACATCATAATTAACATTCGTTGCCGGCCAAGGCATTCCGTTACCACTATTTACCTTTACGAGAGCCTTACTTTAAAAATAGTCCCATCCCATGAAATTCCTGCAACAATGCTAAAATGGACAACATGGGAGAGTGAGTTATATATTTCAAATGATGAATATGAATACAATTGAGATTATTCGCATATGCATATTAACATCATGTATGCTTTGCTAAAATCATCAACAATCATCATAATCTCTCATTTCAATAATATACATGTAATGTATTCATCCATCAATGCATCGCAAAGCAAACACATATACACATCATTTCTCAATGCCACGTTGGGCCAACATCATCATCATTAACCATAGACAAACAAGCCCTTCGTCACATTGGGCCATCACATACAACATTATCATATTCAATATCTTTTCGTTGTATTCATATTTTACATGTTGTCTTTAAGGTATTTATTTACCCATCTCATCATCATCACATCTCAATCTCAATCATCATCAATCATCATCACCTTTTGGCATATCTTCATGCTATATGCAAATGCTCTTAGGCTAATGCATATGCACAATGGAATAAATATCAATAATTGCGGATCCGACTGTGGGAATAAATACCAATTTGTAGGTCAAGTATGATCATATAACCATACCCCAAGTGCAGTAGTAAAATGTGTACACATATAACACCAATCGTATACATATCATTATATTTTACTGGTACCAAACCGCATCGCCCATCATGCAACACCTGGCCATTTTCCTCATGATCGCGGTAAACAACATAATCAACAATATAAGGTGTTGCGGGCCGGCCATGATTCATACCATGGCGGCTGTGATCCAGAGGACCACCGGGGACATTTGCTCATCAAAGAGCCACCCCCCACAGGGTCGGCCACATGCAGCTCCCCGTAGCTATACATGGGCATCTTCGTGACTTACACACCGAGTCACAGGGGAAAACAAGAATACTCGTGCACCGAGTCGCCCTCCCACTGGGCCAGCTGAGGGAATCCCTTAACATTCCAACACCGGCGGCTATGATATGTCATGGATGCAAATGCCAATCAATACATTCTCACACTATGCATCCTATCATGCCACTCATCAATCATCATCATCAACACC
Source organism: Clitoria ternatea (assembly GCA_037962975.1). Lineage (NCBI taxonomy): Eukaryota > Viridiplantae > Streptophyta > Magnoliopsida > Fabales > Fabaceae > Clitoria > Clitoria ternatea. The sequence continues at coordinate 221,644,581 of CM075672.1, forward strand.
AACACCACCATACAATCTTTAGTGGATTTTATCATTGTTGGTTTTAGCCATTGTTTTCAAGTCTTACGTGTGGCATTTCATTTCAACATACTTATACATGCAAGTTAATAATTGCAATCATTCACAATGGCATAACAAGCATCAATAACATTCAACAATCTTTTATCAACATTACCACATAATTTATTAGTGGATTGTTCATTTCATTGATCATCACTATTGTTTTATATATTAGTGTGGCATTTATAACAATTCACCAATATAATTCAAACCACACATACAAGATCACACTTGTATCTATCAAAATGGTATTCAATAAATCATCAATAATAACAATCATCCATCATTACTCATTATCGACATTATCTCTGATTCGTCGATTTATATCAAACACATTCTCATGCAATCATCCCCTCCTTAGTATCATCATCATGCAAGGGTGGGTCATACAACCACATCATTTAACTTGTCACTACCAAACATCATAACATATCATTAGTGGTGTACATACATGTTTTCATAACACATCATTATCAAATTCCACTAAGACACACCATCATATACCCCTAATACAATCTCTTATTTTTACATAACAAAGGGGTTTGGATACTATTAAGCTCATGATAAATTTCAACATTAAGATATAGGAGGGAAGTTCCTTTTTAGTCTTAAAAATACTGGGACATGTCACAAATATTGCCTATTAGTCCCAATTTGACACCCTAAAAAGTTGGGCTCAAAACCCTCTTAAACTTGAGTTTTACAATGTAGTAGGTCCGAAATTTTACGCCTAATGAGAGCTAGAAAACTCCAATTAAGGCAAGACCAACTTTCACATCTCCGTAACATTATTATGTACGACTTTCATGTAGAAGTCAGAGGCCAAAAATATAATTAAGATACCCAAACGTGCCAAAAACAGCAAGGGAAACCTAACATACTCCAAAACATCAAAATTTTTGAAGAATCAGGGCCATGAATCGATTCAGCCCTTGAATGAATCGTTTCATGTGTTCCTAGAGTCCAAAACAGGTCAGCATTAGGTGAATGAACTGATTCAGCCCCATTATGAATCGATTCATGTGTGAGGAAATGCATGAACAGGAGAAACAGAGCCACATGAATCAATTCAGGGCCAGGATGAATTGATTCAGGCTAGGGGAATTTGAGGAACAATGATTCCAGAGAGTAATGAATCCATTCAGGGCTTCGTATAAATCGATTCAAGCCTATTCCAGAATCCCCTGAATCGATTCAAGGAATTATTTGAATCGATTCATGACAGAGCCCTACTGCATAATGTAGAAAACTCACCATTTTCCAACTTCTAACCACCCTATCTTTTTCAAATCAAATCCAATGGCCACCAATTTTTGGCACAACTAAATATACACCATTTATGACATGTGGCCACCGGCCGCACTAAAAAATTCCAAAAATGAGGGACTTATACGGATAAATGCGTTTAGACCATTTCAAGGCGTTTTTGTGCAGCTTAATGGTCATTTCTCGCTTAAATTGACCCATTCCAATTTCTATAAGTCATAATTCATGCATAGAGGCTATTGGAACTATTCCATGACATTCAAGCATACTAAAACTTAATATAGCTCTATTAGTTCCTCAATTATGCATAACATCATAAACACAAAATCACAATTTGAATAATCCATCCATCCACTGGATTTCCATCAATAATTAAATCATGCCTTTCAAAAAGGACCACTAAACATTCATCATCATCTCATACATATACAATTTTTAAACATTCAACACATTGCCAAGCCTATCATTCATTACATTATTAACCATCATACAAAATAATCATGGCAAGGCAAGCATAAGTATAAGTCATCCACACAAATCACCAACCATTCAACTCATGCAATTGAAATGTAAACTCCTCTCCTACCTCGAGAGAAGAACCCCAATAATTCGCACGTTCTAAATGTTCCGTCACATTGCCTGGAACATCATCTCCTATTAACACACACATATATATATATGCACCCAATCAATAAGCCATCATAAGGCATCATCACAATTTTAAGTAATTGATAACATCTCTTAAAGTTAAATATCAAGTCCTAGACTTGTTAAAACACCAATTTACATACTTTTGTTAGTTTTCAGGAATTCCTTTCCAAAAACTAATATTCTCTAGGTCTAAAAGGGCTAACCATACCCAAAACTAACAACATGGTCTAAGGCCTCATCAAGACACATTCTTATTTCACTAATCCCTCACATTTCACCATGGTTTTGATGTTCATATTCATCATTTCATATTCATAACCACACCTATCTATAGGTTTCACCATCAATGGTTTTCTATCATTTTCACCATCACTCATCATCATACAAATCAACACCTAACATTGGGTACCTTATATCCATTTCTCAAAACCAATTCCTCTAGTAACAATATACACATTCCTAGATCTCAAGATTAGGATTCTTTAAAAATTCAATAACCATCATTCTCATTGTTCAAGTCTTTCCTAACAATATCTTAACTTTTAACACACTAAACAACTTGGATTCATTACTCTATTTTCTTGATTTCACAATTCCTCAACATCAAAAATCAATATTACTCATTCAAAAACTTATTCTCATATATAAAATCACTCCAATATCAATAACTTACAATTTTCTCATGAATTTCCTAAAGCCCCAAAATCCTAATTTCTAGGGTTTTCATCAAAATTCACCATCATCAATTCCAACCATTTCTATGCATCATTTCAAAAATCCTTAGGCTAGTAACAATGTATCCCATTCACTATCAACAATAACAATAAATCCCCAAGGGTCATCCAACGTAGAGTTTGGTTCCACATATCATTATTCATCAAAATAACATCTAACCTCCCATTACAATACTTCAATAACTCAAAAACTATCAATAAAAGCCATGAGTGTTCAAAAGTCATACCTCTTTTAAGGGCACCAAGGTGAACACAAAAAGGAAAGAAGGATAAGGGAAGGTGAGCTTCAATCCACTAAGTTTCCTTCTTACCCAATGAAAAAAAACGAAATGGAGGGGAAGAAGAGCACACCACCCTTTGGGTTTTTAAGAGGAAGGAGGTGAAGAGGAAGAAAGATATGAGAGGAGAAGAAGAAAGTGTTCTTTCCCTTTGGAAGAAGAAAGTGTCATGAGAAAATGAAAGAAGAGAAGAGAATTAACATTTTAATTTGGCCATTCATTAATAATTTCTCTATTTTATGACAAACAAGATCTTCGTTCGGGCTCAATACTTCATCTAAAAATTATTCCAAATATATACTCGGATTCTCCATAATATTCTTAATAGTCCTGACCAATGGCATCTCAATTGAAGATACTTGGTTTGATACCCACATTTTAACCGGGTATAATTTTAATTCTTAAAGCCTCAATAAATTATAAATAATCCTCATAAATCTTAATTTAATTATTTCAACATTTTTGGGACAATTATTAACCCACGTATAATTATTTACCATTTATTCTTCATATTTAATCATTTATATAAAATTCAGGATGTTACAGAGACCAGAATAGAGCCTTAAGAGATTTTGCTACTCCAAGCACAAATAAAAGAGGGTCTAGCATCCTTAGACCCGTAGTGGAGGCTAACAATTTTGCATTGAAACTTTCACTACTTTCTATGGTTCAACAGAACCAATTCGGAGGATTACCCTCCGAAGATCCCAATCTTCAACTCCAAAGTTTTCTTGAATACTATGACACACTGAAGATGAATGGAGCCACTAATGATGCTATTCGTTTAAGACTCTTCCCTTTCTCATTACAGGATAAAGCAAGGGCATGGTTATACTCTCTTCTAGAAGGATCCATCATAACTTGGGAATAATTGTCTGGTGCTTTTATAAATAAATGGTACCTAAGAAATAAAACTGACTTGTTAAGAAAACAAATAATTAACTTTGCACAAAGAGATGATGAATCCTTGTATGAAGCCTAGGAGAGATACAAGGAGATGCTAAGAGAATGTCCTCATCATGGAATAGAAAGGTGGTTGACAGTCCATATTTTCTATAACGGACTAACTTCCACACAAAAGATCTCCTTGGAAGCTGTAGCTGAAGGTGCCTTCATGAGCAAGAATGTGGAAGAATCTCAGAACTTGATCGAAGAAATTGCCTAAAATACCTACTAGTGGTCTTCCAAAAGGAGTTTACCTTCAAAAACTCCTGGTAAGTATTCTGTTGATACTATTTCTTTCCTTACCGCTAAAGTTGAGGCATTATCTATAAAATTTGATAAGTTAGACGCAGGTACTACTAACATTGTCTATGAGTTATGTAGTGTTTCAGGTCACAATATCTCAGGTTGTCAACTAGGAGTAACTCAAAATATTGAGTAAGAAATGTATCAGGTGGATGCTGTTGGAAACTATGGTGGAAATTATCAGAGTAACTATAGACCTCCACAAGGTCCACCTGGTTTCCAAAATAGGCCACCTCCATTCCAAGGTAATCAGAGTAACTATAAACCCCAACAAGGACCCTACATTCCATAAAAATCAAAACTAGAATCCTTGATGGAGACATTTGTAGCTACTCAACTGAAGTAGAATGATGAGTTCTCCGATGCAGTAAAGACCTTAGCTTCGAAGATGAACTCTCTTGCCACCCATAATAAAATATTGGAGAATCAAATTGCCCAGCAAACCTCTTTTTCTACTAGAACACCAGGAACATTTCCTGGAAAACTCGAGGCTGGACTATCTAACCATACCATGGCTCTCACTCTTAGGAGTGGTACTCAATATGATGGTCCAGTTGGCAAGACTAAAAAGAAAGCTAAGGAGAAGAAGAAATTGGACGAGTCTCCATCTCATCCGGTGATTGAGGAAGAGAAGCCGCATGAAAAGAAGGAGGAGGTTAAGCCATATCAGCCTGCCATTCCATTTCCTTAGCGCTTGGCTAAAGCAAAGTTGTAAAGACAATTTAGTAAGTTTCTTGAGGTTTTAAAAAAATTATATATCAATATTCCTTTCACAGATGCTTTGCAACAAATGCCCACCTATGCAAAGTTCCTGAATGATATTTTGTCCAATAAAAGAAAGCTGGAGAAAGATGGTACAGTGGCACTTACTGAGGAATGTAGTGCACTAATCCAAAGGAAGCTACCACCCAAGCTTCAAGATATAGGTAGTTTCTCTATTCCTTGTATGATTGGTGACATGGCTATAGATAGAGCATTGTGTGATTTAAGAGCTAGTGTTAGCTTAATGCCAATATCTGTTGCTGAAAAGTTAGGATTGGGTAAGCTGAAACCTACTAGGATGTCTTTACAGTTAGCTGATAGATCTGTTAAATATCCTGTAGGAATTTTTGAAGATGTTCCTATCAAAGTAGGAAAATTTTTTATACCTGTTGATTTTATTGTGCTTGAAATGGAAGAAGATTCTATGATTCCTATCATTCTAGGTAGACCATTTTTAGCAACTGCAGGTACTGTCATTGATGTCAAGAATGGTAAATTGTCTCTGACTGTTGGAGACCAAAAGGTTAATTTTAACTTGAAAAATGATTTAAAAAAACCTTTTAATGATGATGTTTGTTGTAGTGTAGATTTTGTTGAACAGGTGGTGAAGGAAGCAACCCTTCCTAATGACCCACTTGAAACTGTTTTTATGATTGAGCCTGCAGGAACATCTAGTTGCTCTAAAGGAGAGGCCCCACTAAAACATGATACTGAGGTCATGTGTGGCCAAGTAGTGAGTCCCAATGTGGAATTAAAGCCTTTACCGGCTTCATTGAGGTATGAGTTTCTTGGTCCTAATTCTACATATCCTGTGATTATTAATGCTGAATTAAATCCATGTGACACTGAAAAACTTTTGAAATAACTTAGGTTGTATAGAAAAGTAATAGGTTATACAATGGATGATATCAAAGGGATTAGCCCTTCTCTTTGCATGCACAGGAAGTAGGCCCACAGTAGAACCATTTAAGAGATTAAATCCAAAAATGCAAGAAGTGGTTAAAAAGGAAATTTTAAGATTGCTTAATGCTGGAGTCATATATCCTATTGCTAGTAGTAAATGGGTGAGTCCGATTCATGTGGTGCCTAAAAAGGGGAAATAACTGTGGTTAAAAATGCAAAACATAAGTTAAATAAAAGATCATTTTCCTCTCCCTTTTATTAATCAGATGCTAGAAAGACTTGCAAAACACTCTTATTTTTGTTATTGGGATGGGTATTCAGGTTTTCATCAAATTCCCATTCATCCATCTGATCAAGAAAATACTACCTTCACTTGCCCTTATGGGACCTATGCATATAGGCGTATGCCTTTTGGTCTGTGTAATGCACCAGCGACTTTTCAAAGGTGTATGCAAGCTATTTTTCTGATCTTATTGAAAGTGTGTTGAAAGTCTTTATGGATGATTTTACAGTGCATGGTTTAGACTTTGATAACTGTCTAACAAATTTGTGCCAAGTTTTACAGCATTATAAAGAGACCAATTTGGTCTTGAATTGGGAAAAACGCCATTTCATGATAAGGGAAGGCATAGTTCTTGGGCACTTAATGTTTGAGACAGGTATAGAGGTTGATAAGGCTAAAGTTGAAGTGATTTAAAAATTACCCCCACCTACAAATGTGAAAGGTATCCGGAGTTTTCTCAGACATGCCGGGTTTTACCGTTGGTTCATTAAAGATTTCTCCAAGATCACAAAACTTGTTACGACTCTTTTGGGTAAGGATGTACCTTTTAATTTTAATTCATCTTGTATGGAAGCTTTTTGTAGGATTTAACAGGCTTTGATCTCTGCTCCCATTATGCAACCTCTTGATTGGGAACTCCCATTCAAGTTGATGTGTGATGCGAGTGATCATGCAGTGGGGGCTGTGCTTGAGCAAAGGAAGAATAAGAAGCTTTATGTAATTCATTATGCCAGCTGGACACTGGATGATGCCCAAGTAAACTATGCCACAACTGAAAAAGAACTGTTAGCCATTGTTTTTGCTTTTAATAAATTTAGATCTTACTTGGTAGGTTCACATGTTACTGTTTACACTGACCACTCTACCATTAAGTATCTGTTGCATAAAAAGGAAGCAAAGCCTAGGCTAATTAGGTGGATTCTAATATTGCAAGAATTTGACTTAGAAATTAGAGATAAGAAGGGTATTGAGAACCTGGTTATTGACCACCTATCTAGGTTGACATCTGAAAAAGTAGAGATGGATAATGTTCCCATCAATGAATCTTTTTCAGATGAACAACTCTTAAGTCTTAGTACCCAACTTGTTCCTTGGTATGCTGATTTTGTAAATTTTCTTACATGTGGTATTTTACCCCCTGACCTTAGCTTTCAGCAGAAGAAAAAGTTTTATGCAGATATTAGACATTATTATTAGGATGAACCCCTCCTATTCAAGCAATATGCAGATGGTTTAATTTGGAGGTGTGTTCCAGAAGATGAGGTCTATGTCATCCTGGATCATTGCCATTCTCTTTCTTGTGGACGTCACATGAGCACCTCCAAAATAGCCTCAAAATTGCAAGCTGGGTTCTATTGGCCACACCTTTTTAAGGATGTACGTAAGTATGTTCTGACTTGCTATACTTGTCAAAGAACAGGTAACATTGGTAAGAGACATGAAATACCACTGAATAGTATTTTAGATGTTGAATTATTTGATGCGTGTAGTGTTGATTTTATGGGATCTTTTCCTTATTCCTTTGGGAATCATTTCATATTAGTGGCAGTTGACTATGTGTCAAAATGGGTGGAAGCCATTGCTTCACCCCATTCTTATGCTAAAAATGTTATTAAACTTTTCAAGAAAATAATATTTCCAAGGTTTAGGGACCCGAAATGCGTTATAAGTGACGAAGGGTCTCATTTTATTGAAAAAACTTTTCAGACCCTCCTAAAAAAATATGGAGTTAGGCATAAGGTTGCTACACCTTATCACCCTCAAACTAGTGGACAAGTTAAGGTATCCAATCGAGAAATTAAAAACATTCTTCAAAAAGTGGTGAATACGTCACGTAAGGATTGGTCTATTAAGTTAGATGATTCGTTATGGGCGTATCGAACCACATATAAGACTCCCATTGGAACCACACCTTTTAAGCTAGTATGTGGGAAGCCTTGCCATTTACCTATTAAGCTGGAATATAAATCTTTTTGGGCTGCTAAAACTCTTAATCTTAATCATAAGGCTATAGGTGAGTGTAGGTTGTTGGAATTAAACGAGCTTAAAGAGCTCCATTTATATGCATACAAAAATGCCAGAATTTATAAAGAAAAAACCAAACAATGGCACGATCGTCACATCCTATGGAGAACATTCAATCTAGGTGATATTGTTTTACTATTAAATTCCTGATTGAGGCTTTTTCCTGGAAAACTAAGATCTCGATGGTCGGGACCATTTAAGGTAACAAAGGTCTTTCCTTTTGGAGCTGTCGAGTTGTGGAGCGAGAAGTCTGGTACATTTAAGGTAAATGGACAAAGAGTAAAGCACAACTTGACAGGCTAACCCATACAACAAGCAAGTGAATTAGACTTGTTTGATGTACCGGGTAAGTGAATCCAAATGGTGAAAAGCGTCTAGCTGAAGACTTAAAACTTAGCACTGATAGGGAGGTAACCCTATGTTTGTTGTTTCATTTTATGTTTTCTATTAAAAAAGAAAGAAGTTTTATGCTTAAATGCTGGTTTAGGGTGACTACAGGTAAGTTTTCTTATCCTTTTTATCATCCATGTCAAACATTGAGGACAATGTTAAATTCTATTTTGGGGTGGTAGATAAGAAAACGTAACTATTTTGTTTGCATTGTGTGATTGTTATTTTATTTTGCATGTGTGTATGATTTTTTTGTTTGGTTTATCATCTTGTAATTTACCATGATTGCATGATAGTTAAATTTGAACATAAAGATAAAGTATCTAGGGACCCAAAATTTTGAGTAAAATTTTTCAAATTGATTGTTTAAATGCCAAATAAATGCTTAAACGAACCTTATGTGAGTTAAAATTTTCTTTAAAAAGACTTTCCATGGTGAGACTTGAGCCTGACTGGGTAATTTATCAAAAATTTCAAACCCTCATTTTTCTTGATTAAGTGAATCTCATAGTCATTAATATTCTAGAACTTGTTTTTCAACCGATTCAAAATGGTTTTTGATTGTATGTCTTAGGATGATAAAGGCACAGTTAGGTCTTGTTCTTAAGCCTCAAAATTTTTACACAATTTAACCCCTAGTTGCCCCTTTTAAGCCTGAAAGTGAAATATTTCTTTGAAGCCTTTCATTGAATAATGTTCTCTTAATGGTGAAAAAGTTGGAAATTTAATGGAGCAAAGAATAAAAAGGACTTAAAAAAATATGTTATGGGATGCAAAGAAAAGCAAAGAAAGAGAAAAGAAAATCAAAAGGATGATATTGAATGAATTGTAAGAGTCAATAAAAGTTCAAGAATTTGCTCTGTTAGTTTCTGAATTTATGATGATAATTTGAATCATTCATGACTATTTAAGCCCTTTTGTACTCCATTTTTTTTGAAATTCCTACCTTGACACACAACTCATGGCCCCGTTACAACCCTTTGAAAGACCTTTTGACTTTGACATGCTTTCTTTCTAAATTGTGGAGTTTAAGGTTAATTAACAAGCTTATGGTACTGTTTTTGACTATGATGATTTGAGTGATACACAAACCATGAAACATTTAGAGTGAAAATTATGAGAAGAGTGCCTCATGTCTTGACATTGAAAATTGAATCACATAAGGGAATTAATTTTTGGCATTTGAATAAGTCTGTTTTATTATGTTGGGTTCCTAAGTTTAAGCTAAATGTTTTTTGTATCTTATCATGTGAATATGGTGATTGCTTGAGGACAAGCAAAGGTTTGGTTTGGGGTATTTTGATAAGCGTTTTAGAACACAATAAATTAGATTTAATTTAATTAGAATTTTAAACCATTTCCACTGTATTTTCCCAATTTTCATGATTTCTGCTTTTTTCCACAGTATTTTGCTCGGGTATTTTATTTTACAGGAATTAATAAAATTAAGGAACATTAAGGACACATGACAAAGTCAATCCCAGGGTCAATAACAAAAGAAAAATGACCATCAAATGACAAAGATCAAGAGGAAAAGCCACAAAGGTTACATGATCAAAAAGGGTTAACAAAAGAATTGAAATAACAGGCCCATGAATCGATTCAGGGAATGCCTGAATCGATTCACATGTGATGAATGGCCTAAAATTGCAAAATTACAACCCATGAATCAATTCAAAGCTGAGATGAATCGATTGATGCATGTATGAATCGATTCAGAGCAGCTCTAAATCAATTCATGCATGTTTGGAAGCCCAGGATCATGTGTTTTGAAGCCTCTGAATTGATTCATATGCAGGATGAATCGATTCATGCAGTTTAAAATTCAAATTCCAGTGCAATGAATCGAATCTTTTAGTGGAAACAATGTTGCATCGCATTGAGTTTTTAAAATTAAAGAACTGTACTTCACTATGCCGAATGGAAGTAACTTGCAAGCCTGTCCATGATCGCTCCATGCTTTCCCAGGACTATAAATAGCAGATGGAATTGGCATTACAGAACACACAGAAAAGGAATTGGAAGCAATTCACAGCAACGAACAGAGGAAGCAATTTCCCTTTGTTTCTTTGTTTCTTTCCTTTTTTATTTTCATTTTTCATATTCCTGAGAGTTGTGAGAATAGTGAAATTGAGCGCTTCAATTTGTATACAGTAGGGGAATACTACAGAAAATAACACAGTGGTGGAATTACTTTTGGCTTTTTGGAGAAACCTGTATGTCTTTCTTTTGTTGTATTATATACTGTATGTTTTGTTTTCCTTTCATTATATGTATGAATTTGAACCACTTCATAGGTAACTAAATCTTTATCTTGGGATGAAGGGGTATGACAATATTTTATGTTAATAATGTTTTGATTTTGACTTAAATAAATTTGTTTTCCATTTAGTTTAAATTATGCTCAATGCTCTTAGTAATTCCTAACAAGAACCTAAGTGATAAAACACATACTTGCGGGTATATTAGTAAGTTTAAGTAATTAATAGAATCAAATGATTTATTAGTTACTAGAAAGCTTTTGAACCAAGCCTAAGATTTAGAAATACATTTTGTGACCTCGGTAAAACCATGAAATTAATCAAAAATCTTTTGAGGAATAAAAAAGGATTTTCACAAAATGATAATGGGCATTTCTTAGGGATTGAACGCGGTTCTCCATACATTTGGTAAATTAATAGGATTCCGAGAGGAACATATTAATTAGCTTAAGGAAAATCTGCCTTGGAAAACTTAATTTGATTCTTATTTATGAAAAGCAAACTTATTAACATAAAATAGCGTCTTGATCCCCCAGAATCCCAAGATACTCTCAACTCTATTTTTACATGTTAAGTAAAATTTGTTTTTATATTTATTTTATTCTGTGTCTTATTTTACAAAAAATTGAAAATCAATTGTGTGGATAATTAAATTTTAATATACCGGTACTTTGAAAAGAGTCCCTGTGGATACGATAATCTTTTATATCACGAGACATAACCCGTGCACTTGTGAATCCTGTCACAGCCTCGGTGATCCGCTCTCAAATCTCATAGGGACCAATGAATCGAGGGCTCAACTTTCTACTCTTCAAGGCTTTACCAACACCTTTGTCGTGAGAAACTCGTAGGAACACATGATCGCCAACTTGAAACTCAAGTGGCTTCCTCCTCTTATCATAATAACTCTTCTGCCGGTCTTGAGTAATCTTCATTTTCTCTTGAATCACCTTGATTTGCTCGGTAGTTTGCTTAATAATTTCAGGCCCTAAGGCTAAATTCTCACCAACCTCAAGCCAACACAAGGGGGTCCTACACTTCCTTCCAAACAATGCCTCATATGGTGCCATGCCGATACTAAAATGGAAGCTGCTATTGTAAGTACACTCAATCAAAGGCAAGCAGTTCACCCATGAACAACCGTGCTCCAAAACACATGCACACAACAAGTCCTCAAGACTCTGAGTGGTTCTCTCGGATTGTCCGTCCGTCTAAGGGTGACAAGCTGAGCTCAACTTCAATCTAGAGCTAATTACCTCATGCAGGCTTCCCCAAAATCGAGAAGTAAAATGTGGGTCTCTATCATAAATAATACTGGAGGGCACTCTGTGCAACCTCACTATCTCCTTAATGTAGAACTGTGTCAGATCCTGTAAGGAACTCTTTATACTAATTGGTAAGAAATGTGCACTCTTCGTCAGTTGGTCCATAATTACCCAAATTCCATCATAGTTAGGCCTTGCGCTTGGTAAACCAGACACAAAGTCCGTAGCAGTAGCATCCCACTTCCAAACCAGGATATTAAGGGGTCTTAAGGTACCAGAAGGTCTCTGATGGTCTACCTTTACCTTCTGACATATAAGGCATGAAGCCATATAATTAGCAATACTTCGCTTCATTTCGGGCCACCAGAAATTCTTCTTCACACCTTGGTACATCTTAGTCGCACCAGGGTGTACACTGAAGATACTTTTGTGAGCCTCTTCAAGCACAGTGCTCCTCAAATCACCAACAGAAGGTACATATACTCGACCTTTCACACACCATATGTCATCATCACCTTCTAGAAGGAATAAGTTCTTTCCACCTTCTTGAGATCTCCTCATCTCATTTAGATACTCATCATCTACCTGTTTCCTTTTCATAAGATCAAGGAACTTATTGCACACCTTCAAGGTAGAAAAACATATCTTGTTTGTAGATTCAATCTCGGTCCCAACATTCAAATTATAAAACTCCTCAATCAACTCAAGTTCTTTGACCATCATGGCTGATACATGCAAGGACTTTTTACTAAGAGCATCCGCAACCACATTAGCCTTTCCGGGATGATACTTCAACTCAAAATCAAAGCCCTTCAAGAGATAACAATATGCAAAGTTGGGATATACCTTGCATATTAAATTTGCCGACGCCTGGAGGAGGAAAGATGATAGCTCTTTGTTGACAATCAACCATGATCTTATTGGCGGAAAAGTAATCCATACCGAGGATGATCTCTAAGTCCCTCATAGGCAAACAAACAAGGGAGGCCATAAATCTTCTCCCCTCAAGTAACATCACAACGTCGTCACACCGTGTAACCGATCTAAGACAAGCACCAGTCGGAGTAGTGACCATGAGAGCATTTTTTATTATATTCACCGACAATCTCAACCGCCGTACATGCTCCTCAAATACAAAAGAGTGGGTAGCACCAGAATCATAAATAACATGCACTGTAGTACCAAGAATCTCACACTTGCTTTTAATCAAGTTACCAGCTTGTGCAGCTTCTTCTCCAATCATAGTAAAATCCTTCCTGGAGTCTGGGTAGTGTTTCCTCCAGTGCCACCATATATCTCCCGCCGGTATGGCCGTCACGACCATCAGTAGTCCTATTACCGCATCCACGACCACCAGTGTGGCCTCCACGATTCATAGGAGCAGGAGTAACAGGATGTGTAGGAGTGTTGATTGGGACATTAGCTCTCCTTGCAAGTAGAGGACATACAGGTTGGATGTGACCCACTTGGTCATAGTTGAAGTAAATAACACCATCTTGGTGCACACATTGTAACACCCTCAGTTGACTGGGACAATCCCTTCCACTAGATTATCCTGGTCAACTAGAGGTTACGAGTTTTAAGAAAATGTAGAAGTTTTTTTCTACAAGGAAACTTGGTGGAACAGATACACCTTATATACAACATATATATAATACATGGTCGTAACAGTAACTGTACATACTAAAAGTGAAGGGGCACGCAGGCTCCCATAAATGAAAATAAAGTAATCTATCCTAATCTTCCTGTCCTCGATCCTAGAAGAGCTCGCCTGATCCTTGATGCGAAGTCAGTGTCAATTCCCGTGATGTCTGGAAAAATTAATGTAAGGGTGAGTCTTCACCTCCACAACAATCGGGATGGTGGCTCTTCAACACCAGCCCACATACAATATAAACAATCCAAGATCGAGTCCCCCCACTCTCTTTGGAGTTCCTAAAATATACTCTAAGTTATCTCACCACTTTTTATCTTAGCTGAACATTCCCATCTTCCCAGTCACCTCTCAGGGTTACTAATATCTATACAATCATATTTAAAGAACAAGCAATCGTAATCTAAACACAGTGGTGCAATACATGAATTCATTTTGTTATTCAAATCTTTTATTAGTCATCATGATGCATGTGGACCCATTTCCTTCTTAACAATCTCATATACAATATCCATGTGCACAACAACGCCACCCTTATCTCCTCTCCCCAACTAGAGTGACCGGAGCTCTCCTCGTTCTGGTTTTCATAAAAGGGTAAGGACTCGCAGTCCAATCATCATAATGGCCAAGCACACATCTCAACAGAATAGGCACTCCACGGTCCTGGCAACACTCACTCTGAGTTAAAGTATACTGGATTTGCCATGGACTATCTGGTCTCGGGCGCGAATCCGAACCATTAGACGCCCGCTCCAGCGTACTCCCAAGACCTCCCGTAGGGTCGGAACGCTAGCTGTTCCCAGTGTACCCATGACTGTTTGCTCTAGGGGATCATTCCAACATTCCTCCTCAACTCCAATTCATGATGCACAATTCAATAATTCATTTTTATTCAATGGTCCTCGGTAGGGTCCCCCAAATGACTCCCCTCCATTCCTAATGTCGAGTCCTTTTCTTTACTCAGTGTAACCAAATTTTCTCATTTTCTTTATTATAGTAACGTGCTCAACACTTAGGAATGAAGTAAGATTTTACACTTTCTCAACAATTTGGGTACATTGGCGCTTCAACGTCCATATTTCATCTTGAATCTGAGTCTCACATACTTTCATATTTATTCATTTCGGGACCCCTACCGATACCCTTTTCCAAATCTTTTATCTATAATTTCCTCATCTTGTTATCCATGCATCATACAATGTTCACAACCATACCACATCAACTATACAACAACATCATGAAATATAATGCATTATACCATATTCATCATGTAACTATCACACATATATTTATGTACACAATCATTCACAGTCACATATCCCATCATGTCACATAATCAGTCAACCAACAAGTGTTATATTACATGTAATATTAAGTAGTCATTACACACATATGATGTAAATTTTATTCTTTATTATTACCATGGCTTAGCAAGTAATTACGCACTTAACGTCACCAAAAGTTTACTAGACATAAGCGTTACCATTTATATAGTTCATGTCATTGGCATTTCCTTAATTTAAGTTATTACTAAGGGTATACTATTTAGTTCAGTGCTCTCTGTATTTTTTCATTCATCCGCTCACTAGGCATTCCTCACTCACTTGCGTATGATTATTTCCTTACTTAATTCAACTTCTTGTGGTCTAACTATAAAATCCTTGGTTATTTTCAGGCAACCTCATTAGCATTCCTTTACTTTAGTTTGTTATTTAAGGCATATTGTCACTTAATTTAATTCTTTATGTAACTTTCAATTTAGTGATGTTCTTTCTAAGTTCATGACTATTTACCTTTGTGTACCTTTTTCTTTATTCCCCTTAATTAACTAATTTGCTTCCTTGGTTACATTTTCTTAATCGACTAAATTTTTACTTCTTATGGTGTTGATTCATTGCTTAGAACTTAGATACAACTCTAACCTCTATATTATTAACTTGTTCATTTTGTCCCTTAGTCACTAAAAGTTGTTATCTGCTTTATCCTACTTCTTGTAATTACATAGTTCAAGTCCAAATTTTGATTCTTCATCTATAGCTTAAATATTTATTTCACGTGTATCATGTCCTGAAATTACGTCTCCTTGACCAATTATTCTTAAGTACTAAAAGTTACCATTTAATTAATAGGTCTTGTCTCTCCCTTTCTTTTATCATTATTAATCTAAGTCCAAAACTCTTTTCTTATTTAGCTAATTAATACTTCTAGGTATAAAAACTCCTTTATTTCCTTTCTCATGCTTTTTTAATGGTTACCTAGGTTTCTAACTCTTAACATCATTTTCTTTTATTAGAATTTCAAATTTTAGATCTATTTATTTAGGTGCATGACCCTTTTCCCTAATTAATTTATTAAGATCCTTTCCTATAACTTACTTCGAGTTAGACTCTAGTTATCTATTTCTTTTTATCCTTAGCCTATTTAAGCTATTAAAATATTTAACCCAAAATATTCATTCCCTACTTAAATTTCTTTCACCACATCCATTTCATTTAATCTAGTTCTTAAAGTCACTTTTATTCTACTACAAGTGGTCACAAAAGTGGTAACTAATTTTTCTAATTTTGGATATCCATTTCTTTATCACACATCAACATCTCTTTTATTTCTTTTTCTTTTTCTTGGCGTATAAAAATTATTAAAATACTATCTTTAGAATTCACCTCAATTGATCACTAAATTCGGTCACTAAAATTAGTCACAAATATTTTCTAAGTCCTAGCATATTATCTTCCAAAATTTTTTGCTTATTCTTAGTCTACCAAATGTGTCAGGCATAACTTGGTCATTTGTCGATAAAACCCCTTTTTATGTAAAATTTTCCACTTTCCAAAAATCAATTTATCTAAACCATCTTTCATAAAACTTTATAATATTAAGAATAATTTCACCTTTTAAAACTTAGTAAGATGAAACGTCGGAACCGTTCGGTCGATAAATTTTCTTTAAAAGCGTAATGTCGTCAAAATACTTCCGGTGATACGCGAAGATAATTTAACTCCTAATATCGGGGCTTACCGGAACAATTTACAAATTACATAATAACATCAAAAATTTAAAATAATACTACCATATCGAATGAAACCGAGCCCGCCTAAATGTTAAATTTTCTAAATTTTTTCATTTTCTTGGTCGATCGCGATAAAATCCTCCCGAGCATGTGAACGTCAAATTATGTCAATTTAATTTCTAAAATACTTACTAAATTAAAAACATAATAATTTTAACGGTCGGTTACGAAAATCTTCACGGTTTGAGATTTTACCGTTGGATCGCGACGAAAATTAAAACGGTGGTTCCCGGATACTCATACAATATTATAGGATGATGAAAAACAAAATCAAAACGAGGTACGACCCCCCTTACCACACAGAATGCTCGCTGTCCGGAGGAGGAGAGTAATTCGTTCGTCGAAAATTTGTCGGGTACTCCGTAACGTCCGTCGATCATCGTTGTTCGTCCTTACGTTTTGCTAAAACGTGACATGTAAAAATTTTAGGCACCTAAAGGGATGTGGACAGCCACCAAAAAGCAAAGATATTTACCAAAATAAGGGAAAACCTCACCATTTAATTTAACGTCATCGTCCGAATTCCTTGCCATTTCAACGTCGATTTCCACTGATGGCTTTACGGGATCTAAAATCAAGCACGCAACCATCAAAAGGAATGGAGCATGTCACGGCCAGCAAGGGAGTCAAAGGAATCAACCATGCAAAATTAAAGAAAGCTAAGGAACCAGTTGTCAAAAATTTACCGATTACTTAGTACATCGCACCGATTGCTTTTGATCGTCCTCGAAACCTTAGGAATCAAACATGCAAGAGCAAAAGGAGGGAGGGCTGGTCACGAACAGCAAGGAAAAAAACAATACAGTCATGAAAATTCTAAGAGAAAAAGAAGCGGAAAGAGAATTGAACTCAGAACAAAAAAAAAAGGTCATCGGTCGCTTACCGATCAAAGGACGGTGGCCACGGATCGAAGAACGGAGGGGCATGGCGGCTTTGTGGAGGTGGAGGCAGCATGTGGAGGGGCTCACGATGGCTGGAAAGTGGTGGAAGAGGGTTGTCTAGGGTGTGGCAGTCACGGGTTAGAGAAGAAGAATGGTGAAGAAGAGATCATGGTGGTTGGTGGTGACATGAGGCCATGAGGAGAAGTGTGATGGATGATTTGGGTGGTCAAGGAGGAGGTGTGGTGGCTGGAATAGAGAGGAGGTAGTGCTGGAATTTTTTTTGAGAAGAAAGTGATGGATTATGATGAGATAATGGTAGATTAGAGTGTATGATCCATTGCATGAAACTTGATTGGATGGAGTGGGAGGTGGTGGCTGAATGAAGCAATAGGTGACACCTCTCATGGAAGGTGTCAAGGGCTGGTGATGCATGGAGATGGAGTTTTTAGAGCTAGACAAGTGTCTAGTGGGTTGGAGAAAGTGATTGGCTTAAGTTGCATGAAGGGGCTGATGTGTCACAACCAGGGGCGTCACTTTGTGCGAATTGTTAAGGGATGCTACAGGCCAAATTTGAAAATGGGCTAAACATACAAGTTGTAGAATGTTTTGTTCTCTTTAAATCAATATGAAGTACAAAATAATCCATCAAGAATTGAGTGAGATATGGCCCAAATACGGAACTAGTGCAGGGCTGTGATAGGATTTTTGTCCCTTGCATAAATAATTTTTATGGGCCAAATGGGCTATGAATTGGACTTTGGTTTCTTCCTCAAACTTGTGTATAAATGTGTTTGGAAACTTTTGGTGAAGGTATCATTCAATTTCATGGTCATATAAGAGAGATATGTGGAAAATACTGCACCAAGTGCAAGCTATTGCTGGTGAAACATGAATTGGTGTAGTGTTTTAAATTTGGGGATTTATGGAATGGGAATTTTATTTTGAACTCTTCATAAAGTTTTTAGATCTTCCTTTCCTATTTAATTTGATATATTATTTTAAAAGATCCAAGTTTTGTAGCCCGAGATATACCCGATTTACGACGGGGTGCTCTAGAAGCTTTCCGGATCAGCTAGGGCCTTCGAAATAAATTCACCATTAATTCTCCCTTAGGAATTTGATTTCGTGCCCTTCATGAAATTGTAGATATCTTTTATAAGGATCTATAGAAAAAATAATGGAGTGATTCAAGCACCGGGAGAGGGACATACGCAAATTTTATTGAAGGCTGCCAACATTGAAATGAAACAGCCAAGGAGTCACAAAGATTTATTAAACTGTACCAATCTAGAAGGATTTAGCTTTTGATGTCTTCATGGAAAACGTAGATACTTTTGTTTTGGAGATTTTGACACCAAGTTTGCACAAATCGAAGGTTGTATGAGAAAGTTATGAGTTTTTTTTGAACCATACACAGTGAAAAACGTCCAAACGTTGGAATTTTGAGATGAATATACTTAATCTTCGATTTTGGGATTGATACAGTAAGAATTAGAGTTTGAGGCTAGAAACAAAGGTTGAAGATATCTTTGAAACAAAGTGAACAAAATTAGAATTACCTCAATCTAACATTGTTTAAGAAATTTATGTAGGAATCATTAGAAACGCGCAGATTGAACTTCCGACGGAATAGAATAGCTCATGGATGAGGTTGGCAGAGTCCGAATCAAGTTCCGGGCTCTTCAGGAAACCTTCCTAAAATGTCGAAATGGGTTATCAGGGACTAATCGTGTCACCATCGGGCACCCTGAGGTATATGAACGGTCAAACATAGGAGACGTCAAAGGTTCTGATTAAACTTATCAAATCAAGTCAGACACCCTTGATTCTTCATAGAGCGATTCTAACAGGACTAGTATCCCTACTGGATCACTAGACTTGGTTCAAACGGTCAGAGTCTGACCTCAAGCTGGGTCCCACAGTTTAAATCCGAGGAACCCGACAATATTTTATTATTAAATATAATTATCAAATAAATAAATAAATAATTTAAAATAGATATAATTTCAAAATAAATTATTATAATTATTTACATATTAATTATTTTTGACAAAAAAAATTATCGAATAAATATAGTGATAAATTAATTTGTACTCAAAATAATCATCGTTAATGTATTATTTTTGATTAAACAATATTGTCAAATGTAATTTATTATTTTCTTATCTCTGCTTCTCTCACTCGTTACGCTATCTCAGTATCCTCATCTTTCACATTAAGCTGTTTTTCACTAGTTTCCTCATTCTAAACCGCTCAGGGAACGGGCCAAAATCCTTGAGCTTCTTACCAGAAGCTCAAAAGAGTATCCTCAGACTCCTGAGGGTCTAGTTTCCTATTCTAAAAAATCAGGACTGTTACACACATTCCCGAGCATGATGAGGTCCCCCACATTTTGTGCATCGTGGCCCATAAGTATTTACATTGCTCTAGCCACAGGTGTTACCAAAACCACCGCCCCTACCTCAGGCAATAGAAGGAGCACCTTTTTGAAACCGTCCTCTCCTGAAAGTACTCCGCCTCTTAAAACTAGATGATTAACCCTTCATCCTAGAGTCAAATCTGGAAGTATGTGATGGGGCATGCTTCTCATAGATACGATACTTGTTCACAAGCACCGTGAAGCTCCTGATCTCCTGATGACAAATGGCCCTTTGGATGTCAGGACGTAGGCCATTCTCCAACTTCACACACTTGGAGGCTTCTGTCCCTTCTTACTGGTAAGGAGGGTATAACTCACATAGCTCTTCAAACTTGGAAGCATACTCTTCCACAAACAGGTTACCTTGCTTAAGCTCCATGAACTAAAGCTCCTTCTTACTCTTATAGCTCTCAGGCATATACTTCCTCATTAGCTCAAACTTGAAATTCTCCCAAATCAACAGAGTAGCAGGTGCAAGCATCCGACCCTTGGTGAGTCTCCACCAAGTCTCAGCTTTATCTCTCAGTATGAACATAACATACTCTACCTTCTGGAGCTTGAAACTCTCAAAACTGTCAAGGATCCACTCCACATCACAGACCTAAAAGCAAGGTTGTTCGGGTCTAAACCCGCCATGGAACTCTAAAGGCTTCCTCTTTAGAAATTTGTCAAGGCCAGAAGCACCTTGAGCTACCGAGGGGGCTTGCCCTTCGTTTCCCTACCTCTCACAATTTTGCCTTTCAAGGATGTTAGCAAAACGGTTCAAGGCCCGAGCAATGGAATCATCATGATCAGTGCGCTAGCGAGCTATCTCAAATCTATATCCACAACACCAAGTTCAACTAACATTAGTGAGTTAGTCAATAGACACTCCTATAGTCACACACTATAGCAATTTATCTCATAATTTAAGCCTTATCTCCCTATTATGTAACTTGTCAAAAGCAATAAGGTAATATAAATCCAAGGCATGCTATTACATCTCAATATCATACATACACATATAATCATGCTAATTCATCATTGAGAGGGATTAGTGTGAAGAGAGCTTGGCCAAACTTGTCAAAATCAAACATCAATCACATTTAATAAATCACAAGTGCAATTATATTGACAATCATTCAAATAGAGCATATTAAGCTCTGATACCACCCATTGCGGCGCCCTAAATCCACTTTTTGGTAATATGGCTAATGACATCTAGTTAATAAAAAGTAAGGTAATTTTTTTTTACGAATAAGTCAAGCCTTAGATAAGGCACACCACAAATTAAGATTCATAATGACAAACCTAGATCTAATTAAAAGCCACCCTATATATGAAGACATGAGAAGGTGAATATTTAAGCAAGAGCCTAATTGATTTTCATTAACATATAAGATTGTCATGCACTAAGTCCTCTACTATTCATATTGAACCTTAAACATTCTATCTTAAGGGTACTTTCCCACAAACCTCACTTCAAGTCTAATAGTCCATATTCATAAGTAAATTCAACAAGATCTTTCCAAGAGTCTACTTATATAACAATACCGTTCACACATACTAAATAAGCATCAATCTTTACTTCTCACTATTTAGTCCTTTTGATGGAGTCATAACCAAAGTCAAATCCATTCCATAACCACATCCATATACCATACACAAATCATGACATAATTTCAACATTCATCCATAATAACCACAATCATAAGAGTTCCCTTTCTCTAGGTACATGTACCAACACAAATTTTCCCAAATACCATCTTCCATCATACTAACAAAATCATGAGTCAATCTCCATATCTCAAATATAACAACAAATAATTTAACAACCTCTATTCATCAATTCAAAACTTAGGCATTTACACAAATAGTCAAGCTATACAAAATAATGCCCAAATACAATAAATTCTATAAAAGAATTTAAGTCATCAATTACATAAATTACCAGCCAAGGTAAACTGTCATACCCTCTTCACACCGAGTCGCCTCTTCAAAAAGTATCAACTCACAATGCCATCCTACATCACAAAGCTAAAATGGACAACATGGAGAGAGAGTATATTTTCTCAATGATGAACAATTCGAATTAACATGATAACATACACAGGCAACTATACTCATTTTTCCTATAATCAACCAATCACATAAACATAGTAATACACATATTATGAAAACATCAACATCATCTCTCAATTCAAGACACACATAAGTCACAAACATTTTAGTTCCTTAATTCCAATATCATGACCTTAAAATTAATGCATATGTTATCCAAACAAACTATGCACATGCAACGGATCCAATTTTCCATAATGCAATTCCTTTTCATGTGCACGCAACACATTTACAAATACAACCATGTATAGTTGTTTTAACATTCAACCCACGCAAGGTTTCTTTCTTAAGATCCTACAAGATGCTCAATTCTGTCACAAACCAAACACCGCAACCACACATAGTCATTTACATAAACAACCCACGCAAGGTTTCTTTCTCAAGATCCCACAAGATCCAAGTAACATATGATGGAATATGCTATGCATGCCATGAGATACATATAGTAATCTCAACTCTCACAAGAATTCCACCAATTCATGTCTAGTGTCATCATGCACACATTCAAACTTTAGGCAAGGCATGCACTTCATCATGTTATCTCCCAAGGCAAACATTTAATTATCATCTACTTTGAAGCATCACTCTACTCTACATTATAGAAAAGCCAAGGAGACACCAAATCATATAATCATGCATAAATTTAAGTGGCACACCAAAATCACAACAAGGACACACAACCAATCCATTTATTAGTCCATCATCAATTCATTCACAACAACTCACTTCATACAAATCTCACATAATAACAACACCAATGCCACTCAAGCCAACAAGCAAGCATACACCTACACATGCATATATTATCAATACCATTGTCATACATTTAGAAAGTAAATTCCTCTCCTACCTCAAGAGAAATATACTGTTGGGTTGGATGAGTTAGATGGTCCCACCTCACAAGAATGGTCAGAGCCTACATTTTAAATAAGCATAAGGCCACATCAAACATTACTCTATAATTAAGTCAATGTTAACAACTAAGTCTCTTTTAAAGGCACACATGCATATTTATATACACAAAACTTAGTTAGGTTTATGCCATTACCACCTTAGAGGTTTGGAATTTAAGTTATCATTCTCACTCTTTTCCAATGTCCTAAGGATTTAAAAATTACCATTTGTAATTAGACAAGAGTCAAAGGGTTATTCATTAAGCTTCCCAAAACTTTAATCAAATTGTTCACCTCATCATTTTCACCTTTAATGTTTTTCTCTTAGAAGGTATCAAGTTCTTCATTACTTAGCAATTATAATCGATTTTGTTCTTTATTCTTTCAAGACACCTAATTGTCACTAATGGTTTTAAAATATCAAAGTATCTTATTATAAGTCTTTGGAATCATCTTTTATTCATAATCATTTCCTATCATTACTAATCACTACAACTCATCTATAGTCCATTTCCAATCACTAGTAATACTCTTAAAACCATGATCATCTCTAATTCTAAATCATGACTTAGGTTCTTTAATTCACCAATATGCCATAGTCACCTATCACCCACAACAACATTCTCTAAGCTCAACTAATAATCTTCTTATGCCTAACATGTTCCAATCATATTCTCTAGGCTAACAATCCTTTTATTCTACCTTAATGATCCATGTTCTTCATCCAATTCACCATCAACACTACACTTTTCCTACCTCAATTACCTAACAACTATTTTAATTCTTGAACCATATTTAATATTATCCTCTTAGTACATTAACCAAGCCAAAACAAGTTGAAAACGCTGATAGCATTTTTTTAACCCAATGAATACTTTCTTAGTTCTAATATGTCCCAATAAGGTTCTTTAGATTAAGGCACATTTATTTCCTATAAATCTTACGTGTCCTTCATTAAAACCACTAAGAATGTTATACTTCTTAACCAAATAATTATATACCAACACCATAAATTTTAACCTTCCTTCAACCATACTTTCACAAGTACACTAACTAGACTAAGGTATTTATGGAGCCATTTGTGACATTTTGACACCATTTTTCTACTTAAAAAGTCCTTTAATACTTACTAACAATTCCAATTTCAATGTTAATAATGTCAAACTAATCCAACAAAATTAATTTAAGTCCCATAATTATTTTAACACCATTTATGAAGCATTCAAGGCTTTTGGTTGTATTTTCCCTAACTTTTAAAGTAAGGGTTTCTTACTAGTTCCATAATAATCTCTATAACAACATCAATCAACCACAATTATTAGCATCTATACCATTACTAAACTACCAAACCAATAATATTCAATTTCCCAGTAGCGTTTCAAAAGGTCATCTATCCTAGGGTTTTCTTTAAAGGTTTCACCCAAAATCATAGTAATAACAATAACAATAATACTAATAGTAATAATCATAATATGAATAATGATAATATTGTTAGTAACAATAGCTATAACTATTTCACCTCTGTACCTCAATGTGGTAGCCAAAGGGAAAGGAACAAAAAGATTTGGTTGTTGGAACCTTACGCTTGCTATCAACAAAGTGGCGTGAAGAAGATACAAGCCAACGCCAACATTGTGAAGAAGATAAAAATAGTCCCAGGGATTAAAAGATAAGTGTTGGCAATGGTGTACTTGCCAATTGAAGAGAAAAAATATCTTGGCTTCCAAAAGGATGCAGCGGAAGAAAATGAAGAAGCGTTTCTTTTTTTCCCTATTATTTTATTATGATTGCTACATATATGTATAAGTACCGTCCCTAAAGTAGCTTGCATAGCATTCATTATATATATTATTTAAAGGTACCATTTTCAAAATATATATATATATATATATTTAAAAGTAACGTAACTTTTCATCATTTATATATATATATAAGTTAAAGGCACCCTTTCATTATTATATATACATGTATTTGAAAGTAACGTGCATTATTATATTTAAGGTAACCTATATTGTTATATATAATATATATATATATATATATATATATATAAAAGTGTGTGTATATGTATGTATAGACGTTGTATGTCTGTTTGAGTTCGATAATTGTCCTAAAATTATTTAGATTATATCATCATGGTTACCATAATTATCTTACTGACCCTAACTATACAACGCCTAAAAATGAGTCACTTGATCCAACACCATCAGTTAAATTGATCAGGTTCAATAAATTTTATTTCACCAATAAATCAGGATTAATATTTAATTAATTTCTCTACATAATTTAGGTATCCAATAATTAATCATTCTTTCATTAATAATTTATTTTCTAAATATTTCGAGATGTTACACTTTGTATAGGCTTAGGAGGTGACTTGGGAAGACTCTTTTAAGGATTTTCAAGGAGGAGAACGCAAAGGGAACGAGAACTCAAAGAACCTGCACGTCATGTGGTTGGTTTTAGGATTCCTTATTTTACCTTTTGTTTAAATCTTTGTAATCCTTGTTTTCTAAGTTGTATGGATTCAATGAACCTTTGTGATTTCTTGTACTCTATAAGTGACTAGAATTCTTATTCTTGGGATTTAAGGGGTGAATTTTATTGTAATTGGTTGTAATCTTTAATTGCTTTATCAATGAAATTTATGTTTACCTTTAATTCTTGACGGCCTTATTCGCTCATTGATCTAGAGATAGGCATGGTTGTTTTTAATCAATTTTGGAAAGGATTGAGAAGTGAACCTTATTAATCTAATTCAAGAATTTGAACCTAAGATTAAATCTAGGAGGGACTAAGAAGTGAACTTTTTTTTGATCTTTTGAGGACTTAAGTTTTTCATAATAATTAAATTTGGGAAGGACTGAGAAGTGAACATTTTTTTATTGTTGTGTGAACTTAAGATTTCTATAATTCTTTATAACTATTTTCAAATTAAATGATGGTTTGTTTGATTTTTGAGTAATCTAACAGAACTCCGAGAATGGGAGGTCAGAACCTTAAGAGGTTGGTCCTGGTTAACATGAGAGTAAGAGATAAGGTGAAATTTTTAAACAACATTACAAAGCAATTCACCACCCAAAAATCCCAAGATATGTTTAATTGATTTTATTCCTGAAGATCTTCTGATTTGTAATTTTTAATTACTCTATTTTTAGTTTTTGTACAAAAATCTTTACTCTTGCTTGTTTAGATATATATGATCATAATTTTGAGTACTCGAGAACACGGTTCCTGAGGAGATAGTATTTTTTATATTACGCGACAAACCCATGCGCTTGCGGACGTGTCATGTGGGTGACATGTCATGTTTGGTTTTTGTTATTAGATTTAATGTGTTGATCTTGAATGATGAGTTTGATTATTGACTACATAAATTTATGTGCTAATAAGATATAAAAGTACGTGTTGACTTGATAATACTAATGCTATGTTGATAAGATTGAGGTGTTATGGAATGCGTAGTATTGTTATATGGTGTTGTTATATCATGAATAAATAAGGTGTGTTGTGATGATGAATAATGATTGATGAGATTCGACTGATGAGAATATGTTGTGAAATTATCTGATAATTGATGTGTAGTCTAATGACTCTGATTGTGTGAATAAGAATATGTGTTACTAATCTCATGATTAAGAATTACTTGTGAAATATGAGATTGGATGGATGAATAAACTGATAAGAATGAATTGTAAAGAGTTGAAATGATGAAAGAAAATTTAGTGTGAAATAAAAGATGAATTGATAATGTGAATTATGAAAATGATGAAAGTCTCGATAGGAGCCTAGAAAGAGAATCTGAGAAGGTCTGTAAGAGGTTGATATGATTGTGTGATGTGGCTTGATTCAGATCCGAATTGATGAATTGATGAATTATTAAGTTGTAATAGATTACCCCATGATATGAGAATGATTGAATGGGCGCTAGATGACATTGTTCTTAATCACGGCTTATGAGGATCTATGGATTTAAGATATGAAATTTTATATGTTTTAAGAAAGTAAATTGTACAACTCGAGGAATTATTGAGACGAGGCTCTATTATTGTATGGTATAATGAGGCTGAACCTATATTATTATTATTATTATTATTATTATTATTAAAAATTTTATTTAAGAGTTAGTGTTTTCGTATAAAAGGTATTATTTTAACTATCTATCATTAGGATTATAATTTTATAGTCCATTATTTGAGAGTTATCTCAAATAAAATTGTTAATAATATTAATAATTCCTAACTATCATAATTGTAAGTTTGGGTAGAAATCATGTATGTATTATACTAATGATAGTTAGGATTATAATTGGAAATAATGGACTATGTCATGTTTATAATTATGATATACGTGGTTGATGTTCTTGTTATAGAATAATGACTTGCATGAATTATAGGAAGGTATAATTATAGATTGAGTTGTGGGTTATGTGATGATAATGTTATGGTTTAGTTGGATATTGTGAAACAATGGAAATATTGATGGGTAAATATGTAGAAGGCTTAAGGTAAGGAAACTATTCTCGATTTGATTGATCCACATGCATGATATATGATACGGTGTGAGGAGGTGTCAGCAATTACATGACTCCTTTTGTATGATAGGACAAATGGAGATGGAACCTCACCCATTTTTGTTTGTAATTTTCCATTTGTGTATAAATATGCACTCTAGGTGGTAAGGGACTGGCCTGGGAAGAGCAAGGATAAGCATTAGAACTACATCGTGAACCAGGATGGATTCCAAGTAAGATGAAATAATGGTTAGGCAAAAGTATGATTTTATGGGTGTCTGCGTGCCCTTACCATTTCAGAGTAATGTAAGTATTGTTATGACCATGTAATGCACATTGTGTGTTGTTTTGTTGATCCACCATTGTTTTATGTACAAAAAAAACTTCCACACTTTTTCATAACTTGTGTACTCTTAGTTAAGTGGAATGATCCAGTGGGAAGAATTTATCCTAGTTAACTAAGGGTGTCATACCTAATGCTTATTTCTATTCAGGAGAATGTGATTTGTATATGTTTAGGTTACTAGATGGGTTTTGGGATTGAATTGCTCGTTAGATTCATTTTTCCTAGGAATAGAGTTAATTTTAATGATTGTTAAAGTCTTTTCTTAATGTAAATTCTAACATTGGATTATCAAGGGATTAAGATTTAATGTTAGGTTTTAAAATATATTCACAAAATAATTATGTTTAGTGACTTTTATGTCACATTAACTTGATTTAATTTGTAACCAAACATAATAAGATCTCAAATTAATGAATAAAAAGGGGAAGTCTAATCCCAGTACCCATTAGTTTTAGTAACTTTGTTTTATTTCTTTTGTAGCTTAAAACCAATCAATTTAAAATCAATCAACTTATGATCAAACCTTAGACATAATGTGTATATATTTGTTGTGATTTATAAGCAATTATTATTTTGTTATTGAATATCTTGCAAGTCTCTATGAATTCGACAAACTCTAAAACACTTATTGAAGCAACTATGGTTTTGGTACACTTGCCAAAGAACCAATAAGTTTCTAACGTTGTTGTAAGGGACTTACGTCTAGATATTCAACAATAGGTAATTGTGTTTGTTTTATCATATATCTTTGTTTATAGTTTAGTCTTAGTTTTAATTTCAATTCATTTTATTCTTTGATTCTTTGGAGCTTGCCGCATTAACCTTTTGCTTGTAGTTTGTGTTTGTATGTGAGGTACTATTTCTCCTGATCAGTTGTTATTTGACTATAGAATTAAAAGAATGAGAAGGGGAAATAACTTTAATTGGAGACGTCAAGCACCAAAGCAATCTAGAGAGCATCATGCTTCCACTTCTTCTTCTATTCCACTTGATCCCTCTCCACCACCTAAAATCATGGTTGAACCACCTCCACCAAGGCGTACTTTAGGTGCTTCTACCAAAATCCAAGCACTTACTCATGTGTCGAGCATGTTTCAAGGCCAACAAAGGGATGGCGCCATTGAGATTAAGGCACCTATGCTTCACTTTATTCAAACCATCAAATTCAGTGGATTGGAAAGTGAAGACCCACAAGATCACCTTCGATTCTTCTATGATCTGTGTGGCACTGTGAGATTCATTGACCCTAAGAGGAAATGGTTACATGCAACTCTTCCTATTCATCTTGAATACAAGGTCCAACAAATAGCTAAAAATTTGTTCATCCTCTAACATTGACACTTAGGACAAGGTAGTGGAAAAATTCTTGGAGAAATTCTTTTCCTCAAATAAATACTTGGCTACTAAGTCTGGTATCAACACATACACCTAACTTGAAGGTCATACTTTAGGTTAGGCTTAAGAAAAATTCAAAAGGAGTTGCCTAAACCACCTCACTGATGAAGACTCTCAAATCTATATGTTTTGTAATGGATTAAGGGTAATAATGGTTACATAGCTTCTAGTGGATCCATCCATTATAATGAAGACTTATGAAGTTGTAGTGATTATTAAAGTTTTGGCTGTAAGTGACTATTATAGCCGAAATAAAAGGGCACCTATTCAGAAAATAGGTTTTTTTGGTATTGAGTGCAAATGATGCTCTTCTAGCTTAAAACAAGTTAATAAGCCAATAAATTTCCAATTTAAGTTAGAAGTTTGATGCGTTTAAGTTGGCTTAACCTTCTAAGTCCCCTCTCTCAAACAAGTCATACAATATAATTTCTATAGGGGAAGTCACCCCAATAGTTACTATACCCCTGAGAATGTAGCCTCAAAACAAGTCAAATGTATAAGTTGTAACACCCTTGGTTAACTAGGACAAATCCCTTCCACTGGATCATCCTACTTAACAAAGAGGTTACAAGTTTTAGAAAAAGTGTGTAAGTTTTTTTGGTACATGAAACAATGATGGATCAAGGAACAACACAATATACATTACATGGTCGTAATAATAACTTACATTACTCTGAATGGTAGAGGCACACAGGCTCCCTTAAGACACAAGGTACACAGTCCCACTGAGGACACTACCCTACTGCTACGGTCCACATCGTTATAACTCTTTCTTCCTCTTCTTCTTGAGTTCCGTTTCTGTAAAAATTTGTAAAGGTGAGGAATATACTATCACTTACAAACAATAGAGAATTGTCATCTTTGACGTCTCTCCCACCCAACATACAACTCACAATAATTCAATTTGTCTATGAGGTTCGGGCCTCACTCCTATATGCTTCGATGGTTGAGATTCACCTATAATTGTAGCCTTATTTTGGTATTAAAAATTTTGGGTTCAATTGGATCATTAGTCACATTCATCTTACTCCACAATTAACTAACAATAATTTCATGTTTGTCCATAATGCCTAACATTACTATCACAAATATATCAACACATACACGACACATCAGATAAGGGGTTAATTAAACATAATGCTATGCATTAGTGTAGGTAGTTTATCCTTCATTCATTATTTAGTGTCATTATCATGATTGATGTGGACCCAAAAATCTTATCATTCTCATCAGAACCGTCCTCCCTTAGTCTCATATTGAGCATAACATTTTAATGCTAGAGCTGATAGCCAACCCCAAGCGCATGGGGTATCGTGTAATAAAAAGTTATCATTCCCACAGGGATTGTGCCCAATTACCGGTTTACCATGTTTTGATTATCTAGACTAATGATTTGGCAACTTCAGAATTTAATAGCGTAATATAAAAATCAGTAGGAAACACTAAGCAAATAGCAATGAGAATGAGAAATTTAGTTGAAAACAAAGGAGATTAATCTCTTGGGAATTAAAGGTTCACATGTTGTGACCAAAACCAAATACAATTCAATTTCCAAATTACTAAATCTCATTTCCTAAGGCAAGTTTTCATAATTTGATTAGTGACTTTCTCTCGAAACCTCACTAACGTACCTAACTATTGAAGAACCACGTTCAATTCACTAATTAGATCCCTTATGCTTTATGAAAACTTGATTATCCCTCAAAAGGTCTCATTTACTTTTGTAACCTGAATCCCTAGGTTCAGTTTTATGTGATTCAAACCATATGTCAATCCTTCGATTACCTATACCATTTAAGATCATCTACACTTATTTCTAAGCGAAGTAGAAGCATTAAGAACACATAAAACTGAATAAGAAACACGATTTAATAATTACGAAAGAAGAACAATTAGGTTTGATTCACATACATGCTACACCCTAATTCCCAAAAATGGAATTTAGTTCGACATATTGGAAAAAATTAAAACGCCACAATATAATTCAACCTCAAACATAAGAGAAATCAAAATGACAAAACAATGGTTTAGAAGAAAACTAGAGTTCTCACTTTTACTCTAATCTAATGCCCAATGTTCTATAAAATCAATGTTCTTTGCGTTAATCCTTGAATTCCTCTCAAAAATCTCCAAGAAAAGTCTCTTAATTTTCACCCAAAAATGTCTTAGTATCTCTGTGTGTTCTTCCCCCATGTTTTGGCCCTATTTTGTTCTCTAAAATTTTGTGAAAACTGAAGGTAACTGCTGCAAACGTGTAAAATCCACTAGCAATGGATTGTACTGTGTGACACCCAAAACGCGTTGAAAATTGAAAACTGGACAGAAACCACGGGCAGTGGGAAAATCCACAGCCAGTGGGTTTTTTGGCAGGGAGTTCCACGGCCAGTGGGAAATCCCACTGGTATTGAGTTTTTCTGATTCAAGTTTCCCCTTCATCGGTGTGTTCCACAGCCAGTGGGAAATTCCACTGGCAGTGGTTTTCTCTGAGCTTTGGCAAACATGCGTTTTGGGTTCCGAAATGCTTTCTTTTGGTACATCCTTCTTCAAGTATTGGAGTAGCTTCAATCTTGAGTCTTCTACAAGCTTAAACTCTTCTCATTTTCATCATTCCATTCAAAGTCTTCCAATTCCTTTCCTAATAGGCTTATCTTATGAAGGTTCCTGTAAAATACAACTACCCAAGTAGCATGTGCGAAAATATAAGACTAACCATGGAAATTAGGG
Organism: Clitoria ternatea; assembly: GCA_037962975.1. NCBI lineage: Eukaryota > Viridiplantae > Streptophyta > Magnoliopsida > Fabales > Fabaceae > Clitoria > Clitoria ternatea. The sequence continues at coordinate 221,676,702 of CM075672.1, forward strand.
GAAAATAATATGGAATAAACTAAAACTAAGACTACATGGACCCTAAAACTAATGCAACCTAAGCACTCATCAAAACACCCCAAACTAGGACATTGCTTGTCCCCAAGCAATCATTGTGTCCATACAACATACAATGAAGGACCAGCAGACCCAAACAAACTTGAGGAACCTTATGTTTTTATTTGAGTTTTTGTGTTTTTAAAGTGACTGCATAGACTACCAGAATATACCACAACTAACAATCAAATCATGATAACTAAGATTTGACTAAGGGTACTCTTTCTCACTATCCACTTAGTGTTTATGTTTCAATCACTCAAATCACTACATCCTAAACACTACCATAAGCCTGGAAAATAACCACAAACTCCACAGTATCAAGAAAACATGCATTAGTCAAAAGGTCTTTCCTATAGTTGTAATGTGGCCAGGGGGTTTATGACATGGGAATGGAAACCAAGAAAAGGAAATTACAAAGGGCTAATATCATAGGAAGAGTAATATCATAAGGAGGCAAACCTCAATTGAGTAACTCTTGCAAATTCAAACTATAAGGAGTATGGTTCATTTCCCTTTTTATTATTTTCTTTTACATTTATATTTTGAACTTAACTCTTTATTATTTTTCCTTTTTCTTTTCTTTCTTTGAATATCAAACCCCAAACCATCATAATTTATTTCTTAAACCTCATCTAGTTTGCCTGACCTCTTTGCCTCCTTTGCATATTAATGAGAAACATTATATCAAAGGCTTTGAAAGAACATTTCATTTCATGACTCAAAAGGGGCAATTAGTGGATTATGCTTTTAACAAATTCTAAGGTTAAAGAAATAAAACCTAATTTGTCATCCCCTGGTTCTCCAGACCCGAATCCTGATATAATCAAGATAATTAAATAATAAAAATGTGAGTAAATTTTTCGCGTTTAAAATAGTTTTTAAACACCCCAACGATTACACCAAGACTCGAACCACAGAAGACCGAAGAGTAAGATTAAATAATTTATAACTGGATCATAAAATAAATCGCCCATAATTGTATACAAAATAACAGAGTTTATAGCGAAAGAAGAATATGTATACAGGGCACACGCCTAGTCCCATATATGAAGATATGAGAAAAGGCTCGGCAAAGCATGCAAGCTTACAACACTGACCTATTAGGCCACATTCAATCTTACACATAAATCGTAAACATGCGATGCCTTAAATATATATATATATATATATATATATATATATACATCTATGTGGTCATGCAACATACATCTCTAATATCCATATTCCATAATTGATCATATCTGATTCAACCTTAAAGACATATGTCATCAACACTTATGCATTCCCAAAATGATTACATAATCAACATCTTTATATTCATCAAATGGGTATAAATTCCAATACCCCAAATACTAGTACATCACCCACTTACATAATCATTTACTATACATCCATTGATATCAATGATTATCAACACTATCATGTATACTTTATTCATAATACAATAAATTACAACCAATGTCAGCCAAGGCATTCTATTACCACTATTTACCTTCCCAAAAACTTTACTTTTAAAAATAGCCTCATCCCACGATATTCCTGCAATAATACTAAAAATGGACAACATGGGAGAGTGAGTTATATATTTCAAATGATGAATATGAATACAATTAAGATTATGTGCATATGCATATTAACATCATGTATGCTTTGCTAAAATCATCAACAATCATCATAATCTATTCATTTCAACAATATACATGTACCATATTCATCAATCAATTCATTGCAAAGCAACACATATACACATCATTCCTTAATGCCACAATGGGCCAACATCATCGTCATCAACATGGATAAACAAGCCTTTCATCACATTAGGCCATCACATATAACATGATCATATTCAACATCTTTTCTTTGTATTCATGTTTTACAAGTTATCTCTTAGGTATTCATTAACCTATCTCATCATTATCATATCTCAATCTCAATCATCATCAATCATCATCTCCTTTTGGCATATCTCCATGCTATATGTAAATGCTCCTAGGCTAATGCATATGCACAATGGAATAACAACAACAACAAATACGGATCCGACTGTGGGAATAAACACCAATTTGTGGGTCAAACATGATCACATACCATGCCCCTACTACAGTAGTATAATGTGTACACATATCTCATAATGCATGCATAATCACCAATTTTTACTAGTACCAAACCGCATGGCCCATAATGCAACACCTAGCCATTTTCACCATGACCGCGGTAAACAACATAATCAACAATATGAGGTATTGCAGGCCAACCATGATTCATAACATGGCAGCTATGATCCATAGGACCATTGAGGACACCTACTCCTCAAGAGCCACCCCCACAAGGGTAAACCACATGCAGCTCCCCGTAGCTCAGCATGGGCAGCTTCGTGACTTACATACCGAGTCACAGGGGAAATAACAAGAATGCTCGTGCACTGAGCCGCCCTCCCACTGGGCTAACCGAGGGAATCCCCTAATATTCTAACACAGGCAGCATATGATATGCCATGGATGCAATGCAATACAAATCAAATGCATTTATCACACTGTGCATCCTAAATACCACTTATCAATCATCATCATCATAATCACCAACACCACCATACACATCTTAGTGGATTTTATCATTGTTGGTTTTAGCCATCGTTTTTAAGTTTTATGTGGCATTTTTATTTCAATATATCCTTTATTATACATGCAAGTCAACACTTGCAATCAACCACAATGGTATCACAAACATCACAAGTCATCATTAACATTCATTAATCTTTCATCAATACCACCACATAATCATTTAGTGGATTTTTATTTCATTTATCATCACCATTATTTCATAACTAGTGTGGCGATACAACTCATTAATATAATTTTAAACCACACATACAATATCACACTTGTATAAAATACAATGGCATTTTACAATTCATCAATAATAACAATCATCCTCAATGAACATTATCCCTTATGCAAGGGAGAGATTAACTTCATCACCTATCATTAATTAATATCATATTTTCTCTAATTTATCAATTTATAACGCATACTATGTCATTCAATTATTCTCTCATTAGTTTTAGAATCACTCAAGGGTATATCTCATAACCCCATCATCAAACTCTTATTATCATTCTTTTATTATTCCTTTCTAGGTGGTGGTAAATATATCATAAATAATTCATCCTAAATGTATCAATCAATTCTGATCACCACCATGTCATGCCATCATTAAATCCCCCATGTAGATTCCCTCAAGTATCTCATAATATAAAGGAAGGGATTTAGCATAAACAAAATGAGAAAAACAAAATAAAATTCCATCCTGGGCAACTCGCTCAAGCGAGACCCATACTCGCTTGAGCAAGGTTAACATAGCTCGCTTGGGCGAGCCCCTTCGTGCTTAAGCGAAAGGCTTCCAACAGCGTATCGACGCTCGCTTGCTTGAGTAAGATTTCCCTTCACATGGCCACTCGCTTGAGCGAGTAGAGTTTAGCATCAGACCCTTCACGCGCGCTCAAGCGAGTCACGCTCGCTTAAGCGGAAATTATCCAGTACCTTATTCCAGGCTCGCTCGCTTGAGTGAAACCCAACATGCCTTACCACTCGCTTAAGCGAGATCCACCAGACCCATTTTCCATCTCGCTTGCTCAAGCGCAGGCCACGCCCGCTAGAGCGAGATTCGTCCAGTAGCGTACCCTTCTATTTTGTATGCGTCTCGCTTAAGCGAGACCTCTTCTCGCTTGAACGGAATTGGGCCAGAGGCCACCCCTCTGATGTAGGGGACTCTCGCTTGAGTGAGAATCCATCTCGCTGGAGCGAGATCACCATCATACACTCAAAAACTCAAGTTTTTCATACCCCTTACATATGCCATTATCCTTATAATGTAAAATTGGCCTAATTTAACAGTTTTCATCCATTGCAATCATACATGTAAGGCTTAATCCAACAAGTTATACCTCTCAATTTAGGTTCAATTCATCAATTACCTATGAGAGAATCTAAAACACTTTTTATCACTACCTTACCTATCTTTTTACATAATCATCATAAATATATTTCCACACTTTAGGTAATTCATCCATCTATGGATCTATATCATCAATTTACTCATGTCTAACAAAAGGGACAGCTAATCACTCATCATTATTATATATGTATATATACATATGCAATTTCTTAACATTCAACAAAGACCAAGCAATCATTCATCACATCACCAATTCAACATTTAACATATTCATGGCAAGGCAATGCATGAGTTCATACATATACATAATTCAACAATTATTCACTCATGCAATTTGAAATGTAAACTCTTCTCCTACCTCGAGAGAAAAACCGTAACGCAAACCCTCTGATTATTCCATATCATCGTCTGGAACACAATCCTATCAACAAACACATATATACATGCCATTAATAAGCCATCATAAGGCATCATCTCTTAAAACTTATTATCAAGTCCTAGACTTGTCTAAACTCCAATTCATACGCTTATGTTAGGCTTCGGGAATTCCTTTCCCAAAGCCAAGATTCTCCAAGTTTCAAAAGGGTTAACCACTCCCAATAACAAGATTATATCCTTCATCCATAATACATCCAATCTTCACCACAATTCATTCAAATCCATTATAAGCCTCTTGACTCCATCTAAGACCATCACTAGTTAACAATTTCTAAATGGCATATATCAAGGCCTATGGCCCCATCAAATACTCATCTTATTCTTTTTATCCATTATTATCATTATCATCATAAATATCAATACCCAACAATGAATATCATGTACTCATCCTCAAAATCAATTCCAATATTCCTAAAATTTATTTTCTTTATATAATATAGTTCATTCTAGAGCATTCATAATCATCAAAATCTTCAAGTTGGCCAAAACCCCCAATTTATCATACCTAGGGTTTTACCAAAAATTACACAACCACAATCCTTATCATTTTTTTAAAACATTTCCACCACAAGAATATTCATCCTCAAGAAGCACTACTCCATAACCAAAACCATGTTTTCCAAGCCATTCAAGCCTAGGGTTTCATATCTTCCTCAACACCCATAGTTTCCAATATAACCATTTCTAACTCAACAACAACAAAACCATAACTAGAATAGTAAGGGGAGCAAGAATTCTTACCTCAAGCCTATGCTCCACCAAAAACAAAAATGAGACTAAAGAAGAGGGAGATGACCAATGCAAGCTCCTCTGCTCCATGAATGCTTCACAACTCCAAGCTCAAGAATTAATTTTGGTAAGAAAATGGAAGGAAGGGGGGTGTGGTTCAGTTGGTAGAAGAAGAAGAAAATGTGGAGAATGGTGGTAGAGAAGAAGCTGCTGAAAATGAAGGGAAAAAGAGAGAGAAATATGTTTTGTTGACCCATTGACTATTGGTTATTAAAGTGTATCCTTATGGCTTTTCCCATTGGTTCATATTTGATTTGTCTATTGTGTAAAGAAGGGTATAAAGTGTGTAGAAAAGCCACACGGTTGGTTTAAGGGAGTAAAGGGAAATTTACGTTTTTATTTAATTCCATTTGGCTCGTATTTTCCTCGTTTTATATCATACACCGTGTCCAATTAATTATTCCCTCAATACCAAAAATTATTCCAACTATATCACCGTAACCACAATAATTTTCTAAATATTCTAGACCCATCAAACATTTAATTTGACCAAGTGGGTCCTACATCATCTGTTAAATCATCCAATTCTGGTAAATCTTAATTTACCGATAATTCACCTTTAATGTCCATAAAATCTCCCATAATTATTGGACCATAAATAATCAATCATCATTATCTAACAATTTTATTTTCTTTAAAATTCAAGATACATAATTTGCCTTTTTCATTCCAAGTATGCATTCACAAACCATTTCGAATTGGTCAAAAGCCACGTTCTAGAGTGCTATCAGATGTGTGAATCACTCAAACGAAGAAACATGGGCAATTAATAATTATATGCACTAAATACCTTATCGACTCAAAAGCTCACAATTGTAGCTTACTCTAATCAGAGAAAACATAACATCATAAAGATGGATTATTTTGGTAATACTAACAATCATATTTATTTTGTTTTTACTTTTTTTATTATTTTTGACAAGATTCACCCAAGTTATGTTCCTAGCCCGACCAATTTACATTACATATAATACAAGTAACAATAACTTCAATCAGCAATCCATCCTAGCCTGTGGCATATGAGCAGACATACAATCATGCAAATAAATCAAGAAAATAAGCATACAATCATACAAATGAACAAAACCAGAATCAAACAAAAGCATAAACAAAAACAAAGTAAAAGTTAGTAAAACTTTTGTGTACCTATCACCCCCAAACTAAAGCCGGACATTTTCCCCAATGTCCATATCAAGGGGAGTCAAACACAAAAGTTCAACAAATACCTGTCATGGAGAAGGAGGTGTAAAATGACCCTGCTGGTAATGCCAATCATACATGGCATCAACTCTATGGGAGATATAGATGATTTCAGCTTCTTGCTTCTCTTGCTCTCTGGATATGGATTCCATCCGTAGGGACATAGAATCCATGCGACTGCTCATGCCCTCCATCAGAGAATACATACGCTCTGGGGTGGACCAGCGGAGTGCTCTGAGGACGGTGACATATCAGTATCCATAGGATCTTCCATAGCATCACCTGGACCTGTAAATAGAAAAGTACTCCTGCCCTCCAGGCTAGTAAAGCTAGGATCAGGCAAGGGGTGAGGCACAGAAAATTCAAGAATAATCAAACTATAAATGCCCCTATGAAGTACTATCATGCCCATATTAATCATTTTATCCATGTCTACCCTTTTGGGTTGACATAACAGGGTATCCTGTTCCAAGTCAATGCCAACATATCGGGCAAGTGGGTTGATATACCCAGCTATAACTATCTTGCCAGAGGTAGCCCCGTAAGTCCCTTGGAATATGAGTAGTATTCATAGGGCTAAAGGAGTACCATTCATGGAGAGAAAACCATAAATTATATCCATATCTGCTAAATCTATTTTATAATCAGTGTTGTTTAGCTGAAACGTAATTTCCTAACCAGAATCATTTACACATGGTTTTATGTCAATTGAGCTAAGGAAAAAGTAATGTGTTCATAGCTAGGTTCATATAACTCAATAAAATTACCCCAACCCACATTGTTGCATAATTTCAAAGTATCCTGGTAAATGCCAAGCTCAAGCAAGGATTCTTTACAGAAAATCCGAGAGGGAATAATATCCCTCGCGGATAAAGAAGCAAGCCACATTCTCTGCTTATTCGAGGTACACTCAATGTCATCAACATTACCATAGTTAGATGACTTACCTTTATTTTTTTGCTTTTTGCCCACCGTCTTGGTTCTCCCGGACGATATGATCCATGTCGATAATGCATAGGTTGGACAAAAATTAGGCACACAATAAAAATTTCATTCCAACCTAAATATTGGAGCACAAGAGAGAGCATATATGGACCAAATCAAAATGAACATTGGTTCATGAAAAACATCACCAAGTTAGAAGAAAAGATGTCTAATCCTAGCCAAGTGCATAAGTAAACATATACCATTTACCTAGGGATTAAATTTCATAGGCTATAGCATGAATTAATCCTAAGAAAAATAAAATGAAGCTAGTTTAGGCATTTTTACAAACACTTGGTGGGCCAACCTATATCTCACATCACATACCCCAAACTAGAATCTTCAATACACCTTATGGTTTCAAATCAATTGAGATGGCCTCAATAAATGTTAAACAATAGAAATCTAGCAATGCACTTCAACACCTTGAGACACAAATCAAGAAAAATTTGATGAACTAAGCATGGGAGTAAGAAGCAATTCAAGCATATCACACATACCCTTTTTATTTTAAACTCATTAATATGCATTATAAAGCATAACTCAAACTCCTTCTCCTTGCAATCATACATAAGCACAAGGTATGTCAATAATATCACCACAAGGATTAGTGAACATGAAACCATGTATAATCAAAGATAAGAATAAAAGGTTCCCTTAAACATTTCATTAAACACTTGGTGTGAAAGAAAAATATAACCCAAAAGAGCCTACGAACATGTAACACCAAGTTTCCCAATTTCACAACTTACATGCTACACATGAATATGAATTAATCACACATATGAAACATAGAGTAGAAATCATGAAGGGAAAACCATATGGGTTTCAATGAAAAATGAAGAACATGGTGAACATGATAATTCTTGAACAAAAGTTTAATAACATACCCACATGATTTTTTAATCATAAAAATTACATATGAATGCATATAAACCCTCCTACATGATTAATTTCACCAAAAACAAAGTAAAATATCCAACATGAGAGAACCCCAAACTAAAGAAATACCCTAAAAATGAGAGTGAGATTTGATACTTATTTAATGAAGATGAATGTAAGTAAGGATGTAGATGTGGTAAGGAGTGAAGGAAAATTGTAAGTTGGAGATGGAATAAAGGATTTCTCAAACTTGAAAGACCATGTGCAATAGAAAGAGATGTGAAAGAGGAATCGGAAAACACGGGCGTGGTGTGCTTCAAATATAAAAAGGCATATAACATACCTATACCGATCTATGGCCAGTGAGATTTCCCATGGCCCATGGATCTCGTTGTCCTTAGCCTAGTTTTTCATTTTATAACCTATTGAGAACCCACAGCCAATGGGAATTTCCATGGCTAATGGAGTTCTCTGCCTTGGGTACTTTAAAATATGTAATTCAAGGTACAAAATGAGCAGAAAGACCCACGGCCCGTGGCAAATTCCACTGCCTATGGAGTTCTCTGCCTTGGGTCCTTTAATTTGTCCAGTTTTAAGCCAGAGGAATCCACTGCTAGTTGATTTCTCTGGTTTTTCAAAAAAATTTCTTCCTTTAATTCCAACTTTTAGGACCAGTGAAGTCCACTACAGTGGATTTCACTTTTTAAACCAATGAAAACCTTTGAAAACGTGTATAAGACCCTGTGCATTCATGCAATGTATGAATGTGAAAAAATTACAGGCATTCAAATTAGGAAATCAAAAATAGAAACATGCTTGAAAGCAAAATATCATGCAAAGTAGTAAGGAAAACATGGGGTTATCTCCCCATTAGTGCTAAGTTTAGCGTCTTCAGCCAGACGTTTACCCAAATGGAATTAAGAGCATAATGCATCAAGCAAATCCAAGACGATCGCTTGTTGGATGGGTTCACCTATCAAATAGCGTTTGAGTCTCTGTCCATTTACCTTAAACGGACCAGACTTCTTGCTCCATAACTCGACAACTCTAAAAGGAAAAACCTTAGTAACCTTAAACGGTCCCGACCACCGGGACCTCAATTTACCAGGGAAAATCTTCAAGTGAGAGTTGAAGAGTAAAACCATATCACCTGGATTGAATGACCTCTAAAGGATGTGACGATCATGCCATTGTTTGGTTTTCTCTTTATATATTCTAGCATTCTTATATGCATCCAAGCGGAGTTCTTCAAGTTCATTGAGCTCCAATAACTTGTGTTTTCCTGCAGCCTCATGGTCAAGATTAAGCATTTTAATTGCCTAAAGAGATTTATATTCAAGCTCTACATGTAAACGACGAGGCTTCCCATACACTAGCTTAAAAGGTATGGTTCCAATGGGAGTTTTGTATGTGGTTCGATATGCCCATAAAGAATCATCTAATTTAATAAACCAATCCTTTCGGGACATATTGACCACTTTTTGGAGAATATTTTTGATCTCCCTATTGGATACCTCAACTTGACTGCTAGTTTGAGGGTGATAAGGTGTGATAACCTTATGCTTCACTTCATATTTTTTCAAGAGGGTCTGAAAAGTTTTCTCAATAAAATAAGACCCTTTATCACTAATTATGCATTTGGGGACCCCAAACCTCAAAAAAATTATCTTTTTGAAAAGCTTCATAAAAGTTTTGGCATCCGAATGAGGTGAAGCAATGGCTTCCACCCATTTAGACACTTAGTCTACTGCTACTAAAATAAAATGATTTCCAAAAGAAGAGGGAAAAGGTCCCATGAAATCAACCCCCCATACATCAAACAAGTCAACCTCTAAAATACTATTAAGTGGCATTTCATGCCTCTTACCTATATTACCTAATCTTTGGCAAGCGTCACAAGTTAGGATATACTTACCCACATCCTTAAAAAGGTGCGGCTAGTAGAACCCAGCTTGTAATACTTTCGAGGTTGTCTAGGATGTGCTCATGTGGCCTCCACAAGAAAGAGAGTGGCAATAGTCTAGGATGGCATGGACTTCATCCTCTGGAACATATCTCTTAATCAAACCATCTACACATTGTTTGAAAAGGAGGGGCTCATCCAAATAATAGTGTCTGACATCTTAAAAAACTTCTTTTCTGCTGAAAACCAAAGTCAGGGGACAAAATACCACATGTAAGAAAATTGACAAAATCTACATACCAAGTCATTTGTTAGGCACTAAGACTTAGAAGTTGTTCATCCAGAAAAGATACATTAATGGGAACAACGTCACCTATCTTATCTTTTTCGAATGACAACCGGGATAAATGGTCAGCAACAAGATTCTCAGTACCCTTCTTATCTTTAATTTCTAAATCAAACTCTTGCAAAATTAGAATCCACCAAATTAGCCTAAGCTTTGCTTCTTTTTTATTCAAAAGATACTTAATGGCAGAATAATCAGTATAGACAGTAACATGCAAGCCTAACAAGTATAATCTAAACTTATCAAAGGCAAAAACAATGGCTAATAATTCCTTTTTAGTGGTAACATAGTTTAGCTAAGCATCATCAAGTGTACAACTAGCATAATGGATTACATCGAGCTTTTTATCCTTCCGTTGGCCAAGCACAGCCCCCGTTGCGTGATCACTCGCATTACACATCAACTCGAGTGGGAGTTCCCAATCGGGGGGTTGCACTATAGGTGAGGAGATCAAAGCTTGCTTAATCTTCCAAAAAGCCTGCAAACAAGATGAGTCAAAATTAAAAGGAACATCCTTACCCAACAAGTTCGTCAAAGGCTTTGTAATCTTGCTGAAGTCTTTAATGAACCCCTGATAAAACCTGGCATGCCCAAGAAAGCTCTGAATGCCTTTCACATTGGTAGGTTGGGGCAATTTCTCAATCACCTCCACCTTGGCTTTATCCACCTTAATGCCTCTCTCAGACACCAAATGTCCAAGAACTATGTCTTCCCTCACCATGAAGTGGCATTTTTCTCCATTTAAGACTAAATTGGTCTCCTGACAATGTTGCAAGACTTGGCACAAATTAGTTAAACAATTATCAAAATCCAAACCATGCATAAAAAAATCATCCATGAAAACTTCCATCACATTTTCAATTAAATCAAAAAAGATGGCTTGTATACACCTTTGAAAAGTCGCAGGTGAATTACAAAGGCCAAAAGGCATTCTCCTATATGCATATGTCCCATAAGGGAAAGTGAAGGTAGTTTTCTCTTGATCAGATGGATGGATGAGGATTTGATGAAAACTCGAGTACCCATCCAAATAACAAAAATAATAGTGCTTAGCAAGCCTCTCAAGTATCTAATCAATGAAAGGGAGAGGGAAATGATCTTTCTTTGTGGCACTATTTAATTTTCTATAGTCAATGCACATGCACCACCCAAAAACTATCCTAGTAGAAATTAGTTCCTGTTTTTCAGGTTTAACAATAGTTATCCCTCCTTTTTTGGCACTACATGAATTGGACTTACCCACTTACTACTAGCAATAGGGTATATTACTCCAACATCAAGTAATTTTAAAATATCTTTCTTAACCACTTCTTGCATTTTTGAATTTAATCTCCTAAGTGGTTCTACTGTGGGCTTACTCTCGTCCTCTACAGCTATCCTATGCATGCAAAAGGAAGGGTTAATTCCCTTAATATCATTCATTGTATACCCAATAACCTTTTTATACAACCTAAGCTGTTTTAGGAGTTTTTCAGTTTCCATAGGATTTAACTCAACACCCACAATAACAGGATATGTAGAGTTTGGGCCAAGAAATTCATACCTCAGTGAAGCCTATAAAGGCTTCAATTCCACCCGGGGGCTCACCACTTTATCATACATGACCTTAGTATAAAAAAAATAAAAAATATATAATTTATTTGTTTGTTTTGATTTATTTCTTTGTATAATTTGGGATTCTGTTGATGCACTATTCTTGAATTAATTATTATACAATATGTATGACTAGAACAACATCTAGGCATTTGCATTCAATTGATCCTGAAATTGATAGAACTTTTCATAGATTAGTTAGAGAAGCTAGATTTAATAATAACTTTGTTGATATTGATAGTGATAGTATCTCATCTGAATCTGCTGAAAGTACTACTGCTAGTTTTTCTGATATGGCTGGACCTCGTGAAAAAAATCTTAAAGAACTAGTTGCACCCGAATTCACATATGAAAGTTTGTGTATTCAATATCCTGAAGAGAATGTCCCTTTTATGCTTAAGACCGAACTTATACACTTATTTCCTAAGTTTCATGGTCTTGCGGGTGAAGATCCGTACAAACACCTTAAAGAATTCCACATTGTGTGCTCCACAATGAAACCTCAAAAAGTTCAAGAAGACCATATCTATCTTAAAGCGTTTCCTCATTCTTTAGAGGGTGTTGCTAAGGATTGGCTCTACTACCTTGCTCCAAGATCAATCACAAGTTGGAATAACTTAAAGAAAATATTCTTGGAAAAGTTCTTTCCTGCCTCTAAAACTACTGCAATCTAGAAGGACATATCTGGAATTAGGCAATTCTCTAGAGAAAGTCTTTATGAGTATTGGGAGAGATTCAAGAAACTCTATCCAAGTTGCCCTCACCATCAAATTTTTGAACAACTTCTTCTTTAATACTTTTATGAAGGTCTGTACCATGTTAATCGCAACATGTTAGATGCGGCAAGTGGAGGAGCTTTGGGAGACATGACTACTGCTGAAGCAAGGAACTTGATTAAGAAGATGGCATCCAACTCTCAACAATTCAGTGTAAGAAATGATGCTTTCAAAAGTACATATGATTCAAATTCTAGTTTATCCGAAATTAAATTGGAGAGCAAACTTAACGCTCTCACCACTCTAGTCACACAATTGACAGTTAATCAAAAATCCATGATTGCCATATTATATGGCATTTGCACTTCGCAAGAGCATTCCACTGATTGTTGTCCTTCTCTACAAGAGAAGAGTGATAATCCCCAAGCCTATGTAGCCAACATATACCATCATAGACCTCTACCACAACAGCAACAACAAAACCCTGACCTGTCCTCTAATAGATACAACCAAAGTTGGAGGAATCATTCGAACCTGAGATGAGGTACCCAACAATCAAATCCCCAAACCCCATTTCAAAATAATGCACCAACCTTCCAAAAGCCAACACCTCAACCATCCACAAGTGGCCCATCTTTGGAAGAACTGGTAAAACAAATGGCTGCACAAAACTTGGAGTATCAATAGAGGAATGATGCTACCATCCAAAGCTTGAGCAACCAAATTAGGCAATTAGCTTCATCATTGAACCAATTACAGTCTCAGAACTCTGACAAATTACCATCTCATCCAGCTGTTAATCCAAGAAATGTAAGTGCAATTCAATTAAGATCAGGTAAGAACCTTGAAATACCCATATCCAAGGAACCTGAGAAATAAACAGATGTGTCCACAATAGTTGAGAATGATGTACCTTCTTTAAGAATAAGGAAGTCTAAGATGCAACCACCCCAAATCCCACCTCATATCCCTCTTCCATTCCCACCAAAAGCAATTCTAAGTAAGAAGATGGAAGAAGTGGACAAAGAAATTTTGGATACTTTTAGGAGAGTGGAAGTGAATATACCTCTTCTTGATGCAATCAAACAAGTCCCCAAGTATGCCAAATTTCTAAAGGAACTTTGTACTCACCAAAGAAGACTCAAGGGCAATGAAAGGATAAGTATGGGAAGGAATGTATCTGCATTGCTCGGTAAGGAAGTTTCTAATATTCCTGAAAAATGTAAGGATCTAGGTACATTCTCTATACCCTGCATCATAGGCAATAGCAAATTTGAAAATGCCATGTTAGATTTAGGAGCTTCAATAAATGTTATGCCTATGTCTGTTTTCAAATCTTTGTCCCTTGGAACTTTACAACCTACTGGTGTAGTGATTCAGTTAGCAAATAGAAGTACTGCTTACCCTGCTAGAGTCATAGAGGATGTTTTGGTTCAGGTTGATCAACTTGTTTTCCCTGTTGACTTTTTCATACTTGATATGGAAGAAGGTGTGTCTGACATTCCTGTTCCTATAATTCTTGGAAGACCATTTTTGAAAACTGCCCGAACCAAAATAGATGTTCATTCTGGAACCCTTTCAATGGAATTTGGTGACACTAAAGTTTAATTTGATATTCTTCATGCTATGAAACACATATCTAAAAATCATTCTGTTTTCCATATTAATTTGATTGATGAATTAATTTTTGAACATCATTCTGACATCTCACAAACTACTGATTTGGAATGCATGAATGATTCATACAATTGTTTTGCATGCAATGATTCTGGAAGTTATGGTATCTGTACTGAAATTGATAATTACATGAATGTTGATGTTAAATCTTTAGATATTCCTATTAATCATAAGGAGCTAGAATGCACTAACCTAAATGTAGGATTTCAAGAAGACTCTAACAAAATTTTTGAGGTGCAAGCAACAGAATCCAAATCTGCTTTGTTAGTTCTATCTATTTTGCAGGCACCCAAATTAGAGTTGAAACCCCTATCTAAGAACCTCAAGTATGTATACTTAGAGGATGATGAGCAGCTCCCAGTGATAATCTCTACTTCTCTAAATGAAAATCAAGAAGAAAAATTGTTATAGGTTTTGAAAAAGCACAAGAAGGCTATAGGTTAGATATTGGCAAATATTCTTAGAATTAGCCCATCTATGTGCATGCACAGGATATTTCTAGAGGAGAATGCTAAACCAATAAGACAGCCCCAGAGGAGACTCAACCCTGTAATCCTTGATGTTATTAAGAAGGAGATTACCAAGCTTTTACAGGCAGGAATTATTTATCTTATCTCTGACAGCCAATGGGTGAGTCTGACTCAAGTGGTTCCTAAGAAAACAGGGATCACAGTTGTGAAAAATGAGAAGGATGAATTGATCCTTACCAGAGTACAAAATAGTTGGAGAGTCTGTATTGACTACAGAAGACTAAACCAGGCAACGAAGATGGACCATTTCCCTTTACCCTTCATTGATCAAATGCTTGAACGTCTCACAGGTAAGTCTCACTACTATTTTGTTGATGGATTCTCTGGATATTTTTAGATTCACATTGCACCTGAGGATCAAGAAAAAACCATATTCACCCTTCCCTTTGGTACATTTGCTTCTAGGAGAATGCCATTTGGCCTATGCAATGCTCTTAGAACTTTTCAAAGATGCATGATAAGTATTTTCCATGATTTCATTGAACATTGCATAGAGGTGTTTATGGATGACTTTACTATTTATGGATCTTCATTTGATGCATGCTTTGATAGTTTGGATAAAGTTCTAAATAGATGTATTGAAACTAACCTTGTCTTGAACTATGAGAAATGTGATTTTATGGTAAAACAAGGAATAGTTTTAGGGCATGTAATCTCTGAGAACGGAATTGAGGTAGATCCTGCCAACATAGAATTCATATCACACTTACCTTACCCCTCTTATGTACGAGAGGTTTATTCTTTTCTTGGTCATGCAGGTTTCTACAAAAGATTCATAAAGGATTTCAGCAAGAAGGCTAGACCACTATCCAATCTGCTTCAAAAGGATGTGGTATTTGAGTTCGATGAAAAGTGTAAAGAGGCTTTTAATTGCCTAAAGCAAGCATTGACCACTACCCCAATAATCCAAGCACTTGATTGGACAGCCCCATTTGAGTTGATGTGTGATGCCTCTAATTATGCATTAAGAGCTGTCCTTGGTCATAAGATTGACAAACAGCTTAGGGTCATCTACTATGCGTCTAAAACTTTAGATGCCGCCCAGGTAAATTACACAACTACTGAAAAAGAGCTCTTGGCCATTGTTTTTGCATTAGATAAGTTTAGATCTTACTTACTTGGTTCTCGAGTAGTTGTCTTTACTGACCATGCAGCTCTGAAGTACTTGTTGAAGAAAGGTGGGTCTAAGCCAAGATTAATTCATTGGATGCTCTTGCTCCAAGAGTTTGACTTGGAAATTTGTGACAGAAGTGAAACACAAAACTTGGTGGCAGACCATTTAAGCAGAATTAAGAAAGCTCCTAATTCGGCACCTATTCAGGACCATTTTCCCGATGAACAACTCATGAGTGTTTCTAACTCTTTTGATACACTCTGGTTTACTAACATTGTTAATTATCTTGTTGCTTCTGTTTTTCCACCATATGCATCCAGAAACCAAATTTCAAGATCAAAAAGTAATGCAAAATATTATATATGGGATGACCCAAATTTGTGGAAGTTGTGCAATGATCAGGTGATTCGAAGGTGCATTCCTGATCATGAGATAGAATTAGTTCTTCAATTCTGCCATGCTTCACTAGTTGGTGGACATTTTGGACCACAAAGAACATCAAGGAAGGTGTTAGATTCTGGTTTATACTGGCCACCATTTTTAAGGATGCATGGAGAACTTGTAACACCTGTGAGAAATGCCAAAGAGCTGGTAACATTATCACATAGCGACAACAAATGCCTCAACAACCTATGTTGTTTTGTGAAGTATTTGATGTTTAGGGCATTGATTTTATGGGTCTATTTCCTCAATCCTTTGGTTTTACATACATTCTGTTAGCTGTAGATTATGTTTCTAAATGGGTGGAAGCTAAAGCCACCAAAACTAATGATGCTTGAGTTGTTGTGGATTTTCTTAGATCTCAAATTTTTTGCAGGTTTGGCATCCCGAGAGCAATCATTAGTGATCAGGGAACACACTTCTACAACAGGATCATGCAAGCTATGCTCCGGAAGTATGGGGTTATTCATAGAGTCTCTACTCTATATCACCCTTAAACCAATGGACAGGCAGAAGTCTCTAATAGAGAAATCAAGAGAATCCTAGAGAAGATAGTATAGCCTAACAGGAAAGATTGGAGCAAGAAACTAGATGGTGCTCTTTAGGCATATAGAACAACTTTTAAGGCACCTATAGGAATGTCTCCCTATAGAGTTGTTTTTGGTAAGACATGTCATCTTCTAGTAAAAATTGAGCATCATGCTTACTGGGCTGTAAAAGCTTGCAACTTAGTACTTGATTAAGCAGGTGAAGAAAGGAAATTACAACTGAATGAGCTTGATGAGATCTGTTTGGCAGCTTATGAGAATTCAAAGTTCTATAAAGAGAAAATAAGAAAATTCCATGATAGCTCAGTAGCTAGGAAGGAGTTTGTTGCTGGACAGAAAGTGTTACTATTTAATTCCCGGATGGAACTAATGGCAGGAAAATTACGCTCCAAATGGGAAGGACCTTTCATTGTCACTAATGTATTTCCCCATGAAGCTGTTGAAATAAAAAGTGAGAACTCCAACAAAAGCTTCAAGGTTAATGGACAACGCTTGAAGCCATTCCATGAAAATCCTTCACTTGTAGATGCCACAATGGAGGAGCATGCTTTGGGGGAACCACTTCTTGATCCCCCTTGAGGGAGTTTTCCTTAACCATCTCTTTACTTTTTCATTTTTATTGTCTTTTGTGTATGCTCTGTCTTACATTGAGGACAATGTATGATTTAAGTGTGGGGGTGGGATTATTCTTGTATGTTATTATTCTTGTGTGTTGTTTTTTTTACTTTTGTTGTGTGAATTTGTGATTATTTTTGTGTGACAGTTTTTTTAAAAAAAAACATTATGTGTTTTAAAGTGGCATATTTTGTTAGAATTTTTAGGATATGCATGAGTAACAGGTAATTTCTTTCATGTTTGATATGAGCTTAATGATATCTTATAATTTGAACTCAAGCATTTTTGGTATGTTGAGAATGACATGATAATTGAGAAATGATCATATACGATAGAATTATACCTTGTGAGGTTTATGAGCCTTAAAATTTGATGGATCACCTTATACCATCTTAATTCTTTCATGTGTGATTTATTCTTGAATGCTTACATCTCAATCTTTGTCTTGTTTCTCGATGATACTTGAAACTTATATACATGTATTTGAAAAGAAACGGGCATTTTATTCAATTGAGCCACTAGCCATATAAGCCTACCATGAATAAATCATCCTTTTTTAACCCCTTTGAGCCTATTTAACCATTACTTTGATTGCAGCTCAAATAAGCCATAAAAAAAACCAAAAATATACCTACCTTAAGGAATATATTGGAGCTTTGGAATCAAGTCAAAAATAGGAATTCAAATAAGTGTGGGGGTGTGCAAAAAGGAAAAGCAACTCTTGGTTAAGTGTTGTGTAATCGCAAAAGAAAAAGATAAAAAAATAAAAAAAATTATATATATTTTGATGTTTGCGACCAAATATGATCGAACAAATGTTTTACCCTCACTTGTTTGCCTATTAAATTAATTGCTCCATCATTCTTTTTGGTATCTAAACTTATTTTCCAAAATTTTACCATCCAATTATACCTTAGCCACATTACAACCGTGAAAAGCCCTGTTGATCTATACATGCATTTGTGTTGATTGTGGAATTGAGAAACTTGCCAAATTTATGGGACTGTCTATTTTTCAGGAAAATATTTTGAGCGTATACACAAACCCAAAACACTTGAGAGTTGAGAGTATGTCTTGTGAGGTTTTGTCATTTATGATCTTCTTTTTAGTTTGATTTAATTCTCATATGCCTAAGTGTTTGGATGATTTTTATACATATCTTGATGCTCTGTATCCTACATGTTAGATAACTCTTGTTTCTCTGAATATTCTTAAGATTTCATGACAAGCATGCTAGTTCTGTGTTTTTCAACTTAATGTTTTCAATAAATTATAAAACTTGTTTTTATTCTGATTTTGCCCGGGAGTGCAAAAGAGTAAGTGTGAGGGTATTTGATAATGCAAGTTTTATCCTTAATTCCTTACTTTAAATGTGTATAATTTGACATCACTTATTATGTAATATATTTCATTTTAACACATTTTCATAATTTGAGCTTTATTTAATATTTGATTTTAAAATGAATTAAGGATTGATTTTTAATGGAAATAATTAAATCTTGGTTTCTCTTATTTTGTAGTGTATGATTGAACCTATAATTAAAAAATAATTACCACAGATCAAACATAAGAAACCACAAGTCATCACGCCTTAAGAAATGGTCAAAAAGCAAGAAAAATCACCAGAACAGGCTTGGGAATCAATTCACCACCCTTGGGAATCGATTCCTACATGAAATCAAGCTTAGGAATCGATTCATTTCACCAGGGAATCGATTCACAGAGCTGGGAATCGATTCCCAGCCCCCAGGAATCGATTCATACGCTATTTTTACCCCTGGGAATCGATCCCACCCCTATGAATAGATTCATACAGTGTAAATTTGGCTAAATCATGCTTTTAGGAATCGATTCCTTCAGTGGAAACACCATTACAGGATTTTAGGATGTGGAAACAGCACTACGCATTTTCCTCACAGAAAGGTTCCACTGATTCCTTAAATTAAGCATGTTATTTCCTTCTCCCTCGCCTATAAATAGAAGGAATTGAAGCCTCAGAGAACATCCTTTCACACTTCTCTTTCTTTCTTTCTTCTCTGCTTAGGAGCATCAGAGGCACAAAGCCTCTGGAGGAATTTCTTCCCCCTCCTCCGCTGTATTACAGGTTCAGTTTTTCTTATTTTTAGTTTGTTTTAATTATGGAGAGCTAAAACCCTTAGATTGATTTTCTTGGAGCATTATTGTAATATGACTTTGAGGTTCTTATTTTTAATTTAGTATGCTTTTATTATTGCTGATTTCTTCATAATTTTACTCTGCTTATTTAATTCCATTTTGTTTAATTAAATTTGTATGCTTAATCAGTTTAATTATACAAATGGAATAAAATAAGATTTAAATTAAAATAGATTAAGAAAGTATGCATGCTAAATGAATATTTTCATAATCACTTTTAATTATTATGGTTTGCTTAATTCCATAATTTGATAATAGCACTAGTGCAAAAGTACCATTTCACATCGTAGAATTCATCACGGTTTAACAAAAACAGATGTGAAATATAAGGGCGGTGGCATTTTTGTAAATAAATGAAACATCAGATAACCTTTCACATCGGTTTTTATAAAAAGCAGATGTGGAAAACAGTTTGTCACGTCAGTTTTATAAAACCGATGTTAAATATTTGTGCGGTGGCAATTTTGAAATTATACATAAAGTTTTATAAACACTATTAGACAACGTTTTTTATAAAACCAATGTGAAATTTGCTTAAAAAAATTAAAATAATCACCCAACGTAACAACACAGAAGGGTGTAATTAATTAACAAAATTTAAAATTAAAATTTTCATACAATAAATCATATCGGTTTTTCAAACAACCGATGTGGTAACTGACTTCTCACATCGGTTTTGTCCAAAAACTGATGTGGTAATTTGAATTCTTTTTTCTCCTTTAAAATGATGAATAGGAAATACTATACATTTAACTTATGTATATTTTTTATTTTAATTGAAAAAATTTAAAATTTTTAAAATATATATTTTTCATTTTTATTGAAAAAATTTAAAATTTAATTTTTTTTTGCAATTTTTCACATCGATTTTTCAAAAAACTAATGTAGTATATTTGAAAAAATTTAAAATTTAATTTTTTTTTTGCAATTTTTCACATCGATTTCACATCGAATTTAACTTACTTGTCACATCGGTTTGAAAAACCGATGTAGTATATTTGAATTTTTTATCATTTTTAAAATCATGAATGGGAAATACTATACATTTAACTTATATATATTTTTTATTTTAATTGAAAAAATTTAAAATTTTTGTACAATAAATCACATCCATTTTTCAAAAAACCGATGTGGTAACTACTTCTCACATCGGTTTTGACCAAAAACCGATGTGGTATATTGAATTTTTTTTTATTTTTAAAATGATGAATGAGAAATACTATGCATTTAACTTATATATATTTTTCATTTTAATTGATAAAATTTAAATTTTAAAATATATTTTTTCATTTTAATTGACAAAATTTAAAATATAAAATTTTCGTACATAATTCACATCGGTTTTTAGAAAAACCGATGTGGTAACTAACTTCTCACATCGGTTTTGAGTAAAAACCGATGTGGTATGGTTTAATATTTTCATTTTTAACTATCTTCCAGCATTACGAACTTAGCTTAGCATCATATTTAATTAAATATTTTTTTCTTTTTTGAAAAAAATTAAAATAATGAGGTATTTAACATCGATTTTAGTGAAAAACCGATGTGGAGTATTGTCCTTTGCGCAAAATTAAACAACAGGTTAATGTGCAGCCCCTTTTATTTAATACACAAACAACTTGTTGAGTTCCCCTTTTCTTTAGTACTGAACCTCAACCAAACAAAATTGGATTGGAGTGCATGCAACAGTTAGTTTTTCATAATCAACAAATATCAACGTGGAATCCTCGAGCACGTCGACAACTTAAAGAAGCTCACAGGTAGACAGTGTCTCTACCATTGTGGTTTTTCATTTCTATAATTTTTTCAGGCGCGCTAACATTAGGAACACACAATTAAAATTTCATTTTTGTTTTGCTTTTCCATTACCTTCCAGCGATACAGTACTCGTGCTTGCGTCCATTACCCTTCCGCGATAGCAACAAATCTTCAATGATGAACCATCTCCATTCCACGACAAATTCTTCAACTTCTCCATTCTCCATTCCGTGATAGCAACAAGTTCTTCAAGTATCTTAACTCAACCTTCTTCAACCGTGTGTCTTTCTCAACCCTCTCCTCTCCATCTTCTTCAACTCCATTATTGTGAGCTTCTTAAACTCCATATCTTTAACTCCATTATTATGAGCTTCAACTATGTTAGATATGGTTAAGGTTGAGATAGACCAATAATTTTGTGTAGGTGTGTATGGTTAAGGTTGAGATAGACTAATAATTTTCACTTTTAACATGTTTGTTAAAAGGCCTAGTTGAACTTGAGTTGTGTTGAAAATGGTTATTTGTTTTTAACATGTTTGTTAAAATGCCTAAGAGAACTTATGTTGAAAATGGTTATTCGCTTTGAACATGTGTATGTATGTGTGTATGGTTAATGTTGAGAGCCCATGTTTCTTAAAATGCCTATGAGAACTTAAATATAAAATTTGGTATGTTTATATTAAAAATGGTGTGTATGAAGGTGTATTGGATATGGTTCTTTTTATTGTTTAAAATAGGTTTTCTCCTTGAACATGTGTAGGTGTGTATGGTTAAGGTTGAGGTGGACCAATAATTTTTGCTTTTAACATGTTTATTAAAAGGCCTAGTTGAACTTGAGTTGTGTTAAAAATGGTTATTTGCTTTTAACATGTGTATGTGTGTATGGTTGAGGTTGAGTTCATTGAACATGTTTCTTAAATATAAAATTTGGTATGTTTGTGTTAAAAATGGTGAGTATGAAGGTGTGTTGGATATGGTTCTTTTTTGTGTTTAAAATAGGTTTTTTCCTTGAACATGTGTAGGTGTGTATGGTTAAGGTTGAGGTGGACCAATAAGTTTTGCTTTTAACATGTTTGTTAAGTGACTTATTTACTTAGTTTGCATATTTACCAGTAACTTAGTTTGCATATTTGCCTAGTAACTTAGGTTGTTTAAGCAAGAACATTATG
Source organism: Clitoria ternatea (assembly GCA_037962975.1). Lineage (NCBI taxonomy): Eukaryota > Viridiplantae > Streptophyta > Magnoliopsida > Fabales > Fabaceae > Clitoria > Clitoria ternatea. Next base: position 221,699,594 of record CM075672.1, read on the forward strand.
TTCCTTAATTCAAACAATGATTTATCGGGGCATTAATGTCCGTTGATGTTTTGTTGTTGAGTTTAGACCATTAGTACCAATGGATTGGAGTTGGATTAAAGCTAGACGGACAAGTAATGAGTATGCAGTCGGGGTGGAAGCTTTTTTAGAATTTCCTCAAAGAAATGTTCTTAACAATAATGGGAGATTTTATTGTCCATGTGTGAAATGTTTGAATATAAAATGATTAAGTGTTGAGGAAATTAGAGATCATGTCATATGTCATGGGTTTTGCAAGAATTATACAACATGGACGTGGCATGGGGAATTGATGTTGATACCAAGTGTTTCTGAAACAGAAGAAGTGAATGAACAAATGAATGATGGGTTGGAAGACATGATACGTGACATTGGACGCGAATCATTTGAAAGAGCACATGTGTATGATAATTTGACTCGGGATGCGGATTTGCCTTTGTATCCAGGGTGTAAACTGAAACGACTGGAAGCAGTGTTAAGGCTAGTTAATCTGAAGGCGAAGAATAGATGGACTAATAAACATTGTTAGAGATCCAATTTTTTATATCGGTTTGTATAAAAACCGTTGTTAATTTCCTCTTTTTTCACATCTGTTTTACAAAAAACCGATGTGGTAAAAGGTATTTCACATCATTTTTCTTAAAAAACCGATGTTAATCTTTTTCACATCAGTTTTTAAACCGATGTGAGATGTTTCTATATTTTACAACGGCCAGATCCACATCGGTTTGAAAATCGATGTGAAATGTCTAAAAAAACCGATGTTAAATCTTATTTCTGCACTAGTGTAGATTATGTATGTAGGCGATGTTCTTACATATACTTAATGATTTCCTAGATTTTACAATCTTGACTCCTTTTGCTTAATTAGGATGCTTGATTAAAATGTTCATTTTAAATAAAAGTAAAGGAATTGTGAATTGAAAAAGACGCTTAGTTGATTAATTCAAATTGAGCTAAGAAATCAACAGTAATGAAAGTATATCAACCATCTTTTGTGAGCCAAGGATAAATCTAATTACAAAAATACTCCAAGAAAATCAATCGCTTGTTATTTATTATTCTAAGTTTTACATTTATGTTGTTTTAAATTTCTGTGACAATCAAACAAACCCCCTAAATGTATTTGTATGTTTGTTGAATTTCTGTTTGTTAAAATTATTTTAAAACTTGATTTTCCTAAATTTTTATGTTGATCTTTGAGAGAACGACCTAGGTTTACACCCTACTACTACATTATTTTTAATGTATCAATTTGACTGACCGCGACAGTCCGCGTCAGAGACAACTTCCCATTTTTAACATCTATAACCACACCAACGGTTGCCAAAAATGGCCTGCCTAGGATTATGGGGATCATGGAATCCTCATCCATTTCTAGAACAACAAAGTCGGCAGGAATAAAAAACTTTCCTACTTTGAAAGGAACATCCTCTAAAATGCCTACAAGGTATTTAACAGACCTATCGGCTAATTGTAAAGACATCCTAGTAGGCTTCAACTCACCCAATCCTAATTTCTCAAAAATAGACAGTGGCATTAAGCTAACACTAGCTCTTAGATCACACAATGCTCTATCTTTTGCCATGTCACCTATCATACAAGGAATAGAGAAACTACCTGGATCCTGAAGCTTGGGTGGTAGCTTTCTTTGGATCAAAGCATTGCACTCCTCAGTAAGTGCTACTATACCATCTTCCTCCAGCTTCTTTTTGTTAGACAAAATATCCTTTAAGAACTTCGCATAAGTCGGTATTTGCTGCAAAGCATTAGTGAAAGGGCTACTAATATATAATTTTTTCAAAACCTCAAGAAACTTACCGAATTATTTGTCCAACTTGGCCTTATCTAAGCGCTGAGGAAATGGGATGGGAGGATGGTAAGGCTTCACCTCCTCCTGCTTCTCACATGGTTTCTCTTCCATAACCACCGGATGAGATGGAGGCTCATCCAATTACTTTTCCTTCATAGCCTTCTCTTCAGTCATACCAACTGGGCCATCATACTTAGTACCACTCCTAAGAGTGATAGCCATGGTGTGATTGGATGGTCCTGCTTTAGGCTTTCCAGGAAATGTTCCTGGCATTCTTGTTGAAGATGAGGCTTGTTGAGCAATTTAGTTCTCCAGCATTTTGTTATGGGTGGCAAGAGAATCCACCTTGGAGGTTAACTTCTTGATAGCATTGGAGAACTCATCATTTTGCTTAATTTGTATAGTCACAAATGTCTTCCAATTTTGATTTCTGTGGAGCATAGGGTCCTTGTTGTGACCTAAAGTTGTTCTGGTTGCCTTGATTTCCTTAGAACGGTGGAGGTCTATATTGGAATCCTGGTGGTCCTTGTTGTTTGTAGTTATTCCTAAAATTTCCACCGTAGCTCCCAATAGCATCCACTTATTGCATTTCGGCCTCGAGACCTTGGGATACTCCAAGCTGACAACTTGTTATGCTATGACCTGTAACACTATATAACTCACATACCACATTAGAAGTACTTGTTCTCAACTTATCAAATTTAACAGACAGTGTTTCTACCTTAGCAGTAAGAAGGGAAATAGCATCTAAAGAATACTTACCTGGAGTTTTTGATGGCAAACTCTATTCGGATAACCACTGGTATGTGTTTTGTGCCACTTCTTCTCTAAGGTTGTACCCCTCCATGTTCTTGCTCATAAAAGCTCTGCCAGCTATAGCATCTAAGGTATCCCTTTGGTTTGGGGTCACACCATTGTAGAAGATGTGGATCGTTAGCTATCTTTCCACTCCATGATGTTGACACTCTTAAAGCAACTCCATGTCTCACCATCTTTCTAGGTGAAAGTGATGATCTTCTTCTTCAACTGGTCTATTTTGCTCCTTGGATAATATTTGTTGAGGAAGGCATGAGACAACTACTCCCGTGTAGTGATTAACCCCTCTAGAAGTGAATACATCCAGGCTCTAGCCTTATCCTTCAAAGAGAATGGGAAAAGCCATAGCCGGATTTCATCACTTGAGACGCCATTTACCTTGAGTGTATCACAGTACTCAAGGAAGATTTGGAGGTGTAGATTTGGATCCTCGGATGGTAAACCTCCAAACTAGTTTTACTGAACCATTGAGAGCAAGGAGGGCTTCAATTCAAAGTTGTTCGCCTCAATGGTTGGCCTTGTGATGCTAGCTGCAAAATCATGAAGGGCTCGGTTATCAGGATTGTCCATTGGCTTTTCGGTATTTGAACTCGAAGCTTGTTGCTTGTTTTGTTCAAGGTGCTTCCGAAGTGCTCTAATCTTACAGAGGGTCCTTTTAATTTCTGGATCAAAAATATGTTCAAAGCTGCGACTCCTTTGAATAAATGGACTGCACAATCCATAAAAAACACAAAAACCAAAGCGTAATTCTACAGAAAAATAAGAAAAAAACCAGAAAAAATTATGCAGAAAAAATAAAGGGAAAATCTAGTCTAATTAAAATACTGCTTTGCCAATATTGGGGGAGACACTATCCTCGGCAACGATGCCAAAAACTTGATAGCTAACTGCAAGCGCACGGGGTATCGTGTAATAAAAAGTTATCGTTCCCACAGGGATTATGCCCAATTACCGGTTTACCATGTTTTGATTATCTAGACTAATGATTTGGCAATTTTAAAATTTAATAGCGTAATATAAAAATCAGCAGGAAACACTAAGCAAATAGCAATGAGAATGAGAAAATTTAGTTGAAAACAAAGGAGATTAATCTCTTAGGAATTAAAGGTTCACATGTTGTGACCAAAACCAAATGCAATTCAATTTCCAAATTACTAAATCTCATTTCCTAAGGCAAGTTTTCCTAATTTGATTAGTGAATTTCTCTCGAAACCTCACTAACATACCTAATTGTTGAAGAACCACATTCAATTCACTAATTAAATCCCTTACGCTTTATGAAAACTTGATTATCCCTCAAAAGGTCTCGTTTACTTTTGCAACCCGAATCCCTAGGTTCAATTTTATGTGATTCAAACTATACGTCAATCCTTCGATCACCCATACCGTTTAAGATCATCTACAATTATCTCTAAGTGAAGTAGAAGCATTAAGAATGCATAAAACTGAATAAGAAACACGATTTAATAATTAAGAAAGAAGAATAATTAGGTTCACATACATGCTACACCCTAATTCCCAAGAATGGAATTTAGTTCGACATAATGGAAAAAATTACAATGCCATAATGGAATTCAACCTCAAACATAAGAGAAATCAAAATGACAAAATAATGGTTTAGAAGAAAACTAGAGTTCTCACTTTTGCTTTGATCTAATGCCCAATGTTCTGCAAAATCAATGTTCTTCGCGTTAATCCTTGAATTCTTCTCAAAAATCTCCAAGAAAAGTCTCTTAATTTTCACCCAAAAATGTCTTAGTATCTCTGTGTGTTCTTCCCCCACGTTTTGGCCCTTTTTTGTTCTCTAGAATTTCATAAAAATTGAAGGTAACTACTGTAAACGTGTAAAATCCACTGGCAGTGGATCGTATTGTGTGACACCCAAACGCTTTGAAAATTGAAAACTAGGCAGAAACCACCAATAGTGGAAAAATCCACGGCCAGTGGGTTTTTTGGTAGGGAGTTCCACGGCCAGTGGGAAATCCCCCTGGCAGTGGGTTTTTCTTATTCAAGTTTCCCCTTCATCAGGTGTGTTCCACGACCAGTGGGAAATTCCACTAGCAGTGGTTTTCTCTGAGCTTTGGCAAGCATGCGTTTTAGGTTCCAAAATGCTTTCTTTTGGTACATCATTCTTTAAGTATTGGAGTGCTTTCAATCTTGAGTCTTCTACAAGCTTGAACTCTTCCCATTTTCATTATTTCATTCAAAGTCTTCCAATTCCTTTGCTAATAGGCTTATCTCATGAAGGTTCTTGCAAAATACAACTACCCAAGTAACATGTGCGGAAATAGAAGAATAACCATGGAAATTAGGGAAAAATGAGATGAAATAAACTAAAACTAAGACTACATAGACCCTAAAACTAATGCAACCTAAACACTTATCAAGAGCGATTGGAGTTCACTAAGTTCTTACAACCATAAGGGCATGAAGGACACATATGTCCACCATCAAAGGATCCATTTTCACATCCATAATTTATGATCATTTTATGATACAAAGCTGGTTCTCGAAGGCCATAGTTATACTCTGTCTTTAGTCGAAGTACACCAGGTTTGCATCGCTATGCTCTGCCTCGGGGAGCTACCCTTGAGCCATTAGGGTACGGCCCAGTTGTACTCCTAAGATCTTCCATGGGATCGAATGCGAGTATCCTCCAATGTACCCTTCATTGCTTGCTCTAGTTTTCATCACAGCCTTTCACCAAAAATATATGCACATGATGCATGATCAATGCGCTATTCATTTTTTATTCTTTTACTTTCTTAAAACAATTGTTATCGCGTAGGGTCCTCCCATCAGCACACCTTTGTCCTTAATGTCGAGGGTAGGATATATTTATTTCTTGGTCTAGGTTTGAACGCCTTCTTAAATATCTACTTAGTTTATACTACATATATTCTTATTGTATTCTTTCTTTTAGTTTTATTAGGGGTGACATCTAATAGAATCTATCCTACTTCCTTATATCTTTGTTCTCGCATTACCTAGTGAAATAATAATTACCTTAGTGAACTATCCAAACTTACTAGAATACAGGTTACCCTCTTCCAAAGTAATCTTTTTAAGCTTTACATACTTAAATAAAAGCGAGGCATGTAGGCACCCTTAAAGATAAATCACTTATCACCTAGGCGCTACTTCATTTAAGTGGGAATCTAACCGTGTCTGCGGGTAGCTCTGGTGTTCATCTTTGTTCTCCTTGAGCCAATACTTCACCACCTAGAGTGCATATATAGATATACACCAATGGAAACCGTAACAAACCTAAAGGGGTGAGATCTTGTCTCCACTTATCTTTTCACACAATAGGAGTGATGTCATTGTTGACACCTCCCCACACCATATCCTTATTATATCGTACACACATAGATCAACCAACATAGTATTAGATTCACCCGTCAGGTAATTCATATCTTGTTAATTAATAGGCTACATCCTAATTATGCTTAGCCTTATTATATCTTATATGCTCTTGTTCTACTCATACATTACCTTGGATGACACAGTCATGTAGCATAAAAAATCATTGATACAATATTTACTAACAAACATCTATTAGATATGTATGTATATATATATATATATATATATATATATATCAATGTACGCAACACACGCCATACCTACCATATACTAATATCTCATTCAATAACAATACTCCTCTAGCAGCATAAGATTCATAACAGGCATTAATACATATATTTCACAGACTTAGTCCCAAACATAGTCATAACAGATTATCACTTACTATACAATCAACACATTATTCACAATCATCAGCCATTGATCAATTCACACAGGTCACTATAAATTCAACACACAATCAACAATCACAAGTCATAATTCAGTTCATATCATCATCCATCAATACAGTTAGTCAATCAAGATGCGTTAGATCCATTATGTATCTCTTCTTCATTCATTTAAATCTCATGATGCAAATGAGGCCCATCAATTCATTATCATTATTAATATCAATATCAACAACAATATCACCTCGCCAATGCATCCATTGGGGAAGAATGATCTTCGTGGAATACCAGTGTGGCCAGAGTCCTTTCAAGCTCCCACAACCACTAAGGGTCATGGGCTACAACCCGTATAATATGGATTCAAACCACACATCCCGGACGTGATCATCTCGGGTCAAAACTTACGCTTAACAGCCAAAGAAACGTTCGATCGTGTCAAAGTTCTCCTGGCTGGCCACAAACTATCCAGCATTAGGGTGCATGCCTAAGCCATCTAGACACCCAAACCCGGAGGTACTCCTAAGGATTTCTTCTGAACCTAAAACGCGTTTGTTCTCCAGTGTACCCAACGCTGTAATGGAATTGACCACTGTATAGTCACCTTTGTATAATGCAATGATGCATGGATACTTACTAGCTATCATTATCATCATCCTATAGTTACCGGGTAGGGTCCTTATGTCAATGATTCATTGTCCTTAAAGGCGTAACCCATGACTATTTACTTTCTTTAAAACAAAATCCTAAAAATCAGTTGATTTCCTAACTTCTTTAAACCAATATTTTCCTTTTATCACTTAAAATATTAATAGTAACTTAAACATATTTACAACACCATTTTCTTAAAACTTCTTAAGTATTTTAAGCATTTTAACTATATGAATATGCTTTCTCAAAAATACAAATTTTTAAGAAATAGTTTTTTAAAACACCCACCCACCAGAAAACTCCGATTTTGAAAATTTCAAGCCAAAACCATTAAATACATTAAATACTTGGCCAAGATAGAAAATAGTTCAAGACCTTAAATATCTCACTTATACTCAACATTTTATCCTATGATTAAGGACAATGACCATTACGTACTCATAACTCTTTTCTATTTTCATTATTAGGGTATCGTTAAATACATTATCACTAATTCAATCCATTCAGAAACCACCAAGGATAAAAGCATTAGGCCTACTCATCACAAAATCCTCAATTGCATTTATTCAAATTTTTTCATGGACCCTACTGGAACCTTATCTATCTTTCATTTCAAATTTCATTTTCATCACTTTATCCAACAAATTTAATCTTATACAATTCAAGATAAATTCTCAATCATAAGGTTAACAACGCACATGCATCCTTCATATGATTAAGCTCATCTAAAGCACACAACAAGTATAAGACAGCTCCGTAAAAACAATCTACTACAATAATCAACTTATCCTGATCAGCTAATCTCATTCATTCACAACACAACAATTCTATGAACATAGCACAAACACTTCATTGTCAATTAAACATTTCAATCTACAAAATCAATGAACCTATTACACCACACTCATCAAAATACTTATATAGGACCTTAGCCCCTTAACAAGTTAACATCCTCTTAAATTCACACAAGACTATTTATTTTAGATAACTTAGTGTTCACTTAAGCTTATTCGGTAAAAAACTTAAGGTTAAGAATTAATTATTTTAAATGCTAATTATCAAAAAAATTCTTCATTAATATTAATTAATTTCTAAGAGTCTAACCTAAGGCCATTTCTTATTTCCTTATTGAAAACTTAAATTCTCATTTCACCTTAATAACAAAAATCCCTTGATAAGAAAAACCATTTACTCTCTAACTTGTATAAAAAATTTCTTGTTTTTTTAAATCATCAATTATTCGAAAACTTTTGTACTTCAAATTTTTAATTCATTTGAGACCTTTTAAAACTCAATATTCCGTTGTCTTCATAAAGTTCTTCAAAAATTTAGTATAACCTAGTTAGTTCACTTTTAATTTGTAAAACTCTTCCTAAGTTCAATCACCACAAGAAAATCATTCACTTGAGAGGTTCATTATAAATTTTAACACTTGAAAATTTGGCTTTTAAATTCTAAAAGATTTTACACTTCTTAAAAATTCTATTTTTAACGCCATTAAAATCTAACTTTTTAACACCTATTGAAAACTTCATATTTTAATTCTTAAAATCATAACTTTTAACCCTTGTTGTTTCAGACTTTTAACACTTGTTAAAGTTTTCAGATTTTAAATCTTTATGGTTACAACTTTTAACACCTGTTATTTTAGATTTTGAACACCAGCCTTGTTTTGTTTTCAACATCACATTTAATACTTTAAATCTTTTTCAATCAACAAGAACACTTTTACATATATGTATGTATATATATCAAGTAATATTTGTATCTCATCAAAATATTATTTTCCAACAACTAAATCTTTGTTTAAACACCACCAATCTCACAGTCACAACACCATATCATGCATAAAAACTGGGTTCCACCAAAAGGTATCATTAAAGCGACCTTTTATGCATTTTTAAGTTACCAAAAATAGCCATTCCAAGCAATTCATCCTTTCGGCTTCCACACCTCATAATGCCAAGCCATTAAATTTCCATTCAAGCAACACAATATCATACATAAGAATTTAGCTCCATCAAAGATATCATCTAAACCATTCATCCATTCAGTCTAAGCAAGTCAATGTGAAATAAGATTTTCTAACCACTAAATCATCATATAACACATAGATCATGCATATACCTTCATTACTTAAGATTTTTCTCCGGCTTTACAAATTATCATCATCACCAAATGCATCACGGTTATGATCATGCTTCCAATTTCTCTAAACCAACATGCTAGAAACACATAATATACCTTATAAAAACAACATGCACATGCATGGATTAATTTTTTAAAGAGCCAAGAGTCCCCCTTACCTTAGGTGTTGTCACGGCCTTAAAGGGGGAAGAAAGATAGTGCCATTTCTTTGTTTCCAAACCCTTGCAAGCTTGCCAAAAAGGTGATCTAAGCATCCTAAAATGATGCAACGGTGCTTCCATGGAAGGAAGTGAAGAAGGGTTTCTCCTTTCCCTTGGTTGTAACTTTTGGCCTTCATGGAAACAAGAAGAGGAGAGCTCTCAACTTTGCCATGCTGTTGAATAAGGTGGGATAGTGACATGCAATAAGGAAATATGGTGTCTTGGAAGCTCAAAATGGCATACATGGGGAAGAGGAGGTCTTGGGATTCAAGAGTAAAAAAGGAAGGGTTGGGGTTTGGGTTTGTAATGGTTCCTTGAAGGAGAAAGAAGAAGTTGACGATGAGGAGGAGGTGATAGAGACGCTAGACGTGAGGGAGAAGAGGGAGAGGGAGAGGGAAAGAGAACTTAAGCTTTGCAATTGAGGAAAAGAGAGTGGCAAAGTCTGAAATAGGAGAGAAGAAAAATGTAAATATATAAAGGGAGGGAAAATGCTGGTGTCGTAAGAAAAGAAAAAGGAAATGGGTATACTACACTTTAATTCTTGCAAGTTAGATTTTTAAGAACAAATTAATGTAAAAAAAAGAGCATGCAACCAATGAGATCAATTTGTTTGCATGGGAAATTTAATTTCAAAGGAAAAAACATATAAGATTTTAAAAGATTTGGAAGGAAATTTTACGATATTTGGTTAGTCATCACATCAAAAAGGTGATAAGACTATTTTTGAAATTAAAAAAATTTATCTTAGATAGGACTTAAACCCATGACCTTTAAGTCAAATACCACATCCATCACCACTAGGCCACATGTGACTTTAGTGATTTAGATGACAATATTTATATATAAAGGTAAACTTTCAATATCTAAAAGTGTATTTAATTTAATTATTATAATAAAATATTTATAGATATATTTAATTTATTTATTGTAACTAAAATATTTAAGGCTATATTTAATTTTATTATTGTTAATAACATATTTAATTATTTTTAATTTAATTATTTTGATAAAATATTTAAAAATATATTTAGTTTAATTATTATTAATCAAATATTTAAAAATATAGTTAATTTAATTATTTTTTATTTAATATTTTAAAATATATTTAGTTTAATTATTATTAATAAATATTTAAAAAATAAACTTAATGTATTTATTATTAAGAAAATATTTAAAGGTATTTTAATATTGTTAAGAAAATATTTAAAAATATATTTATTTCAATTATTACTAATAAATATTTATAAAAATAAACTTAATTTATTTATTATTAAGAAAATATTTAAAGGTATATTTAATTATTTTAAAAAATATTTAAAAAATGTTTAATTTTAATATTGTTAAGAAAATATATAAAATATATTTAATTTAATTATATTGATAAAATATTGAAAAATATATTTAGTTTAATTATTATTAATCAAATATTTTTAAAAATATTTTATTTAATTATTTTTTATTAAATATTAAAAATATAGTTAATTTATTTATTATTAATAAAATATTTAAAAATATATCTAATTTAATTATTTTTATTATTATTAAAATATTTAAGAATATACTTAATTTATTTATTATTAATAAGATATTTAATTATTTTATTGATAATTTAAATATATAGTAATAAAATTAAGTATACCTTTAAATATTTTATTAAGAATAAATAAAGTAAGTATATTCTTAAATATTTTATCAATATAATTAAATTAAAAAAATAACTAAATGTTTTATTAACAATAATAAAATTAAATATAGCCTTAAATATTTTATTTGTAATAAATAAATTAAATATACCTATAAATATTTTATTATAATAATTAAATTGAATACACTTTTAGATATTGAAAGTTTACCTTTATATATAAATATTGTCATTTGAATCACTAAAGTCACTTGTGGCCTAGTGGTGATGGATGTGGTATTTGACTTAAAGGTCATGGGTTCAAGTCCTACCTAAGGTAAATTCTTTTAATTTCGAACAAAATGATCACTCAATCAAAATTTGACGGAAGGACCAAGTTGACGCATTTTAAAAAGTTGGGGACCTCATTGAATTAAAAAAATAATCAGGGACCAATTTGAGAAAAACTTACAAGTTAGAGGACCAAAAGTATAATTTAGTCTTAATTTTAGGATAGGAAATTGGGGAAATGCCCAACATCAAAGTTAGAAATCACATTTCTCCTTTTAAAATGAGCTGAAGCACATGAAAATTCAATATTGGACGAAGGAGATATGACCAAAATATGAAAAGTTGTCTGAATCGGTTTTGAAATAGGTACAATAACATTTTTTTGTTAAAATTGGGATTAAATGGCTAGAATTTTATAAAAATAGTCAACTACAAAGTTTTATATCTTTTCTTCCTCTTTGAAACAAACTAGGGCATAAAAATTTTTGATAACGAACGAGGAAGATATTCCCTGAACATCGAAGGCTGTCCAGAGCTGAAACAATTTTTACAACAACAACTTATAATTAAAACTGGGCAAAATCTATAAGGATTTAAATTTTTTGGTCTTCATCAAATTTGTAGATAATTGAATATAGAAAATTACAGAAAAAGAACAAATCAATTTTGACGACGGATGAAGAAGCTGTGACTAAAACACTAACAAGTCCGCAAATAAATTAGGGAATTAATCAAGCACAAACTTATTTTAAAATTTAGGCCAAATGCATAGGGAATTGGGTTTTGGGCTCAGCATCAAAGTTATAGAGGGTTTCGATACAAAATAATTAGAAACTGGAGCCAAGACGTTTCGATGTCAGGAGAAGGAGTTACGTCAAAAACAAGTTAATAGACATAAAGGTTTAAAGCTTAAGCAAGGTTCTCAGGCAAATAAATAAGTCGGGACTCAAACCGACTTCCAAAAAATTCATCAATGCTTGTTAAAGGTATATCAAACCAAACATGAAAGGTCTAGGGTGGTCCTTTCACCTCGTGGCCTCTGGTATTTTGTTGTTACCCAATCTGTTTCCCAGTTCCGCTTCTGGTGCGATTCTTTTCCGATGAGCACGTCCTTCGGGGTATATTTTAAAATTTTTATTACTATCAATATTATTCACTTTTTTTATTACCATGTCATGCCACTAATGGACACCACATCAAATCACTTATTCACTTCACATTATCATTTTTAGTTTCATTTCTCTAAATAAATCATTTAATCAATTATAAAACAATCCTCTAAATAATTGTTAATTTATCAGTTCCCTTCATATTTTACTCTATTTATTTTACTAAATCACCAACTAGCAGTCATATGAATATTCTCTTAACTCATCATCACCACAGATGCATCTATTTATCTTGCCATACCACACAACTTGGGTCTCACTACCCCCACAAACATCTCATAAAGTGGCCAAAGCTCACAAAAGCATCAATATAAGACAAAATATCACAGGCAGCAGCCACAAACACATATAATCAGTCTTACACAACCATTTCACATAACAAATGGCCCTATAGGCCTTTCTTAAAAACTCAGGGATGTTACATCATTCACTAAGGTAGGTAGGTCTTTCTCTCTCAATTATGATTTATAAGACACCTCCTAAGTCTGCAACTTAATGAGTTCCTATTTATAATTAACTAATCATTTTAATTAAAATTTCTTTACTAATTTAACTCCTCCTATAGGTTCTACTTTGAATAATAAAGGAAATCTGAGGTCGCACCACTTTTAAAACTTATAATTTTATCACAAAATATTTATACTAGTCATTCCTATAACAAAATCGAATATGGCTTAAGAATTAACCTCGAGTATTATTGGCGATTAAGGATAAAGTGGCCCCATTTCATCATTCATCTCACTTTCACATCAACTCATCACGTTTCCCCACATCATCAGCTTATTACATACGAACCTAACTGAGACTTAAGTCTTTAATTTACGTCTTTTACAACACAGTCCACACTAACAATTACCATTCTCACCACATAGTACATGCCAATACAAGTATACCATGCCTACCTTAATTATCATACCAAGCATCAAACCATATATACAATCCAGATTACTACACGATTTGCACTTAATATGTTTACTCATACCCATTTACTAAGCGTACTCCAAGTATCCTTTAGTAATTAATTTCTCCCGTATACTTTACGTTGAATCCATTTTATTCTTATTATTTTTAATCATAAAAATATTCCTTTTGTCAATTAAATTTCACACTTTCATTTATCTTTTCTAACCCAAAAAATTATAATCTTTACCCGACTAATATAAGTTTAAAAGGCGTGTACGAGTGTGTTCTTTATTTTCCCTCCTGGTTATAAATTCTATTAATTATTCTTTCTATTTAATCTTATATTAATATAGTTGATGGTTCAGAGTTAGACTTGGAAAAGAGGTTGAATAAGTCTTAGACTCTTATGTGAAATTTAAAAAACTTTGTAAGTGTAAGCAATCACACTTTTGTACCAGACTGTTAAAAGAAAGGAAAGAAAGAATAAATACAGAAAATTTATACTAGTTCACTTCCAACTCATAAGCTACGTCCAATCCCTTTAAAACTTGAAGGATTTCAATTATTGCAAAAACTCCTTTTACAATTTCAACACCAGATCACGCCTCAAGTATTCTTGACTCTAGCCACTTCTGGCTTAAACCCAAGTATTATTTCAATAAGCTACTCTTGGCTCAATCTTAAGTATTCTTTCAAAAGCCTCTTTAGGCTATAAACAGTTTCCTAACAGAAACTAAAGGCTGACAACAAACCGTACTTTTACACAATAAAGATTTGAATGATAGATTGTGTTTAGTGTTTCTGAGAATTTAGTGTATGAAAAGATACAATGATATGAATAGATACACTAAGTAAAAAAGCCAAAGATCAAGGTCTACTGGATGTAAAACTACAAAGAAAGTCCTTGCTTAAGATAAAAACTAATGAAGAATAGATCTTTATAAGCTAATTGCAAATGATTTCTTCAAGGGTCTCAGAAGTTCTTCTTTGAAATCTTTGAATCTCTTTATATTTATAGATCACTCAAGGTAATCGTTTGATAATCTGGTAAAGAGATATAGCTATTGTGAATCCATTAAAGGAGTTTTAGCCGTTGAGAGCACCAAACCTTAAGGAGTGAAGATAGAACAAAGGTTTGGTGTGAAGGAACATCAGTGCTTTGGACTGAAATGGTGTTCTTTAAGAATCTCAGAATAAAATTCCTTCTGTAGGCGTTCTTCTTTTAACATAAAATTATGCATAGCAAAAAGAGTTAACCTTTTGGAAGCATTCTAACACGCGTATTGAAATTCTAAAATGCACAAAACTACTTCTTGGTTTCTTCCCATAAAAGGCTTTAGCTTTTGCACTATTTTGTCTTCTTTCTTCTTTTGATGATAAGTGCAATTCTTTTTGATATACACATAGTTCAGAGCATTATCAAAATAAACTTTGATCTTTTTGTTGTATGCTTTGGATCTTAATCAAATGCTTGTCTTCTTATCTTCTTTGATGATACTATCAATCTCCAAAGAAAAAGGATCAGCTCTAAAGCATCTTCAGAAAAGGGATTTGTTAAGCATTGATATAAAGACAAGATAACGTCTTTATATATTTGGAAGTCTTGATTTTGAAGTCTGAAGAGAACAAGATGTGTTCCACCTGAGACAAGACTTGAGAGATCAGACCCTAATGATGCAACTAGGTTTAGACTTCTCTTTGAATTCTCTTTAGTCCAATACAGACTTGTTCATCAACATCATACTTTTGTGATAATCTCTCTCTTTCATTTATAGCTTATGCTATACAGACTTTTGACCTGAAACACTTAATTAGAAGGTCAAATAACACACAAGTAGACTTTATTTAATCAAATGTCTTAATATGTGTTATTGACAAATCTTGAGATAAGAACTATCAACATCATAATCTTTATAAAATAGACTTGGTTCTAACAATTTCCCCGTATTTTTTGATAGCAAACATTAAGTATTTTATTAAAAATAATATTTTAGAATGAACTGATTTTGAGCTTGTATGAGGAAGATATGATTTTTCTCATAAACTAGTGCAATTTAATAGGATAACAAACAGGTTTTTCAGGGTACAGATTCTTGATTCTTAAATTGACGGTGATTGGTTGCAAGTTAGGTTTTCCATTATAAAGAAACCAAGACAAGAATCTCTTGATTTCGATATCGTATGAAAGAGTTATGCTCAAAACACTGATGGTGTTCAAGCTAAACCTAGGGATTTCGATTTAATTGGTAGTTTTCTTGAGAAATGGGGTCGATAAAGCTCGAATTAGGGTTGGGCCCCTTTAGGAGAAGTGTTTAAATTGTCAAAACAGATCATTAGGGACTGACCGTGTTGAAATCAAATATTCGAAAGTGCTTGCACAACCAAACATGGAAGGTACTTGAGGTGCGAGTCAAGCATACGGGTCCGAACTTGTTTTCCTTGATTTGCTTTAGAGTTTGCTCTAACTAGACTAGTTTCCCTAAGGAATCACTAGTCTTAGGCCAGATTATTGATACCTAGCCACTCATCAAGTCCTAAAGTTATATTTAAGAACTTGATAATATTTTATTATTAAATATTTTTTTCAAATACTTAAATAAACAAATATTAATTAAATATTATTATTAAATTAAATATTATCATATATATATTCAAAATTAATTTAATAAATATTAATCAAATATTTAAATTAAATATTATTAAATATTTTTATTAAGCATTTTATAATTATATATTTTTATTGAGTAAATATTAACTAAAGTATTATTATTACCGAACATTAATCGATACTAACAAATATATTATCACCAAACATTAATTACTATTAAACATCATTACTGTAATCAAATATCGTTGTTGCTAGTCTATTATCATGTATGATTTTTATCATTATTGATTTTCTGACTTTCCTTACTGTTTCTCATTTCTGTATTTCTTTAGGGTCATCACATATCCTTATCCTCTTTCACAACTCCTATATTCTCTTGACTCAGTTTCTCACGACTTATCTCCTCTTAGGGCTACTATATCTTTTACTAACATCTTGGTCGAGCTCACTTTCTCCATCGCCTTGTAATGGAGACACTCTATAGGGTAGGCCAAAACCTTATGCTTTCCTTAAAAAAACTCTATACGACACTCTCAGGTCTAGGGTATTACCCTAAAAACTTAGGTTGTTACACTCTCCCCACCTTTTAGGAATTTTGTCCCCGAAATTCTCTACACTTATCACTGGCATCAAGGTAACCTTGGTCATTGACCTCCAATATCCTCATCTAATGCTCCAACTACTTGAACTTAACCAAGTAGTTCCTACCACACAAGTCCTATTGATTGTCACGCAATCGATGTTTAGAGTACAACGGGGCATGACAGTCCATACCTCAAGCCTGTTGAATCGATCATGCTCTAATACAACCAATGTAACACCCTCAGTTAATTAGGACGATCCCTCCCACTAGATCATCCTACTTAACCAATGTAACAAGTTTTTTTTTGTACATGAAAATCTTGGTGGGGCAGATACATTACATACAACATTATTACATAATAAATAGTCATCAGCAAACTATACATACTCTAAACATCAGGAGCACGCAGACTCCCATAATATCTAGTTACTATTGTGCACTTTGTCGTGCTCTCCTGATGACTCCCAGTGGGCTAGAGCCAGCTATATCCATTGTAAGTAATCTTCTCTAGTAAGCCTTGTTCTCTATGTTGGATTTCTCCTCGAATTTAAAAAATGATAGTTGTAAAGAAAGGGTAAGGAATAACCTCTACTCAAAAATAGTAGAGAGTTGTCATCACTGACGTTTCTCCTACACAAGTCATACTCGAAACATCTCTAAGGATCGGGCCTTAGCCCCACATCATTCATTATTCATTATCCCTACATCACGTCATCCCTGACCCCGTTTATCTCACTTAGCATTATCTTACCTCTCGTCTATAGGTAATTCGTTCTAAAGAGAAGTCTTTCACAGTTAACATCACATATATACCACATGTCGTGCCAGGAATCAATTAAACATATTGTAATGCATGGATGCATGTGTTCATTATTTAATCTTTTTGATGGTTCAGAGTCAGACTTAGAAGAAGGGTTGAATAAGTCTTAGACTTTTGTGTAAATTGAAACTTTAAAGCATAAGTAATTAGACTTTTGTTCCAGACTTGTTAGAAATAGGGAAAGAAAGAATGAACACATAGATTTTATAGTGGTTTACTTCCAACTTAAAAGTTACATCCAGTCCCTTCAACTTGAAGGATTTCCACTATTGTAAAAACTTCTTTTACAATTTCAGCACCAGATTGTGCCACAAGTATTCTTTACTCCAGCCACTGCTGACTAAAAACCCAAGTATTATTTCAACAAGCCACTCTTGGGTCAATCCCAAGTATTCTTTCAAAAGCCTCTTCAGGCTAAAATTTTTTCCAATAAAAACTAAAGACTGACAACACACTAGACTTTTACACAAATACAGATTTGAAAGATAGATTATGTTTGGTGTTTCTGAGAACTTAGTGAATGGAAAGATACAAGTAATAAATAAATACACTAAGTAAGAAAGCAAAAGACCAAGGTCTGCTAGATGTAGAACTACAAAGAAGGTCTTTGCTTTTGAGACAAAATCAAGGAATGAAGAAGAAAGCTTTTAGAACAGATTGCAAGAATTTCTTCAAAGGTCTCAAATTTCCTTTTTTAATTTTTTGAATCTCTTCATATTTATAGATCACTTAAAATGACTGTTTGTAATCTGATCAAGACACATAGCCGTTGTAGATCTGTTAGAGAAGCTTCAACTGTTGTGATCATTAGACCTTAAGAATATGATAAAAGGGCAAAAGGTCTGGTGTGAAGGTAACATTAGAGCTTGCATTAAATTAGAGTTCCTAGTGATT
Source organism: Clitoria ternatea (assembly GCA_037962975.1). Classification (NCBI taxonomy): domain Eukaryota; kingdom Viridiplantae; phylum Streptophyta; class Magnoliopsida; order Fabales; family Fabaceae; genus Clitoria; species Clitoria ternatea. The sequence continues at coordinate 221,717,881 of CM075672.1, forward strand.
TTCAGGGAAAAAGTCCTTTTGTTGGCTTTCTTCTTTTAATTATAGCACACAAAGCATATATGGTTAATCTTCTATAACTTCTTGACACAAGAGCTGATCATTATCAGCTTTTCTGAATTGCACAGAATAGCTACATTGGTTTCTTCACAAGAGAGCTTTGGCTTCTTCACTATTTTGTCTCTTTTCTTATTTTGATGATAAATGCACTTTTCCTTGATACGCACATAGCTTAGAGCATCATCAAAATAGATTTTGATCATTGGTAGTTTGTGAGCTTGAAGTAACATTCTTGTTGCTTCAAAAGTATGATGTTTGATTGGTAGTCTAAAGATCTGAGTGTACTTAAATCAGACTCTATTAGAGCAAAGTCTAGAACCAAACTTTTCTTGAAATTTCTTGTATGACTCAAATCAGATTTTTTGTCTTGATGGACTCCCTCTTTCATTTGTAACCTATATGCTTTTAATGTTTGTATCCTGAAACACTTAATTGAACATGTAACACATGGGCATACTCCATTTAATTTAGATGCCTTGATGTGTATTATTAACAAATTTTGGGGTATGGATGAATGATAATCATTTTTTCTATAAACCAGATTTGGATCCAACAATTTTCCTCTATTTGTTGATATCAAACATCAAGTGTTTTATTCAAATGAAGTCTATGATAATCAGAGCATATTAGAGAGAGTATCAGAGCACTTAGACTTTTATATAGTAAAAATTTCATAAGGCATCAGAGCATATCAAAATATCAAAAATTCATATAGCATTAAACCATTTATTTAAAAGAAATTAAGTTTCAATCAAGAATCAGATCATTGATGCCTATAACTAGACTAGATTATGATTTATCAAAGCCTAAAAGAATTGCAAATCAGACTTGTGATGATCAGAGCGGGCTTTGTTATATGATTAAGGGAAGAACTTATAAGAATCAGAGTACAGGTCAATCATAACATGAAAACTAAAGCATATTTATCTAAAAAAACATTATCAGAGTAGAAACAGATTTGTATTAACTTCAAAATATTCAAAGCAGTACATAATTCATTACAAAACATGCTACTCATACTTAACATCTATTGTACTCCCCCTAAGACTATGACACAAAACCATAAAAGACTAGACTCCATTCGCCCTTTTGATATTAACAAAAAGGAGGGACATCACAGAGGTGGCAATGTCAGACCATGGGTTGAGTTACTGATGATGAGGGCGAAGGCAGTAGTGTAGAAAGTAGCAGGTAGTGAGTTTTGATAACAAAGATTTATAAGGAATAGATAAAAATAACAAATGGGAAATAAAGGAATATGGGCTGGTTAGCAGAGCAAACACTAGGCATGAAAAAGTTCTTCATTCCTAGGAGGGGTATATGAGAAGGAGCCTTGTTGTTCTAGCAGCCATAGATGATGATTCCAAAGAACACTAGCATGATTCTTATTAAGGTGAGGAGCAGAGAGAATACTGACACCCTACAAGCGTATGAGTTTGTCGTGTAATATAAAAAATATCATCTTCATAGGGACCGTGTTCTTAAGTACTCAGACTAATGATCATATCTATCTAAACATACAAGAATAGAGATTTTATGCAGAGAAATAAAAAACAAAGTAATTAAAAAGTACAAATCAGAAGTTCTCTAGGAATGAAATCAATTAAAACGTATCTTGGGATTTTCGAGTACAGATTACTTTCTAATGGTGTTTAAAGATTTTACTTTATCTTCTACTCTCAAATTTACGAGGACTAGCCCCCTAAAGTTCTAACTTTCCCTTTAATAACTCAAATCAAACATATTGTCACCTCATCTAAAATCAAATTAAAAACTTAGACATCAAATTATCGTTTTATTTAGAAACTAAGTTATAAAGAATAATGGAAGTCTCAAATTCACATAACAATAAAAAGTGTTCATCTTTTGAGTCTATCCTTTAATTTAATTATTATGAAAATTCTAATCCTCAAAAGATTTAAATAAAGTTCCCTTTTCATTCTATCCTTGTATTCAATCCTAGGTTCAATTCTTGAATTTGATTAATTAGGTTTACCTTTTGAGTCCATTGATGTGAAATCATAAGAGGATGAAATTCTTGTCAAGCACACCAATCGTTAAAAAGTAGTATGTTTGATCGTGTTAAGTATCACAATCTAGGGAAGTCTCTAGCTAAACCTTACAACAAAAGGCATTCTATTTTTATATTTTCTAAATTTATACTATTTTTGTGAATTTTCATACAGTAGTGTCACAAGTAGAATTAAGTCAGCAATTAAACTATACTAAACACATAGATTGGAATCAAAATCAGCACACCATAAATCACAAATTTGCATGAACTCAGTATTAGATACATATGTAGCAGAATTCAACATCACAGATGGATAACTCTTAGTACCTTAGGTAATTACCACTAATCAAATCTAGACTAATCTTAATCCCTTAGGTATTAACTTTTAATTGAACCTAATACGAAATTAAGGCGAACCCTAGCATTATCCTAACTCCTTAGGTATAAGCACTAAGTCAGCAATTGCGAATAAGAATTCTACACCATGATTCCTCTCTAGTGAAGACTTCAAAATGGTCCTGGATTTCCCAATCCTAAAGTTAAAGATGAATAAATGCTGATGTTTAGAACCTACTCCAATGCATCTTTAGCTTCATCACTTGAGATTCAGAGATATGAAGGCTTCATCCAATCCCAATCCAAGGGAATTATGCACTCATGAAAGAGAAATAAAAATGGATACAAAGGTTGAAGGTTAGGATAAGAGCATCTAGTGAGAGAAAATATTTAGAAAGAGAAATGAAATCTAAAAATGAAATTGAATTTGCCAAATTAGTTATGGGAATCCCCCTTACACTAATGACAATACAACTATATATAGTTTTCTAGCTTAACTAAATCCTAATCTGAAATAATTGCAGTGAATGTCATTAATTAAAAGGGTACAAATAAATTAGTTAACTTAAGTTAACTAACATATAGAGGTATAAAATCTGAAAAAACTAAGTTACATGCACAAGTGCCTTGGGCGTAGAAATGTTGAGGTGAGGTGTATGAATGCTTGTGAAGGTGAGCATGGAACAGGAAGTAGGCGTAGCAACATTGGTAGAAAGTGTGTAAACGCTGGACTCTTAGACCAAGGACTGATGATGAGGGAAAATAGGCATGTGTGTGGGTGTAGAACCAGTGTATGAACTCTTAGTCATTGGAATGGGATCTGATGGTGGTGAATTATGGGCATAAGTCTGGTGTATGACTGGCGTGTAAACACTGGGCTTTTGAATGGCTCCCAATGCTTGTAATATTCCCCAATGTATGCTCACGCTAATAGGCATAGCAACACGTGATGCTTGAGTGAAGCATAATGATTGAGTGTGAGGATGAGCGTAGGAACTGGCGTAGGGACGCTGAAGCTCTGGATGGCATCTAATGGTTGAGCATGTCTTCAGTAAGGACTCACGCCTACGAGCATATGTACGCGTGATGTGGAATGGTTCCAATGTTTCCTGCGCATGAGAGGTAGCGTGTGAATGCTGATGGTCTGGAATGACACTTAGCTTTGTTCATGTTCCCTTGTACCTTACCTAAAATATACAAAACAAAACCAAAATTCCAACGTACTGACATTGGTTAATATACAGTACATTGGGTCAAAAATACAAGAATTTAAATAATTATCATTTTAAACTAAAAATCAATATTTATTAACTAAAAATACAAATAAATTATAAAATGAATAAAATCCTAATTTGACTAAATATATACTATTTTCACTCCTAAATTAATAATTGCTTACTGTTAATTAGGAAAAATGATGGAAAATGACCCAACTAAATAAGCCTTTTCATGGCTTATCATTCATCCCTAGAATTAATTAAAGATAACTCATGCCTATGTCTAGATTAATAAGAAAATAAGGTAATCAAGAATTAAAAATAAATATAAATTTCATTAATAAGGCAATAAAGATTACACCAATTACATCATAAATCACCCTATAAATCCCAAGAACAAGGATTTTAGCCACTCATGGTAAATTAAGAACCATAAAGGTTCATTGAATCCATATAACTCATAAAACAAGGATTCAAACCAAAGGTAGACCAAGAATCTAAAATAACAACAAGATATGTGGAGTCTTCAATTTTTCATTCCCTTCTAATTCTTTTCCTTGAGAATCCTTGAAAAGAGTCCTCCCAGGTCACCCTTTATGCCTATACAAAGTGCTTAACAAAGCCCTTATCCCTCTTTTATAGAATGAAAAATACAACCCTTTAGTGTTAGTCTCAAACCACGGACATGGTTCACTCTAGACCTTCTTATGTGAATTTTTGGCTTTTTGCTTCATAGCCCTGGTCCCTACCTAGGCCAGGCCATGGAATGTTATGTTTTGGGCCTCCTTTTTCTTCGTTTTTGAATTATTTTGGCACACGGTCACTTTGTTATCCAAGGTTTTCCATATATGATCTAGAAGTAGTCCAAAAATGGTCTTCAAACCTGTAATTTTTGTAAAACTAGCAAACCAAGTAGCAAAGGCAAGAAAGGAACAAATATGATAAGGATTTAGGGGGAATTAATACATTTTATCCTAAAAATGCCTACAAAATACAACCTAAAATGATGTGTTTTAGATACATATCAATCACTCTTCAAGAAATTTATAGAAAGTTCCTGAGGTCTGGAATCATCCCAGGAAGCCTTGTAGTAATCTCCCTTTGGGGGAAGGGGCTTCTTCAATCTTCCTTTCTCTATGATCACAACTTTGGGATTTAGGTGGTCTGGTACAAGCATTACCGTTTTTCCAAGGGAGACAACACAATGAAGCTTATAGTATTGCTTTCCTTGTCATATGTTAAACAGAACCCTTGATTCTTCATATTTCAGAGCATGAAACATGGTTGAATATGATGTTGAGGTAAGGTTAGTATTTGGAATGATTTGTTCGAAGGGTATGGCTGAGGGAAAGCGAAGGGTAGAGGGAAGAATTTGATTTTTCCTTAGGTTAAAGCTAGTGGAATAAAACATGGAGATGTTGTTGGGTGATGATAGCCTATGTTATTTTTGTATAGGGCAGGTCTGGTGATTTTGAAAAGAGGTAGGCTAGGGGTAACCAAGGTAAGAAGGAAGTTGCTGGTATGTTAGTTGGGACGAGGTTGTACGGGAAAGATACATAGGTATCTAGGAGGTAGGGGTGCTGGAGTTATGGTAGTGATGAGGATGAGTTCTTGTGATGTGAGCTAGGGTGAAGTCTGGTCAGGTTATGAGGTCTGATCAGGTTGGGAGGTCTGATCAGGGGGTGTTGTTGAGGTAGTTTCAGTTTGAGGGGAAAGAGAGCTTACAACATCAAACTTTGCCTTTTTTTGACCTAACTCTTACTACACTTCCATTCTTTTTCTCTTTTTCCTTTCCTCTACCTTTTTCCTGAAGGCTTCTTCATCCATCTGAAATTCTGCAAAGACTTCAAAGAATATGTTGACATAATCTATGTTGGTCCAGCCTTTGGTTCAATGCCAGGATAGTGCTTGAAATGAGCTTCAATGAACCTAATAATTTATGTGTAGCTAGGACAACCACCAAAATTTTCCAAAACATCTTGCTGAGCCTTTATATCTCTGGTATATGAGGCACTTATCTCCTTATATTTCTCTAACCAATCTTGTAAATTCCAATCCTTGACAGAAATATCAGGATTTAAAATAGTAAAGACTCTAATGAACAACTTACTCTATTCTGAGGTGATTGAAGACTTTTTCTATTGAGGAAGGGGATGAGGAAGAGCATCCTTTTATTGTTAAGCCACTACCTTGCTTTTCAGCTGGCCAATGGTGATTTTGTCATCCGAGTTTGATGACCCTTTTGAGACTTTAGAGACCTCAGACTTCTTGAATTAAGAGGAAAAGGGAACAACACTCTCTGGTTGTGCCTTGATAGGAGAGTTAGACTTTTTAGACTCTTCCTGAACAATATTGGTGGTCTTGGCTTTCTTCATAGTAGGGACCTTGAATCTAGATTTTTCACCAGTCTTCCTCTTAAAGGCTGGTTTAGATTGTTCAAGGGCTAGTATAGATTTCTTCTTTTGCTTCACATCTACGGGAGCAGACTTCTTCTTAAAGGGTGAAGCTTCAAAACTTTCCATGGTATGGTCCAAGATTGGTGAGAAGGTTGAAAGCTTACTTACCAAGGAAGAACTCTGAATCAGATCACTAATAGTTTGTGTTGGCACATTCTCTAGGGAAAAACTTTTATGAGAACAGCGGGGTAGGGTATGTTGTTCTGCTTCTTTCCAATTGATGAAATCAAATAGGTCTTAATAACATTTGGCCAGCTAACCTTCTTTTTTGTCAACATATGATACATGATAGTGTCTTTTATACTCTTTCTAGGGAAAAAGACCTGCTTCATCAAAAGATAAAGTATTTTGACCTTAGGCAGCAAACTTCCAAACACAAACTTTACAGGATGAATCTTACCATAAAGCATTTGGTTGATGTCCAGAGTGAAGACTTCCACAGCCTTAAAATCATCAGCGTACATATTCCCAACTGTAGGGCATCCACAAACAATAGCAATGACGTCCTCTGATATTTCAATGGCTCTTCCCTTAAGAGTCCCATTGAGAATGAACCTTGACTTGTCCACAAAAACGATGTTCCCTAATTCCAAGACGAGTGAAGGGGAGAAGGACTCCCTGTCTACACAAAATCTGGTCCAGCCAATGCCTTCAAGTTCTGTTGTTACATCTCTTCCATCAAGCTTATACTGCTCTTGGTAAAAGAAGGAGGACTCCATAATGTCATCAACTGTGAATTTAAGGGCCATAGTACCATTTAAGAAATTCTAAGAAAGGTAAAGTTTTTAGGGTTTTAGAAGAGGAAAGGTTTTTGCACTTCTGAGAGAGAGAAAGATTAGAGTGATAGAAACTCAAGAGGTTTGCGCAAGAAGGAAAATGAAGTGAAAGGACACTTACATTTTACTTGAAAGGAGAGAGAAAATGGTTCAGGTAGTAGTTACACAAAACTTATTGACTTCTGCCATGTGGGATGTTTTAAAGTGAATGACAATAAAACGTGTAACGTTCCAGTTAACATAATCCTAACTAAATTAACCTCTCAACATTAAATAAGAGCAAACTTTTGTGGGTTCAGACATATCAAACATATAAGCATATATAACTAGACCCGGACCTTTCATGCAAACAGTAAGACTTTTTAATTTACATAAGTTCATACATTAAGCATACATATTCAAGTAACATTTCTTAAATTTAGATTATGCATGATAAAAATAAACCTAGCATCAGGCAAAGGCTTTGTTAAAATGTCTGCCTACTGATGGTCTGTGTCCATAAATTTCATGTTTAGAATTCCCTTTTGTACATAGCCTCTGATGAAGTGGTACATCACCTCTATGTGTTTGGCTTTGGAATACTAGATAAGATTCTTGGATAGATTTATTACACTTATGTTGTCACAAAATACAAGAATATCTTCTTCTTTGATTGAATAATCTTCAAGTTGATATTTCACCTAAAGGAGTTGAGAACAATAGCTTACAGCAGACATATACTCTGCCTCAGCTATTAAGAGAGCAATTGAATTTTGTTTCTTACTTCCCTAAAAGATTAGACTTTTGACTAGAAAGTGACATCCTTCACTGGTGCTTTATCTGTCCACTCTGTCACCTGTAAAATCTACATCACAAAATCCAGATAAAGAAAACAAGTCTATTCTTTTATAGAATAACCCAAGGTTAGTGTTACCTACAAGATACCTCAGAATCCTCTTTACTGTAGATAAGTGTGATTCCTTAGGGTCTGATTGGTATCTTGTACATGTACAAATACTAAACATTATATCTGGTCTGCTTGATGTTAAATATAGAAGGAACCCATTATTCCTCTGTATAAGGTATGATCCACTGATGTACTAAACTCATCTTTACTGATTATGTAATTAGGATGCATAGGAGTGCTCTTTGTCTTAGCATCTGCCATTTTAAATTTTTTAAACAACTCTTTGGTGTACTATTGTTGATGGATAAAAATTCCATCATCAGCTTGCATTATTTCAGAAAATTTTTTGCATAGACTTACATCAGTAACACCAAAAATGATATCATCCATATAAATTTACACAATTATAAAGTTTTTATGAGAGCTTTTTGAATAAAGTTGTATTACTTTTCCTCTAGTAAAGCCTTTTGAAATCAGGAAAGAATTGAGTCTGTCATACCAAGATCTAGGTGCTTGTTTCAGACTATATAGTGCTTTACTAGGTTTGAAAACATGGTTTGGAAAAGAAATAACTTTAAAACCAAGGGGTTGTTTCACAAAAACTTCTTCTTTAACATACCCATTCAGAAAAGCACTCTTAACATCTATCTGATATAATTTAATTCCTTTATAAGCAGCAAATGCAAGTATTATCCTAATAGCCTCGAGTCTGGCTAAAGGAGCAAAGGTTTTAGTGAAGTCAATACCTTCTTGTTGGTTATAGCCTTGTGCTACAAGTTTGGCTTTGTTTTTGTCAACTTTTCCATCCTAATCAAGCTTATTTCTAAAGACCCACTTAGTTCCAATAATGTCTTTGTTCTTGGGACAAGGGTCCATACTTTATTCCTCTCAAACTGGTTTAGTTCTTCTTGCATAACTAAGACCCAATCTGTATCTTCCAGAGCCTCTGTCACAGATGTTGGTTCCAATTTTGACATAAGAGCAATGGATGACTAAATGATAAGTTTTGATCTAGATCTGACTCCAGCTGCTTGATCTCTAATGATGACATCTAAAGGGGTGATAAGCCTTGAACTTTCAATCTCTAGGCTTCTCGGGTTCAGACACTGATGGTTGTTGTTCAGATTCTCTATTTCCATCTTCAGCTTGTTCTGATTAAGCAGGGTCTAATCTTTGCTGATGTTGTTTAGATTCATGTTGTTGCACACCTACATCATCAAGTTCTAGATTCGTCAGTTTCTTGTTAGTCTCTTGAAAATCATCAAACCTCACATGCGTTGATTCCTCAATGGTCTGAGTTCTTATATTAAAAACTCTATAGAATTTTAATGTGGTTGAGTACCCCATGAATATTCCTTTATTACACTTAGAATCAAATTTTCCAAGATGATCCTTTGTGTTGAGAATATAACAAGGGTACCCAAAGGGATGAAAATAGGATATGTTTAGTCTTCTTCCATTCCATAATTCATAAGGAGTCTTGTTTAGTACGGGTCTAATAAGGATTCTATTTTGAATATAACAAGAAGTGCTTACAGCCTCTGCCTAGAAATATTTTGGAAGATCATTTTCACAAAGCATTATTTTGGTCATTTCTTGCAGAGATCTGTTTTTCCTTTCCACAATATCATTCAGTTGAGGTGTTCTTAGAGAAGAAAAACCATGAGTTATGCTAGACTCATTGTAGAATTTTTCAAAAACTTTATTTTCAAATTCTCTACTATGATTACTTCTTATTGTACCAACACATAATACTTTCTTATTCTGGATTTTCTTGCAGAAAATCTTAAATACTTTCATAGAATCATCCTTGTGGGCTAGGAAGTATACCCATGCCATTCTTGTGTAATCATCAACAATGACAAACCTATACTTCTTTCCTACCAAACTCTGTACTTGAGATGGACCAAACAAATCTAAATAGAACAGTTCTAATAGTCTAGTTATGGAAACAACATTTTTGTTTTCAAAAAAGGTTTATGTTTTCAAAAAGATCCATATGTAACAGCTGAAGGGGTTTGTTGGTTGAAACAACATTTTTTAATTTGAGAGATGATTTTACTTGTTTCATCCATTGACAGCTTTCACGAAGAGTTTTAACACTATAGAATAGTTTTGGCAATCTTCTAACAATCCTCTTTACTCAATTTAAGGAGATGTTTAAGGTTGATGTCTAAGTCTCTTATGCTAGAGCCAGGTCTCATCATTCTTTGAGAATAGACAAGTTAAATTTTGATCTTTCAGATCTTCCAGTTCAATTTTGTAAAGACTTTACATCTAGAAGTAGTAAAACATAACGTCTTATCTTTTTTTGACTGTACATTTTTCTTTGTCACAAGAAACATCATATCTATTGTCAAAGGATTTAGGATTTACGGTTTAAGGTTTAGACCTTTGACATGGAGCATATTATTAATGCAAGGATAGGAAGATTTTACCAATTTTACCCACTCTGGCAATGTTCTTAGTTTGGTTTCCTCCAAAGGCAATTATTCCACCTTCATGTGGCTGGAGGTCTAGGAACATAGACCTTTCTTCTGTCATGTGTCATGAGAAACCACTATCCAAGTACCATTTTGGTGTTTTCTTTTTCTTATTAAAGATATTTACAACAAGAATTATCAGATTCTTAGGTACCCAAACTTTCTAAGGTCTTTTTGGATAAGTTACAAGAGATGGTTTTCTTTTCTTCTTCTTTAGAAAACATCAGAAGAAAGAGGATCATCCTTTCCACAATGAAAATATGAGATCTTTGGTTTCACTTTGCTATAATCAAAGCCTAAACCAGTTTTATCTTTGTAAGGTTTGTTGATTTTTAGTAGCAAGTTTAGCTTTTCAAACCCTAAAGTGAATTTACACGGGTCAAAAGTAAGCTCATCTTTTCTTGAAGTACTACAATTTCAGGGATTGTTTAAGTTGTACTCTTGACTTATGTTTCCAAGGTTTCATTCTTCTTTTTAAGCTTTGTGATCATTCAAAATAAGTAGTGGTGAGTTATATCGCTACTTGAGATTAGAGTACTTAGAAATAATAAATTTTGAATCTTTTAAAAGAGTTTCCAAAGTAGTTTCAAGTTCAAACAATTCAGAATATACCTCTTTTACCTTTTCGTCTAACTTATCATTTGAGTTAGCCATCAAACAAAAATGATCTGATTTAGTGGCTTCATCTTCACTATCTGAGCCTTTATCTAAATCACCCCGTGCAACAACATAGCCTTTCTTTTTGTGATACTTCTTGGAGTCTCCCTTTAGAAGAGGACAATCAGCCTAGATGTGTCCTATTTTTTACAATGGAAGTAGGTGATGTTAGATTTATTATCTTCCTTGATAACTTTCTTGCCTTTGAAATTTGAACCTCTTCCACGTTTACTTGTCTAGTTCTTCTTCTTCCATTGCTTGTTGATTCTTCTTGTGATGAGTGACAGTTCATCTTCATCAAAAAAATCTTTTTCAAACTCAGACTCACCTTTGTATTCCTTTAAAGCCTTTGAGAGAAATGGTTCTTCTGTTATGGAGTTTAAAGCCAGAGACTTTTCTTGTTTTAACCTCTGAGCTTTATTCTTAAGATAAATCTCATGGATTCTTAGAAAGCTTAAAAGATTATCCAGATTCATTATGCTTAAATCATTTACCTTGGGAATAGTAATAACCTTGGGTTCCCATTATTTTAGTAAGCTCTTGAGAATCTTGTTATTTTCTTCAACAAAGTACTCCCTACCGACCTTTCAAACCATTGGAAATAGTTTAAAATCTTCCAAGCAACTTATTAACAGCTTCATTGTTGTTCATCTTGAACAACTCATACTGTTTATTTAGCATGAAGCCTTGTTTCCTTAATAGGTAATAACAAGTGCATCCCACATTTCTTTAGTTATAGCACAGTTATAGATTTCGTTATACTCCATTTTAAACATGACATACATAATGAGATGTCTTGCTTTCTTATTTAGTTCTTGAAGTCAAAGTTGCTCAAGTGTTCATTCTTCTTTAGGAATAGGAACATTTGACCTAGAGACAAGAACTGGATGATTACCATGAGTAATAATCCTCTCTAGAATTATGTGTTGATTTTATATAAATTTCTATCCTAAATTTCAAGTAGGGATAATCTACCCTATAGAAAGTAAGAGGTCTAGCCACAGAACATCCTTTAGCAAGAAGTTGGTTGTCTGTCATTGTTATAGAATCTTTTCCTATTGTTAAGTGCTCAACCTAGGGATAATCTTTTTATACTTTAAAACATGAAGTAATATGAAAAAGAGATTTGCTCCTAAGTCTTACAAGCAAGACTCTAAGGAACTGAGCTTATAGATAACTGAACAACAAGTTTAGGATATGAAAGAAAGAAATCTCTTAAGGTTGTTGTTTACAATATATTATCAAAGAATGAATAACATATTGTTAAGCTCTTTGAAACTGGTTATGATTACGGCAAGCAGGCTTCTTATTTCTTATAGATTTCTTAGTTTCAGCAACTTGTAACAAAGGGCAACTTCTCTATAAAAAGTGTCAGGCTCCAGCCTGAGTTTAATATTAATTATTCTTAGTTAAATAAAATTCAGATCATTGTTCATTTAAATTATAATTTTACAGGGAAATTTTTCATGATTAAGCCTTGTATAATTAGTTTACAATATTTTCATTATAAATGGACCAATATGCAAGTCAATATTTCTATCAAATGTGCAAGTTATGGCTTTGAGACAGAACCTGGGCGTATAGGCGCCCAGGTGTGGTATTCAAACGCCAGCAACATGACCAAGGCTCCACCTATAACCAACAAGCTAGCATATGAACGCCAACTTAGATGTGGGGACGCATGAGGAATAGGGGACCAAACAGAGAGCCACCGTATGTACGCCCATGGTTGGTGTATACATGCCCACACACTGGAATAGGGCAACAAGACACACATACACATCCATCAATGTATGGTGAATTAGGTGTAAGTGGGTCGTGCCTAGGCATGGATGCATCCAAGATCAAGGGAATTCACATGAGACAATAATGCCTCAATGTACTAACGCTGAGGCTAGCATTCAAATATGCGTGTTAGAAAGCAGGGAGGACTAGACTAGGTGCCAAGTGGGAAATAGGACCCGACCCAACCAGCATTGGGATGCCACAATGGATGTTAAGACACCCAACACATGAGGGATGGCACAGAGTCTGGGCGTTGGAATGCCTAGACCGGTGTGGGAATGCCCACATCAGAGGGTAACTTTCCAGATTTTACAATTTAGTCCCCTGCGTAAAATTTACCAAGTTCTAGGACCCCTATTTCACTCGTTTTAAGTCCGAATGATTCCAAATTTCATACACACTATGTTTTCCCTATTTCAGACCTGTTGATGAAATTTGTTCACCAAAATTCCACCTTATGATTGCGTTATGCATAAAATTATGTTTTGGCCACTTTATGCTCAACTTAATGTACCCAAATAATTAAATGCTTTTCAAACTACAATTTAAACCTATACACAAACTTAGTATGTAGTTTGAGTTTAATTCCCACACACACCCATTTTGACATATCACATTCCATCAAAGCACCATCTAGTCATACAATGACGTACCACATCTCTTAATGAAATCTTAATTCACCTTATCATAATCAAAATGCAACAAACCTGCCCACAACATATGAGTTGCAATAAAGTAAAATAGCTCAGTTCCAAATCCATCCAAATCATAATTCATCAAATGTAAAACATCACACCACACCATCAAATTCATTCACATTCCACATGAATCCAACCATGACATAATCAACCATGTTCATAACATCAATACCACAATAACATAAATGGCTCAGTGCCAAGAACTTATCAAATCATATGTCATAGTATCAAACCTGGGCACCATTCATCAAAAGACATACAAACTCAAATTTCAACTAAATACTATATAGCCTAATTCATTAAATCAAAAGACATATGCCAACACCAAGGTCATCAAAATATATCAAGAGTTATGTTATACGTAACTATATAAGCATGAATATCAACACATGTGCATCCATTATGGCTGTACAATGCAGTTCCATCTCTGGATCACCAAACTGACTCATCCCCCATTGAAAATTCCAAAAGTTTAAGGAGTGAGTACTAATCAAACAATAAATAACGATTGAATGGTGAGGAAAATTATTTTATTATTGTCATTAACCACTAAGTATTTAGTCCTTCCACAATTATATTACTTTTTACATTACCAACGCCATAGAACACATTAGTTACAAACAAAAGTAATTAACCTCAAATTCATTGCACACTAGGAACCTAGAGATCATTCTCACATATCACCAAGATTCACATACACCATAACTCCATTACTATTGCATAACTCTAAAGTATCAAATGATATCATAATATGTCATGGACTTTGAAAATAATTCTTTTAAATGCATAAAACATGTTATACGGGTCCATCTCAAATAATGGCAAATCATAATGTAAGGGATAACCTAGTCAGTGAATCAAAGCATTATAACGAGGGGCATCCGGGTAACCACGCAGTGAATCGTAGCACTATAGGCGATGTGTAACACCCTCGGTTAGATAAGACAAACCCTTCTATAGGATCATCCCATTTAACTGAGAGGTCACAAGTTTCATAAAAAGTGAATATATTTTTTTTTAAAATAAAGAGATGGCAGATCAATGGAAGCAAATGGTGAATATATCACATAGTCATTCACAAACTTACAAATAATTGTACTCATAACAGAATGGGGCACGCAGGCACCCTTAAACATTATACAGTCATCCAGTGTCTTTGTCGTTAATAAATATTCAAACTATATAAACTCTATCTTTAATGATCGTTCTCAGTGGGTTCAGCATAGTGCTGTTCTTCACACTCGGGTTCTTGATTTTCTAATTCCTCTGAAAATTGTCAACAGTAAGGGTGAGTATAACCCAAGACCCTGATTGGTTAATCCGGTGCAGACATAATCCAGTTAACATACAATATCACATACATCATACAATTAGCATATTCACAATTATAACAATCAAGCATGATGTCATGGAATGCATGAGTTGGATTTATTATGATTTATCTTTGGTTCTGTCTCATGATGCATGTGGGCCCAATAAATCATTTCATCTTCTTCTCATTCTTTGGAATAACTCTATTCCAATCATCTAGAGCGATCAGGGTCCGCCCAAGTTCCATATGGTACAAATGAACTCATTGGTTCTTATCGTTTAAATATTTTTGGAACTTGGATCCCTACGATCATAGTTACACTCCGTCATTTAGTCAAAGTACACTAGAATTGCATCGTCTCACCCGGCTATCAGGCGCGACTCTGATGCCATTGGGTTGCCGTTCCAGTTGTACTCCCAAGATTCTTCATGGAGATCGAACGTGAGTGTCCTCCACTGTACCAAGTGTATGCTCTAGAGGTTTTTCTTCTTCAAAAATATTTTCATGATGCAAAATGCATTTATTTTATCAATTGATTCCTTGGGTATTTATGTGTTTCCAGTCTCATCATATCATTCCCAAGCTCTTTGAATTCCATCAATTATTTAAACATTGTAAGATATTCGTTTATTATTCTAGAAATATGTCTATTATAACTTGGTTAAAATTATATTTTCCATAAAGAGTAAAATAATATATTCTTTATGTAATTGCGCATAATTAAGACGTTAACAATGTTAATAATAATAAAACTAATAATAATAATAACAATATTAAGATTGATAATAATTAGAATAATAATAATAATAGAATAAGAATGATAATAATAATTATAACTCCCTAATAATTTAAAAAGTATTAAAGAATAGCTTCTAAATGAAAATCCAAGCGAAAAAAACATTAAAAACATAGTTTTCCGAGTGGAACAAGGGTAAATCCGAGTGAAATAAGTATGATTCCGAGTGGAATCATACTGAGAAGGGTTTTCCAAACGATCTGGCTAAAAATCCGAGTGAAATTACACTGGAAAGCTGTTTTCTGACTGAAACAAGTTTGATTCCGAGTGAAAATGAGTTTTCCGCATGAATTAACTATGAATCCGAGTGAAATAAAACTGAGCAGAGTTTACTAAATGAACTTAATATGTTTTTTGAGTGAAACAGAAACTGAAAAGTATTTTCTTAATGAAATAACTTAAATTCTGAGTGAAATAAATTTCTGAGTGAATTAAAATATAATTTCCGAGTGGAATCAGTAAGAAAGAGTTTCATGAGTGAAATCGTTGGTGAAACCGAGTAAAAAATGAATTTCTGAGTATAGTAAAATACGATTCCGAGTGACATCAGTCACAAAGGAGTTTTCTGAGTGAAAATAATATGTTTTCCGAGTGAAATCAGTTTCAGAAGTGTTTTCCGAGTGAAACAGATGCTGAAAAGGATTTTCTGAGTGATATAACTTAAACTCTGAGTGAAAATGAATTTCTGAGTGAAATCAAGTATGATTCCGAGTGGAATCAATATGAATAGAGTTTCCTGAGTAAAAATGTTTACGAGTCCGAGTGAAAATAAGTTCCTGAGTGAATTAACTATGTTTTTCGAGTGATATCAACTGGGAAGATGCTGTCCGAGTGAAAATATACTAGGAAATGTTCTCTGAGTAAAATTAGGTTATTTACCGAGTGAAGAATTGTTCTATCAGAATAAAATACATTCAGTTAAGGTTGAATCCGATTGAAACTAAGCAAAACCGAGTTGTTATAGATGTAAAACCGGTCGGATTAACATAAAACAGAACCTGTTATCATTAAATCCATCTTCTATTCATAATTTTTCACTGGAAATCACACGGTACCCATGATTCTTAGTATTTTCAGTCCAATACAGTACATATCATTTCACAATTCATCACTGATTATATGCATTTAATAACAAATATATATATAAATACAAATAATAACAATTAAGGCATTTAATTCACACAACACTGAATCTGTCCTGGAAAGGTGGGGAATAAGTTCCTTAACCCTTTCCTTCACTCGGTTTTCCCACAAAGCACCCAAGAATATACCCCCTTACCTTTATGGAGCTTCCTGGAGGAGAAGAAGAGGTTCCCTTTCACTGTCCTACACGAATTCCGAGTGAAACAGAAGAGAAAAGAGAGAGAAAGTAACTTGTAGGAAGAAGAATGATGGAGGTGTGTTTCGTGTGTGTGTTCTCTAAGAGTCCTTGCGCTGGTTTAAATAAGGAGAGAGTAAGTGGAAAAACTAAATGGGGAACAACTTTTGTGAGTGGGCTGCTAGTGGAGTGTTAATGGAGTGTCAGTGGAGATTTAAATAAGGAGATATGCTGAGTCAGTGCCCATTTCTGGCCGCCCACTAGCTATAATGCGCATGATTGAATTAAAATAATCATTAAAAGAATTGAAGTCAATACGCACAACTGACATTGAATACCGAGTGAAACTTCCACTCGGTTAATAACTATGCCGACTGGAATTCTTCTTCCGAGTCAACAAACACAAGGCTCGCTTGAGCGAGTCTTCAAGTCCTCGCTCGGAATTCCTTTGAAACCGACTCAGGTACTCGGTTTCTCACTCAGTAATATCTGTCCAGACCGAGTCCTCTCTTTCTCAAAGTTTTTACTCGGAAATCCGAGTCTTCATTCACTTGGTTCACTCGGTTTAGGCCAACTTCTTCAACTATATTTCCAAATTAAGGTTTATTTAAGCCATTACCTCTCGGAACAAGACCTACACGTACGAGTCTCACTCGGTTTTTGGTCCAGTAGAGTATATCTCACTCGAAAATGGTTCAGCCTCTTACATTTCTCTCGGAATGGGCTCCCTCTACCATTTTCCACTCGGTTTCCTAAGCAAATACATACGAAACCATTCGGAATCCTTCCCAATTGATTCCACAACACATTCTAGTCGGTAGAAAGCATCAAATCAACATAAACATAATTATATATGCATTCTTTCACTCGGAATACTTCAATCGGAGGAGTTTCCTTTGGAAAAGGATTATTTGGCAAGGTTTGACTCGGAAACGAGTCATTCCAGGGTGTTTTGACTCGGAATTTCACCCAGAAGTGGTTCTCTTGAACACACTTCACTCAGAATTGCCTCTCAGGTCAGGACTCCACTCGGTGGTAGCCCTCTCAGTCATGTTTTACTCGGAAAACATGACACTGACTCGGAATTCCCTCCTTCACTTGGAATTTTTAATCATTCACTCGGAATTCTTCTCTGTTACTCAGAACAGAGCCCTTTTCACTCAGTTTTTGCATAATTTCACTAATGTTCCATATAAATTCTATTATTATGTGCAAAAAATGACATTTTTGAGATACTACAGACCATCAACAAGGTATATATTGACTTATTCTTGCTTACAAACCCTCCATAATTAAAAATTTATAAGGGTAAAACTGTTTCTAAAAAGAGGGATGTTACATTCTCCTCCCCTTTTAGGAATTTCGTCCCGAAATTCAAAGTTAAAACAATTGAGGGTACAATTCTCTCATTTTCTCCTCAATTTCCCAAGTAGCATCCCCATCATCTGTCTGACTCCAAACTACCTTGACCAAAGGGATTTCCTTGCCTGTTAACTGTTTGAGACGTCGGTCAGCAATCTTAACCGGCGATGCTTCAAAGGTAAGGTTTTCTTTCAGAACAAATTGATCGGGACTTAGAACATGATCAGGGCTTGGTACATATTTGCGGAGTTGAGAGACATGAAAAACATTATGAAGGTTTGTCAGTTCGGGTGGTAGAGCAATACGGTAGGCATGAGTTCCTATCTTTTGCAAAATCTAATAGGGTCCTACGTATCTGGGGCTTAACGTCTTGGCCTTCAAAGCTCTTCCTACTCCAGTGGTAGGGGTAACTTTGAGAAATACATGATCACCCTCTTCGAATTCTAATGGCTTCCGACGTTTGTCGTAGTAACTCTTTTGTCTATCTTGCGAAGCCTTCATTGCCATTTGAATCCTTTGGACTTGTTCTGTAGTCTTCTGAACAATCTCTGGTCCAATTATTGTCTTTTCACCAGTCTCATACCAACATAAAGGTGTACGGCATTTTCTTCCATACAAAGCTTCATAGGGGGCCATTCCGATACTGGCATGGTAGCTGTTGTTGTAAGTAAACTCAATGAGTGGGAGATATTCTTGCCAACTTCCACCATGTTCCAAGACACAAAGACGCAACAGATCTTCAAGAGTCTTGATCGTCCTTTCCGATTATCCGTCTATCTGTGGGTGGTATGCGGAACTTAATTTCAGACGAGTTCCTAGAGCTTGTTGCAGGCTCTTCCAGAACTGTGATGTGAAACGAGGATCTCGGTCAGACACAATTGCAGTGGGTGTCCCATGTAACCATACGATTTCTTTGATATAGATCTGGGTGAGTTTTTCTAGGGAATACTTCATATTGACAGGAATGAAGTGAGCGGTTTTTGTTAATCGATCCACGATTACCCAAATAGCATCATATCCAGCTGATGTTCTGGGAAATCCACTCACGAAGTCCATAGCAATCTCATCCCATTTCCATTCTGGAATATCCAAAGGACGAAGGGTCCCACTTAGTCGTTGTTGTTCCGCCTTTACCTTCTGACACATCAGGTAAGCTGTTACATACTCAGCGATATCCCTTTTCATTCCTTGCCACCAGAATAATTTCTTCAAGTCCTGATACATCTTGGTTGATCCTGGGTGGATACTGTATTTACTTTTGTGTGCTTCATCCAGGATGGATCTTTTAAGATCTGTGTTGATTGGAATACAGAGTCTCTGTTGATACCTGATTGCCCCATGTTCATCTTTGCTAAACTCTGAGACTCCTTCTTTTGTCTTTTCTGCTAGATCTTGTAATTCCTGGTCATTGGTGTGTTTGAATATGTATACAGGTTCAAGGATGTTCAAAGATTTTGATAATGACAAAACACACTTGAAGAAATCTATGCAAAAACAAAGATATGGAATGAGGGTCCAAGTAAAAGTGAAGCTAATCGATTAGAGCACTTATGCTAATCGATTAGGAGCTTTCTGTTTTGGAAGAAACTGCATCAGGATTGAAGCTAATCGATTATGGGAATGAAGATAATCGATTACGAAGTCACTGGAATTAAGATAATCGATTATGTACTTGAAGCTAATCGATTACAACCATCAAAAATGGAATTAAATGTATCAGGTATAATGTCTAATCGATTAAGGAAGCCATTCAATCGATTAGGAAGCTACTGGAATTAAGGTAATCGATTACAAGACATACTAATCGATTAGGAAGATGCGAAATCAAATTAAATGCATCAGGAACAGATGTTAATCGATTACAGGAATTGAAATAATCGATTAGTGACTCTCTGACTTGAAGCTAATCGATTACAACACGAGGGTGTAATCGATTACGCTAATGGAAAAACACTTTTAAGTGGGAAACCAGCTCATGTCTCCACCATACTTCAAATTTCCACTGAGTACAACGGCTATGAAGAACGAAGGGCACACCTCAACAGCTATTTTGGCTCTATAAATTGAAGAGGAACACAAGCACAAACAAAATAAGAAGCTACAAATCCTATACTCTATTTTGTGCCTTGTAAGCCCTATTTCTTGTATCTTGAAATACATTTGTATATCCTCTCATCTTGAGAGTTAGAATTGGTTAGAGCTTTCATTTGTGTATCTACTCTATTAAGAGAGTGTATTGATTGTAAACACAACACCAAACACAAGGGATTCACTCTAGGTTGAGTGGTTGTTCACTCTAGGTTGAGTGGTCACAAAGGTTGGGGTTCAACCTTTGGGTATTGAGAGATTGTGAGATTGGGTGGGTTGCCCTTTGCTTGTGAGAATTGAGTTCTTGAGTGTGGGACACTAGGAAGCTGCAATTGCTCAAAGCTTGTATCTCAAATCTTCAATAGTGAAATCCTCTAAGTGGGTTGCTTAGAGGCGAGACGTACACCGGATTGGGTGGAACTCGTTATATCGGTTTGCAAGCTTCTCTTCCTTACTCTTTTACTTTCATATACTGCATATTAATTGATTGGTGTTGATTGTTTGAGAAGAGCACACTTAAACTTGCTTAATTTGTTATACTTCAAATACTGCACACCAAGTGTTTGCTAAATTGCCCCAGCAATATTTTCTTTTGTAGTGCACTGCATATCATCCTTTACTTGCTTTCACTTGCATACTCTCATAAACTTGGTTATAGAAATCAATTTCAAAGGTATTCCAAGCAAAAGTTTTATAACTCAATTCACCCCCCCCCCTCTTGAGTATTGAGGCCACTTGAACAACAAGTGGTATCAGAGCTTGACTCTTGGTAGATCAAGCTTAACAGCTTCAAGAGACTAGATGGCCTCAAGTTCTCAAAATATTTTTCCCGAGGGTAGCGCGATAAATAGACCTCCCGCTTTCAATGGGGAAGGGTATGCGTTTTGGAAAGAAAGAATGAAAATCTTCATTCAATCAATTGACTTGAGAATATGGAATGCCATTGAAAATGGCCCTTATATACCAATGCATACTATAGATAGTAAAAATGTTGAAAAACCTATAGATGAATGGACAAGCGAGGAAGAAAAGAAAGTTCAGTATGGCTACAAGGCCAAAAATCTAATTACTATGGCTTTAGGTCAAGATGAATTTTTTAGAATAATGACATGCCAAACTGCTAAAGAAATGTGGGATACTCTACAAGTAACTCACGAAGGTACTAATGATGTAAAGGACTCCAAAATTAGTACTCTTACTAGTCAATATGAGTGCTTTAGATTAAACTCTCATGAATCAATTGTTGATATGCAAAAAAGATTCACTCTTATCATTAATCAACTCATTACACTTGGAAAGACTTACACTAACAAAGAGCTCATTCATAAAGTGTTGAAAAGTCTTAACAGAGAATGGCAGCCGCTAGTTACCGCCATCAAACAGTCTCCTAGCATAAACGAAATGTCTCTTGCCACTTTATTTGGTAAGTTGCAGGAACAAGAACAAGAGCTGAAAGAATTAAAGATGGTGGAAGAGGAAGAAAAATCTTCCAAGAAAAAGGGTCTTGCTCTCAAGGTTACTTCCACAAATGAAGAAGAAGAATCTGGAAGTGAATTTGATGAAGAAGAAGAATTTGGACTATTTGTGAAACGCTTCGGGAAACTCATGAAAGGCAAACGCCTTCAAAGAAGCTTCAAAAACCCAAGTAAGAAACCTATCACTAAAGAAAATTCTTCCTCACCCAATTGTTTTGAATGTGGCAAGGAAGGGCACTTCAAAGCGGATTGCCCAAATCTTAAGAAGAAGGGAAAAGAGAAAAGAGGAAGAAGGAGAGCATATATAGCATGGGATGAAAATGAGGTAAGCAGCTCGGATGACTCAGAAAATGAAGAAGCAAACCTTTGCCTCATGGCCAATCACCAAGAAGAAGATGATGAGGTAAACTTCTATGACTTAGATAAGGATGAATTACTTGATGCTCTAGAGGAACTGTATGATAAATTTACAAAAGTCTCCAATAGACTTAAGGTATCTAGAAAAACTAGTGACACTCTAGAGATGCACCTTATGGAAATTTGCAAAGAGAATGATTGCTTAAAAGAAGAATTGAAAAACGCTCAAACATGTTCCAAAAGTAAACCATATGATTTTGCAAAGAGGTGCATTATGTTAGAAACCAAGGTTGAAGACCTAAATAGGACACTAGAGAAGTTTACTAATGGAAGAGATAATTTGAATATCCTACTTGGGCAACAAAAATGCATGTTTAGTAAAACCGGTTTAGGATATGACCAAGAACATAGTAATCATAAAAGGGAGAAACACTATAAAAATTTCTTTGCACCACCAAGCAAATCCTCCTCACCTTTTATGAGATGCAATCATTGTGGTTCCAAAGGACATAGTGCTTATAAGTGTAGTGTTAGGAAACTAGGACCAAAGGTCTTAAGAAAGGTGTGGGTTCCCAAAGGAACATCCCCACAAGCTAACCTAAAAGGACCCAACATAAAATGGGTACCTAGTTCTCTAAACTGATTTTGTTTTGTAGGTATGCTTCAAGGCAAGCAACACCCATTGGTACTTGGATAGCGGGTGTTCAAAGCATATGACGGGAGACATAAGTAAATTTACAACATTCACTCCCAAACGAAAAGGAAGTGTCACCTATGGAGACAACACTAAAGGAAGAATCCTAGGCATTGGAAATATTGGTAAGAATTCTTCCACATCCATAAATGACGTATTATATGTTGAAGGCCTCAAGCATAATCTACTTAGCATAAGTCAATTATGTGACAAAGGATATAGAGTCTTATTTGAATCCAATTGTTGCATAATTGAGAATAAGCTAAATAAAGAGGTCAAATTTGTTGGAAAAAGAATTGATAACATTTACATGATAGATGTGGATAGTTTGTCTACAAATGATGAACAATGCTTTATTTCAAAAGAGGATGAAACTTGGCTATGGCATAGAAGAATAGCTCATATACATGTAGACCACTTGAACAAACTTGTCTATAAAGATTTAGTAATTGGTTTACCAAAGCTTAAGTTTGAAAATAGATTTTGTGATGCATGTCAAAAGGGAAAACAAGTAAAGGCATCTTTTCAATCCAAAAACATTGTTTCTACTCAAAGGCCTTTACAACTTTTGCACATGGATTTGTTTGGACCATCCAAAATCAAAAGCTTTGGAGGAAATTACTATGGTCTAGTTATAGTAGATGACTATTCAAGATATACATGGACATTGTTTCTTGCTCATAAAAATGAAGCATATCATGCATTCAAGAAACTTGCAAAGATTATCCAAAATGAGCAAAACTCAAAAATTACATCCATTAGAACCGATCATGGGGGAGAGTTTGAAAATCAATCTTTCGAAAAGTTTTACGAAAAACATGGTATAAATCACAATTTTTCAGCTCCTAGAACTCCACAACAAAATGGAGTGGTTGAAAGGAAAAATAGATCTTTAGTGGAGCTTGCTAGAACCATGCTAAATGAAAACAATATTGCAAAACATTTTTGGGCCGATGCGGTAAACACCGCATGTTATGTTATGAATAGATGTTTGATAAGGCCTATTCTAAAGAAAACCCCCTATGAGCTTTACAAGGGTAGAAAACCCAACATTGCATACTTTCATATTTTTGGATGTAAGTGTTTTGTGCTCAACAATGGAAAGGATAATCTAGGAAAGTTTGATGCAAAATCTGATGAGGCAATATTCCTAGGATATTCACAATCAAGTAAATCTTATAGAATTTTCAACAAACAAACAAATACTATTGAAGAATCTATTCATGTTAAGTTTGATGAAAATAGCCATAACCCTCCGAGAAAGGAAGATGTTGATGATCTTGTAGGTACTTTCCAAGAAATGAACTTGGAGGACAAAGAAGAAGTCAAAAATGATGGAGGTGCAACACAAATTGAGAGACAACAAGATTGGGTAACTTTGAAGGATCATCCCTTGGACAAAATCATTGGAGAAATAACCAAAGGGGTAAGTACTCGAAACGCCATTAGAAATGCATGTAATCACTTGGCTTTTGTATCCCAAATTGAACCCAAAAATATTGATGAAGCCATTATTGATGAGCATTGGATGTTGGCCATGCAAGAAGAGTTAAACCAATTTGAAAGAAACGAAGTTTGGGAACTTGTGCCAAGACCCAATGACCATCTAATAATAGGCACCAAATGGGTTTTTAGAAATAAGTTAGATGAAAATGGCATAATAACAAGAAACAAAGCTAGACTAGTTGCAAAGGGATACAATCAAGAAGAGGGAATAGATTATGAAGAAACGTACGCTCCCGTAGCTAGGTTAGAAGCCATTAGGTTATTACTAGCTTTTGCATGCTGTATGGATTTCAAACTGTATCAAATGGATGTCAAAAGTGCGTTCTTAAACGGCTTCATTCAAGAAGAAGTTTATGTAAATCAACCTCCCGGTTTTGAAAATCATAAATTTCCAAACCATGTCTTCAAATTGAGAAAAGCTTTGTATGGCTTGAAACAAGCTCCAAGAGCTTGGTATGAAAGACTAAGCAAATTCCTTTTAGAACACAACTTTGAAAGAGGAAAGGTTGATACTACATTATTTATAAAATGCAAAAATAATGACATTCTTTTGGTACAAATTTATGTTGATGACATAATATTTGGTGCTACTAATGAAAATCTTTGTCAAGAGTTTGCCAAGATTATGCAGAATGAGTTTGAAATGTCCTTGATGGGAGAACTCACCTTCTTCCTTGGACTACAAATAAAACAAGCCAATGATGGAACGTTCATTAGCCAAACTAAGTACTGTAAGGAACTACTTAAAAGGTTTGGAATGGACAAGGCAAACGAGATAGCTACACCCATGAGCACATCCTACTATCTAGACAAAGATGAAAAGGGTAAGGACATCGAAATCACCAAATATCGAGGTATGATTGGATCCTTATTGTATTTAACTGCTAGTAGACCCGATATTATGTTTGCGGTATGCATGTGTGCTAGATATCAAGCCTGTCCTAAAGAATCACATTTAACTGCCGTAAAAAGAATTTTAAAATATCTTGTGGGTACTCAAAATGTTGGTTTGTGGTATCCCAAAGGCGTTGAATGTAATCTTTTAGGATATTCCGACTCTGACTTTGCTGGTTGTAAACTTGATAGAAAAAGTACTAGTGGCACATGTCATTTACTTGGTAGCTCCCTTGTTTCTTGGCATAGCAAGAAGCAAGCAAGTGTTGCATTATCGACAGCTGAGGCAGAATATGTAGCCGCCGGTAGTTGTTGTGCTCAAATTCTTTGGATGAGACAACAACTTCTTGATTTTGGCATCATTTTAAACAAAGTACCCATCAAATGTGACAATACTAGTGCCATTAACATCTCAAAGAATCCAGTAATGCACTCTAGAACCAAGCACATTGAGATTAGGCATCATTTTATTAGAGATCATGTGTTAAAAGAGGATTGTGTACTTGAACATGTTGAAACTTCTAGGCAACTAGCTGATATCTTCACAAAACCCTTGGCTAGAGAACAATTCATTCACATTAGAAGAGAATTAGGCATTCTTGATATGTCAAATTGTGTTTGAATGATGGAATATTTTGATAAGAACTATGTTGTATGGCATGATGAATGGTATATGTTACATTTCATGTTTGGAACTTTGCTGTATAAAAAACTTGAATTTTTTGACTCAATAATCGATTACATTCCTCCTCACAATCGATTACTATGCTTCTGTTTCCTTCATAATCGATTAGTCCCATCCCCTAATCGATTTCAATGATTCTGTTTCTAAGATAATCGATTACCATTGATCCACAATCGATTACAAAGCTTCTGTTTCAAGTTCAAAACGTTTCCTCTTCTCCATAATCGATTACCACCTTGCTCCAATCGATTAGGACGGTTCTGTTTCTTAAATAATCGATTAGTCAAAGGCCCTAATCGATTATGTTCTGCACAAAACATTTGGAATTCCCCAGAAACAGTGAGCTAATTGATTACCACCTGCCTAGTAATCGATTAGCCTCGGTTCTGAAGAGTCAAAATTGCAGTTTCCAAGGCATACTCGAACCACTCCCTCTCTTAACTCACTTCACTCCTTTCCAAACCCACTTTCCTCCTCCCTAAACCTAACTCACACCTATAAATACCCCTTCCTTCACCTTCTCATCTCACACTACCTCCTTCCTCTCAAACCTCTCCAAAACTCTCAAGCACTCTTCTCTCTTCATCATCTTCTTTGCCTTCTCCACCATGTCCTCATCTAGAAATGTCAAAAGAGCAAGGTCCTCTGTAGCTCAAGCCCATAACCCCCTTGACTTCTCAAGGTTCTTTTCTTCTCCTAGAGATCTTCAAAATTTTGTGAAAAACTTTTCTGAAAAGGAGATAATGACTCCTCACTTCACAATTGCCGACACCTTCAATAACCCCAGCCTAACCTTCACCCAAAGCCTTCACCACTACAACCTCTTTCCATTCCTCTCCCTCAAAGAAGAAGAGTACTATCCTGAACTCATGAGGGTATTCTACTGCAACCTCCGACTTGTCAATGGGATGGTTGAATCCAAAGTGAAGAACGCAACCATCAAACTCACCAATGCTCAATTTGCGGAAATATCCCAACTACCTCTCAACAATGCTGATTTTGATGGAGGAGAACTGGAAGACGAATGGGGCTTCAATGCTCTAACTGCTCGTCAATCCTTGTGGAAAGCTGATCGCCCTAGGAGCAACCACAAACTGGTAGGACATTTGACCATGAACAACCGTTTGCTTCACTTCTTCTTGGTCAAGATGATAGTTCCTCATGGTGGGAACTATGCTTTGGTTGAAGAGGATGATGTCCTCTTGATGTGGGCCATGCTGAACTCTAAGGAGATCAACTGGGTTCAGTTGGTCAAATTCCATATACGCCATGCGAAGGACCAGCAAAAACTCCCCTATGGCATCCTCCTCACTAAAATTTTTAAATATTATGGAGTTGATTTGGCCGGAGAACTCTCTGAAAAAGTGCCTCCTAGAGCTTGCATTGGCACCCATCACCTCACCAAAATGGGTCTCGTTTTCACAAATGGAGCATGGTACTCACGAATGGAGGGCATTGATGCCAACATTCCCTTCGAAGCTCCTGCCGAAGAAGCACCCGCTCCTCCTCCTCCTCAACCACAAGCTGCACCATCAGCCTCTTCATCTGCACCCCAAGCTGACCCCTTTGCATCTCTTTACGCCCATCTTAACCGCCACTTCGATCGCCTTGAGAACTCCCTTCAAGAGTTTTCAATGACCGAGCAGCAACACTTTGAGATGATGCAACAGCGCTATGAAGATCTGTCTCACCAAATTGCTGAAATTCGCTTTTTCAATCCGGATAATTAGATCCTTAGCCATGCTTTTGTTTAGGGTGCTTATGTTATCGTTTCTATTTAATTCTGAATATTATCTTTTGGTTTGCTTCCTGTAATTCCCATCCATTTTACAATTCAATAAAATTATTTCGTTTCCATTCATATTATATCTCTTTCATTGCACGAATTATTTTTGATGATTACAAAGGGGGAGAAGAATATCTGTTCATATCTTGTTTAACTCTTGTTTAAAATATGGAGAAGAATATCTGTTCATCTTGTCTAAAATCTGAAACAGATAGGATTAATAAATTCTTTTTGATAGGGGGAGATTTAGCAAGAGATAACAGATAAGAGATAAAAAGAGATAAGATATTTGCTGCTAAATGTGATAATGATTCTGACTTTTTGAACTTGGTAAATAGATAATATTTTTGAAAAACTGATAATGCAGCAGAGATGTTTTTGCAAAAGAGATAAAATTAGAGATAAGTTTAAATTGTTTAAACTAACAATCCTCAAGAGATGAACACAGTTGTCATTATCAAAAAGGGGGAGAATGTGTTTGAATATGTATACAGGTTCAAGGATGTTCAAAGATTTTGATAATGACAAAACACTCTTGAAGAAATCTGTGCAAAAACAAAGATATGGAATCAGGGTCCAAGTAAAAGCGAAGCTAATTGATTAGAGCACTTATGCTAATCGATTAGGAGCTTTCTGTTTTGGAAGAAACTGCATCAGGATTGAAGCTAATCGATTATGGGAATGAAGATAATCGATTACGAAGTCACTGGAATTAAGATAATCGATTATGTACTTGAAGCTAATCGATTACAACCATCAAAAATGGAATTAAATGTATCAGGTATAATGTCTAATCGATTAAGGAAGCCATTCAATCGATTAGGAAGCTACTGGAATTAAGGTAATCGATTACAAGACATACTAATCGATTAGGAAGATGCGAAATCAAATTAAATGCATCAGGAACAGATGCTAATTGATTACAGGAATTGAAATAATCGATTAGTGACTCTCTGACTTGAAGCTAATCGATTACAACACGAGGGTGTAATCGATTACGCTAATGGAAAAACACTTTTAAATGGGAAACCAGCTCATGTCTCCACCATACTTCAAATTTCCACTGAGTACAACGGCTATGAAGAACGAAGGGCACACCTCAACAGCTATTTTGGCTCTATAAATTGAAGAGGAACACAAGCACAAACAAAACAAGAAGCTACAAATCCTATACTCTATTTTGTGCCTTGTAAGCCCTATTTCTTGTATCTTGAAATACATTTGTATATCCTCTCATCTTGAGAGTTAGAATTGGTTAGAGCTTTCATTTGTGTATCTACTCTATTAAGAGAGTGTATTGATTGTAAACACAACACCAAACATAAGGGATTCACTCTAGGTTGAGTGGTTGTTCACTCTAGGTTGAGTGGTCACAAAGGTTGGGGTTCAACCTTTGGGTATTGAGAGATTGTGAGATTGGGTGGGTTGCCCTTTGCTTGTGAGAATTGAGTTCTTGAGTGTGGGACACTAGGAAGCTACAATTGCTCAAAGCTTGTATCTTAAATCTTCAATAGTGAAATCCTCTAAGTGGGTTGCTTAGAGGCGAGACGTACACCGGATTGGGTGGAACTCGTTATATCGGTTTGCAAGCTTCTCTTCCTTACTCTTTTACTTTCATATACTGCATATTAATTGATTGGTGTTGATTGTTTGAGAAGAGCACACTTAAACTTGCTTAATTTGTTATACTTCAAATACTGCACACCAAGTGTTTGCTAAATTGCCCCAGCAATATTTTCTTTTGTAGTGCACTGCATATCATCCTTTACTTGCTTTCACTTGCATACTTTCATAAACTTGGTTATAGAAATCAATTTCAAAGGTATTCCAAGCAAAAGTTTTATAACTCAATTCACCCCCCCCCCCTCTTGAGTATTGAGGCCACTTGAACAACAATTGGCTTGAGCTTCTTTGATTTGTTCTAAGAAATCATTGGAAATTCTTAGCATTCCAACCATAAGGCTTCCCCTTTTAGGTGTTACTGCCAGATTCAAATTGTGAAACTATTCAATCAACTCCAACTCCTTAGTCATCATATATGATAGACGTAGGGCCTTTCTGCTGAGTGCATCAGCCACAACATTTGCCTTACCAGGGTGATATCGGAGTTCGAAATCATAATCCTTGATGAATTCCATCCATCTACGTTGTCGTATATTCAACTCTTTTTGGTCGAATAGATACTTCAAACTTTTATGATCACTGAAGACTTCAAAGTATGTACCATACAAGTAATGTCTCCAGATTTTTAAGGCAAACACAACTGCAGCTAATTCCAAGTCATGTGTGGGATAATTAACTTCATGCGTTCTTAGTTGTCGTGAAGCATAAGCAACAACCTTTCTTTCTTGCATTAGAACACATCCCAATCCTTGTCTTGACGCATCACAATACACTTCATATGGCTTGGCAGGATCTGGCAAAATCAAGACAGGTGCACTAGTGAGTCGTTGGCGTAACTCCGTAAAACTGCTTTCGCATTTGTCAGTCCATTCAAATGGTTGATCTTTACAAGTCAACCAAGTTAAAGGTGCTGCAATTCGAGAGAAATTCTTGATGAATCGACGATAATATCCAGCCAGTCCAAGGAAACTGCGGATTTCCGTCACATTCTTGGGTTGTTCCCAATTTAGTACAGCTTCTACCTTTGTAGGATCCACAGCAATTCCTTCCTTAGAGATGACATGTCCTAAAAATTTCACTTCTGTCAACTAGAATTCACATTTTGAAAACTTGGCGTACAATTGCCTTGCACGCAAAGTATTTAGAACAATTTGGAGATGCTCTTCGTGTTCCTCATGGCTTTTGGAGTAGACGAGAATATCGTCAATGAATACAACCACGAATTTGTCCAAGTACTCATGGAAGATTCGATTCATGTATCCCATAAAGACTGCAGGTGCATTTGTAACTCCAAAGGGCATAACAAGATACTCATAGTGCCCATATCATGTTCTGAATGCTGTTTTGGGTACATTATCTTTCTTCACTCTGATTTGATGATAGCCTGATCACAGATCAATTTTTGAGAAGATAGTGGCTCCTCGTAATTGGTCCATCAAATCATCAATTCTTGGGAGAGGGTATCGGTTCTTGATCGTAGCTTTATTTAACTGACGATAGTCAACACATAACCGCATACTACCATCCTTCTTTTTGACTAGAAGAACTGGTGCTCCCCAAGGTGAGACACTGGGTCTAATCATTCCTTTCTCTAAAAGTTCTTCTATTTGCTCTTTAAGTTCACTGAGTTCCTTAGGTGACATTCGGTAAGGAGCAATAGAGATTGGTCCCGCACCTGGTATAATGTCAATACTGAACTCAATTTCTCGCTCTGGTGGTAGTTCTAGTATATCATGAGGAAAAACTTCTAGAAATTCCTGAACAACAGGAATCTGGTCAATTTAAGGAGTGGCCTTACTTTCAGATTCAGTAAGGATCATGTATAGTTGGACTTCCTTTGCTGGAATTACCTTTTCTGAGCTAATAGGACAAAGATCAGTGTTTTGATCACAATGAGATGTAGTAGACCCGAGAGAGATGGATCTATTATGACAGTCAATCAGAATATGGTTGGCAGCTAGCCAATTCATTCTTAGAATAAAATCTAGATCAATCAAAGGCAAACATATCAGATCTACTTGATAAGCTTTCCATTCGATGTTGAGAGGACATTTCAAACACATGCAGGAAGGGCAAATGGGCTTATTTGCAGCAGTCGTGACAATCATCTTATTAGGCAGAGAGGTTGTAGGAAGCTTTAAATGTTTTACACAATTCTCAGATATGAAAGAATGAGTGGCTCCAGAATCATATAATACATTTAATAGAGTACTTCTTATAAAGCATGTACCTTGCACAAGATCGTTCTCTTGTGATACTTCCGCACCATTCATGGTAAAAACTCTAGCATTTCCTCCTGGTCTTCCAGTAGAGTTATTTCCGGGCCTTCTAGGATTATTGTTCTGATTGAAATTGTTGTCGCGGTGAATATTTTGCATCCTTGGGACATTGTTGGTAGAGGTATTTGCAGTAGATCCTCCACTTCCTTGACCTGTTGGTCGTACTGCCTGTCCTTGAGTTACTTGTTGTTGGTTATTTTTATTTCTGTACCAACAATCAGCATCACGATGTCCAATCCGTCCACAAATTGTGTAGTTTTTACCGCTTTGGTTCTCCTGACCTCTAGGAGGAATTCGGTTGGCTGAGTAAGGTGGACAAGAGTAGGGTCGATCTACTCGAAAATCTCTCCTCTGTTGTCTGTCTGGCATACGTCGTTCTGGTCCATGATTAGACATTCCAGGTTGTCGTAGATTAGAGGTGTTTTCAAAGATACGGCATCTGTCAACCAAAGTAGAGAATCGAGTAATTTGTTGGCAACAAATAGCTTGGCGAATTTCTTGCCGTAGCCCTGCTTCAAATTTCGCGCATCTTGACGCTTCTCCCATGTGGGTGTAGTAGGGACAACATTTTGCCAACTCATCAAACTTAGCAGCGTACTCCCCTACAGTCATATTGCCTTGTTTCAGATTAAAGAACTCCTGCTCTTTCTGCCTCCTTATGTCTTCAGGGAAATATTTAGCAAGGAACTCTGTCTTGAATCGTCCCCAGGTAATGACATGTCCTTCAGTTGCTAATCTAATTCTGGCATGAGTCCACCAGTGCTCTGCTTCTCCAACCATCATGAAGACAGCAAAAGTTATTTTGTCCTCATCAGGGCATCGCATAGCAGCAAAAATCTTTTCAAGGTGTTCAATCCATAATTGTGCTCCTTCTGGATCAAAGCCTCCTTTGAATTGAGTAGGATTATTCCTCTGGAAGTCAGCTAATCCTTGACTTTGCCTATTAGAAGAATGAGGTAACTCTTGGCGTTCTATTACCTCCAAATTCTGGTAAGAAGATCCTCCATTATATGATCGTTATTTCGACGTGCCATTTAGGAATTTGCTGAAAGAATATCAACAAATAGGTGCAGGGTATATGTTATGTGGAGTATTCCACATAGGATATTTAGTCTTAGGAGTGTTATAGATTATTCAATATTTCTATCAGAGTACGTGGAAACCTAATGGTCCACTTCCCAAGTTTAATGAATCGACTATGCTCTGATACCACCAATGTAACACCCTCAGTTAGATAAGACAAACCCTTCTATAGGATCATCCCATTTAACTGAGAGGTCACAAGTTTTCATAAAAAGTGAATATATTTTTTTTTAAATAAAGAGATGGCAGATCAATGGAAGCAAATAGTGAATATATCACATAGTCATTCACAAACTTACAAATAATTGTACTCATAACAGAATGGGGCACGCAAGCACCCTTAAACATTATACAGTCATCCAGTGTCTTTGTCGTTAATAAATATTCAAACTATATAAACTCTATCTTTAATGATCGTTCTCAGTGGGTTCAGCATAGTGCTGTTCTTCACACTCGAGTTCTTGATTTTCTAATTCCTCTGAAAATTGTCAACAGTAAGGGTGAGTATAACCCAAGACCCTGATTGGTTAATCCGGTGCAGACATAATCCAGTTAACATACAATATCACATACATCATACAATTAGCATATTCACAATTACAACAATCAAGCATGATGTCATGGAATGCATGAGTTGAATTTATTATGATTTATCTTTGGTTAAGTCTCATGATGCATGTGGGCCCAATAAATCATTTCTTCATCTCATTCTTTGGAATATCTCCATTCCATTCTAGAGCGATCAGGGTCCGCCCAAGCTCCCATAAGGTACAAATGAACTCATTGGTTCTCATCATTGATATATATATTCTTGGAACTTGGATCCCTACGATCATAGTTACACTCCGTCATTTAGTCAAAGTACACTAGAATTGCATCGTCTCACCCGGCTATCAGGCGCGACTCTGATGCCATTGGGTTGCCGTTCCAGTTGTACTCCCAAGATTCTTCATGGAGATCGAACGTGAGTGTCCTCCACTGTACTAAGTGTATGCTCTAGAGGTTTTTCTTCTTCAAAAATATTTTCATGATGCAAAATACATTTATTTTATCAATTGATTCCTTGGGTATTTATGTGTTTCCAGTCTCATCATATCATTCCCAAGCTCTTTGAATTCCATCAATTATTTAAGCATTGTAAGATATTCGTTTATTATTCTAGAAATATGTCTATTATAACTTGGTTAAAATTATATTTTCCATAAAGAGTAAAATAATATATTCTTTATGTAATTGCGTATAATTAAGACGTTAACAATGTTAATAATAATAAAACTAATAATAATAATAACAATATTAAGATTGATAATAATTAGAATAATAATAATAATAGAATAAGAATGATAATAATAATTATAACTCCCTAATAATTTAAAAAGTATTAAAGAATAGCTTCTAAATGAAAATCCAAGCGAAAAAAACATTAAAAACATAGTTTTCCGAGTGGAACAAGGGTAAATCCGAGTGAAATAAGTATGATTCCGAGTGGAATCATACTGAGAAGGGTTTTCCAAATGATCTGGCTAAAAATTCGAGTGAAATTACACTGGAAAGCTGTTTTCCGACTGAAACAAGTTTGATTCCGAGTGAAAATGAGTTTTCCGCATGAATTAACTATGAATCCGAGTGAAATAAAACTGAGCAGAGTTTACTAAATGAACTTAATATGTTTTCCGAGTGAAACAGAAACTGAAAAGTATTTTCTTAATGAAATAACTTAAATTCTGAGTGAAATAAATTTCTGAGTAAATTAAAATATAATTTCCGAGTGGAATCAGTAAGAAAGAGTTTCATGAGTGAAATCGTTGGTGAAACCGAGTAAAAAATGAATTTCTGAGTATAGTAAAATACGATTCCGAGTGACATCAGTCACAAAGGAATTTTCTGAGTGAAAATAATATGTTTTCCGAGTGAAATCAGTTTCAGAAGTGTTTTCCGAGTGAAACAGATGCTGAAAAGGATTTTCTGAGTGATATAACTTAAACTCTGAGTGAAAATGAATTTCTGAGTGAAATCAAGTATGATTCCGAGTGGAATCAATATGAATAGAGTTTCCTGAGTAAAAATGTTTACGAGTCCGAGTGAAAATAAGTTCCTGAGTGAATTAACTATGTTTTCCGATTGATATCAACTAGGAAGATGCTGTCCGAGTGAAAATATACTAGGAAATGTTCTCTGAGTGAAATTAGGTTGTTTACCGAGTGAAGAATTGTTCTATCAGAATAAAATACATTCAGTTAAGGTTGAATCCGATTGAAACTAAGCAAAACCGAGTTGTTATAGATGTAAAACCGGTCGGATTAACATAAAACAGAACCTGTTATCATTAAATCCATCTTCTATTCATAATTTTTCACTGGAAATCACACGGTACCCATGATTCTTAGTATTTTCAGTCCAATACAGTACATATCATTTCACAATTCATCACTGATTATATGCATTTAATAACAAATATATATATATATATATACAAATAATAACAATTAAGGCATTTAATTCACACAACACTGAATCTGTCCTGGAAAGGTGAGGAACAAGTTCCTTAACCTTTTCCTTCACTCGGTTTTCCCACAAAGCACCCAAGAATATACCCCCTTACCTTTATGGAGCTTCCTGGAGGAGAAGAAGAGGTTCCCTTTCACTGTCCTGCACGAATTCCGAGTGAAACAAAAGAGAAAAAAGAGAGAAAGTAACTTGTAGGAAGAAGAATGATGGAGGTGTGTTTCGTGTGTGTGTTCTCTAAGAGTCCTTGCGCTGGTTTAAATAAGGAGAGAGTAAGTGGAAAAACTAAATGGGGAACAGCTTTTGTGAGTGGGCTGCTAGTGGAGTGTTAATGGAGTGTCAGTGGAGATTTAAATAAGGAGATATGCTGAGTCAGTGCCCATTTTTGGCCGCCCACTAGCTATAATGCGCATGATTGAATTAAAATAATCATTAAAAGAATTGAAGTCAATACGCACAACTGACATTGAATACCGAGTGAAACTTCCACTCGGTTAATAACTATGCCGACTGGAATTCTTCTTCCGAGTCAACAAACACAAGGCTCGCTTGAGCGAGTCTTCAAGTCCTCGCTCAGAATTCCTTTGAAACCGACTCAGGTACTCGGTTTCTCACTCAGTAATATCTGTCCAGACCGAGTCCTCTCTTTCTCAGAGTTTTCACTCGGAAATCCGAGTCTTCATTCACTTGGTTCACTCGATTTAGGCCAACTTCTTCAACTATATTTCCAAATTAAGGTTTATTTAAGCCATTACCTCTCGGAACAAGACCTACACGTACGAGTCTCACTCGGTTTTTGGTCCAGTAGAGTATATCTCACTCGAAAATGGTTCAGCCTCTTACATTTCTCTCGGAATGGGCTCCCTCTACCATTTTCCACTCGGTTTCCTAAGCAAATACATACGAAACCATTCGGAATCCTTCCCAATTGATTCCATAACACATTCCAGTCGGTAGAAAGCATCAAATCAACATAAACATAATTATATATGCATTCGTTCACTCGGAATACTTCAATCGGAGGAGTTTCCTTCGGAAAAGGAGTATTTGGCAAGGTTTGACTCGGAAACGAGTCATTCCAGGGTGTTTTGACTCGGAATTTCACCCAGAAGTGGTTCTCTTGAACACACTTCACTCAGAATTGCCTCTCAGGTCAGGACTCCACTCGGTGGTAGCCCTCTCAGTCATGTTTTACTCGGAAAACATGACACTGACTCGGAATTCCCTCCTTCACTCGGAATTTTTAATCATTCACTCGGAATTCTTCTCTGTTACTCGGAACAGAGCCCTTTTCACTCGGTTTTTGCATAATTTCACTAATGTTCCATATAAATTCTATTATTATATGCAAAAAATGACATTTTTGAGATACTACAGACCATCAACAAGGTATATATTGACTTATTCTTGCTTACAAACCCTCCATAATTAAAAATTTACAAGGGTAAAACTGTTTCTAAAAAGAGGGATGTTACACGATGGTACCCTAAGTAACCACATAATGAACCATAGCACTATAAACAACGATACACGAGAAATGCTCAGTGAATCGTAGCACTATAAGTGGCAGTCTTAAAGGCAAATCGTAGTGCCTGGTGAATCATAGCGCCAATGCATATGATGTCATACGATGCAAACATGCATATGATGTGGATCTTGACGCACAATAATAACTGACATCATAACCTATTCTTTGCTAAACCACGTAAATTCTTAAATTAACAATCATCATCCATCACTTAACATTCATTATTTATAATAATAGTACAGAGCTAAACAATGCAATCAATAGATATCTTATGCTTCTTTCAAACAATACATCACATCACAAGTGAATTTAGCAAACATCATGATTCTACCACATATTTGATTACACATCTATATATGGTCAAGCATAATTCAACATCAATTGCAAGTTGGTACAAGCCAATTCAGTCACAAAGAAATTTTAACCAAATGACAACATTAGAATAGCAAGGTTTCAAGCTATAACATATTCTTTCATCACTAAACGATAATCAAAAGCATAACTACATACATAAGCAAGTAATTCTTGGTCAAACCCATAATCCTGGAATTAAATCCCTATTCATTATTCGATTAGTAATCCCTCTCATACGTTAAACCTACCTTACATCGATCCCGCATTATGGTTTATGCTTTCGACCACTAAAACGCTAATTTTCTCAACTCCTAAAAATTATTAAAAATCACAATTCACCGTTTTAGCAACCTATGACGTGTTAAGCATACATTTTGAGGTTTAATTTAAGAATCTGACATAGTTTCAAAAGGTACTGACTTACCGAAATGTTGTTCTGCTTGTCGATAACCTTCCTATATATTTTCGATACTCCTAAAGTTAACCGATTGCCTCCAAAATAATTTCCCAAAAGCTATTCTTCATTAAACACGTAGAAATCAACAACTACACATGATGGGGAATGACATAGATGCTGAATTATTTTGAAGAGCTTATGAACCTGTTACCTTACGACTTCCAAAACGTGTTTTACTTGGTTCAAAGATTTCTAGTTCTACCTTTGGCAACCATTCCAGCCCACGGTTCATCTAAGGAAGGAAAAATCAAGCTCTTGCATTATTAATGAGAACCCATGAGCTAGAAGAAAGAAAAACACAAAGAATCATGCATGCATATACCTTAAAGGACAACGGTAAAATTGATGGGCTAGATTTGAAAAGGGCAACACGGTGGGGAGGATAATGCTGATGGGAAGAAGAAATGAGTGGCACAGTGGTGAAGTTGAATTGATGAAGAAAAAGAAGAAGAAAATAAAATTCTGCCAAGGGAGAAAGGTACGTGCACGAGAGAATAGTATATTAGGAATTAGAATGAAATTTAGAATTTAGGTAATAATTATTTAGTTTAGTAACCAACCTAAATTAAATTTGTAGTCATTAAAATTAATTTACTCCCAATTAATAGAAATTAGATTTTTATCACCATTTTTAAAATTTAGGATGTTACAAATAGGCATTTGAAAAGAGTCGTTGAGATGAAGAGAGAATAGAGTTAATCTACTTGAAAAGCACATAAGGCCACTTGAAATGACTTGAATCAATCGGTGGTAGGTGCAACAAGGTGATCATTTGAAGTTTTAATACTTTTATATTTTTCCATATTTGTGAAGTAGTTTGTAAAAGATTTCATCCTTAGCCAAACTCTTTTGAAGGCTTCAAGAGAAATATGTCTTCATAGACACCTTGTTGCAATAGCTAGAAACTTCATTTGAACTTTAGAACCTTGACTTGAGATGACTTAGGACGATTCTTTATCTTTTTGATCTTGTGCATCTGAGAAAATATCTTTTTCAGATGATCATTAGTCTTCAAATAGTCATTAGTCAGCTTGTTTCTTTGGCTTTAGACAATGTTTCTATAAATAAAACTTGCATAGTCATGAAACATTAGATTTTCAAATAGTTTAGAGTTTCTATCATAAATCAAAGCAATTAAAGGCTTCATAAAACTTCACATGTTCTTTCTTAGAGTTAGCAATCATTTGGTTTTCCATGTTAGAAAAATAAAAATATATAACAAAAACATGTGAGTGTTTATATGGGCCAACTCAGTAAAAACCTAATTAACTATGGATTTTTTTAGCCAGACTAAAATAGACCCATTTTCAACATAGGTTCTTTTCATGAAGTTAGAACCCACCTATTTACAAACTGGTCCAACCCAATAGACCCAACCTATTTTGATAGTTCTAGCATTTAGAAGTAATGTAAAACATTTAAATTAAGTGACTTTGTTCCTTGAATGACATGTGTTCACTTAGGGGGTGTATGAATTAGATTTACTCGCTCCAAATCTATTTTAAAACCATAAATAAAGATTGAATTTCAATACCAATCTATTTTTATTTTTTAAAAATGGATTTGACCCAAGTCTATTTTTTTAGAAATAGATTTTATCCAAATCCATTTTTTGAAATTGGAATTATCCAAATCCAATTTTACAATGAGAATTTTAGTTAAATATATATACTTTTAAAAACTGGATTTTTTAGATAAATTTATATTTAAATTTGGATTTTAGTTAAATTTGGTTTTTTAGCTAAATCTTATTTTAAAAATAGAACTTTTAATAAAATCTGTCACACTAATTAATAAAAATACATAGGAAAATTTTTCAAAAATTTCATATCTGTCCTAGGATGGCCCCACATGACTCTATGGATCCCTAATAACATAGCCTAGGCTTGGGAGTTCCAAAATTACTTAAAGAAAATTTTTCAACATGCTAGTTCCCTGCGCACTACTCAGTAATTTGCGTCAAGTCAGAGCTACACAACTTCAATCGAGGTGAATCCAATTAGTACACCTTCACAACTCAATTACCAATAATTGTTATGAAGAATTTAAGGGTCAATTATGCCCCTAATGTGTTTGTATGTTGATACAGGTTTTGATAATGACACAACAAATAAAGAAACAAGATCAAACATATTATGGACAAATTAATTATGTTTGATGATGGAAAATTGATGAACTCCATAGAAATGATTCAAGGCTTTCATAGAGGTTTAAGACAAGTGAAAAATAATCATTAAAGTGCCTAGGGATCAAAGGAACCAAGTCATATGCAATGGAATATCAAACAGGGTGAAATAAAGCGTCAAAATTCATGTATCAGGTACATGAATCGATTCATACAGCAACCAATGGCCATATGAATCAATTCATATATTGGCAGGGGCTAGAAATTGCAAATTAATTAGAGGAATCGATTCATGGCACAAGAATGGCTTAAGGAATCGATTCATATGTTAACAGGCAAGGAAATTATGATTCAAAATGCAGGAATCGATTCACTCATGAAAGGAATCGATTCACATAGTATAATTGGCCAAGGGAATCAATTCACAGCTAGAAGAATCGATTCATTACCTTTGTAATCATGAAGGAATCGATTCACAGCCTTCAGGGAATCGATTCATGCACTGTGTCAGGGCCAAAAATAACGCTGGGAATCTATTCAAAAGGAAGATGAATTAATTCATGCAGAGACGGCCTTGTATCGCATTAACACTGACCATATTGCTCCAGCAGACAACGCTCCATGCTCCATGCTCCACCATGACAAAGGAAATTAAAAACGCAACAGAACCATGCTGCACCACATCGAAGGGAATTATCAATTCACAAAACCATGCTCTACTATGCAAAAGCTGAACCACTCCATGTTGCACCATGTCACGGATGAATTTTCAAATTGTATAAGCCATGCCGTTGGAGCCTATAAATAGAGAAGGAAGAGAGCTTACAAAAAACACACCAATGGAGAAGTAGTTCCTCTGTTCCTTTCTTCTTCCTATCTGCGTTGCAATTTCTCTTGGTTTATAATTTGTATATTTCTCCTTTAAGAATTATTTGAGAGTTAGAGAGAAAAATATTTGAGTGTTCTTAAATTTGCATATCCTCCCTGTGAGAGTTATTATTATTGTGTGAGAGCTTCAAGTTGTATATCTACTCTAGTAAGAGAGAAAAATCTTGTAAACCAAACACAAAACACTAAGGTTTCACTCTAGGTTGAGTGGTCACAAAGGTTGGGGTTTAACCTTTGGGTATTGAGAGATTGTGAGATTGGGTGGGTTGCCTGTTGCTTGTGAGAATTGGATTTTTGAGTGTGGGACACTAGGAAGCTGCAATTGCTCAAAGCTTATAATCTCAAATTCTCAATAGTGGAATCCTTCAAGTGGGTTGCTTGAAGGCGAGACGTACACCGGGGTGGTAGAACTCGTTATATCGGTTTGCAAATTCTCTCTTCCCTTAAACTCTATTATTATTATGTATTTAAATTGCATGCTAAAATATTTATATCTAATTGGTTTGTTAAAATTGCTTAAATTAAATCCTTGAATTAATTGACTTAAATCTTGTTGGATTTAATAAGTGAGTAAAATACTATTGTTAATAACTTGGCAAATTAATTATGCTTAATTAATTTGTTAGAAATTGTTTAAGTTAAATTTGTATTGGAATTAATTATTGCATGCCAAGTATTTCAAGAATTGCCTAAAATAATAACTTGCCTTGTTTATCAAAATCAATTCTTGAATATTGTACCTTCAACTCAAAGTATTTTAGTATGATATGTACTTCATAATTATTATCTCTTTTATATTGCATCATTTGTATATTACTAACCGTTTTCAAGGGGATTCCGCGCAAAAATTTGAAATACTCAATTCACCCCCCTCTTGAGTATTGAGGCCTTGGCTAACACCTAAGATTGCCTAATTTGTAAAATTGTGAAACCAACCCACCTA
Source organism: Clitoria ternatea (assembly GCA_037962975.1). NCBI lineage: Eukaryota > Viridiplantae > Streptophyta > Magnoliopsida > Fabales > Fabaceae > Clitoria > Clitoria ternatea. The sequence continues at coordinate 221,759,304 of CM075672.1, forward strand.
TAATTTCAACCTGAACACCCTGTAGTATTTTGGGCATAACTCGGGCTACAGACCTCTGATTGATGCGGTTCTAGTAGCAAAACGGTCGCGTCAAATATGACCATGAAAAAATTCTCTACAACTTTTGTGAAGGAAGAAAAAACTGAATTGGCTCTCGCTTAAGCGAAAATTGGCTCGTTCAGTGAGATTTTTGCTTAGGCTCTCGCTTGAGTGAAAAATCGACAGAAACAACACTTGTGAGGCTCGCTCAAGCGAAAATACTTATGCTTGAGTGAAATTTGACAAGAACTAACCATTTGACTCTTGCTTGAGCGTGGTTATCCTCACTTGAGCAAGATTTGCCCAGAAAACACCCCTCAAATCACTCACGGGCCTGCTCAAGCGAGAATTGGCTCGCTTGAGCAAAAATATCAATATTTTAACCTCCCAACCAACTTTTTTGCATCATATCTCACTCATTTGGCATCTAAATGACACCAAATTTTGACTCAAGCTATCTCTCACCATTTATGACCTGTAGCAATAAGCCACACTCCAAAATTCCTAAAAATAAGGGAGTTATGCATGAAAATATGTTTTGGCCAACTTAGGCCTTTAATATGCAACATGATCCATCAAATCCTAATGGAATCGGACCATTCCAATTCTCAGAAGTCCAAAACATCAAATATAACCTATTGGACCTATCGGGAGGTTCCACAACCTCCTGAATCTCATTTTGGCCTATCCAGTTCCTAATTATGCATGATTTTGCCAAAATAACATTTCATTCACCATTCTCAATGGCACTAACCCAATTCCATTAAACTCAATACCTCAAATGCAATGCAATATGTGTAATTCTCTGCCCATCATGTTCATTCAATCATAATATAAAATATACACAGTTCCTAGACATAATTAAACACAATTTCATCCTTCATACTTTACATTTCAATATAACTCATGTGCATAGGTATCAAACAGTACTAAAATCTCCAATAAAGTCATGAGCTATCTAGACAAACTATGTGCATGTATTTACAACATCCAAAATAAGCCGGCCAAGGCTTAGACACAAAAGCTATACAAGGTTCATATACATATATATATATATATACACAAATGAATCCATCCTAGGATTTAACCTTCACAAGCTTCACAAGCTATAAGTAATCATCCTCGTGATCTAGGTTCACTACAAAATAAGAATTGGTGCAGGGTGAGCATATATATATTAAATGACAAATACAAAACCGGATTCAACATTCCATAACTCATCTTAGTAATCCAGTTCATCAAACCAATATTGTCATTTAATCTATAAGATAAATACATATTATATCATTATATCATCATTATACAATATCAAACATTCTTAATAGTTATCTCAACTTCTCATGATTATAATGACGGCCCCGTAGCATTCAGTGTATGTCAATAGTTGTCCCACAGCATATCCACATCACAACGGCTGCCTTGCAGCTATAATGCAATGCATGTGGATCAATTTCTAATGATGGGATATCAAATTACAACAATATATCTTAGCTCCCAGCTGATCCGGCCATTTTAAAGGTAACAAACCACTTGCTCATTCTTGCAACACAATCACTCCCAGCGACAGCGGTAGTGTTACGGGCTAGCCTTGAGTCCCACTCAAAGGCCGCCTTGAGTCCTACTCAAGGACTTATGTGAAGTCCAAAGAAACCACCATAGGGTCTAAGCCCTCCCATCTGGGCTAGCATAGGCCCCCTGCAGTCTTGTAAACTTTCATATGCAATGTTATATATACACATCAATTATATCTCATTCACATCATCATTCGAGCTACTCTAGCTTGTCACTAACATCAAACACATGATATACCACACTATCACAATTCAGTCAAGCATAACAAGCATATTGAGTCATTTATCATCATCAATACGTCATAGCATTAATCACACAGGAACGATATTCATAATTAACCATCATATATTTACATCATATCATTTATTATCGCAATCTTATATTCAACCATAATAGGGGATAGTTACACAGTCAACACATACCAAAACTAACACATTCATATATATATCTATTCAAGTAAACATCAACTATCTCCTAATTCGTTCCTAACTCATGCATTTAAGATATATAATACTTTCCCTACCTGGAATTGATGATTCCTAAACTCAACCATGCTTGTCGAATATCCCAAATTTTGTTCTGGCTACTAATTCCTAACACCAACAATTCCTAAAATTAATAATGATTATTGTTAATACTCGATAATTTATAAGTCACATATATTGGAGCTAGAATAATCCATACGTAACAACTTCAGTAGGTTTTGACTTATCGAACAACGTCGATATGTTTTTGACGCTAAACCGCCGAAGCTCCAAAGCCGCAACGCATAATCAACGGTTCCAAACTAACACCTAGCCACAGTAACCATGAAATTAAAGCTCAATTTTCACAATATAGAACCAACAGAGCCATGGGTCATTCTGAACTTACCGAAAAATGACAAAACCCAAAATCCTACACCACAAAGCTGCCTACACATGTAAATAGGTTCCAAACAACTAAGAATCCGTAAAGTTGAAGAATTTTAGAAATGAAATAGGAGAGGCAGGCAAAAAACGAAAGTGAAATCCAAAGCTTACCTTAGCAATCAACAAAATCAGTGCTCCCCCTTAACTTTTATGGCTGCCATAAGAGAGAAAGGTGAAGGTGCAATCAAGTCCTTGCCTTAAATTGAGAAGAATTTAGGAAGAAGAAGATGGGAATGGATGGAGGTAAGTCACGGGAGAAGAAAAACTAAGGCACCAGTGTTTCCTTTCCTTGCATGCACGAAAGATTGAGCGGAAGTGAGGAGAGTGAAAATTGAAATTGGTTTAACATCTCATTAAGGGCAACATGGTCTTTTCATGCATTTGGTTAATTAAATCAATCAGGTAACTTCAGTTACTTGAAACCTACCCAGATTAATTCCAAAAATTAATTTAACCACCTCAAATTAATTAAACATGTTCCATTTAATAATTTGGTCACTAAAATTAACCAATAATTAAATTCAGGATGTTACAAAATCCAATTTTAAAACAAAAATTTTAACTCAAATCAAGTAACTAGTTAAATGAATCAAAATTAACGAGCAAAAAAAATAATAAGTGAAAACATGAATAAAAGATAAAAAAATATATTTAAACCTGCATCGTGATATATTAATTTATCGGTATATTGGTACGTTCGTGTAAGATACAATTCGCATTCATGCGATTTAGAACATAAAAATAGAGTTTTCATAAATGTAAATCATTACATCAATATGAGATATTATTGATGTGACATCCTCAATTAACTAGGACTAATTACCACATTGGAACGTCTTACTTAATTAAGGAGTCACCAATTATTTAAGAAAAATAGGAGTTTTTTTTATGATCATCGCATGTAGTTTAAACAGAAATCATTACATAGATCGATTCTTTGTCACAATAGTGTACTCAAAAGATACGGGGCTCGCAGGCTCCCAATAATAGTTACTACAAAATAACACATAATAAAAACGTCGAGATCTATAACGATCTTAACACAAGCAGAAGATATACACAATCAAAGCTCTCACTCCAACATCCTCTACTGCAGGTAGTCCAAGCCCTGCTCGTGCTCGCCTTGATCCTCCGCTGATGATCACATGAAAGGAAGACAACATACAACACGAAAAGGGTGAGTAAAAAGCTCTCAACCCATAATATCCACATGCAAGGGCAGCTTTAAATACTTATCAAACATATAGATAACAAACAAGGAAGAAAAGTATACACAACATACCTTATAATAATCGTAAAGCACTTTGAAATACACAAGGAATACGGAAAAACCAATGGGGTTAGTCAAACAATTATGGTATGCTATGCATGTGTTTGGTTTAATTGTTAGTCATCTTAATTTAATACCAATAGGCAATGGGGCCCAACTTCCACTTATCAACCTCACATATCAATAATCATGTGCACAACAATCCTACCTTATTCTACCTGCCTAACTAGAGCAGATAGATCTCTCCACGTTTTGGTTCTCACAAAAGGGTAAGGACCCGCAGTCCTATCATCATAATGGCCAATCATATTTCTACAAAACGGGCACTCCAGGTCCTGGTAACATTCACTCTGAGTCAAAGTATACTCGATTTGCCATGGGTTGTCCGGTCTCGGGCCCGAATCCGAACCATTAGACGCCTGCTCTAGTATACTCCCAAGACCTCCTACAGGGTCGAAACACTAACTGTTCCCCAGTGTACCCATCACTGTATGCTCTAGGGGATCACTCTACATCCCTCCTTACTCTAAATGAAATATGCAATATGCTTGTCTCATCACTAGGGTGCCTGAGTACTAGACGGAACCTTGTTTACTCGACGTATTTGTCCTTAAAGCGTGGAAAGTATACATGGTAAAATATTTTTGTGTAGTAGGCACCATGATCTAAGGTCTAATACTAGCCAAATTATTTGGCTTAGAAGTATCGAGGTTGTTTCCTAAGCAAGTCTTATAAGGAAATTTAAAATATCCAATTTATTTTCAAATCTATGCAAAATATTTAGGTACAATACGTTTATTAAACTTTTTGAGGAACAAAATTTCTCTAATTTATTTTGTTTCTTTATTAAAAAATATGAATTTAAAATTAGACATCACCTTTAAGAGAAAAGTAAGGACAAAACATATTTCTCATGATTTTTCAATTCTAAAAGATATTTTAAGTATAATTTATTTATTAAATTTTTAGAGAGTAAGATTCTTTAACTTATTTTGTTCCTGTGTTTAAAAGTATGGTCTAAAAATTAGGTATCACTTTTAAGAGAAAGATAAGAATAAACTATCATTTTTCAATTCGTTACCAATGTCGTTTCATCGTATTGACTTACAAAGAACGAATTAAATTGTTTTCAACTCTATAAAACATTAGGCAATATACTTTATTATCATAAAATATTTCTCCTAGTCCTATATTGAAAATAAAAGAAATCCTCTTTTCTAAAATTAAGGATATAAAGCGGTTAGTTTTCATTGTTTATCAAAACTTAGTTTTTGACTATTTTATCTATAAAATTCCGATTTGAGCGATTCTAAAGTCAAAGATGTTTAACTTTCAAAATACTAATTAAATACAGTATATTTAAATATTAATTCTGTCCAGAAACAGGCCCTACACGAAAATTTTGTAAAGTGTCAAAATTCGTCGTTCTAACGTTCGTAAAAACGCATTTAAGGACAAATCACGCGTCGGAAATTTTCCCAATCAATTTTCCTCATTTAGATATTTTTCTTATACTCGAAAATTCATCCCTCATACTACAAAATACTCATTCAAAATAGTTTTTCCAAATTCCTCCCTTTACTCACATAAACATGTTTCCTGTATTTTTATGTTGATGTAGGTTTTGATAATGACACAACAAATGGAGAAGTATCAAGGATGTTATCAAGCAATTAATTATGTTTGATGTGGAAGTTAAATTGGTTGATGTTTAATTTTGATGAACAATCAAGGACTTATGTTAAAGGCATTTAAAGAAGCTTAACACAAGTACAAATGATCAACAAAATGCCTAAGGTTCCAAAAGAAGAAAGCCATATGTAATTACATGACAAAAGGATGCAACAAATGGAGTAACAGCATGATGAATCGATTCACCAATACCCCTGAATCGATTCATGCGTTTGGACAGCCCCAAGATATGAAAAATAAATGGTTGAATCGATTCCCACCTCTATTGAATCGATTCATGCGTTATAAAATGTGCAGAATGTTTGTTTTTATTGATTGAATCGATTCATCCTTAACAAGAATCGATTCATACGTTTATTTTGCCCAGGGATTCCAACTTTGATTGAATGAATCGATTCATATAGCATTAGAATCGATTCTTGTAGCTGTCAGGGGCCAAAATGCACGCTGGAATCATTTAATTCTTGAAGAGAATTATTCAAAATTCTAAAGGAGACATTGTGCAACATGGTTGGAAAGTTCAAGGCAATGCTTCACACTTTGTTCCTCTCCACATGCATGTGTCACATTGGAAACACAATTTAATTTGAATTAAATCAAACATGCACATGCCATGTTCTTCTTGGAGACATTAAAAGCTCATTGGAATTGCAATGCCATTTTGAATGGAGACACACATGTTCCAAGTTCAAGCTCCCAAGGAATTTAATATTGCAACATGCCATACCATTGGAGCCTATAAATAGAGAAGGAGTTGAAGGCAAAACTTACACCAAGCAATTGAAGCATTTCCATTTGCTTACTTCTTCCTCCTTGCTTCATTCTCTTCTACTCATTCTCTCTTGTTCTATATTGGCATATTCTCTTAGTGAGTTATTTAAGAGTTAGAGAGAAAGTAATTTGTGAGCTAAATTTGTATATCCTCTCTTTGAGAGTTATTTTTGTATGAGCTTTAAGTTGTGTATCCACTCTATTGGAGAGATATCATTGTAACCATCAAACACCAAAATTCCTAGAGATTAAGGTTGGGGTTCAACCTTGGATATTGAGAGATTGTGAGATTGGGTGGGTTGCCCTTTGCTTGTGAGGATTGGGTTCTTGAGTGTGGGACACTAGGAGACAATTGCTCAAAGCTTGTAATCTCAAATTCTCAATAGTGGAAATCCTTCAAGTGGGTTGCTTGAAGGCGAGACGTACACCGGTGTGGTGGAACTCGTTATATCGGTTTGCAAATTCTCCCTTCCCTTAAACTCTTTATTATTGTGAACTTAATTTGCATGCCTAAATACTTATATCAAATTGGTTTAGTAAAATTGAATCCTTGAATCAATTGACTTAAACATTGTTGGATTTAATTATTGAGGAAGAAGAATATTGGTGTTAACAAATTAGTAAACTATCATGCTTAATTAATTTGAGTTGTTGAAGTTATACTTATATTGAAATTAATTATAGCATGCTAAGAACTTCAAGAATTGTCTAAGCCAATAACTTGCTTTGTTCATCAAATCAATTCTTGAATATAGTCCATTCAACTCAATATGTTTTAGTATGAAATGTGCTTCATAATTGTTACATCCTTTATATTGCATCATTTGTGTATTACTAACCGATTTGAAAGGAATTCCGCGCGAAAATTTGAAATACTCAATTCACCCCCCCTCTTGAGTATCGAGGCCTTGGCTAACAATTGGTATCAGAGCTTGACTCTTGGAAGATCAAGCTTAACCGCTTCAAGAGATCAAGATGGCCTCTACTTCTTATGATGCATTTCCACAAGGTGAAATAATAAATAGACCACCAATCTTCAATGGTAAAGACTTTGTTATTTGGAAAGAAAGGTTGAAAATCTTTATCCAAGCCTATGACCTCAAGGTATGGAATGCTATTCAATTTGGTCCTTTCATTCCCAAATACATTGTTGATAATATAGAATGTATGAAGCCCATGAACTTATGGACTAAAGAAGAAGAAAGAAAGGTACAATTTAATTTAAGAGCTAAAATTCTTATCACATTAGCATTAGAACCTAATGATGTTTCTAGAGTTATTACTTGTAACAATGCTAAAGAAATGTGGGAAACTCTTGAAACAATTTATGGAAATACTAATGGTGATAAAGATGCAAGAATTAGTACTCTTTCTAGTCAAGATGAAGAATTCGAAAGAAGCATTGAAAAAGAGACCAACGAGAAGGAAGAAGAAATTGCATGCCTAATGACAAAGCACTCTCAAGATGATGAGGTATGCTCTTTAAATGCTTTTAGTGATGATAGTGATGATGAAATTGATAAAGATGAATTGCTAGAAGCTTTTAAAGAATTGCATGAAAAATTTGTCTTGTTATCAAAGAAATATGCATGCTCAAAACAAACCATTTTGAAGCTTGAAAATGAATTGCATAATGTGCACATTGAAAAGGAAACTCTTAGAATTCAAAATGATGAATTAGAAGCTTCAAATGTATCTCTTAGGACTTGTAATGGAAATGATGATTGTATTGATAAATGTATGCTTCTTGAAAATGAGAATAAAGAATTAAAAGAAGCACTTAGTAAGCTTACAAGTAGTGAAAAGATTCTAAGTGTACCTCTTGAAGATCAAAAGCATACACTTGATAGAAGAAAAATAGTTCATTACAAGAATCCTCTTGCTTCCTACAAAGAAAAATCCAAATCCTCTCTAAGATGCACAAACCATGAAAGAAAAGGAAACTCTATGATTAATTGTTTTAAAAGGAAGCACATAGAACATAATAGGAACCATTATAAATCTACTATGAATTATTCTTTGGATGTAACTTGCTTTTATTGTGGAAATTATGGTCATATATCTTCTAATTGCTTTATAAAGAAATCCCGTCAAAAATGCATGAGAAAGGTATGGATTCCAAAAATAACTTTGAAATCTTAGACTAACAAGAAAGGACCCAACTTTTAAAGGGTACCATAAAACTTGACATTGTGTAGGAACACTTTAAATCGGCAATCTCTTATTGACGAATGACCAAAGAATCAAGATTCACAATCTTTACCTAAAAGAACAAGGGATGAAAAGGATAAGAACGTAAGGCTTTACACAACTACAAGGTACGATCGGATCCTTACTCTAGTTAGTCAAATATCATGCTTGCTATGTGTTTTGTATGCTTGATTATGTTGAAACATCTATAGACTTGATTGATAATTTATTGAGAATTTTTAAAAATGTCTAAATAATTCTATACTTGTTCATAATGAATTTTGATGTGTGAAAATCAAACTTTGATTTGATATGGTTGAACATGAAAGGTGTTTTGAAATGGATAATTAAATAATTGAAATCTTAGGGTCAATGATGTGTATGCATGACTTTGATTTAAATGATTGGTATAAAGTTTGATGAATAATTGCTTGGATAATATGTTTGATTCTATGAAAAACTTAAGATATATTTATCCATGTATGTTAGAAAGGATTGAAACATCAAAGTGTCGAAATGTTAAATCGTGATGCTTAGATTCAAAATGATGCATGAACTCTTGATGAATAAATTTGGATGATGTATGCATTATGAATCCTTGATAATGTATGAATTCTTAATGACATGAACTTTTGATTGAATATGAATTATTGATGATATTGAACAAGAAATATGTTGGTTAGCTAGTGGTATCTAAACAACAAACATCTTCCTTTAACAATGGTTTCAATTGAATTAGTAAGGGGAAGATATCATGGGGACATATTCTTGATTATATACTTGTCAATATGCTTTGATGATAAATACATATGTTATGACAAGTTGATTATGACAAACTTTAAAGTTGCTTTGAGTTAGAACTATGTTGTGCTTACATGTTTTACAAAGTTGACAATCTTAGGCAAAATTTTTCTATGCAATTATATGTTGGTTTTGATAATGCCTAAGGAGAAAGTATGTATGCTCTATGCCTAGACTTTAATTTCATGACTAGTAATATGACAATGCATGATTTTGATGACATGCAAATGACAATGCATGATATGTGACAATACATGGTATATTAAGAGAAAATGCATTATAATACATGACATGACCTTCCTTGATACACCATGCTTGAGCAAATTGGCATCTATCTTGAGTGACATATATGTTTGATGATGCTTGATCTTGAATATGAAAAGAAATTTGAATATATGCATCGTTGAAATTGAAAAGAGTTTTTGAACAAATATTATGAAGAATGATGTATGCTTGAAATGTCAACAATTTGTGATAATATGCTTAAATGTTTATAATTGATATCTAGAGCTCAATTTGGCAAATCCACCTAGTGATATCATGACTAGATACTAGCAACAAATGGCATGGACAATGAATAAGAAATAAATGGTGTTGATCAAGAAAAGAATGTTTGACATAAAAGGGTCATAAAATTGGCATGTGTTACAAATGCATGAGTAAGCCAACATGTTGTATTAATCATTCCATCATTTCTATGATACCTATATTTGAGTGCATATTGTTGAAAATTCTTCTATGATTACCACTTTGATTAATGATTGATTAGTGAATTTTATATACATTTGGTATCTAACTCTTGAGTGGTATCTATTCATATTATGACTTCTATTCATTGCATAAGTGGTATCTATTAAAAGGTGATGAAGTGCTTAAGAAATAAACAAATGGTATCAAACTTGCTAAATAAGGCCAACATGAACAATTGGTATCAATTAGCTTAAGAATTACATCAATTAGCTTAACAATTGGTATTCAATTATATGTGTTTGGTGCTTAACTTGATTGAAGTTAATAACAATTGGTATTCAATTTCAATTGGTATTCAATTACATGAGTTAATAACAATTGGTATTAGACTTGATCAAATTAGTGTAATTGGGTTCATAACAATTGGCATCATTTAGAGTTATTACTTATAACAATTGGTATCAAAATATTTGTGAAAGAGGGATAAAATATCAATTGGTATCTATTAAATGACTAAGGAGGAGATATATCTTGCATGATACATTATGATCTTTTAACAATTGGTATATCTTTCAAACAATTAGTATCTATTAAATGCATGACATGTATTCAACAATTGATATCAAACTTCATCAAATTGATTTCATATGTTAATAAGTGGTATATGTTTTTACAAGTGACATCAATTACACTAGTAAGGGGGAGCACACACATATGTATAATGATTATCCTTGATTTCACCTCCTTATAATTATGATCGTGGTACTTATGCTTACAATCTTGTTTCTATTTCTCCTATATGCTTAATTGGAAAATTATTCTTGTGCATTTAGTAATGCCAAAAAGGGAGACGGACATAAAGGAATTAGGAATTTTAGAAATTGCTTAAATTGGCTTATCTTTTGTCACATTCACTTACACTTTGAATATAATTTTTTGAAAATCTTGTACTTAAAGATTTTTACTTATTTCTTTCATAAAGTTTTCATTTCTTTGAACATAGTGCTTTACTTTGTGATATAAATACAATTTTTTTTAAGGTAAATACATACTCACACTTTCAATAATGAATGCATATATCTCTAAGTGGTATATATTTTTGATATTCTTGATGATATCAAGGAGAAAACTATGTGCTTAGTTAAAATGATGATGTACTTATTTGAAATGATATGTATGCTTATTAGGAAAGAATCATGTGACGCTTACCATACTTAAAAGCAATATCAATTACATGATTGAAAATGAGTTAGCAATCAATTATATGCTTACTTGATGAATGAACTATGTGATTGATTAGTGACTCTAAATGCATCAAATTGACATATATCCTTGATCATGTTATGAGTTTTTCTTGCTCTAAATCTCTCTTATTCGATTACATGAGTTTATATCTTGATGGCATAGAATACAATCAAGATGATGATCTTTTTGATGATGCCAAAGGGGGAGAGAATTAGTGAAAGGATTAGTAAAAAGGATAAAATGTTATTGATGCCAAAAAGAGGAGAATTACTATGACTAATGTTTTATCATAAGGAAAGTTTTTGATGATGCCAAAGGGGAAGAAAATTATAGGAAGATATATATACACCCTAAATGGAATAAAGTCTTTTACAAAGGGGGAGAGATATAAAGAGAGAAATATATAAGAAAAGGGGAGAAAATATACACTACCACTATGCTCTAAAAATTAGATGAACTATTTTGTGATATCTATTGTATGATTGGTATATATTGTATGATTAAGGGGGAGATGATTAAGAGAAAGAGAACATATATTAAAAAGGAGAGACCTTATTAAAGGGGAGAGACCTTTTATCCTTAATATTCTCTTCTTAACTTGTGCCTATGATTTCATCAACAATTGGTATCAAATTGTATATGATAGGGGGAGTCTTTCTTGCAATATATATGAATTGTTATGATACTAACACCCCAAGAGACAAGCATTTGTTGTCATCATCAAAAAGGGGGAGAATGTATTTTTATGTTGATGTAGGTTTTGATAATGACACAACAAATGGAGAAGTATCAAGGATGTTATCAAGCAATTAATTATGTTTGATGTGGAAGTTAAATTGGTTGATGTTTAATTTTGATGAACAATCAAGGACTTATGTTAAAGGCATTTAAAGAAGCTTAACACAAGTACAAATGATCAACAAAATGCCTAAGGTTCCAAAAGAAGAAAGCCATATGTAATTACATGACAAAAGGATGCAACAAATGGAGTAACAGCATGATGAATCGATTCACCAATACCCCTGAATCGATTCATGCGTTTGGACAGCCCCAAGATATGAAAAATAAATGGTTGAATCGATTCCCACCTCTATTGAATCGATTCATGCGTTATAAAATGTGCAGAATGTTTGTTTTTATTGATTGAATCGATTCATCCTTAACAAGAATCGATTCATACGTTTATTTTGCCCAGGGATTCCAACTTTGATTGAATGAATCGATTCATATAGCATTAGAATCGATTCTTGTAGCTGTCAGGGGCCAAAATGCACGCTGGAATCATTTAATTCTTGAAGAGAATTATTCAAAATTCTAAAGGAGACATTGTGCAACATGGTTGGAAAGTTCAAGGCAATGCTTCACACTTTGTTCCTCTCCACATGCATGTGTCACATTGGAAACACAATTTAATTTGAATTAAATCAAACATGCACATGCCATGTTCTTCTTGGAGACATTAAAAGCTCATTGGAATTGCAATGCCATTTTGAATGGAGACACACATGTTCCAAGTTCAAGCTCCCAAGGAATTTAATATTGCAACATGCCATACCATTGGAGCCTATAAATAGAGAAGGAGTTGAAGGCAAAACTTACACCAAGCAATTGAAGCATTTCCATTTGCTTACTTCTTCCTCCTTGCTTCATTCTCTTCTACTCATTCTCTCTTGTTCTATATTGGCATATTCTCTTAGTGAGTTATTTAAGAGTTAGAGAGAAAGTAATTTGTGAGCTAAATTTGTATATCCTCTCTTTGAGAGTTATTTTTGTATGAGCTTTAAGTTGTGTATCCACTCTATTGGAGAGATATCATTGTAACCATCAAACACCAAAATTCCTAGAGATTAAGGTTGGGGTTCAACCTTGGATATTGAGAGATTGTGAGATTGGGTGGGTTGCCCTTTGCTTGTGAGGATTGGGTTCTTGAGTGTGGGACACTAGGAGACAATTGCTCAAAGCTTGTAATCTCAAATTCTCAATAGTGGAAATCCTTCAAGTGGGTTGCTTGAAGGCGAGACGTACACCGGTGTGGTGGAACTCGTTATATCGGTTTGCAAATTCTCCCTTCCCTTAAACTCTTTATTATTGTGAACTTAATTTGCATGCCTAAATACTTATATCAAATTGGTTTAGTAAAATTGAATCCTTGAATCAATTGACTTAAACATTGTTGGATTTAATTATTGAGGAAGAAGAATATTGGTGTTAACAAATTAGTAAACTATCATGCTTAATTAATTTGAGTTGTTGAAGTTATACTTATATTGAAATTAATTATAGCATGCTAAGAACTTCAAGAATTGTCTAAGCCAATAACTTGCTTTGTTCATCAAATCAATTCTTGAATATAGTCCATTCAACTCAATATGTTTTAGTATGAAATGTGCTTCATAATTGTTACATCCTTTATATTGCATCATTTGTGTATTACTAACCGATTTGAAAGGAATTCCGCGCGAAAATTTGAAATACTCAATTCACCCCCCCTCTTGAGTATCGAGGCCTTGGCTAACATTTCCATCGTTTCTTAAGTCACCGTTCGTGTCTAAACTTGGGTCCCTTTTTAATTCTTTCATTAATTATCACATTTACCAAAACTTTTATCATCAAATATAGTACCAAACATTCATAATACAACAGCTCTCATGTCTAAAGATTTTATCAAAAATAAACTTTAAACGTTCCTAAATATTATTTTTCCGAATTTAAAACACATCACGTAATTACCATAAAAATAACCTAAACGTTTCCTTATTTTTAATGAAATTCCAGAATTTAATATATGTTTAAAAACTCATTTTTAACACAAGAAATTCAAGGGTCAAACCATACAAACAAATCTCAAGTGTTAATTCATTTTAAGTGAGTTTCTGTTAGGATCTATTAACGATAAATCTTTTAGCTAACCATGAAAAATTTCCAGCAGAAATAATAATTCATTCTTAGTTATAAAAACTTATTTTAAAATATTTTAGATCTTCAAAAATATTATCAATACCACAAGCCACAAATTTAAACTAAAAACACACATTGAACAAGTATATCACATGCACATATTCACAACAAAAATTTTGCAGCAATAAAAATGCACAAGTTAGTACTTCATAATTAAACTTTAAAATTTTAAAGAACTTAATAAAATAATGGTGTAGCCATGCTACCACTTAAAGATCTCACTTTTTCAAAGAATTTTCAAGATTAAAACTATAAAAACAAGGATCTTTAAGAGAGTATCAAGGTATAAATGCTATGGAACATTTATACCTCACCATGCATGTGACATTTTATGAATTTTAAATGAGCCAGTTACTCCCCCCTTGCCACAAAATTTTGATCCTCTAAGAAAGATGACAAGGACTTCAAGACTTGCTCCTAGACCTTCATGGTTTGCTTCATCAAGGAGAAGGAAAATAGAGGCTTGGAGGGTGATGGATCATGTGAATATGATGGTGAAAAGAGGAAGAAAATGTTGTTGTTTGGTGGAAATTTAAGAAGAAGGTTTACTGATTGGAAAGTGGTATCTTGTATTTTGTAAGTTAAGAAGGGTGGTGTGGTGGTTTAGGTTAGATGATGATGAGTAGATGATGATATTTTAGATGAAGAGGTATGAGAAAATAGGAGAGTATGCTGCTGGAAATTTTCTTGACTTAAGAGAGAATGAAGAAGAACAAAAGAGAAAACAAGAGTAGTCTTTTGGAAAGATGAAAATTTACATGCAATGCCTTGTTCACTAAGGGGTTCCACAGTTATGAGTTAGTGGGAGAGGTGTCACCATGCCTTTATGCACTTGATAGGTGTCACCTTTAGCTTGTAGAGTGGTGAAGAAGGACTTGCATGGCTTAGGCAAGTGGCAAGGCGGTGGTGCAACATGATTGGTCAATTGCTCATGCAAAACTGATGTGTCAAGTACAGGGGTAGTCTCTTGCTCATGAATTTAAGGGCCTTTCTGGGCCAATTTGGAAATGGGTTAAACATAAAAGTTTTAGATCTTTTTGTTATCTTTAATTTGGTATATGGCACAAAAGTTTTTGTTAAGGAATGAGGGAGTTATGGCCCAAATATGAAAGTAGTGCAGGGTTGTAATGGGTTTATGTTCTTTGCAAAGATTATTTTTCTAGGCCAATTTGGTAAGGATTTGGGCTTCGTGTCCTTCATTAAAGTTGTAGATAATTGAGTTAAGAAAATTTTGGCAAAATAATTGTTTGATTTTATGGTTATACGAGGGAGAAACACGAAAAATATTGAACATAGTGCAACCAGCCATTGGAAAAACATGAATCGGTATGGTATTTTAATTTCTGGGATTCATGGGGTAAGAATTGCCTCTTGTGGTCAACATCAAAGTTGTAGATAAATTTGATATGGAGATTTTGGGATAAGAACAACTCGAATCCAATAATAGGAGAGGAAATTACGCCCAAAATACATACAGATGCGCATTTTGGCTTACCCGGGTAACTCAAAATTAAAGTTTTTGGGCTTGGGTGGTTGAAAATGAGCATCGGGTCTTTCGTAAAAATCGTTAGGAATAATATGAGGAACGTCTTAGGATAAAAATCATTGACTCAAGTCCCTCAGACAATTTCTTGGTCAAGACTATGGGAGTTACACAGTTTAAATAACTTAATCAAAACACTTTTGAACTGGTCTGAACCGGGGTCTAGGATCCGGTGTGGGACCAGCCATAAAAGTATAGATGTTTTAGGGTTTGTACACCGGTACAGTGGGTATCCGGTATTGTAATCCGGCCTCTCAGTGGGAGAAACTGGTCTTGTTGTCCTGGAGATCCTTCACACCAGAGTTTCGCGTTGAAGGGGGGCGAAAGGTGGTGTCACCTGCGAAGATTCTCCGACGCTCAAGTTAGAAGAGTGTACGAAACTCAATGAATGCTCAAGCAATGCAATAGTAAAGATGTAAGATAGAACAACGTAACCTTGCATGTATATTGGAATCTGCTATTTATAGTTGGTCGTGGAAAATGAATCGTCGGATGCAGGTGGGCCCATAGGTTCTGATAACGTGTATAGAGTGTCAATCAGAGTGACTCAGTATTTAGAGTGTGGCAGGGGGTAGGTCAATTATCAGTGTATGATTCTGACACAGGGATGGAAGATAATCTCCTTTTTCGTACGCCACGTCTGCCATCGTACCTACTACTTTAGATGAGTGACAGTGACACATTCCGCTGTGCAGCATATCCAAGCTGATAAGTTATAACCCCCTTTATCTCATTATGACACTGTAGTGAACGGTTATATGGGACAGGGAAGTGAGGACGGATGAAGTATCCAGATAGGTGAGAGCGGCATGTATGAGACCGGATAACCGGTGTGAGAATACTGCCTGTGATACCGGTCGTCCCTCTAAATTGTCATGCTGATGTCACCAATTATGGGCCAGTATCTAGACCGGATCATTTGTCCCCTAGCTTGTATGAGGGACTGTTAAGTTGCTCATATGAGCTATACAGTCTTCGAGAGGTCTGGATGCCAGTAAAACACTCCAAAAGTATCCTTTAAAACTCTGGCCAATTACGTGTTGGTTTTCTGCCAGCGCGTCCATTTTGTAGATTATGTGTCCGCCCTATTAATGCCCTTACAGCGGATTCGGATAGAGATTTGCAACGAGGGAAATCCCAAGAGTTTTTGGAAATCATAACTCTTGGTATTCGAAAGAGTGGTTGGGATGCATTTAATGCGTCTAAAATGATTGGACATTAAATGCCCATTTTTAAGCACAAGCCATCATTATTCAAAAACATAACTGTCACTTAGGCTCATTGGGCCTGGACCCTGACTCCCACGGGCCTGTTCCATTTGAAAATTTACATGAAGAGTCGTAATTTCGCGCCTCAGACCATGAAACGATGGAGTCGTTTAAACCCAAAGAGTTACATTTTGAGGCATATGACATGGCTCTTATATGATCACTGTGGCCCTTCGTTACCTATAAAAGGAGAACTTAGCAATTTTCGGGACCTGCTTCTGCCTTTTAGCTTAGTGAACCTCTGCTGAAATTTCGAAGGTACTGTTGCTGCTCTTTCTTTTCGTGAAGCTCTTCCTTCCATAATCCTTTTTTTAGGTAACCTCTTGAACTCTTGCCTTCATATTATTTTTGGTTGTTTCACTTCAACCATGCGCCCTAGGCCAGGTAGCGTTGGTACCTCGAACAGGGGGAATTTGATTTCTCGAGCCCCCTCTAGCCATCGTGGTGGGAGGATTCCTGTGAATCTTCCTGTGGCTGGGCCTCGTCGCTCAGAGAGGTTTGAAACTTCCTCCTCACGAGCGCCAATGGTTAGGCGTCGTACTGAGGGTTCCTTTGACTCGAGGGCTACCAGCCGCTCTGACAGCGGGTCAAATGTTGAAGGTTACCTCTCTGACGATGTTGCCTTTTATCACAGTACAGAGGTGTTTCAACACGCATCAAGCGTTATAGAGATTCCTGGGTCTGGCCAGATATTGATCTTGAGGACTGCAGAAGGGTGTGTTAACGTTGTGTCACACCGGCTGAACTGGGAAAGGTTGAATAGGGAGAAACCGTACTGCTGGGTCGAAGAAGAATTTTTGGACATTCCTTCACATCACGCCAGAGAGGACGGTAATCCGGTTAAGCTTCGATGCAGGATCTACTCTGAAGAGAAATACAAGGGCTGTTTTCTCATCCTTGCACCCCAGCCTATGGAGCGAGTTTGCCATCGAGTTCCAGATGAGAGGTCGGTTTACATGTACGACTTCGTATTCTAGAACTTAGGAGTCCGTTTTCCTATGACGGAATTCCAAATGGCCGTTCTCTGTTTCCTCGACTGTGCCCCTACACAACTACATCCCAATGGCTGGGGCTTGGTGCGTGCTCTCGAAATTCTTGGGGAGCATTTCAACTTCACAGCCACTGTGGCAAAACTTTTCTATTACTGCCAAGTGGTCCGCCGTGCCAATAAGAAAGGCGGCCTTGGGTTCATAACGCTCCGTTGTGACTCAAGGACAATCAACTTCAAATCTTATACTGAATCCGTGAAGATCGACGGACGCTCTTTCAAGCATTACTACACGCGGATTCGTGTACAAGCAAATGGGCTGGTCTTCTGGCTCAACAAGGAGGGATTTATAAAATTCCCCACCAGCTGGACTCACGAACATTTCCTGCTGCTGAGTCGTGCTTACTATACTGAGGAATGCAAACTTTCTCCTCACTCAGTGGAAGTGTTAAGTGCCATGCAGTCGGCCTCAAAGGCCCTCAAGGGATTCTCATTCAGGCTTCTTCTGGGGAGTGTCGAAGTTTGAAATAGTTACCTCCATAATAATCATTCTTTAACTGCGTTATATTACATATTCATTCTATATTTACTGCTTTCCCTTCAATGTTTAACTCAATTTCCTACCTTACAGAGCAAATCGAGAAGGTTTCCTCCGAAATGCTGTCCTTGAAGTCAATGCTAGCAGATGATGATTCCTCTTTCGAGGATAATGAAATCCAAGCCAAGAGGAACTCCTTCAGAGCTGCAGCTCCTACCATCCCCCTTACATCCGCTGTGGAGGACGACGTCCCCCTTCTTGAAGAAAAGGAACGCGAGGAGAAAACTCAAGCTGAGGGAAAAGATCAGGAGGAGCTCGCGCCTGAGAAGAAAAAGAAGAAAAAGAGGGTCCTGATCAAGGCATTAGACAAGGAAAAATCTTCTGCTGACGACTCTTCAAGAAAACGCCAAAAAACTCTAGAAGAGTCTGGTCTGAAAAAAGACAAGGGGAAAAAACCTGTCTTCTCTTCCTCTGCCCCTCCTTTACACATCGATTCAGAAACAGGGTTGGAGAGCTTACCTCCCCCTGCTAGCTCTCCTCCAAAGGAATCTTTCCTCTCTCCCTATCTTTGGTTTCAGGGGTCCATGCCCCCCACCCTTCCTAAGGCAAGGTACTGCCTCCGTCCTTCTCTCGAGGCTGCAGAAGTTCGAGGTGCATGCAGGGCCGGACGTTGGCAATTGGATGAACTTTCCGGTTTGCTGGAGTCCCTCAACGACAAAGCAGATTATATGGAATAAGTTGAAAAGCTTGAGGCCGAAATCGTTGTGAAGGAAGCCTGGACGGCCAAACAAGCTGAAACTGCCAGGGGGGTTGAATCAGAGTTGAAAAATGCTAAAGAGCTGTTAGAGAAGAAGACCGGAGAAATAAGTCAGCTCCATTTTACCAATAAATCATTGGAGCGGCAAGTGTTTGAACTTCAACAGTAAAACAAATCCATTCCCCTCCTGGAGGAAGAACTCCAACTCGAGAAGAAGAAGTCCGCTAAATTGAGTGAAGATCTTTCAACAGCGGAGGCCGGTCACGCCAAAAGCCTGGGAGAATGGGAGGCCCTTAAGAAGGAGTTGCAAACTCAAATTGAAGAGCTGAAGAAGGGGAATGCAGCCACTGGGTCGTTGAAGGACGAGGCCACTAAACTTCAAAGGAAGTTAGCTACCTCCAAAGCTAAGGCTGCCAAAGCTTTAGAAATATGCAAGAAAGTGGCCTACGAGTCCTTCACCCTAGCTCTTCGTCAAGTTTATTATCATAATCCTGATGTGAAACTCAATTTGTATGGGTTAGATCCGTTCTACGAGTTTCACGGAAGGAAACTTGTTATGGTAAAGAGAGACGGCTCGTATGTAGATCCTCCAGACTCTCTTTATGAATTGCCTCCCCTTCCGGAGGGTCAGAGCATAGGACCACCACCTGAAAATATTAATCTGGAAGATGCCCAAGCTGGCTAAGAGATCAAAGCTGAGGGACATCAAGGTGAGGAAACCAAGGAGGGAGAGACAAGCATGCCCATAATGAAGACTTAGACACCTGTTCCTTAATTTTGTATATTTATTAAATAGCTGTGTACTGGGATCAGCTCCAGTTTCCTTAAACTCGTGTAGACCATTTTTTCTTCTAGTAAATGAAATTTCCCTTCAGTTTATCTTTATCTTTGGCGAAAAATGTACGCTTGTTACATAACTTGTAGGTATATGCTATGTTTTCATCTCCGCAGTACTTGTCAATTGTTGGATGTTGTCCCCAAGCGTAGTTAAGAGAATCCGAGTGAATGTTCAACTCTGAGTGAGTGGTTCCGAGTAAACTTTGACTCTATGTGAATGATTCCGAGTGAGGCCAATTCTGGCCTTGTTACATAGGAATTTCCTTTACATAGAGACTCGTCGTGCCATTTGGTGAAGATATGTTATCCGAGTCTTCTATTTCTTTGGTTCTGAGGGCTTGTGCCCGAGCTTATCTTAAAGAAAACCGAGTGATACTTCCGGGTGGAAAATTTCTGAGTGGTACCTCCGGGTGGAAGATTTTCGAGTGGTATGATACCGAAAAAAGTATTTCCGACCCATGTGTGGCATAGCACCGAGTGAATCATTTTTGATCCCCGCATTTGGTTTAATCATACTAACCATACTCGGAGTTTGGTGTAGTCCTACAATCCGAGTCTTTATTCGGGTTGAAAGTTTCTGAGTATAACTTTCCTGAGTGGGATATCTCTGAGTGTAACATCTCTGCGTGGGATAGAGCTGAGTGAGACATGTCCAAACAAGATAGTACCGAGTAAAACATTTCTAAGCGGAATAACACCGAGTGAGATAACTCCGATTCCTACGTAATACGACACCGGATGAAGCATGCCTGAATGGGTCATTTCCAAGGGAAGTACTTCTAACAGAGAAAAGTTTTGACGTCGAAATGGCTATGTTTCGGATAGAGATATTTTCGAGTGAATAATTCCCAAAAATGACTTCGCAGAAAGGACTCCCGGGGAACTTACTCTTGAGCGAATTCGATTAATGACGATGACGATTATTCGGTCAAACCTATTAGCTGTGCTCGGAGTTTGGTTTAATCCTACAATCCGAGCCTTCGACTGGGGTTCGGTTTGATCCTACAACCCATTTCTTCAATGGCGTTCGGTTTAATCCTACTAACCACACTTGGGGTTCGGTTTAATCCTACAACCCAAGTCTTCAAATGGTGTTCAGCCAAACTTACTAACCATACCCAGAGTTCGGTTTAATCCTACAATCTGGGCCTTCAAATGGGGTTCGGTTTAATCCTACTAACCACACTTGGGGTTTGGTTTAATCCTACAACCCAAGTCTTCAAACGGTGTTCAGCCAAACTTACTAACCGTACCCAGAGTTTGGTTTAATCCTATAATCTGGGCCTTCAAATGGGGTTTGGTTTAATCCTACTAACCACACTTGGGGTTTGGTTTAATCCTACAACGCAAGTCTTCAAACGGTGTTCAGCCAAACTTACTAACCGTACCTAGAGTTCGGTTTAATCCTACAATCTGGGCCTTCAAATGGGGTTCGGTTTAATCCTACAACCTATTTCACCCCTCGAGGAGTTACATCGTCAATGCACAGAATATGTGATTGAGATCATCCGTCCTGGGGGGTCTTTATACGTGACAGCCTATGGCTATAAATCATAACATACAAAGGGAAAAGTGAGAGTGATAGAATCATGAAGTGCATTCTCATTAACTGAATGTATATTACAAAGGGAGCATAGTTGGGGTCATGCCTCATTAAAACCTTCTTGAGAAAACCCAATGGGAAAAAACTCAAGTGAGGAAAAAGAGTACATGCCGTCTTACCAACTAGCTGTAATAAATTCGTAAATTCTGGGTGTTTCATTTGTTATGGATTGGGGTTCCATCGAGCTTCTCTAGCCGGTATGATCCCTTTCCAGTCACCTCAGAAACTCTGTAAGGGCCTTCCCACGTTGGCGCCAGTTTTCCTTGATAAGCAAATTTATTCCCCACACTCACCTTCCTCAAAACCAGATCTCCAGTATTGAACGCTCTGTACTGCATACGCTTATTGTACTGGAGAGCTGCCCTCGCCTTTATTTCCTGGTCTCTAATAAAAGCTTCTTCTCTCAGCTCGTGGAGAACGTCCAGCTCTGATGCCAGATTGGCGTTATTGTCTTTAGCTGAAAAGTATTCCACTCGAGCCAATCTGGTCTGGAGCTCCACTGGGATCATCGCCTCGACCTCATAAGTTAACCGATATAGGGATTTGTTAGTGGAAGAATGTGGCGTGGTACGATATGCCCACAGAACATGGCATAGCTGATCGGTCCATCCTCCCTTTGCTTCACCAAGGCGCTTCTTCAACCCCTTTAGCACCTCTCGATTAGCTACTTCTGCTTGACCGTTTGTCTGGGAATGTTCAACAGATGAAAATATTTGGACTATCCCCAGTCCTTCAAGTAAATTTGTAAATTTCTTATCTGTGAACTGTGTACCGTTGTCAGTCACAATCCGCCCTTGGACGCCGAATCGTGCTATGATATTCTCATATACAAAACGCCTCATTCGCGCGGAGGTGATATGTACTACTAGCTCCGCCTCGATCCACTTGGTGAAGTAATCAACCCCCACGATCAAATATTTAATGCCTCCTGGAGCGGTAGGGAATGGACCTAGGATATCAAGGCCCCATTGGTAGAAAGGCCACGGCATAGCGGATGAAAAGAGTTCTTGGGCCGGTGTATGATGAAGATTAGAAAATCTCTGGCAAGCATCACATTTCTTCACAAAATCAACTGAGTCCTGCTTTATCGTGGGCCACCAATATCCAGCTCTGAGGACTTTTCTCATTAAGCTTCTGCCCCCAGCATGGTGCCCACACTGCCCCTCGTGTACCTCCTCCATTACTCCTTGTACTTCATTTTCTTTCAAACAAAGGAGATATGGGACTGAGAATCCTCTTCTGTATGAAACACCATCGACCATAGTGAAATATGGGAACTCCCTTTTCACTCTTCTTCTTTCTTTCTCATCAGTGGGAAACTGTCCGTCAGCCAGGTAACGGATGTAGGGGATAACCCAAGAATCCTTGTAAGGAATACTAGGTGATGTCAGCGTGCTTTGAACCACCGTCGTTGTGCTACCAGGCTGTTTTGTGCTTGTAAGTCTCGATAAGATGTCCGCTCTGGTATTCTCTTCTCTTGGCACATGCTTAAATTCCAGCACGTTGAATCTCCCCTTCAACTCGTTCACACAATTCAAGTACAATTGAAGTTGGGGCTCGCGGACCTGATATTCTCCCTGGATTTACGAAATCACTAGCTGTGGATCGCTGCATAATGTAACTTCTGATGCTCCGATTTCGATCGCCGCACGAAGGCTGGCCAAACATGCCTCATACTCAGCTTGATTGTTGGAGGTTTTGAAATTGAATCGGAGAGAAATCTCCAAGTGCACACCGTCATCGCTTTCCACTACAACACTGGCTCCACAACCTTTATTGTTTGAAGACCCATCAACATAAATGGTCCAATGTGCTCGAGGTGTGGCTGGATCCGACCCAGTCATTTCTACGACGAAATCAGCCAGGACTTGGGCTTTAATGGCTCCTCGAGGTTCGTAAGAAATTTCGAACTCAGATAGCTCAATCGACCACTTGATCATCCTTCCAGCGAGGTCCGGTTTACTAAGCATAGAACGGAGAGGCAAATCCGTTCTTACAAGTACTGGATGTGCATGAAAATACGGTCTCAACCGTCATGAAGCCCATACAACTGCCAGAGCGGCCTTCTCTATCTTCTGGTATCTGCCCTCTACTCCTTGAATGTCTTGCTAGTGAAGTACACTGGCCTCTGTCCTTCTGAAGTTTCTTTGACCAAAGCTACGCCCAAGGCTTCATCAGAAATTGCCAAATACAGGATGAGAGTTTCACCAGGGTCAGGCTTTACCAATATTGGTGGACTTGAGAGCACGGCCTTGAGCTGTTGGAAAGCGTGCTCTTGCTCTTCTCCCCACTCGAAGTTCTTGTGCTTCTTCAACGCCTTGTACAGAGGAAGGGACCTATGTGCCATTTTGGGCATGAACCGAGCTAGAGCGGCCACTTTTCCATTCAACGACTGTACCTCCCTTAAGCTCTTTGGGCTTTGCATATCTAGTATCGCTTGACATTTACCAGGGTTGGCTTCGATGCCCCGTTGGGTCAACATGAAACCTAAAAACTTCCCAGCTGGGACTGCAAAGGTGCATTTTAATGGGTTCAACCTCATGTTGTATTGTCGCAGCCAAGTGAATACTTGGCGCAAATCTTCCATGTGGTCACCCCCAGCGGGAGTCTTAGCTATAATATCATCAATATATACCTCCACCAACTTGGTGTGCATGCCTTCAAATACTTTATTGATCATGCGCTGGTAGGTAGCACCGGCGTTCTTCAATCCAAACGGCATGACGGTGTAGCAAAAAACACCACGGTCATTGACAAAAGCCGTCTTTTCTTGATCTTCCTCCCATATCGGAATTTGATTATACCCCGAATAAGCATCCATGAAACTGAGGTATTGATAACCAGATGAATCATCAACTATTCGATCGATGTTTGGGAGTGGATATGGATCCTTGGGGCAACATCAGTTAAGATCTACGTAATCTGTGCACATCCTCCACTTGCCATTGGCCTTCTGCACCATTACTATGTTGGAAAGCCAAGATGAGTAACGAATCTCCTTTATATAACCAGCTTTCAACAACTCTTCTGTTTGCTCACACGCTGTTTTCTGCTTCTCCGGTCCCAACCTTCTCTTCTTCTGGGCCACCGGTCTTGTCTATAGGTAAACAGCTAATTTGTGGCAACAGAAATCGGGGTCCATCCCAGGCATGTCCGCAGCAGTCCATGCGAAAAGGTCTTTAAACTCCTGTAAGAGAGCCAACAAACGCTGCTCCATGCTTGATTCTAGATTATCATTAATGTGCGTAACCATTTTTGGGGAATCCCCTAAGATGACGTCCCTGGAACCACCATCCGGTATGGGCTTTGAGGGGTTGAGAGGGTCAATCTTCAATTCCGCCCTGGGGTCTAAGTCAATCAAACTGACAGACCCAGTCGCTGTTCCTCCGTCATTCAGCTTCCTCTTCTTATTGAACGCTTCCAACTTAACCATATTGAGGCTCAGGTTGTAACAATACCTAGCCATCTCTTGATCACCGCGGAGGGAAGATACACAGTTGTCCTTGTCAATAAACTTGATCAGGAGATGTGGAGTTGACACGATTGCTTCCATCGCGTTCAGGGTAGGGCGGCCTATGATCCCGTTGTAAGGGGACTCCACATCAATCACTAGGATCCTAGATTTCACCGTTCTTGCTCCTGGCTCGCCTTCAAAGGAAATGAGGGTATCAAGATACCCTTTGGTGGGTTGCTTCGCCCCATTAAACGCTGTGAGTTCTTGCGTATACGGTTGTAAATCTGCATCATTAAAACTCATTCTTTTGAAACAGTTATAAAAAATTACATCGCAAGAACTTCCCTGATCGACGAGGATCCTCTTCACATCTTTGTTAGCTATAACAGCGATGATCACCACTGCATCATCTCCTCCTGGGATCGTTGGGCCGAAGTCATCATCAATGAATGACACCGTCGGTGTTGCTACACCATCTCTGAAAGGGCGGTTGTCTCTAGGTTTGCCCTGTACTGACAGGATCATTCGGTGGTGATTTTTCGTAGCTGTGATCGACGCTTCTCCTCCTGCAAACCCTCCAGCAATCATCTCGATCACTTCGCGCCTGCCTTGCCTTTGCTGTTGAGGCATACTGTCTTGCTGGGCTCCTCTAGCGATCACCACTCCCTTTTGTTTTTCTGCAACAGTAAACCTTCTGACTGGATTACGACTGTTATCACCCTCATCATCTGGGTCTCTTCCCCTCTTTTCCGTCCTGTCAGGCTCGTCTAGGGATTTTTCCTTGAACAAATATTGTTTCAGCTTTCCCTCTCTAATAAGGGTCTCTACAGTGTTTTTCAATGCTTTGCACTCATCTGTGTGATGACCCGCCTGTTCATGAAAAACACAATATTTACGTGGGTTCCCAAGTCTTTTCACTGGAGGTGGCTTCCTTATCCCATAGACACCGAGTGTTGGCCAACCAACTTCCCTCAAAATTTGGGAATGCTTTGCGTTCAGAGGGGCATAGTTACTGAAAGAGAAGACGCGTCTGTCTCGCTGATGAGGTCAAGTACTCGTAAAGTCTTCCCTGAAGGCATGCTTCTCTGGCCTTATCCTCTCCTTATCCCTCCGTGGTTGCTGGGAGGGTGCTGGTGGTTTCATTCTGGCTATTGTAGCCTCCAGATGCATCTCTATGCCAACATATTTGGAAGCTTTCCTTCGAAACTCCTCAAAGGTTGTTGGGGGGATTTTTGCCAAAGATAGGGCAAAAGCCGAACCGGGTTGCAAAGCCTCAACCACGATATGGAGCTGTATAGCCTCCGTGAGGTTAGGGACTAACGCAGCTTCCTTGTAGAATCTCTTCAAAAACTCCTTAAGAGTTTTATTCTCTCCCTGCCTTATCTGGGCCAAAGTGTGAGAAGTCTTTGGGATATCCCTGGAGATAACGAAGTGGCTCTCAAACGCAGCTGCCATTTCTTCCTAGGAATCAATAGACCCTGATGGTAAGCTCTTGAACCAGCTAAGAGCCTCTTCCGTCAGTATTCTTGGGAACATTCTACACATGATGTCCTCATCAGCTCCCAGATGCATGGCCTCGTACACATAAGCATCGAGATGCTTAGTAGGATCATTTTCTCCATTATATTTTCCGATTGACAGTGGCTGAGTTGTCTGCAGGTGCTTGGGGATAACGACACTCATGAGTCTCCTCGAGAAAGGAACACTGAGTCTATACGCCCTGGAGGTCACCACTGCTTGCTCCCTTCTCCTGATACTGACTCTATCACCAGAGTCCTGAGTCTGTTCCCTCTCCTCGTACGTAGGGATTTTCGAGTATTGGAGGGTCATGGATCTTTCCCTCGCGGATGCATGATAAGCCTCTTCTGCTTGGGACGTCACTCTGTCCCCAGCTCCTCTCTTCTCCCGCTTCAGCTCCATCAACTCCTCCCTGAGCTGCCTTATAACTTCGTCCTGAGGATCAGGGGTTGCCACTGGTACCATCCTTCTAGTATTGGTGATAGGAGATTCAAAGACGAGTCTCCTCCCAGTTTGCTGATGGGTCACATCCTCCACATGACCATCAACAAAATCGCGTCCATCACCTTCCATCCTGAACTACCAAACTTCTGCGAAAAGTGGGAATAACTCTAACGTGTCCCACTGTGCGTGTCAATGAACTGGTCTGAACCGGGGTCTAGGATCCGGTGTGGGACCAGCCACAAAAGTATAGATGTTTTAGGGTTTGTACACCGGTACAGTGGGTATCCGGTATTGTAATCCGGCCTCTCAGTGGGAGAAACCGGTCTTGTTGTCCTGGAGATCCTTCACACCAGAGTTTCGCGTTGAAGGGGGGCGAAAGGTGGTGTCACCTGCGAAGATTCTCCGACGCTCAAGTTAGAAGAGTGTATGAAACTCAATGAATGCTCAAGCAATGCAATAGTAAAGATGTGAGATAGAACAACGTAACCTTGCATGTATATTGGAATCCGCTATTTATAGTTAGTCATGGAAAATGAATCGTCGGATGCAGGTGGGCCCATAGGTTCTGATAACGTGTATAGATTGTCAATCAGAGTGACTCAGTATTCAGAGTGTGGCAGGGGGTAGGTCAATTATCAGTGTATGATTCTGACACAGGGATGGAGGATAATCTCCTTTTCCGTACGCCACGCCTGCCATCGTACCTACTACTTTCGGTGAGTGACAGTGACACATTCCGTTGTGCAGCATATCCAAGCTGATAAGTTATAACCCCCCTTATCTCATTATGACACTGTAGCGAACAGTTATATGGGATGGGGAAGTGAGGACGGACGAAGTATCCGGATAGGTGAGAGCGGCATGTATGAGACCGGATAACCGGTGTGAGAATACTACCTGTGATACCGGTCGTCCCTCTAAACTGTCATGCTGACGTCACCAATTATGGACCGGTATCCAGACCGGATCAACTTTAAATATTTCTATTAGATTACTAACGTTTTAATTGATAATCTATGTTATTATGAGTATTACCAAACACATTATTATTATTCTAGTCATTATATTACTTATTCAATAAAAATACTCTTCCCTAGTTCATAAAACCTCTCTAATACACTAATCAGTCATCATACACAAGTAAGTCGGCCGTAGCCTAGTCATTAGCACACGTGAAATTAACAAGCAATCAAGACAGTTGGCCTTAAGGACCTAACACATAAAATGAGGGTTGTTACAATTGATATTAATTAATATTAAATATTAATGAATTATGATAATTTATTAATTTTTCCGTTCATATAGATTCCGCTTGTAAATTCCAATATTTAGATTTCAACTTGAATATAAAATAAAAAGAAAGGAAGTATTTGACGTATAAAATAATATATTGCATAATATTTTTATTTATAAATATACCGTACAAAGTACGGGTATATTAACTAGTTTAAAATTAATAAAAGATTATAAGAGGAAACTTGTTTGTTTTATATTTTATAAAAATAGGAATTAAGTAAGAATTTTAGAATTGATAGTTTCGTTTTTTAAATAAAAGAAAATTTCTCAACAAGTAAGATGAAACGTTACCCAAAAAATAGTAAAACTAAATCTAGTAATTGAAATAAGATGAAAGAATGATTTTCACAAATGCGTGACTTTACCATTTTGAGGGGAAATCTAGATTATTGAATTTGGATTGAGTTTGGATTTGGATAAATCAAAAATTGAATACGGTTTATTTTTATGAATCCGGATAATAAGATAAATGGATTCCTAAATCTGGTATCCTTAAAAATTTGAAATTTTCATCTGCTTACATTTGGTTAAGGTTTCAATCTGTAAATCTGGATAAATTGCAGACCCCTATGTTCCCAGGCATAGACGTGAGTGTCTAAGCAATGGCAGATGCCGTGCTTACGTTTTGTGCTGACTTTTCAGATTCCTTGTTTGAATGAATTTGAGACTATTATGAAACTTGTTGATAGATCTTGGATACCCATTGCACCATTTTAAAATTATTCTTTTTTGTTGTGTTTTAAAAAACTATACATCTTTGTTAGTACTTAAAATAAGTTGTTTGAATTGAAATTTTATTTAACTTAATAAAATAATTATTTTAATATTGTTTAAGAAAATTTTCTGATATCATATTTTAAACAATAAATTTGATACCATGTAAATTTTGTGACGGATAGAGTACTTTTTTTTTTTGTTTTAACATTACAAGGCTTAAAACAATTCATATAAATCTCTTAATCAAGTAAGCTAATTCCTAATTATGATAGACAAAGACTTTAGTATTATTTTCAAATAAGTTATAATAAATAACTTATTTAAAATTTTATTTAATAATTTATATAAATATATTATAAATAGTTAATATAATAAAATAAACATGATTCAATTTATAAAATTATAAGTACGTAGTAGCAAAATCAAATTTCAATTCTGATTGTGAACATGATGAATTAAAAATGTATGATGCGTCTGCAACCATCAGGTCATGGAACGTGCAATGTTAAGCCATGTACCAACAAAAGCCATGTACCTATTTTTCTATTTTGTTCGTCTCAAATAGGGATACAATGACTTGGATGAATTGTTGTTTGAAGAATTGAGGTATTTGATGATTAGTATTATATAATGTAATATTTTAATTTTTAATTATTGGTTAATTTTGATTAATTGAATAATTGAATAATTGATTGTGTTTGTTAAATTAAATTAATTCGGGATACATTAAGTTTTGAAATTTATTTGGGTAAATTTTAAGTAACATAAATTAACCAGACCATTTTAGAAATTAACCATAGGATGCAGAATTACCATATCAACCTCAATTTCTTAATTCCAATTTCACTTTCTTTCCCTCAAATTCTCTTTCTCACTCTCATGCATGTTAAGAAAGAAACAGAGCATTCCTTTCTTCTCTTCTTTACCAGCGACAACACCACCCATTTCCCCATCATCATCTTCAATTTCTCTCAAGCTTAAGCAAGAATCAAGTTTCATTTTCTTCCCTTTCTTCCACAGGTAGCATTGCAAGGCAAGGGCTCTTCAATTTCTCTAATTACCAAGGTGAAAAATCATGAACCCAATTTCGCCTTTTGGCTTGTTTCTTGGATCTCATCTCTAAATTCTTCAATTTCATGCTTTTAGAGTGTTTTAGGAACCATTCTTGTATGTGGACAGCTTTGGGGATCCTTCAATTCTATCCGTTGCGAGGTTGTTTTTGGACTACTTTGAGCTAGTGGACAGCTTCGAAGCTTTGTGAAATCAAGTTTCGAAACCCGTTGGTGACGTTCGATAAGTCGTAATCTTCTGAATCTTTATCGTTTTGTTAAATTGATGATATTGCAATGTTTCGGGCTTCCAATAACTTAGAAATGGTTAAATTAGACATATTTAGTGATTGATTATGTTTCGATTATAGGTTCGTGTCGGAATTGAGCTGGAACGCGACATTGAGCTTAGGATCTTAGATTCCAGTTAGGGGGAGTATTATATATGTATTTTAAATGTATGAGTTATGAATAGATAGAAGATATACTTATATTTATTTGTGATGATTATTTAATTGATATGGATAATGAAATTAATGAATGATGATTATATAATTGACTTGGTAGTATATCCCTTTTGGTGATTATTGTTTATTTGATTGATGATTATAGAATTGAATGAATCTTTGTTCATATATTTGAATGATTGATTTGATCACTACTAAAAAAAACACATTTAACATCTATAATTAACATTGTATATTAATAGATCCGATGCTAGAAAGTGAGCGATTGTAATTTTGTAAATAAATGACATTAGTTGTTGATTTATAACACCAATTAAGAAAATACCCAATGTGAAAAATAATATTATCATCTGTCTTTTTTTTGCCCGGTAACATTTCACACTTGTTAAATTTATACTCGGTGTTAAGTAGTTTTTGTTAAAATTAAAATACTTTCCTTTCTCTCCACCTCATTCCTGTACCCTCTCTGAACGCTCTTGCACTCGTCCAAACTCTCCTCGTAGGCGTTACCACAAATCTTAGACCCCAAACCATTTCTTAGAAATGGTACACTATAAACCCTCTCTGAATGCTCTCACCTATTTCATCCAATCTCTTCGTCGAGTACCATCACAGATCGCGAACCCTAAACCCCCTCTCTCAGAAATCGTGTGATATAGTTCTTCATTAATAGCCATTGCGACATAGTCTTAAAGTGTGAGCTCATTTGGTGCTATGATACAATCTCTCCAGCGTGAGGTCTTTTGGTGAGTGAAACCTCTCTCTTCTTTTAGGGTTTAGATGTGGTTTTTATTTGTTTCTGTTTGCACGTTCCATATTGACAAGTAAGGAACCTTAAAACCAAGACTAAAGCTTAGAGCCGAAATTTTTTATTATTGCATCTACCCGCTCCCAACACGCAAATCCGTTTGATATACTGAGCGTTCGTATTCCATATTTCATTTCTTGCTTCGATTTTAAGGTGTGCGGAATAATTAGAATTTTTTTATTGTTGTTTATGTGGTTCTTTTTGTACTCATGATTTTTACTGTATTGTTGGTTTGGTGTGTTTCAATTCATTTGAGTGTCAGACCATATATTTCCTTCAAGGTCACAAATTAGGATGTAGTCAAGTTCATTTATTGGATGTTTGGATGTTACCAGATTGAAACAGTCTTGCCAGAGATGGGGAACACAATGAGGTAGGCTTAATTTAAACAGTCTCGTCGGGATAATAGGTAGGTTCCAATGTTATGTATATTCTGAATATTTGTATAATTTGGTTGTGTGATGGTAAATAAGGTGTGAAAGTATTAATTATTGAATATTAATTATTGAATCATCTGTAGTTATTGATATATGTTCATTTGTTATTTTAAATTTTCAAGTTAATGGACCTTAGCAATTTTGTCTATATAAGGTCACAATAAGAAACATAAATTTTGTAATCAAATAGAAAGAACAGAAAAATGCATAATTGGACATTCTTTGGAAGCCAAGAACTGATTGAGGTGCATTTTTTCTCAGGAACAAGTTTATGTGGTTGCCTTTGGGCTTCTCTTTTCTTAATATTTTCCATGTGTATCTTTTTCAGGGATATTTGGAAAATATAGAAAATGATAAAATCAAAGGATTGGTAAGGTTACAACCCTCCGATTGAATTCTATATGAGAAGTTTAGAGTCATTCATCATGAAACAACAAAACACAAATGGTCTGTATCCTTTTCTTTTTAGTTTATTTCTGGAATTGCAAAAAGCATAAGATTTCTTGTGTATTTAAATTTCTTTTTAAGTCAACAATTGTGTCTTTGGTTCAAAGTCTGTGAAGGGTAAACTAAACTTCATTATTGTTTCTATTTTTCAGGAAAATGGAACATAAGTTGACAAAAAAAGCACCAAGTTCAGAACCTGTTCCAATTTTGTTGTCTTGGATCATGACAGTTATTGATTCACTTATATGTATTCCATCCGTGTTTAGGCTATCTCCTAGTGCCGACACTTTCACACCATTGATTCTAACAGAATTAAGGTGGTCAAGGAATCGATGAGGCTTTCGAAGGCGTTTTCTGAGAAGAAGTGGCCAAATTTTGCTTTCCTTGATTGCCATCACCCGGATGTTCCTGAACCCCCTTATCCACCTCACTGTCTTGAAGGAATAGATAAAGCAAAATTGGTTCCTAGCAATTTGTTTGATACTGTGGTTGTTGTAGTTATGGGTATTATGTAACAGCCCTGATTTTTGAGAATAGGAAACCAGACCCTTAGGACTCCTGAGGATACTTTGTTGAGCTTTTGGTAAAAAGTTTGAGGCTTTGGCCTGTTCTCCGAGCAATTCAGTATAAGAAAAATAGTAAAAAGCGAAACTAGTCAAGATATTTAAAATGAAGTATAAGAATACCGAGAAAGAGCATAACGAATGAGAGAAGTAACAATAAGAAGATAATAATAACAACGTCTGACAGCATTGTTTAATAATACGTTAACGACGATTATTTTGTTTAATTGGGTACTAATTAATTTTATTTGGTTGATGAA
The DNA here is from genome assembly GCA_037962975.1 of Clitoria ternatea. NCBI lineage: Eukaryota > Viridiplantae > Streptophyta > Magnoliopsida > Fabales > Fabaceae > Clitoria > Clitoria ternatea. The sequence continues at coordinate 221,792,437 of CM075672.1, forward strand.
TATTTTCTGCCAGTAATATTTTATAGATAATACTTAATTTTGATAATTAATATCTAATCTCAATCAATAATTATTAATTTTTGAAATATATTAATTAATTTTAAATGGTGAATATTTATTTATCCATTTAATTTGAAATTTTATAATATTATTTAACAATAATTATTTATTTAATGATAATTATTTTAATTAAGTATTAATTAATTGATAGTTAATCAGTTGATAATTATTTAGTTAGTAATTATTCTCTACTAATAATATTTAGTTTAACATATAATAATAATTTATGCTTAATAATTAATAATTAAAATTAATATTAATAAAATATATTTAATTGATTATTTTGAAAATATATAAATATTTATAATAATATTTTTGGAATTATATATTTAAAATTATTTATCTGATAATTACATTATGTTTATATTTAATAATAAAATATTGTCAAGTTCTTCAGATTTGAACTATGGGACCAAGCCTGGGGTCGGACTCTGACCGTTCGACCTGAGGCTCGTAATCCAGTAGGGAAACTAGACTTGTTAGGACCGCTTTGTGAAGAATCAAGGGTGTCTGACTTAGCCTAATTAGCTCAATCAAAACCTTTAACGTCTCCTACGTTTGACCGTTCATATACTTCGGGATATCCGATGGCGGCACCGTCAGTCCCTGGTGACTCTTTTCGATATTTTAGGAACTTTTCTTCAAGAGGTCGAAGCCCGGTCCGGACTCCATCACCCTCGTTTTTCCATAAATTAGTTTCTTCAGAAATTGTTTTAAAACCCGACCCGAGCACCTTCAGTGTTTTGGACCCAACTTTGGTATATGACCTTAGAATTGAATGATTTTGGTCTCGATCTCTTTGTTTTGAAAAGATCTTCAATCTCTATTTCTAGCCCCAAACTCCAATTCCTACTCTGTCAACCCCAAAATCGAAGATTGAGTGTGTTCACTTCAAAATTCCACCGTTTGGACTTTCTGCCTACACATGGTTCAAAAAAAATTCATAACTCTCTTATACAAGATTTTATTCACACAAACTTGGTGTCAAAATCTCCGTAATAAAATTATCTATGTTTTTCGTGCAAATATCAAAGGCCAAATTCCTCTAGATCGGTACAGTTTAATAGATCTTTGCAACCCTTTAGCTATTTCGTCACCATGCTGGCAGTCTTCATTAAAATTTGCATATCTCCTTTGTCTGGTGCTTGAATCACTTTGTTTTTTTTTTTTTTTGCTATGGATCCATATCAAAGATCTCTACAATATTCATGCAGGACACAAAACCAAATTCTCAAAGGAGAATTAATGGTGAATTTATTTCTGAAGCCATAACTGATCTGGGAAGCTTCTGGAGTACCCTGTCGTAAATCGGGTATATCTCAGGCTACCGATCTTGGATCGTCATAAATAATATATCAAATTAAAGAGAAAAGAATATCTACAAACTTCATGCAAGGCTTAAAAGCCAATTCTTTCTCTATAAATCCCAAAATTTAAAATACCTTACTGATTCATGTTTTCCTAGTGGCAGTTTGCACTATGTTCAGTATTTTTCATGTTTCTCACTCGTATGACCATGAAATCGAATGATTCTTTCACCTAAATTTTTTAAACCTAATTCCTTACAACTTTGATGAAGGGTATGAAGACCCATCCCCACCAAGTTTGCCCAGAAAATTAATTCTTGCAAGAAATATTAATCTCGTCATAGCTTTGCACTATTTTCATAAAATGGCCATATCTCCCTCATTTCTAGATGAAAATTTTTATGCTATACATCAATTTAAAGACAACAAAATAATCTAAAACGGTTATGTTTAGGCCTTTTCCAAATTTTGCCCACAACACCCCTGAAAAGCTCAAATAAGTTGACACCCCAAAATTTTGACACATCAACCAATCAACTCCCACCACCCCAAGGCACACTTGTCCTCCTCTCCAAAACCTCTTATCTTGCAAGCTGAAGTGCTAGAGGGACACTTGCTAGACATGCCAAGACTTGGTCTCTTCCCTTTCCTTAGCCAACAAGCTAAAGGTTACATGCAAACCATAAACCACTTTCCATCAACTCTCATCCTAGGCACCCACCAAACCTCTTCTTCTCTTAATTTCTAGCAAATAATCTCTTATCTCACAGCCCTTGTTCATCTAAATTCCAGCCACCATCACCTCAAATTAATCCCTTCTGTCTTCCCTTTAAGATCACAACATCACCATAACCACCAACCACCATAATTTCTCTTTTCCTCCTTCCTTCTCCTCTTGAACCCGTGGCTGCCCCACTAAAACAGCCACCATCTTAGCTTCTAATCACTTCTTAAAATCACCATTCAAGCTCCACCATCCCCTTCCAGTCGTAACATCCTTGGGAATCTAAGGTTAGGATTTTAGCCTTTGATACGCATTTTGTTGTTGTTTCCCTCTTAAAAATCAAATTTTTGTAGCATATATTCTGTGGTATTTTCACTATTTTTAGAAGTTAAAAATCGTGACCCCTTTTCATTGTCTTAGTTGGATGGCTTGTTCTTAGGTACCACGGAATGATCGACAATGATCGGCGATGAAACGATGAATTTTCGGTAAAATATCTTTTTATTTTGACAAATGCATGGCTGTTTGCTGGTTGTGATTGATGATGGCTTGAAAAATTCTTACATGTTAATTTTCTAAGGTTCCGGGCACGATTGAGTGTGATCAGAAGTAACCAGGACAAAATGGGCAATGATCAGAGCATTCGATGAATTTTCGGTGAGTTCGCCATTTTTCTTACTCCGGGAAGCGATTGCCCGGCAAGGTAAGGGGGTTTCACCTCGTTTAATCTCATTTTTAATCGCCCTATAATATTGCTTTAGTGTTCGGGAATCTCTGTTTTAAATTTCATCACGATCTAACGGTTAGATTTTGAGTTACGTAATTTTTCATCAACGGTAGTTAACTTTAATGGAATTTGTCACTAAAAATAATTTTATTAAACTTTGTTAAGCGTATCTCAATAATGGCGTATTCAGAAGAAAGTTTTATCACGATCGGTGTTAAAACAAAAAAACTTAGAAAAATTAACGTTAGGCGGGCACGATTGATTCGATATGGTTGTATCATTATATTTTAAATTTTATGGTATTGATATGTAATTTGTAATTTGTTTTCGGCAAGCCCCGCTATTAGAAATTAAATTTATCACCTAGCATCGCCGGAATTATTTTGATGATATTGCGCGTTTCAAGAAAATTCACCGGTCAGACGCTCACGGCGTTTTATTTTACTAAGTTTCACATAAATCCATTATCAATCATTTCAATCATAACACATGTACAAATCAATGTAAATATATCACACATCAAGTTAATGGTAATTTCATCAACTACAACCATCCACTCAAGGTTAGTACCACAGTTTCCTTATCATCTATCACCGCCACAGGCTACCAAACTCGGCATATCTCTGGCTATATGTGAATGCTCTTATGGCTAATGCATATACACAAAGGAATTTTCATCAAATCGCGGATCCGACTGTGGCAACGATATCATATAACATATGGGTCAAGCATAGGTGTGCTACTATGCCCCTACTAAGGATGACAATATGGGTCGGGCCTGCAGGTCGTCTTGTTTGGCTCGTTAAAATAGGCCAAGTTGGGCCAACCTTTGAAGCCTATTTTTCTGAATAAGCCCGGCTCGTTTTAGCCCATAAAAAAAAAGGCCCTCACAAGACGGGCTGGGCTGGCCTGTTGGGCCTGTACTAAAAAATATATTAATATATATTTATAATGCCTAACCTGTTCAAAAAAACATGAAGTTTCACAAGACACATTGGTCGGCCCTATATTTCCCTTCCCTATTTTCCTCCTCCCATACCACGCCCTAAATTTCACATGGGATCTGTTACTATGCTGCACGCCTAATCTGCTTGCTCGCTAGCTCGCGCTTACGTCTTGGCTTGTTCCACTCCACCTTGCTTCACATATTGGCTTGTGCAACTCCACCACGTGTTGTTGCTCCATGGGACCACCGAAGGTTAACTTCTTAACCAACCAATCCTTGATGCAATATTATATAATTAATAGTCATATTGCTAAATAGAATGAATTGTTGGTCATTAACTATATAATACCGTAGTAGTCCATATATTGCTCAATAGTCCATATATTAATTGTTAGTTACTACAATAGTCCATATATTGATCAATAGTCTATATATAATACTGCAATAGTCCATATTATTATGCTAAATAAAGAAATTGAAAATTTGGGTATGCAAAATATTAGTTATTAGTTGTAATTTTATTGGATTAATTATAAAAAACTTAGCTTTAAAAAAGGTGAAATCTAATTTTTATATCTAAAGTTTTTTTAAAAAAGACTTAAAAATAGTTCAAATTTAAAATAAAAATAGCATATATAATTCTTTTAAAAAAATGGACTAGCCTGTTTTGGCCTGCAGGCCACATGAAAGACGCGTCGGGCCAATTTTTTTTTGCATGTTTTCCTATTTTGGCCTGGCCTAGCCCATATTTTGACGGTCTTATACGGGCCTTGACCCGTTTTGCCACCCCTAGCCCCTACTATTGTAGTAAATGTGTACACTTATCTCTTAAACTTTCCATGCATAACATCATTCTTTTACAGGTACCAAACCGTTATCGCCCATATGTAGCACTAGTCACCCCGTGACTTGCGGATCTACAACATGGCCTCATTCATTAAAAGTATTACGGGTCTCTCCTGAACACACATCGAAAGAGTCATGCCCCATAGGGACACCAAGGTCACTTACTTATTATAGAGTCGTTCATCCATTGGGCCCACCACATAGGGTGCCTTGTCACCAAACTATGGACAGTTTCGTAATTCCATTGAATCACTAAGGAACAATAACAATTTTACCCTACACATGGCCGCCCTCCCACTGGGCCCCCATGTTGGAATCCCTAACTTTCCAAAACAGACAATGTATGATATGTCATGGATGCAAATGCAGATCAATGCATTCTCAAACTTTGCATCCTAAATGCCACTACACAATCAACAACTCACAACCATCACTTAGTAGATTTTCAATATTCTCATCATTCTCAATCATTACTGATTATCATTGGATTTCATTCACATCAATAGTTAGTGGAAAACGTTATCCATCAATTTACACATCATGGGATGTTCAATATATTTGTAACCAATTCAATCATGGTCTCAATGTCATTCACAAATAAATCACATTACCATAAGTCAAACTAGGCATCATGATCACCATCATAACAACATTCACCACATAACATAAATCATTCTAAATGCATTTCAATCACATAGACATTAGGATATTCATCCAAGCCAAATTATGGAAACACATCCATACATACACATCAATAATGGATGAAATCATGTATTTAGAAATGTTACCCCCTCCTACCTTAAGAGAAGTAGTATTCACTATAGTTTGAAGGTCTCGCTTCACCAATAGGGTCGTTTCCTACATCACACAATATACCATACAATTATTTTATATCTAAACCACCAAGATTTAAATGTTCTTAATTAACTACTTGGTGTTTATACCATTTTTAATCTCAAACCACTTTTATTTCATTTAATCCAACACAACCACTATAGGTTTGGTGTCAATAATCATTTATTGAACATTTAAGGCTATACCCATCAAAGGGTTCCTACATTAATGGCCATCAACCATTAATATCACCATCTCACATCATTAAATTTGAACAAAGTTAAAATGAATGATTAATTGAATTTAAAATTTAAATATAAAAAATTTTAATACAATAAATTTTTTTCAAAATGCATTAAAAATAAGTTAGTGAAAAAGAAGAATGGAAGTATAAGGTTGTGCGTGGATTATCGCCAACTCAATAAGTTGACCATTAAAAACCGATATCTCTTACCTCGCATTAATGATCTTTTGGGTCAGTTGAAGGGTGCTATGGTATTTTCTAAGATTGACTTACATTTTGGATATCACCAAATCAGGGTGAAGACTGAAGATATTCCAAAAACCATTTTTTGCACTCGTTATGGCCACTATGAATATGTGGTGATGTCTTTTGGTGTGACAAATGCTCCTGCAAGTTTCATGGATTACATGAATCGCATTTTCCATGATTATCTTGATTAATTTGTGGTGGTGTTGATCGATGACATTCTTGTCTATTCCAAGCGCCATGAGGAACATGAAAGGCATCTTCACCTTGTTTTGAATATGCTTCATGAGAAAAAGTTTATACGAAGCTTTCTAAGTGTGAATTTTGGTTGTCTAAGGTCCAATTTCTTGGACATGTTATCTTTATGGATGGTGTTGTAATTGATCCATCAAAGGTTGATGTGACACCCTTGATTAACTAGGATAAATTCCCGCACTAAAACGTCCTACTTAATAAGGAGTCACTAAAAATAGGAGTATTTTTTTATGGTGATCATCAGTACACGATTTTAAAATATATTACATAGATCGATTCTTTCAACATGAGAGTATTTAAAAGAGTACGGAGCTCACAGGCTCCCAACAACTACTATAAAATAAAAGCATAACAAAAAATGTCGAGTCTATAACAATCTTGACGCAAACAAAAAATAGACACACAAATAACGCTTCCGAACTGGCGTCCTCTACTGCAGGTACTCCAAATCCTGCCCACGCTCGCCTTGTCCTTCAACTGATGATCACAGAAAAAGAGAAACAACATACACAACAATGAAAGGGGTAAATACAAAGCTCTCAACCCATAATATATACATACAAGGGTGGCTTAATATTTTAAATTATAGAAAAGATTACATACAGCATACCTTAGAACAGAAATACAAAACTTCACATACATAATTATCAACAACAAGCAGAGGGTCAGTCATATAATAATGGTATGCTATCCATGTGTTAGATTCAATTACTGTAAGTTATAACTCATTACCAATATACAATTGGGCCCAACTTCCATTCCTCAATCTCATATATCAACAATCAAGTGCACAACCCGCCACCCTTATCACCCCTGCCCAACTAGAGCGATCGGAGCTCTCCTCGTTTTGGTTTTCATAAATGGGTAGGGACTCACAGTCTCGATCATTAAATGGCCAATCACATATCACACATCACCATAGAACGGGCACTCCACGATCATAGAAAATCCCGCCTCTTGTTGAAGTATACCAGAGTTTGCTACAGGTTGTCCAGCGACGGGCGCGAATCCGATGCCACTTAGAATTCCCGACTCCGGTAATACTCCCTAGACTGCCCTCGGGTATCGAGGCACGACAGATTCTTCAATGTACCTATCATTGTATGCTCTAGGGGATTTTTCCAGCATCCCTCCTTAACTCCAAATGCAAAATGCCATGTATTTTTCTCAAGTACTTAGGGTACCCAGAGTCTAGACGGAACCTAACTTTCATATAGCATATTTGTCCTTAAAAACTTGTAAATGTCTAACCATAAATATTTTCATATTGTAGGGGCTAAGTCTCAATATTCAATATTACTAAAAATTCACTTCATGAGAATTTCCAAGTTATTTACTAGTAATTCCTTTAAGAAAATTCTCTACTGTAAAATATATAATTTATTTGCATGACAGATTTCTAAGTAAAAGAGGTAACATAATATTTCAACTATGTTTCTTATAATTTAAGAAAATTCAACATTACCTTAAGTATAAGGTATAAAAGTTTCTCTCGACTTTTCAGTTACTAAAGTCGTTTCGTCGTATTTACTTATAATAAACCAAAGAACTTGATTTTATCTTTCTAAAACTTTTCACAAAATAATAGATGAAATATTTATAAGGTATCTCCCCTAATAAAAGAATCCTCTTTTCCAAAGTAAATATGTAAAGTAGTAAATTTTCATTTCGTTGTCAAAACATTGTTTTCGTCGTATTTTGCATATAAAATTCCGATTCGAGTGATTCCAAAGCCAAAAGTGTTTAACTTTGAAAATACTAACTAAATAAAGTAAAATTAAAAATAAAATATGTCCAGAAAATAGCCCCTACATGAAATTTCAACAAATGCAAAAGTTTGTCGTTCCATCATTTGTAAAAATGCGTTTTTAAGGACAAATCGCATGTCAAAAAATTCATCCAACCAAGTTTTCTTCTTTGGGTATTTTTCTCATGCTCAAAATTCATTTTTCATGCCACAAAATAATCCTCCAAAACAGTTTTTCCATTTTCTTTCGTTTGCCCACAAAACACATTTTATATCGTTTCTGACGTTTTGTTCGCGCCTAACTCGGGTCCCTTTTTATTCCTTTATTATTTACCATATCCATAATATTTTTATAATCACAAATATTCCTCAAATATATGAATATACAGAAGCAAAAAAAATTCTAAATATTCACCAAGAATAAATTCTAAAAATCATGTAAATTACTTCATTAATGTCATAAACTTGTTGTTTCATTATTATAACTAAAAGTCACTTGCTTTTATTCTTAATAATAATAATAATAATAAAATCCAGAATTACCATTTTACATTAAAATTAATTTCCATCTCATAAAATTTTAAGATCAATGTAAGTTTTCAAATTTTAACCATAAAAATTAATTCTTTCAAGTTATCAAAATTTTCCAAGTTGTTTACTAATTATTAAAATTTTCCAGCAGCAACATTAATTTAGTATAAGTATAAAATTGTTTTGGAAATGTTTTACATTGTCTAGAAGATTATTATTCACACTCCAAGTCACCCATTAAGCCAAAAGTACATAATTAAACAAGATCTTTACATGCAATATGATTTCAATCAAAAATTTACAGCAATAAAAATTTAAGTGTTAGTAATCTTCATAAAAATTTTGAAATCCAAAGGATCTAACAACAACCATGGTGTAGCCATAATATCTCTTGAAGATCTATTTTTTTCCACAAAATTTTCTCAAGATTCAAACCATAAAAATTTAGATCTTTAAAGAGATATTAAAGTATAAGTGTTAAGGGCACTTATAGTTCACCATGCATGCATAATTTTATGGATCTAAAACAAGCAAAGTACCCCCCCTTTACCAGCAAGATTTTCGTCTCCAAGGAAGGGTAGTAAAACTCCAAAATTTTGCTTCTAGACCACCATGGATGGTTCCATCAAGATCAAGGAATTGGATGCCTTGAAAGATGGTGGTTAACGTGATTATGATGATGAATAAGGGAAGAAAAGTTTACTATTTGAAGAAGATTTAATAAGGAGATATGGTCATGAGAAGGAAGTAACTTGATTTTAGAATGTGGGAGGGGTGGTGTGGTGATTTGGAATAGATGATGGTGGGTAACGGATGATGGTTTAGATGAAAGGAAATATGAGAAGGAGAGCTTGAATGTTACTGGAAAATTTTTGCCTAAGTTGAAGAAAGAAGAACAAAAGAGAACAAGGCATAATGACCAATTTTTTGCATGAGTTTCCCTTGGCCTCCAAGGAGTTTACGGTTTTGGCAAGTGAATGGGCATGTGTCACTTGAGATCCATGCAAGAGAAAAGTGTCAATGGCAGCTAAAAATGATGTGGTGAAGGGTTATTTATGCTTAGGACAAGTGGCCAAGTGGTGGAGTGTCCTTATTGGCTCCTTATGCATGCAAGCTTAGGTGTCACATGCAGGGCAGTAATTTTCTGATAGGTTTAGGATAGTTCATGTGCCGAATTTGAAAATGGGCTCAACTGTAAAGTTGTAGAATTTTTTGTTCTCTTTATCCATATAAAGCACAAAAAAATCCATTGAGAATTGAGTGAGATATGGCCTAAATACTAAACGGGTACAGGGCTGTGACAGAATTTTTGTTCCTTGCATAAATAATTTTTATGGGCCAAATGGGCTGTGCATTGGACTTTGGTTTCTTCATCAAAGTTTTGGATAAATGTGTTAGGAAGATTTTGTTGAAGGCCTTATTCAATTTCATGGCCATATGAGAGAGTTATGTAGAAAATACTGCACCCAGTGCAAACTGATGCTGGAAAAACGTGAATTGATGTAGTGTTTTAATTTCTGGGAATTATGGGATGTGGAATGGCCTTAGTGGTTAACATGAAAGTTGTAGATAAATTCAATATGGAGAGTTTGGAACAAGAATGACTTGAATCCAATATAGGGAGAGAAAGTTACGCCTGAAATACATACAGATGCGCATTTTGGCTTACACGGGTAACTTGAATTCAACGTTTTAAGCTTGGTTATTTAAAATTGGGTGTTGGGATCTTCATGAAAGTTGTTAGAAATAACATGAGGGACATTTTACGATAAACATAATTTACTCAAGTCCCTTGGATAATTCTGGGCTCAAACCGAGGAGTTACTCTGTTTTATTAACTTAAAACAGTTACTTAAATATTTATATTTAAATCACTTAATGTTTTATTTTATAAATCTATGTTTTTAGGGTGTTATTAAACATATCATTATATTATCCTAATTATCTCAATTAATCACATAATTAAAGTTAGAACCTCTACTTTACACTCTCAAAATCTCTTTAAAACAGACATATAATCGAGTCGGCCATAGCCCAAACATCAGTACACATAAAATTATCACAGAATACAAACAACTGGTCTCAAGGACCTATCATACAAAAATGAGGGCTGTTACAGTTGAAGCCGTGATGGCTTGGGAAAGACCAACATCCGTAACTGAAATCAAAAGTTTTCTTGGTCTTATCGGTTATTATTGGAGATTCATTAAAGGTTTCTCTCGTCTGGCTTTGCCATTGATGAAGTTGACTTGTAGAATCAATCGTTTATGTAGATTCTCAAATGCAAGAAGAGTTTTCAAGAGTTGAAAGTGAGACTTACTTCTGCACTAGTGTTAGCTGTGCTTGATTTACTGGACGAATTTATGATGTATTGTGATGCTTCCAAGCTTGGTCTTGGTTGTATACTAATGCAGAGTGAACGTGTGATAGCCTACGTGTTGAGACAGTTACGACTAAATAAGGTTAACTTTCCCAGGCATGATCTTGAATTGGCGGCGGTTGTCTTTGCTTTGAAATTATGGCGATATTATTTGTATGGCTCTAAGTTTGTGGTCTTTAGTGATCATAAAAGTCTCAAATACTTGTTTGATCAGAAGGAGCTTAATATGTGTCAATGGAGATGGATGGAATTTTTTAAGAACTATGAGTTTGATTTGAGATATCATCCCAGAAAAGCAAATATGGTTACCGATGCTTTGAGCTGAAAGTCATTACATATTTCCACTATGATGGTAAAAGAGATAGAGCTAATTGAACAGTTTAGAGACTTGAATGTAGATGTAGAGATGTATATCCCAAATAAAATTGCTCTTGAGGCATTAAAGATTGTGAATGTATTCCTTAAGTGGGTAAAGACGCAACAATCAAATGATGAGTATTTAATGGAGATGAAAGAATCTCAAGCTAGTGAGAAGAATTTATTTGTATCAAAAGGTTTTGATGGTATTTGGCGTGTGAAAGATCGTATTTATGTCCTATCTGTTGGTGATATGAGGCAAATTGTATTAGAAGAAGCTCATAAGAGTGTATTCAGTATACACCCCGGTGCTACCAAGATGTATCAAGATCTAAAGAAGAATTTTTGGTGGCCCGATATAAAGTGAGATATGGCTAACTATGTTGCTGCTTGCATTGTCTATCAAAAGGCTAATGTTGAACATCAGAAGCCATCTGGTGTGCTTAGTCCTCTTAATATCCCTGTTTGGAAATGGGATGACATTGCTATAGATTTTATTTCTGGATTGCCCAGAACACATGCTGGAAATAATGAAATATGGGTGATAGTTGATAGGCTGACAAAGTGTGCTTACTTTTTGCCCATGAGTATGAAAATTCCATTGGAGTAATTAGTGCAATTATAAATCAAGGAGATTATTAGGCTACATGGTGTGCCTTCAAGTATTATGTCAGATCGCGACCCATGATTTACTTCCTGATTTTGGGGAAGCTACACAAAGAGCTAGGCTCTAAGCTCAAGCTTAGTTCTGCCTACCATCCGCAAATGGATGGACAATCCAAAAGAATGATTCAAAGCCTTGAGGATTTGTTACGGGCTTGTGTGTTAGAGCATAGAGGCTATTGGGAGAGATTCTTGCCAATGATTAAATTTACGTACAATAATAGTTATCATAGTACTATCGGTATGGCTCTATATGAAGATTTATATGGTAAAAAATGTAGCACTCTTTTATGTTAGTTTGAAACTAGTGAAAATTTGGCTTTAGAGCTGAAATTGATTGCGGAAACAAATGAACAAATTAAAATAGTACAAGAAAAGATAAAAATTGCCCAAGATCGTCAAAAGAGTTATTATGATAAGAAGCGGAAGCCACTTGAATTTCAAGTTGGCGATCATGTGTTCTTGAAGGTGTCAAGAGATAAAGGCATTGGAAGAGTAGAACGTTAAGCCCAAACTTATTGAACCGTTTAAAATTCTTAAAAGGATTGGTGAGGTGGCATATAGGATTGCCCTTCCTCCATATTTGTCAAATTTTCATAATGTGTTCCATGTTTTGAATTGCAGAAATATGTGCATGATCCTATATATGTGGTTGCCCTTGGTGATGTTGAGATCAGGGAGAATTTATCTATTCCTCCAGTGTCTACTACTATTGTTGAACGTTCTGTCAAGAAATTACAGAACAAATTGATTCCTTTGGTAAAAGTATGTTGGAAGCACGGAGATGTTGTTACAACCACATGGGAGCGTGAGGATGATATGCAGACGTGATATCTTGAAGTATTTGAATCAGGTTGGTAATTTTGAGGACAAAATTTTTTTTAGGTGGGTGGATTGTAACATCCCTAAAATTTAAATACATACTTACTTGAGGGAGATAATTAATAAAATCATTAAATATGAATTACTTGATGTCCCAAAAATTTAGAAATAAATAAATTGGGATCTATTAGGGTTACTCCTAATTTATTAGGATTTATAAAGCTAAATTTAATACCTGATCCGGGGTGCTAACCAATTCCTAAGATATCTGGGATGGCATTATGATAAAGCCACATCATCAGATTACCTATCTACAAATGGCTCAGATGGCATATTCAGGGTCTAAGACTAATGGCAACCACGGTTCCAAGATTATGACCCCGGTCCTATCCTGACAACCAGACAATTAGTCAGAATTGGTATGGGCTGCATGTCCTTACAAACTGATCTGGGGTGCTAACCAATTCTTAAGATATCCAGGGTGGCATTACGATAAAGATACGTCATCAGATTACCTATCTACAAATGGCTCAGATGGCATATCCGGAGTCTAAGACTCATGGAAACCATGGTTCCAAGATTATTACCCCGGTCCTACCCTGACAGCCAAACAATTAGTCAGAATCGGTATGGGCTGTATGTCCTTACAAATGCTGTAGCTACAGTAAGTTAGCAAGAAGGTCAAATCAATTTCCAAGCTAAGGTAAACACTATAAATACACTCATTTATTACTGAAGATACCTGATCTATTTCTAGTGAGTTACCTCCGTAATACCCTATCTTATTTTAAATCACTGTACTAACTTAAGCATAAGAGAATCTTCTATAGGTACATCTCTAGTGTGGTTTGTTGGACTTCGGCTCGGATAGGAAGATCAATTGCACCCATACTTGAAGAACCTCGGATTCCCACTGAACCTAGGTATAAAATACCGTACTCCACTGAGGCGGTGTAAAATTGAGAGTTAGAGAGGTAGCTACGGTCAAGGACATTAACCCTTGATCCCGGTCAAGACACCCTACTCTTGACTTCGGATCCCGAACAGAACATTGGCACACCTGGTGGGACTGCGTAAATTTATGAGTCTCATTCATACGAAGAGGAGGTCATGTAGCGCCCGAGAGGAGATAAAACTCTAGAGGGACATATCCAGAATGTGGCGAGGACATTGGATTACAAAGAAGGGAGAGTAGAGACCCCTGGGACGGAGTTGAGGATATAGGTCATAGTGCGTCCAGATCCTAGGGATGAAATTATAAGGCAGCTACGCCAGGAAATCCAAGAGCTCGAAAGAGAGAACCTAGGTGGTGATCAGAGATGGTCGGAGATTCCTTATCACCAGGAACGATCCCAACTTACGCGCATGATGAGCAGGAGTCCATGTAGCAGACTGAAGAAATAAGTAGCCAGAGGAGGGCAGTGAACCTCATAAGAGAAGGTGAATATCAGTTCAAGATACCATTGACTAGGAGATTGATGAGCGTTAAGACACCTCCAGACCCCACAGCCGTTGTCTGTTGGGAAGTATACTAGGGAGTCAGACCCCGGTAGCCACCTAGATGCCTACGTGAACGAGTCCTTATTTCTAAGAGCAGAAGAAGATGTCATGTACAGAATGTTCCCAAGGACATTATCGGTAGAGGCTCTGGGATGGTTCAAGAGTTTGCCAATGGGATCAATTGATTCCTGGGACGATATGGCCCGTGTATTTTTACAGCATTTCGTGATGTCTAGAGATGTACCTAAGACATTGCACATATTAGTTTAGATTAGATAAGGGACAGAAGAGAGCTTGAGAGATTTTCGGAGGAGGTTTTATAAGGAAGCAACACTTGTCCTAGGGTTGACGGAGGGAGATACAGATGCACATTACGGTGGAGGCCTTACAACCGTAGTCACCTTTTATGTTGTCGCTAGCAAAAGGACCACCCTGGACGTTTGGAGAATTCAGAAATAAAGTGGTAAAGTATGTTGGAAGAGAAATGCATTTGGCAGCCGTCAAAAAGAGGAGTGCGGATCAGGAGAAGAACTAAAGACTAGAGAGAAGGACGAGGCCTGAGAAGAAGGGCTCTGGAAGGGACGTACTCCTAAGGCCAAAAGAAAGAAGGGGGTGGGAACATAATGCAATACATTCCATTAGCAGTACGGCCCAATCAAATTCTGAGAGAGGTAGGTATAAGGGGAATGATGGTGTATGGAGTGAGAAAACCTTAACCTGTAAAGAGAGCGGGAAATCCAAACAAATATTGTGAGTTTCACGAGTAGGATGGACATAACACTGATGAATGCCGGTAGTTAAAGTAAGCCATCGAGATGCTTATTAGAGAGGGGAAGTTGAAACAATATTTGTTTAAGCAAAAGACGAATCCAGAGCCTGAAAGAACAGTACCTCGGAGGAGAGAGATTGACCCAGTTGAGGAGGAGGCCCGAAGTTCAAAAAAGCTCACGTTAGACAAAGGGAAAGTCGTGGTAGATAACATTGATGATGATGATGATGCGTCATGGATGAAGCCACCACCTAGTTTAGGTAAAAGAGACGTATTGCTGGAGGATTTGCTGGAGGAGGAGTGTCAAATTCAGCAAGAAAGAACCATTTAAGGATGATCATATCGGTTCAAGCGAAGGAGAATAACAGACCATTTAGAGACGGCATTAAGACCCTGGCCATCATTTTTACTGGTGATTATTATGGCCCGACAGTGCTAGGAGGTGATGACGCAGTGGTAATTGAAGCTGTGGTGGCTAATAAAACGATCAGAGGGATGTTGGTGGATCAAGGAAGTTCATGTGATATCATTTTCTATGAATGTTTCCAGAAGATGGGACTCTCAGATTCTGATCTACAGTCGTATACCCAGGAGTTAACGACATTCAATATGGCCAAGCAATCTACCAAGGGTTATTTGGATACCAAACTGACATTTGAAGAAGAGCCGGGGTCGAAGATGGTGCGCACGAGAGTTTTGGTGATCGATGTCAAATCCCCATTTAACGGGATTATTGGGCGCCCTTCTCTAAATGCCCTGGAGGTAGTGGTGTCAACCCTACACTTGTTAATTAAGTTTATAGACAAGGATAATCAAGTTTCTTCTGTCCGGGGTGATCAACAAATGGTGAGATATTGTTATAACCTCAGCGTATTAATGACCAAGGCAGAGGAGTCCATAAAAAGGAAGAGATTGAATGATGGAGGACCAATACCAGAATCTATAAACTTGATAGATCTTAACCCAAGAGAAGAGTTAACGTTAGATCCAGAGAACCCTCAGAGGTTGACGCCTAAAGGCGAAGTCAAGAAGGTGGTATTGGAAGAGGACCCTATCAGGGGTATGGAGATCAATGACTCTTTAAACTATAGAATGGAAGAGCGGCTGATTAAATTGCTGAGAGAGTTCAAGCAATTGTTCGCATGAACCGCATCTGATATGCCAGGAATTAATCTGAACTTCTGTTGCCATAAGTTGGCAGTTTATTCGGAGTTAAGAGCGGTGGTGCAAAAGAAGAGAAGACTAGGTTCGGAAAATCAAAAGATGGTGTGTGAGCAAACTGAAGAATTGCTAAAGGCCAGGTTCATAAGGGAAGTGCAATATTCCTCCTGGGTCTCAAATGTAGTGATGGTGAAGAAGGCAAATGACAAATGACGGATGTGTACAGATTTCACAAATCTGAACAAGTGCTGCCCCAAGGATCCATATCCCTTACCAAGTATTGATCAAATGGTGGATGATTCGTCTAGATACCAATTCCTGTCTTTCATGGATGCATACTCCAGCTATAACCGAATTCCGATGTGGAAAGAGGACGAAGATAAGATGGCGTTTGGGAATGATAAGGGAGTCTTCTACTATACCATTATGCCATTCGGTTTGAAGAATGTAGGAGCTACTTACCAGAGGATGATAAACAAGGTCTTCGACAGAATGAGATCGAAGATAGTCGAGGTTTATGTTGATGACATAATAACTAAGACGCCGGCTAGAGGAGACCACGTCGAAGACTTGAGAAAGGTATTCCAGTGGTTGCAACTCTATAACATGAGGTTGAACCCATTAAAATGCATATTTGCAGTACCAGCAGGGCAATTCTTAGGCTTCATGCTTACCCAAAGGGGCATAGAGGACAATCCTGACAAATGCAAAGTGGTGAGAGAACTATGAAGTCCAATTAGTGTGAGAGAGGTGTAATCATTGAACAGAAAAGTGGCAGCTCTATCCCGGTTCATGCCAAAAATAGCATATCGGTCATTATCCCTTTACAAAGCATTAAAGAAGAGCGAGGAGTTTCAATGGGGAGAGGAGCAAGAGAGAGCATTCCAAAAGCTGAAGGAAGTGTTAGCTAACCCACCAGTACTGACAAAACCTGACCCTGGAGAGAAGTTGTTTGTTTATCTCTTTGTATCTAATGAAGCAATTAGAGTCGCACTGATGAAGGAGACAATTGAAGGCCAGAGACCGGTGTACTTCATTGGAAAGGTGTTACAAGGGTTGGAGGGCCAACATCAGAAGTTGGAGAAGGTAGCTATGGCATTAGTCTGGATGTTCTAACGTTTAAGAAAATACTTTTACACACACCCAATCACAGTTCGAATAGATCTTCCATTAAGAATGGTAACCAGATTTAGCAGGAAGAATGACGAAATAGGCAATAGAATTATCAGAGTTCGATATTTCTTACCCTGGACGACCATAAAAGCTCAAGTACTGGTATACTTCATGACGGAATTAACAAGAGAAGCCCCAACGCTACCATGAGAGCATTGGACGATTTATGTCAATGGTTCGTCAAATAGAAAAGGGTATGGGGCCGGTGTGGTAATCGAGAGTAAAGACAGGGTAAGTGTGGAAATCTCTGTCAGATTTGATTTCAAAACTTCAAATAATCAAGCAGAGTATGAGGCATGTTTAGCAGGGCTTAGGGTAGCTTTAGACGTAGAAGCACACACGGCGGTGCTTTGTAGCAATTCACAGTTAGTGATTTCACAAATTAATGGAAGTTATCAAATGAATGAGCTGTTATTGCAACAATATTTTGTGAAAGTTAAGGAGCTGGGAAGGAAATTTACTGAGGTGAAGTTTAAACATGTTCCCAGAGAAGAAAACGTTAGAGCTGACGTCCTATCTCGATTGGCAAGAACAAAGAAGGTGGGGAGTACGACAATGGTTATATAGAGTACTTTAGCTGCTCCAAGTATTTCAAATCCCCTCAAAGTGTACGCCATCCAATTCAGAGCATATCTATAGGATTCTTGGGTCATTCTAATTATCTGGTATATGGTGAGTGGATAGCTTCTAGAATGCCTAGTGAAAAGGAAGAAATTGAAGAAGGAGCTACCGAATTTTGTTTTGGTAAAAGGAGGTTTGTTTAGAAGAGAAGTGTCGGCACCTTACTAAAGATATTTGAATGAAGACGAGGTAGATGAAGTTCTAGCCGAAGTGCACGAAGGAACCTGTGGTAACCATTGTGGAGGCAGGAGCTTAGCCAAGAAAGTGTTAAGGGCAGGTTATTGGTGGCCCACTCTAGCCAAGGACGCAGTGGAGTATGTCAAAAGGTGTGATGTGTGCCAGAAGAATAGCAATGAACACCATGTCCCAGCCGAAGAGCTATTTACATCCGCAGTCCCGTGGCCTTTCTACCAATGAGGCATGGATATTCTAGGACCTTTCCTAAAAGCTTCAAGTAGAGTTAAATATCTGATAGTCAGGGTAGACTACTTTACAAAATGGATCAAAGCAGAAGTAGTAGTGCATATTACCGCGGCCCGGACGCGAAGATTCCTTTATGAAAATATTGTCACGGGGTTCAGAATACTAGGAAGGGTCATAACGGATAATGGGATTCAGTTCATAGATGCAAAGTTTAAAAGTCTCCTTGACAGATTACAAATTAAATAGCTATTTTCATCAGTGGAGCACCCTCAAACCAATGGTCAAGTTGAGGTGGCAAACAAAGAAATTCTCAAGGGCTTAAAGAAGCGCCTAGGTGAGGCGAAAGGAGAATGGATCAACCAGTTATGCCATGTTCTATGGGCACATCGGAGAACTCCTCATTCATCTACGGGTGAAACCCTATTCCGGTTGGTGTACAGAGTAGATACGGTGATACCAATAGAAATTAATCTGATCTCGCCAAGGGTTCAACAGTTTGAGGAAATAGACAATGAACAAAGATTGAAAAATGAACTGAATCTATTACCCAAAGTCAGGGAAATAGCTTTTGTCCGGGATTAAGCTGTTAAAGCTAAAGTTGCGTTACATTATAATGTGAAAGTTCAACAAAGGAGATTCAACGTGGGCGACCTCGTCTTAAGGAAAGCATCAGTCGGAAATTGTTTTACTCACGAAGGATTGGCACCGACGTCAGAAGGACCGTACCGGGTAAATGAAGTCACGCCGTGGGGAGCATATTTGTTGGAAACCTTAGAAGGAGAGGTCTTTGAAAATAAGCGGAATATAAAGAACCTCCGTGTGTATTACAGCTAACCGGTACCATAAGTCATGCACTCTTTTTCCTAGCTAAGGTTTTTCCTAGAGGGTTTACTTGGGAGGTTTTTAACGAGGCATGCAGTCGGGGTGCTATTTTATCAATAAAATACAATTTTTGAATATTTATGATTTCATAATTGTCACTAGTAAATACATTAAACCCCGGAGTGGTCTACAGACCCCAGAGTGGTTATTTCAATTAAACCCTGGAGTGGTCTAAGGACCCTAGAGTGGTTATTTCAATTAAACCCTGGAGTGGTCTAAAGACCCCAGAGTGGTTATTCCAATTAAACCCCGGAGTGGTCTAAGGACCCCAGAGTGGTTATTCCAATTAAACCCCGGAGTGGTCTAAGGACCCCAGAGTGGTTATTCCAATTAAACCCAGAGTGGTTATTTCAATTAAACCTCAGAGCGATCTTAGGAACCCAGAGTGGTTTTGACTTATTTAACCTTGAAGTAATCTAAAGATCTAATGAGTAAGAAGACTCCGTTTCATTGTAGTTAGATCTGGAAGGATTAATTTAGCTCTCATTCAAAACCAAGGATTTTAACACACGTATAAGTAGTCGTTTTGTTATAACGACAAGTATGAGAAATAAATAAAGGGCGATATAAGCAAAAATATTAAAATCATTAAAAGCAGAAGTTACAAAAAGAAGGCACAACGGCCAATATAATCAAAAGCCAAAAAGAGGGCGGAGCTCATCCCGCCTATAGAGCAAGAATAAATCAGGGGTCCACAGGGCCGGCGTCCTCCTCCTCCCTATCTGATCTGGCATGCTCATATCCACCATCACATTTGGGGGGAGTGTCATCTTCACCTACCGCCAAAGGGGAAAACTTGAAGGGCTCATCAGTAGGGACGTAGGACTTCCCACTAACTTCGGTTACCAACTCCCCATTTTGGAATCTGTTAAAGAAGCCGATCCCATTCAAGTTCAGCTGGGCACCTCGGTTGTGGTAGACAACTTGACGAACTGCATGGCTGAATGAATCCATAGCAGCTCCGGCGAACTTAGACATATCATTTTTATATTTGTTTCATTCATCCCAGACTACAATGGTTAAATCATCATTCTTCTTCTGAAGATCGGCCACCAGCTTCTCCAGGCCGTCCACCTTAAGTTGGAGTCCGTCATTCTTCTTCTTTAAGTCATCCCCAAAGTTCCGAAGACTTTGGTTTTCTTCATTGAGGCTCTTAATCCTCTGGTGAGCCTTTTCGTAGTCTTTGAAAAATCAGGAGTTCCTTTCCTTCAGCCACTCTATCTCCCTCTTTGGCCCGTCAGTAGTGGCGGAGTAGATGGTGGAGAGAGTCTTAATATTATACCACATGGTGGTCTCAATAGCAAACTTGAGGTCTTGAGGATTCAATCCCTCTTTGAGACATCATGAGAGGGTGAAGCCGATATCGGGAGGAGTAGTCTTGATCAGGAGATCCTCTAGAGCTTCCATACTGGAAATAGGAGTCGAGGTATTTATTTCAACTGGCTCCTCGGTGGCTATCCTCTTTTCCTTATCAAGCAACTTTTGACCAGGGTCTACCTTGTGCTTCTTGGAGACGCTGACTCCTTGCTTCTTTTCTTTCCTTTTGGCAGGGTCGGTTTCAAGAGCCACTGCCTCTCCAAGGGTTTGGAGGTTTGAAGCTTTGTTCATCTTGGGGGTGACGTGGTTCTTGTGACGTCCTTAATAATTTTCCGAATAAATTTTTCGCGTTTAAAGAATCATTTTAAAACTCATAATTTAATTTCTGAAATCACGTAAAAGTTGATAATTGCGGAATAATATCATGCATAGTAGTCGGGAAATAATTAAATGCATAAAACATTTATAAAGCGGAAAACGATATAAAAAAATAACAATACATGGTACATTATACTGTTACAACCCATTAAGATTAAAATAAAACCAAAGTCCAAGCAATAACTCATAAAAGCTTCATTCATGGCATCACTCGTCATTCTGTGTAGCATGCACTGTAAAAATTAATGTAAGAGTGAGACAGAATATAGAATAAATATAAAATAAATAAAATTTCACAAACACAACCCACAAGACATAATGATATGATGAATATGCCAAACAAGTTCATTCATAATTAATAAATCTTTAATTAGTCAAATGATGTCATGCTGGATCCATTTGGTTTGGTGGGAATACTGCAGTAAAAAGTCTCATAGAGACACAAGTAGGACTTAGCATAATGCCATGAATCCCTACACTCCATGGCGCTCAAGTACCGAAGTACACAAGTAGGACTTAGCGTAACCATGAATCCCTACACTCCATGGCTCCTGCAAAAATAAATATTCGAGTAGGAATTTGCATAACCATGAATCCCTACACTCCATGGCTCCTGCGAAAATAGGGCTTAAACTCATCTTATAGTAACCCCCCACCAGGGTAGGCAATCATGGAACCCCTAAATTCCATGGTGCGTCCAAATGCTTATGATTCATGAATGCCTTTGATTCTCTTTAATCAATTTAACATACCATGATATCAATATTTCCATAATCACTTGGAAAATCACAAGTCCTCAAAGGACACAACACATATGATAATTTTTAGAATCATGGATTTACTGTTTTCAATAACATAACTCAATAAACCACAAGGCATTCATACATACATTAATTTAGCCATTCATAATTATTTATGACAAAAACATTCATACTGTAAGTCAAGTATAGAGCACTCAATAACATCCATAATAATCCATAGTTTCTCAATAATTCAATAAGAAATCATTATTTATATGAAAAATATCATTTTCATCCATAATAACCATTATAGGTAAGTTTCAGTATTTTCCAACAGCAACATGCGTCAGTAAAATAGCCATAACATGAGAAAATCAAATCCTTTTTAAGTGATTCCACTTTCTGTAGTTCAATAATAGAATTATCTACAACTTTCATGAAGACCATAATTTCATATTCCAAACAGAAACACCTCTTATTCACAGAATACAGAACTACCTCAAAGAGAGTTTTTAAAGCGTACATATGTTAGTATTTTCAACATTTCTAGAGCTACAAAAATAATTTTGGCATGGGACTAGTTTTAAATTACTCCTAACACAAATATCTATAACTTTCATAAAGACACTGAACACTAATTCTCATCACAAAATTCCCAGTTTTAAAAATAAAATTCGTATTTCATTGTTAACAGATTTTCAGTTTGAGCATACTTCAGTATTTTAGGCATAACTAGAGCTACAAATATCCTTTTAACTTGAAACCACTTTCTATAGACCCACAACATAAATATCTACAACTTTTGTGAAGACATCGAAGGCTGATTATGCATGTATAATTCCCAGAATATTAATATATACACAAAACATAGGATAAATATTCCATGCGGACATGTTGTAGTATTTTGGCTATAACCTTTGCTATACATATTCAAATCAATCAGTTCAGGTCTCAAAATTTACATAACAAAAAGTTCTACAACTTTGATGAAGAAGTAAGAATCAAATTCATACATTTTCAGCTTCAAAATTGAGCAACAAAATATGAAAATAATACTGGAAAGTACTGGACAACATACAATTCTACCCATTTCATAATTATTCACAACCCTATCCCCTCTTACTTGAATTGAAGATTTGACTAGTTGAAAATGTCCTCCTTACTGTCCTAGCTTCAGATCGAAGGTGCCTTGATGGAGAAGAGGGAATGAGAGGAAGAAAATTCACTGACTTACTAGTGTTAAGGAGTTTCGGTCTTAACAAGAGGCTGTGTTAATAATGCAAAGACAAGTGGGGGACAACTTTCTCGTGAGTGGATTTTAGTGGGCTGTTAGTGCATTGATTGTGGAATTAATGGTGGTTTAGATAGAAAGTGAGCTATATTGTTGTCCATTTCTGGCCGCCTACATACTAGAGTGTGAATGATTGATTTAGATATATTAAAATATGCAATAGATGACAAAATTGGTGTCAAAACATTAATTCTGTCATGTATGCCGACTGAAATGCCACTCGGTCAGCATCTAAACCAACTGGAAACTGTCAGTTTTTCACTCGGCAATATATTCCAAAACCAAGTCAACTCTCAATCAGTCTACTCGGCAACATCACTCAAGTCTGAGTCATCTCAATAAGTTTTTCACTCGGTTAAATCATTCCAGACCGAGTCTTTTCTCACTCGGTAATTTATTTCAAAAACCGACTCCCTTTTCATTTTCTCACGAGTGAAGCTAGTCCAGAACACTTCATAGATTCCCACTCAGTGCCATCCCACTCGGAGTCACACTCAGAGATCTTTCATTCGGCAGAGTTACACTCAACTCTGAGATAACCCTCTCGGAATTTCTTTACTCGGAAATGAATTTTTCCTTTGTACTTCTCTCGGAAATGAGGCACTCAGTGAACTTTCATTCAGAAATGAAACGTTCGATAATGATTGACTCGGAAACGAGTCATTGGAAAATACTTGACTCGGAAATGAGTCTTTCTGAGGCGTTTGACTCGGAAACGAGTCATTCAGAGATAATTGACTCGGAAATGAGTCATTTGAAGGCATTTGACTTGGCAGTGAGTCACTCCAAGGTGAGTCACTCGGATTCTTTCACCCAGAAGTGGTTCTATTAGTCCCACTTCACTCATAAGTGCCTCTGAGACAAGGACTCCACTCGGAAGAAACCCTCTCGGCCATGTTCCACTCGGAAAACACAACCTTCACTCGGAATTTCTACCTTCACTCGGATTTTTTCTCTTTCACTCGGAACAGAGTCCCTTTTTCACTCGGACAGTTCTTTCTAAGGCATGTTTCACTCGAAAAAAGAATAATATCTCTAAAGGTTTATATAAATTCCATGATTATGTCCAAAAATGGAATTTTTGAAGTATTACAAACTATCCACTGGGTGTTTTATTCATTGATTATCAATTACAGACCTTCCATACTTCATAATTTACAAAATAAGACTATTATTAAAAATAGGATGTTACATTTCTCCCACCCTAATAAAAATTTCATCCTCGAAATTTAACATAACGCACTCCTCAGTGAAACAATTCTGGGTATTGCGTCCTCATAGCATCTTCACGCTCCCAAGTCAGAGTTACATCATTTCCTTGTTTCCATGCAACCTTCACTAATGGTACATTCTTGTTTCTCAGGCGTTTAATTGACCTTTCTATGATCTGTGTGGGTTCTGTAGGGATGGTCAGATTTTCTCTAACTTCAACATCATCAGTAGCAATCACATGAGTGAGGTCTTGTACATACTTCCTCAATTGTGATACATGGAACACATTGTGCAAATTTGCAAGGTGAGGAGGGAGTGCAATCTGATAAGCCACTGGGCCAATCTTCTTTAGAATTTCATATGGTCCAATGAACCTTGGGCTCAACTTTTTACTCTTCAATGCTCGGCCAATCCCCTTGTGAGGTGAAACCTTTAAAAATACATGATCACCAACTTGGAATTCAAGTGGTTTCCTCCTCTTATCGTAATAGTGCTTTTGTCTATCTTGGGATGCCTTCATCTTCTCTCTGATTATTTTTATTTGTTCAGTAGTCTACTGTATAATTTCAGGTCCTAACGCCAAACTTTCACCAGTTTCTAACCAACAAAGGGGTGTTTGACACTTTCTACCATACAATGCTTCAAATGGAGCCATACCAATACTGCTATGGTAACTATTGTTATACGTGAATTCAATCAGTGGAAGAAACTGCTCCCAACTACCACCATGTTCAAGCACACAAGATCGCAGTAAGTCTTCCAAACTTTGTATGGTACGCTCTGACTGTCCATCTGTTTAGGGATGATAAGCTGAACTTAATCGGAGTCTTGAACCCAACTCCTGATGTAAGCTTCCCTAGAATCGGGAAGTGAATCTCGGATCTCTATCTGACACAATACTGGATGGTACACCATGGAGTCTTACGATCTCTTTCACATACAATTGTGCCAACTTTTATAGAGAATTCTTCATATTCATTGGAAGGAAGTGAGCTGATTTAGTCAATCTGTCTACAATAACCCAGATTGCATCATTTCCTGAATGTGTTCTTGGTAATCCTGACACAAAATCCATTGAAATGTCGTCCCATTTCCAGACAGGAATTTCCAATGGTTGTAGTTCACCAGATGGCTTCTGATGTTCCACCTTGGCTTTTTGGCATACCAGACATGAAGACACATATTCAGCTATTTCTTTCTTCATCCTTGGCCACCAAAAGCTTTTCTTCAGGTCTTGATACATTTTAGTTGATCCTGGATGAATGCTCAACATACTTTTATGTGCTTCTTCTAGGATTGTCCTTCTTAGATCAACATCATCTGGTATACAAATTCTGCTTCTAATCCTCTAAATTCCATCTGATCCTTCTTGTAATCCCATATCCTTTCCATTCGCCTGCATCTCTCTCAACTCCTGTAATTGCAAGTCCTCTGTTTGCCTTTCACCTATCAGCTTTAGAAAATCATTGGTTATCTTCAAAGTTCCCAAGGTCATACTTCTTGAAGTTTTTATCTCCACACCCAAGTTCATATCTCTGAACTGTTCTATCATTTCCATCTCTTTTACCATTAAAGATGCCATATGAATGGATTTCCTACTAAGTGCATCTGCTACCACATTTGCTTTTCCTGGATGGTACTTCAAATCAAAATCATAATTTTTAAGAAACTCCATCCACCTTCGCTGCCTCATGTTCAATTCCTTCTGATCGAACAAATACTTTAAGCTCTTGTGGTCACTGAACACTTCAAACTTGACTCCATACAAATGGTGTCTCTAGATTTTCAAAGCAAATACCACCGTTGCCAATTCTAGATCATGCGTCGGGTAGTTTATTTCATGTGGTCTCAACTGTCTAGAAGCATAGGCAACCACCTTCCGTTGTTGCATCAAAACACAACCTAAGCCCATCTTAGAAGCATCATAATAAACCACAAAGTCTTCTTGTGGATTAGGCAAAGTTAAGACTGGAGCAGATGTAAGCTTTGTTTTTAGTTCTTGGAAACTTTTCTCACACTCTGGAGTCCAAGCAAAAGGTTGATTCTTCTGGGTTAGAGGAGTCATTGGTAGGGCAATTCGAGAAAACCCCTCAATGAATCTCCGATAATAACCAGCCAACCCTAGGAAGCTTCATATTTCAGTGACTGAAGTAGGTCTCTCCCAGTTTGTTACAGCTTCTATTTTAGAAGGATCCACAGACACTCCTTTGCTTGAGATTACATGGCCTAGGAACTTTACCTCTTCCAACCAGAATTCATATTTAGACAACTTAGCATACAACTGCTTCTCTTTTAGGATCTGCAATACCACTCAAAGATGCTTTTCATGCTTCTCCCATGTCTTAGAATAAATCAGAATGTCATCAATGAAAATAATAACAAACTGATCCAAGTATGAATGAAACACTCAATTTATGTAATCCATGAATACAGCTGGGGCATTGGTTACTCCGAAGGGCATCACAAGATACTCGTAATGACCATAGCGTGTTCTAAAGGCCGTCTTTGGAATGTCCTCAGACTTGACACGAATCTGATGATAACCTGATCGTAGAACAATTTTAGAAAATACTGTAGCACCTCTCAATTGATCTATCAGATCATCAATTCTGGGCAAAGGATATTTATTCTTCACTGTCAATTTATTCAACTGATGATAATCTACACATAATCTCATGCTTCCATCTTTCTTCTTGACGAGCAATACTGGCGCTCCCCATGGTGACACACTGGGCCTGATGAAATGCTTTTCCAACAACTCTTTAATTTGCTTTTTCAGTTCTGCCAGTTCAATAGGTGACATGCGATATGGGGCCTTAGACACTGGTTCTGCTCCTGGAATTAAGTCAATTGAGAATTCTATCTCGTGTTCTGGAGGTAAACTTGAGACATCCTCAGGAAATACTTCAGGGAATTCAAAAACAACTGGCATCTCGATTGCTTTAGATTCACCATCTCCTTTGGAAAGAGTAAACAAGGCAAATAATTGAATTTCACCTTGTAAGGCAAAGATCTTGAGGTTGTCAGAAATAAGATTTTCTTCTGATGGAAATATCACGGTCTTGTTATGACAGTCCACCAAGACTCGATTCACCGATAACCTGTTCATCCTTAGAATTACTTCCAGATCCTTCAAAGGTAAACAAACAAGATCGACAAGAAAGTTTCTACCTTCTATGAGCACAGAATAATCGTTACACACCTTAGTAGTCCTAAGTTACGTACCGGTGGGAGTGGAAACAATCAGGTCATATATCATAGGCTTCACAGGTAATTGAATACGTCTAACACACTCCTCAGAAATAAAAGAATGTGTAGTACCAGAATCAAATAACACAGATAAAATGGTACCATTGATCTCACACTTACTTTGCACAAGGTCATCTGCTTGGTCTGCCTCTAAACCACTGATGGCAAAGACTCTCCCCGTTGCTGGTTGTAATCTCTGGTCTGTTGACTCCCTATTCTGTCTTGGAGGTTGAACAGCACGCGTGTTTCCTCCACGACCTCCTTGATAATTAGAACGTCTTTGATGATTCATAGTGTTATTGTTGTTGTTTTGACGGTTCTGTGGACAATTTGGACTGATGTGACCTTTCTGATTACAACGAAAGCAAGTGAAATCTTCTAGGCGTCTGTTACAATCACGTATATGGTGATTACCTCCGCACTTAAGACACCTATATTCATATGATTGTTGCATCTCTCAGAAGATGATGATGATGATCCTCCCTTGAAATGACTTGGATAGAATGATCCTCTCCTTTTGAAGGCAACTGATTGAGGTCTCAGTTGTCTATTGGTCTTTTCTTGTGCCAATCTGGCTTGGTGGTTTTCTTCAAAAATTCGGTATTTATTGATTAAGATGGGGAAATTCCGAATTTCTTGATAACCAATAGCCTCTTTGATTTCAAGATTCAACCCGTTCTCGAACTTGACACATTTTGAGGCTTCAGCACCAGCCTATTGGAAAGGAGGGTAAAAGAGAGATAATTCTTCAAATTTTGCAGCATACTCACCTACAAACATTGAGCCTTGTTTCAGCTCCATGAATTCCAACTCTTTTCGGCTCTTCACACTCGCTGGAAAATATTTCTCCAGAAAACAATCTTTGAAGTTGATCCAGTCCAAAGGTCTGTCAGTTTCAATCATACGAGTTCTGGCATGTATCCACCAGTTTTCTGCTTCCTCAACCATCATATAAGTGGCATACTCCACCTTTTCGAATTCTGTGTAGGGCAAGGCTCGGAAGATGTGCTCCATTTCCTTAACCCATAGGTATGCTACCTCCGGATTATAGCCTCCTTTGAATTGTGATGGCTTCCTTTTTAGGAAGTGATCTAACTGGTGAAGTCCTCCAGCACTTCTCGGTTGATTTTGTCTTTCTATGGCTTCAGCCAAGCGGTTGAAAGCAGCTGCCATATCGTTGTTATTGTTTCTTGCCATCCTACATTCGTAGTTTGGTTTATACTAATTCTAAGGGAAAATATATCGTATTATAACATAACTATAAGTATTCTACAGTTTATCAATAAATTGTATAACACATTTATCATATTATCAAGCAGTAATCAAATAAATCATTTTGTAATTTATCACTTAGGCAAAAGTCATATAGCATACACTTAATATATTTTCAAACAAGTAATCAAACAATTCACATAGTATATCAAGAATCAATGCATGTCATAATAACTTGTCCTGAATTTTTGAAAATGCTCTGATACCACCAATGTGACGTCCTTAATAATTTTCTGAATAAATTTTTCGCGTTTAAAGAATCATTTTGAAACTCGTAATTTAATTTCTGAAATCACGTAAAAGTTGATAATTGCGGAATAATATCATGCATACTAGTCGGGAAATAATTAAATGCATAAAACATTTATAAAGCGGAAAACAATATAAAAAATAACAATACATGGTACATTATACTGTTACAACCCATTAAGATTAAAATAAAACCAAAGTCCAAGCAATAACTCATAAAAGCTTCATTCATGGCATCACTCGTCATTCTGTGTAGCATGCACTGTAAAAATTAATGTAAGAGTGAGACAGAATATAGAATAAATATAAAATAAATAAAATTGCACAAACACAACCCACAAGACATAATGATATGATGAATATGCCAAACAAGTTCATTCATAATTAATAAATCTTTAATTAGTCAAATGATGTCATGCTAGATCCATTTGGTTTGGTGGGAATACTGCAGTAAAAAGTCTCATAGAGACACAAGTAGGACTTAGCATAATGCCATGAATCCCTACACTCCATGGCGCTCAAGTACCGAAGTACACAAGTAGGACTTAGCATAACCATGAATCCCTACACTCCATGGCTCCTGCAAAAATAAATATTCGAGTAGGAATTTGCATAACCATGAATCCCTACACTCCATGGCTCCTGCGAAAATAGGGCTTAAACTCATCTTATAGTAACCCCCCACCAGGGTAGGCAATCATGGAACCCCTAAATTCCATGGTGCGTCCAAATGCTTATGATTCATGAATGCCTTTGATTCTCTTTAATCAATTTAACATACCATGATATCAATATTTCCATAATCACTTGGAAAATCACAAGTCCTCAAAGGACACAACACATATGATAATTTTTAGAATCATGGATTTACTGTTTTCAATAACATAACTCAATAAACCACAAGGCATTCATACATACATTAATTTAGCCATTCATAATTATTTATGACAAAAACATTCATACTGTAAGTCAAGTATAGAGCACTCAATAACATCCATAATAATCCATAGTTTCTCAATAATTCAATAAGAAATCATTATTTATATGAAAAATATCATTTTCATCCATAATAACCATTATAGGTAAGTTTCAGTATTTTCCAACAGCAACATGCGTCAGTAAAATAGCCATAACATGAGAAAATCAAATCCTTTTTAAGTGATTCCACTTTCTGTAGTTCAATAATAGAATTATCTACAACTTTCATGAAGACCATAATTTCATATTCCAAACAGAAACACCTCTTATTCACAGAATACAGAACTACCTCAAAGAGAGTTTTTAAAGCGTACATATGTTAGTATTTTCAACATTTCTAGAGCTACAAAAATAATTTTGGCATGGGACTAGTTTTAAATTACTCCTAACACAAATATCTATAACTTTCATAAAGACACTGAACACTAATTCTCATCACAAAATTCCCAGTTTTAAAAATAAAATTCGTATTTCATTGTTAACAGATTTTCAGTTTGAGCATACTTCAGTATTTTAGGCATAACTAGAGCTACAAACATCCTTTTAACTTGAAACCACTTTTTATAGACCCACAACATAGATATCTACAACTTTCGTGAAGACATCGAAGGCTGATTATGCATGTATAATTCCCAGAATATTAATATATACACAAAACATAGGATAAATATTCCACACGGACATGCTGTAGTATTTTGGGTATAGCTTTTGCTATAAATATTCAAATCAATCGGTTCAGGTCTCAAAATTCACATAACAAAAAGTTCTACAACTTTGATGAAGAAGTCAGAATCAAATTCATACGTTTTCAGCTTCAAAATTGAGCAACAAAATACGAAAATAATAGTGGAAAGTACTGGACAGCATACAATTCTACCCATTTCATAATTATTCACAACCTTATCCCCTCTTACTTGAATTGAAGATTTGACTGGTTGAAAATGTCCTCCTTACTGTCCTAGCTTCAGATCGAAGGTGCCTTGATGGAGAAAAGGGAATGAGAGGAAGAAAATTCACTGACTTACTAGTTTTAAGGAGTTTCGGTCTTTTAACAAGAGGCTGTGTTAATAATGCAAAGACAAGTGGGGGACAACTTTCTCATGAGTGGATTTTAGTGGGCTGTTAGTGCGTTGATTGTGGAATTAATGGTGGTTTAGATAGAAAGTGAGCTATATTGTTGTCCACTTCTGGCCGCCTACATACTAGAGTGTGAATGATTGATTTAGATATATTAAAATATGCAATAGATGACAAAATTGGTGTCAAAACATTAATTCTGTCATGTATGCCGACTGAAATGCCACTCGGTCAGTATCTAAACCGACTAGAAACTGCCAGTAGTGTAAAAAAAAAAAGAAATCCGAGTCCCTCTCGCTTAAGCGAAATTCTCACTCGCTTGAGCGAGTGTCATACACTGTACTGTCAGGGGGAGTTTCGCTCAAGCGAATACCGACTCGCTTGAGCGAGACACACAAGCCTCGTTTGGTAGTTGCCTTCACTCGGAGTTCCAGCGTTGTTCAATCAGTCAGAAAGGAAAAGACTGGGCAGTAGTGATTGAACCTTCATCCCATCACTCGGTTTCCGATCCAAGACCGACCCGTCATCCATTCGGTTTCCACTCAGCAGAATTAATCCAAACCGACTCCTCTTACTCGGTTTTCACGTGGCACAATTTATTCCAAACCGAGTCATTCTTCACTCAGTTTTTCACTCGGCAATATATTCCAAAACTGAGTCAACTCTCAATTAGTCTACTCGGCAACATCACTCAAGTCTGAGTCATCTCAATCAGTTTTTCACTTGGTTAAATCATTCCAGACCGAGTCTTTTCTCACTCGGTAATTTATTTCAAAAATCGACTTCCTTTTCATTTTCCCACGAGTGAAGCTAGTCCAGAACACTTTATAGATTCCCACTCGTTGCCATCCCACTCGGAGTCACACTCGGAGATCTTTCATTCGGCAGAGTTACACTCAACTCTGGGATAACCCTCTCGGAATTTCTTTACTCGGAAATGAATTTTTCCTTTGTACTTCTCTCGGAAATGAGGCACTCAGTGAAATTTCATTCAGAAATGAAACGTTCGACAATGATTGACTCGGAAACGAGTCATTGGAAAATACTTGACTCGGAAATGAGTCTTTCTGAGGCGTTTGACTCGGAAATGAGTCATTCAGAGATAATTGACTCGGAAATGAGTCATTTAACTCGGCAGTGAGTCACTCCAAGGTGAGTCACTCGGATTCTTTCACCCAGAAGTGGTTCTATCAGTCCCACTTCACTCATAAGTGCCTCTGAGACAAGGACTCCACTCAGAAGAAACCCTCTCGGCCATGTTCCACTCGGAAAACACAACCTTCACTCGGAATTTCTACCTTCACTCAGAATTTTTCTCTTTCACTCGGAACAGAGTCCCTTTTTCACTCGGACAGTTCTTTCTAAGGCATGTTTCACTCAGAAAAAGAATAATATCTCTAAAGGTTTATATAAATTCCATGATTATGTCCAAAAATGGAATTTTTGAAGTATTACAAACCATCCACTGGGTGTTTTATTCATTGATTATCAATTACAGACCTTCCATACTTCATAATTTACAAAATAGGACTATTAAAAAAAATAAGATGTTACAGTTCTCCCTGGAGACGTCAACCTCAGAGCCTTCAAAATACTTCTGGAGTTCCTCTAAAGTGTCTGTACTCATGTTCCCTGAAAAAGCCATGGTTAGCATAAAATCGAGGTATCAGAAATCTTAAAAAGCAAAGAGAAGAAGGTAAATACCCAAATGAGTGAGGTACTTATTTCGTGTCTCCAGAGTTCCTAGAAGGGAACAACATCTGAGGGGAGCACCCCAGGAGAGGTTATGGAGGGTGTCAACGACGGTGCGCAATGTCTCAAAAAGAGAGCTTGTGTCGACAAAGTACGTCGTACTATCTAGGAGGAAGTGTTTGTAGGTCTAGCCGGTGTGGACAGATAGTTGCCATTCTTATCCTTCCAGAAAGGAGACGTGGTCTTCTCAATAAAAAGTTTGAAAAGGAACTCTTGAAAGAGGTATCGTACATCTTGTAGGAATCGACGTAGGCCTCAAAATTTACGATGTCACTTTGAAAATGAAGGTTGGTGCCGGCTCGACGCATCACCCGAGCATACCTAAAAACATGGCAACAGTCAGGGTGAAGCAGAGGTGCTTCCCAAGGACTTGAAGGGCCATCACCAAGGCCCAACCATTTGGGTGAAGCTGACCAGGGGCGATGTCCAGAAAATGTAACACCCCCATCTCATACTGGTTTAGGGGGAGCTAGACTTCCACCTTCAGCAATGTGAAGTCATGAAAGTAGAGGAAATGGTATCGTAGAATATGGCAGATTCGGTCCGTGAGGGTAGGGTGGATGAGACGGGAGTCCTTCTCGTACTTCTTGTTCCGCCAAAAGGACTCCGCCTCAAGCTGAACACCTTTTTCTTTAAGAAGAGGGTTTTCAGAAGAGAGAATAAGTTTTTCAAAAGAGAAGTTAAAGAGGGAAGAGAAAAGTATGATGAAAAACAGTGGGAAAGAGTGAAAGTGAAAGAACGTTAAATAAAAAAAATAATTTGCAACAAAAGAGAGAGAGAAAATACATTCAGAGAGTGGTTATACTAAAATGTCATAACTACTGCCACGTTTTAAAAAGTAGAAACAAAAAAAAATTAATATAGTAAGTCTCTCAAAGTGTGAAGTCAAACAAGGCAAGGTATATCAAACTGATACATAAAGCAGACTATTTAGGCAATAATTTTTAAATTTAAATTATGCTTAATAAAATTAAATCTGGCCTCTACCAGAGGCTTAGTGAAGATGTCTGCCCATTGATGGTCTATGTCCATGAATTTTAGATCCATGGTTCCCTTTTGGACATAGTCATGAATGAAGTGATATTTTACTTCAATGTGCTTTGCTTTGAAGTGCTGAATAAGATTCTTAGAGAGGTTTATTGCACTTGTATTATCATAGAAGACTAGGATTTCTCCTTCTTTGATTGAATAATCTTTAAGTTGATATTTCATCCAAAGAAGTTGAGAGTAGCAACTAGCTGTAGACATACATTCTGCTTCAGTAGTTGATAATGCAATAGAATTTTGCTTTTTACTACTTCATGAAACTAAGTTGCTTCCCAGGAAGTGACATCCACCACTTGTTCCAATAAGATATCTTAGAATCCTCTTCACCGCAGACAAGTGTGATTCCTTGCGATCTGATTGATATCTTGCACATATGTAAACACTAAACATTATGTCAGATTTGTTGGATGTAAGATACAAGAGTGAACCAATCATTCCTCGATATAAGGTTTGATCCACTGATAACCCAGACTCATCTGTATTAATAGTATAATTGGGATGCATAGGAGTACTCATGGCTTTAACATCATCCATTTTAAACTTTTTGAGTAGTTCCTTGGTGTACTTTTATTGATGAATATAAATTCCATCACTAGTCTGTTGAATTTGCAAGCCTAAGAAAAATTTAAGTTCACCTATCATACTCATTTCAAATTCTGCTTACGTCATATTTGAAAAATCTTTGCATAGACTATCATCAGTAGCACCAAAAACAATATCATCCACATAAATCTGTACTATAATAAAGTGTTTCTTATAGTTTTTTCTGAAGAGAGTTGTGTGAACTTGGCCTCTTGCAAAACCTTTTGAAATAAGAAATGTACTGAGTCTGTCGTACCAAGCTCTGGGAGCCTGTTTCAGGCCATATAATTCTTTACTTAATTTAAAAACATGATTGGGAAGAGACACATCTTCAAAACCAGGAGGCTGTTTTACATAAACTTCTTCTTCGATAAAACCATTCAGAAAAGCACTTCTTACATCCATCTGATATAATGTAATGCCTTTAAAGGCTGGAAATGCAAGAAGTATCCTGATTGCCTCAAGTCTGGCTACATGAGCAAAGGTTTCAGTGAAATCTATACCTTATTGTTGATTATATCCTTGAGCAACCAATATTACTTTGTTTTGAATTATCTTTCCATTTTCATCTATCTTGTTTCTGAATACCCACTTGGTACCAATTATACCTTTATCTTTGGGTCTGGGAATAAGTGTCCATACTTTTCTTCTTTCTAATTGGTTTAGTTCCTATTGCATAGCAAGAATCCAATCTGTATCCTTTAGTGCATCCTGAATATTTTTCGGCTCTACTTCTGAAATAAGAAATTGTTGATTGATTGTGAAGACTGGATCTGGTTTTTACTCCAACAGCTTGATCTCTAATGATAAGGTCTGAAGGATGATAGACTTTGAATTTCCAACCTTTTAGTTTTTCAAGTTCAGACAGTTGATCATGTTCAGACTTTTCAAAATTTGTTGACTTTGGTTGGCCATTTTTAGTTGATTGGTCTATTGATTGCTCTTCTTCTTATTGTATCCCTGCATCATCAAAATCTAGATCTATCAGCTTCCTGTCAGTCTTTTGAAGGTCATCAAATCTTACATGCATAGATTCTTCGATGGTTTGAGTTCGAGTATTGAACACTCTATAAGATTTTGATGTGGTAGAGTATCCCATGAATATACCTTTGTCACATATTAAATCAAATTTTCCAAGATAATCCTTGGTATTCAAAATGTAACAGGTGAATCCAAAAGGATGAAAACATGAGATGTTGGGTTTTCTACCTTTCCACAATTCATAGGGAGTCTTATTCAGTATTGGTCTAATAAAAACTCTGTTTTGAATATAACAAGAAGTACTCATAGCTTCTGCCTAGAAATATTTTGGAAGATCATTTTCACAAAGCATGGTTCTGGCTATTTCTTGCAGAGACCTGTTTTTCCTTTCCATAACTCCAGTTTGTTGTGGAGTTCTTGGT
This sequence comes from Clitoria ternatea, assembly GCA_037962975.1. Classification (NCBI taxonomy): domain Eukaryota; kingdom Viridiplantae; phylum Streptophyta; class Magnoliopsida; order Fabales; family Fabaceae; genus Clitoria; species Clitoria ternatea. Next base: position 221,828,202 of record CM075672.1, read on the forward strand.
GAAGAAAAACTATGAGTTATTCTAGACTCATTGCAGAATTATTCAAAGATTTCATTTTCAAATTCTCTGCCATGATCACTTCTTATTGTACCAATACAGTATCCTTTCTCATCCTGAATTATCTTACAAAAGATTTTAAATACTTTCACAGACTCATCCTTGTGGGCTAGAAAGTATACCCATGTTAATCTGGTGTAGTCGTCTATGATAACGAATCCATATTTCTTTCCTGCCAGACTTTGTACTTGAGAGAGACCAAATAGATCTAAATGCAACAATTCTAGAGGTCTGGATGTAGAAACAACATCTTTGTTTTTAAAAGAGGTTTTGTGTTGTTTTCCACTTTGGCATGCTTCACATGGAAGAGAAACTGTTAAAGGAAATTTTTGGCAATCCTTTGACTAGATCCTTTCTGTGAAGCTTTGAGATAAGTTTGAGACTTACATGTCTAAGCTTTTTGTGCCAAATCCATTTTTCCTCGGAGTTTAAAAATAGACATTTTACATTTTGATCATTTAGTTCATTCAAGTCTACCTTATAGAGGTTATTGTGTTTGTTAGTAGTAAAAAGTATGGTTCCATCACGATTGATGATTGTACACTTATTTTTGTTAAATGAAACTTGATACCCACTGTCACAAAATTGATTGATGCTTAGTAGGTTATGTTTCAGAGCTTCAATAAGAAATACATTTTCAATAACAAGTGAGGGAAATTTACCCACTTTACCAGACCCGATGATTTTTCCAGTCTGGTAACCTCTAAATATGACAGATCCTCCTTTAAATTTCTCCAAGTCTAGGAACATAGACCTTTTTCTTGTCATGTGATGCGAGCATCCACTGTCCGGATACCATTGTAGGGTTTTTGTTCTTGATTTCAAACATATCTGCAAAAGGAATGATTAATGATTTTGGTACCCATATTCCTTTGGGTCCTAGATTGTTAGTGAATTTTTCATTCCTCCGCTTTCTTTTCCTGCATTCATTTATAGAATGACCATGATTTTTACAATAATTGCATTTAGTAATTTTTTGTTTTTCTAGAACAAATGTAGGAACTGAGGGATGCTTAAAGACTTTTGATTTTACAAACATTTTTCTTTTTTACAAATCCTAGACCAAGTCTTTTTTTATTTCCCTTGGATGTTCCTAGTAAAGCATTCAAGTTTTTAGTACTAGTAACAAACTTACTTAGATCTAAGGTAAGAGAATCGACAAGTTTTTTTAGTCTAACAATTTCTTTTTCTTGAAAGTTATAGTGGTTCTAAGATTTTTCAAAATCCTTTTTCAAAGAAGTATTTTTTTTTCTAATTTTACTTAACTCATCAAGATTTAATTCTTTTTCTTATAAAGTATTTGTACTATGTTTCTCTTCTTTTAACAACAAGATTTGATTTTCAAAATTAGTGATCATATCAATGTGCTTTAATTTCAGTTTTTTGAAATTCTTTAATAGTTTAGAGAAATCATTAAATAACAAGTCATAGTTTTGTTTGAGTTCTGAGTAACTTACTTCTTCAGAGTCTGTGTCGCTGAGGCTAGCCTCTGAGTCTGTTTCTTTGCTCGCCATGAGACAAATTTAAGCTAACTCACTTTCTTCATCAGACTCTTTTAAGCTGGACGATCCTTCATCATCCCAAGTAATCAGACCTTTTTGTTTCTGTGAAAACTTCCTTCTTTCCCTTTTGTCCCTTCTATCTTTGTTTAGAAGAGGACATTTTGCTTTTATGTGTCCCAGCTTTTTACAATTGAAACATTTTAAGACAGATTTGTAAGTTTTAAACTTAAATTGACTTTTACCTTTGTAGTCTTTCTTTTGGAAAGTTTCCGGTCTAAACTTCTTCCTTAGTAGCTTATGAAACCTTTTGGTTACAAGAGCCAACTTTTCATCGGTGTCATCCTCTGATTCACGAGAGTCTGGTTCAGAACTAGATGACTTTTCTATTTTCAGACCCTTGCCTTTTCTCATTTCATCATATTTCAAGGCAACGCTGTTAGTGGAAACAGTTTTGCTAGTTTCTTTTTGCTTCAGCTTCAGCTCATGAACCCTAAGAACTCCAAGCAGCTCATCCAAAGAGAAGGTGCTCAGATCCTTAGCTTCTTCTAGAGCAGGGCATTTTACGTCAAATCTTTTAGGCAAGCATCCGAGAAGCTTGACATTTATATCTTTTATGAAGGAAGTAGTTCCAAGATTTTTTAAGCCATTTAGAAGTGTTTGGAATCTTCCAAACATTTGATCTACTGACTCATGTTCCTCCACTTTGAAGTTATCATATTGTTTAGTTAACAATATCTTCTTTGATCTTTTGACATTTGAAGTTCCTTCGTAATTGCGTTGTAGAGTATCTCGGACTTCTTTTGCTGTTTTATAGTTGAATACCTTGTTGTATTCAGACTTACTGAGAGCGCATGTGAGAAGAAATCTGGCTTTGGCACTGATCTCCATTTTTTTTATTTCATCAGAGCTCCATTCGCTTTTAACTTTAGGTTGTCCTTCACTATTGACAGGAAAGCCATAATCACCGTTGATGATGACCGCATAAAGATTATATTGACCAGATTTTATGAACATTTCTATCGTGTCCTTCCAGTATGGATAATCTTCCCCAAAGAAAGCTAGGGGTTTGTTGATGGAAGATCCTTATGTGATCAATTGATTATTTTGGGAAGCTGCCATAGATCTTGATCATTTTCACTCGAGGGAGTGATCAACCCAAAGGACAAGCTCTAATACCAATTGATGGTTCAGAGTCAGACTTAGAAGGGGGTTGAATAAGTCTTAGACTTTTTTTAAGTAAATTTTGAACCAAAAACAAATACAACAGAATTGGTATTAGAGCTTGGGTTAAACACACAGAATTTATATTGGTTCAATGAAAAAAAGGAGGAAATAAACACACAGAATTTATATTGGTTCACTTCCAACACAGAACCTACGTCCAGTCCCTTCCAACTTGAAGGATTTCCATGATTATAAAAACTCCTTTACAATATCAACACCAGACTCGTGCTCCAAGTATTCTTTCAACAAGCCACTTCTGCCTCAACCCAAGTATTCTTTCAACAAGCCACTCCTGGCTTAACCCAAGTATTCTTTCAAAAGCCTCTTCAGGCCAAAGTGTTTCCTAATATACAAACTAATCTTGGTAACTTACCAGACTTATATAAATAGTAAGAATGAAAGTTCTAGGAACTTAGTGTATAAAAATGATAGACAAATTTTAAGATTGAACACTAAGTATCTTTGACACAAGATCTGAGTCTGCTGGAAGCAGAGCTAGAGAGTAGTGAGGGTCTTTGTCTTTTTACAATTGAACTAAGATTGAATAATGACTTGATGAGCTTTCTTCTTAGATATGTCTCTATGTCTTGAATGTTTAAACTTTCTTAATATTTATAGTGACTTGAAAGATATAACCGTTATTACTTCTTGAATAAAGATATAGACATTAGAAATCCTTTGAAGATGTTTTGCCATAGGCTTCTTGACATCAGACCTTAAGTTAATTTCTAACTTAAGAGAGGTCTGAGTCACATTTCAATATTTCCAAGAGAATAGTTTCTCATGCATTTCCATGCACAAAACCTTTCACGAACTTATCCTTGATTAAGCGAGAAGTTGCTTTCAGAGATGTCCTGATGAGTTTTCTGACTTGTGATCAGAGTTTGTAGAAGTAGGTACGTTGATAGTTGCTGCTCATGTTGATTTTGTTCTTTTTGTTCTTTAATGATAAGCACGCAAATATGGTATGATCATTTCTCCCGAAGCATCACCAAAATAGATTTTTCAAACATTGACGAAGAGTTCTTTATTCAAGATGTTTCTATCAGACTTTTATTGTTCTACCAGACTTTTAGAACATACACCCCCCTTTATTTTTACAACTTGATCTTCATATCCTGAAATTACTTTTACACTTAAAAGAAAACGTTATGAGCAGTTCAGACTTTATTCTTTTAGCTAAAATACTTAATGAGTGGTATAAACAAATTCAGGGATTATAAAGTCTAGGTCTGGTCCAACAGGACTTGAAACTTATATTTTTTACCAGACTTTTTCTTAACATTATGAATATTGATTTTGAGGGTCATGTGTGAAAATTAGACCTTAGTATTTTAGAAGGCTAATTTTTGAGTATGACCTTAGCAATAATTGATATTAATTATGATGCAATGGTATATATGCTATATTGATGAATAAAGGATGACAATATGAGATATATGATCATTGGCAATGTATATATGATTTGTGTATGATTGGTATTGTGAATTGTATGCATAGCAAGGAAATGGATAGGTCATATTTTTATTTGATGGATAAAACTTCATGTAGAGGTCATCTACAATCCATAACATAAGAGTAAAAATTATGTACATGGTTGATTGTGGCCAAATAGGCTTAGTTTGTAAATTGGCATGTTTAGTTTAGTCAAAAAGTGTTTGAAATGCCATTGGAGCATACCTTGACTTAGGAAATGAATTATTGGGTGGGACTTGTTGGAGCAAGTCACATTTATACATGTGAATATATGTCCATAGAGAGTTTAGATCAAAACCTTGTCAATTGCATTTTGGTATGTGATGTAAAATGGTTAACATATGCATAAACCTATAAATTCTGAGACTTTTACTCAAGCGAGAATGTCCTGATACCAATATGTGCTCTATGGTCTATTTTCACTCAAGTGAGAGCCAGAGTATTGATTCTATGTGATTCTTGCTCAAGCGAGCGGGAGCTCGCTCAAGTGAGGATGGGAATGGTTTGATTCTATTTAAATTTTGCTCAAGCGAGTGATGACTCGCTCAAGCGAAATTATTAGAGTTTGATGCTGGAAGATTTTTGCTTGAGCGAAGGAGGTGTCTCTCAAGCGAGTATTGGGGGTTTGAGTCCTTGATCCCGCTCGCTCACGCGAGGGTCGGGGTCTCGCTCAAGCGAGAGTTTCCTTGCTTAAGCGAGACCACCTGAAATGGATTTTTCTTCTTCCTTTCCTTATTTCTTTTCTCATATCTTCATATATGGGACTAAGCGTTTGCTCTGTATACATATTTTCTTTCGCTGTTAAATATATTTCTTTCTGTCTACATGTTGGGGCAATTATTCTGCAATCCATTTTCTTAATTCTTAAAACTTCGGTCTCCAGTTTTTTGTGGTTCGGTTCTCGATGTAAGGTCATATGTTTTAGGGTTATTGAATTATTTGTCGTTACACTAGGATTCGGATCAGGGGGATCGGGGAGCGTCGTCACACTATTAATTTTGAAAACAGGTTTTTAAAATAAAAAGCAAACAAATTTATTTCTATTTTAATAAAATTGATTTGATAAGTTGTTATCTATTTATTAATTTTAAAAAATAGTTTTTAAAAATAAAAAACAAACAAACAGTTTTTTTATTTTTAAAAAATTAATTTGATAAGTTGTTATCTACTATTAATTTTGAAAAATAAGTTTTAAAAATAAAAAAATAAACTAAAATTTATCGTTTATTTAGATTTATTTTCGAAACAATTTATTATCTAATTTAATAATTTATTGTTTTTATTATTAAAAATAATTTTAAATCATTAAATAAAAATATTTTCAAATTAATTATTATTATTTAATATAAATAGAGATTAGATTATGATGATAATTAATATTTTAATTTGATTTTAAAATAGATTATTTATTTTTAAATTTCATAATTACAATAACATATATAATTTGATATTTTAATTTGTTTTAAAAATTATTTTTATTATGAAATTGAAAAAGTGAAATAAATAGGACTGCACTTCATTAAACACTGACACATCATAAAAACTTCAGAAATGTATCTAATAGAGATAAGATCAAAATACTGTAACAAAAGAATCAAAATTAAAGTCGACTTTCCTATTGAATACTAATATATAATACTAATACTAATGCATAATACTAACAGTAAAAATTAATACTAATATATAATACGAATACTAATATATAATCATAATACTAATATATATTATTAATAGTAATAATATTATTATCATAATTACATCATTAAATTATATTTAAATAGTAATATCCCAATTTAAAACTAGAGATAAATCCTAGGTAATGAAATAATGAATTAAGATTCAATTGAGACTGAAATATTAAAAGTTAAATAGTAAATCAATCTGGTTAAGTTTAAAGTAACTTAAAGTTACCAGATTAATTTCTAGAAGTTAAATAAATGAGTAAATAACCAAAATACCCTTGTCCCTTAAAACTAACCTTTCTTACTTTCTTCTTCACAGAACCAAGAAAAGAAAAAAGAAACAAAGCTCTCTTTTCCCTTCTCTAACCTGTACCACCACTTTCCACCACCTACCTCTATCACTTCTTCTTTCTTCCACCATTGTAGAGCAAATGACAAGCCCACTTTATATTCTCCTTTCCCTCCCACGAGTGAAAAGCTTAGAGAGTGTGGTTTCCCATCCAATTCCACCATCATCCACTTCTTCTTCTTCTCTATAAAAAGCAAGAGCAAGGCTCCACTTCACTCATTCTTCCTTCACCCTGCATAAAGCTTGGAGGATACAAGCTCCACTTCAAATTCCACCATTGTTAAGGTAATGTTCCTAAAGAACTCACTTATGCGATTAGTCCCGATTCTTAAATTCCATCTCAAATTCCCTAAATTCTTGGATATAGAAACCATTTCAAGTGTATAAGTATTTCCAAAGGTTTAAACTGCTTCACGGAACCCCGTCCGTGAGCGACCGATAACTCAAAATTTTGAACCCTTACCCTTTCACAAAATTGGCATAATTAATAATGGTTTGGGTTTCTGAGTAATTGATATTAGGTTGAATTGAATGAATTTGGGGTGTGGCTGATTAATCAATGAGTATCGATTATGTTTGTGTTATAGGCTGGATTCTGGATTATGCCGAAATATGAGAGTAATGTTCCTAAAGAACTTACTTATGCGATTAGTCCTGATTCTTAAATTCCATCTCAAATTCCCTAAATTAATGGCTATGGAAACCATTTCAAGTGTACAAGTATTTCCAAAGGTTTAAACTACTTCATGAAACCTCATTAGTGAGCGACCGAATAAGTCAAAATTTTGAACCCTTACCCTTTCGCTAAATTGGCATAATTGATAATGCTTTGGGTTTCCGAGTAATTGATATTAGGTTGAATTGAATGAATTTAGGGTGTGGTTGATTAATCGGTGAGTGTTGATTATGTTTGTGTTATAGGCCGAATTCTGGATTGTGCTAAAATATGAGAGTTTTATGGGTTCCTGGATTGTTGTCTTATCTAACACTATGTACATATTAAATTGTGGTTGTGATTTATAATGCATGGATAGTAATATAATCTTGTGAATGATGAAGCTATGGGTTGATGGAAAACCTATAGGTACCTTATGTTTAGGAATTGTTAAGACACTTGAGTTACAAATTGACATGTCCAAGAACTGTTTAGGATGACTGATGATGCATGATGTGGAATATAGTGTATTACCATGTTTTACATGTGAAAATGCATAAAATGCATGTTGAATTATGCACAAACTAGGAAATTGTGTGATATAAGGTAGTTACAAGCAAATTAACTTGATAAGGTTGTGAACAAGTCCTAAATAACTGTAGTGAAATATTGTTATAGTGCATTGGTGCTAAAAACCATCCAAAGTGAATTTCATATGTTGGATACCTAAACCTTTCGATGTGTGTGAAATCTAATTGGAATGGAATTTTGACATGGGACTAGGACCATTAGTTTAGAAATGGTATGTGCTAGCTTGTGGTAAAGTTTGGTCTTATTTGGATGAGATTTGGGTAGTTTAAGTAAAGGGTAAATTGAATTTTTTTAAAAAAGAAAATGTGTATTTTCTGCTGCTACTAACAATTTTAATATGACGGATATGCATTTTTCTATGCTAAGAATTCTCTGTGTCAAATTAGCTCTTCTTTCCTTCACAAAAGTTGTAGGTATCTAAGTCATGGAGGTGTATCAACTAGATTCACCTCGATCAAAGTTCTGTAGCTCAAGTTACACGTAAAATACTCTAGCATGTCCCTGCTAAAAATTCACTGCATGACAAATCTACATAATGCTACACTAGGGATAATCTAGGTAGAATTAGCCCTTTTTCTTTCATAAAACTTGTAGAATCTAAGTTCTGAAGATATAGCCCTTGGATTCACTTCGATTGGAGTTATGAACTCAATTTATGTGCGAAATGCTCCAGCATGTCCTATTGGAAATTATTCGCATGGTAGATATACATAATGTTGCATTGAGGATAACCTAGGCAAAATTAGCCTTTCTTTCCTTCATAAAAGTTATAGATATCTGAGCTACAGAGGTGTACCCCTTAGATTCACCTCGATCAGAGTTATGTAGCTCAAGTTGTATGCGAAACACTCCAACACGTTCTTGTTGGAAATTCTCCGCATAACAGATTTGCATAATGCTGCACTGGGGACAATTTAGGTTGAATTAGCATTTCTTTCATTCATAAAAGTTATAGGTATCTTAGCTACAAAAATGTATAAATTGGATTTTCCCAGTTCAGAGTTTTGTAATTTAAGTTATGCGTAAAATACTAAATGTTGTACACCAAAACAAAAAATAAACTTTAAAAATTTAGGAAGCAATCTAAAAGTTGTCTTGTCTTTCAATTGAATAACATTTTTGAAAAATCTTAAGCTAACTCATTTTCTCTTTATTCTTTTTTTCAATTGCTTATTTAAACTTCAACATAGTAATAGGACTTGACACTAGGTGTAGTGGTTTTTGCCACACCCCTTTTAGGCGTAAAAATAAAAACTCAGACTTGTTTACTTGAGTGTCTTTTTCAAACTCATACCTAGGTCGTATATTACCTCTAGTATGTTTTTATATTTTTTTCACAAAAATCTTAGGTAATTAAGTTGGATCCAAAATTGTATCAGGATGGGATAAAATATATAATGGAATCGGAATATGGTAGGTATACTACCGTGTTCTAGGATCGGTCATCGTACTCATATTCAATTTGTTTTAAGTAAATATATTTCTTGTTATATTGTAATTATATTTTGGTATGTTTAGCACCTTAAAATATTTAACCAAGTCCGCCATTGGTCTAACACCACAGGTTAGTATTCCATTATAATATTTTTTAAGGAAAATATTCTATTAGAATGTTAATATGAATGATAAAATAACAAAAAAACAATGAAAAGAAATAAAATATAGATACTGATCCGGTCTGGATACCGGCCCTAAGACTAAGAGATAATTATCTTAGCCGGCCTAGAGTTCAATCGGTATCACTGGGCAACGGTCCAGTCGGTATACCACTGGACAACGATCCAGTCGGTAAAAATGTTAGCCGGCCTCAATCGGTATCACAAGATACCGACTCAGTCTGTAACCATACCGGTTATCCAAAGTAGTGACCAAGATATCAGATACTTCATCCATTCCCCTTTCACCCGGCGTTGAGAAGCTGATCCGGACCGATCAACCGGTTTCTATCATAACACATGCAACCGGTGTCATCGGTATACATCCAGACTGTAATCCCGAGTCAGGCATTTTCCTTGCACCGGTTAGTCTGGATAACACCATGCACACCGGATAACATACTCGTCACCCAACAGAAGACGACGGGCATTGCTACAGGGACCGATCAATAATTCCCCACACTACGAGCCAAACTTTGCTCCAGGGAATGATCAACTTGTCCCCTAAGTCTAGCCCATACTCCCTACGCTCAATATAAAATAGCCACTTACCTCAATCATGCTGGTGAGTGCGCATTAAACAATAATGTACTTGCATAATGAAGGTTGGTGGTTCCCCACTAACAGGTCCTCGAAAACCGAGCCAATCAGGTATAACAATTCATTTCAGTTTACTGGAGTGAAGGTTCCCTAAGTTCTGGGTTCTCTCCCTAATATCTTCTTACATTCCATACTTGGAATATATCACTGACTTGAGCGTCGAAGAATCTTCGCAGGTGACACCACCTGTCGCCCACATCAACGCGGGAGGTCAGTGTGAAGGATCTCCAGGACGTCAAGACCGATCTCTACATATAGGGACATCAGATACACATACCGGATATTCACAGATCCGACCTTCAGACATAGACTTTTCTCATTACTTGTGACTGGCCCGACACCGGATCTCTTTGACCCCGATTCAGGACTAATCATTGGCACGCCCAGTGGGACTCGTTAAAGTTATTCCCACTTCTCGTTTGAGAAGTCTCGTCTCTTATCATAGAAGGCAATGGGGGAAACCAACCAGATGGGCACGTGGAAGACATCACTGCCCAGGAACAACCAGCGAGTAGACGCTTGGGTTTCGAGTCACCTGTGGAAGGTTCAAGAAAGATGGTGCAGGTGTCTGCACTAGATCCCAAAGATGAGATGATACGAAGGTTGATGGAAGAACTGATGGAGTTGAAACATGAAAGGAGGAACGTGGAGGAAAGAGCCATGTCTCAAACCAAGGGGGCACATCACACCACCGAGGGAGAAAAATCCTCAAGCCCCCAATACTCAAACATCCCTACGTTTGAAGGGGAGGAACAGATCCATGATTCTGTTGATAGAGTTGCTAAAGGGAAGAGGAAGCTGATGACAGCCTCTCCGGTAACTTATAAGCTCACAGTCCCTTTTTCAAGGAGACTTATGAGTGTATACATCCCTAAGCACCTGCAGAATACTCAACCTCTCTCTATCGAAAAATACAGTGGTGAAACTGATCCTACTAAGTATCTTGATGCTTATGCATTTGAAGCCATGTACCTGGGGGCAGATGAAGATGTCATATGCAGGATGTTCCCTCGGACTCTTGTTGATGATGCCCTTAGTTGGTTCAAGGGGCTACCATCAGGTTCCATCGACTCATGGGAAGAAATGGCAACAGCGTTTGTGGACCACTTTGTCATTTCCAGTGATATTCCCAGAACATCTCATACTTTGGCCCAGATTAGGCAAGGGGAACATGAAACTCTCAAAGACTTCTTGAAGAGGTTTTACAAGGAAGCAGCTGCTGTTCCAAACTTGGCAGAGGCACTACAGTTGCACATAGCAATAGAAGCTTTGCAACTGAGCTTTGCTTTTGCCCTGTCGTTGGCAAAGAATCCTCCAGTGAATTTTGAAGAATTCAGGAGGAAATCATCCAAGTATGTGAGCATTGAAATGCACTTGGAAGCAACAACCGCGAGAAGGAAATCCCCAACGCCACAACAATAGAGAGATAAGGACAGGCCCCGATCGAACGCATGGAGAGACCGTTCCAGGACAACGTCTTCGACAATCCTGTACCTCCGAGTCAGGAAGAACGGGTAAATGCGTTTAGCAATTATGCTCCGTTAAATTCTAAACGGTCACAGATTCTGAGTGAGATCGGATGGCCAACTCTTACTGCATACAGGGTCAGGAAGCCGCCCCATCTTCGTAAACATGGTGACCCTCGGAAATACTGCGAATTCCATGAGCAAAAGGGCCACTCGGCAAACGAGTGTCAAGCCTTGAAAAATACTATTGAGACCCTGATCCGAGAGGGTAAACTCAAACAGTATCTTTTCAAAGAGGGTGCTTCTAATGAACCAGAACGGATTGAGAAAAGGGGAAGGGATTACGAGGAAGGCGATGACGATCATCCCACTTCGATTAGAAGATTTACTGCTTCTGAAAAGCAAAAGGGAGTTCTGGTTGATGAGCCTACACAGCAAAATATTATGCCCCGACATCAACATCAAGGCCGTCGAGAGGTCATTGATTAGGGATCAGGCCATCAAAGTCAAAAAATGCCTTTCGCGTTTATGGCTAGTCGGTAAGACAATATGCACTTTGTTTCCTGACTTGGGTTTTCCCGATTGGATTTTACCAAGAAGGCTTAACAAGGCATAACCCCGACTCAGCTCTCTTTCTCTTTTGTAATTAATAATCAATAAAATATTCTATCTGTTCACCCATTGTCTTTATGATTTTATTCGATGCACAACACAATTGTGACAAGATACTTTCAGGACGGATGATCCTAACAATGTATCTGTTGTTAGCGATGAACCTCTTCAAAGGAATAAAGGGGTGAACACCGATTGAAGGCTCGGATTGTAGGATTGAACCAAACTCCGAGTACGACTAGTAGGTTTGGCCGAACGTCGGTGAAGACCGGTGAATGGGTAAAATCCAACACCAGATGAAGAATAACGGTGAATTGGTAAAATCCAACACCGAGTGAAGAAAATGGTGAATGGGTAAAATCCAACACCGATTGAAGGCTTGGGCGCAGTAAGCTGGTTCTTCTTCAAGACCACGCTGAACCCCGAGTAACGGGCGCAGTAGGTTCAGGATTAGCCCTGATCTGAACCCCGTGTTGAAGGCCCAGATTGTAGGATTAAACCGAACTCTAGGTACGGTTAGTAAGTTTGGCTGAACACCGGAGAAGGCTCAGATTGTAGGATTAAACTGAACTCTGAGTACGACTAGTAGGTTTGGCCGAACGTCGGTGAAGACCTGGGTTGTAGGATTGAACCGAACCTCAGGAAATAGGTTGTAGGATTGCACCGAACCCCATTTGAAGGCCGGTGAATGGGTAAAATCCAACACCGAGTGTGAAGGCTGGTAAATGGGTAAAATCCAACACCGAGTGTGAAGGCCGGTGAATGGGTAAAATCCAACACCGAGTGAAGAAAATGGTGAATGGGTAAAATCCAACACCGATTGAAGGCTTGGGCGCAGTAAGCTGGTTCTTCTTCAAGACCACGTTGAACCCCGAGTAACAGGTGCAATAGGTTCAGGATTAGCCCTGATCTGAACCCCGTGTCGAAGGCTCGGATTGCAGGGTTAAACCGAACTCCGAGTATGACTAGTAGGTTTGGCCGAACGTCGGTGAAGGCTTGGGCGCAGTAAGCTGGGTGAAGCTTTTTCTTCAGGACCACGCTGAACCTCGAGTAAATTAAAAACAACCGGTGAATGGGTAAAATCCAACACCGATCGCCATTAAAGAACTGGGTTGTAGGATTAAACCGAACCTCAGGAAATGGGTTGTAGGATTTTACTGAACTCATTCCAAGGCTCGGATTGTAGGATTAAACCGAACTTCGAGTACGGGTTGTAGGATCAAACCGAGCCCCAGTCGAAGTACTTCCCCTAGGAATTACTCACTCGGAAATACTTTCCCTTCGAATTCCTTACTCGGAAACACTTCAAATTCGAAGTCAGACTCGAATTATTTACTCGGGAATATATCTACCCGAAACGTACTTATTCAAAGTCAGAGCCTTCCTCTGACCAAAAGTACTTCCCCTGGAAATGGCCCATTCGAAAATTCTTCACTCGGTGCCATACCACGTGGAAGTCGAAAACATCTCACTCGGTGCAATCCCAATTAGAAGTGTCGCACTCGGAGACACTTCACTCGGGGAAGTTGCACTTGAATCGGGGACACATCTACTCGGGAAAGTTGCACTCAGAAAACTTCCCACCCGAGTGAAAGCTCGGATTTTAGAGCAAAATCGAACTCCGAGTACGGTTAAGAACATTATTAAACCGAACGCCATCAATTAACTCGGAAGTAACTCCCGAGGGATTACTCGTAAAATCTTGCCCCCGAAGAATCAATCGGAGATCTTCCACTCGGAATTTTCAAGACAAAACACAAGCCCTCGACATAAAAATAAAAGACTCGGATAAAACGTACAAATTTTTACCGAGCAGTACGAGGAGATTACAAGTAATAGAATTTCCCGAGTGACACGGCCAGAACCAACTTCACTCGGAATCATTTACTCACAGTCGAATATTCGTTCGGAATCACTCACTCAGAGTCAAATGTTCATTCGGAACCGATCACTCAATAACGCTCGGGGACAATATTCAATGGCTAACGGGTACTGCAAAGATATTTTTGCCGGTTACACCAGCATCCAGACCTCTCGCAGGTTGTATAGCTCATATGAGCAACTTCATAAGTCCCTCATATAAGCTAGGGGACATATGATCCGGTCTGGATACCGGCCCTAAGACTAAGAGATAATTATCTTAGCCGGCCCAAAGTTCAATCGGTATCACTGGGCAACGATCCAGTCGGTATACCACTAGACAACGATCCAGTCGGTATACCACTGGACAATGATCCAGTCGGTAAAAATGTTAGCCGGCCTCAATCGGTATCACAAGATACCGACTCAGTCTGCAACTATACCGGTTATCCGAAGTAGTGACCAAGATATCGGATACTTCATCCGTTCCCCTTTCACCCGGTGTTGAGAAGCTGATCCGGACCGATCAACCGGTTTCCATCATAACACAAGCAACCGGTGTCATCGGTATACATCCGGACTGTAATCCCGAGTCAGGCGTTCTCCTTGCACCGGTTAGTCTGGATGACACCATGCACACCGGATAACATACTCGTCACCCAACAGAAGACGACGGGCATTGCTACAGGGACCGATCAATAATTCTCCACACTACGAGCCAAACTTTGCTCCAGGGAATGATCAACTTGTCCCCTAAGTCTAGCCCATACTCCCTACGCTCAATATAAAATAGCCACTTGCCTCAATCATGCTGGTGAGTGCGCATTAAACAATAATATACTTGCATAATGAAGGTTGGTGGTTCCCCACTAACAGGTCCTCGAAAATCGAGCCAATCAGGTATAACAATTCATTTCAGTTTACTGGAGTGAAGGTTCCCCAAGTTCTGGGTTCTCTCCCTAATATCTTCTTACATTCCATACTTGGAATATATCACTGACTTGAGCGTCGGAGAATCTTCGCAAGTGACACCACCTATCGCCCACATTAACACGGGAGGTCGGTGTGAAGGATCTCCAGGACGTCAAGACCGATCTCTACATACAGGGACATCGGATACACATACCGGATATTCACAGATCCGGCCTTCAGACATAGACTTTTCTCATTACTTGTGACTGGCCCGACACCGGATCTCTTTGACCCCGGTTCAGGACTAATCAGATACAAATTGAATATAATATATCCTATAATTCTCTTGATAAAATAAGTTTATAATTTATGATTTATAAGCAAGTTTCTTTAAACTTATTTAAAGAAAGAAAAATATTTTTTATACTAACAAAAATCACTTAATATAATTTTTAGATATTTGTTTAATTTTTTTAAAAAAGAAGGAGAACCTAAAAAACCTGAAAAAATAACTTATTTGAATAAGTTATTTTGAGTTGTTTGTTTAAATAAGTTGTTAAAAAAACTGAAATAAGATACCAATTTATTAAAAAAATATTTTTTAGAATTGTAACTAGAAAGACCAGTTTATTTTAATTATAACCTATTATAAAAATCACTTATAAATAAATAACTTATTTAAAAATCACTTACTTATAGGTTTAAACAAACCAATCCGTAACTTATAGTTTATGAATTTTCAGGTAGTTTCAATTTTTAATTTTTAAAGAGCTTATTGAAATAAAGTTATTTGATAAAACTAGTTTAAAGTGTGTTAAATAACTTTAAATGATGTATATTATTTTAATGATGTGAAAGATAAAAATTATCATTTTTTAAAAATTATAAAAACAAAAAATAATATATAAACAATTAACATATTTTAAAATAATAAGTTATCTCAAATAATTTTTTAAATTATTCGTTTTAAAAAGATGAGCAATTATATTAACTACTCCTTGTTTTTAGTTTTCTAAATAGCTCTATCAGGTTTTAAATAATTATAATTTCTTAAAAACGCCTTAGCCTATATCTGTCAAACGGAAAATACATAAAAAAAGAAGAAAGAATACATATTCCGGGTTGGCATGCTGGGGTAGCTGCTGCCATGCCATTTGCATCCCTTTGATCGGATCTGCCACCGAACCCTAACAAACACTCTCATTCCCAATGGCTTACGCTTCCAATTTACTCAATCACTCTTCTAAGGTTTTCAATTCTTTCTAAATCGTCACACCATTTTCTTTTTCTCTTTATTTTTTTTCCTGATTCCCAAACCTATGTGTTTTCTGCAGATGAAAAATGCTTCCAAGTTGCTTCACCATGATCGTTTCCTTTTGCTTCGTTGTTTTTCCAACGATGCTCAATCCACCCTCAACAGAAATCGCGGTAGCTTCTTAACGTTTCTCGTGTTTTTCTCTGTTCCTGTTTTGTTTTTTATTATTTTGCGATTGCGTTTTCCAAACTAAAGGAATTTAGGAAAGTGCGTGTTTGATTGACCTTAGTGTTCGTGTTAAAATAATGCCTTAAAAAGTGTAGCCTATTGGAGAGAAATGGAAAGGGGAACAATGTGCAATGCTTGATTTGGTTTATTTATTTATTTATACTTGGGAAATAATCAGTTAATGGTTTGGTGTTTTCCATGATGTATTTGTGTGTGTGTAGCTTGTTTGATTGTAGAGGTGATATGGGAGAAAGTTATCTTGGAGAATTTATTGTTGCATGATGTTCCTTTTTTGTTTTAATATTTATGATTGCTGTTGGTTTTTGTTTAGATATGTTGAGAACCCCGTTTCCTGAGTATTTGGCTAGAAACAGTGTCTCTGAAACGGCAAACTTAACTGTAAGTAGAGGGAGCTTACATGCCAATGTTTTATCCCCTTGCCCCCTTCATTTTCTTGCCTAATCTAGTACTTTTTCACGCCATTTGCAAGCAAAATTTCCAGCTGATCAACCCAAATTTTCTCCTTTGTAGAACATTTCCTCGGGTATACTGAAGAGATACATCTCCACAGCTACCTTGAAACGGAGTTCCATTGGTGGATCATTATTCTATGGAGAGATTTCACGGTATGTTGTTTTTATGTTATAATTTTTAATGTTGTTTTCCTGTATCTGCCTTGATCCGAAAGGGGATTATTTGTAACTTATTTTCAATCCAACATACCCTCCAGCAGAAGTTCACAGGTGCTGTCTAGGAGATGTTTTGCATCTGCTTCAGGTACAGTTCATTGTTCTTTGGAGCTGTTAATATTTTAATTTTATTTTTTCCTCAGAAATTTTTGTTGGGTATCTCATTTAATGTTTGCTGTTGAGTGCCGGGGTGGCAATATCCAAGTTTTTCTTTATCTTAAAAGTAGTCTCCAAGTCTAGTTGAGTGTTCATTATCTAATACATTATGATACTTTATTTCATGTATGCTGATGATATTGAAATATGCTCTGTCTTTTGACATTTCATCTCATGATTGTATAAAATGGAATAGATGAGCAGCCTGGTTAAGATATTCACTAGGTTTTTTTTTTGTTGTATTTTAATTTGAATGATCCATACATATATCAAAGATTTGCAATGTGGATGAGGTTTGCACAGTTTGGTAAATTAAATTTTGAAATTTGAATGCAATGGAAGGTGTGAATTTGCTGCAGTAAAGTACTGCTTCTTATGATCTATTATCTTAGTTTTGTTGTTAGTGTAAATTATAAATAGAATTGGAAATCTTGCAATAGAAAATTGCAAACGCAGAGAAACCTGGGTAAATATTTAGTCTGGCTTTCTAGCTAGCATCCTTGATCTTGGATTGAACTACTTGGCTTTTTTTAATTGTGGGGTTTGACAATCTTCTTGTTGAAGTCCCAGTGAGGGTAATACCCATCCTGAGCTAGCTTTTAGGATTAAGTTAGACCCAATATCCAAATTTAAGATGGTATCGAAGTCTATACTAGATTTGTTATTGGGCTACATGTGTTGAAAGTCTTGCGTTATTAAATCACTGTATTTGTCCACTCTCCAAATGTTCATTATTGGATGTAAATGGGTGTGTTGAAGTCCCATATTAACTAGAGATAAGACCAATTAACAGTATAGAAGGTGAAGATAATCCTCATCCTATGAGCTAGCTTTTAAAATTGAGTTAGACCTAATATTCAAATTTAAGATGGTATTAGAACGCATCATAGATCTGTTATTGGGCTGCTCGCGAGGGGGTATGTTGAAAGTCCATTATTTTTTGACCACCCCTCCGAATGTTCATTCTTGAGCGTGAAAGAGTATGTTGAAAGTCTTATTGACTAGAGATATGACCAATTAATAGTATATAAGGTGAGAGTAATCCTCATTATATGAATTTAGCTCTTAAGACTCAGCTAGGTCTAATATCCAAATTTAAAAATGCTAATAATCCCTTTATTTGTGGCATGTTTGTTGAGGATCTACTCACCTGAAAGCTTAAGTTGTTATTTAGAGATAAAAGAATGGTTTTTTATCTCTAATGTGTGCCCCCTTACCCAAAAACCTCTTTCGTCTTGAGGCATGGAATTTGCACAAACATGCTTTACGTTGTGCTACATGTAACCTATTTAAAAGGAATAAAATGGCAATATCAAACTCCTAACCACTTTGGTTATTGGTGTTCTAATACCATGTCAAAGTACGGCTCTGCTTGAACAACCTTAAGCCTTTAGGAGGAGATACAAGAATGGTTTTTTTCCTCTTTCTAACATAACATGAACAAATGTCAGTTTACAGTTGAGACCTTTAATTCCATGCTTACGCTATTCTATCATTCATGTTGTGTGGGACTTTGTTTGTATCTGTGTCATATAGGAAGATGCTATGTTCTTGATATAGTTGTTTGGATGCAGGAAGTGTATTTTACTGAAAGTTACCATAGTCTTGCTCTTTTCCTTGAGCCTTCGTTTTTCTTTAGTTTTCAAAGAAAATAAGCTGAGAATATCAATAATACTGTACTTTTGATTTCATTATCAACACTTATGTTTCAGATCTCCCCCCTCACCAGGAAATTGGAATGCCTTCTCTCTCACCTACAATGACAGAGGTTTCTACTTTTCTGAAGCTTATGAGATTGTCATATAGTGGGTCATGGTTTCTGGGTAACTGATTGAATTCCCAATGATATGCAGGGTAACATTGCAAGATGGTTGAAAAAAGAAGGTGAAAAAGTCTCTCCTGGTGAAGTGCTCTGTGAAGTTGAAACTGTATGGTTCTTCTATTGTAGATAGACTTGACATGTAAAATATCACTTGATTCTTACTTGAACATTGACATTTAAAACTTCATATATGAAGGATAAAGCTACAGTTGAAATGGAATGCATGGAGGAAGGTTATTTGGCCAAGATAATCCGTGGAGATGGGGAAAAAGAAATTAAAGTTGGTGAGGTATTGATATCTTCTAGTTTTCCTACCCTCTTCTTTAGAAAGGAATTTTCATTTGTTTTTCCACAATTTGAATTCACAATAAAAGTATACCTTCTCTTGACATATGAAAGGCATCTGTTAGTAACAAGAATATTATTTTATAGATAATCGCCATAACTGTTGAAGATGAGGCGGATATCGGAAAGTTTAAAGATTATCAACCTTCAGCATCTCAACCAAGTGAAGCCCCTGCCAAAGAAGCATCTGCACCACCTTCACCAAAGAAAGAGGTGGTGGAGGAACCTGCTCGAGAACCTGAGCTGAAGGCTTCCAAACCCAGTGCACCACCTTCCGGAGATCGTATATTTGCTAGTCCTCTTGCTAGAAAGTTGGCTGAAGAGAAAAATGTCAGTTACTACTTCAAAAATACTATGGCTGAAAATCTTTTTATAAAAGAACTAAAATTAAGCCATTTTTTATTACAATACATAATCTGTGTCCCTCACCAATGTAGGTACCTCTGTCTAGCATGAAAGGAACAGGACCTGAGGGGCTCATTGTTAAGGCTGACATAGATGATTTCTTGGGTATAATTCCATCTTTTGTATGTTTGTCTGTATTATGTGCATATTAAAGTGGAAAGTAGAAACATATACTTTTTGTTGTGCTAGGGAAGTCCTCTGTCTTTCTTTCCATCTTGTTAGCTCTAGGATACCCTGCCTTATTTGGCTGATTGAATTGACTATATTATAACTATTAAACGAGGGAAAACGAGAGCATGTGAATTCCGTGTGTTTTGAACACCAACGGAGCTATTGTATTTATAGGAGATTTTACATGATTATAGATAAAATAATACAAATATTTTACAAACTAATCTAATCTAATTAATTAGAGATAACTCTATCTAATCTAATTAATTAGAGATAACTCTATCTAATCTAATTAATTAGAGATAATTCTATCTTTAAGTTTAACACTCCCCCTCAAGCTGGAGCATATAGATCATATGCACCAAGCTTGTTACATATGTAATCAATTCGAGGACCCCTTAGAGATTTAGTGAAAATATCTGCTAGCTGATCATTAGAATTCACAAAACTAGTGGATATTTCACCGGACATTACTTTTTCCCTGATAAAGTGACAGTCAACTTCAATATGCTTTGTCCTCTCATGGAAAACCGGATTTGAGGCGATATGCATGGCAGCTTGATTATCACAGATAAGTGACATATGTGCAACCTCTCCAAATTTAAGTTCCCGGAGCAATTGTTTGAGCCATATGAGCTCCTGACTGGCTATAGCCATAGCACGGTACTCTGCCTCCGCACTGGACCTGGCTACAACATTCTGCTTCTTGCTCTTCCAAGAGACAAGATTACCTTCGATAAAGATACAATATCCGGAAGTGGACCTTCTATCAATGGGAGAGCCTGCCCAATCAGCATCAGAGTATCCCATAACTCGAGTATGTCCTCTATCTTCATATAACAGGCCCTTTCCAGGATCTTTCTTGATATATCGAACAATGCGGGTCACTGCATCCCAATGTTCCTTACAAGGAGAGTTCAGGAACTGACTTACCACACTAACTGCAAATGAGATATCCGGGCGAGTGACAGTTAGGTAGTTCAACTTGCCAACTAAACGTCTGTATCTCTCAGGATCCGGAAGAGACTCCCCCTGATTTGGTAGAAGCTTGACATTGGGATCCATGGGAGTGTCGACTGACTTGGAGTTTAACATCGTTGTTTCTTCCAAAATATTCATTGCATACTTTCTTTGGGATATGACGATTCCATTTTTGGATTGCGCTACCTCTATCCCCAAGAAATATTTGAATCTGCCAAGGTCCTTCGTCTGAAAGTGTTTGAAGAGATGTTGCTTTACCTGTGTAATGCCAAGATGATCACTGCCAGTAATAACAATGTCATCCACGTAAACCACCAAGTAAATACAACCAGCCACTGAGTGACGATAGAAGACAGAGTGATCGGCCTCACTTCGGATCATGCCAAACTCCTGAATCACAGTACTAAATCTTCCAAACCACGCCCTAGGAGATTGCTTAAGGCCATATAGAGATTTCCGCAAGCGACAAACAAGTCTAGAAGACTCCCCCTGAGCAACGAAACAAGGAGGTTGCTCCATGTAAACCTCTTCAAGTAGGTCACCATGAAGGAAAACATTTTTGATGTCTAACTGGTATAGAGGCCAGTGGCGAATAGCGGCAATGGAGAGGAAGAGGCGCACTGAGGGCATTTTGGCAACAGGGGAGAAGGTGTCTCCATAATCTAAGCCATAGATCTGAGTATAACCTTTGGCGACAAGTCGGGCTTTGAGGCGGTCAACTGTTCCGTCCGAGCCAACCTTTACCGTGTACACCCATCGACAACCAACAACGGACTTCCCTGGTGGTAGAGGAACGAGATCCCAAGTTCCACTGCTTTGTAAAGCATACATTTCATCCATCATAGCTTGTTTCCATCCTGGATGTGTAAAGGCATCTCCTGCATTCTTAGGAATAGAAACAGAGGACAAAGAAGAAAGACAAGAGTAATATGATGGAGATATGCGATGATAACTCAAAGCATTATAGTGAGGAGAAGGATTACGAGTAGAACGAATACCTTTGCGAAGGGCGACGGGAAGATCTGACTCAGGAGGCGGGACCGGAGAAGAGGTCGGATGAGTGAGTCCGGGATGTGAGTCTACAATTGGGTCGGTTGCAGGTTGCGGCAGTAAAGGACGAGGACGACGCTGATAAACCTGCAAAGGAGGAAGAGGAAGGGGATCTAGAGAAGAAGGAGACTCCTCAGGAGGAGAAAAAAGGACTGTAGGTGTAGTCACAGGAAGAGGTGGTTTGGGTTGAGGTACTCCAGACTCAAAGAAAGGAACATCTTCAAAGAATGTGACATCTACAGAGATAAAATACCTGCGAAGAGTAGGAGAGTAGCACTTGTATCCTTTCTGGGTGCGGGGATACCCAACAAAAACACATTTATGAGATCTAGCAGATAATTTATCGATTCCAGGACCAAGGACATGAGAGAAACAAGTAGAACCAAAGACTCGAGGAGGTAAAGAATGAAGAGGACGATGTAAAGAATGAAGAGGAGACGCGGAAGCTGAGCTAACAAGGGATGGCCTATTAAGTTGATAGAGGCCGTGAGACTCACACCCGAAGCCAATCATCTTCCCCGTTTTCCGATCCTGCAGAGAAACTGAATCTTTAGTAAAAGAGATGATGCAATCAAGAGTACGAGTAAGTTGGCTAATGGATAACAAATTAAAGGAGGCACCAGGAACAAATAACACATTATCAACTGAAAGAGAAGGGAGGGGATGGACGATACCAATACCCTGTGACTGTGTTTGGGAACCATTGGCCAAAGTAACAGAAGGTAAGTAACCAGTGGTAGATAGAGAAGAAAAAAGAGATTTATTACCAATAATATGGTCGGTGGCCCCTGAATCAAGGACCCAAGGACCTAAAGAATGAGAGATGCCAACGAAAGAATTACCAGTGTGTGCAACCGCAGCAGTAGAACTAGAGGCCTGACGTTCTTCACACCACTTCATGAAGTCATTGTAGGAGGGCGATGGAGACGGGTCTGGCAGCAACGGAGGAGCAGAAGACGGTGCAGGAAGGACCTGAGCAACTTGAGCAGTGCGAGGAGGGCGACCATGAAGTTTCCAGCACTTATCAATAGTGTGGCCTATCTTATGACAGTGGTCACAATGAGGACGTGGCCTGCCTCCTTTTCTAGGTGCAGAGTCGTTGTTGCGTGAAAGCAATGCGGAAGAGTCAAGAATAGAAACAGCCGGAGCAGTGGAAGAAGAGACAGGGCCATGAATGTTAACCCGCAGAATAGTGGCCAAGGCACTATCCAGAGTAACCTCTATGGGACAACCCAAAATCTGATCACGAGTAGAGGAGAACGCAGCAGGCAGGCCATATAGGGCAAGGGACAAAAGTAGTTTCTTACGATTTCAAGTTCTGCCTCAGGAGTAGCACCGGGAGGAAGCATCTCATTGAGTTCACACAAGAGACTAGTCACCTTACCGACATAAGTAGTTATAGAGCCCTGAAACTGACGAGAGCCAAAAGTGGTCATGAGGTCTTCACCAATCTGGTAGAGTCGCCGAATATTGTTGGTGAAGAGCTGCTTGGCCTGGTCCCAAACTCCTTTGCAGGATGTTTGACCACGAAAACAATCACGATGGGATGGGGCGATGGTGTTCCGCATAATGACAAATAGTTGAGCATCAATTTTCTTCCACCGCAGACGTTCAGGTTCAGGGATTTCAGATTCTAATTGTGTGAGGTGGTTTTCAAAGCCTAGACCAATAAGCCAAATTTTAATGTTAGAGGCCCAATAGGAGTAATTGTTGTCATCCAACAACTCAGAAGAGAGGAGGGCTGTGAGTGAAGTGCTCGAAATCAGTGTTTCAGATTTGGTATCACCGGGGGAAGCCATGGGTATGCTGGAGGAGAGGAAAAAAAAAAAATTTGCACAGTGAGCAGTGGCTCACCGGAAAATCACGGAATAGGAAGGAACTCTCGTTAGGCTCTGGATACCATATTAAACGAGGGAAAACGAGAGCATGTGA
Source organism: Clitoria ternatea (assembly GCA_037962975.1). Classification (NCBI taxonomy): domain Eukaryota; kingdom Viridiplantae; phylum Streptophyta; class Magnoliopsida; order Fabales; family Fabaceae; genus Clitoria; species Clitoria ternatea. Next base: position 221,851,877 of record CM075672.1, read on the forward strand.
ATTCCGTGTGTTTTGAACACCAACGGAGCTATTGTATTTATAGGAGATTTTACATGATTATAGATAAAATAATACAAATATTTTACAAACTAATCTAATCTAATTAATTAGAGATAACTCTATCTAATCTAATTAATTAGAGATAATTCTATCTTTAAGTTTAACAATAACCTTTTTTACCATCTGATGCAGCTTCTGGTGCTAAAGAAGTTTCTGCACCCTCCAAGGCCAAGGTTGCAACAGATGCGGCTTTGGATTATAGTGACATTCCTGTCTCTCAGATAAGGAAGGTAATTTATCGAACAACTATATGAAATTGTCTTTCTGAAATTTTATTACATAATACTTATATTCTAAGCTTCAAAAACCATTTGTTTTGGACCTTGTCCCATCCCATCTGATGTTCCTGATTTTACATGAACTTTTTATGCTTCTTGGCACTTTAACTCTTAAATCTTACTATCTTACTACCACATTTTATTTTCTCCGTCGTTGTGTGTTCACTTAAATGCAATGTTTTAATCTTAATATTGTCTAAGCATAAGTGTTACCTTTTCCTTGAAACTAACTCTACATATTTTGGCAGGTCATAGCTTCACGGTTATTATTATCAAAACAAACTATTCCTCATTACTATTTGACAGTAGACACATGTGTTGACAAACTCATGAGGTGAGTTTTTCTATTATTAATAACATGTTTACACATGATACAGACAATTTCTGATAATTGAAACTCCTTGACAACAGTTTGCGGACCAAACTTAATTCATTGCAAGAAGCCTCTGGTGGGGCCCGCATATCAGTTAATGACCTTGTAATCAAGGTATTGGATTTTTCTATATCTGTGCTTGGAATTTGCAGATTGTCTTCCTTCTATCTGGTGTTTTGGTTGTTAATAAGGTGCTTCATAAGTACCAACAACAGACTGTATTTAATGAACATACAAATGGAATGCTGACTGCTAATATGCAATATCATATTCGTATTAAATGATTTCAATTATTTGTCATTGGTTTAGGACAAAAATGTTGAGTGTTACTCGGCTGATTTTCCTCTTGTAGACCTCTTTTGTCCCTCTTTTGGCCGCATTATAAAATAGATTCTTACATGAACTTCTGAGTAAAACAATTCAAAAAGCATTATATTAGTATGTGTGCACATATTCAATAGGCTATAGGTTCTTTTACTAGGAAATGGTTATGGTTATCTTACATCAACCAAGTATATGGCCAAAGTATTCCCTATAATTGACTTGAGAAATCCTCCCTTGGGCCATTTTTTATTCTATTATGGTATCATATCTGGCCTTTGATGTTGGGCCACCTTCAAATGTGTAGCCCAGCTAACTTCACACTCAACATCAGCCAATCATGGATGTGACTGGCATGTGTTAAGCACTTAAGCTTCCACATCTGGTATGTATATGAACAAAGTTCTCCTTATGATGACTTGGATAATCCTCCATTTGGAGCTAGCTTTTGGGGTTGACTTCGGTTTGATCTGATCTCAATTCTGATAATTCTTAATGGTAATGGAATTGTGAGAAAATGCAATGTAGTGAAATATACCTTATTGCAGGATGGGGATTTTTTAAAAAATTTTGGGGAGGGGGTGTTACTGTGTTAGTTATCTGAGTTGCAATTATGACTTAAATTCATGCCCTACAAATCAAATAAGAGACCTTTTTTTAATGCTTAAATAATCGGTTCTGTATAGGACTAGGAGAGATTAAGGGTGTGTTGGAAGCTTATGACTTATGACTTTTGTAAGCTCTTTTTTGCTTATTTCAATAAGCTACTCCATGTAGCTTATCAAAATAAGCTCTTTTTAAGTTAATAAGTTTTATGGTCAAGTTTTTTATAGGCTCCATGTAAAAAGAGCCTATTGAATAAACTCTTAATTAAGCTTTGTACCCAAATGAATACTATTAAATATGTTCATATTAACTTTCATGTTTGTCTGCCCCCCCACCATGAATTTTAGGCTGCTGCCCTGGCTCTCCGTAAAGTTCCTCAATGTAACAGTTCATGGGCAAATGATTATATTCGCCAGTAAGTCAACTATTTTTAATGCTGTATTGCTCAATTTTTTGAATTACTTTAAATGTAACATTTGTAATTTTTTTTATTATGCAGGTACCATAATGTGAATATTAATGTTGCAGTGCAGACTGATAACGGACTCTTTGTTCCAGTCATCAGGGTGAGCAAGGCTGCTGTTTAGTAATTTTGATACAATTACAGCCTTGGTATCAGTTACAGCTACAAACTTGACCTTAAATTTGTAATATTTGCAGGATGCAGACAAGAAAGGCCTATCTACAATAGGTGAAGAGGTCAAACAGTTGGCAAAGAAAGCTAGAGAGAACAGCTTGAAACCCCAAGACTATGAGGTTATTGAAGATTCATTTTCAATCCTGTTCTGTGAATGATAGACACCTTTTGTTTTGGTTTATGAATTTTTTGGGTTGATACTCGTTGCAGGGAGGTACATTCACGGTGTCAAACCTGGGAGGGCCATTTGGTGTCAAACAGTTCTGTGCCATCATCAATCCCCCACAATCAGGCATTCTTGCAGTTGGATCTGGTGAGAACAATTTGGTCATATTCTTCTTCCCATTATTATTATTATTATTATTTTCATTTGCTGCAGTTGCTGTTCTTGTTCTCCTAATGCTCATCTTCTTCCTGGGTTCCCCTGCACATGAACAGCTGAGAGGAGGGTCATTCCAGGTTCGGGTGCTGAAGAATTCAAGTTTGCTTCTTTCATGTCTGTAACCCTCAGTTGTGATCATCGTGTGATCGATGGTAATCATCCTTAATCTGCTGCTGATGCTGACTAAATTTTTGTAACTATAAGTGAAGCTTGTTTCGTGGAATCGTAAAAACACACTAACACTGCACTTTATTGTTCTGTTCAGGTGCAATTGGTGCCGAATGGTTAAAAGCATTCAAAGGCTATATTGAAAATCCAGAATCCATGTTGTTGTAAGAATAAATACAAGGCTCCCATGACGTACTCAATTCCTTTCACGTGATACTGTAGGCGGGGGATAATATTTTGCTCAACACATTTCCCATTTGGGTATGGTTGATTGTATCCCTTTTTGATTGAAGTATTTAATCACTGAAAATAAATTTTGCAGATTTGTAATTTTTTTAATAAGCGAGGGTAGATGAGGCATTTAATTTAAACCAGAAATTGTGCTTCACAAGAGAATGCTGCATTATGACACAGATGAGCATTTAACAATATCTTTCTTGGATGGTGTGCATAATTGGAAGAACGTTGATTAATTTTCATTCCCTTCCAGTCTTCCAGATAATTTAGGCTTTTAGGGTTTTGTATCAGTATAATGATAGGATCAAACATACAAATTAGTTATAATCCAGATTATGAGGACAATATCACGCATGAGGTATATTTGGTGGGCATGATAAGAGGAAAAGAATATGGTAAAATAAAGGTTGAATAAATTTGAATCTTATCTGTTGTTTAATGTATATTATGATAAGAATTGAATAAACTTATTATCAATAATACTATTATAATAAAGTAATAACATTATTATTATTATAAAATAACATTAACACAATAATAATATAGAAAAAAAAACATATACATGTTTGTCGAATTCTCCATTTTTAATCTAAATTTTTCCTGTTATAGAAATTACAAATGACTAACATGATAGGATAGATAATAAGATAAATTTTGTTATATTTTATTGGTGTAACTATCATGTCATTATTTTACCCACCAAAAAGACACTTAGTATATTTGGATTTAGTTTAACGGTTTACATCATTACAAAACAGAAAGCAGGAAAACAAAATTAACTAAACAAATCACGCACTCAATCTGGGGGTGTATCCCAAACCTTACTAAACTTAGCAAAGTGGCTTTCCTACCAAGGCATTAGCTTCCCTATGAATACAACAAATATAAAGCTCCCTACCATTATTCAAGAACGCGCGGATTTTGTGAACATGCAAATCATCTTTTACTAAGATGCGGGAGTCGTTTGATAGGAAAAAAAACACCTTTTCCCTATCAAGGACAAGTTTGTTATAGAAAGAGAAAAGAGTAAACGGAAGACTTTTAGAGAGAAGAGATTTGGTAAATTTTTACTTCGTCATTCAAGGATAATTCTAGTACAGAAATAGTAATGCAAATGGGCCAAAAACAATTATGGGCCAGAAGGGAAATAAACAAAAAAATATGCATAATTAAGTGGTATAATCCTTCATCCAAGTGGGATTTTTTTTATTCTTCTTGGGCCTATCATTGCACAGCCCATCGAAACCCACCTTGTCCTTAAGGTGATTAGCAGAAGATGGTTCTGGAACTAAAGGGTCGTGACCCCCTTTATAAACTCAAGTGGTTAAGAGCATGTGAGGGTCACCTAAATCAGCAAGGGTTTGAGCCTTGTCTGTCCTTCCCCAGACAAAAAAAAAAAAAAACTAAAGGGTCGTGAGTGACTTGTGGGGCCCGTTCAGAAGAAGAATCACATGGGATATATTGGGAAGAGAAACTGATGTCTTGGGAAACAGAAGTTTCACGCGGTTTCGGCAAAGTGGGATCAGAGGGGTTATTATGAAGTGAAGAGGTAGGGGTTAAGTCATTCGAAACATGAGGGTTAATTTGAAGAGTGTTCTGTGGGAACCCAAAGAGTGTGAAGGGGTGGGTTTTCGAACGTAAGGGTCCGGTGGTGGTGGTGCGACGTCCTCGGGAAGAGAGAGAGGGCAAGGGAGTGACATTTTGGGAAAGGTCACCATAGCAAGGGCGGAGCAGAGATACGTGAAAAACGCTATGGATCCGTGAAGATGCTGGAAGGTTGAGGTCCTACACGACAGTGCCGATGCATGTTTGTTGGCTTGCGAGACCATTCTCTGTCGTGCTTACACCAGGTTCTGTTTTAACACTGCTGTGGACCATGTAAACTTATTTGATTTGAGTAGATCGATGAGAAGAGCTGTGAGAGTGGCGTAGTGGCAGAGAAATCGCTTGTAGAATCTGGTAGGACCCAAGAATCCCCTGAGAGCCATGAGAGAATGGGGTTCGGGCTAGTCAACCATGGCCTGAATCTTATTTGGATCTGGCTGGACCCCTTTAGAACTAATAAGATGACCTAAATAATCAATTGTAGGTGAAGCAAAAACACACTTGGATAACTTAGCATAGTAAGAATTTTGAAATAATAACTGTAAAACCAATCTCAAATGAGCAACATGGTCAGTAAGATTAGTGCTAAAGACTAATATATCATCAACACAAACTGACGTAAATAAGGGCGTAACAAATTAGTCATAGCAGCTTGAAAAGAAGGGGCATTTGTAAGACCAAAGGGCATAACCAAAAAAACTCGTGTCCATCGAAAGTTTGAAAGGCAGCCTTGTGGGTGTCCTCTAGGGCCACTCTAATCTGATTAAACCCAGAGCGGAGCTCATTAAAGAGTTCATCGATTGTAGGGATAGGAAACTTGTCTTACAGCATTTAAGGCGCGGTAGACGAAACTTGTCTTACAGCATTTAAGGCGCGGTAGTCGTTTTTCTAACCAGCACGACTGGGGATTGAAAGGGGCTAGTGTTAGGCTTAATTAAACCATCCCTGAGCAGATCGGTAATGAGGCTGGTGATGGCATCCTTTTGAGTATGTGGGTACCTGTAGGGTTTTACGGTGATAGGAGGTGTTAGGTAGTAAAGGTATGTGATGGACATGGTCACGGAATAGGGGAAGGTCATGAGGGGTAGAAAAAACTGTAGGGAATTGTTTTAAAAGGTCAAGAATGGTGGTGGAAGATGAGAGGGAAAGGTTATGATGGAACCAAGGGCAGGGTCTGGTGGGTTCGGATTTGACGGTAAAAGGGTGTATATATGGGCAATAGAGTTAGTATGTGAAAGGCGGAGTAGTTGGTTGAAGGTAACGGTTTAGGGAGGGGAGGAATCACCCATAGTTATAGGAGTGGAGGCTACAGAGAAGGTCATGCATGAGATAGAGAATGCACCCCTTGTTTTTTTGGCTAAGGTTATAGGTAGTAGATAGAATGGGATATCAAAGGTGTGGCCCTGAATTTTCAATGGGGTATTAGTGCAAAGGCCATTACAATGGATGTATGCACTATTACCGACCATAACTGGAAATTGTGGGATACAGGTGATAGGAAGGGAAAGAAAATTGGCCAAATGGGGTTATAAAACATTGTGGGAACTGCAAGTATCAACTAAAATCGCGACAGTGTGGCCATTAATAGTTCCATGAAAATGCCAGAATCAACCAAAATCACCAAGACAACTTCCATGCAATGTAGTAGTCACCATTTTCTTTTCTACAAGCATCGCCTATGCAATTAATTTTATTTTTTTTGTGAAAATGCAATTAATTTCTTTAATCATCTAAAGTTTAATTGATTACTTATTTGAGGCCAAATTAAATTACTTATACTGAAAAATTAACTAGTGATGATTCGGTGATGCAAAAGAAGTTCTGTAAAAGTATCGAAGATGAAGAGTGAAGAATTGTGTATTATCTCAATCATGAATTCTTCATCTTAGAGGATATACGGTGCTTCCTTTGTGAAAGAGACGCGTAAGTTATACTATTTTAACTTAAGATAATGAACCCCTTGTTTTTTTGGCTCAACTATCATTTACGTGAAAGTATAACATTTAATATTATATATTATAATATACAACTCTCATGATATTGAATAACTATGGACTAGCTTCTTAAGGACATTTTTCTAAAAAAATTTAATCACACTGACAATTAATCTATTATAATAGGTTAAATATATCCTTTGATCTTTTATCTTTTCAAAAAAAAAATGTTAGTTTGGTTCTTTAATTATTTTTAGTTCACTTTGGTCCCCTAAGTGGTTTAAAATATGTCGGGTGCGTCCTTCCATCAAATTCCTCTAACGTCCGTTTGCTAGTTTATCTGACATGCTGTAAGAGTGGACATCATGGTATACATGTCAAAACGGGATTCGTTAATGATTATAACTGCCCAAACGCTGCCGTTTTGGAAATGAGAGGGAAAATGAAAAACAGTGTCTTCATCTTCCTTCTTTGTGTGGCTAAAGCAAAGAAAGAAGTTGGCTTTATTGATGGAGATTTCAAAGACCAATTTCTAAAGAAAGAAGTTGTCTTCATTTGCCTTCTTTGTGCAACTAAACTTGTTGAAGATTTCAAAGACCAATTTCCAAAGTTACAGGACTACACTCAAGCTCTGCTGACTTCTAACCTAGGCTTTATAGTGAGGCTAGATATGCAGTTATAGGGGGAAGATACTATATTTCATAGGTTGTATGTTTGCCTGAATGCATGCAAAGAAAGCTTCAAATAATGCAGACCTATCATAGGTTTAGATGGTTGCTTCCTAAAAGGACCATAAGGTGGAGAACTACTATCTGCAGTTGGGAGAAACCCGAATGACCAAATGCTTCCTATTGCCATTGTTGTCATTGAATCACAGACTCATGGAAGTGGTTCTTGGACCTGCTGGTGGGGATCTAGATGGAGCAGAGGCTTGTAAGGAGCTCACCTTCATATCAGATCAACAGAAGGTAATTGTTTCATTTTGGTCCCTTATGTATAATTAGTGATTTCATTTTAGTCCCTTATATACAGTTAGTGATTTTAGTTTGGTCCCTGTCGAATTTTAGTTGTTTTAGTTTGGTCAACTATTGTACTTTGTTTTACTTATAATGTGCAGGGTCTGAAACATGCTCTGGAGGAACTTAGTAATTGATCCCAATTAACACTATCATTGTATCTTTTTTGTATTCTTCCCATTAGTTTCACTACTAATAAGTCAATTATGCTAAACACTGGTTTGGGTCTCAAGAGTCCTGTCCAATTGTTTAAACTTTCTGATGTGATCAGATTTAGAAATGAGATGGAGGGCATGCCTTGCCCATACAGGAACACAAACCTTGTTGAGCTCTCTTTCTGGCTTTATAGATTTACATTGTTGAGTCTTCTACTTCATATTTTGATATTAATAACTTAGCAATCTTGTCATTCTTCAGCTTTGGATCTGCCCTAAATAAGTTTCTATTTTCTTTGCTATCCAAGTAGAAGTCACTTCAATGTTTCTTGTGACCTTCACACATGTATGATCTCCAAATGAGTTTCATCCTGACCTACCATACTAATCTCAACCTCACATTCAACTTTTATCAATGCATATGCATGGACTACAGTCACCAAGTTCATGTAAGTCAGTGTCGACCCTTTCCATCATTTACATTCATCCCATGCTAACAACCAAAAACAATGAAAAAGTAGAGCCATAATTTCATGGAGAAGTCATACCCCTAGTACAAAATAAACTTAGATAGCCCAAAACATTTAGTTTTATAAAATTCATCCTATTATGTACTTTAAATTTGTCCCAACAACATATTTGCTAATGTTAGGAGTATCTTTTGGTGCTTTTTGTATGTTAAGTTCTAAAAGAAGAATATAAAGAATTTAGGCTTGAGATTTTTTCGTGCTATTATTTCAAGAAGAAGCATGGAAAGGATATTAGGAAGGTCAACAGGGTAATTGGCAAGCTCAAGAGAGAGAGTGAGCGTGCAAAGAGAGCTCTCAACACCCAGCAACAGGTCCGCATGGAAATTGAGTCACTTTTTGATGGTGTTGATTTTTCTGAGCCCCTTATTCGAGCTCAGTTTGAGGAGTTGAACAATGATTTGTTACAGAAAAAAATGGGTGTAACATCCCGAATTTTATAAAAATGATTAATTGAGGAGAATAAATAATAAATAATTGTATATGAGTTGAGTTATGTCCCAAAAACATTGAAATAATTAAGTTGGGATTTATTATGGATATTTATAATTTATTGAGATTTAACGAGTTAAAATTTTACCCGGTTAAAATATATGTGTCGGACCAAGTATCTCCGATTAAGATGCCGTTGGTCAAGGCTATTAAGAATATTATTGGGAATCCGAATATATCTTTGGAATAATTTTTGGAGTTAGTATTGAGCCCGAACGGAGATCCTGTTTGTCATAAAACGGTGAAATTACTAATGAAGGGAATAAAACTTAAAACAAAACCCCATTTCCCCTCTCCAATTCACGTGAGTTTTCTGGCCCCTTTGGCAATACACACTTGCTTTTTCTTCTTCATCTATCTTCTTTATTCATCTTCTTCCTTTTCCTTTCAAAACCTAAGAAAGAAAAATGGTGTGCATCCTTTCTCCTTCCATCTTTATTGTGCTTCAACCTTGGAGGAGATGATAATGATGTCTTAGAGCTCTCCTTCTCCCACTCTATTTTCGTGTGACCTTCTCCCTCTCTTGGAAGCTCATGGTTGTTTCTTGGTTGAGGTAAGTTCCTCATCATTTTTCATGAGCTTATGCCATAGGTTTTGGGTTTTAGTTGTTGGGTGAATGTTTAATGCAAATGGGGTATGGATAAATTTATTAATATACAAACCCTAAGGTGGGATGGCTTAAATGCAAGCTTTTATGATCATTTGATATGGTACCCAAAATTAATGTTGAAAGGTGATGGAAAATTGATGGGCATTTATGATGGTGATGGTTTTTAGTGAAACCCTAATTTTAATAAATTAGGGGAAGTGTAAAATGTGAGTAGAATGTATGTTTAATGATGTTAGGGAATAATGTTAATGATGAGAGATAGCCATTGATGATGGTTGATGAATATTGATAATGGTTGTTAGGTTCTCATGAAACCCTAGCCCTAAGAATTTGGGGAAAGTGGATATACTGTAGCTTGGGAGGTTAATTGAATGTGGATAGATGATATTTAAGGTTGAATGTTGCTTAAAATGATAGAGGACCATTGATGGTGAAGCCTATAGATAGATGTTAGTATGAATATGGAATGTGAGGGATTGGTGTGATAAGATTGTGGTTTAATGAAGTTCTAGGCCATTTTGGTGTGCCATTTGAATCTGATTCATTAATTATGGTTATTGGAGGATAAGAGAGCCATGTTGAATCTTGAGTGATAATGATGGCAAATGGATGATTCATACGACGATTGAGTGCATTACGAAGGACATGATGTTGTTGTTAATGAGTGTAGTTGGACCTTTAAGATCTAGAGAATCTTGGTTTTGGGAAAGGAATTCCCGAAGCCTAACAAAATTGCATAAATCGGTGTTTTGATAAGTTTAGAACTTGTTCATAAGCCTTACAATATGTAAGTCATTATTTAGAATTTATGAGAAATGCCTTGAGATGGTTATTGATTATATGAATGCATATGTGTATGTGATATGTAGATTGTGTTCTGGATTATATGGCGGAATATTCGGAGCGTGCATTTGGTTGCGGCTCTTCCCTCGAGGTAGGAGATGGGTTTACATTCAAATTGCATGAGTAGATTGATGGTGATTATTGTATATGTTTAGTACTCATGCTTGCCTTGCCATGTAGTTAGTGAGATAATATGAATGGCAATTTGATGATTATTGTGAATGGTGTGTGAGAGTATGTGATGATTGTTATGGAAGTATATACATATATATGTTGGATGATGATAAGTATAATTTTAATATGGTTAATGAGTTTGGAATGAGAAATTATGAGTATGAATATGTGAGCAAGTTTTATATGTCTCATATAATGTATATGATATGTTGGATGTGATCAAGTTGGCCCAGAATGAGATTTCATATATTAGGTTGTGAGGATTTACGTTTGCTACATAAGTCCTGATAATCTTGCTCAAGCGAGATGAATTCTCACTCAAGCGAGAATCCCCTATACCAGTATTATGGCTTCTGGCCCAATCTCGCCAGGCGAGTGAGTGTCCCACTCAAGCGAGACATGTATGGGACGAGGAGAAGAGACACTGGATGAATCTTGCTCGAGCGGGCGTTGTAACATCCCGAATTTTATAAAAATGAATAATTGATGAGAATAAATAATAATTAATTGTATATGAGTTATTTGTGTCCCAGAAATATTGGAATGATTAAATTGGGATTTATTAGGGATATTTATAATTTATTGAGCTTATGTGAGATGAAACTATACCCGATTAGAATATGGGTGTCAGACCAAGTATCTCCGAATGAGATGCCGTTGGTCAGGGCTGTTAAGAATATTATTGGGAATCCGAATCAATATTTGAAATAATTTTTGGAATTAGTATTGAGCCCGAATTGTGAGCCTGTTTATTTTAGAATGATGAAATTTTAATGGAGAATTAAAAATTAAAACCCAAAAGCCCATTCTTCTCTTCCTATTTTCGTTGGGTTCTTGCCCTCATTTGGAAAAAGGACACTTCTTCTTCTTCTTCTCTTATTCTCCTTCTCCATTTCCTCTTTTTCTTCTCTCCAAACACCAAAACCGTGTGGAGTCTTCTTCTCCTCCACCATTTTCGTTTCCATGGGAGCTTGAAGGAGAAGCTTGTGGCTGGAATTCCTCTCCCCTCTTCTCCTTCATTTTCGTGTTCTCTCTCCCTCCATTGAAAGCTCAATGTTGGCTCTTGGGTGAGGTAAGTTCCTCATCATTCTTTATGAGTTTATGCCTTAGATTTTGGTTCTTGGTATTTGGGTGAGTGTTTATTTCATATGGGTTGTTGGGAGAAGCTTTAAATGAGGAAGCCCTAAGGTGGGGTGTTGTTATTATAGCATTAATGGTGGATTGTTATAGGTGCATGAAATTAATACTTGGATGAGTGGAAAGTTAATGAGCATTTATGGTGTTGTTGGGTTTTAGTGAAACCCTAACTCTAATAAATTGGGGAAAGTGTGAAATGTGTGTAGAATGTAGGTTTAATGATATTGGAGAATGATATTAATGATGAAAAATGGCCATTGGTGGTGATTAATGAGCATGGGTAAATGTTGTTGGATTTTGGTGAAAACCCTAGCCCTTAGAATTTGAGGAAAATGGATATATTGTAATTGATGGGGTTCTAGATCATTTGTGGTGTGCCATTTAAATGTGATTAATTAATTATGGTTATTGAAGGATATGAGACCTAAGTTGAATATTGAGTAACAATGTGATGGTGATGTTGTTGGGTTTAGTTGGCCTTTTTTGATCTAGAGGATCTTGGCTTTAGGAAAGGAATTCCCGAAGCCTAATACAATTGCATAACTTGGTGTTTAGCAAGTCTAGGACTTGGGGTTGAGCTTTATGATAAGCTAGCAAGTATTTAAAATTATGATGGTTATTAATTATGTGAATATACTTGGATATGGTATGTAGATTGTATTCCGGGTAATGCAATGGAGCATTCGGAGCATTGGAACCGTTCGACTCTTCCCTCGAGGTAGGAGAGGAGTTAACATTCAAATTGCATGAGTAAATTCGATAGTGATTGTTGTATGTGTTGAATACTCATGCTTGCCTTGCCGTGTGTATGTATTGAATTAATTGAAATGACAAGTTGATGATTATTGAGGATGATATGTGAGAATATGTGGAATTGTTGTGGCAAGGTATGAATGTATGTGTATAAGATGATGATGAGTTGAATTCAACATGATTAATATGTTGGAATGAGAATGTTATAAGTATGAATATTTGAGTAAGATGGATATGCCTTATACGATGTATATGATAGCTTGGATATAATTGAATTGGCTTATAATGAAGTTTCATATGATGGCCTGTGTGAATTTTCGTTTTTTAACTATGTGCTGATACTCTCGCTCAAGTGAGGAGGGATCTCGCTCAGGCGAGAATCCCTTGTATTGGTATAATGGTCTCTGGACCAATTTTGCCCAGGCGGGTGAGGTTTCCGCTCAAGCGAGCTGCATATTATGCAATCAGGGGAGTTACTGGACGAATCTCGCTCAAGCGGGCATGGCCGTGCTTGAGCGAGCTAGTGAGGAAATGGTCACTGTACATTTTTCGTCCAAGCGTGTATGAGTGGCTTGAGCGAAAGTGTGAAGTCTGATGCTGGGATGGTGCTCACTTAAGTGAGTGACTGGTATGGTTGTGTTTTGACCGAGTGTGACGAGTGTATGGTGAGTAAGTGGGATTCTGGACGAAATTTCACTTGAGTGGGAACCTTAGAAAATAATTCTATGATGTAGTGAATTTCCGAGTGGGCTATGTCCGAGGCAGAACCTTCCGAGTGAGGAAGTGCGTATAATTCCTAGTGATGAGTCTCCCAATATGATACCCCGGGTAGTGGAATTCCGAGTGGAAATTTCCGAGTTCAAAGTAACTCGTTCCCAGTGGAGTCCCTCCATGTGTGTAATTCCGAGTGAGGATGGCACCGATTGGGGATACATGGTATGTTTGTCCAGAAGTATTCTGGAATAACTTCACTCGTGAGAAAATGAAAAGGAAGTCGGTTTTTGAAATAAATTACCGAGTGAGAAAAGACTAGGTCTGGAATGATTTAACCGAGTGAAAGACCGAGCGAGTGTGGGGTCGGTCTGGAATGATTTAACCGAGTGAGGACCATCAGAGATGGTTCAGACTTGGAATGAAGTTGCCGAGTGAAAAACTGATTGAGATGACTCGGACTTGGAGTGAAGTTACCGAGTGAAAGACTGATTGAGAGATGACTCGGATTTGGAATATATTGCCGAGTGAAAGGCCAAGTGAGAGATGAGTCGGCTTTGATTGATTTTGCCGAGTAGAAAACCAAGCAAGATGAGTCGGTGTGAGGGTGAATTACCGAGTGAATGATCGATCGAGTGATAAGTCGATTTTAATGTAAATTGCCGAGTGAGGGACCGAATGAGAGGAATCGGTTCTAGAATAACTTCCCCGAGTGCAAAACTGAGTGATGGGAAGGACGACCTCTGGTAGGATTTCGCTTAAGCGTGTGGATACCTCGCTCAAGCGAGTGAGTGTGGGATTCCTTACTGGAGCAATTTCGCCCGAGCGAGTGGCTAGTTGAAGGAAGCCTCGCTCGAGCGAATGTACCTGGAAATGCTTACTGGAATGGTTTTGCTCGAGCGAACTGAGACGCTCAAGCGAGATGGGCTGTCTCGCTCAAGCGAATGTGGGCCTCGCTTGAGCGAGTGACCCCCCTGATGGAATTTTCCCTTCTTTTCTCGGTTCTGATGGCTTGGGGCCTTCTTCCCTTATATTATATGATGCTTGAGGGGATGTAAAGGGATATATATTTAAGACAATGATATGGTGGTGTTGGATAATGATTAAGATCTTGAGATGACTTGATTATGCCCATAATACATATAATGAAAAACATAAAATCTTAACCACCAAGGATGATCATGCGAAAGCAATGTTAAGGGCTTGATGATGAGTTATGAAATGCATGTCTAAGAACATGATTGTGTTGGGCATAAATGTGATTGCCTTATGTGGAATGATGAATATGCTTTGAATAATTTTATGTATGGATAAATCCTATGATTGGTTGCTATGCTTTTGATATCCATGTGTGGATTGTCATGAATGATGTTGTGGCCATTGAAGTGCCTATTATATGTATGTTATGCCTTGAGGGGCCTTGTGAATGTTTGTATGCCATTGATGATAAAACTAAAATATACAATATACCCCTAATTTAGAGGGTGAGATATCCTTGCGAGGTTGTTGTTGAGCATATGCATTATTGCATTGCATTCATGGCATGGCATAGCATTGATACTTTGTGGTTGCGATCACAGTGATGAAAGATCCTACGGGATTCTATGAAGGGAGTACCCCTTGCGAGGCGGGAAACCAATGTGATGATGATATGATATTGTGCTGGTGGTTGCGATCACCTAGTTGTGAAATGTGAAAGGCCCTGCGGGGACCATTGTATGATGATGAGCCAGTGGTTGCGATCACTTGGTATTTGATATGATAAAGGGCTTGCGAGCACCTATGATGCCCATGGTTGCGATCATGAGGCGGGAGTACCCCTTGCGAGGCGGGAAACCTATGTGAATTGTTGAACGTGGTTGCGATCACGAGAAGCACCTTGCGAGGATGCTATAGGGAGTACCCCTTGCGAGGCGGGAAACCATTGATTATGAATGATTGATTATGGTGGTTGCGATCACCCGTGATATGAAATCGGATCCGTTGCATATGCATTAAACAGTTGACATGTGCATTAGCCATAAGAGCATGGCATTTGAGACGGGATGACCACGAGTGTTGAGAAACCCCTTGCGAGGAGGTATTTGAGTGAAACCTTAATGAATTAATGATGATAATGATTATGAGTGCCCTTGTTGATAAGTGGCAAAGAGATTATGTATGTGATTGTGTATATGTTGTGCTTATTTATGATATGAATTGCGATTCATGAGGCTTGTATGCCTATTATAATAATGAGATGATATATGAATGATAATCTGATGATTTGATAGCAAAGCACACATGATGTTTGTATGCATATACACATGATCACAATATATATATATATATTATTCGTCATTTTGAATGTATAACTCACTCTCCTATGTGGTCTCCTTTTTAGCATTGT
This sequence comes from Clitoria ternatea, assembly GCA_037962975.1. Lineage (NCBI taxonomy): Eukaryota > Viridiplantae > Streptophyta > Magnoliopsida > Fabales > Fabaceae > Clitoria > Clitoria ternatea. Next base: position 221,867,285 of record CM075672.1, read on the forward strand.
GATGCAGGTTGCCATGGGATGAGTTCGGTTTTTAATTAAAGCTTGGGTGAAGGTAAATAGTGGTAGAGGAAGTGCCTTGGCCGGCATCATTTATGAGTTCTTATGTAATGAATGAATTGATTATGAGAATGTAGATGATTTAGAGATTTTGAATATGTAAAAGATAACCCCTTTGAATTGTGGATAGTGAATATCTATGTAGAATGTGAGAGATGAGTTGATATGTATTAGAAGGATTGAAATTGCATGATGAACATTGATGATTGTGATTGTCGGGAGAAGATTCCCGAAAGTATAGGAATATATATATGTATATGTACAATTATATCTTAGGCATTGCATGCTTGCCTAGCCTTTTCTCATATCTTCATATATGGGACTAGGCGTGTGCCCGGTATACATATTCTTCCGTTGTAAACTCTATTATTTTCGTATACCGTTATGGGCAATTTATTTATCGATCCAGTTTAGGTTATTTAATCTCACTCTTTGGTTTTCTGTGAATTGGGTCTTGAGGTGATCATAGCGGTGTCTTGGAAATATTTTCAAACGCGAAAAATTTATTCGCATTTTTAGTAATTATGACGATCACATCGGGACTCGAGTACAGAAAATCAGGGGTGTTATAGGCGTGGCCGCGCTTGAGAGAACGAGAGAGGAATTGGTTCTGGAGGTTTTTTGCTTAAGCGAATGACGAGCCAAACTGGACCTCGCTCAAGCGAGCCAACCTTAGTGAGGTACTGGACAATTCTCGCTCGAGCGAGTGGCTAGTTGAAGGGAGCCTCGCTCGAGCAAATGCATGTGGAAATGGTTACTGGAACAATTTTGCCCGAGCGAGTGGCCAAGTATAGGGGGAGCCTCGCTTAAGCGAGGGAGCGTGTGTACACTGATGGGAGGTCCTCGCTTACGCGAGAGGAAGCTCACCCAAGCGAGCTATGTTAATCTTGCTCAAGCGAGTGAGGGGCTCGCTCAAGCGAGTTGCCCAGTACGAAAATTTAAGTGGTTTTCCCTTATTTTTCTGGTGTTAAGCCCTTTCCTTTGTAACTTGAGATACCTGAAGGATTGTATAAAGGGTATAATGTGAGGATATAATATGGTGGCGTTGATAATGATTAGAACATCGAGATAACCCATCTATACCTGTAATAAGTTATGGAAAACATAAATGTTAACCACCAAGAATGAGATATGTGAGAGCGATGATAAGGGTTTGATGATGAGTTATGAGATGTACCCTTGGGTGATTACGAACCCATTGTGAGAATGATTAAATGGTGAGATATTTGTTATAAACCGGTGCATCGGAGATGATATCGGTATCATGCGACGATAAACGATGATGTGATTATTCCTTGTACATGAGGACAAACGTTATTATTGAGGAACTATGAAATGTCATTGTAATATATACAAGTGTGATCCTGTATATATGGTCTAAGATTTTGATGATGGATTGTTGTATTGCCATTCTAGATATGAGATAACGTTGATGAACAATGAGATGAAAACCACTAAATGAAAGTGTGTCAGTGTTGATGAACATTATGAGATGTTGTAACACCATTGAGGTTAATCGCAAGTGTCGATTTGCATATATGATATAACATACATGTGAAATATAGTGAGTTGAAAACATATATTTATTTATGGACAAATGATATGCCTTGGATATTACGATGATTGACATTATGTTTACTTCCATGCGTGGATTGTTATGCAATGAGATTGTAGCTATTGAGATGCTAAGTATGTGAATAAAATGCCTTGAGGGGATTGTACATAATTGTATGTTATTGATTGAGAATGTCAAATTAAAATATATCCCTATGTGAGAGGGTGAGATATCCTTGCGAGGTTGTTTGGCATATGCATTATTGCATTTTGCATTCATGGCATGACATAACATTGAAATGTGGTTGCGATCACAGTGATGAAAGATCCTGCGGGATTCTATGAAGGGAGTACCCCTTGCGAGGCGGGAAACCAACTTGATGATGATATGATACGGAGCTGGTGGTTGCGATCACCTGGTTATTGAAATGAAAAAGGGCTTGCGAGTTCCTATGATGCCCGTGGTTGCGATCACGAGGCGGGAGTACCAATTGCGAAGCGGGAAACCATTATGAATTGTTGAACGTGCTAGAGGGAGTACCCCTTGCGAGGCGGGAAACCCAGGTGAATGAATGATACGGTGGTTACGATCACCTGATGAAATAAAATGGATCCATTGCATATGCATTAAACAGTTGACATATGCATTAGCCATAGGTGCATGGCATTTGAGATGGGATGACCACGAGAAATGAGAAACCCCTTACGAGGAGGAATCGAGTAAAGATTTAATGAATTCGTGATGATAATTTGTGAATGCCCTTATTGATAAGTGGCAATGTGATTGTGTATGTGCTTGTGCTTGCTTATATTGTGAATTGTGTTTCATGAGGCTTGTATACCTATTATATCAATGTGATGATGATTGAATGATGAAGTGATGGTTTTATAGCAAAGCACACATGATGAAAGAATGCATGTACACTTAATCACAATATATGTATATTCGTCATTTTGAATGTATAACTCACTCTCCCATGTGGTCTCCTTTTTAGCATTGTGATGCAGGTTGCCATGGGACGAGTTCAGATTTTAAATTGAAGTTTTGGGAAGGTAAATAGTGGTAGTGGAAATGCCTTGGCCGGCATCATTTGTGAATTGTAATGTAATGAATAAATTGTATATGATGATATTGATGATTTAGTGATTTTGGTCATGTATAAGATAATCGTGGATGCATAAATGGTGAACCTATATAATAGTACAAAAGTGATGATTTGATGAGTACTTGAGGAATTGAACTTGAACAATATACATTGATGATAGTGGTGTTTGGATTAATATCAATAGGTGAATAAGTAGGCCAATTATGAGATATGGGTAGTGGTGATAGTTGGGGCATGACCCCGGACGTATATGCATATTTATATTTATATCTTAGGCAATGCATGTGTCTGTTGTAAGTTGATAAATGGGTTATGACCTAATAGGTTGATATTAGGTGATTGCATGCTTGCCGAGCCTTTTCTCATATCGCCATATATAGGACTAGGCGTTTGCCCGGTATACACATTCTTCTCCCGCTGTAAACTCTACTATTTTGTATACCATTATGGGCGAATTAGCTATCGATCCAGTCATAGGTTGATAAATCTCACTCTTTGATTTTTTGTGGTTCGGATCTTGATGTAGTCGAGATGGTGTTTAGAAACTATTTCAAACGTGAAAAATTTTCTCGTATTTTTATTAATTATTATCTTGATTACACCGGGATCCGAGTCCGAAAAACCCGGGGTGTTACAATGGGGCCTGTGAAGAAGACAATGGAAGATGTTGGACTGCAACAGAATCAGATTGTGAACATACACAATTGAGGGTTTATTGCGTTTAAGAATTGGGAATTTGAATATGGTGAATGTGGGATTGGAGAATAATTGAGGAAGAAGAGGGGATTGGATAAATTTTATGATTTATGGAAGAAGCCATCAAAAAAGGAGAAAAAACTTATATTGAAGAAGATGACAACAATAACGGCATTAGAATAATTTGACGGAAGGACGCACCTGACACATTTTAAACCACATAGGGGACCAAAGTGAACAAAAAAATAATTAAATGACCAAATTAACATTTTTATAAAAGATAGAGGATCAAAGATATGTTTAGCCATTATAATACCATATAAACCCTTAACAATATTGAATTCATCTCCACTTTCAGCTTTAATCTTTTACCCAAAGTAAAATTCATTTCATCTCCATGACCCGGACATAAATAACTTTGCCATACATTTATGAACAATCAACTATCAACCCCTATCTTGTAGTTAGTACTCTATGCACCGTAACACAGCGAATCCCTTTCCATTCTATTTTATTTTTTAGATTAGAGGATGGAAATATTATTTTGGTCCCAGTAAAATAAAAGTATTTTGGTTGTGGTTCCTATATGTTTTTCTCTTTAACATGTCTCTTATATGAATATTTTTACTTTTAGTTCATATTTTAAATCTGAATTGGTTAATTATTCAAATGAGTAACTAAATCAAGAAAAGGCAATATTCTACTACTTAAATTAAAAATTTCAAAATGCAGCAGCAAAACTGAAAAGCACCGAATGATGCTTAAGAAACCTTTCACATCCTCAGTGGACACTTTTTTTTTTTTTTGGTGAATATCCTCAGTGGACACTTGAAATTGAGAGTTTATCGATATCACTAGAAGTTATGTTGTTTCTCCTAGCTTTTTTCTAAACCAGTACTTGTCTAGTTGACAGGAACCAGAACTGCCCATGCCAGGAATGCTGGGGAACAAAGATTTTGAGCTTAGAAGGCAGTGAAATTGGTTGGAGGTGGTTGAAGGTATGTCTTCCTTGGTAACAAGTTCTTAGTTGTGCCCTTGTTCTGTGTCATCACCACATTTTGATTTTATGGACTCATTTTTGTTGACACCAAATGCAAGATAATTGGGAAAGCATCTTGGCGAAATATGGTGCTGGACTTATACTCACCAATTTCATAAATCAAGTAGTCCCACTGGTAAATTTTTTAGGGGTTCAATTACTATAGTTCTAGATTCAGCCAAAAGAATATCAAATTTCGGTTCTACTGAATTGATCAGAGTAGCCACAAGAATCTAACTGTTGGTGTGTGATCTGTGGCTGCTAGTTTTGACTTTTAATAGGATTAAATATGATCCCAATCCCAATGCTTGAAACCTCTCATTGCTTTAATTTCATGATCTGGCAGGTTAACAGTGATGAGAAAGCGGCTGAGATAGAAGCATTTTTTGCCAGTCTCATGAACCATTCAATTGTATGTTCTGTCTCGACTACTTTCCTAATTTCGTTTCTATAATTCAATGCGATGAATTATAAGCAATAAGTATATTCCAGTTTAAGAATAGTTGGGTCGGACCAAAAGAGTCTACCAAACTGTCATATCATATATATTTCTCGAAGTCTGAATCATCCTCATTTGGGTGAACTTTCAACCAACTGTATACTTTCTTGTTATATTTGTGAAGTAGCGAGTCCATTCACTGGATACATTTTAGTCCTTTGTAATTGGCAGCTAATTCCTAGTTTATGTCTGAGAAAAAACATTACTTCTAGTTTCATTCACCTGCGGCACGCATTTGTGAACAGAACTACAGTGCCCTACAAATTGAATTCTGCAAACTGTGCACTCATTAACCAAATAATGTTTGTACTATAGCCTGGAATAACATTCAGAATCCTTCAGTCATAACATCCAAAACTGACCATTTCAAATGCACAAGCATAAACCACTCAACCCAATAAAAAAATAGAAAAAAGAGCACTGCCAGAAGAGTTTAGATTCTCTCCATTCAAGAAGAGTTTAGAAAAAAGAGAACTATTAAGTCAGAATTCTCTTAACACAAGAACAAATCCTCTCATTCTTCTATACGAATTTGAAGTCTTATTTATGTATGCATGTGAACAGCTCACTTTCAGAAAAACTGTTGTAAGAAAAAAAAAATCACAAGAACAAAAGTATCAGCTTTTAACTTCAGCTTGGTCTAGTTCCAATCACAGTTTGAGAGTCTGGTGAAGGGCCTAAACTGGACCTCCCAATACCCCCTTGCTTCTCCTTCATGGAATTCATCCTGGCCATCCTCAAACCAGCTCTGAAGCTCTGAATGAAGTTGTGAGCTTTGGTATCAACATCAGGGCTAGGACAAAACAATGAGGGTGCAGTTACAATTGCATGGTCTTCACCATGTGGGGCAAACGGACTACTACATTGGCTTGTTCCATCTTGAGTACTTGTTTCATCTAAATCAGGTGACCCCCTACCTGAACTTCCAATGCTATCTACCCTAACAAAGTCACCCTGCACCTGGAACCTCCATGCCGGCAATTTGAATGGTGGTGGCGGTGGCGGTATTGGGATCGATGGTGACTCATTACCAATGATCATCACATTATCTTCTTCCAAACTATAGGAAGAAGATTGGTCTCTCTTGTTTTGTATGCGGGTAGTTGCCACAGACATGAATTGGCGTTTCTTGAGTTTGCTTTTCTTTGAAGAAAACAGGTTCTGGAAAACCGAATGCGATGGCGGCAGTGAAGGGGGTAGTGTAGGTGGTTGTGAAGCAAGAGGAAAAGGTTCAGAATTTAGAATGTGATCAAAATTCTCAGTGCTTCTTTGTCTTTGTTTCTTCTTCTTCCCTCTTAGTGATGTCAAAAACTCTTTAGTTGCAGTCCCTCTTTTCTTCTTACCATGTACCGTCTTCCCCTCTGCCAGTGGCGGTGGAGGTGGCTGCGGTGGCGACGGAGGCTGTGAAATCTTCACATCCGAATCATTTCTTTCCTGCCTCTCGATCGGTTTCTTTTGATATGTCCGCTTAGCATTTCTTCGAACAGCTTTCGTCCGTGCCACCGGCGGCGATTGCGACGGAGGCTCTGAATTCTCGGCAACCAAATAATTTGTTTCGTGTTTCTCCATCGGTTCAGCTTGATACGTCCGTTTGACATTTCTCCGAACAGCTTCGGATCGCGGTTGCGGCGGAGGAGACGGCATCCATCGCGGCCGCGACGGTGGATGTTCTGAATTCTGTGCAATTTCTTCGTGTTTCTCGATGATTTCTGCTTGACACCGCTTGACATTTCTACGAACAGCTTTTGGTATCGAATGCGACGGAGGAGGCGGCGGCGATTGCGACTGTGGCAGTTCGGAATTCTCTGCAATTACTTCGCGTTTCTCGACTGGTTCTGCTTGATACATTGGCTCGACATTTCCTCGAACAGCTTCCGATCGATGTTGTGGCGGCGTAGACGGCGGCGATTGAGAAGGCGCGGCGGCGACATTCTCAATAATGATATCATGATCTTCCTCAAAATCGAGTCTCGGTTTCCGTTCCCGGAGGTAAAGGCGAGTATCATCGTAAAAGCGAAAGTGTTCATCGGCTGGGACATGTTGGCGGAGATCGGGGTAAGAGTTGAAGCTCCTCAATCTGTTAAGAGATCGTTCAGCATCAGAATAACGATACTGATACCAAGGGGGGGGCGTTGAAGGGTTCGAGAAGCTTCGACCAAGGTTTTGGTTTTGGGTTTGGGTTTCGTTGTTTTTGCTTAGGAAACCGCAAACAATGGCGAAGAGAACGAGTACGAGGTTTAGGGAATCCCAACTTTTCTTAACGATGTGGGGTCTGAAGATGCTTGAAGCGAATGAGTGCAACGTCGGAACTACGATGAACGTGAAAACGAGTGCGATTACTAGGAAAAGTACAAGGAGAGAGGTTGAGGTTACTAGGAGAGAGTAAGAGCGCCGCAGATGGCGGCGGTCACGGTGGTTGAGTTCGCCGTTTTGGGCCCACAACGGTGGCATTTTCCACGTTTCTTCCTCTAGTTCCATATTGGAAACGTGGCTTGTGTGTATGTGAGAGAGAGATAGAGAGAGAGAGAGAGAGAGAGAGTTCTAAATGGTGGAAGAAAGTGAAGCCTTTTGGTTTCCTTTGTGTGTGATGGTTTGGTTGAAACTTGAAAGTGTGATTAGTTTATTTGTAGGGGGAATGGTGGGGTTGGGAATGTGAAAATGAGCATAGAAAACGTTGGCAACTCACTGTTGTTTGTCCTTTTATGTGAATGACAGCAGGATACAGGGAAAGGAAGGGTGGTAAACCATGTGCATTTTCAAACCTTTCTTTCATCTATCACACAATAATGTGATGTTTGCAATTTGATTCATTCAAAATTTGAACTATACTTCCTTTATTGAGGTCATAATACCAACACCCTTTTTAGTAACAAGTAATTAGTTTGTTTTGGTGCGGAAATAACTTTGTTAGAAGAGATAATAACCATATATATCTTAAAAGAAAGTTTGTTGATATTAACCACATATATCTTCAGATTTAATAAGATTCTTCATTAATTAGAATTAAATATTAAGTTTTTTTTATAATTTGTTAAACAAAAACTAGTTTGATTGATACATGTTTAATTTTTAAAGGTAAGATTAACATTTCAATCTCTTATCTTTTCAATAAATTTTAAGTTAAATCCATAACTTTTTTTTAGATAGAAAGATAGATCTTTATCTTTTAAGTTTATTCTTTAGTAACTCTGATAATAGAGATTGAGATCATGTTGATGCGACTGTTTCATGTATCATATGCTTTTAACGCGACTAATCCACATGTTAGATCTCATTGATGTGATGACTTCACGCATATAGGGCCCACCATTAGTAACACCTTTGACATGTTTGATAGTGTTAAATAGTTAATAAGTAATCAGAATAGATACATGTATGATGACTGTCCATCATGTTATGGTTTCGTTAACATAGTGTAAATTGAACAAAGGAAACCTAATTAAAACATTTTAAAAAATAAGACAATTAGGAGTTTAATTTAAAATTTATTAAAAATTAGTAACATAAACAGTAATTAGCTATTTGTTAGTCAATTCAAATTTTATATGAAAAAAATTGATAAGAAAAATAATCCGGTCATACTATAAGTATTTTGATTCCAACAAAATTGTTTCGAAAAGAATACATATACATGTAGTTTCCAAAAAAAAAATAAAAAATCTAACATACGTCGTAATCGCTGGCCTAATTGATGCATGGCATGAAATGAATCGTGTCAATATTGCATGGCAATTATTGGACAGCAAGAACTACTGTTTACTTTTGTATTTTTCCCACCATAAAAAAGCCAATTCCCTTTACTAATTACTTAATTTGGTATTTCTTCTAATCATCGTTTTCCATGTGACATTGTTTGTTAACACACTAGATTAGGATCCTTTACGATAAAAAAGAAAAAGTAACTACTATATGGATGTGTAAATTGATACAAAATCCGTTTAAATTATAAAGAATGCTTCATGCATTTTAAGAAAAGATAAAAAATTGTAACTGCATGTTCATGCAGTTTTATTTGAACTCCACGCGTCTTAATTCATTAAATGCTCGTATAGTAATTAGTTATAAAAATTAAAAAAATTAATAATTATATTGATTTTGTATATTGTTTAATAAAACTAAAATTTTAATTTAACAAACGAATTATGTTGCCGGTAATAATCAGGGACAACTTGGAAGAAAGCGCGTAACGTGATTATTTGTTGTAACTTGTAAGTACTTATCAACAACTTGTAGTTCTGTTCTTTGTGCTAAAACTGACCAATGACTTGAGTAAAATAAATACGAACGAACAATTAAAGTAGGATAACCTTCGTTAATTCTTTTAATTTTGAGGAAATGTTCTTGAGTTGTGTGTGTGTGTATATATATATATATATATATATATATATATATATATATATATAAAATTAAATAAGTAAAAAATAATTATTTAATGTTAAATATATATAATATCCATGATTTGATATTTAAATAATGAAAGTGAAATACTGTTTTCGCTTCTTTTTTTTTCTTAAAAAAAAACTGTTATCTAGGGAGTATTCCTTCATTCTTTTTTTTTCAAAAATATAACTATACATTTTTAGTTTCTTCTAGAAACATTTTTGCCCCTAGAAAAAAAACATTTGTCCAAAATAAAAACATTTATATACACCAACCAATGATTATTATATATAGCCTAACAAAATGTATAACAAAAAAGAAAAAGTAACTACTATATGGCTGGTGAAAGAAGTGAATTAGGTTAACAAAATCTATAAGAGGCAGCTAGACCACAAATGTTTCATTCAAAATCACATGTTACAGTCCAAAAAAAAATAAATTAATGAAATCATATTTTACATAAAATTAGCGTTGGTAGCATTTGAATTGACGAGAGATTATAATTATACATAAAATTAAAATATAGGTGGGAATTAAATTGAATTGAGATCTATTTGACAAAAAATTATGAACAAGCTAACTTGACAAGAAGAGTAAATTACTTTGAATGATAATAGTAGTATCAAGTATGGATTGTATATTGTCATTGCAATGTGAGATCACAACATAAAAAGCATAGTTGATTATTATATATAGCCGTTGCAAAACATACGAATCTTTAATGAATTATTATATATTGTCGTTGCAAATTATTATAAATTAAGGTTAGTTTGTAAATTAAAAATATTAACCTACATTATATGAAAAGATTTTTCTTTATAACTAGGATTGACCCACGTAATACTCTCGGTTAATTAGGACAATCTCTTCTACTAGATCATCCTACTTAACTGAGAGGTTACGAATTTAGAAAAAAATATGAAAGTTTTTTTTTTACTATAAAATTTTGGTGGAGCAGATACATATGTACAACACAGTTATATATAATACATGGTCATCAACAAAGACTATACATATCCTGAACCTCAAAAGTACGCAGGCTACTATAAGACCCTGTTACTGTTGTTTTCTTCGTCGTGCTTTCTTGATGATTCCTGTGGTCCATAACCAACTCCGTCCATTGTGAGTAACTCTTTTTGATAGGTCTTGTCCTCCACGTGGGGTCTCTCATGATTTCTACGGTGGTGGGCATGGTCTAATCAGTGGTTTGGAACAAAGCTGTAAGGGTGAGTTATTCTTCCACAACAATTAGAGAGATGTCATTTCTAAAATCCTCCCACATAACATAAGATGTATCATCACATTTCTCATTCTAGTCGTAACATTGATTCCCCTTTCTTCTATAGTATTCTGATATATGCTACTTATCCTACACTAGTTTACTATTCCACTCATCCATTCCCAGCTATCTCTGACTCTATGGTCATTTTCCTCTCTCTTTTCTTACTCACAGTATTATGGGGTGTTATGTCCCTATTATTTATCACAGTATTTGATCATACAACAGTCATCACAACAACGAGCAGTCACACACAATATAAGTTAATCAAGAAATGAACATGTAATGTTATGCATGGGTTTGTTTCCATTATACTTAGTCTTGTATTTAAGCCATTATGATGCATGTGGGCCCAAAACCATCTCATCATCATTGTCACCATAGTACGTTTACTAGGGACCTCAACATCATCACGTCGCCACTATACATCTATTAGGGACCTCAATATCATCACGTCACCATAATATGTATACTGGGGACCTCAATACCATCACATCACCACAATACATGTGTAATTGTTCTTAATAATATATCAAACAGGGGGAGATTTAACAAAAATAATTTTCATTATCCGAGTTTTGATGATTTCAAAATATGTTTTCAAAAATATTAAAGCAATGAGAAGATCAAATCAGCTCTCCAGTAATCAAATAAGATAATCGATTAGATACAAGGTAATCAAATAAGCTATTCGATTAAGTTTCATAAAAAAATTTTAAATTATTTGAAACAGAGCTAATCGAATAAGGTAATCGATTAAGGTGAATCTAGACCAGCTTTAATTGAAACAGAACATTGCTAATCGAATAAGGTAATCGATTAAGGGTGTGTTTAGTTTACAGTTGTGAAAACGGAGTTGAGGAAAGAAAAAATTTAAGGGTTGATATTGATCCTTCACACTGTTCGAGCAGTCAAAATTCTGTTTCACTGTAGGATTTATTTTTGGGGTGGGTCAAACTGGGGTTTGAGCAACCGAGTTGGGGAACCAAACAACCCCTAAGGCAATCCTGAATGTGTTTTAATTAAAACAGAACCTTGCTAATCAATTAAGGTAATCAATTAAGACGATTCTGGAACTTTTAAAATCAAATCAGAACGTTACTAATCGATTAAGCTAATCGATTACTCTGTGTTATTTTGACTGATTCTCAGCTTTTGCTAAACTTAAGGGATATTTTCATGGGAGTTAATTTTAAAATCATCAAATTACAATGATTAGTTATCTCTTGAAACACTATAAATAGAGGCCTAAGGCTTCATTAGAAATCACTCATATGCATTAAGCTTTCTCATTCTTTGTTACACAAAGTTTGGTTTATTTCTTCTACGCTTTTAAACTTCTTATTTTGCTCTAGAAGGGAGCTACATTCTTGTGAGTTAAAGTTATTCTATTTGTGCTTTAATTTTGAAATTTGCTATATCAAAGAGAGCTACGGTTTTTGATCAACTTTTCTATGCTTAAATTTTCTAAAACCGCTCTATCAAAAGAGAGCTACATTTTTTGAGTTGATCATCTTATATTTACACTTTAAATTTTCTACAAGAGGGTTTTTCTTAGTGCTTTAAATTTGCTAAATCCGCTCTACAAAGAGAGCTACATTTTGTGATCATCATCATGTATCTTTCTTCTCTTATTTTGTTTTTACATATTCATTATAAGAGGAGTGAAAAGGTTTTGTTTTACTCATTCACAAATTGAGTTGAAGCATTGTAACAAAGGCAAGGTTGTAGCCTTTGGTTGATTGGGTAAGAATTGTGAGAAGGATAAAAGTAGGGATAAGTTCTTGGTAGGGAAATCAAGAGACTGTATTGGCTCATCTTATAAATCTTAAATTCTTATTAGTGAAAAATCTCAAGTTTACTTAGGGCTTAGACATAGGGGATTTCGAACCAGAATAAAAATTTGAGTGTGCCATTATCTCTCTTCCCTTACTCTATTTAATTTCAAGTTATTTATTTTCTTTACTTTCTTGCTTCAATTGTCATTACTTATTTATTGAGATATTAATTTCTTCATTTCTCTAAGTAAAGCAAAGTAAAATTGAAATAAAGTTTTAAAAGGCAATTAATTTTAAGACTCAATTCACCCCTCCTCTTGAGTCATTGAGGCCACTTAGGGGGACCTCAATATCATCACCATCTAGAGCGATCGGAGCCCACCAAGTCCCCTAAATATCACAGGGTACTAAGGACTCTCAGGTCCTACTCAACATGGATCCATCTTATCTCATCATTCATAAATCATAACAGGACTTAGCTCTACACAGTCATAGTTGTACCTCGTCTTTAGTTGAAGTAAAGGCAAAGTAAAATTGAAATAAAGTTTTAAAAGGTAATTAATTTTAAGACTCAATTCACCCCCTCTTGAGTCATTAAGGACACTTGGTTAACAAGTGGTATTAGAGCTTGACTCTTGCTACAAGGCTTAACAGCTGCAATAGATAGAAATGGCCTCAAGCAATCTTTTTCCCAAGGGTGGAGCTATAAATAGGCCTCCCGCTTTCAATAGAGAAGGCTATGCTTTTTGGAAAGAAAGGATAAAAATTTTCATCCAATCCTATGATCTCAAGGTATGGAATGCTATTCAATTTGGTCCTTTTATTCCTAAATATGTTGTTGATAATGTTGAACATGCTAAGCCTATGGACTTGTGGACAAATGGGGAGGAGAAAAAGGTACAATTTAATCTTAAAGCAAAAAATCTTATTACTTTAGCATTAGGTCTTGATGAATTTTTTAAAGTTATTACTTGTGATACTACTAAAGAAATATGGAAAACTCTTGAAAAAATTCATAAAGGTACTAATGATGTTAAAGATGCAAAAACTAGTACACTTACTAGTCAATATGAGGGTTTTAAAATGAGTCCAGAGGAAAGTATGATGGATATAAAAAAATAGTTTACTCTTATTATAAATCATTTACTCACCTTGGGCAAAACTTACAGCAACAAGGAATTAATTCAAAAGGTGTTGAAAAGTTTAACTAGGGAATGACAACCAATAGTGACCGCATTGAAGCAAATGGTAAATCTCTACACCATGTCTCTTGCCACACTATTTGGTAAGCTTCAAGAACATGAACAAGAGCTCAAGGATTTGAAAGTAGCCAAGGAGGAATAAGAAAAGAAACTCACCAAAAAGAAGAGCATTGCTCTTAAAGCTACATCAATAGAAGAAGAAAGAGAATCTGAAAATGAAGAACTTGATGATGAAGAGTTTGGTCTACTTGTCAAAAAATTTGCAAGATTCATGAAGAAGAAAGACTTCCGAGGAAGAAATCCAAACCAAGGTAAAAAGTCCTTTAAAGATTATACTAATCCTCCCACTTGTTTCGGATGTGGCAAAATAGGTCACTTTAAGGTTAATTGTCCAAATCTCAAGAAAAATAACAAAGACATTAAAGGAAAACGAAGAGCATATATAGCTTGGGAAGAAAAAAAATGAAGACTTATTCGAGGAGTCAGAGGAAGAAGTGGCAAACCTTTACCTTATGACAAAGCACTCCAAAGATGATAAGGTAAGTTCCTTAAACGAATTTAGTGATGATGATAGTGAAATTGATAAAAATAAGTTGCTAGAAGCATTTGGTGAATTACATGAAAAATTTGTGCTAATAACAAAAAAGTATGCATGCTCAAAATAAACCATTTTGAAACTTGAAAATAAGTTGCATGAAATTAACATAGACAAAGAAAATCTTAATGTTCAAAATAGAGAATTAATCACATCGAATATCACTCTCATGACTTGTGATGGTAATGAAGATTGTATGATGTTTGATAAATGTATGCTTCTAGAAAATGAAAATAAAGACTTAAAAGAAACTCTTGAGAAGTTCAGAAATGGTAAAAAGAATTTAGATACACTTATTGGAAATCAAAAGTATACTCTTGATAGAATAGGCATAGGTTATGAAAAATTTGAAAATAACAAGAAATACAAGAACTTCTTTGTACCCTTTAAAGAAAAACCTAAACTCATTCTAAAATGTGCAACTTGTGGAAAAAGAGGTTATACAAGTTCAAAGTGCTTTAAAAGAAGGTATATCAAACCATATAAGAACCATTATAAATTGCCTTATTCTTTGGATGCAACATGTTTCTATTGTGGAGTGTATGGTCATATAACATCTAATTGCTTTATAAAGAATACCTTTTAAAAGTTTAGTAGAAAGGTATGGATTCCAAAAGAAATTTTGAAATCCCAAACTAATGAGAAAGGACCAACATACAAAGGGTACCTAAAACTTAAAATTTTGACTTGTAGGTATGTTTTAAGGCAACAAACTCTCATTGGTATCTAGATAGCGGATGTTAAAAACATATGACCGGAGATATGTCAAAATTCCCAACCTTCACTTCAAAGAACAAAGGAAGTGTCACTTATAGAGACAACACAAAGGGAAGGATACTTGGACACGGAAATATAAGTACAACTTCCTCTACTACAATTAATGATGTATTATATGTTGAGGGATTAAAACATAATTTGTTAAGTATAAGTCAATTATATGATAAAGGATTCATTATAACTTTTAACTTAAATTGTTGCATGATTGAAAATGAAGAAAATAAAGAAAATAAAGTCAAATTCATTGGTCAAAAAATAGATAACATTTACATGATTAACCTAGATAGCTTGCCTTCAAATGATGCATAATGCTTGTTTTCTAGAGAAGATGAATCATTTCTATGGGATAGAAGAATTGGCCACATTCACATAGATCATTTAAACAAATTGATTTTAAAAGTCTTAGTGATTTGAAAATAAATTTTGTGATGCTTGCCATAAGGGAAAGCAAGTAAAGGCCTTATTTGAATATAAAAACATTGTTTCAACAAATAGGCCTTTACAACTTTTACATATGGATCTTTTTGGACTATCACGAATTAGAAGTTCTGGTGGCAATTATTACGCTCTTGTGATTATGGATGATTTCTCTAGATTTACATGGACTTTATTCATATCTCATAAAAGTGAAGCATTTAAAGCATTTAAAAAGCTTGTGAAGGTTGTCCAAAATGAAATGAACTTAAGAATAGCATCCATTCAAACTGATCATGGGGGAGAATTTGAAAACCAAGATTTCAAAAACTTTTGTGAAAAGAATAGAATCAAACATAATTTCTCTGCACCATGAACACCCCAACAAAATAGTTTTGTTGAGAGAAAGAATCATTCTCTGGAAGAACTCGCTAGAACAATGTTAAATGAAAATGAGATTCCAAAATGTTTTTGGGCCGAAGTAGTTAATACCCCCTATGAGCTTTTCAAAAATAGAAAACCAAATATTTCACATTTACATTTTTTATATGCAAATGTTTTGTTCATAATAATGGTAAGGACAACCTAGGAAAATTTGATGCTAATTTTGATGAGGCAATCTTTTTGGGTTATTCAACTAATAATAAATCTTATCGAGTCTTCAACAAACGAACTTTGACTATAGAAGAATTTGTTCATGTAAAGTTTAACGAAGATAACCAAGAGGCTCTGAGAAAGGAGGGTATTGATAATCTTGCAGGTCTAATGGAAGACATGAAGATAAGAGAAAAAAAGAAGATGCAAAGCAAGCTGAGGATGTTAAGGAATCACCATCTGATATACCAAAAGAATGGATATATCCAAAGAATCACTCAACGAACAATATCATAAGTGATATCTCCAAAGGGTAATTTTCGAGTATGATGCAGAAAGAATTTGAAATGTCAATGATGGGAGAGTTGACTTTGTTCCTTGGACTTCAAGTCAAACAAGGAAAGAATGGCTTCTTCATCAACCAATCGAAGTATTACAAAGAACTTCTTAAGAAGTTTGACATGGACAAAGCAAAATAAATTGCAACACCAATGACAACCTCATGTTATCTAGATCACGATGAAAAAGGCAAAGAAGTTGATGTCACCAAGTATAGAGGTATGATAGGATCTCTTCTCTACCTTACTACTAGCTGTCCTGATATAATGAATGTTATGTGTATATGTGCTAGATTTCAATCTAATCCTAAAGAATCTCATCTGTCTGTTGTGAAAAGAATTTTAAAATATCTTGTTGGTACTGAAAATGTTGGTCTGTGGTATTCAAAAGGGGCAAATTGCACCATTGTTGGATATTTTGATTCAGACTTTGCCAGTTGCAAAACCGATCGTAAGAGCACTAGTGGCTCATGCCATCTTGTAGGTAGTTCTCTTGTGTCTTGGCATAGCAAGAAACAAGTAAGCGTTGCCTATCTATTGCCGAGGCTGAGTATATCACAGCCAGAAGTTGTTGTACTCAAAGCTTATGGTTAAAGCAACAACTTGTAGATTTTAGAGTATTCTAAGATCAAATTCCTTTAAAATGTGATAACATAAGCGCAATTAATATAACAAAGAATCTAGTAATGTGACGACCCGCGTCAATTTTCTCATTTTTTGCAATAGATTTTTTTCACGTTTAATAAAAATCCACTCAGTCTTAATATAAAATAATATTTACTTTTCTCAAATACATTAATAATAATAAAATCATACTCAAAATAGCAATAACCGATCAGAAATAAATCCTTGAATAAAAGCATATTAAAAATCATGACCAATCGGAATGTTTCAACATAAGATTTAGAATCAACGGAAGGAAGAAAACAGAGTCAGGGTTATTCGCCTGAGCGAGACCCTGATTCGCTTAGGCGAGATCCGACTCGCTTGAGCGAATGCAACTCTTTAAACCTGAGCAGACAACAAGTCGGGTTTCACTCGGAAACTGTCAGAAACTGACTTGTGCTCACAACGTAGGGCGACCGACTTGTCAAGCCCATCAATATAATATTTTCACACGGCAAACACATCATACTTATAAAATTCACATTTATCATCAAATAGTGGCCATTAACAACATCATATACTCATCACTCGGGCGACCTGCTTGTCGAGCCCGGCATCACGTTGCACTAAACACCGATTGTCACAACATTAAATATTTCAAATTCAATCGGCTTAAACCACACACACGATCCTAAACCGATCGGTGTCCATACACATACATGCAATTATACACATTCACATATAACTCATCCAGCATCATTTCTATTATCACAGCATCATATATTTCTTAAGTCACACACACACACACCCGAACATAAACCGATCGGTTTTCAAATTTATACGTACATTCATACACATATTCACATAATTGTTATTCAGCATCATCTCTTACCCGGTTCACAGTCATTCCAATGACTCGGACAGTATGTCCTATTCTAATTAATTATAACCCGAACACCTCCTTACCTCGATTCCAAGCTTTCGCTACTGTTCCAGATGCCGATCACGGCAAATGACTCGTGTATTTGCCGCTTCGCTTCCGGTTTCGACACCCACTTCACTCAACAACCTTTTCAAAGCCCATTCTGATACCTACGAGTACCCCAAGCACAAGATTTATTAACAATTTTATGTACCCATCATCTCAAGATTCTTGATTAAGCTCCGACTTGCTAGCAAAGTATAAAACGGTACCTCCGTCATACAACACTAATCACGACCAATAGAGGAAAGAAAGGGAATACAGGAATTGAAAAAAAAAACCCATTGATCTAAAAGCTATTCCCAAGCTCCAAAATAACCATGAAAAATGAAAATAAACATCCCTCATGCATGTACATGGTTCGGCCAAGAGAGGGAGAAAAGGAAGAATGCATAAATGGATCACCCCTGCTACCAAGCTTCATCTTTATGCTTAAAATGCCATAAAAATGGAAACTACGCAGCTTTTCTTCGTTACCCCAAGAAATTCAAATTTGCCAAAGAGAAAAGAGAACGGAAAAGGAAAAATTAATGGTACCCATGGACATACCTTGAAATCACTGTCACGGAAATATGATTATTTCAAGGTTTTGATACAAAATGGACCTCCTCTTAGAGCATGCAGCTCGCAGCAATAGAGGAAGGAAAGGAAGAAAAGAAATAGATGAAGAAGAAGAAGAAGGTTCTCGTAGAGGTGAATGATTGAGAGAAAGAAACCTTTATTTAAACTCATGGCAACCGGTTACCTTCTCAACCGGTCACTTCTCCCATTTTCTTTACAATTTCCTTAAAGGTTCTAATTAAACTTCTCTTCTTCTAATCACACCTTTTATAATTAACCAATAATTCATAAAAATATCAAATAAATCCTTAAAATAATTTTTAACATTTTCCACTTCACAAAATTTTTTTCCATAAATACCCGGGATGTTACATCCACCCACCCTAAAAAGGGATTTCGTCCCCGAAATCAACGCACCTATTGAAAAAGATTGGGGTACACCCGACTCATGTCCGATTCCAATTTCCCAGTGTATGTTACCCCATTCAAATTTTGCCACTTCACTTTTACCAATGGCACTTCCTTGTTCCTTATCCGTGTGGTCCGAAATTCCTCAATACCGATCGGTGTACTTCCACCGTTAGGTCCTCCAATTCAAAAGAGTCACTCGGCACAATCATGGAATCACATGGAATATAGGCTCGGAATTGTGACACGTGAAACACATTATGGATGTTAGTTAATGAACTGAGAAGATCCAGTCGGTAAGCAACATTACCGATTCTCTCCAATATTTGATACGGTCCGATGTATCTCGGATTAAGCTTTTGGCTCTTCAATATCCGACCACCAGAATTCTTTCTTCAAATCGTGGTACATCTTGGTAATACCGGGATGAATACTCAAAAGAACGCCTATATGCTTCAGTTAGCACGGCTTGATTGAAATCACCTTTTGCAGGCACCACCACTCGGTCTCAGAATCTCCAAATTCCATCATTACCTTCAGTTAATTCCACATTACTTCTTGAGAATATCACTCAGAGTCGAAGACAATCTCAAAGACGAAACCGAGCAAAGACTCAGTAACTTTAATTATGGACCCGAGCACGAATTAAACGAATTCACCACTCGGATACTTACTCCCCTTGGGAGCTATTCACTCGGAAACATATTCATTTGAAGTTCCTCTTTCTCTGTCCAGAAGTACTTTTCCTGGAGAAAGGCTCACTCAGTATCTTAATCGGTGCCATTCCACTCGGAAGTGTCGCACTCAACTCAGAGATACCCCACTCGGGATTTCACTACTCGGAAATATCTCGGCCCGAGAAGTACTCACTCGAAATCAGCTTTTTCTTCACCCGGAAGGTCTTGTCTCAGACATAATTTACTCGGAAATTCTCCACTCAATGTACCTTAGTAGAAACTTAAATCATCAGATTTCTTTTTTAGGTCATCTCTATTTACTCTTTATCTCTAATCACTTATCAATTTCAGAAATATGACTCATACACCTTTCTTCCCAAATCTGATTACCCAAGATTGGCTAAAACACGTCTGTCTCCTCGACTTCACACGACCTCAACCATTAATGCAACTACCTGAGGTGATCAGTCTCAGTAGTTTAACACTTTGTAGTTAAGCCAGGTGGAAGTCGGGTATACAGTCCAACAATCAATATGCAAGCTGTTTACATCATAATCCATTCACCGATGCCTATTGGCAACTTCATAGTGAATTAATGTTAAAAGGAACCCACGGTGGCCAGCCGCTATGATTCCCATGTAACATTAATATCCGTGTAAAGTCCAACGACTAGGTAAAATTTCTCTTCATTTTTATTATTTGCCTGCTCAACCACTTTTTAATTACTTTGTCCCATGTCCTTCATTCACTACTTCTCTTTATCATGTACACAATAGTCCAATATATATACTTCACTCGACCATCACTCATACAATACATTCTCTTAATTATTCCGAGTGATTTCTATGTAATATCAAACTCCATTATTCAAACTTATAGCTACCAACGCACTTACTATTCTCATTTCACCACAGGATTGAACCTCCTCTTGGAAAATTAGCACCCGAGTCCCAGAAGTGTTGGCTCGGTTACCATGCCCACTCGGTTGCTGCCTCTGTGGGCAATCGGGCCTAAGGTGTCCCGGTTGTCCACATTGGAAATAAACGATTTGTCCAGTCAGACAGTGTTTCATAATATGGCCTTCAGCCACAACTATAGCACGCTCGGCTACCTGACTGACTACCAGATCAGCTAGTAGAAATCCGACCAGAAGAGAAAGAAGACGTAGCGGAAGACTTACCGCCACGAAAGAACTGATCCATTTTCTTGAAATTGGCTCCTCTTGTCTTCACGACCTTTTATCTTTCGACTAAAAGGTCCTCTATAATTGCACTTCCTCGGTTAGCATATTCTTGTTCCCCAGAGTCGGATAATCCAGAATCTCAATCGGCATAATCATACTGCGAAGTCCAATTCATAATCCCGCTTCATACTTGGCACACTTACTACTCTCGGTTCCTTCCAGTGAGAAAGAGTGATAGAAGTCACACAGCTCGTCAAACTTGGTAGTGTGCTCGACCATTAACACTCGGCCCTGTTCCAACCTCAAATTCCATCTCCTTTCGGATTTTAAATTATCCGAGAAGTACTTGACAAGAAATCACTTTCGAAAATTCGCCCACACTAGCGACTCACTTACCGCCTTTATCTGTACCTTAGTCCGAGACCACCATATCCCAGCCTCTCCTTTAACTGATAAGTCGTAAACTGTACTTTCTGCTCCTCCGAGCACTCGGAATACTCAAAAGCTTATTCAATTTCCCTTATCCGAACATACGTCCCATCGTAATCGTGCCCTCCTCTATAAGCAGGGGGATTCCTTTTCAGGAATTTATCAAGAGTGGGACCTGATTCGGTCCTACTCATCAGTTTGGAAAATTCCAAGAAGAAGCCATCTCCTCCATCAGAACTAGTTTTTCGGCCATAAAATAATTCTATAATGAATAAACACTTCACCATTAATCACCAATACTCTACCAGGGAGTCAGATATTTACCTCATACATATAAAATACAACTCCGCTGGAGTGCCAAGGGAACGATGCCAAGCTGCACAAACAACCACAAACACAATACAATAAAATACAAACAGCCCAGCATAGGACTCACACAATCACTGAGTCGATCATTTACGACCTATACACCCGGCTCTAGAAAGAACCGCTCTGATACCAACTATGACGACCCGCGTCAATTTTCTCATTTTTCGCAATAGATTTTTTTCACGTTTAATAAAAATCCACTCGGTCTTAATATAAAATAATATTTACTTTTCTCAAATACATTAATAATAATAAAATCATACTCAAAATAACAATAACCGATCAGAAATAAATCCTTGAATAAAAGCATATTAAAAATAATGACCGATCGAAATATTTCAACATAAGATTTAGAATCAGCGGAAGGAAGAAAACAGAGTCAGGGTTATTCGCCTGAGCGATCCGACTCGCTTGAGTGAATGCTACTCTTTAAACCTGAGCGGACAACAAGTCAGGTTTTACTCATAAATAAGTCCACTCGGTCATTTCTTACACGGAATAGCTTAATCTTACTTCACTCAGAAAAGGTTCACTCATATCTTCACTCGGAAGTGATTCTCCCAGCCATTGCTTACTTGGAGACACCCTAACCTTCCACTCAGAAGTAGGTCTCTCGGTTATTCTTCTCTCGGAAAGAAATGAAGGATACTCAAGCGTAATAAGCACCAAATCAATGGGCCCTTGCTCGGACAATAATGATTCTACTCGGCTCAATTCGCCCGGTAGTCAACTATGCTACAACCATGCAAATTCACTCATAAAATAAACACCGATTCATAACATCAAGAATTCATACTCACGTCAATCAGCATACCGATTCAATTTTAATTCTACTTACAGGCAACACATTGTAGCATTAAACACTCGGAAAACTTAATATATATATATATATATATATTACACGATTCATTCAAATTCACTCGGTGCCTTGGCATCAATCCTCCGCTTGGCGTACCTCCATGGCTCCGACCTCTTCCCTGTCACTGGTTACTAAAATTGAAAACCACAGCAAGGGTGAGTGTTTAGCATCATAATTAATCTAGAATGGAATAACAAAATATAAACTCCATCCGATTGCTTTATCCTCAAAATTGCACATTTCACTCAGTAATTAACACTCGGTAATATACTAATTCACACTCAGGAATTATAGCAAATCACTCAGCAAGCATATCCAATCTCATTCGGCAATTATAACAATTTACCACTCGATAAATATAACAAATTACTCGGAAAATATATAAAATTGCACTCGGTAAACATAATTAATCACACATATCATAATGCTAAATTCATCAATTGTCACTACTGACTCTCAGACAAAAATTAACGCCTAGTATCCGGATACTAAAAGGATCGACCTTCAGCTGGGGGTCCTACTTGACACCCCGTGAACCCTGCTTGGTTCACCGAGTCCTGCTTGACTCCCCCTCAACCACTGGGTCATAGACCTCTGGGTAGCTCAACTAGGTCCTACTTGACCACTGAAGCCAAAAACGAGGGTAACATATATCGTCGGTCGTCCTCCACTACATAATCATATACTCCATTATATAAACAACCATTTCATTATGATCATTATTGCAACTGTCAGAAACTGACTTGTGCTCACAACGTAGGGCGACTGACTTGTCAAGCCCATCAATATAATATTTTCACATGGCAAACACATCATACTTATAAAATTCACATTTATCATCAAATAGTGGCCATTAACAACATCACATACTCATCACTCGGGCGACCTGCTTGTCGAGCCCGGCATCACGTTGCCACTAAACACCGATTGTCACAGCATTAAATATTTCAAATTCAATCGGCTTAAACCACACACACGATCCTAAACCGATCGGTGTCCATACACATACATGCAATTATACACATTCACATATAACTCATCCAGCATCATTTCTATTATCACAACATCATATATTTCTTAAGTCACACACACACACACACCCGATCATAAACCGATCGGTTTTCACATTCATACGTACATTTATACACATATTCACATAATTGTCATTCAGCATCATCTCTTACCCAGTTCACAGTCATTCCAATGACTCGGACAGTATGTCTTATTCTAATTAATTATAACCCGAACACCCCCTTACCTCAATTCCAAGCTTTCGCTACTGTTCCAGATGCCGATCACGCCAAATGACTCGCGTATTTGCCGCTTCGCTTCTGGTTTCGACACCCACTTCACTCAACAACCTTTTCGAAGCCCATTCTGATACCTACGAGTACCCCAAGCACAAGATTTATTAACAATTTTATGTACCCATCATCTCAAGATTCTTGATTAAGCTCCGACTTGCTAGCAAAGTATAAAACGGTACCTTCGTCATACAACACTAATCACGACCAATAGAGGAAAGAAAGGGAATACGGGAATTGAAAAAAACACCCATTAATCTAAAAGCTATTCCCAAGCTCCAAAATAACCATGAAAAATGAAAATAAACATCCCTCATGCATGTACATGGTTCGGCCAAGAGAGAAAGAAAAGGAAGAATGCATAAATGGATCACCCCTGCTACCAAGCTTCATCTTCATGCTTAAAATGCCATAAAAATGGAAACTACATAGCTTTTCTTCGTTACCCAAGAAATCTGAATTTGCCAAAGAGAAAAGAGAAGGGAAAAGGTGAAATTAATGGTACCCATAGACATACCTTGAAACCATTGTCACGGAAATGTGATTATTTCAAGGTTTTGATGCAAAATGGACCTCCCCTCAGAGCATGCAGCTCGCAGCAATGGAGGAAGGAAAGGAAGAAAAGAAACAGATGATGAAGAAGAAGAAGGTTCTCGTAGAGGTGAATGATTGAGAGAAAGAAACCTTTATTTAAACTCATGGCAACCGGTTACCTTCTCAACCGGTCACTTCTCCTATTTTCTTTACAATTTCCTTAAAGGTTCTAATTAAACTTCTCTTCTTCTAATCACACCTTTTATAATTAACCAATAATTCATAAAAATATCAAATAAATCCTTAAAACAATTTTTAACATTTTCCACTTCACAAAATTTTTTTCCATAAATACCCGGGATGTTACAAGTAATGAACTCTCGAACAAAACATATTGAAATAAGACATCATTTTATTCAAAATCATGTGTTAAAAGGGAATTCCAAAATTGAATATGTGACGTCAAATGATCAACTAGCGGATATTTTGACAAAACCCCTAACAAAAGAAAATTTCATAAGAATTTGAAGAGAATTGGGAATTTTTGATGAATCATGCTTTGGATAATTCTTTTCTAAAAGAATTCTGAGCTGTTAATAGTTAGTGGGAAGTTCTGGCTAGGAAAGACTTGGTACTTAAGTGGTCACATTGGACCCACCTCTCTTTCCTGGGAACTAACCTGATTACAATATTGAATTTTTTGGAATGGAGTTCTCAATGGCAAATAAAATATTTTTCTTAAAATAAAGCATGAAAAACTTAAAACATATCAGGGTAATTAATTAGGATAATTGATTAAGTGCAATTAAAGTAAAACAGAGGTTGTTTAATCGATTAGCATAATCGATTAGGGAAAATAAATCTGAAACAGTAGCCATTTAATCGATTAGGGTAATTGGTTAGGTGCCTCGTATTTGATTAGCTTATTCAATTACGTAAGTTGTAGGAACATTAAATGATTATTTTACTCTTTCTTCTTTACACGTCCCTTCGAGTTCCAAGGCACCCCAAACAACTTCACCTTCTCGTTTGCACCAAAACTCTTCCTTTTCCCCATTAATCACTCATTAACTCACTCTATTACTCTTCTACTTTATAAAAACCGTGCCTTTCCTCTTATCTCAACACATCTCTCTCTCTCTCCAAAAACCCCATTGATAAGCTTTCAAAAAGCTTCAAGCTTTCATCTTTTCTCAAAAATGTCTCATGCAAGGAAGAAGTAAAGAGCCAACATTGCTGGAGCATCTTCTTATTCCTCTGAATATTTCTCACCCCACTTTGAAACCAAGCAAGAGGAAACCCATTACCTCTTTTATTTTTCAAGCAAAGGTATCATTTCCCCTTTATGGCTTTCAAAGAATTTCTTTAAAGACCAAGGGTTCTCTTTTCTCAATGTTTTAAAGAAGCATGACATTCTTGAATTTGCCTCCTTATTTCATGAATTTATTTATCCTGATTTGGTCAAAATGTTCTACTCCTCTCTAACCTTGAAAGATGGAGTTCTAGAAGCATGTGTTAAAAAGGTCAATATGAAAATTTATGATGAAATCTTATCTATGACTGGTCTTATTCCTTTAGTTGACCCTAATTTTAATGGTCACTCTATTGATGATTCTTGGAATTATGATCCAACAAAAACTAGAACATCTCTTTGGTGTGAACATCATGACACCCATAACTCTAGGACTGTTGGTAGGCTTTCTTTGGATAATAGACTATTACAGTATTGCCTAGCTAAAATTCTTGTTCCTAGTAGTAGCAATTATGCCTTGGTTAAGGAAATGGATGTTTTAATTCTTTGGGCTATGGTAAATGAGCGCCCTATAAATTGGGTAGATATGTTTAAAATTCATATGGTTAAAAGTAAGAACCAATCCAAACTTCCTTATGTTATCCTTCTAACCAAGTTATTCAAAGCCTTTAACATTAATTTAAAAGGTAAAGTTAAGGAAAAGCTATCTTCTAAGAATGAAATGACAGTGACATAATTAACAAAAATAGGAATTTCTCAATATGTCAGAGTATGGGACTTTAATCCTCGACCTCCTGCTCATGATCCCCCTCCTAGAGGCCGGCACCTCAAGACCATGGAAATGTTATCCTTAAAGTGGTTTAAAACTTGAACAATTGTCTCGATAGGTTTGAAGCTCGCTTTGATATTCTTGAAGAAGGGCAACAAACTATCATTGTTCAATTGGAGAGTCTTCAACTTCATCATCCATCCTATCCACCTCCTCCACCTAACATGGATTAGCTTTCCTTGTATTGTCGCTACTTATATTTTTAATAATAAATTAATCGATGACAATGTTTACTTTTATTCTTTAAGTATGTGATTGTTTTTGATAATGACAAATGAGGGAGAACATGTTGATGATTTTAATATGGTTAAGAACATGCTGATGATTTGAATGGTGATTTTGATTAAGAACATGATAATGATTATGATGATTTAGAACATGATAATGATTTGATATGAAATAAAAATGACATGAAAATATATAATGATATAAGAATATATAATTGAGAGATAAAATGGGAGAAAATATTATGGTATGATTAGCTATGATTATATAATGCTATATGATGGTTTGAATATGATGCTATATGATGGTTTGAATATAATGCTATGATTGATTTTTGTATATGAAAAATTTGATCCACACTACTATGGATTTAAGATTTATTGAAATGAGAAAATAAGCTCATTTTCCCTATCATCAACAAAATTTTTATCATCATAAAAAAGGGGGAGAATGTAATTATTCATAATAATATATCAAACAAGGGGAGATTTAATAAAAAGAATTTTCATTATCCGAGTTTTGATGATTCCAAAATATGTTTTTAAAAATATTAAAACAATCAGAATCTCAAATCAGCAATCCGGTAATCAAATAAGATAATCGATTAGATACAAGGTAATCAAATAAGCTATTCGATTAAGTTTCTAATAGGTGTCTAATTTGCATTAGTTTCAAGGGTGTTTTGCTTGAGTTTTCTAGTTTATTTGTTAGTTTTCCCCTTTCTTCCAATTGTTTCCTTTCATTCCGCACATGTTATTCGGGTGTCTCAGTTTTGCAGGAGTAACTTTGTTACAGACTTATAAACATGAAATCAAGAGGCATTTGATGAAGCATGGAGTAATGGAAAGGAGTTCAAGCCATCAAAAGCGTAAAAATAAAACCATATTGGCCTTGGAAGTGCTCTAAAAATGAAGGATACATTAAAGGGAACTTTCTGGGACCTAACGCACTTGAGAAAGAGCATTTCAATGAAGCTAAGCAAAACCCACTGCCAGTGGGAATTTCCCACTGGCCGTGATTCTCTCTAGAAAATGGTCTTATGGTTTAAAAAAATCCACTGCCAGTGGGTTTTCCCACTGGCCGTCTTTTCCCCTGCCTAAAAAACCACTAGCCGTGGGAATTTCCCACTATCCATAGAATACACTGCCTGGAGGAGGAAAATTACAGATCTGGACCCCTGTCACGATCCACTGGCCATGGGTTTTTCCCACTGCCAGTGGGTGTTGCACATTCTACATTTTCGATGTTTCAAGGAGCGGTTTCTGAAGGAATAAAAGAGGGAAACACATTGGAATCAGAAGGAGGAGATATTAGAGACTTTTTGGAAGAAAAATATGGGGTTTTTCTAAAGACAAATCAAAAAAGATTCTTAAGAAACAACATAAAAGAGCATCAATCTGCAGAATTAGGGAAGAGATTTAGGAGACATAGTGAGAGCTTCTCTTCTATTTTCTGATCCCTAGTTTTTATTTTTGATTTCTTTCCATGTTGCGGCTTGATTTATTGTATTGTGGCTTTGTATTCATTTTTGCTATGGCACACTAAATTTTTTTCTTGGGATTAAGGGGTAGTATGTTCATGTATCAGAATTGAGTTTTCTTCATCCTTCAACTATTAAATTTCATGTTCTATTCAATCTCATGGATTCTTAATGCTTCTACAAGTCTTAGAAATAAGCATAGATTTTAATAAATTAGATAGGTAATCGAAAGATTGACATGTGATTTGAAAAGCATGGAATTGAACCTATAGTCTTGAGTTGCGAGAGTAAGTGAAACTATTTGAAACTATTTAAGGAACTAATTGGGTTTTCACAAAGCGTAACAGACTTAATTGGCAAATTGAACATTGTTCTTTGGCGATTAGGTGCATTAAGAAGTTTTTGAGAGGAAGTTATTAATTGATTTAGGGAAACCTACCTTAGAGACAAAATGGCATAATTGAAGAGATAAATCGCACTTGGATTTGGAACTCATATATGAACCCCGGAATTCCCAAGAGGTTTCCTTCGATTGATCTTTTAAAAAGTGATTGAATTTTCTTTCTGATAAGAATCTGAGTTTTTGACTAGTAATTTAGCTTTTACGCCCTTTAAGTTCTTATTAAATTGAATTGATTTCTCTAGATAATTGAATCGCTGTTAAAATCGGTAATTGGGCACAATCTCTGTGGGAACAATATTCTTTTTATTACAGCGATACCTCGTACGCTTGCGGTAGGCTATCAAGTTTTTGGCGGACAATCTCTATGGGAATGATATTCTTTTTATTACTGTGATACCCCGTGCGCTTGCGGTAGTTTATCAATTTTTTTTGGCATCATTACCGGGGAGTGTGTTCCCCCCAATATTGGCTAAGCGATGTTTTGAGTAGACTAGATTTTTTTCTGCATAATTTTTTTTGGTTTTTGTCTTATTTTTCTGCAGAATTACACTTTAGTTTTATGTTTTTATAGATTGTGCAGGTCCTTTTATGTGAAGGAGTCATAGTTTTGTACACATTTTCGATCCAAAAATTGAAGGGACCCTCCGTAAGATTAGAGCACTTCGGAAATAACTTGAACAAAACAAGCAATAAATGGACAATCTTGATAACTGAGCTCTTTGTGATTTTGCAGCACCCAATTCAATGGGTAGAAGGCCTAGCATCACAAGGCCAACCATTGAAGCGAACAACTTCAAATTGAAGCCCTCCTTGCTCTCAATGGTTCAGTAAAACTAGTTTGGAGGTTTTCCATCCGAGTATCCGAATCTGCACCTCCAAATCTTCCTTGAGTACTGTGATACACTCAAGGGAAATGGCGTCTCAAGCGATACAATCTGGCTACGGCTTTTCCCATTCTCTTTGAGGGATAAGGCTAGAGCTTGGTTGTATTCGCTCCCTAAAGGTTCCATTACAACTTGGGAGAAATTGTCCCATACCTTCCTCAATAAATACTACCAACGTAGCAAAATAGACCAGTTGAGGAAACAGATCGTCACTTTCACCCAGAAAGATGATGAGACATTGTATGATGCATGGGAACGGTATAAGGAGATGCTTCGAGAGTGTCTACATCATGGAGTGGAATGATGGTTGACGGTCCATATCTTCTATAATGGTTTGACCCTAAACCAAAGGGTTACCTTGGATCTCGTAGCAGGCGGTGCTTTTATGAGTAAAAATATAGAGAAAGGGTACAACCATATAGAAAAAGTGGCACAAAACACATACCAGTGGTCATCTGAATGGAGTTTGCCATAAGAAACTCCAGGTAAGTATTCTTTAGATGTTATTTCTTTTCTTACTGCTAAGGTAGAAGCACTATCTATTAAATTTGATAAGTTGGGAACAGGTACTTCTAATGTGGTGTGTGAGTTATGTGGTGTTACAGGTCATAACATATCAGGTTGTCAGGTTGGAGTATCCCAAGAACCTGAAGCCATATGCAACAAGTGGATGCTATAGGGAGCTATGGTGGAAATTTTAGGAATAACAAGGACCACCAGGATTCCAATAATGATCTCCGCTTTTCCAAGGAAATCAAGGCAACCAGAATAACTTTAGGTCACAAAAAGGACCCTATGCTCCACTGAAATCAAAATTGGAGTCCTTGATGGAGACATTTGTGACCACACAAATTAAGCAAAATGATGAATTCTCTGAGGCAATCAAGAAATTAACTTCCAAGGCGAACTCTCTTGCCACCCATAATAAAATGCTTAAGAATCAGATTGCCCAACAAGCCTCTTCTTCCACAAGAATACCAGGAACTGTTCCAAGAAAGCCCGAGGTGCGACCATCCAATCACACCATGGCTATCACTCTTAGGAGTGGTACTAAGTATGATGGTCCAGTTGGCATTACCGAAGAGGAAGCTAAAGAGGACAAGAAAGTGGATGAGACTCAATCTCATCCAGTAATTGTGAAAGAGAAACCATGTGAGGAGAAGGAGGAGGTGAAGCCTTACCAACCTCCCATTCCATTTCCTCAGCGCTTGGCTAAGGCCAAGTTGGATAAATAGTTTGGTAGGTTTCTTGAAGTTTTAAAGAAACTGTATATTAATATTCCTTTCACTGATGCTTTGTAGCAAATGCCTACCTATATGAAGTTTTTGAAGGATATTTTATCCAATAAGAGGAAGATGGTACAGTAGCATTTACTAAGGAGTGCAATGCATTAATCCAAAGGAAGCTACCACCTAAGCTCCAGGATCCAGGTAGTTTCTCTATTCCTTGTATGACTGGTGACATGGCTATTTATAGAGCATTATGTGATTTAGGAGCTAGTGTTAGCTTAATGCCATTGTCTATTTATGAGAAATTAGGATTGGGTGAGTTGAAGCCTACTAGGATGTCTTTACAATTAGCTGATAGGTCTGTTAAATATCCTGTAAGCATTTTAGAAGATGTTCCTATCAAGGTAGGAAAGTTTTTTTTATCCCTATCGATTTTGTTGTTTTAGAAATGGATGAGGATTCCATGATCCCCATAATCCTAGGCACGCCATTTTTGGCAATCGTGGGTGTAGTTATAAATGTTAAAAATAGGAAGTTGTCTCTAACTGTTGGAGACCAAAAGGTTATTTTAATTTGAAAAATGCTTTGAAAAAACCTTTTAATGATGATGTTTGCTATAGTGTGGATTGTGTTGACCAAGTGGTGAAGGAAGAAACTCTTCCTAATGACCCACTTGAATATGTTTTTATGATTGAGCCTGCAGAAACATCAGATTGCTCTGAAGGAGAAGCCCCACTAAGACATAATACTGAAGTCATGTGCAAAAAAATGGTGAGCCCCCAAGTGGAATTGAAGCCCTTATCGGCTTCACTGAGGTATGAATTTCTTGGCCTAAACTCTACATATCCTGTCATTATAAGTGCTGAATTGAATCCTATAGAAACTAAAAAACTCCTAAAACAGCTTAGGTTATATAAGAAGGTTATTGGGTATAGTATGGATGATATTAAGGGGATTAGCCCTTCCTTTTACATGCATAGGATAACTGTAGAGGATGAGAGTAGGCCCACAATAGAACCACTTAGGAGACTAAATCCAAAAATGCAAGAAGTGGTTAAGAAAGAGATTTTAAAATTGCTTGATGCTGGAGTCATATACCCTATTGCTAGTAGTAAGTGGGTAAGTCCAGTTCATGTGGTGCCAAAAAAGGGAGGGATAACTATTGTTAAAAATGAAAAATAGGAACTAATTTATACTAGGATAGTTTGTGGGTGGCGAATGTGCATTGACTATAGAAAATTGAATACCGCCACAAAAAAAGATCATTTCCCTCTTCCTTTCATTGATTAGATGCTTGAGAGGCTTGCTAAGCACTCTTATTTCTGTTATTTGGATGGGTACTCAGTTTTTCATCAAATCCCCATCCATCCATCTGATCAAGAGAAAATTACCTTCACTTGCCCTTATGGGACATGTGCATATAGGAGAATTCCATTTGGCCTTTGTGATGCACCTGTATCTTTTTAAAGAGGTATGCAGGCCATCTTTTCTGATTTGATTAAAAATATGATGGAAGTTTTCATGGATGATTTTTCCGGGCATGGTTTGAATTTTGATAATTGCTTAACCAATTTGTGCCAAGTCTTGTAGCGCTGTAAAGAGACCAACTTGGTCTTAAACTAGGAGAAATGTCATTTCATGGTAAAGGAAGGCATAGTTCTTGGACACTTGGTGTCTGAGAGAGGAATTGAGGTGGATAAGGCCAAGGTAGAGGTGATTGAAAAATTCCCCCCACCTATCAATATGAAAGGCATTTGGAGCTTTCTTGGGCATGTTGGGTTTTACCGGCGGTTCATTAAAGACTTCAGTAAGATGACAAAGCCTTTGACGAATCTTTTGGGTAAGGATGTGCCTTTTATTTTTGACTCATCTTGTCTTGAGGCTTTTTGCAAGATTAAACAGACTCTGATTTCTGTTCCTCTAATTTCCCCCTGATCACGCAGTGAGGGCTCTGCCTGGGTAGCGGAAAGACAAGAAACTCTATATGATCCACTATACTAGCTCTACACTTGATGAAGCTCAAGTAAACTATGCTACCACTGAAAAGGTATTATTAGCTATTGTCTTTGCTTTCGATAAGTTTAGATCATACTTGGTAGGCTCGCATGTTACTATCTATACTAATCATTCTGCCATCAAGTATCTTTTGTATAAAAAAGAAGCAAAGCCCAGTCTAATTAGGTGGATTTTAATTTTGCAAGAGTTTGACTTAGAAATTAAGGATAAAAAGGGTACAGAGAATCTTGTTGCTGACCATTTATCTAGGTTGTCATCTGAAAAAGATGAGATAAGTGATGTTGTTCCCATTAATGAATCTTTTCTGGATGAACAACTACCGAGTCTTAGTGTCCAATAAGTGCCTTGGTATGCGGATTTTGTTAATTTTCTTGCATGTTGCATTTTACCCCCTGACCTTGGTTTTTAGCAAAAAAGAAGTTTTTTTACAGATGTCAAGCATTACTATTAGGATGAGCCTCTTCTTTTTAAACAATATGCAGATGGTTTGATTAGGAGGTGTGTTCCTGAGGATAAAGTCCATGCCATCCTAGACCATTGCCACTGTCTTTCTTGTGGAGGCTGTAACATCCCAGTTTTTAAACTAAATACCGAATGAAGAATAAACCATTAAGACTTGATTTCAAATAGAAAATAACCGTTAATTATATATTTAACCAAGTAGATTTAAGCCTTTAAAATACGAAAAATGGTGGTGGTCAGGGGATGGAGTGGAGTGCACGTGGCTGCTGAGCTCACAATCTCCCATCCCACTCTTCTCTTACTCGTGCGCATATACATATATATAAAAACGTAAGCCTTTGGTTAAGGACACACTCGCTATTCCTTCCTCCGTCACTTCATCCTCTACCTTTCTCTCTTCGTCTCCATCCTCCTTCTTCCCTTATCTCACTCTTCGCTCCTGGAGATCTTGATTGCAGTACTGGAGAACGGACCACACTCCATCCCAGAATCAGGCGCAG
Organism: Clitoria ternatea; assembly: GCA_037962975.1. Lineage (NCBI taxonomy): Eukaryota > Viridiplantae > Streptophyta > Magnoliopsida > Fabales > Fabaceae > Clitoria > Clitoria ternatea. The sequence goes on from CM075672.1 coordinate 221,900,785, forward strand.
GATACGACGAAGCCAAAGAAGACCGAACGAACCAGGAGAAGGACATCGGACCCAACGACAAGAACGGAAAGGTTTCTGAGGTTCCTCTAAAGGTAGGGGGCGCTTGCATGTCGAATGCATGGTCTACGAACGGTACCGGATGAACGTACTGCTGAGTGTGGGTGTGTGTGTGTGCATGTATTCATAATCACTAAAACTGATGCATGATTTAGGATTCTGACAGTGATTTCGTGGGGAGGATGTAGTTGGTTAGTGGACGATAATGGTGAATGACATGCATGGCTCTATCTTCTTGTCACTATGGAAAATATGTATGTGCATGCTCTTAATTGGTTTGTTCAATGTTGTTAGTCTGATGGCCGATTGTAACATGCATTGGTGTGACTGACTAAATGATTACGGATAATGTGAGGGAATCCGTTCTTGCTTAAAGGCTACGGAGAAGGTGTTCGTGGCGTGATGATGTGTATTAATAAATGTGTTAGTTGCATGAGTGAGAGTGGGGCGACCCATGGAAGGTCAAGAACCCCAAGGGAACGACTTCCAGTTACCAACCCTGGCTAGATCCCGATAGTGCTCGTGGTAGCCGTAGGAGCTAGAGAAGAGAGTCTCGAGACGCCGTGGGAGGCCGGTGCCACCTGGTAAGAGCTGAGGGACGAGGGGCCAGAGAAAAGGGGACCGTAACTGAGAGTCTTTACCCGAGTCGGATCCGCAGGCATGCATATAGATATAAGGCCGATTGTGGTGATGTATAAATCTATGTATGTATATGTGTATGATTTGAATGCATGAATGTATATGTGCGTAGGAACTCCGAGTGCATGAATATATGTATGGATGTGGAAATGAACTCTGTGTATTATGTGTGGCATGAATGTTGTTTGAACTGCATGAACTTGGTTACTTGAGAAAGGTTGAATGATGGTAGGAGCGTGTACTGACGCTGATACCGAGTCTGTGAGTATCATTTTACATGTAAAAGCTCACCCCTGCAGTGGTCATATTTCAGTGAACATTTCTCGGAATGAAGAATGAAGGAAGAGCCGGGTGTGGAGCAGAGCAGTTGAGCATTATGGATCGTGTGTATATATGTGTGTACTGTGTGCTTGTCGTATTTAAATGTTTTAGAGGAAGCCTTGGCCGGCTTGTGTTAATTTTGGGTTTTAATTACGAAACTTGAACACTCCGGACAGAAGGGGCATGTTGTGGTTGTAATTATTTAGATGTTTCCTAACTATATATATATATATATATATGTGTGTGTGTTGTGCATTATATTATGCTGCGGAAGGCATTGAATGATGAGTACGGACGCCTGAGTATGTCTTGCGAGCGTAAGTTGGCCGGTGTGGCTACGGATAGGCAGTAGGAATAAGTTTGGGGTTAAGAAGAGGAAATATAGAGCTCAGATACGCTTCGAATGAGGGAAGAACGAAAGACGAGTGAAAAACTGAGTGGTCATAAGAAGGGAGACCATTATCGAGTGAAAATGGTAGTGAAAACCGAGTGAGACTTAACCTTCCAATTTCACGAGTGGAGTCCCTCGCTTCAGCGAGCAGCATTCCCGCTCCAGCGAGGGCGGACTAGGAAGACTTATGTTGGATTCACACGGGCGGAGTCATACCTCGTCCAAGTGTTAGAGCAGTCCGCCCAAGCGTAAGGACTCACGCTGAAGCGAGTAAATATCAGAGTGAGATACCGTCCCACTATCCTTCCTCTCCGTTGTGGAGTTAATGTGACCCCAACAACGGTGTTGGCCCTGGCCTGGACGTTGTGGTTGAGTCCGCCCAGGCGTTGCCATACCTAGTCGCGTTGGGCAGAGTGAGTTCAGGTCCCTTCTCCTCCACAACCTACTACCGCATATGTACACTGTAACATCCCAATTTTGAAGTTAAAAACCGAGAGAGAGAGAGGAGTTCAATTAGTGGTTTAGAGTGGATTGGATCCTAAGTGTAAGACATTGATAATCCGAGTGAAAGATGTAAAGTCCGATTGAGAAATTACCTTGTGTTTGTGTTGGAGGGGCGTTGTGCTGACCTCGCTTAGGCGGTGTCATACCTCGCCCAAGTAACTAGGACGGTTTGCCCAAGCGCGTGGAACCATGCTGAAGCAAGCAGATATCAACGTGAGACTCCGCCTATGTACCTTCCTCCTCCGTTGTCGCATTATTATGTCTCGCTGGGCAGTGTTGGACATCACCTGAGTGAGTGGATGTTGTGATGTAGTCCGTCCAGGCGTTGTTGTGCCTTGCCGAACTGGACGGCGGTGTAATCACTTCCTCCTTCCGTGGTTGCATTGTTATGCTTCGCTCAGGCGGCATCGGACCTCGCTTGAGCGAGTCAGTGTTATCTTAGTCTTCGCCCAGGCGCTGCTGTGTTTCGCTGGACAGTGCGGGTCGGTCCCAGCCTTGCTCCCTTGTACTTCCTCTTCTCCTTCCCTTGCCCATCACTTCCTACTGAACGAACTAGTGTTACTCGTGGAAGAGTTTCTCTTTTAGAATTTCCCTCCATCCGCTGTTGCATTATCATACCCCGCCTAGGCGGTATCAGACCCCGCCTGAGTGAGCCAATGATATTACGTAATCCGCCCTGGCGCTGGTATGTTACACTAATCCCACGAACCGGTTCCAGTCTTAGCCTTCTGTTATTTGCCTTATGCGTGTGGATGATCTCTCATTTCCCTTGTTCTTCCTTGCACTCCGCCCTTTGTGTTATCCGGATGCCTTATAGTCTTGGTTACTTAATTTTGGGAAAATTTTCCCCGTATTGGTTTTTAATTATTTATTAAATTAGGGTGTTACAGAGGCCACATGAACATATCCAAGACAGCCTCGAAAGTATTACAAGTTGGGTTCTACTGGCCACACATTTTTAAGGATGTGCGTGAGTATGTCTTGACTTGTGATGCTTGCCAAAGAGCGGGTAACATTGGTAAGAGGCATGAAATGCCACTTAATAGCATTTTAGAGGTTGAATTATTTAATGTGTAGGGCGTTGATTTCATGGGACTTCTTCCCTCTTCTTTCGGAAATCAGTTTATCTTGGTAGCAGTTGACTACGTGTCTAAATAGGTGGAAGTCATTGCTTCACCTCATTCGGATGCTAAGACTGTTATTAAGTTTTTTAAAAAGATAATCTTTCTGAGGTTTGGGGTCCCTAAGTGCATAATTAATGATGGAGGGTCTCATTTTATTGAGAAAGCTTTTCAGATCCTTTTGAAAAAATATGGAGTGAGGCATAAGGTTGCTACACCTTATCACCCTCAAACTAGTGGCCAAGTTGAGGTATCCAATAGGGAGATCAAAAATATTCTTCAGAAGGTGGTTAATATGTCCTGTAAGGATTGTTCTATTAAATTAGATGATTCCTTATGGGCGTCTCGAACCGCATATAAAACTCCCATTGGAACCACACCTTTCAAGCTAGTGTATGGGAAGCCTTGCCATTTACATGTAAAGCTTAAATATAAATCCTTTTGGGTAGTTAAAATGCTTAATCTTGATCATAATATTGCAGGTGAGCACAGGTTATTGGAGTTAAACAAGCTTGAGGAGCTCTGTTTGGATGCATACAAAAATGCTCACATTTACAAAGAAAAAACTAAGCAATGGCATGATCTTCATATCCTCCAAAGGTTATTCAACCCAGGTGATATGGTTTTACTCTTCAACTCTTGCTTGAAGCTTTTCCCTAGTAAGCTGAGGTCCCAATGGTCGGGGCCATTTAAGGTAATAAAGGTCTTTCCTTTTGGAGCTGTTGAGTTATGGAGTGAGAAGTTTGGTCCATTTAAGGTAAATAGACAAAGACAAATGCTACTTGACAGGTGAACTGATACAACAAGCAAGTGTCTTGGACTTATTTGATGTATCAGATTCTTAATTCCAATCGGTGCAACATGTCCGATTGAAGACGTTAGACTTAGCACTTGTGGGTAGGTAACCCTAATTGTTATTCTTTAGTATTTTCCTTACTTACCTCTATGTGTTAGTTTTATCTAAATAAGTTAAAAATGGTGTGCTGCATAATTGTTTTTCTTTGATAAATAATGATGTGTAATTCCAATGCATTGCATGATTGGTTTTCTTTGTTACATGTTTTTCCTTTTAATTTTTCTATTTTTCATGCATACATATGTTTCCATTGGTAAGTTGCATAAATAAATACAAGTTTCTGTGCATAATTGAAGGATTGTAATGTTTGAAAACAGTGAGGTCCACTGGCAGTGGACTCCTCTGACTTGAAAAATAAAATATTTTTCTTGCCAAAATAGTGCACTCCACTAGTCGTGGGTTTTAACAGGTGAAAACATAAATTGTGAGGGAACAAGGTGATGAGTTGTTTTTGTAGTTCATACTAAAACTTGTTAGCCAAAACTTGGTATTATGGAGAAGTGAAGTAGAGTGTTCATATAAAGAGAATTAAGTTTGTATAATATGAACTCAATGGAATGGTTGTGCCAAGTTTAAACACAGAAACTGTAGTATAGTATAGATGTCGTTCCACTGAGGAGGTGTAGCATGAAAATCTTAGTTTTGAATTGAGTTGACAGAAGATTTTGTTTTGATTTGTTGTGAATGATGCTGAGTGAAAAAGTGAATAAATAACATAGAGCAAAATTTCAAAAGATAACAGTAAATGGTTTTCGAGAAAAATCAGTTTTGTAAAACAGGGATTGGTTTCATCACATCTCACCTTCTGCCAGTTGCATAAGTTTTTATGTAAGTAACTTGAAAAGATAATTTCTACGTCACAATCAAAATCATTTGCATCGATCCCTCAACTACAAAATTCATAAGAATGATTTCAAACCGCTGATCCCTTAGTCACTTTGAAATCATCCCAGCATTATCGATCGATTGTTTTGACGTTTATTGCGTTAGATGCCATCCCTGGCCACCTAGTCACAACAAGTATTTCATTCAGATCTGCTTTCAAAAGTCACTTCCCAGCATACTTGAGAAAACTTAAAACAAGAAAATAGTGATCAAGTACTTTCAGGCATTAAACGCAGAAGAAAATACAGAAACTTATCAAATCTCATTACACACATAAAAACTTATAGCAGCATTACTTCAGGTTTGAATGGATTACAACCAATCCCATAAAGGAAATTTTAGCTACTCATGCTATGCATTTTCACCTAAGAAGATTTTGCAATATATACAGAGTGAAAAATGCAGGAAAAATGTTTGACAAAATGAAGAAGATGATCTCTTCGATCCTACTTGATTTTTCCCTTGATGTTGTTTTCTGCTTGATTTATAGAGGTTATGCTCCAGCTTCCCTTGCCCGCTTGCATAGAGCCCATGAAGCATCTTTTAGAGACATGTAGAAACACAAGAAAGTGGGTGAGTTGGCATCGCACCATTGGTGAATAAAAAATTGGAAATCCCATGCTGCATGAGTCACGCTTAAGCTTGATTAATCACGCTCAAGCGTGGAAGGTCTGATGCTCTCTTTTTATTTCACGCTTAAGCTAAGTTCAGCCACGCTCAAGCGTGCCAGCCTGTCCAACTCACGCTTGCTCCACGCTTGATCCACGCTCAGGCGCTCTCGAGCTCACGCTTGAGCGCCTCCTTATCTCGCTCAAGCGTGAGGAAGTTCCTGATACTCTTTCATCTTCGCTCAAGCTGACTTTGTCACGCTTGAGCGTGCACTTTCATTTCAACATATACATTTCACGCTCAAGCCACGCTCAAGTGGGGTCGAGCTCATGCTCAAGCGGCTCCTTCCCACGCTTGAGCGTGAAGGGGTCCTGATGCTTTGTGCTTTCTTTAATCCACGCTTAAGTGTGGAACTTGTTACGTTTAGGCGTCCCTTTTGTCTTGTGTTGGTGTTTCTTGGTTTCTTCAGGTTTTTTGTCACCTTTCTTCAAATATTTTGATAAATCAAGCTTGTGTTTACACAATATGTTATTTACAACAAAATCATGCTTTATTACTTACTAATCTAGTTAAATTCTTTCCAAAATGGGTTTAATTGAAGTATTAAATCAATGTGAAATAACACTTATCAAACTTTCCCCAACCTAGATTTTTGCTTGTCCTCAAGTAAAAGAAGTTTGGAAAGGACATCAAGCATTCAATAAGATCAGATTCAGTTGCAGACAAAATTTTAAAAGACAATAATCTCAATTTATACTTAGGCAAATAACCTCCTTAATACCAATTCTTTGAAATGTAATGCACCATTAATTTGTTCACAAAGCAGGTAACCAATTGCTATAAGAATAAGGAACTCTCATTATTTCTCACCAGGTGTGTGTTGCACATTCATCATGAGAACTGCCTAATTAACATTGCCGGTCATTTCCAATCAAATCAATTCATAAGATAAGTAAGGATCAAAAAAGGTCTTTTCATGGTTGTAATGAGGCTGGGCTATCAAGAATTCTTGGTTTTTCTTGGATTCAAAGTGCATGCATGAAGAAGAGCATATGTTCTGAGATTTTTCAAACTTTTATAAGGCTTCTTCCTTTGTGCTACAGAATTCTTTGTTTCTTTTTTTCTAGTTCTCTATTTTTGTTTAAATTTTTGGAGAACTTTACTATCTTTTTCAGCCTTAGTTTCTTTTATCACCCTTTTGGGAAAAGTAGTTTATGCTCTTATCAAACTTTAAGTATACTGATAAGGTAAGATTTTATTTCTCATGCTTGGGTTAGGGTGTTCGAATAAAATTTTTGGCACAAAAATGGGCTATAAAAAAATAGGACATATTTTTAAGGGTAGCTTCTTGGCTCTAGGTTATTTTATTTTCAAAAGTTGCCTTTATCATTTCCTTGCTTAATTTCTTAAAAAAATGTTAATCAGAAAATTAGGCAATGCAATTTGATAAATTCTAATAAGACTGTCAGTGTTTAAATTTCTCACTTCTCACCAGGTTATAAGGCTTACTTCCTTTTTCTAACAGAAAAGGGTTCAAGCATGTAAACAATCAAAAGTACATTCATTCCAATTCCCTGGTTCTTAATTCAGCCATTTTACCTTTAGAAAAAAAAATCAGTGTTACTGTCTAAAATTATTTTGCTGCTTAGAAACTTTTCTTGTTCAAAAAGTTAAATCTTGGTTGGGTTTTTCAAAGCTGTTGTTTTCAAAAAATGTAATGTTGTATCCAAAACAATCATAACACAAAATCACAAAAAATTCCAAAGTATGCTGTAGTAGTATCAAACTAACAATTCAAAGTAAAACTATAAAAATGTCAAGAAAGAAAATTTAAAGTAGCAAATTGAAGCAATTAAAAACTAAATCAAAAAAAACTAAAGCATTAAATTCATCACTCATCCTCAGAAGAATCATCCTCTGCTTCATGTTCCCTTTCTGGAGGTCCTTGTGAAGAAGGTCCTGGCCTATCTTGTGAAGTCTCACCCCCTCCCACAAAAGGAGGCCTGTCCTCAGGCCAAGCAATGAGGGCTTCAAATTGGGCGGGAGCCATCCAGGGGTTGGGTTGACCTGCAGGGATGCTATGGTATAAGCCATTATGAATATGCATCAAACCTCTATGATCAGCATTTTGTTGTGCCAGAAGGTGGCTGATTTGGATCTTCAAGAGGTGGATGCCCTGTAAAATCATGGTTGTTTCTGTGCTGAGAGGAGGAGGGGTAGGTTCTGACCCTGCCTGTGGTGGTGCTGGCTGTGGCTCTTGTTGGGCTTCTTGGGTGCTGCAATATCATTCAATGAAGCGTTTATCAATGGATGGCTTGATAGGTTTGAGGTCTTGTACCTCAATCCCATGTGCTGTACAAAAGTCAGTAATAAAAGCAGGGAAGCCTAAACTTTCTTTAACCTTTTGCCCTACCTGTGAGTATTTTTGATCAGCTTTTACAAATTTATGAATTTCATCAGAGACTATCTGTGCTAGATCAACTGAGATGTCATTTTGTAAAATGCAATATAATAAATAACACCTGCTGAAAATGAGATCAGAGAGATGGGCATTGGGTGCGATGTTGGCAAGCATGAAAGAAATCCATACTTGAGAAGTGGTAGTCATGTCTTTTCTTAAAACTCGCAGTGGGTTCTCCCCTTGCCCCATCTGGAAGTGACGACCTGGACTGCATATAGCGGCTTCAAGATCATTGATGACAATGATTTGATTTCTTGAAACCATGGCAGCATAGTCACAAATTTCTCCTTCTCCTCGTTCCATGATACTGCCTAAGTAAAAGTTGATTTCGTCCCTTCCATAAGAGAGCCTATGGCCTCTCATGTATGTTCTTCGATCTTTTGCCCGTCCTCTTGGCCATGCATTGGTGTAAAATTCTCTCACAACCTCTGGGTTATAGTTTTCTCTTGGGTAACAGATTTTTAGCCAGTTCCTTCTTCTGATAATATCTAAAAAGGCATCACATTCCCCTAGTCCCAAATCCACTTTTCGCTCAGAAATAAATGTCCAGTTCTAAATGTCTTCATATATTTTTGTTTGCTCTTTATCCCTGAATTTTTGTCCAGAAGTTGGCTCTTCGATACGTGGTCGTTTCCCTTTATTTCTTCTTGAAGACCTTGGTGGAGAAGTGGTTAGAGGGGAATTAGGTGCAACCTGCTTAGTTCTTGCCATCTGCAATCACATATCAAGAGGAAGAGTATAGTTTGAACACTACAAGCAAATATGCCTATTCACAACATATCATAGCATTTTAATTCTAAGGCAAAACATGTCAAGAGGAAAAGTACTTCATACCAAATATGCCTATTATCAACATAGCATAGCATTTTAAGTCTAAGGCAAAACATGTCAAGAGGAAAAGTGCTTCATACCAAATATGCCTATTAGTTATTAGCAGAGCAACACAACATAGCACTTGGTACTTTTATCAGACAGTTTATGTGCATTATTAAAACAACAAAGTTTTTCACAATACTCTTTGAATATCAATTCCAATGTTTACTTAGCACATCCAGATGAAAGGTATCATTTGATTACAAAGCATGTAAAACAAGGGGACTTGATGGAACCATGCTTTGTTCTTCATACCACAGCAATCATTGTGAGAAAATTAGAAGAAAGGAAAAGGGTTGAGATTTACCTTGTTTCAGCAGAAATGGATGATGCACAGAAGATAAAAAACTTGTAGAAATGGCAAATAAAAAGATGAGTAACGTGTAGAGTGGAATTTGTCACAGGGTTGCTCAAAGAGATTTGATCAGGAGAGGCAAATGGGATGTGGGGATTAATGTGAGGAGTGGTTACAGATGTGTGGATTTTGCAGTAATGGCTCCTAAATATTTTTGAAACCGTTTTCAGGTGGCAGTTTTCAAAAATGCTGGCTTAGGCGTGGGTATATCACGCTTAAGCGTGATCGTGGTATTGTGTACGCTTGAGCCTTTTGCTTCCACGCTTAAGCGTGGCTGTCCTTGTTTGCTTTTTTTTTTAAAAAAAATTCTCTCGTTCAAGCACAAAAGATCATGCTTAAACGTGATCGGGGTTGTCTTATTGAAAATTCCTTTGCAGTGATGCCACGCTTGCAAGCTTAAGTCCTTCGCTTAAGCGTGCGTGATATGGACAGTATATGGCTTACCTTGACTCACTTGAGCGAGTCTATCCACGCTTGAGCATGGTGACCCCCTGATGGTTCGCTTAAGCTGGGAAGATCACGCTTGAGCGTGACTTTAAATAGATCGTCCACGCTTGAGCGTGCTTGAGCTTGTACACTCCTGACATTTTTACCTCTTTTCTTGTTTTGAGCCTAAGCCCATTCCTTTGAATGTATTGAAGACACTTGTTTTTATTTTTACTTTTTGGCCCCTGGGATAATGAGTGATGAGTGATCCTGAAAAAGAAAATAAGAGAAAACTTTTAACAAAAAGATTGCTTAAATTGAAACTAACAAGATTAAATGAAAAAGGTTGGGTTACCTCCCAACAAGCGCTTGTTTATCATCTTTAGCTTGACGCCTGATAGATTTTTCAATATGGATCATGGAGCTGGTGGATGAGAGTGTTGAGTTTGTCCACCTCCTTTCCTAAGCCGGGCCTTGACTTTCTTCCATTCTGTTTTTCAAGTGCACCTTCAATAGCAAAATCAGCTTCTTCTTTTTGCACTTGAATTTTTACTTTTCTGTCATCCACATCTATAATGACTTTGGTTGCTTTCAAGAATGGTCTCCCCAGTATTAGAGGAACTTCAGAATCTTCCTCCATATCTATGACAACAAAATTCTCATGAAATTCAAATTGATCAACTTTGACCTCAACATTTTCAGCAATACCATAAGGGGTTTTTATTGATTAACCTGCCATTTTTAAAGTCATGTTTATTGGCTTTACTAAAAAATCCCCTGTACTTTTAAGTGTGGATAATGGCATCAAATTTACACTAGCACCAAGATTTAATAAAGCTTTACTTTTTGAAAGATTTCTAATAGTGACAGGAATAGAAAAACTCCCTGGATCTTTGGTGTTATGAGGTACTGCTTCAGAGATGATAGCACCATGTCCATCTTCTTTCTCAGTTGTTTCCTCATTCAGTGTGGTCACAGCCTTGCAATGCTCTATTGGGTTTGTTTCAGTGTTTGCTCCATACTGAGGTTTCTGTTTCTCAGCAAGTTGTCGAGCTAGTTGTCCCACTTGTGTTTCCAAGTTCCTAAGCGATGCCTCATTATTCTTTTGACTTGCTAAAGAAGTTGGCATAAATTTTTCCAAGGTGTCCTCTAATCTAGAAGTTCTATCCACCAAAGAAGGACCATTATTTTGATATGGTTTATTTGAAGAGCTGGGCTCTTGCTTCCATCCTTGGCCTTGGTTTTGGATACTTCTCCATCCCTGAAATGGTTGATTAGAAAAATTTCAATTGAAATTACCAGACATTCCTTGGTTGTTCATGAAGTATACAGTTGCTTCTTATGAGCCATAGTTTTCATTGAGATGATCTCCTCCATAAAAGTTACATGTTGCAGGCATTTGTTGTTGCATTGGTTGTGATGATTGCACTACATGTAATTGTTGTGGAAGATTGGATATCTTTTTGGTCAATGCTTCCAATTGTTGGGTCAGAATTTTGTTCTGTGCTAAAATGGCATCTGTGGTGTTTAAGTCAAGGACTCCTTTCCTTTGAACTTGCTGACGATCATGTTGAGCTTGGTAATCTATTGAGGATAAAGCTTCTATTATCTTTGTGGCTTGATCAACATCCACTGTCATCATTGTTCCTCCTCCTGCTGCATCTAAAATCATTTTAGTGTCAGCCCTTAAACCACTGTAAAAAATATTAAGTTGTGCAATATCTTCAAGTCCATGGTTTGGGCATTTTCTGAGGAGTGATTTAAAGCGTTCCCATTCCTCACAAAATGGTTCATCTTGGCCTTGTCTAAATGTTGTAATATTTGATTTGGCCTTGATGAATCTAGATGGAGGAAAGAACCTTTGTAGAAATTTTTCTTCAACTATGTTCCAGCTATTCAAACTTTAATTTGGATGAGATTGTAACCACTCCTTTGCTTTTCCTGCTAAAGAGAAAGGAAATAGTCTCAAATATGCAGCATCAGTAACATCTTGGTCAAATCCCATGGTTCCAACCAATTCATAGAATGTGGCCAAGTGAGTATACGAATCTTCACTTGACATTCCAGTAAATTGGTGTGAAGTAATCAAACTAAGAAATGCTGGTTTCATTTCTAGTGCTCTGACAGTGTTTGGAATTATAATTCTTGAGAAATGTCTTGGCCCTTGCTGTAAAGCATAGTCTCCAAGTGTTCTCCTTGGTGGGTTTTGATTGTTGCTGTTGACATCCATTGTATCAGAAGAAGTTTGTCCTGCGTGGAAGTTCTGCTTGGCTTTCTTGATTTTCTTAAGGAACCTGTCTATGTCTAGATAATATGCAAGTTGTTTTTTTGTACCCTGTCCTCTCAAGATCATAAATCAAGTGCTCAAAATAGCAAAGTTACCACAAAAAAAAATTGAAAACAAATTTATTTACATTGTCTTGTTAATTCAATGCTAAAATGTTCAAACTTAAATCACCTCCCCGGTTACGGCGCGAAAAATTGATAAGCTATTTTTGTAGTTCATACTAAAACTTGTTAGCCAAAACTTAGTATTGTGGAGAAGTGAAGTGGAGTATTCATATAAAGAGAATCAAGTTTGTATAATATGAACTCAATGGAATGGTTGTGCCAAGTTTAAACACAGAAACTGTAGTATAGTATAGATGTCGTTCCACTGAGGAGGTGTAGCATGAAAATCTTAGTTTTGAATTGAGTTGACAGAAGATTTTGTTTTGATTTATTGTGAATGATGCTGAGTGAAAAAGTGAATAAATAACAGAGAGTAAAATTTCAAAAGATAACAGTAAATGGTTTTCGAGAAAAATCAGTTTTGTAAAACAGGGATTGGTTTCATCACATCTCACTTTCTGTAAGTTGCATAAGTTTTTATGTAAGTAACTTGAAAAGATAATTTCTACGTCACAATCAAAATCATTTGCATTGATCCCTCGACTACAAAATTCATAAGAATGATTTCAAACCACTGATCCCTCAGTCACTTTGAAATCATCCCAGCATTATCGATCGATTGTTTTGACGTTTATTGCGTTAGATGCCATCCCTGGCCACCTAGTCACAACAAGTATTTCATTCAGATCTGCTTTCAAAAGTCACTTCCCAGCATACTTGAGAAAACTTAAAACAAGAAAATAGTGATCAAGTACTTTCAGGCATTAAACGCAGAAGAAAATACAGAAACTTATCAAATCTCATTACACACATAAAAACTTATAGCAGCATTACTTCAGGTTTGAATGGATTACAACCAATCCCATAAAGGAAATTTTAGCTACTCATGCTATGCATTTTCACCTAAGAAGATTTTGCAATATATACAGAGTGAAAAATGCAGGAAAAATGTTTGACAAAATGAAGAAGATGATCTCTTCGATCCTACTTGATTTTTCCCTTGATGTTGTTTTCTGCTTGATTTATAGAGGTTATGCTCCAGCTTCCCTTGCCCGCTTGCATAGAGCCCATGAAGCATCTTTTAGAGACATGTAGAAACACAAGAAAGTGGGTGAGTTGGCATCACACCATTGGTGAATAAAAAATTGGAAATCCCATGCTGCATGAGTCACGCTTAAGCTTGATTAATCACGCTCAAGCGTGGAAGGTCTGATGCTCTCTTTTTATTTCACGCTTAAGCTAAGTTCAGCCACGCTCAAGCGTGCCAGCCTGTCCAACTCACGCTTGCTCCACGCTTGATCCACGCTCAGGCGCTCTCGAGCTCACGCTTGAGCGCCTCCTTATCTCGCTCAAGCGTGAGGAAGTTCCTGATACTCTTTCATCTTCGCTCAAGCTGACTTTGTCACGCTTGAGCGTGCACTTTCATTTCAACATATACATTTCACGCTCAAGCCACGCTCAAGTGGGGTCGAGCTCATGCTCAAGCGGCTCCTTCCCACGCTTGAGCGTGAAGGGGTCCTGATGCTTTGTGCTTTCTTTAATCCACGCTTAAGTGTGGAACTTGTTGCGTTTAGGCGTCCCTTTTGTCTTGTGTTGGTGTTTCTTGGTTTCTTCAGGTTTTTTGTCACCTTTCTTCAAATATTTTGATAAATCAAGCTTGTGTTTACACAATATGTTATTTACAACAAAATCATGCTTTATTACTTACTAATCTAGTTAAATTCTTTCCAAAATGGGTTTAATTGAAGTATTAAATCAATGTGAAATAACACTTATCAAACTTTCCCCAACCTAGATTTTTGCTTGTCCTCAAGTAAAAGAAGTTTGGAAAGGACATCAAGCATTCAATAAGATCAGATTCAGTTGCAGACAAAATTTTAAAAGACAATAATCTCAATTTATACTTAGGCAAATAACCTCCTTAATACCAATTCTTTGAAATGTAATGCACCATTAATTTGTTCACAAAGTAGGTAACCAATTGCTATAAGAATAAGGAACTCTCATTATTTCTCACCAGGTGTGTGTTGCACATTCATCATGAGAACTGCCTAATTAACATTGCCGGTCATTTCCAATCAAATCAATTCATAAGATAAGTAAGGATCAAAAAAGGTCTTTTCATGGTTGTAATGAGGCTGGGCTATCAAGAATTCTTGGTTTTTCTTGGATTCAAAGTGCATGCATGAAGAAGAGCATATGTTCTGAGATTTTTCAAACTTTTATAAGGCTTCTTCCTTTGTGCTACAGAATTCTTTGTTTCTTTTTTTCTAGTTCTCTATTTTTGTTTAAATTTTTGGAGAACTTTACTATCTTTTTCAGCCTTAGTTTCTTTTATCACCCTTTTGGGAAAAGTAGTTTATGCTCTTATCAAACTTTAAGTATACTGATAAGGTAAGATTTTATTTCTCATGCTTGGGTTAGGGTGTTCGAATAAAATTTTTGGCACAAAAATGGGCTACAAAAAAATAGGACATATTTTTAAGGGTAGCTTCTTGGCTCTAGGTTATTTTATTTTCAAAAGTTGCCTTTATCATTTCCTTGCTTAATTTCTTAAAAAAATGTTAATCAGAAAATTAGGCAATGCAATTTGACAAATTCTAATAAGACTCTCAGTGTTTAAATTTCTCACTGCTCACCAGGTTATAAGGCTTACTTCCTTTTTCTAACAGAAAAGGGTTCAAGCATGTAAACAATCAAAAGTACATTCATTCCAATTCCCTGGTTCTTAATTCAGCCATTTTACCTTTAGAAAAAAAAATCAGTGTTACTGTCTAAAATTATTTTGCTGCTTAGAAACTTTTCTTGTTCAAAAAGTTAAATCTTGGTTGGGTTTTTCAAAGCTGTTGTTTTCAAAAAATGTAATGTTGTATCCAAAACAATCATAACACAAAATCACAAAAAATTCCAAAGTATGCTGTAGTAGTATCAAACTAACAATTCAAAGTAAAACTATAAAAATGTCAAGAAAGAAAATTTAAAGTAGCAAATTGAAGCAATTAAAAACTAAATCAAAAAAAACTAAAGCATTAAATTCATCACTCATCCTCAGAAGAATCATCCTCTGCTTCATGTTCCCTTTCTGGAGGTCCTTGTGAAGAAGGTCCTGGCCTATCTTGTGAAGTCTCACCCCCTCCCACAAAAGGAGGCCTGTCCTCAGGCCAAGCAATGAGGGCTTCAAATTGGGCGGGAGCCATCCAGGGGTTGGGTTGACCTGCAGGGATGCTATGGTATAAGCCATTATGAATATGCATCAAACCTCTATGATCAGCATTTTGTTGTGCCAGAAGGTGGCTGATTTGGATCTTCAAGAGGTGGATGCCCTGTAAAATCATGGTTGTTTCTGTGCTGAGAGGAGGAGGGGTAGGTTCTGACCCTGCCTGTGGTGGTGCTGGCTGTGGCTCTTGTTGGGCTTCTTGGGTGCTGCAATATCACTCAATGAAGCGTTTATCAATGGATGGCTTGATAGGTTTGAGGTCTTGTACCTCAATCCCATGTGCTGTACAAAAGTCAGTAATAAAAGCAGGGAAGCCTAAACTTTCTTTAACCTTTTGCCCTACCTGTGAGTATTTTTGATCAGCTTTTACAAATTTATGAATTTCATCAGAGACTATCTGTGCTAGATCAACTGAGATGTCATTTTATAAAATGCAATATAATAAATAACACCTGCTGAAAATGAGATCAGAGAGATGGGCATTGGGTGCGATGTTGGCAAGCATGAAAGAAATCCATACTTGAGAAGTGGTAGTCATGTCTTTTCTTAAAACTCGCAGTGGGTTCTCCCCTTGCCCCATCTGGAAGTGACGACCTGGAATGCATATAGCGGCTTCAAGATCATTGATGGCAATGATTTGATTTCTTGAAACCATGGCAGCATAGTCACAAATTTCTCCTTCTCCTCGTTCCATGATACTGCCCAAGTAAAAGTTGATTTTGTCCCTTCCATAAGAGAGCCTATGGCCTCTCATGTATGTTCTTCGATCTTTTGCCCGTCCTCTTGGCCATGCATTGGTGTAAAATTCTCTCACAACCTCTGGGTTATAGTTTTCTCTTGGGTAACAGATTTTTAGCCAGTTCCTTCTTCTGATAATATCTAAAAAGGCATCACATTCCCCTAGTCCCAAATCCACTTTTCGCTCAGAAATAAATGTCCAGTTCTAAATGTCTTCATATCTTTTTGTTTGCTCTTTATCCCTGAATTTTTATCCAGAAGTTGGCTCTTCGATACGTGGTTGTTTCCCTTTATTTCTTCTTGAAGACCTTGGTGGAGAAGTGGTTAGAGGGGAATTAGGTGCAACCTGCTTAGTTCTTGCCATCTGCAATCACATATCAAGAGGAAGAGTATAGTTTGAACACTACAAGCAAATATGCCTATTCACAACATATCACAGCATTTTAATTCTAAGGCAAAACATGTCAAGAGGAAAAGTACTTCATACCAAATATGCCTATTATCAACATAGCATAGCATTTTAAGTCTAAGGCAAAACATGTCAAGAGGAAAAGTGCTTCATACCAAATATGCCTATTAGTTATTAGCAGAGCAACACAACATAGCACTTGGTACTTTTATCAGACAGTTTATGTGCATTATTAAAACAACAAAGTTTTTCACAATACTCTTTGAATATCAATTCCAATGTTTACTTAGCACATCCAGATGAAAGGTATCATTTGATTACAAAGCATGTAAAACAAGGGGACTTGATGGAACCATGCTTTGTTCTTCATACCACAGCAATCATTGTGAGAAAATTAGAAGAAAGGAATACACTGCCTAGAGGAGGAAAATTACAATACTGGACCCCCTGTCACGATCCACTGGCCGTGGGTTTTTCCCACTTCTAGTGGTTTTGCACGCTCTACATTTTCCATGTTATGAGGAGTGGTTTCAGAAGGAATAAAAGAGGGAAACACATTAGAATCAGAATGAGGAGATATTAGAGACTTTTTGGAAGAAAAAAAGGGAGTTTTTTGAAGATAAATCCAAAGGGATTCTCAAGAAACAACATAAAAGAGCATCAATCTGTAGAATTGGGGAAGAGATTTAGGAGACATGGTGAGAGCTTCTCTTCTATTTTCTGATCCCTAGTTTTTGTTTTTGATTTCTTTCCATGTTGGTGCTTGATTTATTATATTGTGGCTTTGTATTCATCTTTGCTACAGGACATTAAACTTTTTTCTTGGGATTAAGGGATAGTATGTTCATGTATCAAAATTGATTGTTCTTCATCCTTCAATTATTAAATTTTGTGTTCTATTCAATCTCATGGATTCTTAATGCTTCTACAAGTCATAGAAATAAGCATAGATGTTAATAAATTAGATGGGTAATCAAAAGATTGGCATGTGATTTGAAAAGCATGGAATTGAACCTACAGTTTTGAGTTGCGAGAGTAAGCAAAACTATTTGAGGAACTAATTCGGTTTTCACAAAGCGTAACAGACTTAATTGGCAAATTGAACATTGTTCTTTGGTGATCAGGTACATTAATAAGGTTTCGAGAGGAAGTTATTAATTTATTTAGGGAAACCTACCTTAGAAACAAAATGACATAATTGAAGAGATGAATCGCACTTGGATTTGGTACTCATATATGAACCTTTGAATTCTAAAGAGGTTTCCTTCGATTGATCTTTTAAAAAGTGATTGAATTTCCTTTCTGATAAGACTCTAAATTTTTTACTAGTAATTTAGCTTTTACGCCCTTTAAGTTCTCGTTAAATTGAATTGATTTCTCTAGATAATCGAATCGCTGTTAAAATCGGTAATTGGGCACAATCTTAGTGGGAACGATATTCTTTTTATTACTACGATACCCCGTGCGCTTATGGTAGGCTATCAGTTTCACAAAACAAATTTTTGAAATTATTTGAAACAGAGCTAATCAAATAAGGTAATCGATTAAGGTGAATCTGGACCAGCTTTAATTGAAACAGAACATTGCTAATCGAATAAGGTAGTCGATTAAGGTAATCCTAAATGTGTTTTAATTAAAACAGAACCTTGCTAATCAATTAAGGTAATCGATTAAGACAATTCTAGAACTTTTAAAATCAAATCAAAATGTTGCTAATCGATTAAGCTAATCGATTATTGTGTTATTTTGACTGATTCTCAACTTTTGCTAAACTTAAGGGATATTTTCATGGGAATCAATTTTAAAATCATCAGATTACAATGACTAGTTATCTCTTGAAACACTATAAATAGAGGCCTAAGGCTTTATTGGTAATGACTCATATGCATTAAACTTTCTTATTCTTTGTCACACGTTTTCAAGAGGCAAAGTTTGGTTTATTTTTTTTGCGCTTTTAATCTTGTTATTTTGCTCTAGAAGGGAGCTACGTTCTTGTGAATTAAAGTTATTCTATTTGTGCTTTAATTTTAAAATTTGCTCTATCAAAGAGAGCTACAGTTTTTGATCAACTTTTCTATGGTTAAATTTTCTAAAATTAATCTATCAAAAGAGAGCCACATTTTTTAAGTTGATCATCTTATATTTTCACTTTAAATTTTCTATTCTACTTTATCAAGAGAGTTTTTCTTAGTGCTTTAAATTTGCAAAACCTGCTCTACAAAGATAGCTACATTTTGTGATCATCATCACGTATCTTTCTTTTCTTATTTTGTTTTTACATATTCATTATAAGAGGAGTGAAAAGGTTTTGTTTTACATATTCACAAATTAAGTTGAAGCATTGTAACAAAGGCAAGGTTGTAGCCTTTGGTTGATTGGGTAAGAATTGTGAGAAGGATAAAAGTGAGGGATAAGTTCTTGGTAGGGAAATCAAGAGACTGTATTGGCTCATCTTATAAATCTCAAATTCTTATTAGTGAAAAATCTCAAGTTTACTTAGGGCCTAGACATAGGGGATTCCGAACCAGGATAAAAATTTGAGTGTGCCATTATCTCTCTTCCCTTACTCTATTTAATTTAAAGTTATTTATTTTCTTTACTTTCTTGCTTCAATTTATTGAGATATTAATTTCTTCATTTCTCTAAGTAAAGCAAAGTAAAATTGAAATGAAGTTTTAAAAGGCAATTAATTTTAAGACTTAATTCACCCCCCCACTCTTGAGTCATTAAGGCCACTTAGGGTACCTCAATATCATCACCATCTAGAGCGATCGAAGCCCACCAAGTCCCCCAAATATCACAGGGTACTAAGGACTCTCAGGTCCTACTCAACATGGATCCATCTCATCTCATCATTCATAAATCATAACGGGACTTGGCTCTACATAATCATAGTTGTACCTCGTCTTTCGTTGAAGTATATTAGGCTTGCCATAGACTATCTGGCATCAGCCGTGACTCTGAGCTATTAGATGCTAGACCAAATTGTACTCCCAAGATCTGCTATGAGGGTCGAACACGGGAGTTTTCCAGGGTACCCCGGTGTATGCTCTAGTTTTCTAAAAAGTTATATGTAGATGATGCATGTTCAATGCACAATCTTTTAACTTTTGTTATATCCATCATCGGTAGGGTCCCTCCAACTACCCACTTTTATTCCTAATGTCAAAATTTATGTTAGATCATTCTTACTCTTTACTGGGTAACTCTGTCTCTTGATTATTCTCACTCACCTTATGAGGTGTGACCTGTCAGGGATTACCCTAAATTTCCTCATGATATTATTCTTTATATTGCTGATGAGACTCATTTGATATGAAACATATTAATTACTAAAAGTATAGACAATCCTAGTTTATTTATGAGTGTAATTGGGTTTTATTTATTATTTGAGTACTAGTTTATATACTTCTAACCTTATTTTCTTGGTAGGGGATTTCATTGGTCAAGTGATATCTGGATCTCATTCTTTAACTTGCACTCTCATGATAACTCACTAGTGGTTAGTCAGGTCGTCTTAAGCTGTTGACCGATAATTAAAAATAAAAGGGGTTGTACATCATTATCCATCTTGTCAATTCCATTACCACATCATACCAGGACCCTACCGAGACCCATTCTTATTTTACAGTTTGCATCACGATTCATATTTTAAATATGATTATTGGTAAATAACTTCTTATTTACTAATAATCATCAATATATATATACACACACACACACACACACACATATATATATATATATATATATATATATATATACACAGAATGTATCTTATGAGAAAATCTGGGCTGTATAACCATACAATAGATGATTGAGATTAAAAGTTTTTCAAAGTCACATGATCACTTAAAAGTCATATGACTTTTTTAAAAAATCACATGAATAATCTCAACCATCCATTATATGGTTGTACAGCCCAGATTCACTTCTCTCACTCTCACATAAGAAATCCTTTCTCATATGAAACATCCTGTATATATACATATATATATATATAATTATATTCATAAAATTCCCAAAATATAATTTGTTTATAAAAACCTTATGGGTTGGGTAAAGTTTATTGTAATTTAACTTAACATCATTATTATTACTTCTTTTTACTACTAGCCTAATATATTTAGTTTAGATACTTGTAACATGAAAATAAGTGTAATTCCACTTTCAAATAATTAGGTTCATAAGTTTTTACCACTATGTTTAATATTAGGTAATATTTACACTAATAACTTATTATCTTTCCTTTTTAATTAGTTAGTTTATTTCTCCTTAGTTTATTAAGGGTGTAACCTTATAAAATCAAATGGCCATCGATTATATTAGTTACCTTTATTACTACTAAACCATAATATTGAAAAATACTAATTACTTAATATTTATAATTGGTTAACACCTTAATTTAATTATATTATCACTACCACTAACATTTTTGTGATTACCCTATTGTTCACTAGTCCCTTTATTTATGTATACATATATACATATATATATATATATATTCTAATACTTTGAAAACATAGGTTTACACTCTTTTAGGAACCAAGTCTAAATGAAAGACTAAAAAGTTTGAACCCCTATGATTTCTTAATAACACCCATTAAGACTCTTAGTTAAATAAAAGTTTGCTTGCGTGTTTTTCTAACATGATTCAGCAAATTTTTTAGGAAAAGCCTGAAGTGCACCAGTTAGAAGAAAGAGGGGGAGTCCATCAAATGAAATTTATTTCAAAGAGAAGTCTGAGAAGAAAAGCCTGAATGCACACTCTGATCTTAGAGAATCATCCTTCTCAAAGAACAATCTCTGAAAAAGCAACATTTATTTCTATGAAAGTGCTAACACAACATTTTGCCTCAAACCTGCACCTTGCACCAAAATGGAAAAGGGACAAAAAGCTAAAGACTACATGCGCATTTATTCAAGAAGATGTCTCGCATATCTCAAAGCATCAACAAAAGCTAAAAATATGGCAGAATAAAAGCCTAAGGAAAACCTCTACAATGGTATACCCTTTTAGGTTGGAATAACTAAGCGAATAGGTACCTTTTGATATGTGATTATCAAAGATCGCCATTTCAGTATAAGCTCTGAAGCAAACATGATTCAGATTCTGGCATTGTGTACTTCTTCAAAGACAAATATGATCAACGGTTACGTCTTCTCCAACGGATGATCAACGACTATATCAACAACATTATATATATAAGAAGTTCAAAAACTTTGAAGTGTTAGAACAAAAAAAATATGAACAAAAATTAAAAAGTGTTTGCTAGTAATCCTTAAGCTTTTCTTTGGTCTTGTCTTATAAGTAAAAACCTTTCTTGTTGTTCTGTCGTTAGAAGACCTTGGCTTCTTGCTTATCATAACTTAGCATACTCTTTGTTCCAATCATACATCTCTTTATACGCTAAGTTATCTCTGTAACACAACCTTTATTTATCATTTATTCTCTGTGTAACAAGTCTGGTGTGTTCACCAGCCCTTAGATTAAGTAGGAAACACTTATTTGGCTTGAAGAGGCTTTAGAAAGAATACTTGTGATTGATCCAAGAGTGGCTTGTGTGAAAGAATACTTAGGTTAAGCCAGAAGTGGATGGAGTTAATAATACTTGAAGAACGGGTTGTGCTGGTTATGTAAAAGGTGTTTTTACATAGTGAAAATCCTTCAAGTCTGAAGTTATTGGACCTAGCTTCTGCTTTGGAAGTGAACCAGTATACATCTGCTGCGTCATCTTCTCTGTACCATTTGCTCCCTAAAGTCTGAATCATTCTTAGTCTGAAATATCTCTCAGACTGTTAAGAAAAGTCTGCATGAAAAAGAGTTAAGACTTATTCAACCACCCCTTTTAAGTCTAACTCTATACCATCAATTGGTATCAGAGCTTGTCCTTTTGGTTGATTACTCAAACGAGTAAAAAGGATCAAGATCTATGGCTACCTCTCATCAAGATCAGCTTATTGCTAAAGGTTCCTCAATAAATGGACCACCAGTCTTCCTAGGTGAAGACTATACCTATTAGAAAGACGGGATAAAGATGTTCATCAAGTTTACCCAATATGGTCTATAGGGAATCATTGCTAATAGTGATCATCCATCTCTTGTAGATGAAGATGGAAAGCCCACACCTGAAGATAAATTGTCTAGCTTGAGATCAAGAAGATGGAGTCTAATGCAAAGGCCAGATTCCTCCTAATATGTGCTTTAAGCAAGTCAGAATACAACAAGGTCTATAGTTACAAGTCTGCGAAGAAGATCTGGGATGCCCTTCAACGTAACTATGAAGGCACCTCCAATGTCAAACGTTCCAAAAAAAATTTGGTGGCCAAAAAGTATGATAACTTTAAAATAGGGAACATGAATCTATTGACAAAATATTTGGTAGATTCCAGACCTTGTTAAATGAGCTTAAATTCTTTGGGATCCACTCTATTCATTGAAGATATCAATGTCAAACTTCTGGGGTGTTTACCAGAAAAGTTTGATGCTAAGTGTGTCACTCTAAAAGAAGCAAAGGATCTTATCACTTTGATTCTAGATGAACTTCTTGGAGTGCTAAGAGTTCATGAGCTGAAGTTGAAACAAAAGGAGGCCTCAAAAGCTTCTTCTTCCAAAGGCATTGTCTGAAGTCTAAAGAGACATCCAGAAGCGGCAAAGAACCTAAACCTAAGGAGTCAACTAGCTCAGATCCTGGCTCTAATGATGAGGACACAGATGAAGAGTTAGCTCTTGTCACCAAACGCTTTCACAGGTTACTAAAAAAGAAGAAATATAGACCTGGAAAGTTCAACAAAAGAGAATCCAAAGGTAAAAGTCAACTTAAGTTTAAAGCTGACAAAACTTTTTTAGGGTGTTTTAACTGTAGGAAATCAAGACACGTCAAGGCTTAATGTCCTCTCTTGAAGAAAGACAAGAAGGACAAAAGAGAGAAAAGGAAGTTTTTCAAGAAACAAAAAGGACTCATTGATAAGTGTTGATTAAGCATTGATTTCATGACTCATTCGAATTAATTTTGTAAAGAACTTGAGCTAAATTGATGAATTATTGAAGGAAGTGAGCATGAATCTTTTAAGTAGTGATGGATAGGTGTATAAAAGAAATATTGTGTTAAAACTCTTGGAAAGTTGCAGGAAATTCAACAGGAAAGCAGGGCAAGCTTAAGCTTGAGCAAGCAAGCTTAAGCGTGAAAAATCAAGCTTAAGCTTGGAGCAAGCAAGCTTAAGCGTGAAAAATCAAGCTTAAGCTTAAAGCAGGCAAGCTTAAGCGTGAAAGCATCAAGCTTAAGCGTGAAAGCATCAAGCTCAAGCGTGAAAGCATCAAGCTCAAGCGTGAAAGCATCAAGCTCAAGCGTGAAAGCATCAAGCTCAAGCGTGAAAGCATCAAGCTCAAGCGTGAAAGAGCAAGCTCAAGCGTGATCGGGAGCATTTGAAGACAGCAAGCTCAAGCTTGAACAACCAAGCATAAGCTTGAGCAAGCAAGCTTAAGCTTGAACAAGTTGGAAAGCATCAGGACCCCTCACGCTTGAGCGTGAACACTAGGAGCTTAAGCGTGGAATGATAAAAATGGAAGCCTAAGCATGGATTAAGCATGGCCAGCATGAATTAAAGGAAACAGAGGCATCAGGACCCCTCTCACGCTCAAGCGTGGGAATGAGCCGCTTGAGCGTGAGGAATGGATATTAAGGCCTCGCCTGAGCGTAACTGAGCGAGGCTAAGCGAGGAGCAAGCGTGAGAAGGCAAGGAAGCCACGCTTGAGCGTGAATTACTTCAGCTTGAGCGTGAGATCATCAATAAGCATCAGAACTCTTCACGCTTGAGCGTGACCATCAAGCTCAAGCGTGACTCACACAGCATGGGTTTCTTAATTCTTTATTCACCAACAATGCGATGCAAACTCATCCACTTTCTTCTGTTTCCACCAGTCTCTGAAAGATGCTGCATGGGTTCTACGCAAGTGGGCAAGAGAAGCTGAACCTAAACTCCTATAAATCAAGCTGCAAACAACATCATTTCATCCTCTGTATTTTTCATTTCACACTTTCCATTTTCTGTATTCATTTCTTTGATGGTGAAAATGCAAGGCATGAGTAACTAATCTCCCTTATGGGATTGGCTGTACTCCATTCAACACTGAAGTAATGCTGTTGTAAGTTTTTATTGAGTAATGAGATTTGATAAGTTTCTGTATTTCCTTCTGCGTTTAATGCCTGAAAGTACTTGATCACTATTTTCTTGTTCTAAGTTTTCTTGAGTATGCTGGGAAGTGACTTTTGAAAGCAGACCCTGAAAGAAGTACTTGTTGTGAGTAGGTAGCCAGGGATGGCGTCTAACGCAATAAACGTCTAAACAATCGATCGATAATGCTGGAATGGTTTCCAAAGTGACTGAGGGATCAGCGGTTTGGAAATCATTCTTATGAATTTTGTAGTCGAGGGATCGATGCAAATGACTTTGATTGTGACGTAGAACTTATCTTTTCGATTTACTTATATGGAAACTTATGCAGCTTACAGAGGTGAAGATGTGATGAAGCCAATCCCTGTTTTACAAAACTGAATTTTCCAACATCATTTACTGTTATCTTTTGCAAGTGATATTCTCTGTTATTTGTTACTTACTGTTTCTCACTCAACATCATTTATAACAAAACAAAAACCAAAAACTTTCTGCCAAATCAATTCAAGACTAAGATTTTCATTCTTACACCTCCTCAGTGGAACGACATCTATACTGTACTACAACCTCTGTGTTTAAACTTGGCACATTCATTCCATTGAGTTCATATTATACAAACTTGATTCTCTTTCAGCAAACTCAATATAAGCAAAACACTCACCACTCATCACCTGGGATGATGAAGATTCATCCAGTAAAAGTCAGTCTAAGGAAGAGACAAAATATGCTCAAATTTGTCTAATGGCACAATCAAACTCAGAGTCTGAAGAAAGCTCAAGTAATTCAGAGTCTGAAGAAAACTCAAGTAATTTAGAGTCTGAAGAAAGCTCCAGTAATTCAGAGTCTGAAGAGGTAAATCCCTCCGAACTTAAGGAAAACTATGAAATATTATTCAAAGATTTTTCAACGCTTTTGAAAAATTATAAGCTTTTAAAAAAGAAACAATCTGAAACTATTTCTTTTTATGAAAATATAATATCTGATTTAAAGAAGAAAGATGTAGATAAAAAGTATGTGAAAGATTTGGAAGAGAAAGAGAAATTACATCTTGAAGAACTAATTAGACTAAAGAAAGAAAATGAAAATTTGAAAACTAAGTTAAACAACTCCGAAGTTTGTCATATTTCACAAGAAAAAGAAATCAAGTCTCTTCAAAAGCAAGTAAGCTCTCTTATTTTAGACCTGGCCCAATTTGTAAATGGAACTGAAAACTTAAACAAACTTTTGGTAAAATCACATTGGCCATGAAAGACCTGGTCTTGGTTATGTTGAAAAGACATATTTCAAGAAAGTTTCTCTTCCCCCTCCATCTTTTCAAAGTAAACATAAACATGCCAAATGCAATTACTACAAGAAGCATGGTCATGTGATACAAGATTGCTTAAAAAGGGAAAAGAGAAACTCAAAGAGCATTAACCCTCTAGGACCCAAGAAATTTTGGGTACCAAAGGCAATGATCATTCCTATTGCAGATGTGTTTAAGGATAAAAGCAAAGCAACACTATTGGTATCTGGACAACGGATGCTCATATCTCATGATAGGTAAAAGGTTTATGTTCCTAGGCCTGGAACATTTTAAAGGTGGTAAAGTTACTTTTAGAGGTAACCAAACCGGATGTATAGTTGGTACTGGTAAAGTAGGTAACACTCCTTCACCCATAATTGAAAATGTTTATTATGTTAAAGGTTGAGACATAACTTACTAAGCATAAATCAATTTTGTGATAGTGGTTATAAAGTCTTCTTTGACAAAAAGAAGTGTACTATCATCAACCATGATGAGACCATTCTCTTTACAGCAAACAGATATAACAACCTCTACAAGGTTGATCCGAGTGAGCTGAATAATCAAAATGTAACATGTTTATTCTCAACCTCTAAGGAAAGATGGGTCTGGCACAAAACACTTTGGCATGATAGCATGAAACATATTTCAAAACTCAATAGAAAAAAGCCAGTTAAGGGAGTGCTAAGAATCTCTTTTAACAACTCCCAACCCTACAAAGCATGCCAGAAAGGAAAACAACAAAAAACCTCTTTTAAAAACAAAGATGTTGTTTCCACCACCAGATCTTTGGAATTGTTACATTTGGATTTATTTGGTCCATCTTCGATTCAAAGTCTAGCTGGAAAAAGATATGGTTTTGTTATAGTTGATGACTATACAAGAATGACTTGAGTTTATTTCCTAACCCACAAAGATGAGTCTGCTCAAGTATTTAAGATTTTATGCAAGAAAATCCAGTCTGAAAAAGGAATCTGTATTGGTACAATAAGAAGTGACCATGGTAGATAATTTGAAAATGAAATTTTTGAAAAATTTTGTAACAAAACTGACATATCTTATACATTTTCTTCTCCAAGAACACCTCAACAAAATGGTGTTGTGGAAAGGAAAAGTATGAGTCTACTAGAGATGGCCAGAACAGCACTTTGTGAAAATGATCTTCCAAAATATTTTTGGGCTAAAGTAATAAGAACTTCTTGTTATATTCAAAATAGAATCTTTATCAGATTCATACTGAATTAGATTCCATATGAATTGTGGAAGGGAAGGAAACCCAACATTTTATATTTTCATCAATTTGGATACACATGCTATATCCTAAACACAAGAGATCAACTTGGAAAATTTGACTCTAAGTGTGAAAAAGGTATAGTTATAGGGTACTTAAACACATCAAAATCTTACCGAATCTTTAACACAAGGACTCAAACCATTAAAGAATCAATGCATGTAAGATTTGATGAACTTATAAAGACTGACAAGAAATTAATAGATCTAGAACTTGAAGATGTAGGTATTCAACAACCAGAGACTAAACTTGGACCATTAAACCCAACAAATAATAAAGAAAAGGACTCAGACCAACATCAACCTATTCCTGAACCTGAGAAACCAGAGGAATGGAAGTTCAAAACTTACTATCCTTCAGATCTGATTATTGGAAATCAAGCTGAAGGTGTTCAGACTCGATCAAGGACTCATAACCATTCCTCAATTTCACTTGTATCTAAGCTTGAACTAAGGACTGTTGCAGAAGCACTAGAAGATCCAGATTAGATTATAGCCATACAGGAATAGCTAAATCAGTTTTAAAAACAAAGTCTGGAAGCTTGTTCCTAGACTTAAAAATAAAAGCATTATAGGGACTAAATGGGTCTTCAAAAATAAGCTTGATGAAAATGGGAAAGTTTTCAGAAACGAATCCAGACTTGTGTCTCAAGGCCATAATCAATAAGAAAGTATAGACTTTACTGAAACTTTTGCACCTATAGCCAGACTTGAGGCTATAAGGATCCTTCTTGCATTTGCTACATTCAAAGGTATAAAAGTATATCAGATGAATGTTAAAAGTGCGTTTCTAAATGGTTTTATAAAAGAAGTCTTCGTAAAACAACCTCCTAGATTTGAAGATAAATATTTTCAAAATCATGTCTTCAAATTAAGTAAAGCATTGTATGGTCTAAAACAAGCTCCAAGAGCTTGGTATGATTAACTCAGTACCTTTTCAATCTCAAAAGGCTTTACTAAAGGAAAGATTGATACAAACTTATTTAGAAAGTGTCACACCCCAATCCCAATAACCCGAATCCAATATAATTAAAATAATTGGATGAGAGTTTAAAGATTTTTAACAATCTGGATCGATAAAGTAAAGCCCTATTGTGTATACGAAATAGTTTGAGTTTACAGCGGAAGGAATATGTATACAGGGCAATACGCCTAGTCCCATATATGGAGATATAAGAAAAGGCCTAAAAACAAAAAATGAAATCAAGAAAACGAAAGAAATCTTAAAAGCTGGCAAGGAACCCACCAGCGTAGGTAAACTAGTTCCTGGTGTACCCACGCCCAATGACACAACCACAAAACAGAACCTACGCGTGCCAACGGCCAGACCAGCATATCAGCGTGCAGGTCCACTAGCGTGCTTACACAGAAACCCAAAGTAAGTACGCCCAGCCACTGTCCAGGCACCATCCAAACACCCAGTCATGCAGCATGCCTACACTGAGAATCAACGTGCTTACGCTGAAGGGCACACCATCAGACCCTGAGTCTAGTTAATCAATGTGCCAACGCCCAGGTCAGGTGTGCCTACGCCAGGGATGTACCACGAACCAGTATGCCAGTGTGCCTACACCTAAAACCAACATAGGTACGCCCAGCCACTGGCCATCAGACCCATCTACAGCTTTTTGCACCCTATGTTTTTGGAACTTTGGATCCCTCTTTCACTAGCCTATTCAACTACAATTTACGTAAAATTTTATGCACAACTTTCCTACCCTAATATCAATTATGTGGCAAAGTTCCACGCCCAAATCCTACCCCGATCAAAATCTGAGCCATAGGGTTATTTTACGCGTATTTTGAGCATTTTATCGGGTATATCAAATCACAAATTACTAAGTCTCAGCCTGAATTCTCTAGGGACCTACATTCACATGTGTATAGGTGACTTGTTCCAACAAGTCTCATCCAATAACTTCATTCCTAGATCAAGACACACTTTTGTGGCACTTTAGGCACTTTCTAGCTAAACCAAGCATGTCAATTTGCTATCTAGGCCTAATTGGCCACAACCACACATACACACAAGTCATATGTATCCAATATAAGCTAAGAGTGACCTATACTTAAGGTCCTAGCCATTCCATAGGAATACGACCTATCCACTTCTTAATATTCATACACATTAGCACTTCAAACAACATAATTCCTCACTCATACCTCATAAAAGGTTGTAATCCACAATTAATCATTGTCCATTCATCATATAGGCATAAATCAAGTATTACAACTGTCAACATACATTGTTAAGGTCATAATCGAAAATTAGCCATACAACACAAGGGTCTAATTTTCACAATGACCTACAAAATGAATATCCACCATTTCAATACATAATAAGTGTATATCAACATCATATGCTATACAAAATCATTAGTTGCCGACCAAGGCATTTCCTATACAACTAATTTACCTCCATCATCAAAACATACACTTCCAAAACTAGGTGTATCTCACCCCATGCATACCCTGCATCACAAGGCTAAAAATATACAACATGGGAGAGTAAGTTATACATTCCAAGTGACAAATATGAATACATTTGTGATTATGTGCATACGTATTCAATGACATGTATACTTTGCATCAACATATCAAGTATCATCATAATTACATGATTCCATCAACATACACATATCTTAATCATACTCTATGATCCATAGCAAAGTATATACGCATACACACATGTATTCCCCTCATCATATTGGGCTATCACATATAACATCACCATACATAAAGTCATTTCTTTGTACTCATATTTTTATGTTGTCTTTAGGTATTCTTTCACTTAATCTCAACCATCATCATATCATCACCTTTGGCATATCTCCATGCTATATGCAAATGCTCTTAGGCTAATGTACATGCACAACGGAGTTAACAACAATCGCGGATCCGATTGTAGGAATATAAACACCAATTTGTGGGTTCAAGCATGAATATAAAACCATGCCCCTACTGCAGTAATGTATACACTTATCATAATATTTGCATGCATATCACTATATTTTACTCGTACTAAACCGCATCGCCCATCTTGTAACACCAGTCATTTTCACCATGACCACAGTAAATAACATATATAATAAATGGTTTTGCGGGCCAACCATGATTCATACCATGGTAGCTGTGATCCAAGGGACTACCGAGAATCCTTGCTCTTCAGAGAGCCACCTCCCACATGGGCAGCTTCGTGACTTACACACCGAGTCACTAGGGAAACAACAATAATGCTCGTGCATAGAGCCGCCCTCCCACTGGGCCAACTGGAGGAGCCCCTAACATTCCCTTACCGGAAGCTATGCAATATGCTATAGATGTAATGCAAATGCAAATCATATGCATTCTCACAGTATGCATCTTATCATGCCACTCATCAATCATCACCATCACCAATATCACTACACAATTCTTAGTGGATTTTATTTTCATTGGTCATTGCCATTGTTTCAAGTTTTAAATGTGGCATTTACAATGATTTTCCATCAATATAATTCTCATCTCACACATACAAGTCAATACTTACATCAATCACAATGACATCATAATCATCAACCATACTTATCAATCTTTCATCAACATTCAAGGTATGCTTAACATCCATTCTCATACTCATTCATCATTCATCATTTACCAACCAATAACATCACTACGTAGCATACCATCAATATTCCAAATGCATACCACATATTACCAAGCATACAAATAATATCACATTAATCATCATTTCACTTTTCATCAACACACACAAGCAAGGCAAACATGTGTATTGTCACATATGACAATCAACCCATACTCAATT
The DNA here is from genome assembly GCA_037962975.1 of Clitoria ternatea. NCBI lineage: Eukaryota > Viridiplantae > Streptophyta > Magnoliopsida > Fabales > Fabaceae > Clitoria > Clitoria ternatea. Next base: position 221,931,593 of record CM075672.1, read on the forward strand.
CATGCATTTAGAATATAAAACTCATCTCCTACCTTAAGAGAAGTAGTCTGAGCGATTCGACGTTCCCGCCTCATCGTTTGGAATAGATCTTACACCACATGGTATAGCAAAATATTATTTTCTATTCAAAATCACCAAGACCCACACATTCTAAATCTAATACTTATTGTTCATAACATTATCATCATTAAACCATTTTCCATTTCATTAATCTCATCATAACCACCATGGGTTTGGTGCTCATATTTATTATTATGCATTTAAAGTCACACCCAACAATGGGTTCACACACCAATGGCCACAAACCACCATTTATGACCATCCAACACCATTAATGCTATTAACCATCATCAATAAATATTCTTCCAACACCATTAATAACACCCATACTCTCAATATTATGTATTTCCTCTCGAAATACATTCTCCAACCAATATTTATTGTTTTCCTTAATTTTTAGGGTTAGGGTTTCACCAAAAACCCAATAACCATCATAAATAATCATCATTTTCCATCATCAAACATCATATTTTCGTGTACCACATTAAATACTCATAAAAGCTTGCATTTAAGTTACCTCACCTTAGTATTTCCATATTTAATGTTCCCATTTAATATCCTCATGCATTTAAACACTTACCTAACAACCAAAACCCATATTCTAGGGTATAAACTCATTAGAAATGGAGAGGAACTTACCTCAACCAACAAACCACAATGAGCTTCAAGAGGAGGAAGATAGGTGACAAAAATTGTGGGAGAGGAAGAGGAAAAGGGCTTCAAGCTACAAGCTTTTCCTCCTTGTCAATGGAAACGAAAATAGAGAAGGGAGAGAGAACAATACTTGCTAGGTTTTTAAGAGGGAGAAGATGAAGAGAAAGAGTAAAGGAGAAAAGAAAAAAGAGTGAATGTCCTTTTGAAAGTAGAAGCCAACGTGAAATGAGAGGAGAAAAGAGAGTTTTAATGTTTAATCTTAGCCTCTCATTAAAACTTTACCGTTTCATAACAAACAGGATCTCCATTTGGGCTCAATACTTTATCCAAAAATTATTCTGAATATATATTCAGATCCACAATAATATTCTTAACAGCCCTGACCAACGGTACCTCAATCGGAGATACTTGGTCCGATACCCATATTTTAATCAGGTATAATTCTAGCTCTTAAAGCCATAATAAATTATGAACAATCATAATAAATCCCAATTTAATTATTTCAACTTTCTTGGGACATTAATTCACCCATATGTAATTATTTAATATTTATTCCTCTTACTTAATCATTTATATAAAATTTGATGTTACAGAAAGAGCTCAGATAGACACTTTCTTATTATGCAAATTTATGTTGATAACATTGTCTTTGGTGCTACTAAAGAAAGTCTGTGTAGAGATTTTACTGAAATGATGTAGGCTGAATTTGAGATAAGCATGATGGGCGAACTCAAATTCTTTCTAAGTCTGTAGATCAAACAGACAAATGATGGAATTTTCATCCATCAGCAGAAGTACACCAAAGAGGTACTTATAAAATTTAAAACGGTTGATGCTACACTCATGCGTACACCAATGCATCCAAATTGCATCATAAGTAAAGATGAATCAGGTATATCAGTGGATCAAACCTTATATAGAGGAATAATTAGATCATTGTTATATTTAACATTTAGCAGACCTAATATAATGTCCAGCGTCTATGTGTGTGCAAGATACCAAGCAGACCCCAAGGAATCACATTTGTCTGTTGTGAAGAGGATTTTGAGGCATCTTGTAGGTACCACTAACCTTGGGTTTTTCTATAAGAGAACAAATTTATTTTCTCTTCGTGGTTTCTATGATGCAGATTTTACAAGAGATAAATCAGAAAGGAAAAGCACAAGTGGTGGATGTCACTTTTGGGGTACAAATTTGATCTCATAGAGTAGCAAAAACTAGAACTCTATAGCCCTCTTAACAGCTAAAGCAGAATATTTGCTACAACAAGTTATTGTTCTTAACTTTTGTGGATGAAGTATCAACCTGAGAACTATTCAATCAAAGAGGAAGAGATTCCAGTCTTTTGTGACAATACTAGTGCAATCAATTTGTCCAAAAATTCTATCCAACACTCAAAGGCAAAGCATATTGAAGTAAAATATCACATCATTCAAGACTACGTTTAGAAAGGAACCCTGGATTTAAAGTATGTGGATACAAACCATTAATGGGCAAATACATTCACCAAGCCATTGGTTGAAGTCAAGTTTGCATTTATTAAATATAACTTTAATTTACATAACATTACCTGATAAATAATCTCAATGAATAATGAGTCTGCATGTAATAAGTCAATGTGCAAAAAATCAGGTTGTTTATTAAATATATACGTGTTTTAAATATGCTCACTTCAAAAATTAAGAGTAACTCAAGGCCTTTTCATTTTCCCTCGCTCATTTTCTTTCTCCAAAATAACTTTTAGTTTCTAAGCAGTTACGCATGGCACTCATTTAATGCTTGGTAGTGCAAACATTTCTAAACTGTTTCCCCCTCTAGCCATGTTGTGTTTAAATAGCATTATAGTTATCTTTTTCAAAATCTCTAAAACTCTTTTGAAACTCTTTGCATTCTTTTCTTTCTCTCACTTTTTTGCATTTCCTCCTAAACCCCTCTCTTCGCAACCTAAATTCTTTTTATCATTCATCAATGGTTGTTGTTTCATTCACTATGAGAGATATTATTGAGTCATCATTCTTTGACCTGGCCCAACACAAGCTTGAAGGAAGAGATATCACTGAAGAACTGAATGGTATTGGGTGGACTCAGTTCTACCTCGATCAGGAACCATTTTCTCTATCACTAGTTCTTAAGTTCAGGAAGATTGTGATAGTGGACAAGGCTTGCTTCATGTTGTTAAGGACTTTGCATGGAAAGCAGATTGAAGTTTCTGAGGATGTCATCTTCACTATGCTCCAATGTCATCCTAGGGGTACAACCTTTTCTAAAGACTTTGAATCCACTGAAGTATCAACACTCACCATTAATGAGATGCTCTATAAAAAGTCTCATCCAGAGAAGTTTATTTTTGGAAAACTGCTTCTTAAGGTCAAGATGCTTCATCTACTCATGAAATAGGTCTTCTGTCCTCACAAGTCAGCAAAGGATATTGTTACTAAGTTGAATAGATTCTGCATGTACTACATGATTTACAAGGAGAAGGTGAACCTTGCCAATGTCATCATGACATACATGGTCTCTTCTATTCTGAAGAAGAAGAAGAAGAAGAAGAAGAAGATCCCCTACCCAACAATCCTCACCAAGATTTTCAAGTTAGAGAATGTTCCTTTTAAGCCTGTAAAGGACATCGTTAGTTGTGGCCCTCTAGTGTCCAAGTTGTCTTCCTTCTCCCCTCTTATGGAACTGACTAAAGCCTCTGCTGCTTCAGAGTATGCTAAGAAGGCCCCTCAAAAGCACATGCTCCCATCTGATCCTATTGAGAAGCCTAAAGTGATTAAAAAGGCTAAGGTTACACCAAGGGTTTCTACTTCTCATGACCAAACTCCTGCTTCTAAACCTGGTTCAGCTCTAGATTTCTAAACCAAGTCTTCATTAGACTCAGATGATCAACAGCCCATTGGGCATACTTTAAAGAAGAAGCGGACTGAGAAGACCTCCTCAGCTTCCAAGTCTACACATGCTTCTTCCTCTCCATCATTAAAGGAATATGTCAAGATCCCCTGCAAGCAGCGTTATGTCAACTTCATCCAATTCTACTATAGGAAGTTTCCAGACATGGATGTCTCGAAATGGACTAAGTATGATTGTATTGTTCAGTACAATATTCACTATGATTTGTACAAATTTGACAGAGCCTTGAAGGAATCCTAGAGAGCTGAATTACAACGCAAAGTTGAAGAAGCTAAAGCCAAGAAGTCTAAAGGCAAGAAAAGAAAGAAGTCTACTCCCTCCTCCACCTAGACTTTAACCTCTGATTCTCCTACACCACCTTAAGTACCATCCTTTCCCTCTCATAACCAAGAATCTAAACATTAACCGTCTCCCTCATAACCTGAACTAGACTAGCCAGCCTCTAAAATCCCTAACCCCAAACCTTCTACCTTTAGAAGACCCTTCTCTACCTACCCCGGCCCTTCTTTACCTTATCATGGTCCTGAACTCCCCACCATTGCCCAAACCTTCACCAACACAAGCAACTTGTAAAATTCTTCCTCCAAGCCAAATTTCTTCTTATTATGCCAACCAAAGATGTCCTATCCAACCCCCACCTTTATACATCCTCAGCCTTTTCCATGTTCCAATCCTTTTGAGTGAAATAGTCTAGAAACTCCTTTGTCAAAGAATGGAACTTGCCTACCAGACCCTAGTTCCATGCCCTCTCCAAACCAAAAAGATGCCTTTTCATAGACCTATACTACCTCATGCCTAGATACCACAAGATCATCACCAACAAGTTGAAGTAGGTCAGACCTCACACCTGTCCTTCTCCCATTCCATGGTACATGTGAATGGCCAAGAAGCTAGATGATGTCACTTTGTAAGCTCTTCTCTCTACTCTAGAAAAGAATAATGAACATCATCACCATCTTTGGGCACATCATCTTTGTGAACAGGATCAAGTCTTCTGTACATCCTGTGGTGATATTATGATTGATGTTCGTAACTTTTGGGCTCACCAAGGTCGTGTTTTCAAAGCTTATCCAACCTACTTTGATGACTTTCAAGCTTCCATCCCTCTATCCCTTTGTGATCCCTCTGTTATTGTTACTGATCACCCTTCATTTTTCTGTGTATATATTGGCCGTATTATTTTGGTGTTTGTCTCTACCTCAAATCTCATTTCTGCTTTGCATCATTGTCTCTCCTTGCTATTCTCAAGCCTTGAGTTCTCAATGATGTCTCTTCTTTTGTTGATATCAAAAGGGGGAGAAGAATAGAAGTAGAGTGGTAGTAGAGTCTGTAGAAAAAGTATTATTGTTGGAGAGTGTAATGTTTTGATAAGTCTTTTTTTGTGAATTAATCATATCACTACTTTGCATTGCTCTAAACTTATACATTGAGCTAGTCTACTTTGAAATAAATTTCAGTCTCTAAAAAGATTGCTCTGATGAATAACTTTCCTCTCTTGAAATTCAAATAAGTCTGCATGTTATGATATATCTTTTGTGTGCATATCTTCAACAGACTTTATTTAACAAAATGACTTGATGTTTGTTATCAACATATAGGGGGAGATTGTTAGGAACCAAGTCTGAATGAAAGACTAAAAAGTCTAAACCCTTGGAATTCATTAATAACACCTATCAAGACTCTTAGTTAAATAAAAGTCTGCTTACGTGCTTTTCTAACATGGTTTAGAAAGTGTATTAGGAAAAGCCTGAAGTGCACTAGTTAGAAGAAAAAAGGGGTGTTCATCAAATGAAACTTATTTCAAAGACAAGTCTGGGAAGAAAAGTCGCACAATCTGATCTTGGAGAATCATCCTTCTCAATGAACATTCTCTGAAAAAGCAACCATCCATTTCTATGAAAGTGCTAACACAACGTTTTGCCTCAAACCTGCACCTTGCACCAAAATGGAAAATAGACAAAAAGCTAAAGACTACATGTGCCGTTATTCAGGAAGATGCCTCGCATATCTCAAGGCATTAGAAAAAGCTGAAACTGTGGCAGAATAAAAACCTAAGGTCAACCTCTACAATGGTGTACCCTTTTAGCTTGAAATAGCTAAGCAAATAGGTGTCTTTTGATATATGATTATCAAAGATCACCATTTTGGTATAAGCTCTGAAGCACGCATGATTCATACCCTGCCATTGACTTCTTCAAAGACAAATATGATTAATGATTACATATTCCCCAACGGCTAATCAACGACTATATCAATAACACTATATATATAAGAAGATCTTGAAGTGCTAGAACCAAAAAGAATGTGAACAAAAAATAAAAAATGCTTGCTAGAAATCTCTTAAGCTTTTCTTTGTTCTTGTCTGATAAGTAAAAGTCTTTCTTGTTGTTCTGCCCCTTACAAACCTTGACTTCTTGTTTATCATAACTTAGCATACTCTTTGTTCCAATCATACATCTCTTTGTACACTAAGTTATATATGTAACATAACCTTCATTTATCACTTATTCTCTATGTAACAAGTCTGGTGTGTTCACCAGCTCTTAGATTAAGTAGGAAACACTTATTTGGCCTGAAGAGGCTTTAGAAAGAATACTTGGGTTAAGCCAAAATTGGCTAGAGTCAATAATACTTTAAACACGGGCTATGCTGGTCGTGTAAAAGGTGTTTTTACCTAGTGAAAATCCATCAACTTTGAAGGTACTGAACGTAGCTTTTGCTTTGGAAGTGAACCAGTATAAATTTGTTATGTCATCTTCTCTATACCTTTTCTTCCCTAAAGTCGAATCATTCTTAGTCTAAAACGTCTCTCAAACTGTTAAGAAAAGTTTATGAGAAAAAGAGTTAAGACTTATTCAATCACACTTCTAAGTTGGACTCTACCATCACACTCTTACTCATACCAATAGACTTAATATTCTTTAGCTTATTATGTAATTGACTATTTATTATTTATTAATATATAAATCTATATATATATATATTCATATCTAGATATATAATTTTACTCAAAAAATATAATTTCACCCCTAAAATACTAATCATGCAAGATTATTGTTAATTTACGATTTTAATTAAATCCTTCATAAGTTATTACTTATTTTAATCATTAATTTTTTTAAAAATCATTAAACGATGTGTGATTAATTATTTACGGACATCGGCATAATATGTTAAAAGAAATTAAAATAAACCGTAATTAAGCGTAAAGTTGGCAAAAATGCCTGTAACGTATGATTTCTTCCAGCAATGCTTCACAGACTCTGGCAGGATAACCGTATTGGATGAAAATAATAGAAAATTAAATAAAATTAATAATTAATTACATATCTAAATAAAAACATAATTGGGCCTGTAATAAATTATTGTAAGCCATGAATCATAGCCACAGGACTTCGAACTCCAACAAAACTCAGGTAGGGCTCACAATCTCGAGGCACAACTTATGAAAATTTACAGAAATACATAAATACATCCAAAAATATAAACAAAATTTGTCGACGATAGCAGAAAATTACGTAACTATCGACAGAAGCATCAGAACTTAACAAAACTTGACAAGGATGTTCCCATAGGCCATAAATGTAATTTAAGACAATTAAAAATGAGATTAAATAAAGAGAAACTCCCCTTACCTCACAGATAGCTCACGATTTTGAATAGGGGGAGGAACCAAGCACCGAAAATTCGCCAATCGCCGATTAACTTGCTCCGGTAGCTCTCGATCGCTCCCAAGGCTTAAGAAACTTAACATACAAATAGAGAATACAAGGAAAGGTCACCGGCAGCCATGGTACAGCCATGCAAAGGCCAGAATTAAAGGAGAAAAATAGAGTGGAAAAAGAAATTGAAACCAAAACGAAAAAACGTTGTCGATCGCTTACCGAATCGTGAAGGGATGGCCATGGCCTTGAATAAATGGTGGTGGTAGCCTTGGATGGTAGTTTGTGGTGGTGGATGGAGGCCCACGATGACTGTAAAGGAAGGGGGAAGCTGCTGGTTATGGTGGAAATTAGAGGGAAAAGTGGATTTAAGGCATGATAGTGGCCATGGAGGGTGAGACCATGAGGATGAGATAATGGTAGGTCTCGTGGTGGCTTTTGGTGGCTAAAAGAGAGGAGCTATAGTTGCTGGAATTTTGAGAGAAAAGATAAAGAAGCAAAGCTACTGAGAGGAATGAAATGCGGAAGTAGAAAATGAAAGTGAATATAATTAATACTTATTAGAGAAGGTGGGAAAACTTGTTGGAGAAGGCGATGCCACATGAAAGGCTAAGTGGCGTGAGATAGAGTGTGGAAGGGGGCTAGTGTCGTATAATGGTGGTGCCGGAAAATGATGGCTGGAATCGAATACCCGATGGGCGACTAGTTACCTTAATCTGAACATGTTTTAAATAAATCCTCAATTAATTCTAAGATGAGAATTAGGAAAAACTCCCAACATGAAAGTTGTAAAGTTTTATTTTCTCTTCGAAATTATACATGGCACGTGAAAATCCAACAACCGGAGCGAGAGTTATGCTCGAACCAAGGAAAAGTATTCCTTGAGCTCTTGAATTCTTTAAGGCTAAAAGATGAAATTACTAGGGCTTCTCCTTTGAGAATTAGACTTCAAGCCCTTCATAAAAGTTGTATGATTTTTTGATACAAAGTCATAGAAAAAAGAACAAAGTGGTTTCAGCGTCGTATGAAGGAGATATGCACATTTTACTAAAACTGGGTAAAGTTGTTGCAAATTAAAATCAGCTTGGAAAGATTTGCAAAACTGTACCAATGGGATGAGATTTGGTCTTAGTGGTCTTCATGAACATTGTAGAGAATTTTGCTATGGAAATCATGAAACTAGAATCACGTGAATTAGACATTGTATGAGAGAGATATGATTTTTTGAATGAACCATGTGTAGATTAAAGGGATTAATTAACGGGGTTTCGAAGTAAGAAAACTTGGTTCTCAATTTAGAGATGATTGATTTACAAATTAGCTCTCAAGGCTAGAAATAGAGATTGTTAGGTTTTTTATAACGAAGAAATCAAGACAAGAATCGCTTGATTTTAACTTTGAATGGAAAAGTTATGCCCAAAACATTGAAGGTGCTCAGGCCAAATCGGGGGATCCAATTTAACTGATTGTTTTCTCAAGAAACAAGGCCGATAGGGTCTGAATTAGGATTGGGTCCCTTCAGGAAAAATGTTTAGGTTATTGAAACGGTTCATTAGGGACTGGTTGTGTTGAGATCGGATATCCCGAAGTGCTTGCACTACCAAACGTGGGAGGTACCTAAGGTACGGGTCAGTCTTATCAGACCGAACTTGTCTTCCTCGGTTTACTACGAGATTGTCCTAACAGGACTAGTTTCCCTATAGGATCACTAGTCTCAGGTCGGATCATCGATATTTGATCATTTACTAGATCCCACAGTTAAATCTAAGAACCTGGCACTCTTTTATTATTAAATATAATTTTCAAATAATTAATTAAATAAATAATTGTTAATAAAACATTATCATTATTATATAAATATATATATATATATATATTATTTTTTCTTAATTAGTTAAATAAATATTAATTAACTATTAAAATTAAATATTAAATAATAATTATTATTATTAACTATTATAATCTAATTTAGTATTATTAACAGAAAGATATCATAAATATTACTAACAAATTAATACTTAATTGTTCACACATAGAAAGTAGACATAAAACCCTAGAGAATTCCCCCTAGGGATTAAGTTTATTAATCTCTATAATGTATCACTTAGGTTACAATGTGAGCCTATAGGCCGTATTTATACACTTAGCAAAGTAAAGGAAAAAGAGGGAAACCAGGCCTAAGTCCAGAAATAGATATAACCGCTTCTGAAGGGATGACGGAGAATCATTATCTACTACATTAATGGGATGAGGAGGTACCGTGGGGCCCCCTCTGACCCGGGAGGGAACAAGAGCCCCCTAGTCACGAGCTCTAGGCGTAGAGCCGAGCGAAGTGGCTAAGTGCCAGGGTGAGACACCTCCATGTTAGATGCTAAGCGAAGATTGGTCTTCAGGATATATGAACCGATGTCGAGTGATTAGGCCCGAGTGGATCGGGTAACCAATTCTGAATAGCTGTATACCAAACGATTACTGGTCTTGACTTCTGCTGTTTCTTCGTGAGATGGGCTGAGTCATACCTGTCTCATTTGTTATCATGGTGGGCCTCGTAAAAAACCTCTCGGGGGAAAACCTAGTGGGAAAAACCCCTTGAGCAGGAAAAAGAGTGCCCCCATTACATACAATGCTAATATATTTTACTATTTTGGCAGACCTCATTAAAACCTCTCGGGGGAAAACCCAGTGGGAAAAAACCCCTCGAGTAGGAAAAAGAGTGCCTCCGTTACATTCGAATATAATATACAATTAAATGATATGATTTTCCAAATTGGTATGCTCATTTACTGATGATGTCTCTCAACCGGTGTAGGTCTTCCTATTTGACTGTTAGCTTTAGATCTCTCTCTTAAAAGTGTCGTGGTGCAAGTGGTGGTTCAAGTGGTGTTTCTTCCTCATCGTACGATGTTCTTCTAAGGAAAGGTCTCCTGGTTTTGTCACAGGAGTTTGTAGTTGGAGCAACGTGGTGCTTGCGTGTTTTTAAGTTTCGAGAATCGCTTCCAGGGCAAGCATGAATTAGAACCAACCCCTTGAACGAGGTTTCCCTGGTGTCAACTGGTGGATTATCGCTGATTCCGAATGAGTGCTTCCGAGTGAGTGACTCCAAATAAGTGGTTCCGAGTGAGTGACTCCGAATGAGTGGTTCCGAGTTAGTGACTCCGAATGAGTGGTTCCGAGTTAGTGACTTCAAATGAGCAATTCTGAGTGAGGTAGGGCTTGGCCTTCTCAAGTTGGGAGTTCTGTTGCTTGGAACCCCCTCGTGCTATTTGGCAAAAGTGTGCGCGTGTTACTTGAGTCTTCCATTTCTTCGACGTATGAGAGTCGTTCACTGAGTAAGTGTATGTTACTCAGCTCTTAGCGTATTGGGCTTAACATTACTTACTGTAATGTAGGTTTTTGAAATAGCTGAGAGCTTGTGCTTGGGCTTATCTTCGAGATTATCGAGAGCTTGTACTCGGGTTTGTCTTTAGGAATTCCGAGGGCTCATGCTCGGGCTTAACTACATCATATTTGTCGAGGGATCGACTCCATGCTCGGGCTTTTATTCAAAATTGCTGAGAGCTAGTGCTCGGGCTTGCCTTCAAGATTACCGAGAGCTTGTGCTCGGTCTTATCTTCCAAATTGCCGAGAGCTCATGCTCTGGTTTGTCTTCAAGATTACCGAGAGCTTGTGCTCGGGCTTATTTTCCAAATTGCCTAGAGCTCATGCTCGGGTTTGTCTTCAAGATTACCGACAGCTTGTGCTCGGGCTTATCTTCCAAATTACCGAGAGCTCGTGCTCGGGTTTGTTTTCAGAGTTGCCGAGAGTTTGTGCTCGGGCTTATCTTCAAAGTTGCCGAGAGTTCGAGCTCGGGCTTATCTTTAGAATTACCGAGAGCTTGTGCTCGGGTGTGTCTTAAAAATTGCCGAGAGCTCGTGCTCGGGCTTGTCTTCAGAGTTACTGAGAGCTCATGCTCAGGTGTGTCTTCAAGATTGCCGAGAGCTTGTACTCGGGCTTATATTCAAAATTACAGAGAGCTAGTGCTCGGGTTTATCTTCCAAATTGTAGAGAGCTCGTGCTTGGGTTTGTTTTCAAAGTTGCCGAGAGTTCATGCTCGGGTTTATCTTCAGAGTTGCCGAGAGTTTGAGCTCGGGCTTATCTTCAGAATTACCAAGAGCTTGTGCTAGAGTGTGTCTTAAAAATAGCCAAGAGCTCATGCTCAGGCTTGTCTTTAGAGTTACTGAGAGCTCGTGCTCGGTGTGTGTCTTCAAGATTACCGAGAGCTTATGCTCAGGCTTATATTCAAAATTACCGAGAGTTAGTGCTCAGGTTTGTCTTCAAGATTGCCGAGAGCTTGTGCTTGGGCTTATATTCAAAATTACCGAGAGCTAGTGCTCATGTTTGTCTTCAAGATTGTCTTCGACTCTAAATGATCCTTTCGGGTGGAAGATTTCCTAGTGAGGACTGGACTTTGACTCTGAATGATCCTTTCGGGTGGAAGATTGCCGAGTGAGATTTCATGCTGTATTTTGTTTGTTCATCTTATGTACTTTGATATTTGAATAGTTGACTTAAATTCGAGATTTCGATCCGCCAAGGGGTTGAACTCGATTTCAGGTTTAACTTGAACGGATTCAAGTCTTCGAAAGGTGTCTGCCGAGGGATTAGATCCGCGCTCGGGCTTAACTTGAATGGATTCAAGCCATCAAATCGTATGCCGAGGGATCGATTCCACGCTCGGGCGTTACTTGAATGAATTCAAGCCTTCAAATCATATGTCGAGGGATCGATTCCGCGCTCGGGCTTTACTTGAATGAATTTAAGCCTTCAAATCGTATGCCGAGGGATCGATTCTGCACTCGGGCTTTACTTGAACGAATTCAAGCCTTCAAAGTGTGTCGAGGGATCGATTCCGTGCTCGGGCTTTTTGTATGTTGCCGAGGGTTGCTCGAGCTTTTTGTATATTACCAAGGGTTGCTCGGGGTATATTGCCGAGGGTCGCTCGGCCTTTTTGTATGTTGCCGAGGGTTTCTCGGACTTTTTGTATGTTGCCGAGGGTTGCTCAGGCTTTTTGTATGTTGCCGAGGGTTGTTCGGGCTTTTTGTATGTTGTCGAGGGTTGCTCGGGCTTCTTGTATGTTATCGAGGGTAGGGATGGCAAAACGGGCTGGCCCGTCGGGCCCTGGCCCGCCCCACCAAAGCCCGCCAAAAAGCGGGCCGGGCTGGCCCGCCCCGCCAAGTTAAACGGGCCAAAATTCAAGGCCCGCCCCGCCTAAGGCGGGCCCGGCAGGCTAGCGGGCCGGCCCGCCAAAGTTAAAATTGTAATTTTTTTAAAAAAATTTGTCAAATTAAGATTAAAAAATTAGAAAAATAATTTTTTTAAAAAATTAAAGAAAATATTATTAAAAGAAATGTATAAATAATAAGAGATGTTACTTTTTTTTAAATTTTAGGAAATTAAAGTATATATTTTAATAAAATAAAGTATAAATTAGTAATATTTATATATCTTTTCTTTTGGTGGGGGCCCGTTGGGCCGGCCCACCCCGCCAAGGTTTTGGCCCGCCAGGGGCGGGCCTTGGCGGGAGGCGGGCTAAAAATTCGTGTCCACCCCGCCAAATTGGCGGGCTTGGCGGGCCAGTCGAGGGTTGCTCATGCTTTTTGTATGTTGCCGAGGATTGCTCGGGCTCTTTGTATGTTGCCGAGGGTTGCTCGGGCTTTTTGTATTTTGCCGAGGGTTACTCGGGCTTTTCGTTTGTTGTCGAGGGTTGCTCAGGCTTTTTGTATGTTGCCGAGGGTTGCTTGGGCTTTTTGTATGTTGTCGAGGGTTGCTCGGGCTTTTTGTATGTTGTCGAGGGTTGCTCGGGCTTTTTGTATTTTACTGAGGGTTGCTCGGGCTTTAAGTGTACTCTGTTTCTTGATTAAATAGTGTTTTCCGTGCAATCTTGGAAGTCTGGAGCATATGTCTTAGGTGAAAATAGTGTGTCTATTAAGTGGTTTGTAGCTCTGTCTCAATTTATGATAAGAAAGTTGTTATACTGGGCAAGATTTTCAGTGATAATTCTTCAAGCATTCTTCAAGTATTCTTCAAACTTTTAATCTTGATGATGAGTATATGAGCCTAGTAGAAGAGGGACATCGAGGAGTGCATTGGTTCAACATCTGTGATGAGGTGATATTTTTAGGCCTCAAGACTGGCACCAGACGAAGCACACGTTACAGCTTTTGAAAAAGATGTCGATCTTGACATTAATGGGGATGAGATTCAAAGTGCCTGAGGAATTGATAAGGAGCTTGAGCCTGCAAACTTTGAAGATACTATACAGCTATATTTAATAGAAAATAGCTTAATATCATATATAGAGATTTATGTTATGTAAATAAATGAGGGGTGAAAAGTAAGAAGTGATGATAAACTCATGTTTCTCCCTTTTTGTAGCGTGTTCTTGATATCATCTTTGGTTCCTTCATTATCTTCAACAAGAATGTCGGGCTAGCTTTTGGTTTCTGGTAAGAGTGATCGACAATGAATTTTAGCATCGACAATGAGATTTGGTCAACTAATTAGCATTCGACATGACAATTTGTATACTACGACAACAAAAAATCGAACCCGGATGGGCATATTGCAAACACATAACAAAATTGTTTTAAAGGTATATAGAAGAGAGAGTAGCTTAATAAAATTGAAAGGTAATCGTCGTGCCCAATAGCACATGCATGGATATGCTCAGTAAAATTGATGTTGCAAAATATGGACCAACACAGTATAGGTGGTAACCAATGTTTTCAAGCTCATTGAGGACCGCGGGGATATCCCCAACTGTATGGACATAGGTCCTTCCTAAATGGTTGATAGATAGTACCGTTCGGTGAATGGGTCAAGTTAAGATGGATTAGGGAGTTCCCAGTTACTAGACTATGAATCTACAGGCACAACATTCGTTAATTTACACTAGGTTGCTTTGAGAATACTGGGTTGAGTAGCTTCTCCAACTCCATCAAAGTCTCACATTTATGATAGGCTTCATATCTTTTGGCCAAGAACAAATTGCTATTTTTTGGCAGATTGTTTACAAAACTACATGGAAGTGAGGTTGTGTGTTTCATCACCACATCTTTTTAAACCTTGGTAACGGGTCTTTCTCAGGCTATTCTAAACTCTTCTTCTTCTCCCTTCTTTTAAAAATCTTCATATGACCTTTCTTGATGTAATGCATCAAATGATACATAAAATGCCTGGAGCACAACTATTTTTGTCACGTGTTCGATTCACGATTCTACCTCGACCATTGTAACTTCCTCGGCCTCAGAGAAGGAACAGGAGTCACGCTCAGGCCATGGTTTAGAGTAAAGTCCTATAATTTAGAGTTGTATGCAATTTTTCTCTGTTTGAAATTATTTCTTTTCCGGGCGGGAGTGCATGTGCAGTCTGAGTTGCTCATTGCTGGTTAGTTGACAGTGAACCGCAAATGAAAACTCGCCTTATGAAAAAGGAAATAGGTTCCACCAAGCCATAATCACATAGTATTGTGAAATATCAATGATTAACCATTTATCAATGAAAATTGAAACCCAGTGCAGGCATAACAAATATTGATAAATTGATTAGCATGACAAGTAGAAGCTAAAATTTGTATATCATGTTAACAATAATGAAATCTGTCATGTACTATTTGGAAATTGAATTTCATATATAAGAGAAATAAGGTTTCCGAAAAACCATGACAGGGTGCGCATAGCGAATTAGTGTGGTACCATTTTAAAGATATATATATATATATATATATATATATATATATATATAAAAGAGAAAGTAGCTTAGTAACATTGGAGAGCAATTAATGTATATAACAGTGCGAGAATCGAAAATTGAAAATACATGGGTTTGAAAAATTAATCACCTACTCCTGGGTTTTGCTGCTCTCAATTAATTAATTTTCATATGTAAAAAATAGAGATGCCAAGCATTTGATGAGTCAGAGAAAATTAGAAATAAAAAGGTACTTATCTAGAAAAATTAGAAGTCACACAGTGGGCGGAGTAGAGGATGACACGAATGATGTGGGTGTAGATCTCCTTGTGTTTGCGGAACTGATTAGTGTCGTAGCCTTTTAGGATTAGGGTTTTGAGGGTTGAGGTGTAGGATCTGTTTTACCAGACCCCACGGTGGGCGCCAAAATATTCACACATAGAACGTAGACATAAAACCCTAGAGAATACCCCCTAGGGATTAAGTTTATTAATCTCTATAATGTGTCACTTAGGTTACAATGTGAGCCTATATGCCGTATTTATACACTTAGCAAAGGAAAAAGAGGGAAACCAGGCCCAAGTCCAGAAATAGATATAACCGCTTCTGAAGGGATAATGGAGAATCATTATCTGCTACATTAATGGGATGAGGAGGTACCGTAGGACCCCTCTGACCCGGGAGGGAACACTAACTAAACAAGATCATCATTATTAAATAGTAATTAATATTAAACTAATGTATTATTATTAATTAACAACATTTTTAAATATTATTATTTATTCGCACTATATTACGCATCTATACTCACTCCTTCCCGTCTTAGTTCTTCTTTCACTATCATTGCACATCCTAGTTCTTCCTCACAATCTCTCACAATCTCTGTATCTCACTAAAATGTGTTTCTCATTACTCACACTCTCTCGAGGTCCCTACATCTCACACTAATATCTTAATTGAACTCACCTCTCATCCTTTTCTTATACTAAAGGTGGCTCAAGGGATCAACGGAAGCCTCATGTTTTCCACAAAAAGCTCAGCAGGGTATCCTCATAGTTCTTGTCCTAAAAACTTGAGGTGTTACAACCCACATTGAGTGTTTCCATTAATAAAACTAAATATGTGACGAACTATCATTTCTTCCCATCTTAAAAAGAATTAATTTCTACTGAATCCTATCACTTTTCTTCCTAACAAATAAAGAAAAACTTTCTTTTTCATCCTACTTTTTTTTTCTTCATTAATTTCCCTCTTCTCTTTTCCCTCCAAATAGGCATACCATTAGTATCTCTTTGGTTTGATGTAGTTACATACCATATATACATAAATCTCAAAGCAAGTTGAGCGAATGCAACTTTTTCTTTCAATTTCAACAAACATGATTTCAATGTACCAAACAAGTTCAAAATGTTTTTCTATCCATCAGTGTCTGTAGTATGGTTGGACATGATTTTAGAGCAAAGCACAAACTTGAACTAATCAACAAAATATTGATTGATTCGGTTGAGAAATAATACTAAAACCAAACTTAATCAATCTTTTACACTTTGAATTGACCGGCTAATGCAGCTTGCACATGATAAAATTTACATTTTTTACTACAATTTCCTAGCCTAAATAGCAAATATAAAAATCTCCAACAATTCATACTTCATTTACAGTCACTACTAGTAACTATGATAAACTGAATAAGTGGCTTAATATTACAAACTTGCATAACCAATGTCTAAAAAAAATATATGCACCATCAGTTTCTAAATGGAAGTTAAATACATAATCAACATTTCTCAGTCTTGCACAACTAGTTACATAATAAATAATAAATGTTTTTCAATTTTAATACATAAACAATAACTAGTAGAAGGCACACTAGTAATTTTTCGGTTCGCAGTTCTTGCGGATTGCAGTTGATTTGGTTTGATTTCTGATTGTCCCACTTTCATATTGTCTACTCGTGTGAAAAGTCTACTCGTGTGAAAACAAACAAAACCTTAAGGAAAAGAAACAACACAGAAAACCACACTTTCAGATGGTCAAATATCAACAATTTTTTTTCTATAAAATTTATGATAGCAACTAATTTACCAATCCCCAAGAAACATACACACGGAAATAAGTTAATGAGAATCTGAGTTACATCATCCTTGTTTATGCACGGCAGTAAAAGCAGCCAAATTTTCACATAATGGAACTAGCTTTGGCACCTATTTTACTTGAGGGTCAAAAAAAGTGATCACAACAAGAGCTTGATCTACCATGCATCAGCCTAGCCTTCTTCATGTAGGGGCATCAATTAGATTTTTTTTTTACTCTCCTCATCTAATTGACTAGAGATAGGTTAGTTGTAATTTAAATTACAAGAGAATAACAAACACTGTTATCACCACAGCAATTGTGAAAAGCAAAGCCTGCAACAGCAATAAAATTTTATTAAAACAAAATGGAACAAAAAAAAATACTCAAATGACAACATGAATAAGATTTGATAGCAAATGAAACACCAATTTATGCTTCAAGGAGTAATTTCCAAAGTAGCAATTTTGACAACTGAAATGCAAGATATTATAAGTACAATGTATCCTTCTGAAGCACTTCACAACACTTACAGCGATTGCAGAAGCAGCAAGTCCAGCGCGTTCTCTTGGATCCTTATGATAGTAATTTCCAAAATAGAGAATTGTAGCATAATACCACATGAGTGGACAAACAAATCCTAGCAGAAAACTGGAAAGAAAACAAGAGGGAAGGAGAAGATGCAAACATCAGACTATGTAGGCAAACAAAATTGAGAGAGAGTAAATTTGGACAAGAGAACTCACGAGAACCACCCAATTCCACAGCCAAAACATGGAAGTGGCTTATCAAATTTTCCCAATAGCGGGTTATCTGAATCCTTGCCGGGAGCACACTCGCCTTTTCTTTGGCTAGTTGTACCCATCTAGTGCCCAACGTATATTAACCTTGACTTCAGTTTACCTTTTCGCACACATGAAAGATGAATAATTGCATATTTGCATGTTTTTCTTTACAAAAATGCCTCAGCAACAAAGCATGGATTTTTTCATAAACCTTATAACTTGTGAAAAATAAATGGAAATCAAAACAGAAATGAGCAAGAAATAGAAGGAAGAATAAGGTAATGAAGAGTTCATGATCATTAGTAGGGAAAAAAATAGAGATTATTGCTGTTAAGCAAGAATAGCATTAAAAGATAATGAAGAGTTTCAACATCTCATTTCATGAAATATTGCCAACTACAATGAGAACTTCCAATTCTATTCATATTAATAGCTTAGTCATAAACATTTTAACTATGCAGTGATAAAAGAGGAAAAGGCTTTTTTATCTCCCTTAATTCTTATGTAAGCATATCTAGTGTTTGCCCATGTATCCCCAATCATAACAAAGTAATAAAGCCACTCAGAAATTTGAGAACTTAAGAATTGTGACAATTGTCTATCCATTTGAAAACACCAGTCCTATTTTATCCATTCAATGTCTACAGAGTTTGACACAGATTAGTTAAAGTCAAAGGACCCTTGCTAGCTCAATGATTAACTCAGAATGCCAAGGAACATTTGCATACTCTATTTCACTACCTATAAGGCTGTAAGGAGACAAGTGTCTTGATGATCCAGGGAGCCATGACAACAGTGTTTGAGGCGTTAAAAAATGCCACACTTACACCTTAGTTTCTGAGGCTATGTATTATATGTCAACATAAGCCTCGGTTAAAAGAATGGTGATACTTGACAGTGATTGTGAGATAATCATTATTGTTATTATGATTTTCTGAAGACAAGGCTAGCACCATGTCTGTGCCTCTTGTATGGCATTCGCATACACAATCATCAATACGCTCAACATAACACAACATCAACTTAGCAAATTCTACCTAAAATATAAGAAAATTTAGCAGAGTTTAACTTACACAAGAAAACAAAACAGTTAAAATCAATTCAGAGTCTCTTCGTAGCAACATATTAGAGTTAGGTAGAGAAAATAAAGGAGAGAATTTGAAATGTAGTTTTTATTCTGAATGAGAAAATCAGTTTTGAGAACTGTTACAATAGAAGTACATACTAATAATCACTAGTGAGTTAATTATAGTTTCATAACAGAAGCTGTTACTAGGCTAACCATGTAATGTAACTAACTCTTCATACAACCTGATGTACTCTAACACAACACCACAAATTCAATCAAACCAGACAAATTTCCAGCCAAACAAAATGGCATGAAATCCCAGATTTCACTAAAAAGTACCCTGGGACACAATAACCTACTTATAAAGAAATGTGAAATCCAAAAACTGAATTTCACATAACTAGTTTGGGATTGTTTCGAACCAATTTTGTCGTTCCTAAATTCCAATCAGCTTCACATCTGTATAGTAAACTATCCAGATTGAAGATAGATGCTTGATAGGGGTAACCATATCAAGATATTAGAGATGTGCTAAAACCACTTCTTGTAACCAATGAAAACATCTATTTCAGTATCAGAAAACATCTAATTCACCTATAGTGAAAATATTGCACACATCAAAAAGAAAGTGAATTATGTACCTTGCTTTAATTGACACAGTCAGAAAACATTCAATTCCCCATAACTCGTTATATTTCAAGCAATTCCCCAACGTATAATACTGAAATTCTACACTCCAAAAAAGAAGAGAGGATTTGCAGTTGCACAAATACCAAAACCACAACGCACACAACCATGCCTAAACTGGGAATCAATATGAGGATAAAGAGAACCACGCTTAAATAGGAACTACCTTACAAGTTAAGTTATTTACTCGTATGAATCATATATGTGAAAATAAATAGAAAAATTAAAAAAAAAATCAAAGTACGCCTTCAATACAACATCAATATCAAAACTTTCTTAACAAAATCATCAAAATTTTTAAAAATAACGGAAACCCACTTTACACCAACGAAATTCCTTCAAACCTATGTTGTTATTTTACATCCCCCCACCCACAATTATAAGTTAAGAAAACAAAAATTAGTATAAGGAATTACCTATGAATTTAAAGGAAAAGGAAGTGAGAAAGAGAAGCGGTTGATAAGAAGAAAAAGGGAAGCTTGTCGGAAAAGGTAACACTTATCTTCTTCTTCTTCTAATTTGTTGGGAACGATGAGTAACAGTAGAAGTAACAGTGAAAACAACAAAGGGCAAACTCTTACTCTTGTCTCTCGTTTTCTTCAATTCAATCACTGTTTTGTTAGCTTGCGTATTGGACTAGATGCAACGTCGTCTGCTTTGTTTTTTTCTTTTACACTTTTTTGGCTAAATTCAACACATGACCCAAAAACCTTTATCATTAAATCAATTGTATGATATAATTTTCGACCAAAAAAAAATTGTATGCTATAATTATATGTATATATCATAACATTCATTTATAAATATTTAATATTATTAATATATAATAATATATATTGTAACCTTCCAATTCTTTTTAATTAAATACTATGGCGTTAAATAAATTAATTAAACTAATTGAGTGAAAATTTAAATTAAATTGTGGGTCGTTAGTAAATTAAGAAATCCAATTTAATTAATTTGGTGGATTAAAATTTTGAATTGAGTTAACTAAATGAGATGGTAAAAAGGAAAAGTTACTAACGGGTAAATGGTAAAATAATTTCACGATTGAAATAATTTATTCCTATCAACGCAACGTAACGAGTATTTCATTCAAATCAGTTTTTGAGAATCATTTTCCAATAACTCAAGAGAACAAAATCAAGAATCTATTGATCAGATAGAATCAAGAATTAAGAACAAAATAAAATACCAAGGCTCAATAGAAATGAAGATGCTATATATATATATATATATCACCCAAGGTACATCGGGTTCGATTCGACTACATTCAATCCCAACAGATGTTTAGCTACCCATGGTAGACATTACAAGCACATACAAATGAGGAAAGGAAGAAGAAAGTTGTTTCCACAGTCTTTGGCTTCATTCCTTGTAAGATGGGAGCTCTTTCTCTCTCTAAAAAGTGATCATCCTCCAAGAATCTATGTTTTTCGCCTTTTATATTAGGACATCTCACTTAAGCGAGACAAGCTCTTGCTCAAGTGAGCCTTTTACTTCATGCTGAAGGAATCTCTTTGCCTCTGTTTTTGTCTTTGTGGTCTCGCTCAAGCGAGACTACTATTATTGGACCCTTCCTCTTTGGAACATTTTTGCTTAAGCGAGAATAATCTCGCTCAAGTGAGGGGGGTCTTGAGAATGAGCTTTTTCCCTTGTTTCACTCTCGCTCAAGCGAGCAAAGGTCTCACTCAAGTGAGAATCTTCCAAACATGATTCCTCTTGATTTCTTCAACCTCTTAATGTCTTTCTTTATTTCATCCTTAATCACCTATAATTTACATAAAAAATAGGGATTAATTGCTTTCAATTTAATAAGACCAAGAAATGTTCATTCAGATACAAATTGTACCTAACTACAACATGATTAATATCCAAATAAACATAAACATGTTAAAATTGTCCATATTTAATATCAAATTTTCATCACAATGGACATTTATCATGCCCTTAGGATCAAATAAAAGGGAATCCACCTCCTTCTTCTTCTCACGCGTGAAACATTCGAAGTTTCTTCCTCTTGCATGGCCATACATTGCATGGCTTAGTAGAGACTGAAATTGTTGCTGAAATTCAAAATTAAGGGTAGCATTGTGATCGTGGAGGTAAGGTGAGTCATATGGTGGTTTCAATTTTCATATTCCATGTGTCCTTCTTTAGACCAAAAATGGTGTTGAGTATGAGGGTTCCAGTTTTCCATGAATTTTTGGCATGTAGGGCTTGGAAATGAAGTTTTACACAATGGGTGTTGGCAAAAGGATAACGATTCTTTGTTCAGTACCCGTAGGTAGCGGATCAAGTTTCAGGAAGCCATTGAACGAAGGGGGACTTGGAACCAGAGCTGAAAATGGTCAAGGTAAGTTTTGGAAGTTTGAAAAATAAGTTTTGGACTTGTTTAGCAAGATAGGTGTTAGTTTTGGGGCAAGCCTAGACTCAGGTATATAGACCCAAACTTTTAGGCAGACTCGGACTTATGTATATGGTATCCTAAAAGGAACATTAATTGTATTCGTGGTCTTGTTGAATTATAGTTATTGGGCATAATCGGCACCAAGAGCAACTAGCTGAAGCTTGGAATCAAAGTAAAGGGGTGTCTAGGGTCATAATTAATTAAAATTTGGGTATCGACTCCAATTGGAGTTCGAAAAAGGAAATAATATGACTGGTGAATATGGGAATGAGTTTCCAATTGATGAAATGATGAGAATGATGATTTTAAAAGTCTATGACTTGCGATACTTATTATATGGTGTGTATAAGTTTTAGTCTGTATGATGGTTTATAATTATTGTGTGATTATGTCTTAGTGGCTGTGTGAAAATTGATTGAGAACATATGTTAATATATGGGTCGGGTCTGTGTGACCGTCATTTTTGTTTAAAATTGATGCTTTAATGGTTGTTTAATAATATGAGAGTATATGATTAGGTCAGATCTGTGTAGCCATCCCATTTATTTAAAATGAGGCATTGTGTTGACTATCAAAAAGAAAGAGAGTTTAAAATGAATTTATGTGATTGTGTGGTTAGGACAGCTGAACGGTATATTTTAACCTTTGTTTTTGGCTCACGTGGTCAAGTAGGATCCAACTGAGCTACCTAATGGTCAAGTAGGACCCAATGGTTAAGGTAGAGAGCCAAGTAGGGCTCGGTGGACCAAATCAGGTCCACGGAGTGTTAAGTAGGACCCTCGGTTGGAGGTCGGTCCTTTTAATATCCGGATACTAGTGAGTCTAATATATTTGAATAAGAGTCAGTCGTGCTTTGCATGATTTGAATTTAATGATGTATGATGAAGGTGGTGATTATTAATTTAATAATATATTTGGAATTAAATGGAACTGTGTTGGTGTTGATGGTTTGGAAAACAGACTTAGAAGGGGGGTTGAATAAGTCTGTTCACTTTTTCAAACCAAAAAGTGATATTTAAAAGTTATTACGTTACACACAGCAGACCAGACTTTCGAGAGGTAGAGAACGTGATACTTTGATTGAGCAAGTGTATTTTTGCCAGACTTTTACTATCGAATTTAACAATAATAATGCACCAGACTTTTGACAGTAAAGAGTAAGAGAGGAAGAGACAATGCGCAAGAGATTTATATTAGTTCACCTCCAACTCGGAGACTACATCTAGTACCTTCAAATCTAACGGATTTCCACTATGTAGAAACTTTTACATAAATAGCCCAGACTGAGCTTATGAGTATTATTCACTCCAGCTACTCCTGGCTTAAGCACACCCAGCGCTTCAGAGTATTCTTGAATCCAGCCACTCCTAGCTTAAGCACACCCCGTGCTTCGGAGTATTCTTGAATCCGGCCACTCCTGGCTTAAGCACACCCGGTGCTTCCTAGTATTCTTTCACTTCTGGGACAGTCCCAAGTATTCTTTCATGAGCTACTCCTAGCTCGAACCCAAATATTCTTTCCAAAGCCTCTTCAAGCCAAAGTGTTTCCCAATAGCTTACTCGGACTGGTGTTTTCTAAAGATTGAAAATATTGATACATAAACATTTGGGCATGTGTGTGTTCTTCAGACTTTGTGAGACCTGCCTATCTTTCTCTATTGATTTAGTCTTACAAGCTCTCTCTTTTTCTTTTCTTCTTCTATATTTTTCTTTATGTCTCTCTATTCTTCTTTTGTGATCTCTTTTCTTTTCTTGAGAGACATCTATGTCTATTACACACACATATATCCTTATGTAACTCTCTCATTCTTACATTGTATCTACTCTCTCTATATTTTTCCAGGAGGTTGTGCAGCATATAAATACTTCTTTCATGGAGATAGATTTGTTGGATGACCGTTTGAAATTTTTTCTATCTCATGAGAAAGTAATTTTTCTTCTGATTTGTCAAAGAGACGTTGTGCATATTTTGTATGGAATGGAGAGTTTTCGTGATGAAGACAAACAAGTATTGTACACTTTTCACCAAATGAGATATTCCTTGATTAAAGGAATTCTGACATCTTAGAAAGTTAGTGAAAGATGGATGCTTTGAGATCAGCTCGAGATTTATCTTGCTTGGGTACCTCTCTTGTTGTGATAAATTTTTATTGAGACGGAAAGGTATTTTGTTGAGTCATCATATATAGGTCCAAACTTAATCCGTTCAAAGGTAACATTTGAAGCTAGATTGAGGTCTGGTGAATCGTGAAGTGTTAATGATGAGACTCAAATCTTTAAAAGATATTCCAATTCTTCTTATATGATTCCGAAGAGGATCTGGAGCAGCTTTTATCTTGACAGATTGTGAGGGTAGAGTCTGATTAAAGTAGGTCACAAAAAAAAATATTAACCTAACTAAAAACTTTCAAACTTCTATTTTCTTGATTTTCTCCCCCTTTTGATATCAACAAATCAAGACTGTAAAAAGGGATACAAAATAAACAAAAGAAATTATTTCTGCTCAGAGCTCTTTGAACAAGAGCCAGCCTCTCCCATCATCTAGAGAATGTGATTCCATAGCCTTCTAGCGTTATCTTCAGTGTTGTTGGTGGAGGATAGCAATTTGGCAACTTCATCATCAGGAAGTCTTCTTAGTCTGGGCTCATCCCATGACAGAGCAGGAGGAATAGCAGATTTTGGTTCCTTTCTTTTTCTGGTATAACACCCCTGATTTTCTGTACTCGAATCCCGATGTGATCGTCATAATTAATAAAAATACGAGTAAATTTTTCGCGTTTGAAAACATTTCCAAGACACCACCATGATCACACCAAGACCCAAATCACAGGAAACCAAAGAGTGAGATTATATAACCTAAAGCTGGATCGATAGATAATTTGCCCATAACGGTATACAAAAATAATAGAGTTTATAGCGGAAGAATATGTATACCGGGCACACGCCTAGTCCCATATATGACGATATGAGAAAAGGCTCGGCAAAGCACGCAATGGCACATCATAGCCTAATAGACATCATCATTTTACATAATTATATAAGCATGCAATGCCTAAGATATAACTATATATATACATAAATACATTTATATACATTTGGGAATCTTCTCCCGACTATCTCAATCATCGATGAACATCATTCAATTTCAATCCCTCTAATACACATCAAATCATCTCTTACATTCTATATATATATATATATCATTTATCAATTCAATGGAGTAACTTATACATACTCAAAATTTCTAAATCATCTATACAATCATATACAATTTATTCATTACACAAGAATCCATAAATGATGCCGGCCGAGGCACTTCCATTACCACTATTTACCTTCACCCAAACTTTAATTGAAATCCGAACTCATCCCATGGTAACCTGCATCACAATGCTAAAAAAAAGAGACCACATGGGAGAAGAAGTTATACATTCAAAATGACGAATAATATATATATATTGTGATCATGTGTATATGCATACAACGTCATGTGTGCTCTGCTATCAAAATATTAAATTATCATTCATTCATTACCTCATTATCACAATAGGCATACAAGCCTCATGAATCGCAATTCATATCATAAATAAGCACAAGCACATACATAATCTTATACACAATCACCAGCCACTTATCAACAAGGGCATTCATATTCATTTTAATCATTAATCGTAAACAGTCACGCCCTTCATCACATTGGGCCGTAAATACAGATCGTCATATTCATATCATTTTGTTTATTCATATATTCTCTTACTTTTATGTGGTCTTCCATTATATTAACTTCTCATCTCATCAACACCAATACCATCATCTCAATCATCATCAATCATCATCATATTCTGGCATATCTCCATGCTATATGCAAATGCTCTTATGGCTAATGCATATGCACAATGGAATAATCAACAACAAATATGGATCCGACTGTGGGAATAAACACCAAGTTGTGGGTCAAGCATAGGTGTGCTACTATGCCCCTACTGCAGTAGTAAAATGTGTACACATATCTCAAAGCATGCATGCAACTCGACAACATCTTTTACTGGTACCAAACCGCTATCGCCCATCTGTAGCACTAGTCACCCTGTGACTTGCGGATCAACAACATGGCCTCACTTGCCAAAAGTGCTACGGGCCTCTCCCGAACACACATCGAGAGAGCCGTGCCCCGTCGGACACCGAGGTAACTCGCTCACTATAGAGCCGCCCGCCCACTGGGCCTGCCACATAGGGTGCCTCATCACCAAACTATGGACAGCTTCATGACTCACGCACCGAGTCACAGGGGAAATCAACAATACGCTCGTGCACTGAGCCGCCCTCCCATTGGGCCTGCCTAGTGGAACCCCCTAATATTCCACATAGACAGCTATGATATGCCATGGATGCAATGCAATGCAAATCAAATGCAAGCTCACCCTGTGCATCCTAAATGCCACTCATCAATCTCCATCATCATAATCACCAACACCACCATATACACCATAGTGGACTTTATCTTTATTGGCTTTAATCATTATTTTCAAGTCTTAATGTGGCATTTCCATCTCAACATTTTTCATATATATATTCCACATCATATACGCAAGTCAACACTTGCAATCAACCATAACGGCATTACAATAATCACATAATTACATACAAGCCCCTCAAGGCATGTCATTCATATAATTGGCACTCAATGGCCACAAACATCACTCATAGTAGTCCACACATGGTTATCAGAGGCATAGCAACAAACATAATATTAATCCACACATGTGGCAACAAAGTATTACAAATTACATATATATATCAACAATCATATTTGCCTCACACACATGCAAGTCAATTACTTGCACCCATCATAAAAGTATCATAATAATTCTCAATAATTATCAATTTGCCATTTCAATTAATTCAATACATATACATGGCAACGCAAGCATGAGTATAGAACACATACAACAATCACCATCAAACTACTCATGCAATTTGAATATATAACTCCTCTCCTACCTCAAGGGAAGAGTCGAACGGTTCCAATGCTCCGAATGCTCCTTCACATCATCCGGAATACGATCTACATACCATATGCAAGTATATTCACATGATTAATAACCATCATAATTCCAAGCACTTGTTAGCTTATTATAAAGCTCAACCTCAAGTCCTAGACTTGGTAAACATCAACTTATGCAATTGTGTTAGGCTTCGGGAATTCGTTTCCCAAAGCCAAGATCCTCTAGATCTTAAAGGCTAACTACATCCCACATCATTTACTTCTCATCAAGATTCATAATATATCAATAGAGGGGAAGCATACATGTTTTCGTAACATGGCATAGACATATACATAGCTTGCCATGGCCTTAAGTCATTCCCCAATCACCTCTAAGACAAACCACACATATACCCTTAGTAAATCCTCTTGTTTTTTCCATACTAAAAGGGATTTTGGGCAACAATGAGCCCATGATAATTTCAACATTAAGACATGAGGAAAGCTTACTTTTAGTCTTAAAAATAGTGGGACATGTCACAAATATCACCTATTAGTCCCAATTTGATAACCATAAAAAGTTGGGTTCAAAACCCTCTTAAACTTGTATTTTTCAACGCGTTGGGTTTGGTATTTTTCATCTAATGAGAGTTAAAAAACTCCAATTAAAGTGAGACCAATTCTCAAACCTCCGTAACATAATTATCTACAACTTTCGTGAAGAACTCGGAGGCCAAAAATGTCATTAAGATCCCCATACGGCCCAAAAACAGCAAAGAATGCTTATCGGGGAATTCTGTCGTATCTAATCGATTAGGCCAAGCACCTAATCGATTATACATGACTCAGAATGCTTATAATCGATTACAAATACATTTGTAATCGATTACACATGTCCTAGAATGACTCTAATCGATTAGGAACCCATTTGTAATCGATTACGCATGCCAGAATGCAGAAATTATGCAGAAAATGCATAATTTTGGGACTTCTAACCCCCATAACTTTCTCATATCAACTCCAAATGCTACCAAATTTTAACCACAATAAATACATATCATTTGTGACGTGTGGCCACCAGCCTCACTCAAAAATTCCTTAAAATGAGGGACTTATGCACATAAATACGTTTTATCCATTTAGAGGCACTTTTATGCAACTCAAGGGCCTATTCTCAATGGAATTGGCCCATTCCAATTCCTACAAGTCATAAACTACATATATGGGCTATTGGGACTAACCCAAGCCATCAAAATCACCTAAAACTCAATTTGACTCTATGAGTTCCTCCATCATGCATAAACCCCAAACTTATCACCAATACTATCACAATGGCTATCACATTCAATGCCAATCATCCACATAAATTCTCAATTCACAAAACATATACTTCATCCCCTCATATAAAATCATTCTTAAGACATCAATAATCATCAAAATCACCTATTTAGCTAAGACCCCCAATTTATCATACTTAGGGTTTTCATCAAAACTCAATAACCATTTCTAATAACCACCAATCTCCATCATTAACAACACCCACACACATATTATCATGGGTTTTCACTAAAAATCCTTTTTCATGGCATTATTACTAATTTCCCCCAAATCCTAGGGTTAGGGTTTCATTAAAATCAAGCAATCACCACTAACAACCATCATCTTTCATTTCTAAACACCATATTTTCGTGTACCCCTTCATACCCATCCAGAAACACATATAAATCACACCCCACCTTAGGGTTTAACACAAAAATGGCTTCTAATTCATAACCCATACATATTTTACACTCTCCTAACAAATAAACTCATAACCAATGGTATAAGCTCAACAAAAATGGTGAGGAACTTACCCCAAGCCATGAAACAAGTGACCTTCCAAAAGAGGAAGGATGGGTGACGAAAATGAGAGGGAGAGAAGAGGAGATGAGCCAAGCTTTGCCTCTATGTCCATTACAAGCTTCATAAACCCAAGGAATCCTCTTGATTTTGGGTGAAAATGGCCATGGAAAAGGGGCACGGTTTGGGCAAGAAGAGAGGGGAAAGAAGATGAAGGAAGTGAAGAAGGGAGAGGGAGAAAGAAGCTGACGGGAAGTGAAGAGAAGTGGAGGAGATTTTGTTTTTAACTTAACCCTTCATAAATGCTTCTCCGCTTTATAACCAACAGGTTCTCTGTTCAGGCTCAATACAAAATCCAAAAATTATTCCGAATATAGATTCGGACTCTCCGTAATATTCTTTACTGCCCTGACCAATGGCATCTCAATCGGAGATACTTGGTCCGATACCCATATCTCAGTCGGGTCAGTTTTCAGCTTATCTGGTCTGCATAAATCACCCATAGTCCCAAAAATCTTAATTCAATTATTTCTAATATATTGGGACATTAAATAATACACAAATAATTTTCTAAACACTCAAGACCCATCAAATATTTATTTCCACTTAGTGGGTCCCACATTATCTGTTAAATCACCCAATTCCGGTAAATTTTAATTTACCGATAATTCATCTCTAATGTCTAATAAATTCTCCCATAATTATTCATCCATAAATAATTAATTATCCTCTTCCAATAAATTTATTTCCTTTAAAAATCTGGGATGTTACATCTGGAGTAGTAAGGTTTGGGAGAAGGGGCAAGCTTATCAAGAGAAATCAACATTTTGGTGGAAGGTAGAATGAGGGCAGACTTTTCTTTGCCATCTTGAATGTCTTTTAAAGATCTTCCTTGCTAAAGATCCCTTAGGATGGCTCTCTGTTCTTTCTTTAGTTTGTAGAAGATGGCAACATCCGAAACAGTACCGAGTTTCTCATTGCAAATGACATCCAAGGTAGGTAGGGGAGGAATAAATGAGGATGAGGGTGCAATAGAATTTCTCTTACAAAGAATAGGTGTGCAAGAAAATGGAGATGAACAAGACTAACGACAAAAAATTTGTGTGTTAGAGGTAGGAGGAGGGTCAGAGGTTTTAAGTTAATCAATGTTGATGAAAAAAGAGTCTGGAGAAGGGGAATTCTGATGAGCTTTCTTTAAATGAGAGTTTGGAGGGGAGGGAGATCGAAATATTTTTGAGTTTGAAGGTGAGAGTTCAGAGTAAATGGATGCGAGAATGTCCTCTGGTTTAGGGGATGATGGTAGAGAAAAGATGGAGTCTGATAAGGTGGGAAAGAGGGCAGCGAAGGTTTCCAGAAAAACTGAAGACGTGTTTTTATAGTCAAAATCTATAATGAAAAGATTGCCAGCTGAGGATCCTTCCTGGTTTGGCGATTGAGAAGCCATTTATATGAAAAGAATTTGAATAATAAAGAAATAGAAAGATAACTTAAGAAGATAGAAGGAGAAATTTGGTAGGTTAACTCAGATTGTTAAAACCTTTTTATAAGATGGTGAAATGGTGGAACGATGAGAGTTTTTGAAATAAACAAACATCATTAAAACATCTAACCAGTGAGAGATATGTTGTTTTGAAAGATTGCAATTTTCAAGAAAAATACAAACATCATTCCTTAATGATAAAGAGCGGTTATCAAGAAATTTTAATAAATGCTAAAGTAATCATATGATAAATAAATTTAAGGAGTCATCGAAGAGTCACGTATAGTTACCCAACCATTAAGTGGAGATTCTGCTATGTTTCAAATAAGCTTTCTCATAAGAATGATGTATCTATTTGAGTTTTTCTTTAATCTTTATGCTTGAGTCCTATCCTGAGAGCTTGATTTTGCACTTCCTTTCTTGTGAAGTCTTGTGAGCACTTGATCAATTTCAGACTTAAATTCTTCAATTATTAGGAAGCTTCTTCTTCTTTCTTCTTCCTTCTTCATTGGAGTGAATTTCTTCGTGGATCTTTCTTCCTCTACACTCATTAGAGTGTTCAACCCCAAGAGGCCACGCTCTGATACCAATTGATGGTTCGGAGAGCAGACTTAGAAGGGGGGTTGAATAAGTCTGTTCACTTTTTCAAACGAAAAAATGATATTTAAAAGTTATTATGTTACGCACAGCAGACCAGACTTTCGAGAGGCAGAGAGCATGATACTTTGATTAAGTGAGCGTATTTTTGCCAAACTTTTACTATCAAATTTAACAATAATAATGCATCAGACTTTTAATAGTAAAGACTAAGAGAGAAAGAGACAATGCACAAGATATTTATATTAGTTCACCTCCAACTCGGAGACTACATCCAGTACCTTCAAATCTGAAGGATTTCCACTATGTAAAAACTTTTACATAAATAACCCAGACCGAGCTTACGAGTATTATTGACTTCAGCCACTCCTGGCTTAAGTACACCCAGTGCTTAGGAGTATTCTTGAATCCAGTAACTCCTAGCTTTAGCACACCTCGTGCTTCGGAGTATTCTTTAATCCAGCCACTCCTGGCTTAAGCACACCCCGTGCTTCCTAGTATTCTTTTACATGCACCCACTCCTAGGGCAGACTCAAGTATTCTTTCATGAGCCACTCCTGGCTTGAACCCAAGTATTCTTTCCAAAGCCTCTTCAGGCCAAAGTGTTTCCTGTAACACCCCTATTTTTATTTTTATATTGAAATTTTGAGGGAATTAAATTATGGTTCTTTAGAACTTTTTAATCTACGTATTATTTATGATTTTTTGGAATTTTTTTGGAATTTTGGATTTTTTTAATAAAATAATATTTTTTTAAATAATTTTAAATTCATATAAGTGACTTAAATTAAAAATATTTATAAGAAAGTGAATTTAAATTATAAGAAAATTTTCTAAAATTCGTTTCAAGTAGACTTATCTAAAAATTATCGGTTTGAGAAAAATCTTAATTTTTTTCAATCGTTAAAAAATTGGAAACGTATCAATAATTTTTTTATTAACAGAAAATTTTAGATTTTTAAAATTTCAGCTTTATATTACTTATTATAAAATTAGTGAGGAGTGATATAATATCGCTAAATTTCAAAAAGGACTCATTTTGAATATTTAAAATATACCGAGTGAAGGGTTACTATTTAACTTAATAATTTTGCCGACAGTTACTATGCAAAATACTGTGCATGTATGAAATTTTCAAAAGATGCACAGTAACCAGGAATAAAAAATTCAAAAATGCACAGTACTTTTATATTAAAATAATAGAATGCATAGTAAATTTTTTTCCTATAAATACCGAAGGATTTCTTCTTTAGAATTCACAATTTCAGATTAAGTTTTCTTAATATAGTAATGCTAGTGAGATAGTGGTGGAAGTGAGAGAGAGAAGTAAATTTTTTTGGGAGAAGGTTCTGCTAAAATCCTAAGGTAAGAATACTTCTCTTTTATATTTTTTAGGTTATTTTCATATCGTTTTTAGAAATCTGTTATTATACTAGAAATAATATTATTTTAAGTTACTATTCTGCATAGTAAAATACTATTTCAATAGTAAATTACTATTTCAATAGTAAATTACTATTCAAATAGTACATTACTATTTACTATTACTATTTACCTTTACTATTTACGTTTTTACTATTTACTGTTACTATTCACGTTTTTACTATTTACTGTTACTATTCACGTTTTTACTATTTACCGTTACTATTCACATTTTTACTATTTACCGTTACTATTCATGTTTTTACTATTTACCATTACTATTCATGATTTACTATTTACTGTTACTATCCACGATTTACTATTTACTGTTACTATTCATGTTTTACTATTCACTATTCACTATTCAAAATTTACCATTTCTGTTTTAAGTAGTAATCTTAATCCTCATCTTATGCCTATACTGAAATAAGATTGGTATTAATATTTCTAGAAATCGGAGGCGCAAAGCAAACTCTCTTTTGGTAACAACTCAAGGTAAGGGGGAGTGAGATAAAAGTATAATATGAAAAGACATAAGAATAATGGGAGGAGTCCCCTACTCCTTTTAAATTTAATAATATTAATATTTTAAAATATTAACTTTTTAACTTAAAATTTTTAATAAATTTTAAATTAAATATCCGGTTTAACTAACTCTTACATACCTATGCAAGGACTTGGACCATTATGACCTATATGGAGTGGATTATACCTATGCAAGGACTTGGACTATTATGACCCATATGGACTGAACAATACCTATGCAAAGACTGGATTATATGGACTTACATATACCTATGCTAGGAATGGACAAAAGGAACTAAAAAAAATCAACTATATTAATAATCATTAAATTTTGCATTATGATACGTATTTAATGATATTTAATTGATTTGATTATGATTGATTTATGATTGATGATGTTTAACTACGATTGATAATATTTGATTGATGATATTGTAATGTGGAGTTTGAGCATATAGCGAGCATGATGGAAAGCTAAAATTTAGTAAGAATTTCCTACCTTACTCTTTAAATTTTTATTATCTTTTATTTCTTCTTAGAAATTATTTTTTATATTTAGAATAAAAAAAAATTAGTATTTATTTTAGAAAGTAGACATTTTATAAAAATTAATTTATAACAAATTGAGATAATTAAATTTTGAATTAAAGAAAAAATTTTGTAATTTTAAGTATTTATGGTTAATGATTTAAAGATTATTCTCTTTTAATGAAATAAAATTTTTAAAAGAAAATTATTTAATTTTTCCAACTTAATAACTAAAGATATTTGAAAATAATTGAGAATTTGATCTTGTTAAGATTTAATATGAAAAAGTTTTGAGATATTTAAGGCTTAGAAACTCAATTTCAGTGAGAATTAAAAACTGTACCAAATTTATTTCTGTGGGACAGAAATTCAGAGAATTGAGAAAATATACAGTTTATAGAAATGATGTTGTAAATCTTTTAAGGTATTTAATAATTGAGTTTCTAAAAGCCTTAACCAACTAAATACGCGAGTAGTTCATGCATCATGAATCATTAAAGTGAAATAAAATGATATTGTCTGGGGACGGATTATAGAAACTGAGGATACATTAGAGGAGGCTTAATTACGAGCCTTGGGATGAGAGGGTGTGAAAGGGTGCTTCAGGGGACCTGGGTAGCTCCCTAGTGTCGGGTACTTTCACAATAAAAACTTTCTCAATCTGACTAGTCTCTAAGTGTTTCCATGCCAGTTGAGCTGTTCATATTATTATTATCCGGACTTATGGAACAGTGTAAACTCCTGGTTGGCCCAGTACAAATTAAAATTTAAGGCCCATATATATAGGTAAGTTATGATGAAGATATTGCATAACATTCATGCATTCATAATTGATTGTGTATGTGATTGTGATTGATATTATTATGTATTGGTTTGTGAAAATCCTTTGTTGCTTATGTCTTAATCGAGAATATTATATTTTGTTTCTTACTCCTTTCTCCGTGTTTTTGTTTCACATGTTTTAAATTGATGGTTCAGAGGGAAGGATCGAAGAATATCGGCAGTAAATATAGCACGTTCTAGAAAGGGAGCTCGGTATGAATACCGTGGTCCAATGAATAAATAATGTTATTAAGTAACTGCTTCTGGGCCATGGAGTTTCCTCTCTTTCTTATAATCTTTAATATTTATTTTCGTTGGATGAATGTAAAATTACCTTATAAAGTTTTAATAATATTTATGAGGTATTTCAGAAATAATGTATATAATTTATTCCGATAGTTTCTTTTTAACAATCATATATTTAGTAAAAAAAAATTATGAATTTTTCTAGAATTTATTAAGGTGTAACAGAGGGTGTTACATTTCCCAATAACTTACTCAGATTGGTGTTTTCTAAAGACTAAAAATATTGATACATAAACATTTGGGCATATGTGTGTTCTTCAGGCTTTATGAGACCTACCCATCTTTCTCTGTTGATTTAGTTTCACAAGCTCTCTCTTTTTCTTTTTTTCTTCTATGTTTTTCTTTATGTCTCTTTATTCTTCTTTTGTGATCTCTTTTCTTTCCTTGAGATACATCTATGTCTATTACACACACATATATCCTTGTAACTCTCTCATTCTTACATTGTTTCTATTCTCTCTACATTTTTCCTGGAGGTTATTCAACATATAAATACTTGTTTCATGGAGATAGATCCGTTGGATGACTGTTTGAAATTTATTCTATCTCATGGGAAAGTAATTTTTCTTCTAATTTGTCAAAGAGACGTTCTGCATATTTTGTATGGAATTGAGAGCTTTCATGATGAAGACAAACAAGGATTGTACACTTTTCACCAAATGAGATATTCCTTGATTAAAGGAATTCTGACATCTTAGAAAGTTGGTGAAAGATGGATCCTCTGAGATCAGCTCGAGATTTATCTTGCTTGGGTACTTTTCTTATTGTGATAAATTTTTGTTGAGACTGAAAGGTATTTTGTTGAGTCATCATATATAGGTCTAAACTTAATCCGTTCAAAGGTAACATTTGAAGCTAGATTAAGGTCTGGTGAATCGTGAAGTGTTAATGATGAGACTCAAATCTTCAAAAGATATTTCAGTTCTTCTTATGTAATTCTGAAGAGGGTCTGGAGCAGCTTTTATCTCGACAGATTGTGAGGGTAGAGTCTGATTAAACTAGGTCACTTAAAGAAGATGACTCTTCCATGTTCTTGATGCTTGCTATATGTCTTGACTAGTCTGAGTCTGTTATAGGTTCATTATGAACACTTTTTCTTTTAAGAGGCGTTCTATACACGCAACATAGATATGAGAGCTTTGAAGAGTGTGCAGTCGTAGGTGGAGTAGACATAGCTCTAGTTTCACTAAGAAGGAAAGCTTAGATTTAGAGAATCTCTAAATGCGTAAGATAGAGGTGAAACTTAGTTGCTTTTCAGACTAGATTAAAAACCTATATGTTTAGTTGATCTTCCTTCCAAGAGTCTTTTCTTTATGCTTCGATGGAGATGACTTGTGACCATTGATGCTTCATGTATCAGACCACTTCTAAAGGTTTGAAGGGAGATAACAGAATCTGATGCTTTCATGTTTTCTGAAGCTTTCGTGTTTTCTGAAGCTTGAAGTGATGTTATTCGAGTCTAGGTCTGGTGAGTTACTCTGATGAGATAGTTACTTTTTTAAAGCGCAATGGCAGACTTTTGATTCTTCCTTTTGTCTTGGAATGTAGATTCTATGTTGCGACTAAGCTACTCAGACTTTTGATGCATATGCTCTTTTATGCGTAGGCTTTCCCTTCCTTTTGTAGCTTAGGCCTTTTCTTGAAACACTTAATTACCCACATTAAGTGATAACAAACGTCTTCATTTAAGTTAGAATTCCTAATGTTAGTTATCAACAAATCTCGTGAGTTATGGTTAAAATGATTCGACATTTTCCAAACTTTTCTTCAACAGGTGTGTATGAGATTATGGATAATATGAGTGGCTTGTGGTGATTTTTATATGATTGAGTGTCATTAATGACAGAATATATATGCTGAATAATGTTGTATATTGTTGGATTATTCTGAATTAATGAGCAAAGAGATTTGAGGGAGAGTAAGTGGATATATAAGGTTATGTTATACCTTTTTCACTTATATGTATATATATATATATATATATATATATATATATATATTAAGTTCTATATTAATTAATGATTTCCAGCACTCACCCTTACTATTGTCAATTTTTAGTGACCACTGACAGGGAGATCATGGATACCCTAGAGGGAAACACCAAGTGAGGAGCTAATGCCAAGAAAGGGAGTAAAGACTGTGCATTTGTAATGATGATTGTTAATGAATTTTACATTTTTACTATGTGTGCTTGAAGACTTAATTAATCATATTGTGAGGATGAATGTTTAATATTTGAGTATGATATGTGCAACTGCATGTTGTGTGAGTATTTAATTTAGGTGTATGCATAATATGTATCTAAGTCTGAGTATCTGAGTCTATGTGCGGACTAACATTAAGCCATATTGTGGTTAGTTGGATAATGGTGATAGAATTGATAAATTGATGATAATTGAGTAAATAATATGAGTAAATAATATGTTGAGTCTGTTGCCACTCTATGCATGAGTTTGTGATTTTTGTCATTGTAGGTCTATTGCACCTATATATGAATGTATATATTGAGTCTAATGTGAGCATTCCTGTTGAGTTTGTTGCCACTCTGCACATGAGTTGTTGTTCTGTCATTGTAGGTATGTTGCACTTATATATGAATACATATATTAAATATGTTGTGAGCAATTTTGTTGAGTCTATTGCAACTTTACATAGGAGTTTGTTATTTTATCCTTAGAAGTTTGTTGCAATTATTTATGTACTAAGTATGTTGTTGTGACAGTTTTTGTCTTGAGTCTACAGACTCTATAGCTAAGTTTGTTGTGGCTGTTTAGTCCTGTTGACTCTATAGTGTATGAGTCATAAATCTACTGTCTTTGTTTGCTGGTTTGAGTCTGTTGTTGTCGTTTCCACTTTCGTGTTTGTCCCTGCTTCTTAAAGTCTGCTGCTGTTTTTTGTTGTTCTTTTGTCCAAACACATG
The DNA here is from genome assembly GCA_037962975.1 of Clitoria ternatea. NCBI lineage: Eukaryota > Viridiplantae > Streptophyta > Magnoliopsida > Fabales > Fabaceae > Clitoria > Clitoria ternatea. The sequence continues at coordinate 221,969,053 of CM075672.1, forward strand.
ACTACATCTAAATTCTTGAGTTTGTTGAGGTTTTTGTTTTATGTAGGGGTCTGCTATCATGTTGTTGAGTCCAGTGTGTTGTTGTTTGCTTTCCTCTAAGTTTGTAGAGCTGTAATTAATTAAATGTAGCGAACAAAAAATCTAAAAATTAAATAATATCAACTTTGAAAATAAATAAAAAGGGGAGGAATGTTATATATATAATATATTTCTTGTAAATATATTTAAATTAATTATTATATATTATTTATTAATATGTTTAATAAATTTTCTGTAAATATATTTAAAAATATTAAATATCATATATTATTAATATATAATAATATATTTAAGATATTTTATAATATACTTAATACATTTATTGTAAATATATTTAAGTTAAGTATTAAATATACAATTAATTAATATATTTAATGAATTATTCATTAATATATTTAAAAATATTAAATATAATATATAATAATATATTTAATAATATGTTTAATAATATATATTGATTATATTTAATAAATATTCTAAAATATTTATTAATATAATAAATATATTAATAATGTATATCATATTTAATATTTAAATGTATTTAAAAGAAATATATTTTAAATTATATAATTATGTTATAATATAATGAATATATTTAATAGTAACTATTTAATAGTATATACCATATTTAATATTTCAAATATATTTACAAGAAATAGATTTAAATTTTATAATTATATTATATTATATTAACTTTTAAATATTGAATAATATATTAAATATGTATAATATAATGAATATATTAATAATTGAATTATCTAGTATGGGGATAACACTTCCAGTATTAGTACATACCTTAACTTCTATCTTATGTATTACAGGTCCTGTGGGAATCTGGTATTATCTTTCCTGGTACAGTGAGGAGTTAGAGTCTTTATCTAAGTTCACTAATAATCATACCAGCCTTTGTGTTGCGGGGCGAATGGTGGTGTTGCCCACAACCAATCTCACGTCAATCCAAATGATTAATGACGAAGCTTAAACATATAAGTATCACACGCAGACCTTAATAAATCATAAATGAGGAGTATTTATAGAGGTGAGTGGCAGCTGAGTCTTACACGACATTATATAAGTACGGATCCATAAATTAAGAGGAAAAATTGACATGCACGCATACATGCTTGACATGTTTTACAAGTTGGCACTAATGTGCCCCATGCAGATGACCAAACTCACTAAGTATTCACGTGTAGGGACTCCGGCCATTAAAGGGAGCCATCTGCCAAGGCTATAACGTCGTGTATCCCACAAATTAGTGCTAGAGGTAATTTGATGTTGTAGATTGAGGGCTGGTGTTGGGACTAGATCAATAATATATATTATATATAATATTTTAAATACATTTATAAGGGATGTATGTTAAATTATATAATTATATTATAATATATTTAATAAATATTTATAAATATACTAAATGTTATAACATATATATAATTACTAGTTAATATACTTGTAATTTATAGGTATATTTGTGAATAAAAGGAATAAAAATATTATGTGATATATTATTTTATGTGTTTTGTATCATAAACAAAATATGAATAGTGAAATATTCTTACAAGATCAACACTATAATAAATATTTTTATTTGATTAAATAGAATATGAAAAAGACAAAAATTTATGAATAAAAAATATTTTTTTATTTATTCTTATTTCAATTTTTTAGTTTTTCTATTTTACATATTTTTAAGCAAACAACAAATAAAGAAACACTTTATAAAATTGAAATAAATAAAGTATATATTTTGAGTTTAATAAATAGATATATAAAATAAACATTAATATATAAATAATTTTAAACATGCGCATTGTAAAATAAAAATAATGAACAGGCAATCTTTATTATGCTATTTGATATATATAAACTAAATTAGAAGAGTTGTAAGATTGACTACTAATTACAAAAGGAGTGAGAAGGGAAAGAAGAGTTGCAAATTTGAATCCTTTCATCTTCTATTTTTAAGCATATTGATAACCAAATGAATAATATTTAAACAAGAATTAAATTAGCTTGAATTGTAGTTTCTTTTTATTATATTATATATATACATATATCGATATATAAATTTCCTTACAGATAATAGAAAGATACATACTTTTGAGTTTTTTCTTGTTGGTTATAACGATCCAACACACATAACTAAAATTTTAAATATTTTTATTAATAAAATAATTTATTAAAAATTTAAAGTTATAATCTACTTTCAATCCCTTTAAAATTTAGAGTTTAAGAAAGAGTCCATCTAAAAAGAATAAATAATTTTAATCTCTAAAATTTTTAAAATTGCCTAAAAATAATATTCCATTAACTTTGAACGAGTTTAGTCGATTATAAAAGACATTTTTAGTGATATAGAATGGTAAAGATTGATAATAATCGGTGCTAGACTATGCTCAATAGTATGGGTGTTTATCATCCAAGTCAAAAAAACCATTCAACCGAATCGAAAAAACAATAACCGAAAAAACCAATAACAAAAAAATTAGTATTTTTTAATGGATTGGATTTCAGTTCCACCTTCAAGAATCGATCCAATCCAAATCGATCCAAAGATTTTTTTTACTACTAGTACTACTTTGGACTTGTTACATAAAAGTCCAATATATTTCATTTGTTTCTATAATTCCTAAAAGTAAAATAGCTTAGGCTCAAATGGCAATGCCTGTCATTTGTTAGTAACCTAGTATGTCATTTGTGGCCTTGTGGGTTGTTAGATTTATCTTATTAGTTTTTGTATTTTTCAGTTGGGATTATCATGCTACTTGTCTGTTACTACTATTAGTATGTGATTTCTATAGCAAGTGATTTATTTATAGGTATTTTCTAAAAACTGAAATCCAATCCAATCTAAATCGATATATATTAGATCAGATAGGATTTCATGATACATTCTAACCGATCAATCCAAACAGCATAATAATTTTTTAATTAAATCAGATAACTTTTGACCTCAAAACCAATCAAATCCAATCCATAAACACCTACCCAATAGCCATCCACTCCCCCCTTATACTTATTCTCTTCCTTCCCTCTCCTCTGCTATATGCGCCACCTATTCTTTTCCCTCTTCCCTTTGTTTCGAGGTCAAAACTCTCTGATTTTATTCATTTTTTTTCCAATTATTCACTTTTCTACTTTTCAATTACTTATTCTTTGACTTGTTTTTTTGGATTTGTTTTAGTCGAGGTAAAAGTTACGATAATGTTCTATCATGTTATTATGTTTTTTTAAATGATAGTTGTAACTTGAATTTACTTGGAGCTCTTAGAATTGATTTGTGTATGAGAACAGAGGAAGAAAATTCTGTGGCTAGTGCTCATTTTGTGGCTAGGGGTTATATATCTGTTTATGGTTAGTATTAATTTCTTAAAAGAAAGTGAATTTCATCTTTAGATGCATTGCGAAACATACTTGTATATTGGAATATGATGATAATAAGCTCTTATAGTCTTTTACCTGCAAATTGAAAAATATATTATTATTATTAATTAATGTTATTCTTATGACCGTAGGTAGAAGGTACTCTTGCTTTGAAATATGGGATAACGATGATTTATAGTATTTTGCAGCGTTCAGAATGTAAAACATATTGCATCCCACCATTATTTTAATTGAATGAATGTAATATGACTTTCGTGATTTGGCATTTTTAGATGAATCTTTGTGTTTGGAATGTTCGAAAAAAATGAGATTTGATTTGATTTGCAAATTAAATCTTATGTTTGTAACTTTTATATATCTAATTTAGATTTATAAATTCTGTCATGTGGTATATGATTATTTTGATTTAGATTTATATATTCTGTAAAATATGGATTAGATATAGAATTTTTCAGCCATAGTAAAATGATGGATAGGGGATATTGAAATATTGTCGGTGATTAAACTTGTTAATCACAAATAATGTTTCTATCACTATTTTTGTTTTGTGGGTAAATATTATTATCATTAGTTAAGATTATAAACCATAGATTAGTTAGTTCTTTAGTAATTATATGTCATTGGTGAGGTGACACAAACAATATTTATCTTAATAATTAATATAAAATTTTAACGAAAGATCAATTTTAGACAATCTTCCAAATTTTAGGGGCTAAAATTATTTTTTAGAGATTTTTTAATAAACCTTAAATTTTAAGAGGGGTTGAAAGTGTATTTTAACCAAAAATTAAAATATTTCAATTCAAAATAACTAGAACTTATTTCATTTAAAATATAAATCACATTAGTTTTAATATATGATTGATTTATAATCTCTTAATTTTTAAAATAAATACAAAACACAATAATCATATTTAAATTATTATTTGTAATTTCATACGAAATTACAATAAGTGGTTCTATCATAATTAAATTAAAATCACAGAAACACAATATAGATTTTATCTATTAATTTTAACAATTCAAAGAGAGGAATAAGCAATGTAGCGATTAACCTATAAGTGGGAGAAGGAACCAAATGAACAAAAATTTGATGAACACTATGTTATTTGGGTTTGGGTGGCGACGCACAAGATGGAAGTGGGAAAGTGAACTATTTAAGTTTAGGAAATTAGTGAACTGAGTGAAGTATGAGTTAGGTTAGAGTGTCACATAATATATATATATATATATATATATATATATATATATATATATATATATATATAAAATTAGGTTAATTGGGTAATTAAATTATTATATTTGATATCCGATTCAAGTTACTTTGTTCACAATTAATTTGGATCGGTTTTAGTTTGAATAATAAATTTAACCCGAATTATTTTGAATATTGATTTGCATACTTGAATCTAATAGGTAAGTACGACTTGGTTCTAATGATACTTGAATCAAAACCGTTAGTTTTTTATTTTACTATATACTGTTAGGTACTAAAGTATCAAGATAATATCACATAGTCAAAATAGAAATAAGAAAAGAGGAACTAGACACATAATATTTTACGTGGAAAACCCTTAACAAATAAGGGAAAAACCACGGACAAGATCGGAGAAAAATTTCTACTAAGTGGAAGAAATATTACAACTTCTCTCTAATTTATTAGGAGAGAACAATGATACTCTCTCTTAAAAATAAAAGAATACACTCACCGGGAAAACCTCATAAGAAAGTATTATTTTCTTTCTTTCTCTAAATACAAGTTTTACTTAAAGCTTTTAGTGTTGTGATTTTGCAATTGGTAAAACACTCGTATTTATAGGAAATTGAGCACACTAGAATCCAATAAAGCTTTAGATGTGATTGTTCAAATACAGGTTGCATCAATCAGTGGCCAAATTGAATTTGCAATTTTCCTTTATAATTTGCCTTCAGTGCATTTTATGCTATTATAATAATAATAGCAGTAGCCACAAAAGTGGCTTTATTAGCCACAATGTTTGGCAATCTCCCACTTAAAGTTACTTTTGTGAGCTTCTTAAATCTTTCTCTTCTTACCAATTTCCTACTGCAATTATGTTTCTGATAGGCCATAGGAGGACCTACACCATTTGAACTTGTCAGTATTGATTGGCTTTGTCATAACATCTGCTAGGTTGTCTTTTGTATTAATCTTCTGCAGATCCACACTCCCTTCCTCTACTACTTCTTAAACAAAGTGATATTTCACTTCTGTGTGTTTCGTTCTAGAATGAAAAACTGGATTTCTTGCAATGTGCAAGGCACTCTGATTGTCACAATACACTGTAATCTTCAGTTGCTTGTCCCCGAGTTCTTCCAATAACCTTTGTATCCAAATTGCTTCCTTACAAGCTTGAGTAGCCGCCATGTATTCTGCTTCTGTAGTAGATAATGTTACAACAGATTGTAATTTGGATAACCAGCTTACCGCTTCTTCTACAAGTATGAACATATAGCCTGTAGTAGATTTCCTTTTGTCAAGATTACCTGCTGTGAACACCTATTTCAGTCCGGTCAGTGATTACATCGAATTGAGTACAAGCAAATGAATCCAAACCGGTGTGAAATAGTACGTGTAACACCGGTCCAAGGCTGAAGAAACACCGATCTAAGCTGCTGAAATGGGACATCGTTTGACGGCCAGATTACATCATCTGGTGTCTAGCAAGAGAACACCGGTCCAGGCTATTGAAGGGGACACACCGGCCTGATTTAAAATCGTTTGTTGAACCGATGTCCTTATTATCCGATGTCTTAGCTCTTATGTACTTGACATCGGGTTGGTAAGTTCGGTTGCCCATGCTGTGACTTGGAATCGCACCTCCAATCAGACCCTGAAATCCTGGGAGTGGCAGACAGGGAATGAAAGTGGAAATAATTAAAAATTCCCCACCAACCGCTGCTCCCCACAACCTGTTAGTGGCCAGGCTGGCTCCACTATGCACGTGGGTGAGTGGAGGCTTGAGCTGTCCAAGCACTCAGCCACCACCTTGGCCCTCTATAAATGCCTCCGCTGAAGAGGCACAAGGGTTGACTCTCTGAATACAGAAACCTCCTAGAAATTGGCTCTGATGTTCAAAGAGACCCTAAGCAGTTAGTCCAATTCCCAGTACCTCAAACCTCAATTGCCCCCCAGAATCCTGAACTGCAGCTAGGACACCGGTCCCAAACTCGTTTTGCAGCGAATTTCACCAGAACCTCTGAATCCAAGAACTTGTGCTCATCAAGTTCACACCGGCTCTTTCACTAAACCCTCACACCGTCCCTTCGCTAAACTCTACACCGGCGCCATACTGTCCGCTCCACAGCTACACCAGCATCACTCCGGCTGTTACTGCTCAGGCCCACACCGGTCCATGTCTGAACTCCGGTCCCCAGTATCACTACTACACTAGTTCTGTTCTGTCTGTTTTCTCTTATTTTTCATTGTTTATTTTTCTGCTAAATTTGTAATTTTTGATTCTATTCTCCTATTTAAGTTCAGTCTGTTAAACTTCTTTTATTTTGCTTTATAACCAATAATAACAAAAAGAAATAAATATTTTTTTGTATGTTCTTTTAACCCCAAAATGTAAAAGCTGTTTTTAGCCAGTGTCGTGCGGAAGTACTTCTGCCTACACTATCTCCTAAAGCCCATACACGTGCAAAGAACTTCGCTTTGTATGTACCTTGTCCATCATCAATTTTCTAGTTTCGCTTAAAAATCCTTCATCAAGAACTACGTAACCCTGATTTCTCGGTAACTCGAGAATATGTAGGAGCAGGACTTAACTCTTGTCGGGCCCGTCTTCCCTTTTACTCTTTTACGTATTTTGCAACTATCTTGTCCTTGTTATTTTCTTGAAAGTCAATTTAGACGTGACTTCTTGTTGATTTTCTTCCCTTTTGTCTTGACTTTTGCCATTTTTCATAAGGGTTGGGTTAATTTGGACGAGACGTCCTGCTTACCCTCTTCATCCCTTAACCCTCCGTCAAGACGAGAGAATGATTAATGTGGACGGGACGTGTTATTAGCATTCTTTCCTCTTCCCTATCTTGTATTTTGATGAAAGGATAACTAATTTAGACGTGGTGTCTTGTTAGCATCCTCCCTTTCCTTCGTGTTTTACATAATAAAGTCAAGGTTAATTTGGACGAGACGTCTTGCTAACCTTATTTCGACACTCCATGTTTGTCTAGTTTGTTCCCTTCGTTCGAAAAAAAAGTAACAATAAAAAGGAAGAAATAAAACATCTTTTGGTAAGGCTATTTATGTTGCGCATTTTCAATCTTGGTACTATTTTTTGGACAGGCGACGTAGGGTGCTAATACCTTCCCTACTCGTAACCGACTCCTGAACTTGAATCTCACCTTTTTAACTAGTGCTTTGTTAAATTTTTTTCCAATGTTTTTCCTGTGGATAAAAATATTGGTGGCGACTCCCTATTTTCTTTTGAAAGGATTTCTGAACTGGTCTGGACCGGGGTCTACGATCTGGTGTGGGACCAGCCACAAAAGTATATATATATTAGTGTTTGTATACCAGTACAGTGGGTATCCGGTATTGTAATCCGGTCTCTCAGTGGGAGAAACTGGTCTCGTTGTCCTGGAGATCCTTCACACCAGAGTTCCGCGTTGGAGTGGGCGAAAGGTGGTGTCACCTGCGAAGATTCTCCGACGCTCAAGTTAGGAGAGTGTGTATGAACTCTATAAATACTTAAGCAATACAATAGTAAGATGTAAGTTAGAACAACGTAACCTTGCATGTGTATTGGAATATGCTATTTATAGTTGGACGTGGAAAATGAATCGTTGGATGTAGGTGGGCCCATAGGTTCTGATACCGTGTACAAAGTGTCAATCAGAGTGGCTCAGTTCTTAGAGTGTGACAGGGGGTAAGTCAATTATCAGTGTACGATCCTGACACAGGGATGGAGGATAATCACCTTTTTCGTACATCACGCATGCGATCGTACCTACTCCTTTTTACAAGTGATATTGACATATTTCGCTGTGCAGAGTATCCACACTTGATAAGTTATAACCCCTCTTATCTCATTGTGACACTGAGGCAAACGGTTATACGTGGTGGGGAAGTGAGGGCGGATGAAGTATCCGATGAGGTGAGAACGGAGAAGTGAGAGCGGATAACCGGTGTGAAGACACTGCCCTGTGATACCGGTTGCCCTTCTGGAACAGTCATGCTGACGTCACAACTTGAGGGGCCGATAGCGACTCCCTGTTTTCTTTCAAAAGGATTTCGAAACGTCTTATTTTTCATGGGTCGGCCGTGCCGTCGCGACCCCGGTCGCGACAGATGGCGACTCCACTGGGGAACTACAAGAGAGTCAGGCCGTTTTGATTGAAAGTGCATTTTTTTATAGCCTTTGTTTGCTTTGATTTCTTCCCTTGTTTTATTCTCTGTTAATTGTTATAAATGTTTGTCCTTATTTCAATCGTATCTCGTTATTTGTTTCATTGTCAATATTTGCATGATTGTCGAACCTTAGGGTAAAGGACTATGTTACTTTTCTGTAATTATTGAACCCTAGGGTAGACAACCTGGTATATTTGTTCTTTGTGCAGAATGGGGTAAGGTAAAAGGTATTGAATGCCCTTTCACACACAACACTCACATTTTTACACACACTAATGAGTGGCGCCCTATACCCGGGCCCCAAATGAAACTTAAGTTAGGAGGGGTTGGTAACGGAATCGTATGGGATGTACTTCCTATCTGGTGTTCGTAAGAACCTCAACTAGAGTTCGACCTTTCATGATATACGCACCTAGTAGACTCCCTACTGTTGCGACCATGTTATGAATAGGATCTTGGCTCTAGTGACCTGCTAGAAGTCTAGAATAAGCCACCCAATGTGAGGAGTCACTATTAGACGAGCCGTAGGGCCTAGAAAAGACCTTCAGAAAATCCCTACCTAGGCCACGAAAGGGCAGACTTTACTTTACCTTACATCATTTTCACTTTCCCTTTTTAATCCAAAAATGAATTATCTACCACCCGAAGATTTACTTTATTTTGAAATAGTGACCCACTTTTGGAACATTCAGTATTCTTCGGGTGGATAGATAATCCTCATCTGGTCATGTACCTTTGAGTCCTGAGTCGTAGATTTTCCTAGTCGTCAAAAAAAATCAATCAAAAATAATTTTATTCCCTCCAATTGGGGAATCAATGACAATTAGGAAAACCTATGACCTTTTGACTTGGACTCGTATGAGTTTTGGGTAATCACTACTTCCCCCAAGTAAAATTATTCTATATTGAATTAATGGGGAAGTATCGATTACTGAGCATGACAATGTCTGATTCCTTTGTTTTGGTGTTCACAGGAAACAATTCTGAATTTATCGGTATCCCTGAGCAAGTATGGAAGTTAACATGAGACATGACAATCACGGTACAGAAGTGACAGAGTTGAGGAAGCTACTGCATGTTAAGGCAAAGAAAGTCGACACAACTAGTTTATAGACACTGGGTAAGAAGTTGAATCTGACTCAAAAGATGGCTTTCGCCAGGAAATATGGAAAGATTTTGAAGTTGTTGGAAGTCGAGGTACAAGTTGAGGCAATCACCGCGTTGACTCAGTTTTACGACCCACCCCTTAGATGTTTTACATTCAGGGACTTTCAATTGGCCCCATCCATAGAAGAATTTGAACAAATACTAGGGATGCCTTTGGATGGGCAAATTCCATACCATTATCTTGATCATCACGCCACCATTGCTGCAGTCGCCTATGTTTTGAGAATTCATCCTGAGACATTGAGGAAAATGCAGATGAATAAAAATCAAATTCCTAGGTTCACTCGAGAGTTCCTTGAAAAGCATATGTAGACTCTAGCAGATAAAGAGGATTGGGAGACCTTCATTGACACTTTGGCCCTTACTATCTACGGGGTTTCTTGTTCCCCAATATAGACAACTACGTGGATTACGATGCCGTCGCTATCTTCCTGGCTCGCAAACACAGGCTTGAGAACCCTGTCACGGCTGTGTTGGCCAATGTGTACTGCACCATGGATTTTTGCCATACGCAAGGTGGGAAAAGAATTGTCTGTTATTTACCTGTCCTATATGTATGGCTCGTGTCTCATGCCTTCCATCAGGTCTGCAAGGCTGAATGTCCTGTTTCTGATTTAAAACTGTGTTAGTTGGCTGTAAAGAATGGGCGCGAGTGGGCCAATCACCTTATAGGGCTCACGGTTGAGAAGGTTAGATAGTATCCTCAATGGCTGAGGGTTGAGTTGGTCATATACAGCTATGAGGGATATCCAAATGTCCCTCTCATTGGCATACAAGGATGCATCAACTACAATCCTGTTATAGCAAAGCGTCAGTTAGCTTATCCTTTACTCGAACCACCAGATGAAGGGTTGCTCACTCCTCTCATTTTGTACTATACGAGAAGGAACTATGTGGCTACTGTCTGGGACATAGCCAATGCATGGAAGAAGGTCCACAGGATGGGAAAGGAATTAGGGGCGCGAAGCCACGCTGTGGGGGCAGAATACCATGAATGGGTCCTGAACAGGGTTTCTATTATGAAATTACCCTTCAGAAGTCCTTCATATCGGGCCACAAAAACTTTCACTCCACTGCTCATCATGGAGGACAAAGCCACCCTAGCTTTAAAGGCTCAGATAGAAGAGTTGACAGCTAAGAATCGAAAGCTAGAAGAAGACCTTTTGAGGTGTCAACAAGAATGTGCTCTTCAAAAGAAAGAAAATTCAGAAGGAAGGATGGCCATGGATGAGATGCGGAAAAAATGAAAGGTTGAGGAAGACTACAGGGCAAAACAAGAACAGTGCCTTTGTGCGGCCAATTCTTAACTAAAAATGAAGGGCCAGCAAAGTGACGCCATCTTAGCCGAAAGACAATTCCTCAAGGATATGCTGACACAGTCCAGGGAGAATGCAAGAAAGGCTTTGGCGGAGAAAGAGCTGCTACAATCCTAAGTACACAACCTGGAACGACAGCTCAAAGAGATAATGAGAGCCTGTGAGCGGGAAATAAATGATGAACAGCAAAAGGTCATTGATGTTGAGCAACGTTGCCAAGAAGCTACACAAGTCTTAGAAACTGAAGTGGCTCGGCGGGACGAAGTCATTCGTTCATGGATGGATCGCTTCGCCAACTTGGCATACTTAGCCAACGGAGTCTTGGAAGACCTTCCATCGATGCTGAAGCAAGCCCAAAGGATGGTTAATCCTCTCTCTACCCCATAAAAGATATCATCATTCTTGAATTATTGTCAAGAAAGAATTTGTAAAATGAAGGCTATGATTGCCCAAGCCAGGAACGACTGAAGTATTGTAATCCAAACCTTTCTAGCAATACTGTATCCCCTCGGAAGTATGAAATAAAGAAGCGTTTTTCGTATCCACAATTGTCTCATGTTAATTTCCGCTTTACTGCTTTACCTAGTACTTTTGAAGGTGAAGTTTTGAGGAACGGTCAGGGAATACGCGCTAAATTCGGAATTGCATCCCGCGTACACCCTTCTATCTTTGCTTTATTATCTTCTTTAACTGTTTTCTTTTATTTTCCTAAGAAGTTGTTGTGATTCTTTAGACATTACGGGCAAGCACCCTTACGCGACTAGGCTCAAGAAGAAACTCATGGCTGAAATAGAACAAGAGAATGAAAGCTTGAGAGCTGAGGTCAGTCAACTGAAGGAGCAAATAACCGAGATGGCCAAACTGTTAGAGAAGAGGGTCACGGAAGGGATTCTTCAGCGGGAGTTGAAGATGCCAGGCAACGACCTCCTACTCCACGGCACACTCAAGGTCCGTCTGGAGGGCCAAATTCAAATCCTACTGCGCCTCCCCTTACAGTTCGCGTAGGAAGCCGAACCCTGCCGACTCCCAGCAGCATACCTTTGTGGATGCAGAGGGTAAAGCTATACCCTTTTCCAGTGTATGGCTTGCCACCGGGTTATTTTTCGCCACTCCAAGAAGAGCCCGATTACCAGGAGACAATTCTTCATACTGCTCAACCAAATATCCCGCCCGTCCAGGAATTTCAAGCAGCTCCGGTCCATATACAAGCCACCCAAACACAAGCAACCCAGACTGCAGCCAGACCTAACACTTCCATGCCAAATGCTAACCTGACATATGTCTACCAGCCGTTTGGGAATACTAGTCATCACGTTACCGCAGGTCCAAGTGCTAATACTGTTACCCAAGAAGGAAGGCTAGAGTTCCTAGAAAGACGATTGAGAGAAATGGAGGGCACAAACAGATTTGGGATGGGCAATGCTGTAGAACTCTGTCTAATTCCCGATGTCGTTATCCCTCCCAAGTTCAAGATGCCAGAATTTGATAAGTACAGGGGGCTAACCTGTCCGAAGAACCATCTTACCATGTACTGCCGGAAGATGGCTTCATATGCTTCTAACGATCCCCTGCTGATTCATTGCTTCCAGGATAGCCTAGCTGGTGCCGCCCTAACTTGGTATAATCATCTAGAACGATCTCGTATACGCTGTTGGAAAGATCTAGCAGACGCTTTCATGCAGCAGTATAAATATAATCTGGACATGGCACCGGATAGGGTACAGTTGTAAAATATGACTAAGAAAGACAACGAGACGTTCAAAGAATACGCCCAGCGTTGGCGTGAAGTAGCAACACAAGTGGACCTACCTTTATCGAAAAAGGAAGTGATTTCTACGTTCATTGATACGCTCCAGTCGCCTTTCTATGATAGGATGATTGGAAGCGTTTCATCCCATTTCTCCGATATTGTCACTATTGGAGAAAGGATAGAGAACAGGTTACGGACTGGGAAGATCATCCAAGGCCCATCTGGGGCAGGGACGGCAAGAAAACCTACACTTGGAGAAGGTAGGAGAAAAGAGGAAGAAACCAACTTGGTCTCTTATAACCAGGGAAGAAACCAACCAAGGCCACATACCCCCATCACCTTTCCACCAGCTTATCCTAATGCACCACACCCATATGTGGCTACAATTCAAAATCCAAATCCACCACATTTCTGACCACCCATTGTGCGACCACCTGCACCACCACAAATACCATACCAACCCCCGCAAGTGAACTAGCCATCCAATCCAAATCCTAGAAGACCAAACAATGACCATACTCAAATACAGTTTGATCCTATCCCCATGACATATACTGAGCTTTTACCCCATCTCATCGAAAATACCTTGGTAGTACTATGTCCTCTGAGACCACTTCAGCCACCTTACCCTAGAGAATATGATCCAAATGCACGATGCGACTACCATGCCCGTGCACTAGGGAATTCTATTGAGAATTGCTTGGCTTTGAAGTTTAAAGTGAGAGATCTGATCAGGGCTGACTGGATAAGTTTTTGAGAAGGAAGCCCAAATGTAACAACCAATCCTTTGCCCAACCGTGGGAGGCCAGGTGTCAATGCTATTGAGAATGATGAAGAATGTATTTCAAAAGTTAATGACATCAAAATGCCTTTGGAAATAATTCACTCCCACATGATCCAAATGGGGTTGATAGAGGGCTCATGGGATGAGGAATACAATGATGACCGGTTCGCGAAGCGATAAGGCTTCCAAAAAACTCTTCAAGAATTCATGGACAACCACACCATGGAGATTTGTAGGCATCAGAGAGGCAGAATAAATATGATACAAGAACAAACCAGGGCACGAACCCTAAAGCCCCTGGTCATATTCTACAACAAGAATGCACCGACGGCTCCAGCTCCTGCTAGAGCTGTCATTACAGTGCAAACACCAACCCCGTTTTCTTTCAAGGATTCTCGAGTTGTGCCATGGAAGTATGGTACTGATGTAATCATTACCAGCTCTGAGGCATTTGGTTCTACGTCTTCATCCTCTATCACAAATATTGCTGGGAATGGAGGTATCACTCGGAGCGGAAGGGTATACGCTCCCCCGGAATCGAAACTTGACAAGGCTGCTGGAGAAGTCAAATCTGGAAAGGGAGAAGCCACTGGCGAGACAAAAAGGGCTGTAACTGAAGAAGAAGCTCAAGAGTTTTTGAGATTCATCCGCCACAGTGATTACCAGGTATTGGATCAACTAAACCATGCCCCAGGAAAAATTTCTTTGTTGTCACTTCTGATGAGTTTCGAACCGCACCGAAACACATTGATGAAAGTTTTAAGTGAGGCATACTGAAGCATGAACTGCCTGTTGATAAATTTGAGGGCATAGTGGGACACATAGTGGCTAATAATTATTTAACCTTTACGGATGATGAGGTACCTGTGGAAGGAAGAGGGCACAACAAAGCCCTTCATATCTCCGTGAAATGCCAAGATCATATCCTGGCGAAGGTTCTTGGCGACAATGGGTCATCCCTAAATGTGATGCCAAAATCTACATTGGCGAAGTTACCTTTTGATGGGACACATATGAGGCCAAGTTCCATGGTAGTTCGGGCTTTTGACGGAACTCACCGGGAAGTCACGGGGGAGATTGAACTGCCAATACAGGTCAGACCATACACCTTCCAAGTTCTCTTTCAAGTCATGGATATCACGCCAGCCTACAGTTGTTTGCTAGGATGGCCGTGGATTCATTCGGACGGAGTGGTCCCTTCCACACTACATCAGAAACTAAAGTTCATCATTGACAACAAATTAGTGATTGTTTCTGGGTAGGAAGACCTTTTGGTCAGTGACGCGACCGGGGTCGCGGCGGCGCGGCCGACCCTTCCGAAAAATGAAGCGGTTAAAACAAAACAGGGAGTCACCACCAACGTTTTTATCCATAGGAAAAACATTGGAAAAAAACTTTAACAAAGCACTGGTTAAAAAAAGGGTGAGATTCAAGTTCGGGAGTCGGTTACGAGTAGGGAAGGTATTAGCACCCTACATCGCCTCTCAAAAACAATACCAAGATTGAAAATATGCAACATAAATAGCCTTACAAAAGATGTCTCATTTCTTCCTTTTTATTATTGTACTTTGTGTAAAAAAAATGAAGGGAACGAACTGAACAAACATGAAGTGTCGAAATAAGGTTAACAGGACGTCTCGTCCAAATTAACCTCAACTTCAATATAAAACGGGGAAAGGGAAGGGTGCTAACAAGACGTCGCATCCAAATTAGTCATCCTTTAATCAAAAGTACGGGGTCAAAAATGAGAAGGGGATAAACGGGACGTCTCGTCCTAAGTATCCCTTTCCTTGTGAATCGTGGTGATGATCGACCAAAAATGAGGGAAAATCAACAAGACGTCACCTCTAAATCGATTTTCATGGAAGTGATAAGAATGGAATAATTACAAAAACGTAAAAATGAAAAAGGAAGGATGGGCCCGACAAGAGTTAAGTCTTGCTCCTACGTATTCTCGAGTTATCAAGAAATCAGGGTTACGTAGTTCTTGATAAAGGGTATGTAAGTGAAGCTAAATATTTAGTGGTGAGTAGACTTTACGAAAAAAAGGGCACACAAGGCGAAGTTCTCCGCACGTGTATAGGCTTCAGAGATAGTATATGGAGAAGTACATCTGCACGACACCGGCTAAGACAAAATTTACAGTGATCAAAATAAAATATGAGAAGTACTTGTTGTTTTTTTATTATTATTACGAATCTAGGTGAGGGAAAATTCAACAACAGAAGCTAAATTACCTAGGAAAGCAGATTCAGCAGAAACTATAAACTTGATGAAAGAAATGGACCAAACAGTATGAAATAAGCTAAAATGATAGAGGTGAAGAAAGATCGTAACCGGTGTGGAATGGACCTGGGAGGAACCAGACTGCAGGTTAGAGCCGGCGTGGAATAAGCTCTGATTGACGATCTGCTAGTGCGAGCCGGTGTGGGCTGAAACAACAGTGTGACTGGTAGAAAACTGGACCGGTGTGGCTATAACCAAAGTACAGTGTGGAGCCGGAGTAGGACTCAGTGGTGAAAATGTATTTTGATGAAGAAACGGTGTAGGATTCAGTGGTGTTGAGCAATATAGGGTTTGGACGGAGTTTAGAGTGACAAGGAGGTTCTGAGGTCCAATAAACAGGAACGAGACTCGTGCTTCTGCTTCGAAGAAAACAAGAGAATATGGGTTGGGGACAGGTTTCTTGACTTCGGATTCAGGACACCGGAGTAAATTTTGCCAGGGGTTCAGGGATTCAAGATGCAGACCAAGTTTTCTGGGGGCTTCAGTATTCAGAGTGTCGACCCTTGTGCCTCTTCAGCTGAGGCATTTATAGAGGTCCAAGGTGCTGGCTAAGTGCTTGGACAACTCAAGCCTCCACTCACCCATGCGCACAGTGGAGCCAGCCTGGCTACTAACAGGTTGTGGGGAGCAGCGGCTGGTGGGGAATTTTTAATTATTTTCACTTCCATTCCCTGTTTGCCACTCCCAGGATTCGAGGGTCTGATTGGAGGTGCGACTCCAAGTCACAGCATGGGCAACCGAACTTACCAATCCAATGTGAGGTCCATGACATCGGATAACAGGGATACCGGTTCAACGAATGATTTTAATGATTAGGCCGGTGTGATCCCTTCAATAGCCTGGATCGGTGTTCTCTTGCTGGATACCGGCTGATGTAATCTGACCATCAAACGACGTCCCATTTTAGCAGCTCAGACCGGTGTTCTTTCAGCCTTAGACTGGTGTTCTTTCATTTGCTTGTTAAACGGTGTCAATTCGATGTAATCATTGGCCAGACCAAAATAGGTGTTCACAGATGCCCTTTTTTACTTCTTTTTCACAAGAGAAACACGAAGTCTTCGTGTTTTTGAAGTGAAAAAGAAGTAAAGATATGATCACCGATGTAGGGGTCAGGTGGGACTTCTTAACCGGTATGGCATCTGACGGTGTAGGTAATTAACCAGCCGGTATAACCTCAGGATAGCTCATTAGGAAGTGTCCTAAATGCCCTTGCATGTGTCATCATCCGATTCATCCTTTCAAATTTCAAATTTTCACGCCCTCAGACCGGAATGCAAACAGTCGAAGCGGGTGGGCCTTTCTTTATGGGCCTGGGCCAGAATGTGGAACGTTCTGGATCCTCATCCACTCACTCTATAAAAGCAGGCATGGGGGTCGTTCATTTTCACTTGTTTTCTGATACTGAAGTTCTGCCTCTCCGATGTTCAAAACCTCCAGTGTTCAACATTCTGGCTCGCACTAAAAGAACTGCCCGCATCGTCTCAGCAGGTAGCTCCACCTTCTTTCTCCATTTTCATTCCTAGATAGGGTATGGGGGACACCGGTTCAAGCAGTGACTCCGTCGAGGTCCTATCGGGGCCTCCTTCAATCACATCCCGGCGTCAGTCGGGAGGAGTCATGAGTCGGGGTCAGTGTCGCCACGGTGAAGCAACTTCTGGGGTTTCACACCGGCCTGTGGTTTTAGGATATCGTTTCTCCACCTTGCCTTTGTGGGAAATGAGGGAGTTTGACACATTGTCTGACTCCCACACATCGTCCTCTCTTTTCAACTTGGGCACTGTTAATGAGCGGGGCAGCAGTGCCGATCTCTATTTAACTGACGATGTGGCCTTTTACAGTTGTGTCCTATTCCTCTGCCACACCGTCTTCATGCCTGCCTCTGGAAATTCTTCTACCAACGTCCCGGTTGTTGCCACCAACCCTGTCGAAACAAATGTCCTTGTACACCGGATAGATTGGCTTGCTGAGAAGGCCAAGGATCCCTACTTTTGGGTTCATGAAGACCCAAGGAACCTCGTCTCCCGGTATGTTGAGGATGCTACCGATATAACTATTGAAGACGTCATCGTTCACTCCGGCGAGGAACATGAAAATGACCTCACTGTCTTCTGCCCCCTTACCTTAGATCAAATCTACCATCAACTGGGGTCAAGGTACTTCTTCATGTATGAGATGCTGTTCTCGAAGATCGGTGTTTGTCTCCCTCTCACGGAGTTTAAAATGGGGGTATTCCGATTCTTGAACTACTCCCCAGCCAGCTTCATCCCAACGGCTGGGGTTTGGTAAGATCCTTGGAAGTACTTGGGGAGTACTTCCACTTCATCCCCACTATCGCTCTTTTCTTCACCTACTGCAGGGTGATACGCCGGGGTAATGCCGGAGGGGGCCTGGGATTCATTTACCTCCACTGCGACTCCAAGGTGGTGAACTTTGAAAGTTACACCGAGTCGGCCAAGACAGACGGGGTTAGCTTCAAGCACTCCTATGTCAAGGTCGAGGTCAATGCAGGAAGACCGGTGTTCTGGGAGAATTTTGATTTTTCCAGGAAGTTCTATACCGGCTGGACTCATGAGCACTTCCTCCTGACCAGCAATGCTTACACCGTCAGCGAGAGTGTTCTGTCAACGGAGTCCAAAAGGGTCTTGGACGCTCTGAAAAGCTATTCTGGCTTTGCCAAGATCTCCTGTAAGAACCTTTTTGGGTCGGGGTCGTGCCGGGATACTTACCTAGGTAGTTCCTTCTTTTTTTAATAATAATACCGATGTTGACAACGGTTCCTCTTTTTTCAGGTGAAATGGCTCGGATCGACGTCCTTAAGAAACTCAGGGAGGCGGCCGAAGCTAGGAATGCTGCTACAGCCGGTGTGGAGAACAGGGTAACCCCCAGGCGCACATCGGCAAAGCTAGTGAGTATGCTGGCTGACAATGTTGGGAACATGGCCTTGGGTCTGGAGGACAGGGCCCAAGATAAGGGCAGGAAACGTAATAACTCCGGCCAAACCTCTAAGTCCAAGAAACATAAGGCCCAAAGGGTTGAGGCCGAGGTGGAGGCACATCCTGAGGAGGAGGAGGCTGCTGATGTAAATAATGCCTTGGACCGGACTCAGCCAGCTGATACCTCTGCGCTTCACTGCAACTCCGATGTATCGAAGTTTTTGAAATATGTCGGGGAGACACCGACTCGTTTCTAAATTCCCTTTGCACTAAAGGACGATCTCCCAGCTTCCGAGGTGCAGAGTGCTGTCAAGGGAGCTCTTTTCAACTTGGTCGAGGCGGCCGGGGTTCTAAACTCTCTGGGGAGGTCTTACTACTCCGGTCTGGAGGCTAAACAATGCCTAGACCGGATAAAAGAGGCTCAAGCCCAAAAAGTAGAGGCCCAGAATGCTTTGGCTAAGAGCCAGGAGGACTTGGCCGAACTCACTTCGGCATACAATTCGGCTGCCAAGAGGGCGGATGAGGCTGAGGCTAAGCGTAAGGCTTCAGAGGACGCTCTTAAAGCTCTTCAAGCTAAACTGGACGAAGCCTTGGCTGGACGGGTCGAGGTGGAGAAGAATTAAGAGCTGGTAGCTAGAGTTGCTACTGTGCAGAAGGCTAAAGCCCAAGAAAGGCGTGAAACTGAGGAGCAGATGGCTGGATTCTCGGAATTAGCTGATATCGCTTTTAGCTCCACTGTTCGTCAAGTTGTACATCAGAATTCCGCTGTGCAACTTAACTTGAATGGCATAGGTGTTTACTATGAGTTTCATGGTGGGCACCTGTATGCTATGGACCGGGGTCAGGCAATGGAACCTGAGGATGCTCCTTATGAACCTCTGCCTCTCCCCGATGGCCAAAGTATGGAGCTGAGGATGGCATCAAAAGATTCTGAGAGGACAGCAACTGTTGTCGGTCTGGACTCCCCTAGTACTAGGACTTAGAATTTTTCCTTTTTTGATAGCCTTGTTCCAGGATGGGCTCCGGAGTAAAACTTTTTTGTAAGGCCAAAGTGCCCCCTTTCTTTAATGAAGTAAATTTTCTTACGTCTGCCTCTGCTTTTTAATTTCCAAGAATGCCCATTGACTTGTGACCGATGTGTAATGAATTACAACATGAAACAACACCGTCTAATCTCATTAATCGCACTTGAATTCTGAACCACCAAAACCTACATCATCCTTTAATAACTTAGTTCATTTTATGACCGATGTAGAATTAATAGTGTAATTTAAACCAACATCGTCCTTTAATAGGCCAACTGAATTGAATTTTCAACATCGTCCCTTATGACCAATGTTTAAATCGAACCAAGTTCATCTGATTCTAACCGACGTAGATTTCAAATTGAGTTGCAACCGGTGTAAGGAATGTGACTTCGTCCCTTATGACCAACTTAAATTGAACCGTGCATCTGATCCTAACCGACGTAGATTTCAAATTGAGCTACAACCGGTGTAAGGAATGCGACATCGTCCCTTATGACCAGTTTAAATCGAACCGTGCATCTGATTCTAACCGACGTAGGGGTTATGACACCATTCTTGGATGTCGTCCTGCTTCCTTTTACCCCTAACCTCGGATGCTGAGGAGGTACCAGTTGAAATCCTCCTCAGGTCGGTGCCAACATTAAATCTTTTTTTTTTAGCATTGTAATGTCCTTTTGGCTGATAGGGAAGAAAGGGTGAGGGTGTTGCCTCACGGTTGATAGGAAATATAAAGATTGGGGTTGACCCTGGTTTAAGGTGATTTAAAGAATCTTAGGGTACTGCCCCTTGACTGAAAGAAAAAGATCTGGGGTGATGCCCCAGTTTGACATAATTGAAAGAAGCTTAGGGTGCATTGCCCCTTGACTGAAACAAGAGAAACTTAGGGTGACGCCCTAGTTTGAGCTTATTGGGAATTCGGGGCACTGCCCCTTTTGACTGGAAGAGAGATCTGGGGCCTACTGGGGATGTATGGCGGCTTACTGGGGGAGAGAATTCTGGGGGATGCCCCAGTTTGAGCTGTTTTGGGTGATTCAAGGTGTCGTCCCTTGACGGAGAGAAATGAAATCTGGGGTGATGCCCCGATTTGAAAGGAGATAAAAGGCTTGGGGGTGATACCCCAGGTTCTAATAGGGACTAAAGGACTCGGGGGTGTCATCCCTTGACGGAGAGGAATAAAACCTGGGGTGATGCCCCAGTTTGAAAGGAGATGGAAGAAAGTTTGAGAGAGGTGCCAACTTTGGCAGTAAGAAAACATAAAAGGGCCAATCCTTGGAGATAAAAGCTTGAGAGTGGTATGAAATAAAAGTGTCCACCCTAGGCAGTGAAAGAAACTTAAAAAGTGCCCGTTCTAGGCATTGGAAGAAATTTAAAAGTGCTCATCCTAGGCGACGGAAGAAACTTAAAAGTGCCCGTCCTAGGCAGTGGAAGAAATTAAAGGTGCTTATCCTAGGCGACAAAAGAGAAATTGAAAGTGCCCATCCTAGGCGATGAAAAGGAAATTGAAAGTGCCCATCCTAGGCGATGAAAGAAAATTGAAGGTGCCCATCCTAGGAGATGAAAGAAAATTGAAAGTGCCCATCCTAGGCGACGAAAGAAGATTGAAAGTGCCCATCCTAGGCGATGAAAGAAAGTTGAAGGTGCCCATCCTAGGCGATGAAAGAAAATTGAAAGTGCCCATCCTAGGCGACGAAAGAAAATTGAAAGTGCCCATCCTAGGCGATGAAAGAAAGTTAAAGGTGCCCATCCTAGGCGATGAAAGAAAATTAAAAGTGCCCATTCTAGGCGACAAAAGAGAGTTGAAGGTGCCCATCCTAGGCAATGAAAGAAAATTGAAAGTGCCCATCCTAGGCGATGAAAGAAGATTGAAGGCGCCCATCCTAGGCGATGAAAGAAAATTGAAAGTGCCCATCCTAGGCGATGAAAGAAAATTGAAAGTGCCCATCTTAGGCGATGAAAGAAAATTGAAAGTGCCCATCCTAGGCGATGAAAGAAAATTAAAAGTGCCCATCCTAGGTGATGAAAGAAAATTGAAGGTGCCCATCCTAGGCCATGAAAGAAAATTGAAGGTGCCCATCCTAGGCGATGAAAGAAAATTGAAAGTGCCAATTTGGCACTTGAGGAAGAGTCCTTAAGAAGTGTAAGCTTTGGTGAGTAAGGAGGGGTCTTGTGAAGTGCCAACTTTGGCAATCGTGATCCGACTAGGGAAAAGAACTTGATTAAGTTGTCGAGACTCGACATGACTGTTTGTTGCAATAACCTGTAGAAGAGAGTTAGTAGTACAAAGTAAAACAAATAAGAATCTGAGGAGACTTCTCACAGAACCTTGATTTCTACAGAATTGAGGCGACTCATGACCGAACAGAATAAATGAGGAAATTCTAACTTCAAAGAGTGTGTCTGGGCTCATTCTTCATAATGATTGCCCAAGGTGAGATCGAGTAATAGGAGCATCTTGCCCCCCACAACTTTAAATAATTATTTTCATTTTATTAGATAAAGGAAAACACATGTCTTATCGTATTCATGAAATTCACAATATAAACACGTATCGAAAAAGGGTGAAATTTATTCATGAGTTGAGTGGGTACAGGGAGAGGGAAGTAAGGAAAACAAAAGAAGTCCAATACACAGGTTGATAATAGATGAAATAGGGAAAGCTTGCTGATCTTCTAGTGAACCTCTGAGGATAACGCACCTCTTAAACCCTATATCATGACTCCAAGCTCACCCTTCGACTCTGCTTCTGAGAAAGTGATTTAGTCATGACCTATATGCCCTAGTTCAGACTCACACCTTTTGTATGGGAAGTCTTAATCATACGGTCAAGATTTGGACTCTAATTTTTGCTTGAGCCGCCCTTTTGGGTTTTAGACTCACCAGGTCGCTCTAACTTTTACCTAGGCCGCCTTTTTAGGTTTTCAGCATAGCGAGCATCCTTTATTTTTTATTCTTCTTTTCTAGTTTTCTTTTTATTCTGATATTCTTTTTCTAGGAGAAGTATTTCTTGACCGTATCCGTATTTATGGGCATTGGTAAGTCGTTACCATCCATGGTCGCGAGTATCAAGGTCCCCCCAGAAAAGGCTCTCTTCATAACATATGATCCTTCATAGTTAGGTGTCCACTTACCTCGATTGTCCTTTTGGATTGGCAAAATTTTCTTGAGGACCAGGTCTCCTTCTTGGAATTGTCAAGGTCATACTTTTTTTTAAACTCTCGTTTCATACGCCTTTGATACAATTGACCGTGGCAGAGGGCATTCAGTCTCTTCCCATCTATTAGGTTCAGTTGGTCATATCGAGCTTGGACCCATTCAGCTTCTTCTAGTTTCACTTCCATTATTACCCTAAAGGATGGAATCTCTACCTCAAAAGGTACAACTGCTTCCATACCGTATACTAGAGAAAATAGAGTTGCCCCTGTCGAAGTCCTAACTGAGGTACGATACCCGTGTAAAGCAAAAGGGAGCATCTCGCTCCAGTCTCTGTATGTCACAACCATCTTCTATACGATCTTCTTAATGTTCTTGTTAGCTGCCTCAACTGCCCCATTCATCTTCGGTCGATAAGGAGAGGAATTGTGATGATGAATCTTAAAGCTTTCACACAGTTCTTTCATCATTTTATTGTTCAAATTCATGCCATTGTCAGTAATGATCTGATTTGGCAAGCCATACCGATATATCAATTCATGCTTGACAAATTTGACCACAACGTTCCTCGTTACATTGGTGTATGAAGCCGCTTCCACCCATTTGGTGAAATAATCAATGGCAACTAAGATGAAACAATGTCCGTTCGAAGCTTTTGGTTCAATGGGCCCAATAACATCCATGCCCCACATTGAGAAAGGCCACGGTGCTGATAAGACATTCAGGGATGATAGGGGTGCATAAAGATGGTCAGCGTATATCTGACATTTATGACACTTTCGAACATAAGTGAAACAATCGGCTTTCATGGTTATCCAATAGTATCCAGCCCTCAAGATCTTTCTTGCCATGGCATGCCCATTGGTATGAGTTCCAAAAGATCCTTCATGAATATCTGCCATGATCTTGTTTGCTTTAACAGTATCGACACAACGAAGGAGGACAAAGTCCTGATTTCTCTTGTAAAGAATATCACCATTCATAAAGAAACCCATTGCCAGCCTTCTTAGGGTTCTTTTGTCATTTTCTGTGGCGCCCTCAGGGTATTCTTGACTCTGGATATATCTTTTGATATCATAATACCATGGTTTTCCATCCGACTCTCCTTCTATCACTAGGCAGTAAGCGGGCCGATTGTGTCTTTCTACCTCAATCAGAGGCATATCATGGTCATTGCTTAATTCAAACATCGATGCAAGGGTAGCCAAAGCGTCGGCCATTTGGTTGTCATCCCGGGAGACGTGGTGAAAAGAGATATCATCAAATTCCTTGATCAGCTCCTTAATATGAGCTTGATAAGGAATCAACTTGCTGTCCCTAGTTTTCCATTCTCCTTTTAGTTGGTGAATAACCCAGGCGGAATCTCCGTAGACTTCTAACTTCTTCACTTTTGCATCTAACGCTTCTCGGATCCCCAGAGAGCATGCCTCATATTCGGCGATGTTATTAGTACAATTAAAACAAAGTCTGGCGCATACAGGGATGAATTCTTTGTCTAGAAAAATTAGGATGGCCCAATCCTATGTCCCAGTGCATTAGAAGCTCCATTAAATCTCAGCACCCATTTGTCTTTTTGGGTGTCTTCTTCATTAGACAGTGTCAAGATATCCTCATCCGGGAACTCAAAGTGCATGGGTTGGTAGTCATTTACGGGTTAATGGGCTAAGTAGTCCGCTAAAGCGCTTCCTTTTATGGCCTTTTGAGTGACATAGATTATGTCGTACTCAGTTAATAGGACCTGCCATCGAGCGATTCTTCCGGTTAAGGCGGGTTTTTTAAAGATATACTTGACAAGGTCCATCTTGGAAATCAGACAAGTAGTGTGACCTAGCATATATTGCCTTAGACGTCAGGCTGCCCATGCCAATGCACAATAAGTTCTTTCCAGAGCCGAATACCTCATTTCGTAGTCTGTGAACTTCTTTCTCAAGTAGTAAATGGCATGTTCTCTCTTTCCAGTCTCATCATGGTGCCCCAACACACAACCCATAGATTCATCCAACACTGTTAGATACAAGATAAGTGGCCTTCCAGGAGTCGGCGGTACCAAGATCGGTGGCTTTCGGAAGTACTGTTTTATCTTCTCGAAAGCAATTTGGCAATCTTCATTCCATTGTGCCGGTTGGTTTTTGCGAAGTAACTTAAAGATCAGTTCACAAGTTGCCGTCAGTTGTGAGATAAACCGAGCAATGTAGTTCAACCTTCCCAAGAAACCCTTGACTTCTTTTTCTGTACAAGGAGGTGGCATTTTGAGAATCACCTTGACCTTGTCAGGATCAACTTCTATCCCTCTCTTGCTTACAATGAACCCTAACAACTTTCCTGATCTTGTGCCAAAGGTACACTTGGCAGGGTTTAACCTGAGCTTAAACTTCCTTAATCTTTCAAAGAGCTTTCTCAGATCAACAATATGCTTTTTATCAGTTCTAGATTTGGCGATGATATCATCCACATAAACCTCTATCTCCTTATGCATCATGTCATGGAAGAGGGTCACCATTGCCCTTTGGTAGGTTACCCTGGCGTTTTTTAAACCAAAGGACATCACTTTGTAACAGAAGGTGCCCCACAAGGTGATAAATGTGGTCTTCTCCATGTCCTCGGGTGCCATCTTAATCTGGTTATACCCAAAAAAACCATCCATAAACGAGAAGATGGTATGCTAGGCAGTGTTATCAACCAAAACATCAATCTGTGGCAGAGGAAAATCGTCTTTGGGACTAGCCTTATTCAGGTCCCGATAGTCTACACATATTCGCACCTTTCCATCTTTCTTTAGGACAGGGACGATATTTGCTACCCATTGAGGATATTTTACCACTGCTAAAAATCCAGCTTCAAACTGCTTTTTTACTTTTTCTTTGATTTTCAAGAGAATCTTAGACTTCATTCGGCGCAGCTTTTGTTTTATCGGGGGACAGTCTGGCTTCAATGGTAGTTTATGCTCAACAACACTAGCATCGAGACCAGGCATGTCTTGGTAAGTCCAAGCGAAGACGTCGTGAAACTCTATTAACAGCTCAATCAGTTCTTGCCTCCGCTCTTTACTCAACGAGGTACCGATCTTGACTTCCTTCTTATCCTCCTCAATCCCCAAATTAATACTCTCAACTATCTCTAAATGGGGCTGAATTTCTCTATTCTCTTGTTCCAATAACCATGTTAACTCAGGTGAAGGATCACAAACTTCCTCATATTCCTCGTTAGCATAGTCAACCGGGTGGTCAAAATCGTGAAATGGGATTGCAAGTTCATTATCCTCAAGAGGTTCGTCTTTGGATCTGCGTTTATTTAGGTTATTATGGTGAATAAAATAAAAAATGAATAAGTAAAGGATAAGGGAATCAATGCAAAGATAGGGAAAGTAAGAGGGATTGGAATTCAATACATATTTATTGTGAAAACTGAAAATGATAACAACATGTGTTTGCCTTTATTACAGAAAAATACCCCAAAGCCTTAGGCATAGTAATGAGGTCAACAAGTCATTAAAGTTTTGCCAATTACTTTGATAGAAAATTTAAAGTCGTGGGTAGCTCGATGGCTTCCCAATTACAAAGATCTTCGCCTGGTGAGCAAGGGATCACGAAGCTTCTATCTTCACAAGGATCATCTTCAATAACAGCTACTTGATCGGGGGATGTCAGACCCGCGCTTCGGAAGCTTTGGTAGAGGTCACATAAGGGGACTTTAGCACTGCAGGGTTTACGATTCTCTAAACCAGCAATCCTTCTCTCTTTCTTTTTCTTCTGCTACCCTTCTTTTGTCGGCTGCTGAAGGTTGGTATCCAAACCATACTTGTTCTTATTTTCTAGAAGATGCACCGGTTCCAGTCTCCCTTTCAAACCATACCCCAAGCCTTTCCCAGGTTGATACCCTCCTTGTAACATCATTTTGGCCATCATTAGGGATGCATTTGGCATATGGGCTTTCCCTCTTACATTTCCTTCTCCAATATACGTGGTATTTGCAATCTCCAAAGCTTAAAAGGAAGTCTTAAGTGCCTCTTCCGCAGCTTCGATGTAGGGGGTGGACAGGGGTTTGCTGACCAGAAAATCTTCTTCACAGAAATGATAACAAGCTTATTATCGACAATAAACTTTAGTTTTTGGTGCAAAGTAGAGGGAACCACTCCAGCTGAGTGGATCCAGGGCCGACCCAATAAGCAGCTATAGGCAGGCGTGATATCCATCACTTGGAATAGAACCTGGAAAGTGTATGGCCCTACTTAAATTGGAAGCTCAATTTCACCTATCACCTCCCTTCTAGTGCCATCGAATGCTCTTACTACCATAGAACTTGGTTTCATATAGGTTCTATTAAAAGGGAGCTTGGACAATGTAGATTTTGGCATGACATTTAAAGATGACCCATTGTCGACAAGTACCTTCGCCAATATGTGATCTCGACACTTAACTGAGATGTGAAGGGCTTTATTGTGTCCCATTCCTTCCACAGGTATCTCATCATCAGTAAATGTTAGGTAATTGTCAGCGGTAATGTGTCCCACTATCCCTTGAAACTTGTCGATGGAAATGTCATGATTTACATGAGCCTCATTAAGTACCTTCATCAAAATTTTTCGGTGAGGCTCAGAATTCAACAAAAGTGATAAGAGGGAAATCTTTGCGGGGGTATTGTTCAGCTGGTCTATCACTTGGTACTCACTCTGGTGAACAAAACTCAAAAATTCCTGAGCTTTCTCATCAGTCACCGCTCTTTTGGTTTCTCTATCACGTCCCCTTTGACCAACTTGGCCTTCCCACTGCTACCAGCTCCACTCACTGGGCCCGGTTCCTTCCTTAATTCTGGTACGGAGTAAACTCGACCACTCCGGGTCACTCCTCCTATCCCTGATATGTTCGACAAAGATGAGTCATTTATTTTTGAGCTTTCAGCTATTACTTCCACTTTATATTTCCAAGGAACAGCTCGAGAATCTTCAAATGCAAAGGGAGCGGGTGTCTGGATTGTGACAGGCTGCCGTATAGGAGCTGTAGTTATCGGGAGGTTCTTGGTGTAGTAAATCACCAGTGGCTTAGGAACTGACATCTCTGATTGCCCGTGAACCATGCTTATATCACTATCATGGCACCTATAGACTTGGAAGACATGATTATCCATGAGTCTCTAGAGTACCATACAAAAACTTTTGCGGCTAGCAGTTTGCTCATCATCATTTTCACAATCCCATGGTTCTTTTGTTAAACCTTTCCTGAATAACTGAGCGTGAATTTCCTTCAACGGTGTCTTGACGTCAGAAACATTGGTCACGCGCACTTTATCTTTTTCCACAGCATTAATCTCAGGACCTTGATGGTTGGGTAACGGATTTGTGGTCACATTTGGTATGCCTTCCTTAAAATCTAACCAATTGGCTTTGATCAAATCCCGCACTCTATACTTTAAGGCCATGCAATTCTCTGTAGAGTGCCCGGGTGCCCCAGCATGATAATCACATCAGGCATTTGGATCATACCCCCTAGGGTAGGGAGGTTCCAATGGCTTAGCAGGACAAGGGACTACAAGGGAGTATCGAATAAGGTGAGGTAGAAGTTCAGTGTATGTCATGGGGATTGGGTCAAATTGGACCTGTGTTCATTCATTGTTTGGTTTTCTCTGGTTTTGGTTGAGATTAAAGGGTTGAGACCAATGTTGCAGAGGATTATGTGATGTCGGTTGTGGATTCGGTGCTTTACTGATGGGTGGACGGAAGTGGGATTGTGGTGTAGTGGGATAAGGGATCTGGTTATGTGCGGCGGCTGCGATATGTGGGTATGGTGTGTGAGGAAAGTGATTGGCGTGTTGAGAAGTAGCAGGGCCGAATAATCTGGACTGCACTTTCCTTTGGTCATAAGAGACAGAGTTAGTTTCCCCATCCCTCTTTCTTCCTTCACCTGGTGCTGTCCTTTTTGTAGGGGGAGCCCCAGACGGGCTTCGAGAAATCTTCCCCTTCCTTAGACCGCTCTCTATTCTTTCTCCAATAATAACAATATCAGAGAAATTAGACGAAACACTGCCAATCATCCTATCATAGAAAGGTGATTGGTGTGTCGATAAACATGGCCACTACCTCTTTCTCTGAGAGCGGGGGGTCTACTTGTGCAGCTGTCTCATGCCAGCGTTGTGCGTACTCCTTGAATGTCTCATTATCTTTCTTTGTCATGTTTTGGAGCTGAATTCTATCAGGTGCCATATCTAAGTTATACTTGTACTACTTCAGAAAGGCATCGGCCAGGTCTTTCTAGCAGCGAATACGAGTCCGCTCCAAATGAGTGTACCAAGTGAGTGCAGCCCCAGCTAGGCTGTCTTGAAAGCAATGTCTCAGCAGCTTGTCATTGGACGCATGGGAAGCCATCTTTCGACAGTACATCGTAAGATGGTTTCGAGGGCAAGTCATCCCTTGGTACTTGTCAAAGTCAGGCATTTTAAACTTCGGCGGGATAATAACATCTGGAACTAAACAGAGTTCAGAAGCATTTGTAAAGCCAAGCCCTTCCATGCCTTCCATGATCTGCAATCGTTCCTCCAGGATCTCTATCTTCCCTTTTTGCTGGGAAGCTGTGGCTGTGCTAAGACCAGTAACGGGGTTTACCATTTGAGTCACACTTTATGGATTGGCAGTGTAAGAGTTCATGTACCCATACGGGTAACCGTAATATAGGTAAAAAGGCATTGTCGAATGAGCTTGGTCCATTAGGCTAGTGTTTAGTGCAGGACCATGTGGTTGGGTTGTCGCTTGGGCGATATAGATCGGCTGAGCTGTTTGGGTGGTCTGAGCTTGGGTGGTTTGAGGCCCTAGAGCTTGGTTAACTGGCGGAACAGTTGTTTGGGTAGGGTTAGGAACTTGGGGATTTGTCAACTGTAGGGTATTGCCGTCTTAGGGGTTGGCCAATAGAGGAGGGAAGTACCCTGGAGGTAAACCATATTGTGGAAAGGGTACAGGGTTACCGTCTGGGCCAATAAAGGTGTGTGGTGGCGCATAACCATATGACAGGTCGCGAGGTTTTGGGTGAGGGTCAGCAGCTTGATTAGGGTTCCCAACTTAATGGTGAGGGGAACCGCCGTGGGGTTTACAGTTGGACCTGGTGCTGGACCGAAACCCGGGGGATGAGGTGGGATAGGTGTTTTCTCCTCGTTCCCCGTAGAAGAGCCCCCTTCAATGACCCTCTTTTCCAGAAGCTTCATTAATTCTGTTACTTGTTCTCTTAACTGATTATTCTCATTCTTGAGGTTCTCATTCATTTGTTCTATGTCGGCCATGAGCTTCTTCTGTAGTCGGGTTCTGTAAGGGTGTGTCCCCGTGCTGTCTAAAGGAATCACAGGGAAGCGTTAGCAAAAAGAAAATAAATGGTTAATAAAAATAAGAAAAAAGTAAAAAATGTTACGCGGGACACGATTCGTGATTCGACGCGTAACCTCTGACTGTTCCTCAGAACGTCGCGTTCAAAAGTACTAGGTAAAGCAGTAAAATGGGAATTAACATGAGACATAAGACATCTTGGAGACAAAAGAGTGCTTCATTATTTCATACTTCCATGGAATACACTGTAAGAATTCGATTACAACTTTTTAGCCGTTCCTGGCTAGGGCAATCATAGCCTTCATTTTACAAATCCTTTCATGGCAATAATTCAAAAATGATGAAATTTCTCTCGGAGTAGAGAGGGGATTAACCATTCCTTCAACTTGTTTCATCAATAGTAGAAGATCCTCTAGGACTCCATTGGCCAGGTAAGCCAGATTAGCGAAGCGTTCCATCCATGAACGAATGATTTTGTCCTGTTAAGCCAATTTAGTTTCTAAGACTTGTGTGGCCTCTTGACAATGCTGCTCTATGTCCATGGCATTCTGTTGCTCATCATTTATCTCCTGTTCGCATGCTCTCATTATCTCATCAAGCTATTGCTCCAAGTTATGCACTCGGGACTATAACGACTCCTTCTCCACCACAGCTCTTCTTTCATTTTCCTTGGACTGTGTCAGCATATCTTTGAAAAACTGTCTTTCAGCCAGGCTGACGTCACTCTGCTTGCTTTTTGTTTTTAGTTGAGAATTGGCTGCTTGAAGACACTGATCTTACTTTACCCTGTAATCTTCTTCAATCTTCTACTTTTTTCGCATCTCTTCCATGGCCTGCTTACTTTCTAAATTCTCCCTCCTTCAGAGGGTGCATTCTTACTGATATTTTAGCAAGTCTTCTTCCAGCCTTTGATTCTTGGCTGTTAATTCCTCTATTTGAGCCTTCAAAGCCTGTGTGGCCTTGTCCTCTATGATAAATGGAGGAGCAGGAATGCTTTCAGACTGGTATGAGGGACCTCTGAAGGGTAATTTTACAATTGAAACTCTGTTCAGGACCCATTCATGGTATTCCGCTCCCACGGCGTGGCTTCGAGCCCCTAATTCTTTTCCCATATTATGGATCTTCTTCCATGCATTGGCTATGTCCCGGACAGTAGCCACATAGTTCCCTTTTGCATAGTATAAAACGAGAGGAGCGAGCAATCCTTTATCTGGTGGCCCGAGTAAAGGATAAGCCAACTAACGCTTTACTATAACAGGATTGTAGGTGATGCATCCATGTGTGCCAATGAGAGGAATATTTGGATATCCCTCACAGCTGTATATGATCAACTCGACCCCCAGCCATTGAGGATACCATCTGATCTTCTCAGCTGTGAGCCCTATAAGGTGATTGGCCCACTCGCGCCCATTCTTTACAGCCAACTGACACAGTTTTAAATAAGAAACACGACATTCGGCCTTGCAAACCTAATGGAAGGCATGAGACACGAGCCATACATACAGGACAGGTAAACAACAGACAATTCTTTTTCCACCTTGCGTATGGCAAAAATCCATGGTGCAGTACACATTAGCCAACACAGCCGTGATAGGGTTCTCAACCCTGTGTTTGTGAGCCAGGAAGACAGCAATGGCATCATAATCCACGTAGTTGTCTAGATTGGGGAACAAGACAACCCCGTAGATAGTAAGGGCCAAAGTGTCGATGAAGGTCTCCCAATCCTCTTTATCTACCAGAGTCTGCATATGCTTCTCAAGGAACTCCCGAGTGAACCCAAGAATTTGATTTCTATTCATCTGCGCTTTCCTTAAAGTCTCAGGATGAATCCTCAAAACACGGGCGACTGCAGCGATAGTGGCATGATGATCAAGATGACGGTATGGAATTTTCCCGTCTAAAGGCATCCCCAGTATTTGTTCAAATTCTTCTATGGATGGGGCTAACTGAAAGTCCCTGAATGTAAAACATCTGAGGGGTGGGTCGTAGAACTGCGTCAACACAGTGATCGCCTTAACTTGTACCTCGACTTCCAACAACTTCAAAATCCTTCCATATTTTCTGGCGAAATAAATCCTTTGAGTCAGATTCAACTTCTTACTCAGTGTCTGTAAACCAGTTGTATCGACTTTCTTTGCCTTAACATGCAGTAGCTTCCTCAACTCTGTCACTTCTGTATCATGATTGTCATGTCCCATGTTAATTTCTTTACTTGCTTAGAGGTACGCGTCAAACCCTGAATAGCTTCCTGCGAATATCAAGAAAAGGAAAAGGAATCAGTCATGTTCAGAAACCGGCGCTTCCCCTATTAATTTAACGCAAAGCAACTTTACTTGGGGGAAGCAGCAATTACCAAAACTCGTGCGGGTTCAAGTCTAGAGGACCACAAGTTCTTAATCGTCATTAATGCCCCAGTCAGAGGGAAGTAAAAATTGTTAACCAAGTGGCCTCAATTACTCAAGAGGGGGGGTGAATTGAGTATTAAAAATTTTCTTTGGAATGCTCTTGAAATTGATTCTTTTGGTTGCTATGTTTATTTAGGATAATAAACTAGATTGTAAGTAACAACAAATAATACACAAGACAAACTAATAACAACTTAAAGAGTTTAAGAGAGTGAATCAAATAAGTTACAAAGCAATTTATGGAACCTTAGAAAGATTGATTCAAGATTGTTGCTTAAGTCCAAGTTCAACAATGCTATTCAAAAAGGTTTTCAACTTAATATATCATGCACTTAGTCCAATTAATGAAGCAATGAATTAAGCAAACAAGTTAAGTGCACAATTTAAAAGAGTTTAGGGAAGAGAGATTTGCAAACCGATGTATACGAGTTCCACCACGCCGGTGTACGTCTCGCCTCTAAGCAACCCACTTAGAGGATTTCCACTATTGTAGATTAGAGATACACTTTGAGCAATTGTAACTTCTTAGTGTCCCACACTCAAGAATCCAATCCTCACAAGTACAAGGGCACCCCACCCAATCTCTCAATCTCACAATTACAAGGTTGAAACCCAACCCAAAATTTGTATGAAGTTTGATGTTTAAGTGTACAAGGAAACTCTCTCACTAGAGTGGATTTACAATTCAAAGCTTTCACAAGATAGTAACTCTCAAAGAGAGGATATGCAAGTTAAGTACACAAATATAATTTCCCCACAAATTAACTCTCAAAAATAATCTCAAGAAATATGCCAATCAAGAATAAAGAGAGTAAGTAGAAGAGCAAGAGAATGGAGGAGGAAGAAAGCAAATGGAAATGCTTCAAATGCTTGGTGTGTTTTGCTTCTTCAATTTCCTCTCTATTTATAGCCTCCAGCAACATGGAATTTTCACTTAAAATATTCCAATGGATCCATGAATCATGTAATGGAACTTGTCTTTGTCTGCTTAGTGGACCATTATTCATGAAGTGCGATCTGAGGCTTCCAACTTTGCAATTCCAGCTTGTAACGCATGTTCAACAATCATTTGAACTGGATGAATCAATTCATTTATCAAAAGAATCGATTCTTTTAGTGTTATTTATGCAATTTTAGCTCTTCCAGGCGTATGAATCGATTCAGGGAAGGGGGGAATCGATTCAAGCCATTAAAAACACACATCCTGGGCCACTGTCTTCGTGTGAATCGATTCACACATGCATTGAATCGATTCAGCCTATCAAAAATGCATTCCTGGGTGCTTAGAAACCGTATGAATCGATTCATTCCTCTTTGCCTTGCATAATGAATCGATTCATGCACCTGTTGCATGAATTCCAGCACTTTGTTTTACCCTTTATGATATTTGTTCAATCATGGCTCCAATCCTTTGATCCTTAGGCACTTTGATAAATTTATTTCACCTGATTTAAACCTTTAAAGATGCCTTGAACATGTGTCCTTAATTATTCATCAAGCTTAAATATCAAACATTTTAGATTCCACATCAAACATAATTAATGCTTGATAACATCCTTGATATTTCTTCATTTGTTGTGTCATTATCAAAACCTACATCAACATAAAATTACATTCTCCCCCTTTTTGATGATGACAACAAATACTTGTCTCTTGGGGTGTTAGTATCATAATAGTTCAAATACAAAATAACTCCCCCTATCACATGTAATTAGATACCATATATATATGACATTAAAGGCACAAATTTTCAAGAGAGTGTTTAAGAATAAAAGGTCTCTCCCCCTTAATATATGTTCTCTCCTTCTTAATCAACTCTCATCTTTTTACAAGATATTCCATTTAGAGTGTAAATCTACTCCCCCTTTCTTATATATTTCTCTCCCCCTAGAAATGTATGTATTTCTCTCCCCCTTTGGCATCATCAAAAAGACTACCTTATTTGATAAACATACATCATCAAAAACATTACCACTTAAAGGTACATGCATACAATTCAAAGTAAGATAACAATGCAACATACATCACGAAATCATTCATAGCATATAGGCACACAATGTCTCATGGGAATCGATTCATCTAGCTATTTGTACATGAGTTTGAAGAATCATGTTACTAAGGGATTTATACACGGATTTAGATTTTGCAAGTTGCCAATGATTTTGTTGCACAAGAAAGTCAAGAAAATCAAAGGTCATTTGCCATTTATTTTTGAGATCTGATGTATATAGGAGATTATCTTTGTGTCAAAAATATGTTTAAAAAAAATAAGTGGGGACTCTACGGGGTCTTAAATAAGACAAGAGATTTGTAGAGCATTAAGTTGATTATTGAAAAATGAGGGTATAAATTTTCTTCAAAAATTTGTATGTATATCACAATGTAAGGTATTATCTTCAAGGAAATGAAAATTTTATGGAAAAGATAAGTTTGAAATCTATAAGTAAAGATTTGAAAAAATTATTTTCAAAGAGTAAAATAAGTCAATTAGGAGATTTCCAAAATTCCTAACTCCCTTCTAATGTTTATAAATTGGTCTTTTGGAAGGGGTTTTGTAAAAATGTCCGCCAATTGTTTTGAAGTTTCAACATATTCAAGTACACAATCTCCTTTCAAAACATGGTCTCTAATGAAGTGATGTCTTATTTCAATGTGTTTGGTCCTAGAATGCATGACCGGATTCTTAGAAATATTTATTGCACTAGTGTTATCATATTTAATGGGGACTTTATCCATGGTAATACCAAAATCAAGAAGTTGTTGTCTCATCCAAAGAATTTGAGCACAACAACTACCGGCTGCCACATATTCTGCCTCAGCCGTTGACAATGCAACACTTGCTTGTTTCTTGCTATGCCAAGAAACAAGGGAACTACCAAGTAAATGACATGTACCACTAGTACTTTTTCTATCAAGCTTACAACCCGCAAAGTCAGAATCAGAATATCCTAAAAGATTACATTCAACGCCTTTGGGATACCACAAACCAACATTTTGAGTACCCACAAGATATTTCAAAATTCTTTTTACGGCAGTTAAGTGTGATTCTTTAGGACATGCTTGATATCTAGCACACATACATACCGCAAACATAATATCAGGTCTACTAGCAGTTAAATAAAGTAAGGAACCAATCATACCTCGGTATTTAGTTATTTCAACGTTCTTACCCTTTTCATCTTTGTCTAAATAGCAAGATGTACTCATGGGTGTTGCTATTTCATTTACCTTGTCCATTTCAAACCTTTTGAGTAGTTCTTTACAATACTTTGTTTGACTAATGAACGTTCCTTCACTTGTTTGTGTTATTTGTAATCCAAGGAAGAAGGTGAGTTCTCCCATCATGGACATTTCAAACTCATCTTGCATAATCTTAGCAAACTCTTGACAAAGACTTTCATTAGTAGCACCAAAAATTATGTCATCAACATAAACTTGTACCAAAAGAATGTCATGATTTTTACGCTTTATAAATAGTGTAATGTCAACCTTTCCTCTTTCGAAATTATTTTCTAAAAGAAATTTGCTAAGTCTTTCATACCAAGCTCTTGGAGCTTGTTTCAAACCATATAAGGCTTTTCTCAATTTAAAAACATGATTTGGAAATTTATGATTTTTAAAACCGGGAGGTTGATCTACATAAACTTCCTCTTGAATATAGCCATTTAAAAAAGCGCTTTTGACATCCATTTGATAAAGTTTAAAATCCATACAACAAGCAAAAGCTAATAATAATCTAATGGCTTCTAACCTAGCTACGGGAGCATACGTTTCTTCATAGTCTATTCCTTCTTCTTGATTATACCCCTTAGCAACTAGCCTAGCTTTGTTTCTAGTTATTATTCCATTTTCATCTAGTTTGTTTCTAAAAACCCATTTGGTGCCTATTATTAGATGGTCATTGGGTCTTGGCACAAGCTCCCAAACTTCATTTCTTTCAAATTGGTTTAACTCTTCTTGCATGGCCAACATCCAATGTTCATCAATAATGGCTTCATCAATATTTTTGGGTTCAATTTGGGATACAAAAGCTAAGTGATTGCATGCATTTCTAATGGCATTTCGAGTACTTACCCCTTTGGTTATTTCTCCAATGATCTTGTCCAAGGGATGGTCTTTTAAGGTTACCCAATTTTGTTGTTTATCAAGTTGAGTTGTACTCCCTTCATTGTTGGCTTCTTCTTTGTCTTCCAAGTTCATTTCTTGGAAGGTACCTACAAGATCATCAACTTCCTTTCTCGGAGGATTTTGGTTAAGTTCATCAAATTTAACATGTATGGACTCTTCAATTGTATAGGTTCATTTGTTAAAGAGTCTATATGCTTTACTAGTAGATGAATAACCTAGAAAAATTGCTTCATCAGATTTTGCATCAAATTTGCCAAGATTTTCCTTTCCATTGTTTAAGACAAAGCATTTGCATCCAAAAATGTGAAAGTAAGAAATATTTGGTTTTCATCCTTTATAAAGTTCATAGGGGGTTTTCTTTAATATAGGCCTTATCAAACAACGATTCATAACATGACAAGCGGTGTTCACCGCATCGGCCCAAAAATGTTTTGAAATATTAGCTTCATTCAACATAGTTCTTGCAAGCTCCGCTAAAGTTCGATTTTTCCTTTCAACTACTCCATTTTGTTATGGAGTTCTAGGAGCCGAAAAATTATGTTCAATGCCAAACTTTTCTCAAAATTTCTCAAAAGATTGGTTTTCAAATTCTCCCCCATGATCCGTTCGAATGGATGCTATTTTTAAATTTTGTTCATTTTGGATGATCTTGGCAAGTTTCTTAAATGCTTGATATGCTTCATGTTTATGAGTAAGAAACAATGTCCATGTATATCTAGAGTAATCATCCACAATCACAAGACCATAATAGTTTCCACCAAAACTTTTGATTTTTGAAGGCCCAAATAAATCCATATGTAAAAGTTGTAAAGGTCTTGTTGTTGAAACAATATTTTTTGCTTGAAAAGAAACCTTTACTTGTTTTCCTTTTTGACAAGCGTCACAAAATTTATTTTCAAATTTCAATTTTGGTAAACCAATAACTAAATCTTTTGAAACAAGTTTATTTAAATGGTCTACATGAATGTGAGCGATTCTTCTATGCCAAAACCATGATTCATCCTCTTTAGTTATAAAGCATTGTACATCATTTGAAGCAAGACAATCTAGATTAATCATGTAAATGTTATCTACTCTTTGACCAACAAACTTTATCTCCTTGTTTAGTTTATTTTCAATTATGCAACCGTTTGTTTCAAAAACAATTTTATAGCCCTTGTCACATAATTGACTAATACTAAGCAAGTTATGTTTTAGTCCTTCAACATATAATACATCATTTATGGAGGTGGAAGAATTTTTACCAACATTTCCGATTCCAAGTATTCTTCCTTTTGTGTTATCTCCATAAGTAACAAATCCTTTGCTTCGTGGAGTAAGTGATATAAACTTACTTTTGTCTCCCGTCATATGTTTAGAACACCCACTATCCAAGTACCAATGGGTGTTACTTGCCTTAAAACATACCTACAAAACAATTCAAGTTAGAGAGCTTGGTACCCATTTTATGTTGGGTCCTTGTAGGTTAGTTTGTGAAAATGTTCCTTTAGGAACCCATACTTTTCTCACTACTTTTGGTCCTAATCTTCTAATATTGCAATTATAAGAGTCATGACCTTTAAGACCACAATGATTGCATTTCACGAAAGGTGTAGATGATTTATAAGATGGCACAAAGAAATTTTTGTAATGTTTTTCCTTCTTGTGAGCATGCAATCCTTGATTATATCCTAGTCCCGTTTTGTTAAACATACAACGTTGTTTTCCTAGAAGTGCATTTAAGTTATCTCTACCATTAGTAAACTTTTCTAGAGTTTTATTCAAGTCCAAAACCTTAGTTTCTAGCATATAACATTTCTTTACAAACTCACAAGGTTTGGTCCTAGAGCATGCTTGAATATTAACTAATTCTTCTTTTAAACCTTCATTTTCTTTACAAACTTCCATAAGATGCATCTCTAGAGTATCACTAGTTTTTCTAGACAACTTAAGTCTATTAGAAACTTTTATGAATTTTTCATACAAATGTTCAAGAGCATCAAGTAATTCTTCCTTATCTAAGTTATGAAAGTTTACCTCATCTTCTTCATCTAGGTGATTGGCCATGAGACAAAAATTTGCTTCTTCATTCTCGGATTCGTCCGAACTACTCACTTCATTTTCATCCCATGCTATGTATGCTCTCCTTTTTCCTTTTTGATCCTTGTGTTTCTTTTTGAGATTTGGACAATCCACTTTGAAATGTCCTTCCTTTCCACATTCAAAACAAGTTGGTGAAATAGAATTTTCTTTAGGTATAGATTTCTTACCTTGTGATTTGAAGTTCCTTTGAAAGCGTTTGTTCTTCATGAGCTTTCCAAACCTTCTTACAAATAGGCTTAACTCTTCATCTTCGTCAAGATCACTCTCGATTTCATCTTCAAATATTGAAGTAGCTTTGAGAGCTAGTCCTTTCTTTTTGGAGACTTTCTCTTCTTCTTCCGCCATCTTCAATTCTTTTAGCTCTTGTTCTTGTTCTTGCAACTTACCAAATAGTGTAGCAAGAGACATTTCATTGATAGTAGGCGATTGTTTGATGGCCGTGACTAATGGTTGCCATTCCCTATTAAGACTTTTCAAGACTTTGTGAATAAGCTCTTTATTAGTATAAGTCTTTCCAAGTGTAATGAGTTGATTTATAATGAGTGTAAAACGTTTTTGCATATCAACAATTGATTCATTGGAATTTAGCCTAAAGCACTCATATTGACTAGTTAATGTACTAATCTTAGAGTCTTTAACATCATTTGTACCTTCATGGGTTACTTGTAAAGTATCCCACATCTCCTTGGCAGATTTACATGTGATTACACGGAAAAATTCATCGGGGCCTAAAGCTAAAGTTATAAGATTTTTTGCCTTATAATTATATTGCACTTTCTTTTCTTCTTCACTAGACCAAATGTCCATAGGCTTTTCAACTTGCTTATCATCCACAATATGCATAGGCACAAAGGGACCATTTTCAATGGCATTCCACACTTTTAAGTCCATTGATTGAACAAAAATTTTCATTCTTTCTTTCCAAAAAGCATAACCCTCACCATTAAAAGCGGGAGGTCGGTTTGTAGCACCACCCTCGGGAAACATGTTATATGAGGTTGAGGCCATTTGTTCTCTTGAAGCCGTTAAGCTTGATTTACCAAGAGTCAAGCTCTGATACCACTTGTTAACCAAGTGGCCTCAATTACTCAAGAGGGGGGGTGAATTGAGTATTAAAAATTTTCTTTGGAATGCTCTTGAAATTGATTCTTTTGGTTGCTATGTTTATTTAGGATAATAAACTAGATTGTAAGTAACAACAAATAATACACAAGACAAACTAATAACAACTTAAAGAGTTTAAGAGAGTGAATCAAATAAGTTACAAAGCAATTTATGGAACCTTAGAAAGATTGATTCAAGATTGTTGCTTAAGTCCAAGTTCAACAATGCTATTCAAAAAGGTTTTCAACTTAATATATCATGCACTTAGTCCAATTAATGAAGCAATGAATTAAGCAAACAAGTTAAGTGCACAATTTAAAAGAGTTTAGGGAAGAGAGATTTGCAAACCGATGTATACGAGTTCCACCACGCCGGTGTACGTCTCGCCTCTAAGCAACCCACTTAGAGGATTTCCACTATTGTAGATTAGAGATACACTTTGAGCAATTGCAACTTCTTAGTGTCCCACACTCAAGAATCCAATCCT
Organism: Clitoria ternatea; assembly: GCA_037962975.1. NCBI lineage: Eukaryota > Viridiplantae > Streptophyta > Magnoliopsida > Fabales > Fabaceae > Clitoria > Clitoria ternatea. The sequence continues at coordinate 222,009,776 of CM075672.1, forward strand.
CACAAGTACAAGGGCACCCCACCCAATCTCTCAATCTCACAATTACAAGGTTGAAACCCAACCCAAAATTTGTATGAAGTTTGATGTTTAAGTGTACAAGGAAACTCTCTCACTAGAGTGGATTTACAATTCAAAGCTTTCACAAGATAGTAACTCTCAAAGGGAGGATATGCAAGTTAAGTACACAAATATAATTTCCCCACAAATTAACTCTCAAAAATAATCTCAAGAAATATGCCAATCAAGAATAAAGAGAGTAAGTAGAAGAGCAAGAGAATGGAGGAGGAAGAAAGCAAATGGAAATGCTTCAAATGCTTGGTGTGTTTTGCTTCTTCAATTTCCTCTCTATTTATAGCCTCCAGCAACATGGAATTTTCACTTAAAATATTCCAATGGATCCATGAATCATGTAATGGAACTTGTCTTTGTCTGCTTAGTGGACCATTATTCATGAAGTGCGATCTGAGGCTTCCAACTTTGTAATTCTAGCTTGTAACGCATGTTCAACAATCATTTGAACTGGATGAATCAATTCATTTATCAAAAGAATCGATTCTTTTAGTGTTATTTATGCAATTTTAGCTCTTCCAGGCGTATGAATCGATTCAGGGAAGGGGGGGAATCGATTCAAGCCATTAAAAACACACATCCTGGGCCACTGTCTTCGTGTGAATCGATTCACACATGCATTAAATCGATTCAGCCTATCAAAAATGCATTCCTGGGTGCTTAGAAACCGTATAAATCGATTCATTCCTCTTTGCCTTGCATAATGAATCGATTCATGCACCTGTTGCATGAATTCCAGCACTTTGTTTTACCCTTTATGATATTTGTTCAATCATGGCTCCAATCCTTTGATCCTTAGGCACTTTGATAAATTTATTTCACCTGATTTAAACCTTTAAAGATGCCTTGAACATGTGTCCTTAATTATTCATCAAGCTTAAATATCAAACATTTTAGATTCCACATCAAACATAATTAATGCTTGATAACATCCTTGATATTTCTTCATTTGTTGTGTCATTATCAAAACCTACATCAACATAAAATTATAAAAATTATCTTTTCTTTCCCTTTTTTTTGACGACTAAGGAAACTTATGACTCAAGACTTAGAAGTACATGATGAAGAGGGAACTATCTACCCGTCAAAAGATTACCAGTTTTTTTCAAGAAAAGCGAGTTATTATTTTTGAAGTAAGGTAATCCTTTGATAAATAAATGGTTCATCCATTTGGATTAACAGGGAATTGAAAATGACGTAAGGTAGTGTAAAGTCTGCCCTTTCGTGGCCTAAGTTGGGTTATTCTGAAGGTCTTTTCTAGGCCTTATGGCTTGTTTAAAAGTGTCTCTCCATACCGGGTGACTCATACTAGACTTCTAGAAGGTTACTAGAGCCAAGATCCTACTCATGATATGGTCGCAACAGTAGGGAATCTACTAGGTGTGTACATCATGAAAGGTCGAACCCTAGTTGAGGTTCTCATGAACACCGGATAGGAAGTACATCCCATATGATTCTGCTACCAACCCCTCCTAACTTAAGTTTCATTTGGGGTCCGGGTATAGGGCGTCACTCATTAGTGTGTGCAAAAATGTGAGTGTAGTGTGTGAAAGGGCATTCAATACCTTTTACCTTACCCCATTCTACACAAAGAACAAACACAGAACAAATATACAAGGTTGTCTACCCTAGGGTTCAATAATTACAAAAAAGTAACATAATCCTCTACCCTAAGGTTCGACAATCATGCAAATATTGACAATGAAACAAATAACGAGATACGATTGAAATAAGAACGAACATTTATAACAGTCAACAGAAAATAAAACAAGGGAAGAAATCAAAGCAAACAAAGGCTATATATAAAAAACATGCGCCATCAATCCAACCGGCCTGACTCTTTTAAGTCATCCCCAGTGGAGTCGCCATTTGTCGCGACCGGGGTCGCGGCGGTGCAGCCGACCCTTCCGAAAAATGAAGTGGTTAAAACAAAACAGGGAGTCACCACCAACGTTTTTATCTATAGGAAAAACATTGGAAAAAAACTTTAACAAAGCACTGGTTAAAAAAAGGGTGAGATTCAAGTTCGGGAGTCGGTTACGAGTAGGGAAGGTATTAGCACCCTACACCGCCTGTCAAAAACAGTACCAAGATCGAAAATGCGCAACATAAATAGCCTTACAAAAGATGTTTCATTTCTTCCTTTTTATTATTGTACTTTGTGTAAAAAAACGAAGGGAATGAACTGAACAAACATGAAGTGTCGAAGCAAGGTTAACAGGACGTCTCGTCCAAATTAACCTCAACTTTGATATAAAATGGGGAAAGGGAAGGGTGCTAACAAGATGTCGCATCCAAATTAGTCATCCTTTAATCAAAAGTACGGGGTCAGAAACGAGAAGGGGATAAACGGGACGTCTCATCCTAAGTATCCCTTTCCTTGTGAATCGTGGTGATGATCGACCAAAAATGGGGGAAAATCAACAAGACGTTACGTCTAAATCGATTTTCACAGAAGTGATAAGAACAGAATAGTTACAAAAACGTAAAAATGAAAAAGGAAGGAAGGGCCCGACAAGAGTTAAGTCCTTCTCCTACGTATTCTCGAGTTATCGAGAAATCAGGGTTACGTAGTTCTTGATAAAGGGTATGTAAGTGAAGCTAAATATTTAGTGGTGAGTAGACTTTACAAAAAAAGGGGCACACAAGGCGAAGTTCTCCGCACGTGTATGGGCTTCAGAGATAGTGTAGGCAGAAGTACATCTGCACGACACCGGCTAAGACAAAATTTACAGTGATCAAAATAAAATATGAGAAGTACTTGTTTTTTTTGTTATTATTACGAATCTAGGTGAGGGAAAATTCAACAACAGAAGCTAAATTAACCGGGAAAGCAGATTCAGCAGAAACTATAAACTTGATGAAAGAAATGGACCAAACAGTATGAAATAAGCTAAAATGATAGAGGTGAAGAAAGATGGTAACCGGTGTGGAGTCAACCTGGGAGGAACCGGACTGCAGGTTGGAGCCGATGTGGAATAAGCTCTGATAGACAATCTGCTAGTGCGAGCTGGTGTGGGCTGAAATAGCAGCGTGACTGGCAGAAAACTGGACCGGTGTGGCTATAACCGAAGTACAGTGTGGAGCCGGAGTAAGACTCAGTGGTGAAAATGTATTTTGATAAAGAAACGGTGTAGGATTCAGTGGTGTTGAGCAATATAGGGTTTGGACGGAGTTTAGAGTGACAAGGAGGTTCTGAGGACCAACATACAGGAACGGGAGTGGTGCTTCTGTTTTGAAGAAAACAAGAGAATGTGGGTTGGGGACAGGTTTCTTGACATCGGATTCAGGACACCAGAGTAAATTTTGCCAGGGGTTCAGGGATTCAAGATACGGACCAAGTTTTCTGGAGGCTTCAGTATTCAGAGTATCGACCCTTGTGCCTCTTCAGCTGAGGCATTTATAGAGGTCTAAGGTGCTGGCTGAGTGCTTGGACAGCTCAAGCCTCCACTCACCCATACGCTCAGTGGAGCCAGCCTAGCCACTAACAGGTTGTGGGGAGCAGAGGTTGGTGGGGAATTTTTAATTATTTCCACTTCAGTTCCCTGTATGCCACTCCCAGGATTCGAGGGTCTGATTAGAGGTACGATTCCAAGTCACAGCATGGGCAACCAAACTTACCAATCCGATGTAAGGTCCATGACATCGGATAACAGGGATACCGGTTCAACGAATGATTTTAATGATTAGGCCGGTGTGATCCCTTCAATAGCCTGGACCGGTGTTCTCTTGCTGGATACCGGCTGATGTAATCTGGCCATCAAATGACGTCCTATTTTAGCAGCTCAGACCGGTGTTCTTTCAACCTTAGACCAGTGTTCTTTCATTTGCTTGTTAAAAGGTGTCAATTCGATGTAATCATTGGCTAGACCGAAATAGGTGTTCACAGTCAGCAAGTCTGTCACTACCCCATATATTGAAGCAGCTGAGGAAGCTTTAGAAACTTCATTCCAGGCTTTGGAAATAGCCAATACAACCAGCATTGCAAGAACATCCTTCCCAAATATACCTCTAGCGGTGGCAAGAACCATGTTACGGGAAGGGTACAAGCCAGGAAGAGGACTGGGGCGCGAACTGGAAGGAAGAGTCCAGCCGGTATACATCCCAGAGAGCAAGGGCAGGTATGGCCTAGGATACAAACCCACGGCAGCAGATAGAAGAAGGGTTGGAGAAGAAAGAAGGGGGAGAATCGTGGCTCGCCTCGCCGGTCAAGAATTCGACACCGTAAAGATCCCCATCTGTGACCTCTACCAGAGCTTCAGAAACGCTGGGATTATGTATCCAGATCAGGTCACCATGATTGAAAGCGAGCCTGGCCACAATGCGGATTTGGTATATGCTTGCTATCCAAGTCAAGAGCTGAACAATTGGGAAGTCATGGAGTTCCCTACAACTATGAATGTTCTGTCAAAGTAATCATTGTTATCTTAAAACTTGTCGGTCCCTCTGCTATGCCTAAGGCTTTGAACCCATTTTGTAATAAGGGCAAAGGCAAAACTTGTTTATTTGTTTAAATTAATGAATACAGTCTAATTTCAGTACCTCATCTTTATTCGATCTTTTTCTCTTAAGCCTTTCACTTGCCTGTTTTTCTTTTTCATTCCTTATAATATAACCCAAATGCAGATCCGAAAGCTATTCCTCTGAGAGTAGCGAGAACTCAATTTTGTTTCACGATTCTGATTATCTGAATGATTACGCCTATGAGGAAAGTGAGGAATACTTTGAACCTTCGCCCGAATTGACAAGATTAATGGGACAAGAGGATAAGGAGATTCAACCTCATCAGGAAAAGATCAAAACCGTAAACCTGGGGGATGAAGGAGAGGTTAAAGAGGTCAAGATAGGCACCCTCCTAAGCAAAGAATGACAAGATGAATTGATTAAACTGCTCCGAGAATTTTGGGATATATTTGCATGGTCATATCAAGATATGCCAGGGTTGGATAATACCATCGTAGGACACAGGTTGCCTTTGAAACCAGAATGTCCACCGATCAAGCAAAAGCTGCGACGAATGAAACCAGAAATGCTTCTTAAAATTAAAGAAGAAGTTAAGAAGCAATTCGATGCTGGTTTCCTAGCCGTAGCTAAATATCCGCAGTGGGTAGCCAACATAGTTCCTGTTCCGAAGAAAGATGGGAAAGTGAGGATGTGTGTGGACTACCGAGACTTGAATCAGGCCAGCCCTAAGGATGATTTTCCTTTACCTTAGATCGACGTACTGGTCGATAATACAGCTCAACACTTCGTCTTCTTATTTATGGATGGATTTTCGGGGTATAATCAGATCAAGATGGCACCTGAAGATATGGAAAAGACCACGTTCATCACTCTGTGGGGGACCTTCTACTACAAAGTAATGTCCTTCGGTTTGAAGAACGCTAGAGCCACCTATCAAAGGGCAATGGTGACTCTCTTCCATGACATGATGCATAAAGAAATAGAAGTCTATATGGATGGTATAATTGCTAAATCCAGATCCGAGGAAGATCACATTACTGATCTGAAGAAACTATTCGAGCGGTTAAGGAAATTCAAGCTTAGGTTGAATCCGGCCAAGTGCACCTTTGGCGTAAAATCCGGTAAACTGTTGGGGTTCATCGTGAGTGAGAGAGGGATATAAGTTGATCCTGACAAGGTCAAGGCAATTATGGAAATGCCTCCTCCTCGTACAGAAAAAGAAGTCTGAGGATTCCTAGGAAGGTTAAACTACATTGCCCGATTCATTTCCTAAATGACGGCAACCTGTAAGCCGATTTTCAAGTTACTTCGCAAGAACCAGCCCGGGCAGTGGAATGAAGATTACCAAACTGTATTCGAGAAGATAAAGCAGTACTTATTGAAGCCGCCAATTTTGGTACCGCCCGTCCCTGGGAAACCACTAATCCTGTACCTGACAGTGCTGGACGAATCCATGGGATGCGTGTTGGGTCAACATGACGAGACTAGGAAGAAGGAGTGTACCATCTATTACCTGAGCAAGAGATTTACTGAATGCGAGATGAGATACTCTTCCCTCGAAAGAACATGTTGTGCCTTGGCCTGGGCTGCCCGACGCTTACGGCAATACATGCTCAATCATACTACGTGGATGGTGTCTAAGATGGATCCCATCAAGTACATCTTTGGAAAGCCAGCTCTAACTGGAAGGATCGCATATTGGCAAGTGCTACTGACAAAGTATGACATAACATATGTCACCCAAAAAGCTATAAAAGGGAGTACGCTAGCAGATTACTTGGCACATCAACCCATTGACAGTTACCAACCAATGCGGCATGATTTCCCGGATAAAGATATTTTGGCTATGTCCAAAGAGGAAGATGATCAAGTGAACAAGTAGACCATGAGGTTTGGTGGAGCCTCCAATGCACTGGGACACGGAATTGGGGTTATCCTGATCTCACCTGATAAGGAATTCATCCCCATATGTGCTTGGTTGTGTTTTAATTGTACCAACAATATTGCCGAGTATGAGGCATGTTCTTTGGGGATACAGGCGGCTTTGACCATGGGAATAAATGTCTTGGAAGTTTATGGAGATTCTGCTTTGGTTATCCATCAATTGAAGGGTGAGTGGGAAACCAGAGATAGCAAACTAGTTCCCTATCATGCTCACATCAAGGAGATAATTAAAGAGTTCGATGAAGTTACCTTCCATCATGTTCCACGGGATGACAACCAAATGGCAGATGCTTTGGCCACCCTAGCCGCTATGTTCGAAGTTAGCAGTGACTATGAGGTGCCCCTCATTGAAGTGAAGAAACGACAAGAGCCTGCCCATTGCCAGGTCATAGAAGGAGAACTGGATGACAAACCTTGGTATCATTATATCAAAAGGTACCTCCAATACCAAGAATACCCTGAGGGCATCACAGATAATGACAAACGAACTTTGAGAAGGCTAGCTATGGGATACCTGTTGAGCAGCAACGTGCTATACAAGAGGAATTATGATTCCATTATCCTCAGGTGCATTGATACCGTCGAGGCAAACCAAATCATGAGGGATATCCATGAAGGATCTTTCAGGACTCACACGAATGGGCATGCCATGTCAAGAAAGATCTTGAGGGCTGGATATTATTAGATGACCATGGAAGTGGATTATTTTGCTTATGTACGGAGGTGCCATAAATGTCAGATATATGCTGAACATATTCACGCACCACCTTCATCCCTAAATGTCTTGTTAGCACCATGGCCCTTTTAATGTGGGGTATGGATGTTATTGGGCCCATTGAGCCGAAAGCATTAAACGGGCATTGTTTCATTCTGGTTGCCATCGATTATTTCACCAAGTGGGTGGAAGCAACTTCATACACTAATGTGACCAAGGGTGTAGTGGTCAAATTCATCAAGCATGAACTAATATGCCGATGCGGCCTACCAAGTCAAATCATTACTGACAACGGTACAAATTTAAAATCTCCCACCACAGCTCTTCTCCATATCGCCCAAAAATGAATGGGGCGGTTGAGGCGGCTAACAAAAATATCAAGAAAATAGTGCAAAAGATGGTGGTGACCTACAAAGATTGGAACGAAATGCTTCCCTTCGCGCTGCACGGATACCGAACCTCGGTGCGAACCTCGACCGGGGCAACCTCGTTCTCTTTGGTCTATGGAATGGAAGCAGTACTGCTTTTCAAAGTGGAGATCCCATCCCTCTGGGTGATCATGGAAGCCAAACTGGATGAAGCCGAGTGGGTCCAGGCTAAGTATGATCAATTGAACCTAATTGATGGAAAAAGGTTAACCGCTCTCTGCCACGGACAGTTATATCAAAAGCGTATAAAGTGGGTGTATGAAAAGAGAGTGCGACCCCGACAATTCCAGGAAGAGGACTTAGTCCTTAAGAAGGTTTTGCCAATCCAAAAGGATGTCTGCAGGAAATGGACGCCTAACTATGAAGGACCATATGTCGTAAAGAAAGCCTTTTCTGGAGGGGCTCTCATACTCACCAACATGGATGGAGACGACCTGCCAACGCCTGTCAATGCTGACACATTAAAAAAATACTTTGCCTAAAAAAAAAGCGCTCGATAGGTTGAAAACCTGAAAAGGCATAGGCAAAAGTTAGAGCAACTAGATGAGCCGAAAACCTGAGAAGGCGGCTCAGACAAAATCACAGCCTATAAACTTGACTCTGCAACATAAACCCTTCAGGCCGGAAACAAGGAAGTCAGATTAGGGCATCAGGGTCATCGTCAAATTACGACCTCAGAAGGAAAATCAGAGGATGAACATGAAGTTGTGAGAAAAATCCAGATACTCATCGCTCTCAGAAAATTGATGGAGGGTCTAAAGGCCTTCCCTTTCATATTTACCGTCAATTCTTTGTACCTTGTCATATGTTATCTTTTACATTACTTTCATCACCACTGTACAAACCTGATGTTCGTAAATAAAATTCTTCCTTCTTTCTACATGTGTTCATGACTAAATTTTATGAATAAACAAGTTTTTACCTAAAGAAAATTTTTGAAATTGAAAACGACAAAACACAAAGTTATGGGGAACGAAATATATACTAGTGCCAGACCTTACCTTAGACAAGCACAGCCAACTCCGCTAGGTAAGCTCACCGAAGTCAGAAATCACTGTTATTTTGTCCATGAGTTACTTCGCCAAGGGAGTTCACCTGTAAGTTTTGATTTGTTTTATACTACTCATTTTTCTGTTAAGGGGTGGCTAGAACCCATGATCCAGAAGCGGGTAGTCGCTAAAACTCTCCCCATCAGACCCACCATTCATTCCCGAGAGAAACACAGACTGAGGATTCTTCCTAAAAAAAACCACAAAATGGACTCAGCTCTCCCCAATCAGAATACTTCCTAATCAGATTTAGGAAAACCTAGATACCCCCAGCAGAATCACCTTTCCGACAGAACCACAATGACTGAAAGCCAGCCATGCCTTTCTCCCCCCAGAGGGACAACACTTTCCCCAATGAAGTCGCCCCTCTAGTAATAGCCGAATACCAACCATATCTTTCTCCCCCAGAGGGACTACACTTTTCCCCAATGAGTTCATCATTACCAAACTAACACCGTCACACTTCTCTCATGAAACAGCTCAAACTGGGGCATATCCCCAAATTTTTTCTCTTCCAGTCAAGGGGTAGTACCCCGAATCACCCAAAATAGATCAAATTGGGGCATCCCCCAGAATTCTCTCCCCCAGCAAGCCGCCATACATCCCCAGTGGGCCCCAGATCTCTCTTCCAGTCAAAAGCGGCAGTGCCCCGAATTCCCAGATAGCTCAAACTAGGCATCACCCCAGGTTCATTCTCTTTCACTCAAGGGGCAGTCCCCTAAGATTCTTTCAATCCTGTCAAACTGGGGCATCACCCCAGGTTCATTTTCTTTTAGTTAAGGGGCAGTACCCCGAATTCCCCAGTAAGCTCAAACTGGGGCATCACCCCAAGTTTCTCTTGTTTCAGTCAAGGGGCAATGCCCCCCAAGATTATTTCAATTATCAAACTGGGGCATCACCCCAGATCTTTTTATTTCAGTCAAGGGGCAGTACCCCGAATTCCCCAGTAAGCTTAAGCTGGGGCATCACCCCAGGTTCCTCTCTGTTAAGGGGCAGTATTCCTAACTTCTTTAGTATTTCCAGAAACTGGGGCATCCCCCCAGACCTTTTCCTTTCAGTCAAGGGGCTGTTCCCCAAGGTTCTTTCAATCATTTCACACCGGGGTATCACCCCAAGTCTCTAAATCTAGGTCAATTTAGACGGGACGTCCAGTTAACCCTCGAATCTGTCAACTGAGAAGCAATACCCTCACTTTTACTTTTCCTGTCAACCGAGAGGCAACACCCTCACCTTTACTTTTCCTGTCAAACGAGAGGCAACACCCTCACTTTTACTTTTCCAGTCAACCGAGAGGCTATTAGGGAATCCCATTAGGGTCAGGCAGTGGAAACACAAAGGATTCCCAAAATAATTGCAAACACAAATGTCTCAAGGCATTATGCTAAATAAAAATTTCAGCTAGGGTTTACCTCTTGTAGACGTAGAACGAGTTTCTCGATCGAAGCAATTGTAGCTTCACCCTTAGGAGTCCACACGAGCACTCCCACCAGAAAAACAGAGCTCTGAATGCTAGTACAGAATTTTGTTTATGGTATGATTTTTGAGCAGCAGCCTATGAGCATCTCATGCTCTATATATAGGCTTAGGTCTTGACCTGAGCTCTCATTAAACATTGGGCTCCTGACTCATTCTAAATGAGTTAGGCCCAAATAGTTTTATTTTCAGTCCAACTAAAATAAAACTATCCTCTGGTGGGCTTACTCTATGTGTGTGACCGTATAGGTAAAATATTCGGTTATATTAATAATAAACTATTTTATTATTAATATAAAATAAGAGCGGTATCTAGCAATACATCATTATGTCTGAATATTATTTATCATCGACATGACCTATACGTGATAATTATTTTATATATTTATTCCTTTTGTCACGATATCTTATTGGGCTAAGGCATGGTCGTCGTCATCCTTGTATGGCCCAATTCATTTTACTTGATACCAGAGTAGACTTTACAGAATAAACATCTAATATTTATTCGTCCTAGCATGGCCATGCATTTCATTAGTCTCACTCCATCAAGTGGCCCATAGATATCACTCCTGTCACATAGGAGAGACAAATTCCATCTACATCACTCACATCCCTCTGCATAATTTATCTATTGCCTAATCACAATCTTTATAGTTATCTTATTACAGATAATGTTTGATTGTATTAAAACAATAAACTCCTTATGTAGGAATCGTAGTGACTTCAGGTCGAAGGACTATATATCATTATCATATTGAGAACTGTTTATGACACTCATGTAACGATCCATGCAACGTTCTCATGGTGGGTTTGTCCAGTACAACATTACTCTTAATGTGTACCCGTGTAAAGACTTGATATCATATATCCATGATTTGTGAGATCAAATCATCAGTACATTCACACACTAATCTTAATGTATTTACATGTCCCCATGTAAATACTTGATTAGGGACGTTTTAGGAATAATTCTCATATGACCTATTATTCCAGGATAAATAGCATTAGTCTAAAACTGAAAATACTAATTTTATTAATAAGTTAAAATTGATACATTAATAGCTCGTAGTGCATACACCAACAGAGGCAACACCCTCACCTTTACTTTTTTTGTCAACCAAGAGGCAACACCCTCATTTTACTTTTCTGTCAACCGAGAGGCAACACCCTCACTTTTACTTTTCTAGTCAACCGAGAGGCAACACCCTCACCTTTACTTCTCCTGTCAACCGAGAGGCAACACCCTCACTTTTACTTTTCCTGTCAACCGAGAAGCAACACCCTCACCTTTACTTTTCATGTCAACGGAGAGGCAACACCCTCACTTTTATCTTTCTGTCTACTGAGAGGCAACACCCTCATTTTATTTTCCTATCAACCGTGAGGCAGCACCCTCACCCTTTCTTCCCTATCAGCCAAAAGGACATTATCCTGGTAAAAAAAAAAGATTCGATGTTGACACTGACTTGAGGAGGATTTCAACTGGTACCTCCTCAACATCCGAGGTTAGGGGCAAAAGGAAGCAGGACGGCATCCAAAAATGTTGTCGTAACCCCTACATCGGTTACAATCAAATGCACTTGGCTCGATTTGAACTTTGGTCATAAGGGACGATGTCACATTCCTTACACCGGTCACAACTCAATTTGAAATCTACGTCGGTTAGAATCAGATGCACTTGGTTCAATTTAAACTTTGGTCATAAGGGACGATGTCAAGAATTCAATTCAGTTGGCCTATTAAGGGACGATTTTGGTTTAAATTGCACTATTAATTCTACATCGGTCCAAACGAACCAAGTTACTAAAGGACGATGTAGGTTTTAGTGGTTTAGAATTCGTGCGATTAATGAGATTAGACGGTGTTGTTTCAAGTTATAATTCATTACACATCGGTCACAAGTCAATTAGCTTTGGAAATTAAAAAAGCAGAGGCAGATGTAAAAAAAATGTACTTCATTAAAAAGAAAGGGGGCACTTCAGCCTTACAAAAAGTTTTACTCCAGAGCCCATCCCAGAACAAGGCTATCAAAAAGAAAAATTCTAAGTCCTAACACTAGGGGAGTCCGGACCGGCGACAGTTGCTGTCCTCTCAGAATCTTCTGATACTGTCCTCAGCTCCATACTTTGGCCCTCGGGGAGAGGCAGAGGTTCATAAGGAACATCCTCAGGTTCCACTACCTGACCCTAGTCCATAGCATATAAATGCCCACCATGAAACTCATGAAAAACACCTATACTGTTCAGGTTGAGCTGTGATGCTAAAATCCCGAGTCATCAAATTGGTGTGAAAATCTTTGTTTAAAAATTGTGACTCTCAGATTTATATCTTGGCAAGCGCACCAGTCGTTAAATTGTAATATATTGATCGTCTCACAGGGATTGCGGTAAATACCTCAATCTCAGACTAGTACAAGCTGAACCAACAAAAGACGCAGAAATTTCATTCGGTTTTTGGTTGTTTTAATGTTTTATAGTTGTTTTTGTATTTCCAGAAACAGAGTTAAGATGAAATGTGAAAGGTGATTAATAGAAAACAGGTCAGGATTGCTTCGGTTCACAAATTCATCAAGAAACATGCAATTAAAGTATAATCAAACTTCATAATCCAGAGGACAATCCGCTTGTGGTTATTCCCTAATTCCTTAGGTGAAAAACACTAATCCTTAAGCATCGAACCTTAATTCCTTAAGTGCTCAACTAACCTAAGAATCTAATGCGAAATTGGAGGTTGAACTCTAACTATTCACCTAAATTGATTAGGCCTAAAGTAGTTAGAAAGCTGGAAGTTACCCAAGCTTCAACCATGATTCCTCACTAGCGAAGTTCTTCATCAGTTCTGGATTTGTCAATCCAGCAATTCAGATCCACTCCTCAGCTTGTTCACCTCAGGATCTAGAAGTTGATTTCTTCGCTCACAGCTTCAAGACTCCATTGCTAACCTTCGCAATCCCAACCTTAGGGATTTAGAACTCCATTGACTTCGGTTCCATCGAAAGATTGTGGAACGTCATGGAGGAGAGGATTTAGAGGGAGAAAATGAAGTAATGAGATGTTCGAAGTTTTGAATGAATTGTGTTCTATGTATTCTATGTGAATCTGTCTCTGTTTTTTTACAGAATATGTACAAACATATATATAGGCATCTACCTAACTAACTAACTTAACTAATAACTTAGAAAACTTAAGTTAACGACTAAACTAACTAACTACATAATTTACAGAATAATTAACTAATTACAGCTCAGATCTTAACAAGTTACAGCTCATCCTTAGCTAATCACAGCACAGCACCAACTAATAACAACTCACTACTTCATTACTAAGGTGCAGAAGTAGGAGAGACGGCAGCAGGAAACAACATCGGTGCCGAGCAGATTCTGGAGGGAACATTCACTGTTTTAAATATCAACCTTTTCGCTTGAGCGAACTGGGTTCTCGCTTGGGCGAACTTGAGATATGTACTGCAGTATTGCCTTCTCGCTTAAGCGTTATGGATAAGCTTGGGCGAGGGAATGATGTTTTGAGGTCACGCTTGAGCGTAAGCTTGCTTGCTTGAGCGAACTTTGACCCTCGCTTGAGTGAATTTTACTCTCGCTAGAGCGAATTGATTATTCAATCAGCTCTATAAAATTGACACTCGGGTTCTTCTTTTTATTTCAATCTGTTCCCTGTTCTATTTTGGAGTCGGTATCTTGGAAGTCTTTCAAGTCGGATTTTCATTAATTCCTTCCAGTCAACCTTTTGAGAAGTCTTTTCAGTCGGATTTATGAAATATCACTCGGATTTTCCAAATCTCGCTCGGCTTTTTCCTTTCAGCTTGAGCAATTCTTTTCCTGCACCAATAAACAACTAATTTGCCCAGCGTTTGTATGCTGGCTGCTTAATGGAATTACAAATAATCATAAACTCTTAACTAATTAATGTTTTTAACCATTTTCTTACATAAATAAAACACTTTTGAAATAATTAAATAAATTATAAATTGTTAGCAATTAATTAAATAATAAGGCTAAACTAATCACTAAACAATGAATTAATTCAAATAAAAAGCAGAATTAATTAAGTCTTTTCAAGACTTATCACATCCCCAAACTTAAAACTTACTTGTCCTCAAGCAACTTATTCAGGTTAATTAACTAACAAGCTGCTATTTAACACAATCAACCTTTCCTTAACTTAGTTCATGCTATAATTATTGAATACCGACCATGCTTTCTTTTCGCAATTTCTAAAAGTTTAATGACTTACACCTCCTTCAGGAAACAAGCTGTTGATGCTTTCCTCACCAGGTCGGTGTTTCACTTTTCTCTCGGTGTATAGGGTAAATAGAATGCACTCATCACCTGCATACTTGTTAGATAAACATAGGCTTGCAACAGTTCTAAACGTCATGCCATATGCCAACATAATCAGATTAGTAAGGGCTTTTTAAGCTTATAATGGGGCTGGGCTACAGGCTCAATTATTATTTTCTGAGTGAATATCGGGTTTCAAGATGTGTCCACTGATGCCTTGACTCAATTTTCAACTTAACTGCCTCTACTTAGCAAGCTCCATTATTTTCCGAATGAATGCTAACTTAATAACTTACGGTGCTTTGCACCTTCTTTTTCTTTCAGTCCTTCGGACTTTTCCCTTTTTTTTTTCTTCTTCATCTTTTTCCGATCACATTTCAATCGGTGCTTTGCACCTTTTTCCTTGCTAATTTTTTTCATTTTTCTTCTCAGCTTTTCTATTTTTCTATTTTTTTCCTTCATTTCTCTATTTATTCATCTATAACCAAGGTCAGAGTATGTCCTTAATTAATGCTAGGCACACTCTTCATCCCCAAACTTAGAACTTGCTAGTCCCGAACAATAAGTAAGACTGAGCAATTCATCAGTGGAACATCCAGGGGTAAATCAATCAGTTTTTTTTGAGATAAATAGGCTTGTAACGTTAGGTGAATAAACAGAATAAAAGGGTCTCAGGCTCGAACATAATTTTTGGGTCAAAGGACAATTAAATATATTAGGAAGGCTACTTTTTGGCCCTGGCTAAATTAACAAAGAAGGCCTTCATCATTTCCGATTGGCTGGCATACAATCAATTAGCAAGTACTGAAGCAAATTCTGTCTCACTAACTAGCATGCAAGTTCACTCGGAAAAGGATAAAACAGGCTCAAAAGCTACGAATATAACAGTTAATCAGCCAGTCATGTCCCCAAACTTAATGTAAGATCATACATTCAGATTGCTAACTAGCATGCTGAGTAAACAATTAATTAATAATGAAAAATAGTTATGGCCAAGTATCATGAGTTAAACAAAGCCGATCAATTAATTTATCCGACTAAAGCCTAAGAATCAGCAAACTTTAACTTTTTAAGATGGATTTGAAATTAAACAATAAGCATATTTTAGCAATTAAGGAGTTGGAGTATCAGTTAAAGAGTGAGTTGGAAAAATACTTCCCTTTTTACCTGAGTGGCTGTAAATGGGAAACACGTGGTCGGATTGGGATGCATGAATTTGCCGATACAACCAAAAAACAGAATAAAGCAAGCAATTTTAACAAAGAAAGAAAATTTCATTACAACTAAAATAAAAGCGAATTCATTGTTCAGGAAACAGTTAAAAATAATGTCAAGTTAATTACATAAAAACATCATAATAACACATAGCAACAACTCAATCATCCTGATCTTCATTCTCTTTGTCCTGTTGGGAAGATGGTGGGGAATCAGCTGCTCAGGATACGTCCTCTGAGGGAATCGTGAATCCAATGGAAGCCAACCACGCATCTCTGTCAGGCGGGGCTCCCATTTCTACTGTGTGTTCTACCCTCAATTTCGTGGCAATCTTCCTGAGCATGAGATCGTGGTTCAAGACCCGATCATAAATTCCAAGTTGCATCTTCTTCATGACCTGCAATTCCTGCAACACCATAGAAATGTCAGAAGAAGAAGAACCGGCTCCTGTAGATTGCCTGGGACGCTCGGGCTCTCTGGTTTTAAACTTTATATCATAGTTTTCAGCAGCCTTAACACTTTCAACTTCTGGCGATTCGTTCTTCTCAACTGCAGGGGATGCATTCCTCTGAACCCAAGAAGATGCATTCCTTTCAGCTTGACTTTGACTGGGTGCATGTTCAGAAGAATCAGATATACTTATGGTTGCCACTTCCTTTTCGTTATCTGTTTGCTTTTTTCTCACACTTCCTTCTACAAAATTTGGTCTAGGTTTTTGCAGGAGTCTCTGTGATCTTCTTTTCATGGTTAATGTTAAAAGAATGCTGATAAATAACCTAAATGAAAAATAAGAACAGAAATCCAAAAGAAACACAGCAAACCAAAAATGTGAGGTGCATGGCTATGAACAGTGGAAGAATATTAACAAAGAAGCAAGAAAATACTAAGCATGTACTTAGAAGTAAACGAAATAAGTGAAATAAGTGGAAAGATAGTACCTTTCTTAGAAATCAGAAAGTGCCTTTTCGTCTTCAACCCAAGTTTCAGCGTAGGTACTTAGGGTTTGGAAGCTGAAAGGTTTTTATACTGTTGAAGTCACTTAACTAAGAAACGCGTAAGTATGCTCCAGCTTTATTTATTACTTTATTATTATTATAATATATATATATTTCCTTTTTTTTTGACACTCTTACTCGGCTCACATACTGAATAGGTGGAAGATCGAGTGAGAGTGGGAAGAGATACTGAGTGGATTCACGAAAGATGAGTGACAGGGATGAAGAAGACAAACGAATGAACAAACGATGAAAAAGAATGAAAGAATAAAGGCGATAAGTAAATGAAAGAGTGAGTGGAAGAACAAATGAAAGAACAACACGTGAATGAATATAGGATCCCGAATGAATGAAAACTGAATGGAAATGATCCTGAGTGAATGATGAATGAATACCAGAACGAGTGAAGAATGAATGAATAAAGTAGAGTGAATGAGAGACAAATGAACAACTACAGTGAAATGCGAGTGAACAGAAAAGCGAGTGGGAGAATGAATAAAGAAAGTAAGACCGAGTGAAAGAAAGAAAGAGTGAAATAAATGACGATTGGAAGAGTGTATGGAGGAACGAGTGGAAGAATGAATGAGTGGGAGATTGACAGAGTGAATAAAGGACGAGTGAATTAGAGTGAACGAATGAATGAAAACCGAGCGATCAAATGAGAGACAATGAATGGAAGAATGCAAAGGAAGAGACCGAGTGAATGAGTGAAAAGAGTGAAAAGAAAATGACCGAGTGAATATGGAGAAAGATACCGAGTGAATAAGGACGAATGGAAGAGTAAACAAAACAACGAGTGCAGAAAAGGAATAAGTAAATAGAAAAACCGATGAATAAAAGACGAACGAAAAAAAATGAGAGCAAAGCTGAGTGAATGAAACAACAAGTAAATGAATACCGAGTGGATTATACCGGCTAAAAATGAAAAACGAATGAACAAACAACGAGTGGTCGGAAAATGGAAAAATGAGTGAAAGAACATGGAAGAATGACTGACTGACCGGGCGAATAAACATGAGTGAAAGACAGAAGAAGAAGGAGATAACCTGAGTGGATAAAAGAACAACTACAGTGGAAACTGAGTGGATGAAAATACTGAGTGGATGAAAAAGAAAAACAGACGACGAAGCATTCATGAAGTAATGAGTGAAAAAGATCGAGTGAAGGAATAAGAGACTGAGTGAGAAAGCCGAGTGGATGAATGAGAAAACGGAAGACTGACTGAATACAAAACTGACAAGAAAATATACTAAGTGAATAGAAGACTAATGGATACAAAACTAACTGTGATGAGTGATGAATCCGAGTGATAAAAGGCTAACTGAAATAAATCACCCTTCATCATCTAACCCGCTTATTAAATCAACGATCAGAAATCCTTTATTAAAGTCTCCCTTTTTATTCAAGAATGACGAGTGAAGTTCAGTCGGGAAAAAGGGTTAAGAATGAGTAACAGTTATCCAAGTATACTATTCTCGCTCAAGCTCAGTAAACTTTCGCTTAAGCGCGAAGCAACAGCAGCAGCTTCTCGCCTAAGCTACAAGTGCTTCGCCTGAGCGAAATGGAAGAATCAAGCTCGGACTCCCTTCTTCAAACTTCACAAATTTTTTTAAACTTTATTCACTAAAATTTTTAGTTTTCTTTTCATTAATTCCTACACAAAATGGAACACTCGGAACTTAGGGCTGCCTCCCTAGAGCACTTCTTTAAGGTCACTAGCTTGACCTTGTGGCATCTAAGAGGATGCTTGCAGTAACAAGGAGGTTTTCTGCCTATCAAACTCTCCTCCAAAGTAGAGTTTGAGTCGCTGGCCATTTACCTTAAAAATCCAATCGGTAGTCGGGTCTTTCAGCTCAACTACACAATGAGGAAAAACCTCATTTACAGTAAAAGGCCCCGACCACTTCGATCTAAGTTTTCCAAGGAAGAGTCTCAGTCGGGAATTGAATAACAAAACCTGATCACCCTTTTTAAACTCCTTCTTATTAATCCACTTATCGTGCCACTTCTTTGTTTTCTCCTTATAAATGGAGGCACTTTGATAAGCGTTGAGTCGGAACTCCTCTAGTTCATGGAGTTTCAAAACTCTTTCCTCCTGGGATTGGTCACAATCCATGTTTAATAGCTTTGTGGCCCACCACGCCTTGTGTTCCAACTCCACAGGGAGATGGCAAGCCTTACCGTAAACTAATTGATACGGGGACATGCCAATCGGAGTTTTGAAGGCTGTTCTGTAGGCCCACAATGCATCATCTAATTTTACTGACCAATCTTTCCTAGATTTCCCGACCACTTTCTCTAAGATTCTCTTTATTTCTCTATTTGATAGCTCAACTTGTCCACAAGTTTGTGGATGGTAAGGAGTGGATATTTTATGTAAAACCTCATAGTGACGCAGGGCTTTTTCCATTATTTTATTACAAAAATGTGAACCCCCATCACTAATAAGTACTCTCGGAACTCCAAACCTAGAGAAAATATTCTTCTTAATGAACCTAAGCACCACATGTGCATCATTGGTTCTGGTCGGGATTGCCTCCACCCATTTGGAGACATAGTCTATAGCAACAAGTATAAATTCGTTGGAGAACGACTTTGGAAATGGTCCCATAAAGTCGATACCCCAGACGTCAAATAATTCCACAATTAAAATGTTTGTCAAAGGCATGCCAGCTTTAGCAGAGAGACCTCCGTTACTTTGACATTTATCACACCTTTTGACATACACTTTAGCATCTTGAAAGATAGTTGGCCAATAAAAGCCACTCTGTAAAACCTTTGCTGCTGTACGGGAGGCACCATGATGACCTCCATAATAGGAGCCGTGGAAATGCCACAAGAGCCTTTCTTGCTCGGATTCAGGCACACATCACCTGATTACTCCATCTACTCCTATTTTATACAGAAATGGATCATCCCAAAGAAAGTTTTTGCTATCATGAAAGAATTTTTTCTTCATTTAGGATGTCCAGCCATCAGGTACCACCGAGGCGCTTTTAAAGTTGGCCATATCAGCATACCATGGCCCGGTGATAATTGTCATCAACCTCTCGTCTGGAAATTCTTCTTTTATTAAAACAGAATCCGATTCACCTTCCAGACGAGACAGTTGATCGGCAACTGAGTTCTCTACTCCCTTTTTGTCTCGTATTTCTAAGTCAAACTCCTGGAGTAACAGAACCCACTTGATCAGTCTCGGCTTAGATTCTTTCTTAGCTAGTAAGTACTTGATTGCCGAGTGATCTGTATAAACAATGACCTTGGCCCCAATCAAGTAAGCACGAAATTTATCAAATGCATACACCACAGCAAGCATTTCTTTTTCAGTAATGGTGTAATGTATTTGATTTTCGTTCAACACTTTACTAGCATAATAAATTACATGAGTTAATTTTCCTATTTTTTGACCCAGCACAGCTCCGACTGCAAAGTCACTTGCATCACACATTAATTCAAACGGTAAAGACCAATCAGGTGCTGCAAGGATCGGAGCTGAAGTCAAACTTTGTTTCAATTTTTCAAAAGCCTTGACACAGTCTTCATTAAACACAAACACATGATCTTTTACAAGCAAGTCGGTCAAAGGCTTAGCTATTTTTGAAAAATCTTTTATGAACCTTCTGTAGAAGCCAGCATATCCTAGAAAACTCCTCACTCCTTTCACGTTGATCGGAGGAGGAAGTTTTTCAATGATTTCTATCTTGGCTCGGTCTACTTGAATGCCCTCAGCAGAGATTTTGTGGCCAAGGACTATCCCTCCCTTAACCATAAAATGGCATTTTTCCCAGTTAAGAACGAGGTTAGTCTCCTGGCATCTCACCAGCACCTTAGATAGGTTGCTGAGGCATGTATCAAAATTACTACCAAAGACAGAGAAATCGTCCATGAATACTTCAATGAATTTCTCCACCATATCCCCAAAGATTGCCAGCATACACCTTTGAAAGGTTGTTGGAGCATTACACAAACCGAATGGCATGCGCCTATAGGCAAAAATTCCATATGGACAGGTGAAAGCTGTCTTCTCTTGATCTTTTGGGTCAACCGCAATTTGGTTATAACCTGAGTAACCATCAAGGAAGCAGTAGTATTCATGACCCGATAGTCTCTCAAGCATCTGGTCAACAAACGGCAAGGGAAAGTGGTCTTTCCGAGTGAAGTCATTCAACCTTCTATAGTCTATACACATTCTCCATCCTGTGGTTGGTCTAGTAGCTATGACTTCACCTTTTTCATTTTTAACAGTTGTCATCCCTCCTTTCTTAGGCACCACTTGGACCGGACTGATCCAAGCGCTGTCCGAGATAGGATAAATGATTCCTGCATCAAGAAGCTTGACCACCTCTTTCCTGACTGCCTCTTTCATTATGGGGTTCAATCTGCGTTGTGGCTGTACTACAGGGGAATAATCATCCTCCATCAGAATTTTGTGCATACAAAATGATGGACTAATTCCCTTCAAATCAGAAATATTCCAGCCAATCGCAGATTCATGTGCCTTTAAAACCCCTATTAATTTGTCAACATCCTCTTCTTTTAAGTCAGCATTAATAATGACAGGATGTGTTTCATCCTCTCTCAGGAAAACATATTTTAGATGAGAAGGTAAAGGTTTTAAATCATATTTTTCTTTAGAAACTTCCTTTCCTTTCTCAACTTCAGTAATTTTCAAATCATTTTGCTTTTCTTTTTCAAAATCACCTACTTCTAATACTTCCAGTAGGTTCAGCATTTCCGAGTGAGAGTCATTTAACTCCTCAGTCTCGGAGTCAAAGTCATCCTCCAAAAAAGTTCGTAAAGCCTCTTCCTCAGTTTTTAAAAGCATTGGAGTCTGGTAACTTTTAATTCCTTCAATCATTAAACAATCCATCCTTTCAGTCGGATGTTTCATGGAATTGAAGACATTAAAGGTTACCTGCTCCTCCTGAACTCTCAGCATGAGTTCACCCTTTTCTACATCAATCATTGCTCTGCCTGTAGCTAGGAAGGGTCTACCTAAGATCAACAGAATCTCTCGATCAGCCTCCATATCCAATACTATAAAATCTGCTGGGAAGATAAATTTGTCTACTTTAACTAACAGGTCTTCCAGCATCCCTTGGGGATATTTAATGGACCTGTCAGCCAACTGCAAAGACATGCGAGTCGGTTGCAGGTCATTAATTCCTAGTTTTTTCATCAAAGATAGAGGCATTAGATTTATATTGGCTCCTAGGTCACAAACAGCACTTCCTACATGAATATCCCCAAATTGCACATGGTATTGTAAAAGATCCAGGATCCTCTAGCTTTTGAGGAAGTTTCTTTTGGATGATTGCACTGCACTCCTGAGTGAGAGCAATCATTTCATCCCCCTTAAGCTTCCTCTTCTTAGACAATAGCTCTTTCAAAAATTTTGCATAAGAAGGCATCTCCTGCAATGCCTCGGCAAAAGGGATATTTATGTGAAGTTTCTTGAATACATCTAAGAACCTAGCAAACTTCTGTTCTTCTATTTGCTTTTTAAACCTGTGTGGAAATAGAGCATTCCTCAGTTTTTCAGGAGTCAGCTTAGAAGCTTCCTCCAGAATCAGATCAACCTTTTTCTTTTTCTTTTGGTGGACTTTATTTTCTTTTTCTTTTTCTGTTTCATTTTCATTTTTAGCTTCATTATTGACCTGCTCGGTTTCTTGCACTATTTCTTTTTCTTTATCTTTTTCTGAGCTTATTTCCTGACTCGGAGATGGAGAAATAATTTTTCCACTCCTAGTGATTATAGCCTTGCAATGTTCCCTCGGATTTACCTCGGTATCTCCAGGGAAATTTCCTGCTTGCCTCTCAGCTAATTGCTTAGAAAGCTGTCCGACTTAATTTTCTAAATTTCTTATGGACGCTTCCTGATTTTTGAAACTGGCCTGAGTGGCCTGGATGAACTGAGAAAGTACATTCTCAAGTTCTGATTTTTCTTTAACAGGAGGGTGAGAGGGTTGTTGTGGTCTATTTGTGGGTTGATTTTGTGGGATGTTCTGATTCAAATGTGGACCTTTCTGCCAGGAAAAATTGGGGTGACTCCTATAATTAGGATTAAAGGAATTAGAAGGATAATTCCTTTGATATTGTTGCTGCCCCATATAGTTCACTTGCTCGGAAGGCACATTTGGATCACACATTCCATTCTCATGGTCTCCACCATAAAAGTCACAATTTATCATAGAAACTTGACTCGGCTTTTGGAGTTCTGAAATCTGTATGCTTAGTTTCTCCAAAGCCTGAGTCATCAGCTTACTCTGAGCCAAATAAGCATCTTGTGCTTCTAGTTCTAATATCCCTCTCCTAGGGACTTGGCTCCTCTCACTAATCAGACATTCATTAGAAGCCATAACGTCAATCAGCTCTATGTCTTCTTCTACAGTTTTAGTTGTTAATGAGCCTCCAGCTGAGGCATCGATCAGGACCTTGGTAGCTGGCCTGACACCATTATAGAAAATAGTCACCTGTTGCACATCAGAAATCTGATGATGAGGACATCTCCTCAAACTCTCTTTATACCGATCCCATGCTTCCATCAAAGACTCACTTTCTCTTTGTTGGAAACACGTGATTTCATTGCGCAACTTCGCATATTTAGAAGGAGGAAAGTATTTAATCAAAAATTTTCTTTGCAAGTCCTCCCAAGTGGAAATACTGCCTCTCGGTTGACTCTGCAACCAGGCTTTTGCTCGGTCCCTTAGAGAAAATGGAAACAAACTCAGTCGGATTGCCTTGTCAGGGACTCCGTTCATTTTTACTGTATCACAAATTTGGAGGAAGGTTGCTAGATGCAAATTTGGATCCTCAACCTCACTTCCTCCGAACTGTTCATTTCTTACCAACTGCAGTAAAGCTGGTTTAAGTTCAAAATTATTTACTGAAATTGGTGGCCTAAGGATGCTAGATTGCGATCCTTCTTCAGTCGGCCTGGAGTAGTCACCTAATGTAACTCTCCTCTGTTCCATTTCTTTTTGTTCTTTTTGCTTTTTCTCTTTTCTCAGTTTACGTTCTAACAAGTCGATGTCAGGATCAAAGAAGAAAGGCTCTCCTCTGCTCCTTGACTGCATACAACAAATGTCAAACAAAAGGACAATTCACAGCTACGACTGTAACTACACGAAAACAACAAACTACTACTAATAAAAACAAAATTGAAACTACGTATTAAATGCAAACAAAAGTAACACGGTTCAGTCTAGTATCGGTCCAAGGATTGTTGATATTACTCAACAATCCCCGGCAACGGCGCCATTAACTTGATGCTAAAATCCCGAGTCATCAAATTGGTGTGGAAATCTTTGTTTAAAAATTGTGACTCTCAGATTTATATCTTGGCAAGCGCACCAGTCGTTAAATTGTAATATATTGATCGTCTCACAGGGATTGCGGTAAATACCTCAATCTCAGACTAGTACAAGCTGAACCAACAAAAGACGCAGAAATTTCATTCGGCTTTTGGTTGTTTTAATGTTTTATAGTTGTTTTTGTATTTCCAGAAACAGAGTTAAGATGAAATGTGAAAGGTGATTAATAGAAAACAGGTCAGGATTGCTTCGGTTCACAAATTCATCAAGAAACATGCAATTAAAGTATAATCAAACTTCATAATCCAGAGGACAATCCGCTTGTGGTTATTCCCTAATTCCTTAGGTGAAAAACACTAATCCTTAAGCATCGAACCTTAATTCCTTAAGTGCTCAACTAACCTAAGAATCTAATGCGAAATTGGAGGTTGAACTCTAACTATTCACCTAAATTGATTAGGCCTAAAGTAGTTAGAAAGCTGGAAGTTACCCAAGCTTCAACCATGATTCCTCACTAGCGAAGTTCTTCATCAGTTCTGGATTTGTCAATCCAGCAATTCAGATCCACTCCTCAGCTTGTTCACCTCAGGATCTAGAAGTTGATTTCTTCGCTCACAGCTTCAAGACTCCATTGCTAACCTTCGCAATCCCAACCTTAGGGATTTAGAACTCCATTGACTTCGGTTCCATCGAAAGATTGTGGAACGTCATGGAGGAGAGGATTTAGAGGGAGAAAATGAAGTAATGAGATGTTCGAAGTTTTGAATGAATTGTGTTCTATGTATTCTATGTGAATCTATCTCTGTTTTTTTACAGAATATGTACAAACATATATATAGGCATCTACCTTACTAACTAACTTAACTAATAACTTAGAAAACTTAAGTTAACGACTAAACTAACTAACTACATAATTTACAGAATAATTAACTAATTACAGCTCAGATCTTAACAAGTTACAGCTCATCCTTAGCTAATCACAGCACAACACCAACTAATAACAACTCACTACTTCATTACTAAGGTGCAGAAGTAGGAGAGACGGCAGCAGGAAACAACATCAGTGCCGAGCAGATTCTGGAGGGAACATTCACTGTTTTAAATATCAACCTTTTCGCTTGAGCGAACTGGGTTCTCGCTTGGGCGAACTTGAGATATGTACTGCAATATTGCCTTCTCGCTTAAGCGTTATGGATAAGCTTGGGCGAGGGAATGATGTTTTGAGGTCACGCTTGAGCGTAAGCTTGCTTGCTTGAGCGAACTTTGACCCTCGCTTGAGCGAATTTTACTCTCGCTAGAGCGAATTGATTATTCAATCAGCTCTATGAAATTGACGCTCGGGTTCTTCTTTTTATTTCAATCTGTTCCCTGTTCTATTTTGGAGTCGGTATCTTGGAAGTCTTTCAAGTCGGATTTTCATTAATTCCTTCCAGTCAACCTTTTGAGAAGTCTTTTCAGTCGGATTTATGAAATATCACTCGGATTTTCCAAATCTTGCTCGGCTTTTTCCTTTCAGCTTGAGCAATTCTTTTCCTGCACCAATAAACAACTAATTTACCCAGCGTTTGTATGCTGGCTGCTTAATGGAATTACAAATAATCATAAACTCTTAACTAATTAATGTTTTTAACCATTTTCTTACATAAATAAAACACTTTTGAAATAATTAAATAAATTATAAATTGTTAGCAATTAATTAAATAATAAGGCTAAACTAATCACTAAACAATGAATTAATTCAAATAAAAAGCAGAATTAATTAAGTCTTTTCAAGACTTATCAAGCTGCACAGTGGAATTCCGGTGTACAACCTGACGAACGGCAGAGCTGAAAGTGACATCGGCTAATTCTGAGAATTCAACCATCTGCTCCTCAATTTCTCGCCGTTCTTGGGCTTGAGCCTCCTACACAGCGGCGACCTTAGCTACCAGCTCCTCATTTTTCTTTTCCACCTCGGCCCGTCCAGCCAAGGCTTCATCTAATTTAGCCTGAAGAGCTTTAAGAGCATCCTCTAAGGCCTTGTGCTTAGCCTCAGCCTCATTCGCCCTCTTGGCAGCTAAGTTATACGCCGAAGTGATTTCGGCCAAGTCTTCTTGGCTCTTAGCCAAAGCAGTTTGGGCCTCCGTTCTTTGGGCTTGAGCCTCTTTCATCTGGTCTAGGCATTGTTTAGCCTCGAGACCGGAGTAGTAAGACTTCCCCAGAGAGTTGAGAACCCTGGCCGCCTCGACCAAGTTGAAAAGAGCTCCTTTGACAGTACTCTTCACCTCGGAAGCTGGGAGATTGTTCTTTAGTGCAAAGGGGATATGGAAGCGGGCCGATGTCTCCCCTGTGCATTGCAAAAACTCTGAGACACCGGAGTTGCAGTGGGGAGCAGAGGCATCGGCTGGCTGAGTTCGGTCTAAGGCGTTATTTATATCTTCAGCAGCCTCTTCATCTTCATGATGTGCCTCCACCTCGGCCTTAACTCTTTGGGCCTTGTGTTTCCTGGACCTAGAGCTTTGGCCAGGGTGGTTGCGCTTCCTCCCCTTGTCCTGGACCCTATCCTCTGAACCCAGGGTCAAATTCCCAACTTTGTCAGTCGGGATACTCACAGATTTGGCTGATGTTCGCCTGGGCGTCACCCTATTCTCCACATCGGCTGCAGCGGTATTTCTGGCTTCGGCCACTTCCCGGAGTTCCTTGAGAATGTTGATCCGAGCCATTTCACCTGAAAAAAAAACAATGTCAACACCGGTATATATATAAAAAAATATATTAAAAAAATCTACCTAGATAAGTATCCCGACGAGACTCCGTCCCAAGGAGGTTCCTGCAGGAAATCTTGGCCAGGCAAGAGTAGCCCTTCAAAGCGTCCAAGACTTTTCTGGACTCAGTCGATAAAACACTCTCGCTGACGGTGCAGGCATTGCTGGTCAGGAGGAAGTGCTCGTGAGTCCAGCCGGTGTAGAACTTCCTGGAAAAATCAGAATTCTCCCAGAACACTGGTTTTCCTGCATTGACCTCGACCTTGACATAGGAGTATTTGAAGCTTACTCCGTCTGTCTTAGCCGATTCGGTGTAACTTTCAAAATTTACCACCTTGGAGTCATATCAGAGGTTAATGAATCCAAGGCCCCCTCCTGAGTTACCCCGGTGCATCACCCTACAATAGGTAAAGAAGAGGGCGACGGTGGGGACGAAGTGGAAGTACTCCCCAAGTACCTCCAGAGATCTCACCAAACCCCAGCCGTTGGGGTGAAGCTGGCTGGTAGAGCAGTCCAAGAACCGGAGTACTCCCATTTCAAACTCCGTAAGGGGGAGACGGACGCCGATCTTTGAAAATAGCATTTCATACATGATAATGTACCTAGACCCCGGCTGGTGGCAAATCCGATCTGTAGTCAAGGGGAAGAGAACAGTGAAGTCATTTTCATGCTCCTCGCCGGAGTGAACAATGACATCTTCAATGGTAACATCGGCCGCGTCCTCAGCGTAGCGGGAGACGATGTTCCTAGGGTCTTCATGAACCCAAAAGTAGGGATCCTTGGCCTTCTCAGCGAGCCAATCTATACGGTGTGCAATGACATTTGTCTCGACGGTGTTGGTGGCAACAATAGGGACACCAGTAGAAGAATTTCCAGAGGAAGCCATAAAGACGGTGTGGCGGAGGAATGGAACACAACTGTAAAAGGCCACATCGTTAGATAAATAGAGATCGGCACTGATGTCTCGCTCACTAGCAGTGACCAAGTTAAAAGGAGAGGACGATGTGTGGGAGTCAGACGATGTGTCAAACTCCTTCGTTTCTCACAAAGGCAAGATGGAGAAACGATGTCCTGAAACCATGGGCCGGTGTGAAACCCCAGAGGTTGCTTCACCATGGCGACGCTGACCCCGGCTCATGACTCCTCCCGACTAACGTCGGGATGTGATTGAAGGAGGCCCTGATAGGACCTCGACGGAGTCACTGCTTGAACCGGTATCCCCCATACCCTATTGAAGAATGAAGAATGAAGAAAGAAGGTGTGGAGCTACCTGCTGAGACAATACGAGCAGTTCTTTTAGTGCGAGCCAGAATGTTGAACACCGAAGGTCTTGAACGTCGAAGAGGAAGAGCTTTGGTATCAGAAAACAAGTGAAAATGAATGACCCACATGCCTGCTTTTATAGAGTGAGGAGGGGCGAGGATCCAAAACGTACCTTATTCCGGCCCAAGCCCATGAAGAGAGGCCCACTCGCCCCGACGGTTCGCATTCCAGTCTGAAGGCGCGAAATTTTGAAATTTGAAAGGACGAATCGGATGATGACACGCGTAAAGGCCTTTTAGGTCACTTCCTAATGTGAACCCTCCTGAGGTCACACCGACTCGTTAATTGCCTACACCGTTAGATGCCATACCGATTAAGAGGTCCCACCTGACCCCTACATCGGTGTTCATATCTTTACTTCCTTTTCACTTTAAAAACACAAAAGCTTCATGTTTCTCTTGTGAAAAAGAAGTAAAGAGGGGTATCTGTGAACACCTATTTCGGTCCGGTCAGTGATTACATCAAATTGACACCGTTTACAAGCAAATAAATCCAAACTGATGTGAAATAGTAGGTGTAACACCGGTCCAAGGCTGAAGGAACACCGGTCTAAGCTGCTAAAATGGGACATCGTTTGACTGCCAGATTACATCATCTAGTGTCCAGTAAGAGAACACCGGTCCAGGCTATTGAAGGGGACACACCGGCCTGATTTAAAATCGTTTGTTGAACCGATGTCCTTATTATCCGATGTCTTAGCTCTTATGTACTTGACATCGGGTTGGTAAGTTCGGTTGCCCATGTTGTGACTTAGAATCGCATCTCCAATCAGACCCTCGAATCCTGGGAGTGGCAGACAGGGAACGAAAGTGGAAATAATTAAAAATTCCTCACTAGCCGCTGCTCCCCATAACCTGTTAGTGGCCAGGCTGGCTCCACTGTGCACATGGGTGAGTGGAGGCTTGAGCTGTCCAAGCACTCAACCACCACCTTGGCCCTCTATAAATGCCTCAGTTGAAGAGGCACAAGGGTTAACTCTCTGAATACCGAAACCTCCTAGAAATTGGCTCCGATGTTCAAAGAGACCCTAAGCAGTTAGTCCAATGCCCAGTACCCCAAACCTCAATTTCCCCCCAGAATCCTGAACTGCAGCTAGGACACCGGTCCCAAACCTGTTTTACAGTGAATTTCACTAGAACCTCTGAATCCAAGAACTTGTGCTCATCAAGTTTACACCGGCTCTTTCACCAAACCCTCACACCGCCCCTTCGCTAAACTCTACACCGGCGCCATACTGTCCGCTCCACAGCTACACCAGCATTAGTCCGATTGTTGCTGCTCAGGCCCACACCTGTCCACGTCTGAACTCTGGTCCCCAGTATCACTACTACACCGGTTCTGTTCTGTCTGTTTTCTCTTGTTTTTCATTGTTTATTTTTCTGCTAAATTTGTAATTTTTGATTCTATTCTCTTGTTTAAGTTCAGTCTGTTAAACTTCTTTTATTTTGCTTTATAACCAGTAATAACAAAAAGAAATAAATATTTTTTTGTATGTTCTTTTAAACCCAAAATGTAAAAGCTGTTTTTAGCCAGT
This sequence comes from Clitoria ternatea, assembly GCA_037962975.1. NCBI lineage: Eukaryota > Viridiplantae > Streptophyta > Magnoliopsida > Fabales > Fabaceae > Clitoria > Clitoria ternatea. The sequence continues at coordinate 222,039,339 of CM075672.1, forward strand.
GTCGTGCGGAAGTACTTCTGCCTACACTATCTCCTAAAGCCCATACACGTGCAAAGAACTTCGCTTTGTATGTACCTTGTCCATCATTAGTTTTCTAGTTTCACTTAAAACTCCTTCATCAAGAACTACGTAACCCTGATTTCTCGGTAACTCGAGAATACGTAGGAGCAGGACTTAACTCCTGTCGGGCCCGTCTTCCCTTTTACTCTTTTACATATTTTGCATTTATCTTGTCCTTGTTATTTTCTTGAAAGTCAATTTAGACGTGACATCTTGTTGATTTTCTTTCCTTTTGTCTTGACTTCTGCCATTTTTCATAAGGGTTGGGTTAATTTGGACGAGACGTCCTGCTTACCCTCTTCATCCCTTAACCCTTCATCAAGATGAGAGAATGATTAATGTGGATGGGACGTCTTATTAGCATTCTTTCCTCTTCCCTATCTTGTATTTTGATGAAAGGATGACTAATTTAGACGTGGCGTCTTGTTAGCATCCTCCCTTTCCTTCGTGTTTTACATAATAAAGTGAAGGTTAATTTGGACGAGACGTCTTGCTAACCTTATTTCGACACTCCATGTTTGTCTAGTTTGTTCCCTCCGTTCGAAAAAAAAGTAACAATAAAAAGGAAGAAATAAAACATCTTTTGGTAAGGCTATTTATGTTGCGCATTTTCAATCTTGGTACTGTTTTTGGACAGGCGACGTAGGGTGCTAATACCTTCCCTACTCGTAACCGACTCCCAAACTTGAATCTCACCTTTTTAACCAGTGCTTTGTTAAAGTTTTTTTCTAATGTTTTTGCTGTGGATAAAAACATTGGTGGCGACTCCCTGTTTTCTTTCGAAAGGATTTCGAAACGTCTTATTTTTCATGGGTCGGCCGCGCCGCCGTGACCCCGGTCGCGACACCTGCAAAATCAGAATCAACATATCCTCTAACAGTGAACTCTGATCCTCCAAAACATAATACAACACTCAAGGTTCCTTTAATGTATCTTAGGATCCTCTTCACAGCATTCTGATGCTCTTTATAGGATCTTCCATGAACCGACTTACTATACCAACCGCCTGAGCAATATCTGGTCATGTACAAATCATTACACACATAAGGCTTCCCATTGCTGATGCATATAGTACTCGAGACATTTCCATCCTCTCTACTTCACTGCTAGGACTCATACTTGAGGATAATTTATAATTGATAGGAAATGGGGTTGAAATTGGCTTACAGTCTTGCAAGTTGAAGCGCCGTAAAACTTTTAGTAAGTAGTTCTTCTGAGAAAGCCAAACCTTCCTATCTTTTGTCTTGGTGAATTTGCATCCCTAAAATCTTGTTTGCTGGTACCAAATCCTTCATATTAAATTCCCTAGCCAACTACGCCTTTAATTCTTGGATTCGATCTTTGTTGGGGCCTACAACCAACATGTCATCCACATACAATAGCAAAATGATAAAATCATTATTACTAAACCTCTTGTAGTATGTACAATGGTCTGAACATAGTCTGTTGTAGAAGCTCATGATGAAGGAATCAAATCTCTTGTACCAGCATCTCGGCACCTGCTTTAGACCGTATAGAGATTTGGTTAACCTGCAAACCAAGTTTTCTTTTCCTTGTTCTTTAAAGCCTTCTGGTTGGAGCATATAAATTTCCTCTTCAAGTTCTCCATGAAGAAAAGCAGTTTTTACATCCAATTGTTCAAGATGTAAATTAAATGAAGCACATATAGCTAACACTACTTTAATAGTCGTAAGTCTTAGCACCAGAGAGAAAATCTCATTGAAATCAATGCCTTCTTTCTGAGCATATCCTTTGACCACTAGTCTAGCACGATACCGCTCCATTTGATCATTGCCATCTTATTTGATCTTGTAAACCCATTTGTTTCCAATGGCTTTTCGACCTTCTAGAAGTGTTACAAGCTCCTATGTTTGATTTTTATGTAAGACTTCCATTTCTTCCTGCATTGCTATAATCCACAAAGAAGCATCTAAACTGCATACAGCCTCTTAAAATGTTGACGATTCTCCTTCTTCTATTAGAAGACAGTACGTGTCATGGCTTGCCATCACATAGTCTGAATGCCAAGATGGTTTCCTTATCTAACGTGTTGATCGTCGAACTACTGCATCGTTGGTCTCATCTTCTTTTTCTTCATGTTCTGGTTTTGCTTTAGAAGAATCATCTTCTCCAGACTTTTCATCTATCTAGACAGTAGTAGCTTCTTTAGAAGTGCTCTTATTTTTTTACTCACCTTATAGTTCATTATCTACAAAAATTTCATCTCTGCTGACAATAACCTTGCGGGTAGTGGGATCCCACAGGCGATACCCCTTTAACACCATCAGCATAGCCCAAGAATATACATTTTCTAGATTTTGGATCTAGCTTTGTTCTTTCCTGGGTGTTGTACATTACATAAACAGGACAACCAAATATATGTAGAGAAGAATAATCTATTGGCTTTCCTTTCCATACCTCCATTGGTGTCTTAAGATTAATAACAGTTGATGGTGACCGATTTATCACGTAACAGGCGATTTTGACAGCTTTTTCCCATAAAGACTTGTCTAGACCTGTAGTCTTCAACATAACTTTTGTCCTTTCTAGGAGAGTTCTATTCATCCGCTCTGCTACACCATTCTACCGAGGCATATGTGGCATTGTGAATTGCCTTTGAATACCTTCTTGCTTTCAAAATGCAATAAATTAACCGTCTGTATATTCTCTTCCATTATCTGTCCTCAAGCACTTGATTTTCTTACCAGTTTCAAGCTCCACTTGTGCTTTGAACTTCTTGAATACTGGAAACACATTAGACTTCTTCTTGATTGGGTACACCCATAATCTCCTAGGATGATCATCAATGAAAGATATAAAATATTTTGCTTATCCCAGGTATATTTCTGGTGTCTCCCATACATCAGAATGAATCAAGTCTAATATATGTTTGCTTCTAGCAGGAGACTTATCAAATTTCAATCTATGCTACTTACTAGTCACACACGCTCACAGAAAGGTAAATTTACCGATTTGAGCTCATGAAGGAGATTACGTTCTGCAAGAATCTTCAAACCACGTTCTAACATATGGCCTAATTTACGATGCCACATCATCGTCATTTCTTCTTGACTGGTAAAAGCAACTAATGCATCTGCCACTTATAGAGTATCTCCCAGAAGCATGTATAGATTAGCAATGACCTTTTCTACTTTCATCACTACTAGAGCCCCTTTCACCACTTTTAAGATCCCACCTTCAATATGGGTTTTGCAAACGAGGTTATCTAATTGCCTAATGGACAAAGGATTTTTCTTCAATCCCTTCACATGGCATACTCCCTGAATTGTGTGAACAGTACCATCATACATTTTTAATTTGATAGTACCAACCCTAACAATTTCTCAACATGATTATTTCCCATGAACACGGATCCTTCTGAGATAGGTTCATAAGTGCAAAACTAATCTCGTTGTGAAGTCATGTGCCATGTTGCTCCTGAGCCCATTACCCATACGTCAGTAAGCTGTCTTTTACTTTTAGAACCAATTAGCTTTGCTATACAAAATTTCTCCATCATCAGAGGTACTAGCAACAACCCTTTAGATGTACTTGCTCCAGGAGACTTTTCTGGATTTTTCTTGTTATACCAACAATCTTTCTTCAGGTGCCCTTTCATGCCACAGTTGTAGCATTTAAAGTTCTTTCGTCTTCGAGACTTTGATCTGCCATGATTTTGGCTCCCATTGGGGCCACGCTCCATTGATCTTCCTCTCATCATCGTCAAGACTTCCGTTTGCTTTGAACTTTCTTTACTATATTCTTTATTTTTGCCCCTAGATTCTTCTTCAAGAATAGCTCCAACGAAATCATCAAAGTGCAAGCGACCAACAATATTATTATTTGTTACATTGATGATGAGTTGATCATAAGAATCTGGCAAGCTCTGAAGCAGAAGTTCACTACGCTTATTTTCTGGTATTGTGAAAATCTGACGTTGTAAGCTGGGTAAACAACATATTCAAATTGTTGATGTGGTTTGTCACTAATGTGGACTCACTCATCCGAAGAGTATAAAGTCTCATTTTCAAGAAAATTCTATTGTGAAGTGATTTTACCTTGTACAGCTTGATGAGGGTATCCCAGATCTCCTTTGCAGTATCCTTTTCTGTAATACTTGACAAAACTGAATTTGCCATTGCTAAATGCAAGGTGGAAACAACGTTGTCATCCATCTATTTCCATTTTTCATCGGTTATACTAGCGGGTCTACCTTCAATTGCCGCTGAACAATTTTGTTTTCTCAAAATTTCCTTTATCTTCAATTTCCACAGGGAGAAGTTACTCCCACTGAATTTCTCAATCTCAAATTTCGCCGCCATTTTAATAACTACACCGATTTACACAATTTCACCGTGAATAGTACAGTATAGGTTAACAGTATTGTATATTTTTACCGTACACCAGAATAATTCTAGTATACATTAACAATCACTGCAAAAGTATACAACCACACGTGTAAGTAGTAATAGTGAATAATACGTGGGAATAGTACTCATGAATAGTAACCCATGAATAGTGCTCATGAATAGTACTATAGCGTCAACAACCAGTGGCTCTGATACCACTGTTAGGTACCATAGTATCAGGAAAATATCACACAGCAAAAATAGAGATGAGAAAAGAGGAACTAAACACACAATATTTTACGTGGAAAACCCTCAACAGATAAGGAAAAAACCACGGATAAGACCAGAGAAATATTTTCATTAAATGGAAGAAATATTACAATTTCTCTCTAATTTATTAGGAGGGAGTAATGACACTCTCTTAAAAATAGGAGAATACACTCACTAAGAAAACCTCACAAGAAAATATTTTCTTTCTTTCTCTAAATACAAGCTTTACTTAAGGCTTTTAGTGGTGTGATTTTGCAATTGATGAAACACTCTGAGCACACTAGAATCCAATAAAGCTTTAGCTGTGATTGTTCAAATAGAGCTTGCATCAATCAGTGACCAAATTGAATTTGCAATTTTCCTTTATAATTTGCCTTCGGTGCATTTTATGCTATAATAATAATAATAGCAGCAGCCTTAAGATGAAAGGGTAAAAAAATTCCTCATCCTAAAATTTAAAGGAATTATATTCCTTAAAAAGTCGAGATGGAGACCATGGGAACCGTTAGTTTCTATACCCGCGCAACAATATACCCAGTTCATGCATCATTGTTGTATATTCATTGTATTATTGGATCATCGGCTATATAATTCGATTATTAACCATGAGCACCCTAATTTTGTAACACTCTAATTATGGGTGTATATATGCTGATTAATCCCTTAATATCTCCCTCCAAATCTAATTACAATTCATAAAGAAAACACATTTTCTGTCTCACTTTATAATAAGACAATTTAACATAGATATATACCATATATATGGTTATTAGATGGGAAAATGATCTAGTACTTACGTGTTTGAGAAATCCAACTAATATAGTTCCAGCCTGCAGTAAGCCAGATCAAGAATTAATAACAACTAGTACCTCATTGAACTATAACAACCTTGGTCTGTTTTTAGTTTTTCTTTAGCATTCTTAGCTTGTCACACCGTTATTCATTACCACGTTCCTCTCTCATGGATATGCCGTGGGAAGGAGGTTCCACCGTCATCGCCATCAACAGCGGCCACCGTAGCCAATGTGCCGTCGTATGGGCGGTGGAACACCTTCTCAAGAAGAACTCTTCTTGTGTCCTTATTCATGTTCGAACCAAGACAATGCTTCCCCGTAGGTACCCTTCTCCTTGTAGCCTCTTTTTAATTTCAACCTTAGATAATATTAATGTTTAATCAATTTTGAAGAAACTTGAAATGAAACACATGGATTAATAATTTTAAAATAAGGGTCATTGATGATGTATATTATATATATTGACCAAATTAAATGGTTCATGTTTCATGCCAAATTAACCAATTTTTTTTGGTGTTATTGATTTTTTCAAAAATTTGGTTTTTGTGTAGATGATGTTGCTGATGTCCCTAAAAATGGTCGTCCACCAACTGAAGAAGAATTGCACCAATTTTTTCTTCCCTTCCGAGGGTTTTGTGCTAGAAAAGGGGTGAGTAATTTAACAGTTTTAATATCAACTCTTAAATCCACATAATTGTAAATACAATGACTTGTATATGCATATGTAATTAAATGTCTTGTTTTAATTTATAATTATGGACATTAATCATATTCCAGATTGCAGCAAAGGAATTGGTCCTGCATGACATTGATGTTCCTAGTGCGCTTACTGATTATGTGGTTGAACACTGTATCAGCAATGTTGTTGTTGGTGCTGCTACTTCGCCCTGGAATTCTCTTGTTAGGTCCTAATTCTTTCTCCCTTATAACACTTGTATTGTAAATTTCAATTTATCAATGACAAAAACATACATGTAATTTTTGGTATGGTTTTTTCAATCAGAATTGAAGTTTCTAAATAAACAACTAATGTCAACCTGTATTTCATGAATCAAGTGAAAATCAAATTCTGATTGAAAAATAATATCTAATTAAGAAATGACACCTAAGTTTTGTGATTTATTCATTGGTCAGACACACACATGAAGTAATGCAAAGTATTCTCCTCAAACCACTGAATAAAACTGTGAAAAAAAGAAAAAGAAAAAGAAAAAGAAAAAGAAAGAAACAGAGTTTTAACTGATGGCCTTATTTTGGCGTGCAGGAAATTCAATAAAGAGGTAGATGTGGCGACTAGTTTGGCAAAGTCTTTGCCAGAGAATTGCACTCTACATGTTGTATCAAAAGGAAAGGTACAAGATATCCGACCAACAGGGCATACTCATATTCCTCATCGTCAACATATTAGTGTCACGCCTACTAAATCTTTAAAAGAAATAGTCAACATCTTGCAAAATGCTCAATTGATTCATCATCATAAGAATCATTCATCTGACTCCTCTGATTCTGAAGACATGAACAGGTATGTGCCCCTTATATCTCTTAATAATTGCATCTTTTTCCTTTCTGATTGTAATAAATATCTCATGCCTATTGGCAGCTCACATAATCTTACAAGTTATTTTTATTTTTTTTCTATCTTTCATGAAAATTTCGTTGTTAAGGGGCTAGCTTATTTCAATAATAAATTTTATTTAATGGAATGTAGAGTGAAATGGGTACTTTTATATATATATATATATATATATATATATATATATATATATATATATACATATATAAAATAGAGTTTATGTTCTTGGCATTTTGACAATATGTTACTTGTACTAATTACAGGAAACCAATCAAAGATTCAATTGGGAGAGACTCTAGCCATGTTTGGGAGTCAATACGTGAAATAAAACATGCCATACTAACAAAAACATCACGTAAGTCCCATGAAGATATAAACTATTCACCAAGGGGCCCAGCAGAATACTCCTCATCTCAAAATTCACCAAATAGAAGTTCCCCTACCAACAGTGACAGCTCAGGGCAACTTCTTGCCCCTTATTTGAATGAGAAGTTACATAGAAACCATGATGCAGCTGTGAACCCAGAGAATCCTAAAGGCATCTCTCCTAAAAAAGTAAGCTATTAAAAACAACAAATTGGCACATGCATTTCAAAATCATGATATGTTGATGAAGTTTGTTTTATCAAGATTGTTATATATATAAATTTACCAATGATTGTTTCTTGCCAGTCATAAGATGATTTGATTTAATGGTAAATGAGATGGATATAAGGAACAAAATCGTCAGTTCGACTTAGACTAACAAATTAACCATTATTGTTTCTTTAGTGAAAATGGATACTCTATTCAAGAATTTACTTCGTTATATCAGTTTGCTACCTAAGAATGCTGAAATTATTGATAAAATTATTGATAATTCAACAGATAATGCAATTGCAAAGTTTGAATTTAGATTGACATAACTGATGCTTCACTGCCTAGTCCCTACTTCAGAAGTCTGCAATGTGTAGAAACTTGAAAGTTTTCAAGCATATCAAATAGTAAATAGTTTTTTTTCCTTTTCTCATATGACAATATTTAGATTCCCCCCTCCCCAACCCCCTTTGTGCCTGAATTATCTTACAGGTAAACTTGGAGAAAGAAATGAAGAAATTAAAACTAGATCTGGAGAAAACAACAGAGAAGTATGGCATGGCTTGCAAAGAAGCTGTTTTAGCAAAAACTAAGGTAATTTCTCATATATATGATGAAGTTGTGCTTGGTCCAATATCTTTTGTACTTTTTTTTTTCAACAAACCATTGAGAAAAAGGACTTAGAAAGATACGTGCATGTTTGTCATTTAGGCAATGGAGCTTGAAAAGAGTAAGCAAGAAAAAGAACGCAATGTTGAACAAGCTAAGCATGCAGAAGAGGTTGCATTGGCTTTGGCAGAATCAGAGAGGAAGAAAGCCAAAGAAGCTATAGAGGAAGCAGAAATGTCACAACGCTTGGCAGAATTGGAAGCTCAAAAGAGAAAGCAAGCTGAAATAAGAGCCAGACACGAGGAAGAAGAGAGGGCCAAAGCATTGCATGAAGCTGTTTGCAATAGTATTCCATATAGAAGATACAATATTGAAGAAATTGAAGCTGCAACAAATGACTTTGACAATGCTTTGAAAATTGCTGAAGGTGGATATGGACCAGTTTTTAAAGGCATGCTTGATCATACTGTTGTTGCCATTAAAGCTGTTAGACCAGACTTAGCCCATGGAGAGAAGCAATTTCAACAAGAGGTAACTATTGTTTTTTCTCTTGGCACAAAAAAGGAGCATGGATATTGAGTTCTTAGAAGTTGGACCCTGGCTTTTATAACATGGTGCATGACACAATCAATTATCTATTGACAAAACGTCAAAGCTAATATGAAATAATTGTCCTCAGAGCTACCTTCAAGTACAGTTTATTAGATGGAATATCACTAAACCATTAGTTAGAAGTGTTTTAGTTTGATCTATTCTGAAGATATATAAAGAACAGAATGCTACATGTTTCAACCGTACCACTAGTAAAATGTGAAGACATGGTCTCAAATCACCACATTACTCATACTCCCACACCACATTACTTGAATTGATTCATATCCCTGTAATAAAAATTTGTTAATAAAATTTGTATAGAAAACATTAATTTTTTTTCTGTTTTTACCATTACACAAACTTTTAAAAATAAGAAAATTATAACAACTTTATATTTTAAATTGAAAATTAAAAATGAGTTTTCTCAAATCAAATAATCATTTAGACTCTCATTTGTTTTATGTAAAGGGATGGTTGTAATGCAGGGTTAGTGTTGATTCTAATGCAGGTTATTGTTTTGAGCACGATAAGACATCCAAACATGGTACTACTCCTAGGAGCATGTCCAGAATTTGGATGCCTAGTGTACGAGTACATGGAAAACGGAAGCTTAGAAGACCGTCTATTCCAGAAAGACAACACACCACCACTTCCATGGGAAACACGTTTCAAAGTAGCCTCAGAGATTGCCACATGCCTTCTTTTCCTCCACCAAACAAAGCCAGAGCCACTAGTGCACCGTGACCTGAAGCCAGCAAACATTCTCCTAAACAAGAACTGTGTCAGCAAGATCGGTGATGTAGGTTTGGCAAGGCTTGTTCCACCTTCTGTGGTCGACAAAACCACCCAATATCTCTTGACAGGTGCTGCTGGAACGTTCTGCTACATTGATCCTGAGTATCAGCAAACAGGGTTGTTGGGTGTGAAATCAGACATATATTCACTTGGTGTTGTGCTGCTACAAATCATCACAGCAAAGCCTCCAATGGCTTTGTCACACTTGGTTGAAGAGGCCATTCAAAATGGCAAGTTCAAAGAAGTGCTTGATCCTGCCATAGACTGGCCTGTTAAGAAAACCTTGGCATTCGCTAAGTTGGCATTGAAGTGTTGTGAGATGAGAAAACGTGACAGACCAGATCTTGGTACTGTTATTTTACCTGAGCTGAATCGAATATCAAGAATATGGCACTCTCAGCAACGGCCATCACATTAATGATCATTTTTGAAAGAGCTTCCTGTGTTGGCTCTTTTTTTTAGTTGTTGATCCTCTTTGTGAGCTACTATACCATTTTATCATAAAAATAAGAAAAAGAGTAACATTTTATAGAATAAATTGGCACTGTGAATGTTTGTTTGGTTTCACATTTATTAGTCGTAAATGTGGATTCATTCTAATGAAATTAAGATTAGTTTTCACGTTTCAAATTTATGTTTAACGTCTCACTGAATTGGTTTTCAAATATGTATAGAATCATTCCGTAAAATAATCTATAGAAGGAAACTTATCCAGGACCTTTAGATTTTAAAGACGTATAAATTTACACTAATTTTAATCCTTTACTTTTTAATATTTAAAGTGAAAGGATCCAATTTTCATTATTAATACAAGATCTCCAAAAATCTTAAAACACCCTTCACACAACCTTCATATCTCATAATCTTCGTCTCATGCTGCTGATATTATCTAATTGGTTAGTGGTGGAATTATAACTGAAATTATTGTTATCTGCATCTCCTATGAAGGTTAGAGAATATAAAAGCAAATTAACAAGAATGCTAGGGATAAACAGTTTTATATTTTTATTTCATGTTCCCATAAATTGACTTAAAATGTGGTTTTATTTTTATTTCATGTTTTCATGTAGTAACATTAATAGTTTTCATAGTTCTGGTCCTTTATCTTTATTCAAATTATTGATGTGCACTTTTTCTTTTTGTCAATTTAGGTTTTTTTACTATTTTTTGTTTATTAAATATCCCAACATCGTTAATTTTTTCTCTTTTTTTCTCAATAAATTTTTATATTTTTATTTCATGTTTCTGTAAATTGACCTAAAATGTGGTTTTATTTTAATTTCATGTTTTCATGTTGTAACATTAATAGTTTTCATAGATCAATCCACGACGGTTGTACTTAAGCAAAGATGTAGTTCTGGTACTTTATCTTTATTCAAATTATTGATGTGCATAGGTTTTTTTACTATTTTTTATTTATTAAATATCTCAACATCGTTAATTTTTTTTTCTCATTAAATGTTTATCTTATTATGCCAACACACACAAAGTACAGCCTTAATTAACATGTGATTGTTTGCTTTAATATTAAAAGTCATTTAGATGTTTGATTCAAGAATGGTTGAAAAACATCAAAAGAATCACTCTAATTCAATAATTATTGTTGACAAAATAATGTTAGGATATTTAATAAAAAATAATATTATAATTTTTTAAAAACATAAGTAACTATCACAAAAAAGTTTAGAAGATAATATAAAAAATTTAAATAAAAATGAAGAATCAAAATTGTACTTTTAACAAAATCCAAGCAAACCATACATCATGTCGCAAAATTCTTTAACTATACCTATAAAGTCTACTACCATCACAATAACAAAGTTTTATCTCACTAAATAGGAGGGGCTACTTGTATCAATACAATATCATCACCTCCTATAATATATAAATCCTTTTGAAATTCCATAGCCAACATACCTATAAAGTCTACCAAATTGTTGAAAAGCATAGCCAAGACCACACCTTGTTATGTGAAGTTCTACATCCATCGACATCACGAATCTCTTTCGCAAGCATTGCCATTTAAAAACTATCACTTTCAATGGTATGTACTTGTTCCACACTGAAAAGAAAACATAATCTCATTCCATATTAATAATATTCATCGACAAATTATAATCTACCTTTATTCACCCATCATTACTTGTCCTTTAACCACAACCAACTATCAAAAGAAACCCATTCACACTCTCCTCTAATTGCTTATGTTTGATAGTTTGGCCCGTTGTTAACTGCTAAAGAGAAAAGATGTGGAAAATGGGTTGATAAGATGAATGAGACTACTACGTCCATCATCTTTATGACCCATGATGGTCATAGTATCTTGTTTAAGATCTCGTCCGTTCAGTTTGAAATTAAAGTATATTGCAGCTTCACTGTGTTTTTAAATTGCAAAATCATTTTCCACCCCAGTCTCAAATCAACGATTTAACAAAGAGGAAAAATAGTTTTTAAAACCAAGTCTATTTCATAAAGGACTTTAGAGAATTCAAATATTATTCTAGGACCCTAAGATTTGTTAATAATACACATCAAGGCCTTTGATTAAATAAGTTTGCTTATGTGTTATTTAACCCTTTTATGTAAGTGTTTCAGAATACAAAGTCTGTGATGCATAAGTTATAACTTAAAGGGGGAGTCAATTATTCAAAGTGTGCTTGGAGTAGTGCAAAATATTTCAAGTCTGTTTCAGACCGAGTCTGTGTGGAACCAATTCATATATTGTAGGTCTGCCTCAACCTCAAGTTTGAGTTAAAGACCAACGCTCGAAAGAATTTTCTCTAAGTATGTCAATCCTAGACTTGAAGTTTGTCGAGTCACGTTCCTCAAACAAATCATCGTTCAGACTCAGCATCTCATCTCTATAACCCGTAGCTTCAAGACATCAGACTCAGATTTTTCAAGATTAAATAACACCTCCCTATTTTCCACATCAATTTATGCAAGATTTTTTCTTTATAAAACTTCTTCATTCAAAGTCTGTTCCCTTCCTAAAATAAACAAGACAAAATTTTCAGAGGAACAAACATTCTTGATGAAGCTACTTTAAGCACCTCATAAAGCTGTCTATGTGATGTGCTCAAGTCGGAAGGCTTCGGAAGGTCAAAAAAGATGCTTTATATCTTACATTATACAAAAGAGAACAAAAGGAGACTTTCTCTTCACAAGACTCGAGGCACTCTATTTTCGTGCAATCCTCGTCTATTGTCAAAGCAAACTTTCTCCTCTTCTCTTCCCTCATCCCTTAACAGATTCAAACAACTATCTCTTCACCAATGCAACAGTAACAATTATTCTCAAAAGATGCCAAAGTGAAGAGTCTAAGTCCTTGGATTATAAATACCAAAGATTCAAAAATAGAGATATAGAACAAGAACAACATACAAACTCATACTTTGTAAACACTGCTTCTTGCAATTGCATTCTTTGTTTTTCAAGAACAATCTGTTGTACCATTCTTTCTAATTTCTTTATTCTTAGTTAGGTCTGGTATGTTAACCAGACTTCGTTTCTTGCGGGAAACACTTTTGGCCTGAAGAGGCTTTTGAAAAAATACTTAGGTTTTGAGCCAAAAGTGGTTTGTGAAAGAATACTTGGGTGTTAAGCCAGAAGTGGTTGGAGTAAAAAATACTTGAGGTACAACTAGTGTTGTTTATGTAAAAGGACTTTTACATAGTAAAAAAGCCTTTAGACTAAAGGGACTGGATGTAGCTTCTGCATTTGAAAGTGAACCAGTATAAATCCATTGTGCATATCTTTCTATCATTCTTTTTTCAAAGTATAAGTCTGTACCTTAAAGTCTGTTTCCATCTCATGTTTAGAAAGGTGTTAATTTTTGCAAAAGAAGTCACAAATTTATTCAATCTTATTTTCTAAGTCTGTCCCTAAACCATCAATTGGTATCATAGCTTGTCCTTTGGGTTGAACACTTCTACAAGTGTAAAGGATAAAAGATCCATGGTAGCAACTTGACAAGATCATCTTGTAGCTGAAGGTTCCTCAGTCATTAGACCTCCAACCTTCCTTAGGGAAGACTACACCTACTGGAAGGACAGGATGAAGATGTTCATCAAGTCTACCTAGTTCATTTTGTGGGGAATCATCACAAATGGTGATAATTCATGAAACTATAATAGTTCAACGTGCATAACTGATAAACAAAATAAAAGTAACCCATGAAACTAATGTTTAAGAAAGCTGTAAAATACAGAAATAAAGTATGTTATAAATAAAAGAACAATAAACCAGTCTGAGAGTCTATGAATCTCCTCTCATGACCTCGTCCAGCTCTTCCTCAAAATCTATATCTCTCATCTCATGGGCTGCTCCAGATGCTCCTCCCTCCTCATATATGCTAGTGCCAAAATCACCCTCGTAGCCTCATGGTCCTGCTTCAGGTCTGGCTCCAGGTGCTCCACCTCCACTTGAAAAAGAAGGCTAGTCCCCAGACCGTGAAATGTAAGAAGCAAAAGCATCTAAGGCCATCCAGGGGTTGGGCTACCCCCGTGGAACACTGCTGTAAAGGCCCTGGTGAATATGCAGAAGACCTCAATGGGTGGCACTTTGCTGTAGATGGAGATAGGATATGACATTCAAGAAGCGATACTCCATAGTAGACTAAGACTAAAAGGTGAGGGGAGCAATAGGGTCCTCTGCTATTGGCTCAAATGGTGGTGGTGGTGGCTAATCCTGACCTTGAGTAGGTGGTGTACAATATTGTTTAATAAACCTGTGATCAATAAGGGGTCGGATGGGTCTAAGAGGCTGAACGTCAATCCCATTTCCCGTAGCTAAACCTATGATGAATGAAAGAAATCTTAAATTGCCCTTCACTCTCTATCCAGATGTAGTGGTCTTGATTTCCATCCTTACAAACTTATGGATCTCATCAGAAATGATGTGAGCTATATCCACAGTCAAATCAAGGCTTATGATACACTTCAGAAGGTTGCACTTTTGATATATCAAATTTGAAACGTGACTACAAGGGGTCATGTTTTCTAGCAAGAATTTAGTCCAGACCTTTATGAGGGTTTTCATGTCCTTACGCTGAATGCGGAGGGGGTTGTGGTGCCCCTGACCCATCTGGAAGTGGCGTCTGGGTAAACACAACGCTCTCTCTAAATCTATAGTATGAAAGTTATCATTGCATTATCTCATAGAAAAATAGTCATAAGAGTCTCCTTCTAAAGCTAAGGGGTTACCCAGGTAATCATTGAGGGTCTCCCTGTTGTATGAAAGCCAGGTGCCTCTAACGTATGTCCTATAATCACTAAAGTTGTCCTTGGGCCAAGCATTTGCATAGAATTCTCGCACTATATCTGAAACAAATTTTGTTCGTGCATTGGCCAACCTTAACTGTTCCTGTCTTGTAAAACATTAACAAACTCCTCATATTCCCTACACTTGAGTTCCACCCTACGCTCCGATATGAAGTTCTAACTTTCAATTTCCTCAAAGCGTTTGGCTCTATCCTTGTCATGGAAGCGTGGTTCAACAACGGAAGAATCATCGAAGGTCCTGACATATTTTTCTTTGTCCCTCCTGGTGGATTCTGGGTTAACACCGGTAGCCGCCTTGATTCAAGCCATCTTGAAATAAAAAAATTGAAACAAAACACCATACAAAAAAGGACAACCCACCATTAGATAAAATCTACTAATGCCTTACTATATCAATTTGAAAGGAAGATGTCACATGAAACTATAACTCATCACATGCTATGGGCACAAATCTAAAATCAACCAGTCACCCAACCATGGCTAATCACTCAATAAATAAAGGAGATACACTATTTCAAGAAACAGAGCACACAGTGACAAGAGTTAAGCCATGAACCATGTATATATAGTGAACACGAATATGGCATTATTGCTTGTAACATAATATGACAAAGGAGTGGAATATGGTGCACAAGAAAACATATGAAACTATAAGCATTTGATACACTACAAGCCTCAAGGAAATGAAGTTTGAAAGGCAAATTATTCATTAAGACATTTCAACAAACAGTTTGCAGGCATTATCCTATTTCCACATAAAATTCAGACTTGGTATCCCACATTATCAACAACAAAGAAAAACTATCTCAAATGGCAAAAAGGAGAGAGAGAGTAAATGTTTCAAGGGTAAGGCATAGTGAAAAGAGACAAACATTACAACATTACAACACACTCAAAGAAGGGAAAAACTAACTTACTACAACCTTTCAAAACCATAATAATAATAATAATAAAAAGAACTTGGTTGAATAATCTAGAAGGGGAAGCAGTCAATGGAAACACAAATGCATAACAAAGCACAATGGAAGCAATAAGGGAGGATGAGAGCAAGCACGATCAAGAGAAAATGAAGAATGTAACTCCCTTTCTGTTTTAAAAACCTTTTTAAAAACCGACTTAACGTACGCTCACTTAAGCGAGAAACAAATAGAATCGAATTTAATGAATTTCACTCAAGCAAAGATACTCCACAACCTAATTAAAATGAGTTCGCTTAAGCAATGTAAGACTCACTTAAGCAAAAAACAAACAAAATGCTTCATGATGGTGCCAACTGAACTCGCTTGAGCGAGCATGTCTTGCTTAAGCGCAAAACTCATAACAGAATCAAATTTAATTAAACTTGCTTAAGCGAGTATTTCTTTTGCTTAAACCCAAAATCCCTGATGCAACTTTTCAAATTCTTGCTTGAGCGAGAGATATTCTGCCCCCAACTCTGATGCATTTAATTCCTACACGCTTGAGCGAGCTTGTCTCGATTAAGTGGAAAACAAACAAAATCGAATTAAGATTTTCTCGCTTAAGTGAGCTATGGCTCGCTTGAGCGAAAACTTCACAGAATGAAAAAGGGAAACTTTTGCTTAAGCGAGGAGTTCTCGCTTGGGCGAAGAACAACAGAATGCAAAATAAGGTAATGTGTAGCTTAAGCGAGCCTTAGCTTGCTTGAGTGAAATTAACAGACAAAGCATTTATGAGCAGTTATTCCATTGTCTACAACTCTCACTTAAGCAAGAATGCACTCGCTTGATCGAGATTGCTAAAACTTGCTTAAGATTCAGAATTTTCAATGCAATTACTCAAGATACTTCACATTCATGAAAAAGGCATGCCACTTGAACATTTTTTTAGAAATTCCAATATCACTTTGTGCCAAATCAATTATCATGAGTCATCACTTCAATTCACTCCATTTGCCAATGATGCAATTCAATTAATCAAGGATCAAAAATCAAATTTCAATTCAACCACAAATAACACATTTACACTATCACAAATCATACTACATAACCTTTCTTCTTTGCATTTCGCTTCATTACTCAAGAAAACCTTCAATTCGATCAAACATGACCTATTCTTGCAATTCATTCAATTTATGCATCAATTTTCCAATGTTGCACCTAATTTCAATTCAAGTTCAAAGATTTCACCTAAACAATGCCAAATGCCAATTCCATTCATCGATTCATAAAATGCACAATTCATGCTCAATTCTCCACTAACATCAAAGACAAGTGACATGAGTCATGAAAATCATGGTATGAACTCCAAACTGCAAAATCAACTCAAACGCTACTACAAACACAAACTCAATGGAAAAAGAAATTAAAGATAAAGATAGAATGCTGGGGTGTCTCCCAATTAACACTTGTTTAACATCATTAGCTCGACGCCTGAAACAATTCAAGGATCATGCAAGTGGATGGGGGAGGTAAGCCTTTCCACCTCAATCTTTGACCATTAACAGTCAAAGTCCTCTTAGACTCGGGATCCTGTAATTTTATTACTCTGTAAGATTTGACCTTTTTAACAAGAAAAGAACCTGACCACTTGGACTTTAACTTCTCAGGAAACAATTTCAACCTAGAATTAAACAGCAGCATAAATTGTCCAGGGTAAAAGCTCTTCTTGAGAATTTTCCTATCGTGGTAAAATTTTATTTTCTCCTTGTAGATCGAGGAAGACTCATAAGCATTCAGCCTTCACTCCTATAAATCATGCATCTGCACTTTCTTCTTTTTATCGGCTGCTTGAGGATCAAAGTTCAGAAGCTTCATGAACCAAAATGCTTTATGCTCAAGTTCAACAGGTAAATGGCACCTTTTACGATAGACTAGTTGATATGGAGAAAGACCAGTGAGGGCTTTGAATGTTGTCCTATAAACCCATAAAGCATCATTTAGTTTTAGTGACCAATCCTTCTTGCTTTGAGACATTGTTTTCTCTAAAATATGCTTGATTTCCCTGATAGACACTTTAACCTAACCATTTGATTGGGGATGATAAGGAGAATCTACCTTATGCCTAATTCCATAATGTTCCAAACATTTCTGAAGCTGTTCATTAATAAAATGAGACCCTTCATCATTGATCAAGATCTTGGAAGTACCAAACTTGTAGAAAATATTTTTCTTAAAAAACTTAATGACAGTTTTAGCATCTGCTTTTGGACTAGGAATAGCTTCAAACCATTTTAATACATATTCCACTGTAACTAAAATGTATTCATTGGAGAAAGAAGTAGGTAAAGGTCCAATAAAGTTTATTCCCCAACAGTCAAATACTTCAACCTTTAGAATAACATTCAAAGGCATTTTGTTGCATTTTGAGATGCTTCCTGATCTTTGGCAATTGTCACATTATTGCACATAAACATGGGCATCTTTAAAAAGAGAAGACTAATAGAATCCGATTGCAAGACCTTAGCATCGGTCCTTTCGCTATTAAAGTAACCTCATAAGCAAAACTGTGGCAATGCCATATAATACTTCTAGCTTCCTGCAAAGAAACACACTTGCGAAGGATATTATTAGACCCAATCTTAAACAAGTATGGATCATCCCATACAAACTATTGTGCCCTTTTCAGAAGCTTCTTCCTTTGTTGCCAACTGAAATCTTCAAGAATCACTCCAGCTGCTTTAAAATTAGCCATGTCAGAATACCACAACCATTCCTTAATTAGCAACAAGTTTTCATTTGGAAAATCTTCATCTACTTCAGGCTGTACATTTGTAACTTCTTTATTGACAAGCCTGGAAAGGTGATCAACAATATAATTCTCACTCCCTTTCTTGTCTTCAATTATTAAATCAAACTTCTACAAAAGTAAAATCCAACGAATCAACCTATGCTTAGAATCAGATTTGTTTAACAAATATTTTAGAGCAGCATGATTAGTATGTATAATAACTCTAGAACCAATCAGATAGGATCTAAATTTTTCCAAACCATACACTACCGCTTGAAGCTCCTCTTCTGTAGTAGCATAATTAATCTAAGCTTCATTCAACACTTTACTAGTATAGTGTATAGCATGAAAAACTTTAGATTTTCTCTGGCCAAGAACTACTCCAATGGCATAGTCACTAGTATCACACATTAATTCAAAATCCAATTTCCATTCTGGAGCAACTATGACTGGAACAGAAATCAGTTTTTGTTTTAACAATTCAAAAGCAGATAAGCAAGCTGTATCAAAAGTAAAAGTTGTATCCTTATTTAGTAGATTGATCAATGGTTTAGCAATCTTTGAGAAATCCTTAATAAAGTGCTTGTAGAACCTCGCATAACCCAAAAAACTATGGATTCCTTTAATATATTGGTGGTGGCAGCTTTTCAATGATTTCCACCTTAGCTCTGTCAACTTGAATACCTCTGCTGAAAATTTTGTGGCCAAGCACAACTCCCTCTGTTACCATAAAGTGACATTTTCCTCAATTCAGCACAAGATGATTTTCCACACACTGTTTTAGTACGGTGTCCAAGTTAGCCAAGCAATGATCATAGGATGAGCCAAATACAGAAAAATCATCCATAAAAACCTCAATGCACTTCTCCATTAGGTTGGAAAAGATAGCCAACACGTATATCTAAAAGGTAGCTGGGGCATTACATAATTCAAATGGAATCTTCCTATAAGCCAAGATTCCAAAGGACATGTCAAAACGGTTTTCTCTTGATCCTCTGGAGCTACTTCTATTTGGTTATAGCTAGAGTAACCATAGAGAAAATAATAATATACTTGTCCAACCAGCCTCTCCAACATCTGATCTATAAATGGTAAAGGAAAATGGTCTTTTTTGGTGGCTTGGTTTAACTTCCTGTAATCAATGCACATTCTCTAGCTAGTAATTGTCCGTGTAGGGATTAATTCATTCTTTTCATTCCTAACCATAATCATTTCTCCTTTCTTTGGAACAACCTAAAATAGACTCACCTATACACTGTCAGAAATAGGATAAATCATTCTTGCTCTAGAAGTTTCATTACCTCCTTCTTGACCACTTCCTTCATTGTTGGATTTAAGCATCTCTAAGGCTATGCCACTGGCTTAAACTCCTGCTCCATTAAAATTCTATGCATGCAATAAGATTGGCTGATTCCCTTTAAGTCTTCAAGCTTCCATCTAATTGCTCCCGAATTCCTCTGAAGCACCTGAATCAATTTTTTCTCTTCTGACTTTGTAAGGCTGATACTAATGATAATAGGCCTCTGATCTTCTAAATCAAGAAAGACATATTTCAGATTTGAAGGTAAGGCTTTCAATTCAAGCTTATGAACTGTACTATCAGCCTTTTCTAGGAGATCTTTAATAGATTCTGCATTAGGTGGAATAGATTTTCTAACATCAAAATCCTTTAGAAGTTCTTCCACTTCCTCAGCTTCATCATCACTCAATTCCTCCAATGCACAAATTAAGGCTTTCTCTAAGGTATTAGGAGTACTCATTTTATTTGACTCCCTCTGGATTGCTTCATCTTCAACATCAACCTTAAAACATTCTTGTTTATTTGCGGGGTGCTTCATGGCTTCAAAAACATTGAAATTCACTTCGTCATCCTACACCTTTACCTTTAGCTTGCCATCATCAACATCAATAATTACCTCTGCTATTTTCATAAATGGTCTGCCTAAAATCAAAGGTACCTCTGTATATTCTTTAATGTCCATCACAACAAAATCCACTAGAAAGACAAATTTATCAACTCGAACTAGAACATCTTTAGTTACGCCATAAGGGAACTTCATTAACCTATTAACAAACTGCAGTGTCATTCTTGTTGGTCTTACTTCAAGGTCTCTAATTCTCTTAAGCATGGATAAGGGCATCAAATTAATGTTGGCTCCAAGATCCAATAGTGCTTTTCCTACTAGCAAAGCACTAATAATGTCTGGAATCGTAAAACTATCGGGATCCTTGGTCTTCTATGGCAATGCTTTCTATATGATAGCACTGCAGCCAGCCTCAAGCTCTACTGTCTCTTCAGAAAATATTTTCTTTTTAGAGAGCAACTCCTTCATGAATTTAGCATAAGTTGGCATTTTCTCCACGGCCTCCATAAATGGGATATTGATATATAACCTCTTGAAAATGTCCATGAACCAAGCAAACTGCCTCTCTTTATCTTTCTTTGAAGGATTCTTGGGATAAGGTAAGTTTTTTAATTGTGGTACCTGTGTATCAACCTTCTCTTTTCCCTTCTCACTCACTTTTTCACTCTCTTTCTTTTTATTCTCATTTTCACTCTTGTTATTTACACCTCACTATTTTTTAACTCTTCTTCCTCAATTTCTTTATCACACAATATTTCCTCCTCCATATTTTCATTATCACCCATACCACAACTTATTGTCTTGCCACTTCAAGTAGTAATGTCCTTGCAATGTTCTTTTAGGTTGGGTTGAGTATTGGCTGAAAACTAGTTGCCCTGTTGATCTACAATTTGGCGGGAAAGTTATCCTACTTAGGTTTCTAGATTCCTGATTGACGCCTTAGTGTTTCTCTAATTTGTCAGATAAGCCTGCATAAACTTTTCCATTGTATCTTCTAACATAGAAGTCTTCTCAAGCAAAGAAGGAAAGTTTTGTTAATAACAAGGCCTATTAGATGGGCTTGTATCTTGGTTCCAACCTGCAACTTGGTTTTGGTTGTTCTGCCATCACCTGAAATAAAGGTTTAAAATAATTGGAATTAAAATTACCTGACCGACCTTGATTTCTTATATAAAGGACTGATTTTTCCTAAGAACCACAATATCCATTTAGATGGTCCCCACCATAAAAATCACATCTGAGTGGTGGTTGTTGCTGCATAAAAGAAGAAGAATGTACTACATATAGTTGTTGAGGAAGCTTTGCCATTTGTTGTATCAAAGCTTCAATTTGTTGGGTAAGAATTTTATTATGAGCTAGAATTGCATATGTGGTGCTCAGATCCAACATTCATTTCCTTTATACTTGATGCCTGTTATGCTGAGCTTGGTAATTAGTAGAAGATAGTGCTTCAATAATCATGGTGGCTTGCTCAGTATCAACTATCAGCATAGTACCTTTGGCTGCTGCATCAAGAATCACCTTTGTATCAGGCCTCAATCCATTATAGAAAATATTTAACTATGCAATATCCTCAAAACCATGATTAGGATGTTTCTTAAGCAATGACTTAAATCTATCCCACGATTCACAAAATGGTTCTTTTAGTCCCTGTCTGAATGTGGAGATATCAGATTTAGCTTTAAAAAATCTAGAAGGTGGGAAAAATCTTTGTAGAAATTTCTCTTCCACATCAGTCCAGTTACTCAAATTCTGATTGGGATGAGATTGTAGCCATTCTTTAGCTTTTCCTGCCAATGAAAAAGGAAACAAATGCAGGTAAGCAGATTCTAAATCTCCTTGTTCGAATCCCATTGCTCCCATCAGCTCATAGAATGTTGATAAATGAATATAGGGATCTTCATTGGATATTCCAGTGAACTGGTGTGCACTAATGAGACTTAGGAAAACTGGCTTCATCTCTAGAGCTCTTGTAGTATTATGAATGACTATACTGGAAAAGTATCTGGGAACTTGCTATGTAGCATAATCACCCAAGGTTCTCCTTGGTGGATTGTTTTGCTAGCCTACCATCTCTTCTTGAGGTTGTTGAGGGGTTGTTGGTGTTGGTGTTTCAGAAGTATAGGGTGTAGCAGAAGACTGTCCTTGCTCTAATTCTTGCTTTTTCTTTTTGGATTTGCTCCTATTTTTCCTAGTTGTCTTTTCAATCTCTGGATCAAATTGTAGCTCAGGAACCTATCCTCTTAAAAATATATATCGCACTGATTGTAAAGGTTAGGAAAAAATAACAAATAACAAATACTAAAAGAAAAATTCACTATGAACAGTATGAACAATATTCAATATGCCAAACTATTAGAAACTAAAATCTCAAATTAACACCGCCCCCCGGCAATAGTGCTAAAACTTGATAAGAATTTTTGGGTACGTGGGAAGTTTACCCACTTCCTATTGTAGTAATAAAGATGTCATTCCATTAGGGGTTGTTGTAATTTAAAAGATTCAGTTTCTAATAATTTATGCGGGAAAGTGATTTGAATTCATTGATATAATATGAAAATAAAATTAATCTCGAAAATAAGCATAAACAGGAATGTGAATAACAAGGAATTCAGATAATGAGAAATTGGGATTGGATTTCATCTATCTCGCCCAACCATACCCTGGATATATTCATAAAAATGACATTTAGAACTATTGATTTTTACGCAATAAATCTAAAATCATCCATACCGATCCCTCTAATACAATATCCTAAGAAAACTTCTAAAATGCTGATCCTTTAATCAGTTTAAGAAATTTTTCAGCATTACAATTAATACATCAGAAGCTATCCCTAACACTTGATCATATTGAGTATTTCATTCAAATCAATTTTCACAAATCGTTTTCCAATAACCCAAGAAAACTGAATTAGGAAACTATTTGTCCAATAGAATCAAGCAAGAAACGTAGAATGAAATACCAAAATCAATAGAACGAAATACCGTGTATATATATAAATATAGATCCAATGTGCATTAGGCTTGAATCAACTACATCCAATCCTAAAAGGAAGTTTAGCTATTCATAGTAGACATTACAAATGAAAGAAATGGAGAAAAATGAGAAGAAAATAGCTTCGATAGCTTTCTAAACACTTTCACAAAGATAGAGGTTCTGTTGTTTTGTTCGTTCCCAAAGTAGCTATGTAATTCTTCGTGTTCATCCTTTAAATTATACGATCTCGCTTAAGCAAGATTATTCTCGCTCATGTAAGAGCCACTTTCTCTGCCTTCAAGTTGCTTAGCCAGCTGCTTGAGTCTTTGATGTCTCGCTCAAGCAAGAGCTTCCTCGCATAAGCGAGATTAGGCCTGTTGCTACTGCCCTATTTTCGCTTAAGCGGAACATGCCTTGCTCAAGCGAAATTGAATCCTGAAGTCTCTGTCTGATTTTTGCTTGAGCGGAGTGAACCTCGCTCAAGCGAATGCACCACCTCTGTTCTCTGGAGTTTTCTCGCTTAAGCAGGACAAGCCTCAGTCAAGTGAGAATCTTTCTTATGCTCTATGGATAATTTTCACTTAAGCAGAATACTCCTTGCTCAAGCAAAAATTACTTGGTTTACTTTCTGACTTCATCTCGCTTAAGCGAGAAAGGCCATGCTTAAGTGAAATTGGCCTTACTTAAGCGAGATACTCCATACTTGTCCATTTTTTAGGCCACTTTAACTTCTTTTCTCCAGTTGTCCATTGTTTCCTAAAAACTAGACAAAATAATAGGGATTAAACGCTATCAAGGCTATCAAAACCTAAGTTGGGTTATACACATTCAATTTGTTTCTATTTTCCAATTAATCCATATTTAATCAAACAATTTTTTACAAAATCTGTCCATATAGCATATGAAATTATAGGATTTTGGACACTTATCAACCACTAACCTTGGGCTGTTTTATAAAAGAATAGACCCGCTTTCTTTGTATGGATATTGTGATGCAGACTTTGTAGGAGACAATGTTGATAGAAAAAAACACAAAAAAAGGATACCACTTCTTAGGCCAAAGTCTAATTTCATGGGGAAGCAAAAAGCAAAACTCCATTGCCCTATCCACAGCTAAGGCTGAATATATGCCTATAACAAGTTACTATTTTCAACTTCTCTAGATGAATTATCAACTTGACTACTCCATCCCTGTATACTATAACAACACAAGCACAATCAACTTGTCAAAGAATCACATTCAGCATTCAAAGCAAAGAACATTGAAGTAAAGTATCACTTCATAAGAGATTATGTGTAGAGGGAATTCTAAACATGAAAGTTGTGGGCATAGACCATCAATGGGCATACATTTTTACTAAGCCTTTAGCTGAGACCATGTTTGCTTTTATCAAGTACAATTTAAATTTAAGGAATATAACTTGATACTGGTAAAGTCTGTTTCATGTATGAATATGCTAAGTCTGTTGCATGATTGAATATTTCATATGCCTGTATCTGTATACATGCTATATATCTAAGTCTGTCTGTATACATGCTACATGTCTAAGTCTTTTGTGAATGCACCAATGAAGGAATGGTGTACATCGATGACAATGAAGGCACTATAGTCTTAATGTCAAAGATGAATCAGACTCTATACGAGAAGACCAACTCCTCTAGCAAGACCTCTAGGTCTCTACTTCCTAAGGTCAAAATGCTTCACCAGTTGATGAAGAGTGTCTTCTATTCGAGGAAGAGTGTAAAGGATACCGTCATGAAGTTGGACAGATTCTACATGTTTAACATGATGAAGAAGGAGAAGGTCAATCTGTCCAATGTCATCATGATTTACATGATCTCCTCTATAAGGAAGAACTAGAAGAAAATTCCCTACCCAACCATTCTTGCCAAAATCTTTATTTTGGAGAATGTCTTTATGGGCTCTATCCAGGATATGAGGGTCTGTGCTTCTCTAGTCACCAAGCTTGCTCCATTCTCTTTGATGCTCACTCTAGAAGTGTAATCTGGGACTGTGGCCAAGTCTAGTGTCAAAAGGAAAATTATGGCTGATCCAGACCAACCAAAGGTTGTTGCTGTGAAGAAGCCTAGGTCTGCTCGACCAACCAGAATAGTCAAGCGTGAAGTGTCTGCATCTCCAGTGAAGGTTATTCCTCTCCAAGGTACCCCCTCTACAGCCTTGCTACCTATTACTACTGCTACTCCAACTATTGAAATCATTGAGTCTTCAAACTCAAATGACAACTAGCCTATAGGGCGAAGACTGAAGGCCTTACCTACTCTTCCTGTTGAGACCTCGTCAGAATGACATGGTGATGTCAAGTATACAAGGGCCAAGTCTGATATGGTCATCACTAAGAAGAAGCTATCTTAGTTTATTGAGAAATATAACAAGAGGTTTCCCTTAGTCAACACCATAAAGTGGTTTGCTTATGACTAGAAGGAAAGATACAGATATATTAAGAAGAAGAAGAAGAAGAAGAAGAAGAATAAGAAAAAGAAGAAGAAGAAGAATAAGAAGAAGAAGAAGAAGAAGAAGAAGAAGAAGAAGAAAAAGAAGAAGAAGAAGAAGAAAAAGAAGAAAAAGAAGAAGAAGAAGAAGAAGAAGAAGAACAACAACAACAACAACAACAACAACAAGAAGTTTCCCAACCTTTGTCTCACCTCTCTCACCTTTATCTAAAACTCATGGGTCTTTCAGACTTAGTCTTGTTACCCCTGGATTGGAGCACCTTGTTGTTAACAAGGATTCTGTTGAGAAAATCTCTTTCTTCGCCAATCCAAGGTTTACTTCTCCGATTCCCACAAAAGAAGCTTTAGCCAATCCCCTTCTCTCATTTGCGAAAGACCTTGTTATGGTTTACAGCTTTTGTCTGGAACGACAAAAGATTCTCTTCGACCAATAGTAAGTTTAGTTCCCTCCTAAACATAGTCTTTCTAGTCTTGTCAAGCCAAGTACCAAGATTTAGGTAGCTCCAGACAGACTCTGTCTTCCTCTGAGATGTTATTTCAAAGAAAGGAAAAAAATCCATCGTGGCAAGTCTAGTCTACCTCCTCCTCCCTGGAATAAGCCTCGGCCGAAGAAGCTGAACCCAGCCAAACTGAAGACTCTTTTATCTGCTCCTGAGCCTAATGAAAAGCATGCCAGATATCTTTAAAATCACTATCTCTAGGTCATATGACACCAAGGCAGTTGTTCTTATTCTCTAGATGATAAGTTCTCTATTTGGTTGCTCTAGAAAAAGCAAGGTAGACTGTTCAAGACAAAAGTGTTCTCATACTAATCTTAGGATGATCTCTCTATTTGTCCTAGATGTCCTTTTCCGATCATCTTCTCTAGATCCTTAGACTTAACTTGCTTTAGATTTGGGAGTATGCTCGTTGACTCCTAGGGTTTGCATGATCTACTGGTTACGTTCTGAGTTGTACCACCATCCCTTCCTCTCAGACTTTGATGGTGTTATCAGTTTAATCAAGCTCTTTAGGCTGAAGAACCTCAAGGCGGTTGGCAGCCTCCGGCTTATGTTTAGTACCTTGCAAACCTTAACCTTTTTTTTCATTACCATCTTCTTGACTTACCTATACCTTCATATTTCATTCCTGAAGACTTTCCTTTCTGGGACTATGTCTCGGACCCTGTTGTTTAGAATTTCTAGCTTTGTTGTGAAATTCAGCGTATTGACAGACTCAGATGACTCTGTGATGTCCTTCTTTTGTTGAAATCAAAAGATGGAGAAAAGTATCTAGTCTTTTATGGGTTAAGCCTTGTAATAAGTTAAGTCAAGTCTATAATATGCTAAGTCTATATGTAATAAGTTTTCTTTAGGGAGAAGAGTCTCTTGATGTAATTTTTTTTACTTGAGTCCTGTACTTATGTCTTGTAATTAATAAGACGTTTGTTCTCAAAATTTCTTGTTAATATTCATATGCTTTAATGATTATCTATATAAGCTTATTAGTATAAGTTTGTTATACTCTCATATGAATGAAATAAATTTGTCAGCTCTGATCATTCTTTTTCATCAATATTTATGCTCTAATCTGATCACCTTTTATTAATAAAAGTATGTATTGCATATTTGCTCTAATTAGTGCTTAAATCATTAGTTCTTTATGAGCTCCAATACTCCCTAATTTGTTTGGCCTGATCACAATCTATTGAACTATATGTCTGTCTTCCTTTTGATTTTATTCAAGTGCTCTGATGCTTTCATGACATGTGTTCAAATAGAAGTCTGATAATCTGATGGTCTCTTTAAAATATTTTGTTTATCACAGACTCTATCTTTTTTATAATGTTTAAAACCCTTATTGATTTAAGGAAGAACCAAAATGAAAACTTTCTCTAAGACTCTATTTAATAAAAGACTTAATGTTTCCTATCAATAAATATGGGGAGATTGTTGAACCAAGTTTGTTTCATAAAGGACTTTGGAGAATTTAAATATTATTTTAGGACCCCAAGATTTGTTAATAACCTATATCAAGGCCTTTCATTAAATAAAGTTTGCTTACGTGTTATTTAACCCCTTTGTTTAAGTGTTTTAGGATACAAAGTCTATGATGCATAAGTTATAACTCAAAAGGGGAGCCCATCATTCAAAGTCTGCTTGGAGTAGTGTAAAATATTTCAAGTCTATTTCAAACTGACGTGGGACCAATTCATATATTACAAGTTTGTCACAGCCTTAAGTCTGAGTTAAATACCAAAGCTCAAAAGAATTTTCTCTAGATATGTCTATCCCAGACTTGAAGTCTGCCGAGTCACATTCTTTAAATAAATCATTGTTCAGACTCAGCATCTCATCTCTATATCCTTTAAGCTTCAAGATATCATACTCAGATTTTTCAAGATTAAAGAACAACTCTTTATTTTCCATATCAATTTATGCAAAGCTATTTTTTTTACAAAACTCTTTTAGTCAAAGTCTGTTCCCTTCCTGAAATAAACAATAAGACACAATTTTCAAAGGAACAAACGTTCGCATAGGAAGAAATCAATAAAGCTACTTTGAGCACCTCACAAAGTTGTCTACATATTATGCTTAAGTTAAAAGGCTTCAGAAGGTCAAACAAGATGCTTTATATCTTACGTTAGATGAAAGAGAACAAAAAGAAGACTTTCTCTTCACAAGACTTGAGGCACTCTATTTTCGTGCAATCCTCGTCTATCATCAAATGAGACCTTGTCCTTTTCTTTTCCCTCATCCCTCAACGGATTCAAATGGCTGTCTCTTCACCAATGCAACAGTAATGACTATTATCAGAAGATGTCAAAGTGAAGAGTCAGAGTCCTTGGATTATAAATACCGAAGATTCAAAAATAGAGATATAGAACAAGAACGACATGCAAACTCATACTTTGTAAACACTGCTTCTTGTAGTTGCATTTTATGTTTTTTAAGCACAATTTTTTGTACCACTCTTTTTAATTTTTTTGTTCTTAGTTAGGTCTTGTGTGTTGTTCCACCCTTTCTAATTTCTTTGTTCAAGTACAATTTGTTGTACCACTCTTTCTAACACTTTTGGCCTGAAGTGGCTTTTAAAAGAATACTTGGGTTTTGAGCCAAGAGTGGCTTGTTGAAAGAATACTTGGGTGTTAAGCCATAAGTGGCTAGAGTCAAAAATACTTGAGGTACAACTAGTGTTGTTTATGTAAAATAACTTTTACATCGTAAAAAAGCCTCCAGACTGAAGGGACTAGATGTAGCTTCTACATTTGGAAGTGAACTGGTATAAATTCACTATGCATATCTTTCTATCCTTCTCTTTTGAAAGTCTGAGTCTGTACCTTAAAGTTCGTTGTCATTTTGTGTTTAAAAGGGTTTTAATTGTAAAAAAAAATTCATAGACTTATTCATCCCCCCTTCTAAGTCTGCCTCCAAACCATCAATAATAGTTTGTTGATTTGAGACAAATGTAAAGAATGATTTTCAATTGAAGGACAATGTAGAGAAATGATTAGTAACCTATAAATCCTAGATAATGCGTAAATGAACCAAATGATTAACTAATGACTCACTATAAACTAGAATGTAATTAAAGAACGCTAGAACAAATCACCAAAGGTAAGGACGAAGTAAATTATTCATAGCAGATTGAAAAGATGAGGGTGTGTTAGATAGACCAAAAGGCATAACTAAAACTTCACAAAGCAATTTTATGTGTATCTCCAAGTACTACTCTAATTTGATGATAACCAGAATGCAAGTCAATTTTAGAAAAGATAGTAACTTGACCTAACTCATCTAGTAATTCATCAATCGTAGGGATTGAAAATTTATCTTTAACTGTTACAACATTTATGACTATATAATACACATAGAAATCTCCATGTTCCATCTTTCTTTTTAACTAAGAGAATGGGTGAGGAAAAAGGATTAGTGCTAAGGATAATGATCCCTTTATTCAGCATCTCATGAATGAGGATAGACATGGCCTCTTTTTGGCAATGTGGCTAGACGTATGGTTCAAAAAAAGTTAGTTGGGAATTATGTAAAAGGGTAATATGGTTGTCATGAGGGTCTTGAAAAGGTTTGGCCATGTAGTTTTTATAAAACATAAGAGTAAGATAGTAGAAGTGTTTGGAATTAAAGAGGTTAGTGAAGGAGGCTCTTTGGTTTTTGGTGTGTTGGGAAGGGCATGGAATGATAATAGGTGGAGAGAAGCCATAGAACTAATGAGTAGTAAGTTGTAGAATTGGTGATAAGTTAAGTGGGTTGGGATGTAGAGGAGTCATCTTGAAGAGTGATGGGCGAGTGATTATAGGTCAAGGTCATGTTAGGTATAGAAAAGTTAGCATTGAAAGGGTCTGGGGTTCTTATCCATTCAACACCTAAGACAACATCCATACCTTCAATAGGTAGGAGGTAACAAGAGATAAAGAATGTGCATTGCTGGAGTGATAGAAGAACCTTTGGCTGGAGGCGATAATAGTGAATGTGAGCCCTATTGTTCACTGTTACAAAGAAATGGATATCATTTTGGAAAGAAGGTGTAAGTGGGAAGTAATTCTAGGTTGTAGTATATTATAGGAGTTGCCATAATCCACTAAAATTATGACACGAAGACCTTAAATATTCCCTTTGAATTTTAGGGTTTGGGATGATGGGTGCTAAGTTAAGGTTAGAAAGATAGTTGAACGTTAATTACCTTAAAGTTTGTGACTAGTTCATGAGTTTCAAGGGTTAAGTCTTTTGGAGGAGTTTGGGTAGGTTTATCTAAGGGAATATGTGAGTTCCATCCATCATTAGAAGTAACAAATTTGAGGTTGTGCATTTATGACTTAGTTAGAATATTTCATCATAGTTATCTTAAATTAGAAAGCAGCTTGATAATAAAATACAGATCCATATTATCTTAATTTAGAAAGTTTTGTCTAATGGTTTTCATAAGAAAAAGAGTCAAATCACACCTTTAATTTCCCAGTGAAAGAGGATTAGTGGTGAGTTGTTGGTTTTGGACCATCCATTTGAATCAGTTAAGGGCAGCCCTTCATGTATAGGAAGACTAAAGGGAGCCTTTTGCTCCATATCTATTTGGTAAAACTAAAAAAACTGGTCAAATAGGGTCTATGCCATTAAGGGAAAAAGCTTAATTTTTAGGCCAGAAAGAATTTGTGGATGGGGAAGTGGGGTAAGTAGGTAGAAGAATAAAAATGGTTGTTTAAATAGTGGGAAGTGTGGAGGACAAAAGGGTATGAACTGGTATATTACCAAATTATGTATCGGATGGTATAGAGGCTTGTGTATCGGATGATTGAGATGTTGTAGTAGTAGTACCACCAGCAAACACAATGACATGACTGGCAAGGTTACCCACCAAAGTAGCCAATGACTAATGACAATTGTCAATCATCTCTCGCAATGTATGAAAACGAGAATCCTACACTTGTTGATGTTTCTCCATCTAGGCTTGAAATGTTGGTCGGTAGTAAGTTGAGATTGAATTTTCTTGAATTTTTCGTGTGAGGGCTTAGAAAGAATCTTCCGTGTCTTTGGTTTATGGTTTGGGAGAAATGGCATGTGAAAGATAAACTGTGGAGAGAAGAGAAAAATTACTACTCAAAGAGAAGACATCTTACATTCATAGTTAAATCAGGGTTCACAATGACTTAACTAGACTAGTGTAGAATGAAAAGACATAAGCCCAAAACATTAAAAAAATAATAATAACCCACAATGAAAATAAAATTATGCTTCAAACAAAATCTTGCATCCAAAATAGTCTCTGAATTGCACGTTTGGACCTTGGTCAGCCGAATTCATTCCCATGCATGCATAACAGTGTTAGTCCTTCTTTCGTTTGCTCCCATATTGGGTTGAATCATGGTTACTTTCTTGAGCCTTCGATTCGGACATAGCTTTTCCATACTTAGCCAATTATTACAATGCCATATAGCATTTGGCAGATATGAGGATAGGGAGAGAGGCAGATTAAGAGAATTGGAAAGAAGGAAGGTGCTAGTTCTTAGTTTTATCTCTATATATCTAACTCATAAAACATCATCATATGCATAGTCTTTTATCATAACCATCAATAATTTATTTGAATTGTAATTAAATTAATTCGGAAGAATGACAATCGACATTAACTTCTCTCTGCTATTTTATTCACTAATAATCTAACACCGAACCAGCTGAATTAGACGCTGGAATTTGAAACTTTGACCTTTTCATTCATTTACTCATACTATACACTGTTTAATTTAATACAAATTATGTTAATATAACTCTATATCTGTTACATCATTCGATTGATCAATTACTTATATTTAACCGGTGGATGGCATGATATGCGAACCATTTTCCTCCAGTTTTTGAATTTAACACATTTTTAAAATATGGCCCTGATTTCAAATCTTGTGGCAAATTTTTTAAATCTCCAATCTCGTTGACCCAATCCCAAACAAGGTTCCCAGAAAAATACATAACCTTATGCTATATATAATTCCCATTTGATTTGCATCATCTAATTAACATAGAACAGGACAAAAGTTTTAACAATGGATGGAAGGTCACTACCAACAAATGGGATGAATCAGAATAGAGGAGCACATAATTCAAGGTACCAAAACTATGGGGGTCTTTGGATGGAAGAGATGCGAGGTTCGCTTATGGTGGTGGCCACAGTTATTGCAACCTTGACCTTCCAAATTGCTATAAACCCCCCAGGGGGTGTTTGGCAATCAGACACAGATGCCAACCAAGGTTGTGCTCCTGGTAAAGTTTGCAAAGCTGGTACTTCAGTTTTAGCCTTTGGTGGTAGTGATCACCAAAGGTTGAAGTATGAAATTTTCATTCTATTATGTACCATATCTTTCTCTGCATCTCAGACCATAATCTTATTTTTGATGTGTGGAATTCCCCTACGTAACAAGTTGATTATGTGGTCTCTCATAATGGTTATGTGCATCTCAGTAATTTGCACTTCAGGGGCATATGTAATCTCTATTTCGATGGTGTTGCACCCACTTGACAGAACAATTTACCAAATCACTCTTTACTATGCAGTGTTTTGGGGTGGCTTAATTGTTTTGCTTTGTCTCATACTCCTTTGCCGGATTGTGTTTTGGTTACTCAAGATGTTTTACCGTTTTTTGTGTTGCTATCAATGAAGTTGTGCGTAAGCTGCTGCGCTCGTGTCACTTAATGACAGAAATTTAGTATACCATGTCTCTTAATTAATTAAATGTATCTGAGGTAGTTTTAAACTTTGTTTAAATATGTAATTATTAACAATTGTGTATCAAAGTTTTGCTAGTTTAAATGAGACACAATCAACATATTAATGATAGAATTTTAATATTTTATTTCAAGTTTAATTAAGTATTTGTTTCATATAGTTTTTTCTCTGTTTGGTTTTAATCTGTATTTTTATTTAGTTTTAATCCTTATATATGTCAGGAAAGATAGAACTACTTTCACTAGTGTAAAATAGGGCTTTTACACCGGGGATTTTACACCGGTTATAAAAATAACCGGTGTAAATATTAATGCGGGGTATTTTGTAAATATATACTTTCTTTACACCGGTTAAAAAAAAACCGGTGTAAAACATAATATTTACACCGGTTTGTTTGTTTAGCAGGTGAAAAAAAGGATATATCTCACCGGTCCAAATTTAGAACCGGTACAATAGGCAAATTAAAATCCTGTGAAATTGGAAACCCCTCTTTTCTAATTTCGCTCCTCACTTTCGAAGCCCCTTTGTCCCCCTCGAACATTCTTCACTCTTTTCTCCCTCTCGAGACTTTTCTCCCTCTCAAACCCTCTTCACCCTCTCGAAACTCTTCTCCTTCTCGACCCCTCTTCACCCTCTTCTCCTTCTTCACACTCTTCTCCCTCTCGATTGGCTTTTCAACACAAACACAAACTCCCAAACCCTCCAGGTTCCACAAATGCAATAGGTACCTCTCCACGCGCGTACCATGGGTGTTTTCGTCTCCGGCGCCTTGCATTGGGTCGTCACTCAAGAACTCGAGCCAGATCAACCGGATTTGGTCGTCGCGTTTGATCTACGCGCCAAGTTCTATGAAGTGCCTAAATTGCTATGGTGTAAAACCCTTATTCTACCTCATTGCCGCCTCTCCAATAAAACCCTCTCTGTAACCTTGGACTACATAACAACGCCATAACCTTCGTCACAGCCCTCGAAGTGAATCCTTTCAGGGTAAGTCACTCCTTCACTCATTTTGTCACATTCATCCTTGCTAGTCTTTCGATTCATCATTTCCTTATTTTTATTTTTTGTTATATTCCATATTCCATTTGTATGCAATCATTCGATTGTTAAATATATTTCAATTTCCTTCCTTTATCTATGTTTATGTCAGAGTTTCTTGCAGACAATATCATATTGCAGAGTTTAATGTTTATTCACAATTAAAGTTTATGTTTTTAATCCCAATTTTTGATTCAATGTTTTTCTTTTTCTGTTTTAATTTGTTTTTTGTTGTCTAATTTGTATTAGACAGGATGATACAGAACAATGGTGCAATATAACTTTAAGAAGACCATTGTGGTGCCAAATGGGAAGGATTTTGTTGACTTCATCCTCTCTCGCACCCAGCGCTGGACGCCTACTGTTGTGCACAAAGGATATTCAATTTCGAGACTTCGCTAATTTTATTGCAAACATGACTCAGATAAACTGTGTGGCTATTATTCTGGTTGCTGTATATTTTCTTTTGAGGTTTCTGTTTGGCCCTGATGTGTTTGGTCTTGCTGAAATTTGAGTCCTTTAACCATTGTATTTCATGAATTATGAATTAAGAATTATATGAGGACTGCTGGCTAATGTATTTGAATTATGATAAGTGGTCATAAGTCAAATTTCATCTTTTCAGGTTGGTGGTATGGGTGCAGAAGGGTACTGTGTGAATATTCCATGGAGTCGAGGAGGAGTTGGCAACAATGATTACAGATTTGCATTTCAGCATGTTGTCCTTCCTATAGGTTAGCAACTTAGCATGTACTGTGGCCTACTAATTTTTTTTATTTGATTTTTGAGAATCTGTAGATTAGCATATATTGTGCCTCTTGGGAAGAAACTGAACAAATGAAAAATTAAATCAATGATTAGTTTTCCTCCTTTTATGACCTCGGTCATGTCAATATAATAGTTAATCTACTAGGGCCTATCTGGGAAGCATGATATCAACATTAAACTGCTTGTCAAAAGATGATTCATTATATGCAATCAATTAAATACTTTTTTGGGTGATTGATCTAATCTGCCTGATCTGCTGCCCTTGGAGATTGGTGGTTTGGCAACTGACAAGAATTTCAAGATTACTAATGAACAAAATTGAAAATAGTAATTGATTTGTTTGTTGTGTCCTATGATGCATAAATATACCATAGAAACATTAAACGGTTATTGTTCTTAATGCTATATTGTTTTGTTTTATTTTTGAAATCTCATTTTAAGAGGCACAAAAAGTATTCCTAGCTTTTTAAAGTGATGCTGCTTAGGAACCTAGCATATGCTTTTATCATGGTAATTCAAAGCAAAAAGAACAGAATTAATGAAATCCCACCACCAGAACAGGGGAGAATACAGAGGCCCGAATATAGGATTTATCTTACTCGTTAACCAGATTTTTAATCACATATATATATGACCTTTGCGTGATGAAAAAAGGGTGTTAAAGTGAAAGTGCAAAATAGATAATCAATAGAATTAGAATACTTCATCCCGAAAATTTCCCTTTAATTTCTGAAATGAATAGAAGCATAGAGAATAGTAATTCTAGAAGTATAGAATTAGACAAAACTTTCAGGAAAAGTTGATCTAATTTGGTTTGAGAATATATTCATTATTTATATATTTTTAATATTAGTATTTTGATTTTTTTTATTTTTAAAATTTATACAAGAAACAATGAAAATAAACTTTTAAAAATAAGAAACAAAATAAAAATAAGATACAATCTTAAAATTAAATGTAAAAAGGAAAATATCATAGCTGAATAGTCTATTTATAAATCATAGTTATTTAAGAAAATTGTAAAAGTAAAAGCAAAATAAAATTCTGATTTTCAAAAAAATAAAAATAAATTCCAATTACAACTTGGTAAAAGGGCTGAATTTGGATCAAAACAACATTGAATGAAAATTTTATGACGAATAAAAAAACTCCAACCCCTTATTAAAAGATTAAAAGGCGGCTACGAAATAACAGTATCTATTCTTCATGGTAACACTGGACCAATAGGGATAATTAGCCTCCATGTGAATTAGAAAAATGCTTTTTTATTATTTTTAATTATAAATTGTTATTTTGATTTTTGTTTTTATTTCTTTAGTATAAAATTTTAAAAATAAAAACAAGATAAACCATCTAGATATGAGTTTAATAGTAAGTGAAAAGGAAACTGGCATCTGAAGCTATTAAGGCTGATGCCTGTGGTTCTGTTTCTGTTTCAGTGAGAAATTCAATGATAAGATTGAAAGGGTAAAGGAGGCAGTGAAATGAATAGGAATTGATGTGGGACTGGGTGAATTAGTTTTATCTATTTGTTGTTTCACATAATATAGCTTTTATCAGGCATTTTTAAATGAACTTGAATGGAAGATAAAAGATATAATAGGTTTTAGCAGTCATTTTTAAATGAAATTGAATGAAAGATAAAAGAAACCAGTTATAATTATTAGTAGTTATATGTTAAGTGGTAAAGACAAGAGCTTAATTAACTTCCCTTCTCTTTAATTTGTAGACACTAATAAACAAAATTTATACTAGATTGAAGTGTCATATCTTTGAGCTATGTCTAAACTGAGTTTATTTGATATTGAGTGTGTGTATGTTGTGATTAATTGTGTGTATTTTTCAACCATGTCTTAATTTCAACAAGGGAAGCATATTGAGTGTGTGTATGTTGTGATTAATTGTGTGTATTTTTTCAATTGTTGCTTTGTGCTTATTAAATGTTCTTACTGCCAATATTCTTATTAAATGTTACAGAGATTCAATCCAGAACCATTATCCGATGATGACATTAAAGATGTTCAGAAGTGTTGGGCAAAATATTTATTTGATATTGCAAAAGTCTAGTTTAAATTTATGGATTGTTTAAATTGTAGATATTTTTTTCTTATAGATTATAGGTTAAATATATATCACAAAATTATAGATGTTTTTATGGATTGTAAAATATTATATGTTTGGTCATTATAATGTTATTGGTTAATTTGAAATTGGTCATTGAAATTTGAGATCGTTGTAATTAAATATTAGTCAATGTAATTTGATAGTGGTAATTAACTTAAAACATGTTGGAAAAGCAAAGAAAAAAAAGGAAAGCAGGGAAAAATTGAAAAAAATAAAAACAATGTTTTTACACCGGATGTATGAAAAAGATAGGTATA
Source organism: Clitoria ternatea (assembly GCA_037962975.1). Lineage (NCBI taxonomy): Eukaryota > Viridiplantae > Streptophyta > Magnoliopsida > Fabales > Fabaceae > Clitoria > Clitoria ternatea. The sequence goes on from CM075672.1 coordinate 222,076,643, forward strand.
AAAGGCTCTTTTTTACGCCGGATATTACAAAAACAATAGGTATGAAAGACCTTTTATTACACCTGATAATGCAAAAAAAGGTATAAAAAGACCCTTTTTACATCGGATGTTGCAAAAAAATAGGTATAAAAGACTATTTTTACACCAGACATTACGAAGAAAATAGGTATAAAAGACCTTTTTTACACTGGATATTACAAAAAATAGGTGTAAAAGGTCTTTTTTACACTGGGTATTAGATTCATAAATGGTGTAAAAAATTTTTTTATGCCGGGTTTGTTTAGAAGAACCGGTGTAAAATATATTTTTTACACCGGATGTAAATGCAATATTTTTTACACCTGTTGGATCTACACCGGCTAAAAACCGGTGTAAAAAGTCAAAAATAGCCGGTGTAAAAAGCTTTTTTGCACTAGTGTTTGTGGCAAAATTATTTGGCTTCTTTTTCAATAATGGTGGGGCAATTAATTATGATGGAGTGGCTGGAAATTTTATGGTGGAAATTCAAGGAAGCATTATAGCCATAAGTTCACTGAGTTTTTTCTTATAAATAGCAACCTCTTGCTCTTGTTTTCTCATCCCAAACTAGAAGCATTTCCTAGTATCTAGAGAGAAAAGTTCAAATAGAAAAATTATAGTGTTCTCCTGTGAGGTTCTCCTAGTGAGTGTTCTTCTATTTAAAGAGAGAATGTCATTGTTCTCTCCTTGTGAGATAGAGAGAAGTTGTAATATTTCTTCCACTTAGTGAAAATATTTCTTTGGTCTTACCCGTGGTTTTTCCTTATCTATTGAGGGTTTTCCACGTAAAATTATTGTGTGTCCAATTTCTCTTTTCTCATCTCTATTTTAGCTGTGTGATATTATTCTTATACTCTGTTACCTAACAGTGGTATCAGAGCCATTGGTTGTTGACGCTATGGTACTATTCACATGTACTATTCATGTGGTACTATTCCCAGATACTATTCATAGTTACTATTCACACGTGTGGTTGTATACTTCTGCAGTGATTGTTAACGTATACTAGAATTATTCTTGTGTACGGTAAAAATATACAATAATGTTTACCTATACTATTCATGGTAAAATTTTATAAACCGGTGTAGTTATTAAAAATGGCGACGAAATTTGAGATTGAGAAATTCAATGGGAGTAACTTCTCCCTGTGGAAATTGAAGATAAAGGCAATTTTGAGAAAAGAAAATTGTTCAGCGGCAATTGAAGGTAGACTCGCTACTATAACCGACAAAAAGTGGAAAGAGATGGATGACAACGTTGTTTCCACCTTGCACTTAGCAATGGCGGATTCGGTTTTGTCAAGTATTGCAGAAAAGGAAACTATAAAGGAGATCTAGCATACCCTCTTCAAACTATATGAGGTGAAATCACTTCACAATAGAATATTTTTGAAGAGGAGGTTGTATACACTTCGGATGAGTGAGTCCACATTAGTGACGGACCACATCAACAATCTGAGTACGTTGTTTGCTCAGCTTACAACGTCAGACTCTTCAATACTAGAAAATGATCGTGTTGAACTTCTGCTTCAGAGTTTGCCAGATTCCTATGATCATCTCATCATCAATATAACAAATAATAATATTGTTAGTCGTTTGCACTTTGATGATGTCGTCGGAGCTATTCTTGAAGAAGAATCAAGGCGCAAAAATAAAGAAGATAGTAAAGAAAGTTCAAAGCAAGCTGAAGCCTTGACGATGACGAAAGGAAGATCAACGGAGCGTGGTCCCAATGGGAGCCAGAATCATGGCAAATCAAAGTCTCAAAGAAGGAAGAACTTTAAATGCTACAATTGTGGCATGAAGGGGCACCTGAAGAAAGATTATTGGTACAACAAGAAAAATCTAGAGAAGTCTACCGGAGCAAGTACATCTTAAGGGTGTGTTGCTAGTACCTCTGATGATGGAGAAATTCTATATAGCGAAGCTGCAATTGGTTCCAAAAGCAAAAGATAGCTCACTAATGTATGGATAATGGATACGGGAGCAACATGGCACATGATTTCACGAGATTGGTTTTGCACTTATAAACCTATCTCAGAAGGATTCATGTTCATGGGAAATGATCATGCTTTGGAAATTGCTGGAGTTGGTACTATCAAATTATAAATGTATGATGGTACTGTTTGCACTATTCAGGGAGTTGCCATGTGAAGGGTTTAAAGAAAAATATTTTATCCATTGGGCAATTAGATGACCTCGGTTGCAAGACCTATATTGAAGGAGGGATCTTGAAAGTGGTGAAAGGGGCTCTAGTAGTAATGAAAGTAGAGAAGATCGTTGCTAATCTATGCATGCTTCTGAGAGATACTCTGCAGGCGGTAGATGCATTAGTTGCATCAACTAGCCAAGAAGAAATGACAATGATGTGGCATCGCAAATTAGGCCATAAGTCAGAACGTGGTTTGAAGATTCTTGCAGAGCACAATCTTCTTCACGAGCTCAAATCGGTAAATTTACCTTTCTGTGTGCATTATGTGACTAGTAAGCAACATAGATTGAAATTTGATAAGTCTACTGCTAGAAGAAAATACATATGAGACTTGATTCGTTTTGTAATGTGGAAGTCACCAGAAATGTCTCTGGGAGGAGCAAAATATTTGTATCTTTGATGATCATTCTAGGAGATTATGGTTGTACCCAATCAAGAAGAAGTCTAATGCATTTCCAGTATTCAAGGAGTTCAAAGCATGAGTGGAGCTTGAAACTAATAAGAAAATCAAGTGCTTGAGGACATACAATGGATAAGAATATACAGATGGTGAATTTATAGCATTTTGTAAGAAAAAGGGTATTCAGAGGCAATTCACAGTGCCATATATGCCACAGCAGGATGGTGTAGCAAAGTGGATCAATAGAACTCTCTTGGAGAGAACACGAGCTATGTTGAAGACTGCGGGTCTAACCAAGTCTTTCTGGGCAGAAGCAGTCAAAACTGCCTGTTACGTGATAAATCAGTCACCATCAACTGCTATTGGTCTTAAGACGCCAATGGAGGTATAAGAAAAACTAGTAGATTATTCTTCTCTACATGTATTTGGTTGCCCTGTGTATGTAATGTACAACACCCAGGAAAGAACAAAGCTGGATCCAAAATCTAGGAAATGTATATTCTTGGGCTATGTTGACGGTGTTAAGGGGTATCGCCTGTAGGATCCCACTGTCCACAAGGTTATTGTCAGCAGAAATGTATTTTTTACAGATAATCAACTATAAGGTGAGCAGAAAAATAAGAGCACTTCTAAAGAAGCTACTACTGTCCAGATAGATGAAAAGTCTGGAGAAGATGATTCTTCTAAAGTAGAATTAGAGCACGAAGAACAAGAACCAGATGAGACCAACGATGCAGAAGTTCAATGATCAACACGTCAGGTAAGGAAACCATCTTGGCACTCAGACTATGTAATGGTAAGCCATGACGCATACTATTTTCTAACAGAAGAAGGAGAACCATCAACATTTTAGGAGGCTGTGAGCAGTTTAGGTGCTTCTCTACAGATTGCAGCAATGCAGAAAAATGGAAGTCTTACATAGAAATCAAACATGGGAGCTTGTAACACTTCTAGAAGGTCGAAAAGCCATTGGATCCAAATGGGTTTACAAGATCAAATGAGATGGAAATGATCAAGTGGAGCGGTATCGTGCTAGACTAGTGGTCAAAGGATATGCTTAGAAAGAAGGCATTGATTTCAATGAGATTTTCTCTCTAGTGGTAAGACTTACTACTATCAGAGTTATGTTAGCTATGTGTGCTTCATTTAATTTACATCTTGAACAATTGGATATAAAAACTGCTTTTCTTCATGGAGAACTTGAAGAAGAAATATATATGCTCCAACCAAAAAGCTTTAAAGAACAAGGGAAAGAAAACTTGGTTTGCAAGTTAACGAAATCTCTGTACAGTCTAAAGCAGGTACCGAGATGCTAGTATAAGAGATTTGATTCCTTCATTAGCCTCAGATACAACAGACTATGTTCAGACCATTGTACGTACTACAAGAGGTTTGGTGATGATGATTTTATCATTTTGCTGTTATATGTGGATGACATGTTGGTTGTAGGCCCCAACAAAAATTAAATCTAGGAATTAAAGGCGGAATTGGCTAGGGAGTTTGATATAAAGGATTTGAGACCAGCAAGCAATATTTTAGGGATACAAGAGACAAAAAAGATATGAAGGTTTGGCTCTCTCAGAAGAACTACTTACTGACAGTTTTGCGGTGCTTCAACATGTAAGACTGTAATCCAATTTCTACTCTATTTCCTGTTAATTATAAATTGTCCTCAAGTATGAGTCCTAGCAATGAAGCGGAAAGGATGGAAATGTCTTGAGTACCGTATGCATCAGTGGTGGGAAGCCTTATGTATGTAATGATTTGTACGAGACCAGATATTGCTCAGGCGATTGGTATGGTCAGTTGATTCATGGCAGATGCTGGTAAAGAGCATTAGAATGCTGTGAAAAGGATCCTAAGATATGTCAAGGGAACCTCTGGTGTTGGATTATGTTTTGGAGGATCAGATTTTATTGTCATAGGATATGTTGATTCTGATTTCGTAGGTGATCTTGATAAAAGGAAATCTACTATAGGCTTGTGTTTACACTTGCAAGAAGAGCAGTAAGCTGGTTATCTAAATTACAATCTGTTGTAGCTTTATCAACTATAGAAGCAGAATACATGGCAGCTACTCAAGCTTGTAAGGAAGTAATCTGGATCCACATTGTAAGAAATCCGGCTTTTCTTTCCAGGACAAAACACATAGGGGGTGCAATACCACTTTGTTTGAGAAGTAGTAGAAGAAGGGAGTGTGGATCTCCAGCGGATTCATACAAAAGACAACCTAGCAGATGTTATGACAAATTTGATCGACACAGACAAGTTCAAATGGTGCAAGTCGTCCTATGGCCTATCAGAAACATAATTGCAGTAGGAAACTATCAAGAAGAGAAAGATTTGAGAAGCTCACAAAAGTGACTTTAAGTAGGAGATTGTCAGGAAAGAGAAAGCCACTTTGTGGCAAAAATATTTGGCCTTTTTTCAATAATAGTGGGGTAATTAATTATGATGGAGTGGCTGGAAATTTTATGGTGGAAATTCAAGGAAGCATTATAGCTACAAGTTTGCTATGAGTTTTTTCTTATAAATAGCAACCTCTTGCTCTTGTTTTCTCATCCCAAACTAGAAGCATTTCCTTATATCTAGAGAGAAAAGTTCAGAGAGAAAAATTATAGTGTTCTCCTATGAAGTTCTTGAACTGTCCTAGACCGTGGTCAAGAGATCCGGTGTTAGGCCAGCTACAAAAGTCAAAGGTTTGGGAATTTGTGCACCAGTACAGTGGGTATCCGATATTATAATCCGATCTCTCAATGGGAGAAGACCGGTCTTACTGTCCTGGATGTCTTGTGCACCAGTCCTTCACGTCGAAATAGGTCGAAAGGTGGTGTGACCTGCGAAAATTCTTCGACGCTTAAGTTAGTGAGAGAACAGCCAGTATACAATGTGATAATGTGCGGTAAATATTTCAGAGTCAAAAGTCCTTTCCTGTTTATGTTCTTGCTTTATATTATAGAGGGAGGAGAATGATGGGTCTGATTGTCCCGAGAGAACGATTCTAACTCTCCTCGAACAATGAGACTTGGGAGTAGAGAATATCCACTTTGTCTTGTCGGAGTATAGGCACACATATATATATATATTTAATCATCATGGGAAACAAGTATGGGTTTAATGGTCGCGTGAGTGCCCTTCGAAGACAGATATCCATCATGGGCGATTAGAGTTGATGCACTCTTCCCAAAGCCACTAACAATTGATTAATAACTATTTCGATGTGGAGGATGTGTTATGTCCGATGTGCTAGGTGTCAACGTGGGCTTACCGGTATAGGGAGAGTGCCTATATGGTCTTGTTAGTCTGATGTCTTACCTGCTAGATCGGTAACGCTGATAGATCTGATGACACGTCACACTTATCTTGGTACTGTTATCAAGACCGGATCATCTGTCCCCTAGCTTGTGTGAGGGACTGGTAGAGTTACTCATATAAGCTATACTATCTACAAACGACCTAGATACCTACATGTCTTTACAAGAAATACTTGTCAGAATGTACGTTGGTTCAGTGCTGCTTCGGTTCTTGTGGAACCGTCCTATGAATGAAGGCACCGTTGTCGCAGTGTTCCTGCGACGGATTTGGACAGAGATTCATTGTATGAGAATCCCAAAAGTTTTTCATAACTTGTAAACCCTTGGTATTCGAGTGACTGCTGTTACGTATAAAATGCTTCTTATGATTGGGCAATAAATGCTGTTAACACGTGGGTGAGCCATTATTGCCTTGAAAGTGTGTGTCTCTGTAACCGTCGCCGGGGCTTTATGGGCCTGATTTTTGAACCCTTGGGCCCACTTTGAAAGGCCCTTTGGCGAATCGACATTATTTTCGCACCTTTGGGTTTGAAATGACTATGCCGTTTTGATTATGAATTGACGCGTTTGATTGTAAACGTCATAACTTCTGGATTGGTAACCGAAACCTTTTGTCACCTATAAAAGAGGCACTTAGTGGATTCTGGAAATCACTTGCTTCTGATTTCCTAGCAAAACTCTGTAAAAATTTTGAGAAGACACTTGCTGGTTGTTTCACGAAGTTCTTCCTGCCTTCTCTTTTCCTGTCATTTTAGGTAACCACCTTCTTCATTTACTCCCATTTTCTTTCTTGTTTTCTGAGTGTTTGGGAAAAATACATACTGGTTCGAGTAGCTTTGGCCCTAGGGTTAGAGGGGGAGAGCTTCATCTCGAACTCCTAGGTATCGTGGTGGGAGGATCCCAATGATTTCCTCTAGCACCAGGCCACTTCGCTCAGAGAGGGAGGCGTCGCCTTACTCACAGCGGAGGGTGATCATACCCTCTTCGGAATCCTCTTCTGAGTCAGGGGATAGCCGTTCCTATGAGAGTGAGGTGAGTGCTGATTTGTACCTCTCTGATGATGTGGCTTTTTATCGTAGCTCAAAGATTTTTAACTTGGCTTTCCGTAAGATGGCTGGTGAGGGCACATTTGGTGAAGGGGCAACGAACTAGCAATACATTTTGAAGACTACTTTAGGTTTATGCAACGTGGTTGCACACTGGATTGACTGGGTGAAGCTCCAAAGCAAACATCCTTACTGCTATAGCAGATGAGTTTCGGGATACACCCTCTCGTCATGCCAGGGACGACGGAGCAAGGATAGAACCCCGGTTCAGGGTATATACCAAAGAGAAGTTGAAGGAGCGCTTTATGGTGTTGACACCTCGTCCTACAGAACGGATTTACCACCTCATCCCTGATGAGAGGTCACTTTATATGTATGATTTCCTCTTTCTCAATCTTGGTGTACGTTTCCCTTTAACAGAATTTCAAATGGGGGTGTGAGGTTTTTGGATTGCGCCCCCTCTCAGCTTCACCCCAACGGATGGGGATTAGTCCATTCTCTCAAAGTACTCAGGAATTACTTTAACTTCACTCCGACGGTCGCCATGCTTTTTTACTACACCCAGGTGGTCCATCGTGCAAATAAACAAAGCGGAGGAGTAAGCCTAATCACCCACCGGACTTTCTCAAATTTTGTTAATTTTGAGTTATTTACTGATTCAGCTAAGATCGATGGGCGATCTTTTAAATCGTTCTACACCAGAGTGTGGATTCAACCAGATAAACCGATCTTCTAGCAGAGTAAGGACGGTATTAATAAATTTCCTGTGAGTTGGTCATATGAACATTTTCTGTTAACTTCCCAAGCTTACTTCACAGAGGAGGATGAACTTTCTACTGAATCTGTGACTATTTTGTTCACCCTCAAATCCTACACTGCCTCCCATAAATTTTTCTCTTGCAGGTATCTGTTGGGTTCAGAAACTGTTCGTGACGAATATTTACATAATTTCCCACCATCTTCTCTTTTTAACTGCCTTTCTTTGCATATCCTAGTGTCTTACAACATCTAATCATTATTCCGCTTGTTTGTGCAATTCAAATAGAAGAACTATCTTCAGCTATGCAAAAGTTAAAGTCACTGGTCGCTAGGGGGAAGTGTGTGGCTGCAGAGAATGATATCCAGCCAAAAAGAAACTCTACTAAGGTCACTTCTGAAACCATCATTCTTACTTCTTCCGCGGGTGATGATGTTCCCCTTATTGAGGGGGGATCTGTTGACCCCATCCCCGTTGTCAGAGGATAGAAGGCAGGGGAGAAAAGAAAGAAAATAAAGAATGACCCCGCGGCTCAGAGAGCTTCCTGCCCTCCTCCCTCCAAAAAATAAAACACATCGGAGGGTCCTACCCCGGATGCACAGGACAAGGGTACTACCGCTGGTTCCCAACCTCTGACTATATTTTTCGCGCCAAGGGTCTCTTGTCCTCCTCCTACCAATTCTTGCCTTGCTCCATTCTTAGTTTATAAGGGCCCCACACTGGAATCAATCCCCGGTCCGCGGTACAAGCTGAAGCCTACTCTAGGGCCGGAGGAAATCAAAGAAGCATACGAGGCCGAAAGATGGCAGTTGGAGGAGTTATCCGGTCTCCTGAAGTCTTTCTGTAAATTGGCAGACGACGGTCCAGAAGTTGATAGATTGACCTCCAAGGTTCAAAATCTCACCGTTTCGTCTGCTAAGGACAGAGCGACAATAAAGCTTCTTGAGGATCAGCTCAAGACCTCTAAAGAGTATGGTGAACACATATACGTGGAGACCCTTACACAGAAGTTCCTAGTGAAAGACTTGGAGGGCAAGTTGGCAGAACATAAGAAGATTACCTCCGACCTCAGCGCAAGCCTTTGCACGGAGAAAGAGAGAATGACCAAGCTGGAAGTGTAACTAAAGGCGAAAGCCTACAACTTCTCGAAGCAGGTTGAAGAATGGGCTCGGAGGGAGAAGGAGCTACTCATGGAAATTGAAAGTTTGAAGTTGGCGAGTCCGAATGACGACAACACTGCATTGAGGGCAGAGTTAACGGCTGCTATCGCCAAAGCCGATGAGGCAGTTGACATTTGTGTTCAAGTCACCGAGGATTCCTTTGTGTTAGTGTTAGTCCTCAAATTTACAATAAAATCTTTAATAAAAATTTTGTAAAAAGAATAAATTTTTTTTAATTTGTTAGAAATTAAGGTTTTTAATTCAATAAATGGATGTTGTTGGAAATAATCTGCCCTTGATCAATTTTCTCTAGTTTTGTAGTAAAAAAGTAAAGAATTTAAAGAGAAAATTGAAGAACTGGAGAGCTAACGCGTAGCATCAACACCACACGTAGAGTGGGAACTTCTCATGCTGACGCTATGCGTCACACCCACGCGTAGCGTCAGGAGCTACGTAGACACCACTGACAGGTGGTCAAGCACTCAACTAGTGACCCCTCCATTACTCACAAGTGTCCAAGTTGAACTAGGGGACAAGGCACACCTGTCTGGGCATGATTAATTAAAATAATTACACAATCATGGCCACTTCGAGCTGTTTAATGGAATCTGAGTCAGGGACCTGACACGTAGCGTCAGGCTGGCGTATAGCATCAGGACCCTTCCTCAGCCCTATAAATAGGGCCATTCTCCACATTCTAAGCATCCAATTTTGAAGTTCAGCCTTTCTTTTCTCCCTTTTTCACTCGAGTTTGAGTGTTCTTCTTTGATTTTGTAAGGTTAGAGTGATTTCTAGATACTTGAGAGTGTTGTGTTGTAGTGTGAGTTCTTGTATTGTGAAGTGTTTTCAAGCCATCGTAATGTCAAAAGCTGTAAGTGTTGTTCTTACTTTTATTATGTGTAACTAAATTGTTTATGTTGGAATTTAGTGAATCAATCTATTATATGATGTTGTGATTATGACCTTTACATATTTATGATTCAAGTACATGTTAGTATTTTAACTTTTTATTAATATGAACATCAAACGGGAGAATGATTGTCATGTGTATTAAAACTTGTTTTATTAGTGTGAACATCAAATGGGAGAATGATTATTCATACCAAATTAAAATTTGTTTTAATGAAAGTAAAAATTGAAATACCCTTAATATGCCAATTAATAGGGATAGAATTGGTAATTATTGTTGCCATAAGGCCAGGACTTAATGCAAGTTTTTATTGAGAAAGCTCACGAGGAATCCGACTTTATGATAAATACTTAGAATTTATATCACGAGGAATCGGTTATAATGACTTTAAGCTGCAATAACATGAATTTGATGATTAAGTATGTATGTTTGTAATTGTTTCATTATATTTTAATGCGAGGATCCTAATTCCAACATAATTTGTTAATCTGTGTTTTTACCTCAAGTATCTGAATTATTCTGAATTACATCTCAACTTTATAGTTAGATTTTATCTTTTCTATCTTTTTACCTTATGAACAAAACAATTATCAAATCCTGTAAATATTGTATAAACTGTTTATAAATTATTCTTTTGTTAATAATCATTAATAAATTTACCATAGTAAATAAGAAATTACTATGAATTACTGGACTTTCAATCCCAGTGGAACGATATCTAAATTTGAAAACTACAATCGATTGGTGCGCTTGCCAATTAATAACCCAATAGTAACGCGGGGGTTAACAAGTTTTATGTCGCCGTCGCCGGGGATTGAATTGATTCAGTAAAACAGTAAATTTTTAATTACTATGGTAAATATTTTTTTACCTTAGTTAAAATTTTTAATTTTGTCATTTATTTATTTATTTACTTTTTCTTATCATTGTTACACTAACTTTCTTTGTCTAGTTTGTGTATGCAAACTCGATCTACTGTAGGGAAAATTTACTTTGATCCTGAGATCGAAAAGTTTGTAAAGAAAATCAAGTCTTTGAAATCTAAAACACAAACTAATTCTTCTTCTACTTTTAAAAATTCTGAAAATTCAAATATGGCTGTTGAAAGGAGAACATTGTGACAGTTTGCTGCTATCAATGGACCACCCCGAGTTTTAGGGATGTTCCAAGGACCTGTTGCTACGGTGGAAATTAAACCTGCCACATTAAACATTATTCAAAACAATCAATTTGCTGGTTTAAATAACGAAGAACCATATGAACATTTAACTATTTTTTATGAGTTATGCAGCACAATTGGTTTTGAACTCAATCAAGAAGAATCTGTTTACATGAGATTGTTTCCTTTTTCATTGATTGGTAAAGCTAAAGAATGGTTTAAATCTTGTCCACCCGGTAGTTTTGCAAACTGGTCCGATGTTGAGAGAAAATTTTTGGAAAGATTTTATTCTCCTTTGAAATATTTTGAAGCCATGACAGCCATACACTCTTTTTCACAAAATAATGATTAATCTTTAGGAGAAACATAGTAACGATTCAAAGCACTTCTGAGAAAATGTCCAAATCACAATTTGGATGATGCTAAAAAGGTAAGGATCGTTTATCATCGTTTATTACCTCAGTTCAAGATGATGTTAGATGCTTGTGCATGTCGTTCATTAATGAATAAAACTGTGGAAGAAGCAATAGAAATATTGGAATCAATGTCCATTAATGACCGACAAGCAAAACATGAAAAAGGTAATGCACCAAAGAAGCCAGGTATGCTCGAATTGGGAGTGAATGATGCAATATTGACTCAGCAAAAATTATTGACTCAACAAATTGAGGCTATGAGAAAACAATTAGAGAAACTTCAAATTGCTCAAGTGACATCACCACCCCCTGGTCAATTGAAACAATTTATGCATTGCATGGGAGAAAAACCATATGGTTACTGTGCCCCTGACAGAAATGAGCAAGAGCAAGCCAATTTTCTGAACCATCAAAGAATATCATTAGGTAACTTTCCTATCAATTTTGGTAATTCTTTTCCTAACAAATTTTCACAAGGATGGCAGAATCAGAATTCTGGCTGGAGACAAGATGCTGGACCTTCCAACCGACCTCCTAACAATCAATTTAAGCGACAACAACAATCACAAATTGACAATGCAAGATTGACAAGGATTGAGGAATCTATCCAACAGTTATTGCAATTTATGGAAACAAATGAAGCTACCCGGAAAGCATCAGATCTGCAAATGGGTCAGCTAGCAAAGGAAATAGCTGAATTAAAAAGTTATGGTTTTACTATAAACACTCAGAACCCAAGGGATCAATGTAATGTTGTTTCTTCTGAAAGTTGTAAAGTTGTAAAGTTGTAAAAATTGATTGTAAAGAAAACTGTGAAAAGAAAGAAAAAGAAAAAGAAAAAGAAAAAGAAAAAGAAAGTGAGAAAGAAAAAAAGAAAAAGAAAAAATATTCAAGAGTCTGTGAATGAAGAGAAAGAAGCAAGTCGTATTGCCATCTTAACACTGAAAAAATGTAAAGATCCAAGAAGTTTCACCATTCCTGTAACCATTGGAGATATCAACATCAGGAATACTTTGTTAGATTTAGGGGCTAACATTAATCTTATGCCTCTAGACTTAATAAAGCGTATTGGTGATCTGGAACTAAAAGAAGCTAAGGAAAATTTACAATTTGTGAATCGCTCTGTCAAGAAACCAATTGGGATTGTGGAAGATGTACTTGTAAAAATTGACAAGTACCACTTTAGCGTTGACTTTGTGGTACTGGATATGAAAGAGGATACTAAGATCCCCTTGATCCTTGGAAGAGCTTTCATGAAGATTGTAAAGATAATGGTAGATGTTGATCAAAGTATGGTTGTAGTCAGAATTCATGGAGAGGAAATAAGCTTCAGTGCTCATGAACATCTCAGGACAAATATTGAGGAAAAAGTTTACCTTTCAACTGAATCAGGTATATCTCTTCCCAATCAATTAAATTGTTTTAAGTTAACTGATTGCTTAAGTGATGAAAGATAGATAATCAAGCATCGGAGAAGAAGGAGGAAGAAAAAGACAGGTGATTCCTCAACCAAAATTAAGAAGCCACCTGATTGATAAGAGGTAATGTCTGGCTGGAGACATTAAACCTAGCGCTCAATGGGAGGCAACCCATTATTTTCTTTCTTTTTTATTTTTTTTAAAATAAAGTTGGTTTTTCAAATATTTATTTAGAAATATGATTTTGAAAATAAAAAGGGATTTAAAAATTAAAAGAAAGGGTTTTTAAAAATTGAATTTTGAAAAATGAAAAACAAAAAGCCCATGCGTAGTGCCACACTGACGCGTAGCGTGGGTTCCAAATTTTTAACCTGACGTATAGTATCACTACCACGCGTAGCGTCAGGACCCTCATTCAGTTTTTAAAATTGGACCCCTAAAATAGAGGCCCATAACCAAAACTTTAAAAACCTATTTTGCCTCCACATTCAGATTTTCAGAAACCCTAAAATTTCCAAAGCCTCTCTTTTTCTCTCAACCCTTAATCCTCTTCAATTTCTCAATCTCTCAAGGATCCCAAGTAAGTTTCTCTAAATCCTTTTCCCTTTGAATTTTAATTTCGATCCTTAGCAATGCGTGAGGTTAGGGATAGGATTAGACAACCACTAGGCTTGATTGCTGTTAGATTTAGGAATTTAAATGGATTGAATGTGGTTTGGAGGGGTTGCTGCTGCGTAACCCCTGTTTTGCAGTTTCTTTTCTGCAAGCCCACGCGTAGCGTCCCACCAATGCGTAGCGTCAGCCTCTGTTTTTGATTTTTGTAATTTTTGTGATATTTCCTGTTTAAAGTATGTATTAATGTCTGTTTTAATAATTCTGTCTAGTATATTTGTGCTTGTTGATTGTTGTTTGTTTTTCTTTTTAAATTAATAAAATTTCTTAGTTTGTATGTTTGCTATACTTTCTTGCATAAAAATAAATAAAATAAATTTGTTAAAATTTTGTAAATATATATGATGTATGTTTTGTGAATTTTATGTTATATCAAAAACCCAAAAACATTAATGTTTTATTTTAAATAATAAAAATTCAAAAAAGTGTTGTTTTACGAATTTTATGTTGTACTTTTAAAAATCCAAAAATATGTATGTTTAATTCGTTTTTATGCTTTGTAAAAATTTTATGTTGTGTGAATTTTGTTTTGCATAAATTTTATTTTTTTGATATTTAATATATAAAAACCAAAAATATGAATGTTAATTTTTGATGTTTGGCATGTTTTATTTTGTTTTAATGTAAAAAATCAAAAATAGTATGATGTGTGTTTAATTTTTGAAATTTCTTTTGCAGATGGCACCTAAGAAATCTATCCCTACTATTGGTCCAAAAAGACAAAGGAGGACCACACACCTCTGAGGATCCAAATCTTCAGGGTGAGGAGCAGCTGGGACCTAGAGATCCCACCAGATTTTGCACTGATGCGAAATTGGCCCGGTTTCACCAGATTAAGGGCCAAAAGTTGATGTGGGAAAGAGTTTTAGATTTGAGCACTGGGGACTATCTTGAGCTATAAGATGAGATCTAAAAGAGGAGATGGGGACCCTTGTTTTCCCTACCTACTGAGGGGGACCCCATCTTAGTGATGGAGTTTTATGCGAACGCCTACAGGACTCACCAGGACGCACCAAATATCGGCCATCAGAGGACGAGCTGGGTTAGGGGTTGACACATTACATACGACCGAGACACTATTAGTACCCTACTGGGTAACCCTTGGGAGCCTGACCGACACTTGTTTCTGGAAGGAAAACAGAAACAAGGTTGTGACTGAGGATGGTGATTTAGGATACTTCCTAGATCAGGTTGCTCACATCTTGAGCAAGGATGGAATCTTCTTCAACCTGAGTAAGGTTGGAAGGACTCCATCAAACCTCCTCAAGACCCGGCTGACCCCTATAGCTCAGGCGTGGTCTCATCTTATGCTGCATAACATCATTCCTATCACCTATCTCTCTTCTATCCCAGTTGATCGCTGCTGCCTTCTCTATTATATTCTTCAGGGCCATACCATTGATATTGCCGAGCTGATCTCTAAGCAGATTCACCTTTATGCCCTTGGGTATAAGGTGAACTGTCCTATTCCGTTCCCTCTTATCATATCTGCCTTACTAAGGAGGCAAGGAGTTGCTGTACCATCACCATAGTTTACTAGTTCTTTAGGGAGAGTCCTCAAAGTTCTAGTGAACAGAGATTACTTCATCCAACAGTGCGAGCTTTCACCACTGGAGCAGGAGGCTCAGCCCAGACAGAGGAGGAGGAGACCACCAGTTCAGCCACCATCTGCTGATGCTATCACTGATGGATTTGCTAGGATAACTCTTAAGCATCAACATATGATGCAGATGATGGCTGCCACACATAGAGCTTATATACATCTTCATGATGCATTTTATCAGTACAGGCTTCAGGGAGAGGGAGCACCTTATATCACACCAGCTAAGTTCGCAGCTAATGTAGCTTGGCCTAGTGATTCGCCTACATACCCTGAGACTGGTGGACCATCTAGAGCATATGTTGAGTCGGAGGGTGATGCAGATGAGGATCACATGGAGGATTAAGGATGTTATTTTTCTGCACCTTTTACATACATTTTAGTTTATATTTAGTTTGATATTTACATTGGTATTTTTACTTTTTGGATTATATTATAGTTTGTCTTTTATTATGTGGTGTGTTTTATTTTTGCGTATTTTTGTCATGGTGTGTTTTTGCGTATTTTCTTCAAAAAAAATCAAAAATAAGTTTTATCCTTTTAAATCAAATTTTTGAAAATAAGAAAATTTATACACTTAAGGTTTTCACACAATAAAACCATTTTAAAATCAATTATCGATTCTTTTTGTAATTAAGGGATTTTGATAAATATAATTACAATAATTTTATTAACTATCAAGCTAATTTCTATAACCCGGTGAGCTGAGAGATCTTTTAAACACTTGAAGGTTTCAACATAACTTCATTTGAATTGATTTTGCTTTAATCTGTGATTTGTGTTGTTGTACAGAGAATTCAAGAAAATGATCAAGGCATATTTTTGGTAAAAGAAACCTTGGGCCAAAAAGCTTATCATGGTAAAATTATTTTATCCTTTGAAAAGCCAATTTTGAGCCTGAAAAATAATTTCTTGGGTACCCTTAACCTTTATCAATCTTAACAATTCCCTATACTTGATTGATTAAAAGAGCAATTGAGTAAAATGATAAATATTTTGAGTGTTCTTACAAGAATGAGGAGTGAAAATTAAAACAACTTGATTCTTTTCATGACAAAAAATTGTTGTGCATGTAAATGAAAAAAGAAATATATGCAAATCAAAAATAGAGAAAAGAATCAAGTTGGGGGTATTTGTTATTATCAATAAGGGAAATGAGATTTGGGCCAAGAAAAAGCCTAATAATTATAAAATGCTCTTTTATGATTTCAAGTTTTTGAATTCTGAGAAAAACAAAAATTTCTTGTAGCCAAGCCTCGTTATAACCCTTGAAAAGACCTTGTGATTCTTGAATTAACTTTGTATGATTAACCGTTGATTAGATAAAAATCAAAATTAAATTTGTTTGATTTTATGATCGATTGAGTGAAACAGGTTACCCTTTGCACAGAGATAAACACTTGTGAGGTAAGCCTAAAATTATGCTTGACTTGTTGATAAGACATTGTAAAGATTTTTGTCATTAAACCTTTATTACATAGGACATCTATTTTTGGTTAATTTAAATGGTAAATTATGAAATTACTTTTTGTGATAAATTCTTGGACTAACTCAAAAATTTGATTTCAAATTTTATTTTTTTTCTCTTGCTCGAGGACGAGCAATGTCTCAAGTTGGGGGTATTTGTTAGTCCTCAAATTTACAATAAAATCTTTAATAAAAATTTTGTAAAAAGAATAAAAATTTGTTTAATTTGTTAGAAATTAAGGTTTTTAATTCAATAAATGGATGTTGTTGGAAATAATCTGTCCTTGATCAATTTTCTCTAGTTTTGCAGTGAAAAAGTAAAGAATTTAAAGAGAAAATTAAAGAACTGGAGAGCTGACGTGTAGCATCAACACCACGCGTAGCGTGGGAACTTCTGATGCTGACGCTACGTGTCACACCCACGCGTAGCGTCAGGAGCTACGTGGACACCACTAACAGGTGGTCAAGCACTCAACTAGTGACCCCTCCATTACTCACAAGTTTCCAAGCCGAATTGGGGGACAAGGCATACCTGTCTGGGCATGATTAATTAAAATAATTACACAATCATGGCCACTTCAAGCTGTTTAATGGAAGCTGAGTCAGGGACCTAACGCGTAGCGCTAGGACCCTTCCTCAGCCCTATAAATAGGGCCATTCTCCACACTTCTAAGTATCTAATTCTGAAGTTCAGCATTTTTTTTCTTCTTTTTTTACTGGAGTTTGAGTGTTCTTCTTTGAGTTTGTAAGGTTAGAGTGATTTCTAGATACTTGAGAGTGTTGTGTTGTAGTGTGAGTTCTTGTATTGTGAAGTGTTTTCAAGCCATCATAATGTCAAAAGTTGTAAGTGTTGTTCTTACTTTTATTATGTGTAACTAAATTGTTTATGTTGGAATTCGGTGAATCAATCTATTATATGATGCTGTGATTATAACCTTTACATATTTATGATTCAAGTACATGTTAGTATTTCAACTTTTTATTATTATAAACATCAAATGGGAGAATGATTGTCATGTGTATTAAAACTTGTTTTATTAGTGTGAACATCAAACGGGAGAATGATTATTCATACCAAATTAAATCTGTTTTAATGAAAGTAAAGTTGAAATACCCTTAATATGCCAGTTACTAGGGATAGAATTGGTAATTATTATTGCCATAAGGCCAGGACTTAATGCAAGTTTTTATTAAGAAAGCTTACGAGGAATCGAACTTTACGATAAATACTTAGAATTTATATCACGAGGAATCGGTTATAATGACTTTAAGCTGCAATAACATGAATTTGATGATTAAGTATGTATGTTTGTAATTGTTTCATTATATTTTAGTGCGAGGATCCTAATTCCAACATAATTTGTTAATCTGTGTTTTTACCTCAAGTATCTGAATTATTCTAAATTACATCTCAACTTTATAGTTAGATTTTATCTTTTCTATCTTTTTACCCTATGAACAAAACAACTATCAAATCTTGTGAATATTGTATAAACTGTTTATAAATTATTCTTTTGTTAATAATCATTAATAAATTTACCATAGTAAATAAGAAATTACTGTGAATTACTGGACTTTCAATCCCAGTGGAACGATATCTAAATTTGAAAACTACAATTGATTGGTGCGCTTGCCAATTAATAACCCAACAGTAACGCGAGGGTTAACAGCTAGCTGTGCGTCAAATTATTCATCGCAATCCCAAAGTGGAACTCAACTTGAATGGTATCAATCCGTTCTATGAGTTTCATGGAGGGAAACTTGTCGCAGTTGTTGATAACCTTCATGAGGATCCGCCCAACACTCCGCATGAGCTGCCTCCTCTACCCGAAGACCAGTCCATGAGGCCTTCTCTCTTAGTCCCGATCACCCATAAACATGGAGGTGAAGGGACTAGCATAGGTAATGCTGAGAACAAAGCCACTCAAGGAAAAAAGAGTGAGGTCAGAGCTGAGCAGAAAGACGGGGGGGGGGGGGGGGATGAGGCTGGACAAAAGAAAAATTAATCTTCAGCCTCTCTAATTTTTCATCTTCATTTATATTGCTGTGTACTGGGATCAGCTCCGAATCTTTAATCACAAACTATTGTTCTTGTACTGAATCGTCAATTTGAATAAATAGAATTTTGTCTTCAAGCAATGCCTCTGATGATTATCATATATCTCTTAAGTTTCCTCGATACGCTTGTTGCACTTTTTCCCCTTGTAAAATATGTTAAGCCGTTCTGGGAGGATAACTTAGATGGGGTTGTTGTAGATATATTCAAATAAATTAATCAGCTCAGATTTATTACAACTAAAACATAGAACAGATAATTACATATATAAACGTTGCCCCCAAGAGTGAGTATGTTTTAAAGATAAGCACTCGCTGTGGGATGCTGCCTCTAATTCAGTGAGAATGAGGAAACATATCCGCCCTTTATCGTGGTGAAACTCAACTTGTAATGATCTCGTCGTTCAATACAAACATACACTATATACGTAAGAACTTATAATAAAAGTACCTTAACCACGGGGGTGATGATTAGGCTTTTCATTAGAGGTTAGGCATTTCATTAGAGGTAAAATGATAGGGAATGCCCACGCTAGGAAGTACGCTGTCAGCACGAGGATGGCTAAGACCATCCGTCATATTAACAGTACTTGGCGTTCAGGTTTAATCCTACCCTCCAAGCCTTCATCACCTGGGGTTCAGTGTGGCCTTAGAGAAGAAAGAGCTTGCTGCGCCCAGGCCTTCACTCGTGTTTGGTCGTACCTACTAATCGTACTTGGAGTTCGGTTTTAATCCTACCCTCCAAGCCTTCATTACCTGGGGTTCAGCGTGGCCTTGGAAAAGAACCAGCTTGCTGCGCCCAGGCCTTCATTGATGTTCCGTTGTAGCTACTAGCCGTACTTGGAGTTCAGTTTTTATCCTGCCCTCCAAGACTTCATCATCTGGGGTTCAGCGTGGCCTTGGAAAAGAACCAGCTTGCTGCCCCTAGGCCTTCACCGGCGTTCGGTCGTACCTACTAACCGTACTTGGAGTTTGGTTTTAATCTTGCCCTCCAAGCCTTCTTCACCTGGGGTTCAGCGTGGCCTTGGAAAAGAACCAGCTTGCTGCGCCTAGGCCTTCACTGGCGTTCAGTCGTACCTACTGGCCGTACTTGGAGTTCCATTTTAATCCTGCCCTCCAAGCCTTCATTACCTGGGGTTTAGCGTGGCCTTGGAAAAGGACCAGCTTGCTGCGCCCAGGCCTTCACCGGTGTTCGGTCGTACGTACTAGCCGTACTTGGAGTTAAGTTTTAATCCTGCCCTCCAAGCCTTCATTACCTGGGGTTCAGCGTGGCCTTGGAAAAGAACCAGCTTGCTGCGCCCAGGCCTTCATCGACGTTCCGTCGTAGCTACTAGTCGTACTTGGAGTTCAGTTTTTATCCTGCCCTCCAAGCCTTCATCATCTGGGGTTCAGCGTGGCCTTGGAAAAGAACCAGCTTGCTGCCCCTAGGCCTTCATCGGCGTTCGGTCGTACCTACTAACCGTACTTGGAGTTCGGTTTTAATCTTTCCCTCCAAGCCTTCATCACCTGGGGTTCAGCGTGGTCTTGGAAAAGAACCAGCTTGCTGCGCCTAGGCCTTCACTGGCGTTCAGTCGCACCTACTAGCCGTACTTGGAGTTCCGTTTTAATCCTGCCCTACAAGCCTTCATTACCTGGGGTTCAACATAGCTTTGGAAAAGAACCAGCTTGCTATGCCCAGGCCTTCACCGGCGTTCGGTCGTACCTACTAGCCGTACTTGGAGTTCGATTTACTCCTGCTCTCCAAGCCTTCATTACCTGGGGTTCAGCGTGGCCTTGAAAAAGAACCAGCTTGGTCCACCCAGGCCTTCACCTACGTTTGGTCGTACCTACTAACTGTACTTGGAGTTCAGTTTTAATCCTGCCCTCAAAGCCTTCATTACCTGGGGTTCAGCGTGGCCTTGGAAAAAAACCAGCTTGCTACGCCCAGGCCTTCACCGGCGTTCGGTCGTACCTACTAGCCGTACTTGGAGTTTGGTTTTAATCCTGCCCTCCAAGCCTTCATTACCTGGGGTTCAGCGTGGCCTTGGAAAAGAACCAGCTTGCTGCACCCAGGCCTTTACCGGCGTTCGGTCGTACCTACTAGCCGTACTTGGAGTTCGGTTTTAATCCTGCCCTTCAAGCCTTCATTAGCTGGGGTTTAGTGTGGCCTTGGAAAAGAACCAGCTTGCTGCGCCCAGGCCTTCACCGGTGTTTGGTCATACCTACTAGCCGTACTTAGAGTTTGGTTTTAATCCTGCCCTTCAAGCCTTCATTAGCTGGGGTTTAGTGTGGCCTTGGAAAAGAACCAGCTTACTGCGCCCAGGCCTTCACTGGCGTTCGGTCGTACCTACTAGCCGTACTTGGAGTTCGGTTTTAATCTTTCCCTTCAAGCCTTCATTACCTGGGGTTTAGCGTGGCTTTGGAAAAGAACCAGCTTGTTGCACCCAGGCCTTCACCTGCGTTCAGTCATACCTACTAGCCATACTTGGAGTTTAATTTTAATCCTGCCCTCCAAGCCTTCATTACCTGGGGTTCACCGTGGCCTTGGAAAAGAAACAGCTTGCTGCGCCCAGGCCTTCACCGGCCTTCACCCTTTGATTCTTTTGAGGAATTGCATCGCTAACTATGGAATTAGGATCGTCCGCCCTAAAGAACCTTTCATACAATAGTGTTGTACTAAAAGTAACATCATAAATAAAGAGGGTGAACGCATCATAATTATACAAGAATTCTTAATTAAATTATGTATGAATTACAAGAGGAGCATAGTTGGGGTCATGCCTCGTTAAAACCTTCTTGGAAAATCCCAATGGGAAAAAACCCAAGTAAGGAAAAAGAGTACACGCTGTCTTACTAACTAGCTATAATAGATGAGCCATCAAGATTCTCCAGGCGGTAGAGCCTTTTCTAGTGACCTCGGATACTCTGTAGGGACCTTCCCATGTCGGAGCGAGCTTACCTTGGTGCGTAAATTTGTTCCCCATGCTTGCTTTCCTTAAAACCAAATCTTCAACGTTAAAAGTCCTGGATTGGACTCGTTTGTTATAGCGGAGAGCGGCTTTGGCTTTGATAGCTTGGTCTTTAACAAAAGCTTCTTCTTTGAGTTCTTGGATCACATCCATTTTCGATGCCAAGTTAGCGTTGTTGTCTTTCTTAGGGAAGTACTTGACCCTTGCAGAGGTAATTTGTAACTCCACTGGTATCATTGCCTCGACACCGTAAGTCAGACGATATGGAGATTCGTTTGTTGAGGAATGAGGCATTGTGCGGTATGCCCAAAGGACATGACATAACTGATCTATCCATCCCCCTTGGCTTCCCCAAGGCCTTTCTTCAACCCCTTCAGCACTTCTCTGTTGGCTATTTCAGCATGACCGTTAGTTTGTGGGTGTTCAACGGATGAGAATATTTGGACTATGCCCAATCCTTCAAGCAAGTCTGTGAACTTTCTATCTGTGAATTACGTGCCGTTGTCCGTGACGACCCATGCGGGTACCCCGAATCGAGTTATGATGTTTCCATACATAAATGACGAGTTCGGGTTGAAGTGATGTGGACTATTGGTTCTGCTTCTATCCACTTGGTAAAATAATCAACTCCCACAATGAGGTATTTAATACCCCCAGGCGTAGTTGGAAAAGGCCCTAGGATATCCAAACCCCATTGGTAGAATGGCCATGGCACAATCGATGTGAAGAGCTCTTCAGCCGGTGTGTGGTAAAGGTTAGAAAATCTTTAGCAAGCATCGTACCTCTTGATAAAGTCAATGGAATCCTGCTTCATCATGGGCCACCAATATCCATCCCTGAGGATTTTTCTCATTAAGCTTCTTCCTCCAGCGTGGTGTCCACATTGCCCCTCGTGCACTTCTTCCATTACTCCTTGTATCTCATTTTCCTTTAAACAAAGGAGGTAAGACACTAAAAATCCTCTTCTGTAGAAAACACCATCAACCATGGTGAAATATGGAAACTCCTTTTTTATTCTTCTCTTTTCCTTCTCGTCGGTGGGCAGCTGTCCATCAGCCAGGTAACGGATGTAAGGAGTAACCCATGAATTTTCATAGGAAGAATTGACCATTATGGCATTTAGAGAGGGGAACAAGGGAATGCTAGGCAATGTCAGCGTACTCTAGACCATAGTGGTGGTGTTTCCTGGCTGTTTCATGCTCACTAGCCTGGACAGAATATCCGCCCTATCATTTTCATTTCTTGGGACATATTTGAACTCCAACGTTGAAAATCTTTCTCTCAACTCTTTTACATAATTCAAATATAACTGGAGTTGAGGCTCGTGGACTTGGTATTCGCCTTATATTTGTGATATTACCAACTGAGAGTCGCTTCAGAGGGTGACTTCGGACGCTCCGATGTCAATCACATCTCGTAGTCCGGCGAGGCAAGCTTCATACTCAGCTTGGTTGTTGGATGTCTTAAAATTAAAGCGGAGGGAGATCTCCAAATGGACCCCATCATCACTTTCTACCACCACTCCTGCTCCACAGCCTTTATTATTAGAAGATCTATCCACATAAATAGTTCAATACCATCGAAGCGCAGTTCGATCTATCCCCAGCATTTCTGCTATAAAATCAGCCAGAACCTGGGCTTTTATTGCACCTCATGGCTCGTAAGAAATGTCAAATTCTAAAAACTCGATGGACCACTTGATCATTCTCCCCGTGAGGTCTAGCTTGCTTAGCACAGAGCGAAGTGGCAGATCCGTTCTCACGATAATTGGGTGAGCATGGAAGTAAGGTCGTAGACGATGAAAGGGGTACACGACTGCGAGGGTAGCTTTCTCAATCTTTTGGTACCGACTCTCAGCACCCTGCAATGTCTTACTTGTGAAATACACAGGCCTCTGTCCATCTGGGTTTTCCTTAACTAGAGCAACCCCTAACGCTTCATCAGAAATTGCCAAGTACAAAATGAGTGTCTCGCCGTGGTCAGGCTTTACCAATATTGGAGGTTTAGACAGGACCTCCTTAAGCTCCTAAAAAGCTTGCTCTTGCTCTTGTCCCCATTCGAATTTCTTGGCTTTCTTCAAAACTTTGTAAAGAGGAAGTGATCTGTGTGCCATATTGGGCATGAATCGTGCCAAGGCTGCTACTTTGCCATTTAATGATTGAACCTCCCTTAGATTCTTTGGGCTCTGCATGTCAAGAATGGTTTGGCATTTCCCTAGATTAGCCTCAATACCTCGCTGAGTCAACATGAAACCTAGGAATTTCCCAGCTGGAACAACAAAGGTGCATTTCAATGGGTTCAACCTCATGTTGTACTTCCTCAGTCGCAGGAACACTTGACGCAGGTCTTCCACGTGGTCGCCTCTACTAGAGGTTTTGGCAATGATATCATCAATGTACACTTCTAGTAACTGAGTATGCAAGCCTTCAAATACCTTGTTGATCATACGCTAGTAAGTGGCTCCAGTGTTCTTCAAGCCAAAGGGCATAACAGTGTAGCAAAAAACACCACGATCATTGATGAAAGCCATTTTCTCTCGATCCTCCTCCCACATCAAAATTAGGTTGTACCCTGAATACGCGTCCATAAAGATCAGGTATTGATAACCAGATAAGTTATCCACCATCTGATCTATGTTTAGAGAGGGTACAGATCCTTTGGGCAACAGCGATTCAAATCCACATAGTCAGTGCACATCCTCCACTTGCCATTGGCCTTCTGGACCATCACGACGTTGGATAGCCAAGAAAAGTAACAGATCTCTTTAATAAATCCAGCCTTCAACAATTCTTCTGTCTGCTCACAGGCTGTTTTCTGCTTCTCTGGGCCCAGTCTACGCTTCTTCTGAGCAACCGGCCTCGTCTCCGGATAAACAGCTAGCTTGTGACAACAGAAGTCCAGATCTATACCAGGCATATCAGTGGCTGTCCATGCAAAAGGGTCTTTGAATTCTTGGAGGAGCATAAGCAAGCGCTGCTCCATGACTGGCTCTAGCTTGTCATTTATATGCGTGACCTTTTCTTAAGAATCTCCCAAGACGACGTCCCTGGAGCTTCCATCCGGCGTGGGCTTCGATGAAAGACACATATTAAGGCTTAAGTTATAACAATACCTGGCCATCTCCTTATCTCCTCTGACGAAAGACACATTGTTGTCCTTGTCTATAAAGTTGATGAGCAGATGAGGAGTTGAAACAATGGCTTCCATAGCATTCAGGGTTGGGCGGCCTATGATTCCATTGTATGGTGATTCCATATTGATCACCAAAACTCTGGATTTCACTGTCCTAGCTCCTGGCTCGCCCTCAAAGGTTATCATGGTGTCTAAGTACCCCTTTGTTGGCTGCTTGGCTCCATTGAAAGCTGTCAGATCCTGCATGTAAGGCTGTAAATTAGAGTCATTAAAACCCATACATTTGAAACAACTGTAGAAAATAACGTTATAGGAACTCCTCTGATCAACAAGTATCCTCTTCACATCCTTATTAGCGATGACAGCCACTATTACCACCGCGTCATCGCCTCCAGGGACTGTTGGGCCAAAATCATCATCAGAGAAGGATTTTACTAGTGCCATCACACTATCGCTGAAGGGGCGATTGTCTCTGGGTTTTCCTTGGAGCGAAAGAACCATACGATGATGATTTTTCATGGCTGTAATAGAGGCTCCTCCTCCAGTGAAACCCCCAGCTATCATATTGATAACCTCACGTCGACCCTGGCGCAGTTGCTGAGGGGTGATGTTCTGCTGTGCAGGCTCACCAGTTATGATCCCCTTTTATTTTTCTCCAGTAGTAAGTCTCCTGACTGGGGTGCGGCTGTCGTAGCCATCGTCCTCATGATCTCTTCCCCGCTTCTCCATCCGGTCTGGTTCATCAAAGGATTTCTCTTTAAACAAGTACTGCTTAAGCTTGCCCTCTCGGATCAGGGTTTCAACAGTGTTCTTCAGGGCCTATCATTCATCTGTAGAATGGCCGCTCTATTCGTGGAACTCACAATACTTTCACTGGTCCCCATGCTTTCGAATATGAGGGGCCTTCTGATCCCGTATACACTGAGTGTTGGCCATCCGACCTCCTTTGAAATCTGCGAATGCTTGACACTCAATGGAGCATAGTGACTGAATGTGTTCACGCGCTTCTCCTGACGTCGGGGTGCAGGGTTATTAAAGGCGCTGCTATGAAATGGTCTTTCCATGTGTTCAGGTCTTGGTCTATCCTTATCTCTTCAGGGTTGCTGGTGTGGCATTGGTGGTTTCGCTCTGGCCGTTCTTGCCTCCAAATGCATCTCAATGCCCACATATTTGGATGCTTTCCTCCTGAATTCCTCAAAATTCGCAGGAGGCCTCTTCGCCAATGATAAGGCGAAAGCAAAGTTCGGCTGTAAAGCTTCTATCACGATGTGCAACTGTAGTGCCTCTGCTAAATTTGGAACAGTGGCTGCCTCCTTATAAAACCTTTTCAAGAAGTCTTTGAGAGTCTCACGCTCCCCTTGCCTGATTTGAGCAAACATATAAGAGGTTCTGGGGACGTTTCTGGAGATGACAAAGTGATCCACGAATACTGTTGCCATCTCCCCCATGAATCGATGGTAGCCCCTTGAACCAGCTGAGAGCATCGTCTACTAGGGTGCGAGGAAATATCCTGCACATAACATCTTTATCTGCTCCCAAGTACATGGTTTCATACACGTACACATCCAAGTGCTTGGTGGGATCTGTCTCTCCACTATATTTCCTAATGGAAAGAGGTTGAGTGGTCTGCAGGTGCTTTGGAATGACCACAGTCATCAATCTTTGAGAAAATGGGACGCTAATTTTGTACGCCCCGTGCATCACCGTCAGATCCCATCTCCTGCCACTGGCTCTCTCTCCAGAGTCATGTGTTTGTTCCTTCTCTTCATATGTGGGGTTCTGTGAGTATTGGAGGCTGACAAATTTTTTCCTTTCTGCTGTGTGGTGAGTCTCTTCAGCTTGAGACATCACTTTCTCCTCGACAGACTTTTTCTCACATTTCAACTCCACCAGTTCCTTCATTAACTTGCGTATCATCTCATCCCGTGGATCGGGTGTAGACACTTGCACCATTCTCCTTAAACTTCCTCCTGGTGACTGCCAAACGCCTATTTACTGCTTGTTCCTGGGTAGTGACATCCTCCACGTACCCATCTTGCATGTCTCTCCCATGGCCTTCCATGATAAAAGACGAGACTCGAAAATGAGAGGTGGGAATAACTTTAGCGAGTCCCACCGAGGGTGCCAATGAACTGTCTTAGACCGGGTTCAAGAGATCCGGTGTTAGGCCAGCCACAAAAGTCAAAGGTTTGGGAATTTGTACACCGGTACATTGGGTATCCAGTATTATAATCCAATCTCTCAATGGGAGAAGATCGGTCTTGCTGTCCTGGAGGTCCTGCGCACCAGTCCTTCATGTTGAAGTAGGACGAAAGGTGGTGTCACCTGTGAAAATTCTCTGACGCTCAAGTCAGTGAGAGAACAGCCAGTATACAATGTGATAATGTGCGATAAATATTTCAGATTCAAAAGTCCTTTCCTGTTTATGTTCTTCCTGTATTTATAGAGGGAGGAGAATGATGGGTCTGATTGTCCTGAAGGAATGAATCTGACTCTCCTCAAACAATGAGACTTGGGAGTGGAGAATATCCATTTTGTCCCGTCGGAGCATGGGCACACACACACACATATATATATATATTTAATCAGTGTAGGAAATAAGTATGGGTTTAATGGTAGCGTGAGTGCCCTTCGAAGACAGATATCCATCATGGGCGATTAGAGTTGATGCACTCTTCCCAAAGCCACTAACAATTGATTAATAACTGTTCCGATATGGAGGATGTGTTATGTCCAATGTGCTAGGTGTCAACGTGGGCTTACCGGTATAGGGAGAGCACCTATACGGTCTTGTTAGTCCGATGTCTTACCTGCTGGATCAGTAACGCTGATAGATCGGATGACACGTCATACTTATCTTGGTACCGGTATCAAGACCGGATCAGTTCTCCTAGTGAGTGTTCTCCTATTTAAAGAGAGAATGTCATTGTTCTCTCCTTGTGAGATAGAGAGAAGTTGTAATATTTCTTCCACTTAGTGAAAATATTTCTTTGTCTTACCTGTGGTTTTTCCCTTATCTATTGAGGGTTTTCCATATAAAATTATTGTGTCCAGTTCCTCTTTCCTCATCTCTATTTTAGCTGTGTGATATTCTTGTGATACTCTATTACCTAACAATATACGTATCAAATTCATCCTTAATGGTTTATTAACATTTTTCCTAATTAAATACATATGTACCAAATTATATGATTAAACTATTTACATGTAGAGATATAAATAGATATTCATAAACATTGATTATAAATAGTAGTTATCCATTCTCCGTATTCATAAACAAAAATAATGTGTCCTATCTAAGTCTATATAAATATCCTTGAGGCAAAAACACACACACGCACATATATATATATGTGATTTGTGTATATCGATGAATAATAGCTTATATAAATTAATGCCCAATAACATAAAAAATGGAAATCATACAAAAAATTATGAAAATAAAATATTTTAAGTTTCCCTAATAATCTATCTATTCAAATTAATGATGAAGAAGATATATATCGTGTAGAGTGGGTCTTAAACTCTTAGGGGAAACAAAGAGTAGTAGAGATTTTTTAAAGGACAAAGGAAAAATCAAGAGTAGGGAAGATTTGAGTGGGGGAGATTATGAGGGAAAATGAAAGTAATCCTGTCTATCTTGCTTCACGTGCCGATGATTTTCTACTTACATAAAGTCTTGGCATAAACGATACTAAACTACTTACAACTTAGAGCAATCTCTGTTAGTATTTATAAGGATATTTTAATAAAATAACTTATGAAATTGAAGAACTACATATATGATTATCACATTAAGAATCATTTATGACATTTCTGTAAAGATCCATACAATGTTCTCATGATGGATTTATCTAGCACACCATTACCAATGTGAAGACTTAGTATTGTACATATCTATGATTTGTGAGTAGATCATCGTTACATTCACACACTAGTCTTAACGTATTTATATGTCCCCTTATTAATACTTGACTATGGATGGTTTATGAAGTTCTCATATTGACTCGATATTCCAAGGATACAATAAAAGGTTTTAAAACAATACTAAAATGATTTATTTTATTGATAATAATAAATTATATAAAGAAGTATTTAAATTATGAAACGTAAATACATATGTCTTGCCTAGTTTATTGGTACTACAAATAAGAAATGAAAATGACAATATTAAACTTCTAAGATACCCTATATAACTCTGATAAATAATTATAATAGTTGATAGCAAATTAAAATGTCATTGTATGCTCTGAGGTGTGTATTATCACACCCTGTGACTCCTCCAGCACGTATTATGCTCCCAGATAACAATGTACTCAAGCTTAGCCCACTTAGTGAGTAAACTATTTCAAGCCTCCTCTTCTATTAGAGGGAGGGGGGATATGGGTGTTGCCATCCTCAACCCCTCTCTTCGCTTCCCGAGAATTTGGTGAACTTCTTTATAGCATCTAGATGGGCCTCGTCAAAGGTAACATCATTTTACGATTTAGAGACAATATAACAGTTAAACAATTAAATTGTTGAAAAATATTATATAAGACAATTAAAATTTATATTTGAAATATATACAACCATTTGTCTCATCAAAATTAGAGGATCAATGGCGGACCACTCCACTTATACTAGGGGCCATGCAAATGGGGATGGATTGTCTAGCAAAGGGCAAACGTCCCTCGTGCAATCAACAAATAAATGATTTGGACTCAAAGCAATTATAGCACATATTAATATTCAAATTTATAAAACATTTGAAATAAAAATACATACACTAAAAGAAATAATAGTGAAAAAAGGGTCATATCACAAAAACATAACTTAGCGATTGAAACTCAATCTTGTCGCTAATATTCAAATCTCATTATTGATACATTAATTGGTCACAAACATTTCCTATATATTTTAGAATTCGGTTGCTAAATAATATTATGCAATTGGTAAACATCTATTGCTAAATTTAGTCCTTAACCAGTTGTTTTCTAATAATCCTATCTTGTTTAGTTTGAAATCAAATAAGACATTTTAAATAAAAAATTGAGTCTATTTATATATACTTTTTCTTTGTTTTAATGTGTTGATACGAATAGTGAATACTGATTGAAAAGTGTAGATAACATTTTGTGATGGTTCCTGCATGTAGAGAATATTAATAAGACAAACAACGCAAGGCAGATAGGAAATTAATAGGAAAGAAACTTAAGATATAAGGCAGTAGAGGAAGAGAAAATATCAAAAAAAAAAGGGAATTTTCAGACACGAGAGAGAAAGAGATTCATCAATAAGTAATGTTACACACTATATATTCTCCTGACCATCCAAAACGGAAAATTCTAATGTCCTCTAACATTTTTAGTCAACATATTCTGACACACTGTAAATTTTACTGGTAATATTGTTAGGACCATGGATGTAATCCAAAGGTGCATTATATGTCCATGTGTGCACTGAAAAAGACAAAAGGCACTTGTTGACACCGGTTATGGGAAGATTTTTATTTTTTTGTAAAATGAAAACCTTGAGGGCAGTTTTGTCTTTTAGGTAGACATCAATGCTCACATTTCTTTAAATCCAGTAGGGAGCGTGTAAAAGGAAACCAATTGTACCGAGTTTTATATCTCTGTGGCTGGAAAATTACAAACATTTCCATTCTGTGTGCACTGGTTGTGAAAGAAATGGCAAATGAGGTAAGTATAGTTTTAATATTTGGAAGGGTTTTTACAGATTATTAGAATAAATATTTGAATTATTTAACTGAAATAATTTTTGAAGATATTGGAAAATAACATTGATATGAAAATAATTGTTTTAAGTTTATAAATGTTAAATTAAATAGCAAAAAAGAAAACACTTGTTCTTTTTACGTTTATTAAGTAGTTTTGTTGATATTCCATTTTTTGGGTATTATTATTATTATCATCATCATCATCTGTGTTATTAGTATTATTATTATTTTTATTATTATCAGTATTAATGTTGTTATTATTATTATTACTATTATTACTATTATTGTTAATATTATTGTCATTATTGTTATTATTATTATTGTTAATATTATCATTATCGTTATCATTATCATTATTATTGTTAATATTATTATTTAAATTTTAAAAGTATGTTGTTGTTATATCGGTTGTAGGCTAATGTTGAAGAAGGCACGGGTAGTGAAAGATTTATTGACTTACTAGTGAAAATAGAAGACATTTCACCGGTACAAGTTTGATGTGACGACCTACGTCAATTTTCCCTTTAATAACAATTGCTTAATCATTTTTCATAATAATTTCTCACGTTTAATAAAAATCAGGTCGGTCTTAATATAAAATAATATTTACTTTTCTTAAATACATTCAAAATAATAAAATTATACTTAAAATATCAATAACCAATTGGAAATAAATCCATTAATAAAATAGAGTTTAGAAACAGCGGAAGGAGGAAAATAGTCAGGGGTCATTCGCCTGAGCGAGACCCTGATTCACTTAGGCGAGATCCGACTCGCTTGAGCGAATGCTACTCTTTAAACCTGAGCGGACCAGACTTACCAGGGAAACTCACAAGTCGGGGTTTCACTCGGCAAAAGGGTTCACTTGGTCAACTCTCTCGGGAACATCTTACCCATACATCACTCAGAAAAGGTCCATTCAATCTTATATCACTCGAAAAACACCCTAACCTTACTTCACTCGGAAGAGGCTCTCTCGGCCATAACTCACTCGAAAACATTCTCACCACTTCGGAAGCACTCTAATCTTCACTCGGATACGTTCAACTTTTTCTTCACTCGGAACATTCTACTCTTTCTTTACTCGGAATCATTCTACTCGTTCTTCACTCGGAAGTGATTCTTTCAGCCCTCGCTCGGACAAGAATAAATCCTCTCGGCGAGATTTTCCCGGTGATCGACTATGCTACAACACTGCAAATCCACTCATAAAATAAACACTGATCACATAACATCAAGAATTTATACTCACGTCAATCAGCATACTGATTCAAATTTAATTCAATATACAGGCAACATGTTGTAGCATCACACACTCGGAAAACTCATTATGTACATATATTACACAATTTATTCAGAATCACTCGGTGCCTTGGCATCCCTCCGCTTGGCGCACCTCCATGGCTCTGACCTATTCCCTGTCACTGGTTACTAAAATTGAAAACCACAGCAAGGGTGAGTGTTTAGCATCATAATTAATCTAGAACGGAATTTAAATAACAAAATACGAGTATAAACTCTGTCTGATTGCTTTATCATCAAATTGCACATTACACTCAGCAATTAACTCCCTTAGCAATTAACACTCGAAAATATAGTAATTCACACTCGGCAATATAACCAATCATACTCGATGAATATAACAATTCTCATTCGGCAATTTTAGCAAATCACTCAGCAAATAACTCATTCTGCAAGTATAACAATTTACCACTTGGTAAATATAACAAATTACACTCGGCAATATATCAAATCATACTCAGCAATTATAACAATTCTCATTCGGTAATTATAACGAACTGCACTCGGCAATTATAGTAAATTGCACTCTGAAAATATAATTAATCACATACTCATCACAATACTAAATTCATCAATTATCATAACTGACTCTCATATAAAATTGAAGCCTAGTATCCAGATACTAAAGGATCGGCTTTCAGCTGGGGGTCCTACTTGACACCCCGTGAACCCTGCTTGGTTCACCGAGTCCCGCTTGACTCTCCACCTCAACCACTGGGTCCTACTTGACCACTGGGTAGCTCAATTAGGCACAAAAACCACGGGAGCTGGAAATGAGGGGCTATACATACCGTCGGCCGTCCCATACCACATAATTATATATTCTATTATATAAACAGGCATATCATTACGATCATCATTTGCAACTGTCAGAAACTGACATGTGCTCTCAACATAGGGCGACCGACTTGTCAAACCCATCAATATATCATTCTCACATGGCAACCACTTATCATACTTATACAATTCACATTTCTCATTAAATCATAAGTGGCCATTAACATCATATACTCATCACTCGGGCGACCTGCTTGTCAAACCCGGAATCACATTGCCACTATACACCGATTGCCACAGCATCAATTGTTTTAAATTCAGTCAGCTTAAGCCACACACACACACGATCCTTAACCGATTGGTGTCCATACACATGCATTCATATTCATTCACTTACAACTCATCCAGCATCATCTCTATTATCACAGCATCAAATATTTCTTAAGTCATACACACACACGCGATCCTAAACTGATCGGCGCCCAAATACATACATGCATTCATACACATTCACATACAATTTTTTTCTTCCAGCATCATTTCTTACCCGGTTCACATTCATTAAAACGACTCAGACAGTAGGTCCTATTCCAATTAATTATAACCCGAACACCCGCCTTACCTCTGTTCCAAGCTTCAACAATCGTTGGGTTCACAGTTCCACCTCCGGATCCAGCACCAGCTTCCTTAATCGTTCCACCAGTGTTCGTTCTACTACCTACGGGTTTGTCACGTGAAACACGTTAACGTCACATCACCACCCACACGGTTAAAGGACCATTTTCAGGCTCACACAGCCAAGAGGAGTGGAGATTGGAACAGTACCCCACCATGCTTGACCATTCGGTCCAAAGAAGGAAATGAAAGAGACGAGGTAACAAAGTTAAATGGTTCAATGGACTCACCTTAAAACCACTGCCACGGAAATGTAATTATTTCAAGGTTTTGATGCAAAATGGACCTCCCTTCAGAGCATGCAGCTCGCAGCGATGGAGGAAGGAGAAGAAGAAAAGAAATAGATGAAGAAGAAGAAGGTTCTCGTAAGAGAATGAATGATTGAGGAAAGAGAAAGAAACCTGTATTTAAGGCTCAAAGCAACCGGTTACCTCCCTAACCGGTCACTTTTAATTAAACATTTCTCTTCTTCCAATCACACCTTTCATAATAATTAACCAATCAATAAATCTATTTACACTCACAATATTTAATTACCAATCATTCATAAAAAAATATCGAATAAATCCTTAAAACAATTTTTAATATTTTCCACTACATCAAAATTTTTCCATAAATATCCGGGATGTTACATTTGATGTATGCGTTTTGTGGATTTAGAGCAAGCATACATGTTCTACAATAAGTATGGGAAATCAAATGGGTTTAGTGTAAGGAAAAATAGGAGACGGAAAAATAAGAATAGAGAATTGATATGGCAACAATTTATGTGTTCAAGTGAAGAGGTTAGTCATGTAAGACTAACCAATTTGGGTAACAGACAAAGAGATCATCGACGTAAGACTAGATTTAGTTGTTTGGTAGAAGTGCAGATACAATTCGATTCGGAGCGTGGAGATTGGTTTGTAACTTTTTTTCTACGATGACCATACCCATTGTTTGGTGAGGGACAATTACAGCGGGTTGTTAAGATCCCATAGAAAAATGTTAGATGCCGACGTGACTCAAATAGAAATTACAAGGAGCAGTGGGATTAGTACAACAAAAGTGTACAACACATTTGCAATACACTCTGGAAGGTATGATCTAGTTGGGTTTAGACAGAAAGACATGTATAATGAGATACAAAAATCACGACTGTTGGAGGATTCAGAAGTGGTTAAGGCGGAGAAATTTTTGGTTGCGTTGCATGAGGTTGATCTGTATCTATTTTCGAGTCATAGGATTAGTGACGATGGAAGATTGTTACATTTGTTTTGGTGTAATGGAACTAGTCAACAAGACTACCAGATTTTTGGTGATGTGTTAGCTTTTGATGCGATGTACAAAAGGAATAAATATAAGTGTCTGGTTGTGATATTGAGTGGTGTGAATCATCACAAGCAAACTTATGTTTTTGGTTGTTCTTTGGTATCAAACGAGCGGATCCCGACATATATCTGGTTGGTGTAACAGTTTTTGATCACAAGTGAGGGTAAAATTCCAAAGTGTGTTATTACAGATGGGGATCAAGCAATGAAGCAAGCGATTAGTCGAGTGTTTCTAGATGCTTATCATAGGCTATGTAGTTGGCATTTGATAAGGAATGTTACAACTAAGTTTCATAAGCCTAGGTTCACTAAGATGTTTACTCAATGCATGCTTAGTGATTGTGCCATTGCCCAGTTTGAGGAGAAGTGAAATGCTGCTTGTAACACCCTCTGTTACACCTTAATAAATACTAGAAAAATTCATAATTTTTTTTAAAGATATGATTGTTAAAAAGAAACTATCGGAATAAATTACATACATTATTTCTGAAATACCTCATAAATGTTATTAAAACTTTATAAAGTAATTATACATTCATCCGAAGAAAATAAACATTAAACATTATAAGAAATAGAGGAAACTCCATGGCCCAGAAGCAGTTACTTAATAACATTATTTATTCATTGGACCACGGTATTCATACCGAGCTCCCTTTCTAGAACGTGCTATATTTACTGCCGAGATTCTTCGATCCTTCCCTCTGAACCATTAATTTAAAACATATGAAACAAAAACACGGAGAAAGGAGTGAGAAACAGAATACAATATTCCCGAATAAGACATAAGCAACAACAGGTTTTCACAAACTAATATATAATAATATCAATCACAATCACATACACAATCAATTATGAATGCATGAATGTTATGCAATATCTTCATCATAACTTACCTATATATATGGGCCCTTAAATTTTAATTTGTACTAGGCCAACCAGGAGTTTACACTGTTCCATAAGTCCGGATAATAATAATATGAATAACTCAACTGACATGAAAACACTTAGAGACTAGTCAGATTGAGAAAGTTTTTATTGTGAAAGTACCCGACACTAGGGAGCTACCCCAGGTCCCCTGAAGCACCCTTTCACACCCTCTCATCCCAAGGCTCGTAATTAAGCCTCCTCTAATGTATCCTCAGTTTCTATAATCCGTCCCCAGACAATATCATTTTATTTCACTTTAATGATTCATGATGCATGAACTACTCGCGTATTTAGTTGGTTAAGGCTTTTAGAAACTCAGTTATTAAATACCTTAAAGGTTTATAACATTATCTCAATAAACTGTAGATTTCCTCAATTCTCTGAATTTCTATTTTACAGAAATAGATTTGGTACAGTTTTCAATTTTCACCAAAATTGAGTTTCCAAGCCTTAAATATCTCAAAACTTATCATAGAAAACTTTACATATTTTTTTTAAATTGAATCTTAACATTATCGAATTTAGAAATTTTAATTATTTCCAAATATCTTTAGTTATAGGTTGGAATGAAATAATTTACTTTTGAAAATTTTATTTTACTTAAAGATAATAATTCTTAATTTATTAAAAAAATACTTAAAATTATAAAATTTTTCTTTAATTCAAGAATTAATTAATTCAAGCTTTTTATAAATTAATTTTCATAAAATGACTTCTTTTGAAATAAATACTAGATTTTTGAAGATTAAAAGTAAAATCAATGAAAATAATTTCTAAGAAGAAATAAAAGACTAAAAAAATAAAATAATACTTTTTCTTATAATAAAAATTTAAAGAGTAAGGTAAGAAAATTCTTACTGAATTTTAGCTTTCCGTCATGCTTGCTATATGCTCAAATTCCACATCACAAGATCATCCATTACAATTAACAATCATAAATAATTAACAATTACAAAAATAATCAATCAAAATCAAGTCAATAAAGCATCATATATAAATATTATAATTCAAAGTCTAACGGTTATTAATATAGTTGATTTTGAGTTCTTTTGGTCCATTCCTCGCATAAGTCTATATAAGTCCATATAATCCAGTCCTTGCATAGGTATAGTTCAGTCCATATAGGTCATAATAGTCCAAGTCCTTGCATAGGTGTCGTCCAGTTCGTATAGATTATAAAAGTCCAGGTCCTTGCATAGGTATGTTAGAGTCAGTTACATCAGATATTTAATTTAAAACTTATTATAAATTTTAAGTTATAAAGTTAACATTTTAAAATAACAATATTATTAAATTTAAAAGGAGTAAGGGACTCCTCCCATTATTCTTATGTCTTTTCATATTATATTCCTATCTCACCCCCTTTTACCTTGAATTGTTACCGAAAGAGAGCTTGCTTTGCGCCTTCGATTTCTAAAAATATTAATACCAATCTTATTTCAGTATAGGCATAAGGTGAAAATTAAGATTACTACTTAAAACAGAAATGGTAAATTTTGAATAGTGAATAGTAAATAGTGAATAGTAAATCATGAATAGTAACGGTAAATAGTAAATCATGAATAGTAACAGTAAATAATAAAACATGAATAGTAACAGTAAATAGTAAAATGTGAATAGTAACAGTAAATAGTAAAATGTGAATAGTAATGGTAAATAGTAACAGTAAATAGTAATTTACTATTTGAATAGTAATTTACTATTGAAATAGTATTTTACTATGCACAATAGTAACTTAAAATAATATTATTTCCAGTATAATAATAGATTTCTAAAAACGATATGAAAATAACCTAAAAAAATATAAAAGAAAGGTATCCTTACCTTGTTATTTTAGCAGAACCTCCTTCCAAAAATATTATCTCTCTCTCTTACTTCCACCATTATCTCACTAGCACTACTATATTAAGAAAACTTAATCTGAAATTGTGAATTCTAAAGAAGAATTTCTTCAGTATTTATAGGAAGGAAAATTACTATGCATTCCATTATTTTAATATAAAAGTACTGTACATTTTCTGAAATTTCATTCCTGGTTACTGTGCATCTATTGAAAATTTCATATATGCATAGTGTTTTGCATAGTAAATGTCGGCCGAATTATTAAGCCAAATAGTAACCTTTCACTTGGTATATTTTAAATATTTAAAATTAGTCCTTTTTGAAATTTAGCGATATTATATCAGTCCTCACTAATTTTATAATAAGTAATATAAAGTTTAAATTTTAAAAATCTAAAATTTTCTGTTAATAAAAATTTATTGATAGGTTTCTAATTTTTTAACGATTGGAAAAAATTAAGATTTTTATCAAACCGATCATTTTTAGATAACTCTACTTGAAATAGATTTTAGAAAATTTTCTTATAATTTAACTTCACTTTCTCATAAATATTTTTAATTTTAAGTCACTTATATGAATTTAAAATTATTTAAAAAATATTATTTTATTAAAATAATTCAAAAATTCCAAAAAATTCCAAAAAAATCATAAATAATACGTAGATTAAAAAGTCCTAAAGAACCACAATCTAATTCCTTCAAATTTTAATATAAAAATAAAAATAGGGGTGTTACACTACTTTATTGGAATGTGGCTTGGTTCATGATGTTTGTGCATAGGAGTTGTATGCGAAGAGAATATATTGGGCGACTACGTATTTGAAGAGGAATTTCTTTGCAGGTATGCGAACAACTTCTCGATGTGAAGGGTTGCATGCCCAAATAGGCCGGTACATTGATGGAAGAAATAACCTGAAGGAATTTTTATTCAACTTCTATAGGTGTGTTTCACACATGTGTAACAATGAGGTAGAGGAAGATTACAAGTCAATATATGTAGAACCGGTGATGGTGACCCATGTTGTGATGTTGAAAAGCTTTGGTGCGAGTTTGTATACAAGAAAAATGTTTGGAGACTTTCATTTGTTGTTGGAAAAGTCAGGAGGGTATCAAGTTGTTGACATTTTGCGAGGCATATCCCAGACAAGCTACAAGGTTATGTTCACCTCAAACAACCACGTTGACAGAATCGTCTCACACTGGGAAAGTTGTGACGAGATTCATTGCTCATGCATGGGGATGGAATCGTCGGGTTTACCATGTGTGCATATTCTGATTGTGTTAAAGTATTTAGATGTTCAGTACCTACCATCATGTTTGGTTTATCGAAGATGGACAAAGAATGTAAAAACTACTGTCAGCATCCCCGACGGTTGTGCATTGGCATCTGATGACCCTGAGAAAAAATTTAAATTTTGGTTTGGTGTCTTGATTTTTGTGGCACATGATGTTTGTCGTCTTGCTTGTGTTTCCAACGAAGACTTTAGAGAGATGAAGAACAGGCTTGCTGATGAGAAAAAAGGTTAGTGGCTAAATATGGCCAATTTATCAGAGTTAGGACCCACATTAGGAACTCTAATGAGTCCATTAATAGCAATTGTGCAAGAGCAAATGAAGTTCATATTAGCACATGACGTGTTACGAGGTGTTCTATCTGTAAGCAGCCAGGACATACAAGGAGGAAATGTCGAACACTCAACTCAAGTGAAGGACCATCTTGTTCACACAATGTCATGTACTGAAAGTGAGTGTGTTACAATAATGTTGACGTTTTATGTTACTATATTAAGTTTTAGTTACTATAATGTCTACAATGTTATGGCTAACTAAGATGATTAAGGTGTAAGTTGCAACGATGAATTAAAAGGTGCATAATTAAAACAACGTTATGTCTAACATAAGCATCATTTGCTCTTATAATAGTATGCAACGTTATGTGTACGATGTTATAATAATATGCAACGATAAATTCAATTTTTATGTCTAACTACATTTTAGGAACTCTTATTACAATTTGCAATGAAGAATTGAAATTTAATTTAGTAAGACAATATTTAGCCATAAAAGTCACACGCGGCCTCTGAAATTTAAAATTACAGATTCATTAAGGGTCTCTCAAATTGAAAATTACACATTTAAGACAAACAATAAAACACCACTTCACAAAGTCATTCAACGTTAACAAAATCTAGAACCGGGGATACTTAACTAAATTAAAAATTCTTAACTAAATTAAAAATACTTAACTAAACACCCCTGAAATTAAAAATACTTAACTAAATTAAAAATATCACTAAACGTGACAGATTTGTTGGATTCAACAAATCTACAACCAGAGAGGTCTTACATAGTGAATATTGCAGATGCTTGACTAAGATATAAACATCACTTAACAAGGCCAATCAGGTACAACTACTCCACACCATTTCAATTGCATTCTCAACATACTCCTTGACATCATTACTAGAGCCCAATACACCTTGGATTGTAGTTTTTAATCAGACCAATGGCTCGTTCAACTGCCATACACAGGATATTCAATCAACTTACAGAATACTTTTCAAACTTAATTATCTTATATATGAGTTTTGGATACAATACTTACCACCCCAATCATATTCTTTTGAAAATGGTCTCCCATGTTGAGCCAATCAAGCACCCAGACAATAGAGTTAGAGCTTGACCCTAGGTTAGGTATTCCTCTTAGCTCAACAATCTTCTAGTTCTCAAAGTCAGTACCACTTTCTATCATACCAGGATTAAAGTAATCAAAGATGAGCATTTGACTCAATATACACGCCTACACAAACATTCAACCAGGCCATTAACCAAGTTAAAATAACTCCAATAATTTACCAATATTTAATTATGTCTTACTATTTTTTCAACGTTCTTCACTCTTAAGGGGTCCTTCTCGTTATTGGGAAATATGTCTAGTTTATGGATTTCATGATCTTTTATATTAACAACCATGAGATACAAGTGACTATCCTCTTTAATGGGAACGTATATCTGCATCATTTAAAATTTTTTTGTCAATCTATGTGGTAGAGACAAAGTATGTACTTTTAACTTAGAGACAATTTTATACCCATGTATGATAGACACTCCCAGGCATCCAATCAAGAACGTAGTCAGTGATAGGGTCACCGATAGGGTGACCTCGCAAAACATTCTCATGTTAT
The DNA here is from genome assembly GCA_037962975.1 of Clitoria ternatea. NCBI lineage: Eukaryota > Viridiplantae > Streptophyta > Magnoliopsida > Fabales > Fabaceae > Clitoria > Clitoria ternatea. The sequence goes on from CM075672.1 coordinate 222,117,062, forward strand.
GTTTAGTCGTTGGATAATATTAAAAATTGTTGCAAATAAAGGTTCGGTTGGCATTTGCATGGTTCAAGCACACCATTCGAAATATCTACAAAATAATACTTATAAGTAAAAATGATTAACTACACATTTAATTTTTTAATCTTCTACTTACCTTTTTCGAGACCATATTACTAGGGACTAAATAATGAAAGTCTCCACGATGCAACATAAAGTTGCTTGCTAAGAAAACAACATCACTAAAAAAATTCACCATGCATACGTTATTTACTTCTTAACCTACATTTTTGTCAAATAATAATAAAACCTACTTACCCACTGTCCAAACTTGCTCTAAAAATATAATACACAATCATTAGTTCATGTTTGCTTAGACCCAAATCACAAGAGATTTTGAATTTACATTTTAGATGCTGCATTCGGTTATGGAAAAGTTATTTGCAAAAAAAATACTCATGTGCCAGGTGAAAAAAATTGAAGATGCCTTAAATATATATAAAAAAAACCTTTGGGAGAACGAAACCCACACCCCTTCTAGAGAGTGATAATGTGGGCCTGGGATCGGACGGAGTCAGACTCGGGAACACTTGTGGGGAGGTTTGAGTTAATAATTGTTGAGGCCCAGTTGGGCTCAACCTGGGCTGGGACAGTGGAAGGACCAAACGAGAACATATTTCACTTGAAGATCGAGTGTTGTTTGAGTATGGTTCAGGTATGCTAGTCTTTTTTCCCAAACTTGTATTAGTGACTCCCTTATCAAACAAAGTAAGATAAAATAAAAATCATGTAAGGTATTAAGACACACAAATGCTTGTTCGTAAAACCACATCAAATGAAGGATATATTTTTTAACTAATTTTACCTACAAGGTGGTTGGTGTGTAACACCCTCCTTCAGTTAAAGGAGATTTCCCTTTTGTTGACCCAGGCTGCTCAACATGATCCCCATCTAATAGCACCACCTCATGGGGTGATGCAGTAGCCAAGTAACCATCTATGTTGAAGTCATCAACATCAACAACTTTTAACTTACCTTTTTCCTTCAACCAGGTGTCTTCAACATCCACCTTTACGGGTGGTTGTTGACCAGACTGGTAACAAGGGTTTGGGACATGTTGGTTCCCACATAAGAAGGGTAACATAGCTACAGACATACGCATGTTGTCTGGCTCTGTTTTCAACCAATGTATTTGCATTTCTGATTGTGCTTGACGATCAGCTAACTGTTTCATGTATGCTAACATTTGATCTACTAATGTTGGTGGCAAACCTGGGTTAGTGTTTGAACCAAGCCTAGAATTAACATTACCTAAACCCTCCATCATAGAAGTTTTTCTATTTCTGGCCAAGCGTGAGCTTCATTCCATAAATGGTTGCCTTTTTATCATGCTCAAATTACTAATATTAGTTGGATGTAATTAATCATTACATTAATGACTTACAAATGATTACTAAAACCGCATGAAAATATACAAAATCGTACAGAATCACATACAAAATCTTACGTGTGAACACCTATTTCGGTCCGGCCAGTTTCTGTGAACACCGGTAGTAATTAAACGAACTCAACATCGTCCTTAACACTGTCTGATGTCAAAATGAAGTGAAACATCGTCAGACATCGGCTTGGGAAGGAGACAACGTCTGATGTACAAAACAAGTAGAACACCGGTTCAGGACAAAGAGATATCGATGTGGCCAATGGAAAGGACACCGTCTGGACTCCATTCAGAGACCGATGTTCGTTATTATCCGAAGTGGGAAGTGTTTTCATAAACCCAACACTGGACCCATGTGACACTGTTCGAAGAGTCTGGTTACCCACGTTGTGACTTGGAATCGCACCACCCAAGTCGATCCTCGAATCCTGGGAGTGGCAGACAGTGAATAAAAAATTTTAACAATAAAAAACTCACCACCAGCCACTGTCCCCCATAACTATTAGTGGCCAGGCTGTCACCACTACGCGTATGGGTGTGTGGAAGCTTAAGCTGTCCAGGCACTCAGGCTCCAGAGGGGCTCTATAAATGCCTCAGCTGAAGAGGCACAAAGGTCCATACTTTGAACCCCTGAATCCTAAGAAATTGCTCGGGTGTTCAAAACCCTAAGTCCTTCAGATAATTACTCTAATTCTTGGTTCTTTCTCGAGAAAAGAATTGGCCCTGAGGTTCTGAATCCAGTCACTAGGATATCGGCCCTTACCCTGGAGTAAAATTCTCCCCTATTGCTTTGACTCTGTCCAGAACCTCATCAAAACCCTCTTATTTCAATCGCACACCAGTTCCCCACTAAATCTGATTCTCCATTAAAACCCTATACCGTCTCTCCCCTAAGCTCCACACCGGCTCTCGCAGCCATTCAGTCCTATCATTTCGACTGCTGTTGTTCTAGCCCACACCGACTCGTACTTGAGGACCGGCTCCTTTTCAACATCCCCACACCGGCTTATACTCAAGAACCGGCTCCTATTCAGCATCCTCACACCAGTTACAATTCTCTCCACTTTTATCTCTCTTTTAGTTCATTTTATTAGTTAGTTTTACATTATTTGCTCGTTTGTTAAGTCTGTCATTTCTGTTTAATTTATTCCCTTGGTTAAATTTATTCCGTTGTTAAAATTCACTTTATCCTGTCTCCTAATAATAATAAAAAAAAGCATTTTTCTCGTGTTTATATTGATCAATGTAAAAGTTGTTTTAGCCAGTGTCGTGCAGAAATACTTCTGCCTACACTATTCCTGAAGTCCATACATGTGCGGAGAACTTCGCTTTCTATGTCCCTTTTCCATGAATTTTACCCGTCACTAAGTCTTTAGCTTAATCTACAACACCCCTCATTAAGAACTACGTAACCCTGAATTCTCAAAAACTCGAGAATACATAGGAGCAGGACTTAACTCCTGTCAGGCCCGCTTCTTTTCCCTTCTCATTCTCCCTTTTAAAAAAAATTAATTTCATTCTGACCGCTGCATAAAATCAATTTAGACGTGACGTCTTGTTGATTTTCTTTCATTTTGTCTTGATTTCGACTGTTTCTTCACAAAGATTGGGTTAATTTGGACGAGACGTCCTGTTTACCCCCTATATCTCCCAACTCAGCACCTTGATGAGAGAAAGGTTAATTCGGATGGGACGTCCTATTAGTATTCTTTCCTACTTTCACACGCATATCCCCATTTAAAGGCTAGGGTTGATTTGGATGGGACGTCCAGCTAACCCCTTTCTTTTCCTAACCTTATACCATGTTGAAAGGATGATTAACGTAAACGAGATGTCTTGTTAGTATCCTTCACCTTCTTTATGTTTTTCCCCATTGAAATCGAGGTTAATTTGGACGAGACGTCCTGTTAACCTTGCTCCAATCCTTTTCGTTAGTCTGTTCTATTCCCTTCATTTCAAAAAAAGGGAAGAAATAAGATAGGTTTTTTTTAGAGGCTACTTATGCTGCGCGTTCTCAATCTTGGTACTATTTTTAACAGGCGATGTAGGGTGCTAAAACCTTCCCTACTCGTAACCGACTCCCGAACTTGAATCTCATATTTTAACCAGTGCTTTGTTAAAAGTTTTTTTCCAATGTTTTTCCTGTGGATAAAAATGTTGGTGGCGACTCCCTGTTCTTTTAGTTCATTTTCGAGGGTCGGCCACGCCGCCGCGATCCTGGTCGCGATAGATGGCGATTCCACTGGGGATGAATACTTGAGAGTCAGGCCATTTAGGTTGAAAGCGCATGTTTTTCTTCTGTAGCCTTTAGTTTCTTTTAATTTCTTCTTTTATTTTATTTTTGTGTTGGTATTGTAGACGTTTGCTTTTAATTCCAATCGTGTTTTACCATTTATGCACTGTTAATATCTTTGCATGATTATTGAACCCTAGGGTAGATGACTCTATGTTTTTTTATGTAATTATTGAACCCTAGGGTAGATGACTTTATTGTTGTCGTTTTGTGTTTGTTTACTGTGTAGGATGGGGTAAGGTACAGGTATTGAATGCCCTTTCACACACTACACTCATATTTTTGCATACACTTATGAGTGGCGCCCTATACCCGGGCCCCTAATAAAACTTAAGTTAGGAGAGGTTGGTAGCGGTACCATTTGGGATGTACTTCCTATCCGGTAATCGTAAGAACCTCAACTAGAGTTCGACCTTTCATGATGTACGCACCTAGTAGATTCCCTACTGTTGCGACCACATCATGAGTAGGATCTTGGCTCTAGTAACCTTCTAGAAGTCTAGTGCAAGCCACCCGATGTGAGGAGTCACTCTTAGACAAGCTATAGGGCCTAGAAAAGACTTTCAGAAAAACCCAACTTAGGCCACAAAAAGGCAGACTCTACTTTACCTTATGTCATTTCCAGTTTCCCTTTTAATCCAAATGAATGAATTGCCTACCCGTTGAAGGATTGCTTTATTTTGAAATAATGGCTCATTTTTTTAAATGCTCATCAATCTTCAGACGGGTGGGTAATTCCTTTTTTCATCATGTACTTCTAAATCCTGAGTCATAGATTTTCCTAGTCGTCAAAAATAAAAATAATTTTGTTTCCCTCCAACTAGGGCATCAATGACGATTAGAAAACCTACGACCCTTTAGACTTGGGCTCGTATGAGTTTTGGTAATCACTGATTCCCTAAGTAAAAATTGTTTTGTATTAAATCAATGGGGAAATACCAGTTTCAAAACATGACAATGACTGATTCCTCTTCTCTATCTTGGTGTTTGTAGGAAACTATTCGGAATTTAGCAGTATCTCTAAGCAAGCATGGAAATTAACATGAGATATGACAATTGTAGTACAGAGGTGACAGAATTGAGGAACATATTACATCTTAAGGCCAAGAAGATTGATACTAGTAGTCTACAAGCAATGGGGAAAAGATTAAACCTGACTCAAAAGATGGCTTTTACCCAAAAATATGGAAGGGTTCTAAAACTCTTGGAGGTGGAAGTGCAAACCGAAGCTATCACAGCCTTGGCACAGTTCTATGACCCACCCCTCCGTTGTTTCACATTTAGAGACTTTCAACTGGCACCTTCCATAGAAGAATATGAATAGATTATGGGGATTCTGTTGGAAGGACAGATCCCTTATCGCCATCTTGACCATCATGTAACCGTTACTTCTGTCTCCTGTATTTTGAAAATCCATCCTGAGACGTTAAAAAGCGCACAAATGAATAAAAATCAAGTTCCTGGGTTTACTCGAGAATTTCTTGAGAAACACATGCAGATTTTGGTGGATAAGGAAGAATGGGAAGCCTTCATGGACACCTTAGCACTTACTATATACGGGGTTGTCTTGTTCCCTAACTTGGATAACTATATAGATTATGATGCTATCAATGTCTTCACCGCTCGCAAACACAGGCTTGAGAATCTAGTTACAGCAATGCTGGCCAATGTATAATGCACCATGGATTTCTGTAACACGCAAGGAGGGAAAAGGATCATTTGTTGCTTACCCATTTTGTATGTATGGCTTACATCTCACGCCTTCCATCAAATATGTAAGGCTGAATGTCCGGTTTCTGATCTAAAATTGTGTCTGTTGGCAATAAAGAATGGACGTGAATGGGCTAATCATCTTGTGGGTCTTACAACTGAGAAAGTCAGATGGTATCCTCAATGGCTAGAGGTCAATTCAATCATTCATCATTGCAGAAGTTACCCTAATATTCCTCTTATCGGCATAATAGGGTGCATCAACTATAATCCTACCATAGCCAAGCGGCAGTTGGCCTATCCTTTGCTTGGGCCACCAAATGAAAAGCTGCTCACTCCTTTCGTTTTGTATTATGCGAAGGGAAATTATACATCCGCCGTTCGGGACATAGCCAATGCATGGAAGAGAGTCCACAAGATGGGAAAGGAATTAGGAGCGCGAAGCCATGCTGTGGGGCCAGAATACCATGAATGGGTCTTAAACAGGGTTTTCATTGTAAAATTATCCTTTAGAAGTCCCTCATATCGGTCTACAAGCATTCTCGCTCCACCACTCATCATAGAGGACAAAGCCACCCAGGCTTTAAAGGCTCAGATAGAGGAGTTGACGGCTAAGAATCAAAAGCTAGAAGAAGACCTTTTGAGGTGTCAACAAGAATATGCTCTTCAAAAGAAAGAAAATTTAAAAGGAAGACAAGCTATGGATGAGATGCGGAAAAAACGGAAGATTGAAGAAGACTACAGGGCGAAACAAGACCAGTGCCTTCATACAGCCAATTCTCAACTAAAAATGAAGGGCCAATAAAGTGACGCCATTCTGGCCGAAAAGTAGTTTCTAAAAGACTTGCTGCTGCAATCCAAAGAAAGGGAAAATGAGACTTTGGTACAAAAAGAGATGCTACAATCCCAGGTCCACAAATTGGAGCAACAGCTTGATGAAGTAATGAGAGCCTGTGAACGGGAGATAAATGATGTACGATAAAATGCCATTGAGGTTGAGCAACGTTGCCAGGAGGCCACACGTCTTTTAGAAGTTGAACTGGCTTGGCAAGACGAAGTCATTCATTCATGGATGAATAGCTTCGATAACTTGGCATACTTAGCCAACGGAGTCCTGGAAGATCTTCCATCAATGCTAAAGCAGGCCGAAGGAATGGTTAATCCCCTCTCCACCCCAAAAGAGATTTCATCATTTTTGAATTATTATCAAGAAAGGATTTGTAAAATGAGGGCTATGGTCGCCCAAGCCAGGAATGGCTGAAATATTGTAATTCAAACCTTTTTAGCGACATTGTATCTTCTTGGAAGTATGGAATAATGAACTATTTTGTCTCCACAATTGTCTCATGTTAATTTCTGCCTTACTGCTTTACCTAGTACTTTTGGACGCGACGTTCTGAGGAACGGTCAGAGGATACGCGCTGAATTCGGAATTGCATCCTGTGTATATCTTTCTATCTTTGTTTTACCGTTTCCCTCAACTTTTTTATATTTTTATTTTTCTAAAAAATTTGTATGTTCCTTTAGACATTACGGGTAAGCACCCTTACGGGACTAGGCTCAGAAAGAAACTCATGGCTGAAATAGAACAAGAGAACGAGAGTTTGAGAGCCGAACTCAGTCAGTTGAAGGAATAAATGACCGAGATAGCCAAGCTTCTAGAGAAAAGGGTCACGGAAGGGGGTTCTTCTGTGGGAGTTGAAGACGCCAGACAACAGCCGCCCACCCCACGACACCCTCAGGGTCCGCCTGGAGAACCGAATCCTAACCCGACAGCGCCTCCCCTCACTGTTCACATCAGGAGACCAAACCCTGCTGATATCCAGCAGCATACTTTTGTGGATGCGGAGGGTAATGCTATACCCTTCCCGTTATATAGCTTGCCACCAGGGTATTTTCCCCCGCTCCAAGGAGAGCCTAACTACCAGGAGCCGAATCCTCACACCATTCAGCTAAACGTTCCACCCATCCGGGAATTTTAAGCGGCTCAAGTCCAAACACAAGCTACCCAGGCACAGTCTACCCAACCTGTCTACATGACCCAAGTTACTACTAGACCTCATACTACCCTATTAAACGCTGACCCGACACATGTCCACCAGCCATTCGGGTATACAAGTCATCAAGTCACCATTGGTCCAAGTGCTGCTGCTGCTACCCAAGAAGGAAGGATAGAAATCTTGGAAAAAAGTTTAAGAGCCATGGAAGGAATGGAAGGATTCAGGATGGGAAGTGCTGCAGAACTCTGCTTAATCCCTGATGTCGTTATCCCTCCCAAGTTCAAAATGCCGGAATTCGATAAATATATAGGGCTAACTTGCCCGAAGAATCATCTTACCATGTATTATTGAAAGATGGCATCACATGCTTCCAACGACCCTCACTTGGTATAACAATCATGAGCGGTCTCGTATACGCTGCTAGAAAGATCTGGCGGATGCTTTCATGCACCAGTACAAATACAATCTGGACATGGCACCAGATAGAGTACAATTGCAAAATATGACAAAGAAAGATAATGAGACTTTCAAAGAGTACGCCCAGCGTTGGCGTGAAGTAGCGGCACAAGTTGACCTTCCATTGTCTAAAAAGGAAGTGGTTTCTATATTTATTGATACGCTCCAGTCGCCTTTTTACGATAGGATGATTAGAAGTGTTTCATCTCATTTCTCCGATATAGTCACTATTAGGGAAAGAATAGAGAATAGACTACGAACCGGAAAGATTGCCCGAGGCCCATCTGGATCAGGGACGACAAAGAAGCTAACACTCAGAAAGGGTAGGAGAAGAGATGGAGAAACTAACTTGATCTCTTATAACCAGAAGAGAAACCAGTCAATGCCGCCTACCCCCATCACCTTTCAACGAGTCTATCCTAACGCTCCACACCCATATGTGGCTGCAATTCAGAATCCAAATCCACCCCACTTCTGACCACCCGTTATCCGACCACCAACCCCGCCACAAGCACCATACCAATCACCCCAAGCACCGTACCAACCGCCGCACATAAACCAACCGCAAAACCCAAACCCAAGGAGGCAGAACAACGATCGCACCCAGATTCAATTTGATCCCATCCCCATGACCTATACCGAGCTTCTCCGTCATCTTATCAAAAATACATTAGTGGTTCCCTGTCCTTTGAGGCCACTTCAGCCACCTTACCCAAGAAGATATGACCCGAACGCAAGGTGTGATTACCATACTGGCGTACCGGGGCATTCTACAGAAAATTGCCTAGCTTTGAAGTTGAAGGTAAGGGATCTAATCAGAGCCGATTGGATAAGTTTTCGAGAGGGGAACCCAAGTGTGACAACAAACCCTTTGCCCAACCATGGAGGGTCAGGGGTTAATGCTATTGGAGAAGAAGAAGAATGTATTTCGAAGGTTGAGGACATAAAAATGCCTTTGGAAGTGATTCGCTCCTTCCTACTTGAAAAGGGACTGATAAGAGGGTCATAGGATGAAGAGTATAATGATGAACAATCTGTGGGGCGACGAGATTTCCAAGAAGCCCTCCAAGAGCTCATAGACAACCATACTGTGGAGATTTGTAGACGCCGTGGAGGCGAAATAAACTTGGTACAAGAACAAACCGGGGTGCAGGCTCCAAAACCCCTGGTCATATTCTACAACAAAAACGCACCGGCAGCTCCGACTCCTGCTCAAGCTATTATTTCAGTGCAAGCACCTACTCCATTCCCTTTCAAGGATTCTCATGCTGTGCCATGGAAATACGATACAGATGTGGTTGTCACTAACCCCATGGCAGTTGACTCTACACCATCCTCTTCTATTACAAATATTGTCGGGATTGGAGGAATGACTCGGAGCGGGAGGGTTTATGCACCTCCAGAATCAAAACACGATAAAGCTACTGGAGAGATCAAAACTGGGAAGGAAAGAACCACCGACAAAACAAGAAAGGCTGTGACAGAGGAAGAAGCCCAGGAGTTTTTAAAGTTCATTTGCCACAGCGAATATCAAGTGTTGGATCAATTAAACCATACTCCAGCCAAAATTTCCTTGTTTTCCTTGTTGATGAATTCCGAACCACATCGGAATACATTGGTGAAAGTTTTAAGTGAGGCCCATGTCAAGCATGACTTACCTGTCGACAAGTTTGGAGGTATAGTGGGACACATTGTTGCCAATAATTACTTGACCTTTACGGATAACGAAATACCCGCCGAGGGAACAGGGCACAACAAAGCCCTTCATATTTCTATAAAGTGTCAAGATCATATCTTGGCAAAGGTACTTGTTGATAATGGATTGTCCCTAAACGTAATGCCAAAATCCATGTTGGCAAAGTTGCTATTCGATGGAACATACATGAGGCCTAGTTCCATGGTTGTACAGGCTTTCGATGGGACTCGACGAAAGCTCATGGGAGAGATTGAGTTGCCAATACAGGTCACGCCGTGTACCTTACGAGTTCTCTTCCAAGTCATGGACATCATGCCCGCCTACAGTTGCTTGCTAGGACGCCCGTGGATCCATTCGGCTGGGGTGGTCCCTTCCATACTGCATTAAAAGTTGAAATTCATCATTGACAACAAACTAGTAATTGTTTCCGGGGAAGAGGATCTTTTGGTTAGCAAGCCTGTCACTACCCCATACATTGAAGCAGCCGAGGAAGCCCTCAAGACTTCATTCCAGGCTTTGGAAATAGCCAATGCGACAAGCATTGCAAGAACATCCTTTCCAAACATGCCTTTAGTAGTGGCAAAAACAATGTTGTGGGAAGGATACAAGCCAAGAAAAGGACTGGGGCGAGAACTGGATGGGAGAGTCCAACCTGTGTGCCTTCCAGAGAACAAAGACAGATATGGTTTGGGATACAAACCCACAGCCGTCGACAGGAAGAGGGTCGGGGAAGAAATAAGGGAAAGAAGGATGGCTCGCCTCACTGGTCAAGAATTCAACACCGTAAGAATCCCCATTCGTGACCTCTATCAGAGCTTCCAGGGCGCAGGGATAATGCATCTAGATCAAGTGGCCATGATTGAAAATCATCCCAGCCATAGTACGGAGTTTGTGTATGCTTGCTCACCGGGTCAGGAGCTGAATAACTGGGAAATCATAGAGTTCCTTACGACTATGAATGTTTTGTCAAAGTAATCACATTATTTCATGACTTGTTGGTCCTTCTGCTATGCCTAAGGCTTTAGGACCCCTTTTGTAATAAAGGCAAAAAAAACTTGTTTACTTGTTTGATTTAATGAACACTGTCAGATTCCAATATCTTGTCTTTGCTTGATTCCTTTTTCTTAAGCCTTTCACTTGCTTGTTTTCTTTTTTTCATTCGCTATAATACATCCAAATGCAGATCCAAAAATGATTCCTCTGAGGGCAGCGAGAACTTGGTTTTGTTTCATGATTCTAATTATCTGAACGATTACGCCGACGAGGAAAGTAAGGAAGACTTTGAACCTTCGCCCTAGTTGACAAGGTTAATGGAACAGGAGGATAAGGAAATTCAACCCCATCAAGAAAAGGTTGAAACCATTAACCTGGGGAACAAAGGAAAGGTTAAGGAGGTCAAGATAGGTACCTTCTTAAGCAAGGAACGACAAAATGAACTAATTAAGCTACTCAGGGAGTTTCGAGATGTTTTCGCTTGGTCCTACCAAGATATGCCAGGTTTGGATAACAGCATTGTGGAACATAGGTTGCCTTTGAAACCGGAATGTCCACCGATCAAACAAAAGCTGCGACGAATGAAACCAGAAATGATCCTTAAGATCAAAGACGAAGTTAAGAAGCAATTTGATGCTGGTTTCCTAGCCGTGGCTAAATATCCTCAATAGGTGGCAAACATAGTTCCTGTTCTAAAGAAAGATGGGAAAGAGAGGATGTGCATGGACTATCGAGACTTGAATCGGGCCAGCCCTAAAGATGACTTTCCCCTACCACAGATTGACATACTAGTCGATAATACGGCTCAACACTCTATCTTCTCATTCATGGATGGATTTTCAGGTTATAACCAGATTAAGATAGCACCTAAAGATATGGAGAAGACTACGTTTGTCACTCTTTGGGGCACCTTTTGCTACAAAGTGATGTCTTTTGGATTGAAAAATGCGGGGGCAACCTATCAAAGGGAAATGGTAACTCTCTTCCATGACATGATGCACAAAGAAATAGAAGTTTACGTAGATGATATCATCGCTAAGTCCAGGTCAGAAAAAGGACATATTACTGATCTGAGGAAGCTCTTCGAGCGACTGAGGAAATTCAAGCTTAGGTTGAATCCTGCCAAGTGCACCTTTGGTGCAAAATCTGGCAAACTATTAGGGTTCATTGTAAGCGAAAGAGGAATAGAAGTCGATCCTGACAAGGTCAAGGTAATCTTGGAAATGCCACCTCCTCACATAGAGAAAGAAGTCTGAGGGTTCCTAGGAAGGTTGAACTATATCACCCGATTCATTTCCCAAATGACAGCAACCTGTGAGCCAATTTTCCAGTTACTTCACAAGAACCAACCCGGGCAATGGAATGAAGATTCCCAAATAGCATTCAAAAAGATAAAGCACTACTTGTTAGAGCCACCAATCTTGGTGCCACCCACTCCTGGGAGACCACTGATCTTGTATTTGACCACGTTAAACGAATCCATGGGATACGTATTAGGTCAACATGATGAAACTAGGAAGAAAGAGCGCGCCATTTATTACCTGAGCAAGAAATTCACTGAATATGAGATGAGCTACTGTCCCCTCGAAAGAACATGCTGTGCATTAGCTTGGGCTGCCCAGCGCTTACGGCAATATATGCTCAGCCACTCTACATGGTTAGTGTCTAAGATGGATCCCATTAAGTACATCTTTGAAAAGCCAGCTTTGACCGGAAGAATCGCTCATTGGCAAGTACTTCTAACAGAATATGACATAACATATGTCACCCAAAAGGCCATAAAAGGAAATGCGCTAGCAGATTACTTGGCACATCAGCCCGTAAGTAGTTACCAACCCATACAGCATGACTTTCTGGACGAAGATATTTTAGCTCTTTTTAAAGAAGATGATGGTCAAGGAAACAGGTGGATCATGAGATTTGATGGAGCTTCTAATGTACTAGGACATGGAATTGGGGTCATTCTAATTTCACCTGACAAAGAATTCATCCCTATTTACGCTCGGCTGTGTTTTGATTGTACCAACAATGTTGCCGAGTATGAGGCTTGTTCTTTAGGAATACAAGTGGCTCTGGACACAGGGTAAAGATTCTGGGAGTTTATGGAGACTCTACTTTGGTCATCCATCAATTAAGAAATGAATGGGAAACTAGAGACAACAAACTAGTCCCCTATCATGCTTACATTAAAGAGGTGATCAAAGAGTTCAATAAAGTTACCTTCCATCATATTCCGCGGGACGACAACCAAATGGCAGACACCTTGGCCACCTTAGCTGCGATGTTCAAAGCCAGCAGTGAATACGAGGTGCCTCTCATCGAGGTGAAAAAACGACAAGAACCTGCATATTGCCAGGTCATAGAAAGGGAACCAGATGGCAAGCCTTGGTATCATGACATCAAAAGGTATCTCCAATACCAAGAATACCCTAAGGCATCACCGATAATGATAAACGAAGCTTGAGAAGGCTTGCTATGGGTTATCTTTTAAGTGGCAACGTATTATACAAAAGAAATTATGATTCCGTCCTCCTCCGTTGTGTTAACACCATCGAGGCAAATCAAATCATGAGAGACGTCCATGAAGGATATTTTGGAACCCACACAAATGGACATGCCATATCAAGGAAGATCTTGAGGGTCGGGTATTATTGGATGACCATGGAAACAGATTGCTTTGCTTACACACGGAGGTGTCATAAATGTCAGGTGTGTGCCGATCACATTCATGCACCTCCTTTGTCCCTAAACATCTTATCAGCACCGTGGCCTTTTTCAATGTGGGGTATGGATGTTATTGGGCCCATTGAGCCAAAAACCTCGAATAGTCATCGTTTCATTTTAGTTGCCATCGATTATTTCACCAAATGGGTAGAGGCGGCTTCATACGCCAATGTAACAAAGAATATTGTGGTCAAATTTGTCAAGCGTGAACTGATATGCCGGTATGGCCTACCAAGCTAGATTATTACTGACAATGGTACGAATTTAAACAACAGGATGATGAAAGAACTCTGCGAAAGCTTTAGAATCTCTCACCACAATTCCTCCCCTTATCAGCCAAAAATGAATGGAGTAGTCGAGGTGGCTAACGAAAACATCAAAAAAATAGTGCAAAAGATGGTTGTAACTTACAAAGATTGGAATGAAATGCTTCCCTTCGCCTTGCATGGATACCGGACATCGCTACGAACTTCGACTGGGGTAACCCCATTCTCCTTGGTCTATGGAATGGAAGCAGTACTGCTTTTTGAAGTAGAGATCCCCTCCCTCAGGGTAATCATGGAGGCTAGGCTGGAGGAAGCTGAGTGGATCCAGGCCAAGTACAACCAATTGAACCTAATAGATGGGAAAAGGCTAACCGCTCTCTACCATGGACAGTTGTATCAAAAACGTATGAAGCGGGCGTATGAGAAGAAAGTACGACCATGACGTTTCCAAGAAGGAAAATTGGTCCTCAAAAAGATTTTACCAATCCAAAAAGACGAGCGTGGCAAGTGGATGCCTAATTATGAGGGTCCCTATGTTGTGAAAAGGGCCTACTCTGGAGGAGCTTTGACTCTCACCAATATGGATGGAGAGGATCTGCCTATGCCTATAAATACAGACGCGATGAAGAAATACTTTGCATAAAAAAAACTCGCTAGGCTGAAAACCGGAAAAAGGCGGCCTAGGCAAAAGTTAGAGCTACTTGGTGAGTCGAAAACCTAAACGGGCGGCTCGGACAAAATCAAAACCTAAAAATGAAAACCCAACCAGGGTATATGAGTTATTATCAAATTACCTCCTCAGAAGTAAAAATCAGAAGATGAACATGAAGTTGTGAGAGAGGATCAGGGTTTTCTCACTCTCAAGACATCATTGGAGGATTCATGAGCCTTCCCTTTTCCACTCATCTTCAATTCTTTATGCCTTGTTGCATCTGTTTGTTATACATTGCTTTCATTACCACTGTACATGCCTGATATTCGTAAATAAAATCTACCATTCTTTCTGCACGTGTTCATGACTAAGTCTTATAAATAAACAAGTTTTTCTAAGAAATTTATGAAAATGAAAACGACGGAACATGAAGTTATGGGGAACGAAATGCATCCCAGCGTTAGACCTTGCTTCGGACAAGCGTATCCAACCCCGCTGGACATGCTCACCAAAGTCAGAAGTTATTTCTGTTTCGTCCATGAGTTATTTTGAAGCCAACCTCTAAGGAATTTTACCTGAAATTCTCAATTTATTTTATACTACTGACTTTCCTTTTAAGAGGTGGCCAGGAGCCATGATCCAGAAGCGGGTGTCCGCCAAAGCTCTTTACTCATCCCAAGGGGAACACACATTAAGAGCTCCTCCTGAGACCCTTTCCTGATCAGACTTAGGAAAACTTATTTGTCCCCAATGGAAACACATCCCAATAGCCAAGCGCATCCCTCATCTGGCAAAATCCTCTAGAGGACAGCTTCAAGCAGAACTCCCCCAAGCGGAATCACTAAATCCTCTTCCCGGTGAAACCATAATGGCCACTAGACAAAGACCGACCATACCTTTCTTCCCTAGTGGAACTACACTCTAGAAACAGACTCTAATTGGCCTTTCTTCCCCAATAAGTTCATCATTACCTAAACTAGCACCCATCATACTCAAACTGGGGCATCACCCCAGGTTTCTTTCTTTTTCAGTCAAGAGGCAGTACCCTAAATTCCTTCAGTCTCCCCCAAATTTTTGCTCTCTTTTAGTCAAGGGGCAGTACCCCAAGATTCTTCTAAACTGGGGCATCACCCCAGGTCTTTTCTCTTTTAGCCCAGGGGCAGTACCCCAATATTCTTTCAATCAGTCAAGGGGCATCACCCCAGGTCTTTTCTCTTTTAGTCGAGGGGCAGTACCCCAAGATTCTTCTAAACTAGGGCATCACCCCAGGTCTTTTCTCTTTTAGCCAAGGGGCAGTACCCCAAGATTCTTTCAAACTGGGGCATCACCCCAGGCTTTATTTCTCTTCAGTCAAGGGGCGGTACCCTGAATTCCCTTAACCTTTTACTTCCCTGTCAACCGAGAGGCAACACCCTCAATCTTTACTTTTTTGTCAACTGAGAGGCAACACCCTCAATCTTTACTTTTCTGTCAACCGAGAGGCAACACCCTCAATCTTTACTTTTCTGTCAACCGAGAGGCAACACCCTCAATCTTTACTTTCCTGTCAACCGAGAGGCAACACCCTCAACCCTTTACTTTTCTGTCAACCGAGAGACAACACCCTCAACCCTTTACTTTTCTGTCAACCGAGAGGCAACACCCTCAACCCTTTACTTTTCTATCAACTGAGAGGCAACACCCTCAACCCTTTACTTTCTTGTCAACTGAGAGGTAACATCCTCAATCTTTACTTTCCTGTCAACCGAGAGGTAACACCCTCAATCTTTACTTTCCTGTCAACCGAGAGGCAACACCCTCAACCCTTTACTTTTCTGTTAACCGAGAGGCAACACCCTCAACCCTTTATTTTTCTGTCAACAGAGAGGCAACACCCTCAACCTTTTACTTTTCTATCAACCGAGAGGCAACACCCTCAATCTTTATTTTTTTGTTAACCGAGAGGCAACACCCTCAACCATTACTTTCCTATTAGCCAAAAGGACGATACTCGATTAACCGTTTCCTGCTGAAACTAGGACATCACCACAATTCTTTTTCTGAAGTAAAAAAAAAGCTTTTAAGGATTCGGTGTTGACGTCGGTTCAAAGGGTTTCATTCCAAAACGACCAGGCCACACCAATGTTATAATAGAGCAGAAGTCCAAATCGAAGGCTAGGCTAGGATAAAGGTCGGTGTTGTCAATCAGTTCCACACCGGCTGAAGCTAAAAAGGGGTTTAATTTGTTTGACTTGGGTAAATGGTTTTGATGGACGATGTGGAAAGGTGAAAACGATGTTATTATCCTTACTTTGTCCAAGAGTTTGATTCCCTTGGGTAAATGGTTTCGATGGACGATGCGAAAAGCCAAAAATGATGTTATTATTGTTACTTCGTCCAAAGGTGTGAAGACGTTGTTGTGTGGACGGTGTTATTTCAAGTTTTCATCAGTTACACATCGGTTAAAGGTCCAATAACTTGCAAAAAATTAAGGAGTTAAGAAGAAATAAAGAAGAATGAAAAGCCATTCCATTGAAAGAAGAGGCACTACGGCCTTACAAGTTTTCAAAATTCTGGAGCCTATCCCGGAACAAGGCAAGCAGAAAGAAACTAATTCATACACCGGTGGTAGGGGAGCCCTGTTCAACGGTAGCTGTTCTCTCAGAATCTTCTGACACCGTCCTCAACTCTATACTTTGGGCTTCAGGGAGAGGCAGAGGTTCATAAGGAACATCCTCAGGTTCCACTACCTGACCCCAGTCCATAGCATACAGGTGCCCACCATGAAACTCATAGTAGACACCTATACCGTTCAAGTTAAGTTGTATAGCGGAATTCTGGTGTACAACTTGACGAACGGCGGAGCTGAAGGCGACATCGGCTAATTCTGAGAATTCAGCTATCTCCTCCTTCTTTTCTTGCCTTTCTCGGACTTGGGCCTCCTTCACAGTGGCGACCTCGGCTACCAGCTTCTCATTCTTCTTCTCCACCTCGGCCCGTCCAGCCAAGGCTTAATCTAACTTAGCCTGAAGAGCTTTAAGAGCATCCTCTGAGGCCTTGTGCTTGGCCTCAGCCTCATTCACCCTCTTAGAAGCTGAGTTGTATGCCGTAGTGAGTTCGGCCAAATCTTCCTGGCTCTTAGCCAAAGCAGTTTGGGCCTCCACTCTTAGGGCTTCAGCCTCTTTCATCCGGTCTAGGCATTGTTTGGCCTCGAGACCGGAGTAATAGGATTTACCCAAGGATTGAACGACCCCAGCTACCTCGATCAAGTTGAAGATGGCTCCCTTGACAGCGCACTTTGTCTCGGGAGCAGGAAGATCGTCCTTCAGCTTGAAAAGGATTTGGATACGTGGCGGTGTCTCCCTGATGCATTGCAAAAACTCTGAAATGCTGGAGTTACAGTGGGGGCGTTCTCATCGGCTGGCTGAGTCTGGTCCAGGGCATTGTCATTATCGGCAGCCGCCTCCTCTTTACGCTGGACCTCCAGCCCGGCCTCAGCTCTCTGGGCCTTATGCTTTTTGGCCTTAGAACTTTGACCGGTGTGGGCGCATTTTTTATTTGGAGCCCCCTCAGCTGGACCCAGGGCCAGATTCCTAACCTTGTCAGTCGGGATGCTAACCACGTTGGCCGCTGTACGCCTAGGAGTCACCCTGTTCTCCACATCGGTAGCAGCAGCGTTTTTGGCTTCAGCTTGTTCCCGGAGTTTCTTTAAAATGTCAATCCGAGCCATTTCGCCTGAAAAAAAAAGAAGTCATTGTTAACACCGAAAAAAGACAATGTATAAAAAAATAATAATAATAAATGTAAAAAAATATATAAAAAATAAAAATCTACCTAAGTAGGTATCCCGGCGAGACTTCTCCCCGAGAAGGTTTTTGCAGGAAATTTTGGCAAGGACAGAGTACCCCTTTAGAGCGTCCAACACCTTCTTGGACTCAGTTGACAAGACACTCTCACTGACGGAGTAAGCATTACTGGTCAAGAGGAAGTGCTCGTGAGTCTAGCCGGTGTAGAATTTCCTGGAAAAATCTGAATTTTCCCAGAACACCGATCTTCCCACATTAACCTCGACCTTGACATAAGAGTGTTTGAAGCTGACTCCGTCTATCTTGGCCGACTCGGTGTAGCTCTCAAAGTTCATCACCTTGGTGTCATACCAGAGGTTGATAAAGCCTACGCCGCCGCCTATGTTACCCCAACGCATTACCCTACAGTAGGCGAAGAAGACAGCAACAGTGAGGATGAAGTGGAAGTACTTCCCCAGTACCTCCAGAGATTTCACCAAGCCCCAGCCTTTGGGGTGAAGCTGGCTGGGAGAACAGTCCAAGAACCGGAGTACTCCCATTTTGAACTCCGTGAGGGGGAAACAGATGCCGATCCTGGAAAATAGCATCTCGTACATGAAAATATATCTAGTCCCCGGCTGGTGGCAAATCCGTTCCGAGGTCAATGGGCAGAAAATAGTGAAGTCATCTTCGTGCTCCTCGCCGGAGTGAACGATGACATCCTCGATAGTGACATCGGTAGCATCCTCAGCATAGCGGGAGATGATGTTTCTGGGGTCTTCATGAATCCAGAAGTAAGGGTCCTTGGCCTTCTCAGCAAGCCAATCGATCCGGTGTGAGATAACATTGGTCTCAATGGCATTGGTTGCGACGATTGGGACACCGGTGGAAAAGTTTCCAGAAGAAGCCATGTGGACAGTGTGGCGTAAAAATGGTATGCAGCTGTAAAAAGCCACATCGTCAGACAAATATAGATCGGCACTGCTGCCACGCTCACTAGAGCCCAAGTTAAAAGAGGATGATGTGTGGGATCCAGACGATATGTCTAGTTCCCTCGTTTCCCACAATGGCAATGTTGAGAAACGAGTAGGTCCTAAAACAGTTAGCCTGTGTGAAACCCCAGAGGTAGCTTCATGTTGTCCACACTGACCCCGGCTTGTGACTCTTCCCGACTGACGCCGGGATATGATTGAGGGAGGTTCAGACAGGACTTTGACAGAGTCACTGCTTGAACCGTTGTCCCCCATACCCTATCTAAGAATGGAAAAAGAGAAGGAAGGTATAAAGGTACCTGCTGAGATGATGCGAGTTATTCTTTTGGTGCGAGCCAGAATGTTATGTGGACACTGGAAGATTCGAACGTCGAAGCAGTAGAGTTTTGGAACGAAAAGCAAGTGAAAACGACTCACCCATATGCCTGCTTTTATAGGGAGTGAGGGGGTCGATTCCCGAACGTTCCACATTCCAGCCCAGGCCCATGAAAATAGGCCCATTCATTGCGATGTTTCACGTTCCAGAGGAAAGGCGCAAAAACTCAAAATCAACATGACGAATCAAATGGTGACACGTGTGAAGCACCACCGAAACTGTTGAAGAACACCGTCCATCCAAAAATTCACATCGGCCTAAATTTCTTCGTACATCGTCACATCATAGGGGTCCATTGGGCGATAATTACTTGATTCTAACATCGGTGTTCACGTCTTTACTTCCTTTTTGCTTCAAAAACATGAAGAAACTTCATGTTTTTCCCACGAAAAAGAGGTAAAGAGGGGCATCTACGAACACCTATTTTGGTCCGGCCAGTTTCTGTGAACACCGGTAGTAAATAAACGAACTCAACATCGTCCTTAACACTGTCTGATGTCAAAATGAAGTGAAACATCGTCAGACACCGGCTTGGGAAGGAGACAACGTCCGATGTACAAAACAAGTGGAACACGGTCTGGGAAAGAGAGATACCGATGTGGCCAATAGAAAGGACACCGTCTGGACTCCATTTAGAGACCGGTGTCCGTTATTATCAGAGGTGGGAAGTGTTTTCATAAACCCAACACCGGACCCACGTGACACCGTTCGAAGAGTCCGGTTGCCCATGCTGTGACTTGGAATCACACCACCCAAGTCGATCCTCGAATCCTGGGAGTGGCAGACAGTGAATAAAAATTTTAACAATAAAAAACTCACCACCAGCCACTGTCCCCCACAACTGTTAGTGGCTAGGCTGTCACCACTACGCGTATGGATGAGTGGAAGCTTGAGCTATCCAAGCACTCAGGCTCCAGAGGGGCTCTATAAATGCCTCAGCTGAAGAGGCACAAGGGTCCACACTTTGAACCCCTGAATCCTAAGAAATTGCTCCAGTGTTCGAAACCCTTAGTTCTTCAGATAATTACTCCAATTCTTGGTTCTTTCTCGAGAAAAGAATTGGCCCTGAGGTTCTGAATCTAGTCAGTGGATATCAGCCCTTACCCTGGAGTAAAATTCTCCCCTATTGCCTCGACTCCATCCAGAACCTCATCAAAACCCTCTTATTTCAATCCCACACCAGTTCCCCACTATAATCTGATTCTCCATTAAACCCCTATACCGTCTCTCCCCTGAGCTCCACACCGGCTCTCATAGCCGTTCAGTCCTATCATTTCGACTGCTGTTGTTCTAGCCCACACCGACTCGTACTCGAGGACTGGCTCCTTTTCAACACCCCCACACCGGCTTATACTCAAGAACTGGCTCCTATTCAGCATCCCCACACCGGTTACAATTCTCTTCACTTTTATCTCTCTTTTAGTTCATTTTATTAGTTAGTTTTACATTAGTTGCTCTTTTGTCAAGTCTGTCATTTCTGTTTAATTTATTCCCTTGGTTAAATTTATTCTGTTGTTAAAATTCACTTTTATCCTGTCTCCTGATAATAATAAAAAACAAAGCATTTTTCTCGTGTTTATTTTGATCAATGTAAAAGTTGTTTTAGCCAGTGTCGTGCAAAAATACTTTGCCTACACTATTCCTAAAGTCCATACATGTGCGGAGAACTTCGCCTTGTATGTCCCTTTTCCATGAATTTCACCCGTCACTAAGTCTCTAGCTTCATCTACAACATCCCTCATTAAGCACTACGTAACCCTGATTTCTTGAAAACTCGAGAATACGTAGGAGCAGGACTTAACTCCTATCGAGCCCACTTCTTTTCCCTTCTCATTCTCCCTTTTAAAAAAAATTAATTTCATTCCAACCGCTGTTTTAAAATCAATTTAGACGCGACGTCTTGTTGATTTTCTTCCATTTTGTCTTGATTTTGACTGTTTCTTTACAAAGATTAGGTTAATTTGGACGAGACGTCCTGTTTACCCCCTATATCTCCCAACTCAGCGCCTTGATGAGAGAAAGGTTAATTTGGATGGGACGTCCTGTTAGTATTCTTTCCTGCTTTCACACACATATCCTCATTTAAAGGCCAGGGTTGATTTGGATGGGACGTCCAGCTAACCCCTTTCTTTTCCTGACCTTATACCATGTTGAAAGGATGATTAACGTAGACGAAATGTCTTATTAGTATCCTTCACCTTTTTTATGTTTTTCCCCATTGAAATCAAGGTTAATTTGGATAAGACGTCCTGTTAACCTTGCTCCGATCCTTTTCGTTAATCTGTTCTGTTCCTTTCGTTTCAAAAAAAAAAAAGGAAGAAATAAGATAGGTTTTTTTTAGAGGCTACTTTTGTTGCGCGCTCTCAATCTTGGTACTATTTTTAACAGGCGATGTAGGGTGCTAAAACCTTCCCTACTCGTAACCGACTCCCGAACTTGAATCTCACATTTTAACCAGTGCTTTTTTAAAAGTTTTTTCCAATGTTTTTCCTGTGGATAAAAAGGTTGGTGGCGACTCCCTGTTCTTTTAGTTCATTTTTGAGGGTCGGCCGCGCCGCCGCGATCCTGGTCGCGACATTACAGAATCACATTTCAAAACTTAAAATTTATAGCCAAAGAATGTCCAATCAGCACCAACTTCATTAAATATCTGTTGTACTTAAAAAATTTTGAAGAACGTGAAATTTTAAAGACGCCCGCGAAAGCCTACTTTTTAAAAAATTTTAAAAATGCCCAAGAAATTTTAAAAATGAAACACCATTATTATTATTATTATTATTATTATTATTATTATTATTATTATTATTAGTATCACTATTATTAATATTATTACCATCAAATTTAAACTACGTGCCTTAAATTTAAACTACATCCCTTAAACGAAAAATTAAAAATTACCCTCAGACTAACGTCGCCGCATCTACTAATTCTACACTCATATTTAATGTTTAATTTTAAATGATTTAATTTTAAAAAACATATTTTAAGTCGCCGTTTCTACAAGTATTCACCTTTATTTTAATTGGTTTATTTAAAATAACTCATTTTAAATCATTTATCTTAATCATTTTAAATCGCTTATTCTACTCTCTTATTTTTACTGCTTGCTTGATGGAGCAAATGTTAATGATAACCTTGCTTCAAGGTTGGCACACCCATTCGTACCAAATACAAAAAAAAATTAACAATAACTTATCTTTTTTCAGCCAAATGCAGCAACCAAAATCCCAGCAAGTAACCATATCATTTTGTATAGAAACCAGAGCACCAAGAATGTATATTTTGAAAAATCCATAAGATTGGTGAGGATTAGCCTTCCATCTAGCAGCCCATAAAGAAAATAAGGAGATAGCAAAAGCTTCAACATCACAGCTGCTGATGCAAACTTCTGGTTAGAACTTAATGAAGCAAGTATTTCAATAAAGCAGTATACAACCATACAACACAAATACCATGGTTGTGTCAAAGAAAGCCTTTTACTAAAAATTTTAAATAAAATATAGATAATCTTCAAGCACAGATTCACCATGGTCATCAATATAAACCACTAATCACAATTACTAAGGATAACAGTCCATTGATCTTTTACATTCCTATAATTATAATCTTGCCAGATACAATTTTGTAAGTTTTTGATGTAATAAAATCATATTCATATTATTATCCAACTTGTTATTGCACTTGCTATTAGCTAAAGAACAATAACGTACTTCCTCTAAATTACAGAGTGTTAGATGCTCATTGAGGGACAATACAACCAAAACAACAGAGCAAGAAGCTGGGTCAAAGTAGTTGGGGCACAACACAAGCAATTTTGAAGGAATTGGGCTTATTGGTTGTTCTCCATTAGTATTGATGAGGTTTAGCCAAATTAATGCATATTTTTAACTTTTGGATGATGTTATAACTAGAAAACCATCAACTGAGTTATTGAGTAACAAATATTTAGACCTTTATCAAGTATTTCATCTGTTATTTAGTTTAATGATTCATCCAAGTTTGTTACTAAAATCAGACATAGAATAAACATTTTTGATGTACTGGCTAGTGTTTTATCCTTTAGCATATCAAACATGCCCATACATTTGGTAATGCTATCATGACAAAATCAAACAGCTATAGAAAACGTTATATAATGTAGTCAGTAGTATCTATATCATGCAGTCAAAACTATTACTATATAATGCAGTCAGTAGTATATACTGCAGAAAACTTCCAGAAGAAGTTCCTATTCCTTTGATGAATACAACACTAAGCACAAAGTAGTTAAAACATTTAGATAACTAGACATTTTATAAATGTCCTAGAGTCTATCAGTTTATAAAGAAGAGATATATGTCAAATGCTTTACTCAGCACCACAAACAATTAAGTATACCTGTTCAATGCAAGATACCCGTGGCTCTGCCACAGAAACTTCAACAACCTTCTCATCCAACAAGTCGTTTACTTTATAGGTCAAAGAACCTAAATAATCCATTGTATTTACAAGAGCTTTGACAACATAATCCTTCAATGTTTCTACCACTCTGCAAACATAAGATAAAAAGAGAAGGCAACGATGAAGAGAAGATATAAAAAAGAAAGTGAAAGTATCAGCATAAACATAGACCAGTTCTGGCACAACAACTCACATTTGTTTCTGGTCATCATTGGTGTATGAGAGTTCAAAGTATTCAGCAGCTAAATATAATTGTGCTCTCAGATTTTTCAAATCCTTGGAACATTCATGACAAAATAAAAATAAGTGACAAAATACTTCAACCTTTTGAATCAAAAGAGTTATAATCCCTAAAAAGAAACAAATATCCCCAACTAAACAGCAAGTACAAGTTCACAAATACCTTGAGACTATCATCAAAGAGCAAGCTCTGGTGCATGTAAACCTCATCATAATTGGAAGCTTCATTAGATATAGGCTGTGTTACAAAAGCGGTGATCTTCCACAGATAAAAAATCATGCACAGTTTTTCTTAAATAAATCATAGTGGGTAGTGAATATTATCGTAAAAAAACACTTTCACTCACTTGGTTAGGAGTTTGAGCTTCCATCTTTAAAATCAAAACGCGATTATGTGATACCCAAAAAGGAAAAAGAAAACTTTTTTCTATTAGATAGGAAAAGGGTATAAACTAAAAGGATACGGAAAAGAGGAAGGAGAGAAAAGGCACTAAGAGACACATCTTTTTTTAGATTTTAGATCTAGTGGTTTGCACTCCTTCCTCCTTACACCGCCATTATTGCGAGTCTAATCCCATCCAATACGCCGACAAGGAACCACCTTTGCATAGTCAGATCAACACCTTCATTTCTTGGATCTTCTTCACCGCGGTAGCATCTTCTCCATCATTCAGATCTGACACCTTTGCACAGTGATGTTCCCATGCATGACTTGCCTACTCATAGCTATGGTACGAGGCATGTCATGCATGTGGGTATCCAGAGGTCTCCATTGGCAGTCGCTCCAACAACTATAACCCCAGGGTTGCGACCTTTAAACACCACATACCATTTTTTGGGACGATATTTCTTTGAACCATCAAAGCTAGCCATTGTTGAGACAAAACAGATAGGCACCAGAGGCAATGGGAAGATGGAGAACATGGACAAAGCAGAGACGATGGGAAGATGGAGAACATGGACAAAACAGAGAGAGTAGAGATGGTGAGAAGATGGACAAAACAGAGAGAGAGAGAGAGCAGAGACGATGGGAAGGACAAAGGCACACTGTTTATATATTCTCTCTAACATTTCATTTTCTGACGGAGAGGCCTAAGCCCAAGCGGTAACACGTGAAAGCATGCATCCACTGGTGATCACACGCGTCACTCAAACTTCACGCCACTGACACGCTTGCCCTGTAGTACTCACGCGTTTTCTTTAATGCTCATTATTGTAGTATATCAATTTACTCAAATGGCCCTGACTCATTAAATCGGTTCCCCTTCATTCATCTGTGCTGTTCGATTCACCTAAAGGTCCTAATCACTTGGTCAAAATTGATTCAGATTTGTTGAATAAAATCACATTTAAAGTTATTGTAACGTTGTAAAATTTTTTCATACTCTAATAACATCTAAATTAAAGTCTTTTATACATAAAAAATAAAATAGTTTTTTTAACATTTTTCTTCACAAAAAAATCAAACTTTTGTTTTTATGGAAATTAGATCATTTTCACCTTTGTTTTAGTCTTTTAGAGACATGAACATAAAACTCGAATTTGCAAACTTTTAAAAAATTGTTATACGGGTAGTAGATGTATGTGTTTGATTCCTTTTAAGGTTTTCAGTTTGAGCATTGTGAATAAAAAGAATTTTGTTGGAAAAGTTAGTTCCAAAAAATGTCATTACTAGAAGAGTAAACTGATATAATTAATGTATCTAACTCAAGTAAGATTGTCTTCAATGTGAAAGATACATGTGTTTTAAAAATTATATATATATAGGCACACATGTGCCACTGAGTAAGAATTTTTTTAATGATTAGCCTACTCCTAATTGACTTAATTTGACGTGAAAAAACATGTTTAATTAGTTTTAATGAAATTCCAATTACCTCCAACCCAAACCAAAATTAAAGGCAAGAATATTAGTTTTTAACATTAAGATCAAGCCTTCACCGTTAATTTTCATCTGTTAATTGTTAAGGTAACTAAATGTTAAACACCTTAATACTACCATATGTAATTTTTAAAGAAATAATGTCATGTTAACCATAATTTTTCTCTCCTCACATCTTTCTTTGATAAGGTCTCCTCTTAGGTAACCGCTTGTCTAAATTGTTAAATCGCTAAACGGTAGAAAACAGGTCAAATAATTTGTACATGAGCCATGGATCGAACATCTTACCACATATTTAAGGGATGGGGATCTGATTTTTCTCTCTCCACATCTTAATATTGAGGGGCTTATTTCAAATGATAAAAAAGTTTGAAAGCCTTGTTCTAACAAAATATTCTTTTAGGGGGTTTATACTATATCATGCAATACCCATATAACCAGCACCATAATCCTCTGTCATCAACCTATCCCCTAACTCAACACAACATCCTCCGTCACAATAATAGAAAATTTTGGATCAATTAGTGACAAAACAATTCGGTCACTGAAAGCTAGTTTTTCATCGCTAAAATGGTTTGTGACGGAAATGGCGGCAAAGACAGAAAGAAACAACTAATGTCTAAATGGTTGGGTAACGAAAATTGGCGTCCATAGTTGATCTAGACAAGAGAAATTCCATTACCAAAATAAAGAATTATATTAGAGGTGACCAAATGACAAAGTATGAAGACTTAACGATAATGAAGCATCTTACTAGTTAGTTGACAAGGAGCATGTTTTTGACATGATCTGTTAGTAACCACTTGATTGGTCGCTAAAGTTAAAATAACATTTTGGTTGGTTTTTTGGCCAGACCAGTGTGTAATTGCAAAAAAAAAAAATTTAAGGATGGGGTAGAATTAAAAAATTTGTGGTCTGGGTCAAAAACATCATGTCAATGTTTAAAAATCGTAGCATAAAGAGGTGGTTTTTGCAAACCACAGGTCAAAGAGACGATTTTGTCCAAGGCGCGACAAGTGGAAGTCATGCACGGAAACCGCATGGGGAGGAGACGATTTCCTACGTAAACCGCAGGTCCAAGGGGGGGTTTCAGGGTAACAACCGATAGGTCTGTCACACGCACAGGGGCATTGTGCAGTGTGAAAATCGCCTCATCACCATGCGATTTTTGCTCCCAAATTCACCTTAAATCTTCCCCTTTCTTGTCAACTTCAACGTGCCAAATTCACCTGAAAGGAGCTTAGATTGCATTTTTGTTTTCTTCAGTAACAGTTTATGGTCCCTTTGTTAATTTTTTGCATTTTGTGGTCCCTTTGTTCTTCATTAAACAAGGTAAGTTGTATTTGATTTTTATTATTATGGTTAATATAATTAGTTGTTATATTTGAATTGGTTAGTGTTTGTATAGCATTTAGTGAGTTGTATTTAGTTTTTATATTTATGGTTAATATTATTATTTGTATACATGATTCGTTTATGGTTAGTGTTAGTGTTTGTTTAGTGTTTTATGTTTAGTGAGTTGTATTTAGTTTTTATATATATGGTTAATATAATTAGTTGTTATATTTGTAATGGGTAGTGTTTGTTTAGTGTTTAGTGAGTTGTATTTAGTTTTTATATTTATGGTTAATATTATTATTTGTATACATGATTAGTTTATGGTTAGTGTTAGTGTTTGTTTAGTGTTTTGTGTTACTGACTCAAAGTCACCTTTAAGATCCGTGTCCATATGACTATAATTTAGAATTTCTCCTTCATCATATTCATCATCTTCACTACTGTCACATTCTTCAGTCACATTATAATCAGGATCATCATCATCTTATAGACTGATATTATTTCCAGCTTCAAAAAATAAGGAAAATCAAAGGTTCAGTGTCATACTCAACAAACTAAATATAAAATGCTTTTAATTTGATTTACTTCCTATCTGTGTAAGGCATACTGAGGAACCTATTTGGGTGTGAGGCAAGAAAGGGCCCACAATATTAACATCGACAAATATCTTAACTGCAACCATACTAGACTGTAACTCAAACATTCTTAACAAAACTTCAATCTCCTCATCATCGTTTATCATAGATCTTGAAAATTTCATGCTCCTTTTCTCTACAATCAACCTACTGGTTAAATGAGTAATGACCTGCGTTGATCCTAGTTCCATCGTAATAGAAATTCTTTCCTTCAACTACTCCATAATAATACCCCGCTTAACTTGCTTCAACCTTGTATCACCCTCAAATGTGTACCCTTCTAGGCCTTCATATTTTCGCCCATTAGTGTATAGAATCACTAATATCGGAGATGTCATTCCTGTAACCACTACATTAAACAACTCGAACAAAAACTATTGCATCACTTTTGGATAGAATAAATAATATTGGACAAAATACATATTATCATTTTTATATAAAAAACAAATATATATTAATACAATCACAAAATCTAAACTTTTAAAAGTAAATAAACAAGAACAAACCTTGAACCAGTCTACAAAAATAAACTAACTTCAACTTAAAATGGAAACACAATTGCTTATGCGGATGCAAACTGAAAGTGGAAAACTGAATTTATAGGCACTAAAATCGTAGCATTAAGGTACGAGTTAGCTATAAATTCAAATGAATTCGTTTCATGAAAAGACGATGACCATGAAACTGCATATTGAAGAGGCAGTTTGGGCACGCTGGTTGAATAGAA
This sequence comes from Clitoria ternatea, assembly GCA_037962975.1. NCBI lineage: Eukaryota > Viridiplantae > Streptophyta > Magnoliopsida > Fabales > Fabaceae > Clitoria > Clitoria ternatea. The sequence goes on from CM075672.1 coordinate 222,145,681, forward strand.
ACCATCTCATGGAGAGACGATTTTAGGGGTAGGGGGATAGCTTTTTCAGGGCCACAGATTAACCAAGAAACCATCCTTCAAGGAGGCGGTTTATGCATGTGTAAACCGTCTGATCTTGAGATGATTTTCTTGCCCTTGTGACATTTAGCACGCATCCATTGAAACCGTCTCTTCTTCATGCGGTTTCTGAACTCGCCTTTCCACCATACGGGTTTGAATAATTGATTAGATGTTTTCTACCCTAGACCATAAAATGTTTTTCCATCCATCCCATTTCTCTAAATATTTTTAAATACTACACTACTCTGGACAAAAATCCCCATTGTGGTTACTAAATGTGTTGCCAAATGAATACTAAATTGTTTTCTACATAGTGCATTTGACAACGAATACGTTCCTTGCTAGAGTTGATATGGACATATTTCTAGTTAAATTTGTTGCTATTTTTTTCAATACTTTTTTTAAAGTTTTCTCTAGGTGATTGAACCTTTTATATGTTATTCTACGTAATTAACATAATTATAATAATTTTTAATTCACTTAAACACAATTGATAAATAAATCGTGAGTATCAATAACATGAAATAAGTAAATGTAATAACCAATTATATATATATATATTTGTCAATAATATATTCAAAAAATGAATGAATCAAGTTATGAAATATCTCATAAATTTGAAGGAATTAATAAACATTCGTTACTAACTTATTCATTACTAGAAATTGACAAGTCAATCAACAACATTATCTAATAAACATATGTACTATCACTACAAGAAAAACAAGTAGTTTTAGCTTGAGGCCATTGTGTGGGACATGCTCCCATGCACGTCTTTGCGTGGGACTTAATGGTCGTTGTGTGGGATAAAAAGGCATGCCACTCTCATGTTGTTGCGTGGAGAATATAGGCCCAACACAGACAAATGTTTGGGTGTTGGGTGGGATCGTATCCTACACAATAATTGATTGCTTGAATGTAACAGGTGGAAGGTCAAGATTTTAAGATATTATGCATGGGGCGTTACATGCGACACATCCCACACAAAAACCAATGTGATATATGTCATACCCTTATTTTTTCCATTATTTTTCTTTAACATTTCAAATCTTTCAAATGACCTCTCAATCTCCCATAATTCTTTTGTCTGATTTAGAGTGTATGAGATTTCATTTCCCATTGGTGGCATTGTGTTCATGATGTAAAAAGGAGAGTTTTTGACTAATTGGAATCTCCAACAAGGTTAGTAGCCTATTTAGTTCCTTTAGTTTTATGTTTTAAGGTTCTCTAGGTAGTTGTAAAAACTCCATGATAAATGACTTAGGTTATCATACTTTAGAAAATATTGACATTTGAACTTTTAGATAGATGATTTATTATAAAATTTGGTTATTAAAGTATATTTCACACATGGGTATGTTGGAATAGAATCATAGAGTTTTAGAAATTTAGGACGTTACAAATTTAAAAATTAAAATTTGAAATTAGAATTTAGAATTTAGGACAATAATAAATTTAGAAATTTTAAATTATAATTTAGAAAATAAATAGTTATATTTAGGAAAATAAAAAATTAGAAATTTCAAATTATAATTTTATAAAATTAAAAATTAAAAATATATACAAATTAAATATGTACTCAATTTTTATAGAATTAATTTAGGTTTGATGTGTAATTTCATAACAGGTTTAAAAAGATGAGCTTATTAGAAGGGATAGATAGCTTGTTAACAAGGTTACGTAACAATCATATTACTATTCAAAGGGTGGTATAAGGTGTCCTAATATGATATGTAAATGATATAAGATTTTGAGTAAAAGTGAGATTATATTTCACCCTAGAACAAGTTTAGTTTCAAAACCCAATTATTGAGCATAAAATGAGCATGGAGAGGTGAAATTTAGGAGAACTGTCATGCCAAGTCATAGATAACTTTGATCTTTTTAGGGTCAATGTTGAGCAATAACTTGCTAATGTTGTTGAACCACATCACAAGCAAAATGAGGCAAAGACACTCTCAAAATTAATTTATGATCATTTTTATTTATTGTTAATGTTTAACATATTTTTTGATTATGGGTCGTGAGAGACCATATGATCATTAGGATGAGATTAGGAGGGGGAAGCCTCCAATTTTTAGGGGTAGTAGAAAAAAAGGTGATCTCGCCAGATGATTTGTGCTTGTAAGCAAACTAAACTATCATCATTAATTACTGATAGTTGTGTTGAGCCAGTTATGTAGATGATCTCAACACCTAGATGAAGGGCCCCCACAACTAAAAAAACACCTGTTAGCGACGGAAACAATTAGTCGCTAATCCATGCCAAGGCCGTCGCTAAGAGGACTAGCGACGGTATTTCTGACGGCCAAACGACCGTCGCTAAAACCTTCGTCGAAGATAGATCAGCGACCACGGAAAAGCCGTCGCTAAAGTACCAACGTCATAACATCGTCGCTAACATGGTCTCTGCTTCACTTCAGCCGTCGCTAACTGTCCACGTTCAGCGACGACGAAGATCCCATCTCTAGTGTTAGCGACCATCTCAGCCCGTCGCTAAAGGTAGCCATACAGCGACCACCTATTCCCGTTGCTATGGGTACCATACAGCGACCACTTACGCCCGTCGCTATGGGTACCATACAACGACCACCTATGCCCGTCGCTATGGGTAGCCATACAGCGACCACTTATGCCGTCGCTATTAGTAGGCATACCGCGACCACCTATGCCCGTCGCTATGGGTAGCCATACAACGACCACTTATGTCGTCGCTATTAGTAGGCATACAGCGACCACTTTCAGATGTCGCTATGAGTATTATTTAGTGACCATCTTATTCCGTCGCTAATGGGATTTTTTATTTTTTTAAAAATTGTTTAAATATTTATAGATTTTGTTAATTTAACTTTAAAAATGTTGATTAATATTTTTTATTGGGTGATAAAATTTTATAATTAAATTTGAATAATTTTTTTAAAATATTAAATTATTATTAAAAATAAAATAATGGATTAAATTTATTTATCAAATAGGTTGAATTATTAATGATAATCAAAATAAGGAATTTTTCTTTGAATTTAATTACCAATAAATATTGACATAATAAATGAAGAATGACAAAATAAATACTGAATGGAATATAATATAAAAACTGTAAATGAAATATACAATGTGTATACATAATAAAAATACAATCATGGTGGTGGGGGATCCTGTGGTGGTGGTGGGGGCGCCTGGGAAGTCGGGGGAGGTAGTCTCGCCATCAATTGCATCAGTAGCTCCTGCTGCTGAGCAAGTTGTCGACGAGTCTCGGCGTGCTGCTCCTCGACCCGCTGTCGGTCTGCCTCGGTCCGCTCCTGCAAAAGCTGCCTCTGACGTCGCTCCTCCTGTAGCTCGTCGTTCAGGTTTTGAATTACCTGAACAACCTCAGTCGGAAGACCAGACGAAGAGGAAGAGGAAAGGGTCTTCCCCTTTTTCGCCAGCTGCGTGCCGACACCACCCAATCCAAAGACCCTCCCTTTCTTGTTCACACCGCCAACAGCCTCCATATAGATGGCGTTGTCGTCGGAACAAGACAGGGTGGGACGAACCTCCCCTTCAGGAGTCGAAGCCACCAGGTCTGCCTCCTTCTCGGCCCTTCTAGCCTGATACGCCTCCTGTAAATTAAAAAAGACTAAAAGGATTAGTAAGCTGATTTGTAAATGTTAGGGAATCCCTAGTGTATGAGCAGCGAAAATACAAGGATTCCCATAGGATTTGCAAAGCGTCGTGTTTCAAAGCATAAGACAAACATACAAAAATTGCGTTTTAGGATTACCTCTTAAAGAATATCGAAGCAATCGTAGCCTCGTCCTTTAGGAGTCCATACGAGTACTCCCACCAGAAATGTTACACCTTCCAAATGCTAGTTTGACGGCATGTAGCTTTTGCAACTTTTGCGTATTTTTGTGTCTCTTTAGGGTAGCCGCCTATGAGCATCTTATGCTCTATTTATAGGCTTAGGTTTGACCTAATTTGCTCTCTAAAGAGTGGGCTCATTACTCATTCTAAATGAGTTAGGCCCAATAGTCTTATTTTAGTTCAACTAAAATAAAAAGCTATTTTCTGATGGGCTTACTCTATGTGTGTGACCCTATAGGTAAAATACTCGGTTATATTAATAATAAACTATTTTATTATTAATATAAAATAAGAGCGGCATCTAGCAATGCATCATTATGTCCGAATATTATTTATTAACAACATAACCTATAAGTGATAATTATTTTATATGTTTGTTCCTTTTGTCACGATATCCTAATTGGGCCCAAGGCATGGTCGTGTCATCCTTGTACGGTCCAATTTATTTTACTTGATACCGGAGTAGACTTTATCCGAATAAATATCCAATATTTATTCTTTCTAGCATGGCCATGCATTTCCTTAGTCTCACTCCATCAAGTGGCCTATAGATATCACTCCTGTCACATAGGAGAGACAAATCCCATCTACATCACTCACATCCCTCTGCATAATTTGTACATTGCCTAACCACAACCTTTATAGTCCTCTTATTACAGAAGACGTTTGATTGTATTAAAATAATAAACTCCTTATGTAGGAATCGTAGTGACTTTAGGTCAAAGGACTACATATACCATTATCACATTGAGAATCGTTTATGACATTCATGTAACGATCCATGCAACGTTCTCATGGTGGGTCTGTCCAGTGCATCATTACTCTTAATGTGTACCCGTGTGAAGACTTGATATCATTTATATCCATGATCTGTGAGATCAGATCATCAGTACACTCACACACTAGTCTTAATGTATTTACATGTCCCCACGTAAATACTTGACTAGGGACATTTTAGGAATAACTCTCATATGACCTATTACTCCAAGGATAAATAAAGGTTGTTAAACTATTTAACAAAAAATGACTTATTCAAAATGATGCGAACCTATATATAGGCTTTTAGTGCATATTTCCAACAATCTCCCACTTGCACTTAGAGCCGATAAGGTTAATGCCCAATGACGTCTACAGTGCCCTTATGCTTTTACTACGTAAGCGGTTTTACTAGTGGGTTCCCAACAATTTTATTGGTATGCATATTGCATATTTTCACATCTTCCAAAGATGGAACTATTTAAGTATATGCTTGGATTAATCCACTTCCTTATATTGTTCTATGGTTCCATTGTCATCACAGTGGAAACTCATAGGATACAAAACATTTGGAATGATTAAATGTAAATTGACTTCTTTTGTAATTTAACATAGCAAAATACTTAGATTTGTTAGTAGAACCAACGATTGTTTCTTGCTTTGAACCTTTCAAGCATACATCGTAACCATCTTGACAACACATATATTTTGATTGCAATCTTAGGTCTAAAAATTGACATCGATGTAACCTTTACAACGAGCTCATCTTCCATTTATCAAGATTAAATCCTTAGTCCTTCTTAAGTGTTTAAGGATACTCTTGACTATAGAATGAGAATATTATTAGTTCTAGAAGAAGCATGTCTTCTGCATGTAATACTAGAACTATAATTGTGCAGTTACTAACCCTTTTATAGTCACAAGATTTATCTTCATTCTTTAATGAAGATTCTAGCTTCTAAAAGCTTGCTTCAGTCCATAAATGGAACATTTGTAGTTCACATACCTTCTTAGATGTTTCAGGCATAAAAGGCCTTTAGGTTGTGTCATATACACATCCTCAAGATGATTTCCATCTTGACATCTATCTACCATATCTCATAATGGTGGTATACTGCTACAACAAGCAGGATCTAAATGGTTTTTAAGCTAATTGAATTTTGTCAATCTTGCTTTTAAAGGTACTCTTATTACCATCCATGTTTAGTTTTCCTTTTGAAAACCCACTTGCATCCTATAGGCTTTACCCTTTAGGTGTGTCAACCAAGGTTCATACCTTGTTAATATACATGGAACCCATTTCAAATCCCATGGTCTTATGCCATGTCTTAGAATCTAAACTTGCATTGGCCTCTTCATAAGAAGCTTGGTCATTTAGCAATATGCCTCCTTCCTGATTTATAAGATATCCATATTTTTCAGGTTTGGTGACATATCCTATTTGATCTTATGCAAGTCTTGTGCTACCGGAGCTAATGATGTCACAACACTTTATGATTTCTGCTCCAAGTCCATCCTTGACTTTTAAATGCTTTGTGATACTTGAATTTCTTCAAGTTCTACCATCCTCCCACTGATTCTTTAAGGGATATACTCTTATTCAAGAATACAATATTCTAAGCAACAAGCCTTTTATTCTCAGATGGATTGTAGAATTGATAACCCTTGACTTTCTTTGGGTATCTCACATAAGACATTTATCTAATTTGGATCCGACCTTGTCAGAGTTGGATGCTCTATAGAAGCATCATAGCTCCAAATTATTAGTAAAGACATACTAGGTTTCTTCCTAGTCCATATCATATATGGTTTCTTTAAGAAAGTCTAAGATGGAACAAGGTTAAGTATGGAAATTTTTGTTAATAAAGAAACGTTAAAGGAGTTAGAGATGTTTGATAATAATCAATAATCAAACTATGTCCAACAAGGTTTGACTTTTCCCCGTAGAGATGCTATTAAGGCATTCCATGAGGAATAACTTAAGAGGTAATCTCTCACTCTATTAGATAGTTATCAAACTTGTAGCTCAAATTATTTGCTATCTTGATCTAATCAAGAGCTTTAATTGTCTTGCCAATTTGGTTTTTCACTTCATTATGAATTCTTTAAACTTTTCAAAGACTTTCTAACTTATGTTACATAAATCCATACTCATTGACTTTTCAATTAGTATGTTGAAGTATTGAAAAACATATCTAGTTATTGTTCCAATAGGCCCACATACATCGTCATGTATTAGATAATAGATTACTCATCTTTTAATGAATGAGGTCTCAATTATCTCTCCAATGAATAAGATTTACATGTCTCCATTGATTCCAAAATCAAAAGAGTCCATATAACCACATTAATGGTATTTAGAAATGTGTTTCTTATCCATTTGCCTTAGGAGACAATACCATGTAAGTAAGGTTCAAAATCACTTATTTTAACCTACTTTGACAGTTGTTATAGATGGGAGTTTTGAGATTTAGGATGTGGAATCCATTACTCAATTGTGCATCAACATCCATTTAAAGAAATAAAGTTATTTTATAATAAGAAAAACATTTCTTGTCCAACAAGAAACAATATGCACAATGTCTAATTCACTAACTAGCCCAATAGGTAAAAGATCTTATCTTTATTGTAGCAACTTTTGCTCAATTTTACATGGACTTCTCCACCCTTAACAAGTGATCTACTTCCTTGATCTTTCAAAATTTGAGATCTACTACTAGTATCTAATACTAATGTTAGTGAAGTAAAATAACTTGACTTCTATAACATGACCTGTAGTGGAAGTCTTACTTCCCTTTCTTTTGAACTCCTTCAAGTTCTTTAGACAAATTATTTCAATGTCTTATTTTGGCTAAAACTGGAAATAATTTCCTTTCTTGATCACCTTTTAGACTTCTAGATTAACTTGGCCTTAATAAAGTCTGTATACGATCATATCGTATATCTCCCATATATTCATATTGCCTTTTACAGCTCAGAGTTTATGCAGACTCCATAGGGTATTCAAGACCCAACCATAGATGATATATAAGCCAAACATGACTCACTGCTGCTTCATCTTTAATGAAGATAATTCTCAAGTCTCAATACCTATCTAGGCATTTTTTTCATTTTTTTATTTTTTTTAGATAAAGTGTCCTTCCAAAGGACAGATTACAACAAAACAATATTTGGTATATCATGGTTATTCTAAAACAAATTATATGCAAATCTATCACTTCTACTTAAAACATATTTAAATTTTGGTCATTAAATAAATATGTTGTCTCCTACTATTTTGATTCAAAATAAATACCCTCATTGAATCATAAAAAAAATCCCATTGGAATATTTTTCTAGTGGGCCAAGATCCATATTTGGCCTAGTGTTGAGTCAGCTTTGGCTGATCGCCCAACCCTTGGTTATTTAGGTAGGAAACACATTTCCAATTGCATCTCATGCAACTCTTGGATGATTGAGTGGGTAACTCTTTACCCTTATTCATCTTATGAATTTAAGCTCAATCCTTACGCCTCTAAGTTATTTTCAATCCAATTGAAAAACTTAGTTAAGTTTAGGCCTAATAAAAAACAATTTGGATATTACAATTATCCCATCGCGCCTTACTAATATAAATGATAGCACCCTGCTTTGGCAGGCCCACTATTTATTGACATTAGTCTCGACGAGTGTTACTTATTAGAAGGCGTTTAAACTTAATATTAACGCTTCTAGGTTCTTCAATCTGATTAAAGTTACCTAGATAAGTCCAATAAAAATGGTTGGATAATCCAATTATCCATCATCCTTTACTAATATCAATAAACGCACCCTGCTTTGGCAGAACCTACACTTTATTGAAACTAGCATTGATGACTGTTGTTTATTAGAACGTGTTTTAGACTGTTCATACCTTTAGGCTTTTCCAATCCAATTAAAAAAAAGTCTATTTGAATAAAACTTAATAATACTTGGATAATCCAATTATCCAATCATGTCCTACTAAACATAAATAAAGGCACCCAACTATGACGTGACCTGCACTTTATTTATATCAAGTTAGACGTTATTACTTATTGGAAGGTATGATTGTCGGGCTTGAGGGATTTTAATTTTCTTATTGTTCATTACCGACTTTCATTAAACGCTTTAACGCAAAATAAAACCCCAAAAACATGCAATCAAAATTGTGAGATGGTTATGGTCTTCCTAGAAAATAAAATAAAATAAAATAAACCTAAAGGAACTATGGTGTCTTGACTTCATGAAGTCCTACTTCTTGAAACCACCATCCTCCTAGAGTCACCACTCCTTTGTTCCTTTCAAGGTCATATCCATCACCACTCTAGGTTTCTTCTAGGTCTCCACCTTGTTGGCCTTTCCAAGATTACAATGTAATAAAGAAAACTCATTTTACATACGAGTGAAGGGTTGAGAGAAGAAATTTAAGAATAGAGTAAGGCACAGCACGCAGGCTGTATTTAAAATTAAATAAAAAAAATCTAAGACCATAACCATTCACCGCTGGACGTGTTAATTAATCAATTAATAGAGTAATCAATTGTATTTAAAATAAAATAAATTTTAAAACACATAATTAAACACGCGGGGTCATAAAAGGAAAACTACGCAAGGAAGTTTGGCGGCTCTGTTGACCGTTCAACAGACAGGGTCAAGGGGTGTTCCAACCCAAATATTTAGTACTGTAATCAGGTTAGTTCCCAGGAAAGAGAGGTGGGTCCGGAGTGACCACTTAAGTACCAAGTCTTTCCTAGCCAGAACGTCCCACTGACCATTAACAGCTCAAAATATTCGGTTATGATTTCAAACAATTTGAAATCTTTAATTTTGAAACGGTCAAGATTTAACTTTTAAAACTTATCTTTTGACCCTTATAATTATCCTAAAATAGGAATAATCAAAGTTTAACTTTTAAACCTTATCTCTAGAGTCTCAACAATCATCCTAATTTTTAGGAATGATCAAGGTTTAAATTTTAGACCTTATCTCTAGAGTTCAAGATATTTTATTTTGAATCCTATTAAATTTGATAAAGATCTTATCTTTAATTTGTAACTTTTACAAATCCTATCAAATTTATTAAGGATTAAATATTTGATTTTAAAATTATTAAATTTAATAAAGATCTTATCTTCTATTTGCAACAATTACAAATCATATTAAATTTAATAAATATGAATCAATTTGTAACTCCTACAAATCACATTAATTTTAAAAAGATCACATATGATGCAAATCCTATTAAAATTAATAAGAATAAATTATTTAAATTTGTAACTCTTACAAACTTTAATTTTAACAAATAATTAAAATTTGATTTGTAACTTTTACAAATCGAATTTAAAATATAATATTAAAATCAAATATTTTATTTGTAACATTTACAAATAAATAAAATACCATTACGGCTAGGTTTCAACTTTTGAATCTTAGTTTTCATTACGGCTAGGGTTTAACTCTTAAACTTTCTAAACACAATCTCACATGAACAATTCATATTAGAAAAGAGAAAGCATATAGACGTCATTGCATACAACCCTTGATTTCAATTTAATTAAATAAACATAAAACATGCCTTATAATTAGAACACATATAAAACAATCACCATTGCAACATACAACATGTTCATATAATAAAGCACATCTTAAAAATATGTTCTTTAATTAAAATGTTAAGAAAAGAAATCAATATACATAAAGCAAAAATATATTGATATTAGCTTTCAAAAGGTGCAACCTTTGCAACATATCTCATAAAAATGCAACATTTACATAATATCTCATTAAAAATGCAACCTTTGCAACATAGCTAATAAAAGATGCAACCTTTGCAAAAGGATTCAACCTTTACAATTCTTTTCATAAAAGAAATTTTATTTTATTTTTACATGTTCTTTAAACAAATGTTTGCCCAAAACACGGTTTTGCAACCTGGCTCTGATACCACTGTTAGGGAATCCCTAGTGTATGAGCAGCGGAAATACAAGGATTCCCATAGGATTTGCAAAGCGTCGTGTTTCAAAGCATAAGACAAACATACAAAAATTGCGTTTTAGGATTACCTCTTGAAGAATATCGAAGCAATCGTAGCCTCGTCCTTTAGGAGTCCACACGAGTACTCCCACCAGAAATGCTACACCTTCCAAATGCTAGTTTGACGGCATGTAGCTTTTACAACTTTTGCGTATTTTTGTGTCTCTTTAGGGTAGCCGCCTATGAGCATCTTATGCTCTATTTATAGGCTTAGGTTTGACCTAATTTGCTCTCTAAAGAGTGGGCTCATTACTCATTCTAAATGAGTTAGGCCCAATAGTCTTATTTTAGTTCAACTAAAATAAAAAGCTATTTTCTGATGGGCTTACTCTATGTGTGTGACCCTATAGGTAAAATACTCGGTTATATTAATAATAAACTATTTTATTATTAATATAAAATAAGAGCGGCATCTAGCAATGCATCATTATGTCCGAATATTATTTAATAACAACATAACCTATAAGTGATAATTATTTTATATGTTTGTTCCTTTTGTCACGATATCCTAATTGGGCCCAAGGCATGGTCGTGTCATCCTTGTACGGTCCAATTTATTTTACTTGATACCAGAGTAGACTTTATCCGAATAAATATCCAATATTTATTCTTTCTAGCATGGCCATGCATTTCCTTAGTCTCACTCCATCAAGTGGCCTATAAATATCACTCCTGTCACATAGGAGAGACAAATCCCATCTACATCACTCACATCCCTCTGCATAATTTGTACATTGCCTAACCACAACCTTTATAGTCCTCTTATTACAGAAGATGTTTGATTGGATTAAAATAATAAACTCCTTATGTAGGAATCGTAGTGACTTCAGGTCAAAGGACTACATATACCATTATCACATTGAGAATCGTTTATGACATTCATGTAACGATCCATGCAACGTTCTCATGGTGGGTCTGTCCAGTGCATCATTACTCTTAATGTGTACCCGTGTGAAGACTTGATATCATTTATATCCATGATCTGTGAGATCAGATCATCAGTACACTCACACACTAGTCTTAATGTATTTACATGTCCCCACGTAAATACTTGACTAGGGACATTTTAGGAATAACTCTCATATGACCTATTACTCCAAGGATAAATAAAGGTTGTTAAACTATTTAACAAAAAATGACTTATTCAAAATGATGCGAACCTATATATAGGCTTTTAGTGCATATTTCCAACAGTAAATTATAAGCATGTGTGAGTTAAAAGTAAATACCGCTAGATCTATAGTCTTCTGGTTTACCCATGCATCGACTTTGTTCTTCTTGGTCATTTGCATGACCTCAAACAAAGAAGGCTCCCGGTGCTCCCTCAACTCCTGTGGTGGATCAAAAACTTTGAGATTATTATTTGTAAACATGTCAGACGAATCATAATAGAAATGTTTAACATAAATATACTTACAAATCATAATAGAAATGCTACCCCCAGTGTAAACTGAGGCTGCAGTATCGGCGGCTTTGTTTGCCCTGTTCCGAGCACTCGCCTGCTGGAACGGGACACCGCCCCACTTCTGGACCATCCCATCCCAATGGTCCTCGGGGATCCATCGAGGGCGCTCACCCTTGTCCCTCACCTTCCAAAGGGTACTCTTGATGATTTTGGAGGTCTTTGTGGCAAAGACCTTTCTAATCTCATCAATCATACCCTCTGCCCACTGATAATCACATTGTAAAATGAAATGAGAAATCAAAATTAATAAGTGGTCTATTTTACAAATCAAATCACAACAAATTGATGTGGTAACTTACCGAGAAGGTGTCAAACCACCTATCTTGGACAACCTTCCCAGCATCTGTCCAAGATATATATGGACTATCCCATTGGGCCTTTAAAACCTTAGTAATCGCTTTGGTAGTGCGACTACTATCAACAAAGCTGTAATGACAACAATTATATCAGGAGTAAAACAACACACAATCTAGGGAGACTCCCAAAATTCCGACAGAGTCTCCCCTGTAAATGTAACATTTCCAAGTTTAAATAGTTACCCTGTTACAAACAGAAGAGTTCCCAGTACAATTCAATCTATATAAGTACTAATTAAAGTAACATACAATAAACGAATAAGTGTTTCCACTAAAGTTTAATATAAAGTACCATACAAATAACATAAAAGTATTTCAGTTTTAGTCACTTACTCATCTCCGGCCGGCACGGGTACCAACATGGGCAGAGGGGATGCCAGAGATGGGGTGGCCTGATGGCCATGATCCTCCAAGCCACCAACTCCAGGAGTCTGCTCTGGGGTGGTCAGCTGTGGGGGTGATGGAGTGGTCAGCTGTGGTGGTGATGGAGTGGTCTGCTGTAGTGGTGATGGAGTGGTCCGCTGTGGTGGTGATGGAGTGGTCTACTATAGTGGTGATGGAGTGGTTCCTTGCTCTGGGGTGGGAGTCCTCAGACGGGATATCAGGGTCCGGGACCCACCACCCCTACTGAAGGGCAGTCGACGTCCCGTCATCTGTGGATAAAATCATAAAAAGAAAGGTTAGTCTCAAGATATATATAAACCTATGTATATATATTTAACAACTACATACTTTGTGTCTGTTTCAGTTTCAAATTCCCCCTCAGTTTTAGTGTCACTGTGGTTATCTGTTTGAATAACTTCATCAGTATCCAAATCAGCCCTAGACCGTTTTGATCGAGAGACAAGGTCTTTGTCAATGTGTTTACCCCCCGTAGTGGCGAGTGTCTTATCCATTATGATTGGATCAATGTTGAACAAAAAATTGGCATCATTGAGCTCGTGTGGTGCAAGCTGATAAGCGTCATCGACCTCCTCGGAGACATTGTCAGTGATCTGACTTCGGGCCTTGGCCTTGATTACTGCATACCAGTCCCGATGTCCTCCCGAGAAGTCGGTGTAATAAACCTGCTCAGCTTGTTGGTCAAAAATGAAGGGATCAAACCGTTTATATCTACCATTCTTCTTGACCTCAACTAAGCCATAGTTGTTGTCAACCTTTGTTCCAACACCGATTATGTTTTCGAACCAATCACATTTGAATAAAACAATATCTTTTCTTAGTCGTCTAGAGAACGAAACTTCAACAATCTCCGTCAACACTCCATAAAAGTCTTCTTCCAACTGTCTGGCAGTGCCTCTAACACAAACCCCGTAGTTATGGGTACGCATCCCTTCACTCCATTGAAGAATATTAAACTTGTAGCCATTTACGTAGTAAATAGGCCATTTTTTAACAGTTTTCACCGGCCCCCAAGAAAGGGCTTGGAGTAAAGAATCTTCAATATGGTTGTTAGGGTCTTGTATCTATGTACAACATAACAAATAGGTCATCGTTAGATACCGGGAGTTAGAAGCATAGATAAAAAGGAACATATAGACATATTTTTTTTAACATTTATGAATAGCAGGAGAAGCTTATCTGACTTATCTCTTATCATATTCTGTTCAGAACAGTCTATAATCAAAATGCGGCTGAGAGAGTATCCAACTAAAAAGTTCTCTGCCAACATTTTACACTTAAATGAAGATCCAGAAGGTCAAAAACATATTGTTGTCATAATTCATACCCAAATTGTTTTTTTTATAAAAAGAAGAAAAAATCCATCACACAGACTTCTAAGTCAGGATATATAAATATAAATATAACACAATGAACAAAATCATCAAGCTGCCTTCACTTAGCTCCTTCATTTGTCCAACATTACTATTATTAACAAAAGCTAAATAAAACATCCAACAACAAACCCAATATTTAATTTTACCAATATTAATATTTAATTTTACCAACTCTAACACAAATGAACTCTTAAGTATTAACATATAGAATAAGGGAAAAATGAAGCTGAATAATTATTGTATTGTATAGCTGAAAGAGAGGAAGTAGTTTACAAACTTGAAAAGTAGAGGAAACACAAACAAGCTGAAGCAAGAGATCCATAGTAGGCCTGCAACCAAAATGAGAACAATCATCATCCACACAAACACCACCTTCAGGAAGTAAAATAGAAAACGCAACAACCACTTAATACCCCAACAACAAGAACATACATTCGAGAGAGACAGAGATAAGAAACATACCTCGTTGTTGAGATTCGGATAAGAGGTTCTGTTCCCCTTGTTGTGAAGCACCCGTAAACAAAAGAGGTGAGGGAAAGAGAGGGGAAGACGCCTAAGAGAGGGGAAGAAGATAAAAAGAGCGTAAGAGGTGAAAGAGGTGAGGGGCTTGGAGGCCAGAACTCATCGGACAGATAAGCTCGTCGGACAAAGGGGAAGGGGAAATAGGCCTGAGAGAGGGGGAAGAATAGGGATTAGCGGAAGAGCTCGTCGGTCGTCGGTCGTCGATCGTCGGTCAATCAGAAGAGGGATTTAGGGTTTATGAAATTAGAGAATAATGGAGGGGGTCGTCGGTCGGAAGAGCTCGTCGGACAGAAGGGGGAAGGGGAAGGAGGCCTGATAGAAGGGAAGAAAAGGGATTAGAGGGAAAGGATTTAGGTTTTGGGAAATTGGAGAATGATAAAGGGGAAAGGCTTTACTCGGTCACCAACATTATGTTGACATAGCGACGGCACAAAGCGTCGCTACCACCGTGTCTATTATAAAAAATTGGTATTTAGCGACGGTCAACTCACCCCGTCTCTATAATTCCTTCTAGGATTTAATATAGCGACGACACCACTGCGTCGCTGATATTCTAAATATAGTGACGGTGTAACACCCTGGAGTCAACTTGCAAATCCCAAGATAATTACCGTCACCATATAAAATTTCTTAGATAACTTATTTTTTTCACATGGTAATTATCAAGAGATTCACAACCTGATTCCAAGGGTTACTGATATAATATCAGAGTACGCAACCTTTTACATAATTAACTTGTTTATTATTATACATAACATAAGAGTTTCATACATATTATATTTTACAACAGGCACCTAGATCTTATAAAATATAAAGACGTACAGTACCAACAACATAGTATACACATAATACAGCCACAGTAGACATGCAAGCAAGCATCATCATCAAAAGCCTTCATAATTCATCCAAATTAGGCAGCTTCCACTTTGTCACATATCTTCCTGGTTAATCACTAAAAGGGGTTGCCACAAGTAACAGAAAGAGTGAGATAAAATATCAAATAAATAGAAATCAAATCAGAACAAACAGAAATCAAATCAGAACAAACACAATCACAAGTAGGATGCTATGCGATGCAAATGCCAAACAAGTATTTTGTTTTATACTGATATTATTATATTCTGCTCTTTTTAATGAAAATGCATGATGGATCCATTCTGGTGGGAACATCTGCAGTGATTTCCAACAATAACATTTTTACGGATATCCAACCGATACCGCGCCCCATAATGCAACACCACATCGGATAACAATATCATAATATCAATAACAAGTGTTGCGGGACCCCCCTTAAGGACACACTGCTTAGCCCTTAAGACGGCCGTGGTATAAAACCACCGCAGAGGTCTGTGCTCAACAGAGCGCGTTCCCCCACCGGGAACCCCCTCAAAGAACCCCTCTGCGGATTCTTTGAACGGCCAATGCATATGATGCATGAATGCATTTCATTACCAAATTCCTTTATAACTAGTTTTAACAATAAAATTATTATGACAATCAATTAAGCATGCATTATTTATAATTCAAAGAATATGGAAACACATTTTCCATACTACTTATATCATAATTCAATCATATGGCAACATATTTCCCATAATATTCATATCATATTTCAAACATATGAAAACATATTTTTCATAATATTTCATATTTCAAAGAATATGGAAACATATCTTCCATGTTATGGTAATTGTTTAATATCATATTCCAAACCATTTGCATCCATTTCACAATTTAGTTCAAATTAAATTAAAGTATAACTATATGAGTTTCTAAACAATTAAGCAAGCAATTCTAACTTAATTTCTATGTATTTAATATCCTATCCCCTCTTTCTTACCTCAAGTGAAGATCGTTAAGCTTTCCTTATGCTAACTCCCTTGTATTTCTTCAATTCTTCAAATTTGCGTAATTTCTTCTTATACAGAAATTAAAGTATGAAGGTTTTGAGAGCTTGAAGAGGGAGATGAAAGGTTATAAGATCTGGGAGGGTTGTGGTCTGAGGAAATGTGGGAGGTCAGGGCTCTATTTATAGGCTTTCAATGGCGGTTACTGTAGCAAATCACTGTAGCAAATCACTGTAGCAAATCACTGTAGCAAATCACTGTAGCAAATCACTGTAGCAGTTCGAAATTGACATGAGGCGGCGGAGCTTTGGAGAATTCTCACGAATTCTCTACATTCTGCAACATTTTTCATGTGACGTTACTGTAGCATTTCACTGTAGCATTTTACTGTAGCATTTTACTGTAGCAGATTTTTATTTTATTTTATTATTCTATTCTTTATTCCATTCTCGTTTATTTCCGTTTTAAGTCAGACTGAAAATATCCTTGTATTCATAATTAAATTTCCTATTTTCTATGATTCATTTCTTATTTCTTTGAGAAACTTTAATTTTTTCACTGTTTAATTACTGCTTAAAAATTGGGTTGTTACAGACGGTACCATACACCGTCACTAACGTTTGGCGCCAACAAACCCATGGAAGGAAACCAAAAAAAATAGAGGGAAGTGAATATTAGCGACCGCCTCAGTGACGATGGAAACGTAGCAACAGGGTAAACGTCGTCACTAACCGGCAGTGGCTATTAAGGGTTTTCTAGTAGTGAATATTAGCGACAGTCATACTCCTTCGCTGTAGTATCCAATCATAGCGACGACAAAACCCTGCCGTCACTAGCTTGTTCATAGCGATGGCGTATCTGCGTCGCTGATTTCTCCGAAGCCATAGCAACTGCAATATCACCGTCGCTATCCGTTGGCGCCATATATACGTTGGAGGGAAACCAAAAAATGGAGGGAAATAACTTTAGCGACCGTATCAGGGACGGGGTATGATTTAGCGACGGTAGTAGCGACGGTTCTTTGCCAATTTCAGCGACGGTATAGTGTTGGTCGCTGATTTGGTCACTATTTTTCGTATTCAAGGTCCCTTTCATGTTGTGGTCGCTAATTCGGTCACTAATTAGCGACGGCATTTGGCGGTCGCTAAGGGTCTGTAGCTATTAGTCATTTTTCTAGTAGTGCCCCTTAAGGATGCTGATTACCATCAGATGATGAGTTTTTGGATGTTGCTGAAGATGACGCACCTTAGGAGTCAAGAGTTGGTCCTTCGAACCTTGTACCGACTTTGAGAAACCATGCTCGTGATAAGGTTCCTTCACAAATGGACATTTCTGAGAAGGTCATTCTTACTGTTGTTGATGAGTAAGTACTTTTCATTTACACCAATGTCTTTTAAATTTAATAGTTTATATATTTTTTTTTATTTTTAAGAAATATGTGTTTTGAATTAATAAGTACCTTGGCACTAAGGAATAAGGGCATTGTCGTACTTACAAAGGCATTAAATAATACTTTCGTTAACCATGAAAGAAATAGCCAAGCGTTTTGAAGGCTGACCAAGGTCTATGGTGAGACAAGTAGTAAATAAGTTAATTTTAATGGTCATTTGTTTAAGTTTCTAATATTTATATTGGCTTTGAACGTTTTATACATTACTTGTCAATTTTTGAAGTTTGTCATCTTCCCACTAGAGGATGAGGAGAAGATAAAGCTTTCCTTCATGAAGGTGGGGAGGATAAGCCTGAGTCATATGCTCGAGAAGGCCCACACATGGGGGTTAGGATCAACAGACCCATACCATCCTAAAAGAATTAGAGAAGCGGTATGGACTGAGCTACTGTTGAGTTGACTAGGCCTAAGTATGAGGTGGTCCAAGAACGCAATAGGCGCAACCAAATTAACGTTAAAGGTGGAGTGTTACACACACTGGTTGTCTAACACCTGCAAGTACAAAGTTGGTAAGTAACAAATAATCCATTGTTAAATTTGTTTATTTGTTTTATAGTATAAATTTAATAATTAAATGTTGTTCACTTGTTTTTTTCTAGGAGGAGCTATATGGGTGCCCCATTAGCCCTGTTAAGTTGTTTTTTTGTGACTCATCAATTGAAGATGGGAGATGTGACTATATCAAATAACAATCTCATGAGACCACCATAACTGACAACACTAGTTTCATTTCTAAACTAATTAACTCTACAAATTAGATGCATTCATAATGTTTTTAAATGGTTTAGTAAGTAGGAAAAGTACTAGCGGCGTTTAGATTAGCTTGAGCATGGAGGCGAGTCACTTGACTTTGCTACTAGGATAATGCTTTGAGTGAACATTGTTATGGGAAGGAACCACAATCATATTTATGACATCGCTTCTTTGGCCTCCAATGTTCATCAAGGGTTTACATCGATAGCATAACCTTCCTTTGCAATAGGCCTTCATCATCGTGAACAGATCCTGAAGTGCCATGGCTCCAAGATGAGTTGGATGAAGTGAAAGGTTGAATGGTGAATTACGACCAGATGAGGCCATTAGATGGAGTAGTTCGATCAGATGTAGGTCAGTTGGCTTAACCTTAGCGAGCGCAATAGGGAAGTTTGTAAAAGGCTAGCTATTAACCTCAATATGATGCTAAATTGGACAATCAGTCTATCTTTGATGAGGAGGAGCAGCGCCCATGATGTCAATGCACTAGTGGAAAAAATGGATATAATCACGGTTAAAAATGGCCTTTATTCACGGTTAAAGAACCGTGGTTGTTGCAGCCGTGGTAGTAGATGAGGGTTTTTAACCACGGTTAACAACCGTGGTAATAAATAAGATCTAACCACGGTTGTCGAGCATAACCGTGAATATAACAGACAATGTATATTCACGGTTATAGTAAAACCCATGGATAAAGAACAGCTATATTCACAGTTGTTTAGCATAACCGTGAATACAAGTAGAAAAAAAATTAACTTACAGACCATGTATATTCACGGTCATAGTAGGAACCGTGGATAAAGGACCTCTATATTCACGGTTGTTTAGCATAACCGTGAATATAAGTAATATAAAAAATTCACTTATAGAGTATGTATAATGACGGTTATAGTAGTAACCGTGGATAAATAGTGTCTATATTCACGGTTGTTACCATAACCGTGAATAAACACTGAGGTTTTTTTTTAATATGGTTTCTGTTTTATTGTTTCCCAAACCTGCATTCAGACAACCAGCACAATATACAGTATCCCAGCATATCCAGCAACAAACAATATATAAAAAGAATGGTATATAGATAACAATAAATTTGATATGAATTCATAACAACGTAAAAAATAAAACTA
Organism: Clitoria ternatea; assembly: GCA_037962975.1. Taxonomy (NCBI): domain Eukaryota; kingdom Viridiplantae; phylum Streptophyta; class Magnoliopsida; order Fabales; family Fabaceae; genus Clitoria; species Clitoria ternatea. The sequence goes on from CM075672.1 coordinate 222,165,671, forward strand.
TATACAATTCAGATGAATGTAACCTAATAAAATGTAAACCCTAAATCCTACACTAGATACATATTTAAGAGAATAAAGTTCCTATATCTAGCTAAGTTCTTTTGCTGATTTCAATGAAGTATGAGGCCCATTGCCTTCTATCATTATCTACAAGTGTCTTAGAGAAGTATGACCGGTCCTGGAAGTACTGCAAACAATGCACAAAACAATTAGAACAAAAGCTATATTTATTACATGAAATTGATGAAATTGTTAGAAAAGTAGTCCAAATGATGAGACTTACATCTGTCCATCCTCTACTAAATGTTGTTGGACAATGGTCAGCATAGTGTGCATGACAAAATAGCCACACTCAAAGGAACCCTCCTGCCTGTAAGACTACAATGGACATTATTTTACATTGAGAAATTACCCCCATGAAATTTTTGCATTGCGGATATGGCTCGTGAACCGATATGAAAAACCATGAACGTTGTTGGGGCATTATCGGAGCAATTTAGACAACTAAACATAAACAACAGCCTTGTCCCAGGAGATGGGGTCATCATTCCCTTTCAGGATTCTTTCGATCCAACTAAGAAACATCATCCACAGCCAGAAGTTGACCTTGATGATGATATTGATAGAGCTCGGAGGCTTTTGATGTTGGATGTAAACAGTCATGGTATTGATGAAGATAAGGCCAAATAGTGGGAAGAAGAATGAAATGTGTTCCGTGGACGAGCAGACTCATTTGTTGCTAGGATGCATCTTGTACAAGGTATCAATCAGTGTTCGACGCTGTTCACTTTTGACGCACTTTCAATATTAGCACCTTCCAACAACTACAAATTTGCAGAACGAAAGCTGAAACTATCGTCAATCGGCATTTGAGGCTAAAAATTGATCAGCAAAAGAAGGGGATTATATATGTGTATGTATAATATATGTAAGCGAAATCAAAAGCAAGTGATCCGTTTCGATTGAAGAAAGTAAAGACAGTGAAAAGTTTTAACTTATCTTCATGAGACGAGGATGGGCCCCAGTGTAATGGAGTAGTGAAAATTCAACAGCTAAAGATTCTCTTTTACATAGAGAGAGATTCTCTATTTCTCTGGTAGCGAAATTGAGGTGTGAATCAATTGTCAATTTCGTGCTGGTGAGTTGTGTGTTCCTGCATTTTCCATTGAATATTTGACTCCTGTGCTTTGGGCAGTCCAAATATTTGTACACTACAAAGCTGAGAGATTGAAGAATTGTGGAGATGATTCTGGTACGGAGAGTGACGATTTTGATTGGAACTCACGTCGTGATCACAGATCGTTCAATATCACACGTTACCGTTATAGCAAAATACCAACTGTTCTTTGAGAGCCACCGCTTCGAAAGCCAAGCAAGTTAAAAGATTCTCTTCGGCATCCCGTATACTTTTGTTATTTCCATGATACTCTAGTAACTGTTCATGTTGTTACAGTAACGTTCTCAAGGCCAAAGTAACGTTCTCCTTTTCATCAAACCGAAGTTCACCAAACGCAACAGGTCCATTATTTGCTGCTTTCATCCATCTTTCATATCCATCAGCAGTTTTCTTTCTACTCTTCATTTTCTCCTCTGCTTCCTCCAAAGTCTATTGTTTATATTGTGCAACCTTATTAAAGTTGTACCAAGACCCAGCCGGAATGGCAACAAACTCCTTCCTTTCCATTATGAGCAGGTAATATGTAGTTGATTGTGCACCTTCAAGATGACCCTGGTATTGGGACTGACCAGTTTCATCCTCCAAGAGCCATGGCCTGTTCTTGTACTTCTCCTGCAAAGCATCAGTAATCTGGAGGCTTTGTAGCCTATCCTTCTAAAGAGACCACTTGTTTTCAACACTTTTCTTCTTGGAAAAATCAGGCAACCCAGTGGCGAATCTTCCAATGAAGTAACTCTTGTCACCTCTAGAACTTGCACGAACGTTGTATTCTCGAATCAGGTGAGTAACGGTGGCCCCACAATCATAGCATTTGGATTTGTTCTCAGCCATGGTCTTGCCGCATGTCAAACAGAGAGTCATGTGCTTGTAATTGCTTCCGTAGAGATCGGTGATTGAACCGCATCCACCACACGACGACTTCAACAGCAGGTCCATCGACATTTTTCTGTTTCTCGATGCCGAGGATTAGATTTCCCAATCTAAGATATTAGGGCCTGCTCAAGCTTGGAGCCCACGGGACCCATCAGCTTATGGGTATATCTCCGGCCCAAATTGTTAAACTTCGTGCCTCTCCCTGCCCACCTGAAAGAGTTATGTGTAAAATGGATGCATATTTGCTATGAATTAATTTGACCCATTTCATTTTACGTTCCCCAATTGCAGGTGATGAATTCAGATTCCTATGCGCTTCGACTCGGTCACGTGTACTATAAAACATATGATATAGGATGGGACACTGGGCGATCTCGTATTCTTTATTTGCTATCCAATCAAGCATGCGCATATTATTTGAAATTGATTGGGGTCTATGGATTTGAAATTTTTTAATCGTATAATGCCAGGAAAAAGAAAGTGGTAGCAGGGGACAAGTTTCCGCCCAAGAATCGGTACTCTATGTGATTGTGCAATTTCGTTTAACATTTGGAAAATTAAGAGATGTTACAATTTTTATAAGTGCGCTTTTTGATAATTGTCTTTAATGTTTGATGGATTTAATCAAGATCGACTCTGCATCTTAAATCATGAGCTCACAGTGATTTTAATTGGTTACCTTTGCGGTGTGAATAGGATATTGTAATCTGCTAATTGATTAGCACATGCTTTGGCAATTGAATTCCACATATTTGGCAATTGAATATTGTAAAAAGATTTTCAGAAAACCTTGACATGGCGTGAAAAATAGAGATTGTAAAAATTGATTGCAAAAATTACACACGCTCCAAATAGTAGAGGAACCAAGAAGTAAAACACATGCGCATTCAGAAACAATTATCATTAATTGTTGTGCGGACAGTGAGAGGATAGCAAGTGGAGTCATCCCAGGATAATTTGGGATCAAAAGGTTTTGAAAGTTCAGTCAATAAAAGTATGAAGGTACTTATCCGAAAGAGTGGAAATCATGGGGCTCCGCATTGTAATTCTTCAAGAGCTCCAAATGTTGGTTTGTTGATAAAATAGATGATGACAGGAACAATGTGGGCAGAACCCATTAGCTCTTTCTTCGGTTTTAGGATTTGTGAATAGGAACCGTTTTACCGGACCCCATGGTGGGCGTCAAAATTTTTACACAGAGAGTATTAGCACAAAACCCTAAAGAATTCCCCTAGGGATTAGGCTTATTATTTCTCAATATGTGTCACTTAAATTACTAGGCTGTATTTATACAACAATAGTGAAGTAGAGGGGGAAGGGAGAGTTTAGGCCCAAGCCCAGTAAGCGAGATAACCGCTTCCAATGGGATAGTGGAGAATCATTATCTGCCAAATTAAAAGGATGAAGGGGGCACTATGGGGCCCCTCTAACCTGGGAGGAAGAGTAATTATTCTCGAATAACTAATATAATGAAACACTACTTGTGCTTTTGTTACCTCCTAAATTTCCATGCTTTTATCTATGGCGGAATGAATTTGAATTTATTCAATGAGATATATATCGTTGAATATTTTTCTACGCTTTTCAATTAGTATTCACTGTTTTGGCATACCATTGAATTGAAACAAAGAAAAAATATATATAAATGGATTCAATTTATTGTTTATTTAAAATGTCTTATTTGATTTCAAACTAACTAACAAGATAGGATTATCAGAAAACAACTAGTTAGCGACCAAACTTAGCAACAGATATTTACCAATTGTTGCTTGCAACAAAATTTAGCGGCCAATATTATTTAGGAATCATTCTGAAATATATAGGTAATGTTTGTGACTCATGTAACAATAACAAGATTTGAATATTAGCGACAAGATTGAGTTTTAATCGCTAAGTTATGTTTTGTGACCATTTTTTCCATAATTATAAATACTTTAGTGAAACCTTTTGACCTTTTAAAATCAACTCCATATATTACTCAAGATGGTTATTTAGAAAAACCTTTAAAATTACCTATCATAATTCTAGAAAAACAGTGGATGCATCAAAATCTTAGAGAAATTATAAAAAAATTTACTATCTCCTTTTTCAATATATGCCAAATAATGTTAGAAAAAATAGACTTTTCTATGAATTCATCTTGGTGGATACATACTCAATGCAATTAGAATATTATTATCAAAAAAATTATAATACTAATAAGTAGCTTTCTCAAAAATCAAGATTTGTAAGGTTTCATCTATTCAAAATTGAGATGAATCATTAATCACCTCTAAAGAATTTTTTAGACAATTGAGTGAGAGATGAATTATTAATCACCTCTAAGACTAATCTCCTTTGTTGCTAGCCTGGAAATTACTTGGATAATGGCATAAGATTTTTCTACTAATCTTACTCATTAAACTCTAAAGCTTTATTCTCCAACTAGAATAATTAGAGTAAAATGGTGGGCCAAGTTTAATGAAAACAAATGAAATAATACCATTACATTTCATGCACAGTATTCACCAATTAATGAAAACAAATGAAATAATATTAATATGCTATAAAAAACATAATGAAGGAAATAATCTATATACAATGAATATTATGTATATCAATGAAATAAAATAAAATCCTAAACCCTAGGTACAATCTACACTAGGTACAATGAATAAAAAAGAATAAAAGTCCTATGATATTAAAATCCTCCCCTTACTTCATGAAAGTATGTGACTTATTGCCTTCTAATATCATTTACGTGTATCAGAAGGAAGTATGACCGGTCTTGAAAGTGCTACAAACAAATTAGCACTAGTGAAGAACAAAAACTTAATTACTATGTGAATAAAAATTTATAAAAATGTAGGCAAGTGAACACTATAGTTGTCCATACATCTACTATATGGTTTTGGACAATGGTCAGCATAGTCTGCATGACGTAATACTTGCACTCATAGCTACCCTACTGCCTATGAGACTACAAGGTACATCAAATAAACAATTTGATAATGTTATTTCAAGTTTTCAGAAGTTAATAAATAATAATGTTTATTATTTAAAGTACTTACTTTTAGGTTGATCCACTAGACTTTTTTCCTACTGATGTTTCCCTGTAGTCGAGTGAATCCGACTATAGCCCTATGTAAGAATAAAATACGCGATCGTAGAAGAGCGTAACGACATAATTGAATATGTAAAGTTATTTAATTTTTAAATAAACTTACCCTCTACTATTAGTTTGAAGTCTCTAGGAGTAGTCCCATACAAGGAATCAAAGCTTACAGCAATTGAATCCTTCAAACAGATCACCATGAGTTGCCAATGGGAGCTACAATGAACCCTGAAAAGTGAGACTGAAAATGATTAAATTAATAGACAATAATTATAGAAGAAACTCTTACTCTCTGTGATATGGGGCTAAATATACAGTCTTCCTAGACTCATACATCCAATTTTGAATGTATGTCTGGGTATCCTCCCTGTTATTCCCGTTGTTTTGTATGAAAGAGAGCTTTAAGAAACCATAAGTTCCCTGGATACCTATCTCCATACAAAGTTTATGTAGAAACCTAAGAAAACTTACACATGGTTAGTGACAAATAACATGTTAAATGAAATAATTAAATATAAAATGATATACTTACAGCTCACAAAACTGAATGACGGAGATGTTCAACATTGTTCTCCTAATCATGATCTTACACAAGTCACTCCGCGTAATGTAAAATGGTAATAGACTTAGGCGGCCGAACACATCTGGCTGCCATGGGACTACGACGGCGTCATCGCCCAACTCAGCCTCGACAGTTTATAGCATTCGGATCAGATCAATGATGGGCTCTCACTTCCTTGATGTTGGGCCTACTGCCTACTGAACAGTTAAAAGAATAAATTGAATGTGTTATGATACGAACTATAAACTTATAATATACTTGATGTTTGTTTCGGGAGCATACCTAGGGAGCACCAACTGCCAAGAGTTTGTTAGGCTACGTGAGGAAGTGTCCTAGTCATCTCCTGATGCAGCTTCTAGATCTCCGCCTGATATTCTACCTTCATTGTAGCTAACCTCAACTCAACATTCTGCTCCATAAACTTTTTCACGGGTGGCGTCAGGGCAGGAGCACCGTAAAAGCTCTGAAGGCTTACAGAGAAGGAATTATTACAAATTAATAACTTATCAGAAAACAAAATAAAAGAAACAATTTTAAACTTACCATGATCTCGACCAGTAGCACACACCTTTCTAGGGTGCTCTAGTCTTCCTATGGCAATAATCAATATGTCCTGCCTACCATAGGCAACGAAAAAGCCTTGGGTTGATTGCTCAACTAAGGAATCCTGCTGCCAAAACCCAGTGAGTGTTGTTAGGAATGGATGGAAATAAAAAATCTTAAAACCTTTTAAGAAGCTGAGTACTTATAATTCGTTGAGCGACCTCTTGAGCTTGTGCTGAAGTGTAGTCCACACTCTTCTTGATCTTGGCCTGCCTCTATTTTTCATGGCGGGCAGGTAGGGAGGGGGATCCATAACAGTAGTGTCAACTTGGCTAACCTGATACTGGTGTGTTTGAATATGCCTTCAGGTTCACAGATTTTGATAATGACAAAGGACTCTTGAAGAAAAATTGGAGAAACAAGAAAATGCATCAGACCTGCAAAAACACGTAGGATAATCGATTAGGAAGACATATCTAATCGATTAGACGTCTTCTCTTTTGACAAATAATCGATTACACACACAAGAATAATCGATTACATGGTTTCTGTTTGTACAATAATCGATTACATCCTAACCCTAATCAATTACCAAGATAAAAAATTGATTTAAATGTATCAGGTACTTATGCTAATCGATTGCAAGACATCAGACAATTGATTACAAGGCTGCTGGAATGACACTAATCGATTACAATGAAGACATAATCGATTACCCAACTGCATAACCTAATTAAATGCATCAGGTGCCATCACTAATCGATTACGAGACAAGACATAATCGATTACCAAGGTTCTGAGTTTATCTAATCAATTACAGGGTACATGCTAATCGATTACAGCACGAAAAACACTGAAGATTTCAAAGTGTAATCGATTACAGCTTGAGGCGTAATCGATTACGATAGTGCCAGAAATTAGGGAAAGTGTTTTTAAGTGGAAACTAACTCATCTCTCCACATCTCTCAGGCACCCACGAGCTGCAACAGCTAGGAACTCCATTATGCTCATCTCCAAGCCCTATAAATGCAAGACTCCTTCAAGCTACTCAAAGCAAAACACAAATCCATTTAAGGGAAATCAAATCTTGAGTCTTGTGAGTTCTATTCTTGTATAGTTTCATTTTTCTGAAACTTAGAGCTTAAACTTGTATATTCTCTATTGTTGAGAGTTAGAAATTGTGTGAGCCTTCATTTGTATATCTACTCTATTAAGAGAGTTACTTGCTTGTAAACACTACACCAAACAAAGGTTTTTACTCTAGGTTGAGTGGTCACAAAGGTTGGGGTTCAACCTTTGGGTATTGAGAGTTTGAGAGATTGGGTGGGTTGCCCTTATGCTAGTGAGGAATGAGTTCTTGAGTGTGGGACACTAGGAAGCTGCAATTTCTCATAGCTTGTAATCTCTAAACTTCAATAGTGGAAATCCTTCAAGTGGGTTGCTTGAAGGTGAGACGTACACCGGGGTTGGTGGAACTCGTTAAATTGGTTTGCAAGCTCTTCTCCCTTGCTCTTTTACATTCACATTTTGCACTTAATTGATTTGTGTTGATTGATTATGATTTGCTTTCTTTAGCTTGCTAGAACTAGTTGTTTTAAAGAACTGCACACCAAGTGTTTGACAAATTATTTCAGCAATATTTACACCTTGTTTTGCTTTGTTTCTTGTACTATACTTGTCTTCACTTGCATAATCTTTAAACTTGTGATAAAAGAATCAAGTGCAAAGGCATTCCAAGCTAAGTTTTAAAAACTCAATTCACCCCCCTCTTGAGTATTGAGGCCACTTGAATAACAAGTGGTATCAGAGCTTGACTCTTGGTAGATCAAGCTTAACATCTTCAAGAGATAAAATGGCCTCAAGTTCTCTAAACCTTTTTCCCGAGGGTGGTGCCACAAATAGACCTCCCGTTTTCAATGGGGAAGGATATGCGTTTTGGAAAGAAAGAATGAAAATCTTTATTCAATCAATTGATTTAAGAGTTTGGAATGCCATTGAGAATGGTCTTTTTATACCCATGCATACTATTAATGGTAAAAATGTTGAGAAACCCATGGATGATTGGACTAATGATGAAGAAAAGAAAGTACAATACAATTATAAGGCTAAAAATCTCATTACTCTAGCATTAGGCCCCGATGAATTCTTTAGGATAATGACTTGTCAAACGGCTAAGGAAATGTGGGATACCTTGCAAGTAACCCATGAAGGTACTAATGTTGTAAAAGATTCTAAGATTAGTACCTTGACTAGTCAATATGAGAGTTTTAGGATAAATTTCGGAGAAACCATTGTAGAAATGCAAAAGAGATTTACCCTTATAATCAATCATCTTATTACTCTTGGAAAAGTCTATACTAACAAAGAACTTGTGCATAAAATTTTGAAAAGTCTTAGTAGGGAATGGCAACCGCTCGTCACCGCTATCAAACAATCCCCAAGTATCAACGAGATGTCTTTTTCCACACTCTTTGGAAAGCTACAAGAGCAAGAGAAAGAACTAAGGGATTTGAAGTAAGCGGAGGAAGAAGAAAAATTCTCCAAGAAGAAAGGCTTAGCTCTTAAGGCCACCTCTACACATGAAGAAGAATTATATAGTGACCTTGACGAAGAAGAAGAATTTGGTTTGTTTGTGAAGAGATTTGGAAAGTTCATGAAAAATAAAAGATTCCAAAAGAACTTCAAACCCCAAGGTAAGAAACCAATTTCTAATGAATCCTCTTCTTCACCAAGTTCTTTTGAATATGGCAAGGAAGGGCACTTCAAGGCGGATTTCCCAAACCTTAAGAAGAAGAACAAGGAGAAAAGAGGAAGAAGAAGGGCTTACATCGCTTAGGATGAAAATGATGTGAGTAGCTCCGATGAGTCCGAAAGTGAAGAAGCAAATCTTTGCTTAATGGCAAATCATCAAGAAGACGATAATGAGGTATGCTTCAAGGCAAGCAACACCCATTGGTATTTGGATAGTGGGTGTTCAAAACATATGACAGGAGATATAAGCAAGTTTACATCATTCATTCTCAAAAAGAAAGGAAGTGTCACCTATGAAGATAATACCAAAGGAAAAATACTTAGTATCAGAAATATCGGTAAAAACTCTTCTACCTCCATTAGTGATGTGTTGTATATTGAAGGACTCAAACATAACTTGCTTACCATAAGCCAATTGTGTGATAAAGGATATAGAGTTCTATTTGAATCCAATTGTTGCATAATTGAAAATAAGATAAATAAAGAGGTTAAGTTTGTAGGACAAAGAATTGATAACATTTACATGATTGATATTGATAGTTTATCCTCAAATGATGTGTAATGCTTCATGACTAGAGAGGATGAATCATGGCTATGGCATAGAAGAATAGCTCATATACACATTGACCATTTAAACAAACTTGTTTCTAAAGAACTAGTAATTGGGTTACCAAAGCTCAAATTTGAAAATAAATTTTGTGATGCATGTCAAAAGGGAAAACAAGTAAAGGTATCCTTTCAAGCTAAAAACATTGTTTCCATACAAAGGCCTTTACAACTTTTGCACATGGATCTATTTGGACCCTCCAAAATCAAGAGCTTTGGCGGTAATTATTATGGTCTAGTAATTGTAGATGACTATTCTAGATATACAGGGACCTTGTTTCTTGCTCATAAAAATAAAGTATATCATGCGTTCAAGAAACTAGCCAAGATTATCCAAAATGAACAAAACTCAAAGATTGCATCCATAAGAACTGATCATAGGGGAGAATTTGAAAACCAATCCTTTGAAAAGTTTTGCGAAAAACATGGTATCAATCATAATTTTTCAGCTCCTATAACTCCACAACAAAATGGAGTGGTTGAAAGGAAAAATAGATCTTTAGTAGAGCTTGCTAGAACCATGTTAAATGAAAATAACATTGCGAAACACTTTTGGGCCGATGCGGTAAATACAGCATGTCATGTTATGAATAGATGTTTAATAAGGCCTATTCTAAAGAAAACCCCCTATAAATTTTACAAGGGAAGAAAACCCAACATTTCATATTTTCATATTTTTGGATGTAAATGTTTTGTGCTCAATAATGGAAAGGATAATCTAGGAAAGTTTGATGTAAAATCTAATGAGGCAATCTTTCTTGGATATTCATCATCTAGTAAATCATATCAAATTTTTAACAAATGAACAAATACCATTAAGGAGTCTATTCATATGAAATTTGATGAGAATAGCCATAACTCCCCGGGAAAAGAAGATGTTGATGATCTTGTAGGAACATTCCAAGAAATGAACTTGGAGGAAAAAAAAGCAGTCAACAATGAAGAAGGAACAACACAACATGTAGAACCACAAAAATGGATCACTCTAAAGGATCATCCCTTGGATAAGGTCATAGGTGAAATGACAAAGGGTGTAAGTACTAGAAACGCTATTAGAAATGCATGTAATTACTTAGCGTTTGTATCACAAATAGAACCCAAAAATATTGATGAAGCTATTATTGATGAACATTGGATGTTGGCCATGCAAGAGGAATTGAATCAATTTGAAAGAAATGAAGTGTGGGAACTAATGCCAAGACCCAATGACCACCAAATAATAGGAACAAAATGGGTTTTTAAAAATAAATTAGATGAAAATGGCATAATTACTAGAAACAAAGCTAGGCTAGTTGCTAAAGGTTATAATCAAGAAGAAGGCATTGATTATGAAGAGACGTATGCTCTCGTAGCTAGGCTAGAAGCCATTAGGTTATTATTAGCCTTTGCATGTTGTAAGGACTTTAAATTGTACCAAATGGATGTCAAGAGTGCTTTCTTGAATGGATACATTCAAGAGGAAGTGTATGTTGATCAACCTCCAGGTTTTGAAAACTACCAATTTCTAAATCATGTTTTCAAACTAAAGAAAACATTATATGGTTTAAAACAAGCTCCAAGAGCTTGGTATGAAAGATTAAGTAAATTCCTTTTAGAAAACAATTTTGAAAGAGGAAAGGTTGACACAACATTATTCATTAAGCACAAAAAGAATGACATACTATTGGTTCAAGTATATGTTGATGATATAATCTTTGGTGCTACTAATGAATCGTTGTGCAAAGAGTTTGCTAAGCTAATGCAGGAAGAATTTGAGATGTCCATGATGGGGGAACTTACTTTCTTCCTTGGACTACAAATTAAGCAAACTAATGAAGGCACTTTCATTAGTCAATCAAAGTATTGCAAGGAATTGCTTAGGAAATTCAACATGGACAAGGCAAATGATATTGCTACACCTATGGGCACTTCATGTCATTTGGACAAGGATGAGAAGGGTAAGGATATTGAACTCACAAAATATAGAGTTATGATCGGATCCTTACTTTACTTAACCGCTAGTAGACCGGATATCATGTTTGCTGTTTGTATGTGTGCAAGATATCAAGCATGCCCAAAAGAATCACACCTTACTGCAGTAAAAAGGATAATGAAATATCTTATTGGAACTCAAAATGTTGGTTTATGGTACCCCAAAGGGGTTGAATGCACTTTAGTTGGATATTCTGATTCGGATTTTGCAGGATGTAAACTTGATAGGAAAAGCACTAGTGGAACATGTCACTTGCTTAGTAGTTCTCTTGTTTCTTGGCATAGCAAGAAACAAGTAAGTGTTGCATTATCTACAGCTGAGGCAGAATATGTTGCAGCTGGTAGTTATTGTGCTCAAATCCTTTGGATGAGACAACAACTTCTTGACTTTGGTGTTATGTTAGACCATGTGCCTCTAAAATGTGATAACACGAGTGCCATTAATATTTCAAAGAATCCTGTAATGCATTCAAGAACCAAACATATTGAAATTCGACATCATTTCATTAGGGATCATGTATTAAAGGGTGATTGTGTGCTTGAACATGTTGAAACCTCCAAGAAACTAGCAGATATCTTCACAAAACCCTTAGCAAAAGAATAATTCATTCACATAAGAAGAGAATTAGGAATTCTAGACATGTCCAATTGTGTTTGAATAATGAAAATTTTGATAATTTCTTGTTTTAAATCATGTTTTAATGAGCTTGTAATAAATTGTTGTATGATTCATTAACTTTCCAATAATCTTGTATGAAATCGGAAAAATTTGTGCATTTTTTAATTATATAATCGATTACGAAGAGACCCATAATCGATTACTAAGCCTCTGTCTCGTATATAATCAATTACCACTTGCTAGATAATCAACTATCAGATTCTGTTTCATGCCCAATCGATTAAATCACCCAGATAATCGATTACCAATGTTTCAACTTCCTCCCTTAATCGATTGTAAAGATTCTGTTTTTAAACCTAATCGATTACTCATATGTCCTAATCGATTACCCCAAGTGTAAAAAGGTTCAACTTCCTTAGAAACCGTGTCCTAATCGATTACCTATGATGCCTAATCGATTAGCCTCGGTACTGCAATGGTCAACCTGCAGGTTTTCGAAGCACTTTGTTTTCCCCACCCCATTCACTCACTTCTCTCTATTCTAAACCTATTTTTTCCTATAAATTCCCCTCTCCTCACTCTCTCATCTTACACTACCTCTTCCTCCTTCAAATCTCTCAAAGCTTCAAGAGCTTTCCTCTCCATTCTCTCATTCTCTTCTTCTTTTCTCTGCACTTTACTGGTATCATGTCTTCCTCAAGAACCATTAAGAGGGCAAGGTCTTCCATGGCCCAAACCAACAACCCTCTTGACTTCTCTAGATTTTTCACTACCCCTATAGATCTCCAAAATTTTATCAATAACTTTTTTGAGAAGGATATCATCTCCCCCCACTACATCAACACTGAGACATTTGACCACCCTAGCCTCACCTTCACTCAAAATCTCCACCATTATAACCTTTTCCCCTTCCTCACTCTTAAGGAAGAGCTCTATTACCCTGAACTCATAAGGGTATTCTACTGCAACCTTAAGCTTGCAAATGGGTTGCAGGAATCAAAGATCAAAAATGTGACCCTTAGGCTCACAAATGCCCAAATGGCAGAAATCACTCTACTGCCACTCAATGATGCTGAGTTTGACGGAGGAGATCCCGAGGACGAATGGGATTTCAATGCCATCACTGCCCGACAATCGCTGTGGAAGGCTGCTCGCCCAAGGAGCAACCACAAACTGGTAGGCCACTTGACCATGACCAACCATCTCCTTCACTTTTTCTTGGTCAAGATGTTGGTTCCTCGTGGTGGGAACTATGCTCTGGTGGAAGAGGATGATGTCCTCTTAATGTGGGCTATGCAGAACCAAAAGGAAATAAATTGGATTCAAATGCTTAACCTGCACATGCTCCATGCCAAAGACCAGCAAAAGCTTCCCTACACCATCCTGCTCACTAAAATCTTCAAAGCTTTTGGAGTAGACTTGGCTGGAGAGCTGTCGGAAAAGGTACCTCCCAAGGCTTGCATTGGCACCCATCATCTCATAAAAATGGGTATCATTTTTGTGACTAGAGCTTGGCACTCAAAAATGGAAGGCATTAATGCCAACATTCCTTTTGAAGCTCCTACTGAAGAACCTGCTCCTCCTCCTCCAAATCAAGCTGAATCCTCCGCCCCCACTGACCCCTTCGCCTTCCTCTATGCATACCTTGACAGTTAGTTTGACCGCATTGAGAACTCTATTCAAGAGTTCCAAATGACTGAGCAGCAACACTTCGAAATGATGCAACAACGTTACGATGAGCTATCTCACCAAATCTTAGAGCTTCGCTTTTTCCATCCGGATAATTAGATCCGTTTTATTGTGCCTTGTTTCAGTTATTTTATTTCAGTTTCCTTGAACTTCTGCAACATTTCCTTTGTGTAATTTGTAACATCCTAAAAATTTTATTCTCATGTATAATCATTTTGATTTAGACCATCAATGATATTATCCATTTTATCTCAACTTTCTACATAAATTTTTGGTTAGGACAACATCTTCAATTTAACCTTTTACCATGGTAAATAATTTTAACTTTATACCTTTGGTAAAAGTTAATCAAATAATTTATTACCTATTTCCTTAGTTATTAATTTCCTTGGCTTTTCCAATTACTCTCATCAAATTGCCACATACTCCACTCAAAATGCGTCATCTTGTACACATTTTAATTGTTAGTTAGAGTCCGAATTTGGAAATGTGTCCAACTACAAAGTTGTTACTCTTTTTCTTATCTTTCCAACAAGACCAAATTTATTAAATTCCATTAAGATATGAGAGAGATATGCCCAAAATACCAAAACAGTGTCAGAATTGATATTTTATTTCAATCATATCATCTTGTACATATTTTAATACCTTGTTAGAGTCCGAATTTGAAAAAGTGGTAAAATACAAAGTTGTTCCTCGTTGTCTTGTCTTTCCAACAAGACCACATTTGTTAAAATCCATTAAAATATGAGAGAGATATGCCTAAAATACAAAAACAGTGTCAGAATTGATATTTACTTCAATCAAACAAACTACATTATATAGGCTGCGGAAATGTTCAACAATCCAGCTCATTTTTCTCACCTAAAACCTCCATTATCACCATAATTCATGCACCTAACATCCCACTACAATCCCATTATGAAAATCTTGTCCCCCACTTGTCATTTACATCATTAAATCAACACTACATCTTGTTCCCAAGTCTGAATTCTTAGAACAAGCTAAAGTTAGTGAAGTCTCTCTCTTATTTTCTTTCACTTTCTCCATCAATTTCACTCTTGATCTGAAGCTAGGACAATAATACAACACTTTCAACCACTTTAGGAACCTCCATTAAGGTAAGAGGGGACAGGGTTGTGAATAACTATGAAATGGGTAGAATTGTATGCTGTCCTAGGATTCCCGTTTTTATTTTCGTATCTTGTTACTCAGTTTTGAGATTGAAAACGTGTGATTTTGATTCTGACTTCTTCATAAAAGTTGTAGATATTTTTGTTATCTAAATTTTGAGACTTGAATCAATTAATTTTAATATGTATAGCAAAATTTATAGCCAAAATACTACAGCATGTCTGAGTGGAATATTTATCCTATGTTTTGTATATATATTAAAGTTCTGGGACTTATACATGCATAATCAGCCTTTGATGTCTTCATGAAAGTTGTAGATATTTGTGTTATGGATCTGTAGAAAGTGGTTTCAAGTCAAAATGATTTTTGTAGCTCGAGTTATGCCTAAAATACTGAAGTATGTCAAAGCTGTAAATCTGTTAACTTGAGATATGTATTTTATTTTTTAAAACTGGGAACATTGTGGTGAGAATTAGTGATTGGTGTCTTCATGAAAGTTGTAGATCTTCTTGTTATGAGAATTTTGAGACCTGAATCGACTGAATTAGATATGTATAGCATACGTTATGATCAAAATACTACAGCATGTCCGATTGAAATACTTATCTTGTGTTTTGTGCATATATGAATATTCTGGGAATTATACATATGTTTTTAGACCTTGATGTCTTCATGAAAGTTGTATATATTTATGTTATGGATCTATAGAAAGTGGTTTCAAGTTAAAAGGATGTTTGTAGCTCTCGTTATACCTAAAATACTAAAGTATGCTCAAACTGAAAATCTGTTAACTATGAAATCCGAATCTTATTTTTAAAACTGGGACTTTTGTGGTGAGAATTAGTGGTTGATGCCTTCATGAAAGTTGTAGATATTTGTGTTAAGAATAATTTAGAACTGGTTTCATGCCAAAATTGTTTTTGTAGCTCCAGAAACGTTGAAAATACTAACCTGTGTACGTTTTAAAAATCCTCTTTGAGACAGTTTTGTATTCTGTGAATAAGTGATGTTTCTGTTTAGAATTTGAATTTATGGTCTTCATGAAAGTTGTATATATTTATGTTATTGAGCTATAGAAAGTGGAATCACATGAAAAGGATTTGATTTGCTCATGTTATGACTGTTTTACTAACGTATGTTGCTGTTGGAAATGCTGAAATTTGCTTATAATGGTTATTATGGATAAAAATGATATTTTCCCTATGGGTAACAAATTATTATTGAATTCTTGAGTGATTATGAAGTATTATGAATGTTTATGAGTGTCTAATGAGCATCATTCAGTTTGTGTATTTTGGTGGTAAATAATTATGAATGACTAAATTAATATATACATGAATGTCTTACGGTTATTGATATATGTGGTTGAAACAGTAAATCCATGATTCTGAAAATTATTATATATGATATGTCCTTTGAGGACTTGTGGTTTTCCAAGTGGTTTTGGAAATTGATATATCATGGTATGTTAAATGATAAAGAGAATTAAAGGCATTCATGCATCATAAGCATTTGGACGCACCATGGAATTTAGGGGTTCCATGATTGCCTACCCTGGTGGGGGGTTACTCTATGATGAGTTTAAGCCCTATTTTCATAAGAACCATGGAAGTGTAGGGATCCATGGTTGTGTAAATTCCTACTGGTATACTTATTTCTGCAGGAGCCATGAAAGTGTAGGGATTCATGGTTATGCTAATTCCTACTGGAGTCTCTATGAGACTTTTTACTGCAGTATTTCCACCAAACTAAATGGATCCAGCATGACATCATGTGACTAATTAAAGATTTATAAATGAACTTGTTTGGCATATTCATCATATCATTATGCCTTGTTGGTTGTGTTTGTGCAATTTTATTTATTTTATAATTATTCTATATTCTGTCTCACTCTTACATTAATTTTTACAGTGAATGCTACACAGAATGAAGAGTGATGCCATGAATGGAGTTTACGTGAATTATTGCTTGGAATTTGACTTTATTTTAATTTGATGGGTTGTAATAATAATATAATGTTTCTTGTACTGTATTTTTCTAAATCGTTTCCGCTATATAAATATTTCATGACTTTAGTTATTCACGACTAGTATGTATGATAATAATCCGCGTTTATCAACTTTTACATGACTTATTACAAATTTAAAAAAAAATGATTTTTAAAACGCGAAAAATTTATTCAGAAAATTTATACGGGACATCACATTGGTGGTATCAGAGCGTTTTCAAAAATTCAGGACCAATTGATGTAACATGTATTCTTCTTGATATATTACGTGAATTGTTTGATTACTTGTTTGATAATATGTTAAGTGTGTACTATATGACTTGTACCTGACTGATAAATTGTAAAATGACTTGTTTGATTACTTGCTTGATAATATGATAAATGTATATTATATGACTTATTACTTATATGATAAATTGTAGAATACTTATAGTTACGTTATAATATATATATATATATATACGACATATTTTCCCTTAGAATTAGTATAAACCAAACTACAAATGTAGGATGGCAAGAAACAACAACAACAACGATATGGCAGCTGCTTTCAACCGTTTGGCTGAAGCCATTGAAAGACAAAATCAACCGAGAAGTGCTGGTGGACTTCACGGGCTAGATCATTTCCTAAAAAGGAAGCCATCACAATTCAAAGGAGGCTACAATCCAGAGGTAGCGTACCTATGGGTTAAGGAAATGAAGCACATTTTCCGAGCCTTGCCCTGCACAGAATTTGAAAAGGTGGAGTGTGCCACTTATATGATGGTTGAGGAAGCAGAAAACTGGTGGATACATGCCAGAACTCGTATGATTGAAACTGACAGACCTTTGAACTGGGTCAACTTCAAAGACTGTTTCCTAGAGAAATATTTTCCAGCAAGTGTGAAAAGCCGTAAAGAGCTGGAATTTATGGAGCTGAAACAAGGCTCAATGTCTGTTGGAGAATATGCTGCAAAGTTTGAAGAACTATCTCTCTTTTACCCTCCTTTTCAACAGGCTGGTGCCGAAGAATCAAAATGTGTTAAATTTGAGAACGGGCTGAATTTGGAAATCAAAGAGGCGATAGGGTACCAAGAAATTCGGAGTTTTCCTATTCTAATCAACAAATGCAGAATTTTTGAAGAAAATCACCAAGCCAGACTGGCGCATGAAAAGGCCAATAGACAACTGAAACCTCATTCAGTTGATTTCAAAAGAAGAGGATCGTTCTATCCAAGACGTTTCAAGGGAGGATCATCATCATCATCTTCAGAGAGACGTAACAATATGAGGTGTCTTAAGTGCGGAGGTAATCATCATGTACGTGATTGTAACAGACGTCTTGAAGATGTCACTTGCTTTCGATGTAATCAGAAAAGACACATCAGTCCAAATTGCCCTCAGAACCGTCAAAATGACAGCAACACTATGAATAATCAAAGAGGCTCTAACTATCAAGGAGGTCGTGGAGAAAATACGCGAGCTGCTCAACCTCAAAGACTGAAAAGGGAGTCAACAGACCAGAGGTTACAACCAACAACTGGGAGAGTCTTTGCCATCAGCGGTTCAGAGGCAGACCAAGCTGATGACCTCATACAAAGTAAGTGTGAGATCAATGGTACAATTTTATCTGTGTTATTTGATTCTGGTGCTACACATTCTTTCATTTCCGATGAGTGTGTTAGACGCCTTCAATTACCTGTGAAGCCTATGACATATGATCTGATTGTTTCCACTCCCACCGGTACACAACTTAGGACTACTAAGGTGTGTAACGAATGTTCTATGCTTATAGAAGGTAAAAACTTTCTAGTAGATCTTGTTTGTTTACCTTTGAAGGATCTGGAAGTAATCCTAGGGATGGACTGGTTATCGGCAAATTGAGTCTTGGTGGACTGTCATAACAAAACTGTGATATTTCCATCAGAAGAAAATCTTACTTCCGACAATCTCAAACTCTTTGCCTTACAAGGTGAAAGCCAATTATTTGCCTTGTTTACTTTTCCACAAGGAGATGGAGAATCTAAAGAGATCGAGATACCAGTTGTTTCTGAATTCCCTGAAGTATTTCCTGAGGATGTCTCGAGTTTACCTCCAGAACGTGAGATAGAATTCTCAATTGATTTAATTCCAGGAGCAGAACCAGTATCTAAGGCCCCATATCGTATGTCACCTATTGAACTGGCAGAACTAAAGAAGCAAATTGAGGAGTTGTTGGAGAAGCATTTCATCAGGCCCAGTGTGTCACCATGGGGAGCGCCAGTATTACTTGTCAAGAAGAAAGATGGAAGCATGAAATTATGTGTAGATTATCGTCAGTTGAATAAATTGACGGTGAAGAATAGATATCATTTGCCCAGAATTGATGATTTGATAGATCAATTGAGAGATGCTGTAGTATTTTCTAAAATTGATCTACGATCAGGTTATCATCAGATTCGTGTCAAGTCTGAGGATATTCCAAAGACGGCATTTAGAACACGCTATGGTCATTACGAGTATCTTGTGATGCCTTTCGGAGTAACCAATGCCCCAGCTGTATTCATGGATTACATGAATCGAGTGTTTCATTCATACTTGGATCAGTTTGTTATTATCTTCATTGATGACATTCTGATTTATTCCAAGACATGGGAGGAGCATGAAAAACATCTTCGAGTGGTATTGCAGATCCTAAAAGAGAAGCAGTTGTATGCTAAGTTGTCTAAATGTGAATTCTGGTTGGAAGAGGTAAAGTTCCTAGGCCATGTAATCTCAAGCAAAGGAGTGTCTGTGGATTCTTCTAAAATAGAAGCTGTAATAAACTGGGAGAGACCTACTTCAGTCACTGAGATACGAAGCTTCTTAGGATTAGCCGGATATTATCGGAGATTCATTGAGGGGTTTTCTCGAATTGCCCTACCAATGACTCGTCTGACCCGGAAGAATCAACCCTTTTCTTGGACGCCAGAATGTGAAGAAAGTTTCCAAGAACTAAAATTGAAGCTTACATCTGCTCCAGTTTTAACTTTGCCTAATCCACAAGAAGACTTTGTAGTTTATTGCGATGCTTCTAAGATGGGCTTAGGTTGTGTTTTGATGCAGCAACGGAAGGTGGTTGCCTATGCTTCTAGACAGTTGAGACCACATGAAATGAACTACCCGACACATAATCTAGAATTGGCAGCGGTGGTATTTGCTTTGAAAATCTGGAGACACCATTTGTATGGAGTCAAGTTTGAAGTATTCAGTGACCACAAGAGCTTGAAGTATTTGTTCGATCAAAAGGAATTGAACATGAGGCAGCGAAGATGGATGGAGTTTCTTAAAGATTATGATTTTGATTTGAAGTACCATCCAGGAAAAGCAAATGTGGTGGCAGATGTACTTAGCCGAAAGTCCATTCATATGGCATCTTTGATGATAAAAGAGATGGAGATGATAGAACAATTCAGAGACATGAACTTGGGTGTGGAGATGAAATCTTCAAAAAGTATGACTTTGGGAACTTTGAAAATAACCAATGATTTTCAAAAGCTGATAGGTGAAATACAGACAGAGGACTTGCAACTACAGGAGTTGAGAGAGTTGCAGGTGAATGGAAAGGATATGGGATTACAAGAAGGATCAGATGGAATTTGGAGAATCAGAAGTAGAATTTGTGTACCAGATGATGTTGATCTGAGAAGGACAATCCTAGAAGAAGCGCATAAAAGTATATTGAGCATTCATCCTGGATCAACTAAGATGTATCAAGATCTGAAGAAAAGCTTTTGGTGGCCAAGGATGAAGAAAGAAATAGCTGAATATGTGTCTTCATGTCTGGTGTGTCAAAAAGCCAAAGTGGAACATCAGAAGCCATCTGGTGAACTACAACCATTGGAGATTCCTGTCTGGAAATGGGATGACATTTCAATGGACTTTGTGTCAGGATTACCAAGAACACGTTCAGGAAATGATGCAATCTGGGTTATTATAGACAGATTGACTAAGTCTGCTCACTTCCTTCCGATGAATATGAAGAATTCTCTACAAAAGTTGGCACAATTATATGTGAAAGAGATCGTGAGACTTCATGGTGTACCATCCAGTATTGTGTCAGATAGAGATCTGAGGTTCACTTCCCGATTCTAGGGAAGCTTGCATCAGGAGTTGGGTTCAAGACTCCGATTAAGTTCAGCTTATCATCCTCAAACAGATGGACAGTCAGAGCGTACCATACAAAGTTTGGAAGACTTACTGCGATCTTGTGTACTTGAGCATGGTGGTAGTTGGGAGCAATTTCTTCCACTGATTGAATTCACATATAACAACAGTTACCATAGCAGTATTGGTATGGCTCCATTTGAAGCATTGTATGGTAGAAAGTGTCGAACGCCCCTTTGTTGGTTAGAAACTGGTGAAAGTTTGGCGTTAGGACCTGAAATTGTGCAGCAGACTACTGAACAAATAGAAGTAATCAGAGAGAAGATGAAGGCATCCCAAGATAGACAGAAGCACTATTATGATAAAAGGAGGAAACCACTTGAATTCCAAGTTGGTGATCATGTATTTTTTAAGGTTTCACCTCACAAGGGGATTGGCCGAGCATTGAAGAGTAAGAAGTTGAGTCCAAGGTTTATTGGACCATATGAAATTCTAAAGAGGATTGGTACAGTGGCGTATCAGATTGCACTTCCTCTTCATCTTGTAAATTTGCACAATGTGTTTCATGTATCACAATTGAGGAAGTATGTACAAGACCCCACTCATGTGATTGCTAATGATGATGTTGAAGTTAGAGAAAATTTGACCATCCCTACAGAACCCACACAGATCATAGAAAGGTCAATTAAACACCTGAGAAACAAGAACGTACCATTAGTGAAGGTTGCATGGAAACAAGGGAATGATGTAACTCTGACTTGGGAGCGTGAGGATGCTATGAAGACGCAATACCCAGAATTGTTTCACTGAGGAGTGCGTTATGTTAAATTTCGAGGACAAAATTTTTATTAGGGTGGGAGAATTGTAACATCCTAAAAATTTTATTCTCATGTATAATCATTTTGATTTAGACCATCAATGATATTATCCATTTTATCTCAACTTTCTACATAAATTTTTGGTTAGGACAACATCTTCAATTTAACCTTTTACCATGGTAAATAATTTTAACTTTATACCTTTGGTAAAAGTTAATCAAATAATTTATTACCTATTTCCTTAGTTATTAATTTCCTTGGCTTTTCCAATTACTCTCATCAAATTGCCACATACTCCACTCAAAATGCGTCATCTTGTACACATTTTAATTGTTAGTTAGAGTCCGAATTTGGCAATGTGTCCAACTACAAAGTTGTTCCTCTTTTTCTTATCTTTCCAACAAGACCAAATTTGTTAAATTCCATTAAGATATGAGAGAGATATGCCCAAAATACCGAAACAGTGTCAGAATTGATATTTTATTTCAATCATATCATCTTGTACATATTTTAATACCTTGTTAGCGGCCGAATTTGAAAAAGTGGTAAACTACAAAGTCGTTCCTCGTTGTCTTGTCTTTCCAACAAGACCACATTTGTTAAAATCCATTAAGATATGAGAGAGATATGCCTAAAATACAAAAACAGTGTCAGAATTGATATTTACTTCAATCAAACAAACTACATTATGTAGGCTGCGGAAATGGTCAACAATCCAGCTCATTTTTCTCACCTAAAACCTCCATTATCACCATAATTCATGCACCTAACATCCCACTACAATCCCATTATGAAAATCTTGTCCCCTACTTGTCATTTACATCATTAAATCAACACTACATCTTGTTCCCAAGTGTGAATTCTTAGAACAAGCTAAAGTTAGTGAAGTCTCTCTCTTATTTTCTTTCACTTTCTCCATCAATTTCACTCTTGATCTGAAGCTAGGACAATAATACAACACTTTCAACCACTTTAGGAACCTCCATTAAGGTAAGAGGGGACAGGGTTGTGAATAACTATGAAATGGGTAGAATTGTATGCTGTCCTAGGATTCCCGTTTTTATTTTCGTATCTTGTTACTCAGTTTTGAGATTGAAAACGTGTGATTTTGATTCTGACTTCTTCATAAAAGTTGTAGATATTTTTGTTATCTAAATTTTGAGACTTGAATCAATTAATTTTAATATGTATAGCAAAATTTATAGCCAAAATACTACAGCATGTCCGAGTGGAATATTTATCCTATGTTTTGTATATATATTAAAGTTCTGGGACTTATACATGCATAATCAGCCTTTGATGTCTGCATGAAAGTTGTAGATATTTGTGTTATGGATCTGTAGAAAGTGGTTTCAAGTCAAAATGATTTTTGTAGCTCGAGTTATGCCTAAAATACTGAAGTATGTCAAAGCTGTAAATCTGTTAACTTGAGATATGTATTTTATTTTTTAAAACTGGGAACTTTGTGGTGAGAATTAGTGATTGGTGTCTTCATCAAAGTTGTAGATCTTCTTGTTATAAGAATTTTGAGACCTGAACCGACTGAATTGGATATGTATAGCATACGTTATGATCAAAATACTACAGCATGTCCGATTGAAATACTTATCTTGTGTTTTGTGCATATATGAATATTCTGGGAATTATACATATGTTTTTAGACCTTGATGTCTTCATGAAAGTTGTATATATTTATGTTATGGATCTATAGAAAGTGGTTTCAAGTTAAAAGGATGTTTGTAGCTCTCGTTATACCTAAAATACTAAAGTATGCTCAAACTGAAAATCTGTTAACTATGAAATCCGAATCTTATTTTTAAAACTGGGAATTTTGTGGTGAGAATTAGTGGTTGATGCCTTCATGAAAGTTGTATATATTTGTGTTAAGAATAATTTAGAACTGGTTTCATGCCAAAATTGTTTTTGTAGCTCTAGAAACGTTGAAAATACTAACCTGTGTACGTTTTAAAAATCCTCTTTGAGACAGTTTTGTATTCTGTGAATAAGTGATGTTTATGTTTAGAATTTGAATTTATGGTCTTCATGAACGTTGTATATATTTATGTTATTGAGCTATAGAAAGTGGAATCACATGAAAATGATTTGATTTGCTCATGTTATGACTATTTTACTAACGTATGTTGCTGTTGGAAATGCTGAAATTTGCTTATAATGGTTATTATGGATAAAAATGATATTTTCCCTATGGGTAACAAATTATTATTGAATTCTTGAGTGATTATGAAGTATTATGAATGTTTATGAGTGTCTAATGAGCATCATTCAGTTTGTGTATTTTGGTGGTGAATAATTATGAATGACTAAATTAATATATACATGAATGTCTTACGGTTATTGATATATGTGGTTGAAACAGTAAATCCATGATTCTGAAAATTATTATACATGATGTGTCCTTTGAGGACTTGTGGTTTTCCAAGTGGTTTTGGAAATTGATATATCATGGTATGTTAAATGATAAAGAGAATTAAAGGCATTCATGCATCATAAGCATTTGGACGCACCATGGAATTTAGGGGTTCCATGATTGCCTACCCTGGTGGGGGGTTACTCTATGATGAGTTTAAGCCCTATTTTCACAAGAACCATGGAAGTGTAGGGATCCATGGTTGTGTAAATTCCTACTGGTATACTTATTTCTGCAGGAGCCATGAAAGTGTAGGGATTCATGGTTATGCTAATTCCTACTGGAGTCTCTATGAGACTTTTTACTGCAGTATTTCCACCAAACTAAATGGATCTAGCATGACATCATGTGACTAATTAAAGATTTATAAATGAACTTGTTTGGCATATTCATCATATCATTATGCCTTGTTGGTTGTGTTTGTGCAATTTTATTTATTTTATAATTATTCTATATTCTGTCTCACTCTTACATTAATTTTTACAGTGAATGCTACACAGAATGAAGAGTGATGCCATGAATGGAGTTTACGTGAATTATTGCTTGGAATTTGACTTTATTTTAATTTGATGGGTTGTAATAATAATATAATGTTTCTTGTACTGTATTTTTCTAAATCGTTTCTGCTATATAAATATTTCATGACTTTAGTTATTCACGACTAGTATGTATGATAATAATCCGCGTTTATCAACTTTTGCATGACTTATTACAAATTTAAAAAAAAATGATTTTTAAAACGCGAAAAATTTATTCGGAAAATTTATACGGGACGTCACATTGGTGGTATCAGAGCGTTTTCAAAAATTCAGGACCAATTGATGTAACATGTATTGTTCTTGATATATTACGTGAATTGTTTGATTACTTGTTTGATAATATGTTAAGTGTGTACTATATGACTTGTGCCTGACTGATAAATTGCAAAATGACTTGTTTGATTACTTGCTTGATAATATGATAAATGTATATTATATGACTTATTACTTATCTGATAAATTGTAGAATACTTATAGTTACGTTATAATATATATATATATATACGACATATTTTCCCTTAGAATTAGTATAAACCAAACTACAAATGTAGGATGGCAAGAAACAACAACAACAACGATATGGCAGCTGCTTTCAACCGTTTGGCTGAAGCCATTGAAAGACAAAATCAACCGAGAAGTGCTGGTGGACTTCACGGGCTAGATCATTTCCTAAAAAGGAAGCCATCACAATTCAAAGGAGGCTACAATCCAGAGGTAGCGTACCTATGGGTTAAGGAAATGAAGCACATTTTTCGAGCCTTGCCCTGCACAGAATTTGAAAAGGTGGAGTGTGCCACTTATATGATGGTTGAGGAAGCAGAAAACTGGTGGATACATGCCAGAACTCGTATGATTGAAACTGACAGACCTTTGAACTGGGTCAACTTCAAAGACTGTTTCCTAGAGAAATATTTTCCAGCAAGTGTGAAAAGCCGTAAAGAGCTGGAATTTATGGAGCTGAAACAAGGCTCAATGTCTGTTGGAGAATATGCTGCAAAGTTTGAAGAACTATCTCTCTTTTACCCTCCTTTTCAACAGGCTGGTGCCGAAGAATCAAAATGTGTTAAATTTGAGAACGGGCTGAATTTGGAAATCAAAGAGGCGATAGGGTACCAAGAAATTCGGAGTTTTCCTATTCTAATCAACAAATGCAGAATTTTTGAAGAAAATCACCAAGCCAGACTGGCGCATGAAAAGGCCAATAGACAACTGAAACCTCATTCAGTTGATTTCAAAAGAAGATGATCGTTCTATCCAAGACGTTTCAAGGGAGGATCATCATCATCATCTTCAGAGAGACGCAACAATATGAGGTGTCTTAAGTGCAAAGGTAATCATCATGTACGTGATTGTAACAGACGTCTTGAAGATGTCACTTGCTTTCGATGTAATCAGAAAGGACACATCAGTCCAAATTGCCCTCAGAACCATCAAAATGACAGCAACACTATGAATAATCAAAGAGGCTCTAACTATCAAGGAGGTCATGGAGAAAATACGCGAGCTGCTCAACCTCAAAGACTGAAAAGGGAGTCAATAGACCAGAGGTTACAGCCAACAACTGGGAGAGTCTTTGCCATCAGCGGTTCAGAGGCAGACCAAGCTGATGACCTCATACAAAGTAAGTGTGAGATCAATGGTACAATTTTATCTGTGTTATTTGATTCTGGTGCTACACATTCTTTCATTTCTGATGAGTGTGTTAGACGCCTTTAATTACCTGTGAAGCCTATGACATTGTTTCCACTCCCACCGGTACACAACTTAGGACTACTAAGGTGTGTAACGAATGTTCTATGTTTATAGAAGGTAAAAACTTTCTAGTAGATCTTGTTTGTTTACCTTTGAAGGATCTGGAAGTAATCCTAGGGATGGACTGGTTATCGGCAAATCGAGTCTTGGTGGACTGTCATAACAAAACTGTGATATTTCCATCAGAAGAAAATCTTACTTCCGACAATCTCAAACTCTTTGCCTTACAAGGTGAAAGCCAATTATTTGCCTTGTTTACTTTTCCACAAGGAGATGGAGAATCTAAAGAGATCGAGATACCAGTTGTTTCTGAATTCCCTGAAGTATTTCCTGAGGATGTCTCGAGTTTACCTCCAGAACGTGAGATAGAATTCTCAATTGATTTAATTCCAGGAGCAGAACCAGTATCTAAGGCCCCATATCGTATGTCACCTATTGAACTGGCAGAACTAAAGAAGCAAATTGAGGAGTTGTTGGAGAAGCATTTCATCAGGCCCAGTGTGTCACCATGGGGAGCGCCAGTATTACTTGTCAAGAAGAAAGATGGAAGCATGAAATTATGTGTAGATTATCGTCAGTTGAATAAATTGACGATGAAGAATAGATATCCTTTGCCCAGAATTGATGATTTGATAGATCAATTGAGAGATGCTGTAGTATTTTCTAAAATTGATCTACGATCAGGTTATCATCAGATTCGTGTCAAGTCTGAGGATATTCCAAAGACGGCATTTAGAACACGCTATGGTCATTACGAGTATCTTGTGATGCCTTTCGGAGTAACCAATGCCCCAGCTGTATTCATGGATTACATGAATCGAGTGTTTCATTCATACTTGGATCAGTTTGTTATTATCTTCATTGATGACATTCTGATTTATTCCAAGACATGGGAGGAGCATGAAAAACATCTTCGAGTGGTATTGCAGATCCTAAAAGAGAAGCAGTTGTATGCTAAGTTGTCTAAATGTGAATTCTGGTTGGAAGAGGTAAAGTTCCTAGGCCATGTAATCTCAAGCAAAGGAGTGTCTGTGGATTCTTCTAAAATAGAAGCTGTAATAAACTGGGAGAGACCTACTTCAGTCACTGAGATACGAAGCTTCTTAGGATTAGCCGGATATTATCGGAGATTCATTGAGGGGTTTTCTCGAATTGCCCTACCAATGACTCGTCTGACCCGGAAGAATCAACCCTTTTCTTGGACGCCAGAATGTGAAGAA
Source organism: Clitoria ternatea (assembly GCA_037962975.1). Taxonomy (NCBI): domain Eukaryota; kingdom Viridiplantae; phylum Streptophyta; class Magnoliopsida; order Fabales; family Fabaceae; genus Clitoria; species Clitoria ternatea. The sequence goes on from CM075672.1 coordinate 222,193,559, forward strand.
AGTTTCCAAGAACTAAAATTGAAGCTTATATCTGCTCCAGTTTTAACTTTGCCTAATCCACAAGAAGACTTTGTAGTTTATTGCGATGCTTCTAAGATGGGCTTAGGTTGTGTTTTGATGCAGCAATGGAAGGTGGTTGCCTATGCTTCTAGACAGTTGAGACCATATGAAATGAACTACCCGACACATAATCTAGAATTGGCAGCGGTGGTATTTGCTTTGAAAATCTGGAGACACCATTTGTATGGAGTCAAGTTTGAAGTGTTCAGTGACCACAAGAGCTTGAAGTATTTGTTCGATCAAAAGGAATTGAACATGAGGCAGCGAAGATGGATGGAGTTTCTTAAAGATTATGATTTTGATTTGAAGTACCATCCAGGAAAAGCAAATGTGGTGGCAGATGTACTTATCCGAAAGTCCATTCATATGGCATCTTTGATGATAAAAGAGATGGAGATGATAGAACAATTCAGAGACATGAACTTGGGTGTGGAGATGAAATCTTCAAAAAGTATGACTTTGGGAACTTTGAAAATAACCAATGATTTTCTGAAGATGATAGGTGAAATACAGACAGAGGACTTGCAACTACAGGAGTTGAGAGAGTTGCAGGTGAATGGAAAGGATATGGGATTACAAGAAGAATCAGATGGAATTTGGAGAATCAGAAGTAGAATTTGTGTACCAGATGATGTTGATCTGAGAAGGAAAATCCTAGAAGAAGCGCATAAAAGTATGTTGAGCATTCATCCTGGATCAACTAAGATGTATCAAGATCTGAAGAAAAGCTTTTGGTGGCCAAGGATGAAGAAAGAAATAGCTGAATATGTGTCTTCATGTCTGGTGTGTCAAAAAGCCAAAGTGGAACATCAGAAGCCATCTGGTGAACTACAACCATTGGAGATTCCTGTCTGGAAATGGGATGACATTTCAATGGACTTTGTGTCAGGATTACCAAGAACACGTTCAGGAAATGATGCAATCTGGGTTATTGTAGACAGATTGACTAAGTCTGCTCACTTCCTTCCGATGAATATGAAGAATTCTCTACAAAAGTTGGCACAATTATATGTGAAAGAGATCGTGAGACTTCATGGTGTACCATCCAGTATTGTGTCAGATAGAGATCCGAGGTTCACTTCCCGATTCTAGGGAAGCTTGCATCAGGAGTTGGGTTCAAGACTCCGATTAAGTTCAGCTTATCATCCTCAAACAGATGGACAGTCAGAGCGTACCATACAAAGTTTGGAAGACTTACTGCGATCTTGTGTACTTGAGCATGGTGGTAGTTGGGAGCAATTTCTTCCACTGATTGAATTCACGTATAACAACAGTTACCATAGCAGTATTGGTATGGCTCCATTTGAAGCATTGTATGGTAGAAAGTGTCGAACGCCCCTTTGTTGGTTAGAAACTGGTGAAAGTTTGGCGTTAGGACCTGAAATTGTACAGCAGACTACTGAACAAATAGAAGTAATCAGAGAGAAGATGAAGGCATCCCAAGATAGACAGAAGCACTATTATGATAAAAGGAGGAAACCACTTGAATTCCAAGTTGGTGATCATGTATTTTTGAAGGTTTCACCTCACAAGGGGATTGGCCGAGCATTGAAGAGTAAGAAGTTGAGTCCAAGGTTTATTGGACCATATGAAATTCTAAAGAGGATTGGTACAGTGGCGTATCAGATTGCACTTCCTCTTCATCTTGTAAATTTGCACAATGTGTTTCATGTATCACAATTGAGGAAGTATGTACAAGACCCCACTCATGTGATTGCTAATGATGATGTTGAAGTTAGAGAAAATTTGACCATCCCTACAGAACCCACACAGATCATAGAAAGGTCAATTAAACACCTGAGAACAAGAACGTACCATTAGTGAAGGTTGCATGGAAACAAGGGAATGATGTAACTCTGACTTGGGAGCGTGAGGATGCTATGAAGACGCAATACCCAGAATTGTTTCACTGAGGAGTGCGTTATGTTAAATTTCGAGGACAAAATTTTTATTAGGGTGGGAGAATTGTAACATCCTAAAAATTTTATTCTCATGTATAATCATTTTGATTTAGACCATCAATGATATTATCCATTTTATCTTAACTTTCTACATAAATTTTTGGTTAGGACAACATCTTCAATTTAACCTTTTACCATGGTAAATAATTTTAACTTTATACCTTTGGTAAAAGTTAATCAAATAATTTATTACCTATTTCCTTAGTTATTAATTTCCTTGGCTTTTCCAATTACTCTCATCAAATTGCCACATACTCCACTCAAAATGCGTCATCTTGTACACATTTTAATTGTTAGTTAGAGTCCGAATTTGGAAATGTGTCCAACTACAAAGTTGTTCCTCTTTTTCTTATCTTTCCAACAAGACCAAATTTGTTAAATTCCATTAAGATATGAGAGAGATATGCCCAAAATACCGAAACAGTGTCAGAATTGATATTTTATTTCAATCATTTCATTTTGTACATATTTTAATACCTTGTTAGAGTCCGAATTTGAAAAAGTGGTAAACTACAAAGTTGTTCCTCGTTGTCTTGTCTTTCCAACAAGACCACATTTGTTAAAATCCATTAAGATATGAGAGAGATATGCCTAAAATACAAAAACAGTGTCAGAATTGATATTTACTTCAATCAAACAAACTACATTATGTAGGCTGCGGAAATGGTCAACAATCCAGCTCATTTTTCTCACCTAAAACCTCCATTATCACCATAATTCATGCACCTAACATCCCACTACAATCCCATTATGAAAATCTTGTCCCCCACTTGTCATTTACATCATTAAATCAACACTACATCTTGTTCCCAAGTCTGAATTCTTAGAACAAGCTAAAGTTAGTGAAGTCTCTCTCTTATTTTCTTTCACTTTCTCCATCAATTTCACTCTTGATCTGAAGCTAGGACAATAATACAACACTTTCAACCACTTTAGGAACCTCCATTAAGGTAAGAGGGGACAGGGTTGTGAATAACTATGAAATGGGTAGAATTGTATGCTGTCCTAGGATTCCCGTTTTTATTTTCGTATCTTGTTACTCAGTTTTGAGATTAAAAACGTGTGATTTTGATTCTGACTTCTTCATAAAAGTTGTAGATATTTTTGTTATCTAAATTTTGAGACTTGAATCAATTAATTTTAATATGTATAGCAAAATTTATAGCCAAAATACTACAGCATGTCCGAGTGGAATATTTATCCTATGTTTTGTATATATATTAAAGTTCTGGGACTTATACATGCATAATCAGTCTTTGATGTCTGCATGAAAGTTGTAGATATTTGTGTTATGGATCTGTAGAAAGTGGTTTCAAGTCAAAATGATTTTTGTAGCTCGAGTTATGCCTAAAATACTGAAGTATGTCAAAGCTGTAAATCTGTTAACTTGAGATATGTATTTTATTTTTTAAAACTGGGAACTTTGTGGTGAGAATTAGTGATTGGTGTCTTCATCAAAGTTGTATATCTTCTTGTTATGAGAATTTTGAGACCTGAACCGACTGAATTGGATATGTATAGCATACGTTATGATCAAAATACTACAGCATGTCCGATTGAAATACTTATCTTGTGTTTTGTGCATATATGAATATTCTGGGAATTATACATATGTTTTTAGACCTTGATGTCTTCATGAAAGTTGTATATATTTATGTTATGGATCTATATAAAGTGGTTTCAAGTTAAAAGGATGTTTGTAGCTCTCGTTATACCTAAAATACTAAAGTATGCTCAAACTGAAAATCTGTTAACTATGAAATCCGAATCTTATTTTTAAAACTGGGAATTTTGTGGTGAGAATTAGTGGTTGGTGCCTTCATGAAAGTTGTAGATATTTGTGTTAAGAATAATTTAGAACTGGTTTCATGCCAAAATTGTTTTTGTAGCTCCAGAAACGTTGAAAATACTAACCTGTGTACGTTTTAAAAATCCTCTTTGAGACAGTTTTGTATTCTGTGAATAAGTGATGTTTCTGTTTAGAATTTGAATTTATGGTCTTCATGAAAGTTGTATATATTTATGTTATTGAGCTATAGAAAGTGGAATCACATGAAAAGGATTTGATTTGCTCATGTTATGACTGTTTTACTAACGTATGTTGCTGTTGGAAATGCTGAAATTTGCTTATAATGGTTATTATGGATAAAAATGATATTTTCCCTATGGGTAACAAATTATTATTGAATTCTTGAGTGATTATGAAGTATTATGAATGTTTATGAGTGTCTAATGAGCATCATTCAGTTTGTGTATTTTGGTGGTGAATAATTATGAATGACTAAATTAATATATACATGAATGTCTTACGGTTATTGATATATGTGGTTGAAACAGTAAATCCATGATTCTGAAAATTATTATATATGATGTGTCCTTTGAGGACTTGTGGTTTTCCAAGTGGTTTTGGAAATTGATATATCATGGTATGTTAAATGATAAAGAGAATTAAAGGCATTCATGCATCATAAGCATTTGGACGCACCATGGAATTTAGGGGTTCCATGATTGCCTACCCTGGTGGGGGGTTACTCTATGATGAGTTTAAGCCCTATTTTCACAAGAACCATGGAAGTGTAGGGATCCATGGTTGTGTAAATTCCTACTGGTATACTTATTTCTGCAGGAGCCATGAAAGTGTAGGGATTCATGGTTATGCTAATTCCTACTGGAGTCTATATGAGACTTTTTACTGCAGTATTTCCACCAAACTAAATAGATCCAGCATGACATCATGTGACTAATTAAAGATTTATAAATGAACTTGTTTGGCATATTCATCATATCATTATGCCTTGTTGGTTGTGTTTGTGCAATTTTATTTATTTTATAATTATTCTATATTCTGTCTCACTCTTACATTAATTTTTACAGTGAATGCTACACAGAATGAAGAGTGATGCCATGAATGGAGTTTACGTGAATTATTGCTTGGAATTTGACTTTATTTTAATTTGATGGGTTATAATAATAATATAATGTTTCTTGTACTGTATTTTTCTAAATCGTTTCCGCTATATAAATATTTCATGACTTTAGTTATTCACGACTAGTATGTATGATAATAATCCACGTTTATCAACTTTTACATGACTTATTACAAATTTAAAAAAAGATGATTTTTAAAACGCGAAAAATTTATTCGGAAAATTTATACGGGACGTCACATAATTTCCCGTTTCTGCATTAAATAAACGTTTCAATTTCAATATATCTCTATGTTGCTTTATTGTTTTTGATGATTCCAAAGGTGGAGAAATACTTGAGTTCATCTATTCTGATTGCAAATGAAACAAGTGCTAAAAACTGTTTGATAATAACAAATGGTTAACAAAACTTGAGTTCATCTATTCTGATTGTAAATAAAACAAGTGCTAAAAACTGTTTGATAATAACAAATGGTTAACAAATTAGAAAATTATCTCTAAAGCATAAACTCTCTTAGATAAGGGGAGATATTTTGAAATAAGAGATAATGATAACTTGTTAAAAAGATAATGCAGAATCTAAAATAGATATGAAGATAATGCTCAAGAGATAATATTTTTGAATTAAGAGATAACTTTATGCAGAATTTGAATATGTTTTTGATAGAGATAAAATTAGAGATAATAGATAAAGTTTTTGAACTAACAATCCTCAAGAGATGAACATTGTTTGTCATCATCAAAAAGGGGGAGAATGTGTTTGAATATGCCTTCAGGTTCACAGATTTTGATAATGACAAAGGACTCTTGAAGAAAAATTGGAGAAACAAGAAAATGCATCAGACCTGTAAAAACACGCAGGATAATCGATTAGGAAGACATATCTAATCAATTAGATGTCTTCTATTTTGACAAATAATCGATTACACACACAAGAATAATCGATTACATGGTTTCTGTTTGTACAATAATCGATTACATCCTAACCCTAATTGTAACACCCTAATTTAATAAATAAATAAATACCAAAACTGGGAAAATTTTTCCACAAAAACATCCAATGGACAACCGGCATAGAAGAAGGAAGAGGGAGGCAAGGGAAAATAAAAGAACATTCACACGTATAGCAATCAGTGGAAGGGACAAGGCTTGAACCGATCCATTCAGTTCAGCGAAACACATCAGCGCCTGGGCGAATTCCAGGACAACGCTGACTCGCTCAAGCGGGGTCCAACACGCTTGAGCGAGGCAACCAACTCGCTCGGGCGAACAGCCCTTCGCTTAAGCGAAGCCAGCACAAAGGCCTTCCATCCACTCACACTCGCAGGAGATAAGTCTAATTCACTGGGGCGAACACAGGTTCCAGGTAATTTCTCACTCAGATTTGGGACGTAGGTTCACCCGGTAAATCATCACGCTCATGCTTCACTCGGGAATTTACACAACTCCTTATTTTATTCATATAAGTCACAAGTATAACCCCTCAGGAATGACTCCCTCAATTCTACCACTCGGGACCCAGAACCCTTCCTCACTCGGGATATTTCCTAATCGAACATCACTCGGGTATATGATACCTTACTCACTCAGGAAACATTAAGTAAGTCCCTTTCAGACTTGCTCTATGACTCACCGCTCGGGATATGGAACCTCGTTCACTCGGATTATACTTATATCACATACTTAGATTATATTCCAATCTTCGCCATTATAACAACTCTCCCCACGGAAGGGGTTCACTCGGATATTCACTTGGAAATGCCCAAACACTATAGTCTCACTCAGAATCATCAACTTAACACTAATTCACTCATCAACAACCCTCAAATCATTTAACAACACATTCCAGTCGAAAAGACGCATCAAATCAATATAAAACACTTATACGCATGTTTATATATTCATACACTCGGAATATTTAGCATTTTAACATTATTCATTCACCAACACCCATTATCCGATACAAGCACTTGTTACCGATATAAACCATATATATATATAAACACACATTCGGATTACAATACATATATACTCGCGTTCGTTATACAACATTGTTATATGAGCCGGCCAAGGCTTAACACTGACTAAATATAATATAAATATACAAGGCATGCACTCAACAGTCGGAGTGCACCCCACTCGGACTTGAGTCCTTCACATCATTCCCGACCGACCTGCACATGCTGAAAAATGGTGTAGGGGTGAGCTTTTACATATAAAATGACAGTTACTGACTCGAATTTAATCCCCAATTCTCAGTTATATAGTAATATCACTCATTCGGATTTATACAATTCAGTCAGGATTAAGTAATTCACATCATTCACAATAACATAGACTCACAGTCATAACATCGCCTCACGCTCGGCCACCGTACCAACGCACATATATTCCCTAGTCGGAATTCACTCTACTTAATCATAGCCATATTAATCATGCCATTCACAACAACATTTACACATACAAATATGTACACACAATCACATTGAACTCATCAACAATATAAATATGCGCATTCACATTCAGTCAGAATTCATTCAGTCATCCAAGCTATACCGACCATGTCAATCTCAATAACAATGCTCCAACATACATGCATGTGGATCCGACTTAAATAGTGATCTTAGTTACAGATTCCTTCCCTGCCTCTCGTCCATTAGCCCTTCCCGTGTGGTACCGGTCTTCCAAAGATGTCTCGAGACTTAACTCTAGCTCCCTCGGCTACCACGGGTCCTCGCGGATCTAGCCATGAATCTGTAGTTGAAAGTCATCTTATAGGGCTCTTGACCTTCCACGGGTCACCCTTTCTCATATATGCAATTTCATACAATTCCACACAGCATTCAGATTCACCCAGAATTCCACAGTTTCATTACAGCATCACATGCATTTATCATAGTGATTCATAACAAGCGAATCAGGGTAACCACATACACATTACAACATATCCACCCAACAATTTTTAACGAAATCAGCACGTATTTCACCATAACATTCCAAGTGGAAATCAAGTATCAATTCAAATCTCATGCATTCGAAAGTCATCATGACATTCTCAATCAGATACATTCAAACATGACTGCAAACGAAACTCAGCAAATCACTCCCCCCTTTTTAACTCATACTTACATGCATTCAGTTAACATTCTCATAAATATTTACATGCACTCATAGACGGAATCACACAACACAACCATTCACAGATATCACAAAATCTGGGAGTTGCATGCACAATACTCATTCACATCACGTCTATTGACACGCTTCAACACAACACAACACATTAAGCGAATCTCCCTAGAACCCGTCCATAAACTATACACTTGACATGCAAAGCGCCCCCTACCTGGCATGAAGATTCCAGAGGCTCCAAGGGCTTACAGCTCCGATCGGTTGCCCTGCACAGTCCATTCACTAATTCACAATAGGGCGACCCTTCGTCAGTCATCCACCATTACACTTGGCTTTGGAGGAACTCTGAGCCACTCCTACTCTTAAACAGCTCTGCATGCAAGATCAACGGGGAGGCCCAAGCCCTCTGGGCACCACCTTGACCTTCCACTCGGTCCAGTGGAGATTTCCAAGCTTCCGAGGCACCCATTTCCCTGCTCGCTCTTTTGAGCAGCTCCATCACAACGCTGGTGAATGCTCCAACCTCTCTGAACACTTCGTAGTGCAGATCTCCACTGAGACTTATGCAGCCTCAAGCAAAGGAGAGGGAGAAAAGAGAAGTCGTCGAAGGGAAGTGGAAGAACAGGGAGGGAACAGAGTGTCGTCCCTGAGTCGCCGGAGGAGAAGTTCTCAACCCAACATCCTCACTCTCATGCTCGACGAAGGAAGGAGAAGAAGAACGAAGAGCGAAGAAGAAGAAAGAAGAGAGAACGGAAGGGAGGGAAGCCTGAGGGAAAGATGAATAATAAAGTGGCCCAGTAGTACATATATGCATGCACGGAGAAGGGAAGAGTGGGGTGGGAAGTCGTGCACAGCAGCAGGCCCTACACGCGTCACACGCACATAGTCACAACTAATCAGCTATTGACAACTAATCACAATTAATCAGCCTTTGTTTCCTTAAGTTAAATTAATTAAGTCAATTATAATTAATAAATAATTTTTCCCACTTTGAAATTATTATTTTAATGATTTATTTTCATTCAGCAATTAACTATTAAATCGGGATGTTACACTAATCAATTACCAAGATGAAAAATTGATTTAAATGTATCAGGTACTTATGCTAATCGATTGCAAGACATCAGACAATCGATTACAAGGATGCTGGAATGACACTAATCGATTACAGTGAAGACATAATCGATTACCCAACTGCATAATCTAATTAAATGCATCAGGTGCCATCACTAATCGATTACGAGACAAGACATAATCGATTACCAAGGTTCTGAGTTTATCTAATCGATTACAGGGTACATGCTAATCGATTACAGCACGAAAAACACTGAAGATTTCAAAGTGTAATCGATTACAGCTCGAGGCGTAATCGATTACGATAGTGCCAGAAATTAGGGAAAGTGTTTTTAAGTGGAAACTAACTCATCTCTCCACATCTCTCAGGCACCCACGAGCTGCAACAGCTAGGAACTCCATTATGCTCATCTCCAAGCCCTATAAATGCAAGACTCCTTCAAGCTACTCAAAGCAACACACAAATCCATTCAAGGGAAATCAAATCTTGAGTCTTATGAGTTCTATTCTTGTATAGTTTCATTTTTCTGAAACATAGAGCTTAAACTTGTATATTCTCTCTTGTTGAGAGTTAGAAACTGTGTGAGCCTTCATTTGTATATCTACTCTATTAAGAGAGTTACTTGCTTGTAAACACTACACCAAACACAAAGGTTTTCACTCTAGGTTGAGTGGTCACAAAGGTTGGGGTTCAACCTTTGGGTATTGAGAGTTTGAGAGATTGGGTGGGTTGCCCTTTTGCTAGTGAGGATTGAGTTCTTGAGTGTGGGACACTAGGAAGCTGCAATTTCTCATAGCTTGTAATCTCTAAACTTCAATAGTGGAAATCCTTTAAGTAGGTTGCTTGAAGGTGAGACGTACACCGGGGTTAGCGGAACTCGTTAAATTGGTTTGCAAGCTCTTCTCCCTTACTCTTTTACATTCACATTCTGCACTTAATTGATTTGTGTTGATTGATTGTGATTTGCTTTCTTTAGCTTGCTAGAACTAGTTGTTTTAAAGAACTGCACACCAAGTGTTTGACAAATTGTTTCAGCAATATTTACACCTTGTTTTGCTTTATTTCTTGTACTATACTTGTCTTCACTTGCATAATCTTTAAACTTGTGATAAAAGAATCAAGTGCAAAGGCATTCCAAGCAAAGTTTTAAAAACTCAATTCACCCCCCTCTTGAGTATTGAGGCCACTTGAATAACAACTGGCTAGCCTTTTCCTGGGCCATGCTACTCTAACCTTAAATGGCACTTATTCTTCACATGAATAGCTCGTGCTTTCGTGCGTTTGGCCTGTAACAAAAAGAAAATGGGTTAGAGTTACATTAGAAATATAAATGTCAAAAATCATATTAATACCAATGTACCATAAAGTCCTCAGTGTGCCTCTATACAACAAATGCATCTTAATTTTATTGATTTATAGATGTGTACTTGTCTCCTGGAAATTGTCCTTATAGCTTCCCAAAGACGTACTTGCAATTCACAATAACTGAAGTAAGGATTTATAATTATTTCCTTAAATCAAGATTTTTAACAACCATGTTGTTGGTGAGTGAGGCCTTGAGTGCCCTCCACCACTTAGCGACAACTCTGAGGACCTTCCTCCTCAGTGTGTCAACTACAGGTATGGAGTTTATTATGTACAATAATTCGTAATACACTTAAAAACAAACTCAAATGACATTTTATTAACTGAATATCATCCTAAATATGGTTCTTAACCACCACCTTAACACTATCTGTCATAACTGGGATTGCGGCGGGAGGTCAACCGTAAAAAGAGAATGGAAAAAAAGAGTTTTGAAATCTTTTTGAAAACACAGGAAGTCACCACCAATATTTTTTTAAAAGGTAAAATACCATGAAACCTTTGTTAAAATACTAGTCATAAAATAAATGAGATTCTAAATTTAGTAGTCGAAGGTATTAGCACCTCACACTGTCCGTTATAAAACGTTTACCTCAAATTGATTGTGCAAATTTTTAAATAACTCAAATTAATTTAACCTCTCAAGAAAGGGAACAAACAACACGGACAAGGGAAAAATGTTTTCCAAAATAAGGTTAAAAGGACATCTCATCCAAATTAATCTTAAATTGAATAAATTAGTCTTAAATCGAACCAAATAAGAGTAGAAAATAAAATAATAACAATAAAAATAAGCAAATAAAAATAAAAAAATAAATTAGAATGAAATAAAATTAAATTAAAAAGATTAATAGGATATCTCGTTAACCTTATCATAGTAAAATGATGTTTTTAACAATATAAAATTGATCGGAATAAAATAGAGACATATGAAAATTAATAAAAGGAAAACGGGCCCGACAGAAATTATTCCTGCTCCTACATGTTCCCGAGTACACCGGGAAATCAGGGTTACGTAGTCCTTTCTTTTATTATTTTTTAAAAAAATGAAAGATAAATTAAAAATGTTAAAATTTTAAAAACGTTGATCAACAGAATGTCTCGTCCAAATTGATCTTAAATATTATATTATTTATTATTTTTTAAAACAATGAACCTTAGGTTTGTTTATCTCTTTTTTAGATAGAAATGAGAAGAGAAAATAAAAATAGAAAATAAAATAAAATAAAATAAAAGTATCAAGTAAGAGGACAAAAACAAGGAAAAAGATAAGTCTATGAAATAAATAACAGAAGAAGTAAAAGAAAAGAAAAAAGCTAATACATCAAAGTATAAAAATGAAAACAATAAACAATAAAAAAGGCTAATAAATTAAAGCATAAAAAAATAAACAAAAAACTTACCTTCTTTCCCAAGCCAAAGAGAAAATTTTAAAATCGCCTCTGGATTTGGTGGTGTCCCTTGTTACTTCTAAACTGAGACTCCCGTGGAAAAAACTAAATCTTTTCTAATGTGGAGGATGGGTCAAAGCCGCAACCACATTTTATACTAAGAAATGGGCTATCTACATTGCCCCACTCCGAAGTCTCCCCTCCAAGTGTTACAAGGTGTTGCTTATATAGTAACATAACAAGCATAGCTCTCATAAGAGCATTTGATGTGGGACTAAATAAAGCTAACAATTTAGATTTTAGCAACTCCTAATCTTAGAACTTTTAATGTGGGACTAAATCTAATATATTTTTATTATCTCTTTTCTTTCTTTTCTTCCCTCTTTTTTCTTTATTTTTTCTTCTTTTTTCCTTTTCTTTCTTTTTCTCTTCTTTTTTTCTTCTTACCTAGACAAAAGGGGGGTATTCACACTTTTTTTCTTAAAAATTAAATCATATGTCGGATTGATTTTCAAATAGGCCCAAACAAAATTGGGTAGCAACACTATCCCAATTGGGGATAATGATGGAAACCTTCGACCATGCCAGAACACCCAAGTAACTAATACACTTAGCGGCATGGTCTCCTAAAGGTATCTCAATCTTCACATCAATATCAAATGACACTTCTCTCCCTGATGGTGCCTAAGTGCAACACTAGTCATCCGTGTAACACCTTTACTCCTCCGGGCAGAGGAATTTGTAGCCTGCAACTCAGACCTCATAAGTGGATCCTGGTCAACCATAAGTATCAGTTCAAACAAGAAAAAAACCTTAGTGAGTAAACATTAATGATCCGATCTAGATACCGATACAGGGCAAAGGTGTCATTTTATCTATTTTCCACTTGTTACCGAGCTGCAGGTTGGTCACCAGACTACTAAACCGTATAGGCATTCTTCCTATACCAGTATGTACAAGACAACACTTCGCGCATCGGTTATGCTCCGTTCTGTGGTCACAGGGACATTGGTAAAGACCCCATTCTTCCCGTATCATGTGTCGAAAACGTACTCTATACCACGCACCTCCTGACTCTCGACCTAACATCTATGCTCTCCCTATGTTATTACACATAATCGTTCACCTATACTTTGAGAGGCTAAGTGGCTGTTCCGCTTCCCATGATTGATACCCTGCATAGCGGAAAGTATCCACATCACCCGTCAGAAGGTGCAAAGTACAGCTACAGGAGTGATATGTAAAAAAGGTGGATCTTCCCTATTCCTGTGTTAGAATCGTACACTGATCATTGAACTACTCTTGATCGTACACTGAGCACTGCGTCAGAGTCTCCTAGCCCCACTTGTGCCTAACGATTCATTTTCCACGCTCATCTACAAGTAGCTGATTTTCATGCATACATAAGGTTATGTTGTTCCTACTCTTAAGACATTATTGCATTGCTCAAGTTTTATCTAAGTTTTTTCATTCTCTTCACTGACTTAAGCATCAGAGAATCTTCGTAGGTGACATCAAATTTCGCCCCCATCAACGCGAAAGCTTGGTGTGAAGGATCTCCAGGACAACAAGACCGGATTCTCCCACTGAGAGTTTGGATTATAATACCGGATACCTATTGTACTGGTGTATAAATGCTTAAATCTCAGACTTTTATGGCTGGTCCCCAGTCCGGATCCTTGACCCCGGACTAGACCAGTTCATTGGCACACCTGGTGGGACTCGTTAGAGTTATTCCCATTTTTCGCTGAAGTTTAATAGCCACCTATGAAAGGAGATGGACATGATTTTATCAATGGTCATGTAGAGGATGTGACCCGTCAACATGTTAACAGGATACTTCATTTCGAATCTCCTAGAACCAACTCGAGAAGGGTGATACTTGTGGTAGTTCTAGATCCTCGAGATGAAGTTATAAGGCAACTCAGGGAGAAGTTGATGGAGTTGAGGAGAGAGAAGAGGGTGATAGAGAATAAGGCAACGTCTTAGGCTGAGGAGACTCATCACACCTCTAGGAGGGAGAAATCCACCACTCTCCAGTATTTAAAAATTCCCACCTACAAGGAGCATGAGCAAATTCATGACTCTGGGGATAGAGTCAGTGGAAGAAGGAAGGAGCCAGTGGCAGTAGCCATTGGAACGTATCGACTCAACGTTTCGAGGAGGCTCATGAGTATGCCTATTCCTAGGTATTTGCAAACGAGTCAACCACTCTCCATCGGGAAGTATAATGGAGAGGCTGACCCCACTAAGCATCTTGATGCTTACGTATATGAAGCTATGTACTTGGGGGCTGATGAAGATGTGATGTGCAGGATGTTTCCATGAACTTTAGTAGATGAGGCCCTTAGCTGGTTCAAAGGTCTACCATCGGGTTCAATAAACTCCTAGGAGATGGTAGCAGCCTTCGAGAATCATTTTGTCATCTCTAGGGATGTCCCTAGGATGTCTCATACCTTGGCCCAGATCAGGCAAGGAGAGAGCAGAACTCTTAAGGAGTTTCTGAAGAGGTTTTACAAGGAGGCAGCTATGGTGCCTAATCTTACAAAAGCCATTCAGCTGCATATTGTTATTGAGGCCCTGCAGCGCAGATCAGCTTTTGCCCTGTCTTTGGCGAAGAGTCCTCCGACGATGTTTGAAGAGTTTCAAAGGAAGGCCTCAAAATACGTGGGTATAAAGATGCATCTGGAGGCCACGGCGGCTAGGGTTAAAACACCAGTGTCTTCCCCTCAACCATGGAGAGATAAGGAAAGGGTCATACCAGAGAGGCAGACCCAGAGAGATGATTTCTGAAGCCCTCGACCTCAGCAGCAGGATAGGCGTATAGCCTCTTTCAGTAACTATGCCCTACTAAACACCAGGTATTCCCAGATTTTAAGGGAGGTCGAAGGGCCTACACTCAGCGTGTATGGAGTAAGGAAGCCAGCTCCATTGAGATGGCCTGGTAATCCACGGAAGTACTGTGGTTTCCACGAGCAGGTAGGCCACACCATGAACGAGTGTAAGGTGTTGAAAAACGCTGTGGAGACCCTCATCAGGGAAGGAAAGTTGAAGCAGTACCTCTTTAAGGAGAAATCCTTGGATGAACCAGACCAGAATGAGAAGAGAGAAAGAGATCACAACGATGAGGGTGATAACATTCGTAACCCGGTCAGGAGGTTTGCAGACGTTGAGAAATAGAAGGGAGTTGTTATCAGCGAGGACGCTTAGCAGGACGACATGACCCAGCAGTAGAGGCAAGGCCGACGCGAAGTAATTGACATGATCGCTTTAGGGTTTGCTAGGGGTGGAGCGTCGATCACAGCCCATAAGAATCTGTTGGAAATATGCACTAAAAGCCTATATAGGACGCATCATTTTGAATAAGTCATCTTTGTTAAATAGTTTAACAACCTTTCTTTATCCTTGGAGTAATAGGTCATATGAGAGTTATTCCTAAAATGTCCCTAGTCAAGTATTTACGTGGGGACATGTAAATACATTAAGACTAGTGTGTGAGTGTACTGATGATCTGATCTTACAGATAATGGATATAAATGATATCAAGTCTTCACACGGGTACACATTAAGAGTAATGATGTACTGGACAGACCCACCATGAGAACGTTGCATGGATCGTTACATGAATGTCATAAACGATTCTCAATGTGATAATGGTATATGTAGTCCTTTGACCTGAAGTCACTACGATTCCTACATAAGGAGTTTATTGTTTTAATACAATCAAACGTCTTCTGTAATAAGAGGACTATAAAGGTTGTGGTTAGGCAATGAACAAATTATGCAGAGGGATGTGAGTGATGTAGATGGGATTTGTCTCTCCTATGTGACAGGAGTGATATCTATAGGCCACTTGATAAAGTGAGACTAAGGAAATGCATGGCCATACTAGAAAGAATAAATATTGGATATTTATTCGGATAAAGTCTACTCCGATATTAAGTAAAATAAATTGGACCGTACAAGGATGACGCGACCATGCCTTGGGCTCAATTAGGATATCGTGACAAAAGGAACAAACATATAAAATAATTATCACTTATAGGTTATATTGATAATAAATAATATTCAGACATAATGATGCATTGCTAGATGCCACTCTTATTTTATATTAATAATAAAATAGTTTATTATTAATATAACCGAGTATTTTACCTATAGGGTCACACATATAGAGTAAGCCCATCAGAAAATAGCTTTTTATTTTAGTTGGACTAAAATAAAACTATTGGGCCTAACTCATTTAGAATGAGTAAGGAGCCCACTCTTTAGAGAGCAAATTAGGTCAAACCTAAGCCTATAAATAGAGCATAAGATGCTCATAGGTGGAAAAACCAAAAAGAGACACAAAATACGCAAAAGTTGCAAAAGCTACACGCCGTCAAACTAGCATTTGGAAGGTGTACCATTTCTGGTGGGAGTACTCGTGTGGACTCCTAAAGGACGAGGCTATGATTGCTTCGATATTCTTCAAGAGGTAATCCTAAAACGCAATTTTTTTTTTGTGTTTGTCTTATGCTTTGAAACACGGCGCTTTGCAAATCCTATAGGAATCCTTGTATTTCCGCTGCTCATACACTAGGGATTCCTAACAGTGGTATCAGAGCCAGGTTGCAAAACCGTGTTTTGGGCAAACATTTGTTTAAAGAACATGTAAAAATAAAAATAAAATTTCTTTTATGAAAAGAATTGTAAAGGTTGAATCCTTTTGTAAAGGTTGCATCTTTTATTAGATATGTTACAAAGGTTGCATTTTTAATGAGATATTATGTAAATGTTGCATTTTTGTGAGATATGTTGCAAAGGTTGCACCTTTTGAAAGCTAATATCAATATTTTTTTGCTTTATGTATATTGATTTCTTTTCTCAACATTTTAATTAAAGAACATGTTTTTAGGATGTGCTTTATTATATGAACATGTTGTATGTTGCAATGGTGATTGTTTTATATGTGTTCTAATTATAAGGCATGCTTTATGTTTATTTAATTAAATTGAAATCAAGGGTTGTATGCAATGACGTCTATATGCTTTCTCTTTTCTAATATGAATTGTTCATGTGAGATTGTGTTTAGAAAGTTTAAGAGTTAAAACTTAGCCGTAATGAAAACTGAGATTCAAAAGTTGAAACCTAGTCGTAATGGTATTTTATTTATTTGTAAATGTTACAAATAAAATATTTGATTTTAATATTATATTTTAAATTCGATTTGTAAAAGTTACAAATCAAAATTTTAATTATTTGTTAAAATTAAAGTTTGTAAGAGTTACAAATTTAAATAATTTATTCTTATTAATTTTAATAAGATTTGCATTGTTTGTGATCCTTTTAAAATTAATGTGATTTGTAAGAGTTACAAATTTAAATAATTTATTCTTATTAATTTTAATAGGATTTTCATCATATGTGATCTTTTTAAAATTGATGTGATTTATAGGAGTTACAAATTGATTCATATTTATTAAATTTAATATGATTTGTAATTGTTACAAATAGAAGATAAGATCTTTATTAAATTTAATAATTTTAAAATAAAATATTTAATCCTTAATAAATGTGATAGGATTTGTAAAAGTTACAAATTAAATATAAGATCCTTATCAAATTTAATAGGATTCGAAATAAAATATCTTGAACTCTAGAGATAAGGTCTAAAATTTAAACCTTGATCGTTCCTAAAAAATAGGATGATTGTTGAGACTCTAGAGATAAGGTTTAAAAGTTAAACCTTGACTATTCCTATTTTAGGATAATTGTAAGGGTCAAAAGATATGGTTTAAAAGTTAAACCTTGGCTGTTTCAAAATTTAAGATTTCAAATTGTTTGAAATCATAACCAAATATTTTGAGCTGTTAATGGTCAGTGGGACGTTCTGGCTAGGAAAGACTTGGTACTTAAGCGGTCACTCCGGACCCACCTCTCTTTCCTAGGAACTAACCTGATTACAGTACTAAATTTTTGGATTGGAACACCCCTTAACCCTGTCTGTTGGACGGTCAACAGAGCTGCCAAACTTCTTTGCGTAATTTTCCTTTTATGACCCCGCGTGTTTAATTATGTGTTTTAAAATTTATTTTATTTAAATACAATTGATTACTCTATTAATTGATTAATTAACACATCCAGCGGTGAATGGTTATGGTCTTAGATTTTTTTATTTAATTTTAAATACAGCCTGCGTGTTGTGCCTTTCTGTATTCTTAAATTTCTTCTCTCAACCCTTCACTCGTATATAAAATGAGTTTTCTTTATTACATTGTAATCTTGGAAAAGCCAACAAGGTGAAGACCTAGAAGAAACCTAGAGTGGTGATGGATATGACCTTGAAAGGAACAAAGGAGTGGTGACTCTAGGAAGATGGTGATTTCAAGAAGTAGGACTTCATGAAGTCAATACACCATAGTTCCTTTAGGTTTATTTTATTTTATTTTATTTTCTAGGAAGACCATAACCATCTCACAATTTTTGATTGCATGTTTTGGGGTTTTATTTTACGTTAAAGCGTTTAATGAAAGTCGGTAATGAACAATAAGAAAATTGAAATCCCTCAAGCCCGACAATCATACCTTCCAATAAGTAATAACGTCTAACTTGATATAAATAAAGTGCAGGTCATGTCATAGTTGGGTGCTTTTAATTATGTTTAGTAGGACATGATTGGATAATTAGATTATCTAAGTATAACTTATTAAGTTTTATTCAAATATACTTTTTCAATTGGATTGGAAAAGCCTAAAGGTATGAACAGTCAAAAACGCATTCTAATAAACAATAGTCATCAATGCTAGTTTCAATAAAGTGTAGGTTCTGCCAAAGCAGGGTGCTTTTATTGATATTAGTAAAGGATGATGGATAATTGGATTATCCAACCATTTGTTATTGGACTTATCTAGGTAACTTTAATCAGATTGAAGAACCTAGAAGCATTAATATTAAGTTTAAACGCCTTCTAATAAGTAACACTCGTTGAGACTAATGTCAATAAATAGTGGGCCTGCCAAAGCAGGGTGCTATCATTTATATTAGTAAGGCGCGATGGGATAATTGTAATATCCAAATTGTTTTTATTAGGCCTAAACTTAACTAAGTTTTTCAATTGGATTGAAAATAACTTAGAGGCGTAAGGATTGAGCTTAAATTCATAAGATGAATAAGGGTAAAGGGTTACCCACTCAATCATCCAAGAGTTGCATGAGATGCAATTGGAAATGTGTTTCCTACCTAAATAACCAAGGGTTGGGCGATCAGCCAAAGCTGACTCAACATTAGGCCAAATATGGATCTTGGCCCACTAGAAAAATCTTCCAATGGGATTTTTTTTTATGATTCAGTGAGGGTATTTGTTTTGAATCAAAATAGTGGAAGATAACATATTTATTTAATGACCAAAATTTAAATATGTTTTAAATAGAAGTGATAGATTTGCATGTAATTTGTTTTAGAATAACTATGATATACCAAATATTGTTTTGTTGTAATCTGTCCTTTGGAAGGACACTTCATCTAAAATAAAAAATAAAAAAATGCCTAGATAGGTATTGAGACTTGAGAATTGTCTTTATTAAAGATGAAACGGCAGTGTGTCATGTTTGGCTTATATATCATCTATGGTTAGGTCTTGAATACCCTATGGAGTCTGCATAAACTCTGAGCTTTAAAAGGCAATATGAATATATGGGAGATATACGATATGATCGTATACAGACTTTATTAAGGCCAAGTTGGTCTGGAAGTCTAAAAGGTGATCAAGAAAGGAAATTGTTTCCAGTTTTAGCCAAAATAAGACATTGAAATAATTTATCTAAAGAACTTGAAGGAGTTCAAAAGAAAGGGAAGTAAGACTTCCACTATAGGTCATGTTATAGAAGTCAAGTTATTTTACTTCACTAACATTAGTATCAGATACTAGTAGTAGATCTCAAATTTTGAAAGATCAAGGAAGTAGATCACTTGTTAAGGGCAGAGAAATCTGTGTAAAATTGAGCAAAAGTTGCTACAATAAAGATAAGATCTTTACCTATTGGGCTAGTTAGTGAACTAGACATTGTGCATATTGTTTCTTGTTGGACAAGAAATGTTTTTCTTATTATAAAATAACTTTATTTCTTCAAATGGATGTTGATGCACAATTGAGTAATGGATTCCACATCCTAAATCTCAAAACACACATCTATAACAACTGCCAAAGTAGGTTAAGATAAGGGATTTTGAACCTTACTTACATGGTATTGTCTCCTAAGGCAAATGGATAAGAAACACATTTCTAAATACCATTAATGTGGTTATATGGACTCTTTTTGATTTTGGAATCAATGGAGACATGTAAATCTTATTTATTGGAGAGATAATTAAGACCTCATTCATTGAAAAGATGAGTAATCTATTATCTAATACATAATGATGTATGTGGGCCTATTGGAACAATAACTAGATATGTTTTTCAATACTTCAACATACTAATTGAAAATTCAATGAGTATGGATTTATGTAACATAAGTTAGAAAGTCTTTGAAAAGTTCAAAGAATTCATAATGAAGTGAAAAACCAAATTAGCAAGACAATTAAAGCTCTTGATTAGATCAAGATAGCAAATAATTTGAGCTATAAGTTTGATAACTATCTAATAGAGTGAGAGATTACCTCTTAACTCTTTTCTCATGGAATGCCTTAATAGCATCTCTACGGGGAAAAGTCAAACCTTGTTGGACATAGTTTGATTATTGATTATTATCAAACATCTCTAACTCCTTCAACGTTCCTTTATTAACAAAATTTTCACACTTAACCATGTTCCTTCTTAGACTTTCTTAAAGAAACCATATATGATATGGACTAGGAAGAAACCTAGTATGTCTTTACTAATAATTTGGAACTATGATGCTTCTATAGAGCATCCAACTCTGACAAGGTCAGATCCAAATTAGATAAATATCTTCTGTGAGATACCCAAAGAAAGCTAAGGGTTATCAGTTCTACAATCTATCTGAGAATAAAAGGCTTGTTGCTTAGAATGTTGTATTCTTGGAGAAGAGTACATCCCTTAAAGAATCAGTGGGAGGATGGTAGAACTTGAAGAAATTCAAGTATCACAAAGCATTTAAAAGTCAAGGATGGACTTGAAGAAGAAATCACAAAGTGTTGTGACATCCTTAGCTCCGGTAGCACAAGACTTGCGTAAGATCAAATAGGATATGTCACCAAACCTGAAAGATATGGATATCTTATAAATCAGGAAGGAGGCATATTGCTAAATGACCAAGCTTCTTATGAAGAGGCCAATGCAAGTTTAGATTCTAAGACATGGCATAAGACCATGGGATTTGAAATGGGTTCCATGTATATTAATAAGGTATGAACCTTGGTTGACGCACCTAAAGGGTAAAACCTATAGGATGCAAGTGGGTTTTCATAAGGAAAACTAAACATGGATGGTAATGAGAGTACCTTTAAAAGTAAGATTGACAAAATTCAATTAGCTTACACTAGTGCATTTTAGCCTTTTAAGCACGGTTAAAATTACCTTTTAAGCACGGTTCTAGAACCGTGCTTGTTGCCACCGTGATTGTAGGTAAGAGTTTTTTAGTACGGTTTTTAACCGTGTTTAAAAGTGACATATAAGCACGGTTGTTCTGAACTGTGGTTAAATTATAGAGGGTATTTTTGTAAAACCACATTCAAGTTTGGTGCCGGGAGCCATTGTTGAATTTTTAAACAGAGAAATCAAAGGAAGCTAAACGTGAAATTGGTCTTGGAATTATAAGAAGCTGATTATTTATTTGTGTTTAATAATGTTGAGATTTGTTTGGTCAATTCCATGATAGCATGTGCAGGTTGCCATTGTTACGTTCCTGGAAAAACAAAGCATCAAGAAAGAAAGGTTCTTCATTAATACTTGAGCTTGAGCTTGAGCTTGAGCTTGAAAGGTAAAGCTTGAGCGTGAGTGTGAAATCATAATTAATACTTGAGCTTGATCTTGAGCATGAAAGGTAAGGAAAAACAAGTCGGTTGCATCAGATTCTTCTCACGCTTGAGCGTGACAGGGGGCGCTTGGGCGTGACACATCAGAGACTTGAGCTTGAGCCTTGCGCTTAAGCGTATTGAAGCAAACAAGCATCAGGTGTGGCTAATGAATAAGGAATCAATTTCAATGAAAAAGGAAATCATGCATGGCTAATGAATAATGAATTAAAATGCATTAACTTAGTATAGAGCTTAAAGAATGAAATGGAACTAACCAAATACTCTTTCAGCTTATAAGCCACACATTTGTTCGAAACCGAAGATGAAGGAGAAGGAGAAGGTTCCGTTGGATTTATTTGAGAAGAAGAATGGGAACTGTCGTTGTTGTTGTTGTTGTTGAAGATTGAGTTAAAGGGACTTTTGAAAAAGAGAAAGGGAGGTAAGGAGGGAGGGAAAATGACTTTCGTAAAAGTGCAATGGAGGGAAGACAAAAATTTGGGCACTGGTGCATACTTTTAAGCACGGTTCAGAGCAACCGTGCTCGTAGGCCTTTTAAAAAAAAATTAAAAATTTTATACCAACCTTTTAAGCACGGGTCCCCTACCAACCGTGCTAGTAGATCACTCTTTAAGCACGGTTCAGAGCAACCGTGCTCGTAGGCCTTTTAAAAAAAAATTAAAAATTTTATACCAACCTTTTAAGCACGGGTCCCCTAACAACCGTGCTAGTAGATCACTCTTTAAGCACGGTTCAGAGCAACCGTGCTCGTAGGTCTTTTAAAAAAAATTTTAAAAATTTTATACCAACCTTTAAGCACGGTTCCAGGAAACCGTGTTCGTAGATCTTTTAAAAAAAAATTAAAAAAAATTTTTAGACCCTTTTACCACGGTCCACGAATAACCGTGTTCGTATGTCGCCTATAAGCACGGTTACCATACAACCGTGTTCAAAAAGCTTCGTTAAAATCACAAAAATGCCACCGCCTCTGTTTTAACCACGTTTTCCCTTGGTCCGTGCTCAAATCCTGTCCTCGTATGTATATTTTGCACTAGTGTTAAAAACGATTTAGATCCTTCTTGTTGTAGCAGTATACCATCATTATGAGATATGGTAGATAGATGTCAAGATGGAAATCATCTTGAGGATGTGTATATGACACAACCTAAAGTCCTTTTATGCCTGAAACATCTAAGAAGGTATGTGAACTACAAATGTTCCATTTATGGACTAAAGCAAGCTTTTAGAAGCTAGAATCTTCATTAAAGAATGAAGATAAATCTTGTGACTATAAAAGGTTAGTAACTGCACAATTATAGTTCTAGTATTACATGTAGAAGACATGCTTCTTCTAGAACTAATAATATTCTCATTCTATAGTCAAGAGTGTCCTTAAACACTTAAGAAGGACTAAGGATTTGATCTTGATAAATGGAAGATGAGCTCGTTGTAAAGGTTACATCGATGTCAATCTTTTGATTAATTTGAAAGAGTTAAGATTGCAATAAAATATATATGTGTTGTCAAGATGGTTGCGATGTATGCTTGAAAGGTTCAAAGCAAGAAACAATCGTTGGTTCTACTAACAAATCTAAGTATTTTGCTATATTAAATTACAAAAGAAGTCAATTTACATTTAATCATTCCAAATGTTTTGTACCCTATGAGTTTCCACTGTGATGACAATGGAACCATAGAACAATATAAGGAAGTGGATTAATCCAAGCATATACTTAAATAGTTCCATCTTTAGAAGATGTGAAAATATACAATGTGCATACCAACAAAATTGTTGGGAACCCACTAGTAAAACCGCTTATGTAGTAAAAGCATAAGGGCACTGTAGATGTCATTGGGCATTAACCTTATCGGCTCTAAGTGCAAGTGGGAGATTGTTGGAAATATGCATTAAAAGCCTATATAGGACGCATCATTTTGAATAAGTCATCTTTGTTAAATAGTTTAACAACCTTTATTTATCCTTGGAGTAATAGGTCATATGAGAGTTATTCCTAAAATGTCCCTAGTCAAGTATTTACATGGGGACATGTAAATACATTAAGACTAGTGTGTGAGTGTACTGATGATCTGATCTTACAGATCATGGATATAAATGATATCAAGTCTTCACACGGGTACACATTAAGAGTAATGATGTACTGGACAGACCCACCATGAGAACGTTGCATGGATCGTTACATGAATGTCATAAACGATTCTCAATGTGATAATGGTATATGTAGTCCTTTGACTTGAAGTCACTACGATTCCTACATAAGGAGTTTATTGTTTTAATACAATCAAACGTCTTCTGTAATAAGAGGACTATAAAGGTTGTGGTTAGGCAATGAACAAATTATGCAGAGGGATGTGAGTGATGTAGATGGGATTTGTCTCTCCTATATGACAGGAGTGATATCTATAGGCCACTTGATGGAGTGAGACTAAGGAAATGCATGGCCATGCTAGAAAGAATAAATATTGGATATTTATTTGGATAAAGTCTACTCCGATATTAAGTAAAATAAATTAGACCATACAAGGATGACGCGACCATGCCTTGGGCCCAATTAGGATATCGTGACAAAAGGAACAAACATATAAAATAATTATCACTTATAGGTTATATTGATAATAAATAATATTCAGACATAATGATGCATTGCTAGATGTCGCTCTTATTTTATATTAGTAATAAAATAGTTTATTATTAATATAACCGAGTATTTTACCTATAGGGTCACACACATAGAGTAAGCCCATCAGAAAATAGCTTTTTATTTTAGTTGGACTAAAATAAAACTATTGGGCCTAACTCATTTAGAATGAGTAAGGAGCCCACTCTTTAGAGAGCAAATTAGGTTAAACCTAAGCCTATAAATAGAGCATAAGATGCTCATAGGTGGAAAAACCAAAAAGAGACACAAAATACGCAAAAGTTGCAAAAGCTACACGCCGTCAAACTAGCATTTGGAAGGTGTACCATTTCTGGTGGGAGTACTCGTGTGGACTCCTAAAGGACGAGGCTATGATTGCTTCGATATTCTTCAAGAGGTAATCCTAAAGCGCAATTTTTTTTTTGTGTTTGTCTTATGCTTTGAAACACGGCGCTTTGCAAATCCTATAGGAATCCTTGTATTTTCGCTGCTCATACACTAGGGATTCCTAACAGAATCATCACCAAATGATTTTGTATGTCCAAGGGAAGCCAAGGGACAACCGCCCTTTTAGAGACAGTGTGGAGGCACCAGTAGTGCATTCTCGGATAAAGATTTTGGCCCAACCATCCAAGGGGGTGGTGACGCGGTGGTCATAATCGCTGTGATCACCAACAAGGACGTCAAAAGGATCCTTGTTGATCAGGAGAGTTCCTGTGATGTTATTTTTTATAATTGTTTTAAAAGGATGGGTTTCAATGACTCAGACTTACAACCTTATATGCAGGAACTCACAGCCTTCAATAGAGCGAAGCAACCCACTAAGGGGTACCTTGACACCCTTGTGTCCTTTGAAGGCAAGCCGAGAGCAAGGACAATGAAATCCAGAGTCTTGGTGATCGATATGGAGTCACCTTACAATAGTATTATAGGCTGCCCTACCCTAAATGCCATGGAAGTGATTGTATCCACTCCATATCTCCTTATCAAGTTCATCGATAAGGACAACGGTGTATCTTCCCTCCGAGGTGATCAGAAGATGGCCAGGTACTGTTATAACCTGAGCCTAAACATGGTAAAGCTGGAGGCATTCAACAAGAAGAGGAAATTGAATGATGGAGAACGACAGCAGGGTCCGTTAGCCTGATTAATCTCGACTCTAAAGTGGAATTTAAGATTGATCCGTGATAAGGTTTTGATTATATTGATATTGAAGAGTTCATTGAAAGAGAATCAAGTTTGTATAATATGAACTCAATGCAGTGGATGTGCCAAGTTTAAACACAGAAGTTGTAATATAGTATAGTTGTCGTTCCACTGAGGAGGTGTTAGAATGAAGATCTTAGTTTTGAATTGATTAGACAGAAGGTTTTTAGTTTGTTTTGTTGTGAATGCTGTTGAATGAAAAAGTAATAAATAACAGAGAATAAAATTTGCGAAGGATAACAGTAAATGGTATTGGGAAAATCAGTTTTGTAAAACAGGGATTGGCTTGGTTGTTCAAGCTTGAGCTTGCTGTCTTCAAATGCTCCCGATCACGCTTGAGCTTTCTCTTTCACGCTTGAGCTTGCTCTTTCACGCTTGAGCTTGCTCTTTCACGCTTGAGCTTGATTTTTCACGCTTGAGCTTGCCTGCTCAAGCTTAAGCTTGATTTTTCACGCTTAAGCTTGCCTGCTTAAGCTTAAGCTTGATTTTTCACGCTTAAGCTTGCTTGCTCAAGCTTAAGCTTGCCCTGCTTTCCTGTTGAATTTCCTGTGACTTTCCAAGAGTTTTAACATAATATTTCTTTTATACACCTATCCATCACTACTTAAAAGATTCATGCTCACTTCCTTCAATAATTCATCAATTTAGCTCAAGTCTTTACAAAATTAGTTCAAATGAGTCATGAAATCAATGCTTAATCAACACTTATCAAACTCTCCCCAACCTAGATTTTTGCTTGCCCTCAAGCAAAAGAAGTTTTTAAAGGGAATTCAAGCATTCAATAAGATCAGATTCAGTTGCAGACAAAATTTTGAAAGACAATAATCTCAATTTAACTTAAGGCAAATAACATCCTTAATACCAATCCTTTGAATTACAATGCACCACTCAATTTTTCACAAGGCAAGTAACCAATTAAGAATAAGGAACTCTCATTATTTCTCACCAGGTGTGTCGTACATTCATCATAAGAACTGCCTAATTAACATTGCCAGTCATTTCCAATCAAAATCAAATCATAAGAGCAGCAAGGATCAAAAAGGTCTTTTAAGGTTGTAATGAGGCTGGGCTAAACAAGAATTCTTGGTTTTTCTGTGAGTTCAAAATGCATGCATAAGGAAGAGCATAAGTTATGAAACTTTTCAAAGTTTATGAGGTTTCTTCCTTTTTGAGCTACAGAGTTCTTTCTTTTTCTTTTTCTAGTTCTCTAATTCTGTTTGAATCTCTGGAGAACTTACTGCTTTTAGCATTTTCTTTTTCTGCCTCTGTTTCTTTCATGACTCTTTTGGTCAAACCTATTTTATGCTCTTATCAAATTTAAGCATGCTGATAAGGTAGGATTTTTATTTCTCATGCTTGGGTTAGGGTGTTTTTATAGAATAAAATTTTTGCTCAAAAGTGGGCTACCAAGGAATAGGGCATACTTTAGGGTAGCTTTTTGGCTCTGGGATATTTTATTTGCAAAATTGCCTTTATCCTTTCCTTGCTTAATTTCTTATGAAAAAATTATTAATCAGAAAATTAGGCAATGCAAACTTGGCAAATTCTAATGAGACTCTCAGTGTTTAAATTTCTCCCTTCTCACCGGTTTATAAGGCATACTTCCATATTCAAAAAGGGTTTCAACATGCAAACAAATTTTAATGGTTCATTTCCTTCATTTTCATGGTCTTAAATCAGTTAATTTTCCTTCTCAAAACTAATGTTATTGCCTCAAAATAATTGCTAACTCAGAATCTTTTCTTGAAACAAAAATTGTAAATCCTGGTTGGGTTTTTCAAAACTTTTTTTTTTATGTGTTAAGCATGTGACTTTGCATCAAAACAATCAACCAAAAGCATGAAAATTTAAAAAAATTTCAAAATATGCTGTAGTAAGAAAACCAACTCAAAGTAAACTAAAGCAATTAAAAACTAAAGCAGTAAACTCATCACTCATCCTCAGAAGAGTCATCCTCTGTCTCCTGTTCCCTTACTGAAGGCCCTTTTGAGGAGGGTCCTGGTCTAGCCTATGAAGTCTCACCCCTCCTAAGAAAGAAGGCCTGTCCCCAGGCCAAGCAATGTGGGCTGCAAACTTACTTCCAATGAGAAAGCTCAATGTAGAAGAAAAACATATTGCACCATGAGTGAATTGAGAAATGTAATGCAGTTATAATGCTCAATAAAAACTGATAGAGAGAAGGGAATGAGAGTACATGGGGAGTTAACATGAGGTGCGGTTACAGAATCTGAAATAATGGCCCCTTTTCAAAATTTAAAAATAGCATCAGGTGGGGACGCTTAGACTTGGAAATTTCACGTTTAAGCGTGAGATGAGAAAAATGGCTTCGCTTGAGCGCTCCAGACACGCTTGAGTGTGATATATGCAAGATTGGTACCTGATGCTATTTATTTCCACGCTTTAAGCGTGAATTTCCTTGCTTTAAACATGGCAGTTATTGTTGGCTTTAAGAGATCTTCGCTTAAGCGAGAAAGGCCACGCTTAAGCGAAGTCGGGTTTGAAATTTTTGGAACTTCTTTTGTAATGTTTCCACGCTTGAAGTTTGATCCTTATGCTTAAGCGTGATCTAAGCATTGGGTGGCTTACCTTGGCTCGCTTAAACGTGACATATGCGAGATTAGGCGTGAGCATACCTGATGCTTGAATTTCCCTTCCTCACTTTAAGCTCTAAATTTATTCGCTTGAGCGAATTCAAGACAGAACCCACTCTTCCTTGGTCGCTTTAAGCGAATGTTATCACGCTTGAGCATGCATAACTCTGATACTGCCACAGTTTTCTCGCTTAAGCATATGCTATCACGCTTGATCCCTTGAACAGTTCACGCTTAAGCGTGCATAATCAAGCTTAAGGGTGCATGCTTTCTATCAGTGTTTGACACTTGGAATGGGTTGATGAGTGACCTACGATAAAAGAACTTCAATTATGATACTTTAAAAGGAAAACATGAAAATGAAGTGTGCGCAATGTAAAATCAACAGGATGAAATGGAAAACATAAAGGATTGGGTTGCCTCCCAATAAGCGCTTTGTTTAACGTCATTAGCTTGACGCCTGATAGATTTTTCAATATGGATCATGGAGCTGGTGGATGAGAGTGTTGAGTTTTTCCACCTCCTTGCCTAAGTCAGGCCTTGGCTTTCTTCCATTCTGTTTTTCAAGTGCACCTTCAATAGCAAAATCAGCTTGTTCTTTTTGCACTCGAATTTTTACTTTTCTGTCATCCACATCTATGATGACTTTGGCTGCTTTCAAGAATGGTCTCCCCAGTATTAGAGGAACTTCAGGATCTTCCTCCATATCTATGACAACAAAATTCTCATGAAATTCAAATTGATCAACTTTGACCTCAACATTTTCAGCAATACCATAAGGGGTTTTTATTGATTGATCTGCCATTTTTAAAGTCATGTTTGTTGGCTTTACTGAAAAATCCCCTATACTTTTAAGTGTGGATAATGGCATCAAATTTACACTAGCACCAAGATCTAATAAAGCTTTACTTTTTGAAAGATTTCCAATAGTAACAGGAATAGAAAAACTCCCTGGATCTTTGGTGTTATGAGGTACTGCTTCAGAGATGATAGTATCATGTCCATCTTCTTCCTCGGTTATTTCCTCAGTCAGTGTGGTCACAGCCTTGCAATGCTCTATTGGGTTTGTTTCAGTGTTTGCTCCATACTGAGGCTTCTGTATCTCAGCAAGTTGTCGGGCTAGTTGTCCCAATTGTGTTTCCAAGTTCCTAAGCGATGCTTCATTGTTCTTTTGACTTGCTAAAGAAGTTTGTATAAATTTTTCCAAGGTGTCCTCTAATCTAGAAGTTCTCTCCACTAAAGAAGGACCATTATTTTGATATGGTTTATTTGAAGGGCTGGGCTCTTGCTTCCATCCTTGGCCTTGGTTTTGGTTACTTCTCCATCCCTGAAATGGTTGGTTAGAAAAATTTGAATTGAAATTACCAGACCTTCCTTGGTTGTTCATGAAGTATACAATTGCTTCTTGTGAGCCACAGTTCTCATTGAGATGATCTCCTCCACAAAAGTTACATGTTGCAGGCATTTGTTGTTGTCCTGGTTGTGATGATTGTACTACATGTAATTGTTGTGGAAGATTGGATATCTTTTTGGTCAATGCTTCTAATTGTTGGGTAAGAATTTTGTTCTGTGCTAAAATGGCATCTGTGGTGTTTAAGTCAAGGAATCCTTTCCTTTGAACTTGCTGACGATCATGTTGAGCTTGGTAGTCTGTTGAGGATAAAGCTTCTATTATCCTTGTGGCTTGGTCAGCATCCACTGTCATCATTGTTCCTCCTGCTGCTGCATCTAAAATCATTTTAGTGTCAGCCCTTAAACCACTGTAAAAAATATTAAGTTGTGCAATATCTTCAAGTCCATGGTTTGGGCATTTTCTGAGCAGTGATTTAAAGCGTTCGCATTCCTCACAAAAAGGTTCATCTTGGCCTTGTCTAAATGTTGTAATATCTGATTTGGTTTTAATGAATCTAGATGGAGGAAAGAACCTTTGTAGAAATTTTTCTTCAACTATGTTCCAGCTATTTAAACTTTGATTTGGATGAGATTATAACCACTCCTTTGCTTTTCCTGCTAAAGAGAAAGGAAATAGTCTTAAATATGCAGCATCAATAACATCTTGGTTAAATCCCATGGTTCCAACCAATTCATAGAATGTGGCTAAGTGAGTATACGGATCTTCACTTGACATTCCAGTAAATTGGTGTGAACTAATCAAACTAAGAAATGTTGATTTCATTTCTAGTGCTCTAACAGTGTTTGGAACTGCAATGCTTGAGAAATGTCTTGGCCCTTGTTGTAAAGCATAGTCTCCAAGTGTTCTCCTTGGTGGGTTTTGATTGTTGCTGTTGACATCCATTGTATTAGAGGAAGTTTGTCCTACGTGGAAGTTCTGCTTAGCTTTCTTGATTTTCTTGAGAAACCTGTCTATCTCTGGATCAAATGCAAGTTGTTCTTTTGTACCCTGTCCTCTCAAGATCATAAATTAAGTACTCAAAATAGCAAAGTTACTACACAAAAAAAAATAAAAACAAATTGAAAACAAATTTATTTACACTGTCTTGTCAATTCAATGCTAAAATATTCAAACTTAAATCACCTCCCCGGCTGCGGCGCCAAAACTTGATAAGGTTTTGATTATATTGATATTGAAGAGTTCATTGAAAGAGAATCAAGTTTGTATAATATGAACTCAATGCAGTGGATGTGCCAAGTTTAAACACAGAAGTTGTAATATAGTATAGTTGTCGTTCCACTGAGGAGGTGTTAGAATGAAGATCTTAGTTTTGAATTGATTAGACAGAAGGTTTTTAGTTTGTTTTGTTGTGAATGCTGTTGAATGAAAAAGTAATAAATAACAGAGAATAAAATTTGCGAAGGATAACAGTAAATGGTATTGGGAAAATCAGTTTTGTAAAACAGGGATTGGCTTCATCACATCTTCACCTTCTGTAAGCTGCATAAGTTTTTATATAAGTAAATCAAAAAGATAATTTCTACGTCACAATCAAAGTCATTTGTATCGATCCCTCGACTACAAAATTCATAAGAATGATTTCAAACCGCTGATCCCTCAGTCACTTTGAAATCATCCCAGCACTATCGATCGATTATTTTGACGTTTATTGCGTTAGACGCCATCCCTGGCTACCTACTCACAACAAGTATTTCTTTCGGATCAGCTTTCAAAAGTCACTTCCCAGCATACTTAGGAAAACTTAAAACAAGAAAATAGTGATCAAGTACTTTCAGGCATTAAACGCAGAAGGAAATACAGAACTTATCAAATCTCATTACTAAATAAAAACTTACAACAGCATTACTTCAGTGTTGAATGGATTACAGCCAATCCCATAAGTGAGATTAGTTACTCATGCCTTGCATTTTCACCATCAAAAGAATGAATACAGAAAATAATGGAAAGTTTGGATTGTGAATGAAATACAGGGGATGAATCTGATGATGGATGCAGCTTGATTTATAGAGGTTATTCTCTAGCTTCCCATGCCCACTTGCGTAGAACCCATGCAGCATCTTTCAGAGACTTGTAAAAACACAAGAAAGTGGGTGAGTTGGCATTGCATCATTGGTGAATAAAGAATTAAGAGACCCATGCTGTATGAGTCACGCTTGAGCTTGATGGTCACGCTCAAGCGTGAAGGGTCCTGATACTATTTAAATGTTTCACGCTTAAACCACTACAGCCACGCTCAAGCGTGGCCTTCCTTGTCCAACTTCACGCTTGCCCACGCTTAATCCACGCTTAGGCTTCTATTTTTATCATTCCACGCTTAAGCGCCTAGTGTTCACGCTCAAGCGTGAGGGGTCCTGATGCTTTCCAACTTGTTCAAGCTTAAGCTTGCTTGCTCAAGCTTAAGCTTGGTTGTTCAAGCTTGAGCTTGCTGTCTTCAAATGCTCCCGATCACGCTTGAGCTTTCTCTTTCACGCTTGAGCTTGCTCTTTCACGCTTGAGCTTGCTCTTTCACGCTTGAGCTTGATTTTTCACGCTTGAGCTTGCCTGCTCAAGCTTAAGCTTGATTTTTCACGCTTAAGCTTGCCTGCTTAAGCTTAAGCTTGATTTTTCACGCTTAAGCTTGCTTGCTCAAGCTTAAGCTTGCCCTGCTTTCCTGTTGAATTTCCTGTGACTTTCCAAGAGTTTTAACATAATATTTCTTTTATACACCTATCCATCACTACTTAAAAGATTCATGCTCACTTCCTTCAATAATTCATCAATTTAGCTCAAGTCTTTACAAAATTAGTTCAAATGAGTCATGAAATCAATGCTTAATCAACACTTATCAAACTCTCCCCAACCTAGATTTTTGCTTGCCCTCAAGCAAAAGAAGTTTTTAAAGGGAATTCAAGCATTCAATAAGATCAGATTCAGTTGCAGACAAAATTTTGAAAGACAATAATCTCAATTTAACTTAAGGCAAATAACATCCTTAATACCAATCCTTTGAATTACAATGCACCACTCAATTTTTCACAAGGCAAGTAACCAATTAAGAATAAGGAACTCTCATTATTTCTCACCAGGTGTGTCGTACATTCATCATAAGAACTGCCTAATTAACATTGCCAGTCATTTCCAATCAAAATCAAATCATAAGAGCAGCAAGGATCAAAAAGGTCTTTTAAGGTTGTAATGAGGCTGGGCTAAACAAGAATTCTTGGTTTTTCTGTGAGTTCAAAATGCATGCATAAGGAAGAGCATAAGTTATGAAACTTTTCAAAGTTTATGAGGTTTCTTCCTTTTTGAGCTACAGAGTTCTTTCTTTTTCTTTTTCTAGTTCTCTAATTCTGTTTGAATCTCTGGAGAACTTACTGCTTTTAGCATTTTCTTTTTCTGCCTCTGTTTCTTTCATGACTCTTTTGGTCAAACCTATTTTATGCTCTTATCAAATTTAAGCATGCTGATAAGGTAGGATTTTTATTTCTCATGCTTGGGTTAGGGTGTTTTTATAGAATAAAATTTTTGCTCAAAAGTGGGCTACCAAGGAATAGGGCATACTTTAGGGTAGCTTTTTGGCTCTGGGATATTTTATTTGCAAAATTGCCTTTATCCTTTCCTTGCTTAATTTCTTATGAAAAAATTATTAATCAGAAAATTAGGCAATGCAAACTTGGCAAATTCTAATGAGACTCTCAGTGTTTAAATTTCTCCCTTCTCACCGGTTTATAAGACATACTTCCATATTCAAAAAGGGTTTCAACATGCAAACAAATTTTAATGGTTCATTTCCTTCATTTTCATGGTCTTAAATCAGTTAATTTTCCTTCTCAAAACTAATGTTATTGCCTCAAAATAATTGCTAACTCAGAATCTTTTCTTGAAACAAAAATTGTAAATCCTGGTTGGGTTTTTCAAAACTTTTTTTTTTATGTGTTAAGCATGTGACTTTGCATCAAAACAATCAACCAAAAGCATGAAAATTTAAAAAAATTTCAAAATATGCTGTAGTAAGAAAACCAACTCAAAGTAAACTAAAGCAATTAAAAACTAAAGCAGTAAACTCATCACTCATCCTCAGAAGAGTCATCCTCTGTCTCCTGTTCCCTTACTGAAGGCCCTTTTGAGGAGGGTCCTGGTCCAGCCTATGAAGTCTCACCCCTCCTAAGAAAGAAGGCCTGTCCCCAGGCCAAGCAATGTGGGCTGCAAACTTGCTTCCAATGAGAAAGCTCAATGTAGAAGAAAAACATATTGCACCATGAGTGAATTGAGAAATGTAATGCAGTTATAATGCTCAATAAAAACTGATAGAGAGAAGGGAATGAGAGTACATGGGGAGTTAACATGAGGTGCGGTTACAGAATCTGAAATAATGGCCCCTTTTCAAAATTTAAAAATAGCATCAGGTGGGGACGCTTAGACTTGGAAATTTCACGTTTAAGCGTGAGATGAGAAAAATGGCTTCGCTTGAGCGCTCCAGACACGCTTGAGCGTGATATATGCAAGATTGGTACCTGATGCTATTTATTTCCACGCTTTAAGCGTGAATTTCCTTGCTTTAAACATGGCAGTTATTGTTGGCTTTAAGAGATCTTCGCTTAAGCGAGAAAGGCCACGCTTAAGCGAAGTCGGGTTTGAAATT
Source organism: Clitoria ternatea (assembly GCA_037962975.1). NCBI lineage: Eukaryota > Viridiplantae > Streptophyta > Magnoliopsida > Fabales > Fabaceae > Clitoria > Clitoria ternatea. The sequence continues at coordinate 222,227,916 of CM075672.1, forward strand.
TTTGGAACTTCTTTTGTAATGTTTCCACGCTTGAAGTTTGATCCTTATGCTTAAGCGTGATCTAAGCATTGGGTGGCTTACCTTGGCTCGCTTAAACGTGACATATGCGAGATTAGGCGTGAGCATACCTGATGCTTGAATTTCCCTTCCTCACTTTAAGCTCTAAATTTATTCGCTTGAGCGAATTCAAGACAGAACCCACTCTTCCTTGGTCGCTTTAAGCGAATGTTATCACGCTTGAGCATGCATAACTCTGATACTGCCACAGTTTTCTCGCTTAAGCATATGCTATCACGCTTGATCCCTTGAACAGTTCACGCTTAAGCGTGCATAATCAAGCTTAAGGGTGCATGCTTTCTATCAGTGTTTGACACTTGGAATGGGTTGATGAGTGACCTACGATAAAAGAACTTCAATTATGATACTTTAAAAGGAAAACATGAAAATGAAGTGTGCGCAATGTAAAATCAACAGGATGAAAAGGAAAACATAAAGGATTGGGTTGCCTCCCAATAAGCGCTTTGTTTAACGTCATTAGCTTGACGCCTGATAGATTTTTCAATATGGATCATGGAGCTGGTGGATGAGAGTGTTGAGTTTTTCCACCTCCTTGCCTAAGTCAGGCCTTGGCTTTCTTCCATTCTGTTTTTCAAGTGCACCTTCAATAGCAAAATCAGCTTGTTCTTTTTGCACTCGAATTTTTACTTTTCTGTCATCCACATCTATGATGACTTTGGCTGCTTTCAAGAATGGTCTCCCCAGTATTAGAGGAACTTCAGGATCTTCCTCCATATCTATGACAACAAAATTCTCATGAAATTCAAATTGATCAACTTTGACCTCAACATTTTCAGCAATACCATAAGGGGTTTTTATTGATTGATCTGCCATTTTTAAAGTCATGTTTGTTGGCTTTACTGAAAAATCCCCTATACTTTTAAGTGTGGATAATGGCATCAAATTTACACTAGCACCAAGATCTAATAAAGCTTTACTTTTTGAAAGATTTCCAATAGTAACAGGAATAGAAAAACTCCCTGGATCTTTGGTGTTATGAGGTACTGCTTCAGAGATGATAGTATCATGTCCATCTTCTTCCTCGGTTATTTCCTCAGTCAGTGTGGTCACAGCCTTGCAATGCTCTATTGGGTTTGTTTCAGTGTTTGCTCCATACTGAGGCTTCTGTATCTCAGCAAGTTGTCGGGCTAGTTGTCCCAATTGTGTTTCCAAGTTCCTAAGCGATGCTTCATTGTTCTTTTGACTTGCTAAAGAAATTTGTATAAATTTTTCCAAGGTGTCCTCTAATCTAGAAGTTCTCTCCACTAAAGAAGGACCATTATTTTGATATGGTTTATTTGAAGAGCTGGGCTCTTGCTTCCATCCTTGGCCTTGGTTTTGGTTACTTCTCCATCCCTGAAATGGTTGGTTAGAAAAATTTGAATTGAAATTACCAGACCTTCCTTGGTTGTTCATGAAGTATACAATTGCTTCTTGTGAGCCACAGTTCTCATTGAGATGATCTCCTCCACAAAAGTTACATGTTGCAGGCATTTGTTGTTGTCCTGGTTGTGATGATTGTACTACATGTAATTATTGTGGAAGATTAGATATCTTTTTGGTCAATGCTTCTAATTGTTGGGTAAGAATTTTGTTCTGTGCTAAAATGGCATCTGTGGTGTTTAAGTCAAGGAATCCTTTCCTTTGAACTTGCTGACGATCATGTTGAGCTTGGTAGTCTGTTGAGGATAAAGCTTCTATTATCCTTGTGGCTTGGTCAGCATCCACTGTCATCATTGTTCCTCCTGCTGCTGCATCTAAAATCATTTTAGTGTCAGCCCTTAAACCACTGTAAAAAATATTAAGCTGTGCAATATCTTCAAGTCCATGGTTTGGGCATTTTCTGAGCAGTGATTTAAAGCGTTCCCATGCCTCACAAAAAGGTTCATCTTGGCCTTGTCTAAATGTTGTAATATCTGATTTGGTTTTGATGAATCTAGATGGAGGAAAGAACCTTTGTAGAAATTTTTCTTCAACTATGTTCCAGCTATTTAAACTTTGATTTGGATGAGATTGTAACCACTCCTTTGCTTTTCCTGCTAAAGAGAAAGGAAATAGTCTTAAATATGCAGCATCAATAACATCTTGGTTAAATCCCATGGTTCCAACCAATTCATAGAATGTGGCTAAGTGAGTATACGGATCTTCACTTGACATTCCAGTAAATTGGTGTGAACTAATCAAACTAAGAAATGTTGATTTCATTTCTAGTGCTCTAACAGTGTTTGGAACTGCAATGCTTGAGAAATGTCTTGGCCCTTGTTGTAAAGCATAGTCTCCAAGTGTTCTCCTTGGTGGGTTTTGATTGTTGCTGTTGACATCCATTGTATTAGAGGAAGTTTGTCCTACGTGGAAGTTCTGCTTAGTTTCTTGATTTTCTTGAGGAACCTGTCTATCTCTGGATCAAATGCAAGTTGTTCTTTTGTACCCTGTCCTCTCAAGATCATAAATTAAGTACTCAAAATAGCAAAGTTACTACACAAAAAAAAAATATAAACAAATTGAAAACAAATTTATTTACACTGTCTTGTCAATTCAATGCTAAAATATTCAAACTTAAATCACCTCCCCGGCTGTGGCGCCAAAACTTGATAAGGTTTTGATTATATTGATATTGAAGAGTTCATTGAAAGAGAATCAAGTTTGTATAATATGAACTCAATGCAGTGGATGTGCCAAGTTTAAACACAGAAGTTGTAATATAGTATAGTTGTCGTTCCACTGAGGAGGTGTTAGAATGAAGATCTTAGTTTTGAATTGATTAGACAGAAGGTTTTTAGTTTGTTTTGTTGTGAATGCTGTTGAATGAAAAAGTAATAAATAACAGAGAATAAAATTTGCGAAGGATAACAGTAAATGGTATTGGGAAAATCAGTTTTGTAAAACAGGGATTGGCTTCATCACATCTTCACCTTCTGTAAGCTGCATAAGTTTTTATATAAGTAAATCAAAAAGATAATTTCTACGTCACAATCAAAGTCATTTGTATCGATCCCTCGACTACAAAATTCATAAGAATGATTTCAAACCGCTGATCCCTCAGTCACTTTGAAATCATCCCAGCACTATCGATCGATTGTTTTGACGTTTATTGCGTTAGACGCCATCCCTGGCTACCTACTCACAACAAGTATTTCTTTCGGATCAGCTTTCAAAAGTCACTTCCCAGCATACTTGAGAAAACTTAAAACAAGAAAATAGTGATCAAGTACTTTCAGGCATTAAACGCAGAAGGAAATACAGAACTTATCAAATCTCATTACTAAATAAAAACTTACAACAGCATTACTTCAGTGTTGAATGGATTACAGCCAATCCCATAAGGGAGATTAGTTACTCATGCCTTGCATTTTCACCATCAAAAGAATGAATACAGAAAATAATGGAAAGTTTGGATTGTGAATGAAATACAGGGGATGAATCTGATGATGGATGCAGCTTGATTTATAGAGGTTATTCTCTAGCTTCCCATGCCCACTTGCGTAGAACCCATGCAGCATCTTTCAGAGACTTGTAGAAACACAAGAAAGTGGGTGAGTTGGCATCGCATCATTGGTGAATAAAGAATTAAGAGACCCATGCTGTATGAGTCACGCTTGAGCTTGATGGTCACGCTCAAGCGTGAAGGGTCCTGATACTATTTAAATGTTTCACGCTTAAACCACTGCAGCCACGCTCAAGCGTGGCCTTCCTTGTACAACTTCACGCTTGCCCACGCTTAATCCACGCTTAGGCTTCCATTTTTATCATTCCACGCTTAAGCGCCTAGTGTTCACGCTCAAGCGTGAGGGGTCCTGATGCTTTCCAACTTGTTCAAGCTTAAGCTTGCTTGCTCAAGCTTAAGCTTGGTTGTTCAAGCTTGAGCTTGCTGTCTTCAAATGCTCCCGATCACGCTTGAGCTTTCTCTTTTACGCTTGAGCTTGCTCTTTCACGCTTGAGCTTGCTCTTTCACGCTTGAGCTTGCTCTTTCACGCTTGAGCTTGATTTTTCACGCTTGAGCTTTCCTGCTCAAGCTTAAGCTTGATTTTTCACGCTTGAGCTTGCCTGCTCAAGCTTAAGCTTGATTTTTTACGCTTAAGCTTGCCTGCTTAAGCTTAAGCTTGATTTTTCACGCTTAAGCTTGCTTGCTCAAGCTTAAGCTTGCCCTGCTTTCCTGTTGAATTTCCTGTGACTTTCCAAGAGTTTTAACATAATATTTCTTTTATACACCTATCCATCACTACTTAAAAGATTCATGCTCACTTCCTTCAATAATTCATCAATTTAGCTCAAGTCTTTACAAAATTAGTTCAAATGAGTCATGAAATCAATGCTTAATCAACACTTATCAATCCGCTTAACCCTTCCAAACCCACACCAGAAGGAGGTTCAAGAGACGTTGTGTTGGGAGATTCCCTAGAAAAAATCACGTATATCAGTGACAAGTTAGAAATTGTGATGGAACAGCGGCTGCTTGCGCTCCTTCACGAGTTTAAGGACTTGTTCACATGGACTGCGGCGGATATGCCTGGGATGGACCCAGATTTCTGTTGTCACAAGTTATCCGTCTACCCTAAGACGAGGCCAATCGCCCAAAAGAAAAGAAGATTAGGTCCAGAGAAGCAAAAGGCAACTTGTGAGCAGATGGGGGAGTTGATGAAGGCTGGATTTATCAAGGAAATTTGTTATTCCTCTTGGCACTCGAACATGGTGATGGTTCAAAAGGCCAATGGTAAATAGAGGATATGTACTGATTATGTGGACCTCAACCGTTGCTGCCCGAAGGATCCGTATCCTCTCCCTAATATTGATTGCATGGTTGATGATTCCTCTAGTTATCAGTACCTAAGTTTCATGGACACATATTCAGGATACAACCAGATTCCGATGTGGGAGGAAGATCAGGAGAAGACAGCTTTCGTTAATGACCGCGGTGTTTTTTGCTACACCGTCATACCTTTCGGTTTGAAGAACGCTAGGGCCACTTACCAGCGTATGATTAATAAGGTGTTTGAAGGTATGCACACCAAGTTGGTGGAGGTGTACATTGACGACATCATAGCCAAGACCCCAGCTGGGGGTGATCATATCAAAGATTTGTGCCAGGTATTCACGCGCTTAAGGCAATATAACATGAGGCTAAAGCCATTAAAGTGCACTTTCGCTGTCCTAGCTGGGAAGTTCCTGGGTTTCATGTTAACTCAACGTGGCATTGAGGCTAATCCGGGGAAGTGCCAAGCAATACTAGGCATGCAAAGTCCGAAGAACCTGGGGGAGGTTCAATCTCTGAATAGGAAAGTGGCTGCCTTGGCACGATTTATGCCTAAGATGGCACATAGATCTCTTCCCCTGTACAAAGTGTTGAAGAAATCCAAGAAGTTTGAGTGGGGACAGGAGCAAGAGCAGGCATTTCTGGAGCTCAAGGAGGTGTTGTCAAGCTCTCTAATTTTAGTAAAACCTGACCCTGAGGAAACACTAATCTTATATCTGGCAATCTTAGATGAGGCTCTGGGAGTAGCATTAGTTAAGGAGACCCCGGAGGGGCAGAGGCCAGTATATTTCACTAGTAAGACGCTTCAAGGAGCGGAGGGCCGGTACCAGAAGATCGAGAAGGCCGCCCTCATAGTTGTTTGGGCTTCACGTCGGTTAAGGCCATTCTTTCACGTACACCCAATTATGGTGAGAACAGACAGCCACTCCGTTCTGTATTGAGCAAGCCAGACCTCGCGGGGAGGATGATTAAGTGGTCTATCGAACTTTTAGAATTCGAGGTTTTCTATAAGCCACGCGGCGCTATCAAGGCTCAAGGTTAGGCTGATTTCATTGTGGAGATGACGGGGGCAGACCCAGCTGCACCTCGCGCTCATTGGACTGTTTATGTTGATGGTTCATCGAATAGTAAAGGATGTGGAGTCGGTGTCTCGTTGAGAGTGATGATGGTATGCAGTTGGAGATTTCTCTCCGATTCAATTTTAAAACTTCCAACAACCAGGCTGAGTACAAAGTTTGTCTTGCCAAACTTTGAACCGTGATTGATATCGGAGTAATAGAAGTAACCCTCTGTAGCGATTCACAGCTGGTGATATCACAGATTCAGGGCGAATACCAAGTCTGTGAGCCTCAGCTCTAGTTATACTTGAATTATGTGAATGAGCTGAAAGGAAGATTCTCTGCGTTGGAATTCAAGCATGTACCCAGAGAGGAAAACATTAGAGTGGATATCCTATCAAAGCTCGGAAGCACAAAATAACCCGGGAGTACAAAGTGGTGCAAAGTACTTTGACATCGCCTAGCATCCCTTTGACCCCATCATTGAATGTAATTTCATACCATGCCTTCAATGAAAATTTATGGGTAGTCCTTTACATACGGTACTTCGTCGATGGACAGCTGCCCACTGATGACTTGGAAAGGAAAAAGTTGAAAAGGGAGCTGCCTTATTTTACAATGGTGGATGGCAATGCTCATTCGAAGGGGGTTCTCAGTACCTTATTTCCGTTGTCTAAATGAAAAGGAGGTACAAGGAGTGGTGGAAGAAGTACATGAGGGGCAATGTGGACACCACTCTGGAGGAAGAAGTTTAATGAGGAAAATCCTTAGAGCTGGTTACTGGTAGCCCACAATGAAAAAGAATTCCATTGAGTTCGTGAAGAAGTGTGATCCGTGTCAAAGATTTTCCAATCTTCATCACACACCTGTACAAGAAGTTTCTACGTCCGCCGTGCCATGGCCTTTTCATCAACGGGGCCTCGATATCCTGGGTCCATTCCCAACAGCTCCTGGTGGAATCAAGTATCTTATAGTTGGGGTGGATTACTTTACCAAATGGATCGAAGCAGAACCCGTGGTGCACATCACCACAGCTCGGATACGACGCTTCATATATAAGAACATCATAGCACGATTCGGAGTCCCAAGACGGATTGTTACTGACAACGGCACCCAGTTTACAGACAGGAAGTTCACAGAGTTGATTGAAGGACTGGGGATAGTCCAAATCTTCTCATCTGTCGAACATCCTCAAATGAATGGACAGGCAGAGGTAGCCAATAGAGAAGTTCTAAAGGGGTTAAAGAAGCGTCTAGGTAAAGCAAAAGGTGGATGGACTGATCAGCTGTGCCACGTTTTATGGGCATACTACACTACACCCTACTCCTCCATCAATGAGTCTCTGTATTGCCTTACTTACGGTGTCGAGGTGATGATTCCAGTCAAACTCCAGACCAGGTCAACAAGGGTGGAGTATTTTTCTGAGGAGAATAATGATGCCAATCTGGCATCGGAGTTGGATGTTCTCCAGGAACTTAGAGAGGAAGCTTTTGTTAGGGATCAGGCAATTAAAGCAAAGGCCACCCCTTGACACAACAAGCGCGTTTAGCACAGAGCATTCAACACAAGAGATCTCGTGTTAAGGAAGGCAAGTATGGGAAATAAGTTTGCTCACCAAGGCAAGTTAGCACCGACATGGGAAGGCCCTTACAGAGTGTTCGAGGTGACTGGAAAAGGGTCATATCGGTTGGAGAATCTCGATGGCACACTGATCCATAACAAGTGGAATACTTAGAACTTACGTATTTACTATAGTTAGTTGGTAAGACGGCGTGTACTCTTTTTCCTTACTTGAGTTTTTTTCCCAATGGGTTTTCTCAATAAGGTTTTAACGAGGCATGACCCCAACTATGATCTTTTTGTAATCCACATTTAATTTAATAAGAATTCAATTCATGAACATGATGCCTTCATTTTTCTTTTCTATGTTGTGATTTATAGCATTACGCCAGTGTATGTGAAGATCCTCAGGACGGATGGTCCCAACCACCTACTAGGTAGTTGGCGATGTAACTCCTCGAGCGGACCAAAGGGTTGTAGGATCAGACCTTCTTCAAGGCTACACCGAACCCCATTAGAAGACCTGGATTGTAGGATTGAACTAAACTCCAGGTATGGTTAGTAGGTTTGGCCGAACCTTGAAGAAGACCCAATTATCATCCTTATGATTGAGGTATATTCCCCCAAGACGGAAAATATCACTCATCATGATTGACAGAATACCTCCTGGCATGGACAATTCCCATCATCATCCTTATGATGGAAGACCCAATCATCATTCTTATGGTTAAGGTATATTTCCCCAGGACGGATAACCTTACTCATCATCCCTATGATAGACGGTATACCTCCTGGCATGGACAATTCGAATCACCCCTCTTGTGATTGAAGGCCCAATCATCATCCTTATGATTGAGGTAGCTTCTTACAGGATGGATACGCCTAGTCGTTATTTCTATCTTAAACGATATCACTATACGAGTAGTTCAATAGGTTCATCTACTATCAGAGCAGACTAAAGCTCTTATTCTTAAGAGTTAAAGGATAATATTCTATACAATGCTCATGCCCTTCACAATCAACACATGCCTGGGGACAATATTCATTGAGTTTGAGTCTATGTTATACGATATGGTTACTGAGAATCCGTTCTACATAGTAATCATTACTACTTATTCCTAAGTTTTAACTCAGAATGACTTAAAGAATTTTACAAAGATAAATAGGTAACAGGTATATGAAAAGCGTCAGACTTATTTCATAGCAGTTTATTTTTGTAAGAAAATCAGAGGTAGTATTCAGAAAGGAAGATTCATTCACGCTGTAAATTCAACGTGTACATCAACAATTCAAAACTGGAGCTGATCCCAGCACACATCAGTAAGAGTAAAAAAAATATAAAGCTAAGAGGCAGGTGTTTGATCTTCGAGTGTGTTTGCCTTTTTTTCTTCGTCCTTTTCTCCACCACCTCCGGGCTCTTTTTCCCGAGTCAATACTTTTTTGTTAGGGTCCTCTTGGCCCAGAATGGTGGAAGGAGGCCCCATGCTCTGTCCTTCTGGGAGAGGTGGCAGCTCGTACAAAGAGGAAGGAGGTTCCTCATGCCGTCCATCCACCACCGCAACTAACTTCCCATTGTGAAATTCATAAAACGGGCTCATACCATATAAGTTGAACTTCACTTCGGGGTTACGGTAGAAAATCTAGCGGACAGCTAAGCCAAAAGATTCAAATGCCATGGCAGAGGAAACCTCTACAGCTTTGGTCACCCTGGCTTTTGCCTTAGCCAGGTCCTTCCTCAGCTTGGCATTTTTCGTCTCCAATGACCCAGCTGTAGCACTCCCCTGCTTTAACTCCTCGATTTGTCTAAGCAGCTCCCTCTCATTTACAGCAAACTCTTCGCCGCTCTTGAGCTTACCGGCCTCCGCTATCTTCAGATCCTCAGAGAGCTGGGCATTCTTTTGTTTCTCCACCCTGAGATCATCTTTGAGTTGAGGAACCCCGGCCACCTCGGCTTGAAGTTTAGTACTCTTCCTTCAAGAGATTTGACCATCTTCTTTAGAGCGGATACTACCACTGTACGTTCTAGCTCCAGCTCCTGGGCCTTCTTCAGCTTCTCCTCTACAGTCTTCAAGTAAGCCCTATCCTTGGCAGCAGAGATGTTCAGATGCTCTAGCTTGGAGGCCAGCTTATCTGCTTACTTCACGCTGAGGAGACTGGTCAGCTTAGCCAGTTGCCATTTACCAGCGACGATGGCTTCTTTCATTTCGTCCACCTCCAATATGGGATGGAGTTTGTATAGTGGAGGTGGAAGAGCAGCTAGAGAGGGTCCCTCATAAACTAGGAACGGGGAGAGGAAAGAATGGGTGGGCGGATCCATCCTCACCCGTTGTGAAGTTGATGGTGCAGGACGAGCAGTAGCCTCTAGGATCGCCACCGGGGATATTGCTATATTTCCCACGTCGGCCTCATGTGAGATTTTCTATTTTTTCTCAAGCGCAGTGGTGGGTTTTTTCTTCTCAGCAGCCTTTACAATCCTGCCCCTCTTTTTCTTCTTTTGCCCCTCTGGCTCTTCTTGCCCTGAGGACACTTCCTCATTAGCTTGGGACTCCAAGAGGGGAAGATCCTTGCCGGCCTCGAAGGTCAGAGGGATATATTCAGCCACAGCCTTGGTGGCATTCCTCTTAGCTTGAATATTATTTTCTTCACCTTCAGAGGAAGAGCCATCCTCCCCTAGTAGAGACTTCAGAGCGAGCATCTTAGGGCAACTCCTTTCTATCCAATCTATAAAAAAGAATGAAGAAAAATATTAATAACAAGAGAATGTCAGATTGTCACAGCAGAATAAGAAAAAAAGGATTATTATTTAAATATTCGTTTCGGATGAAGATGGACCCTAAGAGACGCTTGCGGTGGAATTCTTTATGAAAGTTGGTAAACGTCTTCAGGGCACTCACCACCTCAATGGAGCGAGCTGAGAGTTCACTCTCGTTCGAGAAGTAAGCCCGGCTGGCGAGCAGGAAATGCTCATGAGTCCAGCTAAGAGGGAACTTCAGAATACCATCCTCACTAAGCCAAAAGACCAGTTTATTTGGTTAGATCCGGATCCTGGTATAATACTGCTTGAAGGATCGTCCATTGACTTTTACGGATTCAGTAAAGGATTTAAAGTTGATGATCCTTGAATCACACCGAAGCGTGATGAATCCAAGTCCGCCCTTCTTATTCGCACAGCGGACTACCTGGCAATGTAAAAAAGATTGCCACAGTGGGTTTGAAGTTGAAGTGTGCTCCCAATACCTCAAGAGAGCGGATGAGACTCCACCCATTGGGATGCACTTGTGAAGGGGGGCACTCCAGAAATCGTAGAACGCCCATTTGGAAGTCGTTAAGAGGGAAACACACTCCAAGGTATTAGAAGATGAAGTCGTACATATATACAGAGCGGTTGTCTGGCACCTGGTGGCAGATCCTCTCCTGAGGCCGGGGTGCCAAGACCATAAACCTCTCACGTAGTCTTTCTTTCGTAAAGACCCTGAAGCATGGAGACACTGGCCCACCATCCTTGCGTGTGTGTTGAGAGGGAATTTCCTTGAATTCTTTCTCCACCCAACATTAAGGGTGTGTCTTGTTGAGGGCTTCCCAGTCTAGCCGGTGTGCCATAACGTTGACACACCCCTCCTGAGTGTGTAGGATAGGAATTTTGCCACGGCCTTCAATCTCCATCTCGTCCGTCGCATTGCAGAAAGCGTCTGTGTTGTGGTAAAAAGTAACGTCATCAGTAAGGAACCATTCCGAACCTGACGAGCTTCCAGGAGAACTGATAGCCTTGGAATTAGAGGAGGGTTCAGGATCGGGCCTAACCACTGGACGCCTTGATGAAGAGGCTTCACCTCTCCCTGAACCACGAGGCCTTACTCTGGAAGGACCCACAAAAATCCTTCCACCACGATGATCAGAGGGCCTGTAAGCGATACTCGCCCTCTTATTCGAAGGACCAGCGTGGCTCCAACTAGGGTGCATGGTTGCAATATAAAAGGAATGTAAAATGCAAAAGCTGAGAAAAGAGGAAGATGGGGTTACCTAAAGGGAAGTAAGTATTAGATGAAGAAAACTTCACAAAAATGGTAGCAACAATCCTCTCAAGAAATTTCATCAGAGTTTCGCTAAGTTTGGAAGTAAGTGGAATTTCTAGAGAATGCTAAGTGTTCATTTTATAGGAACGGGAGGGTCCAACAGCCAGCCAGAAATTGTGTCGTTTGACAGAAAATGCAATGTTACCGAGTGAAATGACGTAGTCATTTCAAGTCCAAGTGCACGAAAACAGCGACGATTGATGAAAGGTGTCTTTCAAAATGGGCCCAAAATTCAAATTTTAGGCCCATAGCAGCCCCAACGACGGTTACGAAACCATGTGCTCTGAGGCCATTATGATTCTTGTGTTAAAAGCATTAAATGCCCATCATTAGAAGTGTTTCAAGGTTTTGTATTCATAGCACTTGAATACTAAGAGTTTCGATTCTCGAAACCCTTGGGATCCTCTTACAACCGTTGTCATTGTCTGAATCCATTGTATAGGTATCTTGAGAGCGCCATCCTCATCTTAAGAACAGATCGATAAATAATTTATCAGTATGGCATATATGCACATCAACAAAAATGCTCAAGCATTGCACCAGTATCAAGACTTCATACGCAAACAATTTAGCTTATATGAGCAACTCTACCAGTCCCTCACACAAGCTAGGGGACAGATGATCCAGTCTAGATACCAGTACCAGGGCAAAGGTGTTATTTTAACTATTTTCCACTTGCTACCGAGCTGCAAGTTGGTCACCGGACTACTAGACTGTATAGGCATTCTTCCTATACCGGTATGTCCAAGACAATACTTCGCATATCGGTTATGATCCGTTCTGTGGTGAGAGGGACATTGGTAAAGACCCCGTTCTTCCCGTATCATGTGTCGGAAACGTACTCTACGCCATGCACCTCCTGACTCTCGACCCAACATCTACGCTCTCCCTATGTTATTACACATAACCGTTCACCTATACTTTGAGAGGATAATTGGTTGTTCCGCTTCCCATGATTGATACCCTGCATAGCGGAAAGTATCCACGTCACCCGTCAGAAGGTACAAAGTACAGCTACAGGAGTGATATACAGAAAAGGTGGATCTTCCCCATTCCTGTGTCAGAATCGTACAATGATCATTGAACTACTCTTGATCGTACACTAAGCACTACGTAAGAGTCTCCTAGCCCCACTTGTGCCTAACAATTCATTTTCCATGATATGGTTACATTGTTCCTACTCTTAAGACATTATTGCATTGCTCAAGTTTTCTCTGAGTTTTCATTCTCTTCACTGATTTGAGCGTCGGAGAATCTTCGCAGGTGACACCACCTTTTGCCCCCATGAACGTGAAAGCTTGGTTTGAAGGATCTCTAGGACAACAAGACCAGATTCTTCCACTGAGAGTTCAGATTATAATATCGGATACCTACTGTACCGGTCTACAAACGCTTAAATCTCAGACTTTTATGGCTGGTCCCTAGTCCAGATCCTTGACCCTGGACTAGACCAGTTCAATTAAATACAATGAATCATAGACAACTTCAGTTAATATCAGTAAACATTGAATACAATGAATTACATATTTAGTTAATATTAATAAACATTAAATATAATGAATCATAGACAACCATATTCTATGTTCAATCAGAACTATGAAGTTGGAATATTTTCCCACAAGCCTTCATGGTAGTCATGACGAGTAGTAACTAAATCATCCATATGATGTTCCACAATGGATGTCAGTATACGTGTTGTTAGAGATGGAATTTCCAAGACAGCAAGACTGAGATCCCCAATGTTATGTCAACCTTTGATAACAACTAACCACTTTTTGTCAGATGGGTCAATAACATAAAAAACTTGCTTCACTTGAGTTGTCATAATGAAAGGCTCCTCCTTGTCTATCTTGTTAAGGTCCACCAATGTAAATCTAAGTTCATCTATTTTGATATTGTTCTTACTGTCAACCCATTCACATTTAAACATAGGAACAGTGAAAGGACCATAATACACATCCCATATGTCTTCAATCACACCAAAATAACAAAACTCAGCCATGACAGGGTTATTGTCCTTTGAAGTTGAGAAATGCATTGATTAGGCTACAATCATAGCTCCACTATTTTACATTATACTTTTGTCATCTTGTGCCTTTGTATTGAATGAATAGTTATTTATGTCATATCCACAATAGGTAAAGACATCAAAGTTGGGACTCTGTGTTAGTCGATGTAATGTCTTAGAAGTAGATGTATCTTTGAGAAGGGTCATTTTAAACCACTGCATAAACGTCTTGTTGTATCCGTTCAACACCTACTTTTCAGCCATTCTAGGGTTATTTCTTTTGACTAGCTCTTTGTGAGTGGTTAAAAATAGGAGCATCTCGTCCGTGTTGTTCAAAATATACAAGTGTGCTTGAAGGACTTCATCGCGTGGCACACTCTTCATTTTTTTACCAATCGTACCTTTCTCATCCAATCGTCTATCATGAGGAGTCTTCAAAATGTTGATGCTTTCAGCTTGTGATATATACTTAGTACAAAACTCAATTGCTTCCTTTGCAATGTACCTTTCAACAATCAATGCTTTGGGGTAGCATTGGTTCTTCATATAGCCTTTCAATATTTTCATGTATTACTCAACAGGATACATCCACCTCAAGAACACTAGACCACACAACCATACCTCTCTCACCAAATGGATGATTAAGTGGACCATTATGTCAAAAAATAAAGATGGGAAATGCATTTCCAACTGACATAATATACGAAATCCTTTATGTTCTAACACATCTAATTCCTTAGTGGTGATTACTTTGCAACATATGGCATTGAAAAACAAACACAACCTTGTTATGACATGTCTCACATTTTTAGGGAGAATGTTACGAATAATGATGAGTAGAAACTGTTGCATCAGCATATGAAAATCGTGAGACTTCAACCCAACTAACTTCAGATCCTTCATGGAAACAAAAGTGTTGATGTTTGAACCATAACTAGAAGAAACTTTCACATTATGTAACGATTCATAAAAACTTTGCTTCTCTTTTCTAGACAAGGTATGGCATGCTGGGGGTAAATATATTTGTTTGCCCTCTCATTGTGGATGCAACTCCTGATGTATACCCATCAATTCCAAGTCAAGATGTGAATTAAAGCCATCCTTAGTTTTTCCAAGTATGTTCAAGAAGGTTCCAACCAAACTGTTGTACACATTTTTCTCTATATGCATCTGCGTCACATTAATGCAATGTCCAACATCAAGCTCCTTCCAATATAGTATATCAAAAAATATTGACCTTTTCTTCTAATTAGTTTTTGAAGCGGATTGTTTTTCAAACTTACCAAAAATCACATTGACGTCTTTCAACTTTTTATATACTTGACGACCAGTTAATATATAATAGAGGAGGCATTTCAAACTCTTGCAAACCATTGAAGGAATTCTTTAACCTACGATACGCATGATTAGCGTTAAAAAACCTTCAGTGTCAAAGATAAACATTTTTCCTTCCATGATGTAGTCAATCAGAACAAGTTTCCTCTTCACATATAGGACACGCTTTATGACCCTTGACGCTATACCCCGATAGGTTAGCATACGTTGGAAAATAATTGTGCGAAATAACATAGCACGCAATTTGAATGATTGTCCTACAAACCCGTCAAATACATTAACCTTGTGTTCCTATAAGATTTTGAGGTCTTCAACTAATGGAGTTAAGTATGCATCAATATTGTTTTTCGGTTGTCGTGGACCAAAAATCATCATTGATAGCATAACATATTTTCGCTTCATATACAGCCATGGTGGCAAGTTGTAAACAAACAACAAAATAGGCCATGAATTATGGCTTGTGCTTAGGTTACCGTATGGGTTCATTCTGTCTGTGGCTAGTACAAGCCTAACATTTCTTAGGTCATTGCTAAAATTCAGAAACAAGGTATCTAGTTTTTTCCATTGCAATTCACCTACTGGATCATCTACTTTGGCAAATAAACATTTTAGTCTTAGAACTATAAGCAAATACCATAACACCTTCGTAGGAAACACTTTAATACAGACTTCATTAGAATCGACCTCTTTATTGTTGTATCATGAACCCCACCAAGGATAGGGATACAACATTTCATACTCACCGCGGTATAATACATAATCATTTGGGTATGCATGTATCTTCTGATACTTCAGACCAATAATAAAACCTTTTTAGCCTCATAGTTCTGATTTGACAAGGTGTTTCTAGCTGGGAGCATTTCTTTCAACAATTTAAGCAACTCAATGAAACTTTTATCAGTCCATCCATTTATCGCCTTCAAATTAAACAATCATAAAACTATTGACAACCTCGTGAAATTGGCACAGTTCGAACACAAGGGCTTCTCAAAATCTTTACACAGAGTCACGTATACGTGAGCTCTCTTAAAACTTTTTACCCCCACATCATGAATCCTATCCTCAAGTTAGTCATCCATGTCGACATCAACATCATGCGTAAACCTTCAGCTTTCAGTTTGAAAAATGCTACTTGGCACGACGACATCTTCATCGTGCCATATCCAACACGTATAACTCATAAGAAAACAATCACACATCAGATGTTCTCGCATTACTTCCAATTCTAGTCGACACATGTTCAACCATTTAACACAAGGACAAAAATATCTTTCATTGACCTCCTCAACATTTCGTACTATGAATTCAATGAATGATTCAACTTCATTCTCATACTCTTCACTTATGCATGATGCAGTTATCCAACTTCGATCTATACTAACTGTTTACAATGCACATCAAATAACATTTCTAAGAATCTTACTTTTTACACAAAGGTGATGGTCCTACCAATTCAGGAAGAACATTTTTCTATAATTCAATACTACATGCTAGTACGGACTCTTTTAAAATTTGATAAAATTTCAGTAGCATTTCTTAGTCTTTAAGTACACTATGCACCCAGAGAACAATACAAAATGCAAGTAATCAAAACTTGATCAAATTTTAAAATTAGTGCCAACTTGTACATAGCAATGGCATATAAAAAATTGTTCATCCCAATTGTCCAAATGAATAATTCAAGATTCAACACAAACGATGAAATTAATTAATTTAAGTATCATTTATGTCGAATCTCAAACCAAAAACGATGGTTCGCTCATGCAAAGTAGAGAAATTTTAAACTACTTGCAGTAATAAAATCAATTAAATCATGATATGATTTAGGAGATTTAATTATTTCATGTTTGTAGATTATGAGGTAGTTGACAGAAAGAAATGTTGTAAGAGGAGAGAAGAAGTAACGCTTATTCATTTTCAGCATCCAATTCACAGTTTCATTTCGAGACAGAGCCAAAGGCTAGTTGTTTTGGAGCTGGTTACAGAGCTGGTTTTGGCGTTCTTTGGCCAGAAGACATGTTACCCCTTGAGGGTCCCATAAAAAATCATGTTCTTCTAGTGATATCACATTTGTTGTTGTTGTTGTTGTTGTTGTTATTGTTAGGGTAGTGTAGTAGTAGCACACTTCTTCTTGTTCTTTTTCTTCTATCACTTCTTGTTCCTAATCATTTTCTAAGCAGTATAGGGAGTCTTGTCGGTGATGATGGTGTGCCATATTTTAATTTCTTCTAATTTAAAATCATAGATCTTTGAGAAAATTAACCAACGTTGTTATATGTTGCAATAGGGAGATTCCTCTGTTTGTGATAAGAAAAAAAATAAAGAATGCGAGGAAAGGGAGGGAGGGAGGGAGTGAAAACTAGAGGGTGTTGTTGGTATTTATTGATGGACTTTACCAAACCACTCCGTTTTGGGGAACAAAAAGCCTTCATGATTTGTCCAATATTGAATTCTTTTAATTTACTAAGTCTTTTAATTAAACCCTAACAAACGACTTCTTTTGCTCTCTATTGCATATTCCCTTTATTGATAAACTTATAACTTCACACTAGTTTCAACTTTATTTTTTTTCTTTCTAATACTTTTATTGCATTTAGGTGTTTATATATATATATATATATATATATATATATATATATATATATATAGTCATACATGTACTCTTAATTTAAAAAAACATATCATATCTCATACTTATATTCATACCCAACATCATATATATCTCTACCTATGCAAACTTAATTAGCAAACCCCAATCAAAAACTAACATGTCATTACACTTACAATAAAATTGAATGCAAAGAATAAACAACCAATGGGAAACAACCAAAGCAACAGGAAAACAGAGATGAAACCTTATAGAGACAGATGGGAGAAAGCTTAGAGAGAAAGACACTTAGGAAAAATGAAAATAACAAGGCTCCAGTAGTGAGAAGTACGTGACAGTGAGCAGTACAGCATGAAACATTGCCAAACATATATAAAATGGAATACCATGACAAAGGGTCAAGTACGGCATAGTCAGAAGCTTTACTTACCTGTTGGAGGAGCGGTAGCGTAGTGGCACGATTGTGATGCTTGAGAGGGTGATGTAGAGAACATAGACAACAACCTCAATGGCGCGCGTGACGGGAATAGCCAAAGCAACGGGAAAACAGAGAGGAAATCTTAAAGAGGCAAGGGGAGAAAGCTTATAGAGAAAGACACTTTCAAAGGCGCGATGTTTCAATGAGGCGCGACGTTACGAAATGAAATAAAAAGGAGTTAAAAAATATAAGCACAGTTACTTCTAAAACCATGTTTATATAGGACATATAAACACGGTTAGAATGGTAACTGTGTTTAAATATTTGTCACATAAACTATTTAATCGTGGTTTTCCCTATAACCGTTTTTGTATCTATACAGATAAACATGGTTATAGAGTAAACCACCAAACTAAATAAACCCTAAACTCTAAACAACATAAACACGATTGACCTTGTAACCATATTTATATTGTTTTCCTTAAAATTTTAAAAATGTCACCATACTTTTTATTAACTCTGTTACCTTTTAACCATCTGTATAAATGGTGTTTATGCCTACATTTTGAACTAGTATACGCTTACTTGTTTGTCTTGTCAACCATTGCATCAAGATACGCCAGTAACAAGAAGAATTTACATGCGCTCTGTAGAATGTAGAAATATATATATATATATATATATATATATATATATATATATATATATATATATATATATATATATATATATATATATATATATAGATTTGGTTTAATTTGCTTTTAATTTTGAACCTTGTCTTGGGCAGGATTTATTACTTCCTCGATCACTTATATATCGTTGTTGGTCATGAAATGATGGTATATACTGATTGATTAATGGCAGAATACTGATTTATTTTAACTTATGTCAATAGTAATTAGTTATAAATAAAAGTAATCAACAAGGAGTGATTAAGAATAACAGTAACGTGTACAATAGAAAAAGGACTAACAGTACCGTGATTTTAAGAAATTTCACACATTTCCTAATTATATATCAAATCAACAAAACAAAATTAATGTAGCTCATTGTATTTACAAAATATCCATGGTTATGCCTACAAAAAAAAAGTGATACAGTTTATTAAAGATTGAAATTATTGTACCCATGAACTCAGAAACTTAAATTATTTTTATGTGAAGATCTTGTTGGTGCTATAAGTATATCTTTTTAAATGTTTATTAAACATTGAGATATGTTTTAAAATGTGAATCCTTGCTCCAACTCATGTGATTTTTTTCTAAAAAAAAAAACATGTTCGTAACTAAAAGAGAAGTGGGAGAGAGTGACGAGAACGTGAAGGAAAAGGGAGAGTCTATACTTTGCATTTTTTTTTTTTGCCAAATGAGAAATTGAAAGTGAGATGGTGTATTGATAAGCTGAGAGGAGAACTGGCCTCAGCCCAATTGGCTGTCCAAGGATGGTGCAAGGAGTGAAACTTGGAGGTGCCGAAACTGATTAAAAACAAAAAAAAAAAAAAGAAATTCTTCATTTTGTGTATTTTAAAATTTCAATTCGACTTTTTAAAAATACCACTAATCCCAAATTATTTATGAATATTAATAAATAGGAAATATTAACTTAAAACATTCAAGCTAACATCTTCATTTGTCATCAAAATTGATAAATACCAAACCTTACCCAAATCAAATAAACTTTATAAAATCACTTCTAATCGCTTTATCAAATTCAAGTCTCCGATAAAAATACATTTTCTCCAAAATCTCTTACCCCAATTTTTTTTATTAAATTACGAATAGTAATCATTCATAAAATAATTTATTTTAATGCGACCAAAACCAGAAAACAATGTTCCTCTACTCACATCTGCGTTATTAGTCTTAGGTCATTATTAACTCCCACTATCTATACGCTAAGCTATAAAAAAAAAGGCAACTAAAAATATATTGTTACAATATTCTTTCAAATATAACTACTTTACTTATATCTAATTTTAATTTAAACTTATTTTTTGAATATTTTAACTTTTAACTGCATTTATCATTAAAAATATCTTGTCTTAAATAATTCACCTTCTTCTATTTTTTCTTGATTTTAAAATTACTTATCTCTTTAATTTATTTCCATTTATAAAAATCTCTTAAATTTAAAGAATTGTGTGATGTATGAAGATGCATTAGTTTTTTTATGAAAGAAATGGGCGAAAGCCCCAACAAGCAACTAGAGTAGACTACATATCTTCCACCAATCCGTAGAAAGGAAATACAGGAGAAGCTAAATGTATTAGTTTATTATAAATTCCATCATCATTCGATTTGTTTTCATATTTATCCAGCTACATATGAACCATTTTCCTCGACATTTTGAGTTTACTCCATTATAAAAATATGGACCTTGATTTTGACCTGTGTGTGGCAAACTTCTAACCCTTACATTTGTATATATTTATTGGAAGGAACACAGAAATTGCATCACCTTAGCTATTGTTATGTGATTAAATTATTATTATCACCTTATGGCGAAATTTCTTACACTAGTCATATTTGACCAAAAGAAGCTCAATTTAATGGAAGGTAGAAGGGTAGTCATTGAAAGTACATACAAAGCCTTTGCTTTTTCCATTTGATTACATTTTTTCCAACAACCAAAAAAATGGATGGAAGACAATTATCAAGGGAAGATAGCCTATTCACAAGGTACCAAAACTATCAAAGAGATTGGATGGAACAGAAGAGAGGTTCCCTTATGTTGGTGGCCACTGTTATTGCAACCATGACCTTCCAAATTGCTATAAACCCTCCAGGGGGTGTTTGGCAATCTGACACACATACCCAACAAGGTTGTGCTCCTGATGAAGTTTGCAAGGCTGGCACTTCAGTGTTAGCCTTTGGTGATAGCAACCAAAAGTTAAACTATGAATTGTTCATGTTGTTATGTACCATATCTTTCTCTGCATCTCAGGCCATAATCTTAGTGTTGATTTTTGGATTTTCTCTAAGTAATAGGTTAGTTATGTGGATGCTGATTATAGCCATGTGCATCTCAGTATATGGCACTGCAGGAGCCTATGTGATTTCTATTATGATGGTTATGGACCCTCTTGACAAAACTGCTTACCACATCACACTCTATTATTCACTCTATTGGGCTGGCCTTGTTGTTCTGTTGTGCCTGCTCCTTTTGGGCCGATTCTTGTTTTGGCTACTTAAGAAATTTCTAGTTGCTGCACGTGGCAAATCCTAAGGACAAAACTTCGGTGCACTGTAAAGTATTTTTTATGTTGTTTTTATTTTGAAGGCATATGAAATATAGATCAACGTTAATTAATGTTCAGTATAAGTCATGGAGGTGAAATTTTAATTTTGATTGAAGAGTACAACACCAAATATACTTCAGAAATTTTACTTAAGTTTTTTCTTTATACTAAGTGTTTTCTCATTTATTGAAGCTCACAATGTTTTTAAAATATCATGTCTATGGACAAATTATATGCAGATTGTGCTCATATAATTTCTCTATGGACAACGTGAAGTTGTGTGATTAATGGTTTGGCGCTGAAGTTTTGATATCTGTATTGAAATTGGTTGAGATTAATATTGTTACGAACTCTACGCTGTGTGCTTAATGGGCTGGTGATAGAGTTGTCATACATAATATTATATTATATGTATTGAATGAAAACAATATTCTCTTTTACAAAAAAAAACAATATTCTCTAGTAATGGATCATTTATTTTAATTGATGACAACTTCACATGTGATTAGATATTGATTTGGGCTGCACACTGGTTGTAACAGTGCGACATTGAAATTTGTCCTATAAGGCATTGGTCCCCTACGTAAATGTTTTATGGCACCCCAACGTAATCCTGATCCTATGACTGGTGTAACATCTCTATTATTAAAAATTAATTATTTATGCTGCATTAAATTAATTAATAACTATTGAATGTTAAGTTGAATGAATCGAAGTAGCTAATAAGTTTATTTATAAAATAAGAATAATTAATTTTGTGCTAGAAATGGATAAAATTAAAGATTAAATTAAAATGAAATGGTAAATTTATAATTACCATGTAAAAGTGGAATACGTTATTTACATGTAAATAAAAGAAAAGAGAAAAGGAAAAAGAATTAGTAAATGGCCAAATTACCCTTAGTGGAAACAATTTTCATTCCTTTCTTCTCCTCCATTACGCATGAGCCAAAGCAAAACGAAAACAACTTCCTCTCCCTCCCATGGATGAATGCATGATGGCTTAAGTGAGGTTTGAAATCTTGCTGAAACTTTAAATTGAAGGCATTTTTGGAATCGTAGAGCTGAGGTGAGTGCATTGGTACCTCCAATTTCTCATTCCGACTAAGTTTTCCTTCTTTCAATAATCTTGGGCTTTGAGTCGTTTGTTCAAATTTCGAGAATCTAAATCGGTTAATGGTTTCCCAGTGTTGCAAACAACACTAATATTTTCATGTTTCAATCGTTGTAGGGTCAGAACCAAACACCGGAGAAGGAACCTCAACGCCAAAGCTTGCATCACGAGTAAAGAAGGATAAGGGTAAGTTTCGATACTCCTAACTGTTGATTTCAACACTATTTTATAATGGGTTTTGAGTTTTAGAGCTTAAAACTAATTATCGGTTACTGGGTTTATAGGACCGATACTGAATCGTCACGAGGCTAACGTATTTGACGTGTGAAAATAAGGTAAGGGGGTGTACCAGGTCTAGAGTATTTTAAGAAACTATTTGGCGTCCTTTCAATGTGTAGGAAAGGGTAGATCATAACGTTGAATTTAAATATAAGTGTTTTATATGTTAAAAATAATTTTTATGATGATTATGATGGCTTCTATTGGGATAGTTGATGGCTTAAGGATTAATTTTTGGATGATAACATGATTAATTATGAGGTAAAAATGGTGATTATTAATTTGTGAGTCAATATGTGTTCATGTATGTGATGGAACTAATTATGAATGATTGGTTATAAAATTATGCATGTAAAAGAGAAGAGATGTAGATGTCCCTTTGAGGACGAAGTGTCGAGAGATTGAATTATGAATTTAATTATATACATTGAGAGTTCCTTTGTGGTTGGAGTGTCGGGACCAAGTTGGAAATGTGATGATTAATTATATGTGTTATATATACATTGAGTTGTTGTGGGATAGTTATTCGGTATGTTTCTCCCCTCGTTTTTGGCTCCAGTGGTCTAGAAGGATCCAATTGAGCTATCTAGTGGTCTGGAGGGACCCAGTGGTTGAGGTGGAGAGCTAGAGGGCTCGGTGGACTAGAGGGTCCACGGGATGTCAGGGGACTCCCAACTAATGGTAAATCCTTAAAGTTTTCGGATACTAGTGTCTAGTAATAGGCTCATTTGTTTGAAAATCAATTATGCATATAGTTTGTACTGTTGATGATGATATTTGTGAATATGTGATAGTTTCGGACTAATGAAGTCATGATTACTTGGCATATTATTATTAATAGAGCAATGAATCCAAAGTGAAAGGTGTGGTTATTGTATTTAAATTAACAACTGCTAGGTCATGCTTTCTTACTTGTATTGTTTCCTAATTATACTCAAAAATTCATGCACTCACCCTTTTTTTCTTATGGAATATTTAGTGACTGATGACAACAACTGGGAAGATGCAGGCGAGGCTAGCACTGGATGAGAACATAGGACATTCAATGTCAAGTATGGATAATGTTGTGGTTATTTTGATAAAATCGTATATATAACTAAGTTTGGTAGCATGTTATAATGTTAAGTAACGTTTGGATTATTCTTTTTGACAACTAGCAAGTAGCTTAGTAAATGTCATTTTGGATTGAGATTATGATGCAAGTATTCTATGCATGGTGTTCTATATGAAGGAAGATATAATACAATAAATATATTTTGATGGTTATGATGAATTTTCTATTTTGGCTAGCCTTGTAAGGTTTAATTTAGTATACATATGTGTGCGTATTAAAGGTTAAATGGTTGTTTTAAATTAGTGTGTAATGCTATTGGGCAGGTTATGTTTCATTTTATTTTGTTAGATTAGTTTTATACTATTAAATTGTTATTAGAATTATGGTAAATTTGATAAGGCTTAATATTTTATGAATTAATATATGAAAATTAAGGAACTAAATGGGTTAGATTTTGATCTGAGAGGATTTGGAACCTCTGAATAGGTTATGTAGTTCATGTACCATATTTATAATGCATTTGCATTGCCTTGAACCAAATTGAATATGGTTAGGTGTGTTTGAAAATTGTTTCAGGATTTTGATAATGACAAAGAAAACAAATTGAAGAATCATGACATGACAATGAAGTTCATAGAGACTCAAAATGCCAAGGACAATGTGCAATAAACTTCCCAAAAGTTTAAAACAAAGAAATACACGAGTCTACACTGAATCAAGACCAGACATAAGCTTTCTGCAAAAGCATAATCGATTACAAGACTAAGCTAATCGATTACAGAGCTACAAAACAAAAAATAAATGCATCAGGTATATGTCATAATCAATTATAGCACTCGGACAATCGATTACATTGATTCTGGAATGCACCTAATCGATTAAAACAAAGAGAATAATCGATTACACTATTGCAATAAAAGGGATAATGTATCAGGTCTGTTTGATGTATAATCGATTATATGAGTTACATAATTGATTACAGAGGTTCTGTTTGATGTATAATCGATTATATGAGTTACATAATTGATTACAGTGCTGCGTACAAGAATTAAATGCATCAGGTATAATGCAAATCGATTACAAGGATATGACATAATCGATTACATTAACATAATCGATTACAGTAAAAGACATAATCGATTACACAGCTACTGGACACTTAAATTAATGGAATACAGTGAAGCATAATCGATTACAGCTCGAGGAGTAATCGATTACACTAGTGCCAGAATTTAGGGAACGTGACTTTTAAGTGCAGATCCAGCTCACTTCTCCACAAAAGCTTCAAGGCCCATGATGTGCAACGGCTCTGAAGCCTCGAAAGCTCCTCTTCAAGGCCTATAAGTGCACCATCCATTCAAGCTACTCAATAAATCAAGGAGAAAATCATTCATAGCTTGTACTTGTGCCTTGTGAGTTCATTTTCTGTGTATAGTTTCATTATTCTGAAACTTAGGTTCTAAATTTGCATATCCTCTCTTGTTGAGAGTTAGAATTTGTGAGATCCCTTCAATTGTATATCTACTCTATTGAGAGAGTTATTTGCTTGTAAACACAAACACCAAACACAAAGTTTCACTCTAGTTGTGAGTGGTCACAAATGTCGGGGTTCAACCTTTGGGTATTGAGAGTTTGAGAGATTGGGTGGGGTGCCCTTGTGCTAGTGAGGATTGAGTTCTTGAGTGTGGGACACTAGGAAGCTGCAATTGCTCATAGCTTGTATCTCTAAACTTCAATAGTGGAAATCCTTCAAGTGGGTTGCTTGAAGGCGAGACATACACCGGGGTGGTGGAACTCGTTATATTGGTTTGTAAGCTTCTCTTCCTTACTCTCTTGCATTTACATATTGCATCTGGCTGGTGTATTGTTTTGATTGTGATTGCATTACTTGAACTTGATTAATTTGGCTAAGCTAAGATCCAGCACACCAAGTGTTTGATGAACTGTCAAAGTGAATTCTACACACCCTTCTTATCTTATTTCTTGCATTATACTTGTTGTCTCTTGCATATTATTATCTTGTGTCAAAAGAGAACCAATTTCAAAGGCTTTTCAAGTAAAAGTTTTAAAACTCAATTCACCCTCGTTGAGTATTGAGGCCACTTGACTAACAAGTGGTATCAGAGCTTGACTTTTGGTAGATCAAGCTTAACAGCTTCAAGAGATTAAGATGGCCTCTATCTCATATAACATGATTCCTGAGGGTGGTGCTACAAATAGACCTCCAGCTTTTAATGGAGAAGGTTATGCTTTTTGGAAAGAAAGAATGAAAATCTTTGTACAGTCTATTGATTTGAAAATTTGGAATGCAATTGAAAATGGTCCCTTCATAACTATGCATATTGTTGATGGAAAAGAAGTAAAAAAATTAATGGATGGTTGGACTAGTGATGAGGAGAAAAAGGTCCAATATAATTAGAAAGCTAAAAATCTCATCACCCTTGCTTTAAGTCCAGATGAGTTCTTTAGAGTTGTAACTTGTAAAACTGCTAAAGAAATGTGGGACACTCTCCAAATCACCCATTAGGAAACTAGTAATGTAAAAGATTCAAAAATTAGTACACTCACTAGTCAATATGAGAGTTTTAGGTTGAACTCCAGAAACCATTCTTGAAATGCAAAAGAGGTTCACATTAATCATAAATCATCTTATTACCCTTGGCAAGTCTTATACTAACAAAGAGCTTATTCATAAAGTATTGAAAAGTCTTACTAGGGAATGACAACCTCTTGTCACCGCAATCAAGCAATCTCCAAACATCAATGATATGTCTCTTGCAACATTGTTTGGAAAGCTTCAAGAACAAGAGCAAGAGCTCAAGGACTTAAAGAATGTGAAGGAAGAAGAAAAGTCTTCCAAGAAGAAAGGGCTAGCTCTCAAGGCCACTTCAATCAATGAAGAAGAATCCGAAAGTGACCTTGATGAGGATGAAGAGTTTGGGCTGTTTGTGAAGAAATTCGGCAAGCTCATGAAAGACAAGAAGTTTTAAAGAAACTTCACAAACCAAGGTAAGAAACCTATGCTAAAAGATAATACATCTTCACCCTATTGTTTCGAATGTGGTAAGGAAGGACATTTCAAAGTTGATTGTCCAAATCTAAAGAAGAAAAACAAAGAAAGAAGAGGTAGAAGAAGAGCCTATATAGCATAGGACGAAAATGATGTGAGTAGCTCCGATGATTCAGACAATGAAGAAGTAAACTTATGCTTAATGGCCAACCACCAAGAAGAGTAAGATGAGGTAAATAATCTTGAACTTGATAAAGAGGAATTATTTGATGCTTTTGAAGAATTGTATGATAAATATATTAAACTATCTAATAAATATAAGTTGTCAAGAAAAACCATAGAAATTCTTGAGATGCATCTAATGAGCAAGTAAAAGAAAATGAAATTTTGAAAAAGAAAGTTGTTGAAAATCAAACTTGCTCAAAACCATGTAAACATATCAAGCAATGTGATCACCTAGAAAAGAGAATCTTAGAATTGAATAAAACTCTTGAGAAATTCACAAATGGTAGAGATAATCTAGATGCATTACTTGGCAAACAAAGATGCATGTTTAACAAATCTTGTTTAGGATTTAATCCTACTAAGAAAGAAAAACATTACAAGAATTTATTTGTGCCTCCTAGAAAATCATCATCTCCTTTTATAAAATGTAATCATTTTGGTATTAAAGGTCATAATGCCTTATATTGCCATGTTAGAAAATTTGGACCAAAGGTTATAAGAAAGATGTGGGTTCCCTAAGGGACATTACCACAAACTAACCAAAAAAGATTCAACATAAAATGGGTACCAAGTTCTCTAACTTGACTTGTTTTTATAGGTATGCTTCAAGGCAAACAACACCCATTGGCACCTAGATCGTGGGTGTTCAAAGCATATGACGGGTGATATGGGCAAATTCACAACATTTACACCTAAAAGAAAAGGAAGAGTCACTTATGGAGACAATACTAAAGGAAGAATCCTTGGAGTTGGAAACATTGGTAAAAACTCTTCCACTTTAATTAGTGATGTATTATATGTAGAAGGACTCAAAAATAATTTGCTTAGTATAAGTCAACTATGTGACAAAGGATATAGAGTGATATTTGAATCAAATGGTTGCATAATTGAAAACAAGCAAAATAAAGAAGTAACATTTGTTGGTCAAAGAATAGATAATGTTTACATGATTGATGTTGATTGTTTGTCTTTAAATTATGTGCAATGCTTCATGACTAGAGAGGATGAATCATGGTTATGGCATTGAAGAATAGCATACATCCCCATAGACCATTTAAACAAACTTGTTTCAAAAGAATTAGTAATTGGTTTGCCAAAGCTAAAGTTTGAAAATAAATTTTGTGATGCATGTCAAAAGGGGAAACAAGTAAAGGCATCATTTCAAGCTAAAAATGTTGTTTCAACTCAAAGGCCTTTACAACTTTTGCACATGGATTTGTTTGGATCCTCTAAGGTCAAAAGCTTTGGTGGCAATTATTATGGTCTAGTGATTGTAGAAGACTATTCTAGATATACATGGACATTGTTTCTTGCTCACAAAAATGAAGCATATCATGTATTCAAGAAACTAGCCAAGGTTATCCAAAATGAACAAGACTCAAAGATTGTTTCCATTAGAACTGATCATGGGGAGAATTTAAAAATCAACTATTTGAAAAATTTTGTGAAAAACATGGCATTCGACATAATTTTTCAGCTCCTAGAACTCCACAACAAAATGGAGTTATTGAAAGGAAAAATAGATCTTTGGCGGAGCTTGCTAGAACTATGTTGAATGAAAACAATATTGCTAAACATTTTTGGGCTGATGCGGTAAATACCATTTGTCATGTTATGAATAGATGTTTAATAAGGCCAATTTTGAAGAAAACCCCTATGAACTTTACAAAGGTAGAAAACCAAATATATCTTACTTTCATGTATTTAGATGCAAATGCTTTATGCTTAACAATGGAAAGAATAATCTAGGAAAGTTTGATGCAAAATCTAATAAAGCAATCTTTCTTGGATATTCATCATCTAGTAAATCTTATCGAGTCTTTAACAAACAAACAAACACCATTAAAGAGTCCATTCATGTGAAATTTGATGAAAATGGTCACAATTCTCTGAGAAAGGAAGATGTTGATGATCTTGTAGGTACACTCCAAGAGATGACCCTAGAAAACAAGGAAGAAGAAGGAATTAATAATGAAGTAGCTTCTCAAAATGAATAAAGACAACAAAGTTCTCAAAAAGAGTGGATCACATCAAAACATCATCCCATGGACAACATTATAGGTGATATCACTAAGGGTGTAAGTACTCGACACTCATTCAATACTTGTAATCATTTAGCATTTGTTTCACAAATTGAGCCTAAAACCATTGATGAAGCTATTATTGATGAACATTAGATGTTGGCCATGCAAGAAGAATTGAACCAATTTGAAAGAAATAAAGTTTGGAAACTTGTGCCAAAACCTAATAACCATCAAATAATAGGAACCAAATGGGTATTTAGGAACAAGCTTGATGAAAACGGTATAATCACTAGAAACAAAGCTAGACTAGTTGCTAAGGGATATAATCAAGAAGAAGGAATCGACTATGAAGAAATGTATGCTCCCGTAGCTAGGTTAGAAGCTATTAGGCTATTATTAGCCTTTGCATGTTGTAAAGATTTCAAATTGTATCAAATGGATGTCAAAAGTTCCTCTTTGAATGGATATATTCAAGAAGAAGTATATGTTGATCAACCTTTTGGTTTTGAAAACTATCAATTTCCAAATCATGTTTTCAAACTAAGAAAAGCTTTGTAAGGTTTAAAACAAGCTCCAAGAGCTTGGTATGAAAGATTGAGCAAATTCCTTTTAGAAAATAATTTTGAAAGTGGAAAAGTTGATACAACATTGTTCATTAAGCACAAAAAGAATGACATACTTTTAGTACAAGTTTATGTGGATGATATCATTTTTGGTGCCACTAATGAATTGCTTTGCAAAGAGTTTGCTAAGATAATGCAGAATGAATTTGAGATGTCCATGATGGGAGAACTCACATTCTTCCTCAGATTGCAAATCAAGAAAACTAGAGAAGGAACCTTCATTAGCCAATCCAAATACTGCAAAGAGTTGCTTAAAAAGTTCAACATGGACACAGCAAACGAAATTGCCACACCCATGAGCACTTCATGTAGAACTCACAAAATATCGAGGCATGATTGGATCCTTACTTTACTTAACCGCTAGTAGACCGGATATCATGTTTACTGTGTGTATGTGTGCAAGATATCAAGCATGTCCATAAGAATCACACTTAACTGTTGTAAAATGTATAATGAAATATCTTGTTGGAACACTAGATGTTGGTCTTTGGTATCCTAAAGGTGCTGAATGCATTCTTGTAGGATATTCTGACTCTGATTTTGCAGGATGTAAACTTGATAGAAAGAGCACAAGTGGCACTTGTCACTTGCTTGGTAGCTCACTTGTTTCATGGCATAGCAAGAAGCAAGTTAGCATGGCATTATCAACAGCTAAGGCAAAATATATTGCTGCTGGGAGTTGTTGTGCTCAAATTTTATGGGTGAAACAATAACTTCTAGATTTTGGTGTTATTTTAGACCATGTGCCTCTTAGATGTGATAATACTAGTGCCATTAATATATCTAACAATCTTGTCATGCATTCAAGGACCAAACATATAAAAATAAGACATCATTTCATTAGAGATCATGTATTGAAAGATGATTGTATGCTTGAATATGTTGAAACCACTAAGAAACTAGCTAATATCTTCACTAAACCACTTGTAAAAGAACAGTTCATTAATATAAGGAGAGAGTTAGGAATATTAAATATTTCTAATTGTATTTGAAAAACTTTGATTGATGACTCATATTGATATTTTTGATTTACAATGTGTTTGATGATTAACAATGATGATTGATTGATGAAATAAACAAGTCTAAATCCATGTAAATTAAGTTATTAATGTTGATTGTTCAGAAAACATGTGTTTGTGCAATTATAGGATACTATAATTGATTATATACACAATATAATCGATTAGGAGCTTTCTGAGTGGTGCATAATCGATTACATATCTCTGTATAATCGATTATGGGCTTTCTATGTTGTACATAATCGATTACATATCTCTGTATAATCGATTATGAGCATTCTGTTAAACATATAATCGATTTTAGCCTCACACTAATCGATTACTGAGCTTCTGTGAAAAATTCAATCTTGATCTAATCGATTACACACATGGTCTAATCGATTATAGAGCCTGATGTTTCAAATTCTTCAAAGGAGTAATCGGTTATGCCCCAACCCGTAATCGATTATAGAGTCACCAGGATTACAGAATTTAATGCTCAATCCGTGTACAGCTTGGCCCAACCAATCCTAAACCTCTCAAAAACCCTAAATCCCATCTCTAATCCCTATAAATACCTCCTCTATCACCGTTCTCATCTCACACCACAACTCTCCTCCCCTCCATATCTCTTTACCTCTCAAATTCTCCAAACCTCTTCATCTTCTCCTTTTCATCATGTCTTCTTCAAGGAATGTCAAAAGAGCAAGGTCATCCATTGCCCAAACCCATAACCCTTTTGATTTCTCAAGGTTCTTCTCTAATCCTAGAGATCTCTATAATTTCATCAAGAAATTTTATGAAAAGGATATCATTGCTCCTCATTTTATCAATGCTGAACTTTTTGATCACCCAAGTTTTTCTTTCACTCAATTTCTCAACCATTATAATCTTATCCCCTTCCTCTCTCTTAAAGAAGAATTTTATTACCCAGAGCTCATTCGAGTCTTCTTTTGCACTTTAGAACTTGTTGACGGAGTGCTTGAAGCAAAAGTCAAGAATATGACTCTTAAAATCACCAATGAACAACTTTCTGAAATAAGCCTCCTCCCTCTCTCCGATGCTGATTTTTCTGGCGGTCACTCGAAGATGAATGGGATTTCAATAGCATTATTGCATGCCAATCCTTATGGGAAGCTTACCATCCCCGTAGCAATCACAAAATGGTAGGCTATCTCACTCTTAACAACCGTCTTCTTCACTTTATTTTGGTTAAGCTTTTAGTTCCTCGTGGAGGTAACTATGCTCTTGTTGAGGAAGAAGAAGTGGTGCTAATGTGGGAAATGCAAAACCACAAGGAAATTAACTGGATTCAACTTCTCAAGCTTCACATGCTTAAAGCCAAGGAGCAACATAAGCTACCCCATGCCATTCTTCTAACAAAGATTTTCAAAGCCTATGGTGTTGACCTCAGTGGGGAACTTCCAGAAAAGGTACCCTCTAAAGCTTGCATTGGTACTCATCATCTTACCAAGATGGGGATAATTTTTGTCAATGGAGCTTGGGTCTCTAAGATGGAAGGAATTCATACCAATATCCCATTTGAAGTACCTACTGATACTCCTGCTTCTCCTACCACTGCTACCCAAGGAGAATCCTCTACTCCTGTTGATCCCTTCACATCTCTCTATGCCTATCTTGATCGATGATTTGACAAACTTGAAACCTCTCTTCAAGAATTTCAACTCACTGAGCAACAACACTTTGAGATAATGGAGCAAAAATATAGAGATCTATCCAACCAACTCACCGATCTCCGTTTCTTTTCTCTTAATAATTGAATTGTTTTTTATGTTTTATCTTAGGATATTTTTCTGCTTTGCATTTGCTTCTGTAATTTTCTTCAGTAATGAATAAAGTTCTCTTCTTTTATCTCTTTCCTTTACTCGCATTATTTTTTTTATGATTATAAATGGGGAGAAAGATATTAGTTCATCATATTATAAGTTCATTAAAGAATCTACAAATGGTTAATAAATGGTTCATAACAAGTGGTTAATCAAAGAACCTGCAAATAGTTAGTAAAAAGCTCTAAGAACTATCTTTGTTAAAATATAAATTAAGCATTTTCATGATTCTTAAAATTATGCATAAACTCCTTAAGAAAGGGGGAGAAATTTTATTTGGACTAACACCCTCATGAGATGAACATAGTTTGTCATTATCAAAAAAGGGGAGAATGTGTTTGAAAATTATTTCAAGATTTTGATAATGACAAAGAAAACAAATTGAAGAATAACGACATGACAATAAAGTTCATAGAGACTCAAAATACCAAGGACAATGTGCAATAAACTTCTCAAAAATTTAAAACAAAGAAATACAAGAGTCTACACTGAATCAAGACCAGACTTAAGCTTTCTGCAAAAGCATAATCGATTACAAGTCTAAGCTAATCGATTACAGAGCTACAAAACAAAAAATAAATGCATCAGGTATATGTCATAATCGATTATAGCACTCGGACAATCGATTACATTGATTCTGGAATGCACCTAATCGATTAAAACAAAGAGAATAATCGATTACACTATTGCAATAAAAGGGATAATGTATTAGGTATTTTGCCCAATCGATTACAAGGCATGACTAATCGATTATAGAGGTTTTATTTGATGTATAATCGATTATATGAGTTACATAATCGATTACAGTGCTATGTATAGGAATTAAATGCATCAGGTATAATGTAAATTGATTACAAGGGTATGACATAATCGATTACATTAACATAATTGATTGCAGTAAAAGACTTAATCAATTACATAGCTACTGGACACTTAAATTAATGGAATATAATGAAGCATAATCGATTACAGCTCGAGGAGTAATTGATTACACTAGTGCCAGAATTTGGGGAACGTGACTTTTAAGTGCAGATCCAGCTCACTTCTCCACAAAAGCTTCAAGGCCCATGACGTGCAACAGCTCTGAAGCCTCTAAAGCTCCTCTCCAAGGCATATAAATGCACCATTCATTCAAGCTACTCAATAAATCAAGGAGAAAATCATTCATAGCTTGTACTTGTGCCTTGTGGGTTTATTTTCTGTGTATAGTTTCATTATTCTGAAACTTAGGTTCTAAATTTATATATCCGCTCTTGTTAAGAGTTAGAATTTGTGAGAGCCCTTTAATTGTATATCTACTCTATTGAGAGAGTTATTTGCTTGTAAACATAAACACCAAACACAAAGTTTCACTCTAGTTGTGAGTGGTCACAAAGGTTGGGGTTCAACCTTTGGGTATTGAGAGTTTAAGAGATTGGGTGGAGTGCCCTTGTGCTAATGAGGATTGAGTTCTTGAGTGTGGGACACTAGGAAGCTGTAATTGCTCATAGCTTGTACCTCTAAACTTTAATAGCGGAAATCCTTCAAGTGGGTTGCTTGAAGGCGAGACGTACACCGGGGTGGTGGAACTCATTATATTGGTTTGCAAGCTTCTCTTCCTTAATCTCTTGCATTTACATATTGCATCTGGCTGGTGTATTGTTTTGATTGTGATTGCATTACTTAAACTTGATTAATTTGGCTAAGCTAAGATCCAGCACACCAAGTGTTTGATAAATTGCCAAAGTGAATTCTGCACATCCTTCTTATCTTATTTCTTGCATTATACTTGTTGTCTCTTGCATATTATTATCTTGTGTCAAAAGGGAATCAATTTCAAAGGCTTTTCAAGCAAAAATTTTAAAACTTAATTCACCCACCTCTTGAGTATTGAGGCCACTTAACTAACATTAGGATGGTTTTGAATGTCCAAACCTATATGCATAACTCTGCATAATTTCCTTGTCATTGGAAATTTTTTAGTGTGGCTAAGCCAAGCAGGTTATAATTGATATGTAGTAGCTACTTATAAAATTTGGCGGCATTCTGAGACCATTTGGATATGTTTAAGGCATGTAGAAGTTCATTCCAATGGAAAAATTCTACATAACTAGTTGTTGTATTCTACATAATATAAGTCTGTTGTTTTGTTTTATATATTTAAGTATGTTGTTACTATCTCTATTATTATTTTAAGTCTGTTATTGTTTTTATTTTTTGTTACTGTTTTTATTTTTTTAAAAGTCTTTGTTGTTCTTAGTAGTTTATTGTTGTTTTTTATTTTAATTTTGTTATTGTTTTGGTTTTTTTATTTCAATTGTTATTTTTATTTTAAGTATGTTGTTGTTTTTATTTTAATCTTGTTTTTGTTTCTATTTGTTACAGTCTGTTGTTGTTTTTATTTGAAATTTGTTGTTATTTTTATTTTAATTTTATTGTTGTTTCTGTTTTTTTAAGTTTATTGTTGTTTTTATTTAAGGTTATTGCTATTTTTTATTTTAATTCTCTTATTATTTTTATTTTTTAAAAAAGTCTGTTACTACTTTTAAGTCCCTTGTTGTTTGGGTTTTATAAACAACTCCTCATTCTATAGAAAAATAAAATAAAATAAAATCTTAAATTTCATTGAATCCTGGGTTTAACTCTTAGAATTGAGCTTGGGATGCCATAACCTAAGTCCCTTCAAATAGGTATCATGGTGAGCCTAAGAGATTTACTAGGGGCACACTAGTGAGTAACCTACAAAGGAGTCAAGAATGTCTGTAAAGGTGTTGGTTTTCCTATGATTTATATATTCGTAATAACACAACACCAATTACTTCACTCTAAATATTTAAACTAAGTTATGATGTTACTCTTCAAGTTGAATGTTAAATAGATATATTGATATAGACATGTTAAGAATTATGACTTTGTTACAAAAGATACTTGTCATTACTTTGAATCACAGGTCCATGCCCAGACTACAAAAAAGTATAAAAAAGAATGGGTATATCAGCCTCTAAAATTTAAAGAATGACAAGTTACAAAAAGCAAAAGATTAATTAAATCAGAGCCCATCCTAGAAGTAAGGCAATAAAATGTTGTAGGAAATAAGGTCAAGCAAGAAGAGGAGCCGAAGTTCTTTGACCTTTGTGAAGGACCACATTGGTATCTAGAGTCCTTACCTCTTCTTCTTCTTTGGAATCTTTATCTTCTAAGGGCACTGTCTTCAGCTCCCTAGACTAATCCTTAGATAAAGGGAGTAGGCGGTACGACTCATCTGTTCACTCCATAGGCTGACCTTGGCTCATAGCAAATAAATGCCCATCAAGAAATTCATGATAAACATGTATACCATGAGTATTCAGCTCAACCCCAGGATTTCGATTCATAATTTGTCGAATCACAACACTGAAGGCTAGATCACCTACGACTTTGAATCCCACAATATCATGTTGCTAATCTTCTTTCTCATTTACATGATTCTCCTTCATGGCCTTCACATCATTCTCTAGATCCTCAACCTTCTTTTCAGCATTAGATTTCTCAAAAAGAAGTTGGTCGTATTTGCTTTACAGATCCTTGAAAGTGTCCTTGGAGTAACATCCCTGATGTTAAAACTAAAATTTATTTATGCCGTATAAAGATAATTAAATAAATTAAATTAATTTGGATTAGTTAAGAGTTTTCCTAAGTTATTATAAATTAATTGGAGGTTATAAATATAGCAATAAAACTCAAATGATTAAGTTTGGTAAATTAAATTTGTAGAATTAAATTTGAATTAAATGGTGATAATGAAATATAAATTACTATGTAGTGAAAGTAAAAGGTAAGTTTTATTTAAAGGAAATAAAAGAAAATAGAAAAGAAACAAATTTACCATTTTGCCTTTAAAACATAGATTCATTTCCTTTCTTCTTCTCCATCCACACGTGCGTGCCATGTGAAAAGTGAAAACAAGTTTCTCTTTCCTTCCTCTATAACTATATGCTTCTAAGCTTGATTAGAGCTTAATCTTTTAGTAAAACTTAAAATTGATCACAAAATTAAAACTATGGAAGCAAGGTGGGCATTATGGTGTCTCAATTTTACATTTCGTAATCCTTTTCCCAAAATCGAATTTCACCCATGATAAGAGAGGTTTTAATTTCATTGAGATTTTCAATTTAAGCTTGTGCATGGAAGCCTTGTGTAATAGGTGTTTCCATTTTGTTGATGGGTTTTCATTTTGGTACCTATAGGTTATAAACCAAGTATCATTGAGGCGTTAGTCGAAACGAAACTTGGAACCAAGAGTAGAATTAGTCGAGGTAAGCTTCGAGGGCATTGAAATTATATTAAAAGTTGTTTTTGTAATATGGGTTTTAGTTTTAAAGGTTGAAATGTGTTACCCAACATTGAGAAAAAGTATCAGAAACGTGGAACCAAGGTAAGAGGGTATTTGAAGTATTAATTAATTTAGAAATATTATTCAATGTCGGTTGGTGTTCGAAAAAGGGATATAATTATCATTAATTGACTAATTTACTATAATGTATGATTGATAGAATTTCTATTATGAATTGTGACTAGACATGGATTTAGTCATGTTAAGAGTGAAAAACTAGAAATGATTGTATATAAATTCTGTATAGTGGTGAAAATAATGAAGTATGGAATTTAGTGAGGTTGAGAATACGAGTGTGGTATTATGTATGAGACTGAAAATCATTATGTATTAAACTTGAGTATGTGATGTGTATTTAATATATGTATGTGTGTGTGTGTGTCAGAACGAGTTTGAGTGCATGATGATGAACTTAATATTATATAAGAATTGATAACTGAAAAAGCATCTATGTGTGTGTTTACTTGTATCTGAATGCCTTTGATGGCGTGAATTACATTTATAGTCAGTAGCGTTAAATGTTAATAGAATTGATTAATTAATCCAGTGAAAGAGATTAAAATTGAATATATGTGATTCTGTGTGGTTTAAACGGTTGTGCAGTCTATTCGACCCTCAGTTTTGGCTCCATTGGTCAAGTAGGATCCCATTGAGTTATCCAGTGGTCAAGAAGGACCTAGTGGTTAAGGTGGAGAACCAAGCAGGGTTCAGTAGACTAAGTAGGGTTCATGGGGTTAAGTAGGACCCCCAGCTAGCGATCGATCCAGTTTTAGTATCTAGATACTAACAAGTCTAATTAAACCCTGAATGAGAGTTAATGGAGCATTGTGTGCTTGATGAATGATAATAAATACTTTACATGATGTTCTTATGAATATTCAAAATAATGATGATGAATTGATATGTAACCATATGTACATTTTTGTTCGTAGCCTAAATGGCTCAAGATGTTTGAAAATGTAACTTTATGCGATTGATGATTGAATACATAAGTTGTAATTTAATTATGAGAATTTAGAGGATGAAGATTAAATGTGGAGTGAATATATATACATGAGAAGGTATATCAAGGCTAATGTTATGCTTTTTTCAATATGATTGAATTTCTATTTTAATTAGTTATTTTGACACTCACCATATCTGTTGTGATTTCCTTTTAGTAACCAATGACAGAGATGCCACTGGTACTGCAAAGACGAGCAATAAGCGAGTTTCGATATCCAAGGAATAAATGATGAATTTGTATTGTTTGTAATGCTGTTGAATTATGAGCGTTTATATTTTAGTACCTCAATTTTGGTATTGTTTATTTGTGAATATATTCTGAAATGGCACCGAACCAATGCATTGTTGAATTGCATGAACGCGGGTAGGTGTTGTTATATGTGTATATGTTTTGTCATGGATGGAACTGATTAGCCAAGTAGATGATAAGGTTGATAGAATGCCATGTGGATTTTATGAGAAGTGATGATAGTTAGAATGACGTGAATGAGATCAGAATATGCCCGTGATATATGGCAATGATCAGAGTGTGATCTATCTCCATAGGTAGGTTGATGTTGTTTGTACATGTAGGCATTGACTCATAACGAGTTATAATTAATTGTTGTGGTAGCATAGTATCTAAATTGTTGTTGATAGAGATTATGTTTAAAAAGAGGAAATGGCTAATTAAGCCAACTAGAAGGGTGATTTTGAGTTTGAATGGGATCCGGAGTCCCCGAAAGGTGCCAATAGATCCCTAGGTGTATTTGAAACTTGTGTATGAATAGAAATTGCCAATTGAATGGGATTTGATAGGGTTTTGGTATGGGAATTTAGTGAAAATGACTTAATTACATTTCTATATAAACCTGCAATCTAGAGGAATTTTTAAGCATAAACTGCGGCCATAGGTCCCAAATGAGTCATAGATAGTGCTTGTAAAGTTTCGTAGCATTCGGAGATCAAATGGGTAAGTTAGGGGTCATGAAAGTTATCCCAAAGGATAAAATCTACATAACTTTGTAGTTCTGTCTGCTAGTAATTAATTATCGATTACTAGAGAGCTAGTGTCAAATCCTGCACAAGTTGCTCACGGATAATCAATTATCAGACAACCTTGTAATTGATTATAGGGTTTTCTGTAATCGATTACCAAAAAACCTTGACTAATATAGTTGTCAAAACTCTTAATTTTCTTACTTTTTCCTATCAGTTGCATGTTACATTATTTCAAGAAAGTTTGGAGTTTTACAAGGGTTGAATCCACGTTTGAATTAAACATTTTTAAAAACATTTCTAGTGAATTTAATCAAATTGGAAATGAAATTATGGTAAAATTAAATAAATTAGGTGGGATGTTATACTTGGCACTCTTTTGCCTTAGCTTGGCATCCTTCACCCTGTTTGAAGTAGAAGCAAAGTCATCCTTCAGCTCTTTGTTTTTATCTATTTCTCTTTTTAAGGCCATCTGAGTCTCCACTCCCAACGCCTTAGCCTTCTTCATTTGTTCAAAACATTACTTGGCTTCGACAGCAGATGTGTAAGGTAAATTAATTGAGAGTGACTAAATATGAATTAAGAGTTATTAAATAAGAAATTGTTTAAGTTAAATTATGATGATAGATTCTTAATTACCATATGGTAAAAGCAAGAATAAAAATTATTTAAGGTAAGTTTTATTTAAAAAGAAATAGAAAAAAGAATTGAATTAGAAAAATGAAGGAAAATGTAAATAGAAATAGAAAATGATGGGGAAATTACTAAAGCACCCTTATGTGTAAAACCAAATGGCATTCCACTTCTTCATTTTATGTGAAAGTTTGAGAGAAAGAAATGGTCGCTTGAGATTTTCATGGTTGTGTGATGGTGGTGCCAAATTGAAGTATATTTCCTTGCCGAAGCTTGAAATTAATAATACTATTATGATCGGGGAAGCGAGGTAAGTCAATGGGCATGTCCAATTTCTTGTTTCCTTCTCTCCCTTTCTAACTCGTACATGCAATTGAAATGGGGTTGTTTGGGTTCTATGAGATTTTAAGAAATAGGGTTATAATGATGTGTATCAAGCTTTTAGAACTTGAAAATGGCTTCTGGCAATAATGGGTTGTTGTTTTGACGTTGCTAGATGACGAAACGAGTTTCAGAAAGCCGTTAGGTGGAGTGGAGCTCGAAAACGATAGTCAAAAGTGAAAAAAGAGATTTTAGTGGATTTGGTGATTACGACGTTGGATCGGAAACCCCAAAAGCGCGGAAGTGAAATAAGGGGGTTGTATTGGTGTATAAATTAATGAAAATAATACCAATGATAATTTTGATGTGTGGGGAAAAGGTAGGATAAGCTAGGAAGATCTAATTCTATATAAATGTGTATGCGTGTGTATATGATAGTTATGCTTGATGAGTTGATATTGATGATTAATAATTGGTGGATGATTTAAATGTAACTGGTATAATGATAATTTGAGTTTGGAATAACATGAATAATGATGTGAAATTCTAAATATATGATGATATTGAGAGCTAAATTATGTGATGTTTAATGATACAAATGTGTTGTATGATGATGATTGTGATGTTGATATGAACTGATGAAACGAGATTATGAATTATCAAATGACTTGATGAATCAAAAGATGTGGTGAAACGAAATGATAGAGAGAGAATGAGCATGAGAGTGGCTAGTTGAGATCCTCAGTTGATGGCCATGATGTCAGGGTGAATTATTTGAGAATTTATCTGAGTGATGTTGTAATAACTTGCCATATGTGTATGTTATGTGGTATAGATGGCCGATCGGTGTAGTTACCCCTCGTTTTTGGCTCTCGTGTTCGAGTGTGGCCCAGTTGGGCTACCTAGTGGTGAGGTAAGGAGTCAGGTAGGGAGTCAAGTAGGCTCAGTAGACCAGGTAGGGTTCACAGGTAGTCGAGTAGGACCCCTAACTGACAACCAATCTAATTTAGTATCTGAATACTAGAGAGTCATATAATATCTTGACTAAGTCTTAGTTGTGCAATTATGCAGATTAATTATGATATTTGATGAATTGGATATGAAAATATGGACTTGACTTGCCAAATATGAAAATAATGAGATTGCAATATTTGAGTTCAAATGAACATTAAATGAACGAAGTAATTATATAACTACATGAGCCTTTAGCTATACTACATTTAAGTTATTTACATTGATTTGTATTTTTGGTCACTCACCCTTACTGTTGTTGTTAGTGACTAAAGACAGGAACATTATTGACGCCATAGAGACTAGTGTCAACTGAGCTGGGAGCAATGCCAATGAGATTTGATTGTTAATGTGTATGTGTAAATATGTAGATGTATATATGTTATATTTTAAGCATTTAGTATGTTGATGAGGGTTAATGTGAATATATACGCATCTGGTGTTTTATGATGCATGTTATCATTAATTGATAAGTATGACTATTTTGAGAATCTTGATCATGCTATTGAGGACCTAAGCAATGGTCATGATGATATGTGTGTGTGTGTGGTGGTATGATGTGATTAGTGATGAATATATTGATTGATGACCAAGAACTATTCGTGGCACTGAGCCATTTGATTGGTAGATTATGGTTGTATAACATATATGTATACATGTTGTGAAGAAATGGTATTGACCAATTATATGTGATTGTCCATGATGTGATTAGAAATGTGAATGGTAATAAATGTGAACATTAATGTAGAATTGAGAAATGGTGCCTACGAATTTCATGGTGTGCTTGGGGAAAGATAAGGTCATGTGTGAATTAATGGTTAATTAAGCCAACTGAGAAGGTAAAATTGAGTTTTAGCGGGATTCAGAATCCTCAGAGGGTACTAGTGGAACCCTAGGCATATTTAGGATGTGTATGGGTAAAGAGATTGCCAAGGTATTTTCATTTAAAGGGTTTTAGGTGATGAAGTTGCTTGAAATTAAGTTAAATACATTTTAGCGCATTTCTCCATAATCCATAAGAGTTTTTAAGCTCCTACTGAACCTACAGGTCTAAAATAAGTCATAGGTAATGCCTATAGATTTTGGTATTCGGAGGTCAAATGAGTAAGATAAAAGGTGTGGAAGTTGGCCCGAGACCAAATTGCTGCAAATCTCACTCAAGCGAGCTCAATCTCACTTGAGCAAAAATCTAAGTAGAATGGAGGTTGGATTCTCGAGAATTTTTGCTTAAGCAAAATTTAAAAGTGTGGAATTTGGTGGATTCTCGCTTGAGCTAAAAGGGGATTTTCATTCAAGCTAAAAATATTTACTTAAGCTAAAAAAAATTCCTATCTTTTTATGAAAGCATTAGATTTTAAATTGTTAACTTTTTTAATAAGTGTTATAGGGGAGGTTTTCAATGTGAAAAATTTACTCTGGTTTTAATCAAACCTTGGGATAAATTCTAGGAATTGATAAAGGGACGTCATACTCCCTTTGCTCTATATTTACCACCTCAACATCATTCAGGGTCAGCTACTAGCCTTTGGTATTCTTCGGCTCCCGGTGAGCAGGCTCTTTCCTGAAATGTCTCTTTTTCTTCTTCTCCGATGTTCCAGCTACCTCCAAAGTTAGTTGAAGGTTCCTAACTTGATCGGCCGGGATGCTCACCTAGGCCACAAATTTGGCTCCTATCTACTTCAGCAGGATATTATTCTCTACATCAGCTGAACTAACATTTAGGGCTTTAGCTTGTTGGAAAAGTTTTGCCAACATATTTATTTGAGTCATTTCCTCTATAATTCTAATTTTCAACTAGTTAGCACATCGGTCAAATTCAAAGTTCAAGAAAGGAAAATGTTATAATATTACGCAAGTAGAGATCCCGACATGAAGCTTCCCCTAGGAGAGCCTTGCACAAGATCTTGCTAAAATTAGAAAAGGCTCTAAGAGCTTTAACTACTTTTCCTGACTCCAGCGAAAGCTAATCCTCACATACGGAGTAAGTGTTGCTCATAAACAATTACTCATGAGTCCACCCAGTGTAAA
This sequence comes from Clitoria ternatea, assembly GCA_037962975.1. NCBI lineage: Eukaryota > Viridiplantae > Streptophyta > Magnoliopsida > Fabales > Fabaceae > Clitoria > Clitoria ternatea. The sequence continues at coordinate 222,270,525 of CM075672.1, forward strand.
ACTTCTGGGAGAAGTTCAAGTTCTCCCAGAACAACCGCTTGTCATCCTTTACCTTTACCTTCACAAACGCTTGTTTAAAGCTGACACCATTTGTTTTGGTGGACTCCGTGTAAACTTTAAAAATTTACAATGTGGACATTATATCAGAGGTTGATGTAGCCAAGGCTGCTACCCTTATTTCCAAGACGCATAATACCATAGTAGCAAAAAAATGGCCATTGTGGGGACGAAGTTGAAGTACTCTCCAAGTACCTCAGTGTCTTTATTAAGCCCAACCATTAGGGTACAGTTAGTTGGGGGAGCAATCCAAGTACCAGAGTACACTCATCTTGAACTTCGTCAAAGGTAATTAGATATTGATCTTGGTTATAATCATCTCATATATGAACAGATAGCGCAATCTCAGTTGGTAGCAGATCCACTCAGTTATTAATGGTGAGACGATGAAAAAATAGTCCTTGTATTCTTCACCAGAGTGAATTATTAGGTCTAGTACCCCAATGTCATTCTTCTCCTCAACATACTTGGAAACTATACTTAAAGGTTCATCATGCACCTAAAAGTAAAGGTCTCTGGGCTTCTCTGTGGTCAAGTTGATGTGGTGCGCCACCATGTTTATTCAGAGGGGATCAATTGTTATGACTTTGGGAGAGTGTGTTTCAAAGTGGCCCTCAGATCCCATTGTCACTATTGTTTGTTAAAGGAAGGGAATGCAACTGTAAAAAGTCATATCGTCGGTTAGGAAATATTCAACACTAGTGTCGAGCTCACTAGCAGAACCCAAAAATTAAAAGACAATGTGGAGGATCGTGAGGTTGAAGTAGAATAGGTGTCTAACTCCTTCATATACCACTCTATCTCCTCATGGGACAGCATCCTTGGTAGACGTCAAATCCTAAGGTTTTTTCTCTGGCGTGGTGCTGCCCTAAAGGCAGCTTGTTGCTGGCTTAGATCATTTGTTGACGTCCCTCCCGCCGTACCTGTGGCTCGCATCGGAATGACATTTGTCACAACCGAGATCACGGCCCTAAAAAAAATTAAGTTCCCAGATTCCTTCCATAAACCATGGAGCCGTCACCAATGTTTTTAAGGTAAAACATCGGAAAAACCTAACCTAAAGGTATTGTCATAAGTTGAGATTTTAAGTTCGGGAGTCTGATTACAAGTGGGGAAGGTATTAGCACCCCCACATTGTCCGTTTTAAACGGTTACCCTAAATTGTTTAAGTTTTGAATAATCCTAATAATTTATGATTCAAACCTCTTAAATATTTTTCATGGATTTTATACTGAATTGATTAATTATTAAAATTGTTTAAAAAATTGTGTTTTTTTGGATGATTAACAGGACGTCCCGTCCAAATTAATCGGTTGTCGCTTAAAAGAGTTATATATATATTTTAATTATGGGATATATTTATTATTTTTTAAAAAATTAAGGCCCGACAGGATTAATTGCTCCCGCTCTTACGTATTCCCAAGGAGTGAAGGGAAATCAGGGTTACATAGTTCTTTCTTTTATTATAAAAAAATGAAAGATAAATTAAAAATATTGAAATTTAAAAGACGTTGATCAACAAAATGTCTCATCCAAGTTGATCTTAAATATTGTATTATTTATTATTTTTTAAAAATGGACCTTGGGTTTATTTATTGTTTTTTAGATAGAAATGAGAAGAGAAAATAAAAACAAATAAAAATAAAATAAAAGCGTCAAGTAAGAGGACAAAAACAAGGAAAAAGATAAGTCTATAAAATAAATGATGGAATAAATAGAAGAAAAGAAAAAAAGCTATTAAATCAAAGCATAAAAATGAAAATAATAACAACAAAAAAGGCTAATAAATTAGAGCATAAAAAAGGAAAACAATAAACAACAAAAAAACTTACCTTCTTTTTCGAGCCAAAGAGAAAGTTTTAAAACTGCCTTCGGATTCGGTGGCGTCTCTTGTTTCTTCTAAACTGAGACTCCCGTAGAGAAAACTAAATCTTTTCAAATATGGAAGATCGGTCAAAGTCGTAACCACAAAATATATTAAGAAATGGGCTATGTCCACCGCCCCCTCTGAGTTTTACAAGATGTTGTTCAAGCATCCCCTCATAAGAGTGTTCAATGTGAGACTAAAAAACTAACAATTTAGATTTTAACAACTCCAAATTCAATGTAGGACTAAATCTTGTCTACTTTATCATCTCTTTTCTTCCCTCTTCTTTTTTCTTTTTTTCTTTTCCTTTTTCTTTCTCTTTTCCTTTTTTTATCCAGACAAAAGGGGGTGTTCACAGTTTTCCCTTAAAAACTAAATCCTACGTCAGATTGATTTTTCAAATAGGCCCATAAAAAATTGGGTAGCAACAGCTTGCCCCTTTTTACTTATTCCTTACGACGTAGTAAAAGGTAAGTAAAGACCGTTCAAACACATTTTGTCTAGGTAACTAGCTTTGGTGACAGAAAAAACTAACAGAAGTGCCATATTCGGTGTAAGAGAAATTTAAGGAAATGTCATGTTTGGTGCCAAGGAAATTTAAATGATGGCAGCTTTGACGATAATGGAAATTTAAAGGATGCCATCTTCGGCGACAAGGAAAATTAAAGGATGTAATCTTCGGTGACATGGAAATTTAAATAGATGCCATCTTTAGTGGTAAAGAAATTTAAATGGTGCCAGCTTCGGTGACATGGATATTTAAAAGATGTCATCTTCGGCGACAAGAAAATTTTAAAGGAATGTCATCTTTAGTGATAAGGAAATTTAAGAACACCATATTTGGTGACATGGAAATTTAAACATATACCATCTTCGGGGACAAAAAAAATTAAAATGGTGCCAGCTTCAGTGACATAGAAATCTAAAGAAAGCTATCTTCGACGACAAAGAAATTTAAATAATGCCAGCTTCGACAACATGGAAATTTAAAGAACGTCATCTTCGGTGATGTGGAAATTTAAAGGATGCCATCTTCGATGAGAAGAAAATTTAAACATATGTCATCTTCAGTGACAAAAATTTAAATGGTTCCAGCTTTTCTGACATGGAAATTTAAAGGATGCCATCTTCAGCGACAAGAAAATTTAAAGGAATGTTATCTTTGGCGACAAGGAAATTAAAGAACGACATATTTGGCGACATGGAAATTTAAACAGATGTCATCTTCGACAACAAAGAAATTTAAATAGTGCTAGCTTCGGCGACATCGAAATTTAAAGGATGCAATCTTTGACAACAAATTTAAATGGTGTCAGCTTCATCGACATGGAAATTTAAAAGGTGCCGCCAGCTTTGGCAATCAAAGTATTAAAACCTGAGAGGAGAGAAAAGGAAAATCAAACCAAATTTAAATATGGGGAGGAACCCTTGGAATCGAAATGCTTATAGATTTTGGGGCGATAGTCATGGATGAAATGGAAAGAACAAGGCGACCCTATCTTTAGAGCATGTATACGACTTGGTCCATGTGATGCTTATCTGAGGTGTTAACAGATAACAAAAGTATCTCGCTCCTATGACTTTAAAAAATAATAATTATTGCCTTATTTTGTTTATCAAAGCACATGTTTTGTCACATCAATGAAACTCATATATATGCGTATTATAAAGGTAGCAATTTTATTCATATGAGTCAATCAAGTACGAGGAAAAGGAAAAGAAAATCAGATACAGGGAAAGGAAAGAGAAACAAATGTGGTCAAAAGCTTGGTAGTGGATGAAGTAAGGAGGGTTTGCAGATCCTCTAGTGAATCCCTGAGAACAACAAGAATTTTAATCCCATATCACGATGACAAGTTTAACCTTCTATCTTGTGTTTGAGAAAGTAATTCAACTATAGTCCTTGTGTCCCAGTCTTGTCCTGTTTTGCTTACACAGGGAGTTTTAGTTACTTTTCTAAAATCTTGACCCTAATTTTTGCTTGAGCTGCCCTTTCAGGTTTTTGACTCATCGGGTTGCTCTAATTTTGCCTAGACCACATTTTCAAGTTTTTAGTCTAGCGAGCATAATTTCATTATTTATATTATCTCTTCTTTTCCTTTCTCTTTTTCAATTTATTTTCCTTTTACTTTTTTCCTATTTTTTTAGGTAAAGTATCTATTGAATGCATCTGTATTTATGAGCATCGGTAAGTCATCCCCATCCATGTTGGTCAATACCAAAGCTCCACCAAAAAAGGCCCTTTTTACCACATACAGTCCTTCATAATTAGGTGTCTATTTGCCTCTATGATCCTTGCAAATTAGCAAAATCTTCTTAAGGACCAGATCCTTTTCTTGAAACTGTCGAGGTTGTACCCTTTTTTCATAAGCCTTTTCATATGCCTCTGATATAACTGTCCATGACAGAGGGTGATTAATCTCCTCCGGTCTATTAGGTTCAGTTGGTTATGTCAAACTTGAACCTATTCAACCTCTTCCAACTTGGCCTCCATGATTACTTTGAGAGATGGAATTTCCACTTCAATAGGAAGGACTGTTTCCATGCCATATACCAAAGAGAACGGGGTTGCTCTTGTTGAAGTTTGAACTGAAGTACGATACTCATACAAAGCAAAAGGGAGCATTTTTCTCTAATCTTTATAGGTCACAACCATTTTCTACACGATTTTCTTGATATTTTATTTGATGCTTCAACTGTCATAGTCATCTTTGGCCGATAAGGAGAGAAATTATGGTGGCGAATTTTAAAGTTTTCACATAGTTCTTTCATCATCTTGCTATTTAGATTTGTGCCATTTTCAGTAATGATCTGACTTGGTAAGCCATATTGGTATATCAGTTCTCGCTTGATGAATTTAACCACGATGCTCCATGTTACACTGGCGTACAAAGCTGCTTTGACCCATTTGGTGAAATAGTCGACAACGACCAAGATGAAACGGTGCCCATTTAAGGCTTTGGCTCGATTGGCCCAATGATGTAACTGTTGGAAATATGCACTAAAAGCCTATATAGGTTTGCATTATTTTGAATAAGTCATTTTTGTTAAATAGTTTAACAACCTTTATTTATCCTTGGAGTAATAGGTCATATGAGAGTTATTCCTAAAATGTCCCTAGTCAAGTATTTACGTGGGGACATGTAAATACATTAAGACTAGTGTATGAGTGTACTGATAATCTGATCTCACAGATCATGGATATAAATGATATCAAGTCTTCACACGGGTACACATTAAGAGTAATGATGTACTAGACAGACCCACCATGAGAACGTTGCATGGATCGTTACATGAATGTCATAAACGATTCTCAATGTGATAATGGTATATGTAGTCCTTTGACCTGAAGTCACTACGATTCCTACATAAGGAGTTTATTGTTTTAATACAATCAAACGTCTTCTGTAATAAGAGGACTATAAAGGTTGTGGTTAGGCAATGTACAAATTATGCAGAGGGATGTGAGTGATGTAGATGGGATTTGTCTCTCTTATGTGATAGGAGTGATATCTATAGGCCACTTGATGGAGTGAGACTAAGGAAATACATGGCCATGCTAGAAAGAATAAATATTAGATATTTATTCGGATAAAGTCTACTCCGGTATCAAGTAAAATCAATTGGACCGTACAAGGATGACACGACCATGCCTTGGGCCCAATTAGGATATCGTGACACAAGGAACAAACATATAAAATAATTATCACTTATATGTTATGTTGTTAATAAATAATATTCGGACATAATGATGCATTGTTAGATGCCGCTATTATTTTATATTATTAATAAAATAGTTTATTATTAATATAACCAAGTATTTTACCTGTAGGGTCACACACATAGAGTAAGCCCATCAGAAAATAGCTTTTTATTTTAGTTGGACTAAAATAAGACTGTTGGGCCTAACTCATTTAGAATGAGTAAGGAGCCCACTCTTTAGAGAGCAAATTAGGTCAAACCTAAGCCTATAAATAGAGCATAAGATGCTCATAGGCGGCTACCCAAAAAGAGACACAAAAATACGCAAAAGTTGCAAAAGCTACACGCCGTCAAACTAGCATTTGGAAGGTGTAGCATTTCTGGTGGGAGTACTCGTGTGGACTCCTAAAGGACGAGGCTACGATTGCTTCGATATTCTTCAAGAGGTAATCCTAAAACGTAATTTTTTTTTGTGTTTGTCTTATGCTTTAAAACACGGCGCTATGCAAATCCTATGGGAATCCTTGTATTTCCGCTGCTCATACACTAGGGATTCCTAACAGTGGTATCAGAGCCTAGTTGCAAAACCGTGTTTTGGGCAAACATTTGTTTAAAGAACATGTAAAAATAAAAATAAAAATTCTTTTATGAAAAGAATTGTAAAGGTTGAATCCTTTTGCAAAGGTTGCATCTTTTATTAGATATGTTGCAAAGGTTTCATTTTTAATGAGATATTATATAAAGGTTACTTTTTTATGAGATATGTTGCAAAGGTTGCACCTTTTGAAAGCTAATATCAATATATTTTTGTTTTATGTATATTGATTTCTTTTCTCAACATTTTAATTAAAGAACATGTTTTTAGGATGTGCTTTATTATATGAACATGTTGTATGTTGCAATGGTGATTGTTTTATATGTGTTCTAATTATAAGGCATGTTTTATGTTTATTTAATTAAATTAAAATCAAGGGTTGTATGCAATGATGTCTATATGCTTTCTCTTTTCTAATATGAATTGTTTATGTGAGATTGTGTTTAGAAAGTTTAAGAGTTAAACCCTAGCAGTAATGAAAACTAAGATTCAAAAGTTGAAACCTAGCCGTAATGGTATTTTATTTATTTGTAAATGTTACAAATAAAATATTTGATTTTAATATTATATTTTAAATTCGATTTGTAAAAGTTACAAATCAAATTTTTAATTATTTGTTAAAATTAAAGTTTGTAAGAGTTACAAATTTAAATAATTTATTCTTATTAATTTTAATAGGATTTGTATTGTTTGTGATCCTTTTAAAATTAATGTGATTTGTAAGAGTTACAAATTTAAATAATTTATTCTTATTAATTTTAATAGGATTTGCATCATATGTGATCTTTTTAAAATTAATATGATTTGTAGGAGTTACAAATTGATTCATATTTATTAAATTTAATATGATTTGTAATTGTTACAAATAGAAGATAAGATCTTTATTAAATTTAATAATTTTAAATTCAAATATTTAATCCTTAATAAATTTGATAGGATTTGTAAAAGTTATAAATTAAAGATAAGATCTTTATCAAATTTAATAGGATTCGAAATAAAATATCTTGAACTCTAGAGATAAGGTCTAAAATTTAAACCTTGATCGTTCCTAAAAATTAGAATGATTGTTGAGACTTTAGAGATAAGGTTTAAAAGTTAAACTTTGACTATTCCTATTTTAGGATAATTGTAAGGGTCAAAAGATAAGGTTTAAAAGTTAAATCTTGGCCGTTTCAAAATTAAAGATTTCAAATTGTTTGAAATCATAACCGAATATTTTGAGCTGTTAATGGTCAGTGGGACATTCAGGCTAGGAAAGACTTGGTATTTAAGCGGTCACTCCGGACCCACCTCTCTTTCCTGGGAACTAACCTAATTACAGTACTAAATTTTTGGGTTGGAACACCCCTTGACCCTGTCTGTTGAACGGCCAACAGGGCCGCCAAACTTCTTTGCGTAGTTTTCCTTTTATGACCCTGCGTGTTTAATTATGTGTTTTAAAATTTATTTTATTTTAAATACAATTGATTACTCTATTAATTGATTAATTAACACGTCCAGCGGTGAATGGTTATGGTCTTAGATTTTTTTATTTAATTTTAAATACAGCCTGCGTGTTGTGCCTTTCTCTATTCTTAAATTTCTTCTCTCAACCCTTCACTCGTATGTAAAATGAGTTTTCTTTATTACATTGTAATCTTGGAAAAGCCAACAAGGTGGAGACCTAGAAGAAACCTAGAGTGGTGATGGATATGACCTTAAAAGGAACAAAGGAGTGGTGACTCTAGGAGGATGGTGGTTTCAAGAAGTAGGACTTCATGAAGTCAAGACACCATAGTTCCTTTAGGTTTATTTTATTTTATTTTATTTTCTAGAAAGACCATAACCATCTCATAATTTTTGATTGCATGTTTTGGGGTTTTATTTTGCGTTGAAGCGTTTAATGAAAGTCGGTAATGAATAATAAGAAAATTGAAATCCCTCAAGCCCGACAATCATACCTTCCAATAAGTAATAACGTCTAACTTGATATAAATAAAGTGCAGGTCACGTCATAGTTAGGTGCCTTTATTTATGTTTAGTAGGACATGATTGGATAAGTGGATTATCCAAGTATTATTAAGTTTTATTCAAATAGACTTTTTTCAATTGGATTGGAAAAGCCTAAAGGTATGAACAGTCTAAAATGCGTTCTAATAAACAATAGTCATCAATGCTAGTTTCAATAAAGTGTAGGTTCTGCCAAAGCAGGGTGCTTTTATTGATATTAGTAAAGGATGATGGATAATTGGATTATCCAACCATTTGTTATTGGACTTATCTAGGTAACTTTAATCAGATTGAAGAACCTAGAAGCGTTAATATTAAGTTTAAACGCCTTCTAATAAGTAACACTCGTCGAGACTAATGTCAATAAATAGTGGGCCTGCCAAAGCATGGTGCTATCATTTATATTAGTAAGGCGCGATGGGATAATTGTAATATCCAAATTGTTTTTATTAGGCCTAAACTTAACTAAGTTTTTCAATTGGATTGAAAATAACTTAGAGGCGTAAGGATTAAGCTTAAATTCATAAGATGAATAAGGGTAAAGAGTTACCCACTCAATCATCCAAGAATTGCATGAGATGCAATTGGAAATGTGTTTCCTACCTTAATAACCAAAGGTTGGGCGATCAGCCAAAGCTGACTCAACATTAGGCCAAATATGGATCTTGGCCCACTAGAAAAATCTTCCAATGGGATTTTTTTATGATTCAGTGAGGGTATTTGTTTTGAATCAAAATAGTGGGAGACAACATATTTATTTAATTACTAAAATTTAAATATGTTTTAAATAGAAGTGATAGATTTGCATGTAATTTGTTTTAGAATAACCATGATATACCAAATATTGTTTTGTTGCAATCTGTCCTTTGGAAGGACACTTTATCTAAAAAAATTCCTAGATAGGTATTGAGACTTGAGAATTATCTTCATTAAAGATGAAGCGGCAGTGTGTCATGTTTGGCTTATATATCATCTATGGTTGGGTCTTGAATACCCTATGGAGTCTGCATAAACTCTGAGCTATAAAAGGCAATATGAATATAGGGGAGATATACGATATGATCGTATACAGACTTTATTAAGGGCAAGTTAGTCTGGAAGTCTAAAAGGTGATCAAGAAAGGAAATTGTTTCCAGTTTTAGCCAAAATAAGACATTGAAATAATTTATCTAAAGAACTTGAAGGAGTTCAAAAGAAAGGGAAGTAAGACTTCCACTACAGGTCATGTTATAGAAGTCAAGTTATTTTACTTCACTAACATTAGTATCAGATACTAGTAGTAGATCTCAAATTTTGAAAGATCAAGGAAGTAGATCACTTGTTAAAGGTGGAGAAATCTGTATAAAACTGAGCAAAAGTTGCTACAATAAAGATAAGATTTTTACCTGTTAGGCTAGTTAGTGAACTAGACATTGTGCATATTATTTCTTGTTAGACAAGAAATGTTTTTCTTATTATAAAATAACTTTATTTCTTCAAATGGATGTTGATGCACAATTGAGTAATGGATTCCACATCCTAAATCTCAAAACACCCATTTATAACAACTGCCAAAGTAGATTAGAATAAGTGATTTTGAACCTTACTTACATGGTATTGTCTCCTAAGGCAAATGGATAAGAAACACATTTTCTAAATACCATTAATGTGGTTGTATGGACTCTTTTTGATTTTGGAATCAATGGAGACATGTAAATCTTATTTATTGGAGAGATAATTGAGACCTCATTCATTGAAAAGATGAGTAATCTATTATCTAATACATAACGATGTATGTGGCCCTATTGGAACAATAACTAAATATGTTTTTCAATACTTCAACATACTAATTGAAAAGTCAATGAGTATGGATTTATGTAACATAAGTTAGAAAGTCTTTGAAAAGTTCAAAGAATTCATAATGAAGTGAAAAACCAAATTGGCAAGACAATTAAAGCTCTTGATTAGATCAAGATAGCAAATAATTTGAGTTATAAGTTTGATAACTATCTAATAGAGTGAGAGATTACCTCTTAACTCATTCCTCATGGAATGCCTTAATAGCATCTCTATGGGGAAAAGTCAAACCTTGTTGGACATAGTTTGATTATTGATTATTATCAAACATCTCTAACTCCTTCAACGTTTCTTTATTAACAAAATTTCCATACTTAACCATGTTCCATCTTAGACTTTCTTAAAGAAACCATATATGATATGGACTAGGAAGAAACCTAGTATGTCTTTACTAATAATTTGGAACTATGATGCTTCTATAGAGCATCCAACTCTGACAAGGTTGGATCCAAATTAGATAAATGTCTTCTGTGAGATACCTAAAGAAAGCTAAGGGTTATCAATTCTACAATCCATCTGAGAACAAAAGGCTTGTTGCTTAGAATGTTGTATTCTTGAATAAGAGTACATCCCTTAAAGAATCAGTGGGAGGATGGTAGAACTTGAAGAAATTCAAGTATCACAAAGCATTTAAAAGTCAAGGATGGACTTGGAGCAGAAATCACAAAGTGTTGTGAAATCCTTAGCTCCGGTAGCATAAGACTTGTGTAAGATCAAATAGGATATGTCACCAAACTTGAAAGATATAGATATCTTATAAATCAGGAAGGAGGCATATTGCTAAATGACCAAGCTTCTTATGAAGAGGCCAATGCAAGTTTAGATTCTAAGACATGGCATAAGAACATGGGATTTGAAATGGATTCCATGTATATTAACAAGGTATGAACCTTGGTTGACGTACCTAAAGGGTAAAACCTATAGGATACAAGTGGGTTTTCAAAAGGAAAACTAAACATGGATGGTAATAAAAGTACCTTTAAAAGCAAGATTGACAAAATTCAATTAGCTTAAAAACCATTTAGATCCTGCTTATTGTAGCAGTATACCACCATTATGAGATATGGTAGATAGATATCAAGATGAAAATCATCTTGAGGATGTGTATGTGACACAACCTAAAGGCCTTTTATGCCTAAAACATCTAGGAAGGTATGTGAACTGTAAATGTTCTATTTATGGACTAAAGCAAGCTTTTAGAAGCTAGAATCTTCATTAAAGAATGAAGATAAATCTTGTGACTATAAAAGGGTTAGTAACTGCACAATTATAGTTCTAGTATTACATGCAGAAGACATGCTTCTTCGAGAACTAATAATATTCTCATTCTATAGTCAAGAGTATCCTTAAACACTTAAGAAGGACTAAGGATTTAATCTTGATAAATGGAAGATGAGCTCGTTGTAAAGGTTACGTCGATGTCAATTTTTGATTAATTTGAAAGACTTAAGATTGCAATCAAAATATATGTGTTGTCAAGATGGTTATGATGTATGCTTGAAAGGTTCAAAGCAAGAAACAATCGTTGGTTCTACTAACAAATCTAAGTATTTTGCTATGTTAAATTACAAAAGAAGTCAATTTACATTTAATCATTCCAAATGTTTTGTATCCTATGAGTTTCCACTGTGATGACAATGGAACCATAGAACAATATAAGGAAGTGGATTAATCCAAGCATATACTTAAATAGTTCCATCTTTGGAAGATGTGAGAATATGCAATGTGCATACCAACAAAATTGTTGGGAACCCACTAGTAAAACCGCTTACGTAGTAAAAGCATAAGGGCACTGTAGACGTCATTGGGCATTAACCTTATCGGCTCTAAGTGCAAGTGGGAGATTGTTGGAAATATGCACTAAAAGCCTATATAGGTTTGCATCATTTTGAATAAGTCATTTTTTGTTAAATAGTTTAACAACCTTTATTTATCCTTGGAGTAATAGGTCATATGAGAGTTATTCCTAAAATGTCCCTAGTCAAGTATTTACGTGGGGACATGTAAATACATTAAGACTAGTGTATGAGTGTACTAATAATCTGATCTCATAGATCATGGATATAAATGATATCAAGTCTTCACACGGGTACACATTAAGAGTAATGATGTACTAGACAGACCCACCATGAGAACGTTGCATGGATCGTTACATGAATGTCATAAACGATTCTTAATGTGATAATGGTATATGTAGTCCTTTGACCTGAAGTCACTACGATTCCTACATAAGGAGTTTATTGTTTTAATACAATCAAACGTCTTCTATAATAAGAGGACTATAAAGGTTGTGGTTAGGCAATGTACAAATTATGCAGAGGGATGTGAGTGATGTAGATGGGATTTGTCTCTCCTATGTGACAGGAGTGATATCTATAGGCCACTTGATGGAGTGAGACTAAGGAAATGCATGGCCATGCTAAAAAGAATAAATATTGGATATTTATTCGGATAAAGTCTACTCCGGTATCAAGTAAAATAAATTGGACCGTACAAGGATGACACGACCATGCCTTGGGCCCAATTAGGATATCGTGACAAAAGGAACAAACATATAAAATAATTATCACTTATAGGTTATGTTGTTAATAAATAATATTCGGACATAATGATGCATTGTTAGATGCCGCTCTTGTTTTATATTAATAATAAAATAGTTTAATATTAATATAACCAAGTATTTTACCTATAGGGTCACACACATAGAGTAAGTCCATCAGAAAATAGCTTTTTATTTTAGTTGGACTAAAATAAGACTATTGGGCCTAACTCATTTAGAATGAGTAAGGAGCCCACTCTTTAGAGAGCAAATTAGGTCAAACCTAAGCCTATAAATAGAGCATAAGATGCTCATAGGCGGCTACCCAAAAAGAGACACAAAAATACACAAAAGTTACAAAAGCTACACGCCGTCAAACTAGCATTTGGAAGGTGTACCATTTCTGGTGGGAGTACTCGTGTGGACTCCTAAAGGACGAGGCTACGATTGCTTCGATATTCTTCAATAGGTAATCCTAAAACGTAATTTTTTTTTGTGTTTGTCTTATGCTTTAAAACCCAGCGCTTTGCAAATCCTATGGGAATCCTTGTATTTCCGCTATTCATACACTAGGGATTCCTTACAGTAACATCCCAAATTTTAAAAATAGGAAATTAATTAAAGAAATAAATATTGAATAATTGAATGCGAATTATTTAATGTCCCAAAATATTGGAAGTGATTAAATTAAGATTTTCAGCGACTATTAGTAATTTATTAGAACCGAATAATTAGAAAACTGACCCGATTAAAATATGAGTGTCGGACCAAGTATTATGGAGAATCTGAATATGTATTCAGAATAATTTTTAGAATGAGTATTGAGCTCAAACAGAGATCCTGTTTGTGGTAAAACGGTAAAATTTAAATGAATGAAGTTAAAAATTAAAACAAAAAATCCACCCTCATTTTCATTATTCACGTTGCTTTCTACCATGGAGGGGGAAAACACTCTTGCTCTTCTTCTTCTTCTCACTTTCTTATTCCCTTTCACTCCATCTCCTTCATCTTCATCTTCTCCAAAAATCTTGACCAAGTGGTACACTTCCTCTCTCATTTTCATTCACCATTGAAGCAAGGAGAAGACTTTAGATGTTTGATATCCTTCCCCTCTTCTCTTCCAATTTTAAGCTCACCATCCTCTCCCTTGTTTCCCATTTTCATTTTTGGAACAAGATAAGCTTCTTGCCATTTTTTGTGTTTGGAACCTAGGAAATGAATGGTTATAACTTGGGAGAGTATTACATGCATATGAGTATTGAATGGAACCATTTAATGCATAAAACCTAAGGTGGGGTGGAATAAATGTGGACATTTATGAGCACTAAAAAGGGTACACGGAAATGGCATGGGAGGGTGATGAATATTGATGTACATTTATGCTGTTTGTTGGATTTTTAATAAAACCCTAACATATAAATTTAGGGGAATGTGTAATGTGAATGGGGTTGGCATTTATTGATGGAAAAGGTGTTATTAATGATGAGGTATTGCCATAAATGATGATTGGTGATGGTGGTTAGAAGCCATAAATGAAAAACCCACTTAAGGAGTTGGATATGAAAATGGCATATGTGGGTAACTTGACTACTTAGGTTGTGGCCTTTGATAATAATGAATTTTGACTAAAGGGAAGGAATTCTCGAAACCTAATAAGGTAAATGAATGAAATCTATGAATAATTTCTACATGATGAGAATCATGTGTATATGTATATATATTGATAATAATGCTTGAATGAATGATTGATGTGGTCCTACAATTGATTAATGTAGGACTTGATACCACTTGTGAGGTGGGAACATCAAACCCGGAAGTCTACTTCTCTTGAGGTAGGAGAGGGGTGTATTTTCTTAATGTATAATGCATTGAATGTTGATAATATATATATTGATGTAATGTGGCATGTTTTCCTTGAATGTATGTAGTAACATATATATGTAATATGAAATTGAGCATGACTCTAGTAATGATTGATTGTAGAATGATACCTTTATGAGCTTACAAATTGTAGAATGTGTGTTGGTAGGATATTGCTTCCATGTGTGGATGAATAGTTATATGTGATCCTTGGCTAGGATAACTCCTGAACTTTACGAATAACGTGCCTTGGATGAATGATTTGTATGTTGAAATATGCGCCACTAACATTGTGAAGGAGTATGAGGTATACCCTAGATGAAAGGGTGAGACGATCCTTATGAGGTTAAGGCATGCATGAGCATTGTTGCACATATATATAGCATGGAATGCATGAGCACATTTGTAAAATGAATAACCCTGCGGGGTTCCACGAAGGGAGTACCCCTTACAAGGTGGGAAACCGATGTGATGACATTTGTGATATAAATAACCTTGCGGGGTTCCATGAAGGAGGTACCCGACGTGACGACGATATGGAATTTGTAGGATGAATAACCTTGCGGGGTTCCATGAAGGAAGTACCCCTTACGAGGCAGGAAACCGATGTGATGACATTTATGAGATAAATAACCTTGCGGGGCTCCACGAAGGGAGTACCCAACGTGATGATGATATGAAATTGTAAAATAAATGACCTTGCGGGGTTCGATGAAGGGAGTACCTCTTGCGAGGTGGGAAACCGACGTGATGGTAATTAATATGAGTGGATATGATTACTATTGGAATGAAATCGGATCCGTGCATATGCATTCTTAAACCCGGTATGTGCATTAGCCATAGAAGCATGGCATTGAGTGATATCCCATTGAGGAAGTTATGTGAAGTGTATATGGAATCCTCTTGAGCACTAACTATATTTGTGTTTACTGGTTTGGTATGACTCGATGAATTTTATGGTTATTAGTATTCTATGAATTGGATGATTGATTGATTTTAGTGTCACTTGATCTTCTTTTTGAGAGAAGATGTTTAACTTGTATTCATATGTATATTATCACTAATTATTGGATTTTTCATCATTAAGAAAATATACTCACTCTCCATATGGTCTATCATTTTAGCTCTTGTGTTGTAGGGCTTGACCATGGAGCTCATGGAAGGAAGAATTGTGTAAAGTTATTTTGGGTAAAGAATGCCTTGGCCGGTAATTGTTTTGATTTTATAGCTTAAACGTGTGTTCATGTAATGTATATACATGATGGATATTTTGTGTAGCCTTGAATTAATGTGGATAACTTGGATGGATGGTGAGAATATGAATGATGATTTTGGAGGTTATGTAGGAAAATGAGACCCCTGTATTGTATGGCTCATTTTCATTGGTGACCTTGACATTGGTTGGATAATAGAATGATGTGTCATGTTGATAGAATTGATTAATGCATGGAGGTTCATCTAGACTTTGTGTTTTATAGGGTATACAATATGATAAGCTTGAAAATGTTAAAATTCAAATGATTTTCATGCATGATTAAGGAACCTAATGGGCAAGAATGAGTTTTAATGACTATGGATTGTAGGTGATGATTCTAATAGCTCAAATGTATGATTTGTGACTTGTGTAAATTGGAATGGGTTGATTATACCAAGAATGAACCCCTATGTTGTCTCTAAATGCCCTGAAATGAGCTAAATGCATTTATGCACATAAGTTCCTCGTTTCTAAGAATTTTTGAGTACGGCCAGTGGCCACACGTCATAAACGATATATTATAACTTCTATTAAAGTTTGGTAGTATTCCGATATCGTTTGCATGCATTTTGATAGTTAAGAAGTCCATCTTTTTGTAAAATCTGCATAATTTCTGCATACTGATAGGGTGTAATTGATTAGTTCCCCTGACCTAATCGATTGTAAGGCCCCTGTTTTTAAGGTAATCAATTACACTCAGTGTTGTAATCGATTATGAACCAACCCGAAGCCTTGTAGTTGATTAGATTGGTCCTTGTAATCGAATAGGTGAAATACCTGATGCATTACATAAAGTCCAGGAGCTCTGTAATCGATTACTCCCAATTCTATAATCGATTAGTGTAGATTCCAGTAGCTTGGTAATCGATTATAATTAGCATTATAATCGATTATGGACCCAACAGAAACAATGTAATCGATTATTGTAAGTGTTGTAATCGATTAGGTGAAACCCTTGATTCAATGTACCACTTCAGAAGCTCTATAATCGATTACGCCTTGTTTTGCAATTGATTATGGTAATGTAATCGATTAACTCTTGCCCTGTAACAAATTGGGGCCTTTGGTTTGTACATGGATTGATCGACTACATCAATCGGAGGTCGAAATGGTACTACTTGAGTATTTCTTGTGCACTCTGATACCTTATCATATCTTCATATATGGGTTAGGTTTTCCATAGATCCAGGGTATTGACTAAAGCTTTCCTTTGCACTCCCTTGCTGAAATAATTTCTTTAAAATCACAAAAAATTTATCTTCATTTTTTAGGGTGTTTCAAATGACGTCCATACCTCACATTGAGAAGGGCCATGGAACTGATAAAACATTCAAAGATGACGGGGGTGCATGAATTTGGTTAGCATAGGTTTGACATTTATGACACTTCTGAACATAGTCAAAACAGTCAGATTCCATGGTTGTCCAGCAATACCCAGCTCTCAAGATCTTCCTTTCCATGGCATGTCTGTTAGCATGGTTTCTGAAGGATCCTTCATGAACATCAACCCTAATTTTTCTTGTATCACTTACATCGACACATCGAAGGAGAAAAGAGTCATGATTCCTCTTGTAAAACACATCATCATTCAAGAAGAAACCCATAGAGAGTTGCCTTAGGGTTCTTTTGTCGTTCTCGGTAGCACCATAGGGGTACTCTTAATTTCTGATGTAATTCTTGACATCATGATACCATGGCTTCCTATCTGTCTCTTTTTTTACTACTTGGAAGTATACAGGTCTGTCACAGTTTCCTACCTCAATCAGAGGCATTATCACAATCATTGCTTATTCCAAACATCGATGCTAGGATGGCCAAAGCATCAACCTATCAACCATTTGATTGTCATCACGAGGAACATGGTGAAAAGAGATCCTGTCAAACCCTTTGATCAGCTCTTTGATGTGAGCGTGATAAAGAATTAGCTTGGTATCCCTGGTCTCCCATTCACCTTTTAATTGATGGATAACCAAGGCAAAATCCCCATAAATTTCTAGCAACTTTACTTTTGCATCTAATGCTACTTGGATTCCCATAAAGCATGCCTCATATTCAGTGATGTTATTGGTGCAGTCAAAACATAACCTGGCACAAATAATGATAATCTTTTTATCTGGAGAAATCAAAACAACCCTTATTCCATGCCCTAGTGCATTAGAAGCTTCGTCAAATCTTAAAATCCATCTATTTCCCAGGGTTTCTTCTTCATTAATCAAGGTCATGATGTCCTCATCGGGAAACTCAAATTATATGGGTTGGTAGTCATTCATGGATTAGTGTGCCAAGTAATTTACTAGAGCACTCCTTTTTATAACTTTTTAGGTGACATATGTTATGTTGTATTCAGTCAACAGAACCTACCACCAAGCAATCCTCATGGTTAAGATGGGTTTTTAAAAGATGTATTTGATTGGATCCATTTTGGATATACAACATGTATTGTCTTAAATGTCGAACAACCCATGCTAATGCACAAGTCCGCTCTACCGCAGAATACCTTAACTCGCATTCAATGAACTTCTTGCTTAAATAATAAATAGCATACTTTTTTTCCCCTAACTCATCATGCTGCTCTAATACACAACTCATGGACTTATCCAGTATGGTCAAGTATAGAATAAGAGGCCTCCCAAGGGTCGGCGGTACCAGGATCAGTGGCTCTCGCAAGTATTGCTTTATCTTATTAAAGGCTACTTGATAATTCTCATCCCACTGCCCCGGTTGATTCTTACAGAGAAACTTGAAGATTGGCTTGCATGTTGCTGTCAATTATGAAATAAATCGAGCAATATAATTTAGCTTCCTAGGAATCCCCGGACCTCTTTTTCGATATGGGGCGAAGGCATTTTAAGAATTGCCTTGACCGTATCAGGATCAACTTCTATTCCTTTTTTGCTTACCATAAACCCTATTAATTTACCAGATCTTGCACCAAAAGTGTACTTAGCTGGATTTAGTCTAAGCCTAAACTTTCTTAATCACTCAAAAAGCTTCCTTAAATCATAGATATGTCCCTGTTCATTTCAAGACTTAGCAATGATGTTGTCCATATAGACTTCTATCTTTTTGTGCATCGTGTTATAAAATAAGGTCACCATCACCCTCTAATAAGTTGCCCCAACATTTTTCAAACCAAAGGACATCACTTTGTAGAAGAAGGTTCCCAACAAGGTGATAAATGTAGTTTTTTCCATGTCCTCAGGTGTCATTTTAATTTGGTTATACCTAGAGAAACCATCCATGAATGAGAAGATGGAATTCTGAGCCGTGTTATCAACCAGGACATCAATCTGTGGTAAGGGAAAATCATCCTTGTGACTGGCTCTATTTAAGTCCCGATAATCCATACACATTCGCACCTTCCCGTCTTTTTTCGGGACAGGGACAATGTTAGCCACCCATTGAGGGTATTTTGCAACAACCAAAAATCCAGCATCAAATTGGTTTTTAACTTTATCCTTAATCTTTAAGAGTATCTCAGGCTTTATCTGGCGTAATTTCTGCTTTACCGGGAGGCACTCAGGTTTTACGGGTAATTTGTGTTCCACAATGTTGTTATCCAAACCAAGCATATCTTGGTAGCACCAAGCAAATACTGATAAATGTTTTGAACATAATAAATAAGATTTAACTCATTTAGAGTTTTAAATCATTTTGCACTGTATTTTCTGAATTTTCATGATTTATGCTTTATTTCCACTGTATTCTGCTCGGGTATTTTTATTGTGCAGGAATTGATACAATTGAGACTATTGAGGACATATTTTTGGAATAAATACATTTAAGGAAAAATGGATGACAAAAATTCAGATTTTGGAAAATGGTATCATGTTATTTAATTTTTACAAATTTGGAAAGCAATTTTAAACTTATTTTTACATTAACTTCAAAGCTTAAAAGGTTTACCAAATTTTTTCACTATGTAAGCTTTAAAATCTCCATTTGTAAATTTTTATTTTCATTATTAGAAAGAACAAGGGAGCCCATGGTCACCAAGGGAACATGCCAAGCAATTCTTGAATTTTTTATGCCAAATACCTTTCATGACAACAATGCTTCCACTTAGGCAAGATGCATTCATGTTTTTTGAATTTCAAAGGCAATGGAATTTGCTTTATTTAATTAAGAAACCATGGTCCATAACTGCAAAGCTTTTTTCCATAATTTCAAGACGTTACCCCACCATGTTTTTCAAAGCAAACAAGCTTCCAAAAGTGACAAAGAAGTCATGGTTTTCTACCTTCCAAATGCAAGGAATTTTAACATTAAAAATTCAGCAATAATGCATCAATTTGGAAAGCATTCTCACGGCAATAACATGTTAGAATTTGGACTCCATTTGCTTGCATTAAAGTGAAGAAATTCATCCATGAAACCAACCCCTTTGCCAACGTGAATTGCACCAAGAAAGTGGTCCATTATGCTTTGATTTTTCATGATTAATTAGCTTTCATAATGCAGAATTTTCCTTGCAAAACACTATAAATAGGCCTTAGTTCTAAGAGTTTAGACACATAATTACACACCAAGAACATCTTGGGTAACTCTTGAGTTTAGAGGCACAAATCTAAATTTTTACATTTAGAATACAATGGGGAAACAACAGAAATTACGACGGGAAAAGTAGTGGTTAAATTACCTCGGGGCTTTCTGGAGAAACCTGTAGGTCTTTCTTTTACTATATCATGTGTATTATGTTTTATTTTCCTTTCAATATGTGTATGAATTTGAGTTACTTCATGGGTAACTAAATTATTTATCTTAGGATGATAAGGGTGTGATAATATTTTAGGTTAATGTTTTTTTGACTTTTAAGTTAATAAATTTCTGTTTTCCAATTAATTCAAATATTACTCAATGCTCTTAGTAATTTCGACCCAAAATCTAGGTGATAAAACTATATATTTACAGGTATATTAGTAATTTTAAGTAATTGGTAGGATTGACCGATTCACTAATTACTGGAAAGCTTTTGAATTAATCCTAAGATTTTGAAATACTTTTTGTGACCCCGGTAAAAATCTGGGAAAGCATTCAAAATTCTTTTGGGGAATTAAAAAGGAATTTTCACAAAACGATAATGGGCCTTTCTTAAGGATTGAACACAGTTCTCCGTAGGTTAGGTACATTAATAGAGTTCTAACCGGAACATATTAATTAAATGAAGGAAAATCTATTTTGGAAAACTTAATTTGATTCTTGTAATTAAAAGTTAAAACTGTTAACATAAAATAACATCTTAAACCCCCGAAATCCCAAGATACTCTTAAGTCTATTTTTTACCTAAGGTCAATGTTTTTTTACTGTATGGTAAATAATTTTTTACTACAAGGTAAAAAATTACTCCAAGGTAATTAATTTTTACTACAAGGTAAAAAATATTTACTGTAAGTTGAGGTAAATATTTATTACTATAAGGTGAAAAATATTTATGTGTGGTAAAAAAATTTTACTAAGGTAAAAAAATTTATTTTTTTGCTGTCTATCTCATTTTGTTTTAAATACAGTCTGTTTGAAAACTCCAAAATTATTTGTCTGGATAATTAAATTTCAATATACTAGTACTTGGAAACAGTCCCTATGGAGACAATAATCTTTTATATTAATCGACACAACCTGTACGCTTGTAGGCCCTGTCAAGTTTTAGCGCCGCTGCCAGGGACTATGTCCTAATATCGGCTGTATTGAAATTTGATTAGATTAGATATTTTATTTTTTTTACTGTTGCATATTTGCTGTAATATTTTTCTTTTTAATTTTCGTCTTTAGTTAATTATTCTATTTTTTATTATATTCTGTGTTTTCTTTTGCTGTTTTTAATTTTTAGTTTGTTTGTCCTTTATTTTCTTTTTATGCAACGAAGTCAGAGTGTCAATCTAAAACTAGAGTGTGACCCTGAGATAGAACGCACCCTTAGAGCCTTAAGAAAACAACAAAAACAACAAAAAAACAAAATAAATGGGAGACCAAAATAGGGCCTTGAGAGAATTAAAAAGGGATTTTTACAAAACGATAATGGGTCTTTCTTAAGGATTGAACACGGTTCTCTATACATTAGGTACATTAATAGAGTTCTGACCGAAACATATTAATTAACTAAAGGAAAATCTACCTTGGTTAACTTAATTTGATTCTTGTTAATTAAAAGTTAAAACTGTTAACATAAAATAACATCTTAAACCCCCAGAATCCTAAAATACTTTCAACTCTGTTTTTTACCCAAGCTTAATGTTTTTTACTTTATGGTAAATAATTTTTCACTATAAGGTAAAAAATAAATTTTTACTATAAGGTAATTAATTTTTACTATAAGGTAAATAATTTTTACTATAAGTTGAGGTAAATATTTTTTATTCTAAGGTAAAAAATATTTACTATGTGGTAAAAATTTTTACTACGAGGTAAAAAAAAGTATTTATTTTATTGTCTATCTTGTTTTGTTTTAAATACAGTGTGTTTCAAAACTCTAAAATTGTTTGTCTGGATAATTAAATTTCAATATACTAGTACTTGGAAACAATCCCTGTGAAGACGATAATCTTTTATACTACGTGACACAACCTGTTGCTCTTGAGTCAGGGAAGTGCCAATCTTGACCTCTTTTTTATCCTCTTTACTCCCCAAGTTGATGGTCTCAATCGCCTCCTGATGGGGCTAAATTTCTCTAGCCTATAGTTCCATGATTCTGGTTAATTCAAGCGAGGGACAGTAGTCTTCCCCACCCTCTTCGTCAACGCAATCAACCGAAAACTCAAAGTTGTGAAATAGAATCGCGATCTTACTATTTTCGAGTGGATCATTTTTGGATCTACATTTGGGTGAATAACAAAAATGGTCGAATAAAGGGAAAGGGAAAAAGGAATCGGTAAAGGGTGCAAAGAAAGAGATATTGAAATTTAAATACGCATTTATTAATGGAAATTTTGAAAACATGACAAAACATGTTTCGCCCTTATTGTAAAAAAAACCAAAGCCTGGGCATAGCAATGGGAATATCGAGTCATTAACACAATTACAAATTACTTTGAATCAGAAATTAACATCATGGGGAGCTTAACAGCCTCCCAGTTGCAAAGTTTCGTGCCTGGTGAACAGGGGCGCACAAAACTTGTGTCATCACAAGAGCTGTCTTTAATAGCAGCCACTTGATCTGGATATATTAAGCCTGCGCTCCAAAAGCTCTGATAGAGGTCACAAATGAGGGCTCATTCGATGCGGGGCTCACGACCTTTCGGACAGGCCATCATTCTCTTATTTTTCTCCTTCGTGACCCTCCTTTTGTAGCTGCAGAGGGTCTATATCCTAGGACAAATTTGTCTTTATTCTCTAGCAACGGTACCAACTTTATTCCTCCTCTTAGGTTGTGTTCCAAACCTTTCCCAGGTTGATACCCATTTTACAACATTATTTTTGCCATCATTAAAGATGCACTTGGCATATAGGCTTTCATTGTTAAAGCTCCTTCCCCTATATAAGAAGCATTGGCGATTTCTAGTGCCTGAAAGGAGGTTTCAAGGGGTTCTTTTGCTACTTCAATGTAAGGAGTGGATGAAGCTTTGCTGACCGAGAAATCTTCTTCCCCTGAAAAAATTATCAGTTTGTTTCCTATGATGAACTTTAGTTTTTGGTGCAACGTGGGTGGGACCACTCCAGTAGAATAGATCCACGGCCGGCCCAATAAGAAATTGTATGTTGGTACGGTGTCCATGACTTGAAAAGGAACTTCAAAAGTACATTGGCCTACTTGGATAGGGATCTCAATTTCTCACATTACTTCTCTCCGAGTTCCATCAAAAGCTCGCACTACTATAGTACTTGGTTTCATATGGGTACCATCAAAAGGCAACTTGGCAAGTGTAAATTTGGGCATAACATTAAGAGATGACCCATATTAAAGAGCACTTTTGCCAAAATGTAGTCTTGGCACTTGATCGAGATATGGAGGGCCTTGTTGTGCCTCATTCCTTCTACTAGTATCTCATTATGAGTGAATGTTAGATAGTTGTCAATGGCAATATGCAACACTATTCTCTGGAATTTGTCAACGAAGATGTCGTGGGTAACATGGGCTTCATTCAAAACTTTCATTAACATTTTTCGATGAGGTTCTGAATTGAGCAGCAATGATAAAAGGCAAATTTTTACAGGTGTGTGATTCAACTGGTTTATCACTTGATACTCGCTTTAGCAAATGAACTTTAGAAATTTATACGTTTCTTCGTCAGGTACAATATTTTTAACCTCATTGGTCCCCTTTTCATCAACCTTAGCCTTTCTGCTACTAGTGTTTCTTATTGCTGAACTGGGCTCTTAGCTCTGGTGGAGCAAAAATTCAACCACTTCGAGTAATTCCTCCCACTCTAGATACATTTGTTACAACAGAAGAGGATAGGCCACTTGCTTCGGAGCCTTTGGTAATCACATCCATATCATACTTTTATGGAAAAGGATGAAAGTCCTTGAATGACAAAGGAGTAGGTTCCTGGATAGTGACTGTTTGAGGCATAAGAGTACCAGTTGATGAAGGGTTCTTGGTGTAGTAAATCACTAGCGGTGTGGGAGCTTGTGCCCCTGGTTGCCCTTGGATCATATTTACGCCATTGTCATGGCACTTGTAGATTTACACAAGATGACTATCCATTAACCCTTGGAGGGTTTCACAAAAATTAGGATCCCGGGGTTCTTCTACCAACCCTGCTTTGATCAACTGAGCATGAATCTCTTTCAGCAGTGTCATGATGTCACTAACATTTTCTATATATTCCTCATCTTCTTCCATAATATTAACCTCAAAGCCCTCGTGGTTAAGCAAAGGATTTGTAGCCACATTCGACATTCCTTCTTGGAAATTAAGCCACTTGGCTTTAACCAGGTCATGCACTTTGTACTTCAGAGCTAACTGTCGAGTGCCCCAGCATGATAGTCACACTAAGCATTCGGATCATATCCTTTGGGATAAGGAGGTTTAAGAGTTTTGGAAGGATAGGGTACCACAAGGAAGTTTCGGATAAGGTGCGACAGCAGCTCAATGTAACTCATAGGGATTGGGTCAAACTGAATAGGGTCACGATCATTGTTTGCCCTTCTCTGGTTCTGATTAAGGTTTGGTGGCGGAGTCCATTGTTGTGTGGACGTACTAGCATGTGCTGATGATTGTGTGTAACACCCTAAATTTTATAAAAATGATTAATTGAGAGGAATAAATATTAAATAATTATAAATGAGTTAATGAGTATCCCAAAAATATTGGAATAATCAAATTAGGACTTATTATGGATATTTATAATTTATTGAGATTTTAGAAGATAAAATTATACCCGGTTAAAATATGGGTGTCGGACCAAGTATCTCCGATTGAGGTGCCATTGGTAAGGGCTATTAAGAATATTATTGGGAATCCGAGTATATCCTCGGAATAATTTTTAAATAAAGTATCGAGCCCGAACGAAGATCCTATATGTTATAAAACGGTAGAGTTTAATGAAGGGATTAAGATTTAAAACAAAAACCTATTCTTTTCTTTCCTCCCTTCCCTCATATTTTCGTATGGCCCATCTCCCTTCCACTTCATCCTATTTCTTCTCTTCTCCTTTCTTCTTATCCAAACCGTGGCACTCCTTCCATGGATATTCTTCACTTAAGTTTCTTGGCCTCTATGGATGCATGAAGCTAGAAGGACACATGGAGCAAAAGCTTGATTCTACCCTTCCTCCCTTTCTCTCCATTTTCATGTTCCTCTTTGGACTAGGAGAAAGAGGTATGATCTTAAACACCCATGGCTCTTGTTTATGGTTTTGAGTCTATTTAAGTATTGTGATGGAAGATTGGGTGTTGTTTTGATGGAAAATGGCTTAACGAACCAAACCCTAGGTTGGATAACCCTTGGGGATTTAATGTTGTTATTGATGATGAGTGGGATGCATTGTTTTCAACCTATAAATATGTATAAATGGTTGAAATTGATGATTGTTAATTATTGATGGGAAATTTTAGAGGAAACCCTAAGTATGATAAATTGGGGGTTTTGGCTAAATAGGTGATTTTGATGATTTTTGATGTCTTAGAATGATTTTATATGAGGAAATGAATGTTTGAAGCATTAGTGTTGATTATTGAGGTTTGGGGGATGAGTGTGTGTGAGTATGTATGTGATTAGAGGAAATTGATTTTTGATTGTTGATATTTATGATGATGTTAATAATGGGTGCAAACCATTGATAGTGGATTAGGGAGATGGATATTTGATTTAGTGGAGTCTTAGACCTTGATGTATGCCATTTTGAAATAGTTGAATTGGTGATGGTCTTAGATGGAGCCAAGAGGCTTATAATGAGTTTCAATAAATTTTGATGATGGTTAAATGATTCATGTAATTATTTGGAAGCCTTAAGGATAAGGGCCATAGTATTGTTGTTGTTGGATTTGTTTAGCCCTTTAAGATTTAGAGAATCTTGGTTTTGGGAAAGGAATTCCCGAAGCCCAACATGAGCGTATAAATTGGGTTTAGACAAGTCTAGGACTTGATAATGAGTTTAAGAGATGATGCCTTATAATGGTATATTAATAACATGTATTTGTATGTTTGTGATAGGATTGTGTTCCGGACGATGATGCGGAACGATTGAGGCAATCGGAGCACTTGGATTGCGGTTCTTCTCTCAAGGTAAGAGAGGAGTTTACATTTCAATTGCATGAGTGAAAAATTATTAATTATGTTTATGTGTGAACTCATGCAATGCCTTGCCATGAATGTATTAAATGTTTGAATTGATGAAGTGATGAATGATAGGCTTGGCAAATTGTTGAATTTTGGAAATTTTATATATATAGATATGAGATGGTGATGAATGGTTAGTGGTCCCTTGATGGGAATTGATGCATTGTAATGAAAGACCCATACTGAAATGAATTATAGATGGTTCAGGTCATATTGTAGTTCACAAAGTGCATTTTAATGCATAATCATGGAAGTGAAAGGGTCAAATAGAGTTTTATGTGATTTTGATGGCTTGGGTTAGTCCCAATAGACCATATATGTAGTTTATGACTTGTAGGAATTGGAATGGACAAATTTTAATGAGAATAGGCCCTTGAGTTGCATAAAAACGTCTTGAAATGGTTTAAATGCACTTATATACATAAGTCCCTCAATTTTGGGAATTTTTGAGTGAGGCCGGTGGCCACGCATAAAAAATGATGTGTATTTATTGGGGTTAAAATTTCATAGCATTTGAAGTTCATATTAGAAATTTAGAAGGGTTAGAAGTTGAAAAATCATGTGTTTCTACATAAAAACAGCAGCAGGGCTGTCTTGAATCGATTCAAGACTCTTTGAATTGATTCAAGAGGTGCTGTTTTCACTATTTTGGGATCCAGGGGCGTTTGAATCGATTTATACGAGTTTGAATTGATTCAAGGCCCTCTATTTGTTAAATTTTGAGATTTTAGGATGCTTGAATCAATTCACACGAGCTTGAATCGATTTAGAGCCCTGTTATGGCCACTATTGTGTTGTTTTTCCAACTGCTCTATTTTCTTTACTGTTTTTGGACCGTTTGGGCATCTTAATGACATTTTGGCCTCCGACTTCTTCATGAAAGTTGTAGATAATTGTGTTACGGAGGTGTGAGAATTGGTCTCACGTTAATTGGAGTTTTCTAACTCTCATTAGGTATAGAACACCGGACCTACTGCGTCATAAAATTCAAATTTAAGAAGGTTTTGAACCCAACTTTTTATGGTGGTCAAATTGGGACCAATAAGTGATAATTGTGACATGTCCCATTATTATTAAGACTAAAAGTGAGCTTTTATCATGTCTTAGTATTGAAAGTTAACATGGGCTTATATTTACTTAAAACCCTTTTATCATAAAAAAAATAAGAGATTGTATTAGGGGTAATGATGGGTGATGTTGTTGATCAATCCCTTGAATAAGAATGATTGTTATTATAGATGATTATGATTGTCATTGAGTTGATACAAGCATAGGCTTGTATGTGTGGTTTGAATTACATTTGAGAATTATTGTGAATACCACACTAATATATAAGACAATAGTGATGAATAATGAGATGAAAATCCACTAAATGAATGTGTGGTAATATTTATGAATGATATGTAATGATGTGATGCCATTGTGGTTGGTCGTAAGTATCGACTTGCATGTATGATATGAAAAATATGTAAAATGTGTTGTAATGAAATGCCACACTTAAAACTTGAAACCAATGGCTAAAACCAACAATGATAAAATCCACTAAGGTGTGTATGGTGGTGTTGGTGATTATGATGATGATGATTGATGAGTGGCATGATAGGATGCATAGTGTGAGAATGCATTGATTGGCATTTACATCCATGGCATATCATACACTATCTATATAGAATGTTAAGGGTTCCACTACGCGGGGCCAGTGGGAGGGCGACTGCTGGTTGGTTTTTGTGAGTGTTAATGCACAAAATACTCAGATGGTCAGTTTTAATATGACTTGTGGCAAGTGGACCACTGTCGGTGTAGTATATGTTCTAAGGAACAAATGTCATTCCCACTACGGATCGTTTTAAATCAATTTCAAACTATTACGGCAGATATGGGGTACTGTTTTCATGATGGTGAATTAAAGAAACTATATAAGAAATACATGAAGGTAATATAAGTAATATAGTTGAAATAACAGAGTTTAGCAAATGGGATTTAGATTCACCTTTCTCACCTTCCGATACACAATCAATATTCATATAAACGACTTTTACAATATGATTCTTTACGTCACAATCCAAGTCATTCGTATCGATTCCTCGACTACAAAATTCATAAGAATAGATTTGATAACGCCAATCCCTTGATCGTTTCAAATCCATTCCAGCATTAAGTACTATTGTTTAGACGTTCACTGTGTTAAATACCATCCCTCGTTATTTACTCATAATGAGCATTTCATTTAGATCCATTTTCGCAAGTTGTTTTCCAATAACAAGCGTAAACTTAAATCAAGAAAATGTTGATCAAGCATATTCAAGCAATAAACATGAAATGCAAAACCAAGAATCATAAAACAAATTCATCGATTATATGAATGCCAAACACATTTTCATCCAGATTGATTGGTTACCTATAATCCCAATGAGAGAGTTAGCTACTCATAGTAGCCATGTTCATACAACATTAATGTAAGGAAGAAGAGAAACCTAAGCTAAAAACACTCAATTGAAATCTTGTTTCCCTTTTATAATGCTTCACTCGCTCAAGCGAGTTTAAATCTCACTCAAGTGAGAAGCATTCTTCAACTCGAAGAAATTCCATGTCCTGCTTCACTTGCATGCTTGATTCGCTCAAACGACAACTTTCGCTCAAGCGAAACTCAAGTTGATGATCCCCTATTCCAATTTCACTTAAGCCATAGTTATTCCGCTGTAGCGAAGCCTTGAACTTTTGATTCTGTACAATTTTTGCTTGAGCAAAATAGAGTCGCTCAAGCGACTTCAGTATTATAACTCACTGGTGGAATTTCGCTTGATGCATTTGTGGTTTCGCCTGAGCAAAGTCCTCTTCTTTGTATTTTGTACCATTTTTGCTCAAGCGAAACTACTTCGCTTGAGCGCCTGCTTCATCAGTCCTCACTGGTCCAAATTCGGTTAGGTGAATTAGTTTCTCGCTCAAGCGATGGCTGCCTTGTTACTTGCATCTATTGAATGCCTTGCTCGCTCAAGCAAGCCTTCTATTGGCTATAGTGACTTGATTCGCTCAAGCGAGAATGACCTTCGCTTGAGCGAGTTTGATAACTTTTGCTCTTTACTTGAACATTGTTGGTGAAAACTCTTTCTTTTCTTTTTCCCTTCTTCTTTTTTCTTTATTTTTCCTGAAATTACATCAAAATTTAGGATTTGATAACACTTATTAACCAATCAAGCTTGCACAATGCTTATATCCTAAATTATGTCCTATACAACTTACAAAATAACAAACATTGCACTTTATGTCCAACTTTTGCTCCATTTTCACCATAAAACCTATATCAATTGGACATCTATCAACTCTCCCCGACCTAGAACTTTGCTTGTCCTCAAGAAAATGGTCAGAATCAGGTAAGTGAAACAAAGATCCTAATTAATCACAACTGCATATAAAATGAATGATAGCTTCTCACTATTTACAACTGATAGTTCCTGAATCATGCTTCAATTCATCTAGCTAGATTCCAAGTTTGAAATGTACTATATAATTACAAGCAACCACTCTGCTGTAAAAACAAGAAATCCTCTCTATCCATACTTTCCAGGTGAGTGTTTACTCATTCAATCACTGATCAGGTGTTATTCAATCATTGTATTTCATTTCATTGCATAAGATGACTACTCACACAAACATGGATCAAAAGGTCTTAATAGGTTGTAACTTGGCCAGGCTAACAAGGAATTTATGGTTTTTCTTTGGAATTCAAAGGACATACTAAGGAAAATTAAATATGGCATTTCATTAACCTTGGTTATTTTAATTTCTTAGTCCCATCCTTTCTTCACCTGAGCCATTGAATTTTGTTGTTCCTCCCAAATTTTGTTTGTTCTTTGAACATTTCTAGTTTTTACTTGGAGGATTTAATTTCCTTTTTATCTTTTGTTCTTGTCTCATTTCTGTAACATCCCGATTTAAAAATTAATTACTGAGTGAAATTAAGCCATTAAAATAATAATTTCAAAGTGGAAAATTACTTGGCTGATTAATTGTGAATAATTGTTAATAGCTGGCTGCTTGTGATTGGGTGTGACGTGAGTGGACTGCTCATTCATGCTTTCCCACCCCACTCTTCTTTTCTTCGTGCATGTATATATACGTTACTGAGCCACTGTTGCCATTCATTTCCTTCAGACTTCCTCTTCCGTTATTTCTCTCTTCTTCGTCCTCTCTTCTCTTCTTCTTCTTCTTTGCTCTTCTTCTTCTCCCCTGTTCTCCGTTCTCTGTTCTCTGTTTCTGGAAACCCACGATGACGGTGCTGTAGAAGATTCAGAGCTTCTTTCTGTTGGTGAAGGACGATTGTTGAGATAGGAGAAGAACAGCTTCCTGTCCCCGAGCCGATTGCAGAGCACGACTGTGTTCGAGGAAGACTGAACGTGCGAGAGTGATGAACGAAACAAACAAGGCAGAGGATCAACGTCAAAACAAAGGAGCCTCTCGGAGTCTCTTAGTTGGTAGGGGGTATCTTATATCTTAAATGCATGGGTTATGGACGGGTTCCGGGTGTAATGGCTTGCTGATTCTGTGTCTGATTCTGTGTTTTATTTGCATGAAGAGTATATGATACCCGGATGCATGATGATTGAGAATCGAGTGTTGCATGTTTAGTTCCGTCCATGAAATGCATGTTGATAGCATTGAGAATATTGAATGGTTGCATGAAATGAATGTGTTAAAGTGTTGTTGATGATTACCGTGTGACCTATGTGGCATGCTGGTTATTATGAGTTTGAAATGCTGACTGCATGTGAGAAAATATGGATTTAGTGAGTCTGATGACGTGTTATACCGATTGCATGTGATGCATGTATTGTTGAATGAAAGTTGTGTATGAAACTTGTGTTGTGTGATGAATCTGCGTGTGGCGCATGGGATGCGTTAATGCTGAGAGCATGTAGTGTGGGACACTACCATCGGTTATTAAAGCGTGAGACGCTGTGAAATCCTTTTGAGTGAGACTCAAGGTAGCCTTTGAGTGAGACTCAGGCTGCCCGTGAACACCGCCGTTGGCGCTGAGAGCGTTGGTGTCACCTTGTGGGCAAACGGTTTGGTACCAGTAAAAAGGCCAAGCAGCTGGGAGCTGAAAAGAAGGCTGGGAGCCTACGTTGCAATGAATGAAAACTGATTACACACGAATGCGGAACTGAGTGAATTAATCTGTGTACATGTACAGTTGATGTGTATGAAATCTGATTGCATGAGTATATGTTAATGTTATTGAGACGGTGTGCGTATATAGCCGAGTGATAATTGATGGATTCTGATCGGTAGATGTCTTATGTGTGTCTTGATTAATTGGCATTGTTATGTTATTGATTGTTGCTATGTATGAACATGTATATTGCTGCACTAATGAGGAATAATCCGAGTCAGTATCTATCATTTAATATCTAAGATACTCACCCCCCTACTGTGGCTATATTTTATAGTGAATGTCTCTCAGAATGATGAATGAAGGAGGAGCTGAATACCGAGTGAAGTGCTTGTGTACTATGGAATATCTGTGTATATGTATATACTGTGTATGAGGTTTTGTTAAGCCTTGGCCGGCTCATATTTTGGTCTTAGTCTCTTTATATCAGAATTTGAACTCTCTCGAGTCGAGACTATGCCAATGTGCTTGTAAATATTTATATACATTCCTATATATGTCATACCGTATGTTTATTTTATGCTGTGTGTGAAGTCCGAGTGATATATATACGTACTTTTCTGAGCGTGTGACGTTGGTATGGCTATAAGTAAAAATGGAGCTAAGTTATTGTTGTGGGAATTGATCTGAACACCTTCAGAGTGATAACCCGTTAGGATTTTCCCGAGTGGGGAATAATTAAATATTTCCGACAGAAGAGTGATCTATAAGGTTCTGAGTGAAACCCATTGTAGTAAACTTATTAGAAGTTAGAAGATTCTTAGGTGAGACTTGACTTAGTAAGATAATTTGAGTGAGAAAGACTAGATATGCCGAGTGAAAAATGAGTGAAATACCCCGAGTGGAAGGTCCTTATAGATTCCGAGTGGAATGACCATGGGAATCTTCTCCCGAGTGGTCAACATTTGTATTCTGGAAGAATGATGTTGAGGAGTGTGATGTAACGTCTGAAAGAAACTTGTACGTGTAAGGGTTAACCCGAATAAATCGAGAGTAAAGACTTTTCCGAGTGAACCAGACTCTGAATCCGAGTGAGGGAATACCGAGTGGAGTTGCTCACCTCAGCGACTAAGTGTTCGCTCCAGCGAGTGAGAGCCAAAGGAAGATCTCTGATTGGTTCCGCTTAAGCTATGCACACTTCGCCCAAGCGTGTTGGGTTGTCTCGCTCGAGCGATACTGAATCTCGCCTGAGCGAGTGGGCGCTGTTGGGTTCGCTCATGTCCTACATCTTCCGCTGTTGCCTTGTGGATGGTTTGTATTCCTTCCCCTTCTTTCTTATCTTGGTTCTACTCTCCTTAACCCTCCACTGCTCATCTTGCCCTTGAATCCCCTTTGATTTTTGGAAAAAAATTTCCTGGTCTCGGTTTATTCTCAAATTGAACATAGGATGTTTCATTTTGGTATCAGAGCTTTTGCTCTGTTCTGCCTTATATTGGTTTTAGAATCCTAGGTGTTACATTTTGGTATCAGAGCAGACCTAAAAGGTCCAAGGCCAAGGTATGCTTACCGACTATAAGCGGTTGTGTGCATTATGACCGAGTGGTCATCATTATTGTGATATTCTGTTAAACATGGTCGATGTTGAGATATTGATTTGAGGATAAGAGATTATTCCCCTCTTGGTCCGATTAATTATGTGATATATAGGAATGGTATAATGTGCTATAGTTATTGAATGTTGGGATGAGATCCGATCGGTAGTGAGTAACTTTGTAAACTTATCCTTGAAGGGGTGTTAATTTCAGGATAAGTAATGACGAATCATCAAAGCATGGAAGCCATAGCCGCGACATTCCAACGTTTCGCTGACGTGTTTGAGAGGCAGGGCCAGCCTTGAGCTGAAGATGGCCAAGTGTTGGATCACTTCCTGAAGAGGAAGCCGAGTGAGTTTCAAGGGGATTTAATCCCGAGGCAGCATACAAATGGATTCAAGACCTGGAGAGAGTTTTTGGGGGCCTTCACTGTACTGAGGCCCAGAAAGTTGAGTTTGCAATATACATGCTGCGAGACGAAGCGGAAAATTGGTGGAAAATCGCCAAAAACTGACTGACTGACGCGGGCATCCAACTAGTTTGGGAGAATTTTAGACCGTGCTTTCTGGAAAAGTATTTCCCCGACACTGTAAGGAGTCGGAAAGAACTGGAATTTATGGAGCTGAAGCAAGGTTCCATGTCTGTGGAAGAATATGCTGCAAAGTATGAGGAACTATGTTTGTTTTATCTGCCTTTCCAACAACCCAGAATTGAGAGTTCCAAATGCATCAAGTTTGAGAGCGGGCTGAGGTCGGATATCAAAAGAGCGTTCTGACACCAGGAAATTAGAAGTTTCCCGGTATTGGTGAATAAATGCAGAATTTTTGAAGAGGATGACAAGGCCCACTCGGGCCAGAGTAGTAAAGCAGACCATTCCTTGAAGCCCTAGCAATCTCGCTTCAAGAGGCCGAACAACGCTGGTAGGAACAGACCCTTTTCCAGGTTTGGGGGTTGGAGTCAGCAAGAAAGACAACCAGTTATGGGAGACGGAAAATGTTTTAAGTGTGGAGGAAATCATTACGCTCGGGATTGCAACAGCGATGGTGGGATGGTGTGTTACCATTGTAATGAGAGAGGGCACATTCGCCCTGATTGTCCCTAACTACGTCAAGCAAACGCCAATGTGCGCTAGGGAGGTTTCCAAGGGAGAAGCCGTGGAAATGGTGGCCAAGGATCGGGGGGCAGAGGTAATAGAGCCAAAGGAAATATGATGTTTGCTCCAAATAACCGAAGGAGAATACCGACCAACCGGCTGCTGGGAGAGTCTACGCCATCAGCGCTGAGGAAGCTGCACAAGCGAATGACTTGGTGCAAAGTAAGTGCTTACTCGGTAGATATACGCTTAATGTAGTTTTTGATTTTGGAGCTACCCATTCTTTTATAGCCGATGAGTGTGTAAGACGTTTAAAGTTGCCGACTGTGTATATGGATCGGACTTTGGAAGTAGCCAATTCGACTGGTACTAAGGTGTTGACATCAACGATGTGTAAGGACATAACCTTTATATTGGACGATCGGAGTTTTACCTACGATTTGGTGTGTGTGCCTCTGAAGGACCTCGACATTATACTTGGTCTAGATTAGCTTTCGGCCAACAAGGTGTTGGTGGACTGTCGAAACCGAAGAGTAATTTTTTCGAGGCAGAACAATGAGGACTACACGGTACAAGGTATAGCTCAGCTATTTATGATGCTTTATTTAACTGAGGGAGAGAGTAGAGCCCGAGTGAACGATATTCCGACTATTTGTGAATTCCCCGAGGTGTTTCCGGAGGATGTGCCGGGTGTCCCTCCGACTAGAGAAGTTGAATTCTCTATAGACTTGATTCCTGGAGCCGAGCCAGTCTCCAGTGCACCTTATAGAATGTCCCCATCAGAATTGGCTGAATTGAAAAAGCAAGTGGATGAGTTACTCGGAAAGCAGTTCATTCGACCGAGTGTATCGCCATGGGGTGCACTTGTGTTACTTGTTAAAAAGAAGGATGGCAGTATGAGATTATGCATAGATTACCGACAGCTAAACAAGCTCACGATTAAGAACCGATACCCGTTGCCTAGGATCGACGATTTGATTGACCAACTGCGTGGTGCTTCAGTCTTCTCGAAGATCTATTTACGATCGGGATACCACCAAATCCGGGTGAAGGACTCGGATATTCCAAAGACTGCCTTTAGGACTCGGTATGGCCACTACGAGTATGTAGTGATGCCGTTTGGTG
Organism: Clitoria ternatea; assembly: GCA_037962975.1. Classification (NCBI taxonomy): domain Eukaryota; kingdom Viridiplantae; phylum Streptophyta; class Magnoliopsida; order Fabales; family Fabaceae; genus Clitoria; species Clitoria ternatea. Next base: position 222,305,862 of record CM075672.1, read on the forward strand.
TGACAAACGCCCCTGCTGTATTCATGAATTACATGAACAGCATATTACACCCATATCTAGACCGATTCGTAGTAGTTTTTATTGATGATATCTTAATCTATTCTAAGACCCCTGAAGAGCATGAGGAACATCTCCGAGCGGTACTTCAAGTATTGAAGGAGAAGCAGTTGTTTGCAAAACTTTCGAAGTGCGATTTCTGGATGGATAAGATCCACTTTCTCGGACATGTAATTTCCATGGAAGGTGTCTCGGTAGACCCATCAAAGGTGGCAGCTATAATGGCATGGGAGAGACCCAAGTCGGTCTCGGAGATAAGAAGCTTTATGGGCCTAGCTGGCTACTATACAAGGTTTATTGAAGGATTTTCTAAACTTGCTTTGCCACTGACTAAATTGACTCGAAAAAACGTCCTTTTCGTTTGGAGTTCTGAGTGCGAGAGCAGTTTCCGAGAGTTAAAGAATAAGTTGACAACCGCCCCAGTGTTGGCATTGCCAAACTTGCAAGAGAGCTTCGTGGTCTACTGCGATGCGTCAGGACTCGGACTGGGGTGCGTGCTGATGTAGAAAGACCGAGTGATAGCTTATGCCTCTCGGCAATTGAGACCTCACGAACAGCATTATCTGACCCATGACTTGGAATTGGCAGCTGTGGTCTTCGCGTTAAAGATATGGAGGCATTACTTGTACGGATCCAAATTCGAAGTGTACAACGACCACAAGAGCCTCAAATATTTGTTTCATCAGAAAGAGCTGAACATGAGGCAGAGAAGATGGATGGAATTTTTAAAAGATTATGATTTCGAGCTAAAGTATCATCCGGGTAAGGCGAACGTTGTTGCCGACGCGTTGAGTCGAAAATCCCTCCATGTGGCAGTGATGATGGTGAAGGAGGTGGAGTTATTGGAGCAATTCCGAGACATGAATTTGCATGTTGACGTTCCTTCGTCTCGGAAGATAACGCTCGGTACATTGAAGATTGCCAATGAGTTCCTAAAATTAGTGTTCGAGCAGCAGAAGTCAGATCCTTTCTTGGCTGAGATGAAGGCGACTCAGGCCAAGGGTAAGGACTTGTCTCTGACCGAAGGACCAGATGGAATTTTCCGAGTGAAGAATAGGATATATGTGCCGGGTGAAGGTGAATTAAGGAGGATAGTGCTTGATGAAGCCCACAAGAGCCTGCTGAGTATTCACCCGGGTACCACGAAGATGTACCATGATCTAAGACTACAATTCTGGTGGCCCGGATTAAAGAGAAATGTAGCGGAATATGTGGCTCGGTGTATTACCTGTCAGAAATCGAAAGTCGAGCACCAGAAGCCGTATGGTGCATTGCAACCCCTGGAGATCCCCATTGGAAATGGGACTCAATTGCCATGGACTTTGTCATGGGATTACCTAAAACCCGAGCGGATCATGATGCAATTTGGGTCATTGTTGACCGATTGACGAAATGTGCACACTTCCTGCCTGTGAACATGAGATACCCGTTACATATGTTAGCTAAGATTTATATTCGTGAAATTGTCCGACTGCATGGTGTGCTGACTTCTATCGTATCGGATAGAGATCCTAGATTCACGTCCCGGTTTTGGACCCGCCTGCACCAGGAATTGGGCACGAAACTTTGGCTAAGTTCCGCCTACCACCCCCAATCGGATGGACAATCCGAGCGAACGATACAAAGTTTAGAAGATTTACTGAGGGCGTGTATGTTGGAGCATGGTGGATGTTGGGAGCAGTACCTCCCCTTAATCAAATTCACATACAACAATAGCCACCACAGCAGTATTGGTATGGCACCCTACGAAGCACTGTATGGTCGAAAATGCCGAACCCCACTCTGTTGGTCGGAAACGGGTGAAAGTTTGCTATTAGGGCCGAAAATTGTGAAACAAACCTCAGAACAGATCCAAGTAATAAGGGAAAAGATGAAGGCGTCTCAGGACAGACAGAAAAGCTACCATGATAAACGAACCAAACCACTGGAGTTTTCAGTCAGGGATAGGGTGTTTCTATAGATTTCACCGAGTAAAAGAGTCGGGTGAGCCTTGAAAAGTGGGAAGTTGAGCCCCCGATACATTGGACCTTATGAGATATTGGAACGAGTCAGTTCCATGGCATACCGAATAGCGTTACCGACTCACCTATCCCGATTGCATAATGTGTTTCATGTGTCTCAACTAGGGAAGTATCTACCCGATTCTACTCACACAATGCCGGATGACGAAGTGGAGATCAAAAAGAACCTAACCACTGTGACTATACCGACTAGAATCGTGGACCGATCGGTAAAGCGTTTGAGGAGCAAAGATGTACAACTGGTTGAAGTAGAGTGGCAGCAAGACGGGTATACCTCTTATACCTGGGAACGCGAGGATGCCATGAGGCAACAGTACCCCGAGTTGTTTAATCAAGGTAAGTTACCGATTGAATTTCGAGGACGAAATTCTTTTGAGAGGGGGAGAATTGTAACATCCCGATTTAAAAATTAATTACCGAGTGAAATTAAGCCATTAAAATAATAATTTCAAAGTGGAAAATTACTTGGCTGATTAATTGTGAATAATTGTTAATAGCTGGCTGCTTGTGATTGGGTGTGACGTGAGTGGACTGCTCATTCACGCTTTCCCACCCCACTCTTCTTTTCTTCGTGCATGTATATATACGTTACTGAGCCACTGTTGCCATTCATTTCCTTCAGACTTCCTCTCTCGCTATTTCTCTCCTCTTCGTCCTCTCTTCTCTTCTTCTTCTTCTTCGCTCTTCTTCTTCTCCCCTGTTCTCCGTTCTCTGTTCTCTGTTTCTGGAAACCCACGACGACGGTGCTGCAGAAGATTTAGAGCTTCTTTCTGTTGGTGAAGGACGATCGTCGAGATAGGAGAAGAACAGCTTCCTGCCCTCGAGCCGATTGTAGAGCACGACTGTGTTCGAGGAAGACTGAACGTGCGAGAGTGGTGAACGAAACAAACAAGGCAGAGGATCAACGTCAAAACAAAGGAGCCTTTCGGAGTCTCTTAGTTGGTAGGGGGTATCTTATATCTTAAATGCATGGGTTATGGACGGGTTTCGGGTGTAATGGCTTACTAATTCTGTGTCTGATTCTGTGTTTTATTTGCATGAAGAGTATATGATACCCGGATGCATGATGATTGAGAATCGAGTGTTGCATGTTTAGTTCCGTCCATGAAATGCATGTTGATAGCCTTGAGAATATTGAATGGTTGCATGAAATGAATGTGTTGAAGTGTTGTTGATGATTACCGTGTGACCTATGTGGCATGTTGGTTATTATGAGTTTGAAATACTGACTGCATGTAAGAAAATGTGGATTTAGTGAGTCTGATGACGTGTTATACCGATTGCATGTGATGCATGTATTGTTGAATGAAAGTTGTGTATGAAACTTGTGTTGTGTGATGAATCCGTGTGTGGCGCATGGGATGCGTTAATGTTGAGAGCATGTAGTGTGGGACACTACCATCGGTTATTAAAGCGTGAGACGCTGTGAAATCCTTTTGAGTGAGACTCAAGGTAGCCTTTGAGTGAGACTCAGGCTGCCCGTGAACACCGCCGTTGGCGCTGAGAGCGTTGGTGTCACCTTGTGGGCAAACGGTTTGGTACCAGTAAAACGGCCAAGCAGCTGGGAGCTGAAAAGAAGGCTGGGAGCCTACGTTTCAATGAATGAAAACCGATTACTGACGTGTGTATTTTTACAGTCGTTATTCCATCAAATTAGTACATTAAAATTAATTAATGTAGTACTAGGGTGTCAACCTAGGTCGTTCTCTCACGGATCAACACAAAAATTTAGGAAAAATCATGTCTTAAACTAATTTTTAACAATTAAAAATAAAAACTCAATAACTAAAATTTTTACAAACATAAGTTCAACAAATGTAAAATTGGGGGGGCGGGGTTTGATTGGTTTTGTTATCACAATTAAAATTAAAACAAAGTAAATATAGGATTTAAAATAATAATTAACAAGCGATTGATTTTCTTGGAGTATTGTAAATAAATTTATCCTTGGTTCACTAAAGATAATTTGTATACTTTCATTACTGTCAATTTCTTAGCTCAATTTGAATTAATCAACTAAGCGTCTTTTTCAATTCACAATTCCTTTACTTTCATTTAAAAATGAATATTTTAATCAAGCATCCTAATTAAGCAAAAAGAGTCAAGATCGTAAAATCTAGGAATTATTGAGCATACATAAGAACATCGCCTATATACATAATCTATTCTCAAATTATGGAATTAAGCAAACCATAATTATTAAAAGTGATTATGAAAATATTCATTAAGCATGCATATTTCCTTAATCCATTCTAATTTAAAATCTTATTTTATTCCATTTGAATAATTAAACCGATTAAGCATACAAATTTAATTAAACAGAATGGAATTAAATAAGCAGAGTAAGATTATGAAGAAATAACAATAACGAAAACATACTATATTAAAAATAATGACCTCAAAATTACATTACAATATTCTCCAAGAAAATCAATCTAGGGTTTTATCCCTCCATAATAACTACAAAGAAAAGAAACTAACCCGGAATGGAGCAAAGAGGGGGAAGAAGAGAGGAGGAGGCTTTGTGCCTTCCTCTGATGCTTATAGAAACAAAGAGAGAAAAGAGAGAAACGTGAATTGAGGTCTGTTTCAAGCCTTTGGCAATGGTCCTATTTATAGTGAAAGCAAGGGTAAAGGTCTCCTGCTGACGCTGTGCGTCAGCAGGACGCTACGCGTCAGCGTTGCGAATCTGCTTCCACGCTACGCGTAATTATGAGGCTACGCGTGAGGGTTTCTGACTCAGAATACATTATTTCATCCAATAATTCTTCAATAATGCTTGGACACTTGTGCTGCATGTTCCCTACTGAGATAGTGCCGTATGTCTGTAATGGATTGGCCAATAAGTGCTTTAATATAAATAAATCCCCCACTTCTGAAGTTGCATACAGCCTGTTAATGGGATCCTCGTCACTGTTGATGCTACGCGTGGGCTTGACGCTGCGCGTCAGTGTTGCGAATTTGCTTCCACGCTACGCGTGGTACCAGCGCTACGCATCAGACCTGATGCTCAATTTCATAATTTCCCAATTGCAAACTCATTTATTCACTACAATATAAGGGAAATCAAGTAAGATTTATTATTTCCATTTAAAGATTATCGCCTAATTCATTTAATATTAAATAAAGCTTGAATTATGAAAATGTGTTAAAATGCATAATATTACACAATTAGCAATGGCAAATTATACACATTTAAAGCAAGGAATTAAGGCTAAATCATGCATCATCAATTACACACGAATGCGGAACTGAGTGAATTAATCTGTGTACATGTACAGTTGATGTGTATGAAATCTGATTGCATGAGTATATGTTAATGTTATTGAGACGGTGTGCGTATATAGCCGAGTGATAATTGATGGATTCTGATCGGTAGATGTCTTATGCGTGTCTTGATTAATTGGCATTGTTATGTTATTGATTGTTGCTATGTATGAACATGTATATTGCTGCACTAATAAGGAATAATCCGAGTCAGTATCTATCATTTAATATCTAAGATACTCACCCCCTACTGTGGCTATATTTTACAGTGAATGTCTCTCGGAATGATGAATGAAGGAGGAGCTGAATGCCGAGTGAAGTGCTTGTGTACTATGGAATATCTGTGTATATGTATATACTGTGTATGAGGTTTTGTTAAGCCTTGGCCAGCTCATATTTTGGTCTCAGTCTCTTTATATTAGAATTTGAACTCTCTCGGGTCGAGAGTATGCCAATGTGCTTGTAAATATTTATATACATTCCTATATATGTCATACCGTATGTTTATTTTATGTTGTGTGTGAAGTCTGAGTGATATATATACGTACTTTTCCGAGCGTGTGAGGTTGGTATGACTATAAGTAAAAATGGAGCTAAGTTATTGTTATGGGAATTGATCTGAACACCTTCAGAGTGATAACCCGTTAGGATTTTCCCGAGTGGGGAATAATTAAATATTTTTGAGTGAGTGTTTTCCGACAGAAGAGTGATCTATAAGGTTCTGAGTGAAACCCATTGTAGTAAACTTATTGGAAGTTAGAAGATTCTTAGGTGAGACTTGACTTAGTAAGATAATTTGAGTGAGAAAGACTAGATATGCCAAGTGAAAAACGAGTGAAATACCCCGAGTGGTAAAAGACCGTGAAAGATATTCCAAGTGGAAGGTCCTTATAGATTCCAAGTGGAATGACCATGGGAATCTTCTCCCGAGTGGTCAACATTTGTATTCTGGAAGAATGATGTTGAGGAGTGTGATGTAACGTCCGAAAGAAACTTGTACGTGTAAGGGTTAACCCGAATAAATCGAGAGTAAAGACTTTTTCGAGTGAACCAGACTCTGAATCCGGGTGAGGGAATACCGAGTGGAGTTGCTCGCCTAAGCGACTAAGTGTTTGCTCCAGCGAGTGAGAGCGAAAGGAAGATCTCTGATTGGTTCCGCTTAAGCTATGCGCACTTCGCCCAAGCGTGTTGGGTTGTCTCGCTCGAGCGATACTGAATCTCGCCTGAGCGAGTGGGCGCTGTTGGGTTTGCTCATGTCCTACATCTTCCGCTGTTGCCTTGTGGATGGTTTGTATTCCTTCCCCTTCTTTCTTATCTTGGTTCTACTCTCCTTAACCCTCCACTGCTCATCTTGCCCTTGAATCCCCTTTGATTTTTGGAAAAAAATTTCCTGGTCTCGGTTTATTCTCTAATTGAACGTAGGATGTTTCATTTTGGTATCAGAGTTTTTGCTCTGTTCTGCCTTATATTGGTTTTAGAATCCTAGGTGTTACAATTTTCCCTTCTTTGATTGCCATAGAGCAAGGAAAGCATTAAGAGCCTATTTTTCCTCATAACCTTTTTTACAAAGTTTTTCTTGTCCTTAGCATGCATTAGGGTTGGCTTTAAAAGCGAGCATGTTATAGGGTTATAGAGTAACTTTTTAGCCCAATGGGGTTATGAAGAAATTGGATTGATTACTATCAGGGGTTGGCTTTTTGGCTCTAGTTTACCTATTTTACATAAATCTTGCCTTTATCCTGTCCATGTTTGACTAAGTAATGATCCTTGCTAGAAATTTATGCAATGAAAAATTACACAAGAATCAATGAACTCTCAGTGTTTAAGGTCGCACTCTCTTACTGGGTTAATCGTCTTGATTTCTTTATCTTCACAGAAAAGGGTTCAAGCATTATGAACTAATTCCTAACTCAAGATTTAGAAAGATTTCATTCAACATTCATCAGGAATTATCATATTTTTAAAACTAGTTATTCTTCCTTTTATACAACTTAAGATTAATTCACATCTTTCTTCACTTTTCCAAAACATTGCATACATTAACAAAAAAAATCACACCTAACCATAACAACTAGCGTATACAACAAAATTCAATTGAACATGTGAATCAAACTATAAACTATACTAAAATAATGTAAAGTGAAAGTACTAAAACAACTGCTGAATGTAAAAGTAGCATAAACATAATTCAACTGAACAAAATAAAATGAACCACAGAGGCCGATCAATCACGCGACAACAAGATGTCGGTGACTACTCGATCGAGCTGCTCCTCGAACTCTCTATCCTCAACGTCATGCTGCTCCCGAGTCTGTGTGACAGAAGGCTATGACTATGGTGCTGAAGATGATGCTGGGATTGGTATCTCTACTGGTTTGAATGATGGTGCTGGTGGTGGTGCTACCGGCTCAGCTTCAGCTATAACTGCTGGCCTCTCCTCCTCCGGGAAGACTGGACTGTCCCCAGGCCAAGTAACTTTAGGAATAAATTCATCTGGATGCATGAATAGACCTACAGGATGACTCTAGTAGCTGGCACGGTAGAAATAAGTGATAGTTCTATGAAGAGCTATGTTCTACTGTTGAATGTGAGTGAGATGGGCGAGGAGGATAGGGTGGGTCAGTGGTAGGAGGCGGGGGTGGTGCTGATGAAGATGGAGCTTCAAGGTGTGGTGGCAATGATGTAGTCACAGGTTGTGTCGAAACTGGAGGTGGTACAAAAGATGATTGTCTTGCTGATGATGCTATTTCAATTTGGCAGTTTTGATCAATGAACTTTTTATCAATATGAGGTCGGATAGGGATAGTAGATTCAACGTCAACTCCCTGGGCTGCACATAAGCCCGTGATGAAAGCAGGAAAACCAAGAGTGCCTTTGGGTTTTGCATCTGCTATGGTGGTTTTTGGATTTTGCTTAGCAAAACGAAAGATCTCATAAGAGAGGATTTGAGCGATGTCCACTGTTATCCTTGGATCCAAGATGCATAATAGGAGCTCACACTTAGGCAAGGGAAGATCAGAAACATGAGCATTTGGAACCAAATTGGCTAGAAGAAATGCGGTCCACACCCTCGTCAGCATTTTCATGTCTTTCCTAAGTAATCTGGTTGGATGTTTGTTGGCACCTCTCTGAAAATAGTGTTTTGGAAGGCATAAGACAGATTCTAATTCGAGAAAAGAGTAGATGTAACGTTCCTTCTTCAATCTTCCGTAGGTACGTAATTCACCTTCTTCTAGTTGCATAATCTCCCCGAGGTAATCATTAATGGTATCTCCGTCATAAGAAACCCAATGACCTCGAACCCAGGCTCTTCAGTCTATAACACCCTCGGTGCACCAAGCATTCCCATAAAACTCTTTCACCACGTCTAGATCATATTTGACTCGAGGATTTGCAATTCGCAACCACTTCCTACTTCTGATTATGTTCATAAATTCATCATATTCACCTTCTCTCAAATCGACCCTGCGTTCCGGAAGGATAGTCCAGTGCTGAATGTTGGTGAATCGCTTCTCGGTTTCCTTGTTTTTGAATTTCTAGTTTGATGGAGGGGAAGACTCAAATGGGTGCTTCCTTTTTCCTTTATCCTTTTGTGCAGCGGCCCTTTCCTGCCCTCTTTGTATTTCTTGAGCGTTCTTGGTCCGAGCCATGTCCTGAAAATGTATAGGAGAATTAATAGACTTGATTGCAAATGCGCCTGCATATTTCATGGATAATAGAGAACAAAGCACATGAAACTAAAACAGAATTCTCTATACCAGAATCACATTCAGGAGAAGTTCAGAATCACGTCATGGTACCAAAACAAAGTATAGCACAAAAACAGAATTTCATGCATAACTTATTCAAAAACAGAGCATCATTCCACAAGCATATCACCTATCAATTCATCAGACATGAAAATTCCTTAAAAACAAAGTGTCATTCACAAGGTTATTTCATTCATAAGTTCATCACAACTTGTAATATTACCCCTCATCACCATCATGCATTTCTTAAAATTAATATTATCTAAAATAGAGCGTATATTGTCCATCAAAATTGATACATCAACTTAGGGCATGGAGGCAATCATACAAAACATGCAATGTAGAGATAACAAACCCTAAGCAACTTTAAGCAAAATGCATCCCTCACATAGGCATGATGAATTGGAAACATGGTATATGAGTAAGTTAAACAAGAGGAACAAAGTAATCAAGATGAACCAAAGTTTCCGATTACTTACCTGGAAATGAAGAAAACTTGAAACGTAGAAATGAGAAATGGAAGACGAAGTAGGAGTCAACCTTCAAATTCAAAAGTGAATATGGAGAAGATTCCATGAGTGAGAGGTTTTTAATAAAAATGAAGTTTTGTAACTGCAAATAGAGTTTAAAAGCTCATTTAAAAACCTCAACCGCTTAAATTCGCTTGAGCGGGATTCAATCGCTGTAGCGAATTTCACATTGAGAATGAAAGAGTCACTTATTTCGCTTGGGTGAAAGATGTTCGCTGCAGCGAAATAAAGTAAGAAAGGTACCTGATACTTCAAAATTTCCTTCGCTCAAGCTATATGTGCTTCGCTTAGGCGAAAGATTGGTGATTCAGTTCTGGGTGAAATTAGCTTGAGTGAATAAATAGTGCTTGAGCGAGTTATTTATAATTTCATTCTAGAAGTATTTCACTTGCGCGAGTGTCACTTTGCTTGAGCGATTTTACTTCAGTGTCTAAATTGTTGTAACTCGCTCGGGCGGTATTTATTTCGCTTGAGCGAATATTGTAGTAGTTTGAAAACTTAGAGCTTTTGTAATTTTTCTGCAATATTCGCCTAAGCGATTAAACCTAGCTTGAGCGAATTTTCCCCAGTAACTCTTTCCAATAATTGGCTTGAGCGAAACTTAATAGTTTCAAGCAAAAGTCTCCTTCGCTTGGGCGAGTGACGATTCGCTTAGGCAAATTTCTTCCAGTACCTAAATAGTAGTGTTTTGCTTGAGCGACTTACAAGTGTTCCAAGCGAAAGTGTAAGAAAGTACTTATCACTTGAGCAAATTGGATGTCGCTTGAGCGAAATAACTGAAATTCAATTTTGGAATCCATTTGATTGAATTCTTTCTCCTTATTAAATTCCATCAATACCATCCCTTCAGTTTCTTGGATTTTAACACTTACTCAGTATGTACATTTAAGAAAACATATAACAAACAAGCAAATACACACAAGTACAAAACTTGTAAAAGATCAAACATACTGAGTTGCCTCCCAGTTAGCGCTTGTTTAACGCCGTTAGCTCGACGCCTGATTTTCTTTAAGTTTCATGAAAATGAAGAAGCATGTCCAGCTTCTCCGTACCTCCTCCCATGTAGGGTTTGAGTCGCTGCCCGTTAACCGTCCAAGTTCTCTCAGATTCTGAATCTTTAAGTTCAACTGCACCATATGACTTGACCTCTTTGACTATGAAAGGTCCTGACCATTTCAATCGTAGTTTTCCTGGAAAAAGTTTTAACTTTGACTTAAATAAAAACACAGACTAACCTGGGTAGAAGCTCTTTTTCAAAAAATTTTATCATGATAAGACTTCATTCGATCTTTGTAGATTTTTGAAGACTCATACGCTTCTAGCCTCCATTCTCCCAGTTTTTCCAGTTGAATCTTTCTCTCCTTGGCTAATGTTTCTGGATCAAAATTGAGCAATTTCATTGCCCAATACGCTTTGTGCTCCAACTCTACGGGTAAATGACAACTTTTACCATAGACCAGCTGATAAGGTGAAAATCCTGTCGGAGCCTTAAAAGTTGTTCTATAAGCCCATAGAGCATCATCTAACTTCAGAGACCAATCCTTTCTACTCTGAGAAACTGTCTTTTCTAAAATTCTTTTAATTTCCCTATTGGACACTTCCACTTGTCCATTGGCCTGTGGATGATATGGAGAAGTCACTTTATGCCTTACACCATAATGTTCTAAACACTTTTGAAGTTATGTATTGCAAAAGTGGGATCCTCCATCACTTACCAATACTCGGGGATTACCAAATCTGCTGAAAATATTTTTCTTTAAAAATAGTTTTGGCATCTGCCCTTATACAGGCCGTTGCCTCAACCCACTTAGAAACATAGTCCACAGCGACTAGAATATACTCATTGGAAAGTGAGGCTGGTAAGGGTCCAACAAAATCTATGCCCTAACAGTCGAAGACTTCCACTTCTAAAATGGCTGTTAGTGGCATTTCATTTCTTCTTGTTATACTTCCTGTTCTTTGACACACATCAAAATTTTACACAAACAAATTAGCATCTTTAAATAAAGAGGGCCAAAAAAACCTGATTGAAGGACTTTAGCTGCTGTCCTTTCTCCATTAAAATGGCCTCCATATGCTGAACTGTGATAATGCCATAGAATACTCCTGGCTTCCTATTGGGATACACATCTTCTCAATATATTATCAAATCTAAGCTTAAATAAGTATGGATCATCCCACACATATTATTGTGCATCCTTCAAAAAAAATTTCTTTTGTTGCCAGGTAAAATCTTCTGGAAGTATTCCGACAGCTTTAAAGTTTACCATGTCTGCAAACCATGGCCTCCCCTGAATTAATAACAGCTTTTCATCAGGAAATTCTTCTTGAACCTCAGGCTGTAATGTTGTAACTTCATTGTTGATCAGTCGAGATAGATGATCAGCTATATGATTTTCACTGCCTTTCTTATCACGAATAGTCAAATCAAATTCTTGCAAAAGCAAGATCCATCTGATCAACCTAGGCTTGGAATCTTGTTTGTTTAACAGGTACTTAATTGCATCATGATCTATAAAATAAACAACTCTCGAACCAATTAAATAAGACCTAAATTTTTCCAATCCATATACTACTGCTAGTAATTCTTTTTTAGTTATGGCATAATTGATTTGTGCCTCATTTAAAACTTTACTAGCATAATATATAGGGTGGAACAATTTAGATTTTCTTTGTCCAAGCACTGTACCAATGGCATAGTCACTTGTGTCACACATTAATTCAAAATTAAGTGACCAATCAGGTGCAACTATGATAGGAGCAGTGATCAACTTTCGTTTCAACAGTTGAAAAGCAGATAAACAAGCTTCATCAAAGTAAAAAGGAATGTCTTTTTGTAGTAGATTACTCAAAGGTTTTGCAATTTTAGAAAAATCCTTAATAAACCTTCGGTAAAAGCCAGCATGCCCTAGAAAACTCTTGACACCTTTGACATTGATTGGTGGAGGTAATTTTTCAATAACTTCCACTTTGGCACGATCCACTTCAATGCCTTTATTTGAGATTGTGTGGCCTAACACAATGCCTTTGGATACCATAAAATGGCATTTTTCCCAATTTAGCACTAAGTTAGTCTCTACACATCTTTTAAGCACAATGTCAAGATTTTCCAAGCATAATTCGAATGATTTACCAAAGACTAAAAAATCATCCAAAAAAATTTCTATACATTTCTCTACAAGATCAGCAAAGATAGAGAGCATGCACCTTTGAAAAGTGGTTGGGGCATTACAGAGTCCGAAAGGCATTTTTCTATAAGCAAAAACACCGTAGGGACAAGTAAATGCTATTTTTTCTTGGTCTTCTGGTGCTACAGCAATCTGATTATAACTTGAATAACCATCCAAAAAATAATAATATGCTTGTCCAGCCAATCTTTCTAACATCTGGTCCATAAAGGGCAATGGAAAATGATCCTTTCTTGTGGCTTGATTGAGCTTCCTGTAATCTATACACCTTCTCCACCCGGTTACTATTCCTGTAGGAATCAACTCAGTATTGTCATTCTTCACCACTGTCATACCACCTTTTTTTGGTATAACCTGTACTGGGCTCACCCAAGCACTATCAGAGATAGGATAAATCATTCCAGCTTCCAACAAATTGATGACCTCCTTTTTAACAACTTCTTTCATGGTTGGATTTAATCTTCTCTGTGGTTGTGCTACAGGTTTGTACTCTTGCTCCACAAAAATATGTTGCATACAGTATGAAGGGCTAATTCCTTTTAAATTGCTCAACTTCCACCCAATTTCCTCTTCATTCTTCTTCAGGATCTCAGTCAATTTTTCCTCTTCCTCTTTCGACAAGTTGTTACTGATGATTACTGGTTTTTCTCCTTCAACATCTAAAAAGATATACTTCAAATGTGAAGGCAACTCTTTCAGCTCTAACTTTTGAACTTCAGGAACTTATTTTTCTGGAAAAGTCTCCATTGTCTCTTCTTGGTTAGTACTGGCTTTGCCTGCATCTAATCTTTGTAAAATCTCCTTCACTTCTTTATCTTCGGAATCATTAAGACTTTCTACAGCTCCAACTAATGCCTTTTTAAGAGAACTTGAATTTTGTACTTTGTTGGAATGTCTTTGAATAACTTCCTCTTCCACATCAATTTTAAAACAACTTTGTTTATCTGCTGGATATTTCATTACTTCAAACACATTAAAATTTACTTCTTCATCTTGGACTCGTATCTTCAATTGGCAATTTTCATAAACGGTCTTCCTAAAATCAGTGGTACTTCAACGTCCTCTTCCATGTCCATTATCACAAAATCCACTGGGAACACATATTTCTCCACTCTTACTAAAACATCTTCCGCCACACCATAAGGGAACTTCATTGATCTGTCAGCCAATTGTAATGTCATTTTTGTTGGCCTTATTTCAAGATCTTTGATCCTTTTAAGCATTGAGAGTGGCATTAAGTTTATACTTGCTCCCAAATCTAGCAATGCTTTCCCCACCGGCATATGACCAATAGTAACAGGAATTGTGAAACTCCCCGGATCTTTGGTCTTAAGCGGTAATGCCTTTTGAATAATGGCACTACAACCAGCTTCCAATTCAATTGTCTCTTTGGAAAACCTTCTTTTCTTTGTTAATAAATCCTTCATGAACTTTGCATAGGTGGGCATTTGTTCCATGGCTTCCATAAATGGGACATTAATTTGAAGTCTCTTAAAGATGTCCATGAACCTTACAAATTGTCTCTCCTTATCACGCTTCGAAGGATTCTTTGGGTAAGGCATGCTTTTTAATTGAGGCAACTCTTCATCAACCTTGCCTTTGCCCTTTTCAAGCTCACTCTTTTTGTTTTTCTCTTTTTCATTTTCTTTATTTACATTTTGTTTTATTTCTTTTTCACTTTCTTCCATATCTTTTTCTTTCTCTTTTTCTTTTTGACACTCTCTTTCTTTTTCTTTTCTTTCTTTCAAAATCTTTTCTTCTTTTTCTTTTGATCCTAACTCAACTCTAATTTATCTACCACTCCTTGTTGTGACAGCTTTGCAATGCTCCTTTGGATTTTGCTTATTATTTGCTTCATACTGAGGTCGTTGATTTTCAGCAATCTGTCAGGCCATTTATCCAACTTGAGTTTCCAAATTCTTTATCGATGCCTTAGTATTTTTCTGGTTTGTCAAAGAAGCCTGCATAAACTTCTCCAAAATGTCTTCTAATCTGGAAGTCTTCTCCATCAAGGAAGGATAATTACTTTGATATGGTCTATTTGAAGAACTCGCTTCTTGTTTCCATCCTTATCCTTGATGTTGATTACTCCTTCATCCCTGAAATTGTTGGTTAGGATAATTTGAATTGAAATTATTTGGCTTACCTTGGTTATTCATGCAGTGGATGTCTCTTCTTGTGCTCCGCAACAACCATTCGGGTGATCGCCTCCACAAAAATCACATCTTGCAGTTTGTTGCTGTATTGGTTGTGAAGAATGCACTGAATGTGAGACACCCCAAAAATAGGGGTAAATTTTTCACGACTTAGATAGCATTAATTCATGATATAATAAAGTGGTGAAGTTATCATTTAATACCCTGGATATATGAAAGACCTATCTCATATATGAAGATATGAGAAGGAAGGTAAAGGAAAACAATTAATGGAGAAATTCTCAATTGAAAACAGCGAGAGATTTACTTAACTTGATGTTATATAATTGGGTTCAAAGAGGTCAAACATCATAAAGATTAATAAGTTCAAAATATACCCAAAGCGTTCATAAGTTAGTATGAGATGGGGGTTTAATGTAAAGGAAATGAATAATAATCAAAACAATGCAGTTTGGAGGACCAGGACATTCCTCACTCAAGCGAGAACCAAACTCGCTTGAGCGAGTCCCAAAAAGACGCCTGGGCGAGACATGAATAAGCTGAGCGAAAGAGGAAGAACAATTCTCAGAGGTCACCTCACTCGAGCGAGGTTCACACTCGCTTAAGCGAGACCAAGTGGTACGCTTGGGCGAGCAACACCACACGCTGAGCGAAGGAAATAAGAAAAGAATCAGGGGCCAACTTGCTTGAGCGAGCCCCATCTTGCTTAAGCGAGATCCTCAAGATTCGCTTGGGCGAGGCAAGCGAGCTCGGGTGAAATTCTTCCAGAATCCACCCAACACTCACTCGCTTGAGCGAGTACCACCATCAAGGCCATTCGCTCAAGCGAAATTCGGCCAGTAGCTAAAATATCCCACTCTCGCTCGGACGAGACCCTCCTCGCCTAAGCGAAATTCCTCCAGTGGCCAACCCTTGATACCAGGGCCATCTCGCTTGAGCGAGACCCACTCTCGCCTAAGCGAGAATTGGCCAATGGCCATACACCATCACATGGGTATTCTCGCTTGAGCGAGAATATCAACAAAAACGCAGAAAATGCTAGAATCACTCAACACATCATACCAAAACTTAATTTAATCCATTTCACTTAAATTCATCACATCTCACTCATCATATTCAACATTTAACACTTGTTCCAATCGATCACGCTCATAAATTTACATTACAAATCATGAAGTATATGTAAGAATCAAATCATCATCTCCTCTACTTCATAAAACTAATGTTTAAATATGATTCTTCATTCATCCATCAAAAGTAAGGAAAGTTTCATCCTTTATACATTCATAAGGTCATAAATGAAAATGAGTCATACATAAAATATCGCATTTTCCCTCCATGACCCCTAAAATTACCAATGTATATGTGTTCATCATCCACACAAGTATCTATGAAAATTCAAGGCTATACAAAATATACCGAATACTATATACATTACAAACATTCCACACAAGCCATAAAATCAAAATGTTGTCGGCCAAGGCGTTCTTTAGCAAAATATGCTTACTTCACACCTCTTTTCCACACAATATCTCCATGTGCAGCCCTACAACACAAAAGCTAAAAAGATATACCACATGGAGAGTGAGTATACTTTCTCAACGATGAAAATCTACAATTGTGATAATATATACATGAATTCAATATAAACATTCCTCCATAAGAAAATTCGATCAACACCAAATCAAGCCTTCATCAAATTCACTGAACACATATATCCATTTAGATTCATAAGAACACATCAACCATTCACCCATTTATAATTGGTATTAAAAGGAGTTCCATCTACTCTTCACACCTTCTCCTCAACGGATGTCACTCTATGTCATGCTCCTATGGCTAATGCACATGCTAGTGTTTAGGATGCATATGCACAGATCCGATTTTTAATCTGAAAGTGATCTCAACCACTTAAATTAAATATCATCACGTCGGTTTCCCGCCTCGCAAGGGTACTCCCTTCATGGGACCCCGCAAGGTCATTTAATACAATTTCTTATCGTCATCACGTCGGGTACTCCCTTTGTGGAACCCCGCAAGGTTATATATTCATCATCATCATCATCACTCTAGGATACACCCTTCGTGGCACCCCGCAAGGTGATTCATTTAACAACAAATACTATAACGATTTCATCACTCCGGGATACACCCTTCGTGGCACCCCGCAAGGTGATTCAGTTCACAAGTATAATAATATGCTCATCACTTAAGGATATACCCTTCGTGGAACCCCGCAAGGTTATTCATTTTATAAATGCACTTATGCATGCCATGCTGTATGTATATATATATATGCATAGATGCTCATGCATACCTCAATCTCATGAGGATTTTCTCACCCTCTCATCTAGGGTATAACTCATAGTTAATCACAAGGTTTATTCCACATAATTAAACATATATGTTCCAATCATCATATACAGGAATCATCCTAGCCAAGGATTTCAAACATTCATCACATATTATACTACTTATGGCCTCATTAAGGCTTCAATCCACAGTCAATCATTTTAAGCACCAAATTTAATTTCACATCACAACCATATGATACCATATTCATTCAAGTAAATATGCCACATTACATCATCATATACATTATCATCATACACGTTCTCATACATTTAGAAAATACACCCCTCTTCTACCTTAAGAGAAGTAAACTTTTGGGGTTGGTGTTCCCACTTCACAAGCGTTATCAAGTCCTTAGGAGAAGAAAAGAGTGGGTTTGCAAGAGAGGAGAAGGACCACACGAAAATAAAAGAAGGGAGGGAGAAGAGACTTCAAGCTCCAAGTCTTCCTTAAGCCTCTTGAAGAAATGACAATGGAGGGGGAAAATGTATCTCCTTTTAGCTTAGGGTTTTAGGGGAAAATGAAGGGAGATAATGAGAAAGAAGAAGAAGTGTTTTGTTTTTCCCTCTTGAGTAGAAACCAGCGTGACTTTTTGAGAGTGAAGAGGTGAGAATTTCTAATTTTTAACCCAATTCTTGATTCTTTTCCGTTTTATAACAAACAGGCTCTTAGTTCAGGCTCAATACATATTCTAAAAATTATTCTGAATACATATTCGAATTCCCAATAACATTATCTACGGCCCTGACCAACGACATCTCAATCGGAGATACTTGGTCCGACACCCATATTTTATCCAGGTCAGTTTTCAGCTTATCCGGTCAAAATAACTCACTAACAGTCTCCGAAAATCTTAATTAAATTATTTCTAGCATTTTAGGGTATTAATTAGTCCATATTTAATTATTCAATATTTATTTTGTTAATTTTACTTTCTATTTTAATAAATTCGGGGTGTTACAATCCACCCCACCTTAAAAGAAATTTCGTCCCTGAAATTTGACATACCGGATTCGAATGCGTAAGGATACCGTTCCCGAATATCATCCTCGTGTTCCCAGGTGAGTGTCTCAATGTTCCTATGCTTCCACGCTACCTTCACTAAGGGTACCATTTTATTCCGCAGTCTCTTCACGGAATACTCGACAATACGAACCGAAACGGGAGGGACGGATAAGTCATCCCGCACATCAACATCATCAATAGAGATCACGTGCAAGGGATCATGAATATACTTCCTTAAGTGTGACACGTGGAACACATTATGTAGGTTTGCAAGCTGTGGAGGGAGCGCAATCCGATAAGCGACATCTCCAATCCGCTCCAAGATCTCATAGGGTCCAATGAATTTAGGGCTTAATTTTCTGCTTTTTAAAGCTCTACCAATACCCTTATCACGTGAGACTCGTAAGAACACATGATCGCCAACTTGAAATTCAAGTGGCTTCCTCCTCTTGTCATAATAGCTCTTCTGCCGGTCTTGAGCGATTTTCATATTCTCTCGGATCATCTTAATCTGTTCAGTGGTTTCCTCAACAATCTCAGGCCCTAAGGCCAAGTTCTCACCAACTTCAAGCCAACATAAAGGGGTTCAACACCTCCTCCCATATAATGCCTCGTATGGTGCCATACCAATACTAGAATGAAAACTGTTATTGTAGGTGAATTCGATCAGAGGCAAATATTTCTCCCACGAACCGCTGTGCTCCAAAACGCAAGCATGTAATAAGTCCTCAAGACTCTGAATAGTCCTCTCAGATTGTCCATCAGTCTGAGGATGGTACGCCGAGCTTAGCTTCAATTTTGAACCCATAGCTTCATGTAGGCTTCCCCAAAATCGGGAAGTGAATCGGGGGTCTCGATCAGACACAATACTTGACAGCATACCATGTAACCTCACAATCTCCTGAATGTATAGCTGTGCCAAATCCTGCAAGGAACTCTTCATACTGATCGGCAGAAAATGTGCACTTTTTGTCAAACGATCCACTATCACCCAGATCCCATCACATCTGGACCTTGTCCTTGGCAATCCGGACACAAAGTCCATAGCAATTGCATCCCATTTCCAAACGGGGATATCAAGTGGTCTCAAAGTACCCGAAGGTCTCTGATGTTCTACCTTCGCCTTCTGACAAGTAAGATACGAAGCTACAAAATTGGCAACGTCACGCTTCATTCCGGGCCACCAAAAATTCTTCTTTACATCTTGGTACATCTTGGTTGCACCAGGGTGAATGCTAAAAATGCTTTTATGTGCTTCCTCAAGCACTGTGTGTCTCAAATCTCCAAATGAAGGTACATACATACACACGACCTTTTACTCGCCATAAGCCATCAGCACCTTCCACAAGGAATAAATTTTTCCCATCACCTTGAGATCTTCTCATCTCTTATAAATAATCATCATCCCCTTGTTTCTCCTTTACAAGCTCTGAAAACTCATTGCATATCTTCAAGGTAGCAAAACATAGTTTCTTGGGAGATTGTACTTCGGTTCCAACATTCAAATTCTGAAATTCCTCAATCAATTCAAATTCTTTGACCATCATAGTCGACACATGCAAGGACTTCCAACTAAGAGCATCGACAATAACATTGGCTTTTCTCGGATGATACCTTAGTTCAAATTCATAGTCCTTTAGGAATTCTATCCATCTCCTCTGACGCATATTTAATTCCTTCTGATCAAAGAGGTATCTCAGGCTTTTGCGGTCACTAAAGACCACGAACTTCGAACCATAGAGATAATGTCGCCAAATCTTTAAAGCGAACACAACTGCCGCCAACTCCAAATCGTGAGTCCGGTATTTAACTTCACGAGGTCGTAACTGGCGTGAAGCATAAGCTATAACACGTTCCTTCTGCATCAAAACACATCCAAGTATACGCTTAGAAGCATCGTAATACACTACAAAGTCTTCTTGTAAATCAGGCAATGCCAAGATAGGCGCAGAAGTCAGCCTCATCTTTAACTCTTCAAAGCATCTCTCACATTCAACCATCCATACAAAAGGTTGGTTCTTCCTTGTCAAATTTGTTAAAGGTTTAGTAAGACAAGAAAAACCTTCGATAAACCTCCGATAATAACTGGCAAGTCCAAGGAAACTCTGGATTTTCGTAACCGACGTAGGTCTAGGCCATGCCATAACAGCTTCAACCTTGGAAGGATCCACCAAAACACCATCTTCGGATATCACATGTCCAAGAAACTGGATGCTCATCAACCAGAATTCGCATTTAGAGAGCTTAGCGTACAACTGGTTCTCTCTAAGAATGTTCAACACCACTTTCAAATGTTCCTCGTGTTCCTCATGGCTCTTGGAATACACTAGGATATCATCGATGAATACCACAACAAAACGATCCAGGTATTCGTGAAAGATGCGGTTCATGTAACTCATGAACACTGTTGGAGCATTAGTCACTCTGAATGGCATTACAACATACTCATAATGGCCATATCGCGTCCTAAACACAGTCTTCGGAATGTCTTCGGTTCTCACCCGAATTTGATGGTAACCAGAACATAAATCAATTTTCGAAAACACCACCGCACCTCTTAATTGATCCAGCAGGTCATCAATACAAGGTAAAGGATACCTATTCTTTATCGTCAGCTTGTTCAATTGGTGGTAGTTGACACACAACCGCATGATTCTATCCTTCTTCTTGACCAGTAAAACAGGAGCCCCCCAGGGTGACACACTAGGTCAAACAAACTCTTTATCAAGAAACTCCTTAACTTGCTTCTTAAGTTCAGCCAACTCCATAGGAGACATCCTATAAGGAGCGATAGACACCGGTTCCGCACCAGATACAAGATCGATGGCAAACTCAACCTCCCTGGAGGTGGTAAACTGGGTATCTCCTCGGGAAACACATCCAAGAATTCTGACACCACAGGGATACTAAGGGGATCGGGACCACTCGTCCCATCGGCAAGAGATAATAATATGCAAAGTTGAGCTATACCTTGCACACTGAATTATCCCACATCAGAAGAAGGGAAAATGACGGTCCGTTGTTGACAATCGACCAAAACCTTATTGGCGGAGAGCCAATCCATACCAAGTATGATCTCCAATCCCTTCATAGGCAAGCAAATAAAAGACACAACAAATCTTCTCCCATCTAGGAGCATATCAACATTATCACACCAGTTAACTGATCTGAGACAAGTACCGGTTAGGGTGGTAACCACTAGGGTATTTTTCATTAAACACACCGGCAATCTCAATCGCCGAACACAATCCTCGAATATAAAAGAGTGAGTCGCACCCGAATCATGAATAACATGAACTGAGTTTTCGAGTATTTCATACTTACTTTCAACTAAATTATCCGTTTGTGCCACTTCCTCACCGGTCACGACGAACACCCTTCCAGCATTTGGTTACAAATTTCCACCATTTCTGTTTCCATCACGAGCACCATTGCCATTTCCTCGACCGTTGCCATGTCTTCCACCATTGTAGCCACCTCAGCCACCATTTCGGCCGCCATTGTTTCCATTACCACGGCCCAGACCACCATTGTGGCCTCCGCGATTCACACGAGCGGGTGCATTAGCACAGTTAGGAGTATTAGCTTGCATATGAGCCCGCCTTGTAAGTAAAGGACATGCGGGGCGAATATGTCCTACTTGGTCACATATAAAACATACCACGTCATCCCGTTGTGTACACTCGCGAATATGATGAGGTCCTCCACACCTATAGCATCTCGGCCCATTGGCATTTGCATTGCCCCGGCCAAAGATGTTACCATGTCCACCGCCTCTAGCTTGGACATTAGAATGGGCACCCCTTTGAAAACGTCCCCTTCTAAAATTTCCTTGCCTCTTGAAACTGGAAGATTGCCCCTTCAACTTAAAGTCAAATTTGGAATGATGCGAGGGAGAATGTTCTTCATAAATATGGCACTTATTCACAAGTACCGTGAAGCTTTGGATTTCTTGATGACAAATGGCCCTTTGAATATCAGGGCGTAGACCGTTCTCAAACTTTACACATTTAGAGGCTTCAGTTCCCTCCTGTTGATAAGGAGGGTAGAATTCACAGAGTTCTTTGAATTTGGAAGCATACTCTTCCACCGTCATTGTGCCTTGTTTGAGTTTCATGAACTCGAGTTCCTTCTTACTCTTATAGCTTTCGGGCACATACTTCCTCATGAGTTCAAGTTTAAAGTTTTCCCAAGTCAAGGGAATAGCAGCAGCAATCATTCTACTCTTGGTGAGTCTCCACCAAGTCTCGGCTTCATCTCTCATCATAAAAATAGCATACTCCACTTTCTAGAGCTCATTACACTCGAAACTATCAAAGATCCGCTCAACATTCCAGATACAAACATAGGCTTGTTTGGGCCTGAATCCACCATGAAACTCAGATGGTTTCCGCTTCAAGAACATGTCAAGGCCTTGAGTACCTTGAACAGCAGGAGCAGGTTGCCTTTCCGCTTCTTGTCTATCACGGTTTTGCGACTCAAGGAGATCCGCAAAACGATTCAAGGCTCTAGCTATAGCATCATCGTTATCTTGACGACGATGAGCCATCTCAATATCTATAATCATAACATGAGATTCAACTAACATCAGTAAACTCATTCATAAAACTTCTCTATAGTCTCATACTATAGTGCTTCATCATAAAATTAAATTATGGCCCTCCATCATAGAGTCCACTATCAACCAATTCATATTAAAACTCATAGAAGCATATCTTCATATCTTAGGGTCACATGCATTTATATAATTATAAGAATTCATCATTGAGGGAAAATAGTGTGAAGAAAGCTTGGTCGGACTTATAGCAATCACATTCAATCCATAGTCAATTCATACATAGTCAAACAACAATGATAATCATTCATCAATTGCATATCATGTTCTAATAATAGTAATAGCTAATCACAGTAATACAGAGCAAATAATGCTCTGATACTAGGTTGAGACACCCCAAAAATAGGGGTAAATTTTTCATGATTTAGATAGCATTAATTCATGATATAATAAAGTTGTGAAGCTATCATTTAATACCCTGGATCTATGAAAGACCTATCTCATATATGAAGATATGAGAAGGTAGGTAAAGGAAAACAATTAATGGAGAAATTCTCAATTGAAAACAGTGGGAGATTTACTTAAATTGATGCTATATAATTGGGTTCAAAGAGGTCAAACATCATAAAGATTAATAAGTTCAAAATATGCCCAAAGGGTTCATAAGTTAGTATGAGATGGGGGTTTAATGTAAAGGAAATGAATAATAATCAAAACAATGCAGTTTGGACGACCAGGGCGTTCCTCGCTCAAGCGAGAACCACACTCGCTTGAGCGAGTCCCAAAAAGATGCCTGGGCGAGACATGAATAAGCTAAGCGAAAGAGGAAGAACAATTCTCAGAGGTCACCTCACTTAAGCGAGGTTCACACTCGCTTGAGCGAGACCAAGTGGTACGCTTGGGCAAGCAACACCACATGCTGAGTAAAGGAAATAAGAAAAGAATCAGGGGCCAACTCGCTTGAGCGAGCCCCATCTTGCTTGAGCGAGATCCTCAAGATTCGCTTGGGAGAGGCAAGCGAGCTCAGGTGAAATTCTTCCAGAATCCACCCAACACTCACTCGTTTGAGCGAGTACCACCATCAAGGCCATTCGCTCAAGCGAAATTCGGCCAGTAGCTAAAATATCCCACTCTTGCTCGGGCAAGACCCTCCTCGCCTAAGCAAAATTCCTTCAGTGGCCAACCCTTGATACCAGGGCCATCTCGCTTGAGCGAGACCCACTCTCGCCTAAGCGAGAATTGGCCAATGGCCATACACCATCACATGGGTATTCTCGCTTGAGTGAGAATATCAACAAAAACGCAGAAAATGCTGGAATCACTCAACACATCATACCAAAACTCAATTTAATCCATTTCACTTAAATTCATCACATCTCACTCATCATATTCAACATTTAACACTTGTTCCAATTGATCACGCTCATCATATTTAACATTTAATCCATTTCACTTAAATTCTTCATTCATCCATCAAAAGTAAGGAAAGTTTCATCCTTCATACATTCATAAGGTCATAAATGAAAATGAGTCGTACACAAAAGATCTTATTTTCCATCCATGACTCCTAAAATTACCAATGTATAAGTGTTCATCATCCATACAAGTATCTATGATAATTCAATGCTATACAAAATATGCAGAATACTATATACATTACAAACATTCCACACAAACCATAAAATCAAAATATTGCCGGCCTAGGCGTTCTTTACCAAAATAGGCTTACTTCATACCTCTTTTCCACACAATATCTCCATGTGCAGCCCTACAACATAAAAGCTAAAAAGATATACCACATGGAGAGTGAGTATACTTTCTCAATGATGAAAATCTAAAATTGTGATAATATATACATGAATTCAATATAAACATTCCTCCATAAGAAAATTCGATCAACACCAAATCAAGCATTCATCAAATTCACTGAACATATATATCCATTTAGATTCATAAGAACACATCAACCATTTACCCATTTACAATTGGTATTAAAAGGAGTTCCATCTACTCTTCACACCTTCTCCTCAATGGATGTCACTCTATGCCATGCTCCTATGGCTAATGCAGATGCTAGTGTTTAGGATGCATATGCACGGATCCGATTTTTTATCCAATAGTGATCTCAACCACTTAAATTAAATATCATCACGTCGGTTTCCCGCCTCGCAAGGGTACTCCCTTCATGGGACCCCGCAAGGTCATTTTATACAATTTCTTATCGTCATCACGTCGGGTACTCCCTTCATGGAACCCCACAAGGTTATATATTCATCATCATTATAACATCATCATCACTCCGGGATACACCCTTCGTGGTACCCCGCAAGGTGATTCATTCAACAACAAATACTATAACAATTTCATCACTCTGGGATACACCCTTCGTGGCACCCCGTAAGGTGATTCAGTTCACAAGTATAATAATATGCTCATCACTTAGGGATACACCCTTCATGGAACCCTGCAAGGTTATTCATTTTATAAATGCACTTATGCATGCCATGTTGTATGTATATATATATATATGCATAGATGCTCATGCATACCTTAATCTCATGAGGATTTTCTCACCCTCTCATCTAGGGTACAACTCATAGTTAATCACAAGTTTTATTCCACCTAATTAAACATATATGTTCCAATCATCATATACAGGAATCATTCTAGCCAAGGATTTCAAACATTCATCACATATTATACTACTCATGGCCTCATTAAGGCTTCTCAATCGGAGATACTTGGTCCGACACCCATATTTTATCCTGGTCAGTTTTCAGCTTATCCGGTCACAATAACTCACTAACAGTCTCCGAAAATCTTAATTAAATTATTTCTAGCATTTTGGGATATTAATTAGTCCATATTTAATTATTCAATATTTATTTTCTTAATTTAACTTTCTATTTTAAAAAATTCAGGGTGTTACAAAATGCAATTGTTGTGGGAGTTTGGCCATTTGTTGAGTCAAAACCTCAATTTGTTGAGTCAAAATTTTGTTTTGGGCCAAAATAGCATCCGAGGTGCTTAAATCTAGAACTCCTTTTCTCTAGACTTGTTGAAGATCATGTTGGGCTTGATAATCCGTTGAGGATAAAGCCTCTATGATTCTTGTAGCTTGATCAGCGTCAACTGTCATCATTGTGCCACCAACTGCAGCATCTAAAATCATCTTTGTATCCGGTCGAAGTCCATTATAAAAGATGTTCAGTTGTGAAATGTCTTCAAAACCATGATTAGGACATTTACGAAGCAATGATTTAAAATGGTCCCATGCTTCACAAAATGGTTCCTCAGCTCCTTGACAGAATGTTGAAATATCAGATTTAGCTTTTATGAACCTTGATGGAGGAAAGAAATAAGACAAAAAATTTTCTTTCACATTAGACCAACTAGTCAAGCTCTAATTTGGATGTGATTGCAACCACTCCTTAGCTTTACTAGCCAATGAAAATGGGAATAAGCAAAGGTATGCAAATTCCATATCCTCCTGTCCAAAACCCATAGTACCAACTAATTCATAGAATGTTGCCAAATGAGTATATGGATCTTCATTTGACATTCTAGTGAATTGATGAGCACTAATCAAACTCAAAAAAGTTGGTTTCATCTCCAAAGCTCTTGTTTGTGGCATCACAATACTTGAGAAGTACCGTGGTCCTTGTTGATTTGCATAGTCTCCCAAAGTACGCCTTGGTGGTGGTTGATGTTGTCTCTCCATATTTTCTTTTTCAGATTTTAGAGTTGATATTGGTATTAAAGTTGGAGAAGAAGATTGTCCAGAAGATTGTCCTTCCTCTTTTTGTTGTTCCTTTGCTTTTTCTTTAATTTTCTTCAAAGTCTTCTCTATTTCAAGGTCTAGTTCAACCTGTTCTTTGGATCCCTGACTTCTTAATATCATAAGCAAAACTAACAACAAAGAGGTTAACATGGAAAAAGATATAAAAGCACAAGATTATTCATAACTACTATATTCACAAACTGAAATAATTAAAATCAATTTAAGTTCGATCCACGGCAGACGGCGCCAAAAACTTACTGGTTGGTTTTTGTGAGTGTTAATGCATAAAATACTCAGATGGTCAATTTTAATGTGACTTGTAGCAAGTGGACCACTGTCGGTGTAGTATATGTTCTAAGGAACAAATGTCATTCCCACTACGGATCGTTTTAAATCGATTTCAAACTATTACGGTAGATACGAGGTAATGTTTTTATGATGGTGAATTAAAGAAACTATATAAGAAATACATGAAGGTAATACAAGTAATATAGTTGAAATAACAGAGTTTAGCAAATGGGATTTAGATTCACCTTTCTCACATTCCGATACACAGTCAATATTCATATAAACGACTTTTGCAATATGATTCTTTACGTCACAATCCAAGTCATTCGTATCGATTCCTCAACTATGAAATTCATAAGAATAGATTTGATAACGTCAATCCCTTGATCGTTTTAAATCTATTCCAGCATTAAGTATGATTGTTTAGACGTTCACAGTATTAAGTACCATCCCTGGTTATTTACTTACAATGAGTATTTCATTTAGATTCATTTTCGCAAGTTGTTTTCCAATAACAAGCATAAACTTAAATCAAGAAAATGTTGATCAAGCATATTCAAGCAATAAACATGAAATGAAAAACCAAGAATCATAAAACAAATTCATCGATTATATGAATACCAAACACATGTTCATCCGGATTGATTGGTTACCTCTAATCCCAATGAGAGAGTTAGCTACTCATAGTAGCCATGTTCATACAACATTAATGTAAGGAAGAAGAGAAACCTAAGCTAAGAACACTCAGTTAGAATCTTGTTTCCCTTTTATAATGCTTCACTCGCTCAAGCGAGAAACATTCTTCAACTCGAAGGAATTCCATGTCCTGCTTCACTTGCATGCTTGATTAGCTCAAGCGACAACTTTCGCTCGAGCGAAACTCAAGTTGATGATCCCCTGTTCCAATTTCGCTTAAGCCATAGTTATTCCGCTGCAGCGAAGCCTTGCACTTTTGATTCTGTACAATTTTCTCTTGAGCGAAATAGAGTCACTCAAGCGACTGTAGTATTGTAACTCACTGGTGGAATTTCGCTTGATGCCTTTGTGGTTTCACCTGAGCAAAGTCCTCTTCTTTGCATTCTGGATCATTTTTGCTCAAGCGAAACTACTTCGCTTGAGCGCCTACTTCATCAGTCCTCACTAGTCCAAATTCGGTTAGGCGAATTAGTTTCTCGCTTAAGCGATGGCTGCCTTGTTATTTGCATTTGTTGAATGCCTTGCTCGCTCAAGCGAGCCTTTTATTGGCTACAGCGACTTGATTCGCTCAAGCGAGAATGACCTTCGCTTGAGCGAGTTTGATAACTTTTGCTCTTAACTTGAACATTATTGGTGAAAACTCTTTCTTTTCTTTTTCCCTTCTTTTTTCTTCTTCATTTTTCCTGAAATTACATCAAAATTTGGGATTTGATAACACTTATTAACCAATCAAGCTTGCACAATGCTTATATCCTAAATTATGTCCTATACAGCTTACAAAATAACAAACATTGTATATTATGTCCAACTTTTGCTCCATTTTCACCATAAAATCTATATCAATTGGACATCTATCAGCGACCTAGTGCATGAGTAATTTGTTATTGTTCCCTAGTGATTCTGGGAATCACGAAGCTGTCCATAGTCTGGTGACGAGGCACCCTATGTGGTGGGCCCAGTGGGCGGACGGCTCTGTAATGAGCAAGTTACCTCGGTGTCTGACGGGCATGACTCTCTCGATGTGTGTTTGGGAGGGGCCTGTAGCACTTTTGGCAAGTGAGGCCATGTTATTGATCCACAAGTTACGGGGTGACTAGTGCTACATATGGGCGATGCAGTTTGGTACCAGTAAAATATGATGTTTAAAACATCCTAACCCTTAATATAATTATCCCAATATAATTAATTAGAATAATAAAATTAAGGGTAAATTTTTTTTTAGTTTATAATAATTATTTAAACAATACCCCTGGACCAATTAAGTAAACCTTTCCCATATATGGCGATATGAGAAGGTATGAAAATAATTAAAACATAGTTTGGATAATCAAAATGAAGATTATCACAAGAATCAGCGGAAAGCGTATATTAAATTATTAAATATAAGAAAATATGATTTTATAATAAAAGTAATAAAATCATATTAAGGTAAATAAAGAAAATGAAGAATTTAAAGAAAATGACTTCCAATTTCTGTATATGCAATATAACATACATATGAACACATACATATATTTATATACTTTCTCAAATTTTAAACTTCAAAAAGAAGTTATTCAACATCAATTCTCAAACCTTCAAACATATATAACAACGTATACTATCAAGAGCCGGCCAAGGCTTTTACATACTATCACAAGATATTATGTATCAATATATACATAATACTTTGGTTTCCACTGAATGCGTTCTCATATGCCTTCACTGCGTCCTGTATCCACTAAAAAGATAACCACAATAGGGGTGAGCATACACATGTCAAATGACAGTTATTGAATCGGATCAAGTGTCCAATTCATTAACACATATAAGTCATAACCATATCACATAATCTTATCATATATCATTCATTCTCATATCATCAAATGATCATATCGTCATGTTATTCTCAATAACATATATCATTGCATTCATATGCTTAATCAAATGGATCCATTATTAAGTTTTTTATTTTGTGTTGCAACACTGGCTCTTAGCCATAACTCAGCTCTCAGCTGATCCGGCCGTTTTACTGGTACCAAACCGTTTGCCCTCTCACGTGACACAATCACTCCCAGCGACAACGATAGTGTCACGGGCTAAACCCCGAGCCCCGCTCAAGAGGTTTTCCTTGAGTCCCACACAAGGTCTTTTTGTGGAATCCTCGAAACCACAATTATATCTCATGTTTATTTAACACACAAGCATCTCATGCTTATCAAATGCATCCCATGCAATCATATATCATGACAATTTCATGAATACAATTCATATATAGTATTTCATGTCATTCAAATCACAAATTCATTTCATGAATATCATTCATATCATCATCATCAATCACATATCATCATCATATTTCCTATTGCATCACATACATAGGAATCATAACCAATTCACAAATAAAACGTATAACTCATGTCAATTCAATATCAATAACAATTACAAATATCATATATATTTGGGATTTCTCATTAAATATAACAATATTATCCTGATTCTGTTCATAAACTATACATTTAAAATGTAACGCTCCCCCTACCTGGAATAAACGATTCCAGAAGCTCCTCGAGCTACTAAATACAATCAGCTCGTTATTCACAAGCTCCGAATCAACTCTTAGTTCTGAAATCTTCCACAGCTACCTTGAACTAAGGAATTTAGAGTTCTTTCCACTCTCAAAATTTCAAGTTGATCCAACGGTAGGTTTGATAGAAATCTTTGATGGAAAAAGGCGTCAACGAAGTAAGGAAGTGCTGATATATATATATATATATATATATATATATATATATGTTAAGAGATAAGGAAGAAACAAGATAATAAAAGAAAAGAGGATAGAACAATAGAGAGGGTCCCATATTTAGAAAAATCAGAAAAGAGAATCTGCTAGACTTTAGAAGAATAGAGTGACGTGGAAGAGCCTCGATGATTGAAGTAAATATCAATTCTGACACTATTTAGATATTTTGGCATATCTCTCTCATATCTTAATGGATTTTAATAAATTTGGTCTTGCTGGAAAGCTAAGACAACAAGGAATAACTTTGTAGTTGACCATATTTCCAAATTCAGAGTCTAATATGGTAAAAAGATTAAATTGAAAATACTCGGGAATATCTCTTTGCGAGAAGGATTCATCATAGTCTTTTTTCATTCAGAATTGCTTCACTCAGAGGGGATTCGCTCGGAAATGTTTCTGCTTGAAGCACTCAGTCATAGCTTTTCTTTCCTCGGAAGTGACCTACTCGGAAATGTCTCACCAGGAGACACATTCAGAAATATCTCACTCGGATATATCTCTACCTGAGTCAAAGCCTTTCTTCACTCGAAAATATTTCTCTCGAAAGTGCGTCACTCGGAAGTCTTACAACTGAAAGGATCATTCAGAGTCGAAGTTCAGTCCTCTCTCGGAAATCTTTCCACTTGGGAATATCACTCGGAGTCGAAGACAGTCTCGAAGACGAACCCGAGCACAAGCTCTCGGTAACTTTGAATATGGGCCCGAGCACAGGCCCTAGGCAATCTTCAAGACACCCGAGCACGAATTGAATGAAGGGGTTCACCACTTAGATATTTACTTCCCCCGGGAACTATTCACTCGGAAACATACTTATTCGAAGTTAAAGTCTTTCTCTGTCCAGAAGTACTTCCCTTAGAAAGACTCACTTGTATGTCTCAATCGGTGCTATACCACGCGGGAATCGGAAATGTCTCACTTAGTGCTATCCCACTTGGAAATGTCTCACTCGGTGCCATCCCACACTGAAGTGTCGCACTCAGAGACACCCCACTCGGGAAAGTTGCACTCAACTTAGAGATACCCTACTCGGGAATTCACTACTCAGAAATATCTCGGCACGAGAAGTACTCATTCAAAATCAAAGCTTTACTTCACTCGGAAGTACTTCTCTCGGAAACGACCCATTCGGAAACGTTTCACTCGGATTTGCCCCACTCAAAAGTGTCTTATTTGGACACAGAGTTTTTCTTCACTCGGAAGTGATTTTCTCAGTAATGCCTCACTCGGAAACATCTTAACCTTCCTTCACTTGGAAGGTCTTGTCTCAGACATGATTCACTCAGAAATTCTCCACTGATCCTTAATGAATTATTTTCTAAAATTCTCAATTTAGGATTGTCGCGACCGGGATCGCGACGGCACGGCCGACCCTCAAAACGATTTTTTTTGAAAATGAAAATGAACATGGAGTCGCCACCAATATTTTTAGGATAAAATACCGGGAAAACCTTTAATTAAAGCATTGGTCAAAAAATGAGATTCCAGATCCGGGAGTCTAATTACAGGTAAGGAAGGTATTAGCACCTCACAGCTGTCCGTTATAAAAACGGTTACCTCAATTTAATAGCGCGCATTATAATTAACCCAATAATTATTTTAACTTTTCCATGAAAAGAAAATATGTGAGACGACAAAATATATAAAAATAAACAGAAATAAACACGGAATATTTACATGAGATTAACAGGACGTCTCGTCCAAATTAAACTCGCTCCATCTTTTTTTTAAAAAAAATGAGATTAACAGGACGTCTCGTCCAAATTAAACTCGCTCCTCCTTTTTAAAATAAAAAGAATAAAGAATAAAAAAAAAATTGCAATAATAATGATAATAACAATAGTCACACCTTTTATGCTAATTTAAATAGAATGTGTGAAGCACTCATTTTATTAATATTTATCAATCAATAAAGATTAATTGATAATTAAAAAGGAAGATAAAATCACCGAATAACAATTGATTTAACAGAAAATAAAATAAATACAAGTAAAAAAAAATAAGGGGAAGAATGGGACCAGTGTGGTGAAAAAGGAGTCGGATGGTGTTGTGGGCTTGAGGTCCTGGACAGAGAGGAAAGGAGGGATAAGGTGTTCTTTTTTTTTTTTAAGAAATGACGTGTTTTTTTTTAGTGGAGGGGAACGGTGTTTGAAAGGGAAGGACAGAGAGGTGTGTGTGTGTGGTTTGGCTTTAATGGAGGAAAAGAAAAGTGAAATGAGCGTGGAGTGAAGTGAGGTGAGGGAGAGTGGGACAGTGTAGAAGGGTTGTGAGGAATGAGGGGGTCGGTATTTGGAGGGTACTGTAAGGAAAGTGTTGGGGCGGTGTGGAGAGGTTTGAGGAAGATTTGGGGCGGTGTGTAGAGAGGACAGTGTGGGCGGTGTTGAGAGGAAGGTGTTGGGCGGTGTGTAGGCGGTGTGTAGAGGACAGTGTTGGGCGGTGTGTAGGGCGGTATGTGGAGAGGACAGTGTTGGGCGGTGTGTAGGGCGGTATGTGGAGAGGATAATGTGGGCGGTGTGTGGGCGGTGTGGAGAGGACAGTGTTGGGCGGCGGTGTGGAGAGGACGGTTGTGGGGAGTGTGCGTGTGGGCGGTATTGAGTGGGAGTGAGGTCGGTTGATGTGAGTAGTGATGTATTGGGAGGAGGTGGAGACAGTGTTGGAAAGGGCTATAAGGACGGTCTTGGGGCGGTGTTTAGGAAGGTGTGTAGAGGGGGTGGTGTTGAGAGGACGGTGTTTTAGGGTAGTGTGTGGGGCGGAGTGGAGAGGGGGCGGTGTTGAGAGGACGGTGTTTTAGGGTAGTGTGTGGGGCGGTGTGGAGAGGGGGCGGTGTTGAGAGGACGGTGTTTTAGGGTAGTGTGTGGGGCGGTGTGGAGAGGGGGCGGTGTTGAGAACGGATTGGGAAGGAGGTTTGGGCAGTGTGTGGAGAGGTTTGCAAGGGATGTGAGGACGGTGTGTAGGGCAGTGTGGAGAGTAAGGTTGTGGGGCGGTGTGTGGGAAAGACTGAGGACAGTCTTGGGGCGGCGTGGAGAAGAAGGTTGTGAGAGCGGGTGAGGAAGATTTGGGGCGGTATGTGGAGAGGACAGCGTGGGTAGTGTTGAGAGGAAGGTGTTGGGCGGTGTTGAGAAGAAGGTGTTGAGAGGACGGTTGTGAGGCAGGGAGGGCGGTGTTGAATAAAGAGAGAAAATTTGTTTTTCGGGTTCTCTTCAATGACTCTTCCAGGATCCCTTCTTCTTCCTTCGCTTGCTGTATTTATAGAACATTTGAGGAGTATGATGATTGCTTGAACAGACCCGTGACCAGCCTGGCTGCCAATTGGTGAGAATTTTTTTAATATTTCTGCATTGTCTTCTTGTCAGCCACCCTTTGAAATTGTCAAACAACTTGCATGGTGGTGTTGGAAACGGCCTGGATCTTTGACAATTAAGGCAAATGAAAGCTGGTGGCAATTCTTTATCATTTTCCACCTTGTCTTATTGCCAACCAGCCTCTGTAATTCAAGGATCCACTTGGAGGCTATTTCACTCGGAAATGATCATTCCGAGTCCTTTCATTCGGAAATGATCATTTCCGAGTCAGAGTTTTTTTTTTTTTAAAATTCTTTTCTTCTCTTTTTTCTTTTTTTTTTATTCTTCCTTTTTTTTTCTTTTTTTTTCTTTTTTTTTTTTAAAAATTCTTTTCCCTTGTGAATTTCTTATTCTTGGTGAAAATTGACTGGAACGAAATAGGTGTTCACAGATGCCCTTCTTTACTTCTTTTTCATGAGGAAAAAGCATGAAGTTTCTTCTTGCTTTTTTTGAAATGGAAAGGAAGTAAAGACGTGAACACCATTGGAAAAGTAGAAAGTGAAGGTGTTACTTCTTGATTAACAGAAATGATGAGGATGTTGTTTCTAGGTTGACAGCAAAGGTAAAAGGATGAGGGTGTTGCCTCTCGATTGACTGGGAAAGTAAAAGGATGAGGGTGTTGCCTCTCGGTTGACAAGGAAAGTAAAAGGATGAGGGTGTTGCCTCTCGGTTAACAAGGAAAGTAAAAGGATGAGGGTGTTGCCTCTCGGTTAACAAGGAAAGTAAAAGGATGAGGGTGTTGCCTCTCGGTTGACAAGGAAAGTAAAAGGATGAGGGTGTTGCCTCTCGGTTGACTGGAAAAGTAAAAGGATGAGGGTGTTGCCTCTCGGTTAACAAGGAAAGTAAAAGGATGAGGGTGTTGCCTCTCGGTTGACAAGGAAAGTAAAAGGATGAGGGTGTTGCCTCTCGGTTGACTGGAAAAGTAAAAGGATGAGGGTGTTGCCTCTCGGTTGACTGGAAAAGTAAAAGGATGAGGTTGTTGCCTCTCGGTTGACAAGGAAAGTAAAAGGATGAGGGTGTTGCCTCTCGGTTGACTGGAAAAGTAAAAGGATGAGGGTGTTGCCTCTCGATTGACTGGAAAAATAAAAGGATGAGGGTGTTGCCTCTCGGTTGACAAGGAAAGTAAAAGGATGAGGGTGTTGCCTCTCGGTTAACAAGGAAAGTAAAAGGATGAGGGTGTTGCCTCTCGGTTAACAAGGAAAGTAAAAGGATGAGGGTGTTGCCTCTCGGTTGACAAGGAAAGTAAAAGGATGAGGGTGTTGCCTCTCGGTTGACTGGAAAAGTAAAAGGATGAGGGTGTTGCCTCTCGGTTGACTGGAAAAGTAAAAGGTGAGAGCTAACAGGACGTTTCGTCCGAATTAACCCTCTGCACCTAAAAGCTCGGAGTGATGCCCCGGTTTGTCATGACTGAAGCCCTGGATTGAAAAGGGAATAAATCTGGGGGTAATGCCCTAGTTTGGGGTAGTCTGAAAGAATTCTTGGGGCATTGCCTTTTGTCTAAAGGGAAACCTGGGATGATGCTCCTGTTGGAATTGTTTAGGAAGTGTAGCTCCACTGGGGAAGGATAATTCCTCCTGGTAACCTTCATGGTACCACTGGGAAAGTATTAGGTGAGTTGGGACAGAGTAATCTGGGGGTTGTCGGGGAACTGTCCTTCTAAGGAAAGAGAATAAAATCTAGGGAGATGCCCCAGTTTGATATGACTGCAGGTTGTTGGGGGACTGCCCTTTGAAAGAAATCTGGGGAGATGCCCCAGTTTGATATAACTGAAGGTTGTTGGGGGACTGCCCCTTGAAAGAAATCTGGGGAGATGCCCCAGTTTGACATAACTGAAGGTTGTTGGGGAACTGCCCCCTTGAAAGAAATCTGGGGAGATGCCCCAGTTTGACATAACTGAAGGTTGTTGGGGGACTGCCCCTTGAAAGAAATCTGGGGAGATGCCCCAGTTTGAGCTTTTTTATGATGGATGCTAGTTTGGTAATGGCGAACTCACTGGGGAAAGACAAGTCCTCTTAAGCCTGATCAAAGAAACATCCCGGTTGAGGGAGCTGATCCCATTTTTATGGAACTCCTTGGGAGAGATGTTCAGTCTATAGGTCTTGCTGAGAGAAAACTTTGGTGAATACCTGCTTTTGGATGATGGATTTGGCGTCCCGCTGACAAAAGAATGAGTTAGTATAAAAGACTTACAGGTAAATTTTCCTTGGCGACTGGCTCTTTAAGATAATTCATGGACGAAACAGAAACATCTCCCAACTTTTGGCGAGAGTATTTAGTGGAAATGGTTATGCTTATACCAAGCGAAGTTTGGCGCTAGGAAATCTTTCATCCCCCATAACTTTATGCTCTTGTTGTTTCCAATTTCAAAAATTTTAGGCAAAAACTTGTTTATTCATAAAAAATGAACACATGTAGGATGAAGGGAGATTTTATAAACATCAGACATGTACAGCGATAATATTAAACACAGTGATGTGACAAGGTATATAAAGAATTGAAGGCAAAATAAAAGGAAAAGGCTCATATATCCTCAAATGATCCTCCGCGAGCAATGAGAAACTTGATCCCATATCATGACTTTGTGTTCGTCTTTTGATTTTGCTTCTGAGGGCGTAATTTGACAATGACCCTAATACCCGTTTTGACCTCCTTTGACTTTGGCTTGAAGGGTTTATGTTGTGGAGTAGAATTTGTAGAACCGCCTTTTTAGGTTTTCGGCTCATCTTGCTGCTCTAACTTTTGCCTAGGTCGCCTTTCCAGGTTTTCAACCTAGCGAGCTCTTTTTTCTTTTTTTCTTTTTTTTTTATTATTATGCAAAGTATCTTTTCACTACATCGGTATTGACAGGAATTGGCAGGTCGTCTCCATCCATATTAGTGAGTATAAGGGCTCCTCCGGAGAAAGCCTTCTTTATAACATATGGTCCCTCATAATTAGGTGTCCATTTCCCTTGAACATCCCTTTGAATTGGCAAAATCTTCTTGAGGACCAAATCTCCCTCTTGGAATTGTCGGGGGCGTACTTTCTTTTCGTATGCCCGCTTCATGCGTCTTTGATACAATTGTCCCTGGCAAAGGGCAGTTAATCTCTTCCCGTCAATTAGATTCAATTGGTCATATTTGGCCTGGACCCATTCAGCTTCTTGCAATTTAGCCTCCATGATCACCCTAAGGGATGGAATTTCCACTTCGAATGGTAATACAGCTTCCATTCCGTAAACCAAAGAAAATGGGGTTGCCCCAGTTGAGGTTCGCACCGAGGTTCGGTATCCATGTAGTGCGAAAGGGAGCATTTCATGCCAGTCTTTGTAGGTTACTACCATCTTTTGTACTATCTTCTTTATGTTTTTGTTGGCTGCTTCAACCGCTCCATTCATTTTCGGACGGTATGGAGAGGAGTTGTGATGGGAGATTTTGAAACTCTCACAAAGCTCCTTCATCATTTTGTTGTTTAAATTTGTACCATTGTCTGTGATGATTTGGTTTGGTAAGCCATACCGGCATATCAGCTCACGCTTGACGAATTTGACCACAACATTTTTCGTCACATTGGCGTATGAAGCTGCTTCTACCCACTTGGTGAAATAATCGATAGCAACCAAAATGAAACGATGACCATTCGAGGCTTTTGGTTCAATGGGCCCAATTATATCCATACCCCACATTGAAAAAGGCCATGGTGCTGACAAGACATTTAGGGATGAAGGAGGAGCGTGAATGTGATCAGCATAAATCTGACATTTATGACACCTTCGTACGTAAGCAAAACAATCGGCTTCCATAGTCATCCAATAATATCCAGCTCTCAGTATTTTTCTTGACATAGCATGCCCATTTGTATGAGCCCTGAAAGATCCTTCGTGAATATCTTTCATGATCTGGTTTGCCTCAACGGTATCAACACACCGGAGGAGAATGGAATCATAATTCCTCTTGTAAAGCACGTTACCACTCAATAGGTATCCCATGGCTAGCCTTCTCAAAGTTCGTTTGTCATTGTCCGTGATACCTTCAGGGTATTCTTGGCATTGGAGGTATCTTTTGATGTCATGATACCAGGGCTTGCCATCCGGTTCTTCTTCTATGGCCTGGCAATGGGCAGGTTCTTGCTGTTTCTTTACCTCAATGAGAGGTACTTCGTAATCATTACTGACCTCGAACATAGCAGCTAGGGTGGCTAAAGCATCTGCCATTTGGTTGTCTTCCCGTGGAACATGATGGAAGGTAACTTCATCGAACCTTTTGATCATCTCTTTGATATGAGCATGATAGGGAACTAGTTTATTATCTCTAGTCTCCCATTCATCCTTTAGTTGATGGGTAACTAAAGCAGAATCTCCATAAACCTCCAGAACCTTTATTCCCACGTTTAGAGCCGCTTGTATTCCTAGAGAACATGCTTCATATTCCGCAATATTATTGGTGCAGTCAAAACACAGCCGAGCGCAAATAGGGATGAATTCCTTATCAGGTGAGATTAAAATAACCCCAATTCCATGTCCTAGTGCATTGGATGCTCCATCGAATCTCATGATCCATCTGGTTTCCAGGCCATCTTTTTCTTTGGAAAGAGCCAAGATATCCTCATCTGGGAAATCATGCCGCATTGGTTGATAAGCTTCAATGGGTTGGTATGCCAAGTAATCTGCCAGCGCACTCCCTTTAATTGCCTTTTGGGTGACATATGTTATGTCATATTCCGTCAGTAACACTTGCCAACGGGCAATCCTTCTAGTCAAAGCGGGTTTTTCAAAGATATACTTGATGGGATCCATCTTAGACACCAGCCAAGTAGTATGATTAAGCATGTATTGCCGTAAGCGTCGGGCAGCCCAAGCCAATGCACAACACGTTCTTTCAAGAGATGAATACCTCATCTCACATTCGGTAAATCTCTTGCTCAAGTAGTAGATGGCGCATTCCTTTCTTCCAGTCTCATCATGTTGACCCAATACATATCCCATGGATTCATTCAACACAGTCAGGTATAGGATTAATGGTCTCCCATGAACGGGTGGCACCAAGACTGGTGGCTCCAATAAGTACTGTTTTATTTTTTCAAATGCAATCTGGCAATCCTCATTCCACTGTCCAGGCTGATTCTTGCGAAGCAATTTGAAAATCGGCTCACAAGTTGCCGTCATTTGGGAAATAAATCGGGCGATGTAATTCAATCTTCCCAAGAATCCTCGGACTTCTTTTTCAGTACGAGGAGGAGGCATTTCCAGAATTGCCTTGACTTTGTCAGGATCAACTTCTATCCCCTTCTCATTCACAATGAACCCTAACAATTTGCCGGATCTTGCGCCAAAAGTGCACTTGGCGGGATTCAATCTAAGCTTGAATTTCCTCAACCTTTCGAAAAGTTTTCTCAGGTCAGCAATATGCTCCTCCTCAGACCTGGACTTGGCAATTATGTCATCCACATAGACCTCTATTTCCCTGTGCATCATGTCGTGGAAGAGAGTTACCATTGCCCTTTGATAGGTGGCTCCTGCATTCTTTAATCCGAAGGACATTACTTTGTAACAAAAGGTGCCCCACAGAGTGATGAACGTGGTCTTTTCCATATCTTCTGGTGCCATCTTGATCTGGTTATATCCCGAAAATCCATCCATAAATAAGAAGATGGAATGTTGAGCTGTGTTATCAACCAATACGTCAATCTGAGGTAAAGGAAAATCATCCTTAGGACTCACCCGATTCAAGTCTCGGTAGTCCACACACATCCTTACTCTCCCATCTTTCTTTGGAACGGGAACTATATTGGCTACTCATTGCGGATACTTAGCTACGGCTAAGAAACCAGCGTCGAATTGTTTCTTGACTTCTTCTTTGATCTTAAGAAGCATTTCTGGTTTCATTTGTCGTAACTTTTGCTTGATCGGTGGACATTCCGGCTTTAAAGGCAACTTGTGTTCTACAATGTTATTATCCAGACCTGGCATATCTTGATACGACCATGCAAAAATGTCTCGAAATTCCTGGAGTAGTCTAATCAATTCATTCTGCCGTTGTTTGCTCAAGAGGGTACCTATCTTGACTTCTTTATTTTCTCCTTCATCTCCCAGGTTAATGGTCTCAATCTTTTCCTGATGAGGTTGAATTTCTTTATCTTCTTGTTCCATTAACTTTGTCAACTCGAGTGAAGGTTCAAAGTCTTCCTCACTATCCTCATAGGCATAATCATTTGGATTATCAGAGTCATGAAATAGAACCGAGTTTTCATTGCTCTTAGAAGAATCGCTTTCAGATCTGCATTTAGTGTTATATCATAATGAATGAAAACAAAGAAAGGCAAGCAAATGGAAGGTTTAAAAGAAAGAGTTTGAACAAAGATGAGGTATAAAATCAGACTGTATTCATTTAATTTAATAAACAAGCAAGTTTTCGCCTTTATTACAAAACAGATCCTAAAGCCTTAGGCATAGCAAGAGGATCGACAAGTTTTGAAAACAACAATTACTTTGGCTGAGGATTGATAGTTATGGGGAACTCCATGATTTCCCAGTTGTCCAGTTCTTGACCGGGTAAGCAAGCGTGTTCTAATTCCACATCAGGGCTGTGTCCGTCTTCAACCATAGCCACCTGACCCGAATATATAATCCCAGCGCTTCAGAAGCTTTGATAGAGGTCACAGATAGGGATTCTAGCAGTGTCGAACTTTTGACCAGTAAGGCAAGCGATCCTTCTCTCCCTTCTTTCTTCTCCCATCCTTTTTCTATCAGCTGCCGTAGGCTTGTATCCCAGACCATACCTATCCCTATTTTCTGGGAGACATATAGGTTGGGTTCTCCCTTCCAATTCTCGTCCTAACCCCTTTCCCAGCTTGTATCCTTTTCTCAACATTGTTTTTGCAACCATCAGAGGCACGTTTGGGAAGGATTTCTTTGTAATGCTCGTTGCATTGGCCACCTCTAAAGCCTGAAATGAGGTTTCAAGGGCTTCCTCAGTCGCTTCAATGTATGGGGTGTTGGCAGGCTTACTAACCAACAAGTCTTCTTCTCCAGAGACAATCACCAACTTATTGTCAATGATGAACTTCAACTTTTAATGTAGAGTAGAAGGAACTACCCCAGCCGAATGGATCCACGGCCGTCCCAGTAAACAACTGTATGCGGGCGTAATATCCATGACTTGAAAAAGGATTTGAAAGGTGCATGGCCCAACTTGTATAGGCAATTCAATTTCTCCCATGACTTCTCGGCGAGTTCCGTCAAAATCCCGGACTACCATGGAACTGGGTCTCATATGGGTCCCATCAGAAGGCAACTTTGCCAACGTAGATTTTGGCATTACATTCAAGGACGATCCATTGTCAACCAGCACCTTCGCCATGATATGATCTTGACATTTTACGGAGATATGAAGGGCTTTGTTATGCCCTCTTCCTTCCGCTGGTGTCTCATCATCCGTAAAAGTTAGATAGTTGTTGGCCACAATGTGTCCCACTATGCCCTCGAATTTATCTACCGGAAAATCATGTTTCACATGTGCCTCACTCAAAACTTTCATCAACGTGTTCCGGTGTGGTTCAGAACTCATTAGTAAGGATAACAGAGAAATTTTTGCCGGGGTGTGGTTTAGTTAGTCCAACACCTGGTAGTCACTATGACGAATGAATCTAAGAAACTCTTGGGCTTCCTCTTCGGTTACTACCTTCTTTGCTTCACCGGAGGATTCTCCCTTCCCATTCCCTGTGGTTTTGTCAAGTTTTGGTTCTGGGGAAGCATACACTCTTCCACTTCGGGTGACACCCCCGATTCCGGAAATATTCATGACAGGGGATGATGGAGTAGGCTCAACGACCTCGGAACTGGTAACGATCATATCAGTACCATACTTCCATGGTACAGCTCGCGAATCCTTGTAAGGGAATGGGGTTGGAGTGTTTACCGTGATGACAGTTTTAACAGGGGTTGAAGCCACAGGTGCATTTTTATTATAAAATATGACTAGAGGTTTTGGAGCTCGAACTCGGCCTTGCTCTTGTATCATATTTATTATGTCTTCACGATGCCGACAAACTTCTATGACGTGACTGTCCATAAATCCCTGAAGGGTTTTCTGGAAGTCCCTTCGCTTTGCGGACAGGAGGTCATTGCACTCTTTATCCCATGATCCTTCTATCAATCCCATCTTAAGCATATGGGAATGAATGGTTTCCAACGGCATTTGGATGTCCTGAACTTTGGAAATACATTCCTCATCTTTTTCCACAGCGTTAACGCCTTGTCTCCCATGGTTAGGCAAAGGATTGGTGGTCACATTCAGGCTTCCTTCCTTGAAGCTTATCTAATCAGCTCTGATTAAATCTCTTACCTTAAACTTCAATGCCAGGCAATTTTCGGTGGAATGTCCCGGTGCACCGGCATGGTAATCACATCGCGTATTTGGGTCATACCCTCTGGGATAAGGTGGTTGAAGCGGTATTAAAGGACAAGGTGCCACTAAGGTGTTTTCAATAAGATGGGGGAGAAGCTCTGTGTAGGTCATGGGAATTGGATCAAATTGCACTTGGGTGCGGTCATCATTCTGTCTCCTTATGTTTGGATTTGGTGGGTTTATTTGGGGTGGTTGATATGGTGTTTGTGGTGGTGCGGGTGGTCGCATGACAGGTGGTCGAAAATGCGGTGGGTTTGGATTTGGAATTGCAGCTACATATGGGTGTGGTGTGTTATGGTAAGTTGACGGAAAGGTGACGGGAGTAGGTGGTCTGAGCTGGTTCCTGCTTTGGTTGTGGGAGACCAGGTTAGTCTCTCCTTCTCTTCTTTTTCCTTCTCCAAAAGAAGGTTTTCTTGCTGTCCCAGCCCCAGATGGGCTACGAGTAATCTTCCCCGTTCTCAAGCCATTCTCTATTCTTTCTCTGATAGTGACGATGTCAGAGAAGTGGGAGGAAATGCTTCCAATCATCTTGTCATAGAAAGGTGACTGGAGTGTATCAATAAATGTGGAAATCACCTCCTTTTCTGATAGAGGTGGATCGACTTGTGCTGCTACTTCTCGCCACCGTTGGGCATATTCTTTAAACGTCTCATTATCTTTCTTGGCCATGTTTTGCAACTGTATTCTATCTGGCGCCATATCCAGATTATACTTGTACTGTTGCATGAAAGCATCTGCCAAATCTTCCCAACAGCGTATATGAGATCGTTCAAGGTGGTTGTACCAGGTAAGAGGTGCTCCCGCCAAACTATCCTGGAAACAATGAATGAGCAAAGGGTCATTAGAAGCATGAGAGGCCATCTTCCGACAGTACATGGTTAGATGGTTCTTTGGACAGGTTAGCCCCCGATATTTGTCAAACTCTGGCATTTTGAATTTGGGGGGAATGACAACATCAGGAATCAGACAGAGTTGTGCAGCACTGCCCATTCCAAACCTGTTTGTTCTCTCCATTTCTCGGAATCGCCTTTCCAGGAATTCTAGTCTTCCTTCCTGGGTAGTAGCAGCAGTATTTGGACCCGCAGTGGCA
Source organism: Clitoria ternatea (assembly GCA_037962975.1). Classification (NCBI taxonomy): domain Eukaryota; kingdom Viridiplantae; phylum Streptophyta; class Magnoliopsida; order Fabales; family Fabaceae; genus Clitoria; species Clitoria ternatea. Next base: position 222,349,101 of record CM075672.1, read on the forward strand.
TGATGACTGGTATCCCTAACTGGTTGGTCGACATGTGCCGGGTTTGTATTAGGCATTGAGATGTGGGGTCTGGCTGTCGTCTGGGTAGCTTGTGGTTGCGTAACTTGTGCAAGGATTGGATTTGCTTGAGGGTCTCGGACGGGCGGGACACTTGGCTGGGCCGTATGTAGAATTGCCTCTTGATAATCAGGTTCTTCTTGAAGCGGTGGGAAATAACCCTGTGGCAATCTGTAAGGTATGACGTTACCTTCTGCATCTACAAAGATGGGTTGCTGAGCGTCAGCAGTGTTTGATTTCCTAACATGAATGGTTAGGGGAGGCGCAGCTGGGTTTGAACTTGGTCCCCAGTGGGACCCTGAGTGGACAGTCGTTGTCTAGTGTCTTCAATTCCTGCTGAAGAATCCCCTTCTGTGACCCTTCTCTCAAGAAGTTTGGCCATTTCAGCCATTTTCTCTTTCAGTTGATTGACTTCAGCTCTCAAACTCTCATTTTCTTGTTCTATTTCAGCCATGAGTCTGGTATTAAGCCGAGTCGCGTAAGGATGTTTACCCGTTATTTCTGGGAAGTCAACAAGAAATTGTTAAAAAGAAAGTAAAAAAAACAGCAAAAGAAAAACAAATGATACGTGAAGCAATCGCGGAATTCAGCCAGTATCTTTCGACTTTTTTCAGAACTTCATTCAAAAGTGATGAGTGGAAATTAACATGAGGTAGTTGTGGGGACATGAAGAAAACTCCTTTTTTTTCGGAATACAATGCAGTAATCTTTTCAACTCGGGTACATTTCCACCACAACCATCTGACCTCATGTTAATTTCCATATTTTACTCAAAGATACTGGCCAAGCCCTTTAATAACTTCCTGTAGGGACATAAAGAAAAGAAAAATCAATCACTGACATGCTTTGCAAATTGATACTCCCCTAATAACTTTCTTGAAAACATTTTAGGATTTAGGGAAGTTACAATTTGTCGAAACTTGCAATAAATCAAGGATCACACGAGCTATGAATTTTCTGATTATTTTTTCTTTTTTTTTAGAAAATTCATAACTCCAGATCCTAAGACCTAAGCAAATACAAAAAGAAAGGTCCACTTGCCAATTAGAGGATCACAGGTTAAAAATAGGTTATTCTTTGAAAAAGTAATCCTCTAAACAGGCAAGCGGTCCATTAGTTTGGATTGGAAGAGAAAACGAGAATGAGAAAAGGTATAAGTAAAGTTTGCCTCTTGGTGTCTTAAGTCGGGTTTTTCTGAAGATGCCTTAATGGTTCTAAGGTTTATTTATCAGTGATGTCTCACATTGGGTGGTTTATTCTAAAATTTCTAAAGGTCACTAGAGCCAAGATCCTACTCATGATGTTGGCCACAAATAGCAGGAAGTCTACTAAGTGTGGGCACCACGAATAAGTCGAACTCTAGCTGAGATTCTCACAGTAACCAGATAGGAAGCACATCCCAAATGGCTCCGCTATCAATCTCCCCTAATCTTAAGTTTTATTTGGGCCCGGGTATAGGGTCCCACTCAAAAGTGTGTGCAAGTTGTGAGTGTAGTGTGTGAAAGAGGCATTCAATACCTGTACCTTACTCATCCTGCACATAGAACAAACACAGAGCAACAAAATAAAGTCAACTACCCTAGGGTTCAATGATCACACATATATTTACAGAACATAAAGGATAAGATACAAATAAAACAGAGACCAAATAAAATAAAGGAAAAAGTCAAATAATTAATATGCTAATTAAAATATACGCTATCAGATTGACTGGCTTGACTCTCTAGGTCCCCAGTGGAGTCGCCATCTGTCACGACCGGGATCGCGACGGCACAGCCGACCCTCAAAACGATTTTTTTTGAAAATGAAAATGAACATGGAGTCGCCACCAATATTTTTAGGATAAAATACCGGGAAAACCTTTAATTAAAGCATTGGTCAAAAAATGAGATTCCAGATCCGGGAGTCTAATTACAGGTGAGGAAGGTATTAACACCTCACAGCTGTCCGTTATAAAAACGGTTACCTCAATTTAATAGCGCGCATTATAATTAACCCAATAATTATTTTAACTTTTCCATGAAAAGAAAATATGCGAGACGACAAAATATATAAAAATAAACAGAAATAAACACGGAATATTTACATGAGATTAACAGGACGTCTCGTCCAAATTAAACTCGCTCCATCTTTTTAAAAAAAAAATGAGATTAACAAGACGTCTCGTCCAAATTAAACTCGCTCCTCCTTTTTAAAATAAAAAGAATAAAGAATAAAAAAATAAAAAAAATTGCAATAATAATGATAATAACAATAGTCACACCTTTTATGCTAATTTAAATAGAATGTGTGAAGCACTCATTTTATTAATATTTATCAATCAATAAAGATTAATTGATAATTAAAAAAGAAGATAAAATCACCGAATAACAATTGATTTAACAGAAAATAAAATAAATACAAGTAAAAAAAAATAAGGGGAAGAATAGGACCAGTGTGGTGAAAAAGAAGTCGGATGGTTTTGTGGGCTTGAGGTCCTGGACAGAGAGGAAAGGAGGGATAAGGTGTTCTTTTTTTTTTTAAGAAATGACGTGTTTTTTTTAGTGGAGGGGAACGATGTTTGAAAGGGAAGGACAGAGAGGTGTGTGTGTGTGGTTTGGCTTTAATGGAGGAAAAGAAAAGTGAAATGAGCGTGGAGTGAAGTGAGGTGAGGGAGAGTGGGACAGTGTAGAAGGGTTGTGAGGAATGAGGGGGTCGGTATTTGGAGGGTACTGTGAGGAAAGTGTTGGGGCGGTGTGGAGAGGTTTGAGGAAGATTTGGGGTGGTGTGTAGAGAGGACAGTGTGGGCGGTGTTGAGAGGAAGGTGTTGGGCGGTGTGTAGGCGGTGTGTAGAGGACAGTGTTGGGCGGTGTGTAGAGGACAGTGTTGGGCGGTGTGTAGGGCGGTATGTGGAGAGGACAGTGTTGGACGGTGTGTAGGGCGGTATGTGGAGAGGACAGTGTGGGCGGTGTGTGGGCGGTGTGGAGAGGACAGTGTTGGGCGGCGGTGTGGAGAGGACGGTTGTGGGGAGTGTGCGTGTGGGCGGTATTGAGTGGGAGTGAGGTCGGTTGATGTGAGTAGTGATGTATTGGGAGGAGGTGGGGATAGTGTTGGAAAGGGCTATAAGGACGGTCTTGGGGCGGTGTTTAGGAAGGTGTGTAGAGGGGGTGGTGTTGAGAGGACGGTGTTTTAGGGTAGTGTGTGGGGCGGAGTGGAGAGGGGGCGGTGTTGAGAGGACGGTGTTTTAGGGTAGTGTGTGGGGCGGTGTGGAGAGGGGGCGGTGTTGAGAGGACGGTGTTTTAGGGTAGTGTGTGGGGCGGTGTGGAGAGGGGGCGGTGTTGAGAACGGATTGGGAAGGAGGTTTGGGCAGTGTGTGGAGAGGTTTGCAAGGGATGTGAGGACGGTGTGTAGGGCAGTGTGGAGAGTAAGGTTGTGGGGCGGTGTGTGGGAAAGACTGAGGACAGTCTTGGGGTGGCGTGGAGAAGAAGGTTGTGAGAGCGGGTGAGGAAGATTTGGGGCGGTATGTGGAGAGGACAGCGTGGGTAGTGTTGAGAGGAAGGTGTTGGGCGGTGTTGAGAAGAAGGTGTTGAGAGGACGGTTGTGAGGCAGGGAGGGCGGTGTTGAATAAAGAGAGAAAATTTGTTTTTCAGGTTCTCTTCAATGACTCTTCCAGGATCCCTTCTTCTTCCTTCGCTTGCTGTATTTATAGAACATTTGAGGAGTATGATGATTGCTTGAACAGACCCGTGACCAGCCTGGCTGCCAATTGGTGAGAATTTTTTAATATTTCTGCATTGTCTTCTTGTCAGCCGCCCTTTGAAATTGTCAAACAACTTGCATGGTGGTGTTGGAAACGGCCTGGATCTTTGACAATTAAGGCAAATGAAAGCTGGTGGCAATTCTTTATCATTTTCCACCTTGTCTTATTGCCAACCAGCCTCCGTAATTCAAGGATCCACTTGGAGGCTATTTCACTCGGAAATGATCATTCCGAGTCCTTTCATTCGGAAATGATCATTTCCGAGTCAGTTTTTTTTTTAAAAATTCTTTTCTTCTCTTTTTTTTTTATTCTTCCTTTTTTTTCTTTTTTTTTCTTTTTTTTTTTTTAAATTCTTTTCCCTTGTGAATTTCCCATTCTTGGTGAAAATTGACTGGAACGAAATAGGTGTTCACAAGGATGTTACAATGTTGAGCATGCATGAATTGAGATATAAGTGTACACTTTTACTACTGTAGTAGGGGCATAGTAGCACACCTATGCTTGACCCACAATTTGGTGTTTATTCCCATAGTCAGATCCGCATTTGTTACTAATTCCATTGTTCATATGCATTAGCCATAAGAGCATTTGCATATAGCATGGAGATATGCCAGATGGTGATGATGATTGACGATGATTGAGATTGTGGTGTGGTGTTGGTGAAATGGGTAATTAATATACCTAAAAGACCATATAAAAGTAATAAATGATATGAATATACAAAACGATATCGAATATGACAATATGTATATTATGGCCCAATGTAATGAAGGGCGTATTTGTTTATGATTGATGATAACGATGTTAGCCCGTAGTGGCTTTGAGAAAAGACCGGAATGGTCGATTTTGATGATGTTAGCCCGTTGTGGCATTCGAATAGATGTGTATATGCCTGCTTTGCTATGACTTGGTTAATGAATATGAAATATGTATATGTTATTGAATTAATAATTTATGATGATCATTGATGTGTTTAGCAAAGCATACATGATGTTGATATGCATATGCACATAATTTCAATTGTATTCATATCGTCATTTGAAATGTATAACTCACTCTCCCATGTGGTCTACTTTTTAGTATTGATGCAGGGATGTCATGGGAAGAGAACATTTTTAAAGAAAAGCTTTTGTGAAGGTAAAATAGTGGTAGTGGAATACCTTGGTCGGTAGCGATTGTAATTTATTGAATTGTGAATGAATGTATATAATAGTGTTGATATTTATTGATGTTGGTGGATGTATTGTGAATAATGATATAAGTGGATATTGTATTGGTATTTGGGGGTATTCGGATTCATACCCACTTGATGAATAAAATGATGTTGGATATGTAGCCTATTTTGGGAATGTATAAGTATTGATGACATATGTCTTGAGGTTGAATCGGATATGACCAATTATGGGATATGGGTATTGGAGATGTATGATGCATAACCATATAGATATGTATATACATATATATTAGGCATTGCATGCTCATGTGATTATGTAAAATGATAATGGTTGTCTACTAGGCTTATGATATGCCTTTGCATGCTTTGCCGAGCCTTTTCTCATATCTTCATATATGGGACTAGGCGTGTGCCCGGTATACACATTTTTCTTCTGCTGTAAAACTCTGTTATTTTATATACCGTTATGGGTAAACTATTTAACGATCCAGTTATATTTTATTAAATCTCACTCTTTGATTTTCTATGATTTGGGTCTTGATGTAATCGTAGTTGTGTTTTGGAAATATTTCAAATGTGAAAAATTTATTCGCATTTTTATTAATTAACTATCTTGATCACATCGGGATTCAAGTCCAGAAAATCAGGGTGTTACATTGTGTAGTAGCACGGGTGACTAATAACGAGGTGGTTAAAGGAAAGGTTTAGCAAAGTAGTTGTTAGTAGTAACGACTACATGAGGATATGGCGTGAACTCATAGGGGTTGGCAAGAGTAAAAAATATGGGGTTGTACAGCCTTTGATGAGAGTTCCCTAGATCATAGGTAACAGCATTGGTCTCATTATTCTTCCTTCTTGCGGTTTGCACATGTTTTTTCATGGAAGGTGCCCTAGATGAAGTTTGGGCAATTTTCCCTGTCCTTACCCCGCTTTCTGCTCTTTCCCAATGATGACGATATTAGAAAAATTTAAAGATATACTTTCGATCATCTTGTCATAGAAAGGAGTTTAAAGTATGTCAATAAACATTGTCGAAATCTCCTTCTCTAGCAGCAATGGGTCCACTTATGCAGCCATCTCTCACCAACGCTAGGCATATTCCTTGAAAGACTTATTATCTTTCTTAGTTATATTTTGTAATTGTAGCCTATCAGGCGCCATGTCCAGGTTGTATTTGTACTATTTTAGGAAAACATCAGCTAAGTCCTTCCAGCAGTGTATGCGAGTGCATTCCAGATGCATATACCAAGTTAAGGCGGCTCCTACAAGACTATCCTGGAAGCAGTGAATAAGCATCATATCGTCAAAGGCATGGGAAGCCATCTTTTGACAATACATGGTCAGATGATTCCGAGGACAAGACGTGTCCCAGTATTTGTCAAATTCAGACATTTTAAACTTGGGAGGTGTCACCATATCTGGGACCAGACAAAGTTCAGATGCATCTGTTGAGGCAAAACCTTCCACATCTTCCATGATGCGTAGGCAATCCTCAAGAATTTCCATCTTTCCCTTAGGCTGAGGAGTTGCAACTGCAGGATTGGTGCTTTGCACGACGACAGGGTGAGGCATCATGTAACATCCCAAATTTTAAAAAAAGAGAATTAATTAAAGAAATAAATATTGGATAGTTGAATGCAAACTATTTAATGTCCCAAAATACTAGAAGTAATTAAATTAATATTTTCAGGAACTGTTAGTAATTTATTGGGACCGAATAAGTAGAAAACTAACCCGGATACAATATGGGTGTCAGACCAAGTATCTCTGATTGAGATGTCGTTGGTCAGGGCTGTAGATAATATTAAGGGGAATCCGAATATGTATTTGGAATAATTTTTAGATAAAGTATTGGGCCCAAATAGGAATCCTGTTTATTGAAAAACAGAAGAGTTTTATGAAGGGTTACAAACTTAAAACAAAACTCCCTTCTCCTCTATCAAATTCATGTTACTATTCTTCTCCGAGAGCAAAACACACTTGTTCTTTTCCCTTCTATTTTCCACACCTCTTCATCTTCTTCTTCTTCAAAAACCTAGAGAAGGTTTTATGTATTTCCCTCTCTATTTTCGAAATCTCCATTGAGCTTGGAGGAGACCATTGTGGTTTGAAGCTCCTCCCTTTCTTCTCTCCATTTTTGTCACCATCTCTCTCCTTCTTGACTCCTATTTTCATTTTTAGAGCAAGGTAAGCTTCTTGCCATTTCCTTGTGTTTTGAACCTAGAAATGGTTAGTTATAACTTGGGAGAGTATTTAATGTATGTGGGTATTGAATGGGAGATTTAAATAAGGAAAACCTAAGGTAGGGTGAAAGAAATGTGGACATTTATGAGCAATAAATGGGGTGCACGAAAATAGGGTTGAGGGATGATGAATATTGAAGTGCATTTAAGAAATGATTGGGTTTTCACAAAACCCTAACTTATGAAATTAGGGGAAATATGAAAGGATAATGTGAAAGGCATTAATTGATGATGAGAATGTTATTAATGATGAGGTATAGCCATCAATGGTGATTGGTGATGGTGGTTGGAAACCATAAATGAAAACCCATTTAAAATGAGTTGAATGTGAGGTTGGTATATGTGGTAACCTAACTAATTAGGTTATTGCCTTGATAATAATGAATGATGATTTAAGGGAAGGAATTCCTGAAGCCTAATTAGGCGAATCAATAAAACCTATAAATAGTTTCTACATGATGAGAATCATGTGTAAATATATATGTATATGTATATTGAAATGGTGTTTGAATGAATGATTGATGTGGTCCTATAATTGATTGGTGTAGGACTTGATAACACTTGTGAGGCGGGAACATCAAACCCGGAAGTCTACTTCTCTTGAGGTAGGAGAGGGATGTATTTTCTAAATGCATGAAATTTTGTATGTTGATAATGTATGTATGGATGCTATGTTGCATGTTGCTCCTTGAATGGATGTGGTGTTTTATATGTATAATATGAAATATAGGTTGAATCTTGTAATGGTTGATTGTGAGATAATATATATATATATATATATATATATATATATTTGATTATGTGGGATGAATATTATGATTGAGTATGAGTGTTACCCTAGATGAGAGGGTGAGATAATCCCTATGAGGTTAAGGCATGCATGAGCATTGTTGCATACATAGCATGGCATGCATAACATGGTACTTGAAAAGTGGTTGCGATCACTTGAGATTTATGATATAAAGGGCTTGCGAGTTCCTGTGATTATTGAACCGGTGGTTGTGATCACCTGGTGTTTGAAATGAAAGGCCCTGCGGGACCATTGAGATTGATTGCCTGTGGTTGCGATCACGAGGCGGGAGTACCCCTTACGAGGCGGGAAACCTATGTGAACTATTAAACGTGGTTGTGATCATGAGAAAACACCTTGTGAGGCGGGAAACCAATGAGAATGAATGAATGCTTATGGTGGTTGCGATCACCTGATGAAATAAAATCGGATCCGTACATATGCATCTTCAACACTAGCATGTGCATTAGCCATAGAAGCATGACATTGAGTGATATCCCCAAGAGGAAGTTATGTGAAGTGTTTGTGGAATCCTATTGATCACTAAATATAATTATGTTTATTGGTATGGTATAACTCAAAGAAATTTTATGGATATGAGTGTTCTATGCATTAGATGATTGTTTGATCTTAGTGTCATTTGAACTCCTTTAGGAGAAGATGTTAACTTGTATTCACATGTATATTATCACTAATTGTTGGATTGTTCATCATTGAGAAATATACTCACACTCTATGTGGTCCATCTTTTTAGCTCTTATGTTATAGGGCTTGTCTATGGAGCTCATGTGTGGAGGAATGGTGTGAAGAAAGTCCTTTTGGGTAAAGAATTCCTTGGCCAGCAATTGTTTTTGATTATATGGCTTTTACATATATTTTTGTAATGTATTTATATATATACATGAATATTTTGTATAGCCATTAATTAATGTGGATGACTTGTATGGATGATGGATAGATAATGATGATTTTGGAGGTCATGTAGGAAAATGAGACTTTTCAGGTGTATGGCTCATTTTCGTTTGTGACCTTGCCATTGTATGAATGATGAACATGGTGTGAACAATTTGTAATTCGATAAATGGTTATATGAGGGTTTAAATTTTGTAGAGTGCTCAAGATGATAGACTTAGTTAGGACATAATTTATGAATTTGCATTGAGATCACAGAGTATGATTAACTGGAATATGTTCAAATACTTAAAATGATGTATGATACAGTGAGCATTGAGGAATGAATTGATACCTATCTATATTTTGTGTTTCAAAGAGTATTCATTATGATAAGCTTGATTGTGAAGTGATTTAATGAATTGGAATATGATTTGTGGAATATGATACTTGGAACAAGTTCTAAATATTTAATATGATGTAGGTGTTGTATTGAATCTGTTTAATTTTGCTTTGGATGGATTTTTACATGTTGAGTTGTTTAAATTCCATGTTTTCTATGTTTTTACTGGTATTCTCGCTCAAGCGAGATAGATTCTCGCTCAAGAGAGAATCCCCTGTGTTAGTGTATGGCCACTGGCCAAATCTCGCTCAAGCGAGAGTGGGTCTTGCTCAAACGAGACTGCCCATGCATCAGTTATTGGCCACTGGGAGAAATTCGCTCAAGCGAGTAGGGTCTCGCCCGAGCGAGAATGAGGTATTTGGCTATTGGGCTATTTTCGCTTGAGCGAAAGGCCTTGGGGGTGGCACTCGCTTAAGCGAGCAAGCGTATGTTGGGTTCTAGACGATTCTTGCCCATGCTCGCCTGCCTCACCCAAGCGAATCCTGAAGATCTCGCTCAAGCGGATTGGGGCTCGCTCAAGCGAGACGGCCCCTGATGCTCCTTTTCTTCCTCTCGCTCAGCATGTTCCATGGCTCACCCAAGCGCCCCACTCGGTCTCACTCAAGCGAGTGTGACTCTCGCTTAAGTGAGTAGTGCTCGGGTTCCCCAAATTGCATTGTTTTTTATTATTCTCCTTTCCTTTGCACCGAATCTTCTTCTTGTAACATCTTAAAAAACGCTTTGGGCATATCGTGAAGTCATTAAACCTCATGATGTTTAACTACTTAAAATCCAATTATATGGTATTAATTTAATTAACCAATAACGCTGTTTTAATTGGAAATTTCTCATTGATTATTTATTAACTTACCTTCTCATATCTCCATATATGAGATAGATATTTCTTAGATCCAGGGTGTCAAATTAAGCTTTATCACTTGACGTCTTCATTAATTAATGATGTTAAAATTCATGAAAAATTTACCCCTAATTTTAGGGTGTTTCAACCTGGTATCAGAGCTTTGTTTATCCCTTGTTGCTGTGATTGATTAGTATTATCAGAACATGACATGCATTTGGTGAATGATTGTCATTGTTGTTTAACTCATATGGATTGATTGTGCATGGAATTCGATTTTTATAAGTCCGGCCAAGCTTTCTTCACACTATTCTCCCTCAATGATGAATTCTTATGATTATATGAATGCATGTGACACTATGATATGATGATATGCTTTTATGAGCCTTAATATGAATTAGTCGATGTTGGACTCCATGGTGGAGGGCCATAGCTTAATTTAAGATGAATTACTATAGCATGAGACTATAGAAAAGTTTATGAACTAGTTTACTGATGTTAGTTGAATTTAATGTTATGATTATAGATATTGAAATGGCTCATCGCCGTCAAGATAACGATGACATTATAGCTAGAGCTTTGAATCGCTTTGTGGACCTCCTTGAGTCGTAAAACCGTGATAGACAAAAGGCTGAAAGACAACCCACTCCTGGTACTCAAGGCCTTGACATGTTCTTGAAGCAGAAACCCTCTAAGTTTCTGACAAGGCCCGCAAGTGCACGGGTTATGTCGTGTGATATAAAAGATTATCGTCTCCACAGGGACTGTGTTCAAAGTACCAGCATATTGAAATTTAATTATCCACAAAATTGATTTTTAATGTTTTTGTAAAATAGAATACAAATTAAAAATAAATTCAGAAACAAAATTTACTTGACACTTAAAAATCAGAGTTGAGAGTATCTTGGGATTTCGGGGAATCAAGACTCTATTTATGTTAATAAATTTTAACTTTTCATAAATAAGAATCAAATTAAGTTTTCCAAGGCGGATTTTCCTTAAGCTAATTAATATGTTCCTCTCGGAATCCTATTAATGTACCTAGCTTATGGAGAACAACGTTCAATCCCTAAGAAAAGCCCATTATCATTTTGTGAAAATCCCTTATTTATTCCCCAAAAGATTTTGATTACTTTCACTATTTACCGAGGTCACAAAAAGTATTTCAAAACCTTAGGCTTAGTTCAAAAACTTTCCAGTAACAATAAATTTCTCGATTCTATTAATTACTTAAACTTACTAATATACCCGCAAGTATACAGTTTTATCACTTAGGTTCTTGTTAGGAATCACTAAGAGCATTGAGCATTAATTGAACTAAATGGAAAACAGAATTTTATTTAATTCAAAGTCAAAATAACATTAACATAAAATATTGTCACACCCCTAAAATCCCAAGATTATTAATTTAGTTACTCATGAAATAATTCAAATTTATACACATGATGGAAAAATAAAACATATAAGACATGGTAAAAATAAAGACTTACGGGTTTCTCCAAAAGCTCAAAATAATTTTACCACTGTATTTCCTTGTTGTAATATTCCTCCACCAATTACAAATTGGAACACTCAATTTTACAACCCTCACAACTCTTACACAACAAAAAAAAAGAAAAGAAAAAGAAAAAGAAAATAGAACAGAGAGGAAACGAAGAAAAGAAAGAAAAGAGAAAGGAAAGAAGAATGAGAATAGGATGCTCTCTACTTGCAACTTCTTCTCCTTTTATAGGCGATGGAAAGGAGGCACCGAAAGAAAACACGTGCGTGATTTAAGGAACAAGTGGAAACTTTCGGTGCATAGTGATTTCCAGCTGTTTCCAAGTTGCGTTTTATTGTTTCCAATGATTTGGCGCATGATTTGATTGATGAATCGATTCCTCCAGTTCATTTTTGCATAAAAAACAACGTATGAATCGATTCATAGGGAGGAGGAATCGATTCATAGGTCCATGAATCGATTCATTGAGTTGGGAATCGATTCATGGCATGAAAATCAGCTAGGAATCGATTCATTTAGGTGGGGAATCGATTCATGGCTTTGGGAATTGATTCATGGGCTTGGGAATCGATTCCTTGAGCAATTTTTATGTGCGAATCGATTCACACCCTATTAGTGCGGTTCCTATTACAAGCACTAATAGATAGCGCACTAATAGCCAATTTTCATGCTTTTGTTGCTCTTTTTTCACCGGGGCTTGTTCTTCTTGTTTCTTTATCATTTGGTGGTCGTTTTTCTCTTGTTATTGACCCTTGGATTATCTGTGTACTTGTTCCTTAATTTTATTAATTTCTGCAAAATAAAATACCCAAGTAGAATATAGTGGAAAGAAAGCGAAAATCATAAAAATTAAGGAAATACAGTGCATAATGATTAAAATCCTAAGCAAACTAAATCTAATTTATTGTGTTATAAAACACTTATCAAAATACCCTAAACCAAAACATTGCTTGTCCTCAAGCAATTACCATATTCACATGATAAGATACAGAAAACACTTAACTCAGTAAACTAGAGAGCCCAAAAGCAGAGAAACAGATTTATTCAAATGCCAAATTAAATTTTCTTATGTGAGTCAATTTTCAATGTCAAGACTTGAGATACTCTTCTTACAATTTCACTCTAGTGTTTTATAGTTCGCTTATCACTCAAATCATCATAGTCAAAAAATATTACCATAAGCTTGTTAATAAACCAGAAACTCCATAGTTTAAATAGAAAATATGTCAAAGTCTAAAGGTCTTTCAAAGGTTGTAACGTGGCCTTGGTTTGTATTGTCAAGGTAGGAATTTCAAGAAAAATGGAATACAAAAGGGCTTTAACAGTCATGAATGATTTAAATTACCATTATAAATTTAACAGAGCAAATTTTTGAACTTTTATGGACTTTTCGGAATTCATTCAATATCATCCTTTTGATTTTCTTTTCTTTTTCTTGCTTTTCTTTGCATTCAATACCATATTTTTCTTAAGTCCTTTTTTATTTCTTTGCTCCACTAAATTTCCAACTTTTTCACCATTAAGAGAATATCAGTCAATGAAAGGCTTCAAAGAAAAATTTTCACTTTTTGGCTCAAAAGGGGCAACTAGGGGTCAAATTGTGCAAAACTTCTGAGGCTAAGAATAAGGCCTAATTGTACCTTTATCATCCTAAGACATACAATCAAAAACCATTTTGAATCGGTTGAAAAACAAGTTCTAGTATATTAATGATTATGAGATTCACTCAATCAAGAAGATATGGGTTTTGAAATTTTGTTTGATAAATAACCCATTTTGGCTTAAGTCTAACCATGGAAAGTCTTTTCAAAGAAAATTTTAATCACATAAAGTTCATTTAGACATTGATTTGGCATTTAAACAATCAAATTTTGAAAATTTTACTCAAAATTTTGGGGTCCTTAGATACTTTAGCCTTGTGTTCAAAGTAAATTTATCATGCAATCATGGTAAATTACAAGATTACAAACAAAACAAGGAAAATCATACACATGCAAAATAAAATAACAATCACACAACAAAACAGTTAAGTTTTCTTATCTACCACCCTAAACTAGAATTTGACATTGTCCTCAATGTTAAAATGGATGATAAAAGGATAAGAAAACTTACTTGTAGTAACCCCAAACCAGCATTTGACATAGTTGATTTTTTTTTTTAAAGCTCAAAATGAAACAACAACTTTTTATAGGTTACCTCCCTATCAGTGCTAAGTTTTAAGTCTTCAGCCAGACTTCTCACCGTTTGGATTTACTCATCAGGAGCATCAAACAAGTCCAAGTCACTTGCTTATGATATTGGTTGACCTGTCAAGTAGTGCTTTACTCTCTGTCCATTTACCTTAAATGTACCAGATTTCTCACTCCATAGTTTGACAGCTCCAAAGGGAAAGACCTTTGTTACCTTGAATGGTCCCGACCATCGGGATCTCAGTTTACCTGGAAAAAGTTTCATTCTGGAATTAAACAGTAAAACTATATCACCCGGATTAAATGTTCTCCGTAGGATGTGACGGTCATGCCATTGTTTGGTTTTTTCTTTATAAATTTTGGCATTTTCATATGCATCTAGACGGAGTTCTTCAAGCTCGTTTAATTCCAATAATCTTTGTTCACCTGCAGCCTTATGATCAAAGTTAAGAGTTTTAACAGCCCAAAAAGATTTATATTCTAGCTTAACAGGTAAATGGCAGGGCTTCCCATATACTAGCTTAAAAGGTGTGGTTCCAATGGGAGTTTTGTATGCAGTTCGATACGCCCATAAGGAATCATCTAACTTAATAGACCAATCCTTACGTGATGTATTCACCACTTTTTGAAGAATGTTTTTAATTTCCCGATTGGATACCTCAACTTGTCCACTAGTTTGTGGGTGATAAGGTGTAGCAACCTTATGCATAAATCCATATTTTTTTAGGAGGGTCTGAAAAGTTTTCTCAATAAAATAAGACCCTCTATCACTTATAACACATTTTGGGACCCCAAACCTTGGAAATATTATTTTCTTGAAAAGTTTAATAATAGTCTTAGCATCAGAATGGGGTGAAGCAATGGCTTCCACCCATTTTGACACATAGTCAACTACCACTAATATGAACTGATTTCCAAAAGAGGCATAAAATCAACACCCCATACATCAAACAATTCAACCTCTAAAATGGTATTCAATGGCATTTTATGTCTCTTACCAATGTTACCTGTTCTTTGGCAAGCATCACAAGTTAGAAGATACTTACGTACATCCTTAAAAATATTTGGCCAATAGAACCCAGCTTGCAATATTTTAGTGGCTGTCTTGGAGGTGCTCATGTGCCCTCCATAGGAAAGAGAATGGCAATGATCCAAGATAGCATGGACCTCATCTTGTGAAACACACCTCTGAATCAAACCATCTGTACATTGCTTGAATAGGAGTGGTTCGTCCCAATAATAATGCTTAACATCTGCATAAAACTTTTTCCTTTACTGAAAGCTAAGATCAGGAGGTAAGATACCACATGCAAGAAAATTTACAAAATTAGCATACCAAGGAACACGTTGGATACTAAGACTCAAGAGTTGTTCATCCGGAAAAGATTCATTGATGGGATTATTATCTGTTTCTTGTTTTTCAGATGTCAACCTAGACAGGTGGTCAGCGACCAAGTTCTCGGTACCCTTTTTATCTTTAATTTCCAAGTCAAATTCTTGTAATATTAAAATCCACCTAATTAACCTAGGCTTTGCTTCCTTTTTATTCAATAGATACTTAATGGCAGAGTGGTCAGTGTAAATAGTAATATGTGAACCTACCAAGTAAGACCTAAATTTATCAAAAGCAAAGACAATAGCTAACAGTTCTTTTTTAGTTGTGGCATAATTTACCTGAGCATCATCTAGCGTCCGGCTGGCATAATGAATTACATGGAGCTTTTTGTCCTTCCGTTGCCCAAGCACTGCCCCCACTGCGTAATCACCCGCATCACATATCAACTCAAACGGGAGTTCCCAATCAGGAGGTTGAATGATGGGGCAGAGATTAGAGCCTGCTTAATCCTGCAAAAAGCTTCCATACAAGATGAATCAAAATTGAAAGGCACATCCTTACCCAGAAGAGTTGTAAGAGGCTTTGTGATTTTGGAGAAATCTTTAATGAACCGATGGTAAAACCCTGCATGTCCAAGAAAACTCTGAATACCTTTCATATTTGTAGGTGGGGGCAATTTTTTAATCACTTCCACTTTAGCCTTATCAACTTCTATACCTCTCTCAGACACTAAGTGTCCAAGAACTATGCCTTCTCTTACCATAAAATGGCATTTTTCCCAGTTCAAGACCAGATTGGTCTTTTCACAACGCTGCAAGACTTGGCACAAATTTGTTAAACAGTTATCAAAATCCAAGCCATGCACTGAAAAATCATCCATAAAGACTTCCATCGCATTTTCAATAAGGTCAGAAAAAATTACTTGCATACACCTTTGAAAAGTCACAGGTGCATTGCACAGACCAAAAGGCATACGCCTATAAGCATAAGTCCCATAAGGGCAAGTGAAGGTAGTCTTTTCTTGATCAGATGGATGAATGGGAATTTGATGAAAACCTGAATACCCATCCAAATAACAAAAATAAGAGTGTTTCGCAAGTCTTTCAAGCATCTGATCAATAAAAGGGGGAGGAAAATGATCTTTTTTTGTGGCGCTATTTAACTTCCTATAATCAATGCACATGCGCCAACCAGAGACAATCCTAGTAGGAATCAAGTTATGTTTATCATTTTCAATCACAGTTATTCCCCCTTTTTTAGGCACCACTTGAACAGGACTTATCCATTTACTACTATCAACGGGATATATGACTCCAGCATCAAGCAATTTCAAAATTTCCTTTTTAACCACTTCTTGCATTTTTGGATTTAATCTCCTAAGTGGTTCTACTGTGGGCCTACTTTTATCTTCTACAGTAATCCTGTGCATACAAAGAGAAGGGCTAATCCCTTTGATATCATCCATTGTATAACCTATTACTTTTCTATACAACCTAAGTTGTTTCAAAAGTTTTTCAGTTTCATATGGATTCAATTCAGCATTAACAATCACAGGATATGTGGAATTAGGACCAAGAAACTCATACCTTAATGAAGCTGGTAAAGGTTTTAATTCCACATTGGGGCTTACCACTTTGTCACACATGACCTCAGTATCATGTTTTAGTGAGGCCTCAGAGCAATCAGATGTTCCTGCAGGCTCAATCATGAAAACAGTTTCAAGTTGATCATTAGGAAGGGTTACTTCCTTTACCACTTGTTCAACAAAATCCACACTACAGCAAACATCATTATTAAAAGGTTTTTCTAAAGCATTTTTTAAGTTAAAATCAACCTTTTGGTCTCCAACAGTCAGAGATAACTTACCATTCTTGACATCAATCATAGCACCTGCAGTTGCTAAAAATGGTCGACCTAAAATAATAGGAATCAAAGAATCTTCATCCTTCATCCATTTCTAGCACAACAAAGTCAGCAGGTATAAAAAATTTTCCCACCTTAATAGGAACATCCTTTAAAATTCCTACAGGATATTTGACAGATCTATCAGCCAGCTGTAAAGATATCATAGTAGGTTTTAGCTCACCCAATCCTAACTTTTCAGCAGCAGATAATGGCATTAAACTCACACTTTCTCCTAAATCACATAATGCTTTATCTATATTCATATCTCCAATTATACAAGGAATAGAGAAACTACCTGGATCTTGGAGCTTAAGTGGAAGCTTCCTTTGAATTAAAGCACTGCACTCTTCAGTAAGTGCCACTGTACCATCTTCCTCCAGTCTTCTTTTGTTGGACAAAATGTCCTTCAAGAACTTCACATATGTAGGCATTTGCTGCAAAGCATCTGTGAAGGGAATATTGATATACAATTTCTTTAAAACATCAAGAAACTTACCAAATTTTTTGTCTAATTTTGCTTTAGCTAGGCGCTGAGGAAATGGAATCGGAGGTTGATATAGCTTAACCTCCTCCTTCTTTTCTTATGGTTTCTCTTCTTCAATCACTGGATGAGATGAAGATTTATCCACTTTCTTTTCCTCCTTTGCAGTCTTACCAACTGGCCCATCATATTGAGTACCACTCCTAAGAGTGACAGCCATGGTTTGGTTAGATGGTCCAGCCTCTGGTTTTCCAGGAAATGTTCCTGGTGCTCTTTGAGAGTAGGAGGCTTGTTGGGCAATTTGATTTTCCAGTATTTTGTTATGGGTGGCAAGAGAGTCCACTTTTGAATCTAAGTTCTTTATTGCATCAGAGAATTCATCATTTTATTTAAGTTGAGTAGCTACAAATGTCTCCATCAAGGATTCTAGCTTTGATTTTTGTGGAATATAGGATCCTTGTTGAGGTTTGTAGTTACTTTGATTACCTTGGAATAGAGGTGGCCTATTTTGGAAGCCAGATAGACCTTGTGGAGGTCTGTAGTTACCTTGATAATTTCCACCATAGTTTCTAATAGCATCCACCTGATGCATTTCTTGTTCTTGATTAAGGGTCATTGTTAAATGGCAGTTTGCAGCTCTATGTCCTGAAACACCACAAACTTCACAAACAATATTAGTAGCACCTGTTGACCCTATTTTATCGAGTTTTAATGTTAATACTTCAACTTTGGCAGAAAGTAGGGAAAAAGCATCAACAGAGTACTTACCTGGTGTTTTAGCAGGTAATCCTCTCTTAGAGTTCCACTGGTAAGTGTTTTGAGCTATTTCTTCAATCAAGTTCTGAGCTTCATCAACATTTTTACTCATGAAGGATCCTCCAGCTGCAGCATCTAAAGAGATCTTTTATGTGGAAGTTAGTCCATTATAGAAAATATGGATTGTCAACCACCTTTCTATCCCATGGTGAGGACATTCTCTCAGCAACTCCTTGTATCTTTCCCAGGCTTCATATAAGGATTCATCATCTTTTTACGTAAAATTAATTATTTGTTTCCTTAACAAATCAATTTTATTTCTTGAGTACCATTTATTGATGAAAGCACTGGATAGTTGTTCCTAAGTCGTGATGGATCCTTCAAGAAGAGAATACAACCACGCTCTTGCTTTATCTCTTAAGGAGAAAGGGAAGAGTCTCAAGCGAATGGCATCATTGGTGGCTCTGTTCATTTTCAGGGTGTCACAGTATTCAAGAAAGATTTAAAGATGAAGATTTTGATCTTCAGAGGGTAAACCTCCGAATTGGTTCTGTTGAACCATAGAGTAGTGAAGGCTTCAATTCAAAATTATTGGCCTCCACTATGGGTCTAAGGATGCTAAACCCTCTTCCATTTGTATTTGGAGCGGTAAAATCTCTTAAGGCTCTGTTTTGGTCGGCCATTTGTTTTTCTTTTTCTTGTTTTTGTTGTTTTTGTTGTTTTCTTAAAGCTCTAAGGGTACGTTCTATCTCAAGGTCAAATCCTAAGTTTAGATCGACACTACGGCTTCGTCGCATAAAAAGAAAATAAATGACAAATAAAACAAACAATCACAAAAACAACAACAGAATAAAGAACAAAATACAAAATAACAACAGAATAAAAATAAAAATACAGAAAAAATATAAAAAGAAACAAACAAAACAAATAAAATAAAATAAAAATATTAACAAGTATGATCTAATCAAATTTCAATATTGCCGATATTTGAGGGACAACAGTCCCCGGCAACGGCGCCAAAAACTTGACAAGGCTCGCAATCGCACGGGTTATGTCGCGTGATATAAAAGATTATCGTCTCCACAGGGACTGTGTTCAAAGTACCAGCATATTAAAATTTAATTATCCACACAATTGATTTTTAATGTTTTTGTAAAATAGAACACAAATTAAAAATAAATTCAGAAACAAAATTTACTTGACACTTAAAAATCAGAGTTGAGAGTATCTTGGGATTTCGGGGGATCAAGACTCTATTTTATGTTAAGGAATTTTAACTTTTCATAAATAAGAATCAAATTAAGTTTTCCAAGGCGGATTTTCCTTAAGCTAATTAATATGTTCCTCTCGGAATCCTATTAATGTACCTAGCTTATGGAGAACAACGTTCAATCCCTAAGAAAAGCCCATTATCGTTTTGTGAAAATCCCTTATTTATTCCCCAAAAGATTTTGATTACTTTCACGGTTTTACCGAGGTCACAAAAAGTATTTCAAAACCTTAGGCTTAGTTCAAAAACTTTCCAGTAACAATAAATCTCTCGATTCTATTAATTACTTAAACTTACTAATATACCCGCAAGTATACAGTTTTATCACTTAGGTTCTTGTTAGGAATCACTAAGAGCATTGAGCATTAATTGAACTAAATGGAAAACAGAATTTTATTTAATTCAAAGTCAAAATAACATTAACATAAAATATTGTCACACCCCTAAAATCCCAAGATTATTAATTTAGTTACTCATGAAATAATTCAAATTTATACACATGATGGAAAAATAAAACATATAAGACATGGTAAAAATAAAGACTTACGGGTTTCTCCAAAAGCTCAAAATAATTTTACCACTGTATTTCCTTGTTGTAATATTCCTCCACCAATTACAAATTGGAACACTCAATTTTACAACCCTCACAACTCTTACACAACAAAAAAAAAGAAAAGAAAAAGAAAAAGAAAATAGAACAGAGAGGAAACAAAGAAAAGAAAGAAAAGAGAAAGGAAAGAAGAATGAGAATAGGATGCTCTCTACTTGCAACTTCTTCTCCTTTTATAGGCGATGGAAAGGAGGCACCGAAAGAAAACACGTGCGTGATTTAAGGAGCAAGTAGAAACTTTCGGTGCGTGGTGATTTCTAGCTGTTTCCAAGTTGCGTTTTATTGTTTCCAATGATTCGGCGCATGATTTGATTGATGAATCGATTCCTCCAGTTCATTTTTGCATAAAAAACAACGTATGAATCGATTCATAGGGAGGAGGAATCGATTCATAGGTCCATGAATCGATTCATTGAGTTGGGAATTGATTCATTTAGATGGGGAATCGATTCATGGCTTTGGGAATCGATTCATGGGCTTGGGAATCGATTCCTTGAGCAATTTTTATGTGCGAATTGATTCACACCCTATTAGTACGGTTCCTATTACAAGCACTAATAGATAGCGCACTAATAGCCAATTTTCATACTTTTGTTGCTCTTTTTTCACCGGGGCTTGTTCTTCTTGTTTCTTTATCATTTGGTGGTCGTTTTTCTCTTGTTATTGACCCTTGGATTATTTGTGTACTTGTTCCTTAATTTTATTAATTTCTGCAAAATAAAATACCCAAGTAGAATATAGTGGAAAGAAAGCAAAAATCACAAAAATTAAGAAATACAGTGCATAATGATTAAAATCCTAAGCAAACTAAATCTAATTTATTGTGTTATAAAACACTTATCAGTTTCATGGTGGATTTAGGGGCGAACAAGCCTATATTTGGATCCAAGATGTTGAACGGATCTTTGATAGTTTCGAGTGCAATGAGCTCTAGAAAGTGAAGTATGTTGTTTTTTTATTGAGGAATGAAGCTGAGACTTGGTGGAGACTCACCAAGAGTAGGATGATTGCTGCTCTTATCCCTTTGACTTGGGAAAACTTTAAGCTGGAACTCATGAGATAGTATGTGCCTAAGAGTTATAAAAGTAAGAAGAACTCAAGCAAGGCACAATGAGGTGGAAGAGTACGCTTCCAAATTTGAAGAACTCTGTGAATTTTACCCTCTTTATCAACAAGAGGGAACTGAAGCCTCTAAGTGTGTAAAGTTTTAGAACGGTCTACGCCCTGATATTCAAAGGCCGTGTGTCATCAAGAAATCTGAAGCTTCACGGTACTTGTGAATAGGTATCGCATTTATGAGGAACATGCTCCACCTCATCACTCCAAATTCGACTCTAAGTTGAAAGGTCAATCTTCCAATTTCAAGAGGCAAGGAAATTTCAGAAGGGGACGTTTCCCAAGCTAGAGGCGGTGGACATGGTAACACCTTTGGCTGGGGCAATGCAAATGCCAATGGGCCGAAATACTATAGGTGTGGTGGTCCTCACTATGTTTGTGAGTGTGTGCACCGTGATGATATGGTGTGTTTTAATTGTGATCAAGTGGGATATATTTGTCCTGCATGCCCTTTGCTCACAAGACTGGCTCCTATGCAAGCTAATACTCCCAACCGTGCTAATGCACCCGCTCATGTGAACCGCGGAGGCCACAATGGTGGTCAGGGCCATGGTAATGGAAACCATGGCGGTCGAAATGGCAATCGTGGTGGCTATAATGGTGGAAGACATAGTAATGGTCGTGGTAACGGTAATGGCGCTCGTGAAGGAAATGGAAATGGTGGGAATCCTCAACCAAATGCGGGTAGAGTGTTTGCTGTGACCGGTGAGGAAGCAGCATAAGCCGATAACTTAGTTGAGAGTAAGTGTGAAATACTCAGAAATTCAATTCATGTTATTTATGATTCGGGTGCAACTCATTCTTTTATATCCAAGGATTGTGTTCGGCGATTGAGATTGCCGGTGTATTTAATGAAAAATGCTCTTGTGGTTACCACCCCAACCGGTACTTGTCTCAGATCGGTTAGTCGGTGCGATAATGTTGACATGCTCCTAGAAGGGAGAAGGTTTGTTGTGTCTTTCATTTGCCTGCCCATGAAGGGATTGGAGATTATTCTTGGTATGGATTGGCTCTCCGCCAATAAAGTTTTGGTTGACTGTCAATAACGGACTGTCATTTTCCCTTCTTCTGATATGGGAAAATTTGATGTGTAAGGTATAGCTTAACTTTGCATATTACTATCTCTTGCCAATGGGACAAATGGTCCCGATCCCCTTAATATCCCTGTGGTATCGGAATTCTTAGATGTGTTTCCTGAGGAGGTGGCCACGAGATGTTGAATTTACTATCGACCTTGTACCTGGCGTGGAACCAGTGTCTATCGCTCCTTATAGGATGACTCCTATAGAATTGGCTGAACTTAAAAAGCAAGTTGAGGAGCTACTTGAGAAGGAGTTTGTCCGACCCAGTGTGTCACCCTGGGGGGGCTCCTGTTTTATTGGTCAAGAAGAAGGATGGAACCATATGGTTGTGTGTTGATTACCGCCAATTGAACAAGATGACGATAAAGAATAGATATCCCTTGCCCCGTATTGATGACCTGTTGGATCAATTAAGAGGTGTTGTGGTGTTTTCAAAGATTGATTTGCGCTCTGCTTACCACCAAATTCAGGTGAGAACCAAGGGCATTCTGAAAACTGCTTTTAAGATGCGATATGGCCATTATGAGTATGTTGTAATGCCATTCAGAGAGACTAATGCTCCAGCGGTGTTCATGAGCTACATGAATTGCATCTTCCATGAATACCTGGATCGCTTCGTTGTGGTATTCATTGACGATATCCTGGTGTATTCCAAGAGTTGTGAGGAACACGAGGAACATCTGAAGCTTGTGTTGAATATTCTAAGAGAGAATCAGTTGTATGCTAAGCTCTCTAAATGTGAATTCTGGTTGACGAGCGTCTGGTTTCTTGGACATATGATATCGGAAGAAGGTGTTTCGGTGGATCCTTCTAAGGTTGAGGTCATTATGGCATGGCCTAGACCTACATCAGTTACTGAAATCCAGAGTTTCCTTGGACTCGCCGGTTATTATCGAAGGTTTATCGAAGGTTTTTCTCATCTTACTAAACCTTTGACAAATTTGACAAGGAAGAACCAACCTTTTGTGTGGACGGTTGAGTGTGAGAGGTGCTTTGAAGAGTCAAAAATGAGGCTGACTTCTGCACCTATCTTGGCATTGCCTGATTCACAAGAAGACTTTGTGGTGTACTGTGATGCTTCCAAGCATGGACTTGGATGTGTTTTGATGCAAAAGGAACGTGTTATAGCATATGCTTCATGCCAATTGCAACCTCATGAAGTTAACTACCTGACTCATGATTGGAGTTAGTGGCGGTTATGTTCGCCTTGAAGATTTGGCGTCATTATCTCTATGGTTCGAGGTTCGTGGTCTTTAGTGATCACAAAAGCTTGAAATATCTCTTTGATCAAAAAGAATTGAATATGCATCAAAAGAGATGGATGGAATTCCTGAAGGACTATGATTTTGAATTGATGTACCATCCAGGGAAAGCTAATGTAATTGTTGATGCTCTTAGTCAGAAGTCCTTGCATGTGTCGGCCATGATGGTCAAAGAATTCGAATTGATTGAGGAATTTCAAAATTTGAATGTTAGGATCGAAATTCAATCTTCCACGAGTTTATGTTTTACTACGTTAAAGATATGCAATGAGTTCTTAGAGCTTGTAAAGGAGAAACAAGGAGATGATGATTACTTACAGGAGATGAGGAAATCTTAAAGTGATGGGAAAAATCTATTCCTTGTTAAGGGCGGAGATGGCTTATGGCGTGTAAAAGGTCGGCTGTACGTGCCTTCATTTGGAGATTTGAGATATACGGTGCTTGAGGAGGCATACAAAAGCATTTTTAGTATTCAACCTGGTGCGACCAAGATGTACCAAGATGTAAAGAAGGATTTTTGGTGGCCCAAAATGAAACATGATATTGCCAACTTTGTAGATTCATGCCTTATTTGTCAAAAGGCAAAGGTAGAGCATTAGAGACCTTCGGGTACTTTGAGACCACTTGATATCTCTGTTTGGAAGTGGGATGCAATTGCTATGGACTTTGTGTCTGGCTTACCTAGGACGAGGTCCAAATGTGATGGCATCTAGGTAATTGTGGATCACTTAACAAAGAGCGCACATTTTCTACCGATCAGTATTAAGAGTTCCTTGCAAGATTTGGCACAGCTATACATTCAGGAGATTGTGAGATTACATGGTGTGCCATAAAGTATTATTTTGGATAGAGACCCCCGATTCACTTCCTAATTTTGGGGGAGCTTACATGAAGTGATGGGTTCAAAATTGAAGCTAAGCTCAGCGTATCATCCTCAGACTGATGGACAATCTGAGAAAACTATTCAAAGTCTTGAGGAAATATTGCGTGCTTGTGTTCTGGAGCACGGTGGTTCATGGGAGAAATATTTGCCTTTGATCGAGTTTACCTACAATAACAGTTTTCACTCTAGTATCGGCATGGCACCATATGAGGCGTTATATGGAAGGAAGTGTCGAACCCCTTTATGTTGGCTTGAAGTTGGTGAGAACTTGGCCTTAGGGCCTGAGATTGTTGGGGAAACCACTGAACAGATAAGATGATCCAAGAGAAGATGAAAATCGCTCAAGACCGGCAAAAGAGCTATTATGACAAGAGGAGGAAGCCACTTGAATTTCAAGTCGGCGATCATATATTCTTACGAGTCTCACGAGATAAGGGTATTGGAAGAGCTTTGAAGAGTAGAAAATTAAGCCCTAAATTCATCGGACCTTATGAGATCTTGGAGCGAATTGGAGATGTTGCTTATCGGATTGCGCTCCCTCCACATCTTGCAAACCTACATAATGTGTTCCACGTATCGCAGTTGAGGAAGTATATTCACGATCCCTTACACGTGATCTCTATTGATGATGTTGATGTGCGGGATAACTTGTCTGTTCCTCCCGTTTCAGTCCGTATCGTCGAGTATTCCGTGAAGAGGTTGCGGAATAAAATGGTGCCTCTGGTGAAAGTAACATGGAAGCATGGAAACATGGAGACACTCACATGGGAACACGAAGATGATATTCGAGAACAGTATCCTCACGTATTCGAATCCGGTATGTCAAATTTCAAGGATGAAATTTTTTTAGGGGTGGATTGTAACATCCCAAATTTTTTAAAATAGAGAATTAATTAAAGAAATAAATATTGGATAGTTGAATGCAAACTATTTAATGTCCCAAAATATTAGAAGTAATTAAATTAAGATTTTTGGGAACTGTTAGTAATTTATTGAGACCGAATAAGCAGAAAACTAACCCGGATACAATATGGGTGTCAGACCAAGTATCTCTGATTGAGATGCGTTGGTCAGGGTTGTAGATGATATTATGGGGAATCCGAATATGTATTCGGAATAATTTTTAGATAAAGTATTGGGCCCAAACAGGAATCCTGTTTATTGAAAAATGGAAGAGTTTTATGAAGGGTTAAAAACTTAAAACAAAACTCCCTTCTCCTCTATCAAATTCACGTTACTATTCTTCTCTAAGAGCAAAACACACTTGTTCTTTTCCCTTCTATTTTCCACACCTCTTCATCTTCTTCTTCTTCAAAAACCTAGAGAAGGTTTTGTGTATTTCCCTCTCCATTTTCGAAATCCCCATTGAGCTTGGAGGAGACCATTGTGGTTTGAAGCTCCTCCCTTTCTTCTCTCCATTTTCGTCACCATCTCTCTCCCTCTTGACTCCCATTTTTGTTTTTAGAGCAAGGTAAGTTTCTTGCCATTTCATTGTGTTTTGAACCTAGAAATGGTTAGTTATGACTAGGGAGAGTATTTAATGTATGTGTGTATTGAATGAGAGCTTTAAATAAGGAAAACCTAAGGTGGGGTGAAAGAAATGTGAACATCTATGAGCAATAAATGGGGTACACGAAAATAGGGTTGAGGGATGATGAATGTTGAAGTGTATTTATGAAATGATTGGGTCTTCACAAAACCCTAACTTATCAAATTGGGGGAAATATGAAAGGTGAATGTGAAAGGCATTAATTGATGACGAGAATGTTATTAATGATGAGGTATAGCCATCAATGGTGATTGGTGATGGTGGTTGGAAACCATAAATGAAAACCCATTTAAAATGAGTTGAATATGAGGTTGGTATATGTGGTAACCTAACTAATTAGGTTATTGCCTTGATAATAATGAATGGTGATTTAAGGGAAGGAATTCCCGAAGCCTAATTAGGTGAATAAATAAAACCTATAAATAGTTTCTACATGATGAGAATTATGTGTATATATATATATATATGTATATGTATATGTATATGTATATTGAAATGGTGTTTGAAAGAATAATTGATGTGGTCCTATAATTGATTGGTGTAGGACTTGATAACACTTGTGAGGCGGGAACATCAAACCCGGAAGTCTACTTCTCTTGAGGTAGGAGAAGGGTGTATTTTCTAAATGCATAAAATTTTGTATGTTGATAATGTATGTATGGATGCTATGTTGCGTGTTGCTTCTTGAATGGATCTGGTGCTTTATGTGTATGATATGTGTGAACACCTATTTTGGTCTGGTCAATTTTCACCAAAAATGGGGAATTTTCATCACTATCTTAGGCTCTGATTGATATCCATAAGTGAAAAGAGTTCCTCAAAAATAAATAAATAAATAAATAAAAATAATAAAAAAAATCTCTGAGTCGGAAATGATCATTTCCAAGTGAGAGGACTCGGAACGATCATTTCCGAGTTGGGGTCTCAGCTGGAGAGCAAAGCCATTCCGAGTGATAAATGGCTAACTCTGTTGGAGGATCAATGCTAGAAAGGATTGCTAATTGAAGTGAATCCGAGTGGGAGCTTTCTGATTGTAACTAATCCGAGTGAAGAAATGCTGATTAAAGTGAATCTGATTGGGGAATAAGTGTTTTTCTGGGCAAAACTGTCTCTGAGTGTTGGACTCCTGAGTGGACTGTCTCAGGGACTGTTGTTCGACCAGGAATGAGTCTCTTCTGGGCCGATTCGCAAATTTCAATCCCAATACCCGAGTGAGCACCCTTCTGATTGAAGTGTAAAGGCCGAATCCTGAATGAATCCGAGGGAAAGGTTGACAATGGAAGATATTCTGATTTAAAGGAAGGTCGGCTCCGAGTGGTTACAACCGGAGGATTGTTGAAGCTGAGATGTAAATTCTGATTGGAGCATGAGGCCGACTCCGAGTGAGTTGGAGAAGAAAGTTGTATTTCTGAGCAAAGTAAGGCTCGGACCTGTGATGAACTTCTAAGTAAGTGCCTCTGAAGACGACTCCCAAGTGAGTGCACCGAACAAGCTGATCGCTGAGTGAAAGCCATTCCTGATTGAAAAGTAAGGACGAGTGAGTGCACCGAATAAGCCGATTGCCGAATGAAAGCTATTTCTGATTGGAAAGGAAGTAATGGTCAAATTTTCAAATGGAAGGAAGGATTGACAGCTGAAGGAAATTCTGAGTGAAAAGCCAGTCGGATTTCTGACTGAAGAAAGAGTCTACCGAATGACTCCCAAGGAAATCCGAACAAGTTTTTCCGAGTAATTCAATCCTTGAGAAATAGCCGAGTGAAAAATTTTAGGAAATACCGATCGGATCATTTCAATTAGTGCCGATTGAATAATTTGAATTTCTTCCGAGTCACCTTTCAGCCAGCTTCCGAGTCCTCTTCAGCCAGATTCCGAGCCACACTTCAGACGGTACGATTGAGTAGAATACTTCTGAAGTTCCGATTGAGTCAATTAAAAAAGGACTTCCAGATGCTCCTGACTGAATCAAGCAAAGAGACTGAATGAATACTTTAAACAGAAGTGCCACCGAGTTAAAGCAACAAAAGTCCTGAGTAATGTTTCTCGAAAAACCATTTCCGAGTCAATAAGCTGCGAATTCAATCCCACACCGAGTGAAAGAGATTGATTCCACTCGGTCTTCTGCGTATGTGTATGAGGGTGGATACCGAATGAGTCATTCTTCAGCCAGCACCGAGTCTTCTTCAACCGGTTCTGAGTCACATTTCAGTCAGCACCTGAGTGAGCCATTTTTCAGTCGGTACTGAGTCCCTCTTCAGTCAGTTCTGAGCCGCTTCTTATTCAGTACCGTGTGAATCCCTTTTCAATCGGTTTCGAGTTACTATTTGCTCGGTTCCGATTGAATGTTTCAATTATTCGTCCAGCTCTCTTCACAACCTCAACACCGATCGGCTTTCACTCGGTCTTGTGTACAAAAGGGACCTTTTCCACTCAGTCTTGTGCACAAAAAGCATCTCTTTCCACTCGGATTGTTTCCCACTATGGGTGTATACCGACTGAGGCGCTAAACCGAGTCAGAAGGGAAATGCCGACTCCATATTTCCACCATGCTGACTTGGATTCCCACTGCCCAAGTGGATCCATGAATCCTGGACGTGGTGGACAGGGGGTGAAAGTGGAGAAAATAAAGAATTTCCCACCAGCCGTTGTCCCCCACAAACAGGTAGTGGCCAGGATAGCACCACTACGCACCTGGGTGAGTGGAAACTTAGGCTGTCCCAAACACTCAGCCCATGTCTCGGACCCCTATAAATGCCCTGGCTGAGGAGGCTTAAGTGGTTGGATTTTTTCACCCTGGAACCAAAAACTCTGCCTTTATTCTCTCCAATTTCAAAACCCCTTCGTCTCACTACACTACCCAGCACCCTCACCACACCTTCCCTGTACTAAACACTGTCTCTCCTTCACTTCGGGTACAGCCCCTAAACAGCGCCGACCTCTCCTCAAACCAACACCATTCCTCTCCTTTCCAGCCATTCTCTTCTTCTTTCTCTCTCTCACCGTACTCTCCCTCTCCTCTTTCCCTCTAAAACCGTCCCAGCACCTCCCAAATCCCATACCGTCCATCCCTCTCCTTAAACACTACACCGTCCAGCCCTCTCCTTAAACACCACACCGTCCAGCCCTCTCCTTTAAACACCATACCGTCCAGCCCTTTCCTTTAAACCCCAACAGCACCATCCCCCTCCTAATCCTCTCCATAACCGTCCAGCACCTCTAATCCTTGACACTGTCCCAACAGCATCTTCCCAACAGCATCTTCCCGACAGCACCTTCCCAATAGCACCGTCCCCTTCACCCACACATCCTCTCAGAAAGGAGAACGCTCTGGTACATTTCCTTTCCTCACTCGGTTTTCCTTTTTCTCACTCGGCTTTCCTTTTTCCACTCGGTTTTCCTCGTCCTCACTCGGTTTTCCTTTTTCCACTCGGTTTTCCTCGTCCTCACTCGGCTTTCCTTTTTCCACTCGGTTTTCCTCGTCCTCACTCGGTTTTCCTTTTTCCACTCGGTTTTCCTCGTCCTCACTCGGTTTTCCTTTTTCCACTCAGTTTTCCTCGTCGTCACTCGGTTTTCCTTTTTCTCACTCGGTTTTCCTTGTCCTCACTCGGTTTTCCTTTTTCTCACTCGGTTTTCTCTTCTCCCACTCGGTTTTTGCTCATTTTTCCCTCTCTTTTCCAAACTTACTGTTTCTCTTTCTCTCTTGTAGCTTCTGCTACCCTCCCTCTTTTCTGTCTTCTTTTTTTTATCCTTTACTTTTGAGTTTTACTTAAAAAGAAGAAAATTCCATGCATCCATTTCCTAAAAAAAAACATTTAAAGAACTACGTAACCCTGATTTCTTGGTCATCCAAGAATACGTAGGAGCAGGACTTTAAATCCTATCGGGCCCACCTTTTCCATTTTATTCCTATTTTTATTTTCTTTATTTTTCCTTTGCAACTCCCTTTCTATCCACTTCAATGAAAATCAATTTAGACGTGACGTCTTGTTGATTTTCCCCTATCTTTGGTAGGTCATCCCATAAGGAACGGGATACTTGGGATGAGACGTCCCGCTTATCCCCTTCCCATTTCTAACCCCGCATTTTGATTAAATTCTGTGAAAATCAATTTAGACGTGACGTCTTGTTGATCTTCCCTTATTTCTGGTAGGCCATCACCATAAGGAACGGGATACTTGGGACGAGATGTCCCGTTTATCCCCTTCCCGTTTCTAACCCCGTATTTTGATTAAAGGATGACTAATTTAGACGCAACGCCTTGTTAGTATCCTTCCCTTTTCCTGATTTATACCAAAGCCAAGGTTAATTTGGACGCGACGTCTTGTTGACCTACACTCCATGTCTGTTCAGTTTGTTCCTTCTACTTTTTTTTTTTACACAAAGTACAACAATAAAAGGGGAGAAATATAACATCTTTTGTAAGGCTATTTATGTTGCGCATTTTTAATCTTGGTACTATTTCTAACAGGCGATGTAGGGTGCTAATACCTTCCCTACTCGTAACCGACTCCCGAACTTGAATCTCATTTTTTTAAACCAGTGCTTTACTGAACTTAGTTTTTTTCCAATGTTTTTCCTATGAATAAAAACGTTGGTGGCGACTCCCTATTTCATACTAGTTTTCTTTCTCACCGCGCCGTCGCGATCCAGGTCGCGACAGATGGCGACTCCACTGGGGACATTTAAGAGAGTCAGGCCAGTTTGATTGAAAGCGCATTTTTTTATATAGCCTTTGTTAGCTTGGATTTCTTCCCCTTGTTTTACTTTCTGTTAATTGTTGTGAATGTTCTTTCGTGTTTTAATTATATCTTGTCATTTGTTTCGTTGTCTATGTTTTGCATGTTTGTTGAACCCTAGGGTAGAGGACGATGTTACTTTTCTACAATCATTGAACCTTAGGGTAGGCGACTTTGTATATTTGTTCTGTGTTTGTTCTTTGTGCAGAATGGGGTAAGGTAAAAGGTATTGAATGCCCTTCCACACACTACACTCACAATTACTTGCACACACCTATGAGTGGCGCCCTATACCCAGGCCCCAAATGAAGCTTAAGTTAGGAGGGGTTGGTAACGGAATCGTATGGGATGTACTTCCTATCCGGTGTTCGTGAGAACCTCAACTAGAGTTAGACCTCTCATGATATACGCACCTAGTGGATTCCCCACTGTTTGTGCCCCTGTCATGGGTAGGATCTTGGCTCTGGTGACCTTTTTGATGTCTAGCGGAAGCCACCCGGTGTGGAGAGTCACTTTTAGACAAGCCATAGGGCCTAGAAAAGACTTTCAACAAAACCCGACCTAGGCTACAAAAGGGCAATCTTTACTTTACCTTATGTCATTTTCGCTTTCCCTTTTATCCAAAAAAAAATGAATTATCTACCACCCACAGGCTTGCTTAATTTTTGAAATAATGACTCATTTTGGAACACACAGTATTCTTCAGGTGAATAGATAATCCCTTTTTTGATCATGTGCCTCTGAGTCCCTAGTCGTGAGTTTTCCTAATCGTCAAAAAAAACCAAAATGATTTTTTTGTGTCCTTTCAACCGGGGCATCAATGACGATTAAGAAAACCCATGATTTTTGACAGCTTAGGCTTACATGAGTTTTGGAAATCGATGTTTCCCAAAAAATATTTCACTTTACATAAGATCCTTGGGGAAACATGGATTTCGAAATGTAATAATAACTAATTCTTTTTTTTTATCTTGGTGATTTGTAGGAAGCGATTCAGAAGTTGGCAGTATCTCTAAGCAAGTATGAAAATTAACATGAAACATGACAATTATGGTACAGATGTGACAGAGTTGAAGAAAATACTGCATCTTAAAGCCAAGAAGGTTGATACAGTTAGTTTGCAGGCACTGGGGAAGAAATTGAGTCTGACACAAAAGATGGCCTTCGCCAGAAGATATGGGAAAATCTTAAAACTGTTGGAGGTGGAAGTCCAAACCGAAGCAATTATAGCTTTGGCACAGTTTTATGACCCACCCCTCCGCT
Organism: Clitoria ternatea; assembly: GCA_037962975.1. Classification (NCBI taxonomy): domain Eukaryota; kingdom Viridiplantae; phylum Streptophyta; class Magnoliopsida; order Fabales; family Fabaceae; genus Clitoria; species Clitoria ternatea. Next base: position 222,381,172 of record CM075672.1, read on the forward strand.
GTTTCACGTTTAGAGATTTTCAGCTGGCTCCGTCAATAGAAGAGTTTGAGCAGATATTGAGGTTACAAGTGGAAGGGCAGATTCCCTATCACCACCTTGACCATCACGCAACAACCGCTTCAATCGCCCGTGTTCTGAGAATCTCTCCCGAGGCATTAAGGAATGTGTAAATGAATAGAAATCAAGTTCCCGGGTTCACTCGAGAATTTCTTGAGAAGCACATGCAGATCCTGGCTGATAAGGAGGAATGGGAGGCTTTCATGGATACTTTAGCCCTCACTATTTACGGGGTTGTCTTATTCCCTAATTTAGACAATTGCGTGGATTATGATGTCGTTGCTGTCTTCCTAGCTCGTAAGCATCGGCTCGAGAATCCCATTACAGCCATGTTGGCTAATGTGTATTGCGCCATGGATTTCTGCCACACGCAAGGAGGAAAGAGGATCATTTGCTGTTTACTTGCTTTGTACGTATGGCTCACATCTCACATCTTCCATCAGATATGTAAAGCCGAGTGTCCAGTTTTCGATCTAAAATTGTGTCAGCTGACCATGAAAAGTGGGCGTGAATGGGCTAATCATCTAGTAAGCCTTAAAGCTGAAAAGGTCAGGTGGTACCCTCAATGGCTAGTGGTTGAGTCGGTCATTTACAGCTGTGGAGATTACCCGAATGTTCCTCTCATGGGCACACAGGGATGCATCAATTACAACCCTGTTATTGCAAAGCGTCAGTTGGCTTATCCTCTACTTGGGCCACCAAACGAAGAACTGCTCACTCCCTTCATTTTGTACTATGCGAAAGGGAATTACACATCCGCTGTTCGGGACATAGCCAATGCATGGAAGAAGGTCCATAGAATAGGAAAAGAATTGGGAGCACGAAGCCATGCTGTAGGGGCTGAATACTTTGAATGGGTCTTAAACAGGGTTTCCATTGTAAAACTGCCCTTCAGAAGTCCTTCATACCAATCTGTGAATAATTTCCCTCCGCCACTCATCATGGAGGACAAAGCCACCATGGCTCTGAAGGCACAAATAGAAGAGTTGACAGCAAAAAATCAAAAGCTAGAGGAAGACCTTTTGAAATGTCAACAAGAGTGTGCCTTTCAGAAGAAGGAGAATTCCGAAGGAAAGCATGCAATGGATGAAATGCGGAAGAAGAGGAAAATTGACAAAGACTACTGGGTAAAACAAGATCAATGCCTTCGTGCAGCCAATTCACAATTGAAAATGAAAGGCCAACAGAGCGATGCCATATTGGCCAAAAAACAAGTCCTGAAAAACATGCTGGCACAATCCAAAGAGAAAGAAAATGAGACCTTGGTGCGAAAAGAAATGCTGCAAACCCGAGTCCACAAATTGAAGCAGCAGCTTGATGAAACAATGAGGGCCTATAAGCAAGAAATACATGCTGAACAGAAGAACGCCCTTGATGCTGAACGACGCTGCCAAGAAGCCACACGAGTTTTGGGGACTGAGTTAGCTCAACGGGATGAAGTCATTCATTTATGGATGGACCGTTTCGCCAAGTTGGCATACCTATCCAATGGAATCTTGGAAGATTTTCCCTCAATGTTGAAGCAGGCCGAAGGCATGGTCAATCCCCTATCCAACCCAAAGGAGATATCGTCATTTCTGAACTATTGTCAAGAAAGACTTTGCAAAATGAGAGCCATGATTGCCCAGGCCAGGAATGGCTGAATATTGTAATCGTATCTTTCAAGTAACATTGTACCTTTACGGATGAATGGAATGATGAATTAATTTGCCTTCACAGCTGTTTCATGTTAATTTCCGCCTTACTGCTTTACCTAGTACTTTTGAACGCGACGTTCTGAGGAACGGTCGGAGAATACATGCCAAATTCAGAATCGCATCCTACGTACCTCGTTTGTTTTTTTCTTTCTTCTTTTACCATAGTCTTTATCTGTTTTCTTTTTCTTTCCTAACAAAATGTTGTGGTTTCCAGACATTACGGGTAAACATCCTTATGCGACTCGGTTAAGGAAGAAACTCATGGCCGAAGTAGAGCAAGAGAATGAGAGTCTCAGAGCTGAGATTAGTCAGCTGAAAGAACAAATGGCCGAGATGGCCAAGCTACTTGAAAAGAGAGTCACAGAGGGGGATTCTTCGGCCGGAATTAAAGACACTAGGCAAAGGCCGCCCACTCCCCGACACACTCAGGGTCCTGCTGAAGGGCCAAGCGCAAACCCTGCTACGCCTCCCCTAACAGTTCATGTTAGGAGACCAACCCTTGCTGACGCCCAGCAACCTATCTTCGTAAATGCAGAAGGTAACATCATACCTTTTCCGCAATACGGGATGCCACAGGGCTATTTCCCACCGCTCCAAGAAGAGCCTGATTATCAAGAGGCGATCCTGCATATGGCTCAGCCAAATGTCCCACCCGTCCGGGACCCTCAAGCAATTTCGATCCTTACGCAGGCCATTCATACCCAAGCCACGCAACCATAAGCTGTCCAAGCAACAGCCAGACCCCACACCTCAATACCGAATGCAAACCCGGTATATGTTAACCAGCCAATCAGGAGTACTGGTCATCATGTCGCTGCAGGTCCAGGTGCTACTGCTGCTACCCAGGAGGGAAGGATAGAGTTCTTGGAAAGGCGATTAAAAGAAATGGAAAGAACGAACCGGTTTGGAATGGGCAGTGTTGCACAACTCTGTCTGATTCCCGACGTTGTTATCCCTCCCAAATTCAAAATGCCTGAATTTGATAAGTATCGGGGGCTAACCTGTCCGAAGAACCATCTTACCATGTACTGCCAGAAGATGGCTTCGCACGCTTCTAATGACCCTCTACTCATTCATTGTTTCCAGGATAGTCTGGTTGGAGCACCTCTGACTTGGTACAATCATCTTGAACGATCTCGTATACGTTGTTGGGAGGATTTGGCAGATGCTTTCATGCAACAGTACAAGTACAATCTAGATATGGCGCCAGATAGAGTAAAATTGCAGAACATGACCAAAAAAGACAACGAGACGTTTAAAGAGTACGCCCAACGGTGGCGTGAGGTAGCAGCTCAAGTAGATCCACCTCTATCAGAAAAAGAGGTAATTTCCACGTTCATTGATACGCTCCAATCACCCTTCTATGATAGAATGATAAAGAGCATTTCAGCACATTTCTCTGATATTATCACTATCGGAGAAAGGATAGAGAATGGCCTACCAACTGGGAAGATCATCCGGGGTCTATCTGGGGCCGGGGTAGCAAGAAAACCTATGCCCGAAGAGGGTAGGAGAAAGGAAGGGGAAACCAACTTGGTCTCCCATAACCAAGGAAGAAACCAGCCCAGGCCATTCACCCCCATCACCTTTCCATCGGCATACCATAACGCACCACAACCATACGTGGCTGCAATCCCAAATCCAAACCCACCACACTTCCGACCACCCATTATGCGACCTCCCGCACCACCACAAACACCTTACCAGACACCACAAATGAACCCGCCTAATCCAAACTCTAGGAGACAAAACAATGACCGCGCCTAACCACAGTTTGACCCAATACCTATGACTTACACTGAGCTTCTTCCCTATCTCCTTGAAAACACAATGGTGGTTCCTTGCCCTCTGAAACCGCTTCAACCACCTTTTCCTCGGGGATATGACCCAAACGCACGGTGTGACTACCATGCCGGTGCGCCGGGATATTCCACCGAAAATTGTATGGCATTGAAATTCAAGGTACGAGACTTAATCAAGGCCGATTGGATAAGTTTCAGAGAAGGGAGCCCGAATATAACAACCAACCCCCTGCCCAACCACGGGGGACCAGGAGTCAACGCTATAGGGAGGGATGAAGAACATATTGCCAGGGTTGACAATATCAGAATGCCTTTGAAGATGATACACTCCTATATGCTTGAAATGGGGTTGATAGAGGACGCATGGGACGAAGAGTATGATGACGACCAGTCAGTGAAATGACAGAGCTTTTGGAAAACTCTTCAGGAGCTTATGGACAATTATATCGTAGAAGTTTATAGACATCACGGGAACGGGGTAAATATGATACAAGGGCAAGCAGGGGTGCGGGCCCCGAAGCCCCTGATCATATTCTACAATAAGAGTGTATCGGCAGCTCCAGCTCCTGCTAAGACTGTCATCACTGGAAAAGCACCCGCTCCGTTCCCTTTCAAAAGTTCCCATGCCGTGCCATGGAGATACAATACAAATGTAGTCGTCACCAACCCGGGGGCAGTCGACCCCGCGCCATCCTCCTCTATCACAAATATCGCCGAAGTTGGAAGAATGACCCGGAGTGGGAGGATATATATGCCGCCTGAGCCCAAATAGGACAAAACGGTTGGAGAGGTAAAAACCGGGAAAGAAGTAACTGCTGGCGAGACGAAAAGGGCTGTAACTGAGGAAGAAGCCCAGGAATTTCTCAAGTTCATCCGCCACAGTGAGTACCAAGTGCTTGACCAGTTGAATCATACTCCGGCTAAAATATCCTTGTTGTCCCTATTGATGAATTCAGAACCGCATCAGGACATATTAATGAAAGTTTTGAGCGAGGCCCATGTTAAGCATGACTTACCCGTTGATCAGTTCGGGGGCATAGTGGGGCATATTGTTGCCAACAACTACTTAACCTTCACAGATGATGAGGAACCCATTGAAGGAAGAGGGCACAACAAAGCCCTTCATATTTCTGTGAAGTGTCGGGATTATATCCTGGCAAAAGTACTTGTGGATAACGGATCTTCCCTGAATGTGATGCCGAAATCCACATTGGCAAAACTACCCTTTGATGGGACATACATGAGACCTAGCTCCATGGTTGTACGGGCTTTTGATGGAACTCGCCGAGAGGTCATGGGGGAGATTGAATTGCCGATACAGGTTGGACCCTGTACCTTCCAGGTGCTCTTTTAGGTTATGGATATCACGCCAGCCTACAGTTGTTTGCTAGGACGGCCATGGATCCACTCAGCTGGGGTGGTCCCTTCTACACTACATCAGAAGTTAAAATTCATCATCGATAACAAATTGGTGATCGTCTCTGGAGAGGAGGACCTTTTGGTTAGCAAACTCGTCTCTACCCCATACATTGAAGCCGCCGAGGAAGCCCTCGAAACTTCATTTCAGGCCCTAGAGATAGCCAATGCGACGAGCATTGTGAAGACATCCTTCCCCAATATACCTCTAGCGGTGGCAAGAAACATGTTGCGGGATGGGTACAAGCCTGGAAAGGGATTAGGACGCGAATTGGAAGGGAAAGTCCAACCGGTGTATCTCCCAGAGAACAAAAATAGATATGGCCTGGGGTACAAGCCCACTGTGGCAGATAGAAGAAGGGTCGAAGAAGAGAAAAGAGGAAAGAGGGTGGCCCGCCTTACCGGACAAGAATTCAAAGCTGCAAGAATCCCCGTCTGTGACCTCTATCAGAGCTTCAGGAGTGCTGGAATGATATACCCGGATCAGGTTGCCATGGTCGAAAGCGAGCCTAACCACATTACGGAGTTGGTGTATGCTTGCCACCCGGATCGAGAACTGAACAACTGGGAAGTCATGGAATTCCCTACAACTGTTAACGTTTTGTCAGAGTAATCACTGTTACTTCATAACTTGGTGGTCCCCTTGCTATGCCCAAGGCTTCGGGACCCATTTTGTAATAAGGGCAAAAACTTGTTTGTTTTAAAAATTAATGAATACATTTCAGTCTCATTACCTCATCTTTGTGCAATCTCTGTCTCTTAAACCTTTCACTTGCTTGTTTCTTTTTTCATTTGTTATAATATAACCCAAATACAGATCCAAAAATGATCTCCCTGAGAACGATGAGAACTTGGTTTTGTTTCATGACTCTGATTATCCAAATAATTGCGCCTATGAGGAAAGTGAGGAAGACTTTGGACCCTAGCCTGAATTGACAAGATTGTTGGAACAAGAGGATAAAGAGATTCAACCTCATCAGGAGGAAATCAAAATCATTAACCTGGGGGATGAAGGGGAAGATAAAATGGTGAAGATAGGCACCTGCCTAAGCAAAGACCGGCGGGATGAATTGATTAAACTACTCCGGGAATTTCAGGATATGTTTGCTTGGTCATATCAGGATATGCCAGGGTTGGATAATAGCATTGTGGAACATAAGTTGCCTCTGAAACCAGAATGTCCACCAATCAAGCAAAAGCTACGGAGAATGAAGCCGGAAATGCTTCTCAAGATCAAGGAAGAGGTCAAGAAACAATTCGAGGCTGGCTTCTTAGCCGTAGCTAAATATCCGCAATGGGTAGCCAACATAGTTCCTGTCCCTAAAAAGGATGGAAAAGTGTGGATGTGTATGGACTATCGAGATCTAAACAGGGCCAGCCCTAAAGATGATTTTCCTCTACCGCAGATTGATGTTTTGGTCGATAACACGGCTCAACATTCCATCTTCTCGTTCATGGACGGTTTCTCCAGGTATAACCAGATTAAAATGGCTCTGGAAGACATGGAAAAAACTACATTTGTCACTCTGTGGGGCACTTTCTGTTACAAAGTAATGTCCTTCGGTTTGAAAAATACTGGGGCAACCTATCAGAGAGCAATGGTCACTTTGTTCCACGATATGATGCATAAAGAGATAGAAGTCTACATGGATGATATCATTGCAAAATCTAGAACTGAGGAAGATCACGTCGGTGACCTAAGGAAGCTGTTTGAGCGGTTGAGGAAGTTTAAGCTCAGATTGAACCCCGCCAAGTACACGTTTGGCGCGAGGTCAGGCAAACTATTGGGTTTCATTGTAAGTAAGAAAGGAATCGAAGTAGACCCCGACAAGGTCAAGGCAATCCTAGAAATTCCACCTCCTTATACAGAAAAAGAAGTCAGAGGATTCTTAGGGAGGTTAAACTACATTGCTCGGTTTATCTCACAGTTGACATTGACCTGCGAACCGATCTTCAAGCTACTTCACAAAAATCAACCTGGACAATGGAATGAGGACTGCCAAATAGCTTTTGAGAAAATTAAGCAGTACTTGCGAGAACCACCCATATTGGTACCACCAACCCCTGGGAGGCCACTGATCTTATATCTGACGGTACTGAACGAATCCATGGGCTGCGTATTAGGTCAGCATGATGAAGTTGGGAAAAAGGAACACGCTATCTATTACTTAAGCAAGAAGTTCACAAATTGTGAGATGAGATACTCTGCTTTAGAACGGACCTGTTGTGTATTAGCATGGACTACAAAATGCCTAAGGCAGTTTATGCTGAGTCATACCACCTGGCTAGTTTCCAAGATGGATCCCATTAAGTACATCTTTAAAAAGCCAGCTCTGACTGGAAGGATTGCTCGGTGGCAAGTACTATTAACCGAGTACGACATAACATATGTCACTCAGAATGAGTACATAATTGTAGCAGTAGACTATGTCTCTAAGTGGGTGGAAGCCATGGCATGTACTAAAGCTGATGCCAAGACTGTCATCAAATTTCTTAAGAAACACATTTTCAGCAGGTTTGGCACTCCAAGAGTATTAATAAGTGATGGAGGCTCTCATTTCTGCAACAGTCAACTCCAAAGATGCTTAGAACATTATGGAGTCAAGCACAAAGTAACTTCCCCTTACCATCCTCAAGCCAATGGCCAAGTGGAAGTATCCAACAGAGAAATTAAGAGGATACTGGAGAAGACAATCAGCCAAAGCAGAAAAGATTGGTCATTGAAGTTAGATGACGCTTTATGGGCCTATAGAACAGCATACAAGGCACCAACTGGATTTTCACCTTATCAGTTGGTATATGGTAAAAATTGCCATCTTCCAGTGGAACTTGAACACAAAGCATTTTGGGCAATGAAAACCCTCAACTATGACCCAAAAGCATCAGCTGAAGAAAGGAAGACTCAGATGCACTAGTTAGAAGAGTGGAGGAATCATGCCTATGACTCATCAAGGATTTATAAAGAAAAAATGAAGGTTTACCATGATAGACACATCATGAAGAAAAGTTTTCACCAAGGACAATCTGTTCTTCTTTTCAACTCAAGGATGAAACTATTCCCAGGGAAACTCAAGTCTAAATGGTCAGGACCCTTTATTGTGAAGGAGGTGAAACCTTATAGAGCTATTGAATTACAAGATCCTAAATCTGAAAGAACTTGGGTCGTGAATGGACAGAGAGTAAAGCCCTATTTAGGAGGAGAAGTGGAGAAGGTTGCCACTGACATCCTACTAAAAGACCCATGATCAAACTCAGGCTTCAAGCTAATGACGTTAAACAAGCGCTCATTGGGAGGCAACCCACTCTTTTATGCTTTCTTTCCATGAAAATTTTATTTTTTAATAGTAGTAAAGTTTCTGTTTACATTGTAGATTACTCATCAAGAGAATCCCAGATAAGAGTTTTAAACAAAGGCAAACAAAACTGGAGCTGGAGGTTGAATTAAGAGAAGCATGAGGGAATCACCTCGCGCAAGCGTGGATAATCTCGCTTAAGCGAGCCAAGGTAAGTCACACACCATCCACATCAAGCTTAAGCGAAAGAATCGAGCCTTGAGCGGGGCACCTCTACAAAAAGAAGTTTTCAAAATAAACCCGATCACGCTTAAGCGTGACTTTTTGCGCTTAAACGAAAGGACCTAGAAAATCAAGCATAGGCTATCACGCTCAAAGCAAGGCTCTTCTTCGCTCAAGCGAGGGATTGATTTAAGCATCAGGTATGAAAATTTTTTATTCTCGCTCAAGCGAGACAAGCATAAGCCTGAGCGAGGAAAATATACTTTGTATCAAAGCCCACACGCTCAAGGGTGATAACCCTGCGCTCAAGCGTGACACCCCTGCGCTCAAGCGTGACAAACATACGCTCAAGCGTGTAAGAAAACTTTATTCTCGCTCGAGCGAGGAAACATACTCTGTATCAAGACCGATCACGCTCAAGCGTGATAATCCTGCGCTCAAGCGTGACACCCTTGCGCTCAAGCGTGGCAATCCAGCGCTCAAGTGTGAAATGCAAAGGGCCCCTGACGCTAATAAATACAGAATTTTAAAACTGCCCACTAAGTCTCTCACTCAATTAACCGTCCATTAATTTCCTGACTCTCCAAGTTTTGTAACTGACCAACTCTTCTCCAATAATTGTCTTTTCACTCTCATCTCATAAGTCACACTTTTCTTTTGCAAATCATTTTCTCTATCACTCTCGGATTCTTCCAGATGGCCAGAACAAAGCAAATTGCACCAAACCCCCCTGTCACTACTTCCCCAGCAAGGAGTTCCCGAAGAAATAAAGGCAAAAGACCATGCACAGATGAACAAGATGATACTCCAAAATTCAGGAATAAAAGTAAGAGCAAGCGTTATGAGGACATCTCCATTGATCTAGCCCAAATACTCTCTGATGAAATCCATAAGTTTGTGATTTCTGACCAGAAGTATTCCCAAGCAGGTCAAAAGGTAAAAGGGAGTCTCGGTTTTCCTGCCTTTATTACTGATTTTTGTGCAGCTCATGGTGTTGAGGTACAAGACCTCAAACCAATTCGGCCTTCCATAGACAAACGCTTCATTGAGCGTTACTGCAGTAATCCAGTACCTCCTGCAGATGATGTACCCCCTCCACCTGCCTCTCAAGCAGCACAGCAAGCATTCAACACAGCACCTGCCCATCCTCCCCTCAGCACAGAAGCCAATCTGATTTTACAAGGCATTCACATCCTGAAAATTCAAAACAGCCATCTCCTGGCCCAGCAGAACGCTCATCATAGAGGTTTGTTACATGTTCACAGTGGCCTTTATCACAGCATTCCTGCAGGTCAACACAATCCTTGGATGCCACCTGCCCAGTTTGAGGCCCTACTTGCTTGGCCTGGGGACAGGCCTCCTTTTGTGGGAGGAGGTGAGACTACTGAAGATAGGCTAGGAACTTCAACACAGAGACCTCCAGAAAGAGACCTGGGAACAGAAGAGGACTCATCTGAGGAAGAGTGAAAAATTCTAATGCTTTTATTTCTTGAAGTTTAAATTGCTACTTAGTTTTATTTCAAATTGACAATTTATAGCTTTACTTTATTTTTAGTACAGCATACTTTAGAACTGTTTGTGATTACTCTTGTCTGCTTGTGATTATTCTTGTTTGCTTATTCCTGTTTTGGTTAAAACTTTGAACATTTTTGAAAAACCCAACCAAAGATTTTACTTTTTGAACAAGAAGAGTTTCTAAGCAGCAGAAGATTTTTAGACAATAACATTGATTGTTAAAAGGGTAAAATGGCTGAATTAAGAACCAAGGAATTGGAATGAATGTACTTTTTATTGTGTACATGCGTGAACCCTTTTCTGTTAGAATAAGGAAATAAGACTTACATCCTGTGAGAAGTGAGAAATCTAAACACTGAGAGTCTCATGAGAAATCATCAAATAAGCATTGCCTGATTTTCTGATTAACATTTCTCTTAAAGATTAAGCAAGGAAATGATAAAGGCAAATTTTGAAAAAATAAAAACTCAGAGCCAAAAAGCTACCCTTAAGAATATGACCCAATTGTTGTAGCCATTTTTGAGCCAAAAATTTTTTCAAAAACCCTAAACCAAGCATGAGAAATAAAATCTTACCTTACCAGCATGCTTAAAGATTTTTAAAAGAGCATAAAACACTTCTCCAAAAAAAAAAGGGTGATAAGAGAAACTGAGGCTGAAAAAGAAATAAAGTTCTCCAACATGTAACAAAAATAGAGAACTAGAAAAAGAAAAGCGAAGAATTCAATAGCATAAAAGAAAAAGCCTCATAAAAATTTGAAAAATTCTAGAACATATGCTCTTCTTATTTATGCATGCACTTTGAACTCAAAGAAAAACCAAGAATTCTTGATAGCCCAGCCTCATTACAACCTTGAAAAGACCTTTTTGATCCTTACTTATCTTATGAATGGATTGTGATTAGAAATGGCCGGCAATGTTAATTAGGCATTTCTCATGATGAATGTGCAAACACAACCACCTGTGAGAAATAATGAGAGTTCCTTATTCTGATAGCATTTGGTTACCTGCATTGTGAACAAATTAATGGTGCAGTACATTTCAAAGAATTGGTATTAAGGAAATCATTTACTTGAAATAAATTGAGATTATCGTCTTTTAAAATTTTGTCTGTACAGAAGCTAATTTTGCTGAAATGCTTGATTCCCTTTCCAAACTTCTTTTTACTTGAGGACAAGCAAAAATCTAGGTTGGGGAGAGTTTGATAAGTGTTGAATAAGCATTGATTTCATGACTTATTTGAACCAATTTTGTAAAGACTTTAAGCTAAATTAAGGAATTATTGAAGGAAGTGAGCATGAATCCTTTAAGCATTGTATAAAAAGAAATGTTGTGGAAAGTTGCAGGAAAGACAAAGTAAGCAAGCTTGAGCATGAAAGTTGGAAAACATATGCACCTCTCACACTTAAGCGTGAATACTAGACGCTTAAGCGAGGATTAAGCATGACTTAAAGGAAACAGAGGCATCAGGACCCCTCTCACGCTCAAGTGTGGGGATGAGACGCTTGAGCGTGAGCTCGAGAGCGCCCAAGCGAAGATCAAGCGTGAGCGTGAGCGTGACCCTGCGCATGAAGCACGCTTGAGCGTGACTAAATGGAGCTTGAGCATGACCAGGCACATGAAGGGCGCCTGAATGTAGGCTTTACACGCTTGAGCGTGAGGGATGGATAATAAGGCCACGCTTGAGCGTAGCTGAGGAGGGATAAGTGTTCTGCACCATAAGGAAGGCCACGCTTGAGCATGGTTACTTCAGCTTGAGCGTGAGACCATCAAAAAGCATCAGAACCCTTCACGCTTGAGCGTAAGACCATCAAGCTCAAGCGTGACTCCTGCAGTATGGGATTTTCCAATTTAATATTCACCAGTGGTGCGATGCCAACCCTTTTTCTTGTGTTTCTACAAATCTTTGCATGGGTTCTATAACAAATTTCCTGTGTCTCTACAAACCTTTGAAAGATACTGCATGCGTTCTAGGGAGCTGAACCAGAACCCCTATAAATCAAGCTGCAAACAACATCATAGGCATCATCTCATCCTCTGTATTCTTATTCACACTTTCCATTATTTTCTGTATTCACTCTGTTGATGGTGAAAATGCAAGGCATGAGTAGCTAAATCTCCCTTATGGGATTGGCTGTAATCCATTCAACACTAAAGTAATGTTGTTGTAAGTTTTTATTTAGTAATGAGATTTGATAAGTTTCTGTATTTCCTTCTGTGTTTAATGCCTGAAAGTACTTGATCACTATTTTCTTGTTCTAAGTTTTCTCAAGTATGCTGGGAAGTGACTTTTGAAAGCAGAATCTGAAAGAAATACTTGTTGTGAGTAGGTAGCCAGGGATGGCGTCTAACGCAATAAATGTCAAAACAATCGATCGATAATGCTGGGATGATTTCAAAGTGACTGAGGGATTAGCGGTTTGAAATCATTCTTATGAATTTTGTAGTCGAGGGATCGATACAAATGACTCTTGATTGTGACATAGAACTTATCTTTTCGATTTACTTATATGAAAACTTATGCAGCTTACAGAGGTGAAGATGTGATGAAGCCAATCCCTGTTTTACAAAACTGATTTTTCCAAAACCAATTACTGTTATCTTTTGCAACTTTTACTCTCTGTTATTTACTGTCTTCTTGATCAACATCATTTATAACAAAACAAAAACCAAACCATTCTGCCAAATCAATTCAAGACTAAGATTTTCATTCTCACACCTCCTCAGTGGAACGACATCTATACTGTACTACAACCTCTGTGTTTAAACTTGGCACATCCATTCCATTGAGTTCATATTATACAAACTTGATTCTCTTTTAGTGAACTCTTCATTTCAATATTACAACAACACACCATCACTTATTACCCATCAAGTTTTGGCGCCGCTGCCGGGGAGGTGATTTAAGTTTGAATATTTTTAGCATTGAATTGACAAGACAGTGTAAATAAATTTGTTTGCAATTTGTTTGTATTTTTTTTATTTTTTTTATAACTTTTCTACCTTGAGTACTTGATTTATGATCTTAAGAGGACAGGGTACAAGAGAACAGCTTGCATTTGATCCTGAGATAGATAGGTTCCTCAAGAAAATCAAGAAAGCAAAGAAGAACTTCCAAGAAGGACAAACTTCCTTTGAGACAATGGATGACAACAGCAATAATCAAAACCCACCAAGGAGAACACTTGGAGATTACACATTGCAACAAGGACCTAGACACTACTCAAGCATTGCTATACCAAATACAATCAGGGCTATAGAAATGAAACCTGCTTTTCTTAGTTTAATTAGTTCCCATCAATTCCATGGAATGGCCAGTGAAGATCCTTACACTCACTTGGCCACATTCTATGAATTAGTAGGAACAATGGGATTTGAACAGGAAGTAATCGAGGCAGCATATCTAAGATTGTTTCCTTTTTCTCTTGCAGGAAAAGCTAAAGAATGGCTCCAGTCGCACCCAAATCAAAGCCTGAACAGCTGGGAGACAGTGGAGGAAAAATTCCTACACAGATTCTTCCCACCATCCAGATTTATCAAGGCTAAATCAGATATCACAACATTTAAACAAAGCCATGATGAACCTTTTTGTGAAGCATGGGAACGCTTCAAATCTCTTCTCAGAAAATGCCTAAACCATGGACTTGAAGATATTGCCCAATTGAATATGTTTTACAGTGGTTTAAAGGCTGACACTAAAATGATTTTAGATGCAGCAGCTGGAGGAACCATGATGACAGTAGATGCAGAACAAGCTACAAGGATCATTGAAGCATTATCATCCACAGATTACCAAGCTCAGCATGACAGAACACAAGTCCAAAAGAAGGGAGTGTTGGAACTTAACACAACAGATGCCATTTTGGCTCAAAATAAAATTTTAACACAACAAATTGAAGCTCTGACACAACAGATGGCAAAACTCCTGCAACAACTGCATGTTGTACAATCTTCTACAGGAAACCAACAAGTACAAATGAGATGTGACTTTTGTGGAGAAGAACACCAGAATGGACACTGTCAAGGAGAGCAAGGAGACCAATCTATTCTCTATATGAATAACCAAGGTAAGCAGAGTAACTTCAATAACAATGCTTACCCCAATAATTTTTCACAGGGATGGATAAATAGTCAAAATGGTGGATGGAAGCAAGAAGCAAGCACTTCCAACAGACAGCAACCTTATCAGCAAGGTCCTCCATTAACAGAACGGACATCAAAACTAGAGGACACTCTAGAAAAATTCATGCAGGTCTCAATCACCAACCAAAAGAACACTGATGCTTCGATAAGAAACCTAGAGACTCAAGTGGGGCAATTGGCTCGTCAAATCGCAGAGCATCATAACTCTCAATTTGGAGCCAATACACACCCAAATCCGAAGGAGCAATGCAAAGCAATCGCAACAAGAAGTGGGAAGATCATCGGACAACAAAAAGAGAATGACAAGGTGGAAGAAAAAGTAGATGAAGATGTACATATGAAGGAGGAAGTTGAAAAAAAGAAAGAAATAAAAGAAGGGAAGAAGAAGGTGGACGACCCAACACCACAACTGAAGAGCTTACCGTATCCAAAGAACCCTTCAAAAATAGACAAGGAAAGGCAATTTGCAAGATTTATGGATATCTTCAAAAGGTTACAAATAAACATACCTTTTGTGGAAGCCATAGAGCAAATGCCAACCTACGCAAAATTCATGAAGGAGCTGTTAACAAAGAAGAAGAGATTTTCTGAAGAAACAGTGGAGCTTGCAGCAGGCTGCAGTGCCATCATTCAAAAAGCACTGCCACAAAAAACAAAAGACCCCAGAAGTTTCACAATCCCAGTAACTATTGGTACTTTACCAGTAGGAAAAGCACTCTTGGATTTGGGGGCAAGCATTAACCTGATGCCCCTCTCAATGGTGAAAAGAATTGGAGATCTCGAGGTGAAGCCAACACGGATGACCCTCCAGCTGGTGGATCGATCTATGAAATTTCCATATGGCATAGCTGAAGATGTACTGGTAAGAGTTGACAAGTTTGTATTTCCCGTAGATTTTGTCATAATGGATATAGAAGAAGATGCAGAAGTGCCTCTCATTCTGGGGAGACCCTTCATGAAGACCGTAAAAGTAATTATCGATGTGGATGATGGGAAGCTAAAAGTGAGAGTGCAAGATGAAGAAGTAAATTTCAATGTGTTTGATACAATGAAATACCCAAGGGAAAAACAACAGTGCTTTAAAATTGACATTGAAGAAGAAGCCATCAGAGAACAAACCAACGAATGGTTCAACAAGGATCCACTGGGCGAACTAAACGTTGGAGCAATAGATGAAGACAAGAAGAAGGACAAGCAAGATACTCAATAAGAAAGTCACTTTGAAAGGCTGTCTAAGGAAACGAAAGAAGTTGTCCCACCAAAAGTGGAGTTAAAAGCTTTACCTCCACACTTGAAATATGTTTTTCTTGATAATGATAACCAAAAACCTGTTATTATTAACAGGGAATTGACAGGTACTGAAGAAAAGCAATTGATTCAAGTATTGAAAGAGCATTCAACAGCGATTGGATGGAGACTGGAAGATTTGAAAGGAATAAGCCCAGCTTACTACACTCATCACATTTACATAGAACAAGAATTCAAACCAATTGCTCAGCCACAAAGACGCTTGAACCCAACTATGAAGGAAATAGTAAAAGGGGAGGTAATTAAGTTACTAGAAGCTGGAATAATTTATCCAATTTCTGATAGCTCTTGGGTGAGTCCTGTGCAGGTTGTTCCAAAGAAAGGAGGAATCACTGTCATACAAAATGAGAAACATGAATTGATCCATACAAGAACAGTCACAGGATGGAGGATGTGTATCGATTACAGGAAGCTAAACACTGCCACCCGGAAAGATCATTTTCCCCTGCCCTTCATGGATCAAATGCTAGAAAGACTTGCAGGACAAGCGTACTACTGCTTTCTAGATGGTTACTCAGGGTACAACCAGATAGCAGTTACACCAGAGGATCAAGAAAAAACAGCATTCACATGTCCCTTTGGGGTGTTTGCATACAGAAAAATGCCCTTTGGGTTGTGTAATGCCCCTGCAACATTTCAAAGATGTATGCTTGCTATCTTCTCTGATTTGGTGGAAAAATGTATTGAGGTCTTCATGGATGATTTCTCTGTTTTTGGTCCATCATTCGATCAATGTTTGAAAAATTTGACCATTGTACTGAAAAGATGTGTGGACACCAATTTGGTTTTGAATTGGGAAAAATGTCACTTCATGGTGACTGAAGGCATTGTGTTAGGACATCAAATCTCCAAAAAAGGCATTGAAGTCGACAAAGCAAAGGTGGAAGTAATCGAAAAATTACCACCACCAGGAAATGTAAAAGGAGTCAGAATCTTCTTGGGCCATGCAGGATTTTATAGAAGATTCATCAAGGACTTCTCAAAAATTGCAAAGCCTTTGAGTAATCTCTTAAACAAAGACACTCCTTTTATTTTTGATGATTCTTATTTGCATGCTTTTGAAACTCTAAAGCATAGACTAACATGTGCACCTGTAATAGTTGCCCCGGATTGGGGACTAGACTTTGAAATGATGTGTGATGCCAGTGATTATGCTGTTGGAGCCGTATTAGGACAAAGAAAGGCTAAAATTTTTCATGTTATACACTATGCAAGTAAAGTTTTGAACCCTGCACAAACAAATTATGCAACAACAGAAAAAGAACTCTTAGCAATAGTGTATGGCCTGGAAAAATTTAGACCTTATCTCATTGGTTCCAAGATCACTATTTTTACTGACCATGCTACTATTAAATATCTGCTGAATAAACCTAATTCTAAGCCCAGGCTAATTAGATAGATCTTGCTAATGCAAGAATTCAACCTAGTAGTCAAAGACAAAAAGGGCAGCAAAAATTTTATTGCAGATCACTTGTCTCGACTTGTCAATCAGGAAGTCACACTACTCCAACCTGAGGTAAAGGAAGAATTTCCTGATGAAAAGCTAATAATGATGAAAGAACGGCCATGGTTTGCAGACATGGCTAACTTTAAAGCAGCTGGAGTATTGCCTGATGATCTTTCATGGCAGCAGAAGAGGAAGTTTCTGAGGGATGCAAAACAATTCTTATGGGATGACCCTTACCTATTTAAACTTGGATCAGATCACATTTTGAGGAGATGTGTGTCCCAAGAGGAGGCTGAGAGCATCCTATGGCACTGCCACAGCTCACCCTATGGAGGACATTTCAATGGGGAAAAGGACAGTAGCAAAAATCCTCCAATCAGGTTTCTATTGGCCCTCATTGTTTAAAGATGCTAATGTTTTTGTGCAGCATTGTGAAGCATGTCAGAAGACAGGGAGCATATCAAAAAGACATGAGATGCCATTGACTACCATCCTTGAAATAGAAGTTTTTGATTGCTGGGGCATAGATTTTACTGGGCCATTACCAATGTCATTCTCAAATGAGTACATAATTGTAGCAGTAGACTATGTCTCTAAGTGGGTGGAAGCCATGGCATGTACTAAAGCTGATGCCAAGACTGTCATCAAATTTCTTAAGAAACACATTTTCAGCAGGTTTGGCACTCCAAGAGTATTAATAAGTGATGAAGGCTCTCATTTCTGCAACAGTCAACTCCAAAGATGCTTAGAACATTATGGAGTCAAGCACAAAGTAACTTCCCCTTACCATCCTCAAGCCAATGGCCAAGTGGAAGTATCCAACAGAGAAATTAAGAGGATACTGGAGAAGACAATCAGCCAAAGCAGAAAAGATTGGTCATTGAAGTTAGATGACGCTTTATGGGCCTATAGAATATCATACAAGGCACCAACTGGATTTTCACCTTATCAGTTGGTATATGGTAAAAATTGCCATCTTCCAGTGGAACTTGAACACAAAGCATTTTGGGCAATGAAAACCCTCAACTATGACCCAAAAGCATCAGCTGAAGAAAGGAAGACTCAGATGCACAAGTTAGAAGAGTGGAGGAATCATGCCTATGACTCATCAAGGATTTATAAAGAAAAAATGAAGGTTTACCATGATAGACACATCATGAAGAAAAGTTTTCACCAGGGACAATCTGTTCTTCTTTTCAACTCAAGGATGAAACTATTCCCAGGGAAACTCAAGTCTAAATGGTCAGGACCCTTTATTGTGAAGGAGGTGAAACCTTATGGAGCTATTGAATTACAAGATCCTAAATCTGAAAGAACTTGGGTCGTGAATGGACAAAGAGTAAAGCCTTATTTAGGAGGAGAAGTGGAGAAGGTTGCCACTGACATCCTACTAAAAGACCCATGATCAAACTCAGGCGTCAAGCTAATGACGTTAAACAAGCGCTCATTGGGAGGCAACCCACTCTTTTATGCTTTCTTTCCATGAAAATTTTATTTTTTAATAGTAGTAAAGTTTCTGTTTACATTGTAGATTACTCATCAAGAGAATCCCAGATAAGAGTTTTAAACAAAGGCAAACAAAACTGGAGCTGGAGGTTGAATTAAGAGAAGCATGAGGGAATCACCTTGCGCAAGCGTGGATAATCTTGCTTAAGCGAGCCAAGGTAAGTCACACACCATCCACATCAAGCTTAAGCGAAAGAATCGAGCCTTGAGCGGGGCACCTCTACAAAAAGAAGTTTTCAAAATAAACCCGATCACGCTTAAGCGTGACTTTTTGCGCTTAAACGAAAGGACCTGGAAAATCAAGCAGAGGCTATCACGCTCAAAGCAAGGCTCTTCTTCGCTCAAGCGAGGGATTGATTTAAGCATCAGGTATGAAAATTTTTGATTCTCGCTCAAGCGAGACAAACATAAGCCTGAGCGAGGAAAATATACTTTGTATCAAAGCCCACACGCTCAAGCGTGATAACCCCACGCTCAAGCGCGACACCCCTGCGCTCAAGCGTGACAAACATACGCTCAAGCGTGTAAGAAAACTTCATTCTCGCTCGAGCGAGGAAACATACTCTGTATCAAGACCGATCACGCTCAAGCGTGATAATCCTGCGCTCAAGCGTGACACCCTTGCGCTCAAGCGTGGCAATCCAGCGCTCAAGCGTGAAATGCAAAGGGCCCCTGACGCTAATAAATACAGAATTTTGAAACTGCCCACTAAGTCTCTCACTCAATTAACCGTCCATTAATTTCCTGACTCTCTAAGTTTTGTAACTGACCAACTCTTCTCCAATAATTGTCTTTTCACTCTCATCTCATAAGTCACACTTTTCTTTTGCAAATCATTTTCTCTATCACTCTCGGATTCTTCCAGATGGCCAGAACAAAGCAAATTGCACCAAACCCCCCTGTCACTACTTCCCCAGCAAGGAGTTCCCGAAGAAATAAAGGCAAAAGACCATGCACAGATAAACAAGATGATGCTCCAAAATTCAGGAATAAAAGTAAGAGTAAGCGTTATGAGGACATCTCCATTGATCTAGCCCAAATACTCTCTGATGAAATCCACAAGTTTGTGATTTCTGACCAGAAGTATTCCCAAGCAGGTCAAAAGGTAAAAGGGAGTCTCGGTTTTCCTGCCTTTATTACTGATTTTTGTGCAGCTCATGGTGTTGAGGTACAAGACCTCAAACCAATTCGGCCTTCCATAGACAAACGCTTCATTGAGCGTTACTGCAGTAATCCAGTACCTCCTGCAGATGATGTACCCCCTCCACCTGCCTCTCAAGCAGCACAGCAAGCATTCAACACAGCACCTGCCCATCCTCCCCTCAGCACAGAAGCCAATCTGATTTTACAAGGCATTCACATCCTAAAAATTCAAAACAGCCATCTCCTGGCCCAGCAGAACGCTCATCATAGAGGTTTGTTACATGTTCACAGTGGCCTTTATCACAGCATTCCTGCAGGTCAACACAATCCTTGGATGCCACCTGCCCAGTTTGAGGCCCTACTTGCTTGGCCTGGGGACAGGCCTCCTTTTGTGGGAGGAGGTGAGACTACTGAAGATAGGCCAGGAACTTCAACACAAAGACCTCCAGAAAGAGACCTGGGAACAGAAGAGGACTCATCTGAGGAAGAGTGAAAAATTCTAATGCTTTTATTTCTTGAAGTTTAAATTGCTACTTAGTTTTATTTCAAATTGACAATTTATAGCTTTACTTTATTTTTAGTACAGCATACTTTAGAACTGTTTGTGATTACTTTTGTCTGCTTGTGATTATTCTTGTTTGCTTATTCCTGTTTTGGTTAAAACTTTGAACATTTTTGAAAAACCCAACCAAAGATTTTACTTTTTGAACAAGAAGAGTTTCTAAGCAGCAGAAGATTTTTAGACAATAACATTGATTGTTAAAAGGGTAAAATGGCTGAATTAAGAACCAAGGAATTGGAATGAATGTACTTTTTATTGTGTACATGCGTGAACCCTTTTCTGTTAGAATAAGGAAATAAGACTTATATCCTGTGAGAAGTGAGAAATCTAAACACTGAGAGTCTCATGAGAAATCGTCAAATAAGCATTGCCTGATTTTCTGATTAACATTTCTCTTAAAGATTAAGCAAGGAAATGATAAAGGCAAATTTTGAAAAAATAAAAACTCAGAGCCAAAAAGCTACCCTTAAGAGTATGACCCAATTGTTGTAGCCATTTTTGAGCCAAAAATTTTTTCAAACACCCTAAACCAAGCATGAGAAATAAAATCTTACCTTACCAGCATGCTTAAAGATTTTTAAAAGAGCATAAAACACTTCTCTAAAAAAAAAAAGGGTGATAAGAGAAACTGAGACTGAAAAAGAAATAAAGTTCTCCAACATGTAACAAAAATAGAGAACTAGAAAAAGAAAAGCGAAGAATTCAATAGCATAAAAGAAAAAGCCTCATAAAAATTTGAAAAATTCTAGAACATATGCTCTTCTTATTTATGCATGCACTTTGAACTCAAAGAAAAACCAAGAATTCTTGATAGCCCAGCCTCATTACAACCTTGAAAAGACCTTTTTGATCCTTACTTATCTTATGAATGGATTGTGATTAGAAATGGCCGGCAATGTTAATTAGGCCGTTCTCATGATGAATGTGCAAACACAACCACCTGTGAGAAATAATGAGAGTTCCTTATTCTGATAGCATTTGGTTACCTGCATTGTGAACAAATTAATGGTTCAGTACATTTCAAAGAATTGGTATTAAGGAAATCATTTACTTGAAATAAATTGAGATTATTGTCTTTTAAAATTTTGTCTGTACAGAAGCTAATTTTGCTGAAATGCTTGATTCCCTTTCCAAACTTCTTTTTACTTGAGGACAAGCAAAAATCTAGGTTGGGGAGAGTTTGATAAGTGTTGAATAAGCATTGATTTCATGACTCATTTGAAC
The DNA here is from genome assembly GCA_037962975.1 of Clitoria ternatea. Classification (NCBI taxonomy): domain Eukaryota; kingdom Viridiplantae; phylum Streptophyta; class Magnoliopsida; order Fabales; family Fabaceae; genus Clitoria; species Clitoria ternatea. The sequence goes on from CM075672.1 coordinate 222,402,506, forward strand.
CAATTTTGTAAAGACTTTAAGCTAAATTAAGGAATTATTGAAGGAAGTGAGCATGAATCCTTTAAGCATTGTATAAAAAGAAATGTTGTGGAAAGTTGCAGGAAAGACAAAGTAAGCAAGCTTGAGCATGAAAGTTGGAAAACATAAGCACCTCTCACGCTTAAGCGTGAATACTAGACGCTTAAGCGAGGATTAAGCATGACTTAAAGGAAACAGAGGCATCAGGACCCCTCTCACGCTCAAGCGTGGGGATGAGACGCTTGAGCGTGAGCTCGAGAGCGCCCAAGCGAAGATCAAGCGTGAGCGTGAGCGTGACCCTGTGCATGAAGCACGCTTGAGCGTGACTAAATGGAGCTTAAGCGTGACCAGGCACATGAAGGGCGCTTGAGCGTAGGCTTTACACGCTTGAGCGTGAGGGATGGATAATAAGGCCACGCTTGAGCGTAGCTGAGGAGGGATAAGTGTTCTGCACCATAAGGAAGGCCACGCTTGAGCGTGGTTACTTCAGCTTGAGCGTGAGACCATCAAAAAGCATCAGAACCCTTCACGCTTGAGCGTAAGACCATCAAGCTCAAGCGTGACTCCTGCAGTATGGGATTTTCCAATTTAATATTCACCAGTGGTGCGATGCCAACCCTTTTTCTTGTGTTTCTACAAATCTTTGCATGGGTTCTACAACAAATTTCCTGTGTCTCTACAAACCTTTGAAAGATGCTGCATGCGTTCTAGGGAGCTGAACCAGAACCCCTATAAATAAAGCTGCAAACAACATCATAGGCATCATCTCATCCTCTGTATTCTCATTCACACTTTCCATTATTTTCTGTATTCACTCTGTTGATGGTGAAAATGCAAGGCATGAGTAGCTAAATCTCCCTTATGGGATTGGCTGTAATCCATTCAACACTAAAGTAATGCTGTTGTAAGTTTTTATTTAGTAATGAGATTTGATAAGTTTCTGTATTTCCTTCTGTGTTTAATGCCTAAAAGTACTTGATCACTATTTTCTTGTTCTAAGTTTTCTCAAGTATGCTGGGAAGTGACTTTTGAAAGCAGAATCTGAAAGAAATACTTGTTGTGAGTAGGTAGCCAGGGATGGCGTCTAACGCAATAAACGTCAAAACAATCGATCGATAATGCTGGGATGATTTCAAAGTGACTGAGGGATCAGCGGTTTGAAATCATTCTTATGAATTTTGTAGTCGAGGGATCGATACAAATGACTCTTGATTATGACGTAGAACTTATCTTTTCGATTTACTTATATGAAAACTTATGCAGCTTACAGAGGTGAAGATGTGATGAAGCCAATCCCTATTTTACAAAACTGATTTTTCCAAAACCAATTACTGTTATCTTTTGCAACTTTTACTCTCTGTTATTTACTGTCTTCTTGATCAACATCATTTATAACAAAATAAAAACCAAACCATTCTGCCAAATCAATTCAAGACTAAGATTTTCATTCTCACACCTCCTCAGTGGAACGACATCTATACTGTACTACAACCTCTGTGTTTAAACTTGGCACATCCATTCCATTGAGTTCATATTATACAAACTTGATTCTCTTTTAGTGAACTCTTCATTTCAATATTACAACAACACACCATCACTTATTACCCATCAACCGCCCAAAAATGAATGGAGCAGTCAAGGTGGCTAACAAAAATATCAAAAAGATAATGCAAAAGATGGTGGTAACCTATAAAGACTGGAATGAAATGCTTCCCTTTGCTCTACATGGGTATCGTACCTCAGTCCAAACCTCAACTGGGGCAACCCCTTTCTCTTTGGTTTATGGCATGGAAGCAGTCCTGCCTTTCGAAGTAGAGATCCCTTCCCTTCGAGTGATCATGGAAGCCAAACTGGTTGAAGCTGAATGGATCCAGGCTCGACATGACCAACTAAATCTGATTGATGGCAAAAGACTGACTGCCCTCTGTCATGGTCAGTTGTATCAAAGGCGTATGAAACGAGCATTTGAAAAAAAGGTGCGACCCCGACAATTCCAGGAAGGAGACTTGGTACTCAAAAAGGTTTTGCCGATTCAGAAAGACAGCCAGGGCAAATGGACTCCTAGCTACGAAGGGCCTTACGTTGTGAAGAAAGCTTTTTCCGGAGGTGCTCTCATACTCACCAACATGGACGGGGAAGATTTACCGATGCCTATAAATGCGGATGCAGTGAAAAGATACTACGCGTAAAAAAAAGTAAAAAAGTGTTGTTCAAGTGGCCTCAATACTCAAGAGGGGGGGTGAATTGAGTTTTAAAACTTTTGATTGGAATGCCTTTGAACTTGATTTTTATATCCAAGTTTAAAAGAATATGCAAGTGAAATCAAGTTAAAGATAGTATGTAATGCACCACAAGGATAAATGTTGCTGAAGCAATTTAACAAACACTTGGTGGGCAGTATTTGAAATGTAACAATTTAGGCAAGATCAAGTATGCACTTCACAAGCAATTAACACCAATTAACCAAATGCAGAATGTGAAAGTAAAAGAGTAAGGAAGAGAAGCTTGCAAACCGATATAACGAGTTCCACCAACACCGGTGTACGTCTCGCCTCTAAGTAACCCACTTAGAGGATTTCCACTATTGAAGTTTAGAGATACAAGCTATGAGCAATTGCAGCTTCCTAGTGTCCCACACTCAAGAACTCAATCCTCACTAGCACAAGGGCAACCCACCCAATCTCTCAAACTCTCAATACCCAAAGGTTGAACCCCAACCTTTGTGACCACTCAACCTAGAGTGAAGATCTTTGGTGTTTGTTGAAGTGTTTACAAGGAAATAACTCTCTTAATAGAGTAGATATACAAGTAAAAGATCAACCAATTTCTAACTCTCAAGATGAGAGGATATACAAATGAGATTCAAGATATACAAGAATAGGGCTTACAAAGCACAAGATTGAGCAAAGGAATTGTAGCTTCTTGGTATATTTTGTGCTTGTGTTCCTCTTCAATTTATAGAGCCATTTGAGCAGCTTCAAGGTTTCCTAGCCGTTGCAAGATAATGGTTCCAGCTTGTCTTTGCGTGTAGTGGGTTTTTGGATGCTTGGTTTCCACTTAAATCTGTCTTTTAAGTGATGTTCCCCACTATGTGAATCGATTCATGCGTTTTTGAATCGATTCATGACTTGCTGTTTTGGGTATTTTCAATCTTGAACTCGTGTGAATCGATTCATGACTAGTGTGAATCGATTCATGACTAGTGTGAATCGATTCATGACTTGCTGTCTTGTGTTTTTGGAACTTTCAGGCCTATGAATTGATTCATGCTTTTCATGAATCGATTCATGACTTGCTGTTTTTGATTTTCCATGATTTTTGATGCTTTCTTGATTCATTTGCTTCATGGATCCTTTCCTTTGTCTTCATGCATTTCTTTCTTGATTCTTTGATCATTTTGAAGCGTGTTCTTTCTTGTTTCTTGGTCTTGTCTTTGGATTCCAGAATCTTCTTGTATTTTTTTATATTTGTGGAGCTTTTCAAGTTCATGTGCATTTGTCATTATCGAAACCTGTTTTCAACATTCAAATACAAAAAGGGGGCTCGCTAGGTTGAAAACCTGAAAAGGCGACCTAGGCAAAAGTTAGAGCGATTGGTTGAGCCAAAAACCCGAGAGGGCGGCTCAGACAAAATCATGGCCTATAGATTCAACACTGCAACGTCGACTTTTCAAGTCGTAGACGAGGAGGTCAGTCTAGGGCATCGAAGCCATTGTCAAATCACGTCCTCGGAAGCAAAATTAGAGGATAAACAGGAAATCATGAGAAAAACCTGGAATCTCGTCGCTCTCAGGAAATCGATCGAGGATCTAAAAGGCCTCCCCTTCACCCTTACCATCAATTCCTTGCACCTTGTCATATCATATCTTTTGTATTGTTTTCATCACCTGTACATACCTGATGATCATAAATAAAATGTTTCCTTCTTCTTACATGTGTTCATGACTAAAATAAATAAACAAGTTTTGCCTTAAGAAAATTTTTGAATTTGAAAAATGACAAAAAACACAAAGTTATGGGGAACGAAGTGTATACCATTGTCGGATCTTACCACAGATAAGCATAACCAACTCCGCTAGGCGACCTCAATGAAGTCAGAAGTAACAGATATTTCGGCCATGAGTTACTTCAAAGCCAGTCGCCAAGGGAGTCCACCTGTAAGTTTTAATTTGTTTCACGCTTCTCTGTTAAGGGGTGGCCAGAGCCCATGACCCCGAGACGTGTAGTTGCCCAAAACTCTCCCCAGCAGACTCACCATTCATCCCCGAGGGGAACCCCGACCGAGTTTGCCTCCCTGGGGGAACCACAAAATGGACTCTGCTCCCCTAACTGGAGTACTTCCTAATCAGATCTGGAAAAGTTAAGTTATCCCCAGTGGAACTACGCTTCCCAAACAATTCAAACTGGGGCATCACCCCAGGTTCATTTCTTCTCGCTCAAGGGTCAGTCCCCTAAGGTTCCGAGGCAGATAGTTCAAACTGGGGCATCACCCTAGGTTCATTCTCTTTCACCCAGAGAGACAGTACCCCGAATCACCAAATCCTTCCCCAGTGGAACTACACTTCCTAAACAACTCAAACTGGGGCATCTCCCCAGATCTCCTTTGTTCCAGTCGAGGAGCAGTTCCCCCAAGATTCCTTCAAATCATGTCAAACTGGGGCATCACCCCAGGTTTATTTTCCCAGTCAAGGGGCAGTTCCCCAGGATTCCATCAAATCAAGTCAAACTGGGGCATCACCCCAAGTTTATTTTCTCAGTCAAGGGGCAGTTCCCCAAGATTCCATCAAATCAAGTCAAACTGGGGCATCACCCCAGGTTTATTTTCTCAGTCAAGGGGCAGTTCCCCAAAATTCCATCAAATCAAGTCAAACTGGGGCATCACCCCAGGTTTATTTTCCCAGTCAAGGGGTAGTTCCCCAGGATTCCATCAAATCAAGTCAAACTGGGGCATCACCCCAGGTTTATTTTCTCAGTCAAGGGGCGGTTCCCCAAGATTCCATCAAATCAAGTCAAACTGAGGCATCACCCCAGGTTTATTTTCTCAGTCAAGGGGCAGTTCCCAAAATTCCATCAAATCAAGTCAAACTGGGGCATCACCCCAGGTTTATTTTCTCAGTCAAGGGGCAGTTCCTCAAGATTCCATCAAATCAAGTCAAACTGGGGCATCACCCCAGGTTTATTTTCTCAATCAAGGGGCAGTTCCCCAAGATTCTATCAAATCAAGTCAAACTGGGGCATCACCCCAGGTTTATTTTCTCAGTCAAGGGGCAGTTCTCCAAAATTCCATCAAATCAAGTCAAACTGGGGCATCACCCCAGGTTTATTTTCCCAGTCAAGGGGTAGCTCCCCAGGATTCCATCAAATCAAGTCAAACTGGGGCATCACCCCAGGTTTATTTTCTCAGTCAAGGGGCAGTTCCCCAAGATTCCATCAAATCAAGTCAAACTGGGGCATCACCCCAGGTTTATTTTCTCAGTCAAGGGTCAGTTCCCCAAAATTCCATCAAATCAAGTCAAACTGGGGCATCACCCCAGGTTTATTTTCTCAGTCAAGGGGCAGTTCCTCAAGATTCCATCAAATCAAGTCAAACTAGGGCATCACCCCAGGTTTATTTTCTCAGTCAAGGGGCAGTTCCCCAAGATTCCATCAAATCAAGTCAAACTGGGGCATCACCCCGGGTTTATTTTCTTAGTCAAGGGGCAGTTCCCCAAAATTCCATCAAATCAAGTCAAACTGGGGCATCACCCCAGGTTTATTTTCTCAGTCAAGGGGTAGTTCCTCAAGATTCCATCAAATCAAGTCAAACTAGGGTATCACCCCAGGTTTATTTTCTCAGTCAAGGGGCAGTTCCCTAAGATTCCATCAAATCAAGTCAAACTGGGGCATCACCCCAGGTTTATTTTCTCAATAAAGGGGCAGTTCCCCAAGATTTCATCAAATCAAGTCAAACTGGGGCATCACCCCAGATTTATTTTCTCAGTCAAGGGGCAATTCCCCAGGATTCCATCAAATCATATCAAACTAGGGCATCACCCCAAGTCTATTCTCTCGATCAAAGGGGGCAATTCCCCAACAACCTTCAGTCATGGTGAACCGGGGCATCACCCCGAGCCTTTAAATCCAGGTTAATCAGGATGTGACGTCTTGTTAATCTTCAGATCTCCCAACTTTTACATTTCGTGTCAACCGAGGGTCACCCCCAACCTTTACATTTCCTGTCAACCGAGGGTCAACCCCAACCTTTACATTTCCTGTCAACCAAGGGTCAGCCCCAACTTTTATATTTCCTGTCAACCAAGGGTCAACCCCAACTTTTACATTTCATGTCAACCGAGGGTCAACCCCAACCTTTACATTTCCTGTCAACCAAGGGTCAACCCTAGCTTTTACATTTCCTGTCAACCCAGGGTCAGCCCCAACTTTTACATTTCCCGTCAACCGAGGGTCAACCCCACTCTTTATCTTCCTGTCTCCGATCAAATGGCACCCTTTACCTTCCTGTTTCCGATCAAATGGCACCCTTTACCTTCCTGTCGCCGATCAAATGGCACCCTTTATCTTCCTGTCGCTGATCAAATGGCACCCTTTACCTTTCTGTCGCCGATCAAATGGCACCCTTTACCTTCCTGTCGCCGATCAAATGGCACCTTTTATCTTCCTGTCGCCGATCAAATGGTACCCTTTACCTTCCTGTCGCCGATCAAATGGCACCATTTACCTTTCAGTCAACCGGGAGGCAACACCCTCACCCTTTATCTTCCTGTCGCCAAAGATGGCACCCTTTATCTTTCTATCGCTAAAGATGGCACTTTTTATCTTGGTTATTGGATTTTGCAAGACTTCAACGATGGTGTTCACTTCTTTACTCCCTTTCCATTTCAAAAGCAAGAAGAAACTTCATGTTTTTCTTATGAAAAAGAAGTAAAGAGGGGCATCTGTGAACACCTATTTTGGTCCGGTCAATTTTCACTAAAAATGGGGAATTTTCATCACTATCTTAGGCTCTGATTGATATCCATAAGTGAAAAGAGTTCCTCAAAAAAATAAAAAAAATAAAAAATAAATAAAAATAATAATAATAATAAAAATCTCTGAGTCAGAAATGATCATTTCCGAGTGAGAGGACTCGGAACGATCATTTCCGAGTGGGGGTCTCAGCTGGAGACGTTGCCGAGTGGAATACTTCACTGATGAAGGTGAATCTGAGTGGAAGGTTCCCTGTCAAAGCCATTCCGAGTGATAAATGGCTAACTCTGTTGGAGGATCAATGCTGGAAAGGATTGTTAATTGAAGTGAATCCGAGTGGGAGCTTTCTGATTGCAACTAATCCGAGTGAAGAAATACTGATTGAAGTGAATCTGATTGGGGAATAAGTGTTTTTCTAGGAAAAACTGTCTCCGAGTGTTGGACTCCCGAGTGGACTGTCTCAGGGACTGTTGTTTGACCAGGAATGAGTCTCTTCTGGGCCGATTCGCAAATTTCAATCCCAATACCCGAGTGAGCACCCTTCTGATTGAAGTGTAAAGGCCGAATCCTGAATGAATCCGAGGGAAAGGTTGACAATGGAAGATATTCTGATTTAAAGAAAGGTCGGCTCCGAGTGGTTGCACCCGGAGGATTGTTGAAGCTGAGATGTAAATTCTGATTGGAGCATGAGGCCGACTCCGAGTGAGTTGGAGAAGAGAGCTGTATTTCCAAGCAAAGCAAGGCTTGGACCTGTGATGAACTTCTAAGTAAGTGCATCCGAAGGAAACCATTCTGAAGACGACTCCCAAGTGAGTGCACCGAACAAGCTGATCGCCGAGTGAAAGCCATTCCTGATTGAAAAGTAAGGACAAGTGAGTGCACCAAATAAGCCGATTGCCGAATGAAAGCTATTTCTGATTGGAAAGGAAGTAATGGTCAGATTTTCAAATGGAAGGAAGGATTGACGGCTGAAGGAAATTCTGAGTGAAAAGCCAATCGGATTTCTGATTAAAGAAAGAGTCTACCGAATGACTCCCAAGGAAATCCGAACAAGTTTTTCTGAGTAATTCAATCCTTGAGAAATAACCGAGTGAAAAATTTTAGGAAATGCCGATCAGATCGTTTCAATTAGTGCCGATTGAATCATTTGAATTTCTTCTAAGTCACCTTTCAGCCAGCTTCCGTGTCCTCTTCAGCCAGATTCCGAGCCACACTTCAGACGGTACGATTGAGTAGAATACTTCTAAAGTTCCGATTGAGTCAATTAAAAAAGGACTTCCAGATGCTCCTGACTGAATCAAGCAAAGAGACTGAGTGAATACTTTAAACAGAAGTGCCACCGAGTGAAAGCAACAAAAGTCCTGAGTAATGTTTCTCGAAAAACCATTTCCGAGTCAATAAGCTGCGAATTCAATCCCACACCGAGTGAAAGAGATTGATTCCACTTGGTCTTCTGCGTATGTGTATGAGGGTGGATACCGAATGAGTCATTCTTCAGCCAGCACCGAGTCTTCTTCAACCGGTTCTGAGTCACATTTCAGTCAGCACTTGAGTGAGCCACTTTTTAGTCGGTACCGAGTCCCTCTTCAGTCAGTTCCGAGCCGCTTCTTATTCAGTACCGAGTGAATCCCTTTTCAATCGGTTCTGAGTTACTATTTGCTCGATTCCGATTGAATGTTTCAATCATTCGTCCAGTTCTCTTCACAACCTCAACACTGATTGGCTTTCACTCGGTCTTGTGTACAAAAGGGACCTTTTCCACTCGGTCTTGTGCACAAAAAGCATTTCTTTCCACTCGGATTGTTTCCCACTATGGGTGTATACCGACTGAGGCGCTAAACTGAGTCAGAAGGGAAATGCCGACTCCGTATTTCCACCATGCTAACTTGGATTCCCACTGCCCAAGTGGATCCATGAATCCTGGACGTGGTAGACAGGGGGCGGAAGTGGAGAAAATAAAGAATTTCCCACCAGCCGTTGTCCCCCACAAACAGGTAGTGGCCAGGACAGCACCACTACGCACCTGGGTGAGTGGAAACTTAGGCTGTCCCAAACACTCAGCTCATGTCTCGGACCCCTATAAATGCCCTGGCTGAGGAGGCTTAAGTGGTTGGATTTTTTCACCCTGGAACCAAAAACTCTACCTTTATTCTCTCCAATTTCAAAACCCCTTCGTCTCACTACACTACCCAGCACCCTCACCACACCTTCCCTGTACTAAACACTGTCTCTCCTTCACTTCGGGTACAGCCCCTAAACAGCGCCGTCCTCTCCTCAAACCAACATCATTCCTCTCCTTTCCATCCATTCTGTTCTTCTTTCTCTCTCTCACCGTACTCTCCCTCTCCTCTTTCCCTCTAAAACCGTCCCAGCACCTCCCAAATCCCATACCATCCATCCCTCTCCTTAAACACCACACCGTCCAGCCCTCTCCTTAAACACCACACCGTCCAGCCCTCTCCTTTAAACACCATACCGTCCAGCCCTCTCCTTTAAACCCTAACAGCACCATCCCCCTCCTAATCCTCTCTATAACTGTCCAGCACCTCTAATCCTTGACACCGTCCCAACAGCATCTTCCCAACAGCATCTTCCTAACAGCATCTTCCCCACAACACCTTCCCAACAGCACCGTCCCCCTCACCCACACATCCTCTCAGAAAGGAGAACACTCTGGTACGTTTCCTTTCCTCACTCGGTTTTCCTTTTTCTCACTCGGCTTTCCTTTTCCACTCGGTTTCCTCGTCCTCACTCGGTTTTCCTTTTTCCACTCGGTTTTCCTCGTCCTCACTCGGCTTTCCTTTTTCCACTCGGTTTTCCTCGTCCTCACTCGGTTTTTCTTTTTCCACTCGGTTTTCCTTTTTCTCACTCGGTTTTCCTTTTTCTCACTCGGTTTTCCTTGTCCTCACTCGGTTTTTCTTTTTCTCACTCGATTTTCTCTTCTCCCACTCGATTTTCGCTCATTTTTCCCTCTCTTTTCCGAACTTACTATTTCTCTTTCTCTCTTGTAGCTTCTGCTACCCTCCCTCTTTTCTGTCTTCTTTTTTTTGTCCTTTACTTTTGAGTTTTACTTAAAAAGATGAAAATTTCGTGCATCCATTTCCTATAAAAAAACATTTAAAGAACTACGTAACCCTGATTTCTTGGTCATCCAAGAATACGTAGGAGCAGGACTTTAAATCCTGTCGGGCCCACCTTTTCCATTTTATTCCTATTTTTATTTTCTTTATTTTTCCTTTGCAACTCCCTTTCTATCCACTTCCATGAAAATCAATTTAGACGTGACGTCTTGTTGATTTTCCCCTATCTTTGGTAGGTCATCCCATAAGGAACGGGATACTTGGGAAGAGACGTCCCGCTTATCCCCTTCCCGTTTCTAACCCCGCATTTTGATTAAATTCCGTGAAAATTAATTTAGACGTGACGTCTTGTTGATCTTCCCTTATTTCTGGTAGGCCATCACCATAAGGAACGGAATACTTGGGACGAGACGTCCCGTTTATCCCCTTCCCGTTTCTAACCCCGTATTTTGATTAAAGGATGACTAATTTAGACGCAACGCCTTGTTAGTATCCTTCCCTTTTTCCTGATTTATACCAAAGTCAAGGTTAATTTGGACGCGACGTCCTGTTGACCTACACTCCATGTCTGTTCAGTTTGTTCCTTTTGCTTTTTTTTTACACAAAGTACAACAATAAAAGGGGAGAAATATAACATCTTTTGTAAGGTTATATTTATGTTGCGTATTTTCAATCTTGGTACTGTTTCTGACAGGCGATGTAGGGTTCTAATACCTTCCCTACTCGTAACCGACTCCCAAACTTGAATCTCATTTTTTTAAACCAGTGCTTTACTGAACTTAGTTTTTTTCCAATGTTTTTCCTATGGATAAAAACGTTGGTGGCGACTCCCTGTTTCATACTAGTTTTCTTTCTCGCTGCGTCGTCGCGATCCAGGTCACGACAACATGAAATGTAGGTTGAATCTTGCGATGGTTGATTGTGAGATGATATATATATATATATATTTGATTATGTGGGATGAATATTATGATTGAGTATGAGTGGTACCCTAGATGAAAGGGTGAGATAATCCCTATGAGGTTAAGGCATGCATGAGCATTGTTGCATACAAAGCATGGCATGCACAACATGGTACTTGAAAAGTGGTTGCGATCACTTGAGATTTATGATATAAAGGGCTTGCGAGTTCCTGTGATTATTGAACCGGTGGTTGGGATCACCTGGTGTTTGAAATGAAAGGCCCTGCAGGACCATTGAGATTGATTGCCCGTGGTTGCGATCACGAGGCAGGAGTACCCCTTGCGAGGTGGAACACCTATGTGAATTATTGAACATGGTTGCGATCACGAGAAAACACCTTGCGAGGCTGCTAGAAGGAGTACCCCTTGCGAGGCGGGAAACCAATGAGAATGAATGAATGCTTATGGTGGTTGCGATCACCTGATGAAATGAAATCGGATCCGCACATATACATCTTCAACACTAGCATATGCATTAGCCATAGAAGCATGGCATTGAGTGATATCCCCAAGAAGAAGTTATGTGAAGTGTTTGTGGAATCCTATTGATCACTAAATATAATTGTGTTTATTGGTATGGTGTGACTCAAAGAAATTTTATGGATATGAGTGTTCTATGAATTGGATGATTGTTTGATCTTAGTGTCATTTAAACTCCTTTAGGAGAAGATGTTAACTTGCATTCACATGTATATTATCACTAATTGTTGGATTATTCATCATTGAGAAAATATACTCACACTCCATGTTGTCCATCTTTTTAGTCTTGTGTTATAGGGCTTGTCCATGGAGCTCATGTGTGGAGGAATGATGTGAAGAAAGTCCTTTTGCGTAAAGAATGCCTTGGCCGGCAATTGTTTTGGATTATATGGCTTTTACGTATATTTTTGTAATGTATTTATATATATACATGAATATTTTGTATAGCCATTAATTGATGTGGATGACTTGTATGGATGATGGATAGATAATGATGATTTTAGAGGTCATGTAGGAAAATAAGACTTTTCGGGTGTATGGCTCATTTTCGTTTGTGACCTTGCCATTGTATGAATGATGAACATGGTGTGAACAATTTGTAATTCGATAAATGAATGAATGGTTATATGAGGGTTTAAATTTTGTAGAGTGCTCAAGATGATAGACTTAGTTAGGACATAATTTATGAATTTGCATTAAGATCATAGAGTATGATTTACTGGAATAGATTCAAATACTTAAAATGATGTATGATACAATGAGCATTGAGGAATGAATTGATACTTATCTATATTTTGTGTTTCAAAGAGTATTCATCATGATAAGCTTGATTGTGAAGTGATTTAATGAATTGGAATATGATTTATGGAATATGATACTTGGAACAAGTTCTAAATATTTAATATGATGAAGGTGTTGCATTGAATCTGTTTAATTTTGCTTTGGATGGATTTTTACATGTTGAGTTGTTTAAATTCTATGTTTTCTGTGTTTTTACTGGTATTCTCGCTCAAGCGAGATAGATTCTCGCTCAAGAGAGAATCCCCTATGTTAGTGTATGGCCACTGGCCAAATCTCGCTCAAGCGAGAGTGGGTCTCGCTCAAGCGAGACCGCCCATGCATCAGTTATTGGCCACTGGGAGAAATTCGCTCAAGCGAGTAGGGTCTCGCCCGAGCGAGAATGAGGTATTTGGCTACTGGGCTATTTTCGCTTGAGCGAAAGGCCTTGGGGGTGGCACTCGCTTGAGCGAGCAAGCGTATGTTGGGTTCTAGACGATTCTCGCCCATGCTCGCCTGCCTCGCCCAAGCGAATCCTGAAGATCTCGCTCAAGCGGATTGGGGCTCGCTCAAGCGAGACGGCCCCTGATGCTCCTTTTCTTCCTCTCGCTCAGCATGTTCCATGGCTCGCCCAAGCGCCCCACTCGGTCTCACTCAAGCGAGTGTGACTCTCGCTTGAGCGAGTAGTGCTCTGGTTCCCCAAATTGCATTGTTTTTTATTATTCTCGTTTCCTTTGCACTGAATCTTCTTCTTGTAACATCTTAAAAAACGCTTTGGGCATATCGTGAAGTCATAAAACCTCATGATGTTTAAATACTTAAAATCCAATTATATGGTATTAATTTAATTAACCAATAACGTTGTTTTAATTGGAAATTTCTCATTGATTATTTATTAACTTACCTTCTCATATCTCCATATATGAGATAGATCTTTTTTAGATCCAGGTGTCAAATTAAGCTTTACCACTTGACGTCTTCATTAATTAATGATGTTAAAATTCATGAAAAATTTACCCCCATTTTTAGGGTGTTTCACATCATATACCCATAAGGATAATTATACTGTGAGTGGAAGTGAGGAGAGGGTGGTGCCTAATGTTCGGGATTTGGCTGGGTCGAACCTTGTGGGTTCGGGATAGGCTAAGCTGTTTGAACTGCATGTGACTGAGTAGGCCAAGGCTTAGCGGTCTGTGGGCCCAACACTTGATTAACCGGTGGATTGACCATTTAGGTAAGATTCTGAACCTACAGATTTGTTGCAGGTACTACATTCCCATCTTGTGTGCCTGGGATTACAAGAGGAAAATATCCAAGAGGTAAACCATACTACGGAAAGGGTATGAGGTTACCATCCTGATCAGTGAAAGTTTGAGGAGACATGTATCCATATAGTATGTCATAAGATGGAAACTGCATGGTGCGAGGATCAACAACTTGGCCAGAGTTTCCATTATTGTTAGTGGGTTGAGCATCCTAGGCCTGGGTCAGAGTAAAACTGGGAAGGTACAGAGGAGAAGTTGATTGTTGCTTGTTGCTTGTGGATAGGTCCCCCTCTATGACTCTCTTCTTCAGAAGCCTGGTCAACTCAGTTATCTATTCCCTTAACTGGTTGACCTCGTTCCTTAGCTCCTGAGTCTCGTAATCCATCTCAACCAAGAGTCTTTCCTAAAGTCGAGTTCTGTAAGGGTGCCTCCCCGTCTTCTTCTTTTTTCAAAACAAGATGTGTTGGTGAAAAGGAAAAGAAAAAGAATGAGACAATAAAGAAATGATATTGGTTTTGACATTGGTTTTGACATTGATTCTGAGCCTTGACGAGCATCCTTTTTACCGTTCCTCAGAACGTCTCATTCAAAAGTACTAAGTTAAGCAATATGGAAACTAATATGGTATCATTGTAGATGTAGAATAACCAATTTATTATTTCAGTGAAAAGCATTCATTACATCAGGGGAAAATAATTAGTCTCTCCTAGCTAGGGCAATCACAGCCTTCATTTCACTAAGCCGACTTTTAAAATATTCTAAGAAAACCATTGTCAAGACTCCGCTTGAAAAATATTAGTCAATTGAATTAAATATTCTAAGAAAACCAATGTCATTTCACTAATCGCTTTCTTGAACTCACAATTCTTAAAATAAATTTTTTGTGATTGCATTTCTTTATTTGTATTTATCATGTCTATGTTAGGTACTATCCCACAAGGCTTTACTTAACTCACCACAAGTGAGTATACATATACATATGTACACAAAAAGGAAAATTTCCAAGAGCAATGCATGAATTCCCCTATAAGATAAAAACTCCATGTTGGCACGGGACCTGGGCATTATTTTACCTTGTGGCTATTCAAATTTTACTCATACTTTTTGACAAACAAGATCTTAATAGCGGTATTCACGCTTATTTGAATGGTTAATTGGATACACCTATCACGTTAGTTTTTAAAAATAGGATGAAATAACTTCAAATTAACTTAAGTCTAAAGTAATAAGATTTAAATGGGTAGAGATTAGAATTTGAGGTAAAACAAAACAAAAAAAATAGAAGTAAAATAAAATTGGAACATAGGATAGATCATAAGAGTAAATCAGTAAATAAATAAATAGGATTAGGAATATAGAGTAACTTATAAGATAAGACAAATAAATTGGATTAGAATTTATGGTATTCATCCATAAGACAAAACATGTAAATAGATTTATAATATTTAGTAAATCAGAGGTTAATTTATATTTTTGAATTAGAAAGCATGATTTTGTAATTTTATGTCATTATTAAGTTATTTTAGCGTTCTGTTCCTTTCTAATATTTTATCTGTATAAATAGAGCAAATGAACATCTAACAATTAGATCCTCTAAGCAAATTTCAATAAACAAACTCAATAAGTATATAAGGCCAATGCAATTACTAAGCATGTATCATTACCTTGAGTGTAGATGGCCCATAGTAAATAAAAAAAATTCATCAGAACTAAATGGAAACAGAACCATAAATTCCTAATTTAAAACCAGGATAAAACTTAGAAAGCAGCTTAGTTCTCATTCAATATGACCTGAATTGATTGCAGTTCATAATACTAGTATTAAGAAAGCAAGAAACACACACGTTTGACTTCATAAGTGAGCTCACATGAGCCTACCAGTCCCATTGTTTATTCCACAACCATAACATACATAACTTTGAAGGTAATTGAATTTTTCCAATGCAGTTAGAAATTTCTATAGCAACTAGATTATTTATTTTAGAGTCTTATAATTAATTCAATATACTCCAAAACTTTGATGGAAATGGTAAAACCAACATTGGGAGCAAATAAAGTAGGATGGTACAAAATTGTGGGGCAGGAGGTGGACATGGTGTAAGCTTAAGTTGTAGGGCTTTTCAATGCCACACGCAACTTGTGACGCGCAAGGAGCGGATCAGTGGCGCGAGGCACATTAGCATAGGAAGAGCATGATGCGTCCAACACTTACGCGCATGAGGAGTTCATCCAATGGGTTCCAGCGTCCCAGCGCCAAGATGGCGTGAGAGCGCGTGCAAGGCCAAATAGAAGCAGGAAACATGCCTGATTGCATTCCAAGATCCGCGAGTGTGAGGGCGCCACAGCAGCGTGCTTACGCGCGGCTCAGACCGAGGCGGTGGAAAACCAGTGTGTAAACGCCAAATTTGGCGTAATGATGTGTGGAGGTACGCACGAACAAGGAGGACTTAAGCTTTAAGTCAGCTATCAATTGCTGAACAAAATTTTTATTAATTTGGCAGTAGCTATATAATAGTTGGAAGCAACAAAGCATAGTTAAACTTAGAGCTTCATCAACATCAAGAAATAAAAAAGGGAATTCCTTTCATTACTCCTATGAGAATTAAGTTTATACTTATGAGTATAACAAAAACTGGTGAATACTAAAAACTTAGTTCAAGGAATAGACAAGGATCGCCTGTATTGAAATACAAACCAAGAGAATATCAATGTTAAAACTAAACTAATAATCATGGAACCTGAATTTAAAAATTTGACTGCAAGGCCAGGAAAGTTACTTCTAAGTCAGGATTAGACATGATAACGTCGGTATAAAATACACAAACACATTAAGACTCAAAATGCAGATGGAAACTTACTTAAGTAGCTGATTGGTCCCTGTATTCATTTTAGTAACTTCATTTCTATAGCAAGCAGTTGAAATTCATTTTTATAATCATAAAACTTAAACTTCAAATGTTTGTGGGTTATACGGCTATTCTGTAAAATAAAATATTACATCTAAAAAAATTTGAGTTTTGCATAATAACATAGTATTGATTAAGATATATGAAAGTGGTATTTGTCATATACCAAGTGGCACTAAAGTCAGAAGGCATCTGGACAGCACAAACAACTCACGCTGGTAATTATATGATGTTTGCGTAAATTGAAGGCAAGGAGCGGTAGACACGCACCAGCACACGGAAATATAGCCCAGCATAGTTGCAAACTTGCAAGCTACTAATATTCTATTAAAGAAACTAATGAAATTATTATTAAAATAATCTATCAGGGATTCTTTAGTAGATAACAGAAAAATAATATCTTCTATCCTATCTAAGAATTTTATCTTATCTCCTAATAGAATCATAACAAAATAATTTTATTCTTATCTAATCTCTCAATAATGATTTGGGCAAAGATTGTCTATTGAACATAGCAAGACAAAAACATCCCCATCAAAAGAGTCATCCATCCACATAGGATTTATTCATAGCTCAAAACAATAGGCCAAGACTGTTGTCACAAGTCACAATTCTCAATCTGATGCATCCTAATTCACGTGTGTGCAGTAAGCGTAGTCCCTGATTCTACCATTTCCATTATTAAATCAACGATGTACTCATTCCCATATCACATTTACATAATCCCAATATATATATATATATATATAACCGTCCTTATTAATTATATATATATATACACACACACATTACTGCAACAGCTCCTATAATTAAAATTTCAGATTCACAACACTACTCAGCAGTGTTATTAAAAAACGATTATGGCGGCGCCATAACGGTATAACGGCGCGGTTTTCAAGCTTGCCGCCATCCGCCACGTGAAATGGCGCCCAATATAGCGGTGACCGCTATTCTGTAAATAGCGACCGTTATATGCATCGCGGTGTGGCGTTTGTGGCGGTCCATAACGGTCCTTGCGGTGCTTTTTGGCTTTTTAGGGTTTGGGCCCTATTGGGCCGGGTCGGGTCAGTGAAAACAAGCAGTGGGCAGTGTGTTTTCTTGCCCCACTTTTGCATTGCCCTTTCGAAAGCTTTCCCTCTCTCACATCTGCTCCCTTTCTTCCTCCCTCGAACCTCCGTGTGCCATTGCTTCAGGCGACCATTTCCGGCTAGGCAGAGCTGCGACGATGGCCGTGGAGTCTCCGGCGACCACCCCTGCGGCTTTTCCGGCAACAGTTTTCAACTTTCCGACCAGTTTTTCACGTCTCTCTTTTTCCATTTTTTCGTCTCTGTTTTTCATCTATCTGTTTTTCAGCTCTCTGTTTTTCATCTTTGTTTCTCATCTCTTTGGTTCTCATCTGTTTTTCTGCAAAGACAGTTTTTTAATGGTGGTGTGGTTCTGTATTTTAATGGTGGTGTTGTGCAAGTGCATGTTCTATTTTTTATGGTGCTGTTGGCTCTGTTTTTCAATGGTTTTGTGCTGTCCATGGTTGTTCTGTTTTTTAATGCTTCTGTTTTTCAATGGTGTCGCTGTCATGGTGCTGTTACAGCACTGCAGTTGTAACATCCTGGTTTTTGATTAAGGTTAATTATATAATTAAGAATATTGATTTAATAATAATGATAATTTGGCCAGGAAATGACCTTGATGCCCTTGGTGGCTTTAGAGGAACTTCAGTCCTCTCTCTCCCTCTCTCCCTCGTGAATCCCACGCTGATGGGATGGGAGTTTATAGTGATGTGATGGTTGATGGTGAGGGAGTGCAGGCTGGGCAGAAAGAGATATGGGGCTTTGGCCTTTCATTTTCCAACCACTCCTTGCTCATTACACTTTGGGTACAAGGAGAAACATTCCTCCTTTTTCTCTCTCGCGTCCTGGAGCTTCTGCTTCTTCTTCGTGGCTGTCTCTTCTTCTTCGTCTTCCCCTTTATCTTCTTCTTCCACTCAACGCTGTGTAGAAGCCGAGTGGAAGTGGGAACGCGAAGTGGAACAGCGTGGCTGAGAGAGAAACAGCATGGTGCTGTGTGTTGGAGGCAGAGATCCTCCTCTATTTTGCTAAACAGTGTTGATGGGTGCTTGGAAGCTGGATGTCCTCCATCTTTGGTGAGGACTGGGCTGTCCAAGTGAAGAACCGTGTTGGGAGTCCTCCACTGAGCTGGGTGAGGACAGAGTTGAGCCTTGGAGGCTTTGATGCTCGAGTGGAGACAGAGTTGGTTCTCCAAAGCTGCGAGCAGAGTGCTGCTGAAGGCTGGGGCCGAGTCGTTCTGTTGAGAACGTGTGACCAAGGAGCAGTTGGTCGGACCTGGAAGCTCATGGAGTTGCTGGAATCTTCATTCCAGGTAAGGGGGCTTTGCATCTCAAATGTATGGTTTATGGATGGGTTTCCGGGTGAAACTATTACACTGTGTTGTGTTTGCTTTGTGTTGCATGTTGTTTGAGTAGTAGCCCGGATGTATGATATCTATTATTTGTGTGGTGTATGATTTTTCGTCTATATGGAGTATGATGCTTGTTGATGATGAGTAAATGCATGAGATGCATGTGATTGTTATTGTTATGTTGTGCCGAGTGCAATAGGCTGTGTGACAGCATGTATATCCTTGTTGTGGTTTATGTTAGATGCATAAGATGGGGACTGCTATGTTAATGCCGAGTGGAATTTTATATGGAATAGCATGAGATGCTTACTAGTGTTGATTTTCGAGTGGAATGTTATATGAGAAAGTATGAGATGCTTGTTGTAAGCATAATCCGAGTGGATGGCATTGTGATTGCCGAGTGCATGAGATGTGGATCATCTGATTCGCCATTGGGAATGCCGAGTGCATATAGCGTTGGACGCTTGATACCGATCGGCAATCGGATGAATACGTGTCAAATATAATGAAAGACCTCGGGTTGGACTCGAGGCAGTGCCGAGGGCACTAAGCGTTGGACGCTTAATGAAAGACCTTGGGTTGGACTCAAGGCAATGCCGAGTGCATTGGCGTTGGACGCCTGATGAATGAGACCGTATGCATCCGATTCGCCACTGAAATGCTTGGAGCATATAGCGTTGGACGCTGAATGTTGAATCGGCAATCAGATGAAAATATGTGCGGAAATGATTAAGACCTTTGAGCGGGGGTCAGGCACTCTCCTTGAGCGAGGCTCGGAGTTTAAACATTACTGATATTAATTGGAATAGATTTGGGGTGAAATCCGATTGGATGAATACATGTATATTGATATATTGTGATCGGAGGATGTTGTGTGATTATTTATATTAAATGGCAGTGTGTATTATGATTGATTGAGTTATGAAATTTGTATGATTGGGGATTATGGTATAATCCGAGTCAATAACTGTCATTTAATATGTAAAAGCTCACCCCTACAACATTTTTCAGTGTATGCAGGTCAGACTGGTATTGAGGAGATGGCCTCAAGTCCGAGTGATGGGCACTCCGATTATTATAGTGCATATATAGTATACATATTGTAAATAGATATTTAAAGCCTTGGCCGGCTCATAAGAATGTTGTATAAAGAATACAAATTTATATGTATAAGAATCCGAGTGCATGTTTATATATATATATATGGTTTACATTGATAACATGTATTTGTATCGGCTGAGAATTGATGATGATGGATAGGATGAATAATGCTAAGTTAATAAATTTCGAGTGGAACATTATTGTAAGAGCTGGTCTGAGTGATGAGGCTTAAGTATATGATCTTTCCGAGTGTTGAAGGCATAAGATAATTCTGAGTAAAAGTGTACTCGAGTGGGCTACTTCCGAGGGAAGGCTAGTCCCTGTGATGCTGAGTGAAAATATGGGTGACCCCGAGTGGGGAAGGGTTTGAATGTTCCCGAGTGGGAAATCCGAGTGAACCTCTTCCGAGGGAAGAGTAATTATGATGGTGTTGATTGAGGTGTATTCTAGGGTCCTCTTCTGAGTGAATGAGGCTATAATTACATTTCGAGTGAGTGTTATATATATTCCGAGTGGCTAGGTATTGAATAAGTCTGAGTGACTTAACTTGGTGAATTCTCCTTAGTGGGAATGGGTTAATGTATTACCCGAGTGATGAATGGTTAAGATGTGACCGAATGATTTATGGCCGAGAGGTTATGGTGATCTCCGAGTGAGTAGATCAAAATATGCCGAGTGCAGAATGGATAATATATTCTGAGTGAATTGAGGTTGAAATATACCGGGTGGTATTGGTCTGGGGAAATACTCCAGGTGAGGAAAGTTTATGAACTCCGAGTGGAGTATCCGAGGGAATCATTTCCCGAGTGAAATACGCCCGTGTGTCTTATAATTGTAATTTGGCTAAGTAAGTAATTACCGGGTGAATCATGTATGTGGGGACAGTTCCCGAGTGGACGTGGTACCGATTCCGAGTGATGGTTTACCGAGTGTGGGTGTTCGCTTCAGCGAACAAGGTATTCGCTCCAGCGAGTGTGAATGTATGGAAGGTCTTTTGTTGGTTTCGCTTAAGCGAGTGGTGTTTCACCCGAGCGAGATAGGTTGCCTCGCTCAAGTGGATTTGGATCTCGCTTGAGCGAGTGAACGCTGTTTGGTCTCGCTTAAGCTTTGTTCTTCTGCTGTCGGTTTTTGTTTCCCTTGCCTTCCATTGGTTTATTTTTACCCGACTGCTTGGTTAATTTTGGGAAAAATTTTCCCTGGTCTCTCGGCATTTGGGTTTAATTAAGTCGGGTTGTTTCATTTTGGTATCAGAGCATTCTTAAAAGAATTAAGGATGTTTCATTATGGTATCAGAGCGTGTTCTTGTGCGTTTAAAAAAAATAATAGGATGTTTTATTTTGGTATCAGAGCAGACCCAAAAGGTCCAAGGCCAAGATATGCCTACTGTGTATGGGCGGTTTTGTGCAATATGACCGGTTGTCATCATTGCTTGTGAGATTTTGTTGGAATTGATGCATGCTCAGTCATGATTGTTGTTGTGTGATATGCCCTGGGTGGTGCATAATGATGATGTTAATGTAAATGTGTGCTTATATGTATGTATGAATTGCCATTAATTTTTATGTAAAATGGTATTAGTTGAGTGTGTGCAGTCGGTGTGAGTGAGAAGAATGTAATGCATGCTGTTCTGGGATGACTCTTCATACCATAGGTATTGTGGCAGCGTACACTTTTGCAGTGACTCTATGCAATTGTTGTAACCCTATAGGAATGAGACGTCATCCTATAAGTTGGATGCAGCAATTCATAAGTCGGGCAGGTGAGGTTGTAGCTGCTTATGGTGATGGTGAGTCTGTCGGACTCTATTGAGTGGAAATAATTCCGAGTGAAATCTTTCTGGGAGAAAGAATTACTGAGTGAAGTCATGATGTTCCGAGTGAACCATCGTTTTGGGGGAGTCATTATTAAGTTAAGGAACTGTGTCCGAATGACACATTTGTGTTAGGCGAAATCCGCGTGAAATATCCGAGTCGTGTGACTTTCGGATGACGTGTCTCGGAGTCTGACATTTCCGAGTGGGACTTGGAATAGGTAAATTTCTGAGTGAATGGCTCCCGAGGGGAATAGATACCCGAGAGGTAAATTTATTCATAATTGTATTCGGGTTAATGTTTAGAGCTGCTGAGTTTGAAGTCAGATTTGTATTTGATATAGGCTTGAATGCCGAGTGAAAATTTTGTAAGAGGAAAGTTTTCTGGGTGAGAATTTCCCTTCAACCCCGAACAACCCTTTGATTGAGAGATCCGAGTGACATTCTCGGGGTGTAGGCATGGAATTGGCCGAAGGAATGGTTAGAAATCTGAGATTTTAATCTGAGATAAATCGAACAATAGTGAGTATTGGTGGGAATCGGTAATGTTGTTTACCGACTAGATTATTCCCAATTGGTTGATGGGCATCTATAATGTGTTTCATATGACACAATTTAGAGTTTATACTCGGTGTGGGTACATGATTGTGCCGTGTAACTCCTATGAATTGGAGGAAATGATAATGGATATATACCGATTAGTGATGAGAGTATAGGGCCGAGTGGCCAAAGAACTAGAGGTGCCATCTGTTATGGTGATTTGACAGAGTTGAATGGGGTAAATTGTACGTTTTAAAAATTGAATCCCCAAATATGTTGAACTCTATGAAAAGGTTATGAGCATGTAGGACCTGATTTTGGTGTTTTTGCCGACTGGAATTGTGGGGCGGTCGGTAAACCGCTTGAGAGGTGATTATGCAGAGTGGAATTGTGAACCGGTCGGTGAATGCTTGGGAAGCAGTGATATGTAATTGTGAGGCAGCAATATTCTGAGCTGCTTGTTGAGGTAAGTTGTATTGGAATTTCAAGGACGAAATTCTTTGAAGTGGGGGAGAAATGTAACATCTTGGTTTTTGATTAAGGTTAATTATATAATTAAGAATATTGATTTAATAATAATGATAATTTGGCCAGGAAATGACCTTGATGCCCTTGGTGGCTTTAGAGGAACTTCGGTCCTCTCTCTCCCCCTCTCCCTCGTGAATCCCACACTGATGGGATAGGAGTTTATGGTGATGTGATGGCTGATGGTGAGGGAGTGCAGGCTGGGCAGAAAGAGATATGGGGCTTTGGCCTTTCATTTTCCAACCACTCCTTGCTCATTACACTTTGGGTACAAGGAGAAACATTCCTCTTTTTTCTCTCTTGCGTCCTGGAGCTTCTGCTTCTTCTTTGTGGCTGTCTCTTCTTCTTCGTCTTCCCCTTTATCTTCTTCTTCCACTCAACACTGTGTAGAAGCCGAGTGGAAGTGGGAACGCGAAGTGGAACAGTGTGGCTGAGAGAGAAACAGCATGGTGCTGTGTGTTGGAGGCAGAGATCCTCCTCTATTTTGCTAAACAGCGTTGATGGGTGCTTGGAAGCTGGATGTCCTCCATCTTTGGTGAGGACTGGGCTGTCCAAGTGAAGAACCGTGTTGGGAGTCCTCCACTGAGCTGGGTGAGGACAGAGTTGAGCCTTGGAGGCTTTGATGCTCGAGTGGAGACAGAGTTGGTTCTCCAAAGCTGCGAGCAGAGTGCTGCTGAAGGCTGGGGCCGAGTCGTTCTGTTGAGAACGTGTGACCAAGGAGCAGTTGGTCGGACCTGGAAGCTCATGGAGCTGCTGGAATCTTCATTCCAGGTAAGGGGGGCTTTGCATCTCAAATGTATGGTTTATGGACGGGTTTCCGGGTGAAACTATTACACTGTGTTGTGTTTGCTTTGTGTTGCATGTTGTTTGAGTAGTAGCCCGGATGTATGATATCTATTATTTGTGTGGTGTATGATTTTCCGTCTATATGGAGTATGATGCTTGTTGATGATGAGTAAATGCATGAGATGCATGTGATTGTTATTGTTATGTTGTGCCGAGTGCAATAGGTTGTGTGACAGCATGTATATCCCTGTTGTGGTTTATGTTAGATGCATAAGATGGGGACTGCTATGTTAATGCCGAGTGGAATTTTATATGGAATAACATGAGATGCTTACTAGTGTTGATTTTCGAGTGGAATATTATATGAGAAAGCATGAGATGCTTGTTGTAAGCATAATCCGAGTGGATGGCATTGTGATTGCCGAGTGCATGAGATGTGGATCATCTGATTCGCCATTGGGAATGCCGAGTGTATATAGCGTTGGACGCTTGATACCGATCGGTAATCGGATGAATACGTGTCAAATATAATGAAAGACCTCGGGTTGGACTCGAGGCAGTGCCGAGGGCACTAAGCGTTGGACGCTTAATGAAAGACCTTGGGTTGGACTCAAGGCAATGCCGAGTGCATTGGCGTTGGACGCCTGATGAATAAAACCATATGCATCCGATTCGCCACTGAAATGCTTGGAGCATATAGCGTTGGACGCTGAATGTTGAATCGGCAATCAGATGAAAATGTGTGAGGAAATGATTAAGACCTTTGAGTGGGGCTCAGGCACTCTCCTTGAGCGAGGCTCGGAGTTTAAACATTACTGATATTGATTAGAATAGATTTGGGGTGAAATCCGATTGGATGAATACATGTATATTGATATATTATGATCAGAGGATGTTGTATGATTGTTTATATTAAATGGAAGTGTGTATTATGATTGATTGAGTTATGAAATTTGTATGATTGGGGATTGTGGTATAATCCGAGTCAATAACTGTCATTTAATATGTAAAAGCTTACCCCTACAACATTTTTCAGTGTATGCAGGTCGGACTGGTATTGAGGAGATGGCCTCAAGTCCGAGTGATGGGCACTCCGATTATTGTAGTGCATATATAGTATACATATTGTAAATAGATATTTAAAGCCTTGGCCAGCTCATAAGAATGTTGTATAAAGAATACAAATTTATATGTATAAGAATCCGAGTGCATGTTTATATATATATATATATATGGTTTACATTGATAACATGTATTTGTATCGGCTGAGAATTGATGATGATGGATAGGATGAATAATGCTAAGTTAATAAATTCCGAGTGGAACATTATTGTAAGAGCTGGTCTGAGTGATGAGGCTTAAGTATATGATCTTTCCGAGTGTTGAAGGCATAAGATAATTTCGAGTAAAAGTGTACTCGAGTGGGCTACTTCCGAGGGAAGGCTAGTCCTTGTGATGCCGAGTGAAAATATGGGTGACCCCGAGTGGGGAAGGGTTTGAATGTTCCCGAGTGGGAAATCCGAGTGAACCTCTTCCGAGGGAAGAGTAATTATGATGGTGTTGATTGAGGTGTATTCTAGGGTCCTCTTCCGAGTGAATGAGGCTATAATTACATTCCGAGTGAATGTTATATATATTCCGAGTAGCTAGGTATTGAATAAGTCCGAGTGACTTAACTTGGTGAATTCTCCTTAGTGGGAATGGATTAATGTATTACCCGAGTGATGAATAGTTAAGATGTGACCGAATGATTTATGGCCGAGAGGTTATGGTGATCTCCGAGTGAGTAGATCAAAATATGCCGAGTGCAGAATGAATAATATATTCCGAGTGAATTGTGGTTGAAATATACCGGGTGGTATTGGTCTGGGGAAATACTCTGGGTGAGGAAAGTTTGTGAACTCCGAGTGGAGTATCCGAGGGAATCATTTCCCGAATGAAATACGCCTGTGTGTCTTATAATTGTAATTTGGCTAAGTAAGTAATTACCGGGTGAATCATGTATGTGGGGACAGTTCCCGAGTGGACGTGGTACCGATTCCGAGTGATGGTTTACCGAGTGTGGGTGTTGACTTCAGTGAACAAGGTATTCGCTCCAGCGAGTGTGAATGTGTGGAAGGTCTTTTGTTGGTTTCGCTTAAGCGAGTGGTGTTTCGCCCGAGCGAGATGGGTTGCCTCGCTCAAGCGGATTTGGATCTCGCTTGAGCGAGTGAATGCTGTTTGGTCTCGCTTAAGCTTTGTTCTTCCGCTGTCGGTTTTTGTTTCCCTTGCCTTTCGTTGGTTTATTTTTACCCGGCTGCTTGGTTAATTTTGGGAAAAATTTTCCCTGGTCTCTCGGCATTTGGGTTTAATTAAGTCGGGTTGTTTCATTTTGGTATCAAAGCATTCTTAAAAGAATTAAGGATGTTTCATTTTGGTATCAGAGTGTGTTTCTTGTGCGTTTTAAAAAAAAATAATGGGATGTTTTAGAAGTAACAGTTTCCTTCCCCATTTTTGATCCATTATTCCATATTAATTTCATTTCATTATAAAAGGCCTCCTTCCCTTTTGTTTCTCCATTTCTATTCCTATCACAGTACTAAATGGCAACAAATACTGGTCCTATTGATGCTACTGCCACTGCCACAACTGCTGCAAGTGGAAGGGGCAACAAAACTGACATTGGGTGGAAATACTGTTCCACTATGAATGATGGTGATACAAACGTCATTCGTTGTAATTTCTGCAAAAAAGTGATGAAAGGAGGCATTACAAGGGCGAAGGAGCACTTAATTAGGAAGCCGGGAAATCTTGCTCCTTGCCCCACTTGTCCAGTTGAGGTTAGAGAAGAGTTAAAAGCTACGATGACAAGTAAGAAGAGGAAGGGAGAAGCTGCGGTAAAGCGAGTGGTGGAAGACATTGCTGGTGGAAGAAACAATGCAAGTGATGATGAACAAGAAGAGATATTCAAAGAGTTAGAGTCCCAAAACCGAAGTGGTTCCCAATCCCAAACCAGTAGTAGTGCTATACCAAACAAGAGGCCTGAATTGAAGGGTCCAATTGATCTATACTGCAAGAGGCCTGAATCAGCTATTGCTAAAAATCGAAAGGAAAAAATGAGGCTGCAAAACATAAGGGAAGCGATTGATAAAGAGGCTGTGAAAAAGGTGCATCAGTATATTGCACGGTTCTGGTATCAAGCCGGTCTATCTTTCAACATGATTAAGTTGGAAAGTTTTCATGATATGCTGGCAACTGTTGGCAATTTTGGACCCCATTTACCACCTCCAAGCTTTCATGACATTAGAGTGCCACTTCTAAAAAAGGAGATGGAGTACACGAAGGAGTTGTTGAAGGGCCATGAAGAGCAGTGGGCTCAGTTTGGCTGCTCTATTATGTCTGATGCATGGACCGATCGAAAGCAAAGGTTAATCATTAATTTTTTGGTGAATTTTGCAGCTGGGACTATGTTCTACAAGAGCATCGAAGCCTCGGATTTTGTGAAGACTGGGGAGAAGTTGTTTCAATTGCTTGAGGCCATTGTGGAGGAGGTTGGACCAGAAAAAGTTATCCAAGTCATAACGGATAACAGCAGCAACTATGTTCGTGCTGGAAAGTTGTTGGAGGAGAAGTATCCTAAGCTTTTTTGGACTCCATGTGCAGCCCACTGCATTGACTTGATGTTGGAGGACATTGGAAAGCTTCCAATGATAAAGAAGACACTCAAAAGGGCTATTGCATTGGTTGGCTTCATTTATAGCCATTCAACCACATTGAGCTTGATGAGAAAATATACCAATGGAAAGGAGCTTGTGAGGCATGCGATAACCCGATTTGCTACATTTTACCTATCATTGGAGAGGATCCACAAGAGAAAACCAACTTAAGAAAAATATTTGTTAGTGAAGAATGGCAACAAAACAAGCTGTCAAGGGAGGCAAAAGGAAGGGAATCAACAAAAACCGTGCTAATGCCTCGTTTTAGGAGGAATGTGGTGTACATTTTGAAAGTAATGGCTCCATTGGTGAATATGCTTAGGCTTGTTGATAGCGAGAAAAAGCTGGCCATGGGCTACATTTACGAAGCCATGGAGAAAGCAAATGAGGCAATTATGAAATCTTTTAAAAAAGATGAGAAAAAATACGTTGATGTTTTTTCCATAATTGATGATAGGTGGAATTGTCAATTTCATCAGCCATTACATGCAGCCGGTCACTTGTTGAACCCGTAAATGTTTTATGCCAACCCTAGATTGGAGTTTGATGCTGAAGTAATTCAAGGGTTTTATGATTGCATAGGTAGGTTGGTGGGAAAGCTAGAGCTGCAAACACAAATCTTGATGGAGCTGCATTCATATAAAACATCAGCTGGGATGTTTGGCAGTCCTATGGCAAAAGAAATGAGGAACAAAACTGTAACACCCCGAATTTTTAAAAAATAGAAAGTTAAATTGAGAGAGTAAATATCGAATAATTAAATGTGGACTAATTAATATCCTAAAATGCTTGATATAATTTAAATAAGATTTTCAAAGACTATTAGTGAGTTATTTTGACCGGATAAGTTAAAAACTGACCCGGATAAAATATGGGTGTCGGACCAAGTATCTCCGATTGAGATGTCGTTGGTCAGGACTGTAGATGATATTATGGGGAATCTGAATATATATTCGGAATAATTTTTAGAATACGTATTGAGCCCGAACAGAGAGCCTGTTTATTTAAAAATGGAAGAGTTAAGTAATGGGAATGAAAAATAATACATAAACCTCACTCTTTCCTTCTTATTTTTCCCGTAACTCTCTACTTCTCCATGCCAACACACTTTCTCTTCCTTTCTTCTTCTTCTTCATTATTCCTCTTCATCTTTGCCTAAAACCCTAAGCTAAAAAGGAAATGCTTTTCCTTCCTCCATTGCCATTCTTCAAGAGGCTCAAGGAAAGCTTGGGGATTGAAGTATCTTCTTATTTCCCCCTCCTTAAATTCGTGTGGTTCTTCTCCTTTATTGCAAACCCACTCTTCTCTTCTCTTGAGGTAAGATGACTATCATTTCTTCCATGTGTATGAATATATGGTTGCAGCTTGGTGTTAAGAAAATATTTAATGCTTGTGGGCTATTAGGAGAAGCATTAATGGGGGGAAACCTTAAAATGGGTGCCATAAATGCAAGCTTTAAATGGTATTAACGGGGTAGATGCATTATGGTTGGAAAGAGATGAGAGTGTATGACTATTTTGAATGCTAATGAGTTTTAATAAAAACCCTAATTTATGACTTTGCGGGAAATGTCAAAGGTTGATGGGGTTAGCATTTATTGAAGGGAAAAATGTTATAAATGAAGAGGCATTAACATTTAATGATGACTAGAGATGGTGGTTGGAGAATATGAATAAAACCCATTTGAGATAGAATTAATGTAAAGTGTGGCAAATGGGATAACCTAATAAATTAGGTTGTTACTTTGATAATAATGAATGGTGAGTTAAGGGAAGGAATTCCCGAAGCCTAAGTGAGCAAATGAATAAACCTATGATAACCTCTACATGATAAGAACCATGTATACATAGACATGTATATGTATATTGAAATGGCCTTTGAATGAATAATTGATGTGGCCCTATAATGATTGGTGTAGGATTTGATAACACGGGTGAAGTGGGAACATCAAACCTAGAGGTGTACTTCTCTTAAGGTAGGAGAGGGGTGTATTTTCTAAATGTATGAGAATTGTGATGATAATGTATGTATTAATGTAATATGGCATGTTGTCTTGATTAGATGTGATATCATGTGTTTGAAATAAGAATTGTGTATGGTGTTTTGAAATAAGTGTTTATATGATGAATCCTAAATGAGGCTAGGAATGGCATATTATGTGATGATGTATTATTGACTTCATGAATGATATGATGAGTACCTAAAACGTTTGGGTGGAGTGTTTTCTTGAATATAAAGATTGATGTTTATGTTTGAACTTGTGAATAATAGTGCAGCTGAGTGTGAAAGTACCCTAGATGAGAGGGTGAGGTAATCCTATTGAGATTGAAGCATGCATGAGCATTGTATACATGGCACGACATGTATATTGTGATGATGATATTATCATATTGATAAATATATCACCTTGCAGGGTGCCACGAAGGGTGAATCCCAGAGTGATGACGATGTTATGAATTGATAAATGTATCACCTTGTGGGGTGCCACGAAGGGTGAATCCCGAAGTGATGATGATGTTATGAATTGATAAATGTATCACTTTGTGGGTGCCACGAAGGGTAAATCCCAGAGTGATGACGATGTTATGAATTTATGAATATATCACCTTGCAGGGTGCCACGAAGGGTAAATCCCGGAGTGATGATGATGTTATGAATTTATGAATATATCACCTTGCGGGGTGCCATGAAGGGTATATCCCGGAGTGATGATGTTAATTTAAGTGACTGTGATCACTATTGAATTGAAATCGGATCCGTGCATATGCATTTTTAAACACTAGCATGTGCATTAGCCATAGAAGCATGGCATAAAGTGATACCCTGTTGATGAGATTATGAGAGGAGTAGGTGGAACCCTTTCTTTGAATTACTAACTTTGATTGTGATATTGGTTGATGTGATTTTGAGAAACTTGATGGATATATGTATTTAATGGAAATTGATGGTTGATTGATTGGTGTTGAATGAACTCCTCTTGAGGAGGGTATATGTGTATTGCATTCATTCATATTGTTATCTTAATTATCGGATTTTCGTCATTGAGAAAGTATACTCACTCTCCCTGTGGTATATCTTTTTAGCTCCTATGATGTAGGACTTGCCTTGGAGCTGTTTGGTGGAGGAAAAGTGTGAAGGAAGCCCCTTTTGGTAAAGAATACCTTGGCCGGCAATATTTTGATTTTTATAGTTGTGTGGAATGGTTGTAATGTGTATAACGTAAAGCATATTTTGTATAGTCTGGATGTGGAATGGATAATTGTATGGATGATGAATGTATGTATATACAATGGTGATTTTGGTAGGTCATGGAGGAAAATGAGATCTTTTGTTTATGACTCATTATCAATCATGACCTTGTGAATGTATGAATGATGATATTTTCCTTATTTTGATGAATGAATAAAGATTCATATTTAAATGTTAGACTTATGAAGTAGAAGAGATGATGAGTTGATTTTTATACATTAGATTAGTTGTAATGGAAAATTGTGAACATGATTGTTTAGAGTAAGTTCTAAATGTGTAATGTGATGAGTATGAGGTGTTGAATCTAAGTGAATTTGATTAAGATGAGTTTTGGTATGGTGTGTTAAGTGCTTTTAGCATTTTTTGCGCTTTTGCTGATAATCTCGCTCAAGCGAGAGGGATTCTCACTCAAGCAAGAATGCCCCTGTGAAGGTATTTGGTCTCTGGACAACTCTCGCTTAGGCGAGAGTGGGTCTCGCTCAAGCGAGACTGTCCCAGCATCAGTGTATGCTCACTGGACCATTCTTGCTCAAGCGGGAGTGGACCTCGCCCAAGCGAGATGGCCCTGGCATCAGGGGTTGGTCTCGGGAAGATTTTCGCTTAGGCGAGGAGGGCATCGCCTGAGCGAGAGTTGGGGATTTTAGATACTGGCCGAATTTCACTTAAGCGAATGGCCTTGGATTGGTGCTCGCTCAAGCGAGCGGGTATTAATTTTGGTTCTGGACAATTTTCGCCCACGCTCGCTGGCTCTGCCCAAGCGAGGTTTGTGTGTCTCGCTCAAGCAAACCCCAACCCCAACTTGCTTTCCCTTGCCTTATTCTGTTTTTAATTTACCCCGACGCCTAATTGGGAATGATTGTGAACGTGTGGAACGTTCTAAATTTGAAAAAAAAATTTCCCTGGTCTCGGTTTATTCTTTAATTAAGTCGGGTTGTTTCATAGGGGACCCTGACTTCCCAAAAATGCATTGATCAAATTATTTTCTCTTTTCTTCACATTAAACCTTAATTCCACATTACTTTATGAATACTTTGGGCATAAAATTGGGCTTTTTAGTTTCAAAGTGGTTGATCTCTTAAAATCCAATTACATAACATTAATTTACTCAAATCCTTCCGTTGTTTTTAATCGAGCCTTTCTTCATGATTGCTCCTATTAACTTACCTTCTCATATCTTCACATATGAGATAGGTCTCTAATAGATTCAGGGTATTAAATGAATAGTTTCACCACTTGTGTTTTCATAAATTAATAATATTAAATCACGAAAAATTTACCCCTATTTTTGGGGTGTCACAAAAACCGCACCAGGTAAAAGACTATGCAATTTATAGTCAATTAGTCATTTTCTAGGTGTTAAGTGCTAACAATTTGATTGACCATTGCTTTGTAGCTAATTGGTGGCGACTCTTTGGTACTACCACTCCCAATTTGCAAACCCTTGCCATTAAGATTCTAAACCTTACTTGTAGTGCATTCGGCTGTGAAAGAAATTGGAGTGTTTTTAAGCAAGTAAGTCTGAAACTTGAGTTGAAGTTGACTTATAAATTAATTCTAAATTTATACATTTAGTCTTATTATTTTCCCTTTAATCTTGTAGATTCATTCTAAAAAAAGGAATAGGCTTGAGCACCAAAGATTGCATGATTTGGTGTTTGTGAAGTACAATCAAGCACTCCTACGAAGACGCAATGTTAGTCATGAGATTGACCCAATCTCCCTTCAAGGCATTGATGAATCTAATGAGTGGCTAGTGGGAGAGATGGATGGAGAGGATAAAGATGAAAGGGTTCATGAAGGAGATGATCTCCGATGGTGGGATGTGTATAGAATTTCCAGAATTGGAGAGCCTATAACATACACAAGGAGAAAGAATAAAAGAAAGCAACAACAAAAATCAGTTGTGGTGTCTAGATCAAAAAGAGGTACAGGAGCAAGTTCTTTAAGTAGAAAAGGAAAAGAGAAAGTGGTTGAATTTGAAGAAGAAGTAGAATTTATGGATGATGAAGACACCACGGATGAATTGGAGGATTTTGAGGAGCTGGATCTTCATTACCAGCCATCCGAAGAAGAAGCCGAAGGGTTTGTTGCTAACATTCCCCATAAGGAGAATGACTATATTCATGAAGAAGAAGGGGATGAAGATGATGGGTATGATGAAGATGATGATTAGACTATTTTTTCTCTTGATTATTTTACATTTACATGTTATTATAACTTGATGTTTTCAGCTATTTATGAGTTATGACATTATGGATTGATTTGAATGTTGTTTTGGATAGTATTTTGATATTATGATATGTTTTTTCATGTTATTTATGATATTATGGTCTTATTTATAGTGTCCGTTATGTGTCCGCCATAACCCGTTATAGCGTCCGCTATAACTTCTATAAAGTTTTTTGAGCTCGCCGCAATAACCCGCGACCGTTATTTAATAACACTGCTACTCAGTCAGCTACTTGCATCATGAACCAAATAAATATATATATATATATATATATATAGCTTGCAGAAATAAGGAGAATAGTTCAATATTAGATTACATCTCACGTAATTTTAACAAATACATCACATTTCACATAATCTCAGCAAGTGTTTTATTCACATCTCATACTACATCCTACATTTTCCATGACATAATCAATTTCAGCTATTTAAAAAAAAAATTGCCCATAAAATAGATATTTAACAACAAACTTAAAGATAAATTCAATACAAACGTCCATCAACTCATCATCCGTCAAACACGCTTATCATTACATTTTATATGATTTAATTCAACCACATGAATCTGTCCATGACTTTCACATTCCAATTACATATATGTATCTATACACACACACACACACACACACACACACACACACACACACATATATATATATATATAGTTTAGCCCCAAGCTTGTGAAGACCTTGTGTCATATATCAAATTTATTACACATCATCAAGATACCTTAAAGTCTAGGACTCAACTAGCCATTGCATGGTTCTAACTCTATAGTTTTAGGAAATATGCATATACATGGTTCAACACCTAAATTTATCAGAATCATGATTCATTATATCAATTCTATTACAGTTAAACAAAGTGCATGTCAAGTCTTTACTCTAAGGTACCAAAGAACATAAAACAACATTATAGTCATTAAATCATTCAAGCTATACTATTCATAACTATACAAATGTATATGTATGTATATATATATACATCCCCTATGACCAAGCAATACAATTCCGCCTCTGGATCTTCAAGTAAACTCGACCCCCTGCATATTTACAGAAATATCCACAACATTAAAGGGAGTGAGTACCAATACAGTAATAAGTAGTAATTTGATAACGAGGTACTCAATTTAACGTCCTTGCTATTAAGTAAACATAAAGAGGTTAATTCACTAAGCACGGTAATCATAGTAGCTATATAGAATCAAAATCAACCATGTTCAATACACAAGCACTAAGGCTTCTAAGATTAATTAATTCATCTTCATAAATTCATTCCAAGCATCCATCAACTAACACAATTCTCCATACTCGTCAATGCAATCAATACATGTCATGGTCTTTGAAATCTTTTCTTTCAATCGTGCATAAAAACAATGAAATGCGGATCTGTCTAACAATACAGAGCAAGTGCCAAGATAATCCACTCAGCGAACCATAGCGGTATAATCAAGGGGCATATGGGTAACCAAACAGTGAACCAAAGCACTATAAATAGTGGTACTTGAGGACTACTGGTGAACCATAGCACTATAATTGGTAGCCTTAAAAGCAACATGCTACAGACTGCACAGTGAACCATAGCACTATGTGACAATCTCCCCAGCAAACCTTAGTGCTGGAAATGTATATGATTCATGAAGTGCAATCAATGTATGAGATACGAACCGAAGCGCATATACAACATCAATACCGACATCATCACCTATTTCTCTACACTGTTCCATAATATTAATTCAATAACCATCACTCAAACACGATTTTGCCAAGAGGCCTAGTAATTATCTAATTACATCAATGTGCAATATCAACATAATTCATAGTCTGGGTAACATGTGGCATAACACTAAAGCCATTATTATCAATTTCATCACTAGAGTGCTTCCAAAATAATGTGAACAACTATCAACATAGTTAACCAACATCTTATACTGTATATATCCAATATATTTTGTTCATTTCACACATACTTGGACCTATACAAATCAACTTCAAAAACTTAAACATTGTTAATCATAATCGAATTTCAAATCCTAATTTAATCACAATTCAGTTCCAATCGCGACTTGGTGTTAATGTTAATTCATTCACTAAACTACAATACATTCATTTGACACTAAACAGGAACTAGAATACCCTTCACATACACAAGCAAATATAGTTTTAACCAAGCCTAACATCCTCAGAATTAAACTCCTACTCATTACTCAACTAGTAATCCCCCAGTACATAAAATGTACATTACAATGAATCTGGCTCTACGGTTTAAGCTTCTGACCTCTGCAACACCTTCCAATCATCATCTTTTACTATTTTAAAATTTTAAATTTAGCAAATATACATTATACAAAACTGAAAGGTTCCCAGACGGCGCCTTAAGAAAATTTCCTAAAATATCAAATAATTATTTTAACCATCCCATAATCAAATTTAACAATTTTTCAGAACTTAGATAGGGAATCCACCATGTTTTCAGAAGATGACGACTTGCCAAAATGTCGTCCCGCTTGCCGGTAACACTCCGATTTGGTTTCCATGCCCCAAACACCAACCGATAGTCTCTAGAGAAACACTGAAAACGTTGCCCACACAATATTCATGCTAGAGTCAGCATTTTATCACCATGACCTAAGCTTTCCACAACTAGATAAATAGACGAGAAGGAAATAAGGTTTTAGGTTTTACCCCAAAGCTTCCAAATGAAAGTCTCGGTGGTCCCCCAAGCTTTAAGCCCACTTTAATGGCTTTTACTTCTTAGGATGCAGATTAGTGGTGGCTCAAGCTCCATTTCTCTTTTCCCCATGGTAGTTCTTGGTCAGAAACATAGACGGGAAGAAAACCTATTTTTACCCACATACACATGGTGGAATCCGAATGTGAGGAAGGAGGGAGGGCAAAGGAGAAGAGAAAAAATAAACACATGCATTTACCTCGATTACAAGAGTAGAACTCGGTGATAGACCCGAGAAATGATGGCACGGAGGAGCTGGCGGTATGAAGGAGAAAGTGAATGGCGAGAGGATGGTGATGGGTTAAGAATTGTTAAGATGGGGGTGTAGGTGTACGAAAGAATTGAGAGCATGGACAAAGGAGTGAGTAAAAGGATTTACTAAAAGGCTAAAATTTTTAGGGGTTAATAAAATTAATAAATTTAATTATTTAATTAGATTGGTTTAGTTAGTTAGTCTATTTTAACTAAACACATACTTTTTAATTTAATTAGTGTAATTCTAAATATTGTCTTTTCTAATATTTCCCACAACCTAATTTATTAATTTTAATTATCAAATTCCTCAAATTTAAAATTTTTAGAATGTTACAACCATAATCTCTTTGGGGGTAGTGAGTGAGTTCGTCATTTCTTTGGCCTCCCTTAGTAGCCATGGGATGTCCTCTAGAGTTCCGTTGGCCAAACATGCCAACTCGGCAAAGCAGCGCATCTATGAGTGAATAATTTCATCCTGATTTACCACTTCATCTTTCATGGACTGTATTATCTCCTGGCACCTATTCTCTACCTTGTATGTACGCCACTTTTCATCATTTATTTCTCGCCAGGAAGCTTCTGCCATATCTTTGATTTGTTGCTCCATGTTATTGATTTGGGATTGTAGAAAACTCATTTGTGCTACAACATTCTGCTCATTTTCTTTAGCTTTCTTCATCATCTCTTTCAGTACATGCTTGTCTACAAGCATGGTAGCTCTGTCTTCATTCTTGGGTCTTCATCAGGTGATCTTTTAACTTCTTATTCTTGACCATCAGCTCGG
Source organism: Clitoria ternatea (assembly GCA_037962975.1). Lineage (NCBI taxonomy): Eukaryota > Viridiplantae > Streptophyta > Magnoliopsida > Fabales > Fabaceae > Clitoria > Clitoria ternatea. The sequence goes on from CM075672.1 coordinate 222,439,078, forward strand.
CCAATTTCTCTTTCATTTCTCTGACCTTTTTGTCTTCAAGGAGAGGCATAGTAGATAACTCGTACCTTGGAGGGGAATCGAGTCGTCTGAATGGCAGCTTGATGATGAAGACCCAATTTAGGATCCATTGAGAGTACTCTTCTTTGGCATCGTGACCTCTGACACCCAACTCTTTCCCTTTCTTGTAGACCCTTTGCTAAGCGCCCGTCATATGCTTAAGGGTAGAAGTGTAATCCCCTTTTTCATAGTAAAGGGCAAAAGGGGTCAATGACTCTTCATTTGATGTTCGAGCAGGGGGTAGGCCAATTGGCACTTGGCTATGACTAGATTGTAATTGATGCATCCGCGTGTGCCTATGAGTGGGACATTCAAATAACTTCCACAATGGTGAATAATGGTGTCAACTTTCAGCCATTATGGATACCCCCTTATCTTCTCAGCAGTGAGCACAATAAAATGGTTAGCCCATTCACGCCCATTCTTCATAGTCCATTGGCATAACTTTAGGTCAGATACAGGGTATTCGACCTTGCCCACTTGGCTGAAGATATGTGATGTAAGCCACACATACAAAGCAGGTGAGCAACAGAGGATTCTTTTCCCGATGGTACAGTAAACATTTGTCAAGACAATAGTAATAGGATTTTCACAATGAAGCTTCTGGGCCAAGAAGACATTTATGGCATCATAGTCCATATAATTCTCAATTCGAGGGAACAAGATGACACCATAGAGGGTAAGTGTCAGGGTATCCATGAAAGTCTCCCAATCTTCTTTCTCAGCCAGACAATTTATATGTTTTTCAAGATACACCTTGGCAAACCCTAGTGTTTGATTCCTGTTCAGTTGTACTTTTCCCAGCTCAGTCAAATTAATTTTCAATATAGAAGCAAGGGAGGTGATGTAGGCATGCTGCTCAAGTCGTTTGTAGGGTATCTACCCCTCTAATGGCAAGCCCAAGATCTGTTTAAACTCCTCTACTGATGGCACTAATTGGAAGTCCTGAAAGGTGAAGCACCGAAGGGGTGGGTCATAAAATTAGGCCAAAGCAGTGATTGCTTCGACTTGTACTTCAACCTCTTGAAGTTTTAGGATCCTCCCATATTTCCTTGAGAAAGTCATCCTTTGGGTCAGATTCAACTTCTTTCTCAAAGCGTGCAAGCTAGTTGAGTCAATTTTCCCAGCCTTGACATGTAGTAGTTTTCTTAGTTTGGCTCTATTGGCTTCATATTTGTCTAAACCCATATTAGTTTCCATCTCTAGTAGGATACTCATCAAGTTCAGATTACTTCCTGAAAAAGAAAGGAGAAAAAAGAGAAAGTCAACTTGTGGACCTGTCATGCCTCGTTAATCATCATTTCCTAAAAATATTTCTCGTATTTATAGGAAATAATTGCAACGTCCTAGGTTATTTTTACATTTATTTTTATTCGAACGATTACATCTTACAATAAATTTTTCTTTTTCTTAAAAATTAATCGATATTTAGAGAAAAAGCAATTTAATTTGAACACAACGGATGGGAGAAAGGGAATCAGGGCTTCTCGCTTGAGCGAGGCCCCTACTCGTCTAAGCGAGATTCCGGACTCTCACTTAAACGAGGTTCTATTCGCTGGAGCGAACACCTTTCACACATCGGATTATTCAAGACATGCAACCGGACTCTCAAAATTTCACTCTAAAAATGGTTCGGTAAACTCAAAGAGTTACCATGGGAGCATATGCAAGTAACGGTGATATATTTTTAAAATATAGTTTTACATCTGATCCGGTCTTAATTAAACACAACTAATAATTATACTAAAAAGTTCTTATACACATAAGACTCTATAGAAAGTCACTCGAAGTCACTCGGACCCTGGCACCGTTCTCCCTCTTGGCGCGGCTCCATGGCTCCTTCCCCCTCCCTGACTCTGGTTACTAAAACAAAATATGCAAGGGTGAGTGTTTGGCATTATAATTAATATAGAACGGAATTTAACACTATACATGCATATTAATACATACACCTCACGCATCATCTGTAAGTAAGCATACCGAAACATAATGAATTTCATACAATAACTGTATTAGACCAACTACACAATCTCCATCACATTCCTTCACATTCATCACATTCATCACATACATCACATTCATCACAACTGACTCTCATACAATCTGACTCCTAGTATCCAGATACTAAAGGATTGGCCTTCAGTTGGGGGTCCTAATTGACACCCCGTGAACCCTGCTTGGTTCACCGAGTCCTGCTTGACTCTCCACCTCGACCACTGGGTCCTACTTGACCACTGGGTAGCTCAACTGGGCACGAAAACCACGGGAGCCGGAAATGAGGGGCTATCATATACCGTCGGCCATCCCATACCACATAATCATTCAACAGTTTACCTTTCACATAATAATATCAATTCCTCATCACTCGGGTAGCCTGCTTGCTAACCCTTCGTCACATAACACTGATCATTTCAACATTTGATATCACAAAATCATAGCATGATAAACTCAACCACATCTGATCATCCACTAATTAATAAACTCAGTCACACATGCACAAGCATAAACACACAATTACGTTTAGCAACATTTTCCTTAACCTGTTTACGTTACCTAAAAGATCTGAACAAGAAGTGAGTCCTATTCTAATTAATTATAACCCGAACACCCCCCTTACTTTGGTTCCACGCTTCGTTGATCTGTTCTCTGTGTCGATTCTTTCCTCCGAGCACTGGTTTCGCAGTCTCAACTCCGTCACTCAGTCTTCCGTTGCTTAGCCTACTACCTACGGATCGTAAAGTACAACTTCATCACTTCAACGTCCTTAGTTCATGGACTCACAGAGGAGTGGAGAACAGCCACGAATATAGCCATGCATGGCTCTAAACGGCCAAAGAATAAAAAGGGATAAAAGAATTACAATTGGAACGGATCAGTAGACTCACCTTGAAGTCCCGATCACAGGAATGGGGTTAAATTGAAGTTTAGACACAAATGGAGTCCCTCTCCAGCGCATGCAAATCAGCGTTAAGAGAGGAGAGAAAAACAAAAGAGGAGGAATAGACCAACAGCAAAGATAACTTGTAAATAATGAAGAGGGAAGGAAGAGAATTTCCTTATATATATAGCTCATGGGCAAGATCTTCTTTTCCTTTATTTTATTTGTATTCTTACTAAATTTAATTAATTTCACTATATTGAACTATTGCATAGTTATCAAATTAATTACACGTATTTATTCCCTCAACGTTTAATTATTCACAATTCTCTAATACTTCGCAAGAGTATAGGCCCAATATGAATATCGGCCCCCGACGTCCTAACATAGTATTCATACCTTGGAAATCCGAGCTACAACCTGAGAGATCGGATACCTTATCCGTGCTCACCTCTTGGTTACGTATATCCGTTGTTTCAGTCATTATGAGGTTAATCCGGGCTATGACCCCGTATGAGGCGCTCTCCTCACAACGGTTGGATCAGACCGCCTAGCCCTGCCCGCTCTTCTCCTACACTTCTGATCTTTAACTCCGCCTGCTCGCGCTTCAGATACCGACCTCGACACCGGCTTTTCCAATCTTTGGCTCGGACAGAACAAATATTAAATAAAACTTCTAAAATATTTACTAACATTTCCCATTTCTTATAATTTTCATTAAAACATCAGAGATGTTACATCCACCCCCCTAAAAGGAGATTTCGTCCCCGAAATCAGTGTTCCGATTGAAAAAGATGAGGGTACATTTGTCTCATATCGGATTCTAACTCCCAAGTGTAGTTTATCCAATGTAAATTCTGCCACTTCACCTTCACTAACGGTACCTCCTTGTTCCTTAACCGTTTGGTTTGATGCTCTTCAATGCCGATTGGTACCGCCTCCACCGTCAAGTTCTCCTTCACTTCAATGGAGTCACTCGGTACAATCATGGTATCACACGGAATGTAGGCTTGAAGTTGCGATACGTGGAACACGTTGTGAATGTTAGTCAACGATTGGGGAAGATCCAGTCGATAAGTGACTTCACCAATCCGTTCTAGTATTTGGTATGGCCCAATGTACTTCGGATTAAGCTTTTGGCTCTTCAAAATTCGACCTACACCCTTAGTTGGTGAAATCCTTAGGAACACCCAATCACCCACTTGGAATTCAAGGGGTCTGTGCCGATTGTCATAATAGCTCTTTTGACGGTCTTGAGCAATTTTGATCTTCTCTCGGATTAAAGCGATTTGCTCATTCATCTCTTGAATCATCTCAGGCCCCAGATGAAGGGCATCGCCGTTCTCATTCCAACATAATGGAGTACGACATTTCCGACCATAAAGAGCTTCATATGGAGCCATCCCAATGCTGCTATGGTAACTGTTATTATATGCAAATTCCACCAAGGGCAAGTATTTCTTCCATGATCCGCCCTGTTCCAGCACACATGCCCTTAACATATCTTCAAGAGTTTGTATAGTCCGTTCTGATTGGCCATCGGTCTGGGGATGGTAGGCCGAACTCAATTTAAGCTCAGTACCCAATTGTTGTTGCAAACTCCCCCAAAACCTTGAAGTGAATCGGGGATCCCGATCAGAGATAATGCTTGAGGGCACACCATGCAGTCGTACGATCTCAGCAACGTACAACTTAGCTAATCGATCTAGCGACCACTTCATATTTATTGCCAGGAAATGCGCACTTTTGGTTAGTCGATCAACAATCACCCAAATCGCGTTGTATCCGGTTTGAGTGCGGGGTAGTCCGGACACGAAGTCCATGGTGATACCTTCCCACTTCCAGATCGGAATTTCTGGAGGTTGAAGCAAACCCGGAGGTCGTTGGTGCTCAACCTTGCACTTCTGGCATATCACACAGGATTTCACATACTCGATTATTGCTTTCTTCATGTTTGGCCACCAAAATTCCTTTCTTAAGTCATGATACATTTTCGTTACTCCCGGATGTATACTCAGAGAGCTCTTGTGTGCTTCTGATAACACCGCCTGCCTGAAATCTCCATGTGCAGGCACTACCACACGGTTCCTGAATCTCCATATATCATCGTCACCCCTAGTTATCTCCACATTTTTGCCTTGGTTCTGAGTATCAATCAGCCTCAGTAACTCTTTATCGTTTTTCTGTGCAGCTACCATCGACTCCAAAAATTCGTTGGAGATTTGTAACATTCCGATCGTCATTCGGTTTGGTGCGTTCATAACAACTCCAACATTCATATCTCTAAAGCTTTCCAGCAATTCCTGTTCTTTACCCATTAGGTAAGCCACATGCAGTACCTTCCTGCTTAGCGCATCTGCCACAACATTCGCTTTGCCCGGGTGATACTTCAAATCGAAGTCATAATCCTTCAAATACTCTACCCATCTCCTCTGTCTCATATTTAACTCCTTTTGATCAAATAAGTACTTTAGACTCTTGTGATCACTGAATACTACAAAGCGAGCTCCATACAAATAATGACGCCAAATCTTCAGTGCGTACACTACTGCTGCAAGTTCCAGATCATGAGTCGGGTAATTCTCCTCATGTGGCCTCAATTGCCTCGAAGCATAAGCAATTGCCCGATCAGCTTGCATCAACACACACCCCAATCCAAATTTGGATGCATCACAATATACTTCAAATTCCTGTGTTACATCGGGCAGTGCAAGCACAGGGGCAGTCGTTAAACATCGCTTAAGAGTTTGGAAGCTTAATTCACACTTCTCCGACCACACGAAGGGGTTTCCTTTCCTTGTTAACCGAGTCAGAGGAAGTGCTATCCGAGAGAACACCTCAATGAAGCGTCGATAGTATCCAACTAATCCGAGGAAACTCCTGATTTCAGTTATTGACTTCGGCCTCTTCCAAGCCATAACCGCCTCAATTTTTGTCGGATCAACTGAGATTCCCTCTTGGGAAATTATATGCCCCAAGAATTGTACATTACTCCCCTAGAAATCACACTTAGATAGTTTAGCGTACAACTTCTTCTCCCGAAGTACTTGTAAAACAAGTCGAAGATGTTGAGCATGCTCCTCGTCCGACCTCAAATATACCAAAATATCATCAATGAATACTACCACAAACTGGTCCAAGTACGGTTGAAAAGTCCGATTCATATAATCCATAAAAATGGCAGGAGCGTTCGTTACTCCAAAGGGCATTACTACGTACTCGAAGTGCCCATAACGAGTCTGAAATGCTGTCTTTGGGATATCCTCCGGCCTCACTCGGATTTGGTGGTATCCCGACCTCAAGTCGATCTTAGAGAACACAGCGGCGCCTCGCAATTGGTCCAGTAAATCATCAATCCGAGGTAGTGGATATTTATTTTTGATTGTCAGTTTGTTCAGCTGCCGGTAATCAATGCACATCCGCATACTACCGTCCTTCTTCTTTACCAGTAACACCGGAGCGCCCCAGGGTGAAGCACTAGGTCGGATAAAGCCCTTTTCTAGTAATTCGTTTACTTGTTTCTTCACTTCGGTTAATTCCACCGAAGACATTCTATATGGCGCTCGGGACACCGGTTCTGCCCCGGGAATCAAGTCAATAGAGAAATCAATCTCTCGACTGGGAGGTAACTCCGGAATTTCTTCTGGAAAAACATCAGGGAATTCACAAACAATCGGAATATCACTTAGCAGGAGGTTATGCCGACCCTCCGAAGCAAATAAAACAACATACGTGGTTAGGACATCGCTCACCCCGTTCTTCATGTCAAGTTCCTGAGAGAAAATAATATTCTTCCGATAACAATCGACCAACACATGATTAGCAGCAAGCCAATCAAGACCTAGAATAACGTCTAAGTCCTTCAATGGCATACAGATAAAATTTACTCGAAAAGTACGGGCTTCAATTTGCATCGGTAGTTCCCTACACACAGTAGTTGCACGGAAAGTGGAACCAGTTGGAGTGGAAACAATAAGAGCGTTCTCCATTAAACTGATTGGCAGACCAAGCCGTCACACACAACTTTCCGAAATAAAGGAATGGGTGGCACCTGAATCATAAATCACATCAACCAGATAACCACATATGAGACACTTACCCTGTACCAGATTGTCATTCCTCGTAGCCTCTGAAGCATCAAACGCAAATACACGTCCAGTCATGGCGTTCTGGACATCGCTAGATTGGGCATCATATCTTCCCGCTTGTTGGTTCCCTCTGCTCCATTCCGACCTCCTCTCTAGAAGTTGGAACCCCGGGTCCCAGAAGAGTTAGTTCGGTTATCCGTCCTGCCCTGCTGCTGCCTCTGAGGGCAATCGGGCCTGAGGTGCCCTGGTCGTCCACACTGGAAGCACACAATCTGATTAGCTTGGCAATGTTTGGCAATGTGTCCTTCCTGACCACAATTGTAGCATGTACGATTCCCAGGGGGATTACCCGATCGACCAGTGGAACCTCGGCCAGAGGAGGATGAGGAGGTAGCAGAAGACTTGCCGCCCCGAAAGAATTGACCCATCCTCTTGAAGCTGAATCCTTTTGCCTTCAATGGCTTTTTATCTCTTGGCTGGGACATCCTTTGCAACTACACTTCTTCAGTCAGTCTTGCTTTGTTCACCAAGGTCGGATAGTCCCTAATCTCCATCGGTACGATTACACTACGGAGCTCAATCCGTAGTCCAGCTTCGTATTTGGCGCACTTGCTACCTTCAGTCCCTTCTAACGAGAAAGGGTGGTAGAAATCACACAGCTCATCAAACTTGCTGGTGTACTCAGCTACAGACATCCGGTCTTGCTCCAACTTCAGGAATTCCATTTCTTTCCGGATTTTGTAGTTGTCCGGGAAGTATTTAACAAGGAACCTCCTTCGAAAATTCACCCATACCAACGGCTCATTGGCTGCGTTCATCTGCACCTTCACGCGGGACCACCATACTCTAGCCTCATCTTTTAGTTGGTAACTAGCAAATAAAACCTTTTGCTCTTCAGAGCACTCAAAATATTCAAAAACCTGCTCAATATCCCTAATCCAGATGTATGCCCCGTCATAGTCATGTCCCCCTTTATAAGTCGGAGGATTCCTTTTCAGGAATTTATCCAGAGTGGGACCGGACTCGGTCCTACTCATCAGCTGAGTAAATCTAGAGAAGAAATCATCTCTTCCCCCAGAACTGGTCTCTCCGGCCATTTAGTAATTCTACAATAAGCAAACACATCACCATTAATAACCAAGATCAGTCAGGGGATCGTAAATTTACCTTATATTCATAGAATACTACGCCAGTGGAGTGCCAAGGGAACGATGCCAGACCACACACAATCTCAACACAACAAAATACAATTAACTTTCATAAAACTATCACAATCACTAGATCGGCCCATACACCGGCTCTAGAAAGAACCGCTCTGATACCAAGTGTAACGTCCTAGGTTATTTTTACATTTATTTTTATTTGAACGATTACATCTTACAATAAATTTTTATTTTTCTTAAAAATTAATCGATATTTAGAGAAAAAGCAATTTAATTTGAACACAACGGATGGGAGAAAGGGAATCAGGGCTTCTCGCTTGAGCGAGGCCCCTACTCGTCTAAGCGAGATTCCGGACTCTCACTTAAACGAGGTTCTATTCGCTGGAGCGAACACCTTTCACACATCGGATTATTCAAGACATGCAACCGGACTCTCAAAATTTCACTCTAAAAATGGTTCGGTAAACTCAAAGAGTTACCATGGGAGCATATGCAAGTAACGGTGATATATTTTTAAAATATAGTTTTACATCTGATCCGGTCTTAATTAAACACAACTAATAATTATACTAAAAAGTTCTTATACACATAAGACTCTATAGAAAGTCACTCGAAGTCACTCGGACCCTGGCACCGTTCTCCCCCTTGGCGCGGCTCCATGGCTCCTTCCCCCTCCCTGACTCTGGTTACTAAAAAAAAATATGCAAGGGTGAGTGTTTGGCATTATAATTAATATAGAACGGAATTTAACACTATACATGCATATTAATACATACACCTCACGCATCATCTGTAAGTAAGCATACCGAAACATAATGAATTTCATACAATAACTGTATTAGACCAACTACACAATCTCCATCACATTCCTTCACATTCATCACATTCATCACATACATCACATTCATCACAACTGACTCTCATACAATCTGACTCCTAGTATACTAAAGGATTGGCCTTCAGCTGGGGGTCCTACTTGACACCCCGTGAACCCTGCTTGGTTCACCGAGTCCTGCTTGACTCTCCACCTCGACCACTGGGTCCTACTTGACCACTGGGTAGCTCAACTGGGCACGAAAACCACGGGAGCCGGAAATGAGGGGCTATCATATACCGTCGGCCATCCCATACCACATAATCATTCAACAGTTTACCTTTCACATAATAATATCAATTCCTCATCACTCGGGTAGCCTGCTTGCTAACCCTTCGTCACATAACACTGATCATTTCAACATTTGATATCACAAAATCATAGCATGATAAACTCAACCACATCCGATCATCCACTAATTAATAAACTCAGTCACACATGCACAAGCATAAACACACAATTACGTTTAGCAACATTTTCCTTAACCTGTTTACGTTACCTAAAAGATCTGAACAAGAAGTGAGTCCTATTCTAATTAATTATAACCCGAACACCCCCCTTACTTTGGTTCCACGCTTCGTTAATCTGTTCTCTGTGTCGATTCTTTCCTCCGAGCACTGGTTTCGCAGTCTCAACTCCGTCACTCAGTCTTCCGTTGCTTAGCCTACTACCTACGGATCGTAAAGTACAGCTTCATCACTTCAACGTCCTTAGTTCATGGACTCACAGAGGAGTGGAGAACAGCCACGAATATAGCCATGCATGGCTCTAAACGGCCAAAGAATAAAAAGGGATAAAAGAATTACAATTGGAACGGATCAGTAGACTCACCTTGAAGTCCCGATCACAGGAATGGGGTTAAATTGAAGTTTAGACACAAATGGAGTCCCTCTCCAGCGCATGCAAATCAGCGTTAAGAGAGGAGAGAAAAACGAAAGAGGAGGAATAGACCAACAGCAAAGATAACTTGTAAATAATGAAGAGGGAAGGAAGAGAATTTCCTTATATATATAGCTCATGGGCAAGATCTTCTTTTCCTTTATTTTATTTGTATTCTTACTAAATTTAATTAATTTCACTATATTGAACTATTGCATAGTTATCAAATTAATTACACGTATTTATTCCCTCAACGTTTAATTATTCACAATTCTCTAATACTTCGCAAGAGTATAGGCCCAATATGAATATCAGCCCCCGACGTCCTAACATAGTATTCATACCTCGGAAATCCGAGCTACAACCTGAAAGATCAGATACCTTATCCGTGCTCACCTCTTGGTTACGTATATCCGTTGTTTCAGTCATTATGAGGTTAATCCGGGCTATGACCCCGTATAAGGCGCTCTCCTCACAACGGTTGGATCAGACCGCCTAGCCCTGCCCGCTCTTCTCCTACACTTCTGATCTTTAACTCCGCCTGCTCGCGCTTCAGATACCGACCTCGACACCGGCTTTTCCAATCTTTGGCTCGGACAGAACAAATATTAAATAAAACTTCTAAAATATTTACTAACATTTCCCATTTCTTATAATTTTCATTAAAACATCAGGGATGTTACAATAATGATTAACAAAGTATAAGAATAAGTTATAGACTTCCCAGATCGTCTGGTTTTTTGAAAGAACCTTGCATAAAAGAATTGAATATGACCAAATTAAGGACCACTTGCCCCATAAAGGATTATTGGGCTTTTTAAAAAAATATATTTGTTGAAGTGTAAAAGAGAAAATCTTTTAAGGAGACAAGTAGGCCAATGAATATAATTCAAAAGAATGAAAGGTAAAAGGAATGTTGCCCCTATGAGCCCTAAACAAGGTTTGTCTGAAGGTCTCCTATCAGTTCTAGGGCTCCTCTAATAGTGTCCTCTAACATTGGGTGGTTGTTCTAAATTACTAAAGGCCACTACATTTCAGACTCCATCCATGATGTTGATCACAATAGTAAGAAACCTACCAGGTGTGGGCACCATGAGAGTCACGCTCTAGCTGAGGCTATCACGACACGATGCCAGATGGAGACAAATGTCTCAAATGACATTGCTACATAACCTCTTCTAAACTTAAGGTTTATTCAGACCCATAGGTGTAGGGTCTCACTCAAAGTGTGTATGAAGAGTGTAAGTGTAGTGTGTGGAGCGATATACATACCTAAACCTTACCTTTCCTTCAAAAGAAACACAAATACAATATTACAATGTCCTCCACCCTAGGGTTCAATAACTTAATAATATGATGTCATCCACCCTAAGGTTCCATAATAACATATATTGACATAAATACATAGCACGAACACATAGGCAAGAGGTTATATAGGATTATTCTAATATACCTAAACAATTTGAACGGACCTGACTCTCTAAGGTCCCCAGTGGAGTCGCCATTCGTTGTTACCAAGATCGCGGCGAGATGCTGGCCCTAAAGAGAAATTAAGTTCCCGAATTCCTTCTAGAAGTCGTGGAGCCGCCACCAATATTTTTAAGGTAAAACATCAGAAAAACCCTAACCTAAAGGTATTGGTCCTAAGTTAAGATTTTAAGTTCGGGAGTCTGATTACAGGTAGGGAATGTATTAATAGCTCGCACTATCCATTTTAAATGGTTACCCTAAATTGTTTAAGTTTTGAATAATCCTAATACTTTGTGATTTAAACCTCTTAAAGATTTTTCATGGATTTTATACTGAATTGATTAATTGTTATATTTGTTTAAAAAACCATTTTTTTTAGGTGATTAACTGGACATCTCGTCCAAATTAATCGGTTGTCGCTTAAAAGAGTTATATATTTTTTTAATTATGGGATATATTTATTATTTTTTTAAAATTAGGGTCCGACAAGATTAATTGTTCCTGTTCCTACGTATTCCCCAAGCTTGAGGGGAAATCAAGGTTACATAGTTCTTTCTTTTTTTATAAAAAAGTGAAAGATAAATTAAAATTGTTGAAATTTAAAAGACGTTGATCAAGAGAACGTTTCGTCCAAATTGATTTTAAATATTGTATTATTTATTATTATTTTTTAAAATGGACCTTAGATTTATTTATCTTTTTTAGACAAAAATAAGAAGAGAAAATAAAAATAAACAAAAATAAAATAAAATAAAAGTGTCAAGTAAAAGGACAGAAACAAGGAAAAAGATAAGTCTATGAAATAAATGACGGAATAAGTAAAAAAAGAAAAAAACTAATAACTCAAAGCATAAAAATAAAAACAATAAACAACCAAAAAAAGGCTAATAAATTAGAGCATAAAAAAGAAAAATAATAAACAACAAAAAAAACTTACCTTCTTTTTTGAGCCAAAGAGAAAGTTGTAAAATTGCCTCCGAATTCGGTGGTGTCTCTTGTTTCTTCTAAACTAAGACTCCCATGGAAAAAACCAAATATTTTCTAATGTGGAAGATCAGTCAAAGTCGCAACCACAGAGTATACTAAGAAACGGGTTGTGTCTACTTCCCCTTCTGAGTGTTACAAGATGTTGCTTATATAGTAACATAACAAGTATCCCCTCATAAGAGTATTCAATGTGGGACTAAAAAAAATTAGCAATTTAGATTTTAGCAACTCTTAATTCAATGTGGAACTAAATCTAGTCTATTTTATCATCTCTTTTCTTTCCTTTTCTTTTTTCTTTTTTCTTTTTTTCTTTTCCCTTTTTTTCTTTTCCTTTTTTTTCCTTTTTCCTTTTCATCTTCCCTTTTTTTTACCTGAACAAAAAGGGGTGTTCACACTTTTTCCCTTAAAAACTAAATCCTACACCAGATTGATTTTTCAAATGGACCTAGACAAAATTAGGTAGCAACAACATTAATGGTGGTCCAAATAGAACCCTTACAGACTCATCACTCAAGACTCTGTCTGTTATACCTCTCTATGTTAAACCATAAGTAAAACTGACTAAGTATTTTAAAAGGAGACGATGTAAGAGGTACCTTTAGAGAAAATGGTGCATGCAGTTTTCTGTTAAGAAATTCCATAAAGTCAGACATCAAAAACACATGATTCTCATAGCAATTTGCAAATAAAGTGTTTTAAAGCATCACATACAACAAAAATTTATGTTTTAAAATTACCTCTTGTAGACACGAGATGAGTTCCTCTATCGAAGTAATCTTAACTCCGTCCTTAAGGAGTTCAGGCGAGCGCTCCCACTAGAATCTAAACCTTCAAATGCTAGCTTGAAAATCTCAACCCTCACAACATTTAAGAGAATGTGTGTTCTTTTCTTTTTAAGCAATAGCCTATGAGCATCCCATGCTCTATATATAGGCTCAAGTCTGACCTGATTAGCTTTTCATAAAAATTAGGCTCCTAACTTATTCTGAATGAGTTAGGCCTAATAACTTTATTTTAATCAAACTAAAATAAAAATTATCCTCTAGTGGACTTACTCTATGCGTGTGACCCTACAGGTAAAATATCCAATTATATTAATAATAAACTATTTTATTATTAATATAAAATAAAAGTAGTATCTAGCAATGCATCATTATATCCAAATATTATTTATCATCGACATAACCTATAAGTGGTAATTATTTTATATATTTATTTCTTTTGCCACGATATCCAATTACGCCTGAGTCATGGTCATCGTCATCCTTGTATGGTCCAATTCATTTTACTTGATACCAGAGTAGACTTTACCTAAATAAATATACATTTTTTATTCTCCCTAGCATGGTCATGCATTTCTTTAGTCTTACTCCATCAAGCGGCCCATTGATATCACTCCTGTCACATAGGAGAGACAAATCTTATTTACTTCACTTATATCCTTCAATATAATTTGTTTATTGCCTAAACACAACCTTTGCGATCATCTGGTTAAAGATGATATTTGATTGTATTAAAACAACAAACTCTTCATGTAGGAATCGTAGTGATTTCAGGTCGAAAGACTACATATACCATTATTACATTGAGAACCATTTATGAAACTCATGTAATGATCCATGCAATGTTCTCATGGCAGGTCTGTCCAGTACAACATTACTCTTAGACTTGATATCTTCTATATCCATGATCTATGAGATTAGATCATCAGTACATTCAATACTACTTTTAATGTATTTAGATGTCCCTATGTAAATACTTGACTAGGGACATTTTAGGAATAATTCTCATATAACATACTACATCTAAGGATAAACAGGTTTAAAACAACTTTAAAATTGTAAAGACTTATTTTATTGATAAGTACAAAATGATATGTTAAAAGCATAATAGCTCGTAATGCATACACTAACATTTTCTTCGAGCAAGCCAGTAAATATTTTATATCACATCATGTCTAGTTAGAGCAATAGAGGTTAAGCTTAGAAAACATGTGAAAATGATGTGAAGTGTCCTCTCTTTTATAAGCAAAGCTAGGGGACCAAAAAGGAACAGAAACAGTTACAATGTAATGATGATGACGTTTTGCATAACATCTAATAAGCGTGCGGGTTTTGAAATGTCACAACAAAATTAGTGCAAGCTAGTGTCATGTCACAACCTTGCCTACCAAAAGATGTGTGACTCCGGTCTAGAGGCAAAACACCGATAAATAACAAAATCAAGACTATCAACAATATTGGTTGTACTACTTCAAAAACAACAGGTGGCGCATTAAAGTAACTCCCAAGTCACTTCAACAGGCTAGGGGGCAAATAATCTAGACCGCATACCAGCCCCGACAATGTGACATCAGAGTTTGTCCCATAAGGCGTAGGCCCCATGTGCAAATGTCTCATGGCACCGACCAAACCCCAACATAATCCTGATCCCATGACCGGAGTCCTTGTAGACCGGTATCATGGTGAGCTTGACAGATTTTCTAGGGGCACACCGGTGAGTAACCTATAGAAGATGTTAGGAATGTCTACGAAGGTGTCAACTTTTCTCGTGATTTACGGATTCGTATTGAAACAACTCCATGCAGGACTCAACTGTCACCTACTGTATAAATATTCCTCATTTATGACTTATTAAGGTACATGTTATTCTTTAACCTATTCTCAAGCTCCGGTATTAATGTACCCGAACTAACTTAAGCATCAGAGTGTCCTTGCAGGTGATATCATCTTTCATCCATCAACGTGATTGACCAATGTGATAATTGAAAATGAGACATCAAGATTTTTTGTTCCCCACTAGACTAAGAAGTATAATATTGGACCCTCACTAGATCGGTATAAGATATAAGAGAGAGTTGACATTGATACTCATACCGGTTGTGTTATTCCTTACACCAGATTGTTTATATATAATATTATATGTTTTCTCTCTCTTGAATTTTTATCAATTCTTATGTTTGTCAAATAATTTCTGCTTAGGACTATAAATGATGTGATAGTTTTAAACCACCTAATAATTACTCATACCAAACACATGGTTAAGGAAATACTAGGAGCCGTTTGGATTCAAAAGTGTTTCATGTTTTTCAGTTTTAATTACAAAATTATTATCTTGTGTCCTGTTTCCAAAAGTATGTATAGGAAAAAGGGAAAATGGGAAAAAAATTATTTTCAGTGTTTTCTGTATAAAATCTTAAAAACAGACAATACGATGATAATTTTATAATTAAAACTGAAAAATAAAAAACAAAAATAAAAAATGTTTTGAATCTAAACGGTCCTAATTAGACATAATAGAAACGGGATATTGGATGTTATAGAAATAGAAATAGTGTTTAGTTTGGTTAATCTGAAGTGTTTTTGGTAAGTGTAGCTATGCGACAATCAAGTTTAGGTTCATTTGTTTGTATCTCCAATTGATTTGAATGAGAGATGCTTACATCCTACTAGTTCCTAGAAGGCATTTATGATTAAAGAATGAATTGACTACTTTATCTTGCTTCACTTAAAAGTTCACTAAGATCTAATTGCGATTAAGTAGTACTCAGGAATCAAAATCAACGTCAAGCACATAGGCGAAAAAAAGAACTGATGGTTGCATTTTATGGCCACTACAATTATGCTATGTTCAATAATATTTCTCCTGTTTCAATCAAAATGTTATCGTAGAGACAAAATGCATGCAATTAAAATTTAGCTGCGGTATGAAAAAAACAAACTAAAAGAGCAGCAGACTGAAGATATTTGATCACTTGTACAGTGAGGTTTAAAGCTAATTATACAAGCTGCTGTATAAATAAATAACAGAATAATAGCAGCTAGCAATACAACAAAAAACAGTAGCTAAACCAATATCAGTAAACTAATAAGATTTGAAATACAGTAATAATTTATTTATTAAAAATTAAACTTATATAAGAAGACTCATAATAACTCACTGCTCAATCTGTTCAGTAATAATTTAAAAGAAAGATAGTGTATTTCATATTAACTTTTAGTATGATGTTTGCAATTAGGGATCAACACCTCTTTAAAATTGATATTCTTGGTTTGACATCCTCTGATTAAACTCAGGTCCCATCAAATTTTACTACATAGGAATAACATGTTACCGTAGTTGCTATATCTCACACACAATGCATGAATAGATGAGGGTGCACCTAATTCAATGTTAAGAATACATAAGATGTTGATGCTGGAGACCAACTTGAACTTTAGGACCATCTTCCTATCTTGATTCCAATTGATAAGGATTCACTACTGATTTGCCACGTGATCGATATCATGCGTCTTCCCTGTCTTTTTGGTCTTCCTTTTTCTGTGGTATTTAATGTCCATAAATATACTCCTTCACATAGATACTCATATTTCTCTAATAATAAAAAAGTTTACCTACCTGTGAAAAATTGTCCAGAGAAATCAAAAATAATTTATTTAAAAACATTATTAGTGTTTACTCACCTTAATTTCTAAATAATCTTAATTTTAAATAATTTTTATATAATTTTTAACAAAAAAATATTTTATTTTTAATTTTTTATCATCTACAACTTTGTCCAAATAGATAAACCTATAATAAAAATGAATAATATTAATTAAGGTATAATATAAGTAAACTATATATATATATATATAAAAGTAAACAATATATAAATCACACCAAATACTTTAAAAAATCACGAACAGTAAAATCATATGTTACGTCTTAACTTTTAGGATCCCTTTATTTTCAAAATTATTTTATTTTTTATTTTTAAAAATTTATAAAGAAACCAATAAAAAAACATTTTTTTTAGTGTTTCTTTGTATAATTTTTAAAATAGAAAATGATATACTTATATTTTAAAACTAAAATTAAGATAATAACTTTATGGTAAGAGCCTGAAATGAAAATGTTTTCTTAAAAGTGAACATCCAATGTTTAATTTTCCTTCCATCCCCCTTTTGGTCCACGGTGCATTCTCTCCGGACGTAATCTTTCACTGAGAACCTTATCCGTTTCTATCTTTATAATATACATTAATACTTTCAAAGCAGTTTAATATAATTTTTAATATTTACATATATATTAATTTTTTACATATAAAAAAATAATAGTAGCTGAGATTATTAAACTGTCAAAGTTAACTTTTCAATTCTTACAAGTTTATAATTTTAAATAAAGAAATCGAGTTAATTCTCTAGTTTCCTTTAATAAATTCAAGTGGAGTATAAACTTGTGCCAATTTGTACAAATTTTCGAGTAGAAGCTAGTTTAAAATTCTTTTGTTTACTATCGATTGATCCAAAACCAATTTTTTTAAAGATAACAAAAATACAACATTTTAAAAAAATTTAAATTATTGACACAAATCAATCAAACTCTTATCATTCTTTATCTTTTATCTAATTAGTCAAGCAAAACACACTATACATATCTATTACATGAATTAATTGTAACATTAGAGATGAATCTTTTTTTGTAAAGGAGTTAAACGAAAATTTATATTTTCAAACTTTCATGTATTTATATGTATAATAAAAAGTTTTACGAGTTTACTTTAAACTCTCAAATTTAACAACATTAAAAATAATAGTGATAATAATAATAATTTAACATGCATGATATTACACAAGATAAAAAAGAAAAGTAATTTAAAATTAATGTAATGAAATATACTGAAATTTTTAAACTTTTATTTCATACAATCATGCTTACATTCTCGTGATAATAATCCCCATTTATCTGTCTTATGCAGTTAATTTTAAAGTTGCACAAATCTTAAGCATTTCAAAAATGGTCCAAGAATTTTATACCAAAAAAAATAAAGTAGCCATAGAAACTTAAAAACCTTACCTTTTTAAGAATGGGCAGATCATGTGCACAACAGCACAAGGTCAATTTTATTCCCTAAATCATCTGACATTGACAGTGGCAGGATCTGAAATTTATGCTGCTGAACATATTAACTTACATGGGAAGCAGCACAGCAGAACCAAACTCCATCCAACATTGGATAAGGATTGCCACGTCACTACACTTTCTCTCGCAACACTCCATCTCGGACAAACCAACAACAAAAACAAAAACACCCTAACAAACTAACACATGCCCCTAATCAACCACCGACACGTGTCTGTCCCTCCCCCCTTAAATGCCACCTCTCATTCCGGTAACCCCCCTCTCTCTTTCTCTACCTCTCATGACACTCCTTATGGATTTTCTCTGAACTTTATCTTTATTTATATGCTTCCCTGACGCTGATGGGTGCCTCCAATTTTCCGGCAAGGTTTAAACTTTCCGTCGCCGGCGTCGATTTCGATGGATTTTCCGGTATGAGCCGTTTGCCACAACACACCCTTTGTTGATTTGGAAATGCTAGATCTATTCATCGAATCTCACGTTCGATCCAAAACCTGGTTCCATAAGAGGAAAAAAAGAACACACCAATTCCCTTAAATCCTTGTCATATTCCCCTTTCAATTCGTAACAGGCGCGATTGTAATTTAATTTTACGAATTTGTACAGTTACAACAATTTCTTTTTTTTTTTTTTCTTCTTAATCTTTTTTAATTGTTAATTTCATGTTTCCTTTATTTTCCCTTTTTTTTGGTGGGTCTGTGAAGGTTGTACAGTTAGGGTTATAGATGGTGGTGAGGGTTGGAGGGTGATTTGGAAGGAAATATCGGATTTTGATTGTGGGTTTTTTGTGGGGTGGATAAAGTGTGTGGAATGAGCATGAGTGTAGCAGAGGAAGAAAATGGTGAAAAGGTTCATGTCCCTGGTGAAATTGATTGGAAAATGCTTGATAAATCCAAGTTTTTCTTCCTTGGAGCTGCACTTTTCTCTGGGGTTTCAGCAACCCTTTACCCTGTTGTGGTTTTGAAGACTAGGCAGCAAGTGGCCCTGTCTCAAGTTTCTTGCACCAAGACTGCATTTTCATTGATTAGGGGTGAGGGTTTTAGAGCATTGTACCGTGGATTTGGTACTTCTTTGATGGGTACTATACCTGCTAGAGCCTTGTACATGGCTGCACTTGAGGTTACGAAGAGCAATGTGGGCACTGCCACTGTTAGGTTTGGTCTTGCTGAGCCTACTGCTGCTGCTATTGCTAATGCAGCTGCAGGCTTGAGTGCTGCCATGGCTGCTCAGCTTGTGTGGACCCCTGTTGATGTTGTGAGTCAGAGGTTGATGGTTCAAGGTTGTTGTGATTCCGGTAATAGTCCTAAGGCGCAATCCTTTCGGTATATCAATGGGATTGATGCCTTTAGAAAAATTCTAAGCACCGATGGTCCTAGAGGCTTGTATAGGGGTTTTGGGATATCGATTTTGACCTATGCTCCTACAAATGCAGTTTGGTGGGCTTCTTATTCGGTTGCACAAAGGATGGTTTGGGATGGTGTTGGGGGCTACTTGTGTAAGAGAGGTGAGGAGGGAAGTGATAGTGCAGCTAGCAGTAATAATAACAATAACAGTGTGTTGAGGCCGGACACTAAAACTGTGATGGCAGTTCAGGGAGTCAGTGCAGCAATGGCTGGTGGCATGTCTGCTTTGATCACCATGCCATTGGATACTATCAAGACAAGGCTGCAGGTCTTGGACGGTGATGAGAATGGCCGGCGTGGGCCGACTGTTATGCAGACAGTGAGGAGTCTGGTTAAGGAAGGTGGTTGGATGGCTTGTTATAGAGGATTGGGACCAAGATGGGCTTCCATGTCTATGTCTGCAACTACAATGATCACAACTTATGAGTTCCTCAAGAGGCTTTCTGCTAAAAGTCAAGAGGTTTTGACATGATGAAGTATAGGTTCATGACAGCAACAAAAGGAAAAACCAAAGAGGAGGTTCTTGTTCCCTCCCTCTGTTTGCCTAATATCTGTTCTTGTCTTCTTCAACTGTCAATGTTATTTCTTCTCACTGCTCTTACCTTATTGACTGCTTGATCAATGTAAGTGATTGTAGGTTCTTACATAAATAAAAATTACTTCTAACACATCTATTATGTTAATTTCTTAGTCACCAATCCATTGAAATTATGCATAGGCATGATATTAATTTGGATGTTTGATTTGATAATCATGAACCATCCTTGTCTTAAAGTTAGACAGTGAGTCCAGTTTTCTATTTGAATAGCAAATTACTGATTCACTTAGCAACTCTGAACGCAAGAATCATGTGCTTTTCTTTATCTGGCTTTGTGGTTCTCAACTTGAATCATGTCTACCTTGTGATCTATTGAAGATTTCCAAAACAAAAAGAGAAAAATGTTGAGTATAGTACTCAAATATCAGCAGCATTCGAGAATTTTGTGTTTTTATAATTGATATTCATATTTTCCCGTGAGTAGATCTATATGCTAGTCAATAATAAGTGGGAAACAACTTTTAGGCGTTCATGTTATTTGTATCTAGGTTTGGTTTGTTGGGGATAGCTTTAATAAGAGGGGTACCATCATCATGTTGAGTGGTGGACCAGGGATTTAGCCCACTCTCAAAAAGTTAAAATAACATTGTACCCTTATTACATCTTTGCAAACGTCATTGTATTCTATAGAATCTTGAACAGATAGAAGTTGTTAACTAATTGAAATTTAGGTCCTTAAGCTTTCATTAAAAAAAAAT
This sequence comes from Clitoria ternatea, assembly GCA_037962975.1. Taxonomy (NCBI): domain Eukaryota; kingdom Viridiplantae; phylum Streptophyta; class Magnoliopsida; order Fabales; family Fabaceae; genus Clitoria; species Clitoria ternatea. The sequence continues at coordinate 222,460,077 of CM075672.1, forward strand.
TATCCTATTAATCAGCGTCTTTTTCTATCCACATATATGTACAGTTTTAAAATAAAAATATCTGCAATTTATAAATTAATTGTACATTGATTCGTGCGTTGTTTTGATCTTTGTTCATTTGAGTTAGGTTCTGATTCCACTTTTAACCGAGTGTTTTTAATTAATTAGTTAACGTATATATAGTTGTTTCTTAGTTTTGGTATAGAATAAAGTGATAAGATTCTCTATATGAATTAAACGTGTCTTACAATTACAAGATAAACTACTCGAAATACCCGGTGCTATGTACGAGTCACTTGTCCTATTGGGATATTTTAAATATCATCTTTTATCTTAATAAATTAGTTATCATATAAACTTGGTAAAAAATTATAATGATGAAAGGGTGGGTGGGTAGGGAACCCCCAGAATAAATTAAATAGAACACGGGTAGTGGATAAATATACTAATAATGCTATTATGTATGTATGTAAACAATAATTTACATATCTGTGATATTCAAAATTTATATTACAAATTATTATAGCTTTATCCTTTTTATTTTGGAAGATTACACCTTTAAAGGGATTAATATTTGTTAAATTTCTGCATGAATGACTTTTTGAACAATAATTTTCTCTTGTATATGATTGGTAACATTATTAATGAATAGTTTTGAATCTTTATTTTCAAGACTTAAAAATTAAATATAAAGTGAATAACACATACACATACAAATTAAAATTTTAGATGAAATCTCAAGACTAATAATATCTTCCCAAAGGTGACATTAGAATAACTTTTTTATATATATAAAAGAAGAGCTAACAATTTTGTTTCCAAAGATGATTTTCGGAAGTCATCTGTGTCCTTGATTGACATCAAGGACTAAAAGTGATAGATTTCAAGAGTCGGAGATTAAAGTCTCCAATGTTACCAATTTCAAGATCAAAGTGAAGGTTTACTCTTAAAATAAGGATAGACATGCCTTGTGCAAAGGCACTGAAGTTGCTAACTAGCTTTCTCCATCAATGTGGCTAAACATTCTTTCCAATCTGAAACTCTTTTATCCCCATTGGCCACCTCAAATATGAAACCATTTTGTGGAACACAGTCCAATGCTGCTACACAAACAAAGGCAGCATCTTCTTTGCTAATACTTCCACTATCTGCAACACCCTGCAGTGGTAAACATCAGATGGGATTAGTTGTGGCTATGATATTATAAATAGCACTTGCGCTTTTGTTTAGGAGATTTTTCAAGTTGAGGTGATCAATTATGATCCAAGCATAATCTATTTGACAATGCTTCCAAAATTTCAGTTAGGAATAGCATATGTACTCATGAATGTGTAAGAGGATTGAAGATTGATCATTAAGAGCATCCTTCAAAACATCCCTTTTGTCTTAACTTATTTTGTTCATTAAAAAAGAAGAAATATGTACCTTGTCGAAGGTAAAGCCTTGCTTCCCACCAGGTGTATCTTGTAATGCACCGGTCCTAATTATGGTGTAAGGAATTCCTGAGGACTTCAATACTGATTCATCTTGCTCGGCCAATTTCTTCACATTGTTTTTCATCATAGACTGAAAGCCACTTTTACCACTATAAACTGACAACTGCAACTTTGTTAAACAAAGCACAAGATTGTGTTTGTGGTGCAAAGGAATGCAACTTAGAAGGGGGGAAAATACCTGAGATAAGAGGATTACATGTTGTACCCCTTGAAGGCTTCCAACACTAGAAAGAAAACCTTCCTGGAAAAAGAATGAAATAATTCGACATTTCTTCACAAAAATTGTTTGAAAGCCAACTCTTATCATAATTGCCTAGAATATGTTGGAAAAGCACATTGCAAGAGAAGCTTCATTTCTATCCACATTGAGAATATAGCATTTACAGAAAACTAGACTTCCATTGAAAAAACTATGACATAGGCAAATCTGGTTTATGGGTGTTTGATTGGTTTGTCTCATCTGTTCTAAACTTTGATTCGCAGAGGTTACGAATTTGTAGAGAGGCATGGCAAGGTTTGCATACATTTGGGCATATGATTGTGCGAACTCCTCTCAGAGCTTTCTTGAGAAATCGATTGTCACTTCTATCTCCTGCCAATGACTTGGCAACAAGCATCACGTTATCAATAACATGAAACTATGTCAAATAAACAAAACTACAAACAAACAATATGAATTTACCATCTGCTAGTGGTTTTGCAAATTAACTTCACTCACCTCAACATAACTTCCAAAGGCTTCAAGTGCAACCCTTTTATTCTTCACCAATGCCTTCACTCGAGTTTTTTTCACAATCAATGACAATATCACCATCTGTAAGAGCAAGAAAACTAGGCTGAAAAGTTAGACTTCATTTGATAATGCAAATGAATCATGGTTATGATTGCAAATTAACTAAGATTTAAGAATTTGGAAGTGACTTATCGACAACAAAGAAAGAGAATAAGATCCAAGTTATTGTGTTAGACAGTGTATTGCCTAATGGAATAGGATCATCTACAGGTTGAAACATGTGCAACTCCAATACAAAAGGCTGACATTTAATATACTTGTCTTTATACTTTTTTTAGTTATAAGCTAACATATATACGCAGTTGAGATACTTTATGTTGTTTTACAATTGTTAAGGGATGTGATTCATTGCCTAATATCAATACACAGTTTGAAATCCGAAAAGTTGTGACTCAGTTGGGAACAAACACTGAGATTGTGAGAAGTGTTTGGGAATCAATCCCTACTGAACACACTTTTCGAGATGAACACACTTTTCAAGAGGAATGGAGAACTGTAACTATAAGTTTATCTTCAGTTATACAAAGGATATGTGGTTAATACAAAAACAAGAGACAGATTTTGGAGTAGGACACTTATTGTTTATGCCCTCTCCCCTTTTTAGCTCACTTATTATAGTCATTAACAATTGTAATATACCTATCTATAACATGAATATAAAATCGGTATTCAATTGAAGATTCTGATGCATTAATAAAGTGGATAAAAAAGGCAAGCAGACCTGACCAATCTCACTATCTCCATCTGTTACCAGCACTGCATCCCTGACTTCATCTTCTGTTTTGGAACATGTAAGAAAAAAATCACTGATACTAAAAACATGTGATAAACTGGATATCCTTACAGTTACAAACATTGCCATTTATGGATCAATATGCCATCCATATTTACTTACCTGGATAACCATCCCCATCATCTTCTATGGAAGTACTATCCTTTTCAAGGATATCAGGTGCACCATACCACTTCCTTAATTTAGGACCCCCTGAAAAAGAACATAGAATCAAAGGCAAAGAACTTATAAGAAAAAAAACGAAAAGGTGGAAACTTGATTATAAGAACACTAAGACACAAGATGGGGTATGTGCAGAGAAAGTACTACTATCCACCTTCAATGTAATCAAGAATTTGGTCCATGAAACTGAGTTTTTTCTTAGCATGACACACAAGAAGAAGTGGAACAACAGAACTATTCTCTCTGCCGGATAGGAAAGAGGAACCAAGTGTTGTTCCTGAACTTTGACAAGTCAAAGTGACAGAGTTATGAAGAAAGAGTGTGGAAGAAAGCGTAGCAGCACACGCCAACGCCATTGTTGGCAGTGTCACCCTCCTCCAACCGTTTCTTTCCACTAGAAAGGATAACGCATTTCTTACCAATGATGCAATTTTTTTAATAATTAATACAATCCCTGGAAAAAAAAACAACCTTTTTAATCACAACCGTTAAAAAACATCAATTCCATTATATTAACCGTTGGATTATGTCAACCTAACAAATCAAAATCCCCAATGCACCCCTTCTTCTACTTTGGATTTGCCATAACCAAATGCATCGAAGAGGCTGAATTTTTCTTCAGAAAGCTCATCAACGATGGAGACCGAGACGAGTGAAATGGCAAAGAAGAGTTCACATTTTCCTGACCAACCTATCAGCTTCAATTTTTTTGTTTCTGCGTTTCTCAGTTTGTTAAACGTAGAACAAGGGATGACCATTTTTATAATTTATTTGGTTTTGAACATTTATGTTATAATCAATGGAAGTTTTGGTCTAATTGATTCCTCCGCGTGTGAATCATGCGATGACAAGTTGTATTTTCCCTGGTAATTTCCTCACTATTCTTTAATAAAATTAATTCACCAAAAAAAATCTTTATTAACAACATATTTATTATGTTTTATTCTTGTAAGGTTATCATTAAGTCTTATATATTTTGGTTTTCAATTGGGGTTAATTAACTTGAATTTAGTAGAAGTAAATTTTTAATTTATTCGTTAAATAGGATTTTAAAAAAATTTAAATGATGCATTAATTCAACAATAATAATTAGATGATCTCATTGATTAAACTTTATTTTTATAATTAAATTACTAAATATGTACTAGGTTTATTTTTACCGGTAATATATTTGATTTGTATTCTCATACTACTTCTTACATGCTCATTCATGACTAACAAAAAAAATATTAAAAACATGTCGATATCCAACCTATATATAGGTAGCGTATCAGATTCTACTAGCATCATCTAATGAAATACTCTCTTCTTCTGCTTCTGCCTTTCTTGTGTCTGGATAATGTTGTTTTGGAATTCAAATCCTTGCTTCAAGTACAAGATCACAGGGATTTTAATTTGTATTGCCAATGTTTTTTTACACTATTTTTCCAACATAACCTACTCTTCCAATGTTTCAGTAACAACTTTCTTTGTTGAAGATAACCAAATTGTTAGCAAAAGTGAAGACAATTGTGGAGTGGAGTAGTGAATGTGGTAATTGTAATGTCTTGTAGATATTGCTGAGAAAGGAATGTTAACTAAGGATTCTTCTGCTTTGGAGGGAAGTGTAATTGAAGATAATGAAGTTGTTTCCTGAACATGAATTGGGAAGCAAGGATCATCAAAAGGAACAAGGAACTGTGGAAAGAATTTGCAAGGCAACTAAAAGGCGGTTCCTATTTTCTCCCAGTTTCCTCCCAACATTGTCAATACATTATTAATACTATCTTCTTAAATATAATATTATTTTACCTAATTCATGAGTATTAATAAAATTGGTTAGTTTAGTTAAAATCATTAATTTTGTCTGAAATTAAGGGTAATTTTCTTACCCTTAGGATGTGTTTGAATGAAATATTTAAAAATTTTAAAGAATTTAAAATTTCAAGAAATTTAATTCCTATTAATTCAATTTCTATCATTATTAAAATTATTTGTTTCGATAAAGTAATTTAAATCTTTTCTTCTTGAAATCACTTATATTTAGATTAAGTATTTAAAATTTTTGTTGTTGGTGAAGGTGATAGAGACAGGGGTAGTGGTGGAGGTAGAGGCGATGGTAGTCGTGGTGGTAGTAACAATAAGGATAATGGTGACAGATGCAATGACAATGGAGTTGGTGGTTGTCAGGGTAGTGGTAGTGATACGAGTGATGGTAGTGTTAAGGACAACGATGAGGTGGTGGTGGCAATGATGACAATAGTAGGGTGGTGACAATAATGGTGGTGCTAGTGGTGACAACAATGAAGAAAGTGCAGTGCTGGCAATTGTGGAAAGGGGTGTCGACCATGGTGGTAGTGGTGGTGATGGTGGTGGTGGTGGTGGTAGCAAGGATGGTGGTAACAATGGTGATAGTGGTAGTGTGACCCGATACTAGTGGTGACGATAATGATGATGACGATGATGGCAACGAGAAACTGGTGGTGGTAGAGGCGATGGCGGTGGCAATAACAAGGGATGGTGATGTGGCAGTGATGTAAGTAAAGATTGTGGGGATGATGGTGTGGGGTGGCGACAGTGGTGACGACAATAATGATGGGGATAATGGCGATAATGGTGGTGACAATTTTGACGGCAATGGTAATGGCAGTGGTAGCGACTTTGACAAAAATAGTGGTTTTGATGAAAGTGGCAGTGGCATTGAAACACCCTGAAAATTAGAGGTAAATTTTTCATGATTTTTAACATCATTAATTAATGAAGACATAAAGTGGTGAAGCTTTAATTCATCGCCCTAGATCTTTGAAATACCTATCTCATATATGGAGGTATGAGAAGGTAAGTTAAAAACGATTAATGAGAGATCCTCAATTAAAAATAGCGGAAAGAATTATTTAAATTGATGCCATATGATTGGATTTAAAGAGGTTAAACATCATGAGGTTTAATGACTTCATAATATGTCCAAAGTATTTTTAAGATGATACGAGAAGAAGATTAGATACAAAGGAAAAGGAAAATAATCAAAACAATGCAATTTGGAGAATCAGGGCACCACTCGCTCAAGCGAGCGCCACTCTCGCTTAAGCGAGTCCACGGGTACGCTTGAGCGAGCTAGGAAGACACGCTTGAGCGAAAAAAGAGAGAAGCATCAGGTGCCCATCTCGCTTGAGCGAGCCCTGCTCGCTTGATTCCTAAACCAATAACTAGTATCATTCCTCAATTCTAACAGCATATCACATCATTTCATTATCCAACCATTGTCAAGGTCACCAATGAAAATGAGCCATAAACACAAGGGTCTCATTTTTCTACATGACCTCCAAAATCATCATTCATCTATTTATCAATCATACAAGTTATCCACATTAATTCATGGCTATACAAAATATCCATCATGTATGTACATTACAAAAGTATACGTATAAGCCATAAAATCAAAACAATTGCCGGCCAAGGCATCTTTACCCAAAATGTCTTTCTTCACACAATTCCTCTACACATAAGCTTCATAGTCAAGCCCTACAATACAAGAGCTAAAAAGATAGACCACATGGAGAGTGAGTATGCTTTCTCAATGATGAAAAATCCATCAATTTGTGATAATATATGTAACATCCCCATTTTAATTAAAGTAACTGAGTTAAATAACAAGTCAACAAGTCAACACCTCCCTTAATTTAATTAACTAAGAGTAACAGGATGATTAACGTGGAAGCATGGTGACATGGGCAGGATTATCACGTTTCCCCATCCCACCATACTGCACTCCACGCGGGTATTTATACAGGTGAGGCCATGCTCTTCACACAGAGAATTCCACGAACTCTCTTCTTCATTCCTCTTGTTTTCTCTCTTGCCTTCTCCGCTCTCCAGTCCATCCCCTGCTTCGAGAACCAAAGTGACGGTGCTACAGTGGAGTGGAACTCCCCACACTTGAAAAGACGATCGCCGAGTGAAGCAGCAGAGTGGAGAACCACTACCCAAGCAGGAAGAAATCCCTCGGAGTTTCGTAATTGGTAGGGGGAGTATCTTCTATCTTAAATGCATGGGTTATGAACAGGTTTCGAGTGCGGATGCTTGCTATATCCGTGCTCTGATGGTGTATTGCGTTGCATGTGAGTGTGTATAGTTTGGTTGCATGACGAGTGAGAAATGAGTGATTGCATGTTAGCACCTTTCTCACAGATGTGTGTGTTGCAGGATCTCAGTTTGCATGTTGAGTTGTGTTGATATGAATGTCTGACTGAAGCTACCCAGGTTATAGAAATTCATATATTGATACGTCTGCTATAATAAATTGTTTGCGTGTAGGAAATGCCTTCTTTAGAAGAATTCTGATACTGTCTTACATCGATTGCATGATAGGTTGTGATTTTTAGAATGATGCATGTGTTGAATGAAGCTATAAACTGATTGCATGTCTTGATCGAACGAAATGTTGTGGATATCTGGATATGGAATGATAACTGATTGCATGGCAGCTATATATATTGAGTCCGGATAATGTGTACTACGGATTGCATGGTATGTGTGTGTGCTTGAATGCGAGAATGCATGCATGAAATAAATGTTGTGCGTCGAATCCGCGTGTGGCGCATGTGATGCGTTGTGCTGGGAGCACGTAGTGTGTGACACTACCTTCGGTCATCCAGCGTGTGACGCTGTAAAATCCTTGAGTGTGACTCAAGGTAGCCCTTGAGTGGACTCGGGCTGTCTGTGAACACCGCCGTTGGCGCTGTGAGCGTTGGTGTCACCTGTGGACAAACGGTTGGGTACCTGTAAAACGGCCAAGCAGCTGTTAGCTGACCTGATAGCTGAGAGCTATGTATAAAAAGGCTGTGATGCCTACGTTGCAACGTCGGACTGATACACACGATGCGGAACCAAGTGAAATCTTCTGTGCTTATCATTGTTAATATTACTACTACTGTTAATGTTGTTGGAATTGGTTGAGTATGCCGAGTGGGAAGTGAATGGGTGAAATGCGTAGGACTAAGTGGATGCTCTGTGCATGTGTTATTGACTGAAAATTTATTATGCATTTGATATCGTGTGTGAGTATACTGAACGTGTATGCCAAGTAATCCATTCCGTGTGTACGTACCCTAGATGCTGAATGAAAACTGTTTCATGAATATTCGTATATATATATATATATATATATATATATATATATGCATGCAAGTGTATCCGTGTCATTGAAAATGCTATGACTACAGTCGAGTGACGATCGGTAAATATAAGAACGGTAAGTGTTACTCATATATGTCTTGATTGATGGATGTTGCCATAATCTTAATCGTGTTGTACGTATATGTATTGTTGTGTAATTGGCAGATAACCTGAGTCGGTATCTATCATTTGAAATTTAAGATGCTCACCCCTGCAGTGGCCATTTTTCAGTGAATGTCTCTCGAGATGAGGACCAGAAGCAGAGCTGGAACGATGAGCGAAGTGTTAATGTATCTGGAAGGCTTAATTAATGCGATGTTAGATTAAGCCCTAACTGGTTCATGTCGGATGTTAGTGTTTTTGGATGAATAGAACCTTATGGACAAGGAGAAATCCGATTTTGTTTGTAAATATTGACATATGCTCTTATTATATATATCTGGATGTATGGTTTCGTGTGTATGACATGCTATGTGCTACCTTGTTTCATACTTGTGCTTTATTGAATACGCAGGGACGGCATGATTTGGCAGGCTACAGCCAAGTCTGGGTGAATTACGAATCGTCTCTAGGAAGACTTATGTCGGATACGTTGGGCGAAGTCGTACCCCGCCCGAAGTGTGGGGGCAATTCGCCCAAGCGTGAGGACTTGCGCTGAAGCGAGTAATTATCAGAGCGCGATACCGCCCATTATCCCTCCTATCTGTTGTGATGCTAATGCAATCCAGACCCCGGTGTTGACCCCTGATTTGGGCGTTGAGGTTGAGTCCGCCCAAGCGTTGTCATAATTAGCTGAGTTGGGCGGAATAGGTTCAAGCCCCTCCTTCCTCCACAATCTACTACCACATATGTACACTGTAACTTCCCGTTTTCTGAGTGAAGTGCGAGCGTGAGGATTTATCGAGTGAACCCTTGTCCATACCCGATTGAGGAATTACCTTGTGTTTGTGTTGAATAGGTGTTGTGCTGACCTCGTTTAAGCGGTGTCATACCTCGCCCAAGTAACTAGAACAGTTCGCCCAAACGCGTAGAACCATGCTGATGCAAGCAGATATCAACGTGAGACTCCGCCTATGTACCTTCCTCCTCCGTTGTCGTATTATTATGTCTCGCTGGGCGGTGTTGAACATCGCCTGAGTAAGTGAATATTGTGATGCAGTCCGTCCAGGTGTTGTTGTGCTTTGCCGAACTGGACGGCGGTGTAATCACTTCCTCTTCCCTTCACAAACTACTCCTGCATATGTATATCTCCCTTCTTCTTCCCTTACCTGTCTTCTGAAGCTGAACGCCCAGCGTTCTCTGAGAAAGGATCAGCCCGTAGGAACGAATAGACGCTAATGTAAGGTTTACTTGAAGAGTTTCACGTCTGATGTTGCATTGTCACACATCGTTTAGGCGGTGTGAGACAGCGGTTGAGCGGGTCACCTTCGCTCTGGAGTCCGCCCAGGACAAACATACCCCGCCTAGTCAGGTAGGATGATTCGAACTCCGCCCTTCCACCAAGTGCTACGCGTGTGAATGTATTAACATCTTTCCCTTAGCTATTTCCTCCTATTGAGTGACCAGTGTTACTCGAAGGAAAGCTTCCTTGTGAAATCCCCTCTATCCGCTGTTGCATTACCATACTCCGTCTGGACGGTGTCAGACCCCGTCTGAGCGAGCAAACGGTGTTGTGTAATCCGCCCAGGTGTTGGTGTGTTACGATAAACCCAATGAGCCAGTCCCAGTTTTAGCTTCTCTGTAGGTTGCTAAATGCGTGTGAATGCTCTTCATTCTTCCCTTGCCTGCTTCCTTCTATATCAAATAATACGTGACTGTTTTTGTGAAAAATTTTCTCATATTTTTGGAATTTATTAGTTGCAAAGAAATAAGGTGTTACATTTTGGTATCAGAGCGGACCGAAAGGTCCAAGGCCAAGGTATGCTTACCGAGTGTAAGCGGTTGTGTGTGTTATTGTGATTGAATGGTTGAAAATTGTTCTGATGCTAGTTGAACTTGATCGATGTTGACTTGAGGACAAGAGGTTGTTTTCCCCTGGTCCGATTGTGTATAACTTAGACGAATGACATAATGTGCTAAGCTATTAATTGTTAGACTAATAACCAGATCGGTAGTAAGTGGCTCCGTATACTTATCCTTAAATGTCAATTTCAGGATAAGGAATGGCGCATCGTCAAAGTATGGAGGCTATAGCCACAGCATTCCAACGCTTTGCGGATGTGTTTGAAAGGCAGGGCCAGCCTCGAGCTGAGGAGGGCCAAGTAATGGACCGCTTCTTAAAGAGGAAGCCGAGTGAATTCTTAGGAGGACGGAACCCTGAGGCGGCGTTTAAGTGGACTCAGGAACTAGAAAGGATTTTTGGGGGTCTTCGCTGTACCGAGGCCCAGAAGGTAGAATGTACAGTGTACATGCTGCGAGACGAAGCGGAGAACTGGTGGAAAATAGCCAGAAGCCGATTCCCCGAAGATGATAATCAACTGACGTGGAACGATTTCAAGGCCTGCTTCTTAGAGAAATACTTTCCCGACACAGTGAGGAGTTGGAAAGAGCTGGAGTTTATGGAGTTAAAACAGGGCTCCATGACTGTGGAGGAATACGCAACAAGGTTCGAGGAATTGTGCCTATTCTATCCGCCCTTCCAGCAGCCAGGAACAGAGAACTCTAAGTGTCTTAAGTTTGAGAACGGATTGAGATCGGATATTAAGAGGGCCTGCAGATACCATGAGATACGGAGTTTCCCTGCACTAGTGAACAAATGTAGGATATTTGAGGAGGACGACAAAGCCCATTCGAGCCAGAGCAGCAGAAACCACTATTCCCTGAGGCCCCAACGACCTCGTTTCAAAAAGCCAAGCAATGCCGGTAGGAACAAGCCTTTTTCCAGATATGAAGAACGGAATCAACCTGGAAGACGACCAGTGGTAGGAGACAGAAGGTGTTCCAAGTGTGAAGGAAATCACTTTGCCAGAGACTGCAAGGATGATAGTGATGTAGTGTGCTTTCACTGCAACAAGAGGGGACACATCCGCCCCGACTGCCCCCAACTACACCAAGCAGACGTTAATGTGCGTCAAGGAAGATTTCAAGAAAGGAACCGAGTGAACGATGACCAACGTCCTGGTGGCAGAGGCAACGGAGCCAGAGGAGACGGGATGCGAGGGAGGAATACCGGCCCAACAGCGACAGGAAGGATCTACACCATCAACGCAGAGGATGTTGCACCAGCAAACGACCTAGTACAATGTAAGTGCTCACTTGGAATGAATACGCTTAATGTTGTTTTCGATTCGGGAGCTACCCATTCTTTTATAGCTGATGAGTACGTGGAGCGGTTGAAGTTACCAACTGTGTCTATGAATCGGACTTTGGAAGTGGCCAGCCCCACTGGCGCTAATGTGTTCACATCGTCAATATGCAAAAATGTAGCATTTGAGTTGTATGATCGGAGTTTCACCTTCGATCTGATTTGCATGCCTTTAAAGGGTCTTGACATCGTGCTCGGAATAGATTGGCTTTCAGCCAATAAGGTGTTAGTAGATTGTAGAAGCAGAGAGATAGTTTTTTCGAAACAGCCCACTGAGAATGACACAGCACCAGATATAACCCAACTATTTATGATGCTCTGTCTAACCAAGGATGAGAGTGAAACCCGAGTGAACGAAATTCCGATTGTCTGTGAATTCACAGAAGTGTTCCCTGAAGACGTTCCGAGTGTGCCTCCCAATAGAGAAGTTGAATTCTCTATAGACTTGATTCCTGGAGCCGAACCGGTCTCCAGCGCGCCCTATAGAATGTCCTCAACTGAATTGGCAGAGTTGAAGAAACAGGTAGATGAGTTACTCGAGAAGCAGTTCATTAGACCAAGCGTGTCACCATGGGGCGCACCTGTGCTACTTGTTAAGAAGAAGGATGGCAGCATGAGACTTTGCATAGATTATCGACAGCTAAACAAACTCACAATCAAGAATCGATACCCACTGCCTAGAATTGATGATTTAATTGACCAGCTGCGTGGAGCCTCAGTCTTCTCGAAGATTGATCTACGATCGGGGTATCACCAAATCCGAGTGAAGGACTCGGATATTCCTAAAACTGCCTTTAGGACTCGGTATGGTCACTACGAGTATGTAGTGATGCCGTTCGGTGTGACAAACACCCCTGCTGTTTTCATGAATTACATGAACAGCATATTCCACTCCTTCTTAGATCGGTTTGTTGTTGTCTTCATCGATGACATTTTAATTTACTCTAAGACGTCTGAGGAGCATGAAGGACATCTCAGAGCGGTACTCCAAGTGTTGAAGGAGAAACAATTGTTTGCAAAGCTCTCAAAGTGCAAATTCTGGATGGATGAGATCCACTTCCTCGGGCATGTGATTTCCGAGCGAGGCGTCTCGGTGGATCCTGCGAAGGTAGCTGCTGTAATAGCATGGGAGAGGCCCAGATCGGTCTCGGAAATAAGAAGTTTTATGGGCTTGGCAGGTTACTATAGGAGGTTCATTGAAGGTTTTTCTAAATTGGCATTACCCCTGACTAAATTGACTAGGAAAAACGTTCCTTTCGTGTGGAGTCCCGAGTGTGAGAACAGCTTCCAAGAGCTGAAGAATAAGTTGACGACTGCTCCAGTGTTGGCATTATCTGAGTTACGAGAAAGCTTAGTGGTCTATTGTGACGCGTCAGGACTCGGATTAGGATGTGTACTCATGCAGAAAGATCGAGTGATAGCATATGCCTCTCGACAATTGAGACCCCACGAGCAGCATTATCCGACCCATGACTTGGAGCTGGCAGCAGTAGTTTTTGCATTGAAAATCTGGAGGCATTACTTGTACGGATCCAAATTTGAAGTGTACAGCGATCATAAGAGCCTCAAATACCTATTCGACCAAAAGGAGCTGAACATGAGGCAGAGAAGATGGATTGAGTTTTTAAAAGACTATGATTTTGAGTTAAAATACCACCCAGGTAAGGCAAACGTCGTGGCCGACGCATTGAGTCGAAAATCCCTCCACATGGCAGCCATGATGGCAAAAGAAGTTGAGTTGTTGGAGCGGTTCCGAGACATGAACTTGCATGTTAACACCTCTTCCTCTCAGAAAATGACAATCGGTACGTTGAGGATTGCCAATGAATTCTTAAAATCCGTGTACGAGCAGCAACAGGCGGACTCTTACCTAGCTGAAATGAAGGAAATTCAGGCCAAAGGAAAGGATTTATCCTTGACCGAGGGGTCAGATGGGATCTTCCGGGTGAGAGACAGAATATACATACCAAGTGAAGGAAGATTGAGAAGAATGGTGCTTGATGAAGCCCACAAAAGCCTACTCAGTATTCACCCAGGAACCACGAAAATGTACCACGACTTAAGGAAACAGTTCTGGTGGCCCGGACTAAAGAAGGATGTGGCGGAGTACGTGGCCCGGTGTATCACTTGTCAGAAATCGAAGGTAGAGCACCAAAAACCGTACGGTGCAATGCAGCCTCTAGAGATCCCCGTGTGGAAATGGGACTCAATTGCGATGGATTTCATCATGGGATTACCCAAAAACCGAGCGGGCCATGATGCAATTTGGGTCATTGTTGACCGATTGACGAAGAGTGCACACTTCTTACCTGTAAATATGAAGTACCCATTGCATAAGTTGGCTCGGATTTACATTCAAGAAGTTATCCGACTGCATGGCATACCTACTTCTATCGTATCAGATAGGGACCCTAGATTTACGTCCAGGTTTTGGACCAGCATGCATCAAGAATTGGGGACGAAGCTTTGGCTTAGTTCTGCCTACCACCCCCAATCGGATGGACAATCCGAGCGAACAATTCAGAGTCTAGAAGACTTATTGAGAGCGTGTGTATTAGAGCATGGTGGGGACTGGGAGCAGTACCTTCCCTTGATCGAGTTTACGTACAACAACAGCCATCATCACAGCATTGGCATGGCACCCTACGAGGCGTTATATGGGCGTAGATGCCGAACCCCACTCTGCTGGTCAGAAACAGGCGAAAGTCTACTATTGGGACCAGACATCGTGAAGCAAACCACAGAACAGATCCGAGAGATACGGGAGAAGATGAAAGCATCACAAGACAGGCAAAAGAGCTACCATGACAAGCGCATCAAGCCATTGGAATTTTCAGTCGGAGATCGAGTGTTTCTGAGAACCACTCCGAGTAAAGGAGTTGGACGAGCCTTAAAAAGTGGGAAGTTAAGCCCTCGATACATTGGACCTTACGAGGTGTTAGAACGGATCGGCCCCGTGGCATACCGCCTCGCATTACCAATTCATTTGTCCCGATTGCACAACGTATTTCACGTGTCTCAACTAAGAAAGTATTTACATGACCCCAGCCACACGATGCCTAACGATGAAGTAGAGATCAAAGAAGACCTGACCACTGTGACTACGCCGATTGGAATCGTGGACCGATCGGTAAAACGCTTAAGAAACAAGAACGTAAGGCTGGTTAAGGTGGAGTGGCAGCAAGGCAAGACCACCTCCTGCACGTTGGAACGCGAAGATGCCATAAGACAGCAGTACCCCGAGTTGTTCATTTAGGTGAGTTACCAACTAAAGCTTCACATGAATTACCAACTGAATTTCGGGGACGAAATTCTTTTCAAGTAGGGGAGAACTGTAACATCCCCATTTTAATTAAAGCAACTGAGTTAAATAACAAGTCAACAAGTCAACACCTCCCTTAATTTAATTAACTAAGAGTAACAGGATGATTAACGTGGAAGCATGGTGACATGGGCAGGATTATCACGTTTCCCCATCCCACCATACTGCACTCCACGCGGGTATTTATACAGGTGAGGCCATGCTCTTCACACAGAGAATTCCACGAACTCTCTTCTTCATTCCTCTTGTTTTCTCTCTTGCCTTCTCCGCTCTCCAGTCCATCCCCTGCTTCGAGAACCAAAGTGACGGTGCTACAGTGGAGTGGAACTCCCCACACTTGAAAAGACGATCGCCGAGTGAAGCAGCAGAGTGGAGAACCACTACCCAAGCAGGAAGAAATCCCTCGGAGTTTCGTAATTGGTAGGGGGAGTATCTTCTATCTTAAATGCATGGGTTATGAACAGGTTTCGAGTGCGGATGCTTGCTATATCCGTGCTCTGATGGTGTATTGCGTTGCATGTGAGTGTGTATAGTTCGGTTGCATGACGAGTGAGAAATGAGTGATTGCATGTTAGCACCTTTCTCACAGATGTGTGTGTTGCAGGATCTCAGTTTGCATGTTGAGTTGTGTTGATATGAATGTCTGACTGAAGCTACCCAGGTTATAGAAATGCATATGTTGATACGTCTGCTATAATAAATTGTTTGCGTGTAGGAAATGCCTTCTTTAGAAGAATTCTGATACTGTCTTACATCGATTGCATGATAGGTTGTGATTTTTAGAATGATGCATGTGTTGAATGAAGCTATAAACTGATTGCATGTCTTGATCGAACGAAATGTTGTGGATATCTGGATATGGAATGATAACTGATTGCATGGCAGCTATATATATTGAGTCCGGATAATGTGTACTACGGATTGCATGGTATGTGTGTGTGCTTGAATGCGAGAATGCATGCATGAAATAAATGTTGTGCGTCGAATCCGCGTGTGGCGCATGTGATGCGTTGTGCTGGGAGCACGTAGTGTGTGACACTACCTTCGGTCATCCAGCGTGTGACGCTGTAAAATCCTTGAGTGTGACTCAAGGTAGCCCTTGAGTGGACTCGGGCTGTCTGTGAACACCGCCGTTGGCGCTGTGAGCGTTGGTGTCACCTGTGGACAAACGGTTGGGTACCTGTAAAACGGCCAAGCAGCTGTTAGCTGACCTGATAGCTGAGAGCTATGTATAAAAAGGCTGTGATGCCTACGTTGCAACGTCGGACTGATACACACGATGCGGAACCAAGTGAAATCTTCTGTGCTTATCATTGTTAATATTACTACTACTGTTAATGTTGTTGGAATTGGTTGAGTATGCCGAGTGGGAAGTGAATGGGTGAAATGCGTAGGACTAAGTGGATGCTCTGTGCATGTGTTATTGACTGAAAATTTATTATGCATTTGATATCGTGTGTGAGTATACTTGATCCGGTCTAGACACCGGCCCCCATACTTGTGACGTCAGATTGATCCCATATAAGGAAAACCGGTGTCCTGGTTCAACGTTACCACACCGGATATCCGTTGTCTGGTCATCCGCCCTCACTTCATGACAGTATCGTTCATTTTCACTATAACGGTTCTATGTTCATTGATACAGGATATTTATATAATTGTTAGCTTTTCCCTCATAGCAAGAGAAGAGCCTTTTGATAACTTATCAACGAAGACACTGTTTATAGCAAAATACGTCACATCAATGGCTTCAGAAAGTAAGGGGGCGTGTCAGCAGATTATGCGGAAAAGGTGATTATCCTCCCCTCTCTCTAGAGGATTGTACTCTGATAATTGACTTACCCTCCTGACACATTCTGAAAGTTGAGCCACCTTGATTGACACAATATACACGCAATCAGAGATAAGGGACCCACCTGTATCCAACGTCTCATTTTTTTCTCTTACATTCAACTATAAGAGGCCATATCAACGCACATGCATGGTATCGTTATTCTATCTCACATTTTACTATTATCACGCTTGAGTATTCATTCAGTTCATACACTCTTCTAACTTGAGCGTCGGAGAATCTTCGCAGGTGGCACCACCTTTCGCCCTCCTACAACGCGAATCGTTGGTGTGAAGGATCTCCAGGACAACAAGACCGGCCTCTCCTACTAAGAGACCGGATTAATACATCGGATATACACAGTTCCGGTGTGTAAACCCTAAAAACACCTGCATCCTTGTGGCTGGTCCCACACCGGATCCTATACCCCGGTCCAGACCAGTTCATTGGCACGCCCAGTGGGACTCGATAGAGTTATTCCCATTTTCGCAGAAGTTAGGTTGGCACAATGGAAGGTGACGGGAGAGATTTCGTGGAAGGTCACGTGGAGGATGTGACCTATCAACAGCCTGGGAGGAGACTCGTCTTCGAATCTCCTGCAACTCAAACCCGGAGGATGGTGCAAGTGCAGACGCCTGACCCTCGCGATGAGGTTATCAGGCAACTGAAGGAGGAGTTGATGGAGCTGAGGCGAGAGAGAGGAGGAGCTGGGGACAGAGTAGTGTCCCATGCAGAGGATGCTCACCATGCATCAGCGAGGGATAGATCCACCACCCTCCAGTATTCGAAGATCCCCACATATGAAGAGAGGGAGCAAACGCAGGACTCTGGTGATAGAGTTAGTATCAGGAGAAGGGAGCAGGCGGTGGTAACTTCAGGGACATACAAGCTTAGTGTCCCTTTCTCAAGAAGGTTGATGAGTATTGTCATTCCAAAACATTTGCAAACAACTCAGCCGTTGTCGATTGGGAAGTATAATGGAGAGACCGATCCCACTAAGCATTTGGATGCTTATGTTTATGAAGCTATGTATCTGGGAGCAGACGAAGATGTCATGTGCAGAATGTTCCCAAGGACATTGACGGAGGAAGCTCTTAGCTGGTTTAAAAGTTTGCCTTCAGGATCTATAGACTCTTGGGAAGAAATGGCTGCTGCATTCGAAAGCCATTTCGTTATCTCCAGGGATATCCCAAGAACTTCTCACACCCTGGCCCAGATAAGACAAGGAGAAACTGAGACCCTTAAGGAGTTCCTGAAAAGGTTTTGCAAGGAGGCTGCGTTGGTTCCTAACCTCACGGAGGCCATACAACTCCATATTGTAGTGGAAGCTCTTCAGCCAGGTTCAGCCTTTGCCCTATCTTTGGCAAAGAGCCCACCTACAACCTTCGAGGAGTTTCGAAGGAAAGCTTCCAAATATGTGGGCATAGAGATGCATTTAGAGGCAACTGCAGCAAGAGTAAAGCCTTCTGCACCCGCTCAGCAGCCACGGAGAGAAAAGGAGAGAGCGAGGCCTGAGAAGCATGCCTTTAGAGAAGACTTTGTGAATGCTCGTCAGCATTCACGAGATAGACGCGTATCATCGTTCGATCACTATGCTCCGTTGAACACCCGGCACTCACAAATCATGAGGGAGGTTGGTTGGCCAACTCTGAACGTCTTTGGTATAAGGAAGCCAGCCCCAGCCAAGAGGGGTGGTAACCCACGTAAATACTGCACTTTCCACGAGCAGACAGGGCACAACACTGATGAGTGTAAGGCGTTAAAGAATACGGTGGAAACTCTCATTCGGGAAGGAAAGTTGAAGCAGTATTTGTTTAAGGAGAAATCTATGGATGAGCCTTATAGGATGGAGAAAAGGAATAGAGATCCTGATGATGAAGATGATAATACGCGCAACCCAGCAAGGAAGTTCACTGCGGCTGAAAAGCAGAAAGGGGTAGTGATTGCTGAAGGTGCCCAACAAAGTAATATGCCCCAGCGGCAGAGACAGGGCAGACGAGAAGTGATTGAGATGATAGCTGAAGGATTCGCGGGAGGAGGAACATCAATCACAGCACGAAAGAATCACCATAGGATGATTCTGTCAGTCCAGGGTAAACCGAGGGATAACCGCCCTTTCAGGGACGGAGTGACAGCCCCGACGGTGTCGTTTACAGATGATGACTTCGGCCCAACAATTCCAGGAGGTGATGATGCAGTAGTGATTGTGGCCGTCATAGCCAACAAGGACGTCAAGAGGATCCTCGTCGATCAGGGAAGTTCTTGTGATGTTATCTTTTATAATTGTTTCAAACGAATGGGTTTCAGTGATGCAGATTTACAACCATACACACAAGAACTCACAGCGTTTAACGGAGCCAAGCAACCTACTAAGGGATACCTCGACACTTTGATTTCTTTTGAAGGGGAGCCCGGTGCAAGAACAGTCAAGTCAAGAATTCTGGTGATTGATGTGGAATCCCCGTACAACGGTATCATAGGCCGTCCAACATTGAACGCTATGGAAGCAATTGTATCCACCCCTCATCTCTTAATCAAATTTATCGACAAGGACAATGGTGTGTCCTCACTCCGCGGAGATCAGGAGATGGCTCGATATTGTTATAATCTGAGCCTCAACATGGTTAAGTTGGATGCATTAAACAAGAAGAGGAAGTTGAACGACGGAGGAACAGCGGCAGGATCTGTCAGTCTTATTGACCTAGACCCCAGAGCGGAATTGAAGATTGATCCACTCAATCCATCTAAGCCCACACCAGATGGTGGCTCCAGGGATGTCATATTGGGAGATTCCCCAGAGAAGGTCACGCACATCAATGATAAGCTGGAGTCTGCTATGGAGCAACGCTTATTAGCCCTTTTGCAGGAATTCAAAGACCTTTTCGCATGGACAGCAGCAGACATGCCGGGGATGGATCCTGATTTCTGTTGTCACAAACTTGCCGTATATCCTGAAACCAGACCGGTGGCTCAGAAGAAGAGGAGGTTGGGACCGGAGAAGCAGAGGGCGGCTTGTGAACAAACAGAGGAGTTGTTGAAGGCAGGTTTTATAAGGGAGATACGCTATTCATCTTGGCTTTCTAATGTGGTCATGGTGCAGAAGGCTAACGGCAAATGGAGGATGTGTACTGATTATGTGGATCTTAACCGTTGCTGCCCTAAAGATCCATATCCCCTGCCCAACATCGATCGCATGGTGGATGATTCATCTGGTTACCAATATCTCAGTTTCATGGATGCTTATTCGGGGTACAACCAGATTCCGATGTGGGAGGGAGACCAGGAGAAGACTGCTTTTATCAACGACCGCGGTGTTTTCTGCTACACCGTCATGCCTTTTGGACTGAAGAACGCAGGCGCCACCTATCAGCGCATGATTAACAAAGTCTTTGAAGGGATGCATACAAGGCTGGTTGAAGTTTATATTGATGATATCATAGCCAAAACGCCCGCTGGAGGAGATCACATTGAAGATCTACGCCAAGTTTTCACTAGGCTTCGGCAATACAACATGAGGTTAAATCCTTTAAAGTGCACCTTCGCCGTTCCAGCAGGAAAATTCTTGGGATTTATGTTGACTCAACGAGGCATTGAAGCTAACCCCGGGAAATGTCAAGCAATCCTGGACATGCAGAGTCCTAAATGTTTGAGGGAGGTCCAGTCATTGAATGGGAAAGTGGCCGCTTTAGCCCGTTTCATGCCTAAGATGGCGCACAGGTCCCTCCCCTTGTATAAGGCGTTGAAGAAACACAAGAGTTTTGAATGGGGAGAGGAACAAGAGCAAGCCTTCCAGCAGCTCAAAGCCGTTCTCTCGAGCCCACCAATTCTTGTTAAGCCTGATCCAGGCGAAACGTTAATCTTATACTTGGCAATATCTGACGAAGCTCTAGGTGTAGCCCTGGTGAAAGAAACCCCTGAAGGGCAGAGACCGGTGTACTTTACTAGTAAAACGTTTCAGGGGGCTGAAGGAAGGTATCAGAAGATTGAGAAAGCCGCCCTGGCAGTTGTGTGGGCGTCACGACGGCTGAGGCCTTATTTCCATGCGCACCCAGTATTGGTAAGAACGGATTTGCCACTCCGTTCAGTACTCAGCAAACCAGACCTCGCTGGAAGGATGATAAAATGGTCCATTGAGCTATCTGAATTTGAGATTTCATATGAGCCTCGAGGAGCCATCAAGGCACAAGTGTTGGCTGATTTTGTAGTGGAAATGACTGGGGCAGACCCGGCTACCCCTCGAACGCATTGGACCATCTACGTTGACGGTTCGTCAAACAGCAAAGGATGTGGAGCAGGTGTGGTGGTAGAAAGTGATGACGGCGTACACTTAGAAATTTCCCTCCGATTCAATTTCAAGACCTCCAACAATCAAGCTGAATACGAAGCATGCTTGGCCGGTCTCCGTGCGGCAATTGATATCGGAGCATCAGCAGTTACCCTCTGCAGTGATTCTCAGCTGGTGATTTCGCAAATCCAGGGAGAGTACCAGGCGAAGGAACCACAACTTCAATTGTACTTGAATTGTGTTAATGAGCTGAAGGGAAGATTTGAAGTTTTAGAGTTCAAGCATGTGCCCAGGGAAGAAAATACTAGAGCAGATATCTTGTCAAGATTGGCAAGTACAAAGCAGCCTGGTAGCACAACAACGGTGGTTCAGAGCACTTTGACATCACCCAGTATACCTATGTATCCTACTCTGAATGCCGTCATGGTGAGCTATCCATATGAGGATTCTTGGGTCATCCCTTATATTCGTTATCTGGCTGATGGTCAACTTCCCACTGACGAGAAGGAAAGGAGACGAGTAAAGAGGGAGTTGCCCTATTTTACTATGGTCGATGGTGTTCTCTACAGAAGGGGATTCTCTGCCCCGTATCTTTCATGTTTAAGAGAGGACGAAGTTCAAGCGGTCTTGACTGAGGTACACGGGGGGCAATGTGGGCACCACGCTGGAGGCCGAAGCCTAATGAGAAAAGTCCTTAGGGCCGGATACTGGTGGCCCACTATGAAGCAGGATTCCGCAGACTTCGTGAGGAAATGCGACGCTTGCCAAAAATTCTCCAATCTCCACCATACACCGGCCCAAGAGTTATCTTCATCTGCTGTACCTTGGTCGTTCTATCAATGGGGCCTTGATATTCTGGGTCCGTTTCCCACTGCGCCAGGAGGTATCAAATACTTGATTGTGGGGGTAGACTACTTCACCAAATGGATCGAGGCAGAACCAGTAGTGCATATCACTTCTGCACGTACAAGACGTTTCATGTACGAAAATATCATTGCTCGGTTCGGGGTGCCAGGGCGGATTGTGACTGACAACGGCACCCAGTTTACAGACAAAAAGTTCACGGACTTACTTGAAGGACTGGGGATAGTCCAGATATTTTCATCTGTTGAACACCCCCAGACCAATGGGCAAGCAGAGGTAGCTAATCGAGAGGTGCTAAAGGGGTTAAAGAAGCGTCTGGGAGAAGCAAAGGGAGGATGGACTGACCAGTTATGTCATGTTTTATGGGCATACCGCACTACGCCTCATTCTTCAACTAACGAATCCCCATACCGGTTGGTGTACGGGGTTGAGGCGATGATCCCAGTTGAGTTACAAACAAGATCGGCCCGTGTTGAGTATTTTTCAGCAGAAGATAACAACGCCAACTTAGCATCAGAGCTGGATGCCCTCCAAGAGTTGAGGGAAAAGGCTTTCGTTAGAGATCAGGCAATAAAAGCAAAGGCTGCACTCCGGTACAATAAACGTGTCCAGTACAGAGCTTTTAACACCGGAGACCTTGTTCTGAGAAAGGCCAGTGTGGGGAATAAGTTCGCTTACCAAGGAAAGCTAGCACCAACGTGGGAAGGACCTTATAGAGTTTCGGAGGTGACTGGAAAGGGATCATACCGATTGGAAGAACTTGATGGAACCCCAATCCGCAACAAATGGAACACTCAGAATTTACGAGTGTATTACAGCTAGTTGGTAAGACGGCGTGTACTCTTTTTCCTTACTTGAGTTTTTTCCCACTGGGTTTTCTCAAGAAGGTTTTAACGAGGCATAGCCCCAACGATGCTCTTTGTGTAATCTATATTCAGTTTTAATAAGAATACACTCTCACCGCCCTATCATTCTCACTTTTCTTATGTGTTATGATTTAAAGCCGTGGTTTAATACGCATACACCTCAGGACGGACGAACGCAACTACCTATTTTGTAGTTGATGTGATAATTCCTCGAAGAGCGGAGGGAGACCCCCCGAGTCAGACGATGTAATTCCTCGAGGTGGAATGGGTTGTAGGGCTGGTCCTTTTTCAAGGCCACAAACCGAACCCCATTCGAAGATTACATGGGTTGTAGGGCTGGTCCTTTTTCAAGGCCACAAACCGAACCCCATTCGAAGATTACATGGGTTGTAGGGCTGGTCCTTTTTCAAGGCCACAAACCGAACCCCATTCGAAGACTACATGGGTTGTAGGGCTGGTCCTTTTTCAAGGCCACAAACCGAACCCCATTCGAAGACTACATGGGTTGTAGGGCTGGTCCTTTTTCAAGGCCACAAACCGAACCCCATGCGAAGGCTTGGGCGCAGTAGGCCGGTTCACAGAGAAAACCGCGCTGAACCCCGAGTAACGGGCGCAGTAGGTTCAGGATTAGCCCTGATCCGAACCTCGTGTTGAAGGCTTGGATTGTAGGATTGCACCGAACTCCAAGTACGGTTAGTAGGATCGAACCGAACACCGTGTGAAGACTTGAGGTGTAGGATCAAACCGAACCTCAAGAGAAAGTCATAAAGCTTATCCTTGCCAAAGCTATACAAAATTCAAAGGCAATATCCGTCCTCAATTGTGGAATATCCGTCCCATAGCGGTTGAAAGCTAATGTGCCCGCTCTACATCTTCGAGGACAGATAAGCATTTCTATCTTGTGAGAATTTAAAAGGTAATCTTTGAGATAAACTCTCCTTTCCCAATGAACTTACGCTTGGGGACAGGGCGTACTTTAACTTAATTGTTATTTATTCATTACTATTTGTTGTCTTAATCCGGTGTGATAAGTACGCGTTAAGCAGCTAGGTAACCACACAGAACGGATTCGTAAAGCATTAAAAACAATAAAGTGTTTGGTACAACACTAAGTTACCCAACAATCATACACTCGACGCAAGCAGTTGAAGAAAAGCAACAGTGAATTTTATTTCCAAGAATAAAGAAATTATTCATGTTACAAGGTAGTTAAAACTGGAGCTGATCCCAGTACACAGCTATGAATAAAGTATAAATTAAGGGGCCGGTTCTTGATCCTCCGCAGTGGGCACTCCTCCCTTCTCCGCTTTATCCTCCATTCCAGTTGGGGCACCTTCTTGTGCTTCAGCTCCAGAGGCAGCAGTGGACGTTGTAGGCTCCATACTTTGGCCTTCTGGAAGGGGAGGCAATTCGTACAGAGATGCACGGGGCTCGTGGTGCGATCCGTCCTTGCGAACTTCTACAAGTCTTCCCCCATGGAACTCAAAGAACGGATCTAATCCGTACAAATTCAGCTTTATTCCAGGGTTCCGATAGTAGACTTGACGAAGGGCCAGGCCAAAAGATTCATACGCCACATTCTTGCATATATCCAAGGCTTTGGCAGCCTTGGCCTTGGCAGCAGCTAGCCTTCTTTGAACCTTGGCGTAATCCTCTTCTGAAGGCCCAGCACTCGCACCACCCTTTTTGAGTTCATCAATTTGGGCTTGCATCTCCTTCCGAATAGACTCCCACTCCCTAAGGTCCTTGTTGCGACCATCCTCCATAACTTTGAGATCGTCAGCAAGCTTAGCCGATCTCTTCTTCTCCAGTTGTAATTCTTCTTCAAGGAGGGGTATGGATTTGTTCTTATTTTGGAGGTCGGCAACTTCCCGTTCTAGGGCCTTATTCGCAAAATGAACTTTGCTTGCCTCTTCCGTTTTCCTCTGGAGTGTTTCTTTAGTTCTTTCCAGTTCTGATTCCACTCCCCTGCGAGCTTCAGCTTGCTTGGTTGCCCATTTCTCCTTCACTGCGAGTTCGGTCTCAAGTTTTTCAACCTGATCCATATAATCAGCTTTCTCGCTCAGGGACTCAAGCAGGCCAGACAGTTCATCAAGTTGCCAACGCCCAGCCTTGCAAGCACCTCGGACCCCAGCAGCGTCGAGGGAAGGGCGGAGGCAATACCGTGCCTTTGGGAGAGTAGGAGGCACAGATCCTTGAAACCACAAATAAGGGGAAAGGAAGGAGTCACGCGGAGGATCGAACGCCGGAGGAGGACCGTTCCCAGAATCCGGCTCTGAAGCATTTTGAGAAGAAGGTGCAGAGAACTCAGGAGCGGGTTCCTTTCCCTTGTTCTTCTTTAATTCGGCTTCTTCGGCCGTCCTCTGACGCTTCTTCACAGGGTCATCAGAGGAGGGCTTCTCTTGATCGGCCTTCTTCACAAGATGCCTCTTCTTTTTCTTTCTCTCTGGGACGGCCTCCTCGCCACCCGCTCCAGCGGCCCCAGTTGCTTCTTCGGCTTCCTCCTCGTCGAAGAGAGGAACCTCATCTCCTATTGCAGAGGTCAGAGGAATGAGGGGAGTTTTGGTGGCGTTCCTCTTCGCCTGGATTTCATTTTCCTCAGAAGAGGAGTCATCGTCAGCCAGCATGGACCTTAGCGACAACATTTCTGGGCAGGCCTTTTCAATTTGTTCTGCAAAACAAAAAGAGTTGAATAAGCATACAAGAAGGAAAATAACTAGAACGGTATAACCATACAACACAAGGAGAATAAGAGCAAATATTACGGAGGTAGGCGTTTTTGATGTCTTCCTCGGCCAAGAGAAGACGGCTGGAGAACCCTTTGAGGGTCTTTGAGGCCGTCTGCAGGGCGCTCAAGACTTCAACAGAATGAGGGGAAAGTTCACTCTCATCTGTATAATAAGCACGGCTCATAAGGAGAAAATGCTCGTGCGTCCAGCTAAGGGGAAACTTGGTAAACCCCTCTTTATTTCGCCAGAAGACCGGCTTATTTGGTTGAATCCGGACCCGCGTGTAGTAGTGCTTGAAGGAACGCCCATCTACCTTCGCGGACTCCGTATAGGACTTGAAATTTACAACCCTTGAGTCACTACGGAGTGTAATGAACCCAAGGCCGCCCTTCTTATTAGCTCGGCGGACCACTTGGCAATAGTAGAATAGCTTGGCCACAGTGGCGGAGAAACCAAAATGCTCCCCCAAGACTTCCAGAGCCCGGACAAGACTCCAACCGTTGGGATGTAATTGTGAGGGGGCACAGTCCAAGAAACGCAGGACGGCCATCTGGAAATCCGTCAGTGGAAAGCGCACCCCCAGCTTTAAGAAAACGTAGTCGTACATGTAGACCGACCTCGCATCAGGGACGCTGTGGCATATTCTTTCAGAGGGATGCGGTGCCATCGCAGCGTATCGCGCTTTATACTTCTTATCCGAATATATCTTACAGCGGAAAGAAACCGTCCGCTCCTCCTCACTTGCATGGTGCGAAGGGATCTCTAGGAACTCCTCTTCCACCCAGCAATACGGTTTCTCCCTGTTGAGTTTCTCCCAGTCAAGCCGGTGTGCCACAACATTGACACACCCTTCAGCAGAGCGGAGAAACGGCGTTTTTCCACGTCCTGGAAGATCCATGGTTGTGCAGGCGCGGTGGAATGCGTAGGTGCTGTGATAAAAAGCAACATCGTCAGAGAGATAACCCTCAGCACTTGACCCCTCATCAGAGCGGCTGGTAGCCCTCGAACCAAGGGGAACCTCAGAGCGACGAGATGAAGAAGACGCTCGTGAGGAAGAGGCTCTGGCTCTCTCTGAGCGATGGCGCCCAGCCACAGGAGGATTCGCCGGAATCCTCCCACCACGGTGGCTAAGGGGGGCACGAGAGCCAAACCTCCCTCTATTTGAAGGACCAGCGTGTCCAGCTCTAGGGCGCATGATGGAAATAGAATGATTAAAATTGCAAGGAGTTGAAGGGAAGGAAGGTTACCTAAAGGAAGAGGATCTTTGAGAAGTTGAAGACGACAAGGAAATTCCAAGGAAATTTGAGCAGAGTTTCACTAAGTTTGAGAGCAAGGATGGATTCCTAAAGCTGTTAAGAGTTCCTTTTATAGGTAACGAAGAGGCAAGGTGTTCCGTCGAAGGTCACAATGCTTGCCTCAAAACGCAACCTTTCAAGTCAAAACGACCCCGTCGTTTCGTCACGAATAAGCGCGAAAATGGTAACGTTTCAGTAAACGTTTTGACAAAATGGGCCCCCCTTTCAGTTTGAATCCAGGCCCAATAAGCCCAATCGACGGTTACACTCTTGGGTAATGATATCTCGTGCGTAAAAAATGCATTTAATGTCCAATCATGCCATGCGCATTTAATGCCTCCCAGCCACTTTTCGAATACCAAGGGTTTCGATTTTCAAAGACTTTTAGAATTTCCATTACTTATTTTATATTGTCTGAATCCGTTGTATGCAACGTGAGAAGGACGGTCACTCGTTTGCTAGAGCGGACACCACTAAGTTTCCAGAGACTTACAAGAATGTATTACCGGCATCTAGACTTCTCTCGAGAATTGTGTAGCTCATATGAGCAACTTAACAGTCCCTCATACAAGCTAGGGGACAGATGATCCGGTCTAGACACCGGCCCCCATACTTGTGACGTCAGATTGATCCCATATAAGGAAAACCGGTGTCCTGGTTCAACGTTACCACACCGGATATCCGTTGTCTGGTCATCCGCCCTCACTTCATGACAGTATCGTTCATTTTCACTATAACGGTTCTATGTTCATTGATACAGGATATTTATATAATTGTTAGCTTTTCCCTCATAGCAAGAGAAGAGCCTTTTGATAACTTATCAACGAAGACACTGTTTATAGCAAAATACGTCACATCAATGGCTTCAGAAAGTAAGGGGGCGTGTCAGCAGATTATGCGGAAAAGGTGATTATCCTCCCCTCTCTCTAGAGGATTGTACTCTGATAATTGACTTACCCTCCTGACACATTCTGAAAGTTGAGCCACCTTGATTGACACAATATACACGCAATCAGAGATAAGGGACCCACCTGTATCCAACGTCTCATTTTTTTCTCTTACATTCAACTATAAGAGGCCATATCAACGCACATGCATGGTATCGTTATTCTATCTCACATTTTACTATTATCACGCTTGAGTATTCATTCAGTTCATACACTCTTCTAACTTGAGCGTCGGAGAATCTTCGCAGGTGGCACCACCTTTCGCCCTCCTACAACGCGAATCGTTGGTGTGAAGGATCTCCAGGACAACAAGACCGGCCTCTCCTACTGAGAGACCGGATTAATACATCGGATATACACAGTTCCGGTGTGTAAACCCTAAAAACACCTGCATCCTTGTGGCTGGTCCCACACCGGATCCTATACCCCGGTCCAGACCAGTTCAATACTGAACGTGTATGCCAAGTAATCCATTCCGTGTGTACGTACCCTAGATGCTGAATGAAAACTGTTTCATGAATATTCGTATATATATATATATATATATATGCATGCAAGTGTATCCGTGTCATTGAAAATGCTATGACTACAGTCGAGTGACGATCGGTAAATATAAGAACGGTAAGTGTTACTCATATATGTCTTGATTGATGGATGTTGCCATAATCTTAATCGTGTTGTACGTATATGTATTGTTGTGTAATTGGCAGATAACCTGAGTCGGTATCTATCATTTGAAATTTAAGATGCTCACCCCTGCAGTGGCCATTTTTCAGTGAATGTCTCTCGAGATGAGGACCAGAAGCAGAGCTGGAACGATGAGCGAAGTGTTAATGTATCTGGAAGGCTTAATTAATGCGATGTTAGATTAAGCCCTGACTGGTTCATGTCGGATGTTAGTGTTTTTGGATGAATAGAACCTTATGGACAAGGAGAAATCCGATTTTGTTTGTAAATATTGACATATGCTCTTATTATATATATCTGGATGTATGGTTTCGTGTGTATGACATGCTATGTGCTACCTTGTTTCATACTTGTGCTTTATTGAATACGCAGGGACGGCATGATTTGGCAGGCTACAGCCAAGTCTGGGTGAATTATGAATCGTCTCTAGGAAGACTTATGTCGTATACGTTGGGCGAAGTCGTACCCCGCCCGAAGTGTGGGGGCAATTCGCCCAAGCGTGAGGACTTGCGCTGAAGCGAGTAATTATCAGAGCGCGATACCGCCCATTATCCCTCCTATCCGTTGTGATGCTAATGCAATCCAGACCCCGGTGTTGACCCCTGATTTGGGCGTTGAGGATGAGTCCGCCCAGGCGTTGTCATAATTAGCTGAGTTGGGCGGAATAGGTTCAAGCCCCTCCTTCCTCCACAATCTACTACCACATATGTACACTGTAACTTCCCGTTTTCTGAGTGAAGTGCGAGCGTGAGGATTTATCGAGTGAACCCTTGTCCATACCCGATTGAGGAATTACCTTGTGTTTGTGTTGAATAGGTGTTGTGCTGACCTCGTTTAGGCGGTGTCATACCTCGCCCAAGTAACTAGAACAGTTCACCCAAACGCGTAGAACCATGCTGATGTAAGCAGATATCAACGTGAGACTCCGCCTATGTACCTTCCTCCTCCGTTGTCGTATTATTATGTCTCGCTGGGCGGTGTTGAACATCGCCTGAGTAAGTGAATGTTGTGATGCAGTCCGTCCAGGTGTTGTTGTGCTTTGCCGAACTGGACGGCGGTGTAATCACTTCCTCTTCCCTTCACAAACTACTCCTGCATATGTATATCTCCCTTCTTCTTCCCTTACCTGTCTTCTGAAGCTGAACGCCCAGCGTTCTCTGAGAAAGGATCAGCCCGTAGGAACGAATAGACGCTAATGTAAGGTTTACTTGAAGAGTTTCACGTCTGATGTTGCATTGTCACACATCGTTTAGGCGATGTGAGACAGCGGTTGAGCGGGTCACCTTCGCTCTGGAGTCCGCCCAGGACAAACATACCCCGCCTAGTCAGGTAGGATGATTCAAACTCCACCCTTCCACCAAGTGCTACGCGTGTGAATGTATTAACATCTTTCCCTTAGCTATTTCCTCCTATTGAGTGACCAGTGTTACTCGAAGGAAAGCTTCCTTGTGAAATCCCCTCTATCCGCTGTTGCATTACCATACTCCGTCAGGACGGTGTCAGGCCCCGTCTGAGCGAGCAAACGGTGTTGTGTAATCCGCCCAGGTGTTGGTGTGTTACGATAAACCCAATGAGCCGGTCCCAGTTTTAGCTTCTCTGTAGGTTGCTAAATGCGTGTGAATGCTCTTCATTCTTCCCTTGCCTGCTTCCTTCTATATCGAATAATACGTGACTGTTTTTGTGAAAAATTTTCTCATATTTCTGGAATTTATTAGTTGCAAAGAAATAAGGTGTTACAATATACATATGAATGCAAGTTAAACATTTTCTCCCAAAAAGGAGTTCAAATGGCACTAAAATCAATCAATCACCCAATTCATAGAACACTCATATCCATAAAGATTCATTGAGCCACACCAAACCAATAACACAATTATAGTTAGTGATCAAGAGGATTCCACATACACTTCACATCACTTCCTCATTGGGATATCACTCAATGTCATGCTTCTATGGCTAATGCACATGCTGGTGTTTAAAGATGCATATGCATGGATCCGATTTCATTTCATCAGGTGATCGTAACCACTATAATCATTCATTCTCATTGGTTTCCCGCCTCGCAAGGGGTCGCAGCTTCGCAAGGTGCTTTCTCGTGATCGCAACCACGTTCAACAATTCATAATGGTTTCCCGCCTCGCAAGGGGTACTCCCGCCTCGTGATAGCAACCACAGGCATTCAATCTTAATGGTCCCGTAGGGCCTTTCATTTCAAACACCAGGTGATCACAACCACCGGCTCAATATCACAGGAACTCGTAAGCCCTTTATATCTCAAATCTCAAGTGATCGCAACCACTTTTCAAGTATCATGTTATGCATGACATGCTATATATGCAGCAATGCTCATGCATGCCTTAACCTCTTAAGGATTATCTCACCCTCTCATCTAAGGTACCACTCATACTCAATCACCATATTAATCCCACATAATCAAATATATATATATATATATACCATTTCACAATCAACCATCGCAAGATTCAATCTCTATTTCATATCACATACATAAAGCACTACATCAACTCAAGGAGCGACATACAACATGGCATCAATACATACATTATCAACATACAAGGTTTCATGCATTTAGAAAATACACCTCTCTCCTACCTCAAGAGAAGTAGACTTCCGGGTTTGATGTTCCCGCCTCACAAGTGGTATCAAATCCTACATTAATCAATTGTAGGACCACATCAATCATCCATTCAAGTATCATTATCAATATGTACACACACACACACACACACACACACACACACATATATATATATATATACATGATTCTTATCATGTAGAAACTATTTATAAGTTTGTTCATTTGCCTAATTAGGCTTCAGGAATTCCTCCCCTTAAAGAAAAACTCATTATAATTAAAACAACAATCCCAATAACTAGGTCACCCACACACATTAATTTCCCACCAACACCTTGGGTGAGTTTTTCATTTATGGCTTCCAACCAACATCATAAATCATCATTAAATGCCAATACCTCATCATTTATAACACTTCTCTCATCAATAAATGCTAACCCCTTCTACATTACACATTTCCCCCAAAATCATAAGTTAGGGTTTCATTAAAAACCCCAACCATATCATAACTACTCATCAATTTCCTTCATCCTTCAACACCATTTTTGTGTTCCCCAATAAATACTCACAAGAGTCCATATTTATTTCACCCCACCTTAGGTTTTTCATATTTAAAGCTCCCATTTAATACCCACATATATTAAATACTCTCCCAAGCCTCAATAACCCATAACCTAGGGTCCAAGCACAATAAAAATGATGAGGAACTTACCTCAACCAAGAAATGAGAGTGGGTACCAAGGGAAGAAGGTTGAGCATGAAAATGGAGGAAGAAAAGGAGAAACTTCAAGCCACTATGATCTTCTTCTTGATCCAATGGTGAACTAAAATGAAGGGGAGAAGAAGCGTCAATGTGTTCAAGCTTTAGAAAATGGAAGAGATGAGTGGAAAAATGAGAGAAGGAAGGAGAAGTGTGTTTGCTTAAGGGAGAGGAATTGTCACGAGAAAATGAGAGTGAAATGTGAGGTTTTCATTTAAGCTTTACACTCATCACTTATATTTCTCCGTTTTACAACAAAAAGGATCTCTGTTCGGGCCCAATACTCATTCTAAAAATTATTCCGAATACATATTCAGATTCCCAATAATATTATCTACAGCACTGACCAACGACATCTCAATCAGAGATACTTGGTCTGACACCCATACTTTAACCGGGCATAAATTTTAGCTCATGAAGCTTAGTAATTTATGAAAAATCATAATAGACCCAAATTAATTTATTTCTATATCTTTGGGGCATTAATCTTTCCGTATGTAAATACTTGTCATTTATTTCCCTTATTTGGGCATTTATATAAAAATTGGGATGTTACAATCCACCCCACCTTAAAGAAATTTCGTCTTCAAAATTTGACATACCGGATTCGAATACGTAAGGGTACCGTTCCTGAATATCATCTTCGCATTCCCATGTGAGTGTCTCCACGTTTCCATGCTTCCATGCTACCTTCACCAAAGGCACCGTTTTATTCCGCAACCTTTTTACGGAATACTTGACAATACGAACAGATGCAAGAGAAATGGACAGGTCATCCCGCACATCCACGTCATCAATAAGGATCACGTGTAAGGGATCGTGGATATACTTCCTCAACTGCAATACGTGGAACACATTACGTAGGTTTACAAGATGTGGAGGGAGCGCAATCCGATAGGCAACATCTCCAATTCGCTCCAAGATCTCGTAAGGTCCGATGAACTTAGGGCTTAATTTTCTGCTCTTCAAAGCTCTCCCAATACCCTTATCACGCGAGACTCATAAAAACACATGATCGCTAACTTGAAATTCAAGTGGCTTCCTCCTCTTGTCATAGTAACACTTCTGTCGGTCTTGAGCGATTTTCATCTTCTCTCGGATCATCTTAATTTGTTCAGTGGTCTCTTTAACAATCTCAGGCCCTAAGGCCAAGTTCTCTCCAACTTCAAGCCAACATAAAGGGGTTCGACACTTCCTTCCATATAACGCCTCATAGGGTGCCATGCCAATACTAGAATGAAAGCTGTTATTATAGGTAAATTCGATCAGAGGCAAATATTTCTCCATGAACCACCATGCTCCAAAACACAAGCACGCATTAAGTCCTCAAGACTCTGAATAGTCCTCTCAGATTGTCCATCAGTCTGAGGGTGGTACGCCAAGCTTAGCTTCAATTTTGAACCCATCGCTTCATGTAGGCTTCCCCAAAATCGGGAAGTAAATCGGAGGTCACGATCAGAAACAATACTTGATGGCACACCATGCAACCTCATAATTTCTTTGATGTATAACTGTGCCAAATCCTGCAAAGAACTCTTCATACTGATCGGTAGGAAATATGCGCTCTTTGTCAAGCGGTCCACAATCACCCAAATTCCATCACATCCAGACCTCGTCCTAGGTAAACCGGACACAAAGTACATAGCAATAGTATCCCACTTCCAAACGGGGATATCCAGTGGTCTCAAAGTACCCGAAGGTCTCTGATGCTCTACCTTCGCCTTCTGACAAATAAGGCATGAAGCTATAAAGTTGGCAATATCACGTTTCATTCCGGGCCACCAAAAATTCTTCTATATGTCTTGGTACATCTTGGTCGCACCAGGGTGAATACTAAAAATGCTTTTGTGTGCCTCCTCCAGCGCCATATATCTTAAATCTCCAAATGAAGGCACATACACACGACCTTTTACATGCCATAAGCCATCAACACCCTCAACAAGGAATAGATTTTTCCCATCAAGTTGAGATCTTCTCATCTCCTGTAAGTAATCGTCATCTTCTTATTTCTTCTTCACCAGCTCTAAAAACTTATTACATATCTTTAGTGTAGCAAAACATAACTTCTTGGAAGATTGAATTTCGGTCCCAACATTCAAATTCTGAAATTCCTCAATCAACTCAAATTCCTTGACCATCATGGCCGACATATACAAGGACTTTCGACTAAGAGCATCTGCAACTACATTAGCCTTTTCCAGATGGTACTTTAATTCAAAATCATAGTCCTTCAGGAATTCCATCCATCTCCTCTAGCGCATATTCAATTCCTTTTGATCAAAGAGGTATTTCAAGCTTTTGGGATCACTAAAGACCACGAACCTCGAACCATAGAGAAAATGATGCCAAATTTTCAAAGCGAACACAACTGCTGCCAACTCCAAGTCATGAGTCGGGTAGTTAACTTCATGAGGTCTCAATTGGCGTGAAGCATAAGCTATAACATGTTCCTTTTGCATCAAAACACATCCAAGACCATGCTTGGAAGCATCACAGTACACCACAAGATCTTCTTGTAAATCAGGCAATGCCAAGATAGAAGAAAAAGTCAGTCTTATTTTTAATTCCTCAAAACATCTCTCACACTCGACCGTCCACACAAAAGGTTGATTCTTCCTTGTCAGGCTTGTCAAAGGTTTAGCAAGACAAGAAAAACCTTCGATTAACCTTCGATAATAACCAGCAATTCCAAGGAAACTTCAGATTTCAGTAACCGATGTAGGTCTAGGCCATGCCATAACGGCCTCAACCTTAGAAGGATCCATCGAAACACCATCTTCGGATATCACATGTCCAAGAAACTGGACGCTCGTCAACTAGAATTCGCATTTAGAGAGCTTAGCGTACAACTGATTCTCTCTAAGAATGTTCAACACAAGCTTCAAATGTTCCTTGTGTTCCTCACGGCTCTTGGAATACACTAAGATGTCATCGATGAATACCATAACAAAGCGATCTAGGTAATCATGAAAGATGCGGTTCATGTAACTCATGAACACCACTGGAGCATTAGTCACTCCAAATGGCATCACAACATACTCATAATGGCCATATCATGTCCTAAAAGCAGTTTTCAGAATGTCTTCAGTTGTCACTCGAATTTGGTGGTAACCAGAACGTAAATCAATCTTCGAGAACACCACGGCACCTCTTAATTGATCCAATAGATCATCAATACGAGGTAAGGGAAATCTGTTCTTTATTGTCATCTTATTCAGCTGGCGGTAATCAACACATAACCGCATGGTTCCATCCTTCTTCTTTACCAATAATACAGGAGCTCCCCAGGGTGATACACTGGGTCAAATAAATTCTTTCTTAAGTAACTCCTTAACTTGCTTTTTGAGTTCAACTAACTCCATAGGAGACATCCTATAAGGAGCGATAGACACCAGTTCCGCGCCAGGCATAAGGTTGATAGCAAATTCAACCTCCCGTGGAGGTGGCAAACCGGGTACCTCCTCGGGAAACACATCCAAAAATTCCAACACCACAGGGATATTAAGGGGATCGGGACCATTTGTCCCATCGGTAAGAGATAATAATATACAAAGTTGAGTTATACCTTGCACATCAAATTTCCTCACATCAGAAGAAGGGGAAATAACTGTCCGCTGCTGACAGTCAACCAAAACTTTATTGGCGAAGAACCAATCCATACCAAGAATGATCTCCAATCTCTTCACAGGCAGGCAAATGAAAGATATAACAAACTTTCTCCCTTCTAGGAGCACGTCAACGTTGTTACACCGATTAACCGATTTAAGACAAGTACTGGTTGGGGTGGTAACCACAAGAGCATTTTTCATTAAACACACCGGCAATCTCAATCACCGTACACAATCCTCGGATATAAAAGAATGAGTAGCACCCGAATCATAAATAACATGCACAAAATTTCTGAGTATTTCACACTTACTTTCAACTAAGTTATCGGCTTGAGCTGCTTCCTCACCGATCACAGCAAACACTCTTCCAACAGTTGGTTGAGGATTCCTACCATTTCCATTTCCTTCATGAGCACCATTGCCGTTACCATGACCATTACCATGCCTTCCCCCATTCTAGCCACCACGGCCACCATTTCGACCACCATTGTTTCTATTACCACAGCCCCGACCACCATTGTGGCCTCCGCTGTCCCATGAGCGGGAGCAATAGCACGGTTGAGGGTATTAGCTTGCATAAAAGCCTGCCTTGTAAGCAAAGGACATGCAGGACGGATATGCCCCACTTGATCACAATTAAAACACACCACATCATCACGGTGCACACACTCATGAACATAGTGAGGACCACCACACCTATAGCATTTCGGCCCATTGGCATTTGCATTGCCCCGGCCCAAGGTGTTACCATGACCACCACCTCTAGCCTGGACACTAGAATGAGCACCCTCTGAAAACGTCCCTTTCTAAAATTCCCTTGCTTCTTGAAACCGGAAGATTGACCCTTCAACTTAGAGTCAAATTTGGAATGATGAGGTGGAGCATGTTCTTCATAAATGCAGTACTTATTCACAAGTAACATGAAACTTCAAATTTCTTGATGGCACATGGCTCTTTGAATGTCAGGGCATAGACCATTCTTAAATTTCACACACTTGGAGGCTTCGGTTCTCTCTTGCTGATAAGGAGGGTAAAATTCAAAGTTCTTCAAATTTAGAAGCGTACTCTTCCACCGTCATTGTGCCTTGCTTAAGTTCCATGAACTCAAGCTCCTTCTTACTTTTATAACTCTCAGGCACATATTTTCTCATGAGTTCCAGCTTAAAGTTTTCCCAAGTCAAGGGGATAGCAGCAACAATCATCCTACTCTTGGTGAGTCTCCACCAAGTCTCAGCTTCATCTCTCAATATAAAAACAACATACTCCACTTTCTGGAGCTCAGTGCATTCGAAACTGTCGAAGATCCGCTCAACATCTCGGATCCAAACATAAGCTTGCTCGGGTCTAAATCCACTATGAAACTCGGAGGATTTCCGCTTCAAGAACATGTCAAGGCCTTGAGTACCTTGAGTAGCAGGAGTAGTTTGCCTTTATGCCTCTTGTCTATCACGGTTTTCCAACTCAAGAAGGTCCGCAAAGCGATTCAAAGCTCTAGCTATAGCGTCGTCGTTATCTTGACGATGACGAGCCATCATAATATCTATAATTATAACATTAAATTCAATTAACATCAGTAAACTAACTCATAGACCTCTCTATAGTTTCATGTTATAACAATTCATCATATAATTAAATCATGGCCCTCCATCATGGAGTCCAACATCGACCAACCCACATTAAAGCTTATAAAAAGCGTATCATGATATCATGATGTCACATGCATTCACATAATCATAAGAATTCATCATTGAGGGAGAATAATGTGAAGAAAGCTTAGTCAGGCTTATAGAAATCAAATTTCATCCATAATCAATCCATACAAGTCAAACAACAATGACAATCATTCACCAAATACATGTCATGTTCTGATAATATTAATCAATCACAACAATAAGGAATAAACAAAGCTCTAATACCAAGGTTGCAACACCCCAAAAATTGGGGGTAAATTTTTCACGATTTTTAACATCATTAATTAATGAAGACATAAAGTGGTGAAGCTTTAATTTATCACCCTAGATCTTTGAAAGACTTATCTCATATATAGAGATAGAAGGTAAGTTAAAAACGATTAATGAGAGATCCTCAATTAAAAACAGCAGAAAGAATTATTTAAATTGATGCTATATGATTGGATTTAAAGAGGTTAAACATTATGAGGTTTAATGACTTCATAATATGTCCAAAGTATTTTTAAGATGATACGAGAAGAAGATTTGATACAAAGGAAAAGGAAAATAATCAAAACAATACAATTTGGAGAATTAGGACACCACTCGCTCAAGCGCCACTCTCGCTTAAGCGAGTCCGTACGCTTGAGCGAGCTAGGAAGACACGCTTGAGTGAAAAAAGAGAGAAGCATCAGGTGCCCATCTCGCTTGAGCGAGCCCTGCTCGCTTGAGCGAGCCCTGCTCGCTTGAGCGAGATTGCTCCAGTAGCCAATCCCATTCCCCCTCGCTTGAGCGAGCCTCCAAGAACACAGGCCATTCGCTCAAGCGAAATCAGTCTAGTAGCTAAATACCTCGCTCTCGCTCGGGCGAGACCTTACTCGCCTGAGCGAATTTCCTCTAGTAGCTAATACCTGATACTCAAGCAATCTCGCTTAGGCGAGACACCAACTCGCCTAAGCGAATCTCGTCCAGAACAACTCCTACACAACACTCGCTCGAGCGGAGACGAGCCCGCCCGAGTGAAAAACGTCCAGTATGCACACACCTGATGCAGGTTCATCTCGCCTGAGCGAGGACCACTCTCGCTTGAGCGAGAATTGGCCAGAGACCATATAACTGATGCAGGGGTTTCTCGCTTGAGTGAGAATCCATCTCGCTTAAGCGAGATTATCAGTACACACGTAGAACCATGTAATTTTTCATAACTCAACATATGAAAATCCTTTCAAAGCAAAATTGAACAAGTTTAATGTATCCCATACATCATATTAAGTATTTAGAACTTGTTCCAAGTATTATATTCTACAATTCTCTTTTCAATTCGTTAATCATATCAAAATTAAGCCTATCATTTTGCATGCTCTATAAAACATAAAATATAGATAAGTATCCATTCATTCCTTAATTCTAACAGCATATCACATCATTTCATTATCCAACCATTGTCAAGGTCACCAATGAAAATGAGCCATAAACACAAGGGTCTTATTTTCCTACATGACCTCCAAAATCATCATTCATACAAGTTATCCATATTAATTCATGGCTATACAAAATATCCATCATGTATGTACATTACAAAAGTATACGTATGAGCCATAAAATCAAAACAATTTCCGGCCAAGGCATCTTTACCCAAAATGTCTTTCTTCACACAATTCCTCCACACATGAGCTCCATAGTCAAGCCCTACAACACAAGAGCTAAAAAGATAGACCACATGGAGAGTGAGTATACTTTCTCAACGATGAAAAATCCAACAAGTTGTGATAATATACATATGAATGCAAGTTAAACATCTTCTCCCAAAAAGGAGTTCAAATGGCACTAAAATCAATCAATCACCTAATTTATAAAACACTCATCCATAAATATTCATTGAGCCACACCAAACCAATAACACAATTATAGTTAGTGATCAAGAGGATTCCACATACACTTCACATCACTTCCTCATTAGGATATCACTCAATGTCATGCTTCTATGGCTAATGCACATGCTGGTGTTTAAAGATGCATATGCACGGATCCGATTTCATTTCATCAGGTGATCACAACCACCATAATTATTTATTCATTCTCATTGGTTTCCCGCCTCGCAAGGGGTACTCCCTCTAGCAGCCTCGCAAGGTGCTTTATCGTGATCGCAACCACGTTCAACAATTCATAATGGTTTCCCGCCTCACCAATGGTACTCCCGCCTCATGATCGCAACCACAGGCATTCAATCTTAATGGTCCCGCAGGGCCTTTCATTTCAAACACCAGGTGATCGCAACCACCGGCTCAATATCACAGGAACTCGCAAGCCCTTTATATCTCAAATCTCAAGTGATCGCAACCACTTTTCAAGTATCATGTTATGCATGCCATGCTATATATGCAGCAATGCTCATGCATGCCTTAACCTCTTAAGGATTATCTCACCCTCTCATCTAAGGTACCACTCATACTCAATCACCATATTAATCCCACATAATCAAATATATATATATATATATATACCATTTCACAATCAACAATCACAAGATTCAATCTCTATTTCATATCACATACATAAAGCACTACATCCACTCAAGGAACGACATGTAACATGGCATCAATACATACATTATCAATATACAAAGTTTCATGCATTTACAAAATACACCCCTCTCCTACCTCAAGAGAAGTAGACTTCTGGGTTTGATGTTCCTGCCTCATAAGTGGTATGAAATCCTACATCAATCAATTGTAGGACCACATCAATCATCCATTCAAATATCATTATCAATATGTACACACACCCATATATATATATATATACATGATTCTCATCATGTAGAAACTATTTATAAGTTTGTTCATTTGCCTAATTAGGCTTTAGGAATTCCTTCCCTTAAAGGAAAACTCATTATAATTAAAACAGCAATCCCAATAACTAGGTCACCCATACACATTAATTTTCCACCAACAACTTGGGTGAGTTTTTCATTTATGGCTTCCAACCAACATCATAAATCATCATTAAATGCCAATACCTCATCATTTATAACACTTCTCTCATCAATAAATGCTAACCCCTTCTACATTACACATTTCTCCCAAAATCATAAGTTAGGGTTTCATTAAAAACCCCAACCATATCATAACTACACATCAATTTCCTTCATCCTTCAACACCATTTTTGTGTTCCCCAATAAATACTCATAAGAGTCCATATTTATTTCACCCCACCTTAGGTTTTTCATATTTAAAGCTCTCATTCAATACCCACATACATTAAATACTCTCCCAAGCCTCAATAACCTATAACCTAGGGTCTAAGCACAATAAAAATGATAAGGAACTTACCTCAACCAAGAAATAAGAGTGGGTACCAAGGGAAGAAGGTTGAGCACAAAAATGGAGGAAGAGAAGGAGAAACTTCAAGCCACTATGATCTTCTTCTTGCTCCAACGATGAACAAAAATAAAGGAAAGAAGAAGCATCAATGTGTTCAAGCTTTAGGAAGTGGAAGAGATGAGTGGAAAAATGAGAGAAGGAAGGAGAAGTGTGTTTGCTTAAGGGAGAGGAATTGTCATGAGAAAATGAGAGTGAAATGTGAGGTTTTCATTTAAGCTTTACACTCATCACTTATATTTCTCCATTTTACAACAAACAGGATCTCTGTTCGGGCCCAATACTTATTCTAAAAATTATTCCAAATAGATATTCGGATTCCCAATAATATTATCTACAGCCCTGACCAACGGCATCTCAATCAGAGATACTTGGTCCAACACCCATATTTTAACCGCGCATAAATTTTAGCTCATGAAGCTTAGTAATTTATGAAAAATCATAATAGACCCAAATTAATTTATTTCTATATCTTTGGGGCATTAATCTTTCCGTATGTAAATAATTGTCATTTATTTCCCTTATTTGGGCATTGATATAAAAATTGGGATGTTACAGGCATCATGGTGGTGGTAGCAATCGTTGCAGTGGTGAGAGTGGCAATAGCATAGGAGAAATTTTACATTTCCTTATTTCTAGGAGAATTTTAAATTTTTTATTTTTAGTTATATTATAATTCCCTTTAAAATTCTATGAATTTAAAAATTATCAAGATTTTGATATCTAGACAATGTATTGTGATTACTAGCATTAAAAAAAGTTTATTAAAATGAATTCCCCAGTTAAATTTCTCCATTTAAATACAAGGTTAAGATATTTGGAAGCACCATTTTTTCCCGTTGAGTCTCTTTCCCCTATCTCTTTCTCCATCATAGTTAATGACTTGTGTTTCCCTCGGATCCGAGGGGGTCCCACAAGTACCCCCTCACCCCTTTATTTTAGCACCTATGTGCCTCCATGATCTCACCAAAAACAGTTGGTGTAACATCCCGGATATTTATAGAAACTTTTTATGAAGTGGAAAATATTAAAAATTGTTTTTAGGAATTTATTGGATATTTTTAAGAATTATTGGTTTATTATGAAAGGGTGATTAGGAGAAGAGAGGTTTAATTAAAATCATTAAAGGTATTATAATGAAATGGAGAAATGACCGGTGGTGCAGGTGACCGGTTGCCATGGGTATTAAAGAAAGATTTCTTTCTCTTTCTTCAATTATTCATCTTCTCATGAGAATCTTCTTCTCCTTCGTCTGTTTCTTTCCTTCTTCCCCTTCCTCCATTATTGAGAGCTGAAAGCTTTGAAGGGGGGTTCCTTTTTGCATCAAACCTTGAGATAATTACGTAGTTGTGGTTGTGGTTTCAAGGGGTGGAACGAACACTGGTGAAACGCGTAAGAATGCTGCTGTTGGAACAGTGGTGGAACGGTGGACCTAGGAACTATTGAGGCGTGGAACAGAGGTAACGGGGGATTGAGCATTTCTCCCCTCCGTGCATGCAATCAGTCTTCTTCTCTTCATCAGCCACGGTTGTGGTGTCTTGGAGGCTTGAAGTCCTCCACTGCTAGTGAGGGTCGGACTGCGGGAGAGAGTGAGCCACTTCTCTTCGTGCATGCAGATGTGCTGTTTGTGATCAACCCAAGCTTCTTCTACTTCACCTTCTTCTCCCATTCGAAGGATGTTGGAATCTCGAGTAAAAGTGTGCAGCATTAAAGTGCCTCAGAGTTGTAGAAATATCCCACTGATGGTGAGACGGAGCTGCTCAAGGGAGAGAACAGTGTTATGTCTTGGAGGCTTGTCCGCTGTCTTGCATGCAGAGTGTGGAGTGTCATGGGGGCAGAGCTGTTCGAGAGGATGAATGGCTCGGAGTTCCTCCAAAGTAGAGTGCTGTGTTGGACGACTGGAAGCAGGGTCACTTAATTGAGAAGAAGCGATCGGAGAGCAACCGATCGGAGTGGAGAGCTCGAGGATCTTCTGGAAGCTTTATCCCAGGTAAGAGGGGTGTTCAGATTACAATTAATTAGAATTGGATAATGTCCGAGTTGTTGGAAAGAGTAAACCGAGTAAGAGATGGTGCTGAGTGAAAATTATGTGAATATGTGTATGAATGTATGTATGGATGTGCACACCGATCGGTTTAGGATCATGTGTATGTGTGAGTGACTTAAGAAATATCTGATGTTGTTGCTGAATGAAAGCTGTGAATGTATGAGAATACATGTATATGTGTGGACACAAATCGGTTTCTGATTGTGTGTGTGGCATAATCCGAGTGAAATTGAATTATTTGATGTGATGAAATGATGTTGAGCGAAAGTTAATGTATATGCATGTATGTGGACACCGATCGGTTGAGGATCGTGTGTGTATGTGTAAATCTGATTAAAATTAAAATGATGCTGTGACAATCAGTATTTTTTGGCAATGTGGAGTCGGGTTTGACAAGTAGGTCACCCGAGTGATGTTAATGAGTCGAGATTGACAAGCAGGTCACCCGAGTGAATGTGTGATTATGTGGTGTGGGACGGCCGACGGTATGTGTCAAGTAGGACTAGGTGAACCAAGCAGGGTTCACGGGGTGTCAAGTAGGACCCCCAGCTGAAGGCCGATCCTTTAGTATCCGGATACTAGGAGTCGATTTTATGTGAGTCAGTTGTGATAATTAATGATTTTACCGGATGAGAATTTGATATAGTTGATGAGTATGAAATTTTGTATTTGCTGAGTAAGATGTCATATTATCCGAGTGAAAACTGATGAGTATGATGTTGTATTTGATGAGTATAAATTGTTATGTTTGCTTAATGAGGTTGAATATAATTGCCGAATATGAAGTATTATAATTGCTGAGTTGTTATATTTTCCGAGTGGAAAATTGCTATGTTGCCGAGTGAAAGTTACTTGCTGTATGAATGGCTGTTTGGTGTTAATTATTATGATTGCCGAGTGGACTATCATATATTTGCCGAGTGATTGTTATAATGACTGAGTGGTAAGGTGTTATACTTGACGCATGTTACTTGCTAAAATTTCCGAATGAGAGTTGCCATAGAGCTGAGTGTTGATGGATATATTGCCGAATGCGAGTAAAGTGCTGAGTGTGAGTGTGATGCCGAGTGTGAGTTAAATGGCCGAGTGTAATGTACAATCTGAAGATAAAGAATCGAACAGAGTTTATACTCATATTTTATTCCGTTCTAGATTAATTATAATGCTAAACACTCACCCTTGCTGTTGTTTCCAATTTAGTAACCAGTGACAGGGAGGAGGTCGGAGCACTGGAGTCGCGCCAAGCGGGAGATCGATGCCAAGGCCGAGTGAATTTGAATAAATGGTGTAATACATATATATATATATAATGAGTTTTCTGAGTGTGGAACTAAGTGTGAGTTGATGTGTTAATTGAATGAATGTGAATTTATGTTGTTAGATGATTGGTATTAATCTCATGTGTTTGTTGTAGCAAAGCCGATTAC
Source organism: Clitoria ternatea (assembly GCA_037962975.1). Taxonomy (NCBI): domain Eukaryota; kingdom Viridiplantae; phylum Streptophyta; class Magnoliopsida; order Fabales; family Fabaceae; genus Clitoria; species Clitoria ternatea. The sequence continues at coordinate 222,504,094 of CM075672.1, forward strand.
CGGGCGAATGTTGCCCGAGAGGATTTATTCCTGTCTGAGCGAGGGCTAGTCGGTTTGATGTCTGTTTTATCTCTGTGGGAATTCCTCGTTCCTTTTCTGAGTGAAGAATAACTGAGAGACCCCCTTCTGGGTGGAAGGTTAGAATGTCCCGAGTGAGATTGGCCGGGAGAATATTTCTGAGTGATGAAGAGTAGAATGTTTTCGAGTGAAAAATTTGAGTGCTCCCGAGCGAAGGTGAAAAGGTTTCCGAATGAATTGTGGCCGAGAGAGCTTCTCCCGAGTGAAGTAAGGATAGGGTAGTTTCCGAGTGGGGATACCCGGAGAAACTCTTACCGAGTGAAGGAGGTTATGTTATCCCTGAGAGAGAGGTGACCGAGCGGACCTTTCTGAGTGAAGCGTAGGAATGAGTCAAGCGTGGTACGCCCGAGTGAATGAAAGCTAAGAGTTTTCCAAGTGATGAAATGATAAGCTATTACCGAGTGACCCATAAGAGATACCCGAGTGCACCTACTTCCGGGTGAAATCCGACTCGTTGGCCTTACTCGTATGTCTTGTGCGCTCAAGTTTAAGAGTAGCACTCGCCCAAGCGAGTCAGCACTCGCTTAAGCGAAGCAGGGGCTCACTTAGGCGATTGACCCCTGACTCTATTTTCCTTCTTTCGTTGTTTCTAAATAACTGTTTCATTAATGGATGTATTTCCGATCGGTTTCAGTCGGAATTCACTATTTTAAGTATTATTTTACTATTTGAAATGTATTTAAGAAAAGTAAACGTTATTTTATTGAAATCGGGTGGATTTTTATTTAAACGCGAAAAATTATTTTGGAAAAATGAGAAAATTGATGAGGGATGTCACATTTGGTATCAGAGCGGTTCTTTCTAGAGCCGAGTGGAAGGGCGAACCGAGTGATTGTGTTTTGCACTTTATTGCATTGTATTTCTGGTTATTTGTGCAGCTTGGCATCACTCCCTTGGCACTCTAGTGGCGTTGTGTTTTATGTGAGGTAATTATCCGACTCCCTGGTAGAGTATTGGTTAATGGTGAAGTGTTTATTCATTATATAATTATTCTATGGTTGGGAAACTAGTTCTGATAGAGGGGGTGGTTTCCTCTCGGAATTTTCTAAATTGATGAGTAGGACCGAATCAGGTCCCACTCTTGGTAAATTCCTGAAAAGGAATTCCCCTGTTTATAAAGGAGAGGCTAGGATATGGTGGTCTCGGGCTAAGGCACAAATGAAGACGACGAGTGAGTCGCTGGTGTGGGCGACTTTCCGAGTGGTTTCTTGTCAAGTACTTCTCGGATAATTAGAAAATTTGAAAGGAACTGGAATTTGAGGTTGGAATAGGGCCGAGTGTTAATGGCCGAGCACACTACTAAGTTGGACGAGCTGTGATTTCTATCACTCTTTCTTACTGTGAGGAACTAAAAGTAGTAAGTGTTCCAAGAATGAAGCGGGGTTGTGAATTAGAATTTGTAGTGATTATGCCGACTGATATTCGGGATTATCCAACCTTGGTGGACAAGGATATGCTGATCAAGGAAGTACAATTAGTAAGGATCTTTCAGTCGGAAGATAAAAGGTCATGAAGGTACGAGGATCCAGTTTCAAGAAAATGGATCGGTTCATTCGTGGCGGTGAGTCTTCCACTACGTTTTCTGTCTCTTCTAGTCGGATTTTTACTGGATAAACTGGTTGTTAGTCGGGTAGCCGAGTGTACTTGTGATTGGTGAAAAGGTTCACCGATACAGAAAACTGTTAAGTGATTGAAAATTATATGGTAACCTTGAGTTGTATACCTAAGTGAGTTTAGTGAATCATTTAGGCTTAAAGTTGATTGATGGAAGGTGATGAGTAATGAAATGATTAAAGAAGAGATATTTACTCGGTGAGGGTTGAAAGTCTATTACTATTATACCATTTTACAGTAGTGGTAATTGATATTTAATGATTGTTATTATGTGATGTACCCTAGATGATGCATATTGTCAGTGTTGTTGTAAATATGTTGATTATAGACTTGAGAGGATTGCCACCAATCCTCATGTGGATTAGTGTCAGTTGAGTGAGTATGGTCGATGTGAGCGAAAAGAGTGTAAGGTATGATGTTCCGGTATGACTCTACATACCATAGGTATTGTGGCGGCGTACACCTTTATAGCGACTCTATGTAATTGTTGTAACCCTATGGGAATGAGACGTCATCCTATATGTCGGATGCAGCAATTCATAAGTCGGGCAGGTGAGACTGTAGCTATTATACCAAAGATGACCTCTAATCCTTTCAGAGGTAATTTCACAAGGTTTAAAATAAATCTTCTACTCTCATTCGATACGTCATCACCTACTACTCATTCAACACAACTCCTATTTTATTCAGAACCGCCCGATAGACTCAGATCAACATTTGGTATAAATTGGCTATTAGCCAATAAAGTAATGATAGATTATCGAAATAGAAAGGTGATCCTTCCGGCAAGAGTGTTCGATATTGTTGGTCAAGAAGAGAGGTGGTGGGAGCAGTTATACTTTGACTGCCATCGATTGGGTAAGTTAACTATAGGGAATAATACCTAATACCGAGGATTGATGATCTGGTTGATCAATTATGGTGTGACTCAGTCTTTCCAGGATCGATTTGCAGTCAGGATACTATTAAATTAGAGCAAGGTTCTGATACCCCTGAAACGGCATTCAGGACTGGTTATAGCCACTTTGGAAGTGTGGTAATGCCGTTGGTATGACGAGTGTTCAGGTGGTGTTCATGGATTATATAAACAATATCTTCCAGCATTACTTGGGTCGGTTCATGAAGGCGTTCATTGATGGTATTCCGATTTATTCCGATGTCATACCTGGAGTATGAAGAACATGGGACAAAGTAATTAGAAAGTGGTTGAGCGGGCAAATAATAGGAATGAAGGGGAGTTTTACCAAGTCGTTTGGACTTTGCACGAATATTAATGTTACCTGGGAATCATAATGGCTGGCCACCGTGGGTTCCTTTTAACATTAATTCTTTGTGAAGTTGCCAAAAGGCATAGGTAAATGGATAATGATGCAAACAGTTGCATGTCGATCGGTGATATGGATAGTTGGACTGTATACCTGACTTTCACTCGGATTAACCACGAAGTGTTGAACCTTTGAGACTGATCACCTCAGGGAGTTGCACTAGTGGTTGAGGTCGTGTGAAGTCGGGGAGACAGAGGTGTGTTAGCCAATCTTGAGTGATCGGATTTAGAGAAAAGAGGCGTATGATTCGTATTTATGAAGTCGGTAAAAGGTTAGAGATGAAGGACGAATAGAGCTGAGATTTGGTAACTGATGAATGGTGAGTATAAAGAAGTAAATATTGTGACGTGGTAGTCGGTATGAATTATTGCTAGATTTCGGGGAGAAGAGATGACCTAAGGTACACTGAGTGGAGAATTTCCGAGTAAATCATGTTGGAAACAAGACCTTCCGGGTGAAGAAGAATTCTGTCCGAATGAGACGCTTGAGTAAGACATTTTTGAACAAGTGACCGACTGGAGTATCTCCAAGTTGTGTGTCTTTCCGAGTGAGGTGCCTCCAAGTGTGATATTTCCGAGTGGGTCTTTTTCCAGAGAGAGAGTACTTCTGGACAAAGAAAGAGAGACTTCGAACGGGTATGTTTCTGTGAGAATGATTCCCAAAGGGAGTATGTATCCGAGTAGGGAATTCGCTTAATTCGTGCTCGGGTTTATAATCTGAGTTGCTGAGTCTTTGTTCGGTCTGAGTGTTATTCTCAAGAGGTAAAGATGTGGAATTAATCAAAGGCAATGGTGGAATTTAGAGATTCCGAGGCCGAGTGGTGGGGCCTGTAAAGGTGATTTCAGGCAAGCCGTGCTAACTGAAGCACAGAAGTTCTTCTGGGTATTCCTGGAAGTCCACCAACTAAAGGTGTCGGTCAGATATTAATGAGCCAAAGGCTTAATCCAAGATGTATCGGACCATATCAAATGTTGGAGAATCGGTAGTGTTACTTACCGACTGGATCTTCCCAGTTCGTTAACTAATCCATAATATGCTTCATGTGTCACAACTCCGAGCGTATTTTCTGAGTGACTCTTTGAATTGGACCTGACGATGGAAATACACCGATCGGTATTGGGGTAACTTGTACATGGGAATTGGAATTGGATATGAGACGGGTGCATCCCAAATCTTTTTCAATCGGTGCATTGATTTCGGGGACGAAATCCCTTTTTAGGGGGGGTGGATGTAACATCCCGGATATTTATAGAAAATTTTTGTAAAGTGGAAAATATTAAAAATTGTTTTTAGGAATTTATTGGATATTTTTAAGAGTTATTGGTTTATTATGAAAGGGTGATTAGGAGAAGAGAGGTTTAATTAAAATTATTAAAGGTATTATAATGAAATGGAGAAATGACCGGTGGTGCAGGTGACCGGTTGCCATGGGTATTAAAGAAAGATTTCTTTCTCTTTCTTCAATTATTCATCTTCTCACGAGAATCTTCTTCTCCTTCGTTTGTTTCTTTCCTTCTTCCCCTTCCTCCATTGTTGATAGCTGAAAGCTTTGAAGGGAGGTTCCTTTTTACATCAAACCTTTAGATAATTACGTAGTTGTGGTTGTGGTTTCAAGGGGTGGAATGAACATTGGTGAAACGCGTAAGAAGGCTGCTGTTGGAACGCTGGTGGAATGGTGAACCTAGGAACTGTTGAGGCGTGGAACAGAGGTAAGGGAGGGATTGAGTATTTCTCCCCTCCGTGCATGCAATCAGTCTTCTTCTCTTTATCAGCCACGGTTGTGGTGTCTTGGAGGCTTGAAGTCCTCCACTGCTAGTGAGGGTCGGACTGCGGGAGAGAGTGAGCCACTTCTCTAAGTGCATGCAGAGGTGCTGTTTGTGATCAACCCAAGCTTCTTCTACTTCACCTTCTTCTCCCATTCGAAGGATGTTGGAATCTCGAGTGGAAGTGTGCAGCATTAAAGTGCCTTAGAGTTGTAGAAATATCCCACTGATGGTGAGACGGAGCTGCTCAAGGGAGAGAACAGCGTTATGTCTTGGAGGCTTGGAATCCTCCGCTGTCTTGCATGCAGAGTGTGGAGTGTCATGGGGGAAGAGCTGTTCGAGAGGATGAATGGCTCGGAGTTCCTCCAAAGTAGAGTGCTGCGTTGGACGACTGGAAGCAGGGTCACTTAATTGAGAAGAAGCGATCGGAGAGCAACCGATCGGAATGGAGAGCTCGAGGATCTTCTGGAAGCTTTATCCCAGGTAAGGGGGGTGTTCGGATTATAATTAATTAGAATTGGATACTTTTCGAGTTGTTGGAAAGACTAAACCGGGTAAGAGATGGTGCTGAGTGAAAATTATGTGAATATGTGTATGAATGTATGTATGGATGTACACACCGATCGGTTTAGGATCGTGTGTGTGTGTGAGTGACTTAAGAAATATCTGATGTTGTTGCTGAATGAAAGCTGTGAATGTATGAGAATGCATGTATATGTGTGGACACAAATCAGTTTCTGATTGTGTGTGTGGCATAATCTAAGTGAAATTGAATTATTTGATGTGATGAAATGATGTTGAGCGAAAGTTAATGTATATGCATGTATGTGGACACCGATCGGTTGAGGATCGTGTGTGTATGTGTAAATCTGATTAAAATTAAAATGATGCTGTGACAATCGGTATTTTTTGGCAATGTGGAGTCGGGTTTGACAAGTAGGTCACCCGAGTGATGTTAATGAGTCGGGATTGACAAGCAGGTCACCCGAGTGATGTTGTTAATGGCCACTTGATGAAAAATGTGAAATGTGAATGTGTGATTATGTGGTGTGGGACGGCCGACGGTATGTTTAGCCCCTTATTTCCGGCTCCCGTGGTTTTTGTGCCCAGTTGAGCTACCCAGTGGTCAAGTAGGACCCAGTGGTCGAGGTGGAGAGTCAAGCAGGACTAGGTAAACCAAGCAGGGTTCACGGGGTGTCAAGTAGGACCCCCAGCTGAAGGCCGATCCTTTAGTATCCGGATACTAGGAGTCGATTTTATGTGAGTCAGTTGTGATAATTAATGATTTTACCGGATGAGAATTTGATATAGTTGATGAGTATGAAATTTTGTATTTGCTGAGTAAGATGTCATATTATCCGAGTGAAAACTGATGAGTATGATGTTGTATTTGATGAGTATAAATTGTTATGTTTGCTTAATGAGGTTGAATATAATTGCCGAATATGAAGTATTATAATTGCTGAGTTGTTATATTTTCCGAGTGGAAAATTGCTATGTTGCCGAGTGAAAGTTACTTGCTGTATGAATGGCTGTTTGGTGTTAATTATTATGATTGCCGAGTGCACTATCATATATTTGCCGAGTGATTGTTATAATGACTGAGTGGTAAGGTGTTATACTTGACGCATGTTACTTGCTAAAATTTCCGAATGAGAGTTGCCATAAAGCTGAGTGTTGATGGATATATTGCCGAATGCGAGTAAAGTGCCGAGTGTGAGTGTGATGCCGAGTGTGAGTTAAATGGCTGAGTGTAATGTACAATCTGAAGATAAAGAATCGGACAGAGTTTATACTCATATTTTATTCCGTTCTAGATTAATTATAATGCTAAACACTCACCCTTGCTGTTGTTTTCAATTTAGTAACCAGTGACAGGGAGGAGGTTGGAGCACTGGAGTCGCGCTAAGCGGGAGATCGATGCCAAGGCCGAGTGAATTTGAATAAATGGTGTAATACATATATATATATATATATATAATGAGTTTTCTGAGTGTGGAACTAAGTGTGAGTTGATGTGTTAATTGAATGAATGTGAATTTATGTTGTTAGATGATTGGTTTAATTCTCATGTGTTTGTTGTAGCAAAGCCGATTACCGGGTGAATCTTTCCCGAGAGGATTTATTCCTGTCCGAGCGAGGGCCAGTCGGTTTGATGTCCGTTTTATCTCTGTGGGAATTCCTTGTTCCTTTTCCGAGTGAAGAATAACTGAGAGACCCCCTTCTGGGTAGAAGGTTAGAATGTCCCGAGTGAGATTGGCCGGGAGAATATTTCCGAGTGATGAAGAGTAGAATGTTTCCGAGTGAAAAATTTGAGTGCTCCCGAGCGAAGGTGAAAAGGTTTCCGAATGAATTGTGGCCGAGAGAGCTTCTCCCGAGTGAAGTAAGGATAGGGTAGTTTCCGAGTGGGGATACCCGAAGAAACTCTTACCGAGTGAAGGAGGTTATGTTATCCCCGAGAGAGCAGTGACCGAGCGGACCTTTCTGAGTGAAGCGTAGGAATGAGTCAAGCGTGGTACGCCCGAGTGAATGAAAGCTAAGAGTTTTCCAAGTGATGAAATGATAAGCTGTTACCGAGTGACCCATAAGAGATACCCGAGTGCACCTACTTCCGGGTGAAATCCGACTCGTTGGCCTTACTCGTATGTCTTGTGCGCTCAAGTTTAAGAGTAGCACTCGCCCAAGCGAGTCGGCACTCGCTTAAGCGAAGCAGGGGCTCGCTTAGGCGATTGACCCCTGACTTCATTTTCCTTCTTTCGTTGTTTCTAAATAACTGTTTCATTAATGGATGTATTTCCGATCGGTTTCAGTCGGAATTCACTATTTTAAGTATTATTTTACTATTTGAAATGTATTTAAGAAAAGTAAACGTTATTTTATTGAAACCGGGTGGATTTTTATTTAAACGCGAAAAATTATTTTGGAAAAATAAGAAAATTGACGAGGGATGTCACAGTTGGCACTACCTGACGGGTTCGGGCCTGGAGTCACCTACCCCCTCTTACTTAGCTCATCGTATAAATACGACTTATAGGTCATCATTGTAAATTAAGTGACACATTTGATCTAATAGATCTTAATTCTTAGAGAATATTCCCTAGGTTTTCTGTGTTTTCTAGTTTAGTGTGAACAACTTGATTTTATTTTTGAATTTTATTTTTTCCCACCATTACCACTTATTCTCTCCCCATCATAATTTAATAACTTGATTTTATTTTCAAATTTTATTTTCCCTTGCAACACCTTCCAATGAGTCTTCTACCACCTTTGTTATGAAATCTTCAACTATGCTATCAAAGGAATCCTCAACTACCTCCCCTGCAAAATATTCAAAGGAATCACACACTACTTCCATCATTCTCTACAACCAATATGTCACTTGTAATTAACGGTTTAGTAGTTCAGAATTGTAAACGCTTCTGTATTTTAACGCTTATAATTGTATTCTATATAAAAAGACAAAGTCAATAAGGAGATAAATTAATCTTTGTGTCAGTCAATTATAATTTGACAGATAGATATTTTAAACAATGTAATTTATTTGTTTTTTTTTAACTTCAATAAAAGTTAATCATTTAATAGGGGTATTTTAGTTTAAAAATAATTAATGACAAACTTGAAAGAAGGTTTTATATTAAAGGACAAACAAAATTCTTAAAAAATCTTATATTTAAGGATATGAGTACTAATAATGTACAAGACAATGTTGTTCTAGATCCATGTTTTCCTTTAAAGGAATAAGAGTATATTTAAAAGGTAAAAAGAATCTATACTTTCTATAAAAGACGGTTTATAAAATAGTAAAAGATTTCATGTGTGAACCTCCTATGATTCCTTATTTTCCTCTAAAATTTTTTATAAAGGTTTTCTTTTTCTTAGTTTATTTTTAATTATTTTTTATTAATTCATTCATTTAATTCTCTTTCCTCATTTAATTCTATTTTTACTTAGTTACATGTTCCTCATGCTTCTCTTTTAACTCTTAAATAGTCAATTTTCAAATTCTCACCATTTGTATATTTATTCTTGTGTGTATTTACTCTCTTGAAATTTAAAATCTTACTTTACTTATGAAATGCTTAAAATACAAACCCTTCCAACAAATGACTCTCCCTGTGAAACTTTTCAAATCCAAAACCTTTCCAAATCAATTTTCACATCATTTCATTGTCTCCCCCCTCACCCAAAATGCAAAATGTACCATCTCAATCTCATTATCCCCCGCCACTCTCTGTCTCACAATTAGATCATAGAAGACAAAGAAGAACTCAAATCCATGAATCCTTTCGTAATCACGACGCAGAAGATTTCTTGAAAGACATTATTAACGTTGAACAAAAAATGCACTCTCTTTCTCTGCAAAGCCAGGGACAATACTCTGCACATTGTTGAAATCCAAACTTCTCACCGTCGTAAGGCATCGAAATCTGGTGATCAGATTCTTTTCCTGTCGCGGGTATGGTCTTGGGCAAGGTCCAATGAAGTTTGCATTTGTGCTTATTGCTTATAGATTTTTTTTTGATACTGATGTTAGTAAGAAAAAAATTGTATATAAAAATGTTGGAACTATGCTATAGATCTATTCATTTCATCTTATTCTTGTATGTGGCAATGTGGATGTGGTGGTTCATGTCAAGGTGAAATGATGGTTGATTTATTTTATTTTATTTTTATTTTTGTATCTCTGATTTGTACAATTTGTTGTTGATTGAATTTTGTTGGGCCTCTAATGCGATATTTGGATGATAAACACTTCGGTGTTGATAATCTTGTTTCTTCCTTGAATTCATGCCAACATCGTAGTCACTTCCCACTTCTATTGTATCAGGTTGCGTATGTAGGTTCAAAACATGTATAGTTAATGCAATACACTTTTGTCTCACATTTTAAATTTGTTTATTAATTTCTTTCAAATATCTCTGTAATATGTTGCTCTCATGTCCATGCTTATTTTGAATTTCTTTTATTAATTTCATTAGGTAATAAACAAGTAGAAATGTGGCGGTTTAATTAGTTAATTTTTATTTCATCCTTTTTTCCCCCTCTTTTCATCTCCTACATTCTTTGGAACAAATAATTTTGTGACATCACACTATCATTGAAACCCATCACTCATAAGATTAGAATTAGTTATACTACTTTTAGTCAACTAATTGTGTATGATATCTTTTTATACCATAATGCAGAAATTTACACTTATCTTTCTCATTTGTGATATACTAGTTATAATTATGTAAAACTAGAAGAATGACACTACAAATACAATTGCATCTTAAAAATATTATCTGTGATATGCTAGCTATATTTTTGTGTGTAATGAAGAATTTTAGATACACATATTGAAGACATATAGTCTATAGTAATATAATTTCTTGTAGTTGATAATTTTATTGATTAAGTTGTAATATATATATATATATATATATATATATATATATATTATTTCTTATATAATTTCTTCTTCCTTTGCAATTGTAGGAGTAATAATTAAAAGGCATAATAGAATTTCATAACCTTAAAGATACTTTTGATTGTATCTTTAAATATGTTCTTATTTGAAATAAAGAATAAGAGTGTAAATCAAATGTAGTATATCAATATTTGATAGTTTTTAAGCATAAATTTCTTATTGTCAATTGTGAATTAAATATTGTCTTTTGCTATACTTTATTAGGACTAAACAATAATACTATTTCTACAATATAGGAAACAAGATGTGAGTTTTTCCTTTATTTTGTTTTCTTTTGTTTTGTTTCTTCTTAACTATTTTTCCTTCCCCCACCCTTTGTAGCAAATAATTTTCTCACATCACAATATCATTAAAACCTATAGTTCAGAAGACTATAATTGACTATACTATTTTTACTCAAATAATTGTGTCACATCCTTTTGGTAACACCATAACATGATGTATATATTTGCACTTAAATATTTTTGTGTGTTTTTTTCATTTGTAATGAAGAATTTTATGCACACCTACTGGAGACAATAATATAATTTTTTGTAGTTGATAATTTATTGATTAAGGTATAATATATATATATATATATATATATATATATATATATTATTTCTTATATATTTTCTTCTTTCTTTGCAATTATAGGAGTAACAATTAGAAGGTATAATAGAAGTTGATAACCTTAAAGATACTTTTGATTGTATCTTTAAATATGTTTTTATTTGAAATAAAGAATAAGAAATGTAGTGTATCAATACTTGATAGTTTTTAAGCATAAATTTGTTATTGTCAATTGTGAATTAAATATTATTTTTTGCTATACTATATTAGGGCTAAATCATAATATCCATTTCTACATTATAGGAATAAGAAGTGAGTTTTTTCTTTAATTTATAACTTTTTATCGACCATCTTCATCCTTATATGTTTAGTACAGATTTTTGAAATGATTTATTTCTCAAAGTTAACAAGTTACAATGAACATGTTCCACAAAGTTGAACATTATATTACTTACGGGTATGTTAACTTATTTAAATTTAATTGTTGTCCCCCTTTTTAAAAATACTTTTCATAAACTATGTATTGTACTATGAAAACTAGATCAATTTTTGTTACTCAAATATCTAAATTAGTATTTCAATTTTTTTTGTAGTTTTCAGGCTCGTGATTAAAGATTTTATTGCAGAATCATAAAGATATTTATGTAAATTGTACTCTCAATATTGTCTATCATAAAATATTTAGAAACATTTATTGACAACATTTTTAATTGTAATTCATACTTCTTTTATCTTTCGTTAGTATTTTTTAAAAAACACTACAACATTCATTTCTTCTTATTTTACTCATTTTACCTGAGTATAGCATGAGTCAATAAACTAGTATCTTATAACTATCATGTTAAAAGAACTGTGTTTAATTAAAGTGTAATATACCCAAACACAAGCACACGCACACCCTAACTACTTACAAACCGATCCAACAATGTTATAGAAATTCTCTATCGAGAATGCACATCTCCAGCTTTTAAAATTTATGCAAAAATAATGGCTGATCAAGAAGGCAACTTTGGTATCCAAAAACTTCACTTCTAGTTTTAGGGGAGGTAGCAAGCAAACAAGTAGCAACAATGGCATAACTAGACATCATTTCAACAAATAAATTTCTGTTCGGTTAACCTAGTTTTAGAATAACATTAAGGAAAAGACTTTACTTTCCCAAGTCAACAATGCATAAACTACAGATTGATCAAACCAGAGAAGGCATCAACTGAATTGCAGCTGACACAAGCAAACACAGCAGAATCATCCTACAAACTAGAAAAGAAACCTACATATGTCAAACAGAAACTATCCAGCAACATCTAGGAAGAAAAGCAGAATAACAAGATCAGCAAAGACTCCAACAAAGATAGTCAATGATGGAACTTTGCTTATGTTAGGGGCGAGCTCTCTTGTTACTGCATGATGGGCACTTGTATTGCTTGATATGCTCTGCCCTTGCAGGGGTGATCTTCACACATTTACCATGGAACCACTTCTCGCAGATGTCACAGCAAATCCAGAATTCATCATTGCCGTAATGTTCACCACATGCCCCACACAAGGTCTCCCCATGTTCATCATCATCTTGCTCATCCAGTTCTTCATCCTCTTCTTTTGGTTGTGGTGGTGCCTTTGACTGCCTAGTCTGAGATTCTGGAGCCCGCTGTTCCACAAGCCAACAAATAGATGAGAAAACAAACTAGCTGAGGAGGAAAGGAGAACCAAAATATGATGACACTATCTAAAATGTTAGTCAAAGATTTTGATACCATCACACAATTTAGTAGCACATTTACAGAAATACAATCGCAGTGCATTCCATTTAAACCACAACTTCAAAGATCAATTACATAATTTGAAAGCATCAATGTCGTACCACCATCACATTCAGAAATTCAGGAAATAAAAATCCTCTGAAGCATGATAAAAAATAGCTATTATGGAACCACAATAACATGTTCAGATATTTTATATCCCTTTTCATCTCCTGAATTCTTACAGGAGTGAGGGTGGTAGTTATAACTCCAAATAGATCATTTACTCAATCTATTTTTCCAATATTATTTGAATATTTCTACTTAGAACATATAAGAGGAAGCCACTAACCATAGGTCCATAACTACTGATAATTCACACTAAGGGTCATATTTGGGGATACCATGACATGATATTAAACACCCACCTATGTCACACATAATTAGATAATACCCATCCAATATGACACTAGATTTATCTTCTGAAGATGGATATGTAGATTTGCCACATACGGTGTATTATACATTCTTAATTCTTTCACCATTTTCTCAACATTTACCCAATATTTCTAATATTTTAAACATAGACTGGACTCTCCTAAATTAATTAACCTGATGATCTTGGATACTTAATTTTGAAAAGGACTCATATATCTTGAAACAGACAACACGTAAAAATCAACATGACTGTTTCACTGCTACAAAGATAAAAGTATGAATGAAAAATGTTTTACATGTCATGCATAGCAGTGAGAAGATATTATTACCGCCTTAGAGCTGGACTTAGACTTGCTGCCACTGTGGTTTGAAACTGAAGACTTCTCCTTAACTTGTTTCTTTGCTGCACCAGTGACAACTTCAAATATTGTTGGCAGTTCATTGATCATATTAAAAAGCCGTTTCCTGTATCACATATGAAAATCACAAGTACATGCATGAATAAGAAACTTAAAAGAAAATAACTTCATCAATGAGATAAATCAGACAAGTAGGACCCTAACAGCTTCGTGATTTTCCACTATCTTAACTCAACTTCTTTACAACTTAACTTCAGATAAGATTTATGGACAGAGTATGAAATACCTGTCAGCTTTATCAAACCCAAATCTGGCTCCAAAATAGAATGCAATAGCAAGTAGCCATGCATCACTATGGACAGCAACTAAAGATAGCCAGTCTTTTTCTTGCATGCCATCCCTTGCAAAGTTAATGCCCAGCACAGGCTCGGGAAGCTCTGGTGGGACTTCTTCAGCTGGCAAATTTACTTCCCACTGCTCACTAGGAAAGCCATACAAGCACAAATTCTCCTTCTCTGAAAGAATGAAGGAAACTGATATATATAATACAAGCACCAAATAAAATACCTGAAAAGACAAGCCTTATAATACCCAAAAAATAGTTTGTAATCCTTTCCTCTACAGTATTTTTCTTTGCATCTAGAAGAGCCACATAACAATACTTCTAGTTCCAAGGAAAAATTAACAGAAATTTACCACTAGGTGACAGAGAAATATCAAGCATTCAATCAGTGTTGCATGGTTCACAGTAAGTTTTGACATGCTGTAAAAGTACATGGTACAGGACTTATCTATGTACAGGGAACAGAGGGGTATACTCATTTGGTTCATTTTTTCAGATTGAAATTCAATTAGCACTGGATTGCTACTAGGCATCAATTTGTTGAATTTATACATAGTAAAAAATAATACAGATATAAAGCAAAAACTAGAAACTAACATAATGCTAAAATGCTTTGATTAAGTCACAAAATAACAAGATCATAACTTTTCTATTTCAAAAATATAAATATGCAAGTTTTTTTAATTTATTTTGACCTCTAACTGCAAAAGAAACAAAAAACTAAAGTTGGGTTTTGACCTTATAACTTGGGCCTGTAATCTTAGAGGGGAAAACCCAATTACTAATGTTGTGTTTTGCACCAGCACTATTTGGTTAATTATGTTTAAGTGAACAAATCACTTCTTCTGTTCTCATTTGTAACCTTTCTCTGTGTTGTCACAGATATGTGCCCCCAGAGTCATCTCTGTGTCTGTTTGTTGCTCCAGGTGTTTTTGTCTCGGTGCATCTGTCTGTTGACGCCACTAATAGCATTTTGGATAGCAAACGATCCATGATTCATAACGAAGGTTTCAAAATATGGTATGGAGGTATAGACACTGAACCATGCAACACTGCATTCAATTTAACCTAGCTCTGCATACATTAAGGTTTATATATGAAAGAGATTGGCACTGATATGATAGGGTGACAATGCAAATGCATTCCCCCTAAGATCAGTCAATAACCAGATTTGATAATAACATTTCAATAGCAAGGAACCACTTAATGGCTTTACAGGGAACTCATTGCATGATGCGAGTCCCTATTGTCATTATGTAATTACCTTCTGAATTCTATATCCAAACTTTACATTATAACATGATATAAAAGTCTGTGCAATTACATTTAACAAGTACTGAAATGCAAGTTATTGCCTCTTTCACAAGTTATTACGTGGAATGCAAATATGCAATTCAACCCTCCCCAAGTCAGTATTCAACATTACCAATAATATGACAAACAGTGGATAATTTCCAATTGAAACACAAATCTAGAATTCAACAAAGCATCACAAGAATTAATGTTGGAAAAGAAAACTTCAAGATTATAAGCTAGCTTTAAATGGTGTTCCTAGATGCAAGGACCAAGAGAGGTGTAAATTAATCATGAGAACAGGTAACTCGGAAGAGTTTAAAACTTAAAATACTCGTACTCTCATACAAAACTGACTGCATTACATATAGTATAGAAGTCAGGTGAAAACAAGTACTTAAAAAAACCAAGTTCAAACCCCCAAAACCAATAACAACTAAAGCTACATTCCGAGAAAAAAAAATTTCCAAACATCATAATTGATCAACAGAATGATAACTTATTTATAAATGTTTAGAGAGGCAACAATTGAATCCAGCCGTAGTGCAAGTTAAAAACCAATTGACTACTCAAAAGCCAAAAACACAAAGATGTGGTACACATCAATTGACTATTAAGAAACATAAAGACTACATGAAAAGAGGGTACAACTGACCAGGATCGCATTGGTTATAGAAATCTTCTACATCTGCAACAACATTACAAAGCAGAAATAGTTTATCAGCTAGAGAAACCTTTCAAAACCTTCTAATTAAAAGATAAACAAATACAAAAAGCAGAACACCACAATGAAGCACTGGATGATATATTCAAGTAATGAAAATGAATACAAGTACAAATTTATCAGAAAATGCACTGCAACTTCCATACAAAGAAAATCGAATTCTCAAACCAAACAAAACTTATAATTCACAAACCACACTCACTAGCACTCATAATTCAGTGCCTCTTCCTTGAACCAAGTAACTCTCTACAACACGAACAAGGAACCCATGAGTTGTTACACAAAACAAATGAGATGAAAACCAAACACAGAAACCCATCCACACAAAATTTGAAACCCAACCCATTCACAGAGCACATACCTTCAACACAAACAATGCAAAGTTTAAAAAGCACTCCCGAATACAAAAACTCAAATTCTCAACCAAAATCAAAGTTCAAGAAAAAAAAACTGTCAAACACCCAACATTAAAAGAAACAATTTTTTTTTTCTCTTAGAAACACTCATCATTCGTCAATAGCAAGAACGATGCGTACACGAAAAATCTCATGGACCCATCAAGCAAAACAGAAAAACAAAACAAAAAAGGGAGAAACTTGCATGTAAAGCGCATTACTTGACAAGGAAAACGGTGTCGAACACGGAAATAGAAAATTAATTTTTTTTCAATAAAAAAAAAGTTTAGAAATAAATAAATAGATAGACATATACCAGTGGTAAGAGCTTTGATGAGACCAGCTCTTCGACCCTTGAAATCCCTAAAAACCTCTTCGACGGTGCGAGGGTTATACTGTGCGCGCGGGTCCATTGCTCCTTCTGCTACACCTCCCTACCCTCTGAAAGAGAATGAAACCCTCCCAAATCTCGAGAGAGTGGTTGAGTAGTAAGTGGTGGTGGGTGTTTACAAAATTTGCTAAGCAAGTGGTGCTGCAATTCAGAAACACAAGGAAGAAGGAACCACCACAACAATGACTCTCTTTTTTCTTTTAATATTATAATAATAATAATAATAATATTATTATTATTATTATTATTATTATATTATTATTATTATATTATTATTATTATTATTATTATTATTATTATTATTATTATTATTATGTTTTTGGTCCAAAATTGGATACCAAATCTTAGGGGTACGTAATTGCGCCGGCGGGATCCAGTACCACCATCAAACTTTAAATTGCTAATCATTTTTCAACCATTAAGAAAAATATAATATCGACAACAACAAATGGTTATGTTTGAGGAGAGATGAAAAGTAAAAGAGGTGAAACTAAACTGTATACGGTGAAAGAAATATGGATTTCTCACTTTTGATATTGTAAAATTGGAATACATATTAAAAACAGTTACATAAAAGGAAATTAGGGACGTTTTTATAAGAATTTTTTTTTAGTTTTCTCAAAAACTTAAGTTAGGAATTGTTCTCATGTTTTTCTTTTTTCTAATATAAAAAAACATTCTCATTTTAGATTCTTTTTTCATTTTCTACTTTTAGTTTTTATTACAAAATTAGTCCCGTTTGGATTGTAAAAAATGTTTTCTGATTTCATTTTCTGATTTTTAATTTTAATTATAAAATTGTCATCATGTTTCACATTTTTAAAATTTTGTACGAAAAATACTAAAAATAATTTCTTTTTCTTGTTTTCACTTTTTCAATATAAATTTTAAAAAATATGAAATATAATGACAGTTTTATAATTAAAACAAGAAATGTCTTCACAATCCAAATAGGGTCAATGCCTCTTTGGTTTCTAATCCGGTTTAGATACCGGCACATGGGAAAGAGGGTAATTTCACCCGATCTCCCTCGCTTACCGGTGTCATAGGTAAACCTCCGGACTGTAAGCCCGTATCAGATACCTTTCTATACCGGAAGTCCAAGTCAGCACCATAAACACCAGAAAGCATCTATGTCACCCGACAAACAATACAAGGTATAGTCGCGGGGGAACGTTCACAGGCGACGCAGAGGCACCCGCGTCGTGTGTCTGAATCGTACTGACATATTGTACGAATGGTCCCCTTACCCTAGAAGACTTTTCATTCTCCACATGCATGCATATAAATACCTACATTTTCACGACTCTGGTACGTTAGACTCATTCTCAAACTTACGCTCATAAACCTTGAATTCCTTTTCTGGTTACTGACTTGAGCGTCGGAGAATCTTCACAGGTGACACCACATTTCGCCCCTTGTCAATGCGAAAGCTTGGTGTGAAGGATCTCAAGGACTCTAAGACCCTTATTTCCCATTGGAATAGGGGACATAATACCGGATCCCCACTGGACCGGAGTACATATCTCTAAGAACTAAGAACATTTGTGGTTGGTTCCACACCAGATCCTTGACCCCGGTTTAGACAATTTCAAGTGGGGTAAAGAAAATCACCATAAATCTTTGAAACTACTCATTATTATTAGGCTAAATATATCCTATGGTCCTTTATCTTTTCAAAAAAAGTTAATTTAGTCCTTTAATTATTTTTTTTGTTCACTTTAGTCCTCTATGTGGTTTAAAATGTGCCAAGTGCGTCCTTCCGTCAAATTCCTCTCACGTCTGTTTGCCATTGTTTACATCTTCTTCAATATAACTCATTCTCCTTTTTCGATGGCTTTTCCTATGTTGGGGAAACCTAGAAAGCTTGCATTCTCCTTGCCTTATGTCCTCTAGCATGGCAAACTCATATGGATCTACATCCAGCTATGGAAACAGAGCGCGTGAAAATGATGCTCCATTGTGTGAATGCCCTGAGAGATTGAAAGCTGTAATGTGAACATTGAAGACACCTATAAATTATGGACGAAGATTTTAGGGTTGTGTTAAATATGTTGTAAGTGTTGGTTGTTTTTTAAGGGTCAAATAGGTTTTTTTATGGGTTTTAATGTAGGTTTATTTTTCATTCGCAAGGTGGAAAGGGTGGAAAGGATGATGAGAGCTGTAATTTCTTCCATTAAGTGTTTGATGATATTGAGACTGAGAAAGATATGTTGATTCCGAGGCAAAGGAATCGAATAATGGCTTTACAAAAGGCTTTGAAGAAGTCACAAAGATGTCTCAAGTGGCTTTGTTTTATTTATGGTGTCCTATGTGTAGTGATTATTGTAAGGGTTTTAATGTGGTTTATGTAAGGTGTTAATGTGGTTTATGTAGGGGTTTTAATGTGGTTGTGTTAAGGGTTTAGGATTGGGTTTACTACTGTAAACATGGAAGTTATATTGTAAGATTTATATCCTAGTAATGAAATTGCACTATTTTAACTTTATATCTCAAGTTGCACTATTTATTCATTCAGTCTGTGCTACTAGCACCGCAATTGGTCAATAATGATTACTATAACCATACCACACAACTATTGAAAGTATAAAATCAGATTCATTCAACATATATAAATTCAGTAACCTGATTGGTTGTCCAATATATAAATTTCATGTTGTAGAATGTATAAATTAAGTGTTGTTCAATATATAAGTATAAAATTCAGTGTTGTCCGAGATTGATAAAATCAAATTTTTACGGAATATATAAATTAATTGTTGAGAATGGAAGCATACAACTTGAGAATGGAACACATGAAAGCATATTCATTCAAAATATATTTAAGGTCAGGTTCATCATCCTAGACATAACATAGTATTGGCCATACTCCAAAACAAGCCATCATCCTAAACATAACATAGTGTTGGCCATACTCCAAAACAAGTCATCATCCAAAACATGATTACAAATGGAAATAAACTTGTCTAAACATCAAAGCTTAAAATCAGTTTTTCTTCTTCCTCCTTGGTGTTAATTTCTTGCCTCCCCTTGTTGTAATGCTTCTGCCTTTGGGTGGAACCTGTTGGGGCTGAGTTTGAGAGGGGGTTTGGGTGGAGGTTGCTGTTAGGGATGTTTGGGTTGGTGGTGGAGTTAAAGTTGAGGGTTGGGTTTCTATGATATTTTCTATTTGGCTTTCTGGTGGTGTTGGTTTAGAAGGGCATTTGCTTTTGTTGTGGCCTGGTTGTTTGCATACACTACACTTGGAAGTTAGGTCTTTCCTTGACATGTGAATATCATCAAGCTCAACCTTGTCGTTTCTCCTTACCTTCTTTGGTCTACCAGGTTGTTTCTTGTAAGGTGGAGGAAGTAGGTTGTTGCAGCCACTTGGTTCCCACATGTTCTCTCCAGGTGTGGGATAGATGATTGGCTTGTAGCATGTTGTGTACTTGGCTTTGGAGTAGATTGGGGGGATGTAGCTAGCTGGTTCATCATTGACTTCTCTCATACATGTTAGTGTATGTATACAAGGTATCCCAGTGAGTATTATATCACCCTTGATTTTCTATACTTGAATCCCGATGTAATCGTCATAATTAAATAATAAAAACATGAGTAAATTTTTCGCGTTCAAAAATAGTTTCTAAACACCATCTCGACTACACCAAAACTCGAACCACAGAAAACCAAAGAGTGAAATTTAGTAACCTATAACTGGATCGAGAAATGGCTTGCCCATAACGGTATACAAAATAACAGAGTTTTACAGCGGAAGAAGAATGTGTATACCGGGCACACGCCTAGTCCCATATATGAAGATATGAGAAAAGGCTCGGCAGAGCATGCAATAGCATATTATAAGCCTAATAGACAACCATTATTATTTTACATAATCCCATGAGCATGCAATGTCTAATATATATGTATATACATATCTATATGGTCGTGCATCATACATCTCCAATATTCATATTCATAATTAACCATTACCAGTTTAACCTCAATTTATATATCATCATCACTTATGTTTTCCCCAAATAATTACACAAACGACATTCTAATATATACCAAATGGGTAAAAATCCAATATCTCCAATATTAGTACATCATCCACGTGTATACATATTCACAGTTCGACTATCAATATCAATAACTAACAACATCACAATATTCATTTTATACATAACTCATTATATTACAAACGCTGCCGGCCAAGGCATTCCATTACCACTATTTTACTTTCACCAAAAGCGTTACTTTAAAAATATCTTCTTCCCATGGCATTCCTGCATCAATACTAAAAAGTAGACCATATGGGAGAGTGAGTTATACATTTCAAATGACGATATGAATACAATTGAAATTATGTGCATATGCATATCAACATCATGTATGCTTTGCTAAGCACATCAATAGTCATCATAGATTTATTAATTCAACTATATATATATATATATATTCATTTCATACTTATTCATCAAATCATAGCAAAGCAAGCATATACACATCTATCACACCGCCACAATAGGCCAATACGTATCTATCACATCGCCACAATGGGCTAACATCATCAACATAAACCATTCTGGTCTTTCCTCAAAGCCACCACGGGCTAACATCATCATTATTAATCATAAATCAAATACGCCCTTCATTACATTAGGCCATAACATACATATCGTCATATTTAACATCATTTCGTATATTCATATCATTTATTACTTTTATGTGGTCTTTCGGTATATTAATTACCCATCTCATCAACACCATACCACCATCTCAATCATCATCAATCATCATCATATTCTAGCATATCTCCATGCTATATGCAAATGCTCTTATGGCTAATGCATATGCACAATGGAATAGACAACAACAAATACGGATCCGACTGTGGGAATAAACACCAAATCGTGGGTTTAAGCATGATCACATACCATGCCCCTACTGCAGTAGTAAAATGTGTACACATATATCATATTGCATGCATATTCACCATATTTTTATTGGTACCAAACCGCATCGTCCATTTTGCAACACCTGGTCATTTTTACCATGACCGCGGTATACAACATATTCAACATATGGTGTTGCGGGCCGGCCAGATATCAAATCATGGCGGCTGTGATCCCAAGGACCACCGGGGTCACCTGCTCATCAAGAGCCACCCCCCACAAGGGTCGGCCATATGTAGCTCCCCGTAGCAATACATGGGCGGCTTCGTGACTTACACACCGAGTCACAGGGGAAACAACATATTGCTCGTGCACTGAGCCACCCTCCCACTGGGTCGGCCGAGGGAACTCCCCTAACGTTCCAACATCGACGGCTATGATATGCCATGGATGCAATGCAATGCAAATCAAATGCATTCTCACTCTGTGCATCCTAAATGCCACTCATCAAACATCATCATCATAATCACCAACACCACCATACATCTTAGTGGATTTTATCATTGTTGGTTTCTTAGCCATTGTTTTCAAATTTTAATGTGGCATTTTCATCTCAACATATTTCACATATATTTCACATCATACACGCAAGTCAATACTTGCAATCAACCACAATGGCATTACAATATTACATAATATTCATCAATATTACCACACTTTCATTTAGTGGGTTTTCATCTCATTATTCATTACCATTGTCTCATGTATACATATATATATATATATATATGTATATATATATATATATATATATATATATATTTGCGTGGCATTCGCAACATTTTCAATCTCATATTTCATACCCCACATACAAGACCATGCTTGTATCACACACAATGGTACACAACAATTTATCAATATTAACGATCATCACGTAATACCGACGTTATTTTCGATTCATTGGTATATAACAATTACTAAGTCATTCATTCATTCACCCATCGGTCTTATAATTATTCTAGGGTATCTCTCATAACCCCACCATCATATTCTCATTCTTATCCTTTCACAATTCCATTTAAGGTGGTAAATACATCACCAATAATTAATCCCATTGTACCAATCAATCCCAATCTCCACCATGTTATATCACCATTAAATTGCCTTTCATACGTCCCCCTTGGTCATCTCATATTACAAAGAAAAGGGTCCAACATAAGCCCAATGCAAGGAAAATGGAATAAATTCCAATTCTGGGCAACTCGCTCAAGCAAGATTCACCATCGCTTGAGCGAGATCAACATGACTCGCTTGGACGACCCCTTTCGCGTAAGCGGAATGCCTCCAGTAGCGCCCCCACGCTCACTCGCTCGAGCGAAATTCCCTTCACATGGCCACTCGCTTGAGCGAGTAAAGTCACAGCATCAGACCCCTCACGCCTGCTCAAGCGACTCATGCTCGCTTGAGCGAAAATCATCCAGTACCTATTCTAGGCCTACTCGCTAGAGTGAGATACAATACACCTCATCACTCGCTTAAGCGAGATTCACCCCCGTGCCATATTTCCATCACGCTCGCTCAAGCGTGGCCACGCCCGCTTGAGCGAGATTCGTCCAGTATCTTACCAGTCTTATTGTACGCACCTCGCTCGAGTGGAACACCATCTCGCCTGAGCGAGATTGAGCCAGAAACCATAATACTGGTCTAGGGGATTCTCGCTTGGGCGAGAATCCATCTCACCTGAGCGAGAATACCAATTCAAGTGCAGAAGCGTGAGGATCTGACAACCTTACACACCAAAACTCATACCAATCCAAATTGGACAACTTCAACATATTATACACATCACATGGAGCATATAAAAGTTGCTCTAACCATTCATACTCAGAAATTCTCATTCCAACTCATCAATCACTCTTTTAAATCTTAATTCATCAACTATAAAATGAAGGCTTTAAGACACCTCTCATCACTACATCACTCATCTCAAAACAATCCTCTATACGTTGTTTAACTCATTCATTCAAAAACTTTCACCATCATTTAGTTCATGTCCAACCAAGGGACTATCAAACACTTATCATTAACATCATATATATATACATAATTTTCATAACAATCAACATAAGTCAAGCCATCATTCATCACTTCAGCAATTCAATCATATAAGACATTCATGGCAAGGCATCGCATGAGTTCAACATATATTCACTCATGCGATTTGAAATGTAAACTCCTCTCCTACCTCGAGAGAAGAATCGTAATCCCAACGCTCCAATTGCCTCGATCGTTCCGCATCATCGTCCGGAACACAATCCTATCACAACAAATATATATGCTATTAATACTATCACAAGGCTCCATCTCTCAAAACCCATTATCAAGTCCTAGACTTGCTTAAACTCCAACTTTTCATGCATATGTTAGGCTTCGGGAATTCCTTTCCCAAAACCAAGATTCTCTAGGTTTCAAGGGCTAAACGAACCTGACAATGACAACACTATATCCCTTATCCATCATGTACCTCATTTTAGCTTAAGCCATCATGGACTCTTTTAAGTCATCATCAATTAATAAATCCAAGGACATATATCATGGTCCTAAACCTTATTGTATCAATTTCCACTCTATTGGCCTATCACTCATAGTCATCCCCCAATATGTCCCTCATCATAAGGAACACCAATGGCCTACAAACATTATTACAAGATTAATATTGTCATTCATCAACCAACTCCAACATACCACAAAACTCATTCTAGAGTGCAATATCATCACAACTCATTAGTCAATCCCAATGATGCTAGAAGTTCATCATCTCATATAAATTCATTCCAAAGAATCCACAATCATCAAAGTTACTAATTTAGCCAAAACCCCCAAATCATTAATACCTAGGGTTTTTCATCTAAAATCATTTAACAATACTCCCAATCAATCTCCTTAAATCATCATAGTCATTACAACTCTTTTCATCCCTCAACATAAAACCACACTCCAACACACACCTCCACTATTCATGCCTAGGGTTTCAACATTCCCATCAACATACAAGGTTTCTAACATTTGTAACTTCAACTCAACAACCCCAAACCATAAATGAAATAATGAGGATGTAAGAAACTTTACCTCACCACCATGCTCAAGCCAAGGGTGAAGATAGGAAGGAGGAAGAAGGAGGTGCTCCCACATTAGCCCCAAAGTGCCATTCTAGCCTCACCAATCCATGGAGACCAATTGATTTTGGGTTGAATATGGCCATGGAGAAAGGGCACACGGTTTTACCCAAGAAGAGAGAAAGGGAGAAGGAGAAAATGAAAGAAAGTGGAGGGAGAAGGTGGCTGCCGAAAATGAAGAAGAGGAAAGGAAGTTTGCATAAAAATTGGACATTGTCCAATGGTTAAAACCATGCATTTTGCCATTTGTCCATTGGGTCATAAAACCCCATTAACCATTGTATAATAGAGTGTAAAGTGAGTGGGGAGAGAGGAAGAAGTGGACGGTTGAAGTAAGGAGAAGAAAAGGGAGTTTTCATTTTCTTTTATTCTAATTTGGTTCGTAATTTTCCCATTTCATATCATATATCGAGTCCAATTAATTAGTTCCTTAACACCAAAAATTATTTCAATTATACCGTCATAACCACAATAATTTTCTAAACATTTTAGACCCATCAATTATTTAATTTACCCTAGTGGGTCCCACATCGTCTGTTAAATCACCCAATTCCGGTAAATATTAATTTACCGATAATTCACCTATAATGTCTAATTGATTTTCCCATAATTATTGGACCATAATTAATTAATCATTCTCATCTAATAAATTTAATTTCCTTAAAATCTGGGATGTTACAAGTATCTTTTCCTACATGAACACTCTCGCGTAGCCAAGTCAGCAATGAACTTGTCCCGTCCTCTCTCCAGATGCCTAACCTCATAAATTTTATCTCCAGACCACTTGTAATATAACAGATTTAGCCACCATATCAGGAACTATATGATCAAATACACTTGGCTGGAATTTAAAAAATAAACTTACTTCACTAGCCACATGTTTGTGAACTACTTTGCCTTATCAACCTTCTCCATTATTCTTGGACAAACTCTGCCTCTCCCCATCATCTTTTTATTGTTGGTAGCCTATCTCTCCATCAAATATGTTTTTATTTCCCCAATCATGGTGATGATGGGTTTTCCTCTAGCGCTAATGTCATAGAATTGAAGGTCTCTAACATGTTGTTCACTAGTATGTCACACTTTGCATTATAAGAAAATCTGGACTTGCTTTAGTGTCTGGGTGGAAACTAAATCAACTCTTTGTAAGCATCCTCATTGACAACCCTTATTTCAAGCATCTGTTTCTCCCAAGCTAGGGTGTATGTGCACTTGGCTGTTTTCCACATCAACTCCTTCAGCTGCTTACCTGGATGTCTTTTCCTAAAATTGTTATACAGGTGTCTCACACAGAATCTCTACTCAACACCAGGTACAAGTTCCTCTAGAGCATGTTTCAAACCCTACACATTGCAAATAAAACATTTCAGACCCTGCACATTGCAAATAAAACAGAACACGGTAGTTGTCTGTGTTAGGTGACTAAACTGCAACAACTAAAACTCGACAGGGACCAATATAAAATCACTAATGGCACATAAGGGACCAAAATGAAATCACTTACTGAACATAAGGGACTAAAATGAAACATTTACCTTTTGCTGGTTTGATATGAAGGTGAACTCTTTGCAAAGCTTTACTCCACCTAGATCCCCCACCAACAGGTCCAGGAACCACCTCCATGAATTCATGTTCTCATATTCAACAATACCAATGGCAATAGGAAGCATTTGGTCATTCGGGTCTCTCCCAACTGTAGCTAGTAGTTGTCCACCATATGGTCCTTTTAGGAAGAAATCATCTAAACCTATTATGGGTCTGCATTATTTGAAGCTTTCTTTACATGCATTCAGGCAAACATACAACCTATGGAACAGAGTATCTTCCCCCTGTAATTGTACATCCAACTTCACTGTAGAGCCTGGGTTAGAAGTCAATAATGCTTGGGTGTAGTCCCATAGCTTTAGAAATTGGTCTTTGAAATCCCCATCAACAAGTTTAGTTGCAGCCCTCTTCGCCTTGTATACCTTGGTCTTGGAAATTTTTGCATTCTAACTCTCCTGTGCTCTCTCACAGATGTCCTCTAATCTTAGTTTGGGATTCTCCCTCACCCCACTGAACATCTCCTTTGATAGCCACTTTGAACTTAACAACTTGATTAAGTGTGCCCTACCATAACTGTGTTCATCAATTATAGTCCTCAACTGCCAAGTTTCCTCATATGGCAATTTACCACAGTAAGCATACCATTCACAGCCTTCCACACACCTGACCCCCACCCTCTTTTTATCATTTTTTTAAAACTTTAAATCTTTCCCATTATAGACAACTTAAGCCACCACAGCCTCCTTGAATTCTTGTTTGCTTACAAATATAGTACCATTTTCCCATTTATAATCCTTCATCGACTCAGGCATCCTAAACAAAGGGTACTTATCACCATCACTTCCGCTATCACCAGAACACAACTCATTTGACTCACTATTCAAAACGGAGTCCACCTTCCATTTAGTTTTCCTAGTTCTAGATGTTTCTCTAGAACCTTCTCTTTTTTATAAGTCACTGGATTTACTTTCCTAGGAATTTTCAACCTCAGCCACATCACCCTTATCACCCTCAGCCACAAAGTCAGCACCATCACCCTTAGCCATAAAGTCAGCACCATCACCCTCAAATAAATCATCCTGATTAACACCCCCATCATCTAAATCCTTAAATTGAATATCCAAGGCATTATCATTCTTTTCTTCTTCTTCTTCACTGTTGTCTTTCTCTTGCACAACCTTCCCCTTCACATCCTTCTCCTTAACACATGTGTCTTCCCCCTAGCATAAAGTCAGCACCATGTACAACCTCTTCCCCCTACACAAAGTCGCCACCATGGAAAGGTTTTTCCCCCTGAACACCAACACCTTCATCACATTCTACCTAAACATCAGAACCTTCATCACATTCTGCCTGAACATCAATATCTTCATCATGTTCCACCTGAACACCACCACCTTTATCACATTCCACTCGGACTCCATCACTCTCAACAGGATCTCCTTGATCATCACCTGATAACTCTAGTCCAGTTAACTTGAAAACAATATCAGCCACATCTACAGGATGTACAATGTATAACTACACTTTCCCTAGAGAATGTGCTACCCTTGCCATCTTCATGCAACCCTTATCATCTTCCAACAACTTCAATCCAACATTGAACTCCTCTCCACCTATTTTGTACCATAATTTCTTGATTGTTACATAACCCATCTCCTTCAATATTCCACTCACCTCAAAATAACTCCACTTATCCTCGTCTATGTCCCATTCAGATACTTCTCCATCATATCTCACCTTCTTCCTTTCTTCGATGACAAACTTTCCCTCATCAAAAATCTCAAGCTTAAAACAACAATCCATAACTACCTAAACTTCTCAATAACAACACATTAATAAACTCTAAATCAATTAAACAAAGTTATCAAACTCCACATGATTCAGGGTGGTAACTAGAATCCAGACTGGGGTATTAGTATAATGCGCCACGTCATCAAGATGGCCGTTAGATCCATAGCCGTAGTCTAAAAACTGTTAAATGACTACAATTCTATTCCTTAACCCCAGTGTGGAGCTGACAACCAGGCAATGAGTCAGAATCGGTATGGGCAGTCTGACCCTGCAGACACTATAGTTACAGTAAGTTAAGAAGATAGTCAAACCACTTTCTAAACCAAGGTAAACTCTATAAATACCATTCATTTATTACTGAAGCACCATCTGATCTAATTCTAGTGAGTTACCTCCGTAATACCCTATCTTAATCACCGTACTGACTTAAGCATCAGAGAATCTTCTGCAGGTACACCTCTGGTGTGTTGGACTCCGGCTTGGATAGGAATATCAATTGTGTAACACCCTCGGTTAGATAAGACAGACCCTTTTATCTAGGATCATCCTATTTAACCGAGAAGTCACAAGTTTTTAGAAAAAGTGAATATTTTTTTTTGTTTTATAATAAAAGATGGCAGATCAGTGGAAGCAAATAGTAAATAAATCACATAGTCATTCACAAACTATAAGTAATTGTACTCTTAACAGAATGGGGCACGCAGGCACCCTTAAGTATTAAAACAGTCATCCATAAATATTTAACTACATATATTCTATTTTTAATGAGCATTCTCAGTTGGTTAAGCGTATTGCTGTTCTTCGTATTCTGGTTCTTGATTTCCTAATTCCTTTGAAAATATTCAACAGTAAGGGTGAGTATAACCCAAGACCCTGAAGGTCACCCGGTGCAGACATAATCCAGTTAACAGATGTAACACATCATGCAATTAACATTTTTATAACTATAACAATCAAATGTGCTGTCATGGAATGCATGAGTTTGATTTATTATGATTTATCTTAATTAAGTCTCATGATGCATGTGGGCCCAATAAATCAATTCATTATCTCCTCATTCTTTCTAGAGCGATCGGAGTCCGCCCAAGCCCCCATTTATTTTCATAAGGTACGAATGAACTCACAGGTTCTCATCAATATATATTATTTTGGGGCTTGGATCTCCGCGATCATAGTTACACTCTGTCATTTAGTCAAAGTACACCAGAATTACATCGTCTCACCCGGCTTCAGGCGCGACTCTGATGCCATTGGGTTTCCGTTCCGGTTGTACTCCCAAGATTCTTCATGGAGATCGAACGTGAGTGTCCTCCACTGTACCAAGTGTATGCTCTAGATATTTTTCTCCTTCACAAATATTTTTATGATGCGAAATGCATTCTTTTTATCATTTGATCCTTGGGTATCTTATGTGTTTCCAGTCTCATACTATTTATTCACAAGCTCTTGGATCCCATCAACCATTCAAACGTTGTAAGTTATTCATTCTTATTCTAGAAAATATATCGGTTATATCTTGGCTAAATAATACTTTGTTTAAAGAGTAAAATAATATATTCCTTATTTCATTACTCGTAATTAAAACAATAATAATATCTATATCAATAATAATAGTTAATAATAATAATAATAAGAATAACAATAATAATGATAATAATAATAGAAATAAGAACAATAATGATAGTTGTAACGTCCCAATAATTTAAAAAAGATTAAAGAAGAGTTTCTGAATGAAAATCCGAATGAAAAATGTCAAAAACCAGGTTTTCTGAGTAAAAAGAGTTGTTTCCGAGTGAAAATGTGTTTTCCGAGTAAAATAAGTTGTTTCCGAGTGAAAATGTTGAAAACCAGATTTTTCCGAGTAAAATGAGTTTGATTTCGAGTGAAAATGAGTTTTCCGTGTGAATTAACCATGATTCCGAGTGGAATCAAACTGAGAAGAGTTTTCTGAGTGAAAATAACTATGTTTCCGTGTGAAATCACTGAAAAGAGTTTTCTGAGTAAAAATAACTATGTTTTCGTGTGAAATCACTGAAAAGAGTTTTCTGAGTGAAAATAACTATGTTTCCGTGTGAAATCACTGAAAAGAGTTTTCTGAGTGAAAATAACTATGTTTCCGTGTGAAATCACTGAAAAGAGTTTTCTGAGTGAAAATAACTATGTTTCCGTGTGAAATCACTGAAAAGAGTTTTCTGAGTGAAGTTAAAATGTTTTCCGAGTGAAATATGTTTGAGGAAGAGTTTTCCGAGTAAAATATTTGATTCCGAATAAAATCAAACTGAGAAGATGCTTTCCGAGTGAAAGCAGACTGGGAAAAGTTTTCTGAGTGAAATAATATGTTTTCCGAGTGAAATCAGTCTAAGAAGCGTTTTCTGAGTGTAATAATGAAGATACCGAGAAGAATAAACATCCAAGTAGTCCTTTCAAGCAGAATGATCGGATCGGTTTATGTATAAGTAAAGTTATGTATTTGTATATCTTAGATGATCCGGTCGGTTTGATAAAAACTGAGCTTGTTATTATAGAATCCAACTTCTGTTTATAATTCTTCACTGGAATTCACATAGACACCCATGATTCTTAGTATTTTCACAGTCCAATACAGTTCATATCTATTCACAATTCAACACTGAGTATATCCACTTAGCAGCAAATATATATATATAAATAGTAACAATTAAAGCATTTAATTCACAACAACACCGAATCTGTCCTGGAAAGGTGAGGACCAAAGGTACCTTAACCCTTTCCTTTCACTCGAATTTCCCTAGAATACCCGAGAATATACCCCCCTTACCTTAATGGAGTTGAAGATGTTCCCTTCTCTGCCCTTGCTTCAGCTCACAGTGAGGAGGAAAGGAAATTGAGAGAGGAAGAAGCTTGCACGAAGAGAAAGTAATAAAAAGGGTGTGTCTGCTGCTAAGTTTAGTGTGTGTGTGTGTTCCAAGAGTTGTAGTATTGGGTTAATAATGAGAAAGGCAAGTGGGAGACAAGATTTCTCGTGAGTGAAGGTTAGGTGAGAATAATGGAGACTTTTGAGCTGTTTCCACCGTCAGCTTGCATGATGGAAAGGGAATATATAATAAAATATATAAAGGTGCTTTAATTGGGGCAACTTTCCCTGTAGTTGACTCGTTCCTTTTTGGGTTTATGTGGACTTAATGGACCGGTCAACAGGAACGAAAGGAAAAATGGCTACAGGGGTCATCTCGCTCAAGTGAATTCCGACTCGCTTGAGCGAGTCATACTGTCCTCGCTTGGGTAAAGTGAAGAAAAGAGTATCAGGCCCGAGCGCGCTTGAGCGCAGTAGGCTTGATTGAGCGAAGTAGAGAAAGGGCTGATTGAAAGGAGGAATTATGCATCAGGGGTCCATCTCGCTCAAGCGAAATCCGACTCGCTTGAGCGAGTCATCCAATTCTCGCTCGGAATTCCTCTGAAACTGACTCAAGTACTCCTCTTCTCACTCAGCAGACCTATCCAGACTG
This sequence comes from Clitoria ternatea, assembly GCA_037962975.1. Lineage (NCBI taxonomy): Eukaryota > Viridiplantae > Streptophyta > Magnoliopsida > Fabales > Fabaceae > Clitoria > Clitoria ternatea. Next base: position 222,535,452 of record CM075672.1, read on the forward strand.
AGTTCTTTCTCTCACTCAGACTTCCTGCTTGGTAAATTTATTCCGAATCCGAGTCTTCACTCACTCGGAGTTCCACTCGGTTATGCCTTTCAGAAACCGACTTTCCACCTATTGGTTACTTACTCGGAACTGATTCTTCCTAAAACACTCGGTCAGATTTCTCTTCCTTGGAGGTGACTCAATCAGAGTTGCCTCACTTGGACTCTCATAAAGTATCTCACTCGGTAGAATCTTCCTGAAAGCGGCTCAAGGCACACAGGTTTTCCACTCAGCAAAATAATCCTGACCGACCCATTATTCACTCGGTAATTCACCCTCACACCGACTCATCTTGCTTGATTTTCTACTTGGTAAAATCAATCAGAGCTGACTCGTCTCTTACTTGGCCTTTCACTCGGCAATATATTCCAAATCTGAGTCATTTCTTAATCAGTCTTTCACTCGGCAACTTCACTCAAATCTGAGTCATTTCTGATGGTTCTCACTCGGTTAAATCATTCCAAACCTAGTCTTTTCTTACTCAGTAATTTACTTCAAAAACCGACTCTTTTGGACAACACATCATAAATCCCTATAGGTGCCAATCCCCCACTCGGAATTACACCCTTAGACTCCACCATCAAGTTCCATTCGGCATTACTCTGACTTCTCATCACTCGGAGGAATTCACTAAACTGTCTCACTCAGACCTAATGATATCTTGTCCACTCAGATTTATTCAAACTCCACATCACTCAGAGGGATTCAGTAAGTGAAGTCTTACTCGGACTTATTTCATACTTAGCCACTTGGAATACATGTTACCCTTAATCAATCGGAATATACATATAACATCGTTTACTCGGAATATTACTCCTAGAGTATACCTCAATCAAAACCATCACAACCTTCTTCCCTCAGAAGAGGTTCACTCAGATTTTACCACTCAGGAGCATTTAAGTCCTTCCCCACTCAGGGTTCACTCAGCTATTCATCTCTTAGCAACACAGACTATCCTTTCTCAAAATACGTTTCACTCAGAATCCTTTAAAGTCTTCACCACTCGGAAAAGGAGTCATAAACATAAGCCTCACTCAAAAATTGGTTCTAAGCCTTATATATATTCTACTCGGAATGGGTTTCCATCACTATATTCCACTCGGCATTTCATATTCGGGGCATGCCACTTAGGACAGGTTACACTGGGCTCAAATATGCCCCTACTCGGAACTCCACTGCCTAAAATACCAAACTTGGAGATCTTTCTACCCGGAATGCTATCCCCTTCTTCACTAGGGAGGTCCTGACTCGGACAAACTTACTCGGATTGAACTCGGATATATCCCTGACTGAGTCCCTTTACTCGGAATACTGCAATCAGAGAAGTTTCATTCGGAAAAGGAAGCACTTGGCAAGGTTTGACTCGGAAACAAGTCATTCAAGGGTGTTTTGACTCGGAATTTTCACCCAGAAGTGGTTCTCTTGAACACACTTCACTCCAAATGTCTCCGAAGCCAGGATTCCACTCGGTAGTAACCCTCTCGGTCATATGTTACTCGGACAACATAACCTTACACTCAGAATTTCATCCTTCAGTCGGAATTTCTAATCCTTCACTCAGAATTTCTCTCTGTCACTCGGAACAGAGCCCTTTTTCACTCAGAATTTGAATAATTGCTTTATTGGTCTATATAAATTCCATAATTACACACAAAAATGAAATTCTTGTGATATTACAGACCATCTACAGAGTATTTATTTACCAATTCTCACTTACAGACCTTTCATACTTCAAAATTTACCAAATAAGACTGCTACTAAAAACAGGGATGTTACACTCTCCTCCCCTTTTGGGAATTTCGTCCCGAAATTCAAGGTTGGAATAATTGAGGGTACAATTCTCTAATCTTTTCCTCAATTTCCCAAGTAGCGTCCCCATCATCTGACTGACTCAAAACTACTTTGACCAAAGAGATTTCTTTGCCTCTTAGCTGTTCGAGACGTCGGTCAACAATCTTAACCGGTGATGCTTCAAAGGTAAGGTTTTCTTTCAGAACAAACTGATCAGGACTCAGAACATGATCAGAGCTTGGTACATATTTGCGGAGTTGAGAGACATGAAAGAAATTATGAAGGTTTGTTAACTCGGGTGGCAGAGCAATACAGTACACATTGGTTCCTATCTTTTGCAGAATCTGATAGGGTCCTACGTATCTGGGACTATCTTCTTGGCCTTTAGAGCTCCTCCTATACCAGTGGTAGGGGTAATTTTGAGAAATACATGCTATTAATATACCATCATAAGGAATCATTCCCTAAAACTCATTGTTCAGTCCTAGACTTGTTTTAGTCCAATTTACACGCTCGTATTAGGCTTCGGGAATTCCTCTCCCAAAACCAAGATTCTTTAAATCTTAAAGAGTTAACCATACCTAACAACAACAATACTATGATCCTTAGCCTTAAGACTTCCGAATCATCACATGAATCATTCAACCATCACCCAAAATTTATTCAAACTCATTATAAACCTCTTGGTTTCATCTAAGATTATTACCAATTCAACTATTTCAAAATGGCATACCTATTCATTAACTCAAGTATCTTAATCCACTATCACTGGCTTGCAATCATTTTTAACATCATCATAAACATCAACAATCTAAATTAGTTCCTCAATACTCATATACACTCCTCTCCCAATCCTCAATAATCAATACCTAATGCTTCAAACATTCATTTCCTCATATATAATCATTCTAGAGTATTCAAAGTCATCAAAATCATCAATTTGGTCAAAATCCCTCAAATCACTACACTTAGGGTTTTTCATCAAAATTCAATAATCATTTCTAATAACCATCAATTTCCATCATTAACAACACCTACATACACATTATCATGGGTTTTCGCTAAAAATCATCTCACATGACATTATTATTCATTTCCCTTAAATCCTAAAGTTAAAGTTCCATTAGAATCAAACAATCACCATTAATTGTAACACCCCGGCCGCTTTTCAGGAATGAACGACTTGCCCCACAGACCAACACGAGACCTTTCCAATGTGCTTTTGTCCTCACTCACACATTTCCTGAGAACTTCCCAGGAGGTCACCCATCCCAGAATTACTCCAAGTTAAGCACGCTTAACTTTGGAGTTCTTAAGTGATAGGCCACCGAAAAGGCTAATGCATTTGTTGGTATAGGTAGTACAAATTCATTTCTTTAAGCTATCCTCGACTGTATAGTCCCATACCTATACAGTCTTTGGATCCCTCTCATTCTGGTATGTATTCGGTTCGTTCATGTGTCCCTCCCACTGGAAGCCTGCCAGGAGCCGCTCCTTGTCCGTGCCTATGCACTGGCGATCACTCCCCGCCCTCAACAGTACCCGGGATGTCACATTAATAACCATCATCTTCCATCTCTAATCTCAAAATTTTCATATACTACTTCACATCCATCCTAAAACACACATAAATACATCCCATCTTTGGGTTTTGCATGAAAATGGTTCCTATTCCTAAATCCATTCATAAGGCATTTTCCTAACCACATAGAAATCAAAACCTAGGGCCAAAAACATCAAAAGAGTAGAGAAATTTACCTCAAGCTCCAAGCTATCTCAAGTCCTAGCAGGTACACGAAAATGAAGGGAGAGAAAGAAGGAAAGAAGTTATATCTTGATCCATCATTAAAACGTTTCCTGCTTTATAACAAACAGGATCTCTGTTCGGGCTTAATATTAACTCTAAAAATTATTCCGGATATAGATTCGGATTCCCATTAATATTCTTAATAGCCCTGACCAATGGTATCTCAATCGGAGATACTTGGTCCGACACCCAGATTCTAATCGGGTATTATTTTAACTCTTAAAGTCCCAATAATATTTGACAGATTTCCTGCCGTAGCCCTCCTTTGAATTGTGTAGGATTGTTCCTTTGAAAGTCAGTTAGTCCTTGGCTCGGCCTAGTAGAGGTATGAGGTAATTCTTGTCGTTCTATCACCTTCACGATTTGAGTAAGAAGTTCCTCCATGTCATGATCATTGTTTCGGCGAGTCATTATGAAATTGTTGATGGAATATCAACTAAAAGGTTCAGGGTATACGTTATGTGGAGAGTTCCACATAGGAAATCTAGTCTTAGGTGTTTTATGGACTGTTCGATAATTCTATCAGAGTACGTGGAAACCTAATGGTCCACTCCCCAAGCTTAATGAATCGACTATGCTCTGATACCACCAATGTAACACCCTCGGTTAGATAAGACAGACCCTTTTATCTAGGATCATCCTATTTAACCGAGAGGTCACAAGTTTTCAGAAAAAGTGAATATTTTTTTTGTTTTATAATAAAAAGATGGCAGATCAGTGGAAGTAAATAGTAAATAAATCACATAGTCATTCACAATTTTTGAGGTCAGTTCCGAGTCAATACTGAAGCAGTAACAAGATCCGAGTGAGTATCACTCAGTTGGAGAGAAATCTGAGTTGTCAAATTGTCAAATTCCAATTTTTGAGTGGAAAGAAGTTCATTTCCGAGTAAAAATATCCCAGTTCTAAGTTCTGATTGAAAACAAAGCCAACTTCGAGTGGTCATATTTTTAAAACAAAGCCAACCAGAGATAAGATCCGAGCAAGACACCTCCGACTGAAGCAAATTCCGAGTGAATGCTTCTTGCATAGACAAAATCCAATCAAAACACTTCTAATACCGAGTGAGTCCTCTCTCAATCTACACCGAGTGAGTCGCTCTTAGTCAGCACCGAGTGAATCCTTTCGCTCAATTTCTGAGCCATTTTTACCCATTTCCAAGTCACTTTCCACCATTTTCGAGCCATTTTTTTACACAATTCCGAGTCACCCTTCTCAGTCAATTCCAAGCCATTTTTACCAATTTCCGAGTCACTTTCCACCCATTTCCGAGCCATTTTCACCCAATTCTGAGTCAGCCTTCACCCAATTCCGAGTCACCTTTCACCCAATTCCGAGTCAGCCTTTTGCCCATTTCCGAGTCACATTTCACCCATTTCCGAGTTATCCTCCAACCATTTCCGAGTCGGTTCAAAGTCATTCTTCACTCGGTTCCGGTTGAATGTGTCAACCTGAGTTGTTTTGGTCGTCCCAGCTCCTCACAGCAACCTCACACCGACAACCAAGCAAAACCGAGCAAAGCTTTCACTCAGTTTTTTACACATTTTCCACTTGGTCTTGTGCTTAAAAGGCACCTTTTCCACTCGGATTGTTTCCCACTATGGGTGTATACTGACTGAGGCACTAAATCCGAGTCAGAAGTAGAAAACTGACCCCTACTCCCCCTATTTGCCCGTGCTGACTTGGATTCCACCACCCAAGTGGATCCAGGAATCCTGGGGGTGGCAGACAGGGGGCGGAAGTAGAGAAATTAAAAATCTCCACCAGCCGCTGTCCCCCACTACCAGGCTGCCTCCACTCAGAGTGGAAGCCTGAGCTGGCCTAGCACTCAGAAACCCCTATAAATGCACAAGGGTTGGGAATTTTGAGGGGTCCGGGAGCATTCATTGAGAGAAGAAACTCTGTCCCTCTCTTCACTCACCAACACCCTTCCCTCTCCTCACCAACACCGTCCCTCTCTTCACTCACCAGCACTCTTCCCTCTCCTCACCAGCACCCTTCCCTCTCCTCACCAACACCGTCCCTCTCTTCACTCGGTACAGCCCCTCTCCATACTGTCCAGCACCCTTCTCTCTCCCTCCAACACTGCCCAAGTTCCTCATAAATCCTTCACACCGTCCAGCACATCATCCCTTCACACCTCACTGTTCAGCATCCTGTTCTCTCGTCACACCGGAGTCCAGCTCTCCTGCTCCATCACTCGGTCTCCCAACTTTCACTCGGTATTTTCATTTTTCACTCGGTATTTTCATTTTTCACTCGGTTTTCTATTTTTTACTCGGTTTTTTCCATTTTTACTCAGTTTTTAGATTTTTCCACTTAAATAAATTTCTGTTATTTTCTTTTCTTTTCTTTTTTACCCCTTCCTAGGTTCGTAATAAATAAATAACAAAAAAATAAGTGTTTCACGTTCAGACTAGCCAAAAAAAAATATCATCCACCATTAATCTTTTAGCCTCTTCCTAAAAAAAAACATCACCAAAGAACTACGTAACCCTGATTTCTTGGTAACTCAAGAATACGTAGGAGCAAACTTTAAATCTTGTCGGGCCCAATCTTTTTTTATCCCCACCTTTCCCATTTCGTTCCTATTTTATTTTCTTTACGTTTTCCTTTGTAACCGCCCTTTATCAATTCCATGAAAATCAATTTAGACGTGACGTCTTGTTGATTTTCCCATAAGGAATGGGATACTTGGGACGAGACATCCCGCTTATCCCCTTCCCAATCTCTGACCCCGTGTCTTGATTAAATTCCATGAAAATCAATTTAGACGTGACGTCTTGTTGATTTTCCCATAAGGAACGGGATACTTGGGACGAAACGTCCCGCTTATCCCCTTCCCGTTTCTAACCCCATATGTGATTGAAGGATGACTAATTTAGACGCGACGTCTTGTTAGCATCCCTCCCTTTCTCTGTTTTTTTATATCAAAGCCGAGGTTAATTTGGACGCGACGTCCTGTTGACCTACACTCTATGTTTGTCCAGTTTGTTCCTTCCATTTCCTTCTGTTTTTACACACAAAGTACAATAATAAAAGGGAAGAAATAAAACATCTTTTGTAAGGCTATTTATGTTGCGCATTTTCAATCTTGGTACTGTTTTTGACAGGCGATGTAGGGTGCTAATACCTTCCCTACTCGTAACCGACTCTCGAACTTGAATCTCATTTTTAAACCAGTGCTTTCACTGAACCTAGTTTTTCCCCAATGTTTTTCCTATGGATGAAAACGTTGGTGGCGACTCCCTGTTTCAAACTAGTTTTTCTTTCTCGCTGCGCCGTCGCGATCCAGGTTGCGACAATTGGTTTAGGCAATTCATCAAACAATTGGTGTGCTTAGATTTGTTTCATAAAAATATGATGTTTCCTATAAAGATTTAGCTTATTCAATTTATCAAACAGCTTGTGTGCATGAGATAAGTGATAGTAATCAAGTAATTATCACACAAGAGTTAATAGCAAACTATGTTCTAGATACTTGGCAAGTTAAAGCAAATTCTAGTTTTTAAGAACTTCACCAAATATTGATTCAAGCAAATTATCAAACACTTAGCATGCGGAGTTAAGTTTCTACTTGAACAACAATTTTGATTCATACATTTGGCTCATGCATTTCAACAAACAGTTTATATACGTAGTTGTATAAAGAGTTCAAGGTAGAGAGAAATGCAAACCGATTTAACGAGTTCCACCAACCCGGTGTACGTCTCGCCTTCAAGCAACCCACTTGAAGGATTCCACTATTGAAGATTTGAGATACAAGCTTTGAGCAATTGCAGCTTCCTAGTGTCCCACACTCAAGAACTCAATCCTCACAAGCAAAGGGCAACCCACCCAATCTCACAATATCTCAATACCCAAAGGTTGAACCCCAACCTTTATGACCACTCAACCTAGAGTGAAAACCTTGGTGTTTTGGTGTTTGGTTTACAAGAAATTAAATCTCTCAATAGAGTAGATACACATATGAAAAGCTCTCACCAATTCTAACTCTCAACAAGAGAGGATATGCAAATTGAAACTCACAATCTAACAACTCTTAAGCAATATGCAAGTTTGGAAATAAGAGTTGCAGAATATACAAGAGAATTTTAATAAGAAGACCTCTAGATGAAGAATGTTGATTGCCTTGTGTTGTGCCTTGGTCTCATACCTCTTGCTTGAATTCATGCTCCATTTATAGCCATTTTAGAGCTCCTAGCCGTTGCATAGTTTTCCCAACGGATACCTCAAGCATGGGCACAAAAGTGGAGTGGAGAAATGAGCTGGAGTTCCACTTAAAGCACTTTTCCCACATTCTGACACTATGGTAATCAATTAACCCTCGAGCTGTAATCGATTACTCTTCGTTTTCTTCAGTGTAACAGGCCTTGTAATCGATTAGGCTTTTCCATGTAATCGATTAGCTTGGAGACAAAACCTTGGTAATCAATTGTACAAACCTTGTAATCGATTGTAAGTGATACCTGATGCATTTATTTCTATCACGCAGCATGGTAATCGATTGTGATATAGATGCAATCGATTACTAAACAAACAGAGACTTTCTAATCGATTGTGACTTGGCTTGTAATCCATTAGTAACAACACAGAACCTATGTAATCGATTATTTTCTTATTTGTAATCGATTATGTTCACTCCAGAACCTAGGTAATCAATTGTCCTTCTTGTTGTAATCGATTGTGTCATAAACAGAGTCATGGTAATCGATTATTCTAGTGTGGTAATCGATTAGGACATATACCTGATACAATTCTTCAAGGTCTTTGATGTGCTCTTGATATTTATTTATTCCTTTGATCTTTATGCTTTGTTTCCTTGATTCTTCTTCAACTTATAAGCTTGTTCTTCATGATTTGAGTTCATGACATCCACCTTGTCTTCCATAGCTCATGTTTCTATCTCTTTAGCTTCTTGTCTCTTTTTAAAGCATCTTTATCTCTTTGTTCTTAGCCATTGTCTTTGTGCTTGAACCTTTTTGTTTATGAATCTTTACCGTTCCATTATCATCATGAATACTTTGTCATTTATCAAAACTACTTTGCATATTTACACATGTAACTTCAGAGGTTTGGAATACCAGGAAGGGTCATAACAGATAACGGGATGCAGTTCACAAATGCAAAGTTCAAAAGTCTCCTTGATGGATTATAGATTAAATAGGTATTTTCATTAGTAGAGCACCCTTAAACCAATGGGCAAGCTGAGGTGGCAAACAGAGAAATCCTTAAGGGCTTGAAGAAGCGCCTAGGTGAGGCGAAAGGAGAATGGGCCAACCAATTATGCCATGTCCTATGGGCATATCAGACAACTCCTCATTCATCTATGGGTGAAACCCCATTACAGTTGGTATACGGAGGAGATACGGTGATACCAGTGGAAATTAATCTGATCTCGCTAAGGGTTCAATAGTTTGAGGAGACAGACAACGATCAAAGATTAAAAAATGAGCTGGATCTACTACCTGAGGTCAGGGAAATGGCTTTTGTCCAGGACTAAGTTGTTAAAGCCAAGGTTGCACTACACTATAACATGAAGGTCCAGCAAAGAAGGTTCAATATAGGCGACCTCGTCCTATGGAAAGCATCAGTAAGGAATCGCTTTGCGCATCAAGGAAAACTGGCACCAACGTGGGAAGGGCCATACCGGGTAAATGAAGTCATACTAGGTGGAGCATATTTGTTGGAAACTTTAGAGGGGGAAGTATTTAAAAATAAATGGAATGTAAAGAACCTCTGTGTGTATTACAGCTAACCGTTGCCATGAGTCATGCACTTTTTTTCCCTACCCAAGGTTTTTCCCACAGGGTTTACTTGTGAGGTTTTTAATGAGGTATTCAGTCAGGGTGCTATTCTATCAATAAAATACAGATTTCTGAATATGTATAATAACATTCGTCTTCCAGCAATCAAAACCCCAGAGTGGTCTAAGGACCACAAAGTGGTTAAATTTCAGTTAAACCCCAGAGCGGTATAAGGACCCCAGAGTGGTTAAATTTCAATTAAACCCTGGAGTGGTTTAAGGACCCCAAAGTGGTTAAATTTCAGTTAAACCCTAGAGTGGTCTAAGGACCCCAGAGTGGTTAAATTTCAATCAAACCCCGGAGTGGTCTAAGGACCCCAAAGTGGTTTAAACGTGTTAAACGATTAAATACGGAATGGATGAAAAACATTTCTCTACGAACTTCGGATTTTAGACATTATAAGCGATAAATGTGAAAAATCGAGTAAAAATGATGTGAGCAAAATACTGATATCATTAATAAAGGGTAGTTATAAAAAGAGAAAGGGTACCATGACCAAGATAATCAGAATTCAAAAATGGCGGAGCTCATCCCGCCTACAAAGCATTATAAAATAAGACCTAAGGGTTAGAAGGGCCATCATCCTCTTCATCCCTTTCAGAACCGGCATCGTTGTCCCCTCCCTCACCTTGACCACTCTCCGCCGGGGTATCATTCTCTTCTTTTGCTAAGGGTGTAAATTTGAAGGGCTCATTGTTAGTCCTCAAATTTACAATAAAAGTTTTAATAAAAATTTCATAAAAATAATAAAAATTAGTTTAATTTGTTAGAAAATTAGGTTTTAAATTCAATAAATAGATGTTGTTGGAAATAATCTGCCCTTGATCAATTTTCTCTAGTTTTGCAGTGAAAAAGTAAAGAATTTAAGAGAAAATTGAAGATTTGGAGAAGCTGACGCGTAGCATCAACACCACGCATAGCGTGGGTACTTTTGATGCTGACGCTACGCGTCACAGCCACGCGTAGCGTTAGAGCTGTGTGGACTCCACAGCCAAGCTGGCCAAGCACTCACCTTTTTGACCATAATTGGTTACTCCACTCAGTACAAATGGCCAAAACGCATTGGAGACAGAGACACATGGCCAAGCATGATTGAATTTAATAATCCAAAGTGGCCATTATCAGTTGCGTTAATGGAAGCTGATTCAGGGGATTGAAGCGTAGCGTCAGCACCCTTCCTCAGCCCTATAAATAGGGCCATCCAACACCATTCTAGGCATCCAATTCTCTACATTCAGAGTTCTTTTCTCTCTTCTATACTCGAGTTTTGAGTATTTCTTTTAGAGTTTGTAGTTCTAGAATAGTTTTCTAGATACTTGAGAGTGTTGTGGTGTATTGTGATCGTTGTATCGTGAAGTTTCCATCGTCTTCGTAATGTCAACCTCTGTAAGTGTTGTTTTTACTTTTACCATGTGTAACTAATCTGTTTATATTGGAATTGGTGAACTAGTCTATTGAGTATAATGTTGTGAATTCGACCTCTACATGTTTATGATTCAAGTCCATGTTAGTATTTCAATCTTTTATTAATATGAACGTCAAACGGGAGAATGATTTTCATGTGTATTGAAACTTGTTTTATTAGTGTGAATGTCAAATGGGAGAATGATTATTCATGTCGTATTGAAACTTGTTTTGACGAAAGTAGAAGTTGGAATACCCTTGGTATCTCAATTCTATAGGGGTTGTTAACCATTGTTGCCATAAGGCCCAGACTTAATGCAAGCTTTTACTGAGAAAGCTCACGAGGGATCGGACTTTACAGTGAATTCTTAGAATTTATATCACGAGGGATCGGTTATAATGAATTTAAGCTGCAATAACATGAAACTTGATGATTAAATATACATGTCTTGAGTTCCTCATTATTATTCTACATTAGGGATCCAATTTCCAACATAATTTGTCTATCTGTGTTTTATCCTCAAGTATCTTACCTATTCTAGATTGCAACTCAACTTTTTAGATAGATTTTTATTTTCTTTTTATCTCATGAACAATTCAACCATGCTATCTTGTGAATACTGTATAAATTGTATATAAATTATTCTTTTGTCTATAAGTTTCTTTACATTTACCATAGTGACTAGGAAATTACTATTGTTATTGGACTTTCAATCCCAGTGGAATGATATCTAAATTTTGAAAACTACAAACGATTGGTGCGCTTGCCAATTAATGACCCGGTAGTAAACATAAACAGTTAAACAAAAACAACCATTATTACCGGGCCAACACTCATCAGCAGGGGTATAGGATTTTTCACCAACCTCGATCACCAATTCCCCATTCCAGAACCTGTTAAAAAAATCGATTCCGTTCAAGTTCAATTGGGCCCCTTGATTGCGAAAAACAAGCTGGTGTACTGCGTGGCTAAAGGAATCCATAGCGGCCCGAGCAAACATGGTCATATCATTATTGTATTTATTTTGCTCATTCTGAACCACCATAGTCAAATCCTCGTTCTTCCTTTGAAGGTCAGCCACCAATTTTTCCAGATCGCCCACCTTATGAAGGAGCCCGTCACTCTTTTTCTTTAGGTCCCCTTCAGATGCCCGGAGTCCCTGATTTTCTTCATTAAGGCTCTTCACCCTTTGATGAGCCTTACCACAGTCCTCAGAGAGACAGAAATTCTTCTCTCTTAATCGCTCAATTTCCTTCTGAGGACCATCTGTAGCAGTAGAATAGAGGGCAGATAAGGTCTTGACGTTGTACCACACAACGGTTTCCAAAGAAAATTGAAGATCTTGGGGATTTAAACCCTCTTTTAGACACCATGGGAGGGTGATGCCAGTGTCAGGAGGGGTGGTATTCACCAGCAGATCTTCCAAGGCTTCCATGCCGATGATGGGGGGTGGAGCATCCATGTCCACTACCTTTTCAACAGCAACCCCTTTACCTTTGTCCAAGACCTTTTGGACGGGGTCAACCTTCTGGTTTTTGGGAATACTAGCATCCTGTTTCTTCTCTTTCCTCTTAGCAGGGCCGGTCTCAAGGGCCACCACTCCGCCGGGAATCTGGAGGCTGGAAGCCTTATTCATCTTTGGGGTAACATGGTTCTCCCTAGAGACATCAACCTTGGAAGCTTCCGGGTGCTTCCGGAGTACTTCTAAAGCATCCGCACTCATATTCCCTGAAAAGTAACAATTTTAGTATAAGCCGAAGTGTGACATCCTAAGTCGAATTATCATTTATCTACGCTTGTTTAATTATTTTTCAAAACAATTTTTCGCGTTTAATAAAAATCAACTAGGTTTTTAATATAGAATAAAATTTACTTTTCTTAAATACATTAAAATAAGTAAAGCAGACTCGAAGTAACAAAGAAAACCGATCGGAATAAATACCTTAATAGGATAGTTGATTAGAAACAGTAGAAGAGAAACAAGGGCAGGAGGGTCCATCGCCTGAGCGAGACCCTGATGCGCTTAGACAACATACTAGAGTTGCTTAAGTGAGATCCGATTCGCTTGTGCGAATGCTACGTTCCAAATCTGGGTGGACCAGACATACGAAGGAAGTCAATATTTTGGGCTTCACTCGGGAATACATGTCCCTCGGTTAACTCTCTCTCGGAAAATAGCTAAACAATGCATCGCTCAGAAAAAAGGTTCACTCGATCATACCTCTCTCGGAAAACACCCAATCCTCACTTCACTCGGGAAAGACTCTCGGGTATAACACTTAGAATTTTACTCACCTTCACTCGGAAGGAATCTATTCTTCACTTAGAATTATTCTACCCTTTCTTCACTCGAAAATGTTTTACTCTTCCTTCACTCGGAAATATTCTACTCTTCCTTCACTCGGAAGGGTCGAGGGATACACACAGACGAACAAACATCAAACTAACTGGCCCTCACTCGGACAAGGATAAATCCTCTCAGGCAAGATTCGCTCGGTAGTCGGCCTCGCTACAGCAAACACGTGAAAATGAATACCAATCATAAATACAACAGAAATCCACTTCCGATTAATTAGAAAAACTGATTCACACTTAGTTCCACCCACAACATGAAATATCACACACTCAGAAAACTCATCATACATATATATATATATATTACACAATTTATTCAAGATCACTCGGGCCTTGGCATCGGTTCTCCGCTTGGCGCGCCTCCAGGGCTCCGACTTCCTCCCTGTCACTGGTTACTAAATTGAAACAACAGCAAGGGTGAGTGTTTGGCATCATAATTAATCTAGAACGGAAATTAACAATCTATATGCACATAAACTCTATTCCATTTCTTTATCAACACATTGCAACTCACACTCGGAAGTTTACTTCCGCTCGGCAAATATAATAATTCACTCGTTAAACTTAACAAATACATCCAACACATATAGCAACTCACTCAGTGAATATATCGGATTGTATTCAGTAAAGGTATCAACTCATACTCAGTGAATGTATCAAATTTCACTCGGCAACATATCATTTCACAATCGGAAAAACGTAGCAAAGTGCACACGATACACGTATCAACTCAAACTTAGCACTTACATCAAATTCATCAATAATCACCACTGACTCTCATACAAAATTTGACGCCTAGTATCCGGATACTAAAAGGATCGACCTTCAGCTGGGGGTCTGACTTGACACCCCGTGAACCCGACTTGGTTCACCGAGCCCGACTTGGCTCCCCCTGAACCACTTGGTCAAAGACCTCTGGGTAGCTTAACTGGGTCCGACTGGACCACAGAAGCACAACAGGGTATTACATATTGTTGGTCGTCCTCCACCACATAATCTCATATTCCATTATATAAACAAGCACATCATTTGCACTGTCACAAACTGATTTGTTCTTACAGCATAGGGCGACCGACTCGTCAAGCCCATCAATATGACATTCTCACTGGACACCGATAGCCACAATCATTAAGTTTTTCAAATCATAGGCCACACACACCCATACGATCTTCATCCGATCGGTGTTTACACACAGGCATGCACACAACTTTCATTCATTACAAGCTTACCATCTTCACAGATAATTAAATGGCTCGGACTCACAGCGTATCCTATTCTAATTAATCATAATCCGAATACCCCCTTACCTCGGTTCCAAGCTTCTATAATCTGCTCCTGGTGTCGGTTTCGCCCTCTTAGCACTGGGTTTACAGTCTCTCTTTTGAATGCAGCACCAGCTCTTTTGCTGCTACCTATGGGTCGGAATGCAGAACTCATTAGCTTTACACCATTCTCAACTCTAAGGACCACCTACGAGCTCACACTCACCAGAGGAGTGGGGAACAGGCCCACACACAGCCATGCATGGCCACTCAGTCACTAAAGAAACGAAAGGGGCAGGGAAACAGAAATGCAAATGGATCAATGGACTCACCTTGAGGCCACGGTCATGAAAATGAGCTTAACACTCAGTTTTGATGCAAACAGAGTCCTCTCCTGTAGCATGCAGCTCAGCGATGGAGGAGGAAGAAGATGAATAGGAACAGAAGCAAACGAAGAAGAAGGGAGAGAAGCAGTAGTTCACGCATGTGAGTGATAAATGAGAGAGAGAAGGGAAAAGAAACCTTTTAAAGTCCAGGGGTAACCGGTAACCTTCCCAACCGGTTACCACCCCACTTTTCATCACCCATTCGCTCATACGTTTTTCCCTTCAACTCTCTTCTTCTCTCAATCGGACCCCACACTATTATTAACCAATCAAATAATTTTATTTATATTCTCAATATTTAATTATCCATAATTGCCCCATAGTTCATAAAAATATCGAATGAATTTCAAAACAATTAATAATATTTTCTACTACACGTAAATTTTCCTAAATTACATGGGATGTTACATCCACCCCCCGTAAAAGGGGATTTCATCCCCGAAATCAATGCACCGACTGAAAGAGATTGGGGTACATCCGTCTCATATCCGATTCTAATTCCTAAGTGTAGGTTATCCAATCCAGATTCTGCCATTTCACCTTTACTAACGGTACCTCCTTGTTCCTTAACCATTTGGTCTGATACTCCTCAATACTGATCGGTATAGCCTCCACCATCAGGTCCTCTTTTAATTCAATGGAGTCACTCGGCGCAATCATCGTGTCACACGGAATATAGGCTCGGAGTTGTGATACGTGAAACACGTTGTGAATGTTAGTCAACGACTGGGGAAGGTCCAGTCGGTAAGCAACATCACCGATCCTTTCCAATACTTGGTATGGTCCGATGTATCTTGGATTAAGCTTCTGGCTCTTCAATATCCGGCCTATCCCTTTGGTCGGTGAAACCTTCAGGAACACCCAGTCGCCCACCTAAAACTCAAGCGGTCTATGCCGATTGTCATAATAGCTCTTCTGTCGGTCTTGGGCAATTTTCATCTTCTCTCGGATTAGAGTAACTTGTTCATTCATTTCTTGAATTAACCAGGCCCCAGATGAATGGCATCGCCATTCTTATTCTAGCACAATGGTGTACGACACCTCCGACCATAAAGGGCTTCATACGGAGCCATCCCAATGCTGCTATGATAGCTGTTATTGTACGCAAACTCCACCAAGGGTAAATATCTTTCCCATGATCCGCCCTGCTCCAACACACATGCCCTCAGCATATCCTCAAGAGTCTGTATAATCCGTTCCGATTGACCATCGGTCTGCGGATGATAAGCCGAGCTCAGTCTTAGCTCAGACCCCAATTCTTGCTGCAGACTTCCCCAAAATCTGGAGGTGAAACAAGGACCCCGATCAAAAATAATGCTTGAGAGTACACCGTGCAGTCGTACAATCTCAGCAACATACAGCCTAGCCAGTCGGTCCAACGATCATTTCATATTCATCGCCAGGAAGTGGGCACTCTTGGTTAGTCGGTCAACAATCACCCAGATTGCATTGCACCCGGATCGAGTACGTGGTAACCCGGATACGAAGTCCATGGTAATGCTTTCCCACTTCCAGATCGGAATCTCCGGGGGTTGAAGCAAACCTGGGGGTCTCTGATGTTCAACTTTGCACTTCTGGCATATCACACAGGATTTTACGTACTCGGTTATTGCCTTCATGACCGGCCACCAAAACTCCTTCTTCAGATCATGGTATATCTTTGTAATACCGGGATGAATACTCAAAGAACTTCTGTGTGCCTCAGCCAGCACGGCTTGCCTGAAATCACCGATTGCAGGCACCATCACTCGGTCTCGGAATCTCCATATTCTGTCGCTGCCCCGAGTTAACTCCATATCCTTGCCTCGTGCCTGAGTGTCAAAAGTTTCAGCAACTCCTAATCGTATTTTTGGGCAGTAGCTTGATAAGCCTTGAAAAGACTTAATTATTTCACCTTTTATTTAACATAATTCATTAATTATTATTTAGTTTGGCATCATTAGTTAATAAATAGTTAACAATTTGTATTTTAATTGTTTATTTCAAAAGTGCTTTATTTATGTAAGAAAATGATTAAAAACATTGAATAGTTAAGAGTTTATGATTATTTATAATTTCATTGAGCAGCCAGCGTACAAATGCTAGGCAATTATGTGTTTATTGGTGCAGGAACAGGTTGCGTTCAAGCTAAGAAGGAAAATCCAAGTGAAATTCTAATTTTCTGAGTGAGATTTCACAAATCCGAGTGAAACTCCAAAAGTCCGACTGGGAAATGCTTCAAGACACCGACTGAAAAAGGAAACCGAATACCGAATAAAGAACCCGAGCGAGACTTCAGAATATTGATTGAATAATCCATAACGCGAGCAAGTTCACGCTCAAGCGTGACTTCAAAACATCACTCTCGCCCAAGCTCTTCCATCACGCTTGAGCGAGAAAGCAATACTGCAGTGCATATTTCAAGCTCGCTCAAGCGAGAGCCCTGCACGCTCAAGCGTGAAGGCAGTCATTTAAACACCGACTGTTCCCTCCAAAGAGACACTCGGCACCAGTGCTGTTCCTATTGCTTTCTCTCTTATTTTTGTACCTTTGTAATTTAAGTGCTGAACTGTTATTAGCTAATGCTGAACTGTAATTTGTTAAGAGCTGAGCTGTAATTAGTTAGTTATTCCGTAATTATGTAATTAGTTAGTTAGTTTAATTATTAACTCAGCTTTCTTAGTGATTAGTTAAGTTAGTTAATTAGTTAGATGCCTATATATATTTTTACATACTCTGTAACAAAAAAGGGATAACAGAGTACATAGAATACAATTCATTTTCCATTTCCAACATCTCTCTAATTCCTTTCGCTCTCTAAACTCTCTCATCCATGTCTTTCCAACTTCCTTCGATAGAACCAATGTCGATGGATTTCCAAGTCCCTAAGGTTGGGATTGCAAAGGTTTGCGATGGAATCTTGAAGGCGTATTGAGGAAGTTGACTTCTAGATACTGAGGAGAACGAGCTGAGGAGTGGATCTGCTTTGCTGGATTGACAAATCCAGATCTGATGAAGAACTTCACCAGTGAGGAATCATGGTTGAAGCTTAGGTAACTTCTAGCTTTCTAACTAATTCAGGCCTAGTAATTAGGTGAATAGTTAGAGTTCAACCCCCAATTTTGCATTAGATTTGTATGTTAATTGAGCACTTAAGGGATTAAGGTTTGATGCATAGGAATTAGCGTTTTTCACCTAAAGAATTAGGGAATAACCACTTGCGGATTGTCCTCTTGATGTTTGAAGCTCGATTGAATCTCACTTGCATATTCTTGATGAAGTTGTAAACTGAAGCAATCCTAACCTATCTTTTATCAATCGTATTTCATCCTTAATACTGTCTCTGAAAAATATAAAAACTTAGAAAGTATAAAATCAATAAAAACTGAATGAATCCTTTGATCATTATGTTGGTTCAGCTTGTATCTGTCCAAGATTGAGGTACTTACCACAATCCCTGTGGGACGATCAAATATAATACAATTTTAATGACTGGTACGCTTGCCAAAGAATAAATCCTCTGAGAATTACACATCAAGTTAATGACTTAGAGATTTAGCATCAAGTTAATGGCGCCGTTGCCGAGGATTATTGAGTAATATCAACAATCCTTGGACCGGTACTAGACTGAACCATTTTTTTAGTTTCTGTACATGTTAGTAGTTAGTAAATTTTGTTGTAAGAGTAGGATTTGTTAAATCTTGCTTGAATTGTTGTTCATAGTTACTACTGTTTCAATTTTAGTTGTTTAGTGGTAGCACTAACCATTGCAGTAGCCTTGTTTGTAATCAGTTGTTGCATTTATGTTTTTTTTAGTTCCTTTGGAAAGTGAAAAGTTGCAGGTGATGGATCTCGATGACACCTTAGCAGAGTTTCTTCAATATTCACAAACGTTATGCATGAACCATGTAGAGGAGGTACAATCAATTGAGAAGGAGCCATCAGAGTTAGAAAGGAGTTTAATTCAATTTATAAAAGTCACTCAAACCGGCCTCCACAATTTCGATAATTCAATCATGAATATTCAAAAGCAAGTGGATTTTATTACAAAGCAGTTAGCCGAAGAGCAAAGAAATACAAAGGTTGTACGAAGAAAAGACCAATATGAAGAGCCATGGGATGATGATGTTGGTCTAGCTGAAGAAATTAAGTTTGGGGAAGAAGAAGACCAGTTAGAAAACATTGAAATGGATGAACCTGAACTTGAAGTTGATGTAGAAACAAAAGAAGAAAAAGAAAAGAAGGAAGTTCAGGGATATTTGATGGAAGAATAGTCAATTGAAGAATGTGAAGAAGAAAGTGATATGGATTATACTTCAGAAGTGGAAGATGATAGTATATCTAGTGAAGCATTCTTTGATGATTGGAATGAAGAAGATTGGTCTGAAGAAGAACAAGAGCAAGAGTTATCATTGAATAGTTTCTTTGATGATGTAAGTGTTGCAGGAGTGCAAATTGAACAATTGACAACAGAAGCCATTGAGGAACCTGAAAATCAATTAGATACTATTATTAAGCAAGAAGTGATAGAAAAGGTTGAGGTCTCAACTGAGATAGAAACCATATCCTGGCAACACAATAATGATACTGAATTTTTGTTGGAGCCAAGTGTGAACACAGAGAAAGAAGTAGAAGTTCATGCACAAGAAGAGTTAACATGTGTAGATGTTGAGAATATAAAAGAAGAAGAAATTCAGCCATGTTATGAGGAGCGTTTGCTAGTGGTGACTACTGCAGCCATGGAAATCAAAAGGAAACGTGAATCATCAAGTCAAGAAGAACATTGCTTGTGGCATAAAAAGAAGAAGACTAACACAAAACAGAAAAAGAAAAAGAGTGAAGAAAAGAAAAAGAAGAAAAAGCAGAAAGTTTGGAAAAATAAAGATTGGAAGAAAGTTATGTTGGGCATTAGTCTTAAACATAACAAGGAGAAAAGTGGATCTAAAAGACCAAGAGTGTATGGTCATAAGCAATGGGGTCCTGGAGGATGAGCCTATGTTTGTTTTGCTTGTACGTAAATAAAGTAGTGAGAGAAGTTTTCGAAAAAAAAAACTGAACAGCATGAAGAAATTAGAATCTGTTTCCCTTCACGCTTGAGCGTGAGCTCCATTGAGCGAGAGGAAAGTGACGCTTAAGCGTGGTCTAAGCGTGACCTTGTATAAGCCTTGGCGCTTGAGCGTGCCTTCTTTCCGCTTGAGCGAGCTCGGGACCTGTTTCCCCTCACGCTTGAGCGTGAGCTTTTTGTGCCTTCGCCTGATTCCCACACTTTGGGCATGAGCTCTTTTGCCTCTCAACAAACTGCTCGCTTGAGCGTCATTCCACACGCTCAAAGCGTGACTGTGATGCATGACCCTTTTTGCACTTCCGCTTGAGTGCTTCAAGCTCTCGCTTGAGCGCAATTGGGCCTGAGGATATGCTGTTACTCACGCTTGACCCTTTCTGACCAGAAAATTCTAACATCCTCCCAAACTTTGATGTTGGACCAAGGGGGGGGTACTTTAATAAATGGTTTCAGGTCATTGATGAAGGTGGTCAGATGATGAAGGGTAACTTATGTCACCCTGTCCTTCATTTTTCCGATCTCTTATTCTGTCAGTCTTTTAGTTTCCTCACCCGATCTCTCTGCATTTGTTGTTTGTTCATTTGGCCCTTCATTCACTCTGTCAATCTTCCACTCGTCTTTCATTTATTCAGTCACTTTCACTTATCCACTCGTCTCTCTATCTCGGTCTCTTTCACTTCTGTCACTCTTCATTCACTCGGTCAATCATTCTCTCAGTTCCCTCACTCCTCTCGTTCCTTACCCGATCTCTTCCACTCATTCATTCTTCCACTCGTTCTTCCATACACTCTTCCAATCATCATTTATTTTACTCGTGTGTTCCTCCACTTGTTCTTTCTTTCACTCGGCCTTACTTTCATTCGTTCTTTCTCCCACTCGCTTTTCTGTTCACTAGTATCTCACTGCAGTTGTTCACTCGTCCATTCATTGTCACACTCGTCTCTCATGCACTTTACTTTATTCCATTCATTCTTTCACTCGTTCTATGATCCACTCGGTATTCATTCACTCAGTATCCTTTTCATTCAGTGTTTTCATTCACTCATTCTCTCAATCTACCTGAGTTCTATTTTTGTTCCTTCACCTATCTTTCCATAATTTTCTCATTCACTCCTTTTTCATCCACTCTCTGTCTCGTTCATTCGTTTTTCCTGCAGTTTTTTTTTTATTTACTTAGTTTCTCATTCATTCACGTGTCGTTCTTCCATTTGTTCTTCCACTCGCTCTTGCATTTACTCATCTTCTTCATTCGGTCGGTATATCTTTCACTCGTCCCATTTACTTGGAATCTTTTTCATTCGTTCTTTTTCATTTGTTCTTTTTTCCACTCATTCTTTCATCCACTCTTTCACTCTTTCAATCGTCAATTGTTTCACTCATTTTTTTTTCATCCACCCGTCCCTCATCCACTCGTACCTGAAAGAAAAGAATCCACGCTTGACCCCTCGCTGACCACGCTTTGGTAGATGAGTCCCACGCTTAAAGCGCCTCAAGCTCTCGGTTGAGCGCGATCGAGAAGAAAGGATTTACTGTTATTTTTCCGCTTAAGCGTGCTGCTGGGAGCTTGAATGTGAGTGCCAATATTGAAGACCTCTGATACTGTTATTTGGCACTTGAGTGAATAATGATCCGCTTGAGCGAATTTTATACCTGATGCTTTATGTATGATTTAAATTGGGCGTTGGCGCGCCAATATTTTAGCGTACTTATGCGTATCTCTCAGGTAGTGGGTTGAGCATTTTGTTTTCCACTCGGTCTCTGTTTATGTTAGGATGTTTCTGTGTAATGACTTTATTTATTTTCTTGAACAATGAATTCCCTTTCTTTCAGTTGTAATGGAACTTTATGTATTTTATAAATTGTTTGTTATTATTTCTTTTCTCAATTGTTTTGTTAAATTCATACACGCCCGTCCAGCCAGGTGCTTCCTATGCACTGCCATTCAGGTAAAAAGGGAAGTATTCTAAATTTCTGACTCATTAATTGATAACCTATCTTAATTGATAACCTATCTTAACTGTGTTTTAATTAAAAATCCATCTTAATTATTTAACTCTTGCTGATTCTCAGGCGTTATTCGGATAGATGAATTTATTGGCATTGTTTGACTCATGATCCCTGTCCATAGCTATTTTTCATTATTAATTAATTGTTTACTCGGCATGCTAGTTAGCAATCTGAATGTATGACCTTGCATTAATTTTGGGGACATGACTGGCTGATTAACTATTACATTTGTAGCTTTTGAACCTTTATTAATTCTTTTCTGAGTGTGCCTGCATTCTTGTTTAGTGAGATAGAATTTGCTTCAGTGCTTGCTAAATGATTATATGTTTGCCAATCGGAAATGATGAAGGCCTTCTTTGTTAATTTAGCCAGGGCCAAATTTAGCCATCCTTAATATTATTAATTATCTTTTGACCCAATAATTATGTTTGAGCCTGAGACCCTTTCATTCTACTTAGGTACCTAACTTTACAAGCCTAAATATCTAACAAAAAAACCGACTGAGTTACCCCTGGATGTTCCACTGATGAATTGCTCAGTCTTACTTATTGCTAGGGACTAGCAAGTTCTAAGTTTGGGGATGAAGAGTGTGCCTAACAGCAATTAAGGACACACTCCGACCTTGGTTATAGAGGAATAACTAGAGAAATGAAAGGAGAAATAGAAAAGCCGAGAAGAAAAATAAAAAAAAATCAGCAAGGAAAAAAGGTGCAAAGCACCACAAGAAAAAATTTTTGTGATCGGAAAAAGATGGAAGGAAAGAAAGAAAAGAAAAAGTCCAGAGGACTGAAAGAAAAAGAAGGTGCAAAGCACCGCAAGTTGTTACGTTATCATTCACTCGGAAAATAATGGAGCTTGCTAAGTAGAGGCAATTAAGTTAAAAATTGAGGCAAGGCATCAGTGGATACATCTTGTAACCTGTCACTGACTCGGAAAAACAATAATAGAGCCTGTAGCCCAGCCCCATTATAAGCTTAAAAAGCCCTTACTGATCCGATTGTGCTGACATATTCCATGATGTTTAGAACTGTTGCAAGCCTATGTTTATCTAACAAGTATGCAGGTGATGAGTGCATTCTATTTACCCTATACACTGAGAGAAGAGTGAAACACCGACCGAGTGAGGAAGGTATCACCATCTTGTCTCCCAAAGGAGGTGTGAGTAATTATATTTTCAGAAATTGCGAAAAGAAAGCATGGTCGGTATTCAATAATTATAATATGAATTAAGTTAAGGAAATGTTGATTGTTTTGAATAATAGCTTGTTAGTTCATTAATCTGAGTATTTGCTTGAGGACAAGCAAGTTTTAAGTTTGGGGATGTGATAAGTCTTGAAAAGACTTAATTATTTCACCTTTTATTTAACATAATTCATTAATTATTGTTTAGTTTGGCGTCATTAGTTAATAAATAGTTAACAATTCGTATTTTAATTGTTTATTTCAAAAGTGCTTTATTTATGTAAGAAAATGATTAAAAACATTGAATAGTTAAGAGTTTATGATTATTTATAATTTCACTGAGCAACCAGCGTACAAATGCTAGGCAATTATGTGTTTATTGGTGTAGGAACAGGTTGCGTTCAAGCTAAGAAGGAAAATCCGAGTGAAATTCTAATTTTCCGAGTGAGATTTTACAAATCCGAGTGAAACTCCAAAAGTCCGACTGGAAAATGCTTCAAGACACCGACTGAAAAAGGAAACCGAATACCGAATAAAGAACCCAAGCGAGACTTCAGAATACTAATTGAATAATCCATAATGCTCAAGCGAGCAAGTTCACGATCAAGCGTGACTTCAAAACATCACTCTCGCCCAAGCTCTTCCATCACGCTTGAGCGAGAAAGCAATACTGCAGTGCATATTTCGAGCTCGCTCAAGCGAGAGCCTTTCTCGCTCAAGCGAGAGCCCTGCATGCTCAAGCGTGAAGGCAGTCAATTAAACACTGACTGTTCCCTCCAAAGAGACACTCGGCACCAGTGCTGTTCGTATTGTCTTCTCTCTTATTTTTGTACCTTTGTAATTTAAGTGCTGAACTGTTATTAGCTAATGCTGAACTATAATTTGTTAAGAGCTGAGCTGTAATTAGTTAGTTATTTCGTAATTATGTAATTAGTTAGTTAGTTTAATTATTAACTCAGCTTTCTTAGTGATTAGTTAAGTTAGTTAATTAGTTAGATGCCTATATATATTTTTACATACTCTGTAACAAAAAAGGGAGAACAGAGTACATAGAATACAATTTATTTTCCATGTACAACATCTCTCTAATTCCTTTCGCTCTCTAAACTCTCTCATCCATGTCTTTCCAACTTCCTTCGATAGAACCAATGTCGATGGATTTCCAAGTCCCTAAGGTTGGGATTGCAAAGGTTTGCGATGGAATCTTGAAGGCGTATTGAGGAAGTTGACTTCTAGATCCTGAGGAGAACGAGCTGAGGAGTGGATCTGCTTTGCTGGATTAACAAATCCAAATCTGATGAAGAACTTCACCAGTGAGGAATCATGGTTGAAGCTTAGGTAACTTCCAGCTTTCTAACTAATTCAAGCCTAGTAATTAGGTGAATAGTTAGAGTTCAACCCCCAATTTCGCATTAGATTCGTATGTTAATTGAGCACTTAAGGGATTAAGGTTTGATGCATAGGAATTAGCGTTTTTCACCTAAGGAATTAGGGAATAACCACTTGCGGATTGTCCTCTTGATGTTTGAAGCTCGATTGAATCTCACTTGCATATTCTTGATGAAGTTGTAAACTGAAGCAATCCTAACCTATCTTTTATCAATCGTATTTCATCCTTAATACTGTCTCTGAAAAATATAAAAACTTAGAAAGTATAAAATCAACAAAAACTGAATGAATCCTTTGATCATTGTGTTGGTTCAGCTTGTATCTATCCAAGATTGAGGTACTTACCACAATCCCTGTGGGACGATCAAATATAATACAATTTTAACGACTGGTACGCTTGCCAAAGAATAAATCCTCTGAGAATTACACATCAAGTTAATGACTCAAAGATTTAGCATCATAGCTATAGATTTTAGAAATTCGTTGGAGATCTTCAGCATTCCGACTGTCATTCGGTTTGGAGCGTCCATAACAACTCCAATGTTCATATCCCAAAAGCTCTCCAACAGCTTTTGCTCTTTTCCCATCAAGGAAGCCGCGTGCAATACCTTCCTGCTCAGCGCATCGGCAACCATATTTGCCTTGCCTGGGTGGTACCTTAAATCGAAGTCACAGTCCTTCAAGTACTCCACCCATCTCCTTTGCCTCATATTTAACTCCTTCTGATCAAACAAATACTTCAAGCTTTTGTGGTCACTAAACACCACAAAGCGAGACCCATATAGATAATGGCGCCAAATTTTCAAGGCATACACCACTGCTACCAATTTCAGATCATGAGTCGGATAGTTCAATTCATGTGGCCTCAATTACCTTGAAGCATAGGCAATTGCTCGGTCGGATTACATCAACACACATCCCAAACCGAACTTGGATGCATCACAATACACTACAAATTCCTTTGTCACATCAGGCAATGCAGGCATAGGGGCAGTCGTCAAACATCGTTTAAGAGTCTGGAAACTCAATTCGCATTTTTCGACCACACAAATGGACTCTCTTTTCTTGTTAACCGATTCAGAGGAAGTGCTATCCGAGAAAATCCCTCAATGAAACACCGATAGTATCCAGCTAATCCGAGGAAACTCCTGATTTCAGTTACCGACCTCGGCCTCTCCCAAGCCATAACCGCCTCAATTTTAGTCGGATCAACCGAGACGCCCTCTCGGGAAATCACATGCCCTAAGAATTGTACACTACCTTCCCAGAAATCACATTTGGATAGCTTAGCATACAACTTCTTCTCTCGGAGTATCTGCAATACAATTTGGAGGTGTTGAGCATGCTCCTCGACCGACTTCGAATACACTAGAATGTCATCAATGAATACCACCACAAACTGGTCCAAGTATGGTTGAAAAATCCGATTCATGTAGTCCATGAAGATGGCAGGGGCATTCGTCACTCCAAAGGGCATTACAACATACTCGAAGTGCCCATACCGAGTCTGAAACATTGTCTTCGGGATATCTTCTGACTTCACTCGGATCTGGTGATATCCTGACCTCAAGTCAATCTTAGAAAACATAACAGCGCTTCTCAACTGGTCCAGTAAATCATCGATCCGAGGCAATGGATATTTATTTTTAACCGTCAATTTGTTCAGCTGTCGGTAATCGATGCACATTCGCATGCTACCATCCTTCTTCTTTACCAATAATACCGGAGCGCCCCATGGTGAGGCACTCGGTTGGATGAAGCCCTTTTCGAGCATCTCATTTACTTGTTTCTTTACTTCGGTCAATTCCACCAAAGACATCCTATATGGCGCACGGGACACCGGCTCGGCCCCAAGAATTAAGTCAATAGAAAAATCAATCTCCCGACTGGGAGGCAGCTCCGGAATTTCTTCCAGGAATACATCAGGGAATTCACATACAACCGGAATGTCACTCGGCTTAAGGTTATACCGACCCTCCGAGGCAAATAAAATGACATAGGTGGCGGAAACATCACTCACCACATTCTTCGTGTCGAGCTCCTGGGAGAAAACAATACTCTTCCGGTAGCAGTCGACCATCACATGGTTAGTAGCTAGCCAATCAAGACCTAAGATAATATCTAGGTTCTTCAATGTCATGCAAATAAGATTCACTCGGAAAGTACAATCTTTGACTTGCATCGGTAACTCCTTTGCACGGAAAGTGGAGCCGGTAGGAGTGGAGACAGTAAGAGCGTTCTCCATTAACCCGATCGGCAAACCAAGCCGTCGCACACAACTCTCGGAAATAAATGAATGGGTCGCACCCGAATCATAAATTACATCAACAAGATAGCCATGGATGAGGCACTTACCCTGTACCAAGTTGTCATTCCTTGTAGCTTCCGAGGCATCAAAAGCAAATACCCATCCGGTCATGACATTCTGGGCGCCACTGGACTGGGCATCAGATCTTCCCGATTGTTGGCCTCCACGACCGACACCGTGTCTACCTCCCCTCGGAAAATTGGCACCCCGAGTCCTAGAAGTGTTGGCTCGGTTGCCCTGCCCGCTAGGTTGCTGCCTTTGTGGGCAATCGGGTCTAAGAGGTCCCGGCTGTCCACATTGGAAGCAAACGACCTGATTGGTCGGACAGTGTCTTGAAATATGGCCCTCTTAGCCAAAATTGTAGCACGTACGGCTACCAGACTGGCTACCCGATCGGCCAGTGGAACCCCGACCGGAAGAAGATGAAGAGGTAGCGGAAGACTTGCCGCCCTGAAAGAACTGCCCCATCCTCTTGAAGCTAAATCCCTTTGCCTTCAGTGGCTTCTTATCTCTCAGCTGAGATGCCCTCTGTAACTGCACCTCCTCAGTCAGCCTAGCCTTATTTACGAGAGTCGGGTAATCCTGAATCTCCATCGGCACAATTACGCTACGGAGTTCAATCCGTAATCCCACCTCGTACTTGGCACACTTGCTGTCCTCAGTTCCTTCCAATGAGAAAGGATAGTAAAAATCACACAGCTCATCAAACTTGCTGGTGTACTCGGCCACTGACATCCGGCCCTGTTCCAACTTCAGAAATTCTATTTCCTTTCGGATTTTATAATTATCCGGGAAGTGCTTAACAAGGAACCTCTTTCGAAAATTTGCCCATACAAGTGGTTCACCGGCCGCGCTCATCTGCACCTTTGTCCGAGACCACCACACTCTAGCCTCATCCTTTAATTGATAAGTTGCAAACAAAACCTTTTGCTCCTCTGAGCACTTGAAGTATTCAAAGACCTGTTCAATGTCCCTAATCTAAATATATGCCCTGTCATAATCGTGCCCTCCCTTGTAGGCTGGGGGATTCCTTTTCAGGAATTTATCCAGAGTGGGACCAGACTCGGTCCTACTCATCAGCTGGGTAAACTTGGAGAAGAAATCGTCTCCTCCACCGAAACTGGTTCCTTCGGTCATAATGTAATTCTACAATGAACAAACACATCACCATTAATAACCCATGCCAACCAGGGAGTTGGAGATTTACCTTATACTCATAAAATACAACGCCGCTGGAGTGCCAAGGGAACGATGCCAAGCTGCACAAACACTCACAAACACAGTACAATAGAATGCAAAATAGCCCAATATAGGACTCACTCAGTCACTAAGCTGACCCATACACCCGGCTCTAGAAAGAACCGCTCTAATACCAACTGTGACATCCTAAGTCGAATTATCATTTATCTACGCTTGTTTAATTATTTTTCAAAACAATTTTTCACGTTTAATAAAAATCAACTAGGTTTTTAATATAGAATAAAATTTACTTTTCTTAAATACATTAAAATAAGTAAAGCAGACTCGAAGTAACAAAGAAAACCGATTGGAATAAATACCTTAATAGGATAGTTGATTAGAAACAGTAGAAGAGAAACAAGGGTAGGAGGGTCCATCGCCTGAGCGAGACCCTGATGCGGTTAGACAACATACGAGAGTCGCTTAAGCGAGATCCGATTCGCTTGAGCGAATGCTACGCTCCAAATCTGGGTGGACCAGACATACGAAGGAAGTCAATATTTTGGGCTTCACTCGGGAATACATGTCCCTCGGTTAACTCTCTCTCGGAAAACAGCTAAACAATGCATCGCTCAGAAAAAAGGTTCACTCGATCATACCTCTCTCGAAAAACACCCAATCCTCACTTCACTCGGGAAAGACTCTCAGGTATAACACTCGGAATTTTACTCACCTTCACTCGGAAGGAATCTATTCTTCACTCAGAATTATTCTACCCTTTCTTCACTCAGAAATGTTCTACTCTTCCTTCACTCGGAAGGGTCGAGGGATACACACAGACGAACAAACATCAAACTAACTGGCCCTCACTCGGACAAGGATAAATCCTCTCGGGCAAGATTCGCTCAGTAGTCGGCCTCGCTGCAGCAAACACGTGAAAATGAATACCAATCATAATACAACAGAAATCCACTTCCGATTAATTAGCAAACCGATTCACACTTAGTTCCACCCACAACATGAAATATCACACAGTCGGAAAACTCATCATACATATATATATATTACACAATTTATTCAAGATCACTCGGGCCTTGGCATCGGTTCTCTGCTTGGCGCGCCTCCAGGGCTCCGACTTCCTCCCTGTCACTGGTTACTAAATTGAAACAACAGCAAGGGTGAGTGTTTGGCATCATAATTAATCTAGAACGGAAATTAACAATCTATATGCACATAAACTCTATTCCATTTCTTTATCAACACATTGAAACTCACACTCGGAAGTTTACTTCCGCTCGGCAAATATAATAATTCACTCGTTAAACTTAACAAATACATCTAGCACATATGGCAACTCACTCAGTGAATATATCGGATTGCATTCAGTAAAGGTATCAACTCATACTCAGTAAATGTATCAAATTTCACTCGACAACATATCATTTCACACTCAGAAAAACGTAGCAAAGTGCACACGATACACGTATCAACTCAAACTTAGCACTTACATCAAATTCATCAATAATCACCACTGACTCTCATATAAAATTTGACGCCTAGTATCCGAATACTAAAAGGATCGACCTTCAGCTGGGGGTCCGACTTGACACCCCGTGAACCCGACTTGGTTCACCGAGCCCGACTTGGCTCCCCCTCAACCACTGGGTCAAAGACCTCTGGCTAGCTTAACTGGGTCCGACTGGACCACAGAAGCACAACAGGGTATTATATACCGTTGGTCGTCCTCCACCACATAATCTCATATTCCATTATATAAACAATTACATCATTTGCACTGTCACAAACTGATTTGTTCTTACAGCATAGGGCGACCAACTCGTCAAGCCCATCAATATGACATTCTCACTGGACACCGATAGCCACAATCATTTAGTTTTTCAAATCATAAGCCACTCGCACCCACACGATCTTCATCCGATCGATGTTTACACACAGGCATGCACACAACTTTCATCCATTACAAGCTTACCATCTTTATAGATAATTAAATGGCTCGGACTCATAGCGTATCCTATTCTAATTAATCATAATCCGAACACCCCCTTACCTCGGTTCCAAGCTTCTATAATCTGCTCCTGGTGTCGGTTTCGCCCTCTTAGCACTGGGTTCACAGTCTCTCTTCCGAATGCAGCACCAGCTCCTTCGCTGCTACCTATGGGTCAGAATGCAGAACTCATTAGCTTTACACCATTCTCAACTCTAAGGACCACCTCCGAGCTTACACTCACTAGAGGAGTGGGGAACAGGCCCATACACAGCCATGCATGGCCACTCAGTCACCAAAGAAACGAAAGGGGCAGGGAAACATAAATGCAAACGGATCAATGGACTCACCTTGAGGCCACGGTCATGAAAATGAGCTTAACACTCAGTTTTGATGCAAACAGAGTCCTCTCCTGTAGCATGCAGCTCAGCGATGGAGAAGGAAAAAGATGAACAGGAACAGAAGCAAACGAAGAAGAAGGCAGAGAAGTAGTAGTTCCCGCGTGTGAGTGATAAATGAGAGAGAGAAGGGAAAAAAAACTTTTAAAGTCCAGGGGTAACCGGTAACCTTCCCAACCGGTTACCACCCCACTTTCCATTGAAGATCATAAATGTTTTGATAATGACAAGTCAGAATGAAGATCAAGAAAATGAAGATCAAGACTCATGGCTTTTTTCAGTAAGATCTAATAAGAAAATATGGCCATTAAAATAAAATTAAAATTACACTCTGAAGTAGTGTAATCGATTACCCATTAGGTGTAATCGATTACAACATTTCGAGTCAACCAAAAGAAGCCTTTTTTATTGACCGTAATCGATTACCCTCACTATGTAATCGATTACCATTATTTAAACGTTTGAAAAATATATCAGAATATCTTTTCAAAAGCCAAATGTTTAAAAAATAATAACTACTTCGTAATCGATTACTATAATAACGTAATCGATTACAATTATTAAAACGTTTGAAAATAAATCAGAAAAATTTAAAAGCCAAACGTTTTAAATAACTGTTTTAAAGTAATCGATTACCACAATAAAGTAATCAATTACATGATGAACGGATATTTTTTAAAATAACAGTGTAATCGATTACCCCATGTATGTAATCGATTACAGACTGATTCTGATGAATAAATTCATGCACCCTTTTATCATAATGTTTGGATAAAAAGTCACATCCTTTCATAATTATTTTATATTAATCAAGAGGTACCTTTTCAAATATTTTATTATTTTCTTGCACCTCTTGAAGGCCTTTCCTCTCCTATAAATAGGAGGGTATCCCAGTTGCAAAAAACACAACAATTGAGAACAACAATTCTTTCATCTCTTTCTTATTCTCATGATCTTAATGGCCATATAATCTTGTTAAGATTATTACTTACCTAAGTGCTTCAATTTGTTCACATACTCTAAGAAGAGAGTACTCCTTTGTTCACTTAATTAAAAGTGTTAGATACTTGCTTGCTTGGGAAGGTTTCCCAAAGTATTGTATACAAGAGTAGTGAAACTCTTAGTGTGTCAAAATACTTCACACAAAGGCAAGATTGTGCCAAGGTGTGGAAGTGCTGGTGTACTATTCTTGACAATAGTGGAATCCTCAAGGGTGACTTGAGAAGACTGGAAGTAGGCAGTGGTTGGCCGAACCAGTATAAATACTGTTTGCAAATCTCTCAACCCTACTCTTTATCTTAAATTTTATATAATTTGCTGTGCATTGTCATATTCATTTGCATTTAATTAAGAGTTGAGAAAAGTGTGATTAGAAATACTAAAATTAGCATAACTCAATTCACCCCCCTCTCGAGTTATAGGAGGCCACTAGAGTAACATCCATCACCCATTCGCTCATACGTTTTTCCCTTCAACTCTCCTCTTCTCTCAATCGGACCCCACACTATTATTAACCAATCAAATAATTTCATTTACATTCTCAATATTTAATTATCCATAATTGCCCCATAGTTCATAAAAATACCGAATGAATTTTAAAACAATTAATAATATTTTCTACTACACATAAATTTTCCTAAATTGCCTGGGATGTTACACGAAGTATAAAAATCTTAAAGAAAGAGAGAAAGGTAAATACCCAGGTTAGTAAGGTACTCATTCCGTGTCTCCAGGGTGCCTAAGAGTGCACAACACTTGAGAGGAACACCCCAGGAGAAGAGGGTATCCATAACGGTGCGAGAAGTCTCCAAGAGATAGCCTTCATCGACTGAATATGCCGAACTCTTCAGTAAAAAATGTTTGTGAGTCCACTCGGTGTGGATCAAAAATTTTCCTTCCTCATCCTTCCAAAAAGGAGACACAGTCTTCTTCTTAACAAAGAGTTTGAAGAAAGCGCTTTTGAAGGAGCCGTACATTTTGTAGGAATCGGGGTAGGCTTCAAAATTGACGATGTCACTCTTATATCGAAGATTGACAAAGCTTATCCCGGAGTCGGCTCGACGCATCACCCGTGCATACCTAAAAAACATGGCAGCAGTCGGGGTAAAGAGGAAGTGCTTCCCAAGGACCTGTAAGGCCATCACTAAGGCCTAATCGTTGGGGTAGAGTTGGCTAGGGTCGATGTCTAAAACTCAAAACACCCCCATCTCATACTGGTTCAGAGGCAACCGGACTCCCACCTTGAGCAAGGTAAAATCGTGGAAGTAAAAAAAGTGATCCCGGGGTACATGGAAAACCCGATCTGTAAAAGTAGGGTGAACAAGTCAAAAATATTTTTCATATTTTTTATTCCTCCAAAAAGTCTCTGCCTCTAATGGGATATCGTCCTCCTCGACAACATAAGAACTGTAAATTGCTAACACTTTTTTGGCTACCTAGAAGTACGGATCTTTAACCTTCCGAGCAAGCCAGTTAATCTTGTCAGCAATCATGAAGGTTTCATTGGGGTCATTCCTTAGCACAACAAATCCGGTGGCATCCATATTAACTACGTGTGCTAGCAAGGGGACAGCGAAATAAAAGTCAGTATCATCAGCGTAGTAATGCACTACACTGGAATCCTCACCCCGGTCCGTAGACACCAGGGGCAAAGGCGATATTGGTTCTCGAACCTCGGACGATAAAGAATCTAGTACCTGGGAACTTGGGTGACCCTAGTTGACTGGAGTCATCCACCGACGGATGTCCATTTGTGTAAGCCGAGGTTCATGACGGGGAATCTATAACATCCCGAATTTTATAAAAATAAATAAATATGTGGAATAAATATTGAATGATTATAAATGAGTTAATGAGTGTCCCAAAAATGTTGGAATGATTAAATTGGGATTTATTATGGATATTTATAATTTATTGAGCTTATGTGAGATAAAATTATACCCGATTAGAATATGGGTGTCGGACCAAGTATCTCCGATTGAGATGCCATTGGTCAGGGCTATTAAGAATATTATTAGGAGTCCGAATGTATATTTGGAATAATTTTTAGATAAGGTATTGAGCCCGAACTGAGAGCCTGTGTATTATAAAACGGTGAAAGTTTAATGAGAGAATAAAATTTTAAAGGCAAAAGCCTTCATTTCTCCCCTTTTTCCGTCGGCTATCTTAGTCCTATTTTGGGGGAAGAACGTTTTCTTCTTTATCTCTTCATATTCCATTTCTTCTCTTCTCTCCAAAACCTAAGCCATGTGGAGTCTTCTTCTCCTCCACCATTTTTGTCTCTGGGAAGCTTGAAGGGAGCCATTGGGTGTTGATCCTCTTCCTCTCTTCTCTATTTCGTTTGGCTTCTCCCTCCATTGATTCCATTTTCATTTTCATGGTGAGATCGTATTCCGGGTGATGCGATGGAGCATTCGGAGCATTGGAACCGTTTCGGCTCTTCCCTCGAGATAGGAGAGGAGTTAACATTCAAATTGCATGAGTAAATTGAGAGTGATTTAATGTATGTGTTAAATACTCATGCCTGCCTTGCCATATAGTTATTGAGATGTTTGGAATGGCAAGTTGATGATTATTACGGATGATGTATGAGAATATGTTTGTTAAAAATGATAAGTATGATTTTAATGTGAATAATAAGTTTGGAATGAAAATCTATAAGTATGAATGTGTGAACAGGTTGTATATGCCTTTTATGATGTGTATGAAAAGTTGGATATGTCCAAATTTGGCTTATAATGAGATTTCATATGATGGACTGCGTAAATTTTCGTTTTCTACCTAAGTTCTGGTATTCTCGTTCAAGCGAGATGGATTCTCGTTCAAGCGAGATGGATTCTCGCTCAAGCGAGAATCCCCTGTCTCGGTATTATGGCCTCTGGGACAATTTCGCCCAGGCGAGTGAGTGTTCCGCTCGAGCGCGTTGAGTGTGATGTGATCAGGTGAGATTTTGGACGAATCTCGCTCAAGCGGGCGTGGCCGTGCTTGAGCGAACGAAAGAGGAGTCGGTTTGGAGTAATTTTACCCGA
Organism: Clitoria ternatea; assembly: GCA_037962975.1. Taxonomy (NCBI): domain Eukaryota; kingdom Viridiplantae; phylum Streptophyta; class Magnoliopsida; order Fabales; family Fabaceae; genus Clitoria; species Clitoria ternatea. The sequence goes on from CM075672.1 coordinate 222,569,841, forward strand.
GTAAAAGACTGAGTGCTAGGAAGCCTCACTCGAGTGAAAGAGATGAGTTAGTTTTAGAATGATTTGCCGAGTGAAAGAACGATCAAGAGATGAGTCGATTTTAGAATGATTTGCCGAGTGAAAGACCGATCAAAAGATGAGTCGGTTTGGAATAATTTGCAGAGTGAAAGACCGAGCGAGAGATGAGTCGGTCCTGGAATAATTTAGACGAGTGAAAGACCAAACGAGAGAGGAATCGGTTTTGGAATAAGTTCACCGAGTGAAAAAGCGAGTGTTGGAAAGGGAAGGATGGCCTCTGGTCGGATTTTGCTTAAGCGAGTGGGTGCCTCGCTCAAGCGAGTGTTAGTGGGATTCGTTACTGGACAATTCTCGCCCGAGCGAGTGGCTAGTTGAAGGGAGCCTCGCTCGAGCGAATGCTTGGGGAAATAGATACTGGCGTGATTACGCCCGAGCGAGCAAAGGCGCTCAAGCGAGATGGACGTGTCTCGCTCAAGCGAGTGGGGCTCTCGCTTGAGTGAGTGACCCCTGATGGAATTTTATTCCTTATTTCTCAGCTTTAACGGTGTTGGGCCTTTTCCCCTTATCTTGTGTGATACTTGAGGGAATGTATAGGGAAATATATATGCCTATGACATAACACGGAGGTGATGGATAAGGATTAAGATATTGAGATAACTTGTTTATACCCATAATATGCATAATGTGAAACATGAATCTTAACCACCAAGAATGATGTATATGAGAGCAATGTTAAGGGTTTGATGATGAGTTATGAGATGGCACTTTTGAGTGATTACGAACCCTTCATGGGAATGATTGAATGGTAAGGTGTATGTTAATAACCGATAAATTAGAGATGACAATTATAATGGGTAATAACGAATAACATTGCGGATCATTTCCTTGAGTAAAGGATGATCGTTATTATTGATGATCTGGTAGTAAAACCATTGTGGTTGAATATGAATATCGACTTGTCATATGATGTGAAATATAAAAATGTATTGTGTTGAGATGTAAAGTCGAGAACATGATTGTATTGGGCATACGAGTAATTTCCATATGTGGAATGGTGAATATGCCTTGAACAATTCTAAGTGTGGATTAATATTATGATGCTTACTATGCCTTTGATATCCATGTGTGGATTGTTATGAATGATGTTTGTGGCTATTGAGATGCCAATTATATGAATGATGTGCCTTGAGGGGCTTTGTAAATGATTATGAATAATTATTAAAATGCCAAATTAATTTATATCCCTAATTGAGAGGGTGAGATATCCTTGCGAGGTTGTTGGGCATATGCATTATTGCATTTTGCATTCATGGCATGGCACAACATTGATACTTTGTGGTTGCGATCACAGTGATGAAAGATCCTGCGGGATTCTATGAAGGGAGTACCCCTTGCGAGGCAGGAAACCAACGTGATGATGATATGATATTGTGTCGGTGGTTGCGATCACCTAGTTGTGGAATATGAAAGGCCCTGCGGGGACCATTGTATGATGATGAGCCAGTGGTTGCGATCACTTGGTATTTGATATGACAAAGGGCTTGCGAGCACCTATGATGCCCATGGTTGTGATCACGAGAAAGCACCTTGCGAGGCTGCTATAGGGAGTACCCCTTGCGAGGCGGGAAACCAATGATTATGAATGATTGATTATGGTGGTTGTGATCACCCGTTGGTATGAAATCGGATCCGTTGCATATGCATTAAACAGTTGACATATGCATTAGCCATAAGAGCATGGCATATGAGATAGGATGACCACGAGTGATGAGAAACCCCTTGCGATGAGGAATTGAGTGAAGTCTTAATGAATTGATGATGATAAATTGTGAATGCCCTTGTTGATAAGTGGCAATGTGATTATGTATGTGATTGTGTATGTGCTTGTGCTTGTTTATAATATGAATTGCAATTCATGAGGCTTGTATGCCTATTATAATAACGAGATGATAAATGAATGATAATTTTATGATTTTGTAGCAAAGCACACATGACGTTGTATGCATATACACATGATCACAATATATATATTATTTGTCATTTTGAATGTATAACTCACTCTCCCATGTGGTCTCCTTTTTAACCTTGTGATGCAGGTTGCCATGGGATGAGTTCGGATTTTAATTAAAGCTTGGGTGAAGGTAAATAGTGGTAATAGAAGTGCCTTGGCCGGCATCATTTATGAGTTCTTATGTAATGAATGAATTGGTTATGAGAATATAGATGATTTAGAGATTTTGGATATGTATAAGATAATCCTTTGAATTTGTGGATGGTGAATATATATGTAGAATGTAAGAGATGATTTGATGTGTATTAGAAGGATTGAAATTAAATGATGTTCATTGATGATTGAGATAGTCGGGAGAATATCCCCGGATGTATATGTATACATATATATAATTATGTCTTAGGCAATGCATGTGTATATTGTGAGTGAATTAGACGGGCTTGTTTTATTAGGCTTATGTCGGGTTTTTGCATGCTTTGCCGAGCCTTTTCTCATATCGTCATATATGGGACTAGGCGTTTGCCCGGTATACACATTCTTCTTCCGCTGTATACTCTATTATTTTTGTATACCGTTATGGGCATTTTATTTATCGATCCAGCTTTAATCTATTAAATTGTATGCTTCGGTTTTCTGTGGTTCGGGTTTCGGTGTGACACAGGTATTATCTTGGAACAAGAAAAATTTACTCCCATTTTATTAATCTTTATGTTGATCACATCGGGATCTGAGTCCAGAAAAATTGGGGTGTTACAGAACCTCGGGGGGCCAAGAGATAGAAGGGTTTGAAATAATTTCACAAGAACTATCTCGGCCCTGACCGTTGTTAGAAGAAAAAGAAGACATTGTAAGAAATGAGAAAGGGTTAAAGGACTACCTATGTTTACGGTATGAACAGTTCTTCTAGTACGAGCCAAGACAAAGTAAGGAAATAAGCAGAGACAACGGTTGGACAGAGTTTCACGAAGATAACACAAAGTGAGAAACCAACAAGAATTTCTCACCTTATATAGGCATCGAAACACCATGGGCCAAAGTTCAACCATCACGGCCCATGGACGAAGTGGGAGACGAAGCGTCACGGCCAAGAGGAGCGTCATTTTTCCTTTAAAATGATGTCACCTGAAGGCGCGTGAGGCAAACGACTAATCTTGACTAGCCACATCACCGATCCATGTGAAATGGAAGCTTTTCAGGTAATACGCATTAAATGCTCACCTAACCCGCAAAGCATCTCACCTCAGAGGCATCAACATATCGACTCCAAAACACAACGATTTGTTCATCTAAAGCTTGGAAGTAGTTCATTATTATGACAACGTCATAATAACAAACTAAGGGGCAAATGATCCGGGGGGTAACCAGAATCCAGACCGGGGTATTAGTATAACATGCCACGTCATCAAGATGGCTATTAGATCTATAGCCGTAGTCTAAAAACTGTTAAATGACTACAATTCTATTCCTTAACCCCAGTTTATAGCTGATAACCAGGCAATGAGTCAGAATCGGTATGGGCAGTCTAACCCTGCAGACACTGTAGTTACAGTAAGTTAAGAAGATAATCAAATCACTTTCTAAACCAAGGTAAATTCTATAAATACTATTCATTTATTACTGAAGCACCATCTAATCTAATTCTTGTGAGTTACCTCTGTAATACCCTATCTTAATCACCATACTAACTTAAGCATCGAAGAATCTTCTGCAGGTACACCTTGTTAGTCCTCAAATTTACAATAAAATCTTTAAATAAAAATTTTGTAAAAAGAATAAGAATTTGGTGAATTTGTTAGAAATTTAGGTTTTAAATTCAATAAATGGATGTTGTTGGAAATAATCTACCCTTGATCAATTTTCTCTAGTTTTATAGTAAAAATGTGAAGAATTTAAAAAGAAAAATTGAAGAACTGAAGAGCTGACGTGTAGCATCAACACCACGCGTAACGTGGGAACTTCTGATGCTGACGCTACGCGTCACACCCACGCGTAGTGTCAGGAGCTACGTGGACACCACTGACAGGTGGTCAAGCACTCAGCCAATGACCCCTCCACTACCCACAAGTGTCCAAGCCGAATTGGGGGATAAGGCACATCTGTCTGGGCATGATTAATTAAAATAATTATACAATAATGGCCACTTCGAGCTGATTAATGGAGGCTGAGTTAGGGACCTGACGCGTAGCGTCAGGCTGGCGCGTAGCGTCAGGACCCTTCCTCAGCCCTATAAATAGGGCCATTCTCCACACTTCTAAGCATCCCATCTCACATTCTGAGTTCTCTTCTTCTCTTATACACTCATGTTTGAGTGGTTCTTTTGTGAGTTTGTAGTTCTAGAATAGTTTTCTAGATACTTGAGAGTGTTGTGTAGTATTGTGATCGTTGTACCGTGAAGTTTCCATCGCCTTTGTAATGTCAATCATTGTAAGCATTGTTTTTACTTTCACCATGTGTAACTAATCTGTTTATGTTGGAATTGGTGAACTAGTCTATTGAGTATGATATTGTGAATTTGATTTCTGCATGTTTATGATTCAAGTGCATGTTAGTATTTCAATCTTTTATTAGTATGAACGTCAAACGGGAGAATGATTTTCATGCGTATTGAAACTTGTTTTATTAGTGTGAATGTCAAACGGGAGAATGATTATTCATGCCTTATTAAAACTTGTTTTAACAAAAGTAAAAGTTGGAATACCCTTAATATGCCAATTACTAGGGATAGAATTGGTGATTATTGTTGCCATAAGGCCAGGACTTAATGCAAGTTTTTACTGAGAAAGCTCACGAGGGATCGGACTTTACGGTGAATACTTAAGAATTTATATCACGAGGGATCGGTTATAATGATTTTAAGCTGCAATGACATGAACTTGATGATTAAATATGCATGTCTTGAGTTCCTCCATTGTTATTCTAGATTAGAGATCCAAATTCCAACATAATTTGTTTATCTGTGTTTTATCCTCAAGTATCTTAGCTATTTTAAATTGCAACTCAACTTTTTAGATAAATTGTTATTTTCTTTTTATCACATGAACAACTCAGCTATGCAATCTTATGAATATTGTATAAATTGTCTATAAATTATTCTTTTTTTAATAGGTTTCTATAAAGTTACCATAGTAACTAGAAAATTACTATAATTATTGGACTTTCAATCTCAGTGGAACGATATCTAAATTTTGAAAACTACAAACGATTGGTGCGCTTGCCAATTAAAAGACCCAACAGTAACATGAAGTTAACAAGTTTGTTAAGAAATTAATGCATTAAAATCTAAAAAAACAAAAACTTCTTCTTCAACTTCATCTTCTTTTGAAAAATATGAAAATTTTAAAAATTCTAATATGGCTGCTGAAAGAAGAACATTGGGATAGTTTGCTGCTATTAATGGACCACCTCGTGTTTCGGGGATGTATCAAGGACCTATTGCTGCTGTAGAAATCAAACCAGCTACTTTAAACATTATTCAAAATAATCAATTTGCTGGTTTAAATAATGAGGAACCTTATGAACACTTAACTGTTTTTTATGAGTTATGCAGCACAATCGGTTTTGAACCCAATCAAGAAGAATCAGTTTACATGAGATTGTTTCTTTTTTCTTTGATTGGGAAAGCTAAAGAATGGTTTAAATCTTGTCCACCCGGTAGTTTTGCAAACTGGTCCGATGTTGAGAGAAAATTTTTGGAAAGATTTTATTCTCCTTCAAAATACTTTGAAGCCATGACAGCCATACATTCTTTTTCACAAAATAATGATGAATCATTAGGAGAAACATGGGAACGATTCAAGGCACTCTTGAGGAAATGTCCAAACCATAACTTAAATGATGCTGAAAAGGTAAGGATCGTTTACCATGGTTTGTTACCTCAGTTTAAAATGATGTAAGATGCTTGTGCAGGTGGTTCTTTAATGAACAAAACTATGGAAGAAACAATAGAAATATTGGAATCAATGTCCATCAGTGACCGACAAGCAAAACATGAAAGAGGTAATGTACAAAGAAAGCCAGGTATGCTTGAATTGGGGGTAAATGATGTAGTATTGGCTCAGCAAAAATTGCTGACTCAACAAATTGAGGCTATGAGCAAACAATTAGAGAAACTTCAAATTGCTCAAATGTCATCACCACCTCCTGCTCAATTGAAACAATGTATGCATTGCATGAGAGAACAACCATGTGGTTACTGTACCCCTGATAGAAACGAGCAAGAGCAAGCCAATTTTCTGAACCATCAAAGAATACCTTTAGGTAATTTTCCTTTCAATCTTGGTAATTCTTTTCCTAACAATTACCCGCAGGGTTGGCAGAATCAGAATATTGGCTGGAAACAAGATGTTGGACCTTCTAACCGACCTCCTAACAATCAATTCAAACAACAACCATAATCTGATCAAACAGCAAGGCTAACTAGGATAGAAGAGTCTATCCAACAGTTGCTTTAATACATGCAAACAAATGAAGCTACACGTAAAGCGTCAGACATGCAATTGGGACAGTTAGCAAAAGAAGTAGCTGACATGAAAAGCTCTGGTGTTTCTGCAAACACTTAAAATCCAAGAGAACAATGTAATACTATTTTTACAAGAAGTGGTAAAGTTATAGGAAATGATTGTAAAGAGGAAAAAGAGAAAGAAGAAGAGAAAAAGGGAAAAGAAAAAGAGAAAGAAGAAGAAGAGAAAAAAGATGAAGAAAAGAATGATGAAAAAGAAAAACAAAAAATTAAAAAACAAAAAAATCAGTATTTGGGTCAGACACATCCAGTTAAATATTTACCTTATCCACATGCACCATCAAAGAAGGATAAGGAAAAGGAATACAAGAGATTCCTTGAAATCTTTAAGCAATTACACATAAACATTCCATTTTCTGAGGCATTGGAACAGATGCCAACATATGCAAAGTTTATGAAAGAATTGCTCACTAAAAAGAGGAGGTATGATGAAGAAATTATTGAACTGGAAGCAGGTTGCAGTTTGCAACATAACATGCCAGAAAAGTCGAAAGACCCTAGAAGTTTCATCATTCCTGTCTCCATTGGAGGGATGAATGAGACGCCCCAAAAAAAAATAGGGGTAAATTTTTCGCGATTTAATACAATTAAAGGATGGAAGAGATCGCGAGATGGGAACTTTGGCAAGTAATCCCCGGACCTAAATTAATAACCTATCTCATATGTGAAGATATGAGAAGGTGAACAATTAAGTCAAAGAGTGAACCTTGGATGATTTATCTCATGATCATCAACAAGGAGTAGCGGAAGTATGCAATTACATTAAGGAATTGAAGGGAAGTGGTAGAAGGTCAAAGGATGGTCTATCGATTGGATAAAATGCTTTAATTATGCGTGTGGGGTGTTGTGCAATCATATTATAGTCAAACAATACCAATGATGTCTCAAAATAGTGGAAAAATATGAAAAACAGGGTCATGAATCGATTCAAACACCCTATGAATCGATTCAAATGATTCTGGAATGCAAAACAGTGAAAACAGGACCCCTTGAATCGATTCAAGCTCGTATGAATCGATTCAGACGCATCTGGAACTCAAAATTATGCAAACAGGGGTCCTTGAATCGATTCAGGATCGTATGAATCGATTCAGGCCTTCCTGGAACCAAAAACAGTGAAAACAGCAGCTCTCGAATCGATTCAGGGATCCTCGAATCGATTCGAGACAGCACAGTTGCTGTTTTTATGCAGAAAAGGCCATATTTTTGGACTTCTAACCCCCCTAACTTTTTCATATCAACACCAAACGCTACCAAATTTTGACACCAACTAAGACACATCAATTGTGACGTGTGGCCACCGGCCTCACCCAAAAATTCTCAAAAATGGGGAACTTATGCAAATAAATGTGTTTAGTCCATTCCTGAGCCTTTTTGAGCAACTTAGGGGTCTATTCTCAACGGAATTGACCCGTTCTAGTTTCTACAAGTCACAACTCATGTATTTAAGCTATTGAGACCATCACACACTACCCACAATTTATAAAACTCATTTTGACCCTACTAGTTCCCTACTTATGCATAACAATCATGAAATATCATCAATTAAACAGCACATAAAATCATCATTCACAATTCTCATCATTTGATCATCAAGTGAGCAAGATTCAAGCACCCACACATTAGCGTCTTACATCACCAGGGTCATAACTGAAAATTGGTCTTATAGGTGGGTTCCAATTTTCACACATGACCTACATAATCATTATACATCATTCATACCAATTTGTGGCTATACAAAATATGCAGAAAACTATATACATTACAAACATTCTACACAAACCATAAAATCAAAATGTTGCCGGCCAAGGCATTCTTTACCAAAAAGAGGCTTCCTTCACACTTCTCCTCCACAAATAGCTCCAAAGCTAAACCTACAACACAGGAGCTAAAAAGATATACCACAAGGAGAGTGAGTATACTTTCTCAATGATGAAAATCCAATAAATAAAACAATATATGCATGAATGCAATATAACCATCTCCTCCTCAAAAGGAGTTTATTTTATATCAGTATTCAATCATCAATTCTTATTCAAACACAATTATTCCTTAATTCTCTTAGAATCATAACAATCAAACTCACCATCACACCTTAGCAATTAAAAGGGAATATCCAAACATATCGCATCATCAAAGTATCACACTATATCATGCTTCAAGACTGATGCACATGCTAATATCGTTAAAATGCATATGCACGGATCTGTTCTCATTTCCTCGGGTGATCGCAACCACCATAATCATATACTCATTCTCAATGGTTTCCCGCCTCGCAAGGGGTACTCCCTCTAGCGGCCTCGCAAGGTGCTTCTCGTGATCGCAACCACGTTCAATATCTCATAAGGTTTCCCACCTCGCAAGGGGTACTCCCGCCTCATAAGCATTTCATATAGGTTTCCCTCCTTGCAAGGGGTACTCCCACCTCATAAACATTTCATATAGGTTTCCCTCCTCGCAAGGGGTACTCCCACCTCGTAAACATTTCATATAGGTTTCCCTCCTCGCAAGGGGTACTCCCACCTCATAAACATTTCATATAGGTTTCCCTCCTCGCAAGGGGTACTCCCGCCTCATGATCGCAACCATGGGCATTCAATCTCATTGGTCCCGCAGGGCTTTTCATTTCCATTATCAAGTGATCGCAACCACTTATCAACATCATCATGATATGCATGCCATGCCATGTATACAACAATGCTCATACATGCTTCAAGCTCATTTAGCTTATTTTACCCTCTCATCTAGGGTACATTCATTCTCAACCACACAATTTTCCACCAAATCATACACAATAATCAATCTTCATATAAACTCAATCATATATCACACATAATAAGCCATCCATAGCCTCACTTAGGCTTCATCATATAAACACTAAATTCACATCACCATACACAATTCATTTCACATACACATAATATCACCTTCATCCAAGCAAACATGTCATACTACATTAATACATACATCATCATCATAATTCTCATGCATTTAGAAAATATACCCCTCTCCTACCTCAAGTGAAGTAGTGATCAACGCGGTCCGAAGGTCCCGCCTCGTCGATGGGGTTATTACCTACATTCCAACACATACCATACCGTTATTCTCAATCACAAACCACCAAGATTCAAATGCTCTTAATTTAATTTCTTGGTGTCATGCTATTACAAGGTTTATTTCTCATTTATTACACTAAACCACCATAACCACCATGGGTTTGGTGTTCAAGTTCATTCTCTAGGCATTTATAGCCACACCCATAAATGGGTTTTTGCTCCAATATCCTTAAATCATCATAAACTACCTTTATTACCAACAATAAATATCCATCTACCCCCATTATACATTTCCCCAAATTTTTGAAATTAGGGTTTCACCAACCCATCAATACTCAAATTAATCATACATTCTCATCTCCTTCCTTCAATAAAAGCATTCATTCCCCTCATCTCACCTAAACCCATGAATCCACAATAACTCACTCTAGGGTTTGTGAATCAAATGTTTTAAGGGAACACCTATTCATATTCATGGTCCCCAAAACTCATATTATTATGTAACCATGGCAAAAACCCAACTAAAGGGTGAGTATTTCTTACCTCACACCCAAAAACAAAGTGGGTTTAAGAAGAAGGGAGATGCCACACGAAAATAGGAGAGGGAAAGAGAAGGCTTCAAGCTTCCATGTCCTCTTCCAAGCTCTTACCAACGAAAATGAAGGAAGTAGAAGAATCACTAGCTTTTGCTTAAGTTCTATGGAAGGAGAAGAATAAGAGGAGGAGTAGAATATGAAATGAAGAAGAAAGGGAAAGTGTCTCCATAAAAAAAAAAGAAGTTACGGGAATGAGAATGAAAAATAGTGAGATTATGTTTTAATCTTTTCCTTCTCACTTAAATTCCTTCGTTTTTAAATAAACAGGCTCCCAGTTTGGGCTCAATTCATACTTTAAAAATTATTCCGAATACACATTCAGATTCCCAATAATATTATCTACCGCCTTGACCAACGGCATCTCAATCAAAGATACTTGGCCCGACACTCATATTCTATCCGGGTCAATTTTTCAACTCAACCGATCACCATAATTCACCAACAATTTTGAAAAGTCTTATTTAAATCATTTCAAGAATTTTGGGATATTAATTAGCCCACATTTAATTATTCCACATTTATTTTCCTAATTTATCTTCCTATTTTAAAAATTCGGGGTGTTACAATGAATATTGGAAAAGCCTTGTTAGACTTAGGGGCTAGCATTAATCTAATGCCTCTAAGTATGATGAAGTGAATTGGTGACCTTGATCCTCAAAGAACAAAGATGACTCTACAATTGGCTGATAGATCAATCAAAAGACCCTATGGTATTGTGCAAGATGTACTTTTGAAAGTTGACAAGTTCTACTTCCCTGTTGACTTTGTGGTATTAGACATGGAAGAAGATGTTGAAGTTCCCCTAATCCTGGGAAGACCATTCATGAAGACTGCTAGAGTGCTCATTGATGTAGATAATGGAAAGTTGGCAGTAAGTGTTCACGATGAAGAAGTAAACTTTGATGTTTTCAAAGCCATGAAACATCCCAATCCAAAACAAGATTGTTTTAAGGTGGATGTTCTTGACAAAGTTTGCTTCTCTATATCCACAGGTATGTCGAACTCTGATCCTTTAAATAAGTTATTAACTAACTCTGTGGAATTCTTGAATGAAGAAGAAGAAGAAGAACATGTAGACAAATATCTTGACGATCTTGATCAAGGGAAAGAAATTTTCCCTAAATCAAGAGAAATTGAAGAAATTCAAGAAGTACCTGTTGAAGAAATCAAGAGGCCTGAATTGAAAGTGATACCTTCCAACTTAAAGTATATCTTTTTGAAAGAAGGTAATTTAAAACCAGTAATTATTAGTAATTTGTTAAGTGAAACAGAAGAAGAAAAACTGGTTGAAGTCTTGAAAAGGAATCAAGAAGCAATTGGATGGACACTTGAAGATCTGAAAGGTATAAGCCCATCATATTGCATGCATAATATTTTACTAGAAAATAATTTTAAACCTGTTGCTCAACCCCAAAGATGCCTTAATCCAACCATGAAAGAGGTAACTAAGAAGGAGGTTTTGAAATTGCTGAAAGCAGGTATTATCTATCCCATTTCTGATAGTGCATGGGTAAGTCCGGTACAAGTTGTTCCAAAAAAGGTGGTATGACAATAATTATTAATGATAAAAATGAATTAATCCTAACAAAAACTGTCACTAGTTGGAGAATGTGTATTGATTATAGAAAATTAAATCAAGCAACAAGAAAGATCATTTTCCACTTCCTTTTATGGATCAAATGCTTGAAAGATTGTCTGGATAAGCTTACTATTGTTTTCTTGATGGATATTCTGGATATAATCAAATTGCTGTTGACCCTCTTGATTAGGAAAAGACTACTTTTACATGTCCCTTTGGTATATTTGCATATAGGAAGATGCCATTTCCATTGTGTAATGCACTTGCTACTTTTCAAAGATGCATGTTTGCTATTTTTGTAGATCTAATTAAAAAGAGCATTGAAATTTTCATGGATGATTTCTCAGTCTTTGGAAATTCATTTGAAATGTGTCTAACCAATCTGGACACCGTACTGAAGCGGTGTATTGAAACAAACTTGGTGCTCAATTGGGAGAAATGTCACTTTATGGTGAAAGAAGGAATTGTACTTGGTCATAAAATTTCCTCTAAAGGTATTGAAGTAGACCAAGCCAAAATAGAGTTAATCTCTAAACTCCCACCCCTTGTGAATGTAAAAGGTATTAGAAGTTTTTTAGGACATGCTGGATTCTATAGAAGATTTATTTAAGATTTTTCAAAAATTACTAAACCTTTAACAAATCTTCTAAATAAAGATGTTGAATTCAAGTTTGATGAGGCATGTCTTAAAGCTTTTAATTTCTTGAAAGAAAAATTAGTTTCTGCCCATGTAATTGTTGCTCCTAATTGGAATTTACCCTTTGAACTTATGTGTGATGCAAGTGATTATGCTGTAGGAGTAGTTTAAGGTCAAAGATATGAAAAAGTTTTTAGGGTTATACACTATGCTAGTAAAGTTTTAAATGAAAATCAAAAAAATTACGCAACTACTGAAAAGGAATTACTAGCCATAGTGTATGCCTTAGAAAAATTTAGATCATACTTGATTGGATCAAAAATAATTGTTTTCACTGATCATGCTGCAATCAAGTATCTTTTGACCAAAACTGATTCTAAACCTCGGTTAATCCAATGGATTTTACTCCTTCAAGAATATGATCTTGAAATCAAAGATAAAAAAGGGTAGTGAAAATATGGTTGCTGACCATCTTTCTAGATTAATGAATGATGAGGTCACTGCTAAAGAAAAAGACATCTTGGAAGAATTTCCTGATGAAAAACTTTTTGAAATAACAAAACGGTCATGGTTTGCTGATATGGCCAATTTTAAAGCAGCAGGAATTCTTCCAAATGATCTAACTTGGCAGCAAAGAAAAATTTTTTTTAAAGATTCAAAATACTTTGTTTAGGATGACCCTCATCTATTTAAAATTGGTGTGGATAATTTTTTACGTGGTTGTGTACCCGATTGGGAAAAGAAAGATGTGTTATAGCATTGTCATAAATCTCCTTCTGGAGGACATTTTAATGGAGAAAGAACTGCTGCAAAAATTCTGCAATCAGGTTTGTATTGGCCTTCCATTTTTAAAGATTCTCACTCATTTGTGCAAGCTTGTGATAACTGTCAAAGAACAGGTAATGTTAACAAAAGACAAGAAATTCCTCTCACAAACATTCAGGAGGTTGAGGTATTTGATTGTTGGGGTATTGATTTCATGGGACCTTTTCCTTATTCTTAATTCAATCAATACATTCTTTTGGCAGTTGATTATGTTTCAAAGTGGGTAGGAGCAATTGCTTCACCTAATGCTGACACCAAAACTGTAGTGAATTTCTTGAAGAAAAATATTTTCTGCAGGTTTGGAACACCAAGAACTTTGATCAGTGATGGAGGATCACATTTTTGTAACAAAGTTCTTTAGAAAGTATTACAACATTATGGAGTGAGACATAAAGTGGCCACAGCATATCATCAACAAACCAATGGACAGGCTGAGATTTCAAATGGAGATGTGAAAAAGATTTTAGAAAAGACTGTGTCTTCCTCCAGAAAAGATTGGTCACAAAAGCTTGATGATGCACTTTGGGCATACAGAACTGCATTTAAGACTCCAATTGGCCTTTCTCCTTTCCAAATGGTTTATGGAAAAGCTTGTCATCTTCCAGTAGAGATGGAACATAAAGTATATTGGGCTTTAAAATTTCTCAACTTTGATCCAAATACAGCAGCTGACAAAAGAAAGTTACAGTTATTTGAGTTGGAAGAAATGAGAAACAATGCTTATGAGACATCTAGAAGTTACAAGAACAAGGTGAAAGCTTACCATGATAAGAAAATTAAAAATAGACATTTCATACTAGGTCAACAAGTTTTATTGTTTAATTCAAGATTAAGACTGTTTCCTGGTAAATTAAAATCTAAATGGTCAGGCCCTTTTGTAATCAAGGAAGTTAAATCTTATGGAGCATTTGAAATTGAAGATCCAACTTCCAAAAGAAGTTGGATGGTTAATGGGCAGAGATTGAAACCATATCTGGGTGGTGAGATCAACAGACTCACTACCATTTGTTATTTGACTGATTTATGATGTGCAGGATGTCTAGCTAGAGACTGTAAATCAAGCGCTCAATGGGAGGCAACCCATTATTTTCTTTTTATTTTTAAATATGTATATATAAATATAAAAATAATAGTTTTTCAAATTTTAAGTTAGAAATTTAATTTTGAAAAGAAAAGGGGTTTAAAAATTATAAGAAAAGGTTTTTGAAAATTAAAATTTTGAAAAATAAAATAGAAGCCCACGCGTAGCGCCACACTGACGCGTAGCGTGGACTCTGAATTTTCAACCTGACGCGTAGCGTTCCTACCACGCGTAGCGTCAGGTCCCTCGTTCAGTTTTAAAACTGAACCAGAGGAAGGCCCAAGTCCATTATCTCTAAAAACCTATCTTGCCTCCCTCTGCATTTTCAGAAACCCTAATTTCCCAAACCCTCTTTTTCTCTCAAAACCTCCAATCTCCCCCATTCCTATTTTCTCTAAGGAATCCATGTAAGTATCTCAAATCCTTTTCTTTTACTTTGTTTTTGAATTTCGATTCTTAGAATTGCATGAGGTTAAGGATATGATTAGACAACCATTGGACTTGATTGCTGTTAGAAATAGGATTTGAATGGATTGAATTTGGTTTTGAAGGGGTTGCTGCTGCGCAACCCCTGTTTTGTAGTTTCTGTTCTGCAAACCCACGCGTAGCGTCCTACTGACGCGTAGCGTGGGAAGAACAGAGCTGACACGTAGCGTCCCACCCACGCGTAGCGTCAGCCTCTGTTCCTGATTTTTGTTAATTTTTGTGTGTTATCTTCTGTTATTTGTATAACTTATTTTTTGTTTTTAATAAATCTATTTAGTATGTCTCTGTTTGTTGTTTGTTGTTTATTGTTTTCTTTTAAATTAATAAAATTTCTTAGTTTGCATGTTTGTTATACTTTCTTGCATAAAAATAAAAATGCATAAATTTGAACAAATTTGTAAATATGTATGTTGTATGATTTTGCATGTTTTGTGAAATTTATGTTTTGCATGTTGCATTTTGTGTGAATTTTTGTTAAAATTTCTTTTGTATAAATAGTTTTTGAAAATATTTTGTTGTCGTGTATGTTTTAAATATAAAAACAAAAATAATTGTTAACTTTTTAATGATTGATTTGTTTTTCAAATAGTGTAATGTGTTTAATTTTTAAATTTTTCTTTTTGCAGATGGCACCTAAGAAATCCATTCTATCTACTGGTCCTAAGAGACAGAGAAGGACCACTGACACTGACACCACTTCTGAAGATCCAGATCTTGGGGGAGAAGAGGTGCTAGGACCGAGAGATCCTACCAGATTTCGCACTGATGCGAAATGGGCTCAGTTTCATCAGATAAAGGGCCAAAGACTCATCTGGGAGAGAGTCTTGGATCTGAATACTGGGGACTATCCTGAGCTGCAGGATGAGGTCCAACGGAGGAGATGGGGACCCATGTTTTCCCTACCTACTGAGGGGGATCCCATCCTAGTGACGGAGTTTTACGTAAATGCTTATAGGACGCACCAGACATTAGTCATCAGAGGACGAGCTGGGTGAGGGGTCGGCATATCACTTATGACCGGGACACGATTAGTACCCTACTGGGTAACCCTTGGGAGCCTACTCCCGAGAGTGATATTTGTTTCTAGAAGGAGAACAGAAACAAGGTTGCGACTGAGGATGGTGATTTAGGATACTTCCTAGATCAGGTTGTTCATTTCTTGAGCAAGGGTGGAATCTTCTTTAACCTGAGTAAGGTTGGAAGGACTCCATCAAACCTCCTTAAGATCCAGCTAACTCCTATAGCTCAGGCGTGGTCTCATCTCATGCTGCATAACATTACTCCTGTCACCTATCTTTCTTCTATCCTAGTTGATCGCTGCTGCCTCCTTTGTTCCATTCTTCAGGGCCATACCATTGACATTGCTAAGCTGATATCTGAGCAGATTCACCTTTATGCCCTTGGGTATAAGGTGAACCTTCCTATTCAATTCCCTCTCATCATATCTGCCTTACTGAGGAGGCAGGGGGTTGTTGTACCATCACCCGAGTTTACTAGTTCTTCAGGGGGAGTCCCCAAAGTTCTAGTGAACAGAGATTATTTTGTCCAGCAGTGTGAGCTTCCACCGCTGGAGCAGGAGGCTTAGCCCAAACAGAGGAGGAGGAGACCACCAGTTCAGCCACCATCTACTGATGCTATCACTGATGGATTTGCTAGGATGACTCTTGAGCATTAGCATATGATGCAGGTGATGGCTGCCACACACAGAGCTTATATGCATCTTCATGATGCATTTTATCAGTACAGACTTCAGGGAAAGGGAGCACCTTATGTCACACTAGCTGAGTTCGCAGCTCATGTAGCTTGGCCTGGTGATTTACCCACTTACCCTGAGACTGGTGGACCATCTGGAGCATATGCTGAGTCAGAGGGTGATGCAGATGAGGAGGGAGATGATGAGGATCACATGGAGGATTGATGGTGTTATTCTCTGCATCTTTTACATACAGTTTAGTTTACTTTTAGTTTGATATTTACATTAGTATTTTTACTTTGTGGATTATATTATAGTTTGTCTTTTATTATGTGGTGTGTTTTATTGCGTAATTTTATCGTGGTGTGTTTTTGCGTGTTTTCTTCAAAAATTTTAAAAAATAAGTTTTATCGTTTAAATCAAATTTTTTGAAAATAAGGAAATTTATACACTTAAAGTTTTTACACAATAACACCATTTTAAAATTATCAAATTATCGATTCTTTTTGTAATTAAGGAATTTTGATAAATTTAATTACAATGATTTTATTAACTATCAAGCTAATTTCAATAACCCAGTGAGCTGAGAGATCTTTTAAACACTTGAGGGTTTCGACATAACTTCATTCAAATTGATTTTGCTTTATTCTGTGATTTGTGTTGTTGTACAGAGAATTCAAGAAAATGATCAAGGCACATTTTTTATAAAAGAAACCTTAGGCCAAAAAGCTTACCATGGTAAAATTATTTTATCCTTTGAAAGCCAAATTTGAGCCTGAAAAATAAATTCATTGGTACCCCTAAACTTTTATCAATTTTAACCATTCCCTATACTTAATTGATTAAAAGAGCAATTGAGCAAAATAAAAGATATTTCGAATGTTCTTACAAGAATGGAGAGTGAAAATTAAACAACTTGATTCTTTTCAAGAAAAATCAAAATTGTGCATATAAATGAAAAATGAAAAGAAAAATCAAAAATAGAGAAAAGAATCAAGTTGGGGGTATTTATTTTTCATCAATAAGGGAATTGAGATTTGGGCCAAGAGAAAGCCTAAAAATTATAAAATGCTCTTTTATGATTTCAGGTTTTTGAATTCCAAGAAAAACTATTATTTCATGTAAGCCAAGCCTCATTACAACCCGTGAAAAGAGCTTGTGATTTTTGAATTAACTCTGTATGATTAACCATTGATTAGATGAAAATCAAAATTAAATTCGTTTGATTTTATGATTGATTGAGTGAAACAAGTTACCTTTTGCACAGAGATAAACACTTGTGAGGTAAGCCTGAAATTATGCTTGATTAGTTGATAAGGCATTGTAAAATTTTTTGTCATTAAACCTCTATTACATAAGATATCTATTTTTGATTATTTTAAAATGGTAAATTGTGAAATTACTTTTTGTGATAAATTCTCGGACTAACTCAAAAATTTGATTTTAAATTTTATTTTAATTTTCTCTCTTGCTCGAGGACGAGCAATGTCTCAAGTTGGGGGTATTTGTTAGTCCTCAAATTTACAATAAAATCTTTAATAAAAATTTTGTAAAAAGAATAAGAATTTGGTGAATTTGTTAGAAATTTAGGTTTTAAATTCAATAAATGGATGTTATTAGAAATAATCTTCCCTTGATCAATTTTCTCTAGTTTTGCAGTAAACATGTGAAGAATTTAAAGAGAAAAATTGAAGAACTGGAGAGTTGACACGTAGCATCAACACCACGCGTAGCGTGGGAACTTCTGATACTGACGCTACGTGTCACACCCACACGTAGCGTCAGGAGCTACGTGGACACCACTGACAGGTGGTCAAGCACTCAGCCAATGACCCCTCCAATACCCACAAGTGTCCAAGCCGAATTAGGGGACAAGGCACATCTGTCTAGGCATGATTAATTAAAATAATTATACAATAATGGCCACTTCGAGCTGATTAATGGAGGCTGAGTTAGGGACCTGACGCGTAGCGTCAGGCTGGCGCGTAGCGTCAGGACCCTTCCTCAGCCCTATAAATAGGGTCATTCTCCACACTTCTAAGCATCCCATCTCACATTCTGAGTTCTCTTCTTCTCTTATACACTCGTGTTTGAGTGGTTCTTTTATGAGTTTGTAGTTCTAGAATAGTTTTCTAGATACTTGAGAGTGTTGTGTAGTATTGTGATCGTTGTACCGTGAAGTTTCCATCGCCTTTGTAATGTCAATCATTGTAAGTGTTGTTTTTACTTTCACCATGTGTAACGAATCTGTTTATGTTGGAATTGGTGAACTAGTCTATTGAGTATGATATTGTGAATTTGATTTCTTCATGTTTATGATTCAAATGCATGTTAGTATTTTAATCTTTTATTAGTATAAACGTCAAACGGGAGAATGATTTTCATGCGTATTGAAACTTGTTTTATTAGTGTGAATGTCAAACGGGAGAATGATTATTCATGCCTTATTAAAACTTGTTTTAACAAAAGTAAAAGTTGGAATACCCTTAATATGCCAATTACTAGGGATAGAATTGGTGATTATTGTTTCCATAAGGCCAGGACTTAATGCAAGTTTTTACTGAGAAAGCTCACGAGGGATCGGACTTTACGGTGAATACTTAAGAATTTATATCACGAGGGATCGGTTATAATGATTTTAAGCTGCAATGACATGAACTTGATGATTAAATATGCATGTCTTGAGTTCCTCTATTGTTATTCTAGATTAGGGATCCAAATTCCAACATAATTTGTTTATCTGTGTTTTATCCTCAAGTATCTTAGCTATTTTAAATTGCAACTCAACTTTTTAGATAAATTGTTATTTTCTTTTTATCACATGAACAACTCAGCTATGCAATCTTATGAATATTGTATAAATTGTATATAAATTATTCTTTTGTGAATAGTTTTGATAAAATTACCATAGTAACTAGAAAATTACTGTAATTATTGGACTTTCAATCCTAGTGGAACGATATCTAAATTTTGAAAACTACAAACGATTGGTGCACTTGCCAATTAAAAGACCCAACAGTAACACAAAGTTAACAAGTTTTCTGCAACATTATATTCGGGTCTAACACACCTTCGGTGTTGTTTGTTGGACTTCGGCTTGGATAGGAACATCAATTGCACCCATACTTGAAGAACCTCGGATTCCCACTGAACCTAGGTATAAAATACTGTAATCCGCTGAGGTAGTGTAAAATTGAGAGTTAGAGAGGTAACTATGGTCAAGGACATTAACCCTTGACCCCGGTTCCAAAATAGAATACCACATTTTAAACAAATGCAACAAAATAACTACAACAAAATAGTAACAACCCACCCCTATTTTCCAACAAAACCCAACCTCAACCTCAACATCAAAACAACGTGGTTGTGAACAGATAGACATACCTGAAATGTAGGACCCGAATGATCACGAATGCAACACCCATCTTCGCAACCTTCCTTGATCGAGTTACTTGGATATAAAGCCACCTTCCTTCTTTGCTATGGTCACACGAATAAGGAAGATGAAGACACTCTTTTTCATTTTCCCTTTCATTTCTAAGACGCCAGCGTTTGGATAGTTATAATCATTAGCTAATCCCATTTTGACACGTGTATCATCATGTCCATGTCTTACACCATGTCAGATAAACCGGCAAACGAACGCGAGAGGAATTTGATGGAAGGACGCACTTGGCACATTTTAAACCACATAGGGGACCAAAGTGAACAAAAAAATAATTAAAAGACCAAATTAACATTTTTTAAAAAAATAGAGGATCAAAGAATATATTTAACCTTATTATTAATTTCTACACTTTTTTTATTAAAAATTAAACTTGTGTCAAAAAATTTATAACAATTCACACATCAGCCAACTAAGCTAATATGATCCTCATTCCCTATTAATTTTTATACTATCAATATAATCTGGTATGGTTTTTCAAAAGTTTATGGGTTTATTTATTATAAAAAATTCTATACTATAGAACAGTGTAAATTTTACGTATGATTTACTCTCATTGAAAATTTTATGATAAGGAAAGTATTATCTATTTTCGAGGACAAACACCATTCCAAAGACATGAATGTGAGCATGTCATTAGTCTCGCAATGGTATTCATAAATAATTTATCAATAAACAATTTCCGATAAAAGAAAACATCCAAACATTTTATTAGACACTATTCAAATTTAATTAAATTTATAAATCTATATAACTTCCAAAATAATATATGTTTATCAATTAACAGAATCTAGAATGAATAAATGTAAAATACAACTCAAGGTATTCAGTACTATACAAAAATTCTGTAAAATTAAAATCTTCCCTCCCATCCAATTTGGTCTTCAATTATTTTTAACTAGTATCCAATAACAATATCAATAATCAATAATCAATAATAGTATAAGATATAATTTGTTGTTACAATAATAATAATTATTATTATATAAGATAGAATTTAGAACAACTATACAATTGCCATCATCATTTCTAACACCAGCTTTCAGTATAAATCAACAAGATTAGATTACCCCTTTGGAGTAATTCACAATATTCAACCCCTCAATTTCCTTAATAAGAAATCTAAAATTAACCATAAAAAAAATACAAGGGAACAAATTGTTTGTGGCAAGAGAGGTTAGCATGGAAGTGAAGCAAAGCAATTTAGTATAGAGCAAAGCAAAGATGCTTTGATCATCGCACCTTAATAAACATGACAATTTCTATTCAGAACACCCAGCAGAAACTTTTATGAAGCTTTATCAACAGTGTAAACCCAAGCAAAAAAAAAGACAAGGACCTAACATGATTTTAGAAAAGACGAAAAGCAATGCACTTTCTACTTTATTCACTTAAAATCAACAAAACATCAATATATATAAAGATAAAACAAACACCACTATCACAACATTTGTTTTTCAACAAGACACTTTCCCTTTTCAAAAAAAAAAAAAAAAACAAGACACTTTCCAATATGACATCAACATAAAGAAATATTGTTTTTGACTAATCAGATAATTTTTTCATAGTCCATCTTTGCCCAAACATTCTTGGGACAACCAACAACAATACATGAAATCTAACATAGTTCATATCATGTCCTTGTCCCTGAACAACTAACATAACAATTATTATACATAATACTAATGTAAATGAGCCAAGGATGACTTCCCTATGGAACACAAGCAACCACCTTCTCCAACACAATGCTGAAGAGTAGCTTGCTAGAATGTTCCATACAGGTTTGTCACATAAGGATGGAGAGACGATGATGTTTCCCACCACCACCATCATCAGCTGAGTAACCCTGCATGTCCATTCCAATATGAGAAGGGTAACCACCACACAATCTAATAAAGTCTGACTCGTGTTGGTGAAAGATGTCATCACTATTAGAAGCAATTGTGAGCATGAAGAAACATTGTTTTTGACTAATCAGATAATTTTTTTATAGTGCCCCTTTGTGCAAACACTGTCGTGGCAACAACAATACATGAAATCAACATAGGTTCATATCATCTCCTTGTACCTAAACAACTAACATGGACAATTATTAGACATAATACTACTGTAAATGAGCCAAGGATGACTTCCCTATGGAAAACAAGTAACCACCTTCTCCAACAGAGTGCTGAAGAGTAGCTAGCTAGAATGTTCCATACAAGTTTGTCGCATAAGGACAGAGAGACGATGATGATTCCCACCACCACCATCAACATCAGCTGAGAAACCGTCCAATATGAGAAGGGTAACCACACAATCTAAAGTCTGGCTAGTGTTGATGAAAGATGTGATCACTATTAGATGCAATTGTAACATGAGAACACGTGGTTGTCGAAGCACCAACTATATAGTTTTCCACTGGATGCACCTTGGATTCCAACATATTTCCAATCAGATTCAACTGAGTATAGTTGGAAACATCTGCACCACAGTTTTCAGAAATGAGCTTAGACTCTTGGAGCTTTTTGGTGTTCAGAAAACGTCCATCAGGACCCCTAGCTCTCTTCAGTGCATGTAGATGGTGCGACTCATGAATATATGGCTGCACAGTAATATTGACACTGTTGTTAAAAGAAAATAACCGTAGAAGGGAGAGGAAGAGGAAGTAAAAAAGACTTACTTTCCTATCTTCAATAAGTTTGTTCTCCGCTTCAGGTTTTGCACAATATTGTCTACGTCTCAGAATTGCATGGTACTGCTTTTCATTAACATACACAGGTTCTTCAGTTACAGAAAGATAAGTGGCAGAGGAATCCGAACAGGAGTCATTCCTCTTAGCTGATCATGATGAATCTGGCCAGAGTTTGATGACATATATTTCAGAATTTGCCTTGGTGTTATAAACAAGCAACTCACTGGAAATTTAACTTCTTTCGATCATTTGAAAACAAACACATCACATTAGATTGTATATACTTGAACATTCAATTCTAGCCCTATTATAAATAGAAAGCTCAATTTCATTTCTCATCAACCAAGGGAAAAGGTTGACAAGAATAACCCAGCTGTCTTGTATTGTATGTTTATAGTATTAAAAATCTTGGGTCAAGGATAAGAAACAAGTTCTCCACCGTGAACGAAAGTATTTTATTAAATAATAACAGCAATGACAGAATAAGAACAAAGGAGGTGCAAAGGAAAAGCTGAGAAAAATTTTTAAATAAAAAGATTCTTCATACTACTTTATTACCTGTGAGACTCAGTAAGGTTGGCAAACTATTAGTAGCAGAACAAATTATAAAATTTAATTAAGCATGGATGAGTGGCTGAAAAGATTCCCAAGAAAGTATAAAATGAACATCTAGATAGACCATGGAATGTGCACAATTCAATTATTCATTTAAATAAGAATAATAAAGGCAGCAAGATGATTCAAACAAACTATCATTCACTCCTAGCAACATCAATCTGGAAATCTCACAAAAACCATTGCACATAATTTATTCCCGTTTAAAAGAAAACTATATATATTCAGAACATCAGAACAACATATACTTTCCCAACAAGACTTTTACCCTTTTTATAAGTCAATGATTAAAGTAAGCCTAAATCACTCTCGAAAAAATCAGAAGATAGCATTGTATCAAACTTAGTCAGAACACAGAAAATGGAACAGTTGTAAAGTGAAAACCTCATTATAGCAGATCTAAACAAAACACTCTCAAGATTAAGCATGGATTAGATGCCCTAGTCTGTGGAACAATTATCTAGAACAATTCTATTTTCCGGTGAATCTCAACTATGCTAGAGTCAAACTGACAAAAATACATGATAATAAAAAGATAAATGAATTGACTCTGTCATCTTACATTTGGCTGTGGACCAAATGAGGAAGCTAGTAGGTCACTGAAGCATGGCTCAACAAGGTGGAATGCAGTATGATACAGAAATGCAGATGATAAGAAAAAGAATTGCAAATATCCTCTATTCACTAAAACAGGAGCACAAACATGAATCCACTAACAAGTGATTTGTTGGTACCTAATTGTGAAGGAGGGAAGGTAAAATCCTGACTCCTGGCAGATGACCTGATGAGCAAGAAAGAATATCCATCCACATGAATTAGGAAGTAACAAGATCTAGTACTGACTATGATTAAGCTATCTAAGATGAATTCCAACTTTTGAAAGAAAAAGATGCATTGCATGTATGGCTATCATCATTATCCCATATCCAATGCTAAATGTGGAGATATTACTTAACAATAGCATGATAATCATAAATGTGTATTATCACTTCATTCTTTTCTTTAACGTACAGAGTACTCTTGTAGCTACATATCAAAAAAAGATGCAGAAACATTAAAAAATAAATAAAAATCAATAAGCACAATCATGGAGATATACACAAATACCTAATAGTATAGAACCTATTTCTGGATAAGATGACCAGTGGATTGAGTAGAAGATGAATCTCTGTCTTGAAATTGAAAACTCGGAGGCTGATTTGGTAATTCTTATGACATTCTTGTGGCTGAACAGTCATTTTCAAAGTCAAACTTTTGGACATGGATGGTTGTTGCACATCAGATTTGGAGGAAATCACCCATGACGAACATCCAAGGACATAGGGAGATGTCAAATTGACAGAAACAATGTTTTTTTACATAAGTTATTTATCGTTTTCCACTATGCTTCAAAACTTGCCTGTTGAAACCAATAACTCTCTCAATCAACAGCAACTATCTACCAAGGTAACATATACCTATTAAATACAGATTGTTGTTGGAGCTACTAATATGCCTAATATGCAATATATATGTATGTGTGTGTGTATATATATATATATAAATTTAAAAAATCATGAATTTTAAGAATTTGAAATAATGTAAAAATACCAAACAATAAATGAACACGTCCATTTTTACATGCATGTATAAATAAGACAAACGAAATGATGCAGCTACTAGTTCACAGCCTTTTGGTTTGTGTAATGCACCTGCAACTTTTCAAAGGTGTATGCAAGTAATTTTTTCTGACCTTATTGATAATGTGATGGAAGTCTTTATGTATAATTTTTTAGTGCATGGTTTGGATTTTGATAATTGTTTAACAAATTTGTGCCAAGTTTTACAGCGTTGTGAAGAGACCAATTTGGTCTTGAATTGGGAAAAATGCCATTTTATGGTAAGAGAAGGCATAGTTCTTAGACACCTGGTGTCTGAGAGAGGTATAGAAGTTGATAAGGCTAAAGTGGAAGTGATTGAAAAATTGCCTCCACCTACAAATGTGAAAGGTATTCGGAGTTTTCTTGGACATGTAGGGTTTTACCGTAGGTTCATTAAAGATTTTTCCAAGATCACAAAGCCTCTTACAACTCTTCTGGGTAAGGATGTGCCTTTCAATTTTGATTCATCTTGTATGGAAGCTTTTTGTAGGATTAAGCAAGCTCTAATCTCTGCCCCCATCATGCAACCACCTGATTAGAAACTCCCGTTTGAGTTGATGTACGATGCGAGTGATTACGCAGTGGGGGCTGTGTTGGGGCAACGAAAGGATAAAAAGCTCCATGTAATTCATTATTCCAGTCGGACGCTAGATGATGCTCAGGTAAATTATGCCACAACTAAAAAAGAACTGTTAGCTATTGTCTTTGCTTTTGATAAATTTAGATCTTACTTGGTAGGTTCACATGTTACTGTTTACACTGACCACTCTGCCATTAAGTATCTATTGAATAAAAAGGAAGCAAAGCCTAGGTTAATTAGGTGGATTCTAATATTTCAAGAATTTGACTTGGAAATTAAGGATAAGAAGGGTACCGAGAACTTGGTCGCTGACCACCTGTGTAGGTTGACATCTGAAAAAGAAGAAACAGATAATATTCCCATCAATGAATCTTTTCCGGATGAACAACTCTTGAATCTTAGTATCCAACGTGTTCCTTGGTATGCTGATTTTGTAAATTTTCTTGCATGTGGTATCTTACCTCCTGATCTTAGCTTTCAGCAAAGGAAAAAGTTTTTTGCAGATGTTAAACATTATTATTGGGATGAACCACTCCTATTCAAGCAATGTGCAGATGATTTGATTCGGAGGTGTGTTTCACAAGATGAGGTCCATGCTATCTTGGATCATTGTCATTCTCTTCCCTGTGGAGGGCACATGAGTACCTCCAAGACAGCTGCTAAAATATTGCAAGCTGGGTTCTATTGGCCAAATATTTTTAAGGATGTGCGTAAGTATGTTCTAACTTGTGATGCTTGCAAAGAACAGGTAACATTGGTAAGAGACATGAAATGCCATTGAATACCATTTTAGAAGTTGAATTGTTTGATGTATGGGGTGTTGATTTTATGGGTCCCTTTCCCTCTTCTTTTGGAAATCAATTCATATTAGTAGCAGTTGACTATGTGTCAAAATGGGTGGAAGCCATTGCTTCACCTCATTCTGATGCTAAGACTGTTATTAAACTTTTCAAGAAAATAATATTTCCAAGGTTTAGGGTCCCAAAATGTGTTATAAGTGATGGAGGGTCTCATTTTATTGAAAAAACTTTTCAGACCCTTCTAAAGAAATATGGAGTTAAGCATAAGGTTGCTACACCTTATCACCCACAAACTAGTGGACAAGTTGAGGTATCCAATCGGGAAATTAAAAACATTCTTCAAAAAGTGGTTAATACATCACGAAAGGATTGGTCTATTAAGTTAGATGATTCCTTATGGGCGTATCGCACTGTGTACAAAACTCCCATTGGAACCACACCTTTTAAGCTAGTATATGGGAAGGCTTGTCATTTACCTGTTGAGCTAGAATATAAATCTTTTTGGGCTGTTAAAACTCTTAACTTTGATCATAAGGCTACAGGTGAACAAAGATTGTTGGAATTAAATGAGCTTGAAGAACTCCGTCTAGATGCATACGAAAATGCCAGAATTTATAAAGAAAAAACCAAACAATGGCATGATCGTCACATCCAACGGAGAACATTTAATCCAGGTGATATGGTTTTACTGTTTAACTCCAGACTGAAGCTTTTTCCAGGTAAACTGAGATCCCGATGGTCTGGACCATTCAAGGTAACAAAAGTCTTTCCCTTTGGAGCTGTCGAACTATGGAGCGAGAAATCTGGTACATTTAGGGTAAATGGACAGAGAGTAAAGCACTACTTCACAGGTCAACCAATACAACAAGCAAGTGACTTGGACTTGTTTGATGCTCCTGATGAGTAAATTCAAACGATGCGAAGTCTGGCTGAAGACTTAAAACTTAGCACTGATAGGGAGGTAACCTTATAAAAAGTTGTTGTTTCATTTTAAACTTAAAAAAAAAACCAACTATGTCAGATGCTGGTTTGGGGTTACTACAGGTAAGTTTTCTTATCCTTTTATCATCCATTTTAACATTGAGGACAATGTCAAATTCTGGTTTGGGGTGGCAGATAAGAAAACTTAACTATTTTTTTTACGTTGTGTGATTGTTATTTTATTTTGCATGTGTGTTTTCCTTGTTTTGTTTGTAATCTTGTAATTTACCATGATTGCATGATAAATTTACTTTGAACACAAGGCTAAAGTATCTAAGGACCCTAAAATTTTGAGTAAAATTTTCAAATTTTGATTGTTTAAATGCCAAATAAATGCTTAAATGAATCTTATGTGATTAAAATTTTCTTTGAAAAGACTTTCCATGGTTAGACTTGAGCCAAAATGGGTTATTTATCAAACAAATTTTCAAAACCCATTTTTTCTTGATTGAGTAAATCTCATAGTCATTAATATTCTAGAACTTGTTTTTCAACCGATTCAAAATGGTTTTTGATTATATGTCTTAGGATGATAAAGGCACAATTAGGTCTTATTCTTAAGCCTCAGAATTTTGCATAATTTGACCCCTAGTTGCCCCTTTTGAGCCTGAAAGTGAAAATTTTTCTTTGAAACCTTTCATTGACTGATGTTCTCTTAATGGTGAAAAAGTTGGAAATTTAGTGGAGCAAAGAAATAAAAAAGGACTTAAGAAAAATATGGTATTAAATGCAAAGAAAAGCAAGAAAAAGAAAAAGAAAATCAGAAGGATGATATTGAATGAATTCTAAAAAGACCATAAAAGTTCAAAAATTTGCTCTGTTAAATTTATGATGATAATTTGAATCATTCATGACTGTTAAAGCCCTTTTGTATTCCATTTTTCTTGAAATTCCTACCTTAACAATACAACCCAAGGCCACGTTACAACCTTTGAAAGACCTTTAGACTTTGATATATTTTCTATCTAAACTATGGAGTTTCTGGTTTATTAACAAGCTTATGGTAATATTTTTTGACTATGATGATTTGAGAGATACACAAACCTTGAAACACTTGAGTGAAAATTGTGAGAAGAGTATCTAAAGTCTTGACATTGAAAATTGATTCACATAAGAAAAATAAAATTGGCATTTGAATAAATCTTTCTCTGTTTTGGATTCCTTAATTTATTAAGCTTAGTGTTTTCTATGTCTTATCTTGTGAATATGGTAATTGCTTGAGGACAAGCAATGTTTTGGTTTGGGATATTTTGATAAGTGCTTTATAACACAATAAATTAGATCTAGTTTGCTTAGGATTTTAATCATTATGCACTGTATTTCCTTTATTTATTGTGATTTTTGCTTTCTTTCCACTATATTCTACTTGGGTATGTTATTTTGCAGGAATTAAGGTAATAAAGGGTCAAAAACAAGAGAAAAACGACCATAAAATGATAAAGAAACCAGAAGAACAAGCCCAAAGTGGAAGGAACTCTCTTTTTATGCTGAATTCCGACTCAGAATAATGAAATCTGAGTAGAATGACTCAAAAATGATCAAATCCGAGTGGAATGACTCAGAATGGAGCATTGCCGAGTGGAATACTTCACTGTTGGAGGTGAATCCGAGTGAAAAAGGTTCCCTGTCAAAGCCATTCCGAGTGATAAATGCTTGACCCTGTTGGAGGTTCAATGCTGAAAAGAAATATGTCCCTGTCAGAGGTGAATCCGAGTGGAAGCTGTCCGAATGCAACCATTCCGAGTGAAAAAATGGACTGACCTTCAATAAATACCATTTAGAGCTATTGTCCGAGTGAAGGGATGCTGACTGAAGCAAGATGATTGGGGAACAAGTGTTTTTCTGGGCAAAGCTATCCCTGAATGAGTTGATTCCGAGCAAAAAGAAGCCACTGAATGAATAAGTGTTGAATAAGGAGGTCTCCGAGTGGTTTCATTCGGAGAAGATGGCATTCTCATGTGGAACAGGTCCTTTCTGAGTAGTGTGTATCGGAGAAAAAAATGTCTCTTCAAGCAATAAAAGATCCGACCGGGAATGAATCACACTCAGGCAGACTCACAGTTTCACACTAAGCCTGAGTGTGATGTCTCCAAGGAAGACTACCGAGTGAGTTGGGGTAGAAAGCTGCATTTCCGAGCAAAGCAAGGCTCGGACATAGAAGAAATTCTATCAACCAGATTCCAGACTCTCCCAAAATTCTGAGTAAAAGGCAAAGCCAGCTCCCGAGTGATTACAACCGACTGGATTCATTAACGACTGAAGACTATTCTGAGTGAGAATCAAGTCGGACTTCCGAATGAAGGTATCCGACTGAATTATTCCTAAGCAAATCCGAGCAAGGTTTCTCCGAGTGGTTTAAATTCCAAAGAAATATCCGAGTGAAACAGTTTTGGAGGTGCCGATTGGATCATTTAAATGAAGACTTCCTTATCCCGAGTGAGCTACTTTTCAATCGGTTCCGAGTCCTTCTTCTGTCGGTTCCGTGTCACTCTTTAACCAGTTCTGTGTCCCTCTTCATCCAGTTTTGAGCCACTTTTTAATCAGTGCTGAATGAATGTTTCAAACGGTTCCGATTCACTCTTTAATCGGTTCCAAATGAATAAAGCAATCGGAGTTGCTTTGCTCGTCTCCTCACAACAACAACACTGCCCAGTTCCTCACAACCTCAATACCGACTCTCCATCCAACCAATACCGACCAGCTTTTCACAGCAACTCAACACTGTCCGACTTCACAGTAACTCAACACTGTCCAGGTCTTCTCTCCACAACTCCCCTCAAACCAACACCGACCGATTCTCCTCCAAACACCGTCCCCTCAACTCAACACCGACCGGTTTTCTCCTAAACACCGACCCCTCAACTCAACACCAAGCAAAGATTTCACTCGGTCTTGTGTACAAAAGGCACCTTTTCCACTCGGATTGTTTCCCACTATTGGTAGATACCGACCGATCCACCAAATCCGAGTCAAAAAGAGCAAACCGACTCCATATTTCCACCGAATGCCCTTGCTGACTTGGATTTCCACTATCCAAGTGGATCCTTGACTTATGGGGGCGCCTGACAACATCCAGGCTGTCTCTCCACCGTTCCCTATAGCTGTCACCATCCAGGCTGTCTCCAAGCGGTGATTGTGGGGCGGCTGACACAAAAAATTAATAAAAATGGCCCACTTGCCACCGACTGTTACCGTCCAAGACCTCTATAAATAGAGGGGCGGTCTGAAGGAGAAGGCATCACTGAGCAGCGCCACTTTAGGATCAAATTCCCTTTCATTTTTGTACTTTATTTCCTTTTTCTCTCTTTCATTCTTCGTTCTTTTTCTTTTCTTTCTCTTTCGTTCTTTCTTTCTCTTTATTTTCTTTCTCTGTCCCGTTCCCATTTCTCTTTTTATTTTCTTTTTTTTCTTTCTTTTATTTTAAGAGTTGTGAATTGTAAAAGTGAGTATTTGAATTTGTAATTGGTGGAGGAATATTGCAACAAGGAAATACAGTGGTAAAATTATTCTGAGCTTTTGGAGAACCCGTAAGTTTTTATTTTTACCATGTCTTGTATGTTTTATTTTTCCATTATATATATGAATTTAAATTATTTCATGAGTAGCTAAATTAATTATCTTGGGATGAAAGGGGTATGATAATATTTTATTTTAATGTTATTTTGACTTTAAATTAAATAAATTTCTGTTTTCCATTTAGTTTAAAAAATGCTCAATGCTCTTAGTAATTCCTAACAAGAACCTAAGTGATAAAACTGTATACTTGCGGGTATATTAGTAAATTTAAGTAATTAATAGAATTGAGAGATTTATTGTTACTGGAAAGTTTTTGAACTAAGCCTAAGTTTTTGAAATACTTTTTGTGACCTCGGTAAAACCGTGAAAGTAATCAAAATCTTTTGGGGAATTTTTTAAAAGGGATTTTCGCAAAACGATAATGGGCCTTTTCTAAGGATTAAGCAGCGCTTTCCATAGGTTAGGTACATTAATAGGATTCCGAGAGGAACATATTAATTAGCTTAAGGAAAATCCGCCTTGGAAAACTTAATTTCATTCTTATTTATGAAAAAGTTAAAATTCATTAACATAAAATAGAGTCTTGATCCCCCGAAATCCCAAGATACTCTCAACTCTGATTTTTAAGTGTCAAGTAAATTTTATTTTTTGTATTTATTTGTATTCTGTGCAACTTTAATTTGTTTAATTTTACAAAAATATTAAAAATCAATTGTGTGGATAATTAAATTTCAATATGCTGGTACTTTGAACACAGTCCCTGTGGAGAACGATAATCTTTTATATTACGCGACATAACCCGTGCGCTTGCGGGCCCTGTCACTTAGCATGACAACCACTAGGACAAGGGCTTCCTTATTACAAATAAGGAATGCTATTAAAGATAACTCTTTCTATTTCTTTACTAGATTTTTATACATTCAATAAAAAAACTTATATGGATTTTAAAATATTTTAATATATAAATTATATATATAACACATTAATATATATTAAATATTTTAAAATATAAATTATATATTTTAATATATTTATATATTTAATTATTAAATTTATATATTAAATATATTAATATATATTAAATGTTTTAATACATATAAATTTATGTATTTCAATTTATGTATTAAATTTTAAAATATTTAATATATATTAATATATTATATATTTTAAAATATATTTATTTATTAAATATTTAATATATTAAATATTTATATATTAAACCTTAAACCTTAAAAATATTTAAAATAAATATTTAATAAATAAATGTATTTTAAAATATATAATATATTAATATAAATTAAATATTCTAAAATTTAATACATAAATTTAAATGTATTAAAATATTTAATATATAAATTTAATACATTTAATATGTAAATATATTAACATATAACGTTTAAATATATTTTTAATGTATGAATGTTAATATGTTAACGTTAATATATTAAAAATATATAATTTTTATATCTTAAAATATTTAATACGTATTAATGTGTAATATATATATAATTTATATATTAAAATATTTTAAAATCTATATAAATTTTTTTATTGAATGTATAAAAAACTAGTAAAGGAATAAAAAGAGTTATATCTAATAGCATTCTTCATTTGACAACAAGGAAACATTTGTCCTAGTGGTTGTCATGCTAAGTTATGTAAATGTGTAACATCCTAACTTTAAATTTTTGAAAAATAAAATGGGGAAGTTGAGGATTTAAGTAATTATTGCATATAGACAAAAATTTCAAATGACTAATTTCAATTAAACCAAATATTTTTTCTGAATTCTCAAAACTGTATCACTTGGAAACAAAAATATTTATAAATATAAATTTAAGATAAGTGAGTGTCAAGTCAAATAATTATTGTCTAAACCCAATTTCCTTCTAATCCCTAAAACACTATCCTAAAGCAAAATTTAATTTCAAATCTTCTTTCTTTAGGCACGTAACCTTTCTCCTTGAGCAAAAACAGAGTTCTTTCCTTCTCTTTCACCCATTATCATAGTCACCCAACCCAATCAACAATTCCTTGCATGTTGCCCTTGTTCATGTGGTCTACAATTTTTTTCCCAAAGGTTTGTGCATGCGACTTTCTAATCCTTTTTTCCCTCATTTCCCCCCTAAGTTTAGATTCCTTACCAAGCTTAAATTATGACTTCAACTCCTTTTCAAATTAACCGTGACTGCCATTGGAGCTTGTGTGGGCTTATGAAGTGTTGTGGTTCAAAAGTTAAAGCTTCAAAAAGGTAGAAATGCATTCCCCTTTCTTGGCACTTCATGATAAAGATTATGCCAACACCTATAGTTGTAATTCCTTAATTCATGTTGCATAATTATAAAGAGCAACAAGACACTTGTTTTGAAGTGAATCAGAGTGAGGTTCTGAATATTGAAGCTATTCAAAGGCGATAAGGTACGGGAGGTCCCTCGCCCCTTTAAATTCTAGCAACACAAACTTTTCCCATTATGTATAGTTACTGAATCCTTGCTGTGATTCACTGCATGATTACCCAGACGCCCCTCAATCATAGTGCAGAGATTCACTGAGTGGGTCATCTTGGCACTTGCCCTATATCACTAACTCAGATCCGCATCCCATTACTTTTATATGCATTTAAGAGAAATTATTTTACAACAGCCATGGCATAACATTGTCACAGTGATGTGTAATGAGATATTTTATATAAATATACATGAAATCGAATAATGGGCTAGTTAAGTTCCTATCTGCTATGTAATCGATAAGGTGATTGGAATAAATATATAATTATATATTTGTGACTTTGTGTGGCTATAGGTTGGAGATGAACCATATGTGAATTATTGGATTTAATTACTAATTATTACCTTAAATAGAACTCACCCTCTTAAATTATGGATTTTATAGTGAAATTACAAGAGGATGATGTATCTCGACGATCCAGGTGTGGAAACACATAGTATAGCCATAGTGGATGCTTGCGTGGTTGCATATATATTTTGCGTAGGGAGTAAAGTATAACTAATTTGTTTTGATGACCTTGATCACGTTGTGCATGCTTTTGTGTATGTGTGTGATCGGGTCTAGATACCGGTCTCCATACTAAGACGTCATCTTGTCCGTTCAAGAAGGTAAACTGATATCACAGGTCAACATCCGGATTGTAAAAATACCGTTCTATGCGTTCTCCCTCCTTCGGTTTATCCGCGATAACACCTAGGACATCGAATAACCTGATCCAGTTTCACTATTCTATTATACATAACCGTTCACCTATACTTTGAGAGGATAAGTGGCTTTTCCGCTTCCCATAATTGATACCCTGCAAAGTAGAAAGTATCCATGTCACCCATCAAAAGGTACAAAGTACAGCTACAGGAGTGATACATGGAAAATGTAGATCTTCCCCATTCCTGTGTCAGAATCATACACTGAGCATTAAACTACCCTTGATCGTACACTAAGCATTGAACTACTCTTGATGGTAAGCTGAACACTGCATCAGAGTCTCTTAGCCCCACTTGTATCTAACGATTCATTTTTCATGCTCAGATATAAATAGTCAATTTTTATACACACACAACGTTACGTTGTTCTAACTCTCTATACACTATTGCATTGCTCAAGTTTTTTCTGAGTTATCATTCTCTTCACTGACTTGAGCGTCGAAGAATCTTCACAAGTGACACCACCTTTCGCCCCTATCAACGTGAAAGCTTGGTGTAAAGGATCTCCAGGACAACAAGACCGAACTCTCCCACTGAGAGGTCGGATTATAATACCGGATACCCACTATACTGGTGTACAAACACTTAAATCTTAAACTTTTGTGGCTAGTTCCCAGTCTAGATCCTTGACCCCGAACCAGGCCAGTTCATTGGCACGCCCAGTGGGACACGTTAGAGTTATCACTTTTCGCAGAGGTTCAGTAGTTATCCATAGAGGGAGATGGACGTGATTTTGTCGATGGTCATGTAGAGGATATGACCCATTGGCATGCTAGTAGGAGACTTGTTTTCGAATCTCCCGGAACCAACTTGAGGAGGATGATACCTGTCGTAGCTCCAGATCCTCGAGATGAAGTTATAAGGCAACTCTGGGAGAAGTTGATGGACTTAAGGAGAGAGAAGAGGGTGACGGAGAATAAGGCAACGTCTTAGGCTGAGGAGACTCATCACACTTCTGGGAGGGAGAAATCCACCACTCTCCAATATTAAACAATTTCCATCTATGAGGAGCGGGAGCAAACTCATGACTCTGGGGATAGAGTCAGTGGAAGAAGGAAGGAGTCAGTGGCAGTAGCCTCTAGAACATATCGGTTTAACGTTCCATTCTCGAGGAGGCTCATGAGTATGCCTATTCCTAGGTATTTACAAACGACTCAACC
The DNA here is from genome assembly GCA_037962975.1 of Clitoria ternatea. Taxonomy (NCBI): domain Eukaryota; kingdom Viridiplantae; phylum Streptophyta; class Magnoliopsida; order Fabales; family Fabaceae; genus Clitoria; species Clitoria ternatea. The sequence continues at coordinate 222,604,965 of CM075672.1, forward strand.
ACTCTCCATCAGGAAGTATAATGGAGAGACTGACCCCGCTAAGCATCTTGATGCTTACATATATGAAGCTATGTACTTGGGGGCTGATGAAGATGTAATGTGCAGGATGTTCCCACAAACTTTAATGGAGGAGTCCCTTAGCTGGTTCAAGGGTCTACTATCGGGATCAATAGACTCCTGGGAGGAGATGATAGTAGCCTTCAAGAGTCATTTCGTCATCTCTAGGGATATTCCTAGGACTTCTCACACCTTGGCCCAGATCAGGCAGGGGGAGAACGAAACTCTTAAGGAGTTTTTGAAGAGGTTTTACAAGGAGGCGGCCATGGTACCTAACCTCACGGAGGCCATCCAGCTTCACATTGTTATGAAGGCCTTATAACCTAGATCAGCCTTTGCGTTGTCTCTAGCAAAGAGTCCTCCGATGACGTTTGAAGAGTTTTGGAGGAAGACCTCAAAGTACGTGGGTAGAGAGATGCATTTGGAGGCCATGGCGGCCAGGCTTAAGCCATCAGTGCCTTCCCCTCAACCACGGAGAGATAAGGAAAGGGTGAAACTAGAAAGACAGGCCCAAAGAGATGATTTCTGAAGCCCTCGACCTCAACAATAGGATAGGCGCATAGCCTCTTTCACCAACTATGCCCCGCTAAACACCAGGCATTCCCAGATTTTAAGGGAGGTCGGATGGCCTATACTCAGTGTGTATGGGATAAAGAAGCCTGCTCCGATGAAATGGACTGGTAATCCAAGGAAGTACTATGGTTTCCACGAGTAGGTGGGCCATACCACGGACGAGTGTAAGGCATTGAAAAACGCTGTGGAGACCCTCATCAGGAAGGGAAAGCTGAAACAGTACTTCTTCAAGAAGAAATCTTTGGACGAACCAGACCGGAATGACAAGAGAGGAAGAGATCGCAATGATGAGGGTGATAACAGTTGTAACTCAGTCAGGAGGTTTTCAGCCGTTGAGAAATAGAAGGGAATTGTTATTAGTGAGAACGCTCAACAGGACGGCATGCCCCAGCAGCAGAGGCAAGGCCGACGTGAGGTAATTGACATGATCGTTGGAGGGTTTGCTGAGGGTGGAGCGTCGATCACAGCCCGTAAGAATCATCACCGAATGATTCTGTCTATCCAAGGGAAGCCCAGGGACAACCGCCCTTTCAGAGATGGTGTGCAGGCATCGATAGTGTCGTTCTCGGATGAGGATTTTGGCCCAACCATCCCAGGGGGTGATGATGCGGTGGTCATAATCCCTGTGATCGCCAATAAGGATGTGAAGAGGATCCTTGTTGATCAGGGGAGTTCCTGTGATGTTATTTTTTATAACTGTTTTAAAAGGATGGGTTTTAATAACTTAGATTTACAACCTTATACGCAGGAACTCACAGCCTTCAACGGAGCGAAGCAACCCACCAAGGGTTACCTTGACACCCTTGTGTCCTTCGAGGGTGAGCCTGGAGCAAGGACGGTGAAATCTAGGGTCTTGGTGATCGATGTGGAGTCACCCTACAATGGTATTATACGTCGCCTTACCCTAAATACCATGGAAGCAATTTTATCCACTCCACATCTCCTTATCAAGTTCATCGATAAGGACAATGACATATCTTCCCTCTGAGGTGATCAAGAGATAGCCAGGTACTGTTACAACCTGAGTCTAAATATGGTGAAGTTGAAGGCATTCAATAAGAAGAGGAAGTTGAGCGATGGAGGAACGGCGGGTGGGTCTGTCAGTTTGATTGATCTTGATCCCAAAGTGGAGTTGAAGATCGATCTACTCAACCCTTCAAAGCCCATGCCGGATGAAGGTTCTAAGGATGTCGTCTTAGGAGATTCCCTAGAAAATGTCATGTATATCAATGACAAGTTAGAAACTATGATGGAACAATGGCTGCTGGCTCTCCTTCACGAGTTTAAGGACTTGTTCATGTGGACTGCTATGGATATCCCTGGGATGGACCTCGATTTTTGTTATCACAAGTTATCCGTCTACCCTGAGACGAGGCCAGTTGCCCAAAATAAAAGAAGATTGGGTCCAGAGAAGCAAAAGGCAACTTGTGAGCAGACAGAGAGTTGCTGAAGGTCAGATTTATCAGGGAAATTCGCTATTTTCTCTTGGCTCTCGTATATGGTGATGGTTCAAAAGGCCAATGGTAAATGGAGGATGTGTATTGATTATGTAGACCTCAACCGTTGCTGCCCAAAGGATCTGTATCCTCTCCCTAATATTGATCGCATGGTGGATGATTCCTCTAGTTATCAGTACCTAAGTTTCATGGATATATATTTAGGGTACAACCAGATTCTGATGTAGGAGGATGATCAGGAGAAGACAGCTTTCATCAATGACCGCGGTGTTTTTTGCTACACCATCATGCCTTTCGGTTTGAAGAACGTTGGGGCCACTTACCAACGTATGATTAACAAGGTGTTTGAAGGCATGCACACCAAGTTGGTGGAGGTGTACATTGACGACATCATAGCTAAAACCCCAGCTGGAGGTGATCATATCGAAGATTTGAGCCATGTCTTCACGCGTTTGAGGCAGTATAACATAAGGCTGAACCCATTGAAGTGCACTTTCGCTGACCGAGCTGGGAAGTTCCTAGGTTTCATGTTAACTCAGTGTGGCATTGAGGCTAATCCGAGAAAATACCAAGCAATACTAGGGATGCAAAGTCTGAAGAACCTGAGGAAGGTTTAATCTCTGAACGAAAAGGTGGCAACCTTGGCTCGATTCATGCCCAAAATGGCACATAGATCGCTTCCCTTATATAAGGTGTTAAAAAAGTCCAAGAAGTTTAAGTGGGGGCAGGAGCAAGAGCAGGCATTTAAGGAGCTCTAGGAAGTGTTGCTAAGTCCCCCGATCTTGGTAAAACTGGAACCTGGTGAAACTCTTATCTTGTACTTAGCGATTTCAGATGAAGCTCTGGGAGTAGCTTTAGTCAAGGAGACCCCAGAAGGGCAGAGGCCAGTATACTTCACTAGCAAGACGCTAAAAGGAGCAGAGGGCTGGTACCAGAAGATTGAGAAAGCCGCGCTAGTAATTGTTTGAGCTTCATGACAGTTGAGGATGTACTTTCGCGCACACCCAATTTTGGTGAGAATAGATTTGCCACTCCGTTCCATACTGAGCAAGCCGGACCTTGTGGGGAGGATGATTAAGTGGTCTATCGAACTTTCAGAGTTTGAGGTTTCCTATGAGCCACGAGGAGCTATCAAGGCCCAAGTTTTGGCTGATTTTGTTCTGGAGATGACGGGAGTAGACCCCGCTGCACCTCGTGCTCACTGGACCGTCAATGTGGATGGGTCATCAAATAGTAAAGGATATGGGGCCGGTGTCATCATTGAGAGTGATGATGGTGTGCATTTGGAGATTTCTCTCCGATTTAATTTCAAGACTTCCAATAACCAGGTTGAGTACGAAGCTTGTCTTGCCAGACTTCGAGCTGCGATTGATATCAGAGCAATAAAAGTAACCCTCTGTTGCGACTCACAGCTAGTGATATCACAGATTCAGGGCAAATACCAAGTCCGTGAGCCTCAGCTCCAGCTATACTTGAATTGTGTGAATGAGTTAAAGGGAAGATTCTCTGTGTTAGAATTCAAGCATGTACCCAAAGAGGAAAACACCAGGGCGGATATCCTATCAAGGCTCGTAAGCACAAAGCAACACGGGAGTACAATAACAGTGGTGCAAAGTACTTTGACATCGCCCAGCATCCCTTTGACCCCATCATTGAATACAATTTCATACCATGCCTTCGATGAAAATTCATGGGTAATCCCTTACATACGGTACTTCATCGATGGACAGCAGCCCACTAATGACTTGGAGAGGAAAAAGTTGAAAAGGGAGCTGCCTTATTTTACGATGGTGGATGGCATGCTCATTCGAAGGGGGTTCTCAGTACCTTATTTCCATTATTTAAATGAAAAGGAGGTGCAAGGAGTGCTGGAAGAAGTGCACGAGGGGCAATGTAGACACCACTCAGGAGGAAGAAGTTTGATGAGGAAAATCCTTAAAGCTAATTACTGGTGGCCCACAATGAAGAAGGATTCTATCGAATTTGTAAAGAAGTGTGATCCTTGTCAGAGATTTTCCAATCTTCATCACACACCGGCCCAAGAACTTTCTTCGTCCGCCGTGCTATGGCTTTTTCATCAATGGGGCCTCGATATCCTGGGTCCATTCCCAATAGCTCCTGGTGGAATCAAGTATCTTATAGTTGGGGTGGATTACTTTACCAAATGGATCGAAGCAGAACCTGTGGTGCATATTACCGCAGCTCGGACATGATGCTTCGTATATGAGAACATCATAGCATGATTCAGAGTCCCAGGACGGATCGTTACTGACAACGGCACCCAGTTTACAGACAGGAAGTTCACAGAGTTTCTTGAAGGACTGGGGATAGTCCAAATCTTCTCATCTGTTGAATATCCTCAAACGAATGGACAGGCAGAGGTTGCCAATAGAGAAGTTCTGAAAGGGTTAAAGAAGCATCTAGGTGAAGCAAAGGGCGGATGGATTGATCAGCTGTGTCACATCTTGTGGGCGTACCGCACTACACCCCACTCCTCCACCAATGAGTCTCCATATTGCCTTACTTACGGTGTCGAGGTGATGATTCCAGTCGAGCTCCAGACCAGGTCAACAAGGGTGGAGTATTTTTCTAAGGAGAATAATGATGTCAATCTAGCATCAGATTTGGATGTTCTACAAGAACTTAGAGAGGAAGCTTTTGTTAGGGATCAGGCAATTAAAGCAAAGGCCGCCCTCTGATACAATAAGCGCGTTCATCACAGAGCATTCAATGTAGGAGATCTTGTGTTAAGGAAGGCAAGTGTGGGAAATAAGTTTGCTCACCAAGGCAAGTTAGCACCGACATAGGAAGGCCCTTACAGAGTGTCCGAGGTGACTGGCAAAGGGTCATATCGATTAGAGAATCTCGATGGCACACCGATCTATAACAAGTGAAATACTCAAAACTTACGTATTTACTACAGCTAGTTAGTAAGACTGCGTGTACTCTTTTTCCTTACTTGAGTTTTTTTCCCAATGGGTTTTCTCAAGAAGGTTTTAACGAGGCATGACCCCAACTACGCTCTTTTTGTAATCCATATTCAATTTAATAAGAATTCAATTCATGAATATGATGCCTTCATTTTTCTTTTCTATGTTGCGATTTATAGCATTACGCCGGTGTATGTGAAGACCCTCAAGACGGATGATCCCAACCACCTACTAGGTAGTTGGCGATGTAACTCCTTGAGCGGACCAAAGGGTTGTAGGATTAGACCTTCTTCAAGGTTGTATCGAACCCTATCAGAAGACCTGGATTGTAGGATTGAACCGAACTCCAGGTATAGTTAGTAGGTTTGGCCAAACACCGGTGAAGACCTGAGTTGTAGGATTGAACCAAACCTCAGGAAATGGGTTGTAGGTTTAGCCGAATCCCATTTGAAGGCCCATATTATAGGATTAAATCGAACTCTGGGTACGGTTAGTAGGATTGACCGAACACCGGTGAAGACGCAATTATCATTCTTATGATTGAGGTATATTTCCCCCAGGACGGATGATCTCAATCACTTATTCTATGAATTGACGATGTACTTCCTGACGAGGACAATTCCAATCACCACTTTTGTGATTAAAGGCCCAATCATCATCCTTATGATTGAGGAAGCTTCTTGCAGGACAGATACTTCTACTATCAGAATGGACTAAAGCTCTCATTCTTAAGAGTTAAAGGATAATATTCTATATAATGCTCACACCCTTCACAATCAACACATGCCTGGGGATAATATTCGTTGAGTTCGAGTCTGTGTCATACGATATGGTTACTGAGAACCCGTTCTACATTACAATCATTACTACTTATTCCAAAGTTTCAATTCAGAGAATGGCTTAATGAATTTTAATTGTACTATAGCAGTTCATTTCTCATAATCGTGTCAGAGGTAGTGTTTAAAGAAAATTCTCATCTATTCAAAGTAAAGTTTGTATAGAGTCAAAATAAAACTGGAGCTAATCCTAGTACACAGCAGTAAGGAAAAAAGAAAAACACAAAACTAGGAGGCTAGAGTTTGATTTTTTGTTGTGGTGGCCTCCTTTCCTCCGTCCTCTCTTTCCTTCTTTTGAGCTCCTCCACCTCTGGGCTCTTCTTCCTTTGTAATGTTTTCTTCGGTAGCACCTTTGGGGTATAGAGTAGATGACCGAGGCTCCATGCTCTGGCCTTCAGGAAGAGGAGGTAGCTCATAAAGAGAAGTGACAGATCCTCGTGCCTGCCATCACTTTTAACCTCAAATAGTTTCCCTGCATGAAACTCATAGAATTAATGAAGCCCATATAAATTGAGTTTCACGCAGGGGTTGTGAGAAAAGATCTGGCGAACAGCTAGGCCAAAGGATTCAAAGGCTACGTTCTTGCAAATTTTAACAGCCTTGCTTACCTTAGCCTTGGAGGCAGCCAGCCTTTTTCGTAGCTTGGCATTCTCCTCCTCCATGGACCCAGTTGTTACACTTCCCTACTTTAACTACTCAAGTTGAGCCAACAACTCCTTCTCCCTGCTTCCCATTCCCCAGCACTCTTCTTTTTGCCAGCCTTTGCTGCTGCAAGGTCTTCACTTAGCTTAGCAGGCTTCTTCTTCTCAAGTTGAAGCTCCTCTCACAGAAGGGGAATGGACTTGTTTTCTCCTTGGAGTTCAGAAACTTATCGTTCTAGAGACTTGTTCATGATGTGAAGATGACTTATTTTAGCAACTCGCTCCTTATCCAAATCTTTAACTTTCTTCAGCTCTATCTCAACTCCCCTTGCAGCTTCTGCTTGTTTAGCCGCCCAGGCCTCCTTCACTATGTTGTCGGCTTCAAGCTTTTTAAATTGCTCCATATAATCCGCTGTCTCGCTTAGGGAGTTCAGCAGACTTGAGAGCTCATCCAAATGCCAACGACCGGCCTTGCAAGCCCCTCTTATTTCAGCAGCTTCAAGAGAAGGATGAAGGTAGTATCTTGGCTTGGGAAGTGTTGCTGGCATCGAACCCTGATACCACAGGAAGGGAGAGAGGAAAGACTCCTTTGGAGGAGAATGGACAATTGGAATTTTGTTATTCGATTGCGTCCCTGAGTCGGTGTTGGAAGGAAGAGTGAGAGAAGATTCCACTGGCTTCTTCCCCTTGTCCTTCTTTTGTATGCCGGACTTCTCTAGAGTCCTCTGCTTCTTCCTAGGGGACTCATCAGTGGAAGGTTTCTTCTTATCAGCAGCCTTGACCAGAATTCTCTTCTTTATCTTCTCAGGGACGGGCTGCTCTTGTTGTTGAGTGGTTTCTTCACCGCCCTAATCCTCATTCAGAGGCTAGAGGGATTGATGGGGTTTAAGCCTTGAAGGAATTCCTCTTGGCTTGAATGTTGTTCTCATCAGAGGAAGAATCATCTTCCACCAGCATGGATTTTAGTGAAAGCATGTCGGCGGAGATTTCTTCGATTTATTCTACAAAAAAGGAAAGCAACATGAGTACCAAGGTCAAAGCGAGATATATTAAAAAAACTGTTATAAAGTAGACACAAGAATAAGAGAACGGGTATTTACTAAGATATTTATCCCGGACAGCGGCACTCCCGAGGAGATACTTGCAGGAGAACCCCTTAAGGGATGCTGAGCAAGATCTCATAGCACTCTGTACCTCCACAGAGTACGACGAAAGCTCGTCCTCCTCGGTATAGTAAGAACGGTTGACGAGCAAAAAATTCTCATAGGTCTAGCTCGTAGGGAACTTCAATATCCCCTCCTTGTTGTGCCAGAATACTGGCTTATTTGGTTACACCTGAATCCGTGTATAATGCTGTTTGAAGGAGTGCCCATCGATCTTTACGGATTCAGTAAAGGATTTAAATTTGATGATCCTTGAATCAGATCGGAGCGTGATGAATCCAAGACCTTCTTATTTGTACGGAGGACCACTTGGCAATAATAAAAGAGCTTAGCCATAGTGGGTTTGAAATTAAAGTGCTCCTCAAGGACCTCCAGAGCATGGAGGAGACCCTAAAACATCCTTAATTCTTTTAAGAATGCTTTGATAACAAAATGAAACATCCTTACCTAATAAACCCAAACTCGAGAGACCAGGGAAAATTTTTTCCAAAATTCACCATGCAGCCGGGTAAAAATAAAAACAACATGGAAGGCAAGGGAAATTAAAAACCGACAGTGGAAGAACAAAGCTTAAGTAAGACCAAACAGCGTTCACTCGCTCAAGCGAGATCCAAATCCGCTTGAGCGAGACAACCCATCTCACTTGGGCGAACACCCACACATTCACACTCGCTGGAGCAAATACCTTGTTCGCTGAAGCGAACACCCACATTCGGTAAACCATCACTTGGAATCGGGACCACGTCCACTCGGGAACTGTCCCTACATACATGATTCACCCGGTAATTACTTACTTAGCCAAATTACAATTATAAGACATACGAGCGTATTTCACTCGGGAAATGATTCCCTCGGATACTCCACTCGGAGTTCATAAACTTTCCTCACACGGATTATTTCCCCAGTCCAATACCACTCGGTATAATTCAACCATAAGTCACTCGGAATATATTATCCATTTTGCACTCGGCATAATATGATCTTCCCCACTCGGAGATCACATAACCTCTCGGCTATAAGTCACTCGGTCACATCTTAACCATTCATCACTCGGGTAATACATTAACCCATTCCCACTAGGAGAAATTCACCAAGTTAAGTCACTCAGACTTATTCAATACTTAGCCACTCGGAATATATAAAACATTCACTCAGAATGTAATTATAGCCTCATTCACTCGGAAGAGGACCCTAGAATACCCCTCAATAACTCTTCCCTCGGAAGAGGCTCACTCGGGATTTCCCACTCGGGAATATTCAAATCCTTCCTTACTCGGAAAGAGGCCACACAACTAAGGCCTCACTCGGCAATGGCTCTCCCATCAATATTCCACTCGGAATGCATTTAACTTAACATTATTCTCTCAACACCATATAATGAACAAATCGGGTAACATCCTAACAATGTAAATATATATATATATATGTATAATGTACACTTGTTCACAAACCTGATATACAACCCATATAATTAAATCCAATCGGATTACAAGAGAGCCGGCCAAGGCTTTACATATCTATTTACACTATACATACATATGTGCACTTCAACAATCTGAGTGCCCATCACTCGGACTTGAGGCCATCCTTATTGCCAGTCCGACCTGCATACACTGAAAAATATTATAGGGGTGAGCTTTACATATTAAATGACAGTTATTGACTCGGATTAACCTCAGAATCCGTAACCATACCATAACATATATCAATCAGCAATAACGCACTGCCATTAAATGTGAACCCTACCACATCATCCACTCAGGATTCATGCAATTCATGCAATTCAAACCAGACTGAGTAATTCATATCTTTTATAATCACCTTGCACTCGGCAACAGTGCCCATTCACATATATTCACCTAGTCGGAATTCACGCCAATTATTCATGGCTATATTAATCATGCTATTCACCCAGCATTTACATATATATATAATCATCCGATCGGTAATATTCAATTCACACATGGCCATATAATTCATATTCATCACAGCATGTATCACAACCATATCAACATATTGCACTCGGCAAATACATCTATATACATGCATTAATCCAATCGGATTCACCCCAATCATTTCATATTCACATATTCAACAATTCACATTGAGCTCAATGACAATTATAAGTGTGCACACATCAATTCACCCGGATCCGGTTACCAATTTTTATTGTTGCAACATAGGTTCCAAGCCTTTTCTCATCTCCAAGCTGATTTGGCTGTTTTACAGGTACCAAACCGTTTGCCCTCACATGTAACACAGTCACTCCAAGCGACAATAGAAGTGTTACGGGCAGCCCCGAGTCCAACCCGGTAGGCTTGCCTTGAGTCCAACCCAAGGTCTTTAAGCGTCCAACGCTTAGTGCACTCGGCACTGCCCCAAGTCCAACCCAGGGTCTTTTTATAGTGCACTCGGCACTGCCTCGAGTCTAACCCGAGGACTTTCAACACATATTCATCTGATTGCCGATCGGTATTAAGCGTCCAACGCTATATACTCCAAGCATTTCAGTGGCGAATCAGATGAATATGGTCTTTCATCAGGCGTCCAACGCCAATGCACTCGGCATTGCCTTGAGTCCAACTCAAGGTCTTCCATTACATTTTCCACACACATGCACTTGGCATTCAATATCGATACATGCATCCAATGCATTTTATCATTATTATTCATAACAGGGGTCGGCATAGCAATAACACAATTCATTTACTCGGCAATCACATGCACTCAGCAATCACATGCTTTTTAATATAAAATCCCAAACGGGAATTAACATGACCGACCCACATATATCATACACTCGGCAATCACATGCCATTCACTCGAAATCATCATTCACAACAAGCATCACATGCTATTTCATACAATATTCACTCGGCATTAACATTTGCCACAAGCAATACATGCTTTTCATATAAAACCCACTCGGCATCAACAGCCACAACATATCATACATTTATATAGAATCATAACCAGAACCAGCCCAGTATTCACGCACCACATGTGTTTAATATTCATACTGGTTCACAGCACATGCATTCACTCGGCATCTCATTAAAAGCCAATATTACCATGCATTCACTCGGCATTTTATATTTATGATCATACATCTCATAGACGGACATCATACCAACACAAATAATAATTATCACACATCCGGGCTTCCACTCAGCAACATACAACACACAACAAACACAACACATCACAGTGTAATAGTTTCACCCGGAACCCGTCCATAAACCATACATTTGAGATGTAAATTAGCCCCTTACCTGGAATGAAGATTCCAGCAGCTCCATGAGCTTCCAGGTCCAACCAACTGCTCCTTGGTCACACGTTCTCAACAGAACAACTCGGCCCCAGCCTTCAGCAGCACTCTGCTCGTAGCTTTGGAGAACCAACTCTGTCTTCACTCGAGCATCAAAGCCTCCAAGGCTCAACTCTGTCCTCACCCAGCTCAGTGGAGGACTCCCAACACGGTTCTTCACTTGGACAGCCCAGTCCTCACCAAAGATGAAGGACATCCAGCTTCCAAGCACCCATCAACGCTGTTTAGCAAAACAGAGGAGGATCTCTGCCTCCAACACACAGCACCATGCTGTTTCTCTCTTAGCCACGCTGTTCCACTTCACGTTTCCACTTCCACTCGGCTTCTACATAGTGTTGAGTGGAAGAAGAAGATAAAGAGGAAGACGAAGAAGAAGAGACAGCCATGAAGAAGAAGCAGAAGCTCCAGGACGCGAGAGAGAAAATGGAGGAATGTTTCTCCTTGTACCCAAAGTGTAATGAGCAAGGAGTGGTTGGAAAATGAAAGGTCAAAGCCCCATATCTCTTTCTGCCCAGCCTGCACTCCCTCACCATCAGCCATCACATCACCATAAACTCCCATCCCATCAGCGTGGGATTCACGAGGGAGAGGGGGAGAGAGAGGACTGAAGTTCCTCTAAAGCCACCAAGGGCATCAAGGTCATTTCCTGGCCAAATTATCATTATTATTAAATTAATATTCTTAATTATATAATTAACCTTAATCAAAAACCAGGATGTTACAGATCCCATCCGTTTGGATGCAATTGTGAAGGGGCGCACTCTAGAAAATATAGAACGGTCATATGGAATTCTGTCAAAGGAAAACGTACCCCCAGCTTCTGGAAAACAAAGTCGTACATATATACCGACCTGTCATTAGAGACTCGATGGTAAATCCTTTCCATTGGCCGAGGTGCGAGAACAAGGAAGCGGCTCTTGTACTTATCTTCAGAATAAACTTTGAAGCGCGAAGTGACCGTACCTCCATCTTCCCTTGTGTGGTGTGAGGCAATCTCTTTAAACTCTTCCTTAACCCAACAGTATGGGTGTGTCTGATTTAGCCATTCCCAGTTGAGTCAGTATGCCACCACGTTGACACACCTTTCAACGGTGTGGAGGATAAGTGTTTTCTCGGACCCAGGAATTTCCATCTCGCCCTGAGCGTACTGAAAGGCTTCGACGCCGTGATAAAAGGCAACATCGTCAGAGAGGTACCTATCCGCACTCGATTCACTATCAGAGTGACTGGTAGCCCTCGAGCTGGAGGAACCCTCAGGGCGATGCCTAACCACTAGCCGCCGTGAGGAGGAAGTTTCGACCCTCTCTGAGCGATGAGACCCAGCCACTGGGAGACCCACAGGGATCCTCCTACCACGGTGGCCTGAGGGGGCACGAGAACTTTGTCTCCCCCTATTCGAGGTACCAACGCAGATTCGCCTAGGGCGCATGGTTGAGGTTTAAAGGAATTTAAAGAAACATAAGTTTAAGAAGAAGGGAGAAGTGAGGTTACCTAAAGAAAGTTAAGGTTGGAAGTGGAGGAATCTTCACAAAAATGGCAACAATAGTTTCTTCAAAATTTCTGCAGAGTTTCGCTAAAGCTTGAAGGAAAATATGATTTCTGAAATTTGCCAAGTTACCCTTTTATAGGTGACGAAGAGGTTCGATGGTCAGCCAAAGGTTGCATTGTATACCATAAAATGTGACGTATCAAGGTTAAAACGACTACATCGTTTCATACTCAAGGGCATGAAATGGCGACGATTCGTCAAAGAGTTTTTCTGAGATGGGCCCAAAAATTCAAAATTTTAGGCCCATAACAGCCCAACGACGATTACAAATTAGGAGCAATAATGACTCACGTGTTAAAAGCATTTATTGTCCAATCATTCGGAGCACTAACACACTTCAGCAGTCACTCGAATACCAAGAGTTATGAGTTCCAAAAACTCTTGGGATTCCCTACACTACGAATCTTTGTCTAAATCTGTTGTAGGAACATTATGATAACGGTGCCTTCACTCACAGAACGGCTCAACATGCAATATATCGACACGGAACTTATACACGTCTCGACAAGTATTTTTGCATGTAACACCGGCATCCAAACCTCTTGCAAACAGCATAGCTTATATGAGCAACTTAACAGTCCCTCACACAAGCTAGGGGACAGATGATCCAATCTAGATACCGGTCTCCATACTAAGACGTCATCTTGTCTGTTTAGGAAGGTAAACCGATATCATAGGTCAACATCCGGACTATAAAAATACCGTGCTAGGCGTTCTCCCTCTACCGATTTATCCGGGATAACACCTAGGACATCGGATAACCTGATCTGGTTTCACTATTCTATTATACATAACCATTCACCTATACTTTGAGAGGATAAGTGGCTTTTTCGCTTCCCATGATTGATACCCTGCACAGCGGAAAGTATCTACGTCACCCGTCAAAAGGTACAAAGTACAGCTACAGGAGTGATACACGGAAAAGGTGGATCTTCCCCATTCCTGTGTCAGAATCGTACACTGAGCATTGAAATATTCTTGATCGTACACTGAGAATTGAACTACTCTTGATGGTACGCTGAACACTGCATCAGAGTCTTCTAGCCCCACTTGTATCTAACGATTCATTTTCCACGCTCAGATATAAATAGTCAATTTTCATGTACACACAACGTTACATTGTTCTAACTCTCTATACACTATTGTATTGCTCAATTTTTCTCTAAGCATCGGAGAATCTTCGTAGGTGACACCACCTTTCGCCCCCATCAACGCGAAAACTTGGTGTGAAGGATCTCTAGGATAACAAGACCAGACTCTCCCACTGAGAGGTCGGATTATAATACCGGATACCCACTATACCGGTGTACAAACACTTAAATCTTAAACTTTTGTGGCTGGTTCCTAGTCCGGATCCTTGACCCCGGACCAGACCAGTTGAGTGTGTATATATATATTTTGTGTATAGTATTGTAGTATAGTTATAGACATCCTTGTTGGATAACTTTTGTGGATAGTGGTATTAGGTATGCTTATATTGTGGATTTCTAATTCGTTGCAGAGATTTAAAAGTATTGAGAACTAGTTGTTATAATGTTATTTTCACTATAAAACTATCCAAATCTTTAGATATGTTGTCAAAATAAAGACAAGAGTTGTTGGCTTGGTTACCATGCTTTGTTTTAGCTTCTGTATTTTTTTATGCCAATGTTCTTTTCCCAATGTTGTTTATTTATCAAAAGTAATCATGAGCTCTTATCTTGTTTATGTCTTGTTTCTATTTCATTGTTATAATTATAATTTTTTGCTATCGAGTGATACTCTGGCATGTGGGTCGGTAGGTGCTAGAATCAGAAGATCTTTATGAGCTGAAAGTATCTCTAAACCACATCTTATTTGGTACTTTGACAGAATTGGGAAGAAGATAGATAGTGTTTTACTTGCCTACTGCCTTCTTATTTCTTGTGTTGATATTTTTTTTTATGAAATATAGAGTGAGCTATGAAACAATTTAGGTGTACCATATATGCCAATATGCAGCTCTATTGTCGGTCTGTATTATTTGTCACATAGGCATTATGAGGATGGTAGGTGTGCAGTATATGCTAACTAAATGATTTCTGGTTTTCCTTTGAAAAAAAATAGATGCATTTACTCATATTTGATACTTGTCAATAGAAGGGTGTGTTACTTCCTATACTATCAAACATAGCTATGAAGTATATGTTAACGGAATGATTTCTAGTTTTCCTTTGGAAAAAAATAGATGCATTTGTTGATATTTGATACTTGTCAATAGAAGGGTGTGTTACTTCCTATACTATCAAATATAGCTGTGAAGTTTGCTCAGTACCCCACAGTAGCATTACTTGTTCTTTCTGAAATCATAAGTTGCATATAGAAAAGAAAAAGAGTATTTCTATTCCTATGAATATTCACACGATATTACCCTTTAATATCAATTTGATAATGCTCTGATCATGGCTTTATGTGGAAAAGTACAAGCTTGGATTCTAAGTATAGCAAAATTGGTTTGGGAGACCACAATATAATTGAATTTAGAAATGTCATTACGTACTCGTACAATATGGACTTCTGTTTTGGGTTTCATTTCACCCAATTTAATTAGGACTTGGATTTTGTAATTTCATCATATAATAATAGTCCTTTCTAAAAATTCATCATTGCTTCCTCGATGTATTTTCCTATGTTGAGTTTATTCAAAACAATGAGATCTCAAAAACCTTTATTTCATTGAATAATTGTATTAGTCATTTTATTTAGTCCACTTCTCATTGCCTTCTTCAATTTATACAAATGTCCTTAATCACCAGCGTTATATGCTTGTACTATCCAGATGTCCTTTGCTTATTGAACCCATGTGTATGAATCAAATAATATTGTGCAGTGATCCCTGCTACAGCTCGCACGTTAAACATTAATCACTATTATGGGCATACTGATGCCTATGTATCTCATTAAAAACCCCAACTCTATTTCACTCATTCCTTAGTTCCGCGTCTGACTTGGACTTGCATACACACACTCAACCTGTAGCTTCATGTTGCATTAACTGGTATCCCAAGTCTCACTTCGTGTGTGTATAGGCGCTGTTGGGGCGTGGCTCACGCTCATGTAGACCTCAAAAAAAAATTCAATTGCTATAATTCAATTTTACATATAATTTAAGACCTATATACAAAAAAATAATAACTAAAGTATAATAATAATAATAATAATAATAATAATAATAATAATAATAATAATAGAATGGTAGAGGAATGAATCAACTATGCGTGAAAATTTTACCTTTAAAACTTAGGAATCAGGTGCATAGCCAGTTGAATATCAATTTAAAACTTTATGCTTAGTGGAAAAGGATTGAAATTTTTAATTATTTAAATTGAACGATATTCAATTCGGGTTAGACTCTAACATAATGGGTTCCAGGTTTGATTCCTGGTGCAGGCAACTTTTACGCACAATTTTCTCTTTCCAACATTTCGCATGGTGGGTGTGTGAAATCTACCACGTGTCAGCCATGCATGCAGTTCGCATGGTGATTATACGAAATAGTGGTCAGTCTGACGTTGACTGTCATTTTGCCTCCTTAGTGTGCGAAATGGAAACATGATGTAATGCTTTCTACCCAGACAAACAATTATTTTTTTAACTCCCCCATTTCTTATATATTTTTTCAAAAGCACATTATTTTTAAAAAAGCCCTAAAATACCATTGGACATATTGTAAAAACTATTATACTAATAAATGTTTTGTATATTGTATAACTCTATTTTGCACATGTCTATTGCATAGCTTAAATAGAAAGCATGACTACTTAGGCTGCATTTAGTTACAGAAAATAGTTTTTTGAAAATTTTTCTGCTTATTTTTTAAAATTTTCATTTCCTGGAATAGATAGAAAAATTCTTGAAAAACTTTTCCACTTCTCAATTTTCTTGGAAAACTTCTTTATAGACATTTCTATTTGTTTTAAAAAATAGAAAACCCAATTTTTAATTTTCTATAAGTTTTCTTTGAATATTTTGTAAGCAAACACCTTTTCTATTTTTTCAACTTTTTCAAGAATAATTGTCCATTTTTCCTAGAAAACTTGCGAACTAAACACAACCTTAGTGTCACTAGAGTGCATTTTCATGACGAAGGAGATCAAAGGTTATAAAAACTAAGATATGTTAGGTCAATTAATTTCTTATTAACTAAATAAAATAGTTGAAACCTATCACTTCTTGGGTGGTTTTTGATGGATTTTTTGAAATTTGCAATCCTACAAACTTCACATTCTAGATGTTCAAACATGAACAAGTATAATAAAATGTTTAGATAAATTTTATATCGACTAGAAATATAGTCAGTTACAGTTTATAAGACTTAGAGTAACCCTTAACTCATGAACTAATTTTTTTTGAATAAATTAGATTCATTGTTTTCTAATAGTTTATTAACATAATTTATAAATAAATAAAGAAACAAGAAACTAAAAATAATATATATATATATATACACATATGAAAAAGAGGTTAATTATTTATACAACAAAAAGAATAGGTTATTAAATAAAACACAAGAAATGAATTTTCTAATAAATATATAACAATCAAATCAAATGTAAAGAATCATTTTCAATGCTTAGCAAGAAACCCTTATTGATTAAACAATCAATAAAATATTTTATTTTGTTTATTTTAACTTTAAATTAATTTCGCACCCCCTTCTTTTGTTATTTAGAAACCCGACTTTTGGTTACTACATGTCTGTTAACATCTTCTACAACAATATGGATGATCATTTCCTAAATAGTTAATAAATTATGAAGGACATAGGATCAATTTTGATATGAAATTCCAAAAAAAACACTTATAAGAGTAAAAAATAGGGAATATAACTAAACAAAAGATTCTATATATCCACCTAAATTTTTGATAAATACATCAATTTAACTTCATCAAAAGTAGAAGTATATCAGTTGATTTTAATTTATAAAAGAAATTTTATTATTTTTTCTAATAATTTTCTCTTATAAGAGTTTTTTACTAGTTTATCTAAATCGGACAGGTAATATTCTTCATATGTTTGAATTTAATAGACAATTCAGTTCAAAACACATACATTAAAAAAATATCAGTACACTAATTTTTTATAAAAAGATATTGTACCATTCTAATGTTATCCTTATTTAAATATAAGTTATGTCTTAATGTTAATAGTAGCATTTTTATCTTATAAATAGAAACATACACATATAAACAAGAATACAAGATCATTTTTTTTATTATTCTTATTAGATTCATCCTTGTTAGATCATGATTGAATTTATGTTTAATATTGTCACAACCACTTCAGAAATATTGCAGGAAAACGTTATACACCAAAATTTAACATTCAACATTATCACTACAAGAAACTAATCATAGTGTATGAGAGGGGAAAACCCACACTAAAGACTTTAGCATGAGAAATGCCCTTCTATGTTAATTCATCACATGCGAATTAGCATAGTATTGTGACTCTCACACTCTCATATGGCGTAGGATATAATGTCCTACGCCATTTATGACGCAAAATAGGGTGCGGGTTCCTGGCCTATTTCATCTTATTATTTATTTATTTATTTGTTCTTTAATATTTGTTATAATTATTTATTATTATTAACACATAAGAATAACTTAAATAAAATAAATTACAATAAAAATAAATAACAATAAATGCATATATAAAGTTTTTAAATAAAATAAAATAAAATATAAGTAAAACAAAAAGCTAATAAACTCAATGTCTATAGCGAAAACGATGGTGGGTCGAGTGGGGGCATTGTTGGGTATGAGGAGCAATGTTGGGTCTAAGGCGGGGCTTAGACAGTCAATTACTACTGAGATTGATGATGACATCAGTAGCACTCATCCTCACACTAGCGTTGGAGCTCCTTATCCCCATCCTCATCTTGTGACACAAAGTAGTCGTCCAAGGCAACATCAAAATGCTGATGACTATCACTGGACGACTTACCCTGTTGTGACGTCCTACAACTCCTCCTAAAGGTGTGCCACCTCCTGATCTACAGTACTGGCTCAGCACTAGTGGAAAGGGAAGTTTGTATCATCGAAGATGACCCCCGATGAACATTAGAGGCTAAGGAGGTGATGTCATAAAGGCGATTATCATGTCTCCACAACAATCTTCATCCAAAGTTGGATCTTTATTAGTTGTTAATTTCAAGATGTTTTCTCAATGAATTTCACCTTTAATCTGACACTAAAATACTCAATTGACATATTTTACTATACTCATGTTGGTCATCTTGAAGCAATATTTAATGTGCCAACTAAATGATGGTTTAGATGTATTTTGACAGATTTTTTTGCAAATAGAGGAAGCTGGAGAGAAGACATTGAAGTTTGACCCAGAAGACCAACCGCTCGAGCAGCCAAGCCACCGTCACCGCTTGAGCCGCTACCTAAGAAATTTGCCTAATCACTCAAGTGGCCAACCTATCGCTCAAGCGGTGCTTATGCAACATGACTCCTTGAAAAGTCCTGAAACACATTTTTTGAACCATTTTTTTATAATTAGGAGAAAAAGGGCCTCAAAGCTTGAAGATCTTAAAGCCTTGAGGCTTTGTTCTTTTAGGGTTTTCTTCTTTCCCTTTTGTTAGCCCTCTATGGAACTGGATAAACTCAGTTTTATTTATGATTTTGTAGTGAATATTTATATATGTTTATGCATTAATATCATGTTAACATTTTATTTCTCATGCCTAATACTTATTTCTATTTAGGAGAATGTTATTTGTATGTGTTTGGCTTATTGAACAGGTTTTGGGATGGAAATTCCCATTAGATTCTTCTTTTAGGAATATACTTGATTCTAATGGTTGTTAAGGCTAATTCCTAATGCAAGAATTTTCATCAAATAGTCATAAGATCGATATTTGGGGAGAAAACTTAAGATCAATTTGTTGAGAGATCAAGTTCATTTATGTTACATTGGCTTGATTGATTGTGAAAATATGCTAAGTAGGATAACATATACTAGAAAGGGAGGACGCTGAAACCTGTTGTTCAAGTGGCCTCAATACTCAAGAGGGGGGGTGAATTGAGTTATAAAACTTTTGCTTGGAATGCCTTTGAAATTGATTTCTATAACCAAGTTTATGAGATTGTGCAAGTGAAAGCAAGTGACAATGATATGCAATGCACTACAAGAGGTATGTATTGTTGAAGCAATTTAGCAAACACTTGGTGTGCAATATCTAGAGTAAAGCAAGTTAAGCAAGTTCAAGAGTGTTCTTCTCAACCAAACAATATCAATCAGCAAATAAGCAATATATGGAAGTAAAAGAGTAAGGAGGAGAAGCTTGCAAACCGATATAACGAGTTCCACCCAATCCGGTGTACGTCTCGCCTCTAAGCAACCCACTTAGAGGATTTTCCACTATTGTAGACTAGAGATACAACTTTGAGCAATTGCGGCTTCCTAGTGTCCCACACTCAAGAACCCAATCCTCACAAGTATAAGGGCAACCCACCCAATCTCTCAATCTCACAATATCCCAAAGGTTGAGTCCACAACCTTTGTAACCACTCAATCCTAGAGTGAACAACCACTCAACCTAGAGTGAATAACTTTGTGTGTTTGGAGTTTGTGTTTACAATCAATACACTCTCTCAATAGAGCAAATATACAAATGAAAAGCTCTCCCAAATTCTAACTCTCAACAAGAGAGAATATGCAAATTTGAGCTCAACAATCTAACAACTTTTAGATGTATGCAAATTTAGACACTAGAGTTGCAGAATATACAAGAGAAAAAATGAATTAGAAAGACTCTTAGAGGAAGAATATTTTTGCCTTGTTTTGTGCCTTTCTCTCTTATTGTCTTCTTGCTTGAATTGATACTTCATTTATAGCCATTCTTGAGCTTCTAGCCGTTGCAAGTCATGTCTCTGCGTATAGTGGGATTTGAGTGTATGTTTTCCACTTAAGTCTGTCTGTTTAGTGGTGTTTCCCACTATGTGAATCGATTCATAGATCCTTGAATCGATTCAGAGTATTCTGTTTTATGCATTTTGGAGTTTCAGAGTCGAATGAATCGATTCGAGCCTTGTTTGAATCGATTCAGAGCATTCTGTTTTGGGTTCCTGGTCTGTCAGCATCGTGTGAATCGATTCAAGGTCCTTGTGAATCGATTCAGGACATACTGTTTGCAATCTTAGTGACTTCCAGGGCTGTGAATCGATTCAGGGTCATGGTGAATCGATTCAACCCATTCTGTTTCTCATTTTTATGACCTCCAGGGCTGTGAATCGATTCACTCGTGCTTGAATCGATTCAGGCTCTTCATTTTGACATTTTCTCATGCCTGTTGGTCATCCATTTGAATCTAATGATACATGGTTGCTTTCCTTTTGTTTGATTCATTGGTTTCTTCATCTCTTGAACCTTTGTGAGACCATTTTCTTCTTTCATATGAAATCACTAATTGTTTTTGATTCTTTGAAGACTTCCCATTGCTTGTTTCCATTGTCATTATCAAAACCTGTTATCACATGTAAATACATTCTCCCCCTTTTTGATGATGACAACCAAAGGCCATCTCTTGGGGTATTTATTAGCCAATAGCAAGTTATGAAAACTAATGTCTCTTGTTTTAAGTGATTATTTCTTTTAAGAAAATGGGTCTCCCCCTTTGTTTTTCAATAAAACCATCAAATGGTTTCAAGCGTTGAAATAATGTCGCACATGTATCACATGAATATATATCGCATAATATCGCACATATATCTCTCTATCTCTCTATCGCACATATATTTCTTTATCTCTCTATCTCTCCCCCTTTGTCATTATCAAAAACAAAAGTTGGGAATAAGCAGTAAATCGAGTAATAATCTCTGGCAAATGCAATTTAGAAAAACCAAAATAATTAACCAAACGAGATAATTGTTCAACCGACATAGCAAAGTAAGAAACTAAGACGAGATAGTGTGCAAATAATTAACCAAAACAGAAACCAAAACAACCAAGTCTGAAAGTGAAAAATAAAAGGAATAAAGAAAAGTAAAGATCAGTCATGGATGCGGGAAGTGAATGCTGGATATCTGGGTGGCAAGCTCCGTGTATCGCTCTTCCATGTTGGCTTCAATCCTGTCCAGTCGAGTGTGGATGTTTGCTTCCATGGAGTTGAGGCGCTGGTCCAGGTGAGCAGTGAGTCTTGTGAAAAGATCATCAGTAGCAGTGGGTGGAGGAGGAGGAGGAGGAGGAGGAGGAGCGTCATCTTCAACTTCATGTCGGGGACGCCTAAGAAATTGCCACATGCCTTGGTATTCCACAATATTCATCTTAGTGAGATGAGATTTGCCAATAGGGGCCTTGGGACCGACCACTTCCTTGATCTCATTTTTCAAGTCCACTTTAAAATGGTGGAGCAATTTGGTAATGAGTATGGCATATGGAAGATGGGCGAGGTTTTGGGCTTCAACCATGTGATGCCTAACCAAGTCAATCCAATTTATGTCTTTCTCATTGACAATTGCCCAGAGCAGCAAGATTTGGGCCTCATTTAGCCTTGCATAATTTCCACCGGAGGGGAGGAGAATTTTGACAAGGACAAAGTGCAAGAGGCGGTGATGGAGACTTAGGGTGCCAACCGTGCTTGAGGGACCTGCAAGATTAAAGAAAGCTCTTGCCTCCAACGGATTATAATTCCATGCAAGAGGAGGTTCTTTGCCATGGAAGGAAGCGTTGCTAAGAGGGAGTAAGCCAACTTGATTCATTACCTCATTATCAAGAATGATAGTCTTACCTTTCACTCGGGCAATATAGCGAGCATCTTGAAGACGTAAAGTGGAGTAGAATACACGAATGAGTTCGGGGTAGATTGCTACTTCCTCAAGAGCCATGAAGCCAACTAGCTCTTGTTGATGTAAGGTGGTGAGTAGAGGAAGTCCAGATGCTTCAAAGAATGGGAGATCAAGCCAATGGGGAGAAATGAGATGTTTCTCAGAGAATGAAGATTGGTACCTATCAAGATCCTTTTGGGTAGTGAATAATCTAGATAAATCAGAGTGTTGAGGCATGGAGGCTGCAGCGGTGTTTGCACGTTGTTTCTTGCGAGGTTGAGAGGAGGAAGCCATGGAAGATGAAGGATTTGAGTGGAAGGTTTGGAGAAGAAGTTGAAGAGATTAGAAGTTGAGGATTTTGAGAAGAGAGAGTGGGAGATAGTGGAAGAGTTAAATGAGGGAGTGTGTGAATTAATCAGCGTGAATATGCAGTAACTGACGCGTGAATCGATTCGAGGAATGCTGTGAATCGATTCGTACGTTACTGATTTGAGAAAAATGAAAGGATCAGACGCGTGAATCGATTCGAGTATGCTGTGAATCGATTCGAACCTCTCTGTTTGAGGGAATATGGATCATCAGGTGTTTGAATCGATTCAAGGGGAGTGTGAATCGATTCGAACGATACTGTTTTGAGGATTTTTGAATCAACAGGTCTTTGAATCGATTCGAGGGGGTGCTGAATCGATTCGAAGGGCTGTTTCACTCCAAAATTCATTTCTTTTCATTCCAATATATTCAAGGCATGAGGATTTCCATATAGGATCATTGAATCTCCATTTCCATGGGGTTCTTTTGCATTAATCACTAGTAAAGATGTCATGCAATCAATACACAAGATGAAGTGATCACTTTAAATACAATTTGTCATATCAAGAATACCCAATTCTCTTCTAATGTAAATAAATTGCTCTCTAGCCAAGGGTTTTGTGAAAATATCTGCTAGTTGCCTAGAGGTTTCAACATGTTCAAGCACACAATCCCCTTTTAACACATGATCTCTAATAAAGTGATGCCTAATCTCAATGTGTTTGGTCCTAGAGTGCATTACTGGATTTTTCGAGATATTAATGGCACTAGTGTTATCACATTTAATGGGGACTTTGTTCAAGGAAATGCCAAAATCAAGAAGTTGTTGTCTCATCCAAAGAATTTGAGCACAACAACTACCAGCTGCTACATATTCTGCCTCAGCTGTTGACAATGCAACACTTGCTTGTTTCTTGCTATGCCAAGAAACAAGGGAACTACCAAGCAAATGGCATGTACCACTAGTGCTTTTTCTATCAAGCTTACACCCCGCAAAGTCGGAATCAGAATATCCTAAAAGATTACATTCAACGCCTTTGGGATACCATAAACCAACATTTTGAGTACCCACAAGATATTTCAAAATTCTTTTTACGGCAGTCAAGTGTGATTCTTTAGGACATGCTTGATATCTAGCACACATGCATACCGCAAACATAATATCAGGTCTACTCGCAGTTAAATACAGTAAGGATCCAATCATACCTCGATATTTGGTGATTTCAATGTCCTTACCCTTTTCATCTTTGTCTAGATAGCAGGATGTGCTCATAGGTGTAGCTATCTCGTTTGCCTTGTCCATTCCAAACCTTTTAAGTAGTTCCTTGCAGTATTTGGTTTGGCTAATGAACGTTCCATCAATGGCTTGTTTTATTTGTAGTCCGAGGAAGAAGGTGAGTTCTCCCATCAAGGACATTTCAAACTCTTTCTGCATAATCTTGGCAAATTCTTGACA
This sequence comes from Clitoria ternatea, assembly GCA_037962975.1. NCBI lineage: Eukaryota > Viridiplantae > Streptophyta > Magnoliopsida > Fabales > Fabaceae > Clitoria > Clitoria ternatea. Next base: position 222,629,062 of record CM075672.1, read on the forward strand.
AAGATTTTCATTAGTAGCACCAAATATTATGTCATCTACATAAATTTGTACCAAGAGGATGTCATTGTGTTTGCGTTTTATAAACAATGTAGTATCAACCTTTCCTCTTTCAAAGTTGTGTTCTAAAAGGAATTTGCTTAATCTTTCATACCAAGCTCTTGGAGCTTGCTTCAAACCATATAAGGCTTTTCTCAATTTGAAGACATGATTTGGAAATATATGATTTTCAAAACCGGGAGGTTGATCTACATAGACTTCTTCTTGAATGTAGCCGTTTAAGAACGCACTTTTGACATCCATTTGATACAGTTTGAAATCCATACAACATGCAAAAGCTAGCAATAATCTAATGGCTTCTAACCTAGCTACGGGAGCATATGTTTCTTCATAGTCTATTCCTTCTTCTTGGTTGTATCCCTTTGCAACTAGTCTAGCTTTGTTCCTAGTTATTATTCCGTTTTCATCTAGCTTATTTCTAAACACCCATTTGGTGCCTATTATTAGATGATCATTGGGTCTTGGCACAAGTTCCCAAACTTCATTTCTTTCAAATTGGTTCAACTCTTCTTGCATGGCCAACATCCAATGTTCATCAATAATGGCTTCGTCAATATTCTTGGGTTCTATTTGGGATACAAAAGCCAAGTGATTGCATGCATTTCTAATGGCGTTGCGAGTACTTACCCCTTTGGTTATTTCTCCAATGATCTTGTCCAAGGGATGATCCTTCAAAGTTATCCAATCTTGTTGTTTCTCAACTTGTGCTGCACCTCCATCATGGTTGACTTCTTCTTCTTTGTCTTGTAAGTTCATTTCTTGAAAGGTACCTACAAGATCATCAACATCTTCCTTTCTCGGAGGGTTATGGCTATTTTCATCAAATTTGACATGAATAGATTCCTCAATAGTATTTGTTTGTTTGTTGAAAATTCTATAACATTTACTTGATTGAGAATATCCTAGGAAGATTGCCTCATCAGATTTTGCATCAAACTTCCCTAGATTATCCTTTCTATTGTTGAGCACAAAACATTTACATCCAAAGATATGAAAGTATGCAATGTTGGGTTTTCTACCCTTGTAAAGCTCATAGGGGGTTTTCTTTAAAATAGGCCTTATCAAACATCTATTCATAACATAACACGCGGTGTTTACCGCATCGGCCCAAAAGTGTTTTGCAACATTGTTTTCATTTAGCATGGTTCTAGCAAGCTCCACTAAAGATCTATTCTTTCTTTCAACTACTCCATTTTGTTGTGGAGTTCTAGGAGCTGAGAAGTTGTGATTAATACCATGTTTTTCGCAAAACTTTTCAAAAGATTGATTTTCAAATTCTCCCCCATGATCGGTTCTAATGGATGCAATTTTTGAGTTTTGCTCATTTTGGATAATCTTTGCAAGTTTCTTGAATGCATGATAAGCTTCATTTTTATGAGCAAGAAACAGTGTCCATGTATATCTTGAATAGTCATCTACTATTACTAGACCATAGTAATTACCTCCAAAGCTTTTGATTTTGGATGGTCCAAATAAATCCATGTGCAAAAGTTGTAAAGGCCTTTGAGTAGAAACAATATTTTTGGATTGAAAAGATGCCTTTACTTGTTTTCCCTTTTGACATGCATCACAAAATCTATTTTCAAATTTAAGCTTTGGTAGACCAATTACTAAATCTTTAGAAACAAGTTTGTTCAAGTGGTCTACATGTATATGAGCTATTCTTCTATGCCATAGCCATGTTTCATCCTCTTTTGAAATAAAGCATTGTTCATCATTTGTAGACAAACTATCCATATCAATCATGTAAATATTATCAATTCTTTGGCCTACAAACTTGATTTCCTTATTAGTCTTATGCTCAATTATGCAACAATTTGATTCAAATAAGACTCTATATCCTTTGTCACATAATTGACTTATACTAAGTAAATTATGTTTGAGGCCTTCAACATACAATACATCACTTATGGATGTGGAAGAGTTCTTACCAATATTTCCAATGCCTAGGATTCTTCCCTTAGTGTTGTCTCCATATGTGACGCTTCCTTTTCGTTTGGGAGTGAATGATGTAAATTTGGTTATATCTCCCGTCATATGCTTCGAACACCCGCTATCCAAGTACCAATGGGTGTTGCTTGTCTTGAAGCATACCTGCAAAACAAAATCATTTTAGAGAACTAGGTACCCATTTTATGTTGGGTCCTTTAAGGTTAGCTTGTGGGAACGTTCCTTTGGGAACCCACACCTTTCTTAAGACCTTTGGTCCTAGTTTCCTAACACTACACTTATATGCACTATGTCCTTTGGTACCACAATGATTGCATTTCATAAAAGGTGAGGAGGACTTGCTTGGTGGTGCAAAGAAGTTTTTGTAGTGCTTTTCCATTTTATGATTACTATGTTCTTGGTCATATCCTAGACCGGTTTTACTAAACATGCATTTTTGTTGCCCAAGTAGGATATTCAAATTATCTCTTCCATTAGTGAATTTTTCTAGTGTCCTATTTAGGTCTTCAACCTTGGTTTCTAACACTATGCACTTCTTTGCAAAATCACAAGGTTTATCCCTAGAGCATGTTTGAACTTTCTCTAGTTCTTCTTTTAAGCTCTCATTTTCTTTACATGCTTCCATGAGATGCAATTCAAGAGTATCACTAGTTTTTCTAGATGCTTTGAGTTTACTAGAGATTTTTGTAAACTTATCATATAATTCCTCAAATGCATCTAACAGCTCATTTTTATCTAGGTCAAGAAGATTTACCTCATTTTCCTCTTCTTGATGATTTGCCATTAAGCAAAGATTGGCTTGCTCATCTTCCGAGTCGTCGGAGCTGCTCACGTCATTCTCGTCCCAAGCAATATAGGCTATTCTTCTTCTTTGTTTGTCCTTGCCCTTCTTTTTGAGGTTTGGACAATCGGCTTTGAAGTGCCCTTCCTTGCCACATTCAAAACAGCTTGGTGAAGATGAAGTTTCATTAGAGGTAGATTTCTTACCTTGGGGCTTAAAGTTCTTTTGGAACTTTTTGTTCTTCATAAATCTTCCAAATCTTTTTACGAACAGCCCAAACTCTTCTTCTTCATCTAAGTCACTGCATGATTCTTCCTCATGCATGGAGGTGGCTTTGAGGGCTAGCCCTTTCTTCTTGGTGGATTTCTCCTCTTCCTCGGCTAGCTTCAATGCTTTAAGTTCTTGCTCTTGTTCTTGCAATTTTCCAAAGAGTGTTGCAAGAGACATTTCATTGATGCTAGGAGATTGTTTTATTGCTGTGACAAGAGGTTGCCATTCCCTGCTGAGACTTTTCAAAATTTTGTGCACAAGCTCTTTGTTAGTGTACACTTTGCCAAGAGTAATAAGATGGTTAATAATAAGTGTAAACCTTTTCTGCATATCAACAATAGATTCTCCTGAATTTATCCTAAAGCATTCATATTGGCTAGTAAGGGTACTAATCTTTGAGTCCTTTACATCATTAGTACCTTCATGGGTTACTTGAAGAGTATCCCACATTTCTTTAGCGGTTTGGCATGTCATTATTCTAAAAAATTCGTCTTGTCCTAAAGCCATAGTAATGAGATTTTTGGCCTTGTAGCCATATTGGACTTTCTTTTCTTCCTCGCTAGTCCATTCATCTATGGGTTTTTCAACATTCTTGCTATCTATGGTATGCATTGGTATATAGGGACCATTTTCAATGGCATTCCATATTCTCAAGTCAATTGATTGAATGAAGATTTTCATTCTCTCTTTCCAAAAGGCATACCCTTCCCCATTGAAAGCGGGAGGTCTATTTATCGCACCACCCTCGGGAAAAACATTTTGAGAACTTGAGGCCATTTAATCTCTTGAAGCTGTTAAGCTTGATCTACCAAGAGTCAAGCTCTGATACCACTTGTTGTTCAAGTGGCCTCAATACTCAAGAGGGGGGGTGAATTGAGTTATAAAACTTTTGCTTGGAATGCCTTTGAAATTGATTTCTATAACCAAGTTTATGAGATTGTGCAAGTGAAAGCAAGTGACAATGATATGCAATGCACTACAAGAGGTATGTATTGTTGAAGCAATTTAGCAAACACTTGGTGTGCAATATCTAGAGTAAAGCAAGTTAAGCAAGTTCAAGAGTGTTCTTCTCAACCAAACAATATCAATCAGCAAATAAGCAATATATGGAAGTAAAAGAGTAAGGAGGAGAAGCTTGCAAACCGATATAACGAGTTCCACCCAATCCGGTGTACGTCTCGCCTCTAAGCAACCCACTTAGAGGATTTTCCACTATTGTAGACTAGAGATACAACTTTGAGCAATTGCGGCTTCCTAGTGTCCCACACTCAAGAACCCAATCCTCACAAGTATAAGGGCAACCCACCCAATCTCTCAATCTCACAATATCCCAAAGGTTGAGTCCACAACCTTTGTAACCACTCAATCCTAGAGTGAACAACCACTCAACCTAGAGTGAATAACTTTGTGTGTTTGGAGTTTGTGTTTACAATCAATACACTCTCTCAATAGAGCAAATATACAAATGAAAAGCTCTCCCAAATTCTAACTCTCAACAAGAGAGAATATGCAAATTTGAGCTCAACAATCTAACAACTTTTAGATGTATGCAAATTTAGACACTAGAGTTGCAGAATATACAAGAGAAAAAATGAATTAGAAAGACTCTTAGAGGAAGAATATTTTTGCCTTGTTTTGTGCCTTTCTCTCTTATTGTCTTCTTGCTTGAATTGATACTTCATTTATAGCCATTCTTGAGCTTCTAGCCGTTGCAAGTCATGTCTCTGCGTATAGTGGGATTTGAGTGTATGTTTTCCACTTAAGTCTGTCTGTTTAGTGGTGTTTCCCACTATGTGAATCGATTCATAGATCCTTGAATCGATTCAGAGTATTCTGTTTTATGCATTTTGGAGTTTCAGAGTCGAATGAATCGATTCGAGCCTTGTTTGAATCGATTCAGAGCATTCTGTTTTGGGTTCCTGGTCTGTCAGCATCGTGTGAATCGATTCAAGGTCCTTGTGAATCGATTCAGGACATACTGTTTGCAATCTTAGTGACTTCCAGGGCTGTGAATCGATTCAGGGTCATGGTGAATCGATTCAACCCATTCTGTTTCTCATTTTTATGACCTCCAGGGCTGTGAATCGATTCACTCGTGCTTGAATCGATTCAGGCTCTTCATTTTGACATTTTCTCATGCCTGTTGGTCATCCATTTGAATCTAATGATACATGGTTGCTTTCCTTTTGTTTGATTCATTGGTTTCTTCATCTCTTGAACCTTTGTGAGACCATTTTCTTCTTTCATATGAAATCACTAATTGTTTTTGATTCTTTGAAGACTTCCCATTGCTTGTTTCCATTGTCATTATCAAAACCTGTTATCACATGTAAATACAAAACCCAATCCCAATGTTATTGTTTAACTTTCTTCTATTTTCATCTTCTTATCTTAGTTTTATAGATGACGCCCATCACATCTCTTTCCCCACTCCTGTTGCACATACTTTGTTTAGTTGGGAACATGCTTTTTTTTCCTGGAAGAGGGTGGGAGCCTTTAGGATGAAGGATGTGACCAAGGCCAAAACTGTATCCTAGTGTTGGAGGATGACTTTTGATCATCATTTACTCTGTTTCTTTTTCCCTTCCTCTTTATAGCTTTTGATAGATAATTTTTGGATTTTTCTACTATAGTTTTATGTTTAATTTACTATTTAGACTTTGTTGCTTGGTAGTGTGCATTTTTTTATTATGGATATTTTGACTTTTCCGCATAAATGTATACCATAACTTTTCTTTTTGAAACCATCTTTTTGTGTGTCACATTTAATGATGCATGAGATAGGTTTGTTACATAACTCATTTTGAATAGTTTTATTTGTGTAGAAAAACTAATTCCGGAGCACTCTTCTTATGAAACACATTTAATGACCCAAAAAGCATAAATCCATCTCTTTTTTGAATCCTAAACTAAGAGTGTTTAAATGTGATGAGCGATTTCTTTGATTTTGAAAAAGTTTCAAGGTTTGATCTTTGTGCATGATTAAAGTAGGATTTTTTAATGACTCTTATTTGTGTATATAGCCAATTTAGCTTATTTGAACTGGGTGAGTGGTGTGTGCCTTATGATTATGAGTGTCAACATAGTTTATTGTGGTTTTCTTTGCTTTGATTCTCCTTGTTGTATTACACTTGAAACTCTAAGAAATGAACAAGACATTTTCTTGTATTTAATGTTGAACCTAGGGTCAAATAGTTTATCGTGTGCATATGTTTACCCCTTGCTAGCCAGTTTGAGCCCAAGGAATTTTAATGATTGACTTATGCTTGTACACCTTGAAAAATCACGATCCCTCCTTTTTACTTTGTGTTTCAAGAGAGCATCACATGTCAAATGCATGCATATTAAATGTTCAAATGCTAGAGGGAGAGTGTGTATTGTGAACTTAGTTTTTTCATGAGCAATTCTAAAAATAAATGCATTCATTTTTTTGTTTAAAAGACAAAAACATAATCTTTAAAAACAAAGAAAAGAACTAAGTTAGGAGTCATGCATATACGTAAGTGTTGTGGCATAATTTGCTCACGAGAAATATTAGGTGATTTTGCTAGCCAAGCCTCATTACAACCCTTAAAAGACCTTGTGATCTTTGTGGATTTTGTGTGGTGACATCATGTGAGATGATGATCAAAGTGAACTTAGCTTAATTCTAAGGTTGTTTAAGTGAATAAGTAGCCTTGTCATGTGTAATACAATAAGGCTTGACATTTCAAACTCTTTTGACTATGCTACACTTGTGCTTTCTCTTAGTTATAAGTTTTTTATACACTTGGATCAAATGCTTACAGCTTTGGTTTGTTATATGATAGCCCTCTGTTTGACATTTTCAACTTGTAATTACCATCTCTTCTAAGTGGATTTTGGATCTCTTGCATAATTTTATGTTATGCTTGCTACATTTTTTCATCCATGGTTTTATTTTGTAAGTGTTTGGTTGAGGATAAACAAAGTGTGAAATTAAGGGTAGTTGTTAGTTTCCATTGCCAATTTTACGATATTTTCTCAATAAATTTCACCTTTAATTTGATTCTAAAGCACTCAATTAATGTATTTTATTGTCTTTGTTTTGATTATCTTGAAACAACATATAAATTTCTAAATAATTGATGGTTTGAATGTAATTTAACAAGTTTTAAGGAAAATAAAAGAGATAGGGAAAGAAATTAAAGTCTGGCTTAAAAGACCAACCACTCAAACACCAAGCCACTGCTCGAGCAACTACCTTACAAATTTGTCCAACCGCTCGAGTGACCAACCTACTGCTCGAGCGTGCTTATGCAACAAAACTTACTTAAAAGTTTTAAACACATTGTTTAAAGCATTTTTTTTTGCATTTGAGAGAAAGAGAACCTTGGAGCTTAAAGATCTTGAAGCCTTGAGAGCCTTGGGCTGTGTTCTTTTATGGTTTTCTTCTTTCCCTTTTTTTACTTTGATGTTTTAGGGTTAGCCTTCCATGGAAATAAGTGGCTAAACTTTTCTTTTGTTGGGATTAAATAAAATCATTTCTATTTATGACTTTGTACTGGATATTTATGTACGTTTATGTATTAATATCATATTAGCATTTCATTTCTCATATTTAATGCTTATTTCTATTTGGAAGAATGTTATTTGTATGTGTTTGGGTTACTGAACAGGTTTCAGGATTGAAATATCCATTGGATTCTTCTTCTAGGGATATAGTTAATTCTAATGGTTGTTAAAGTCAAAGCCTTTTCTTAATACAAATCTTATCACTGGGTTATCAAAGGATTGAGATTTAATGTCAGGGTTTAAAATCTATTCACTAAGGGATTAGGTCTAGTGATTTTTATGCCATATTAACTTGATTTAATGTCTAACCATACATGATAGAATCTCAACGGAATAAATAGAATGGAGAAGTTCGATCCCATTGCCTTTTATTACTTGTCAACTTAGTTTTAGTGTTTTTATTGCTTAAAACCAATTAATTTCAAATCAATCAACTTATGGACAAATCTTCAACATGATATATATATTTATTGTCATTTACAATCAATTATTGTTTTATTATTGAATATATCACAAGCCCCTATGGATTTGACAACTCTAAAATACTTATTGAAGTTGCAAGTCGATTTGGTACATGTTAATCACTAATTTTAACTTAATTGTTGTATGGAAATTACCTTAAAATTGGTGCATAATAACTCAATTTGTGTAAATATAGTCCTCAATGTGTATCAGTAATTTTTGGAATAAAATTGGCAAACAATAATGTGTTTTGTAGCAATAATGGTGAATAAAAGAGAATTATTGAAGGAACAGAAGAGTGTGGCTATGCATGAGCTCTCACACGTAGTGCTAGGCCAATAAAAACCTCCTCATGCATAGCGTTAAGGCCGACACGTAGTGTCAGACTTTGCACCTAACTTCCACTTACATGTTAGTTGTAACATCCCAAATTTTTAGAAATAAATTATAAATATGATGATGATTAATTATTTGACACCCGGAATATATAGGGTAATCAATTAAGTACTAATTATGATTATCAATGGAACAAAATTTATTGAACCAGAATAATTTAACTAATGATATGGGACCTATTAAAATATTTTAGGGCATTAAGTGGCTAAAGATAGTAAGATAATTATGGTGAGTATGAGGATATGTTTAGATTAAATTTTGAAGTTGGGAAAGGATTTATACAGATACAAAACGTGTTTATACTTGGTAAAAATATGAGTGATAATAGAGTTAAGAAAAATTCAAAACTCCTTATTTGTTTCCTATGTGATTGTTGTGATATAATGACTCTCTTTTTCTCTTATTACATGTTGGATAAAAACATGAAATTGACCATTGGACAAAAGGCAAATGCAAATGGACCCTTGGATTGAATCAATGACTATGATTTAGAGAGAGAAAAGTCAGTTTTCTCTTCTCTTTTCTACCTTCATCTCATGCTACTCTCTTTGCATTTTCTCTATCTTCATTTTCTTTTCTTCCTTCCTTTTCCATTACAAGCAAATTTGTGTGTCTCTTATGGTGGCTCTCCTTCTCCAAAATTTATTGGAATTAATTGATTCAAGAAGCAAATATTGGACTTCAGAACCATTTTCCACTCACTTCATTATCTTTTCCATCCCTTGTCATTCTCTATTTTCTCCCTTAGAGCTATGGCACAAGGTAAGGGCTTTGCCATTTTTGTTGTTTCAAATAATTGATTTATAGTCCTTGAAGCATGAAAATGGTGATTATTATTGTTGTTGTGAAGAAAAATGACAATGGATCTTGAAACCTTAGGTTAGGTGACAATGAAGAAATAGGTTTTCGTTGTATGCATGTGGTACACAAAAGTTTGAGTTAAAATATGCTTGAAATGTAGAATGGAAGTTAATGGGAATTGTTGTTAGTGGTTTGATTGAAAACCCTAAGAATTGGTCAATGTTAGATTATGGAAAATTAAAGAAAATATGATTTATTGGCATGTAAATAGTTAATAATTATATAAATAAATTTTAGAATGTATGACATGAATTATTGGTGATAAAAATTGGAGGAACCATGAAAAAGTATTGATGTCTTAGCTATTAAATGAGGTAGAAGATGTTTCCTTGGTATGAATGATATGGATAATTATAAGAATACATTATGGAATATTTAGAACACACTATAGATGATGGAGGAAGAGAATAACATTGATTTGACATCTTTAGACATTGAGTATGATCATTTAAGTTGTTAGAAAACATTAATTAAGGGAGAGGAATTCCTAAAACCTAATATAGTATAAAACCAAGGCCTAGAAAATATTAGAAACATATAGGAAATCATGAATATAATTATTTATGAATTTAAGATTGGAAATGATGATTGACTAAGCAATGGAGTGTATTTATACATATTAAATATAGGACCTAATCTGATAATTGAGGTGGGACCATCAAATCAACCTGATGTCATACTTAGAATGAGGGTTGAATAAGTCTTAGACTCTTTTGTGGAATTATGAACCTTTAATGTGTAGGTAATTAGACTTGATAAAATAGATTTGGATAGAGCAAAAGTAAGAAGAAGAAAGAACACTAAGAGTTTATACTGGTTCACTTCCAACACAGAAGCTATGTCCAGTCCCTTCTAACTTAAAGGATTTCCATTATTATAAAATCTCCTTTACAATAAGAGCACCAGACTAGTGCCACAAGTATTCTTGACTCCGGCTGCCCCTGGCTTAAACCCAAGTTTCTTTCAACAAGCCACTCCTGGCTTAATAACTTAAGTATTTTTTTAAAAGTCTCTTCAGGCCACAACTGTTTTCCAATGAAACTAAGGTTGGTAACTCACCAAACTTTTCACACTAATTGATTTGAATGAGTAAGGTACAAGAGTGTTCAACAAAACTTAGTGTATAAAAAGATTACATAAATATGAACAAATACACTAAGTTAACGATAGACAAGAGAGCCAAGGTCTGCTAGGAGCAGAACAACAAAGAAGGCCTTTATCTTTAAGAAGCAACAAGAGAAAATTTTTTTATCACAGAGAATGAGAATTTTTTTATGAGCTTCTTCTTCTGAAAAGGTAAATCTCTTCAAGCATATATATGTCACTCAAGATGATCATTGCTGTTCTTGGAAGGAGATATGAACGTTAGAAATCCTTTGAAGGTATTTTGCTTTGAGCACATATATCAAACTTTTGATAATCTAAAGGGATGTCTAAAGATCCGATAATCAACAAGCTTCCATACTTGGCATGAATAAGGGGTTTCTTGATATCTTTAGAGAATAAAGCTAATTGATGGCTTTATTTCTTCTAGTAATTACGCAAGGATTTGTGTTGAAGTCCTTCTGAATGTAATTGACACATAGGCTCACTTGGCTAAGCTTTTTTGACTTACATAGAGTTGTTACAATGAAGACTTTGAAAAACTGCATTGGCTGCTCAGTTGGTTTTTCTCTCATCTATTTTGATGATAAGCACATTCTTCTTGATAAGAGCGTGACTTCTGATCCATTATTAAAATGTTTTTAGGACATTGTGATTTGTACTCCTAGAGTAACGTTCATGTTGCATATTTTGGATGCTTAAAAGTTTGAGGTCTGATTCTGATGATTCATATGGATGAGCGATCTTGAATTAGACTTTTTGGTTAATGTCTAAACTTTAACTTTTGATGGATTAGACTTTTTGATTTTATGAACTCCCCTTTTGTCTTGTAACTTGTGCACTTAGTTATATAGTTCTTGAAACACTTAGTTAGACAGGTTAGATCACACATAAGTAGATTTTATTTAATTAAAATGTATTGATGTGTGTTATTAACAAATCTCACGAACTGGTTTTAATGACATATACTGAGGTTTGATCCAAATGTTAATAACTTCTTTTTTAACCAGACTTGTCCTCAACACACCTGAATTTCTTCTCTTAAGGTAGGGGAAGAGTTTTAGATTCTAAATGCATGAACTAAATGACTTGTTGGTTGTTGTATGGTATTATAAATCATATTTGTCTCGCCATAATTGTTGAGACTTGTTGGAATGTATAGCCTTGTTGTTGTCAATTGTTTGGTAAATATGTTTGATGCATTTAGAATATCTGGTATGCCTCTTGTGGTGATTTAATAAATGTTATGAAGACTAGGTAAACATGTGCCTATGTATTATTGTGAAAATATGCATGATTCACCATTAGTATTGAATGTTAAAGCTTGATAATGAAGTTGGATAAATTGTTGTGGTGTGGCATATACCTATGAGTGGTGATCAAATTAATAAATGTTGTTGATGCCATTATGAGTGGTACAAAGCATACGTGTAATGATGATGAAATTAAAATTGTTAAAAGAGAAAGTAAACGTCAAAATTGATATTTGAAAACAATGAAAAGACTATGTCCTGTAATTAAAATCCACTAAGAAAAGATGGTGATAATGATATGAATAATGATTGATGGTTGATGAGTGACATGGTAAGATACATTAGTGTCATAATGCATTTGATCTTCCTGTGCATTTACATTTGCATCCATGACATATCTATCTAGCTACCCGATTTGGAATGTTAGTGGTTCCACGGGTTAGCCCAATGGAAGGGCGGCTTAGTGTGCAAGCATATTTATTACCTTAGTGGTTCCGTGATTGGATCACAAAGCTGCCCATGTTTAATCACAGGGGATTGCATGTGGTTGACCCAGTGAGGGTGGCTCTTTGAGAAGCAGAATTACCCTGGTGGTTTCATTGAATCAGGGCTTCCGTGGTAAGAAATCATGGATGGCCCGTAACACCATTTTTATAATATCTTGTATTATTTATCATAGTCATAATGAAATAACCGATGTTGCATTGTTAGGTGATGCAGTTTGATACCAATGAAAATGTTGAATGATATATATATATATATATATATATATATATATATATATATATGTACACATTCTTGTTGAAATGATTCTGCAATATATGCCCACATTGGTGATTATTCCCATAGTCGAATCCGCATTTGTTGAGTATGATTTCTTGTGCATATAATTAAGAGATATATCAGTGTGAGGTTTAAGACCCTGAAAGGTGATGGATGATTGGTGTTAAAAACCTCTAATTGGACAAGATAATTGAACATGATGATAAGATGAAAGCTATGAAAATACTTGTGATAGTCCGTTTTGATGAAGGGCATAAATTATTATTTTGTATGTGCTTGATGTGAGCTTGATTTATGATCTTTATGTATGTCTATGATGGCAAAAATTGATGGGTTTGATGAGGATGGTACTAATGTTTACAAAGCACATAAATAATTTATATGCATGTACACATAATCACAAGTGTTTAAGTTTGTCATTTCGAATGTATTGCTCACTTTCCTATGTTGTCTATTTTTAGTATTGTGATGTAGGACCTCACATGAGATAAGACAATCTTGTTTTAGGGAATGATTTTTTTGTGTTAAAGGTAAATGATGGTAATGGAATGCCTTAGCTGGCAATGTGAATTGAATATGTGATGGTGTTGATAGATATGTTAATAGTGGCCTTAATTATTTTGTAAATCGAATCCTTAGTCTTTTAATGGTGTAAATTGGCCAATTATTTTGTATATGACAATGTATGATAGTTGGATATAAGGGTTTGGATGCCAATATAGTGGCAGTGACATTTCTAATGATGCATAAATAATGATTGTCAAGGTTAGAAATACCATAATTATAAGTATCTTGATGAATTCAAGTATGGATTGTTGGATAGGTGGGGAGAACTTCTTTATATATGCATATTTGATTGATGTTTCATGACTTAGCCATATCAATAGTGTTTAAAATAGTACAAGAGTTATGATACAAAAGGCCCTAAAAGGTAAGGTTGATTTCCATGTTAAAATACCATGAATTAGGTGGTTAACATGTCATAAGCAATGCATAGACTAAGGTTCTCAAAATTAGGACATTTTTATACCAAAAGCAAGGCCTGACAGAGAGAAACACAACCAATGACAGGAACCACAACCAGGCCATTGAACTTTCTACCTTTGGGACCCAAAATTGTGCTTTTTCTCCTGTCAGGTAGTGTGAACCATGACTAAAGGCAGGAACCACGACCAAGCCATGGAACACACTTCCAGTGTAATATCCCAGGTATTAAATTAAATAAATTGTGCAATAGAGAATTACTAAATTATTTATTTTAAAAATACTGTGAATTAAATTATATTAATCGATGAGTTTTAAGTTGATGATGAGGCTAATTAATAAATTAATAGTAAATAATTACGAGACTAATTTTAAATTAAATTACATTGGTAAAATATTAGTTACCAGAGAGTAAAAGTAAAAGTTAACTAATTATGAAAAATGAAAGAAAAGAGAAAAGAATTAAGAAATTGGAAGAAAATGAAAATAAAAATAGAAAAGGGATAAAAAGACCATTGCACCCTTAGTAGCTATAGTATATTTTAATATTCCTGTCTCCTTTTTCTTCGTGAAAGAAACCAAGCAAAGCCGTGAGGGAGAAAAACTCCATATCCTGGTGATTAAGCTCAAAATCGAAAGTCGATGCAATACTGAAACTCAAAATTGATCATGTTTTTGGAATCCTGGGAGCGAGGTGAGTTAATTGGGACTGTCAATTTCTCAATTCTTCTCCTTTTCTCATGGTTGTATTTTTGGGTCCATGGGGTTTGATGTGGAAAGGGTGTCGCTCTTTACTTTTATGTCATTTTGGAAGCATGGGGATGAAGCTAAAGGTAATGGGTGATTTCAATTTTGTGTCTTCCCCATTTTTCTTTATAACCGAGTGGCAAAGTCATGGGGGAAGGGTTCTAATTTTTCTCTTTTATGGTATTTCGAGGATTACCAATAACTCATGGTGTAGTAGGTGTTTTGAAATGCCTAACAGTTGATGGTTTTGACATTGCTAGGTGTTGAATCGAAGATCAAGGAATCGTTCAACGAGGTGGAATCTTGAAATCATTGATGGAGTTGGAGACGGTAAGGTTTGGAAACTTTATATTGAAACTTTAAACCATGGTGGTGAAACAAATGACAATTTCAAAAGTCAACGTTTAACTTCACTTTGTGGTTTTCTTAATTTTAGTTATCCTAAAGAGTCCGTGAAGTCAACAGTTGATTTGAAGCTTTAAGAGTGTGAAATTAAGGTAAGGGGGTGTGTCAGGTTAAGGTTAATGTAGAAATTTGCTTGTGTCGCATTGGTGTATAGGAAAAAGGTATATCATAGTCATTATTGATTGTTTTATATATATTTTAATGATCTATGACACTTAATTAAGGATTGTTGACAAATTAAATAGATAATAAGAGGATTAGGTCTTAAATACAAATAATGGAAAATGGTGAATTATGTGAAACATGAGTAGTTAGAGACATTAAGAATTGAGAATGTGAGGTGAATTAATAAGTTGATATATGATCAATGGTAATAGCTATTGAGAAGTTTAGAAGATTAAATGGTAGTGGTGGAAAATAATTTAAATTAGAAAAGTAACATGATCTGATAAAAGGCGTAAACATATGGATAGTAGATCATAATATAAATGATGAACCTAGATTGGTTAGACATATGTATATATATCTATATATGCATGTAAAATGGGTGGTGGATTGAAAGATAAAATAAAGTGTGATAAATTATGATTATAAATATATAAATTATATCAATGTATGAATAAGGTAGTGTAAATTATTATGAAATTATAAACTGTATCAAATGAGCCTGACAAGAAAGTTATGTAGATGAAAGTTATCATATGATTATATGTAGTAATAAGATGAATGAATGATGTGATGATAAATTAAGAATGGAGGTTCAAAGACAAACTTAGAATGGGGGGTTGAATAAGTCTGTGGCTCTTTTGCAAAAAAAAAACCTTTTCAAACATGTAATGGTAGTAGACTTAAGTTACAGACTCAAACTTAAAAAGAGAAGGGA
Organism: Clitoria ternatea; assembly: GCA_037962975.1. Taxonomy (NCBI): domain Eukaryota; kingdom Viridiplantae; phylum Streptophyta; class Magnoliopsida; order Fabales; family Fabaceae; genus Clitoria; species Clitoria ternatea. Next base: position 222,644,531 of record CM075672.1, read on the forward strand.
TGAAGAGATATGCACAACAAATTTATACTGGTTCACTTTCAAATGATAAAGCTACGTCTAGTCTCTTCAGTTTGAAGGCTTTTTCACTATGTAAAAGTCCTTTTACATAAATAGAACCAGTAGTACCTCAAGTATTCTTGACTCCAACCACTTATGGCTTAAATTCTCAAGTATTCTTTTAAAAAGCCACCCCTGACTCAAAACCCAAGTATTATTTCAAAATCCTCTCCAGGCCAAAGTGTTTCTCGCAAGAAACTAGGTTTAGTTAATGATGATGCATGATTTATCCTTAATTATTCACTTTAAATATGTATAATTTGCCATCACTTATTGTGTAATATATTTCATTTTAACACATTTTCATCATATGAGCTTTATTTAATATTTTATTTTAAAATGAATTAAGGATTAATTTTTAATAAATGTTCTCTTGTTTACTTGGGTATTTTATTTTACAAAAATTAATAAAATTAAGGAACAAGTACAAAGATAATCCAAGGGTCAAATACAAGAGAAAAACGACCATCAAATGATAAAGAAACAAGAAGAACAAGCCCCGAAGTTTACATGGTGAAAAAAGAGCAACAAAAGCATGAAAATTGGCTATTAGTGCGCTATCTATTAGTGCGGTTGTAACAAGAACCGCACTAATAGGGTGTGAATCGATTCACATATAAAAATTGCTCCAGGAATCGATTCCCAAGCCCATGAATCGATTAATCGATTCCTAAGGCCATGAATCGATTCCCCACCTAACTGAATCGATTCCTAGCTTATTTCCATGCCATGAATCGATTCCCAAGCCCGTGAATCGATTCCCAAGGCCATGAATCAATTCCCCCCTTAGGAATCGATTCATATGCTGTTTTTTATGCAAAAATGAACTGAAGGAATCGATTCATCAATCAAATCATGCAACGAATCATTAGAAACAATAAATACACAACTTAGAAATAGCTGGAACAACTGGAAATCATCTACACCGAAAGTTTCCACTTGCAACGCGCTTTCCTTAGCTGGCTTCCTCCTTTCCATTGCCTATAAAAGGAGAAGAAACTGAAGCATTCGAACATAACTCACTTCACACTTCTCTCTTAGTTCCTTTTCCTTTCTTTCTTTTAAGCATCAGAGGAAGGCTTCTGGAGGGGTTCTTCCATTCCGGGGTCGGTCTTTCCTATTTTTAGTTTATTTTAATTATGGAGGGCTAAAACCCCTAGATTGATTTTCTTGGAAAATATTGTAATATAATTTTAAGGTTCTTGTTTTTAATATAGTATGCTTTTATTATTGTTTATTTCTTCATAATCTTACTCTGCTTATTTAATTCCATTCTGTTTAATTAAATTTGTATGCTTAATCGGTTTAATTATTCAAATGGAATAAAATAAGATTTTAAATTAAAACTGGATTAAGAAAATATGCATGATTAATGAATATTTTCATAATCACTTTTAATAATTATGGTTTTCTTAATTCTATAATTTGAGAATAGATTATGTATGTAGGCAATGTTTTTACATATGCTCAATAATTCCTAGATTTTATGATCTTGACTCCTTTTGCTTAATTAGGATGCTTGATTAAAATATTCATTTTTAAATGAAAGTAAAGGAATTATGAATTAAAAAAGACGCTTAGTTGATTAATTCAAATTGAGCTAAGAAATCAACAGTAATGAAAGTATACAAATTATCTTTAGTGAACCAAGGATAAATTTATTTACAATACTCCAAGAAAATCAATCGCTTGTTATTTATTGTTTTAAATCCTATATTTACTTTGTTTTAATTTTAATTGTCACAACAAAATCAATCAAAGCCCCCCCAAATGTATTTGCATGTTTGTTAAATTTTTGTTTGTAAAAATTAATTTTAAACTTGATTTTTTTCCTAAATTTCTGTGTTGATCCTTGAGAGAACGACCTAGGTTGACACCTTAGTACTACATTAATTAATTTTGATGTACTAATTTAACGGTAAACGACACGTCAAATTTTGGCGCCGTAGCCGGGGATCAACGATCCTTAGGAAAATTCTTGTTTTAAATTAATTTGTTTTTGTATAAATTGAAAAATAAAAAAATAAATATATATAAAAAATTTCTTTTGTTTGTTTATTTCATTCCTTTTGTATGATTTAGGATTCTTATGATTTATTGCTCATGATCATCAAATATCTTGTTGTATGCTATGTATGACTAGAAGAACTTTTGAGCATTTATATTCATTTGATCCTGAAATTGATAGAACTTTTCATAGATTAATTAGAGAAGTTAGATTTAATAATAACTTTGTTGATATTGATAGTGATAGTATCCCATCTGAATCTGCTGAAAGTACTACTGCTAGTTTTTCTGATATGGCTGAACCCTGTGAAAGAACTCTTAGAGAACTAGCTGCACCTAAATTTACATATGAAAGTTTGTGTATTCAATATCCTGAAGAGGATATCCCTTTTATGCTTAAGACTGGACTTATACACTTGTTGCCTAAGTTTCATGGTCTTGCGGGTGAAGATCCGCACAAACACCTTAAAGAATTCCATATTGTGTGCTCCACAATGAAACCCCAAAAATTCAAGAAAACCATGTCTATCTTAAAGTGTTTCCTTATTCTTTAGAGGGTGTTGCTAAGGATTGGCTGTACTACCTTGCTCCAAGATCAATCACAAGTTGGAATGACTTAAAGAAAATGTTCTTGGAAAAGTTCTTTTCTGCCTCTAGAACAATTGCAATCCGTAAAGACATATCTGGCATTAGGCAACTCTCTGGAGAAAATCTTTATGAGTATTGGGAGAGATTCAAGAAACTCTATGCAAGTTGCCCTCACCACCAAATTTCTGAACAACTTCTTCTTCAGTACTTTTATGAAGGTCTGCACCACGTTGATCGCAATATGATTGATGCAGCAAGTGGAGGAGCTTTAGGAGATATGACTGCTGCTGAAGCAAGAAACTTGATTGAGAAAATGACATCCAACTCTCAACAATTTGGTGTGAGAAATGATTCTTTCAAACCCATGTTTGATTCAAATTCTAGTTCATCTGGAATTAAATTAGAGAACAAACTGGATGCTCTCACCACTCTGGTTACACAATTGACAGTAAATCAAAAATCCATGACTGCTAAAGTATGTGGCATCTGCTCTTCACAAGAGCACCCCACTGATTGTTGTCCTTCTCTATAAGAAAAGGATCATAATAGTCCCCAAGCCTATGCAGCTAACATCTACCATGATAGACCACCACAACAACAACAAAACCATGACCTTTCCACCAACAGATACAACCCAGGTTGGAGGAACCATCCAAACTTGAGATGGGGTAACCAACAACAAAATTCCCAACCTCCATTTCAAAATAATGCACCAACCTTCCAAAGACCTACATCTCAACCATCCACAAGTGGCCCTTCTTTGGAATAACTGGTAAAACAAATGGCTGCACAGAACTTGGAGTATCAACAGAGGAATGATGCTATAATCCAGAGCTTAAGCAACCAAATTGGGCAACTAGCTTCATCATTAAGCCAGTTACAATCTCAAAACTCTGACAAATTACCATCTCAACTAGCTACAAATCCCAAAAATGTGAGTGCAATTCAGTTAAGATCAGGTAGAAACCTTGAATTACCCATACCCAAGAACCTGAGAAACAAACAGATGTGCCCACAACAGTTGAGAATGATGTACCTTCTTCAAGCACAAGCAAGCCTGAGATGCAACCACCTCAAAATCCACCTCATATCCCTCTTCTTTTCCCACCAAAAGCAATTCCAAGCAAGAAGATAGAAGAAGTGGACAAAGAAATTTTGGATACTTTCAGGAAAGTGGAAGTAAATATACCTCTTCTTGATGCAATCAAACAAATTCCCAAGTATGCCAAATTTTTGAAAGAACTGTGTACCCACAAGAGGAGACTCAAGGGTAATGAAAGGATAAGCATGGGAAGGAATGTATCTGCATTACTTGGTAAAGAAGTTCCAAATATCCTGGAGAAATGTAAAGATCCAGGTACGTTTTCTATACCCTGTATCATAGGCAATAACAAATTTGAAAATTGCATGTTAGATTTAGGAGCTTTAATAAATGTTATGCCTATGTCTGTTTTCAAATCTTTGTCTCTTGGAAATTTACAACCTACTGGTGTAGTAATTCAGCTAGCCAATAGAAGCACTGCTTACCCCGCTGGAGTTATAGAGGATGTTTTAGTTCAGGTAGAACAACTTGTTTTCCCTGCTGACTTTTTTGTACTTGATATGGAAGAAGGTATGCCTCAAATTCCTGTTCCTATAATTTTGGGAAGACCATTTTTAAAAATAGCCCGAACCAAAATAGATGTTCATTCTGGAACTCTCTCTATGGAATTTGGTGACACGAGAGTTCAATTCAATATTCTTGATGCCATGAAATACCCAGCTGAAAATCATTCTGTTTTCCAAATTGACATTATTGATGAACTAGTTTTTGAACATTTTTCTAATGTTGATTTGGAATGCATAGATGATTCAAACAATTGTTTTGCATGCAATGATTCTGGAAGTTGTGATATTTGTGCTGAAATTGATAATTACATAATTTCTGATTCAGAGTCTTTAGATATACCTATTAACCAGAAGGAGCTGATTGCAGGATTTCAAGAAAACTCTAACAAAATTTTTGAAGTGCAAGTAGCGGAATCCAAATCTACTTTGTTAGTTCCATCTGTTTTGCAGGCACCTAAGTTAGAATTAAAGCCTCTACCTGAGAACCTCAAGTATGTATACTTAGGGGATGATGAACAGCTCCCGGTGATAATTTCCACTTCTCTTGATGAAAATCAAGAAGAAAAATTGTTGCAGGTATTGAAAAGACACAAGAAGGCTATAGGCTGGACATCGGCAGACATTCCTGGAATTAGCCCATCTATGTGCATGCATAGGATATTTCTGGAGGAAAATGCTAAAGCAGTGAGACAGCCTTAAAGGAGACTCAACCCTGTAATCGTTGATGTGGTTAAAAAGGAGATTACCAAGCTTTTACAAGCAAGAATTATTTATCCTATATCTGATAGCCGATGGGTGAGTCCGATTTAAGTAGTTCCTAAGAAAACAGGGATCACAGTTGTGAAAAATGAGAAGAATGAATTGATCCCTACCAGAGTGCAAAATAGTTGAAGAGTCTATATTGACTATAGGAGACTAAACCAAGCAACAAAGAAGGACCATTTCCCTTTACCCTTCATTGATCAAATGCTTGAGCGTCTTGTAGGTAAATCTCATTACTGTTTTCTTGATGGATTCTCTGGATATTTTCAAATTCATATTGCACCTGAGGATCAAGAAAAGACCACATTCACCTGTCCCTTTGGCACATTTGCTTATAAGAGAATGCCATTTGGCCTATGCAATGCTCCTGGAACTTTTCAAAGATGCATGATAAGTATTTTTCATGATTTCATTAAAAATTGAATAGAGGTGTTTATGGATGATTTTACTGTTTATGGATCTTCATTTAATGCATGCCTTGATAGTTTGGATAAAGTTTTAAACAGATGTATTGAAACTAACCTTGTCTTGAACTATGAAAAATATCATTTTATGGTAAAACAAGGAATAGTTTTAGGGCATGTAATCTCTGAGAAAGGAATTGAGGTAGATCTGCCAAGATAGAAGTTATATCACATTTACCTTACCCCTCTTGTGTTCGAGAGGTTCGTTCTTTTCTTGGCCATGCAGGTTTCTACAGAAGATTCATAAAGGATTTTAGCAAGAAGGCTAGACCACTATCTAGTCTGCTTCAAAAGGATGTGGTATTTGAGTTTGATAAAAAGTGTAAGGAGGCTTTTAATTACCTGAAGCAAGCATTGACTACTACCCCAATAATTCAAGCACCTGTTTGGACAGCCCCATTTGAGTTGATGTGTGATGCCTCTAATTATGCATTGGGAGCCGTCCTTGGTCAAAAGATTGACAAGCAGCCTAGGGTCATCTACTATGCATCTAAAACTTTAGATGCCGCCCAGGTAAATTACACCACTACTGAAAAAGAGCTCTTGGCCATTGTTTTTGCATTAGATAAGTTCAGATCTTACCTACTCGGTTCTCGAGTAGTTATCTTTACTGACCATGCAGCTCTGAAGTACTTGTTGAAGAAAGGTGAATCCAAGCCAAGATTAATTCGTTGGATGCTCTTGCTCCAAGAGTTTGAATTGGAAATTCGTGACAGAAGTGGAACACAAAACTTAGTGGCAGACCATTTAAGCAGAATTGAGAATGCTCCTGATTCGGCACCTATTCAGGACTATTTCCCTGATGAACAACTCATGAGTGTTTCTAATTCTTTTGATACACCTTGGTTTGCTAACATTGTAAATTATCTTGTTGCTTCTGTTTTCCACCATATGCATCTAGAAACCAAATTTCAAAATTAAAAAGTGATGCAAAATATTATATATGGGATGACCCATATTTATGGAAGTTGTGTAATGATCAGGTGATTCAAAGATGCATTCCCAATCATGAGATAGAATCAGTTCTTCGATTCTGCCATGCTTCACCAGTTGGTGGACATTTTGGTCCACAAAGAATAACAAGGAAGGTGTTGGACTCTGGTTTATACTAGCCCACCATTTTTAAGGATGCATGGAAAATTTATAACACCTGTGAGAAATGCCAAAGAACTAGAAACACTATCACATGGCGTCAACAGATGCCTCAGCAACCTATGTTGTTTTGTGAAGTATTTGATGTTTGGGGCATTGATTTTATGGGTCCATTTCCTCCATCCTTTGGTTTTACTTACATTCTGTTAGCTGTAGATTATGTTTCTAAATGGGTGGAAGCTAAAGCCTCCAGACTAATGATGCTCAAGTTGTTATGGATTTTGTTAGATCTCAAATTTTTTGCAGGTTTGGCATTCCGAGAGTAATCATTAGTGATCAAGGAACACACTTCTGTAATAGGACCATGCAAGCTATGCTCAGGAAGTATGGGGTTATTCACAGAGTTTCTACTCTATATCACCCCCAAACCAATGGACAAGCAGAAGTCTCTAACAGAGAAATCAAAAGAATCCTGGAGAAAATAGTACAGCCTAACAGAAAAGATTGGAGCAGGAAACTGGATGATGCTCTTTGGGCACATAGAACAACTTTTAAGGCACCTATAGGAATGTCTCCCTATAGAATTATTTTTGGTAAAGCATGTCATCTTCCAGTGGAGATTGAGCATCGTGCTTATTGGGTTGTAAAAGCTTGCAACTTAGCACTTAATCAAGTAGGTGAAGAAAGAAAATTACAACTGAATGAGCTTGATGAGATCCGTTTGGCAGCTTATGAGAACTCGAAGTTCTATAAGGAGAAAACAAAGAAATTCCATGATAGCTCAATAGCTAGAAAGGATTTTACTGCTGGACAGAAAGTGCTACTGTTTAATTCCTAGTTGAAACTGATGGCCGGAAAATTGCACTCCAAATGGGAAGGACCTTTCATTGTTACTAATGTATTTCCCCATGAAGCTGTTGAAATAAAAAGTGAAAACTCCAATAAAAGCTTTAAGGTTAATGGACAACGTCTGAAGCCATTTCATGAAAATCCTTCACTTATGGATGTTACAATGGAGGAACATACTTTGGGGGGGACCACTTCTTGATCCCCCTTAAGGAAGTTTTTCTTACCCATCTCTTTACTTTTTCATTATGTTGTCTATTTTGTATGCTCTGTCTTACATTGAGGACAATGTATGATTTAAGGGTGGGGGTGGGATTATTCTTGTATGATATTTTTATGTGTGTTTCTATTTTCGTGTGTGAAGTGTTTTTGTGTAAAAAAAAGAGAAAAAATTAAAAAATTAAATTAATTAAGGTTTTTGCGTGTGTTTTTGTTTAAAATGGCATATTTTATTGGAATTTTAGGATATGCATGAGTAATAGGTAATTTCTTTCATGTTTGATATGAGCTTAATGATCTGTTATAATTTGAACTCAAGCATTTTTGGTATGTTGAGAATGACATGATAATTGAGAGATGATCATATATGATAGAATTATTCCTTGTGAGATTTTTGAGCCTTAAAATTTGATAGAACACATTAAACCATCTTAATTCTTTCATGTGTGATGTATTCCTGAATGCTTACATCTCAATCTTTGTCTTATTTCTTGATGATACTTGAAACTCATATACATGTATTGGAAAGGACGCAGACATTTTGTTCAATTGAGTCACTAGCCATATAAGCTTACCATAAATAAATCATCTTTTGTTAGCCCCTTTGAGCCTATTTAACCATTTCTTTGTTACAGCTCAAATAAGCTATATACCTACTTAAAAAAGATGTTGGAGCTTTGGAATCAAGTTAAAAATAGGCAGTCAAATAAGTGTGGGAGTGTGCTAAAAGGAGTCGCAACTCTTAGTTTAAGTATTATGCAAATTGCATAAGAAAAATTTTAAAAAAATGATATTGGTGATTGCGACCAAATATGATTAAAACAAATGGTTTACCTCATTATTTGCCTATTAATTTAATTGCTCCATCATTTTTTATGGCATATGAAACTAATTCCAAAATTTTACCACCCATTTTAACCTTGGCCATATTATAACCCTGGAAAGCCTTGTTAATCTATACATGCATTTGTGTTGATTGTGGAATTGAGAAACTTGTCAAATTTATGGGACTGTCTATTTTTCAGGAAATGTTTTGAGCGTATACACAAACCCAAAACACTTGAGAGTTGAGAGTATGTCTTGTGAGGTTCTGTCACTTATGATCTTCTTTTCAGTTTAATTTAATTCTCACATGCCTAAGTGTTTGGATGATTTTTATACATATCTTGATGCTCTGTATCTTGCATGATGAATAACTCTTGTTTCTCTGTATATTCCTAAAGATTTTATATTGAACATGCTAGTTTTGTGTGTTTACTATTTTTCAACTTAATGTTTTCAATAAATTGTGATACTTGTTTTTATTCTGATTTTACCCGGGAGTGCAAAAGAATAAGTGTGGGAGTATTTGATGATGCATGATTTATCCTTAATTCTTCACTTTAAATGTGTATAATTTGCCATCACTTATTGTGTAATATATTGCATTTTAACACATTTTCTTCATATGAGCTATATTTAATATTTGATTTTAAAATGAATTAAGGATTAATTTTTAATAAATGTTCTCTTGTTTACTTGGGTATTTTATTTTGTAGAAATTAATAAAATTAAGGAACAAGTACAAAGATAATCCAAGGGTCAATAACAAGAGAAAAACGACCATCAAATGATAAAGAAACAAGAAGAACAAGCCCCGAAGTTTACATGGTGGAAAAAGAGCAACAAAAGCATGAAAATTGGCTATTAGTGCGCTGTCTATTAGTGCGGTTGTAACAAGAACTGCACTAATAGGGTATAAATCGATTCACACATAAAAAGTGCTCCAGGAATCAATTCCCAAGGCCATGAATCGATTCCCCACCTAAATGAATCGATTCCTAGCTAATTTCCATGCCATGAATCGATTCCCAAGCCCATGAATCGATTCCCAACGCCATGAATCGATTCCCCCCTTAGGAATCAATTCATATGCCGTTTTTATGCAAAAATGAACTGAAGGAATCGATTCATCAATCAAATCATGCATCGAATCATTGGAAACAACAAATACGCAACTTGGAAACAACCGGAATAGCTGGAAATCATCTACACCGAAAGTTTCCACTTGCAACGCATTTTCCTTAGCTGGCTTCCTCCTTTCCATTGCCTATAAAAGGAGAAGAAACTGAAGCATTCGAACATAACTCACTTTACACTTCTCTCTTAGTTCCTTTTCCTTTCTTTCTTTTAAGCATCAGAGGAAGGCTTCTGGAGGAGTTCTTCCATTCCGGGTTCGGTCTTTCCTATTTTTAGTTTATTTTAATTATGGAGGGCTAAAACCCCTAGATTGATTTTCTTGGAAAATATTGTAATATAATTTTAAGGTTCTTGTTTTTAATATAGTATGCTTTTATTATTGTTTATTTCTTCATAATCTTACTCTGCTTATTTAATTCCATTCTGTTTAATTAAATTTGTATGCTTAATCGGTTTAATTATTCAAATGGAATAAAATAAGATTTTAAATTAAAAATGGATTAAGAAAATATGCATGATTAATGAATATTTTCATAATCACTTTTAATAATTATGGTTTGCTTAATTCCATAATTTGAGAATAGATTATGTATAAAGGCGATGTTTTTACATATGCTCAATAATTCCTAGATTTTACGATCTTGACTCCTTTTGCTTAATTAGGATACTTGATTAAAATATTCATTTTTAAATGAAAGTAAAGGAATTATGAATTGAAAAAGACGCTTAGTTGATTAATTCAAATTGAGCTAAGAAATCAAAAGTAATGAAAGTATACAAATTATCTTTAGTGAACCAAGGATAAATTTATTTACAATACTCCAAGAAAATCAATCGTTTGTTATTTATTGTTTTAAATCCTATATTTACTTTGTTTTAATTTTAATTGTCACAACAAAATCAATCAAATCCCCCCAAATGTATTTGTATGTTTGTTAAATTTCTGTTTGTAAAAATTAATTTTAAACTTGATTTTTTTCCTAAATTTCTGTGTTGATCCTTGAGAGAACGACCTAGGTTGACACCCTAGTACTACATTAATTAATTTTGATGTACTAATTTGACGGTAAACGATACGTCAGTTAACACACCAGACCTAAACAAGTACAAAGAATCTAAGGAAAGGGTACAATAATGATGTGCTGAAAAACAGAGAATGTAACTACAAGAAACAATGTATACAAAAGTAGAAGATCGTATTCTTGTTGTATGTCTATTTTTTTAATCTTCGATATTTATAATCCAAAGACCCAGTCTCTTCACTTTGGCATCTTCTGAGAATAGTCGTTACTATTTCATTAGTGAAAAGGTAGCCGTTTGAATCCATTGAGGCATGGGAGAGGAGAAGAGGACAAGGTCTGCTTTGACAATAGACAAGAATTGCATAAACACAGAGTGCCTCGAATCATGCAAAGAGAAAGTTTCCTTTTTGTTTTTTTCATCTAATGTAAGACACAAAGTTTAGTAAGGTGTTCAGAGTAGCTTCATCGATTTCTTCCCATACGAATATTTGTTCCCCTGAAAGTTTTGTCTTGTTTATTTCAGGATAGGAACATACCTTGACTATAGGAATTTTGTAAAGAGACAGCCTTGCATAAATTGATATGGAATTAGAGAGTTGTTCTTTAATCTTGAAACGTTTAAGTTTAATGTCTTGAAGGTTAAAATATGAGAGAGATGAGATGCTGAGTCTGAAGGATGATTTGTCTAAAGAACCAGACTCAGTAGACTTCAAGTCAGGGATAGACATACTTAAAGACATTTATTATTGGTCTTCAACTCAGACTTGGGGCTAAGACATGTATTTGCATGTTGTAAACAGATTTTGATAATGACAAATGCACATGAATCAGAAAGGCCTCACAATATCAAAAACAAGTGCAAAGAACAAAACGAAAGTACTTACAAAGAATATATAAAACCCAAAGACAAGATCAAGAAACCATGAAGGATATGCTCCCAAATGATCAAACAATCAAGAGAGCAATGCATGAAGATGAAGGAAAGGAACCATGAAGCAAAATGAATCAAGGAAGCATCAAAAAGCATGGCAAAACAACAAAAAGTAAAGAATGAATCAATTCAAAGGCCTGGAAGTCCCAAAAACACAAAACAACAAACCATGAATCGATTCACACTTAGCATGAATCGATTCACACATGTTTGAAATTCAAAATGCCCAAAACAGAATGTTATGAATCGATTCATATACGTATGAATTGATTCAAGTAGTGGAAAATATCACTAAAAAGAAAGATTTAAATGGGAAACAAAGACCCATAACCCACTATACGCAGAGACAAGCTGGAACCATGATGCACAACGACTATGAGGACCTCCAAGGCTCTATAAATGGCTCCCCAACTTAAGCACAAAAAAAACAACACAAGAGGCAATCAATCCTTACTTACATTTGTGCTTAGTGAGTTCATTTTCTTTGTATATTCTGCATCCTTGAGTTTAAAACTTGTATATCCTCTCTTGTTGAGAGTTAGAATTTGTGTGAGCTCTTCACTTGTTTATCCACTCTATTGAGAGAGTATATTGCTTGTAAACACAAACAACAAACATCAAATTTCACTTTAGGTTGAATGGTTACAAAGGTTGGGGTTTCAATCTTTGGGATATTGAGAGATTGCGAGATTGGGTGGGTTGCCCTTTGCTTGTGAGAATTGGGTTCTTGAGTGTGGGACACTAGGAGACAATTGCTCAAAGCTTGTATCTCAAATCTTCAATAGTGAAATCCTTCAAGTGGGTTGCTTGAAGGCGAGACGTACACCGGGTTGGTGGAACTCGTTAAATTTGGTTTGCTTTCTCTCTAACCTTGAACTCCTTACTAATTGTGCATATAAACTGTTTGTTGAATAGCCTGAGTTAAATTGCTTGTGTTGAATGAGATTCTTAATAATCACTTAACCATTGCACACCAACTACTCGATAAAATTACTAAATCATTATCTTATCTTGACTCTTATTTCTTAGATTAGTTTTACTTGTTCTAAGAGTTTATTAACTCATATCAAACTTATTTGTGTTTGAATCATTATTGTTTCTAGTCCATTTCCATTTACTCATTAAAATTGCATAAAGAACCAAGTTCAAAGGCATTCCAAGTTAAATTTTTTAAATACTCAATTCACCCCCCTCTTGAGTATTGAGGCCACTTGAATAACAAGTGGTATCAGAGCTTGACTCTTGGTAGATCAAGCTTAACAACTTCAAGAGAAAAATGGCCTCAAGTTCTCTAAACCTTTTTCCTGAGGGTGGTGCCACAAATAGACCTCCCGCTTTCAATGGGAAAGGCTATGCTTTTTGGAAAGAAAGAATGAAAATATTTGTGCAATCGATAGACTTGAAAGTTTGGAATGCCATTGAAAATGGTCCTTTTGTGCCAATGCATACAGTAGATGGTAAACAAGTAGAAAAATTGATGGATGATTGGACTGGCGAAGAAGAAAAGAAAGTTCAATATAATTATAAAGGCAAAAATCTAATCACCTTAGCTTTAGGCCCTGATGAATTCTTTAGAGTAATGACATGTAAATCCGCTAAGGACATGTGAGACACCTTATAAGTAATCCACGAAGGTACAAATGATGTCAAAGACTCTAAGATTAGTACCTTAACCAGTCAATATGAAAGCTTTAGACTAAATTCTGGAGAAATTATTATTGATATGCAAAAAAGGTTCACTCTCATTATTAATCACCTTATTACTCTTGGCAAGACTTATACTAACAAAGAACTTGTTCACAAAGTGTTAAAAAGTCTTAGCAGGGAATGGCAACCTCTCGCCATCGCCATCAAATAATCTCCAAGCATAAATGATATGACTCTTGCCACCTTGTTTGGTAAATTGCAAGAACAAGAATAGGAGCTCAAAGATTTAAAACAAGCGGAGGAAGAAGAGAAAGCCTCCAAAAAGAAAGGGCTAGCTCTCAAAGCAACCTCAACCATTGAAGATGAATCTGAAAGTGATTTCGATGAGGATGAAGAGTTAGGGCTATTTGTGAAGTGCTTTGGAAAACTTATGAAGAACAAACGTTTCCAAAGGAATTTCAACTCTAAAGGTAAGAAACCTATTCCAAAAGAAAATTCTTCTTCACTAAACTGTTTCAAATATGGAAAGGAAGGGCACTTCAAGGTAGATTGTCCAAACCTTAAGAAGAAGAATAAAGAGAGAAAAGGAAGAAGAAGAGCTTACATTGCTTGGGACGAAAATGATGTAAGCAGTTCGTATGAATTGGAGAATGAAGAAGCAAATCTTTGTCTCATGGTCAACCACCAAGATGAAAATGATAATGAGGTAAGTCATCATGAACTTGACAAAAATGAATTATATGATGCTTTTGAAGAGTTGTATGACAAATATATGAAACTATCTAGCAAGTACAAATTGTCAAGAAAAACAATAGAAACCCTAGAGACACATCTAATTGAGCAAGTGAAGGAAAATAAATGTTTGAAAAAGGAATTAGCAAATGTTCAAGCATGCTCCAAGACTAATCCTTGTAATTTTGTAAAGAAGTGTGACATGCTAGAAACTAAGGTTTTGGATTTAAATAAAACTTTAGAGAAGTTTACAAATGGTAGAGATAACCTAAATATATTACTTGGAAATCAAAGATGTATGTTTGATAAAACTGGATTAGGATTCAATGCCTATAAGAAACAAAAGAGCTATAAGAACTTCTTCACACCATCTAGTAAAAATGCATCACCTTTCATGAAGTGTAATTATTGTGGCTTTAAAGGATATAATGCTTCTAATTGTGATGTTAGAAAACTAGGGCCAAAGTTTGTGAGAAAAGTATGGGTTTCTAAAGGAACATTACTTCAAACTAACCTACAAGGACCTAACATAAAATGGGTACCAAGTTCTCTAACTTAACATGTTTTGTAGGTATGCTTTAAAGCAAGTAACACCCATTGGTATTTGGATAGTGGGTGTTCAAAACACATGACGGGGAATAAAAGCAAGTTCATATCATTTACTCCACGAAGTAAAGGGTTCGTCACATATGGAGATAACACAAAGGGAAGAATACTAGGAATCAGAAATGTTGGTAAAAATTCTTCCACTTCTATAAATAATGTGCTATATGTTGAGGGACTTAAGCATAACTTGCTTAGCATTAGTCAATTATGTGATAAGGGCTATAAAATTGTCTTTGAATCAAATTGTTGCATAATTGAAAATAAATTGAACAAGGAGGTTAAGTTCATTGGTCAAAGAGTTGATAATATCTATATGATTAATCTAGATTGTCTTACTTCAAATGATGTGCAATGCTTCTTAACTAAGGAAGATGAATCATGGCTATGGCATAGAAGAATTGCTTACATTCATATAGACCACTTAAACAAACTTGTTTCAAAAGATTTAGTAATTGGTTTACCAAAGCTAAAATTTGAAAACAAATTTTGCGATGCTTGCCAAAAGGGAAAACAAGTAAAGGTTTCTTTTTAAGAAAAAAATATTGTTTCAACAACTAGACCTTTACAACTTTTACATATGGATTTATTTGGACCTTCAAAAAAATAAAAGTTTTGGTGGAAACTATTATGGTCTTGTGATGATTATTCTAGGTATACATGGACATTGTTTCTTACTCATAAAAATGAAGCATATCATGCATTTAAGAAACTTGCCAAGGTCATCCAAAATGAACAAAACTTGAAAATAACATCCATTCGAACGGATCATAGGGGAGAATTTAAAAATCAATCTTTTGAAAAGTTTTGTAAAAAATTTGGCATTGAACATAATTTTTCGGCTCCAAGAACTCCACAACAAAATGGGGTTGTTGAAAGGAAAAATTGATCCTCAGTAGAGCTCGCAAGAACTATGCTAAATGAAAGCAATATTGTAAAACACTTTTGGGCCGATGCGGTTAATACCGCTTGCCATGTTATGAACCGATGTTTGATAAGGCCTATTTTAAAGAAAACTCCCTATGAGCTTTATAAAGGAAGAAAACCAAATATTTCTTATTTCCATGTATTTGGATGCAAATGTTTTATCTTAAACAATGGAAAGGAAAATCTTAGCAAATTCGATGCGAAATCTGATGAAACAATATTCTTAGGTTATTCATCCACTAGTAAAGCATATCGACTCTTTAACAAATGAACTTATACAATTGAAGAGTCTATACATGTCAAGTTTGATGAACTTAACCACAGTCCTCTGAGAAAGGAAATTGATGATCTTGTAGGTACTTTCCAAGAGATGAATTTGGAAAATGAAGAAGGAAACAAAGGTGAAAGAGATACATCTCATAATGAAAGAGATACACTTCAACAAAAGGAATGGATCACTGTAAAGAATCATCCCATGGACAATATCATAGGTGATATAACGAAAGGTGTAAGTACTCGAAACGCTATTAGAAATACATGCAATCACTTAGCTTTCGTATCACAAATAGAACCAAAAGATATAAATGAAGCCATTATTGATGAACATTAGATGTTGTCTATGCAAGAAGAATTAAACTAATTTGAAAGAAATGAAGTTTGGGAACTTGTGCCAAGACCCAATGATCACCAAATAATAGGTACTAAATGGGTATTTAGGAACAAGTTAGATAAAAATGGAATAATCACTAGAAACAAAGCTAGATTAGTTGCTAAAGGTTACAATCAAGAAGAGGGCATAGACTATGAAGAAACGTATGCTCCCGTAGCTAGGTTAGAAGCTATTAGACTATTGTTAGCCTTTGCATGTTGTAGAGATTTCAAATTGTACCAAATGGATGTCAAGAGTGCTTTCTTGAATGGATACATTCAAGAAGAAGTATATGTTGATCAACCTCCTGGTTTTGAAAACTATCAATTTCCAAATCATGTTTTCAAACTAAGAAAAGCTTTATATGGCTTGAAACAAGCTCCAAGAGCTTGGTATGAAAGACTAAGCAAATTTCTTTTAGAAAACAATTTTAAAAGAGGAAAGGTTGACACAACACTATTCATCAAGCACAAAAAGAATGACATACTATTGATCCAAGTATATGTGGATGACATTATCTTTGGTGACACTAATGAAATACTTTGCAAAGAGTTTGCTAAGTTAATGCAGGATGAATTTGAGATGTCCATGATGTGTTTGAATATGTAAACAGGTCCAAGGATGTGCAAAGATTTTGATAATGACAAGCACTCTTGAAGAAACCTATGCAAAAACAAAGATATGGAAACAGGGACTAAGTAACAGCGAAGCTAATCGATTAGGTCACCTAAGCTAATCGATTAGGAGCTTTCTGTTTTGGAAGAAATTACATCAGGATGAAATCTAATTGATTATGGAAGCTAAACAATCGATTAGGTACTCACTGGAATTAAGGTAATCGATTATACAATTGAGACTAATCGATTACAACAATTAGAAATGGAACTAAATGCATCAGGTATGATGGCTAATCGATTATGGAAGCCACACAATCGATTAGGAAGCCACTGGAATTTAAGGTAATCGATTGCAAGACATTCTAATCGATTATGCAGATGCGAAATCTAATTAAATGCATCAGGTACAAATGCTAATCGATTAGAGGAAGTGAAATAATCGATTAGTGAGTCTCTGACTTGAAGATAATCGATTACAACACGAGGGTGTAATCGATTACGCTAGTGGAAAAACAGATTTAAGTGGGAAACCAGCTCATGTCTCCACCATTCTTCAAATTTCCACTAAGTGCAACGGCTATGATGAACTAGGGCACACCTCAACTGCTATCATGGCTCTATAAATGGAAGAAGAACACAAGCACAAACACACAACCAAGAAGCAACAAATCCTTAGCTCTATCTTGTGCTTTGTAAGCCTATTTCTTGTATCTTGAAATACATTTGTATATCCTCTCATCTTGAGAGTTAGAATTGCTCAGAGCTTTCATTTGTATATCTACTCTATTGAGAGAGTGTATTGATTTTAAACACAAACACCAAACACAAGTTGTTCACTCTAGGTTGAGTGGTTACAAAGGTTGAGGATTCAACCTTTGGGATATTGTGAGACTGAGAGATTGGGTGGGTTGCCCTTGTACTTGTGAGGATTGGGTTCTTGAGTGTGGGACACTAGGAAGCCGCAATTGCTCAAAGTTGTATCTCTAGTCTACAATAGTGAAAAATCCTCTAAGTGGGTTGCTTAGAGGCGAGACGTACACCGGATTGGGTGGAACTCGTTACATCAGTTTGCAAGCTTCTCTTCCTTACTCTTTTACTTTCATATACTGCATATTTGTTGATTGGTATTGTTTGGTTGAGAAAAACATACTTGAACTTGCTTAATTTGTTATACCTTAGATATTGCACACCAAGTGTTTGGTAAATTGTTTCAGCAATATTTCTCATTGTAGTGCATTGCTTGTTATCCACCATTCTATCTCACTTGCAAACTTGGTGATAAAAATCGGTTTCAAAGGTATTCCACTCAAAAGTTTTAAAACTCAATTCACCCCCCCTCTTGAGTATCGAGGCCACTTGAACAACAAGTGGTATCAGAGCTTGACTCTTGGTAGATCAAGCTTAACAGCTTCAAGAGATTAAATGGCCTCAAGTTCTCAAAATGTTTTTCCCGAGGGTGGTGCGATAAATAGACCTCCCGCTTTCAATGGGGAAGGGTATGCGTTTTGGAAAGAAAGAATGAAAATCTTCATTCAATCAATTGACTTGAGAATATGGAATACCATTGAAAATGGTCCTTATATACCGATGCATACTATAGATAGCAAGAATGTTGAAAAACCTATAGATGAATGGACAAGCGAGGAAGAAAAGAAAGTCCAATATGGCTACAAGGCCAAAAATCTCATTACTATGTCTTTAGGACAAGATGAATTTTTCAGAATAATGACATGCCAAACTGCTAAAGAAATGTGGGATACTCTTCAAGTAACCCATGAAGGTACTAATGATGTAAAGGATTCCAAAATTAGTACCTTGACTAGCCAATATGAAAGCTTTAGGATAAATTCAGGAGAATCTATTGTAGATATGCAGAAAAGGTTTACACTTATTATCAACCATCTTATTACTCTCGGCAAAGTATATACTAACAAAGAGCTTGTGCACAAAATTTTGTAAAGTCTTAGCAGGGAATGGCAACCTCTTGTCACAGCAATAAAACAATCTCCTAGCATCAATGAAATGTCTCTTGCAACACTCTTTGGAAAATTGCAAGAACAAGAGCAAGAACTTAAAGCATTGAAGCTAGCCGAGGAAGAGGAGAAATCCACCAAGAAGAAAGGGTTAGCCCTCAAAGCCACCTCCATGCATGAAGAAGAATCATGCAGTGACTTAGATGAAGAAGAAGAATTTGGGCTATTCGTAAAAAGATTTGGAAGATTCATGAAGAACAAAAGGTTCCAAAAGAACTTTAAGCCCCAAGGTAAGAAACCTACCTCTAATGAAACTTCCTCTTCACCAAGTTGTTTCGAATGTGGCAAGGAAGGGCACTTCAAAGCCGATTGTCCAAACCTCAAAAAGAAGGGCAAGGACAAACAAAGAAGAAGAAGAGCCTATATTGCTTGGGATGAGAACGATGTGAGCAGCTCCGACGACTCGGAAAATGAGCAAGCCAATCTTTGCTTAATGGCAAATCATCAAGAAGAAGATAATGAGGTAAATCTTCTTGACTTAGATAAAAATGAGCTGTTAGATGCTTTTGAAGAATTATACGATAAATTTACAAAAGTCTCTAGTAGACTCAAAGCATCTAGAAAAACTAGTGATACCCTTGAAATGCATCTCATGGAAGTATGTAAAGAAAATGAGAGCTTAAAAGAAGAACTAGAAAAAGTTCAAACATGCTCTAAGGATAAACCATGTGATTTTGCAAAGAAGTGCATTATGTTAGAAACCAAGGTTGAAGACCTAAATAGGACACTAGAGAAGTTCACTAATGGAAGAGATAATTTGAATATCCTACTTGGGCAACAAAAATGCATGTTTAGTAAAACCGGTTTAGGATATGACCAAGAACAATAGTAATCATAAAAAGGAGAAGCACTATAAAAACTTCTTTGCACCACCAAGCAAATCCTCCTCACCTTTTATGAAATGCAATCATTGTGGTTCCAAAGGACATAGTGCTTATAAGTGTAGTGTTAGGAAACTAGGACCAAAGGTGTTAAGAAAGGTGTGGGTTCCCAAAGGGAAATTACCACAAACTAACCTTAAAGGACCCAACATAAAATGGGTACCTAGTTCTCTAAACTGATTTTGTTTTGTAGGTATGCTTCAAGGCAAGCAACACCCATTGGTACTTGGATAGTGGGTATTCAAAGCATATGACGGGAGACATAAGCAAATTTACATCATTCACTCCCAAACGAAAAGGAAGCGTCACCTATGGAGACAACACTAAAGGAAGAATCCTAGGCATTGGAAATATTGGTAAGAATTCTTCCACATCCATAAATGACGTATTGTATGTTGAAGGCCTCAAGCATAATCTACTTAGCATAAGTCAATTATGTGACAAAGGATATAGAGTCTTATTTGAATCCAATTGTTGCATAATTGAGAATAAGCTAAATAAAGAGGTCAAATTTGTTGGAAAAAAAATTGATAACATTTACATGATAGACGTGGATAGTTTGTCTACAAATGATGAACAATGCTTTATTTCAAAAGAGGATGAAACTTGGCTATGGCATAGAAGAATAGCTCATATACATGTAGACCACTTGAACAAGCTTGTTTCTAAAGATTTAGTAATTGGTTTACCAAAGCTTAAATTTGAAAATAGATTTTGTGATGCATGTCAAAAGGGAAAACAAGTAAAGGCATCTTTTCAATCCAAAAACATCGTTTCTACTCAAAAGCCTTTACAACTTTTGCACATGGACTTATTTGGACCATCCAAAATCAAAAGCTTTGGAGGTAATTACTATGGTCTAGTTAAAGTAGATGACTATTCAAGATATACATGGACATTGTTTCTTGCTCATAAAAATGAAGCATATCATGCATTCAAGAAACTTGCAAAGATTATCCAAAATGAGCAAAATTCAAAAATTGCATCCATTAGAACGGATCATGGGGGAGAATTTGAAAATCAATTTTTTGAAAAGTTTTGTGAAAAACATGGTATTAATCACAACTTTTCAGCTCCTAGAACTCCACAACAAAATGGAGTAGTTGAAAGAAAGAATAGATCTTTAGTGGAGCTTGCTAGAACCATGCTAAATGAAAACAATATTGCAAAACATTTTTGGGCCGATGCGGTAAACACCGCGTGTTATGTGATGAATAGATGTTTGATAAGGCCTATTTTAAAGAAAACCCCCTATGAGCTTTACAAAGGTAGAAAACCCAACATTGCATATTTTCATATTTTTGGATGTAAATGTTTTGTGCTCAACAATGGAAAGGATAATCTAGGAAAGTTTGATGCAAAATCTGATGAGGCAATATTCCTAGGATATTCACAATCAAGTAAATCTTATAGAATTTTCAACAAACAAACAAATACTATTGAAGAGTCTATTCATGTTAAGTTTGATGAAAATAGCCATAACCCTCCGAGAAAGGAAGATGTTGATGATCTTGTAGGTACTTTTCAAGAAATAAACTTGCAAGACAAAGAAGAAGAAGTCAACAATGATGGAGGTGCAGTACAAATTGAGAGACAACAAGAATGGATAACTTTGAAGGATCATCCCTTAAACAAAGTCATAGGTGAAATGACTCAAGGTGTAAGTACTAGAAATGCTATTAGAAATACTTGTAATCACCTAGCATTTGTATCACAAATAGAACCCAAGAACATAGATGAGGCTATTATTGATGAACATTGGATGTTGGCCATGCAAGAAGAGCTAAATCAATTTGAAAGAAATGAAGTTTGGGAGCTTGTGCCAAGACCCAATGATCACCAAATAATAGGAACCAAATGGGTTTTTAGGAATAAATTGGATGAAAATGGAATAATTACTAGAAACAAAGCTAGGCTAGTAGCTAAAGGCTATAATCAAGAAGAAGGCATTGATTATGAAGAGACGTATGCACCCGTAGCTAGATTAGAAGCAATTAGACTACTATTAGACTTCGCATGCTGTAGAGATTTCAAATTGTACCAAATGGATGTTAAAAGTGCTTTCTTGAATGGATACATTCAAGAGGAAGTATATGTTGATCAACCTCCAGGTTTTGAAAACCATCAATTTCCAAATCATGTTTTCAAGTTAAAGAAAGCTTTGTATGGTTTGAAACAAGCTCCAAGAGCTTGGTACGAAAGGTTAAGCAAATTTCTTTTAGAAAATCATTTTGAAAGAGGCAAGGTTGATACAACTCTGTTTATAAAGCACAATAAGAATAACATACTATTGGTACAAATTTATGTTGATGATATAATTTTTGGTGCCACTAATAATTCAATGTGCAAAGAGTTTGCCAAGCTTATGCAGGAAGAATTTGAAATGTCCATGATGGGGGAACTCACTTTCTTCCTTGGACTACAAATCAAGCAAACCAATGAAGGCACATTCATAAATCAATCTAAGTACTGCAAAGAACTACTCAGAAAATTCAATATGGATAAAGCAAATGATATAGCCACACCCATGGGCACTTCATGCTATTTGGACAAGGATGAGAAAGGTAAGGATGTTGAACTCACAAAATACAGAGGTATCATAGGATCCTTACTTTACTTAACCGCTAGTAGACCGGATATCATGTTTGCTGTGTGTATGTGTGCTAGATACCAAGCTTGTCCTAAGGAATCTCATCTCACTGCAGTAAAAAGGATAATGAAATATCTAGTTGGGACTCAAGATGTTGGTTTATGGTACCCCAAAGGGGCTGAATATACTTTAGTTGGTTACTCTGATTCGGACTTTGCAGGATGTAAGCTTGATAGGAAAAGTACTAGCGGAACATGTCACTTGCTTGGTAGTTCTCTTGCACTATCAACAGCTGAGGCAGAATATGTTGCAGCTGGTAGTTGTTGTGCTCAAATCCTTTGGATGAGACAACAACTTCTAGATTTTGGAGTTGTATTAAACCATGTGCCTCTTAAATGCGATAATACTAGTGCCATTAACATCTCCAAGAATCTAGTAATGCACTCTAGAACCAAACACATTGAGATTAGGCATCACTTTATTAGAGATCATGTGTTAAAAGGAGATTGTGTACTTGAACATGTAGAAACTTCTAGGCAACTAGCTGATATTTTCACAAAACCCTTGGCTAGAGAACAATTCATTCACATAAGAAGAGAGTTAGGCATTCTTGATATGTCCAGTTGTGTTTGAATGATAGGATATTTTTTGATAAGAACTATGTTGAATGGCATGATGCATGGTATATATCACATTTCATGATTGGCACTTTGCTGTATGAAAAATTTGAAGTTTGTGACTCAATAATCAATTACATGGCTACTCACAATCGATTACTATGCTTCTGTTTCCATTATAATCGATTAGTACTTACCTATAATCGATTACAAACATTCTGTTTCTAAGATAATCGATTATCATTGATCCACAATCGATTACAAAGTTTCTGTTTCAGGTTCAAAACGTTTCCTCTTCTTCATAATCGATTACCACATTGCTCCAATCGATTAGTACGATTCTGTTTCAAAACTAATCGATTACACTAAGCCTCTAATCGATTACCCCCTGTATGAAACGTTTGAAATTCCCCAGAAACAATGATCTAATCGATTACCACCTGTCTCGTAATCGATTAGCACGCGTTCTGAAGAGTCAAAACTGCAATTTCCTAGGCACACTCGAACCACTCCCTCTCTTAACTCACTTTACTCCTTTCTAAACTCTCTTTCCTCCTTTCTAAACCTAATTCTCACCTATAAATACCCCTTCCTTCATCTTCCCATCTCACACTACCTCCTTCCTCTCAAACCTCTCCAAAACTCTCTACCACTCCTCTCTATTCATCTTCCTCTTTGCTTTTTCAACCATGTCTACCTCTAGAAATGTCAAGAGAGCTAGGTCCTCTGCTGCTCAAGCCCATAACCCCCTTGACTTCTCAAGGTTCTTCTCTTCTCCTAGAGATCTTCAAAACTTCATGAAGAACTTTTCTGAAAAGGAGATTATGACCCCTCACTACACCATTGCCGACACATTTGACAACCCCACCCTAACCTTCACCCAAAGTCTTCACCACTACAACCTTTTTCCTTTCCTCTCCCTCAAAGAAGAAGAATACTATCCTGAACTCATGAGGGTATTCTACTGTAACCTCCGCCTTGTAAATGGAATGGTTGAATCCAAGGTAAAGAACACAACCATCAAGCTATCCAATGCCCAATTTGCGGAAATTTCCAAACTGCCTCTCAACAACGCTGACTTTGATGGAGGCGAACCTGAGGACGAATGGGGTTTTAATCCCATCACTGCCTGCCGCTCTTTGTGGAAACTGGATCCTCCCATGAGCAACCACAAGCTGGTAGGCCACTTGACCATGAACAACCGCCTGCTCCACTTTTTCTTGGTCAAGATGATTGTTCCCCGTGGTGGGAACTATGCTCTGGTTGAAGAGGATGATGTCCTCCTAATGTGGGCAATGCTGAACCACAAGGAGATCAACTGGGTTTAGTTGATCAAGTTTCATATGCGCCATGCGAAGGATCAGCAAAAGCTCCCCTATGGTATCCTACTCACCAAAATTTTTAAATTCTGTGGAGTAGATTTGGCAGGGGAACTCTCTGAGAAAGTGCCCCCAAGAGCTTGCATTGGCACTTCCCACCTCAACAAAATGGGCATGGTCTGCATTGCTGGAATGTGGATTCTCAGGAGTGATCGAGAACATGGTGCCAATCCCTTTGCTGAACCTGCTGCTCCTCCTCCTCCACCTCAACCACAAGCTGCACCATCAGTCTCTTCATCTGCACCACAAGCTGACCCCTTTGCATCTCTCTACGCCCATCTTGACCGCCGCTTCGATCGCCTTGAAAACTCCCTTCAAGAGTTTTCAATGACCGAGCAGCAACATTTTAAGATGATGCAGCAGCGATATGAAGAGCTGGCTCACCAAATTGCAGAAATTCACTTCTTCAACCCGGATAATTAGATCCTTAGTTATGCTTTTGTTTAGTTGTGCTTTTGTTATTGCTCTTTTGAATTATGAATAATTTTGCTTTATGTATTTCCCTTTTTCACATCAATAAAATTATCTCGTTTCAGTTCATATTATATCTCTTTCATTACTCGAATTATTTTTGATGATTATAAAGGGGGAGAAGAATATCTGTTCATATCTTGTTCAATTCTTGTTTAAAATATGGAGAAGAATATTAGGTGTTCATAGGTGTTCATATCTTGTTCAAATGTGTTAGATGCTCTGATATATAATACTCTGATATGTGTTCACATCTTGCTTATCTCTTGTTTAAAATTTGGATAAATATTATCTGTTTATTAAATTCCTTTTGATAGGGGGAGAGTTATAGATAAGATAGATAAGAGATAAAAGGAGATAAGACACTTGCTGCTGATTACTCTGATTTCTTTAAATTGGTCATCTGCTATTTGAAAAAGAGAAAATGTAGCAGAGTTGTTTTTACAAAAAGATAAATTTAGAGATAAGTTTAAAATTGCTTAAAATAACAACCCTCAAGAGATGAACATAGTTGTCATCATCAAAAAAGGGGAGAATGTGTTTGAATATGTAAACAGGTCCAAGGATGTGCAAAGATTTTGATAATGACAAGCACTCTTGAAGAAACCTATGCAAAAACAAAGATATGGAAACAGGAACTAAGTAACAGCGAAGTTAATCGATTAGGTCACCTAAGCTAATCGATTAGGAGCTTTCTGTTTTGGAAGAAATTGCATCAGGATGAAATCTAATCGATTATGGAAGCTAAACAATCGATTAGGTACTCACTGGAATTAAGGTAATCGATTATACAATTGAGACTAATCGATTACAACAATTAGAAATGGAACTAAATGCATCAGGTATGATGGCTAATCGATTATGGAAGCCACACAATCGATTAGGAAGCCACTGGAATTTAAGGTAATCGATTGCAAGACATTCTAATCGATTATGCAGATGCGAAATCTAATTAAATGCATCAGGTACAAATGCTAATCGATTAGAGGAAGTGAAATAATCGATTAGTGAGTCTCTGACTTGAAGATAATCGATTACAACGCGAGGGTGTAATCG
The DNA here is from genome assembly GCA_037962975.1 of Clitoria ternatea. Lineage (NCBI taxonomy): Eukaryota > Viridiplantae > Streptophyta > Magnoliopsida > Fabales > Fabaceae > Clitoria > Clitoria ternatea. The sequence continues at coordinate 222,670,288 of CM075672.1, forward strand.
ATTACGCTAGTGGAAAAACAGATTTAAGTGGGAAACCAGCTCATGTCTCCACCATTCTTCAAATTTCCACTAAGTGCAACGGCTATGATGAACTAGGGCACACCTCAACTGCTATCATGGCTCTATAAATGGAAGAAGAACACAAGCACAAACACACAACCAAGAAGCAACAAATCCTTAGCTCTATCTTGTGCTTTGTAAGCCTATTTCTTGTATCTTGAAATACATTTGTATATCCTCTCATCTTGAGAGTTAGAATTACTCAGAGCTTTCATTTGTATATCTACTCTATTGAGAGAGTGTATTGATTGTAAACACAAACACCAAACACAAGTTGTTCACTCTAGGTTGAGTGGTTACAAAGGTTGAGGATTCAACCTTTGGGATATTGTGAGACTGAGAGATTGGGTGGGTTGCCCTTGTACTTGTGAGGATTGGGTTCTTGAGTGTGGGACACTAGGAAGCCGCAATTGCTCAAAGTTGTATCTCTAGTCTACAATAGTGGAAAATCCTCTAAGTGGGTTGCTTAGAGGCGAGACGTACACCGGATTGGGTGGAACTCGTTACATCGGTTTGCAAGCTTCTCTTCCTTACTCTTTTACTTTCATATACTGCATATTTGTTGATTGGTATTGTTTGGTTGAGAAAAACATACTTGAACTTGCTTAATTTGTTATACCTTAGATATTGCACACCAAGTGTTTGGTAAATTGTTTCAGCAATATTTCTCATTGTAGTGCATTGCTTGTTATCCACCATTCTATCTCACTTGCAAACTTGGTGATAAAAATCGGTTTCAAAGGTATTCCACTCAAAAGTTTTAAAACTCAATTCACCCCCCCTCTTGAGTATTGAGGCCACTTGAACAACACATGATGGGAGAGCTTGCATTCTTCCTTGGGCTACAAATTAAGCAAACAAAAGAAAGTACATTCATTAGTCAACCCAAATACTGCAAGGAATTGCTTAGGAAATTCAACATGGACAAGGCAAATGAAATTGCCACCCCTATGAGCACATCTTACTACTTGGACAAAGATGAGAAAGGTAAAGATGTGGAAATTACCAAATATCAAGGTATAATTGGATATTTACTCTATCTTACTGCAAGTAGACCAGACATAATGTTTGTTGTTTGTATATGTGCTAGATATCAAGCATGTCCAAAAGAATCACACTTAACTGCCATAAAACAAATAATGAAATACTTGGTTAGAACTCAAGATGTTGGTTTATGGTACCCCAAAGGGGTTGAATGCACTCTTATTGGTTACTTTGATTCTGACATTGCAGTATGTAAACTTGATAGGAAAGCACTAGTGGAACATGTCATCTGCTTGGTAGCTCTCTTGTTTCTTGGCATAGCAAGAAACAAGTAAGTGTTGCTTTATTTATAGCTGAGGCAGAATATGTTGCAGCTGGAAGTTGCTGTGCTCAAATCCTTTGGATGAGGCAACAACTTCTTGACTTTGGTGTTATATTAGACCATGTGCCTCTTAGATGTGATAATACTAGTGCCATTAATATTTCCAAGAATCCTGTCATGCATTCAAGGACCAAGCATATAGAGATACGACATCATTTCATTAGAGATCATGTATTAAAAGGTGATTGCATGCTTGAACATGTTGAAACTTCTAAGCAGTTAGTGGATATCTTCACAAAACCTCTTGCAAAGGATCAATTTATACATATTAGAAGAGAATTAGGAATCCTAGATATTTCCAATTGTGTTTGAATATTGAATGATTCACAGTGTGTTTGTTGAGCAAATGATTGATTGATAATTGATATATTGCTAGGAAGATGATTTTATTTGAAATTTGATGTTGGTTGAATGCTCTATGAATTTTATGACTCTTGAGTTTGGTCAGTTGGTTGGATTAAATGATGTTCATAAGTGTTTGGTTGAATAAGAAGGCAAAGGGAGTCTCAAATTGAAGATTTCAATAACCTAAAATGTTGCCTAATATAAATGAATCGATTCATGGCCCTGGAACCCATATTTTTTCAAGACAGCAAGTCTTGAATCGATTCACACAAATGGGTGAATCGATTCATACCCCTGGAACTCATTTTTTTAAAACAATAAGTGATGAATCGATTCATGCGTACCCCTGAATTGATTCATGAGTGAAAACTTGCTTAAATGTGACAGTTTTGGGTCAGTTTTCAAAATCCTTTAAATCCCTCAACTTCTTTTCTCCTCCTTCTCTCTAAAAACCCTCTCTCTCTCTAAAATTCATCTCCCCTAACCCACTCTAATCTCATGGCCTCTTCATCCCATCCAAGGAAGAAACAAAGGGCCAACATTGCAGGGTCCTCCGCACCTCAACATTCAGATCTTATCAGACTTTTCTCCACCCAAAAGGAATTGGAAACTTACTTGGAGACTTTTTCTGAAAAACTTCTCATTCCCTCACACTGGTTAGATCTTCCTTATTTTGAATCCTCCAACCTTCCTCTGCTTGATACTCTCAATCACCAACAACTTATTGGATTTCTCACACTTGAGTCCACCTACATTTATCCTGAATTAATCCAGGCTTTCTATTCAACCTTGCGCCTACAAGATGGTCGATACTATGCCAAAGTGAAAGGTGTTACCATGGTTCTTGATAATGAAGTCATGAATCAAGTTAGCAAGCTTCCCATTAACAATGCCCACTTCTTTGGCAAAGAACCATCTCCATCGTGGAACTTCAATCCTCTTAAAGCAAGAATATTCTTCAATCTTCCCTCTTCCATCGTGGCACACTTCGAGTTGGCCATCGCTTGCTTCACTACTTCATTGTGAAGATCCTTCTACCATTAGGAAGCAACAATGCAAGAGTCAGTGAGACTCAAATTCTTCTCATGTTGGAAATCATAAACAACAAAGAAATCAACTGGATCAATATGATAAGAAATCACATGATTGATGCAAGGAATCTTACCCGGTTGCCTTATGCAGTTTTTGTGGCTAAACTCCTTCGTCATTTCAAGGTAAATCTTAACAATGAAGTCAAGGAATCCGTTGGAAGCAAAGGACTACTCGGCAAAACCCATCTCAACAAAATAGGAATTATTGAAAGGTTTGGAATATGGGAAATTCTTCACCGCCCACACCTAACTGCTAATGAAGAAGATACTGATGCTCTTCCTCATCCTTCTGCACCTGCTGCACCTTTTGATAACTTGTTTGCACGACTCACTCCTCATATGGATCGTCGTCTTGATGCTATGGAAGCAAATATCAACACCAAGATTGATAAACTCGAAGCAAACATGGAGGAACGCTACACAGAACTTGCTACCCAAATCTCCAGCCTCCAATTCCATCAGCCTTAGTTGGCCTTACTTTCCTACATTATTGCCTATCCTTTATATGTTTTATGGCTATTTTGATTGAAACTTTGTTGCCCTTCTGTGGCATTTTTCATGTTTATGTTTGATGTGCTTGGATTCTCTGTTGACAACTGTTAGTTATCCTCAATTATGCAATGCATATTTCCGTGTTTTAACTCACACTTATATTTTTTTTATAATGACAAAGGGGGAGAGATTATTGAATAAATTTTTGATACTTTTATAACAAATGAATCACAATAAAAAGAGGGAAAGTAATAAAAGTAATGTATGACTACATAAATATGATTAAATACATACATATCAAATTGAAAAACAAAAGGGGGAGATACATTCTATATTCTGTTTACAAGTGGTCCTCTCTCATTGCTACATGAATATTGATTATTGATACTAACACCCCAAGAGATGTCCATTAGTTGTCATCATTAAAAAGGGGGGAGAACGTATTTGCATGTTGTAAACAAATTTTGATAATGACAAATGCACATGAACCAGAAAGGCCTTACAATATCAAAAACAAGTGCAAAGAACAAAACGAAAGTACTCACAAAGAATATATAAAACCCAAAGACAAGATCAAGAAACCATGAAGGATATGCTCCCAAATGATCAAACAATCAAGAGAGCAATGCATGAAGATAAAGAAAAGGAACCATGAAGCAAAATGAATCAAAAAAGCATCAAAAAGCATGGAAAAACAACAAACAGCAAAGCATGAATCGATTCATGCAATGCATGAATCAATTCAAAGGCCTGGAAGTCCTAAAAACACAAAACAGCAAACCATGAATTGATACACACTTAGCATGAATCAATTCACATGTGTTTGAAATTCAAAATGCCCAAAACAGAATGTTATGAATCGATTCGTATACGCATGAATCAATTCAAGTAGTGGAAAATATCACTAAAAAGACAAATTTAAGTGGGAAACAAAGACCCATAACCCACTATATGCAAAGACAAGATGGAACCATGATGCACAATGGCTATGAGGACCTCCAAGTCTCTATAAATTACTCCCCAACTCAAGCACAAAAAAAACAACACATAAGGCAATCAATCCTTACTTACATTTGTGCTTAGTGAGTTCATTTTCTTTGTATATTCTGCATCCTTGAGCTTAAAACTTGTATATCCTCTCTTGTTGAGAGTTAAAATTTGTGTGAGCTCTTCACTTGTTTATCCACTCCATTAAGAGAGTATATTGCTTATAAACACAAACACCAAACACCAAATTTCACTCTAGGTTGAGTGGTTACAAAGGTTGGGGTTTCAATCTTTGGGATATTGAGAGATTGCGAGATTGGGTGGGTTGCCCTTTGCTTGTGAGAATTGGGTTCTTGAGTGTGGGACACTAGGAGACAATTTCTCAAAGTTTGTATCTCAAATCTTCAATAGTGGAATCCTTCAAGTGGGTTGCTTGAAGGCGAGACGTACACCGGGTTGGTGAAACTCGTTAAATTTGGTTTGCTTTCTCTCTAACCTTGAACTCCTTACTAATTGTGCATATAAACTGTTTGTTGAATAGCCTGAGTTAAATTGCTTGTGTTGAATGAGCTTCTTAATAATCACTTAGCCATTGCACACCAACTGCTCGATAAAATTACTAAATCATTATCTTATCTTGACTCTTATTTCTTAGATTAGTTTTACTTGTTCTAAGAGTTTATTAACTCATATCAAACTTATTTGTGTTTGAATCATTATTGTCGCTTGTCCATTTCCATTTACTCATTAAAATTACATATAGAACCAAGTTCAAAGGCATTCCAAGAAAAATTTTTTAAATACTCAATTCACCCCCCTCTTGAGTATTGAGGCCACTTGAATAACAAGACAGACTTGTAACATTTTGAATTTGTCCCATGCAGACTTAGTATGAAACAAACTTGAAATATTTTACATTACTCCCATACAAACTTTGAATGATGGACTCCCTCTTTAAGTTATGGCTTATGCATCACAGACTTTTCATTTTGAAACACTTAAGTAAAGAGGTTAAATAACACATAAGCAGACTTTATTTAATCAAAGACCTTGATGTGTGTTATTAACAAATCTTGGGGTTTTAAAATAATATTTAAATTCTCTAAAGTCCTTTATAAGATAGACTTGGTTCTAATGTGGATAGCAAACATCAAGTCTTTTATTAAATAGTCTTTAGAAAAAGCTTTCATTTTTGCTCCCCCTCAAATCAATAGGAGTTTTAAACATTAAAACATTGATAAAGTCTATGATAAACAACATATTTCTGAGAGGCCACCAGACTTTTATTTGAACACATGTTGTCAGAGCATCAAAGAACTTAAAAATGAGACAAACATTCAGTTTAAAATATTATGATCAGACCAGACAAATTAGGGAATGTCAGAGCTCATAAAGAACTAATGATATAAGAAATGATCAGGGTAAATACGTAATATATACTTTTATTAATGATCAGATCAGAGCATAAAGACTAATGATTTAAGAATGATCAAAGCAGACATACAATACAAGCTTTTATTAATTATCGCGACCGGGGTCCCGAGTCATGACGCGGACTGGAGAATGCAACAAAAGAAAAACGAAACTGAATTGGAACAAGGCCCTTAGGGGGCCTAAAAAAACTAAAGGGGTTCAAGGAGTCACCACTAATATTTATTAAGGAAAATTTTAGGAAAACCTTTAAATGACACTGGTTTTTAAAATGAGATTCTGTTTGGTTTGGGAGTCGAATTACAGGTGGGGAAGGTATTAGCACCCCACACTATCCGTCCTAAAACGGTTACCCAAATTGATCATGTATATTTTTTTTAAAATAATTATTAAATATTTCATCCTTCATAAAGAATACAACCATGATAGATGTTATTTACAGACAATATACAGATGAACAAAATAATAATAAGGATATTTTGAAAAAATATAAGCAAATATAAAATAAAATTAAATAATAGGACATATCACCCCAAGTTTTGTTCTTTAAGTTCAAAGGAAGATAAACAAACAAGTGATTAAAAGACAATAAAATAAAAAAATAAGACGTCTCGTCTAAATTATCTTTCTGATAATTAAAAGACAATCCATTAATTTTACCAAAAAATACATGTTTTTTTAAAATGAATAAATAAATAAATAAATGAAAAAGTAAAATAGATAGACATAAGAATTAAGTACATCGATTTGAAAATAAAGAAATATATATATACACTTAATTAATTAAAACTAACAAATGAATTTTATTCAATCATTTTTAGATAATAAGATTAATAAGATGTGTCATCTAAATTAATCTCATTTCAAACTTAAAAAAAAAGATAAATGGTTAAATAAATAGATAAGAGTGGGGAACATAAAATATAAAATTATAATAATAAATAAAAGTACAAAAAATAAATAAATAAAAATAAAAGGGTAGAAAAAATAAATAAATAAAAATAAAAGTACAAAAAAGTAAATGAAGAAAAATAAAAGTGCAGAAAATAAATAAATAGACTAATAATTGCAGAAAAATAAAGCACGGAAAAATAAAGTGCAGGAAAATAAATAAATAAAAATAAAAGTGTAGAAAAACAAATAAATAAAAATAAAAATATAAAAAAATAAATAAAGAAAAATAAAAATACAGAAAATAAATAAATAGACAAATAACTGCAGGAAAATAAAGTGTGAAAAAATAAAGTACAGAAAAATAAATTAATAAAAATAAAATTGTAGAAAAGTAAATAAAGAAAAATAAAAATGTCAAAAAATAAATAAATAAAAATAAAAATGCAGAAAAAGAAATGAATAAATAAAGAACTGCTAGAAAATAAAGTGCGGAAAAATAAAATGAGAAAAAATAAATGAAGAAAAATAAAAGTGCAGAAAAACAAACAAATAAAAATAAATAAAGATGGATAAATAACAAATAAATATTCTTGTATTTATTAGAAATATCTTAGTACAATAACAATTAATAAAGAACGAGAACGAAATTTTGGAGATCGATTTTGCGTAGATTTCTCCTATTTTTGGTTTCATTTAGACTCAATTTAAAGGTGTTTGGACATCGGTTACAAGACTTTTACAGTAATTTGGGTCACACAACTCACATACTAGAACATACTAGAGTAAAACATACATTTTCCTAACAATATTCCCATATCTCTATTTTTAAAAGCAAAACCTCTAAAAAATTACACAAAAATTTATCACTCCTTTCTCCTTCTTTCCCCTTTTTTAGTATCACCCTCTATTTATAGAGAAAAATTGGCTTTGGATCCCTCATCACATGTAATCACTTTCCTACTTTTTCAATTTGTCTAAATTTGATGTCAATTTCCCCAATTTTCTTCAATTATCCAACCAAACTAGGTCCCACCTCAATAAACCACCGAAACCTGTTTCTTTCTTTTTCATTTTTTGGCCCATTTTTTTTATTTTTTGGCCTTTTTTTGACCCATTTTCATTTTTTTTGATTTTTTTGTCCTTTTTATTTATATTTTTTATTTTTTAAAATTTTTTTTAAAATATTTTGAATACAAATGAGTAATCACTTACTCTTATGGAAACATAAACTATTTTAGAATCCTAAAATTATTTATTACGCATGTGGCCATAAATAAAATACCCAATAAAGATAAACTACTACCCATGCTACAAGGAGCAAGAAGGTAGTCACCGAACATCGGTTTCCTTCGCTTATTTTTTCCTCCTGGCTTCGACATCCATTGGCCATTGCTTGAGGAAAATTATGAAAGAAAGTTGATGAAAAGAGAAGTGTGGTAGGAAATGAGGAGAGATTGAGTATTTATAGAAATGGATAAGGTACTATTCCCAACAGTCACTATACAACGGTCACTATGCAATTTTTTAATTTTTTTAATTTTTTTACTTATCCAGACAAAAATAGGTGTTTACAAATGCCCCTCTTTACTTCTTTTCATGAAAGAATATGAGATTTATTCATATTACTGATGTGAAAAGAAAGTAAAGACGTGAACACCGTTAAGAATTCAAGGAAAATTTGGAGGCTTCTCACAGAAAATAAACTGAGTCCCCCTTAAGTTGAAGGAACTTTGACAATAAACAATTTAAAGGTGGTACTGGAAGCTTTTGACAAAGAGTAAACAACCAAACGGTGTTGTCGCAGGCTTTGATAGGACATTTAATATGATACTTCAGACTTTGCTTTAGGGACAATGGTATTTGGGGTTTTAATAGGTACATAAAAAAATTCAAGAATATGTTTGATGTTTTCATTGAGAAAGTGACAATTTAGAGGAATTGCCCTAATATTTTCCCTTGAAAATAAACAGCCAAGGGATGGGTACTTGAAGCTTAAAAAGAAAATAAATGACACAGGGAACTCCTTTGACATGTTTTGGATCAGACAACATAGCCTAGGAATGGGTACCTAAAGCTCTGAAGAAAAATTAATGACACAGGGGGTTGCCCTGACATGTTTTGATCAGACGACATAGCCTAGGAATGGGTACCCGAAGCTTTGAAGAAAAATTAATGACACAGGGGGTTGCCCTGACATGTTTTTATCAGACGACATAGCCTAGGAATGGGTACCTGATGCTCTCGAAAGGAAATAAATGACACAGGGAATTGCTCTGATGTGTTTTGGATCAGAAAACATAGCCTAGGAATGGGTACCTAAAGCTTTGAAGAAAAATTAATGATGCAGGGGGTTGCCCAAACATGTTTTGATCAGACGACATAGCCTAGGAATGGGTACCTGAAGCTTTTGAAAGAAAATAAATGACATGGGGATTGCCCCAACATGTTTTGACTAGACAACATATCTTAGGAATGGGTACCTGAAGCTTTTGAATAAATAACACAAGGGATGTCTTCATATATATTTTTTGAGTAGCCTAGGAATGGATGCCTAGGGCTTGGACATGAACCAAGACCTAGGGGAAATGTCTTTGACACTGTGACTTACGGTGAAGGATATATGTTTGATTTTTGCAAGAGGAAATTGAATGGTATGAAATTTAAAATTTGTACTCAAGAAGAGCGTGTTCTTGAGGTTGAGACTTTTGAAGGATTGAGATTTAAAAGAGACTGACTTTTTAGTCATATGACTCACTGGGAATTCTGAGTGAATACAAGGATTCTTATCTTGAACTTTTTTATCCCAGTAAATCACCTTTAACATCTTCATGGGGAACATTCATTCTTGTTATAGCCTATCAACTGGAGAAAATATGAGAATAATCTTTGGCTGACTTTCTTGTAGTAGGTTTGACCACATCTTAAATCCTTTGAGAATTATGAGAAAATAAATTGGGGGGTATGCCTTAATCTTGCATGGAAAATAATTAAGTGGAAAACCAAAGGTTAATGATCTTGTTTCCCTAGGTGACACCCATAATCCTTGTAGGACTCGATATTACTCATGGCAGAGTGGAATATCTTTGATTACCAAGGTCTGTGTAATTGGGAAGTATCAAGCTGTTTGAGACTGAAAATATATTTTTCATGGTTTAAAAAAATATTTTCACAAAATGCATGCTAATGAAACCTAACAAAACAAAGATTGGAATTGAAATCGAGAATCCTACTTATTTACTTGGAAAATTATAGGTTTACTTCATAATTTCAATCCAAACTTTTGGAGGACATAAAGACTACCCTATCCTTTCAGAGTATTCTCAAGCATAATACTTCTTGACTGCATCTGAATTGACTTGGAAAGATAACTCCTCACCGTCCATGTTCGTCAAAATCAAAGCTCCTCCAGAAAAGGCTTTCTTTACGATGAATGGTCCTTTATAATTTGGCCTCCATTTACCTCGGTGATTATTTTGATTTGGCAAGATCTTCTTTAGTACCAAATCACCTTCATGAAATTGATGAGGCCGCACTTTCTTTTCGTATGCCTTCTTTATACGCTTTTGGTATAACTGCCCATGACAGAGAGCAGTTAACCTTTTTCGGTCAATTAAATTTAGTTGATCATACGGGACCGAACCCATTCAGCTTTTTCTAATTTAGCATCTATGATTACTTTTAAAGATAGAATTTCCACTTCTATTGGTAAAATAGCTTCTATACCATATACCAATGAGAAAGGTTTTGCCCTTGTCAAAGTTCGTAAAGAGGTACGATACCCATGTAAAGAAAAAGGAAGCAACTCACTCCAGTCTTTGTAGGTTTTAACCATCTTTTGTATAATTTTCTTTATGTTTTTGTTGGCAGCTTCCACCGCTCCATTCATCTTGGGTCTGTATAAAGATGAATTGAGGTGTTTGATTTTGAATTCTTAATAGAGTTCATCCATTATTTTATTATTCAGGTTTGTTCCATTATCAGTGATGATCTGACTTGGCAAACCATATCTGTAAATCAATTCTCTCTTGATGAATTTGATCACAACGTTTTTTGTCACGTTGGTATAGGAAGCTGCTTCAACCCACTTAGTGAAGTAATCAATGGCCACAAGAATAAAATGATGCCCATTCGATGCTTTTGGTTCAATGACACCAATAACGTCTATGCCCCACATAGCACAAGGCCAAGGTACAGTTAGAACGTGCAGAGAAGATGGTGGTGCATGAATGTTATCTGCATACGTTTGACACTTGTGACATTTCTTGGTATAGTTATGACAATCATATTCCATTGTCATCCAATAATATCCAGCTCTGAGAATTTTTCTTACCATTGAATGCCCACTTGCATGTGTTCTGAAAGGTTCTTCATGAACATCCTTCATGATTTTGTTAGCTTCCGTCACATGAACGCAATGAAGGAGAACATAATCATAATTCCTCTTGTAAAGTGTATCCCCAGTCACAAAGAAATTCATGGCTAGGCGCCTGAGGGTTCTTTTATCATTTTCTGAAACTCTAGGGGGATATTCTTGATTTTGAATGTAATTTTTGATGTCATGAAACCATGGTTTCCTATCGGGCTCTTCTTCTATCACATGACAATATGCAGGTTCGAGATGGCTTTCAATCTCAATGAGGGGCATGTCATATTCCCTACTTACGTTGAACATGGAAGCCAACGTGGCCAAAGCATCGGCTAACAGGTTATCATCCTAGGGAATATGATGGAAAGAGACTTCATCAAACCCTTTAATTAGTTCCATGATATGAGCTTGATAAGGAATCAATTTGCCATCTCTAGTACCCCATTCTTCTTTCAATTGATGAATCACCAAGGCAGAATCTCCATATATTTGTAAAGATTTCACCCTTGCTCCAAGTGCTGCCTGAATTCCCAAAACATAAGCTTTATATTCTGCAATATTATTGGTGCAATCAAAGCAAAGTCTAGTAGCGAATGGGAAAAGCTTGTCATCTAGTGAGATTAGAATGGCTCCAATACCATGCCCCAATGCATTTGATGCTCCATCAAACATCAGAGTCCAAGTTTTGTCAGGATAATCTTTTTCTTCTAACAGCATCATAATATTTTTATCAGGAAATTCGAATGACATTGGTTGGTAGTCTTTCAGGGGATGGTGAGCTAAGTAATCTGCCAAGGCACTTCCTTTTATAGCCTTCTAAGTGACTTAAACAATATCATATCTAGTCAAAAGAACTTGCCACCGAGCTATTCTCCCAGTTAGGGCCGGTTTTTAAAAGATGTATTTGATGGGATCCATCTTAGATATCAGCCAAGTAGTATGACATAACATATATTGCCGCAAGCGGTGGGCTACCCATGCTAGCGCACAATAAGTTCATTCCACATCTGAATATCTGGCTTCACATTCTGTAAACTTCTTGCTTAGATAGTAAATGGCATGTTCTTTCTTTCCTGATTCATCATGCTGCCCCAGTACTAATCCCATGGACTCATTTAGCACGGTTAGGTACAAAAAAAGAGGTCTTCCTGGAGTTGGTGGGACCAGGATAGGTGGATTTTACAGGTATTGCTTTATCTTGTCAAAAGCTTCTTGACATTCATCATTCCACTGCATCGGTTGATTCTTATGTAGTAACTTAAAAATTAGTTTACATATAGTTGTTAATTGAGATATGAAACGGGCTATGTAATTTAACCTTCCTAAGAACCCACAGACTTCCTTTTCCATACTAGGAACAGACATTTACACTATGGCCTTTATTTTATCGGGATCCACTTTGATTCCTTTCTCATTGACAATAAACCCAAGCAACTTTCTAGACCTGGCCCCAAAAGTGCATTTAGCCAGATTCAACCTGAGTTTGAATTTTCTCAAGCGTTCAAAGAGCTTTCGTAGGTCAATCAAGTGAATCTCTTTGGATTTGGCAATAATATCATCCACACATACCTCTATCTCTTTTTACATCATGTCGTGAAACAGAGTTACCATCGCTCTCTGGTAAGTGGCACCGGCATTTTTCAACCCAAAGACATTACTTTGTAACAGAAGGTTCCCTACAAAGTAATGAAAGTAGTTTTTTCCATGTCTTCGGGTGCCATCTTGATTTGGTTATACCCAGAAAATCCATCCATGAATGAGAAAATGGAATGTTGGGTCGTATTATCAACAAGAACATCAATATGTGGTAATGAAAAGTCATCCTTTGGGCCAGCTCTATTCAAATCCCGGTAATCAACACACATTCATACCTTCCCATCCTTCTTCGGGACCAGAACAATGTTGGCCACCCATTCAGGGTATTTGGAGACAGTAAAGAACCCAACATCCAACTGTTTGGTGATCTCTTCTTTAATTTTCAAGAGCATTTCTGGCTCCATCCTTCTCAACTTCTGCTTTATAGGGACACAACCGGGTTTCAATGGTAACTTGTGTTCAACGATGCAGTTATCTAATCCTGGCATATCCTGATACGACCAAGAAAACACATCACTAAATTTGACCAACAATTCTATTAATTCCTTCTTATGTTTACTACTCAAAGAAGTGCCGATCTTGAGCTCTTGTTTGTTTTCTTCATTCCCCAAATTTATGACTTTAACAATTTCTAGATGGAAAAAAATTTCTTTAGCTTCCTGATCTAACAACCTTAGTAATTCAGAGGGAAGGTTTATCGGACTCTTTGTCCTCCTCACTTGTTGAATCAAAATCATGATGAGAGAAAGCAATTTTATTATTTTAGGATTCAATTTCAGATCTACAATTTATTTAATATAAAAAGGCAAAATAAGGAAAATGACAATTGAACTTAATATTCATTTATTTGAAATGATAAAGGAAACATGCTTTTGCCCTTATTGAAAATTCGTCCTAAGGCTTTAGGCATGGCCAAAGGATTCAAACAGAAACCTACAAAGTGAACAATTACTTTGAAGTGAAATTTTGGATCTCTAGAAACTCAATGACTTCCCAATTACACAACACAGTATCTGAAGAACAAGGGTAAATCAAGTCCTATTCACCCTTGGAATCATCATTGACGACCGCCATTTGGTCTGGAGATGTCAAGTCTGCGCTCCTGAAGCTTTGATAAAGGTCACAAATAGGGATCCTTGCAGTTAGGGGTTCCCAATTTTCTAGCCGTGCAAGTCAATTTTCTCTTTTATCTGCGAAGACCTTCACTCTTTCCATTTGCGATGGCTGATATCCTAGCCCAAAGCCATTTTTGTTCTCCATAACCCACAACAATTCTACTCATCCATCAAGCATCTTCCCAAGCCCTTTCCCTAGTTGGAATCCAGATTTCATCATTACTTTAGCCACCATCATAGAAGCTTTGGAAGGACGGGCTAGTTGTAACCCTTCACTCACATAAGTGGTATGAGCAATTTCCAATGACTTGAAGGAAGTCTCAAGACTCTCTTCGGTCATTTCTATGTATGGAGTTGACATGGGCTTGCTAATGAGGAAATTTTCCTCACCAGAAATAATAATTAGCTTGTTGTCCACTACAAATTTTAGCTTTTGATGGAGAGTAGATGGAACCACACCGGCAGAATGTATCCAAGGTCTCCCCAATAGGCAACTATAGGCAGGATTGATATTCATCACTTGAAACAAGACATTAAAGGTGCATGGGCCTACTTGGATGGTTTTCTCAATATCTCCAATAACTTCTCTTCAAGTGTCGTCGAAAGCTCTTGCTACCATTGAGCTTGGCTTCACATGTGTCCCATCAAATAGGAGTTGATTTAAAATGGACTTTGGCATGATATTCAGAGAGGAGCCATTGTCAACTAGGACCTTGGCTAGGATTTGATCTCGACACTTGATAGAGATATGTAATGCTCTGTTATAACCTCTCCCTTTGGCAGGTATCTCTTCATCAGTGAAAGTTAAGTAGTCATTTGAGGAAATATGCCCACTATCCCTTCAAACTTCTCTGGGGAAATATCTTTCGCAACATGTGCTTTATTCAAGACTTTCAATAACCTTCCACGACGTGGTTCTGAATCTAATAAGAGAGACAATAAGGATATTTTTGCAAGAGTGCGATTCAACTGGTCGAGGACTTGGTATTCACTTTGCTTAATGAATTTCAAGAATTCACAAGCATCTTCCTCTGTTATTCCCTAGGGAGGGTCTTGTTCTTTATCTTTACCATGACTTTCTTTTTCACTTACAGGCACATCCTCATTTCTCAAGTTTTCAGGAGCATAAATCCATTCGCTCCTAGTCATTCCACTTATCCCAGAAATATTGGTTACCGAGGATGATGATTCTTTTGGGAGTTGAGGGATTACATCCACCTCATACTTCCATGGTACTGCATGGGTATCTTTGAAAGCAAAGGGAGCAGGTATCCGAATTGTCATTGACTGGTGACTGGGCTTACTGAACCTGTACCATGTTGTTTATGGATCATGTTGATATCATATAAGGGCGATGATAAACTTGTACCAGATGTGTGTCAAGTAATATTTGAAAAATTTCAGTCAACTTAACAGGCATCTGATTATGAACGTCCTTATTAGAACTCTGAGTTTTAGACATTAATCTTTTCTTCAAAAGCTCCTTATAGATCCATAGGAGAGGAGTTTTGATATTTGAAAGATTCCTAACATGATCATTTCCCGAATCATGTGTTATTGTATTTACCCCAACATTCCATGATTAGGCAAAGGATTGCTAGTCATATTTGGGGTGCCTTCTTCAAAATTCAACCATTTGCCTTTATCAAATCACATACTTTAAACTTTAAGGCAATGCAATTTTTTGTAGAATACCCCGGTGCCCCAGCATGATAATCACATTTTACATTGGGATCATACCCCTTAGGATATGGTGGCCCTATAGATTTTAGGGGACATTGTATGATAAGAGAACCTTTGAGAAGGTGAGGCAAAAGTTCAGTATATGTCATGGGAATTAGATTGAATTAGAAAAAAGGATGATCATTGTTTGGATTTTTTGTGAAGGACTTGGGTTGGAATTTTATATCCATTGTTGGGTGGGAGGTGGTGGTGTATTCCTAAAATTATGGACAGTGGGGGTCTGTATAATTGAGGATGGGGAAATGGATTTCCAGAAGTAGCAGTTATATACGGGTAAGGCCCATATGGTGGATAGTGAAGCTGGAAAGGTTAAAGGGAAGGATGAAACATTTTCTGATTATGTTGACCTTGATTGCCAATTACAGCATTTGCTTCTTCACCTTTTCTTCTCCCTGTCCCTGTCATAGGTCTTCCTATTGATGGTGAACTTTGGATAACTTTTCCAGTTCTCAAACCACTTTCAATTCTTTCTCCTATTACCACCATATTGGAAAAACTTGATGATACACTTCCAAGCATCCTTTCATAGAAAGGTGCCTGAAGAATGTCAATAAACATTGCCACTATCTCTTTCTCTATCAGGGGTGGTTCAACTTGTGCAACCATTTCTCTCCATCATTGAGCATATTCTTTAAAGGACTCGGTATTCCTCTTGGACATGTTCTAAAGCTACAACCGATCTGGTGCCATGTCCATGTTCTATTTGTACTGCTTTAGGAAGGTGTAACATCCCGAATTTTATAAAAATGAATAAATATGTGGAATAAATATTGAATAAGTATAAATGGACTAATGAGTGTCCCGAAAATATTAAAATGATTAAATTGAGATTTATAAGGATTATTTATGATTTATTGGGGATTTAAGGAGTTAAAAATTATACCCGGATAGAATATAAGTATCAGACCAAGTATCTCCGATTGAGATGCCATTGGTCAGGGCTATTAAGAATTTTATTGGGAATCCAAATCTATATTCGGAATAATTTTTGGATTTTGTATTGAGCCCGAATTGCGAGCTTGTTTGCCCTAAATCGATGAAATTACTAATGAGAGGTTAAATATTAAAAACATAAACTCTCACTTTCTCTTCTCTTTTCACGTTACTCTCTCCCTCTCCTTTCTACACTTCTTCTTCTCCTTCCACCTCCTTCTTTCCTCTCCACCTTTCTCTTTAAAAATCTAGACAAGATTGGAATCCATCTCCCCCACCATTTTCGTTTTCATGAAAGCTTGAAGGAGAAGCTTATGGCTAGAACTCTCCTCCTCTCTTCTTCATATTTTCGTGTGGCTCCTTCCTCTCTTGGAAGCTCATGGCCAACTCTTGGTTGAGGTAAGTTCCCCATCATTTTTATGAGCTTTATGCCCTAGATTTTGGGTTCTTGGTATTTGGGGGAGTATTTATTGCATAGGGGTTGTTGGGAGAGCATTAAGCATGGAAAACCCTAAGGTGGGGTGGCTTGAATGTGAGCTTTTATAAGCATTTAATGAGGCACTTAAAATTAATGTTGAAAAGTGATGGGAAATTAATGAGTATTTATGATGGTGAGGAGTTTTTAGTGAAGCCCTAATTTAAATAAGTTCAGGGAAGTGAGAAATGTATGTAGAATGTAGGTTGATATTGGAAAATGATATTAATGATGAAAGATGGCCAATGATGGTGATTAATGAGTATTGGTGATGTTGTTGGGTTTTGATGAAAACCCTTGTCTTAGGAATTTGGGGAATTGCATATATTGTGACTTGTTGGGTTGAATTGGAAGAGAATAAGTGATATTTAATATATGTGTTATTATCTATAGTGATGAACAATGATGAACGTTGTAGATAATCCTAATAGCGGAATCAATGGGATATACATTTTGGTTGGTGAATTGATAGGCCATGGATGGATGAGTTGGAATTGTTAATTTGATGATGACTTTGAAAAGGCAAGGATAATCTATGTTGAACTCTAAGTGACAATGATGATATTTGAAGGATTGATGTAAAATGGGATTGCATTATGGAATGGATGAGATGATGATGTTGTTGGGCTTAGTTGATCTTTTAAGATCTAGAGGATCTTGGCTTTGGGAAAGGAATTCCCGAAGCCTAACATAATCGCATAAATTGGTGTTTAACAAGTTTAGGACTTGATGTTAAGCTTTATGATAAGCTAGCAAGTGTTTAGGATTATGGTGGTTATTGATTATATGAATATACTTGTATATGGTATGTAGATCGCATTTCGGGTGATGCGATGGAGCATTCGGAACATTGGAACCGTTTTGGCTCTTCCCTCGAGGTAGGAGAGGAGTTAACATTCAAATTGCATAAGTAGATTGATAGTGATTATTGTATGTGTTTGATACTCATGCTTGCCTTGCCATGTATATATGTATTGAATTAATAAGAATGGCAAATGGTTGATTATGAGGATGATATATGTGAGTATGTGATGATTGTTATGGAAGTATGTATATGTTAAATTTTAATGTAGTTATTGAGAAACTATGAATGGAAATCTAATGATTATCAAGGATAGCATGTGTAACAATGAGATGATTGTATGGTTGTTTATATATGAGGATGATAAATATGATTTTGATGTGTGATTAATAAGTTGGGATGAGAATTTCTGAGTAAGAATGTTTAAAGCAAGTTTTATATGCCCCATATGATGTATATGATGTGTTGGAAGTGATTAAATCGTCCTTGAATGTGATTTCATGTGTTGAGTTATGAGAATCTTCGTTTTCTGCCTAAGTTCTGATAATCTCGCTCAAGCGAGATGGATTCTCGCCCAAGCGAGAATCCCCTGTATCAGTATTACGGCCTCTGGCCCGATTTCGCCCAGGCGAGCGAGCCTTCCGCTCAAGCGAGACGTGTGTGAGGTGAATAGGGAAGACACTGGACAAATCTCGCTCAAGCGGGCGTGGCCGCGCTTGAGCGAGCAAGAGAAGAAATTGTTACTGGATGTTTTTCGCTCAAGCGAGCGTGGGACGCTTGAGCGAGTGAGGGGAGTCTGACACTGGGCGATATTTGCTCAAGCGAGTAGCTGATGCTGGTGTGCCTCGCTCAAGCGAGCCAGCATGGAATTAGCATTGGCGTGTTTACACCCGAGCGAGCTGAGGCGCTCAAGCGAGATGGAATGGTCTCGCTCAAGCGAGTGGGGCTCTCGCTTGAGCGAGTGACCCCTGATGGAATTTTCTCTTCTTTTCTCAGTTCTGATTGTATTGGGCCCTCTTCCCCTTATCTTGCGTGATACTTGAGGGAATGCATAGAGATATATATGCCTATGACATAATATGGTGGTGATGAATAACGATTAAGATATTGAGGTAACTTGTTGATACCCATAATATGCATAATGTGAAACATGAATTCTTAACCACCAAAAATAAAGTATGTGAGAGCAATATTAAGGGTTTGATGATGAGTTATGAGATGGTACCTTTGAGTGATTACGAACCCTTCATGGGAATAATTGAATGGCAAGGTGTACGTTAGTAACCGATAAATCAGAGATGATAATTATAATGGGTAATAACGAATAACGTTGCGGATCATTTCCTTGAGTAAAGGATGATCATTATTATTGATGATTTTGTGGTAAAACCATTGTGGTTGAATATGGATATCGACTTGTCATATGATATGAAATATAAATATGTGATGTGTTGTAATGTAAAGTCAAGAACATGATTGTGTTGGGCATGAGTGTAACTGCCATAAATGTGAGATGATGAATATGCCTTGGATAATTCCAAGTGTAGATTAATATTATGATGTTGGCTATGCTTTTTGATATCCATATGTAGATTGTTATGAATGATCTTGTGGCCATTAAGATGCCAATTATATGAATGATATGCCTTGAGGGGCTTGTACATAATTATATGATTATTAAAAATGCCAGATTAAAATATACCCCTAATTGAGAGGGTGAGATATCCTTGCGAGGTTGTTGGGTACATGCATTATTGCATTGTTGCATTCATGGCATAGCATGGCATTGATATGTATTGTTGTTGAATATATCACCTTGCGGGGTGCCACGAAGGGTATATCCCGGAGTTAAGAGGACGTTGTCCTATTGTTGTTGAATATATCACCTTGCGGGGTGCCACGAAGGGTATATCCCAGAGTGAAGAGGACGTTGTCCTATTGATGAATATATCACCTTGCGGGGTGCCACGAAGGGTGTATCCCTGAGTGATGATGGTATTGTGATAATCATTGTGAAATATATCACCTTACGGGGTGCCACGAAGGGTGTATCCCTGAGTGATAATGGTATTGTAATAATTATTGTGAAATATATCACCTTGCAGGGGGTGTATCCCTGAGTGATGATGGTATTGTAATAATCATTGTGAAATATATCACCTTGCGGGGTGCCATGAAGGGTGTATCCCTGAGTGATGATGGTATTATGATAATCATTGTGAAATGAATCACCTTGCGGGGTGCCACGAAGGGCGTATCCTTGAGTGATGATAGTATTATGAAAATAATTGGGAAATGAATGGTATGGTGGATATGATCACCTGATGGTATGAAATCAGATCCGTTGCATATTCATTAAATAGTTGACATGTGCATTAGCCATAAGAGCATGGCATTTGAGATGGGATGACCACGAGTGATGAGAAACCCCTTGCGAGGGGGAAGTGAATAAAGATTTAATAAAATGATGTTAATGAATATGAACGCCCTTGTTGATAAGTGGCAATGTGATCATGTATGTGATTGTGTATATGCTTGTGCTAGTTTATGTTGTGAATTGCGATTCATGGTGGCTTGTATGCCTGTTATATTAATGTGGTTGATGATTGAAATGATGATTTGATGGTTTTATAGCAAAGCACACATGAAGATTATATGCATATACACATGATCACAATATATATATTATTCGTCATTTTGAATGTATAACTCACTCTCCCATGTGGTCTCCTTTTTAGCATTGTGATGCAGGTTGCCATGGGATGAGTTCAGATTTTAAATCAAAGCTTTAGTGAAGGTAAATAGTGGTAATGGAAGTGCCTTGGCCGGCATCATTTGTGAGCTATCATGTATTGAATTTATGAAATGAATAAGTTACTCATGATGATATAGAGGATTTAATGATTTTGGATATGTATAAGATGATCCCTTGAAATTGTGGATGGTGAATATATATATATATATAGTATGTAAGTGATGACTTGATGTGTAATTGAGGTATTGAAATTGATTGATGTATATTGATGATAGTGATAGTTGGGAGGAGATTCCCGTATGTATATGTATATACATATATATAATTGTGTCTTAGGCAATGCATGCGTCTGTTGAATGTGCATGAATGTGATATAGTAATAGGTTTATGTTCGGTGTTTTGCATGCTTAGCCTAGCCTTTTCTTATATCGTCATATATGGGACTAGGCGGATGCCCGATATACACATTCTTCCACTGCAAACTCTATCATTTTTGTATACAGTTATGGGCAATTTAATTACCGATCCAATTTAAATTTATTAAATTGTACGCTTCGGTTTTCTGTGATTCGGGTTTTGGTGTGACATCGGTATTATCTTGGAACGAGAAAAATTTACTCATGTTTTTATTATTTAATTTTGACGATTACATAGGGATTCGAGTACAGAAAATCAAGGGGTGTTATAGAAGGTATAAGCTAGATCCTTCCAACAACAAATACGAGTGTGTTCAAGGTGGGTGTACTAGCTCAACGCTGCCCCAACAAGGCTATCTTGAAAAAAGTGGATCAGCAACTTTTCATGATAAGCATATACAGCTATCTTTCGACAATACATTGTTAAATAGTTACAAGGACAAGCAGTTCCTTTGTATTTATCAAATTTTGGCAACTTGACTTTAGGAGGAATTGCCACATCTAGGACTAGGCACAATTCAGAAACATTTGTTATGCCTAAACCACTTCCTCCTTCTACTGCACGTAACCTTTCTTCCAATATTTCCATTTGCCCTTTTGATAAAGGCGCTATTGGCTGATCATGATTTGGTGAAGGGACATGAGCTTTGTATAACAAGTATTGTGAAACACCATCTTGTGGTATTGGACGACCATGAGGGAAATAATATGGGGTTGTTTGTGGGTTTGGTTGTGTGGTATCACTTGGAACCTGGTGGTTTTGTGGTAGAATTGTATTAGGTGTGGTGACATTAGATGGAGCCTGAGTGTTTTAGGGAACAACTGTTGATTGGGTGAAATTTGGGGGGTTAGATATCAGGGGATTAGGAATTTGTTGAGCAACCGAAGGATTTTCTTGAGTAGGATTAGGATACTTGGTGTAATATCCTTGGGGTAGGCCATATGGAGGCCAGGCATATGCTTGCTAAACATTCCCATCTTGGGAAACAAAAGGCGGCAATGGCATATGCCATAAGGTTGGTGTAGGACGAATAGAGTTTCAGTGACTGGAGCAGGATCACTTGGGAGCATAGTCAAGGGTATGAAGCTTCCTTCTTGGGCTTGAACCTGAGGAGTAGATGTTTGATCCCCATTTCCTACAGAGGATACCCCTTCCGTGCCTCTTTTCTCTAGGAGCTTAAGTATTTCTGTCATTTGTTCCTTGATTTAGCCAAGCTCATTCCTTATATTTTTAACCAAGCATTCCGGCTCTGCCATGAGTCTTGTTTGCAGTCGGGTTTGATATGGATGCTTCGGGCCCTTTCTCCCTGTGATGTGTATTAAAAAAGAAACTTAGTACAAAAACAAATATGGTTAGGGCAAAAAAAAATGAAAAGTGCAAGCATGAAGAAGTATCACTAGGTGATCATAAATTTTGACAAGTATCGTTAAAATTATTCCTTAGAACGTCTTGTTCAAAGGTACTAAATTAAGGGAATAGAAATTAACATGAGATTATTTTATTTTATTATTGAAAATACAACATTTTATTACAAACAAGGTTAGTTTTCCCTTGCTTTTGCAATCATTGCCCTCATTTTCTCAAGTTGTCTTTTACAATACTGAATAAAGATTGAAATCTCTTCTCGCGTGCCGAGTGGATTTACCATTGCTTCTGCCCTTTTTAATAAATAAGGGATATCTTCAAGTGTCCCATTGGCTAAACTAGCTAACTCAGCAAAACGCCTCATCCAAAAATGGACCAAATCATCCATTTCTGCCTGCCACATCATTTTTCATCACTTGCACTATCTCTTGGTACCTTTCCTTATCTTCCATGACCGGCCACTTTTCCATATTGATCTCTCACTCACAAGCATTCATGACATCATTAACTTGTTGTTCCAGTCTGTTAATTTGTGCTTGCATGAGATCTTTTTGAGTTTGAGCTTTTTTCTTGGTTTTTACCAATGTTTCCCTTAATCGTCCCTTATCTGCCATGATGACATTCCTTTGCCCTACTTTAGTTTGTAACTGAGCATTTGCCACTCGAAGACATTGATCAAGCTGCCTCGTGTATCCTTCCTTAATTCTCCGCCTCTTGTTGACATCTTCAAAAGCATGTTCAACTTTATAGCTTTTTCTTTTTAGAGATGCACATTCTTGTTGAGCTTTAATCAATTCATCTTCTAAGACTTTGCTTTTCTCCACCGTGGCAGCTAGTTTGGCTTTCACATCCCTGACCTCTTCACTCTCATGGGGAGTTTGGATGGGAAAAACATCACTTGCGGGAATGCTAGGATCTTTGAAATGTAGCTTGATTATAGTAACTCTCTTCAGAATCCATTGGTGATAGCTTTCTCTAACGGCATGACTTTGGACACCTAATTCTTTTCCTTTCTTGTGAATCTTTGTCCAAGCATCTACGACATCTTTAATGATGACAACATCATTTTCTCTTATGAAATAATGGATGAAAGGAACTAGCAATTCTTCCTCTGGTGGTTGAAGCAGGGGGTAAGTGAGTTGTCGCTTTGCAATGACTGGATTATAGTTAATACATACTTGAGTTCCCATTAGAGACACATTTGGAAACTTCCCACATCGATAGATAATGCAATCTACCTTCATCCATTGAGGGTACCACCTGATTCTTTCCACAGACATCCCAGCTAAATGGTTTGCCCATTCACGACTACTTTTCTTGGTTAACTGACACATCCTTAGATTTGAGATAGGACATTCAACTTTGCCCACTTGACTAAAGACATGCGATGTAAGCCACACATACAACGCGGGTAAGCAACAAATGATTCTTTTTCTATTTCAAGTATGGAAAAAATCCATCGTGCAATATACATCGACTATGATAGCGGTGATTATATTTTCTCCCCTGAGCTTTCGAGCAAGATAAACATCAATTACCTTGTAATCAATATAATTATCAAGGCTAGGAAACAAAATCACACCGCAAATAATTAGTGCCAATGTATCCATGAATGCATCCCAATCTTCTATTGCCGCCAAGTTATGCAGTTATTGCTCAAAAAATCCTTGTGCAAACCCCGAGACTTGATTTCTGTTCAACTGTGCCCCTTTTAACACTCTAGGATCTAGCTTAAGGATGCGAGCTATTACAAAGATAGATGCTTTATGCTCAGTTCGACGATAAGGTTTTTGATTTTCCAATGATAAACCCAGTATTTGCTCAAACTATTCTAGTGCAGGAGCTAACTAAAAATCTTTAAAAGTAAAACATCGTAAAGGAGGATCATAAAATTATGCTAGAGCAGTGAGTCCCTCTATCTGTACCTCGACCTCTAAGAGCTTTAAGATTTTCCCATATTTTCTTGCATAAGTCATCTTTTGTGTAAGGCTTAACTTCTTTCCCAATGCTTGCAATTTAAGAGTATCAACCTTTCTGACCTTGAGGTGTAACAATTTTCTCAAACCTTGTGTTTTAATTGTATCTTTACCAAGTCTCATGTTAATTTCCATTTCCATATTGATACTTATTAAACTTTAATTTTCACCTTTGAACAATAAAATAATGTAAAGTCAGATCATCAACTTGCAAACTATATATTTTTTGAAAGATTTTTTAATAAAATGATGAATAACTTGACAATTTATTTACAGGAATGAGTAAAAAGTAAAGTGAATGATTGCCCCATGTTGTCTTAAGTCAGTTTTTTTTCAAAAAGACTATCTAATGGGTTCTAAGGTTTTTTAATGTGATTTCTCTCCAATGGTTGTTCTTCTTGGTTCTAAAAGGCAACCAAAGTTAAGACTCTATTTATGAGTTGATCACAACAGTAGGGGTTCCTACATGGTATGGGCATCATAAATAGAATCACATTTTGGCTAAGACTTTCATGCAAATCAAGATGGGAACAAATGCCCTAGATGACACCACTAATAATCTCTCCTAACTTATGTCTTTTGTGGGGCCCGGGTATAGGGTCTCTTCTCAATAGTGTGTGTAATAATGTGAGTGTTTTGTGTGTGGGGGCATTCATACTTGAATTTTTACCCATTCTGCACAATGAACAAACATAAGACAAAACAAATAATACATGTCTTCTACCCTATGATTCTAAATTAAGCAATAAAGAAGTAGGAAAGTACAAATAGAATAAACATAAAATTAATTAAACAACGAGAATAACAAAATAAATAAATAAATAGGATAAAATAACTAATAATCAATAAAAATATACAAGATCAATTTAGTGGACTTGACTCTCAAAACTCCCCAGTGGAGTCGCCAACTATCGCGACCGGGGTCCCGGGTCATAACGCGGACTGGGAGAATGCAACAAAAGAAAAACGAAACTGAATTGGAATAAGGCCTTTAGGGTGCCTAAAAAAAAACTAAAGGGGTTCAGGGAGTCGCCATTAATATTTATTAAGGAAAATATCAGGAAAACCTTTAAATGGCACTGGGTTTTAATATGAGATTCTGTTTGGTCTGGGAGTCGAATTACAGGTGGGGAAGGTATTAGCACCCCACACTGTCCGTCCTAAAATGATTACCCAAATTAATCATGTATATTTTTTTTAAAAAATAATTATTAAATATTTCATCCTTCATAAAGAATACAACCATGATAGATGTTATTTACAGACAATATACACATGAACAAAATAATAATAAGGATATTCTGAAAAACTATAAGCAGACATAAAATAAAATTAAATAATAGGACACATCACCCCAAGTTTCATTCTTTAAGTTCAAAGGAAGATAAACAAAAAAGTGATTAAAAGACAATAAAATAAAAAAATAAGACGTCTCGTCTAAATTATCTTTCTGATAATTAAAAGACAATCTATTAATTTTATCAAAAAATACATGGTTTTTTTAAAAAATGAATAAATAAACAAATAAATAAATGCAAAGGTAAAAATAGATAGACATAAAAATTAAATACATTGATGTGAAAATAAAGAAATATATATACACTGAATTAATTAAAACTAACAAATGAATTTTATTCAATCATTTTTAGATAATAAGATTAATAAGATGTCTTATCTAAATTAATATCATTTCAAAATTAAAAGAAAGATAAATAGTTAAATAAATAGATAAGAGCGGGGAACATAGAGTATAAAATTATAATAATAAATAAAAATACAAAAAAATAAATAAATAAAAATAAAAGAGCAGAAAAATAAATAAAAATAAAAATGCAGAAAAGAAAAATAAAAGTGTAAAAAATAAATAAATAGACCAATAGTTACAGAAAAATAAAGCACGGAAAAATAAAGTGCAGAAAAATAAATAAATAAAAATAAAAGTGCAGAAAAACAAATAAATAAAATAAAAATATAGAAAAATAAATTAACAAAAATATAAGTGTAGAAAAGTAAATAAAGAAAAATGAAGAACGAGAATGAAATTCCGGAGATCAATTTTGCGTAGATTTCTCCTGTTTTTGGCTTCGTTTAGACTCAATTTAAAGGTCTTTGAACACCGGTTACAAGACTTTTATAGTAATTTGGGTCACACAACTCACATACTAGAGTAAAACACACATTTTCCTAACAACATTCCTATATCTCTATTTTTAAAAGCAAAACCTCTAAAAAATTACACAAAAATTTATCACTTTTTTCTCTCATTTCTCCTTCTTTCCCTTTTTTTAGCATCACCCTCTATTTATAGAGAAAAATTGGCTTTGGATCCCTCACCATATGCCATCACTTTCCTACTTTTTCAATTTGTCCAAATTTGATGTCAATTTCCCCTGGAACACCCCCGATTTTCCAGACTCGAATCCCAATGTAATCAACATAATTAAATAATAAAAATACAAGTAAATTTTTTGCGTTTGAAATAATTTCAAAACACCATCACGACTACATCAAGACTCGAACCACAGAAAACCAAAGAGTGAGATTTGATAATCTATAACTGGATCGTTAAATAGTTTGCCCATAACAGTATACAAAATAACAGAGTTTACAGTGGAAAGAATGTGTATACCGGGCATACGCCTAGTCCCATATATGAGGATATGAGAAAAGGCTCGGCAAGGTATGAAACAATATATCATAAGCCTAACAAACAATCATCATCTTTTCACATAATTCCATGAATATACGAAGCCTAAGATATATACACGTACATATCTATATGGTCATACATCATACATCTCCAATATTCATATTCCTAATTAACCATATTCAAATTCATCCTCAAAGTCATATATCATCAACACCTATGCATTCCTAAAATGATTACATAATCAACATCTTTATATTCATCAATGGGTATGAATTCCAATACACCAATTATCAATATGTTAACCACTTATAATATCATTCACAATACATCTATCGATATCAAGAATTATCCCTACGCGGTGCACATCTCATCCATAATACAATAATTTATAATTGCTGTCGGCCAAGGCATTCCATTACCACTATTTTACCTTCACAAAAGCTTTTCTTCAAAATATCCTCATCCCATGATATTCCTACATCAATGCTAAAAATGGACAACATGGGAGAGTGAGTTATACATTTCAAATGATGATATGAATACATTTGAGATTATGTGCATATGTATATCAACATCATGTATGTTTTGCTAAACATATGAATATTCATCATAAATCATTGATTCAATGACATACACTTATTTTATATTCATTAATCAATTCATAGCAAAGCAGGCATATACACATTAGTCATAACGCCACAATTGGCCAACATCATTATCATTGACTATCCAGGTCTTTTCTCAAAGCCACCATGGGCTAACATCATTATCATCAATCTCATATAAACATGCCCTTCAATACATCGGCACAACATACGCATCATATTATTCAATATTGTTTTAGATGAATTTGCAACATCCTAAATTTTGTAATTTTTAGAAAATTCATTCATTAAGGATTAATGGAGAAATTCTGAATGAAATTCCGAGTGAATATGGTACGATACCGGGTGAAGTAAGACCGAGGAAGCCATTTCCAAAAGAAGTTAAGATGTTTCCGAGTGAAACATCATTAAGCGAATTATTTCTAAGTTAAGAAAATAGTGTCTGAATGAGACACTTTCAAATAAGGAAAATCCGAGTGAAACAGTTCCGAGTGAGTATGTTTCCAATGGATAGTTCCGAGTGAACAATTCTCGAGGAAAGTAAATATCCGAGTGGTGAGTTACCGAGTGGTGAACTTCGTTAAATTTATGCTCGGGTCGATATTTAATAATGACCAAAAGCTTGTTCTCGGGTTTGTCTTTGGAATTGTCCTTGACCCCGAGTGATTCGTTCGAATGGAAAGACTTCCGAGAGAGAGAGTTGACTTCAAATTCCGAGTGATTTTTAGATGGAAGATTCCCGAGTGATGTAAGCAAAAGATTGACTCGGACATAAATATACCCGAGTATGTTTGAATGCGATATTATCGTGTGGGATACTTCCGAGGAAAGAAAGCCGAGTGTTCCATGGGATGGAACCTTTCCTCCGAATGAAGGAATTCCGAGCGGACAGAGGCTGTGATAAACCTTCTCGAAAAGATATGCCCAGAAGGCTAAAACCGAGTTGGAATATACTAAAAACCGAGTTGGAATTAACGATTATTTTAGTTACTGAAGCGTTACACGTCAATCTGTTCTTCTACTTTCTAGCAACTTCACTTTTTAAGATATTTTCTAAGTATGGGACCCTTTCTTATGTGCTGTCCCTTCTCATTAAATGCTTATTCCTTATTTATCATCTGAAGAAAACGTACAACAGAGATCTTTTTATTGTTCACGTCTCTTTTGCATGAACAATATAAATATCAACTACTGTTAGATCAATTAAAGACTTTTGAAAAGTGAAAAACATCATCCACAATCTTTCTCTTCAAACTCTTGCTAAAAGCCATTAACGAAGAAGAAATCAAACTCCATTTCTTCTCTTTACGAAGAAATCTCTGAACTGACATGAAGCTGAAATTCCAGTCGGAATTTACAAGCTGTGAATTGGAATATAGCTTTAAGAGCTGCAAGAACTCTTTATTCCAGGTAGGGGGAGCGTTACATTTCAAATAGATAGTTTATGAGTGGATGCGGGGTGATATTATTATGTTGTATATGTGTTATGTACATAATTGTTATTGAGACCCCATTTGTATGACGCTTTATGTTTTCATATATATTCCATTCATATTTCTGATGTTGATATCGACAGTGATATGAGATTGATGATGAGTATATGAATTTTTCATGATATCTATGTATATGCTTGAGATGCATGAGTATGAGATATGTTGTGATTTTCACAAAAGACCTTGGGTGGGACTCAAGGCAACCTCTTGAGCGGGGCTCGGGGTTTGGCCCGTAGCACTGAGTAGAGGACCGCTATCACTTTGGGAGTGGTACTCAGTGTTACATTAGGGGCGTAGAGCGGTTTGGTACCTGTAAAACGGCCGAATCAGCCGAGTGCTGAATTATGGCTCAGGGAGCCAGTGTTGCAACACAAAATTAAAAGACTTAATGGATCCATTTGTTTGAGCATGTGTATGCACTAATTTTTGTGTGTACGCACTGACCTATGTGTTATTGATAGAAAATGTTGTTCATATTGTGTTATATGACTCGGTTTGTGTTATTTGTATAGTTATGGATTGGACTTTTAATCCAATTCAATAACTATTATTTGATATGTTTATGCTCACCCCTTACTTATCATTTTTACAGTGGATAAAAGACACAGTGATGGCACTTGAAGTCACTCGACCGACTGGAGCATTATGTATTAGTATGCACAATACATAGTGTACATAGTTATTTGGGTAGAAGCCTTGGCCGGCTCTTATGATTACCGAGTGTTGTATTTTATTTGTATTATAAAGTGGCCGGTCGGCTTTTGTAAAGAGATAATAATCTTATTTAATTCAGATTTCATTTTAATCTTGGAATTATTTGTGAAAAGTTTATTGTATTTATTTGTATTTTAAATGGGTCGGTTGGATTGATATATAACCGGTATTTTAATGCTGAATCCGATTCCTGTTTGGAAATTTAAATTATTTGTGAAAAATTTACTTGATTTATTGGAAATTATTTCTAAAAAATTAAGGATGTTATATTTTGGTATCAGAGTAGACTTGAAAAGTCCAAGGCCAAGGTTAAGCTACTAAATGCTATGATTGAGTGAAGTCATATCACTGTTGTTGTTATGTAAAATGGTTGAGGATAAAATTGCTTTCGTATCCATGAGAGGTACTAAAGTATGATGATTATTTCAGGATAAGAAAATGGACTCTCATGGTATGGATGCCATAGCTGCTGCCTTCCAGCGTGTTGCTGACATCTTAGAAAGGCAGAATCAGCCCCAGCCGTGTGACTATCAAAGCATTGATTGTTTCTTGAAAAGAAAACCGACTGAATTCCATGGAGGATTTCAGCCTGATCAACCTTATGCCTGGATCCAGAACCTTGAATGGATCTTTGGCAGTTTACAGTGCTCTGAAGCACAAAAGGTAGAGTATGTTGTTTTCATACTTTGAAAAGAAGCTGAAAACTGGTAGAGAATGGCAAAAGGTCGATTGGTTGCCATGGGGACTGAGCTGAACTGGGAAAATTTCAAGGAATGTTTCCTTGA
Organism: Clitoria ternatea; assembly: GCA_037962975.1. Taxonomy (NCBI): domain Eukaryota; kingdom Viridiplantae; phylum Streptophyta; class Magnoliopsida; order Fabales; family Fabaceae; genus Clitoria; species Clitoria ternatea. The sequence goes on from CM075672.1 coordinate 222,700,744, forward strand.
GAAATATTTCCCAAACACAGTTAGGAGTCAAAAGGAACTGGAATTTATGGAACTTCGACAAGGCAATATGAGTGTCAAAGAATATGCAGTTAAATTTGAGGAGCTGTGCCTGTTCTATCCTCCTTTCCAGATGCCAGGTACAGAAGGTTCAAAATGTATCAAATTTGAGAGTGGTTTGAACCCAAAGATTAAGAAAGCTTTTCGACACCAGGAGATTAGAAGCTTTCCGATCCTTGTTAATAAATGTAGAATATATGAGGAGGACGATAAAGCTTCAACCGGCTCGAGCAGTAAGTCGGATAGTTCTTCAAGGTTATCACCAATCAACTTTAAGAAGCAAGGAAAGTCTGTTAGAGGAGAATCTTCCTCTAAATCCAGGGGTCGAGGGAATGCTGGTGGCCGACTGGTGAATAGACCGAGAGACATCAAATGCTTTAGATGTGGGGGCAATCACTATGCTCAGAACTGTTACAAAGATGAGGAAGTTATTTGCTACCATTGCAATGAGAAAGGACATGTCCGTCCTAACTGTCTTTTTCTCCAACCGACTGAATCACATGCCAGTGTAAACCGTGGAGGCTTCAGAGGACGAGGCCGTGGAAACGGTAACAGAGGAGGAAGAGGCAATGGGGAACGTGGCAACAATTTTGTGATGCCGAGGAACGATCGGGCTGGGAGTTCTAGTTCACCGGCGGCAGGCCGAGTGTATGCTACCACTGTTGAGGAAGCTGCTCAAGCCAATGACTTGGTTCAAAGTAAGTGCTTACTTAGGAAAACTACTCTTGATGTGGTGTTTGACTCGGGTGTAACTCACTCATTTATTTCTAATGATTGTGTCATGCGAATGAGATTGCCTGTTATTACTATGAATCGGCCATTAAATGTGTCTAATCCGACTGGTGCTAAATTGTGGACTTCCATGATGTGTGAGAACGTATCCTTCACTCTCGGTGATAGGGATTTTACTGCTAATTTAATATATCTACCCTTGAGAGGTCTTGACATCGTTCTCGGTATGGATTGGCTATCAGCCAATAAAGTCCTGTTGACTGTCGGAATCGGCAAGTGATTTTTCCTAAACAAAAAGCCAATGAATATGAAATCAAAGGTATATCTCAACTGCTTATGCTACTTTGTATGGTTGATGGGAAGAGTGAGTCTCGAATCCAAGATATCCCTATTGTTTATGATTTTCCCGAGTTATTCCTAAAGGATGTACCTGGTGTTCCTCCCGATAGAGAGATTGAGTTCTCTATTGATTTAATCCCTGGAGCCGAGCCAGTCTCTAGAGCTCCTTATAGAATGTCCCCAATTGAGCTAGCTGAGCTAAAGAAGCAAGTTGATGAGCTGCTCGAAAAATAATTTATCCGACCGAGTGTATCACCGTGGGGTGCTCCGGTGTTACTCGTCAAGAAAAAGGATGGTGGCATGCGGTTATGTATTGATTACTGCCAATTGAATAAGCTGACCATCAAAAATAAATACCCATTGCCTAGGATCGACGATTTAATTGATCAGCTACGTGGTGCGTTAGTCTTTTCAAAAATTGACTTACGGTCGGGATACCACCAGATCCGAGTGAAAGCTACCGATATTCCTAAAACGGCATTCAGGACCCGGTATGGTCACTATGAGTATGTGGTAATGCCGTTTGGAGTGACAAATGCTCCGGCTGTGTTCATGAATTATATGAACAATATTTTTCATTCTTACTTGTATCGGTTTGTGGTGGTATTTATTGATGATATATTAGTTTATTCAAAGTCTTATGAAGAGTATAAAGAGCATCTCCGATTGGTACTCCAAGTGTTGAAGGAGAAGAAATTGTTTGCCAAATTGTCTAAGTGTGAATTCTGGGTGGATAGAATTCAATTCCTGGGTCACGTCATTTCCAGAGAAGGTGTCTCGGTAGATCCTTCAAAGGTCGAAGCTGTAATGACTTGGGAGAGGCCTAAGTCGGTTACTGAGGTCAGAAGTTTTCTGGGTTTAGCCGGTTACTATCGGAGATTCATTGAGGGGTTCTCCAAAATTGCTTTGCCATTGACCAAGCTAACCCGGAAAGATGTCCCTTTTGTGTGTTCCTCCGAGTGCGAGCAGAGTTTTCAAGAATTGAAAATCCGATTGACTTCTACTCCTGTATTGGCATTACCAAATTTGCAAGAAAGCTTTGTAGTTTTCTGTGATGCATCCGGACTCGGCCTAGGATGTGTGCTGATGCAGAATGGCCGAGTGATTGCTTACGCTTCACGACAATTACGACCACATGAGCAAAACTACCCGACCCATGATCTGGATTTGGCAGCAGTGGTTTTTGCATTGAAAATTTGGAGGCACTATCTTTATGGCTCTAAGTTTGAAGTGTATAGTGACCACAAAAGTCTAAAATATTTGTTTGATCAAAAGGAATTGAATATGAGGCAGAGGAGGTGGATTGAATTCTTGAAAGATTATGACTTCGACTTGAAATACCACCCAGGAAAGGCCAATGTTGTAGCCGACGCCTTGAGTCGGAAGTCTATTCACATGGTGACAATGCTGGTTAAAGAGATGGAGTTGCTGGAACAATTCAGAGACATGAACCTGCAAGTAGATGTGTCTTCGTCTCGGAAAGTGACTCTCGGTACATTAAAGATAGCTAATGAATTTTTGAAGATTGTTTATGTACAGCAAATGACCGATTCTTATTTAGCCGAGATGAAAGAAACTCAGGCTAAAGGTAAAGATTTATTTCTAACCGAGGGCTCAGACGGTATTTACCTAGTGAAAGGTCGGATTTATGTACCTGACTCGGAAGATTTACAACGATCGGTACTTAATAAGGCACATAAAAGCATGCTAAGTATTCATCCAGGTACTACTAAGATGTATCATGATTTGAAGTTGTATTTCTGGTGGCCCGGAATGAAGAAAGATGTAGTCAACTTTGTGGCCCATTGCATAATTTGTCAAAAAGCAAAGGTTAAGCATCAAAAATCGACCGGTGGTTTACAACCTTTGGAAATTCCCGTGTGGAAGTGGGATGTTATAGCTATGGATTTCGTAATGGGATTACCAAGGACTCGGAGTGGTCATGATGCTATTTGGGTTATTGTGGACCGATTGACAAAGTCTGCACACTTTTTGCCGATCAACATGAGTTATTCTTTGCTAAGACTAGCACAATTGTATATTAGTGAGATAGTCCGACTGCATGGTGTTCCATCTTCAATTGTGTCGGATAGAGATCCAAGGTTTACTTCCCGACTTTAGGGAAGTCTGCATCAGGAGTTAGGTTCGAAGCTCTGATTGAGTTCAGCCTATCACCCTCAAATAGATGGGCAATCCGAGCGGACTATCCAGAGTTTGAAGGACTTGTTGAGGTCCTGTGTGCTAGAGCATGGTGGAAGCTGGGAACAATACCTTCCACTAGTTGAATTCACTTATAATAATAGCTATTATAGTAGCATCGGTATGGCTCCCTATGAAGCTTTATATGGAAGGAAATGCCAAACTCCTCTTTGTTGGTCGGAATCGGGTGAGAATCTAATGTTAGGACCAGAGATTGTGCAACAGACCTCCGAGCAAATCCAAATGATCAAAGAGAAAATGAAAGCATCCCAAGACCGTCAAAAGAGCTATTATGACAACCGGACAAAGCCGATTGAATTTCAGATCGGTGATAAAGTCTTTTTGAAAGTCTCTCCAAGCGAAGGCATTGGAAGGGCATTGAAAAGTGAGAAGTTGAGTCCAAGATATATTGGTCCGTATGAAATATTGAAGAGAGTCGGACCTGTAGCCTATCAAATTGCATTGCCTTCTCATTTGGCAAATTTACATAGTGTATTTCATGTTTCTCAATTGAAGAAGTACTTGCCGGATCCTACTCAAGAAATGCCGGATGATGATGTTGAAATCCAAGAAAACCTGACCACTATAGCCGAGCCCACTGGTATAGTGGACCGATCAGTGAAATGATTGAGAAACAAGAATGTCCAATTGGTCAAGGTTGCATGGCAGCAGGATCAGAGTATCATGCATACTTGGGAACGAGAAGACACTATCAGGGAACAATATCCTGAGTTATTTCATTGATGTATGATTCTTGTATTTAAATTTTGAGCACGAAATTTTTGTAGGAGAGGAGAAATGTAACATCCCAAATTTTGTAATTTTTAGAAAATTCATTCATTAAGGATTAATGGAGAAATTCTGAATGAAATTCCAAGTGAATGCTGTTTGAAATATGATATTCCGAGTGAATATGGTACGATACCGGGTGAAGTAAGACCGAGGAAGCCATTTCCAAAAGAAGTTAAGATGTTTCTGAGTGAAACATCATTAAGCGAATTATTTCTAAGTTAAGAAAATAGTGTCCGAATGAGACACTTTCGAATAAGGAAAATCCGAGTGAAACGGTTCCGAGTGAGTATGTTTCCAATGGATAGTTCCGAGTGAACAATTCCCGAGGAAAGTAAATATCCGAGTGGTGAGTTACCGAGTGGTGAACTTCGTTAAATTTATGCTCGGGTCGATATTTAATAATGACTAAAAGCTTGTGCTCGGGTTTGTCTTCGGAATTGTCCTTGACCCTGAGTGATTCGTTCGAATGGAAAGACTTCTGAGAGAGAGAGTTGACTTCAAATTCCGAGTGATTTTTAGATGGAAGATTCCTGAGTGATGTAAGCAAAAGATTGACTCGGACATAAATATACCCGAGTATGTTTGAATGCGATATTATCGTGTGGGATACTTCCGAGGAAAGAAAGCCGAGTGTTCCATGGGATGGAACCTTTCCTCCGAATGAAGGAATTCCGAGCGGACAGAGGCTATGATAAACCTTCTCGGAAAGATATGCCCAGAAGGCTAAAACCGAGTCAGAATATACTGAAAACCGAGTTGGAATTAACGATTATTTTAGTTACTGAAGTGTTACACGTCAATCTGTTCTTCTACTTTCTAGCAACTTCACTTTTCAAGATATTTTCTAAGTATGGGACCCTTTCTTATGTGTTGTCCCTTTTCATTAAATGCTTATTCCTTATTCATCATCTGAAGAAAACGTACAACAGAGATCTTTTTATTGTTCACATCTCTTTTGCATGAACAATATAAATATCAATTACTGTTAGATCAATTAAAGACTTTTGAAAAATGAAAAACATCATCCACAATCTTTCTCTTCAAACTCTTGCTAAAAGCCATTAACGAAGAAGAAATCAAACTCCATTTCTTCTCTTTACGAAGAAATCTCTGAACTGACACGAAGCTGAAATTCCAGTCGGAATTTACAAGCTGTGAATTGGAATATAGTGTTGGTGTATGCACTATGAGCTTTTATGCTTTTTCATTTGTATCATTTTTCTACTTATCAATAGAATAAATATTTCAGTTTAAAATTGTTTTAAAACATATTTATCCTTGGAGTAATAGGTCATTAAAAATTATTCCTAAAATGTCCCTAGTTAAGTATTTACATGGGGACATGTAAATACACTGAGACTAGTGTGTGAGTGTACTGATGACCTGATTCACAGATCATAGATATAGATGATATCGAGTCTTCACACGGGTACACATTAAGAGTAATGATGTACTGGACAGACCCACCATGAGAACGTTGCATGGATCGTTACATGATTGTCATAAACGATTCTCAATGTGATAATGGTATATGTAGTCCTTCGACCTGAAGTCACTACGATTCCTACATGAGGAGTTTATTGTTTTAATACAATTAAATGTCTTCTGTAACAAGAGGACTATAAAGGTTGTGATTAGACAATGAACAAATTATGCAGAGGGATGTGAGTGATGTAGATGGGATTTATCTCTCCTATGTGACAGGATTGATATCCATAGGCCACTTGATGGAGTAAGACTAAGAAAACGCATGGCTATGCTAGAAAGAATAAATATTAGATATTTATTCAGATCCAGTCTACTCCGGTATCAAGTAAAATAAATCGGGCCGTACAAGGATGACGCGACCATGCCTTGGGCCCAATTAGGATATCGTGACAAAAGGAATAAACGTATTAAATAATTATCACTTATAGGTTATGTTGATAATATTCGGACATAATGATGCATTGCTAGATGCCGCTCTTATTTTATATTAATAATAAAATAGTTTATTATTAATATGACCGGGTATTTTACCTATAGGGTCACACACATAGAGTAAGCCCATCAGAAAATGTTGTCTTATTTTAGTTGGACTAAAATAAAGCTATTGGGCCTAACTCATTTGGAATGAGTAAGGAGTCCACTTTTAGAGAGAACAAATTAGGTCAAACCTAAGCCTATAAATAGAGCATAAGATGCTCATAGGCCGTTCACTCAAGTGAGACACAAATTCGCAAAAGTTGTAAGAGCTACACGCCGTCAAACTAGTAGTTGGCAAGTGTTGCGATTCTGGTGGGAGTGCTCATGTGGACTCCTAAAGGACGAGGCTACGACTGCTTCGGAGTTCTTCAAGAGGTAACCTAAAATAATTTCGAAATTGTTTTATGCTTTGAATCACGGAACCTTGCAAATCCTATGGAATCCCTTTTATTTTTCCGCTGCTCATGCTTAGGGATTTCCTAACATATAGCTTTAAGAGCTGCAAGAACTCTTTATTCCAGGTAGGGGGAGCGTTACATTTCAAATAGATAGTTTATGAATGGATGCGGGGTGATATTATTATGTTGTATATGTGTTATGTGCATAATTGTTATTGAGACCCCGTTTGTATGACGCTTTATGTTTTTATATATATTCCATTTATATTTCTGATGTTGATATCGACAGTGATATGAGATTGATGATGAGTATATGAATTTTTCATGATATCTATGTATATGCTTGAGATGCATGAGTATGAGATATGTTGTGATTTTCACAAAAGACCTTGGGTGGGACTCAAGGCAACCTCTTTAGCGGGGCTCGGGGTTTGGCCCGTAGCACTGAGTAGAGGATCGCTATCACTCTGGGAGTAGTACTCAGTGTTACATTAGGGGCGTAGAGCGGTTTGGTACCTGTAAAATGGCCGAATCAGCCGAGTGCTGAATTATGGCTCAGGGAACCAGTGTTGCAACATAAAATTAAAAGACTTAATGGATCCATTTGTTTGAGCATGTGTATGCACTAATTTTTGTGTGTACGCACTGACCTATGTGTTATTGATAGAAAATGTTGTTCATATTGTGTTATATGACTCGGTTTGTGTTATTTGCATAGTTATGGATTGGACTTTTAATCCAATTTAATAACTATTACTTGATATGTTTATGCTCACCCCCTACTTATCATTTTTACAGTGGATAAAAGACACAGTGATGGCACTTGAAGTCACTCGACCGACTGGAGCATTATGTATTAGTTTGCACAATACATAGTGTACATAGTTATTTGGGTAGAAGCCTTGCCGGCTCTTATGATTACCGAGTGTTGTATTTTATTTGTATTATAAAGTGGTCGGTCGGATTTTGTAAAGAGATAATAATCTTATTTAATTCAGATTTCGTTTTAATCTTGGAATTATTTGTGAAAAGTTTATTGTATTTATTTGTATTTTAAATGGGTCGGTCGGATTAATATATAACCGGTATTTTAATGCTGAATCCGATTCCTGTTTGGAAATTTAAATTATTTGTGAAAAATTTACTTGATTTATTGGAAATTATTTCTAAAAAATTAACGATGTTATAGTATTCATATCATTTATTAATCATATGTGGTCTTTAAGTATTTAATTACCCATCTCATCAACACCACACCACAATCTTAATCACCATCAATCATCATCATCATCTTCTCGTATATCTCCATGCTATATGCAAATGCTCTTAAGGCTAATCTATATGCACAATGGAATGGACAACAAGTGCAGATTCGACTATGGGAATAAACACCAAATTATGGGTCAAGCATGATCACATACCATGCCCCTACTGCAGTAGTAAAATGTGTACACATATATCATAATGCATGCATAATCACTAATTTTTACTGGTACCAAACTGTATCACCCATAATGCAACACCTGGCCATTTTCACTATGACCGCAGTAAACAACATAATCAATATATGGTGTTGCGGGCCGGCCATATCTCATATCATGGCGGCTGTGATCCAATGGACCACCGGGGTCACCTTCTCATCAAGAGCCACCCCCCACAAGGGTCGGCCACATGCAGCTCCCCGTAGCTAAGCATGGGCGGCTTCATGACTTACACACCGAGTCACAGGGGAAACAACAAATTGCTCGTGCACTAAGCCACCCTCCCACTGGGTCAGCCGAGGGAACTCCCCTAACGTTTCAGCATCGGCGGCTATGATATGCCATGGATGCAATGCAATGAAAATCAAATGCATTCTCACTCTATGCATCCTAAATGCCACTCATTAAACATCATCATCATAATCACCAACACCACCATACACACCTTAGTGGATTTTATCGTTGTTGGTTTTAGCTATTGTTTTTCAAGTTTTATATATGGCATTTTCATCTCAATATATCATATACTATACATGCAAGTCAACACTTAGAAATCAACCACAATGGCATCACAACATCACAGATCATCATTAACATTCATTAATCTTTCATCAATACCACCACATAATCATTTACTGGATTTTCATTGCATTTATCATTACCATTGTTTCATAACTAGTGTGGTAATGCATCAACTCATAAATATAATTTTACACCACACATACAAGGTCACACATGCATCACATACAATGGCATCCAACAAATATCAATAATAACAATCATCATTTATTCAAGGGATTGATCAACAATATCATCCATCATTACCCCTAATACAATCTCTTGTTTTTACATAATGAAGGGGTTTTGAGTATTAATAAGCTCATGATAAATTCCAATACTAAGTCATGAGAAAAGCTCACTTTTAGTCTTAAGAATAGTGGGATATGCCACAAATATCACCTATTAGTCCCAATTTGATCACCATAAAAAACTGAGTTCAAAACCCTTTTAAACTTGAATTTTTTCAACACAGTGGGTTTGATATTATTCACCTAATGAGAGTTAGATAACTCCAAATAAAGTGAGACTAATTCTTACACTTCCATAATACAATTATCTACAACTTTCATGAAGAAGTCAGAGGCCAAAAATGTCGCTAAGATGCCCAAACAGGCCAAAAAAAGCAAAGGACGATTATTAAGCAATCCTGTCGTAATCGATTACGATAATCGATTACAGCTGAAATAGAATGCTTGTAATCGATTATGCTCACCTCTGTAATTGATTACACTTGAAGCTAATCAATTACGCCTAAAATAGAATGCCTGTAATCGATTACGCTCACCTTCATAATCGATTACGCCATACCAGAATGCAGAAATTGTACAGAAAATGAATGATTTTAGGACTTCTAACCCCTCTAAATTTTTCATATCAACTTCGAATGCTACCAAATTTTGACCCCAACTAAATTACACCATTTGTGATACGTGGCCACTAGTCTCACTCAAAAATTCCTTAAGATGAGTGACTTATGCATATAAATGCGTTTTACCCATTTTAAGCCATTTTAATGCAACTCAATGGTCATTTCTCACTTAAATTGACTCATTCCAATTTCCACAAGTTTTGATTCATACATGGAAGCTATTGGAACTACCTATGTCATCAAAACCACATAAAACTCTATTTGACCCTTTCACTTCCATGATCATGCATTAAAATGCACTTTGTGAACTACAATATGACTCAAACCATTCATAGTTCATTTCATTATGGATCTTTCATTACAATGCATCAATTCCCATCAAAGGACCACTAAACATTCATCACCATCTTATATATATATAAAATTTCCAAAATTTAACAATTTTCCAAGCCTATCATTCATTACATCATCAATTTAACATTCAACATAATTATGGCAAGGCAATGCATGAGTTCATACATATACATATTTCAACAATTATTCACTCAAGCAATTTGAAATGCAAACTCCTCTCCTACCTCGAGGGAAGAACCGCAACCAAATGCACGCTCTGAATGCTCTGCTACATTGCCCAGAATGTCATCTACACTAACATACATACATATGCAATACATATGCATACATACAATCATCAAACCATCTCAAGGAACCATCATAATTCTAAATAAATGCTATCTTATCATAAAGCTCAATATCAAGTCCTAGACTTGCTAAAACACCAATTCATACCATTGTGTTAGGCTTCGGGAATTCCTTTCCCAAAACCAAGATTCTCTAGATCTTAAAGGCTAACTGTCGCGACCGGGATCGCGGCGGCACGGCCGACCCTCAAAATGATTTTAATGTTCGAAAAGAAAAACAGGGAGTTGCCACCAATATTTTTTAGGATAAAATACCGGGAAAACCTTTCATTAAAGCATTGGTCAAAAAATGAAATTCCAAATTCGGGAGTCTGATTACAGGTGAGGAAGGTATTAGCACCTCACAACTGTCCGTTATAAAAACGGTTACCTCAATATGATAGCGCACATTATAATTAACCCAATAATTATTTTAACTTCTTCATGAAAAGAAAGTATATGAGATGATAAAATATATAAAAAATAAACAAAAATAAACACGAAATATTTACATGAGAATAACAGGACGTCTCGTCCAAATTAAACTCGCTCCACCATTTAAAAAAATATAATAAAAATTACAATAATAATGATAATAGTAATAAATATAACTTCTATGCCAGTCCAAATAAAAGGTGTGAAACACTCATTTCTATTAATATTTGTCAATTAACAGGAATTGATTATTAATTGAAAAGGGAACAGAGACATCAACCAGCAATTAATTTAACAGAAACTAAAACAAATACAAGTATTAAAAAAAATAAAGGGAAGAGTAGGACCGGTGTGGTGAGAAAGGAACTGGACTTTGTGAGTTGAGAGGAGAAGGATTAAATTTGAGGGAGTCTACGGTGTGGTGAGGAATTGAGGGGCTGTTGGTATGGGTTTAAAGGGGGCTGTTGGCTTGAAGGAAGGATCGTATAGTAAGGTGGAGAGGGAGAAAAGGGACGGTGTTGGTCTTTTGAGGGAGAGTGTGGTACGGTTTTAGAGGGAAGGAGGAGAGGGAGAGTACGGTGAGAGAGAGAGTGAGCGTGGAGTGAGAGGGAATGGGAAGGTGGAAGGGGGCTGTGAGGACAGTTGGAGGAGGGGCAGTATGGTGGTTTGAAGCATGTGAGGGAGTGAGAAGACAGTATGGTGAAGAAGAGAGGGACGAAGGAGAGAGGAAGAGAGGGACCAGTATTGGGAGAAAGTGAGGGGGCTAGACCGAGTAAAGAGAGGGACAATGTTTCTTCTCTCAAAAATGAATGCTTTTCCTCCTTTTTTTAAGGCTTCAGGATCCTCTCTATTTATAGAGGTCTTGGACGTTCACAATCAATGGCAAGTGGGGCTTCTCCTTTTGTCTTGAAGTTAGCCGCCCCACTAGATCAGCATTGGATACAGCCTGGATGGAGTTGGTGGGAACAACTTGCACCTAAACTGCTATAGGGGACGGCGGCTACTGGGTTTCTCCTTTGTCACTTTGTTAGCCGCCCCCCACAAATCAAGGATCCACTTGGATAGTGGAAATCCAAGTCAGCAAGGGCATTCGGTGGGAATATGGGTCGGATTTCACCTTCTCTCCAGAATCTGAGTGGAAAAGGTGCCTTTTGTGCACAAGACCGAGTAGAAAAGGTGCTGTTCCTACAAAAACCGAGTGAAAGCTTTGCTCGGTGTTGCTTTGTTGGTCGGTGTAGTTCCTGTGATGAGGGTCAGTATTGTGGTTATGAAGGGCTGGACGAGCAAACAATTCTGGTTGACACATTCAATCGGAACCGAGTGAAAAGTGACTCGGAAATGGTTGAAAAGATGGCTCGGAAATGGTTAAAGGATGGCTCAGAAATCGCTGAAGGATGTGACTCGGTACTGACTGAAGATTGGCTCGATGCTGACTGAAAGAGACTCACTCGGTAGCGACTGAGGAGTGAATGACTTGTTGCTGACTAAGAGTAGCTCACTCGGTACTGACTGAAAAGGACTCACTCAGATTTGTCTGAAGGGTGACTCAAAACAAGTTCAAATGATTCAATCGGCCCTTGTACAATGTTTCACTTGGCTATGTCTCTAGAAATGAACCAGTCAGAGAGACCTTGCTCGGATTTACTTGGTAGTATCACGGTTTGAAGTACTCAATCGGAGTTGCTTCAATTGGAGGGGTTTTGCTCGGCAGTGCTTCTGCTTGAAGCATCCATTCGGCATCTCAGAAGTATTATACTCGGCTATACCTTTGGCCGACAGGTCAGCACCATTCCTTCTTTGACTTAAGACCAAATCAATCGTGAAGTAAATTTCACTCGGAAATACATCAGTCAGATTAAATCACTCGGAGAATTGTTGGTCGGATACATGGCTCAGGATTGATCCAATCGGATGCATTCATCATCCTTAAGACTAAGTTTCATTTGTTTCATTTGTGAACTCAGCTCAGGATGTACCATCAGACCAGTCGGTGCATTCACTCAGAGACCGATCCTTCATTTCAATCTAAATTGTTTCACTCGTCAACAACAGTTTGGATGCACTTGCTGGGGAGTCTCCAATCGGATGTGCTTACTCAGGATTGCTTATTCAGGAGTCGGACTCACATTTCAATCAGAATAGAACTTGAGAAAGTCTGACCACTCGGACGTCTTCACTCGGAAGCCTTTCTTACATTTCAATCCGAATGGTTTCACTTGACAACAATAGTTTGGATGCACTTCCTCAGAAACCGACCTTATTCCCCACTCAGAATTTGGAACTCAGCTTCAGCAATGCATCCCACTCGGATGTGTTCATTCGGGAATCTTTCCATTCGGTTGTTTTCTCTCGGGAGTAACAGGGAACCGGCTTTATTTTCAATCAGAATTTGGATTGATAATCAACCTTTCGGATTCATTCGGAGTCGGCCTTTGTTTTCACTTGGAACAGCTTCAATCATCAATCAACTCTTCGGATTTATTCACTCGGAGTCGGTATTTTTTTCAATAAGAATTCAGAACTCAGCTTTAATCCCTCGGGTGCAATCACTCGGAAACCGACTCTCTTATTACTCAGGACTTGGAACTTGAGAATCTGGCCACCTGGATATATTTACTCGGAGCCGGCCTTCTTTTCCACTCGGAAACACCCCACCCAGTTGACAATTCACTCGACAACGTCTCACTCGGAGACATGTTACTCGAAACGCCTTTCCGCTTGAGCGGGATTCCCACTCGCTTGAGCGCTCACCTTTCCGCTTGGGCGAGGTTCCCACTCGTGTAACATCCTGCTTTTAATAATAGCTCTTTTTGGTAAATTTTGAAGTATAAAAGATCTGTTAGTGTTACTCAATGAATAAAAACACTCTATGGATGGTTGTGGTACTCCAAAATTTCATTTTCTGGGTATAATTATAGGAATTACATAAACCTTTAAGGATGAGGCCCAAATTTCGAGTGAAAATACCTTAGAAAGAACTGTCCGAGTGAGAAAGAGAGGCTGTTCTGAGTGAAAACTGCAAATTCCGAGTGACCAAGAGGAATTCCGAGTGGAAAATGGAAATACCGAGTGCAAAATGGTGTTTTCCGAGTGGAACATGGTCAGGAGGACTTATTCCGAGTGAGATATTGTCTCACAGACTCACTGCTGAGTCAAGCATGTCAGAAAGACTCAATTCCGAGTCAAATATTATCCAATGACTCAATTCTGAGTCATACATTGCTTGACATTTCTATCTATGAATAAAATTTGCCCAAAAGCTTCACTTCCGAGAGGAAAGACTTATAAATTCCGAGTGAAGGTTGTGTTTGCCGAGTGGAATATGGCCGAGTGAGCTTATTCCGAGTGAAATTCCTGCACCCGAGACACTTATGTGTGAAGTGGAACTGATAGAACCACTTCTGGGTGAGAGAATCCGAGTGACTCACCTTGGGGTGACTCACTGCCGAGTTAAATTACTTAGAAAAACTCGTTTCCGAGTCAAATGCCATCAAATGACTCATTTCCGAGTCAATTACTCCTGAATGACTCGTTTTCGAGTCAAACACCACAGAAAGACTCATTTCCGAGTCAAGTGTCTTCCAGAGGTTCATTTCCGAGTCGATCTTGATCAGACATTGCAATTCTGAATGAAGAATCACTGAGTGCCTTCATTTTGAGTGAATTACATAGAAAAATGCATTTCTGAGTGGCAAAATTCCGACTGGGGACACACGGTTTATTAATACTCAGATGTGTCAGTCTCTGGGATGAAACTCCGAGTGGAAAATCAATAGAGTGATGGGTCGGTTTTAGTGTAATTGCCGAGTGGAAGGCTAGCAAGAGATGACTCGGAATTGGAAAGATATACCCGAGTGAAAGACTAATTGAGATGACTCGGTTTTAGGAGAATATACCGACTAAGTCACCTCCAAGGAAGAGAAATCAAACCAGCTGTTTAATGAGGAATCAATTCCGAGTGAGTAATAAGTAAAGACTCGGTTTTAGGATGTTCTACCGAGTGGATTGAGCTGTTTAAGTGAAAACCGAGTGAATGAAAAGATCGGTTTTGGCTCAAGCGAGTCGGTATGCGCTTGAGCGAAACCCCTCTGTCAGTGCATCGTATGGGACTCGCTCAAGTGAGTCGGTATCCTCTTGAGCGAGAGGGACTCGGATTTCCCTCTCTTCACAATAGCGACCACTACCAGTCGGTATATACATGGACCGAGTGGAATTCCAGTCGGCCAAGAGGCTGACCGAGTGAAATTTCACTCGGAATTCACTGCCAGATCGACGTTGACTTCGGTTTTGTCCCTTCATGCATTTTTTTAATAAATCATCTTCCATTATGCGCACTCCAGTGGGTGGGCTACAGAAGTGGAGCTTGCTTTCAACCTAAACCACTCTTAATTCCCACTAAAAGCCCACTAGAAACCCACTTATGGAAAGTTGTCTCCCACCTTGCATTATTAAACATACCACTGATTCTGAAACTCCCAATTACTCTTCTCCATCAACACACCTTCGATCTGAACCAGGACAGCCAGGGGACCTCTTTTCCAGTCAGCTAAAAGTCTTCAAACCAAGTAAGAGGGGAGAGGGTTGTGAATAACTATGAAATGGGTAGAGTTGTATGCTGCTCTAGGATTCCAGTTTTAATTTCGTATCTTGTGGCTTAATTTTGAAACTGAAAACGTACGAATTTGTCTTTGACTTCTTCATGAAAGTTGTAGATATTTTTGTTATCTAAATTATGAGACCTGATTCAATTAATTTGAGTATGTATAGCAAAAGTTATAGCCAAATTACTCCTGCATGTTCGAGTGAAAGATTTGTTCCATGTTTTGTGTATATTTTGATATGCTGGGAATTATACATGCGTAATTAGTCTTGAATGTCTTCATGAAAGTTGTAGATATATGTTGTGGATCTTTAGAAAGTGGTTTCACATTAAAATAATTTTTGTAGCTCAAGTTATGCTCATAATACTGAAGTATGTACAAGCTGTAAATCTGTGAACTTGAAATCCGTATCTTATTTTTAAAACTGGGAATTTTGTGTAAGAATTAGTGATCAGTGTCTTCATGAAAGTTGTAAATCTTTTTGTTATGTGAATTTTGAGACCTGAACCGATTGATTTGAGTATGTGTAGCAAAAGTTATAGCCAAAATACTACTGTATGTTCGAGTGAAAGATTTGCTTCATGTTTAGTGCATATTTTGATATGCTGGGAATTATACATGCATAATCAGCCTTGCATGTCTTCATGAAAGTTGTAGATAATTAAGTTGTGGATTTTTAGAAAGTGGTTTCACATTAAAATAATTTTTGTAGCTCAAGTTATGCTCAAATTACTGAAGTATGTGTAAGCTGAAATTCTGAAATCCGAATCTTGGTTTTAAAACTGGGAAGTTTATGGTGAGAATTAGGGGTTGGTGTCTTCATGAAAATTGTAGATATGTGTGTTAAAAATAATTTAGAATTGGTTTCATGTCAAAATCACGTTTGTAACTCCAGATACGTTCTGAATACTAATCTGTGTACATTTTGGAAAACTTATCTTGAGGCAGTATGGTATTTTGTGAATAAGTAGTATTTCTGATTGGAATCTGAAACTGTGTTCTTCATGAAAGTTGTAGATAATTGTATTATTGAGCTATAGAAAGTGGAATCATCTAAAAAGGAGTTGATTTGCCCATGTTATGACTGTTTTGCTAATGTATGTTGCTGTTGGGGATGCTAAAAGTCACTTTAAAAGGCTATTTTGAAAGAAAGTGATATTTTCTCTATGGATAAAGATTAATTATTAAATTCTTGAGTGATTATGAATTATTATAAATGCTGTTGAGTATCACACAGTTTGTATATTGTGATGGTGAATAATTATGAATGACATAAATAATATATATGTATATGAATGCCTTGTGGTTACTGACATATGTGGTTGAAACAGTAAATCCATGATTTTGTGAATTATTATGTGTATTGTGTCCCTTGAGGACTTGTATTATCCAAGAGGTTTTGAAAATGTGGTTATCATGGTATGTTAAATAATAAAGAGAATTAAAGGCATTCATGCATCATAAGCATTGGACGCATCATGGAATTTAGGGGTTTCCGTGATTGCCTACCCTGGTGGGGGGTTACTCTATGATGAGTTAAGCCCTATTTTGTTGTGTGCCATGGAGTGTAGGGATTCATGGTCTATGCAAAGCCCTACTTATGATAATTGTGTACTTCGGTACTTAAGCGCCATGAAGTATAGGGATTCATGGTATATGCTAAAGCCCTAATTGTGTAAGCGCCATGAAGTATAGGGATTCATGGTATATGCTAAAGCCCTAATTGTGTAAGCGCCATGAAGTATAGGGATTCATGGTATATGATAAAGCCCTAATTGTGTAAGCGCCATGAAGTATAGGGATTCATGGTATATGCTAAAGCCCTAATTGCGTCTCTATGAGACTTTTACTGCAGTATTCCCACCAAGACCAAATGGATCCAGCATGACATCATTTGACTAATTAAAGATCTATTAATGGACTTGTTTGGCATATTCATCATATCATTATGAATTGTTGATTGTGTTTGTACAATTTTATCTATTTTATATTTATTCTATATTCTGTCTCACTCTTACATAAATTTTTACAGTGAATGACACACAGAATGCAAAGTGATGCCATGATGGATGTCTATTTGAATTATTACCTAAACTTTGATTTTATGGGTTGTAATAAATGTAATATGTCATGTACTATTATGTTCTAAATCGTTTCCGCTATTTAAGTATTTTCTTGAATTTAATTATTCACGACTAGCATGTATGATAATTTTTCCGCTGTTATCAACTATTACATAAACTCTGATTTAAATTGATGATCTTTCGAAAAAGCGAAAAATTTACTCAAAAATTTTAATCAACGTTTCGGGGCGTTACATGTTGGTATCAGAGCATTTTCAAAAATTCAGGACCAATTACTATGATATGTCTTGATTCTTGATATACTATGTGAATTGTTTGATTATTTGTTTGAGAATATGTCCTATATGTGCTATATGACTTGTGCCTGATTGATAAACTGCAAAGTGATTTGTTTGATTACTAGCTTGATGATATGATAAATGTGCGTTATATGACTTATTGCTTATCTGATAAATTGTAGTTACGTTATAATATTATATATATATATATATACATACGATATATTTTCCCATAGGATTAGTATAAATCAAACCATGAATATAGGATGACAAGGAACGAGAACGACGCTATGGCAGCTGCTATTAACCGTTTGGCTGAAGCTATAGAAAGGCAGAATCAACTAAGAATTTTCGAAGAAAACCCCACCAAGACAGATTGGCACGAGAGGAGATCAACAGACAACTGAAGCCTCAGTCAATTGCTTTCAAGAGGAGAGTATCGTTTTATCCAAATCACTTCAAGGGGGGATCGTCATCATCTTCTGAGAAATACAACAATCATATGGGTATAAGGTGTCTTAAGTGCAAAGGTAATCACCATGTACGTGATTGCAATAGACACTTAGAAAATATCACTTGCTATCAATGCAATCAGAAGGGGCACATCAGCCCAAATTGTCCGCTGAAACAGCGAATCAACAACACTATGAATAAGCAAAGAGATTCGGGTTATCAAGAAATTTGTAAAGGAAACGATCGTACTGTTCAACATATAAGACAGTATAGGGAGTCCACAGACGAAAGATCACATACAGGAAGAGTCTTTGACATTAGCAGCTCAGAGGCAGACCAAGCAGGCGACCTCATGCAAAGTAAGTGTGAGATCAATGATACCATTTTATCTGTGTTGTCTGATTTTGGTGCTACACAGAAGTAAGTTAGACATTTTCAATTATCTGTGAAGCCTATAATATATGACCTGATTATTTCCATTCCCAACGGTACACAACTTAGGATTACTAAGGTGTGTAACGATTATTCTGAGACGATTCACTCGGCAACGTCTCACTCGGAGACATGTTACTCGAAACGCCTTTCCGCTTGAGCGGGATTCCCACTCGCTTGAGCGCTCACCTTTCCGCTTGGGCGAGGTTCCCACTCGCTTGAGCGAGAAGAGGCCAGAGGTCAAATTCCTGATTCACCACAGTCTCGCTTGGGCGAAATTCCCTCTCGCTTGAGCAAAATTCCAACTCATATCACATACATCAACATACCACTCGGCCATGTCTCACTCGGAGACTCCTTACTCGGAAATGATCATTCCGAGTCATCTTACTCGGAAATGATCATTTCCGAGTCAGATTTTTTTTTCTTTTTTCTTTTTTATTTTAATTCCTTTTTTAAATTCTTTTCTTTTTTTTCTTTTTTTTTCTTTTCTCTCTTTTTTTATTTTCTTTTTTATTTCTTTTCTCTTTTTTTTATTTCTTTTCTTTTTTATTTTTTTAATTCTTTTCACTTGTGGATTCCCTATTCTTGGTGACGAAAATTCCCTATTCTTGGTGAAAATTGACTGGACCAAAATAGGTGTTCATAGATGCCCCTCTTTACTTCTTTTCCATGAGGAAAAGCATGAAGTTTCTTCTTGCTTTTGAAATGGAAAAGGAGTAAAGATGTGAACACCATTGTCAAAGTATCAGATGAGGGGGAAAACCTAGGAACTGACTGGAAAAGCAAAAGGTGAAGGTGTTGCCTCTCGGTTGACAGAGAAGTAAAAGGTGAGGGTGTTGCCTCTCAATTGAACTGGAAAAATAAAAAGGTGAGGGTGTTGCCTCCCGATTGAACTGGAAAAGGTAAAAAGGTGAGGATGTTGCCTCTCGGTTTACAAGAAAAGTAAAAGGTGAGGGTGTTGCCTCTCGGTTGACAAGAAAAGTAAAAGGTGAGGGTGTTGCCTCTCGGTTGACTAAAAAGTAAAAGGTGAGGGTGTTGCCCTCGGTTGACTGAAAAAGTAAAAGGTGAGGGTGTTGCCTCTCGGTTGACTGAAAAAGTAAAGGGTGAGGGTGTTGCCTCTCGGTTGGCTGAAAAAGTAAAGGGTGAGGGTGTTGCCTCTCGGTGTACAGAAAAAATAAAGGGTGAGGGTGTTGCCTCTCGGTTTACAGAAAAAGTAAAGGGTGAGGGTGTTGCCTCTCGGTTGGCTAAAAAAGTAAAAAGGTGAGGGTGTTGCCTCTCGATTGAACTGGAAAAGTAAAAGGTGAGGGTGTTGCCTCTCGATTGAACTGGAAAAATAAAAAGGTGAGGGTGTTGCCTCCCGATTGAACTGGAAAAGGTAAAAAGGTGAGGATGTTGCCTCTCGGTTTACAGGAAAAGTAAAAGGTGAGGGTGTTGCCTCTCGGTTGACATGACTGGAGGTTTGTTGGGGAACTGCCCTTTTAATAAAAGAGAATGAAATCTGGGGAGATGCCCCAGTTTGATATGACTGGAAGTCATTTGGGGAATTGCCCCTTGAATGAACAAAAGAAATCTGGGGAGATGCCCTAGTTTTGGAAAGGTTGAAGGAATTTTGGGGGTTGCCCCTTTACTGGAGGAGGAATCTGGGGAGATGCCCCAGTTTGTATTTTTTCTTTTTTTCTTTTTTTTTTCAGATTTTCGGGGGTACTGCCCCCCAGCTGGAAGAAAAATCTGGGGAGATGTCCTAGTTTGAGCTGCTTGGTAATGGTGAAATCACTAGGGAAGGATAAGCTTGATCAAAGAAATATCCTGGTTGAGGGAGCTGAGCCCATTTTTGTGGTTCTTCGGGAGGGACCCTTAATCTGCGTTCCACTTAGGTACGAACAGTGGGTCTTGCTGAGAGAAAGCTTTGGCGAATACCTGCTTATGGATGATGGATTTGGTGTCCCTTTGACAAAAAAGTGAGTTAGTATAAAAAGACTTACAGGTAAATCTTCCCTGGCGACTGACTTTTTAAGATAACTCATGGATGAAATAGAAACATCCTCTGACTTTGGCGAGCGTATTTAGCGGAGATGGTTATGCTTATACCAAGCGAAGTCTGGCGCTAGGATGTATTTTGTTCCCCATAACTTTACACTCTGTCGTTTTCAATTTCAAAAATTTCTTTTAGGCAAAAACTTGTTTATTCATAAAATTTAACCATGAACACATGTAGGAAGAGGGGAGACTTTTATTTATAAACATCAGGTATGTACAGTAGTGATGAAAATAATATTAAACACAGAGATATGATAAGATATAAAGAATGGAAGGCAAGTATGAAGGGAAAGGCTAATATATCCTCTAGTGATCTTCTGCGAGCAATGAGAAACTTGACCCTTTATTACGACTTTGTGTTCATCCTCTGATTCTGCTTCTGAGGGCGTAATTTGACAATGACCCTAATACCCGTTTTGACCTCCTTTGTCTTTGGCTTGAAGGGTTTATGTTGCAGAGTCGAGTTTGTGATTCAATCAGAACCGCCCTTTCATGTTTTCGGTTGTTGCTCTAACTTTTGCCTAGGCCGCCTTTTCAGGTTTTCAACCTAGCGAGCTCTTTTTTTTTTATTATATTATGCAAAGTATTTCTTCACTGCATCGGCATTGACAGGCATTGGCAGGTCGTCCCCATCCATGTTAGTAAGTATGAGAGCTCCTTCGGAAAAAGCCTTCTTTATAACATATGGTCCTTCATAATTAGGTGTCCATTTTCCTCGGATGTCTTTTTGAATTGGCAAAATCTTCTTGAGGACCAAGTCCCCTTCTTGGAACTGTCGGGGGCGCACTTTCTTTTCGTATGCCCGCTTCATGCGTCTTTGATATAATTGACCTTGGCAAAGGGCGGTTAACCTTTTCCCGTCAATCAGATTCAATTGGTCATATTTGGCCTGGACCCATTTAGCTTCTTCCAGTTTGGCTTCCATGATCACCCTAAGGGATGGAATTTCCACTTCAAATGGCAGTACAGCCTCCATTCCGTAGACCAAAGAAAATGGGGGTTGCCCCAGTTGAAGTTCGCACCGAGGTTCGGTATCCGTGCAGCGCGAAAGGGAGCATTTCATGCCAGTCTTTATAGGTTACTACCATCTTTTGCACTATCTTCTTGATATTTTTATTAGCTGCCTCGACTGCTCCATTCATTTTCGGACGGTACGGAGAGGAGTTGTGATGGGAGATTTTAAAGTTCTCGCAAAGCTCCTTCATCATTTTGTTGTTTAAATTTGTGCCATTGTCCGTGATGATTTGGTTTGGCAGGCCATACCGGCATGTCAGTTCACGCTTGATGAATTTGACCACAACATTTTTCGTCACATTGGTGTATGAAGCTGCCTCCACCCACTTGGTGAAATAATCGATGGCAACTAGAATGAAACGATGACCGTTTGAGGCTTTTGGCTCAATGGGCCCAATTACATCCATACCCCATATTGAAAAAGGCCATGGTGCTGACAAGACATTTAAGAATGAAGGCGGTGCATGAATGTGATCAGCATAAATCTGACATTTATGACACTTCCGTACGTAAGCAAAATAATCTACTTCCATAGTCATCCAATAATACCCGGCTCTCAGGATTTTTCTTGACATAGCGTGCCCATTCATATAAGTTCCGAAAGATCCTTCGTGGATATCTTTCATGATTTGATTTGCCTCGACGGTATCAACACACCGGAGGAGAACAGAATCATTCCTCTTGTATAGCACGTTACCACTCAACAGGTATCCCATAGCTAGCCTTCTCAAAGTTCGTTTGTCATTATCCATGATGCCTTCAGGGTATTCTTGGCACTGGAGGTATCTTTTGATGTCATGATACCAAGGCTTGCCATCCGGTTCTCCTTCTATGACCTGGCAATGGGCAGGTTCTTGCCGTTTCTTTACTTCAATGAGAGGTACCTCGTAATCATTGCTGACTTCGAACATAGCGGCTAGGGTGGCTAAAGCATCTGCCATTTGGTTGTCCTCTCGTGGAATATGATGGAAAGTGACTTCATCGAATCTTTTGATCATCTCCTTGATGTGAGCATGATAGGGAACTAGTTTACTGTCTCTAGTTTCCCACTCATCCTTTAGTTGATGGATAACCAAAGCAGAATCTCCATAAACTTCCAGGACTTTTATTCCCATGTTTAAAGCTGCTTGAATACCTAGAGAACATGCTTCATATTCCGCAATATTGTTAGTGCAGTCAAAGCACAACCGAGCGCAAATAGGGATGAATTCCTTATCAGGTGAGATCAGGATAATTCCAATTCCATGTCCTAGTGCATTGGACGCCCCATCGAATCTTATGATCCATCTGGTTTCCAGACCATCTTCTTCTTTAGAAAGGGCCAAGATATCCTCATCTGGGAAATCATGCCGCATTGGTTGGTAAGCCTCAATGGGTTGGTGTGCCAAGTAATCTGCTAGCGCACTCCCTTTAATTGCCTTTTGGGTGACATATGTTATGTCGTATTCTGTCAGTAACACTTGCGAATGGGCAATCCTTCCAGTCAAAGCAGGTTTTTCAAAGATATACTTGATGGGATCCATCTTAGACACCAGCCAAGTAGTATGATTAAGCATGTATTGCCGTAAGCGTCGGGCAGCCCAGGCCAATGCACAACATGTTCTTTCAAGAGATGAATACCTCATCTCGCATTCAGTAAATCTCTTGCTCAAGTAGTAGATGGCGCATTCCTTCCTCCTAGTCTCATCATGTTGACCTAATACACACCCCATGGATTCATTCAGCATGGTCAGGTATAGGATTAGTGGTCTCCCATGAACAGGTGGCACCAAGACTGGTGGCTCCAATAAGTACTGCTTTATTTTTTCAAATGCAATCTGGCAATCTTCATTCCACTGCCCAGGCTGGTTCTTGCAGAGCAATTTGAAAATTGGGTCACAGGTTGCTGTCATTTGGGAAATGAATCGGGCGATGTAATTCAATCTTCCCAAGAACCCTCAGACTTCTTTTTCAGTACGAGGATGAGGCATTTCCAGAATTGCCTTGACTTTGTCAGGATCAACTTCTATCCCTCTCTCATTCACAATGAATCCTAACAATTTGTCGGATCTTGTGCCAAAAGTGCACTTGGCGGGATTCAATCTAAGCTTGAATTTCCTTAACCTTTCGAAAAGTTTTCTCAGGTCAGTAATGTGCTCTTCCTCATATCTGGATTTGGCAATTATGTCATCCACATAGACTTCTATTTCCTTGTGCATCATGTCGTGGAAGAGAGTCACCATTGCCCTTTGATAGGTGGCTCCTGCATTCTTCAATCCGAAGGACATTACTTTATAACAAAAGGTGCCCCACAGAGTGATGAACGTGGTCTTTTCCATATCTTCTAGTGCCATCTTGATCTGGTTATATCCCGAAAATCCATCCATAAATGAGAAGATGGAATGCTGGGCTGTGTTATCAACCAGTACGTCAATCTGAGGTAAAGGAAAATCATCCTTAGGACTCGCCCGATTCAAGTCTCGGTAGTCTACACACATCCTTACTTTCCCATCTTTCTTTGGAACGGGAACTATGTTGGCTACCCATTGTGGATACTTAGCTACGGCTAAGAAACCAGTATCGAATTGTTTCTTAACTTCTTCTTTGATCTTAAGAAGCATTTCTGGTTTCATTCGTCACAACTTTTGCTTGATCGGCGGACATTCCGGCTTTAAAGGCAACTTGTGTTCCACAATGTTATTATCCAAACCTGGCATATCTTGATATGACCATGCAAAAATATCTTGAAATTCCCGGAGCAGTTTAATCAATTCACTCTGCCGTTGTTTGCTCAAGAGAGTGCCTATCTTGACTTCTTTATTTTCCCCTTCATCTCCCAGGTTAATGGTTTCAATCTTTTCTTGATGAGGTTGAATTTCCTTATCTTCCTGTTCCATTAATCTTGTCAATTCGAGTGAAGGTTCAAAGTCTTCCTCACTCTCCTCATAGGCGTAATCATTCGGATTATCAGAGTCATGAAATAGAACTGAGTTCTCATTACTCTCAGAAGAATCGCTTTTAGATCTGCATTTGGGGTTATATTATAATGAATGAAAACAAAGAAAGGCAAGTAAGTGAAAGGTTTAAAAGAGATTGAACAGAGATGAGGTATGAAATTGGACTGCATTCATTTAATTTAACAAACAAACAAGTTTTTGCCCTTATTACAAAATGGATCCCAAAGCCTTAGGCATAGCAAAGGGATTGACAAGTTTTGAAAACAACAATTACTTTGACTGAGGATTGATAGTTGTGGGGAATTCCATGGTTTCCCAGTTGTCCAGTTCTTGACCGGGTAAGCAAGCATGCACCAATTCCACATCATAGCTGAGCCCGTCTCCAATCATGGCCACCTGACCCGGATATATAATCTCGGCGCTCCTGAAGCTTTGATAGAGGTCACAGATAGGGATTCTAGCAGTTTTGAATTCCTGACCGGTAAGGCGAGCAATCCTTCTCTCCCTTCTTTCTTCTCCTACCCTTTTTCTGTCAGCTGCTGTAGGCTTGTACCCCAGGCCGTATCTATCCTTGTTCTTTGGAAGGCATATAGGTAGGGTTCTTCCTTCCAATTCTCGCCCTAGCCCTCTCCCCAGCTTGTATCCTTCTCTCAACATTTTTTTGCAACCATTAGAGGCACGTTTGGGAAGGATGTGTTCATAATGCTTGTTGCATTGGCCACCTCTAAAGCCTGAAATGAGGTTTCGAGGGCTTCCTCGGTTGCTTCAATGTACGGGGTATTAGCAGGTTTGCTGACCAACAAGTCCTCTTCTCTAGAGATAATCACCAACTTGTTATCAATGATGAATTTCAACTTCTGGTGTAGAGTGGAAGGGACTACCCCAGCCGAATGGATCCACGGCCGTCCCAGCAAACAACTGTATGCGGGCGTAATATCCATGACTTGAAAAAGGATTTGACAGGTGCATGGCCCAACTTGTATAGGCAATTCAATTTCTCCCATAACCTCCCGGCGAGTTCCGTCAAAAGCCCGGACTACCATAGAACTGGGTCTCATATGGGTCCCATCAAAAGGCAACTTTGCCAACGTAGATTTTGGCATTACATTCAAGGACGACCCATTGTCAACCAGCACCTTCGCCATGATATGATCTTGGCATTTTATGGAGATATGAAGGGCTTTGTTGTGCCCTCTTCCTTCCACTGGTGTCTCGTCATCCGTAAAGGTAAGATAATTGTTGGCCACTATGTGTCCCACTATGCCTTCAAACTTATCTACGGGTAAATCATGCTTCACATGTGCCTCACTCAAAACCTTCATCAGCGTGTTCTGATGTGGTTCGGAACTCATTAGCAAGGACAACAGAGAAATCTTGGCCAGGGTGTGGTTCAGTTGGTCCAACACCTGGTAATCACTATGATGAATGAATCTTAGAAATTCTTAGGCTTCCTCTTCAGTTACAGCCTTCTTTGCTTCACCAGAGGATTCTCCCTTCCCAGGTCTAACATCCCCTGTAGCTTTGTCAAGTTTTGGTTTTGGAGGAGCATATACTCTTCCATTCCGGGTGACACCCCCAATTCCAGCAATATTCGTGACAGGGGATGATGGCGTAGGCTCAACTGCCTCAGAACTAGTAGCAATCACATCAGTGCCATATTTCCATGGCACAGCTCGTGAATCCTTGTAAGGGAACGGGGTTGGTGCGTTCACCGTGATGACAGTTTTAGCAGGAGTCGCAGCCACTGGTGCATTTTTGTTGTAAAATATGCCTAGAGGCTTTGGGGCCCGAACTCGGCTTTGCTCTTGTATCATATTTATTCTGCCTTCACGATGCTGGCAAACTTCTATGACATGACTATCCATAAGTCCCTGAAGGGTTTTTTGGAAGTCCCTTCGCTTTGCAGACTGGAGGTCATTGCACTCTTCATCCCATGATTCTTCTATCAATCCCATCTTAAGCATATGGGAGTGAATCGTTTCCAACGGCATTTGGATGTCCTCAACCTTGGAAATACATGTAATTTTATGTTGATGTAGGTTTTGATAATGACACAACAAATGGAGAAATATCAAGGATGTTATCAAGCATTAATTATGTTTGATGTGGAATCTAAAATGTTTGATATTTAAGCTTGATGAATAATCAAAGAAATGATTCAAGGCATTTATAGAGGTTTTAAACAAGTGAATCAGGTAGTTGAAATGCATGAATCAGGTAGTTGAATCGATTCACACAGCCATGCATAGCCTTATGAATCGATTCATTCGAATGAAATGCTCCAGGAAGTGATTTTTAAATACTTGAATCGATTCTTTCTATAGTTGAATCGATTCACACGGTTTTAAATGTGCCCAGGAAGCCTTCTTGATCACTTGAATCGATTCATAACCAAAGCGAATCGATTCATACGTCTGGAAGAGCTAAAATTGCATAAATAACACTAAAAGAATCGATTCTTTTGAGAAATGAATTGATTCATCCAGTTAAAATGATTGTTGAACATGCGTTACAAGCTGGAATTGCAAAGTTGGAAGCCTCAGATCGCACTTCATGAATAATGGTCCACTAAGTAGACAAAGACAAGTTCCATTACATGATTCATGGATCCATTGGAATATTTTAAGTGAAAATTCCATGTTGCTGGAGGCTATAAATAGAGAGGAAATTGAAGAAGCAAAACACACCAAGCATTTGAAGCATTTCCATTTGCTTTCTTCCTCCTCCATTCTCTTGCTCTTCTACTTACTCTCTTTATTCTTGATTGGCATAATTTCTTGAGATTATTTTTGAGAGTTAATTTGTGGGGAAATTATATTTGTGTACTTAACTTGCATATCCTCTCTTTGAGAGTTACTATCTTGTGAAAGCTTTGAATTGTAAATCCACTCTAGTGAGAGAGTTTCCTTGTACACTTAAACATCAAACTTCATACAAATTTTGGGTTGGGTTTCAACCTTGTAATTGTGAGATTGAGAGATTGGGTGGGGTGCCCTTGTACTTGTGAGGATTGGATTCTTGAGTGTGGGACACTAGGAAGTTGCAATTGCTCAAAGTGTATCTCTAATCTACAATAGTGGAAATCCTCTAAGTGGGTTGCTTAGAGGCGAGACGTACACCGGCGTGGTGGAACTCGTATACATCGGTTTGCAAATCTCTCTCCCCTAAACTCTTTTAAATTGTGCACTTAACTTGTTTGCTTAATTCATTGCTTCATTAATTGGACTAAGTGCATGATATATTAAGTTGAAAACCTTTTTTGAATAGCATTGTTGAACTTGGAATTAAGCAACAATCTTGAATTAATCTTTCTAAGGTTCCATAAATTGCTTTGTAACTTATTTGATTCACTCTCTTAAACTCTTTAAGTTGTTATTAGTTTGTCTTGTGTATTATTTGTTGTTACTTACAATCTAGTTTATTATCCTAAATAAACATAGCAACCAAAAGAATCAATTTCAAGAGCATTCCAAAGAAAATTTTTAATACTCAATTCACCCCCCCTCTTGAGTAATTGAGGCCACTTGGTTAACAAGTGGTATCAGAGCTTGACTCTTGGTAAATCAAGCTTAACGGCTTCAAGAGAACAAATGGCCTCAACCTCATATAACATGTTTCCCGAGGGTGGTGCTACAAACCGACCTCCCGCTTTTAATGGTGAGGGTTATGCTTTTTGGAAAGAAAGAATGAAAATTTTTGTTCAATCAATGGACTTAAAAGTGTGGAATGCCATTGAAAATGGTCCCTTTGTGCCTATGCATATTGTGGATGATAAGCAAGTTGAAAAGCCTATGGACATTTGGTCTAGTGAAGAAGAAAAGAAAGTGCAATATAATTATAAGGCAAAAAATCTTATAACTTTAGCTTTAGGCCCCGATGAATTTTTCCGTGTAATCACATGTAAATCTGCCAAGGAGATGTGGGATACTTTACAAGTAACCCATGAAGGTACAAATGATGTTAAAGACTCTAAGATTAGTACATTAACTAGTCAATATGAGTGCTTTAGGCTAAATTCCAATGAATCAATTGTTGATATGCAAAAACGTTTTACACTCATTATAAATCAACTCATTACACTTGGAAAGACTTATACTAATAAAGAGCTTATTCACAAAGTCTTGAAAAGTCTTAATAGGGAATGGCAACCATTAGTCACGGCCATCAAACAATCGCCTACTATCAATGAAATGTCTCTTGCTACACTATTTGGTAAGTTGCAAGAACAAGAACAAGAGCTAAAAGAATTGAAGATGGCGGAAGAAGAAGAGAAAGTCTCCAAAAAGAAAGGACTAGCTCTCAAAGCTACTTCAATAGTTGAAGATGAAATCGAGAGTGATCTTGACGAAGATGAAGAGTTAAGCCTATTTGTAAGAAGGTTTGGAAAGCTCATGAAGAACAAACGCTTTCAAAGGAACTTCAAATCACAAGGTAAGAAATCTATACCTAAAGAAAATTCTATTTCACCAACTTGTTTTGAATGTGGAAAGGAAGGACATTTCAAAGTGGATTGTCCAAATCTCAAAAAGAAACACAAGGATCAAAAAGGAAAAAGGAGAGCATACATAGCATGGGATGAAAATGAGGTGAGTAGTTCGGACGAATCCGAGAATGAAGAAGCAAATTTTTGTCTCATGGCCAATCACCTAGATGAAGAAGATGAGGTAAACTTTCATAACTTAGATAAGGAAGAATTACTTGATGCTCTTGAACATTTGTATGAAAAATTCATAAAAGTTTCTAATAGACTTAAGTTGTCTAGAAAAACTAGTGATACTCTAGAGATGCATCTTATGGAAGTTTGTAAAGAAAATGAAGGTTTAAAAGAAGAATTAGCTAATATTCAAGCATGCTCTAGGACCAAACCTTGTGAGTTTGTAAAGAAATGTGATATGCTAGAAACTAAGGTTTTGGACTTGAATAAAACTCTAGAAAAGTTTACTAATGGTAGAGATAACTTAAATGCACTTCTAGGAAAACAACGTTGTATGTTTAACAAAACGGGACTAGGATATAATCAAGGATTGCATGCTCACAAGAAGGAAAAACATTACAAAAATTTCTTTGTGCCATCTTATAAATCATCTACACCTTTTGTGAAATGAAATCATTGTGGTCTTAAAGGTCATGACTCTTATAATTGCAATATTAGAAGATTAGGACCAAAAGTAATGAGAAAAGTATGGGTTCCTAAAGGAACATTTTCACAAACTAACCTACAAGGACCCAACATAAAATGGGTACCAAGCTCTCTAACTTGAATTGTTTTGTAGGTATGTTTTAAGGCAAGTAACACCCATTGGTACTTGGATAGTGGGTGTTCTAAACATATGACGGGAGACAAAAGTAAGTTTATATCACTTACTCCACGAAGCAAAGGATTTGTTACTTATGGAGATAACACAAAGGGAAGAATACTTGGAATCGGAAATATTGGTAAAAATTCTTCCACCTCCATAAATGATGTATTATATATTGAAGGACTAAAACATAACTTGCTTAGTATTAGTCAATTATGTGACAAGGGCTATAAAATTGTTTTTGAAACAAACGGTTGCATAATTGAAAATAAACTAAACAAGGAGATAAAGTTTGTTGGTCAAAGAGTAGATAACATTTACATGATTAATCTAGATTGTCTTGCTTCAAATGATGTACAATGCTTTATAACTAAAGAGGATGAATCATGGCTTTGGCATAGAAGAATCGCTCACATTCATGTAGACCATTTAAATAAACTTGTTTCAAAAGATTTAGTTATTGGTTTACCAAAATTGAAATTTGAAAATAAATTTTGTAACGCTTGTCAAAAAGGAAAACAAGTAAAGGTTTCTTTTCAAGCAAAAAATATTGTTTCAACAACAAGACCTTTACAACTTTTACATATGGATTTATTTGGGCCTTCAAAAATCAAAAGTTTTGGTGGAAACTATTATGGTCTTGTGATTGTGGATGATTACTCTAGATATACATGGACATTGTTTCTTACTCATAAACATGAAGCATATCAAGCATTTAAGAAACTTGCCAAGGTCATCCAAAATGAACAAAATTTAAAAATAGCATCCATTCGAATGGATCATGGGGGAGAATTTGAAAACCAATCTTTTGAGAAATTTTGCGAAAAGTTTGGCATTGAACATAATTTTTCGGCTCCTAGAACTCCACAACAAAATGGAGTAGTTGAAAGGAAAAATCGATCTTTAGCGGAGCTTGCAAGAACTATGTTGAATGAAGCTAATATTTCAAAACATTTTTGGGCCGATGCGGTGAACACCGCTTGTCATGTTATGAATCGTTGTTTGATAAGGCCTATATTAAAGAAAACCCCCTATGAACTTTATAAAGGACGAAAACCAAATATTTCTTACTTTCACATTTTTGGATGCAAATGCTTTGTCTTAAACAATGGAAAGGAAAATCTTGGCAAATTTGATGCAAAATCTGATGAAGCAATTTTTCTAGGTTATTCATCTACTAGTAAAGCATATAGACTCTTTAACAAACGAACCTATACAATTGAAGAGTCCATACATGTTAAATTTGATGAACTTAACCAAAATCCTCCGAGAAAGGAAGTTGATGATCTTGTAGGTACCTTCCAAGAAATGAACTTGGAAGACAAAGAAGAAGCCAACAATGAAGGAAGTACAACTCAACTTGATAAACAACAAAATTAGGTAACCTTAAAGAATCATCCCTTGGACAAAATCATTGGAGAAATAACCAAAGGGGTAAGTACTCGAAATGCCATTAGAAATGCATGCAATCACTTAGCTTTTGTATCTCAAATTGAACCCAAAAACATTGATGAAGCCATTATTGATGAACATTTGATGTTGGCCATGCAAGAAGAGTTAAACCAATTTGAAAGAAATGAAGTTTGGGAGCTTGTGCCAAGACCCAATGACCATCTAATAATAGGCACCAAATGGGTTTTTAGAAACAAACTAGATGAAAATGGAATAATAACTAGAAACAAAGCTAGGCTAGTTGCTAAGGGGTATAATCAAGAAGAAGGAATAGACTATGAAGAAACGTATGCTCCCGTAGCTAGGTTAGAAGCCATTAGATTATTATTAGCTTTTGCTTGTTGTATGGATTTTAAACTTTATTAAATGGATGTCAAAAGCGCTTTTTTAAATGGCTATATTCAAGAAGAAGTTTATGTAGATCAACCTCCCGATTTTGAAAATCATAAATTTCCAAATCATGTTTTTAAATTGAGAAAAGCCTTATATGGTTTGAAACAAGCTCCAAGAGCTTGGTATGAAAGACTTAGCAAATTTCTTTTAGAAAATAATTTCAAAAGAGGAAAGGTTGACACTACACTATTTATAAAGCGTAAAAATCATGACATTCTTTTGGTACAAGTTTATGTTGATGACATAATTTTTGGTGCTACTAATGAAAGTCTTTGTCAAGAGTTTGCTAAGATTATGCAAGATGAGTTTGAAATGTCCATGATGGGAGAACTCACCTTCTTCCTTGGATTACAAATAACACAAACAAGTGAAGGAACGTTCATTAGTCAAACAAAGTATTGTAAATAACTACTCAAAAGGTTTGAAATGGACAAGGCAAACGAAATAGCAACACCTATGAGTACATCTTGCTATTTAGACAAAGATGAAAAGGGTAAGAACGTTGAAATAACTAAATACCGAGGTATGATTGGTTCCTTACTTTATTTAACTGCTAGTAGACCCGATATTATGTTTGCAGTATGTATGTGTGCTAGATATCAAGCATGTCCTAAAGAATCACACTTAACTGCCGTAAAAAGAATTTTGAAATATCTTGTGGGTACTCAAAATGTTGGTTTGTGGTATCCCAAAGGCGTTGAATGTAATCTTTTAGGATATTCTGATTCTGACTTTGCGGGTTGTAAGCTTGATAGAAAAAGTACTAGTGGTACATGTCATTTACTTGGTAGTTCCCTTGTTTCTTGGCATAGCAAGAAACAAGCAAGTGTTGCATTATCAACGGCTGAGGCAGAATATGTGGCAGCCGGTAGTTGTTGTGCTCAAATTCTTTGGATGAGACAACAACTTCTTGATTTTGGTATTACCATGGATAAAGTCCCCATTAAATGTGATAACACTAGTGTAATAAATATTTTTAAGAATCCGGTCATGCATTCTAGGACCAAACACATTGAAATAAGACATCACTTCATTAGAGACCATGTTTTGAAAGGAGATTGTGTACTTGAATATGTTGAAACTTCAAAACAATTGGCGGACATTTTTACAAAACCCCTTCCAAAAGACCAATTTATAAACATTAGAAGGGAGTTAGGAATTTTGGAAATCTCCTAATTGACTTATTTTACTCTTTGAAAATAATTTTTTTTTCAAATCTTTACTTATAGATTTCAAACTTATCTTTTCCATAAAATTTTCATTTCCTTGAAGATAATACCTTACATTGTGATATACATACAAATTTTTGAAGAAAATTTATACCCTCATTTTTCAATAATCAACTTAATGCTCTACAAATCTCTTGTCTTATTTAAGACCCCGTAGAGTCCCCACTTATTTTTTTTTTAAACATATTTTTGACACAAAGATAATCTCCTATATACATCATGGATCTCAAAAATAAATGGCAAATGACCTTTGATTTTCTTGACTTTCTTGTGCAACAAAATCATTGGCAACTTGCAAAATCTAAATCCATGTATAAATCCCTTAGTAACATGATTCTTCAAACTCATGTACAAATAGCTAGATGAATCGATTCCCATGAGACATTGTGTGCCTATATGCTATGAATGATTTCGTGATGTATGTTGCATTGTCGTCTTACTTTGAATTGTATGCATGTACCTTTAAGTGGTAATGTTTTTGATGATGTATGTTTATCAAATAAGGTAGTCTTTTTGATGATGCCAAAGGGGGAGAGAAATACATACATTTCTAGGTGGAGAGAAATATATAAGAAAGGGGGAGTAGATTTACACTCTAAATGGAATATCTTGTAAAAAGATGAGAGTTGATTAAGAAGGAGAGAACATATATTAAGGGGGAGAGACCTCTTATTCTTAAACACTCTCTTGAAAATTTGTGCCTTAAATGTCATATATATATGGTATCTAATTACATGTGATAGGGGGAGTTATTTTGTATTTGAACTATTATGATACTAACACCCCAAGAGACAAGTATTTGTTGTCATCATCAAAAAGGGGGAGAATGTAATTTTATGTTGATGTAGGTTTTGATAATGACACAACAAATGGAGAAATATCAAGGATGTTATCAAGCATTAATTATGTTTGATGTGGAATCTAAAATGTTTGATATTTAAGCTTGATGAATAATCAAAGAAATGATTCAAGGCATTTATAGAGGTTTTAAACAAGTGAAAAATGATCAACAAAATGCCTAAAGATCAAAGGATTGGAGCCATGATTGAACAAATATCAAAAAGGGTGAAACAAAGTGCCAAAATGCATGAATCAGGTAGTTGAATCGATTCACACAGCCATGCATAGCCTTATGAATCGATTCATTCGAATGAAATGCTCCAGGAAGTGATTTTTAAATACTTGAATCGATTCTTTCTATAGTTGAATCGATTCACACGGTTTTAAATGTGCCCAGGAAGCCTTCTTGATCACTTGAATCGATTCATAACCAAAGCGAATCGATTCATACGTCTGGAAGAGCTAAAATTGCATAAATAACACTAAAAGAATCGATTCTTTTGAGAAATGAATTGATTCATCCAGTTAAAATGATTGTTGAACATGCGTTACAAGCTGGAATTGCAAAGTTGGAAGCCTCAGATCGCACTTCATGAATAATGGTCCACTAAGCAGACAAAGACAAGTTCCATTACATGATTCATGGATCCATTGGAATATTTTAAGTGAAAATTCCATGTTGCTGGAGGCTATAAATAGAGAGGAAATTGAAGAAGCAAAACACACCAAGCATTTGAAGCATTTCCATTTGCTTTCTTCCTCCTCCATTCTCTTGCTCTTCTACTTACTCTCTTTATTCTTGATTGGCATAATTTCTTGAGATTATTTTTGAGAGTTAATTTGTGGGGAAATTATATTTGTGTACTTAACTTGCATATCCTCTCTTTGAGAGTTACTATCTTGTGCAAGCTTTGAATTGTAAATCCACTCTAGTGAGAGAGTTTCCTTGTACACTTAAACATCAAACTTCATACAAATTTTGGGTTGGGTTTCAACCTTGTAATTGTGAGATTGAGAGATTGGGTGGGGTGCCCTTGTACTTGTGAGGATTGGATTCTTGAGTGTGGGACACTAGGAAGTTGCAATTGCTCAAAGTGTATCTCTAATCTACAATAGTGGAAATCCTCTAAGTGGGTTGCTTAGAGGCGAGACGTACACCGGCGTGGTGGAACTCGTATACATCGGTTTGCAAATCTCTCTTCCCTAAACTCTTTTAAATTGTGCACTTAACTTGTTTGCTTAATTCATTGCTTCATTAATTGGACTAAGTGCATGATATATTAAGTTGAAAACCTTTTTTGAATAGCATTGTTGAACTTGGAATTAAGCAACAATCTTGAATCAATCTTTCTAAGGTTCCATAAATTGCTTTGTAACTTATTTGATTCACTCTCTTAAACTCTTTAAGTTGTTATTAGTTTGTCTTGTGTATTATTTGTTGTTACTTACAATCTAGTTTATTATCCTAAATAAACATAGCAACCAAAAGAATCAATTTCAAGAGCATTCCAAAGAAAATTTTTAATACTCAATTCACCCCCCCTCTTGAGTAATTGAGGCCACTTGGTTAACAATACATTCCTCATCTCTTTCCATAGTGTTAACACCTGGTCTCCCGTGGTTAGGCAGAGGATTGGTGGTCACATTTGGGCTTCCTTCTTTGAAGTTTATCCAATCAGCTCTGATTAAATCTCATACCTTAAACTTCAGTGCCAAGCAATTCTCGGTGGAATGCCCTGGTGCACCGGCGTGGTAATCGCATCGCGCATTTGGGTCATACCCTCTGGGATAAGGTGGTTGAAGCGGTTTTAGAGGGCAAGGTGCCACCAATGTGTTTTCAATAAGATGGGGGAGAAGTTCAGTGTAGGTCATGGGAATTGTATCAAATTGCACTTGAGTGCGGTCATTATTCTGCCTCCTCATGTTTGGATTCGTCGGGTCCATTTGTGGTGGTTGGTATGGTGCTTGTGGTGGTACAGGTGGTCGCATAAATGGTGGTCGGAAATGTGGTGGGTTCGAATTCGGGATTGCAGCCATATATGGGTGTGATGCATTATGATAAGTTAACGGAAAGGTGACGGGGGTAGGTGGTCTGGGTTGGTTCTTTCTTTGATTATGAGAGACCAGGTTAGTCTCTCCCTCTCTTCTCTTACTATCTCCAAGTGAAGGTTTTCTTGCTGCACCAACCCCAGGTGAGCCTCGAGTAATCTTCCCAGTCCTCAGGCCATTCTCTATTCTTTCTCTGATAGTGACGATGTCAGAGAAATGGGAGGAAATGCTTCCAATCATCTTATCATAGAAAGGCGACTGGAGTGTATCAATAAATGTGGAAATTACCTCCTTCTCTGATAGAGGCGGGTCAACCTGAGCTGCTACCTCTCGCCATCATTGGGCGTACTCTTTAAACGTCTCGCTATCTTTTTTAGTCATGTTTTACAACTGTACTCTATCTGGCGCCATATCCAGATTATACTTGTACTGTTGCATGAAAGCATCTGCCAGATCTTCCCAATAGCGTATATGAGATCGTTCAAGATGATTGTACCAAGTTAGAGGTGCTCCAGCCAGACTATCCTAGAAACAATGAATGAGCAGAGGGTCATTGGAAGTATGAGAAGCCATCTTCAGGCAGTACATGGTAAGATGGTTCTTCAGACAGGTTAGCCCCCGAGACTTATCAAATTCAGGCATTTTGAATTTGGGGGGAATAATAACATCGGGAATCAGACAGAGTTGTGCAGCACTGCCCATCCCAAACCGGTTCGTTCTTTCCATTTCTCTTAACCGCCTTTCCAAGAACTCTAACCTTCCCTCCTGGGTAGAGCAGCACCACTTGGACCTGCAGCAACATGAATACTAGTACCCCTAATTGGTTGGTCGACATATGCCGGGTTTGCATTAGGTATTGAGATGTGGGGTCTGGCTGTTGCTTGAGCAGCTTGTGGTTGCGTGGCTTGTGTATGGATCGGAATCATTTGAGGATCCCGGACGGGTGGGACATTTGGTTGAGCCGTATGAAGGATTGTTTCTTGATAATCAGGCTCTTCTTGAAGTGGTGGGAAATAGCCAGGTGGCAATCCATATGGGGGAAAGGGTATGGCATTACCTTCCTCATCTATATAGATAGGTTGCTGGGTGTCAGTAGAGTTTGATTTCCTAACGTGAATAGTTAGGGGAGGCGCAGCAGGGTTTGAGCTTGGCCCTCCAGCAAGACCCTGAGTGTGTTGGGGAGTGGATGGTCGTTGTCTGGCGTTTTCAGCACCCGCTGAAGAATCCCCTTCTGTGACTCTCCTTTCAAGAAGCTTGGCCATTTCAGCCATCTACTCTTTCAGCTGATTGACTTCAGCTCTCAAGTTCTCATTTTCTTGTTCTATTTCAGCCATGAGTCTTGTATTAAGCCTAGTCGCGTAAGGATGTCTACCCGTTATGTCTGGGAAGTCAACAAGAAATTGTTAAAAAGAAAGCATTAAATAAAAGCAGTAAAAGAAAAACAAACGGTATGTGAAGCGCCCGCGGAACTTGGCCAGTATCCTCCGACCTTTTTCAGAACTTTGTTCAAGAGTGATAAGTGGAAATTAACATGAGATAGTTGTGGAAATAAGAGAATCCCTCTTTCTGAATTCTAATAATACATTACTGCTGCTAGTCTATTCTTTATGCAGAAAAAGTAAATCAGCCATTCTTAGCCCGGGCAATCATGGCCCTCATTTTACAAATCCTTTCTCTACAGTAATCAAGGAAAGTCACAATTTCTCTTGGGGTGTTAAGAGGATTAACCATCCCCTCAGCTTGCTTGAGCAGGAGCGGGAGATCTTCCAGAACTCCATTAGCCAAATATGCCAGGTGGGCGAAGCGATTCATCCATGAATGAATATCTTCATTTTGCTGTGTTAGTTCATCTTTCAGAACACGGATAGCTTCACCACATTCTAGTTCAGCATCCACCACGCGCCATCGCTCACCATTTATCTCATGCTGGCAAGCTCCTACCACCTCATCAAGCTGATGCTCTAAACGGCTAACTTGTAATTGCAGAAGCTCTTTTTGCATCAAGGCATTTTGCTCGCGCTCTTTGGCTTTTGCCAACATGTCCCTTAAGAGCTGCTTATCAGTCAACATGGTATCCCTTTGCTTGTTCTTCACTTTCAGTTGAGTATTAGCCGTTCGAAGGTATTGACTTTGTTTCCTCAGGTAATCCCTTTCGATTTTTCTCTTTTTTCCAATCTCCTTGATGGTTTGCTTGCTTTCTAAATTCTCCCTTTT
Source organism: Clitoria ternatea (assembly GCA_037962975.1). Classification (NCBI taxonomy): domain Eukaryota; kingdom Viridiplantae; phylum Streptophyta; class Magnoliopsida; order Fabales; family Fabaceae; genus Clitoria; species Clitoria ternatea. The sequence continues at coordinate 222,738,566 of CM075672.1, forward strand.
CTGAAGGGCACATTCTTGTTGAGATATCAGCAAATCTTTTTCTAGCTCCTTGTTTTTGGCGGTTAGTTCTTTTATCTTGGCTCTCATTGCCTTCTCTTCAAGGGTAAGAGGGGTAACATGTGTGCTTGTTGGGAGATAGGAGGGATTCTTGAAAGGTAGCTTGATAATGGAAACTCTGTTTAGGACCCATTGGTAGTACTCTTCCTTCACAGTGTGGCTTCGAGTTCCTAGTTCTTTCCCTTGTCTGTGGACTTTCTTCCATGCATTTGCTACATCCCGAATGACAGAGGTACAATCTCCTTCTGAGTAGTAAATAATAAAAGAAGTAAGAGATTCTTCATCGGGTGACCCAAGTAAGGGATAGGCTAGCTGACGTTTGGCTATAACAGGGTTATAATTAATGCATCCTTGAGTACCCATGAGAGGAACGTTCGCGTAGTTTCCACAATGGTGAATTATGGTGTCAACCTTTAGCCATTGCAGATACCACCTTACTTTATCAGTCGTGAGCCCTACCAGGTGATTGGCCCATTCACACCCCTTCTTTACTACTAACTGACATAACTTCAGATCTGAGACAGGACATTCAACTTTGCTGACTTGGTGGAAGACATGCGACGTAAGCCATACATATAGAGCAGGTAAACAGCAAATGATTCTCTTTCCACCTTGTGTATAGTAGAAGTCCATGGTGCAGTACAATTTGCCAAGATAGCAGTGACAGGATTTTCAGACTTGAACTTACGGGCAAGGAAAACGCCAATAGCATCATAGTCCACGTAATTATCAATATTAGGGAACAAGATAACACCATAAATGGTGAGAGCCAAGGTATCCATGAAGGTTTCCCAATCTCCTTTCTCAGCCAAGAGGTGCATGTGCTTCTCAAAATATTCCCGATCAAACCCCAGGATCTGATTTCTATTCAGTTGTGCACTCCTTAACACTTCTGGGTGAATTTTTAGGACATTAGTGATGGTAGCAATATTCGCTTGACGTCCAAGATGGCGATAAGGCATTTGTCCTTCTAATGGCATTCCTAGAATTTGTTCAAACTCCTTAACAGACGGAGCCAATTGAAAGTCTCGGAAGGTGAAACAACGGAGAGGTGGATCATAGAACTGAATCAAAGCAGTAATTGCCTCGACTTGTACCTCCACTTCTAGCAACTTCAGGATCCTTCCATATTTCCTTGAGAAAACCATTTTCTGATTCATGTCCAATTTCTTCCCTAAGGCTTGCAAACTGGTTGTATCGACTTTCCTAGCCTTAACATGCAGTAATTTTTTTAACTCGGGTACATTTTTACCACAACTACCTGATCTCATGTTAATTTCCATATTTCACTCAGAGGTACTGGCTAAGCTCTTGATATCTTCCTGTAAGAACATAAAGAAAAGAAAAATCAGTCATTGGGAACTAACATGCTTTGCAAATTGATACTCCCTTTAGTATCTTTCTTGAAAACAAATTTATATTTAGGGAAGTTACAATTTGACAAAACTTGCAACAAATCAAGGATCATGTGAGTTATGGATTTTCTTATCATTGTTAAAAATGATTTTTTTTATATATATTTTTATGATTCAGAAAATTCGTAACTTAAGATCCTGAGACTTATGCAAATATAAAAGGAAAGGACCACTTGCCCATTAAAGGATCACTAGTTGAAAGTAAGTCATTTTTTGAAAAAGTAATCCACTAAACAGGCAAGTGGTCCTTTAATTTGGATCAAAAGAGAAAGTGAGAATGAGAAAAGGTATAAGTAAAGGTTGCCCCTTTGGTGCCTTAAGGTGGGTTTTTCTGAAGGTCTCCTAATGGTTCTAAGGTTGGTCTATCAGTGACATCTCGCATTAGGTGGCTTATTCTAAACTTTCTAAGGGTCACTAGAGCCAAGATCCTACTCATGATGTTGACCACAAATAGTAGGAAGTCTACTAGGTGTGGGCATCATGAATAAGTTGAACTCTAGCTGAGATTCTCACGGTAACCAGACAGGAAGTACATCCCAAATGGCTCCGCTACTAACCTCCCCTAATCTTAAGTTTCATTTGGGCCCGGGTATAGGGTCCCACTCAAAAGTGTGTACAAATTGTGAGTGTAGTGTGTGAAAAAGGCATTCAATACCTGTACCTTACTCATCCTGCACATAGAACAAACACGGAGCAACAAAATAAAGTTGTCTAACCTAGGGTTCAATGATCACACAGATATTAACATCAAACAGAAACCATATATAAACATTGACAGAAAATAAAAGAAGAAGTTAAATAATTAATATGCTAATTAAAACACGTGCTATCAAATTGACTGGCTTGACTCTCTAAAGTCCCTAGTGGAGTCACCATCTGTCGCGACCGGGATCGCGGCGGCACGGCCGACCCTCAAAATGATTTTAATGTTCGAAAAGAAAAACAGGGAGTCGCCACCAATATTTTTTAGGATAAAATACCGGGAAAACCTTTTATTAAAGCATTGGTCAAAAAATGAAATTCCAAATTTGGGAGTCTGATTACAGGTGAGGAAGGTATTAGCACCTCACAACCGTCCGTTATAAAAACGGTTACCTCAATATGATAGCGCACATTATAATTAACCCAATAATTATTTTAACTTCTTCATGAAAAGAAAGTATATGAGATGATAAAATATATAAAAATAAACAAAAATAAACACGGAATATTTACATGAGAATAACAGGACGTCTCGTCCAAATTAAACTCGCTCCACCATTTAAAAAAATATAATAAAAATTACAATAATAATGATAATAGTAATAAATACAACTTCTATGCCAGTCCAAATAAAAGGTGTGAAACACTCATTTCTATTAATATTTGTCAATTAATAGGAATTGATTATTAATTGAAAAGGGAACAGAGACATCAACCAGCAATTAATTTAACAGAAACTAAAACAAATACAAGTATTAAAAAAAATAAAGGGAAGAGTAGGACCGGTGTGGTGAGAAAGGAACTGGACTTTGTGAGTTGAGAGGAGAGGGATTAAATTTGAGGGAGTGTACGGTGTGGTGAGGAATTGAGGGGCTGTTGGTATAGGTTTAAAGGGGGTTGTTGGCTTGAAGGAAGGATCGTATAGTGAGGTGGAGAGGGAGAAAAGGGACAGTGTTGGTCTTTTGAGGGAGAGTGTGGTACGGTTTTAGAGGGAAGGAGGAGAGAGAGAGAGTACGGTGAGAGAGGGAGTGAGCGTGGAGTGAGAGGGAATGAGACGGTGGAAGGGGGCTGTGAGGACGGTTGGAGGAGGGGCAATATGGTGGTTTGAGGGATGTGAGGGAGGGAGAAGACAGTATGGTGAAGAAGAGAGGGACGAAGGAGAGAGGAAGAGAGGGACCAGTATTGGGAGAAAGTGAGGGGGCTGGACACGAGTGAAGAGAGGGACAATGTTTCTTCTCTCAAAAATGAATGCTTTTCCTCATTTTTTTTAAGGCTTCAGGATCCTCTCTATTTATAGAGGTCTTGGACGTTCATAATCAATGGCAAGTGGGGCTTCTCCTTTTGTCTTGAAGTCAGCTGCTCCACTAGATCAGCATTGGATACAGCCTGGATGGAGTTGGTGGGAACAACTTGCACCTAAACTGCTATAGGGGACGGCGGCTAGTGGGTTTCTCCTTTGTCACTTTGTCAGCCGCCCCCCACAAATCAAGGATCCACTTGGGTAGTGGAAATCCAAGTCAGCAAGGGCATTCGGTGGGAATATGGGTCAGATTTCACCTTCTCTCCAGAATCCGAGTGGAAAAGGTGCCTTTTGTGCATAAGACCGAGTAGAAAAGGTGCTGTTCCTACAAAAACCGAGTGAAAGCTTTGCTCGGTGTTGCTTTGTTGGTCGGTGTAGTTACTGTGATGAGGGTCAGTATTGTGGTTATGAAAGGCTGGACGAGCAAACAATTTTGGTTGACACATTGAATCGGAACCGAGTGAAAAGTGACTCGGAAATGGTTGAAAAGATGGCTCGGAAATGGTTAAAGGATGGCTCAGAAATCGTTGAAGGATGTGACTCGGTACTGACTGAAGATTGGCTTGATGCTGACTGAAAGAGACTCACTCGGTAGCGACTGAGGAGTGAATGACTTGGTTCTGACTAAGAGTAGCTCACTCGGTACTGACTGAAAAGGACTCACTCAGATTTGTCTGAAGGGTGACTCAAAACAAGTTCAAATGATTCAATCGGCCCTTGTACAATGTTTCACTTGGCTATGTCTCTGGAAATGAACCAGTCAGAGAGACCTTGCTCGGATTTACTTAGTAGTATCACGGTTTGAAGTACTCAATCAGAGTTGCTTCAATTGGAGGGGTTTTGCTCGGCAGTGCTTCTGCTTGAAGCATCCATTCGGCATCTCAGAAGTATTATACTCGGCTATACCTTTGGCCGACAGGTCAGCACCATTCCTTCTTTGACTTAAGACCAAATCAATCGTGAAGTAAATTTCACTCGGAAATACATCACTCGGATTAAATCACTCGGAGAATTGTTGGTCGGATACATGGCTCGGGATTGATCCAATCGGATGCATTCATCATCCTTAAGACTAAGTTTCATTTGTTTTATTTGTGAACTCAGCTCAAGATGTACCATCGGACCAGTCGGTGCATTCACTCAGAGACCGATCCTTCATTTCAATCTAAATTGTTTCACTCGTCAACAACAGTTTGGATGCACTTGCTGGGGAGTCTCCAATCGGATGTGCTTACTCGGGATTGCTTATTCAGGAGTCGGACTCACATTTCAATCAGAATGGAACTTGAGAAAGTCTAACCACTCGGACGTCTTCACTCGGAAGCCTTTCTTACATTTCAATCCGAATGGTTTCACTTGACAACAATAGTTCAGATGCACTTCCTCGGAAACCGACCTTATTCCCCACTCAGAATTTAGAACTCAGCTTCAGCAATGCATCCCACTCGGATGTGTTCATTCGGGAATCCTTCCATTCGGTTGTTTTCTCTCGGGAGTAACAGGGAACCGGCTTTATTTTCAATCAGAATTTCGATTGATAATCAACCTTTCAGATTCATTCGGAGTCGGCCTTTGTTTTCACTTGGAACAGCTTCAATCATCAATCAACTCTTCGGATTTATTCACTCGGAGTCGGTCTTTTTTTCAATCAGAATTCGGAACTCAGCTTTAATCCCTCGGGTGCAATCACTCGGAAACCGACTCTCTTATTACTCAGGACTTGGAACTTGAGAATCTGGCCACCTGGATATATTTACTCAGAGCCGGCCTTCTTTTCCACTCGGAAACACCCCACCCGGTTGACAATTCACTCAGCAACGTCTCACTCGGAGACATGTTATTCGAAACGCCTTTCCGCTTGAGCAGGATTCCCACTCGCTTGAGCGCTCACCTTTCCGGTTGGGCGAGGTTCCCACTCGCTTGAGCGAGAAAAGGCCAGAGGTCAAATTCCTGATTCACCACAGTCTCGCTGGCGAAATTCCCTCTCGCTTGAGCGAAATTCCCACTCATATCACATACATCAACGTACCACTCGGCCATGTCTCACTCGGAGACTCCTTACTCGGAAATGATCATTCCGAGTCATCTTACTCGGAAATGATCATTTCCGAGTCAGATTTTTTTTTCTTTTTTTTCTTTTCTCTTTTTTATTTTAATTCCTTTTTTAAATTCTTTTCTTTTTTTTCTCTCTTTTTTTTCTTTTCTTTTTTATTTCTTTTCTCTTTTTTTTATTTCTTTTCTTTTTTATTTTTTTTAATTCTTTTCACTTGTGGATTCCCCAATTCTTGGTGACGAAAATTCCCTATTCTTGGTGAAAATTGACTGGACCGAAATAGGTGTTCACACTAACCAAACCCAATAACAACATCATCTCATCCATCACATAATGCAATCCCATATTACATGAATCCTTCAAATATCATGATTGTCACTTAAAGCTCAACATAAGCTATCCTTGCCTCTTTTAAACCATCTTTAATTAACAAACTCTAATGGCACAAATCATGGCCTATCAATTCACTAACCAATATGTATATCTTAGTGATTCCACCATTAATGGTGATCTACCATTTTCACTATCATTCATTATTATTCAAGCTCTCCACAACAATATCATAACTTTTAACACACTTAACAACTTAGAGTCATCATCATAATTCTCTTTATTTCACATATCCTTATCATCAATGATCAATGTCACACACTTAAAAACTCTTCCTATATACCAAATCACTCTAACACCAAAATCATAACCATGTTTTCAAGATTTGTCATAGAGCCCCAAATCCTAAATCTTTAGGGTTTTCCTCTCAAATCACCCAACAAACATCATCATTAACAACACCCAAACAAAATTTATCATGGGTTTACACTTAAAATCATTTTTTATATCATCATCACTTATTTTCCTCCATTCCTAAAGTTAGGGTTTCATTCAAAATTCAACTATCATTATTATCACTTATCATTTTCCATCATCTAGAATGCCATTTTTGTGTATCCTTGAACACCCTCACAAAACCATACATTTATGACACACCACATTAGGGCTTTGCATAAAAATGACTTCTATTAACATACCCATATACATTGAACTCTCTCCCAACAACCATTACCCAAAACCTAGGGCATAAACTCATTAGAAATGGTAAGAATCTTACCTCAAACCAAAAAACAAGTAAGCTCCCAAGAGAGGGAGAAAGCAACATGAAAATGGGAGAGAAGAGGGAGGGGGAGTTCCAACCATAAGCTTCTCCTTCAAGCTCCAATGAAAACGAAAATGGAGAAGCAGATGGGTTCCAATCTTGTCTAGGTTTTTAGAGAGGAAGAATGATGAGGAAAATGAAGAAGAAGAAAGGAGAGTGCCTTGGCAAAGAAGAGCAAAACCAACGTGAACAATAAGAGAAGGGGGAAGGGGTTTTGTTTTAAATTTCATTCCCTTCATTAAAATCTTTCCGTATTACAACACACAGGATCTCCATTCGGGCTTAATACTTTATCCAAAAATTATTCCAATTATACATTTGGATTCCCAATAATATTCTTAACAGCCCTGACCAACGGCATCTCAATCGGAGATACTTGGTCCGACACCCATGTTTTAACCGGGTATAATTTAAGCTCCTTAAATCTTAATAAATTATAAATATCTATAATAAATCCCAGTTTAATTATTTCTAAATTTTTGGGACATAAATCAACTCATATATAATTATTTATTATTTATTCTCATTAATTAATAATTTTTATAAATTTCGGGATGTTACATCCCCAATTTTCTTTAATTATCCAACCAAACTGGGTCCCACCTCAATAAACCACTGAAACCTCTTTTCTTTTTTTTCTTTTTTTATTTTCATTTTTTTGGATTTTTTGGCCCATTTTTTATTCTTTTTATTATTTGGCTTTTTTTGACCTATTTTTGTTATTTTTTAAAAAAAATTGGGCCTTTTTATTTATATTTTTTAATTTTTTTTAAAATATTTTGAATACAAATAAGTAATTACTTACTCTTATGGAAACATAAACTATTTTAGAATCCTAAAATTATTTATTACACATGTGGCCATAAATAAAATACCTAGTAAAGATAAACTACTACCCATGCTACAAGGAGCAAGAAGGTAATCACCAAACATCCGTTTCCCTCGCTTATTCTTTCCTCCTGGCTTTGACATCCATTGGCCATTGCTTGAGGAAAATTATGAAAGAAAGTTGATGAAATGAGAAGTATGGTAGGAAATGAGAAGAGATTAAGTATTTATAGAAATAGAGAAGATACTATTCCTAATGGCACTATACAACAGTCACTATGCAATTTTTTTTTATTTTTTATTTTTTGGACAAAAATAGGTATTCACATTAATAATTAGATCAGAGCATATAAATTGATGATTTAAGAATGATCAGAGTAGATAGATTCATTTTATTCATATCAGAGCATAACAAACTTATAATAATAAGCTTATACATATAATAATAATGATCATCAGAGCATATAAACAATTATGAGAAAATATAAGAGACAAATAAAAGTTTTGAGAATAAACACTGTATTTATAACAAAAGATATAATTACAGGACTCAAGTAAAAAAATAACACCTAGATACTTTTCTCCCATAAAAGACTTAAAGACTTTTCTCCTTTTCATATCAAAAAAAGGTAAGGACATCACAGAGTCATCTGAGTTTGCGGACACGCTAAATTTCATGGCAAAGCTAGAAATTCTAATTAATGTAGTCCGAGACACAATCCCAGAAGGGAAAGTCTTTAGGGATGATATACGAAGGTGAGGGTAAGTCAAGAATATGGTGACGATTAAAGGGGTCGAGGAAGTAAAGATATTGAACTTAAGCTAGAGTCTGCCAACCGCTTTGAGGTTCTTTAGCCCGAAAGGCTTGATCAAACAGATAGCGCCATCAGAGTCTGAGAGGAAATGATGGTGGCACAACTTGAAGCATAGCCAGTGGGTCATGCAGGCCTTGGGAGACAACGAGCAGACTCCCAAATTTGAAGCAAGTCAGGTCTAAAGAGGTGGTGAAGATGATCAGAGGAGGACATTTAGGCCGAACATATAGATCACCAAGATCAGCATATGAGAACACTTTCGTCTTGAACAGTCTACCTCATTTTCTCTAGAGCAACCCAATTGAGAACTTATCATTTGGAGAATAGGAACAACTACCTTGTTGCTCAGAGATAATGATTTTATAGGTATCTGACATGCTTTTCATTGGGCTCAGGGGTAGATAGATGTCGTTTCAGCTCTGCTTTAGTCAGCTACTTCAATCGGGGTTCATACCAAGGTGGTGGAGGTGGACTAGATTTGCCAAGTTAAGGGCTCTTTTTCCTTTTCTTTTGAATAGCACCTCAGAGAAGGACGGAGTCTATCATGAGTGACCCGTATCTTTATGCATGGCTTGATCAGATTAAGAAGGTAACGTCTGGGAGGAAACTGAACCTGTTGTTGATCAAAGAGAATCTTTTTACTATTCTGGATGCAGATTGTGAACCATAGCATGATCTATGGTAGATATAAGAGAGGGATTGGCTAAGGCTTCTTTTACGGGAATAGGAGGAGCAAACCTAAGATTGGTGAAGAAAGAGATCTTCTCAACAGCATCCTTATTAACAACAAGGTACTCCAATCTAGGGATAACCAGACTGAGTTTGATAGCCCCATGAGATTTGGGTGAAGGTGAGGGAGGTGAGGCAGAGGTTGGGAAAAGCTTTTTAAGATAACCAGGGGGAACGAAAGGTAGGGGGTTTGGGAAGATATTTGGTTTATGTACTTTGGGGGTCGGGTTTGTATTTTGAATGTGATTACAGGTTCAAGGATTTTGATAATGACAAAGCACTCTTGAAGAACTCCTTGCAAAAACAAAGATATGGAATCAGACACGCAGCTAATCAATTAGACAGCCTCATCTAAATCGATTAGGCAACTTTTGTTTTAGAATAATTGCATCAGGACATTAAGCTAATCGATTACAACATTTCAAATAATCGATTACAGAGCTACTGAAATTAAGATAATCGATTACATGAATGGTTTAATCGATTACCAAAACCAAAAATGGCATTAAAAGTATCAGGTATAACAGGTAATCGATTAAGAGAATTCAGACAATCGATTAGAAGGTTACTGGAATTAAGCTAATCGATTACTATGTCTATATAATCGATTACGAAGCTACGAAGCCAAATTAAATGCATCAGGTATCACTGCTAATCGACTACAAGGCAAAGCTCAATCGATTACCAAGCTTCTGACTTGAAGCTAATCGATTAGGCAAAGGAAACTAATCAATTACATATCGAACAGAGATGAAAAATTCAAAGTGTAATCGATTACAACTTAAGGTATAATCGATTACGATAGTGGGAAAACACATATTAGTGGGAAACCAGCATATTTCTCCACCACTCCTTTAGACCCCTACTATGTGCAATGGCTAGGAAGACTAAGGCACTCACCAAGCTCTCAAATGACTCTATAAATGCAAGAGGAACTCAAGCACAACAACACACAACAACAAGCTATCAATCTTTACTTACTCTTGTGCTTAGTAAGCCCTTACTCTTGTATATTCTGAATTTCATTTGTGTATTCTCTCTTCTTGAGAGTTATAGATTTGAGAGAACTTTCACTTGTACATCTACTCTATTAAGAGAGTCACTTGTTTGTAAACACTACACAAGACACCAAAGTTTACTCTAGGTTGAGTGGTTACAAAGGTTGGGGTTCAACCTTTGGGATATTGTGAGATTGAGAGATTGGGTGGGTTGCCCTTATGCTTGTGAGGATTGGGTTCTTGAGTGTGGGACACTAGGAAGCCGCAATTGCTCAAAGTTGTATCTCTAGTCTATAATAGTGGAAATCCTCTAAGTGGGTTGCTTAGAGGCGAGACGTACACCGGATTGGTGGAACTCGTTAAATCGGTTTGCAAGCTCCTCTTCCCTACTCTTTTACTTTTATATACTGTGTTTAATTGGCTTGTGTTGATTGATTGTGGCTTGCATACTTAAACTTGTTTAATTTGGTAAACTTTGAATACTGCACACCAAGTGTTTGTCAAATTGTCTTAGCTATATTTACCTTTGTTTTGCCTTGCACATTTCATTAAACTTGATTTCACTTGCATAATCTTGTAAATTTGAACATAAGAATCAAGTTCAAAGGCATTCCAACTAAAAGTTTTAAAAACTCAATTCACCCCCCCTCTTGAGTATTGAGGCCACTTCAATAACAAGTGGTATCAGAGCTTGACTCTTGGTAAAATAAGCTTAACAGCTTCAAGAGAACAAATGGCCTCAAGTTCTCAAAACCTCTTTCCCGAGGGTGGTGCTATAAACAGACCTCCCGCTTTCAATGGAGAAGGCTATACCTTTTGGAAAGAAAGAATGAAAATATTTATTCAATCTATTGATCTTAAAGTTTGGAATGCCATTGAAAATGGTCCTTATACACCCATGCATATTGTCAATGATAAAAGTGTTGAAAAACCTATGGAGGAATGGTCTAGTGATGAAGAAAAGAAAGTACAATATGGCTATAAGGCTAAAAATCTCATCACTATGGCATTAGGTCCAGATGAATTTTTTAGAATAATGAATTGCAAATCCGCCAAGGAAATGTGGGATACTCTTCAAGTAACCCATGAAGGCACAAATGATGTTAAAGACTCTAAGATTAGTACACTAACTAGTCAATATGAGTGCTTTAGATTAAACTCTCATGAATCAATTGTTGATATGCAAAAATAGGTCACTCTCATCATTAATCAACTTATTACACTTGGAAAGACTTACACTAACAAAGAGCTTATTCATAAAGTGTTGAAAAGTCTTAACAGAGAATGGCAACCGCTAGTTACCGCCATCAAACAATCTCCCAACATAAACGAGATGTTCCTTGCCACATTATTTGGTAAGTTGTAGGAACAGGAACAAAAACTGAAAGAATTAAAGATGGCGGAAGAGGAAGAAAAATCTTCCAAGAAAAAGGGACTCGCTCTCAAGGCCACGTCCATAAATGAAGAAGAATCTGGAAGTGAACTCGATGAAGAAGATGAGTTTAGACTATTTGTGAAACACTTTGGGAAATTCATGAAAGGCAAACGCTTCCAAAGAAGCTTCAAAAACCCAAGTAAGAAACCTATCACTAAAGAAAATTCTTCCTCACCCAATTGTTTTGAATGTGGCAAGGAGGGGCACTTCAAAGCAGACTGCCCAAATCTCAAGAAAAAGGGCAAAGAGAAAAGAGGAAGAGGGAGAGCATATACAGCCTGGGATGAAAATAAGATAAGCAGCTCGGATGACTCGGAAAATGAAGAAGCAAACCTTTGCCTCATGGCCAACCACCAAGAAGAAAATGATGAGGTAAACTTGCATGACTTAGATAAGGATGAATTACTTGATGCTCTAGAGGAATTGTATGATAAATTTGTAAAAGTATCCAATAGACTTAAGATGTCTAGAAAAACTAGTGACACTCTAGAGATGCACCTTATGGAAGTTTGTAAAGAGAATGAATGCTTAAAAGAAGAATTGGAAAATGCTCAAACATGCTCCAAGAATAAACCGTGTAATTTTGCTAAGAAATGTGTTGATCTAGAAAACAAAGTCCTAGATCTAAACAAAACCTTAGAGAAGTTTACAAATGGTAGAGATAATCTGAATGTACTACTTGGAAATCAAAGATGCATGTTTGATAAAACTGGTTTAGGGTACAATTCTGTTAAAAAAGAAAAGCATTACAAGAACTTCTTTGTATCTCCTATGAGATCATCCTCGCCCTTTATGAAATGCAACCATTGTGGATTCAAAGGTCATAACTCTTCAAATTGCAATGTTAGAAAATTAGGGCCAAAGGTTATAAGAAAGGTATGGGTTCCCAAAGGGACATTACCACAAGCTAACCTTAAAGGACCCAACATAAAATGGGTACCTAGTTCTCTAAACTGATTTTGTTTTATAGGTATGCTTCAAGGCAAGCAACACCCATTGGTATTTGGATAGTGGGTGTTCAAAGCATATGACGGGAGACATAAGCAAGTTTACATCATTCACTCCCAAAAGAAAAGGAAGTGTCACCTATGGAGACAACACCAAAGGAAGGATTCTAGGCATTGGAAACATTGGTAAGAATTATTCTACCTCTATTAGTGATGTGTTGTATGTTGAAGGTCTTAAACACAACTTACTTAGCATTAGTCAATTATGTGACAAAGGATATAGAGTTTTGTTTGAATCAAATTGTTGCATAATTAAGCATAAGACTAATAAGGAAGTTAAGTTTGTAGGCCAAAGAATTGATAATATTTATATGATTGATATGGATAGTTTGTCTTCAAATGATGTACAATGCTTCATGACTAGAGAGGATGAAACTTGGTTATGGCATAGAAGAATAGTTCATATACATGTAGACCACTTGAACAAACTTGTTTCTAAAGAATTAGTAATTGGTTTACCAAAGCTTAAATTTGAAAACAAATTTTGTGATGCATTTCAAAAGGGAAAACAAGTAAAGGCATCCTTTCAATCGAAAAATATTGTTTCCACCCAAAAGCCTTTACAACTTTTGCACATGGATCTCTTTGGACCTTCCAAAATCAAAAGCTTTGGTGGTAATTACTATGGTCTAGTAATTGTAGATGACTACTCTAGATATACATGGACCTTGTTTCTTGCTCATAAGAATAAAGCATATCATGCATTCAAGAAACTTGTTAAGATTATCCAAAATGAGCAAAATTCAAAAATTACATCCATTAGAACTGATCATGGGGGAGAATTCAAAAATCAATCTTTTGAAAAGTTTTGTGAAAAACATGGTATAAATCATAATTTTTCAGCTCCTAGAACTCCACAACAAAATGGAGTAGTAGAAAGGAAAAACAGATCATTAGTGGAGCTTGCTAGAACCATGTTAAATGAAAACAATATTGCAAAACATTTTTGGGCGGATGCGGTAAACACCGCTTGTCATGTTATGAATAGATGTTTAATAAGGCCTATCTTAAAGAAAACCCCCTATGAACTTTACAAGGGCAGAAAACCCAACATTTCATACTTTCATATATTTGGATGTAAATGTTTTGTGCTCAATAATGGGAAAGATAATCTAGGTAAGTTTGATGCTAAAGCTGATAAAGGAATCTTTCTAGGATACTCTCAATCTAGTAAATCTTATCGAATCTTCAACAAATGCACAAATACCATTGAAGAATCTATTCATGTTAAATTTGATGAAAATAGCCATAACCCTCCGAGAAAGGAAGATGTTGATGATCTTGTAGGTACACTTCAAGAAATGCACTTAAATGAAGAGGAGGAAATCAACAAGAAAGAAGAAACAACACAAAATGAGGAACCACATCAATGGATCACATTGAAGGATCACCCATTAGACAAAGTCATAGGAGAAATGACTCAAGGTGTAAGTACTCGAAATGCTATTAGAAATACTTGTAATCACCTAGCGTTTGTATCTCAAATAGAACCCAAAAACATTGATGAAGCTATTATTGATGAACATTGGATGTTGGCCATGCAAGAAGAGCTAAATCAATTTGAAAGAAATGAAGTTTGGAAATTAGTGCCAAGACCCAATGATCACCAAATAATAGGAACAAAATGGGTTTTTAGAAATAAGCTAGATGAGAATGGCATAATAACAAGAAATAAAGCTAGATTAGTTGCTAAAGGATATAATCAAGAAGAAGGGATAGACTATAAAGAAACGTATGCTCCCGTAGCTAGATTAGAAGCCATAAGATTACTATTAGCTTTTGCTTGTTGTATGGATTTTAAGCTTTATCAAATGGATGTCAAAAGCGCTTTTCTAAATGGTTATATTCAAGAAGAAGTCTATGTAGATCAACCTCCCGGTTTTGAAAATCACAAATTTCCAAACCATGTTTTTAAATTGAGAAAAGCTTTATATGGTTGAAACAAGCTCCAAGAGCTTGGTATGAAAGACTCAGTAAATTTCTTTTAGAAAATAATTTCGAAAGAGGTAAGGTTGATACTACACTATTTATAAAGCGCAAAAATAATGATATTCTTTTGGTACAAGTTTATGTTGATGACATAATATTTGGTGCTACTAATGAAATGCTTTGTCAAGAGTTTGCCAAGATTATGCAAGATGAATTCGAAATGTCCATGATGGGAGAATTCACCTTCTTCCTTGGATTACAAATCAAACAAACTAATGAGGGAACGTTTATTAGTCAAACAAAATATTGCAAAGAACTGCTCAAAAGGTTTGAAATGGACAAAGCAAATGAAATGGCTACACCCATGAGTACATCTTGCTACCTAGACAAAGATGAGAAGGGTAAGGATGTTGAAATAACTAAATACCGAGGTATGATTGGCTCCTTGCTTTACTTAACAGCTAGTAGACTTGATATTATGTTTGCTGTGTGCATGTGTGCTAGATATCAAGCATGTCCTAAAGAATCACATCTCACTGTTGTGAAAAGAATTTTGAAATATCTTGTGGGTACGCAAAATGTTGGTTTATGGTATCCTAAAGGCGTTGAATGTATTCTCATAGGATATTCTGATTCTGACTTTGCTGGTTGTAAACTTGATAGAAAGAGTACGAGTGGCACATGTCATTTACTTGGTAGTTCCCTTGTTTCTTGGCATAGCAAGAAGCAAGTAAGTGTTGCTTTATCCACAGCTGAGGCAGAATATGTTGCAGCTGGTAGTTGTTGTGCTCAAATCCTTTGGATGAGACAACAACTTCTAGACTTTGGAGTTGCATTAGACCATGTGCCTCTTAAGTGTGATAATACTAGTGCTATCAATATCTCAAAGAATCCTGTTATGCATTCTAGGACTAAACATATTGAAATAAGACATCATTTTATTAGAGACCATGTTTTAAAGGGTGATTGTGTGCTTGAACATGTTGAAACCTCCAAACAATTAGCAGACATATTCACCAAACCATTAGCGAAAGAGCAATTCATCCACATTAGGAGAGAATTGGGAATTCTTGACATGATCAATTGTGTTTGAATGATGAAGTATTTTGATAAAAACATTGTTGTATAGCATGTTTATATGAGTTGTTTACTATTTGTGGTATGATTCATTGAAATTACAACCTTCCTGTGTAAAAACTGCAAAAATTGTGAATTTTTGGACCATATAATCGATTACATAGCACCTCTTAATCGATTAATAAGCCTTTGTTTCGTTGATAATCGATTACTCATTGATATCCAATCGATTATAAAGCTTCTGTTTTATGCATAATCGATTACCTCTTGATCCATAATCGATTACAAAGTCTCTATTTCAGGTCCAAAACGTTTCATCTTCCCACTAATCGATTACCAGACTATCTCAATCGATTAGGACGCTTCTGTTTCTTCACTAATCGATTACTCAACTGCCATAATTGATTACCCTCTGTGAGAAACGATTCAAATTCCCCAGAAACAGTTAGCTAATCGATTACCTCATCCTCGTAATCGATTAGCATCGGAACTCCAACAGTCAAACGTGGGTTCCCAAGGACTGCTCGACTTCCCCCCTCTTTTAACTCATCTCCCTCCTTTCTAAACCTAATCCTTCTCTATAAATACCCCTCTCTTCACCCTCTCATCTCACACTACCTCCTTCCTCTTCAAATCTCTCAAAGTTCTCAAGAACTCTCCTCCTCTCTTCATCTTTTTTCTCAACATTCCTTGACAATGGCTTCCTCCTGCACAGTCAAGAGAGCTAGGTCCTCCATGGCCCAAGCCAACAACCCCCTAGACTTCTCTAGGTTCTTCTCATCTCCTAGAGACCTTCAACACTTCGTTAATAATTTCTCTGAAAAAGATATCATGACCCCCCACTACACCATTGCTGAAACATTCGATAACCATAGCTTCACCTTTTCCCAATGCCTCCACCACTACAACCTTTTTCCCTTCCTCACCCCTAAGGAAGAGCAATATTATCCTGAACTCATTCGAGTTTTCTACTGCAATCTCAAACTTGTCAATGGGATGGTCGAATCAAAGGTCAAAAATGTGACCATCAAGCTCACCAACGCCCAGTTTGCAGAAATCTCTATGCTGCCACTTAACAATGCAGAGTTTGACGGAGGAGAACCTGAAGATGAATGGGGCTTCAATGCTCTAACTGCTCAACAATCCTTGTGGAAGGCTGATCGACCAAGGAGCAATCACAAGCTGGTGGGACATCTGACCATGAATAACCGACTCCTACACTTTTTTCTGGTCAAGATGTTGGTGCCCCGTGGTGGGAACTATGCTTTGGTGGAAGAGGATGATGTCCTCTTAATGTGGGCTATGCTGAACCACAAAGAGATAAACTGGGTTCAACTGGTTAAGTTCCACATGCGCCATGCAAAAGACCAACAAAAGCTTCCATACGCCATTCTACTCACCAAAATCTTCAAACATTGCGGAGTAGACTTGGCTGGAGAGTTGTCAGAAAAAGTGCCTCCAAAAGCCTGCATTGGCACTCACCACCTAACCAAGATGGGTCTTGTTTTTCTAAACGGAGCATGGTACTCACGAATGGAAGGCATTAATGCCAACATTCCCTTTGAAGCTCCTGCTGATGAACCAGCCCCTCCTCCTCCTGCAACTCAAGCTTCATCTTCTGCCCCTGCTGACCCATTTGTGTCTCTCTATGCTCACCTTGATCGCCACTTCGACCGTCTTGAAAACTCTCTTCAAGAGTTCTCCATGACTGAGCAGCAACATTTTGAGCTGATGCAACAGCGTTATGAGGAGCTGTCGCATCAAATCTCTGAACTTAGATTTTTTAACCCGGATAACTAGATCCGTTTTTATGTTTTGATCATTGTGCTTTCTGTTTTTTTTCTACTTCAGTTTTTTATCATTTCCTTAATGTAATTTCCCTTCAGTACTTCATGAATAAAATTTGTCTTTCTTCATATGACTATCAATGCTTTATTTGTTTTTGATGATTACAAAGGGGGAGAAGCAATAAGTATGTTTGTGTTCATCTGAGTTTTTTGACTGCTAAAAATGCTTAATTATCTGGTATAATCTCCAAAAGCTCCAAAAGGCATATATTCTTAAAGATAGGGGGAGCCTTAGTTGTTTAAAAAGATAATGCATTTAAGAGATAACTTGTAATCTGAATATTTCATTTAAAAAGATACGGCAGACTCTGAAAATTTGATTAAGAGATAAGGATTTTATGCAGAATTCAAATGTTGTTGCATAAACAAAAATAGAGATAAAGATTGTTGTTTCAACTAACAACCCTCAAGAGATGAACATTGTTGTCATCATCAAAAAGGGGGAGAATGTGTTTTAAATATGATTACAGGTTCAAGGATTTTGATAATGACAAAGCACTCTTGAAGAACTCCTTGCAAAAACAAAGATATGGAATCAGACACGCAGCTAATCGATTAGGCAGCCTCATCTAAATCGATTAGGCAGCTTTTGTTTTGGAATAATTGCATCAGGACATTAAGCTAATCGATTACAACATTTCAAATAATCGATTACAGAGCTACTGGAATTAAGATAATCGATTACATGAATGGTTTAATCGATTACCAAAACCAAAAATGGCATTAAAAGTATTAGGTATAACAGCTAATCGATTAAGAGAATTCAGACAATCGATTAGAAGGTTACTGGAATTAAGCTAATCGATTACTATGTCTATATAATCGATTACGAAGCTGCGAAGCCAAATTAAATGCATCAGGTATCACTGCTAATCGACTACAAGGCAAAGCTCAATCGATTACCAAGCTTCTGACTTGAAGCTAATCGATTAGGCAAAGGAAACTAATCGATTACATATCGAACAGAGATGAAAAATTCAAAGTGTAATCGATTACAGCTTAAGGCATAATCGATTACGATAGTGGGAAAACACATATTAGTGGGAAACCAGCACATTTCTCCACCACTTCTTCACACCTCCACTATGTGCAACGGCTAGGAAGACCAAGGCACTCACCAAGCTCTCAAATGACTCTATAAATGCAAGAGGAACTCAAGCACAACAACACACAACAACAAGCTATCAATCTTTACTTACTCTTGTGCTTAGTAAGCCCTTACTCTTGTATATTCTGAATTTCATTTGTGTATTCTCTCTTCTTGAGAGTTATAGATTTGAGAGAACTTTCACTTGTACATCTACTCTATTGAGAGAGTCACTTATTTGTAAACACTACACAAAACACCAAAGTTCACTCTAGGTTGAGTGGTTACAAAGGTTGGGGTTCAACCTTTGGGATATTATGAGATTGAGAGATTGGGTGGGTTGCCCTTATGCTTGTGAGGATTGGGTTCTTGAGTGTGGGACACTAGGAAGCCGCAATTGCTCAAAGTTGTATCTCTAGTCTACAATAGTGGAAATCCTCTAAGTAGGTTGCTTAGAGGTGAGACGTACACCGGATTGGTGGAACTCGTTAAATCGGTTTGCAAGCTCCTCTTCCCTACTCTTTTAATTTTATATACTGTGTTTAATTGGCTTGTGTTGATTGATTGTGGCTTGCATACTTAAACTTGTTTAATTTGGTAAACTTTGAATACTGCACACCAAGTGTTTGTCAAATTGTCTTAGCTATATTTACCTTTGTTTTGCCTTGCACATTTCATTAAACTTGATTTCACTTGCATAATCTTGTAAATTTGAACATAAGAATCAAGTTCAAAGGCATTCCAACTAAAAGTTTTAAAAACTCAATTCACCCCCGCCCCCTCTTGAGTGTTGAGGCCACTTGAATAACAGGGTTTGTGAGGTCTGCGAGAAGGAAGGGGTTGTTCTTTTATGGGTGAAGGAAACAGAAGGAGTAGGGATAACGGGGTTATATTAAGGGGTTTGAGAATGGGGTAAAGTAATGAGAGGTGGAGAAAGGGATTTTTCAGACCTAGAGTCTTGCGAGGGTGAAGGTTTGATTTATTCTTCTTTAGATTCTTCTGTTGCTCTTTCTTTGC
The DNA here is from genome assembly GCA_037962975.1 of Clitoria ternatea. Taxonomy (NCBI): domain Eukaryota; kingdom Viridiplantae; phylum Streptophyta; class Magnoliopsida; order Fabales; family Fabaceae; genus Clitoria; species Clitoria ternatea. The sequence goes on from CM075672.1 coordinate 222,758,015, forward strand.
CATATTCTCTTATGAAGATCGGCAATGTATCTATACCTTTCCTTCCAGTCATAAGCAGACCAATTTTTGGTGTTGACCATAGGAAACTTCTTATTGTATTTCTCAATGAATTGGGGTAGCTTCTTCTTGGTGATGACTATGTCAGACTTGGTTCTGGTATACTTGACATCACCATGCCTTTCAGATGGGGTCTGGACAGGAGGAACAGGCAGGGCCTTCAGTCTGCGCCCTATAGGCTTATTATCATCTGAGTCTAAAGACTCAATGATCTCAATAGCTAGTGCAGCAGTAACCGATACCAAGGCTGTAGAGGGGGCTCCTTGTACGGAGAGAGAAATAACCTTCACTAGAGAAGCAGACGTTTCACATTTAACTGATCTGGTAGGTTAAGTAGACCTAAGCTTCTTCACAGCAACTACCTTGGGTTAGTTTGGGTCAGCCAAAACTTTCTTCTTAACACGAGAGTTCTTAGTAAGGGCAGACTATGGCTCTAGAGTGAGCATCAAAGAAAATAGAGCAAGCTTGGTGATGATAGAAGCACAGACCCTCATATCCTGGATAGAGCCCATAAAGACATTCTCCAAAACAAAGATCTTGGCAAGAATGGTTGGATAGGGGATTTTCTTCTAGTTCTTGCCTATAAAGGAGATCATGTACGTCATAATGACATTAGGCAGGTTCACCTTCTGCTTCGTCATCATATTGAACATGCAGAACCAGTCCAACTTGGTGACGCTGTCCTTGGCACTCTTCCTTAGACAAAAGACACTTCTCAATAGTAGGTGAACATCTTAACCTTAGGGAGCAAAGACCCAGAGGTCTTGCTAGAAGGACTGGTCTTCCCATAGAGAGTCTAGTTCATCTTATACGCGGAGACTATGGTGCCTTCATAGTCATTGACATACATCATTCCTTTATTGGGGTAGTCACGGACTGTGGTGATGATGTCTTTAGAGACTTCTACCCTTTTTCCTTTAAAGGTTCCATAGATAATGAAGTGATGCTAGTTGGTCTAAGCAGACTTCTAGAACTCGACCACCATGGATAGTGAGTATGGTTGTCAGTTTATACAGAAATCGTACCATCATATTCCTTAAAGCTCAACAATCATATCTCAACCTTCCATCTTATGTTGAATAGGCATGAAGTAAGCATACTCTGCAATATCTTCCACGGTGTAGTTGACGGCCATTGTTAAGGATGAGGTTTAAAGAAAAAAAACTTAGGGTTTAGGAAGGATTTTGAGAGCAAAGAGTAGAGAGAGAGAGAGAGAGAGAAAACTTAGGAGGTGAAGAGTTACAGAGAGGGAAAAGAGAAAAAGCAGTTTAAAAATAGTTTCAAAAAAGCAGTAACTTTGCCACGCACGCATGTTTCAAAGTTAATGGGCTTAAAGAACAAAAATAGTTACAAAACAAAAACAAACCTAGATGAATTAATCTCTCAGTATTAGAAAAGAGCGGACTAAGTCTTATGGGTGACAACATATATAACATATACATATACACCTAGACACAGACATATGACACATATACACATAGACTTAGACATATAACATGTATACAGTAGACATATAGAATGTTCAATTATGCAACAGACTTAGCATGTTCATACATGGAGCAGACTTTACCAGAATCAAGCAATATTTCTTAAATTTAAATTGTACTTGATAAAAGCAAACCTGGCCTCAGCTAAAGGCTTAGTGAAGATGTCTGCCCATTGATGGTCTGTGTCAACAAACTTTATGTCTAGAACTCCCTTGTTGATGATCGAAATTGAAGTTGTGATAGAAAATTGATGTTTTGAGAATGTATGTTTGGGGTTAAGTCTGAGTGGTCGCCCTTATGGTTGAACGTGGGTCGAGTCTATGTAGCTGCTCTGTTTATTTAAAATGAGGCCTTTATGTTGATCAATAAAGAGAAAGAGAATTTAAAATGAACTTATGTGGTTTATGTGGTTGGGGACGACTGGCGGTATATTTCACCCTTTTTTTTTGGCTTCCATGTCAAGCAGGACCCAGTTGAGCTACCTAGTGGTCAGGTAGGATCCAGTGGTTAAGGTGGGGAGCCAAGCAGAGCTCGGTGGACTAAGTTGGGCTCACGGGGTGTCGAGTAGGACCCCTAGCTAAAGGCCGATCTTTTTAGTATCTGGATACTAGCGAGTCGTATACCTTGTTTGAGAGTCAGTTGTGCCTTGCATGATTTGATCTCATGTTGCTGATGAAATGATGATTATTAAATTAATTAATGTGTTAGAAATTGAATGAACTTATATGGGTGTATATGAGATATTTGATAGCTCAATGGGCTTGTAGTGATGATAATATGATGATGTGTGTTGATAATTGTCGATTAGATGAATTATGTGAAAGTAAATAAGATTATATTAGTGTGTATGGAATTATGGATGGCCTGATGGGCTGTGATGGTTTTGATATGATTAAACATTACTAATGTCTAGTTGTGAATGTGATGACATGTTTGTGGTGTTTGTTGGCAAGGTTAAGTGCTATGATGTTGATACATATATGTGTTAAGTCAGATGGTGTAGTTGAATGTTAAACTTGAAGTAATGAGATGTATAAATAATAAATTAGAGGCAGATGTTATATAGATATATGAGAGATAAAAAGGTAATTCTAACATAATGACGAACGATAATTATGATTAATAAGGAAGTATATAACTAGGAAAGTTGCTAGATCATGCTTTTTCTTGTATATGTATATATATTTCTATATTAATCTTTAAGTCCAATCACTTACCCCTTGTTGTGGTTTTTTAGTGACTATTGGCAGGTGATAGATGGGTACCGTGGAGGCGAGCACTAAATGAGGCCAGTATGGAGTCAAATGCCAAGGAAGGAGATTTGAATGATTGGGGTGTATGTGTAAATATATGTATCTATATAGTATGTTTGAGCCATTAGTGCTATGATGATGATTATGTGAATGTGTATATTTATATATATGTATGTTTGGCAATGCATGATAGGGTAGTGGAATGCTTGATTTAAATCGTGTTATGACTAAAAATGTTAAACAATTGTTGATCTAATCCTGATACCGGGCCCTAGACTTAATGGTAATTTAACTAAAAATTGTCCTAAGGACCGATGTCATGTAATATCCGATGTATGTTATTCTCTCAATAATGGATATCTGAAATCACGCGTAGGGTCTTTAAACTAACCCCGGTGTGAGCCATGAGTCATTCTCTCAACACTAGAAAGTCATGGTTGACCTATGCATTAGCATGTTTAGCAAGTAACCTGCAAAGTGACTGACTGGTAGTTAGATTCGTTTGGTCATATCCCTTTCATGTGTCAGCCTTTTCACAGGGGATCAAAAAAGTACCGACGCTATATACGGAAAGCTTGGTGAACAAAGAGACTGATGGTTCAGAGAATATACTTAGAAGAAGGGGTTGAATAAGTCTGTTCACTTTTTCAAACCAAAAAGTGATATTTAAACGTTTACAACATTATGCAGCGGACCGGACTTATGAAGTGACTGGAAACTTAATTCTTTGATTGAGAGAGTAAGAGAGAGCATTTATTTTACCAGACTTTTACTATCAATTTTAACAATCATAATGCACCAGACTTTTGATAGTAAAGAGTAAGAGAGAAAGAGACAATACATAAGAGATTTATACTGGTTCACCTCCAACTGGGAGACTACATCCAGTACCTTCAAATTTGAAGGATTTCCACTATGTAAAAAACTTTTACATAAACAGCCTAGACCGGGCCTACGAGTATTATTAGCTCCAGCCACTCCTAGCTTAAGCACAACCTGTGCTTCAAGTATTCTTGACACTTGCCACTCCTGGTCCCTGAGTATTCTTGAGTCTGGCCACTCCTGGCCTGAGTATTCTTGACTCTGGCCACTCCTGGCCTAAGCACACCCCATGCTTTTGAGTATTCTTTTGTACACACCCACTCCTGGGGCAAACCCAAGTATTCTTGACTCCGGCCACTCCTAGCCTAAGAACAGTTTGTGCTTCTACTCAACAGACCTCTCTTGATTCCTATGAGTATTATTTTGTAGCACCCACTCTTAAGGAAACCCAAGTATTCTTTCATGAGTCACCTGTGGCTCAAACCCTGAGTATTCTTTCAAAAGCCTCTCCAGGCCAACAGTGTTTCCCACACTAACAGAGTTTGGCAACACACCAGACCTGTACTACAAGAGAGTTGGAAGAATTAGCTCAATTTAAATGAATAAGCCTTCTAACTTAGCTAAGCTAAGTGATCGACTACATGAGTTGGTTCGTGAAGAAAGAGAATAACTTATTCATTCTTTAGACTCAGTTCCTGTGTAATATGAAATGAGACAACAGGAGGTACTGGGTCTGAAAGCATGACTAGAGATGAAATACTCTTCGAAGAGCAGAGAGATATCAGTTAGTTGCATATCTCTAGTTGCTATGACTTTCGGGAGAGAAGGTATGTACATAACGAGCTTTCATTGTCTGCATGACAATTCTTCTTGGTTTGAAATCTTCTTTGTGAGCAGATTGCCATTTCAATCTTTTTCATAGACTTTAGTATATGAACATCTGGTGCTTGTTCATACTTTCTTTTCTTCATCCATACTTTTCTTAGTGTGTTTTCCCTTTCTTCTTGTTCTTCAACAGGACCTTCTTCTCTTTCATCTCATGCTTTCTCTGCAATTTTTGCTCTTGTTTAGAGTCTATTTTTGTGATCTATTTTTGCTCTCAACTACTGAAGAAATTAGTTCAATATATGGAGGATAGTTCTAAAGAGCCCAAGAAAAAGGATACTTCATGTAAGTCCATTGAGAGAAGATATAATTGAGGAGAAGGATGTTGCACAACGGGCAAAAGGCTTTCTTTTGTCAGAGAGAGACGTTCTGAGCACGTAATTATAGAATAACAGGCTTTGAGATGTGTGTGATCATAAGAAGGGTAGATAGCGTAAGTTTCACCAAGGAGGAAGCTTTTATTTAGAGAATCTATGAATAAGAATGTTTTCTTGACCGTTGAGATCCTCGAGCCAGACTTGGAAAGGAAACTTCTTTTTGAAGTGAATTCGTTCTGAGCTAAGTCTAATAGGTATTCAGATGCAAAGATCTCAGACTTCAAGACTTTCCTTATTTTGGATCAATGAGAGTTTATTGACGAGACAGACTCAAAGATTCTTTTGGCATACGTACTCCCGCTATCTTTCGTAACACAATCCTTATGTTTTCTTGAAACACTTAAACTCACATGTTAAATAATAACATGACAGCTAATTCAAGTTAGTAAACATAATGTTAGTTATCAACAAATCTCATAGGATCTGGTTTATACAAAAATAATTTCAACTTTGACCAGACTTTTTCTTCAACAGAGACGTTTCCACTACCTCCAGGTATAAATTCTTATGCATCAACATAACAAAGACAGAACATTCTCTCCAAAACTTACGCTTAAGGTCTGAAATTCCTTTAAATTTTCACTGATTTGAGTATTGGAGTGTCCTTACATGTGACACCCTTTTTCGCCTCAACACGCGTAAGGTTGGTGTTAGTTGTAACATCCCTAATTTCATTATTTTTTATTTAAAATAAAATTTCAAAGGAATTTGATTATAGTTCTTTAGAACTTTTTGATTGTTATACAATTTATAATTTTTTGAAAATTTTTATATTTTTAATAAATATTTAAGAAAATGACCAAAATACCCTTAACCTTTTATCTAATAACCAAAATGCCATTACCGAGATCATCGCTTACTTATCACTTACCTCATCGCCTACATCATCGCTTACTTATTGCTTACATCATCGGTTAGGTCATTAGTTACATCATGAATAGTAAAATAAATAATAAAATAATCTTAAATAGTAAAATTCTCTTCCCATAAATAGGTAGTTCATTTGCAAGATTTACATACCAAAATTAAAGAGGGAATCTAGAAAGATAGTGCTTAAGAAATTAGTGGGAAGTAAATTTTTTTTAGTAAAAAGAGATTCTGTCGGAGGTGTAAGGTAATAATACATTTCTTCTATATTCTTTTTATGATTATTTAGTTTATTCTTTTTAGCACTCTTAAACTATTAATATACTATTACTATTATGAATAAGTTACTATGGTAAAAATAAATTACCATTATGCATTATTTTTATGATTACTATTTATTATTTACTATTACTATTCATAATTTACCATTTACTGTTATTATTTAAAATTTATTATTTATTGTTATTATTCAAAATTTATTAGTTACTGTTACTATTCAAAATTACAATTTACCATTACTATTCAAAATTTACTATTTACTATTACAATTCAAAATTTACTATTTACCATTACTATTCACGATTTACCATTTATTACTACTATTCAAAATTTACTATTTACTATTACTATTCATGATTTACTATTTACCATTACTATTTACTGTTATTATGCATAATTACTATTTACTATTTCTGATAGTAAGCTTAATTTTCATCTTTTGCCAATACTGAAATAAATTAGTATTAATATTTTTTAGAACTTAGAGGCACAGAGCGAATTCACTTTTGGTAGCAATTCAAGGTAAGGGGGAGTGAGATAAGAATATAATATGAAAATACATAAGAATAATGGAAAGAGTCCCCTACTCCTTTTTAACTTAACAATATTATTATTTTGAAAAATAATTTTTAACTTAAATTTATAATAATAATTAATAAATTAAGTATCTCATGTAAATCAATCTGAAATATCTATTCAAGACCAAACCTATGCAAGGACTTGGACTTTTATGACCTATATGGACTGAAGTAGACCTATACAAGGACTGGACTATCATGGACTTACATAGACTTGTACGAGGAATGGACCATAAGGACTTAAAATAAACTTTATCAATTTAAATAACCATTAAAATTTGAATTATATTTATGAGTGATATTTAATTTATTTGATTTGATTATATTTGATTTTGATTGATGATATTTAATTATGATTGATAATATTAGATTGTGATTGATGATATGTAATTGTGATTGATAATATTTGATTGCGATTGATGATCTTGTGATGTAGAGTTGAGCATATAACAAGCATGACAGAAAGCTAAAACTCAGTAAGAATTTTCTTACCTTACTCTTTAAATTTTTATTCTAAGAGAAAGTATTTTATAATCATTTTAATCTTTTATTCCTTCTTAGAAATTATTTTCATTAACTTTACTTTTAATCTTTAGAATAAAAATCTAGTATTTATTTTAGAAAAAACATTTTATGAAAATTAATTTATAAAAAGGTTGAAATAATTAATTCTTGAATTAAAGAAAAATTTTATAATTTTAAGTATTTTTAGTTAATGAATTAAGAATTATTCTCTTTTACTAAAATAAAATTTTCAAAAGTAAATTATTTTGTTTTTTTTCAACCTAATAACTAAAGATATTTGGAAATAATTGAGATTTCTAAATTCGATCTTGCTAAGATTCAATTTGAGAAAGATTATGTAAAATTTTATATGAGAAAGTTTTGAGATATTTAATGCTTGGAAACTCAAATTTGGTGAGATTTGAATTTGAAAATTGTACCAAATTTATTTCTATATGACAGAAATTTAGAGAAGAAATTAAGGAAATGTACAGTTTATTGAGATGTTATTGTAAACCTTTATGGTATTTAATAATTGAGTTTCTAAAAGCCTTAACCAACTAAATACATGAGTAGTTCATGCATCATGAATCATTAAATTGAAACAAAATGATATTGTCTGGGACGGATTATAGAACCGAGGATACATTAGAGGAGGCTTAATTACGAGCCTTGGGATGAGAGGGTGTGAAAGGGTGCTTCACGGGACCTGGGGTAGCTCCTTAGTGTCGGGTACTTTCACAATAAAATCCTTCTCAATCTGACTAGTCTCTAAGTGTTCCATGCCAGTTGAGTTGTTCTTGTTATTATTATCCGAAATTGTGGATCAGTGTAAACTCCTGGTTGGCCCAGTGTAAATTAAAATTTAAGGGCCCACATATGTAGGTAAGTTTTGATGAAGATATTGCATAACATTCATACATTCATAATTGATTGTGTGTGATTGTGATTGATATTATTATACTAGTTTTTGAAAACCTTTTATTGCTTATGTCCCATTTGGGAATAATATATTTTGTTTCTCACTCCTTTCTCCATGTTTTTGTTTCATATGTTTTAAATTGATGGTTCGTATAAAGGGAAGGATCGAAGAATCCAAGCAGTAAATATAGCACGTTTTAGAAAGGGGGCTCGGTATGAATACCGTGGTCTAATGAATAAATAATGTCATTAAGTAACTGCTCTTGGGCCATGGAGTTTCCTCTCTTTTTAATAATGTTTAATATTTATTTACTTTGGTTGAATGTAAAATTACTTTATAAATTTTAATGATATTATGAGGTATTTCAGAAATATTGTATATATTTTATTCTGATAGTTTCTTTTTAACAATTATATTTTTAGTAAAAAATTTATGAATTTTTTTAGAATTTATTGAGATGTAATAGAGGGCTTTACAAAATGGTATCAGAGCAGTTAATCTCGTAGGCCTGGGGAAAGGTCTATCTTGCTTTGTCTGTAAACTCTGTGTAGGAGATAGAAAATATAATATCTGACTTGGTAGTAACTATGATTGATATGACAAGTCTGAGTTACTGTGAAACAGGAAATAAAAAAATAATCAGAAATGATCTTGCTAGAATTGTAGAACGCTTAATCACTGTAATAGGAGCACGCGAAGGTCAAGGTAATGACGCCTTGAGAAGGTTGGACCTGTTTGAAAAGCGTAATCCACCTCATTTCAAGGGAGGATATAACCCTGATGGAGCACAAATCTGGATTCGAGAGATAGAGAAGATCTTTTGAGCATTGCAATGTACTGAAGCTGATAAAGTGGTCTTCGCTACTTATGCCTTATCTGAGGATGCCGAACATTGGTGGGATAGCATGCGTAGATAATTCAAAGTCAACCACGTTGAAATCACCTGGAATCATTTCAAGGATATGTTCTTGGAAAAATACTTTCTAGCTGATGTTAAGGAGAAAAGACAATTCGAATTTCTGTCGCTGACTCAAGGAAATATGACCATGGGAGAGTACGCATCCAGGTTTGAAGAGCTATCTTGTTTTCATTCTCATTATAACGATGCTACTAATGAAGGTGATCGGTGCGCAAAGTTTGTAATTGGATTGCGGCCAGAAATCAAAGAAGCTATACAAATGTAGGAAATCCGTGAATTTTTTGTATTGGTAAATCGCTATAGAATCTTCGAAGAGGATCATAAGGACAGAATGACCAAAAGCCGTGAATCCATCATAAGGCGGGAAAAATGAGAAGTAGAGGACCTCACCATCCTCAAAGAAGAGACTTCAGGAGAAAAAAGTCATACCAAGCATCATTTCATCAGTTTGGAGCAGCATCTGTTCCTAACAAACCCTAAGCTTCATCTGGAAGCTATTACCCAACACCTGCACTGAATTTAAATGCTTTATCTGTGGAGGACCCCATTTAAAAAGGGATCATCCTAAAAACACTTATATTTGCTTTAAGTGTAACAAACCGAGTCATCACATCAAGGATTGCCCAGAGATAAAGAGGGAGAACCCTAAAGGTACAAGCACGTCCATAAATACTCAGGGAGGCGTACACAGTGCAGTCAGAAGATCAAAGGTGAAAGGAAAGGTTTTTACAATTACTGGGGAAGAAGCAACCCATTCTGACTCCATGGTGGAAGGTAAGTGTATCATCAATAAGATTCTTTTAACTGTTATGTATGACTTAGGTGCATCACATTCCTTTATTGCCAATGACTGTGTAGAAAAACTAAAATTACTCATGATAGAATTGCCATTTGATTTATCTATTCATACTCTTGGGAATAATCCCATTGTCACTTCTAAAGCCTGTTAGGAATGCCCTATTGTCATAGATGGTAGGGACTTTAAGGATAATCTCTTTTGCTTACCCCTTTCTGGCTTAAAAGTTTTTATTGGGCTAGATTGGTTGTCTGACAATCATGTTTTAATAGATTGTCATAATAAAATCATAATGTTTAAAGAACCTGTAAATTTGAATTCAGAGGATTCGAAATTTCTAACCACCAACCAAGTGAGTACCTCTTTAAAAGGAAGAGCTCAAGGATTTATGTTATTGCTTTCAATAATTTCCTGATATTTTTCTAGAAGATATCCTTGGTTTACCCCCAAAAAGAGAAGTGGAATTCGCCATTGATCTAGTACCTGGAGTAGGATCCATTTCAATAGCACCATATCGAATGTCACCTATAAAATTAGCAGAGTTGAAGAAACAACTTGAAGAGATGATAGAGAAGCAGTTTATACGACCCAGTGTATCCCCCTGGGGTACACCAGTGTTATTGGTTAAGAAAAAAGATGGTAGCATAAGGTTGTGTGTAGATTATCGCAACTGAACAAGGTAACGATCAAGAATAGATATCCTCTGCCAAGGATTGACGACTTAATCGATCAACTGCATGGTGCCACGGTGTTATCCAAAATTGATTTGAGGTCTGGGTACTATCAAATAAGGGTGAAGAAAGAAGATGTACCGAAAACTGCTTTTAGGACACGTTATGGCCATTACGAATATCTAGTGATGCCTTTTGGTGTAACTAATGCACCAACCGTATTTATGGATTACATGAATCAGATTTTTCATCCATATCTAGATAAATTTGTAGTGGTGTTCATTGATGATATACTAGTGTACTCTAAAACTAGAAAAGAAGATGTTGAACACTTGAAGGTTGTGTTGGAAATCCTGAAAAAGAAACAATTGTATGCAAAGCGGTCGAAGTGTGAATTCTGGTTGGAAGAGGTAAACTTTTTAGGATATGTAACTAGCCAAGGAGGAATAGCTATAGACCCTTCTAAGGTGGAAGCAGTTTTGAAATGGGAGAGACCAACCACAACCACTGAGATCAGAAGTTTCTTGGGCTTGGCTGGATACTATAGCAGATTCATCGAAGGATTTTCAAAATTAGCATACCCACTGACCAAGCTAACACGAAAAGAACAACCTTTTGTGTGGATGACACAATGTGAGAATAATTTCCAAGAGCTGAAAGATCGACTTACTTTTGCACCGGTGTTAGTACTCCCTGATCCACATCGAAGTTTTGAAGTTTACTGTGATGCGTCTAAACAAGGACTAGGAAGTATACTCATGCAAGACAAGAAGGTTGTAGCCTATGCGTCGCGCCAATTAAGGCAACATGAGATTAACTATCCTACCCATGACTTAGAATTAGTTGCTGTAGTTTTTGCCTTAAAGATTTGGAGGCATTATCTATATGGTGTAACATTCGATGTGTTTAGCGATCATAATAGTCTCAGGTATTTATTCGACCAAAAGGAGTTAAACATGAGGCAATGAAGATGAATGAAGTTCTTAAAGGACTACGACTTTGAGTTGCAATACCATCCTGGAAAAGCGAATGTAGTAGCTGATGCTTTAAGTCAAAAGTCTCTACATGCGTCCACAATGATGATTAAAGAGCTGGAATTGATAGAGAACTTCAGAGATCTTAACCTAGCAATAAAGGTTAAGAATAACAGCTCCAGATTAGGAGCATTGCAAGTGACAAGTGAATTCCTGAGGCAAATTTTAGAGGCTTAACGAGAGGACGAATTCCTGTAAGAGAAGAAATAACTCTTGAAACAAGGAAAACAAGTCGAATTCAATATGGGAAACAACCAATTGCTGAGGTATAAAGATCGAGTGTGCATTCCTGACCAAGAGGAGTTGAGGAAAGCAATTATGGAAGAAAGCCACAAAAGTTATATGAGCATTCATCCTGGAGCCACTAAAATGTATCAAGATTTGAAAAAGTTATTTTAGTGGCCTGGAATGAAGAAAGCAGTGGCAGAGTACGTGGCTGTATGTCTAATTTGCCAGAAGGTTAAAGTGGAATATCAAAAACCCCTAGAATGCTACAATCAATGGAAATACCAGAATGGAAATGGGATAGCATTACCATAGATTTTGTGACTTCTTTACCCAAAACTCCATTAGGACATGATTCAATATGGGTAATAATTGATAGATTAACCAAGTTTGCCCACTTTATTCCCATCAATATTCGTTACCCTATGGAGAAGTTGGCAAAATTGTACATCGAGGAGATTATGAGATTACATGGAATTCCTTCAAGTATCATCTCTGATCGGGACCCTCGTTTTACATCGCAATTCTGGAAGAGCTTACACAAGGCTTTGGGAACAAGACTACATCTGAGTTTAGCATATCATCCTTGGACGGATAGACAATTAGAAAGAACAATTCAATCTTTAGAGGACTTATTATGAGCTTGTGTGTTAGAGCATAAAGGAAATTGGAATCAATTCTTACCATATGTGGAGTTCACCTACAACAACAGTTTCCATGCTAGCATTGGCATGGTACCTTTTGAAGCATTATATAGAAGAAAATGTAGGACTACACTATGTTGGTTTGAGACTGGTGAAAACTTGATGCTAGGACCAGAGTTGGTACAACAAACCACGGATAAAATCAAAATGATTCAGGAAAAGATGAAGGCAGCACAGAGCAGACAGAAAAGTTATTATGATAAAAAAAAAAAAGGAAACCGCTTGAATTTCAAGAAGGCGATCATGTATTCTTGAAAGTCACACCTACGACTGGGGTCGGTCGGGCACTGAAATCTTGAAAACTAACTCCTAGATTTATTGGTCCATATCAAATAATTCAGAAAGTTAGTCCTCTTGCTTACCAAATAGCATTACCACCTTTTTTTTCTAATATCCATAACGTTTTTCATGTGTCAAATTTACAAAAGTATATATCTGAACCTACACATGTTATTGAACCTGATGTCATACAAGTTAAAGATAATCTTACATATGATACACCACCTGTCAGAATAGCTGACAGAAGAATAAAAAGGCTAAGAGACAAGGCAATTCCACTCGTAAAGGTCATTTGGAGCGAAACAAGAGGAGAAGATGCTACATGGGAACTAGAAAATGAGATGAAAGAGTGTCATCCCCATTTATTTTACTGAAGAGTGTAAATTTCGAGGACGAAATTTTTTTAGGGGGTAGAGTTGTAACATCCCTAATTTCATCATTTCTTATTTAAAATAAAATTTCAAAGGAATTTGATTATAATTCTTTAGAACTTTTTGATTGTTATACAATTTATAATTTTTTGGAAATTTTTATATTTTTTAATAAATATTTGAGAAAATGACCAAAATACCCTTAACCTTTTATCTAATAACCAAAATGTCATTGCCGACATCATCGCTTACTTATCACTTACCTCATCGCCTACATCATTGCTTACTTATTGCTTACATCATCGGTTAGGTCATTAGTTACATCATAAATAGTAAAATAAATAGTAAAATAAATAATAAAATAATCTTAAATAGTAAATTTCTCTTCCTATAAATAGGTAGTTCATTTGCAAGATTTACATACCAAAATTAGAGAGAGAATCTAGAAAGATAGTGCCCAAGAAATTAGTGGAAAGTAAATTTTTTTAGTAAAAAGAGATTCTGCTGGGGGTGTAAGGTAATAATATCTTTCTACTATATTCTTTTTATGATTATTTAGTTTATTCTTTTTAGTACTCTTAAACTATTAATATACTATTACTATTATGAATAAGTTACTATAGTAAAAATAAATTACAACTATGCGTTATTTTCACGATTACTATTCACTATTTACTGTTACTATTCACAATTTACTATTACTATTCACAATTTACCATTTACTGTTATTATTCAAAATTTATTATTTACTGTTATTATTCAAAATTTATTAGTTACTGTTACTATTCAAAATTTACTATTTATTGTTATTATTCAAAATTTACTATTTACTGTTACTATTCAAAATTTACTATTTACCATTACTATTCATGATTTACCATTTACCGCTACTATTCAAAATTTACAATTTATCATTACTATTCATGATTTACTATTTAGTGTTATTATTTACTGTTACTATGCATAATTACTATTTACCATTTCTGATAGTAATCTTAATTTTCATCTTATGCCTATACTGAAATTAATTAGTATTAATATTTTTTTAGAACTTGGAGGCACAGAGCGAATTCACTTTTGGTAGCAATTCAAGGTAAGAGAAAGTGAGATAAGAATATAATATGAAAATACATAAGAATAATAGGAGGAGTCCCCTACTCCTTTTTAACTTAGCAATATTATTATTTTCAAACAATAACTTTTTAACTTAAATTTATAATAATTATTAATGAATTAAGTATCTCGTGTAACTCAATCTGAAATATCTATTCAAGGACTTAAACTATTATGACCTATGTGGACTGGACCGAACCTATGCAAGGACTTGGACTGTTATGATCTATATAGACTGAACTAGACCTATGCAAGGACTCGACTATCATGGACTTACATAGACCTGCACAAGGAATGAACCATAAGGACTTAAAATAAACTTTATTAATTTAGATAACCATTAAAATTTGAATTATATTTATGAGTGATATTTAATTTATTTGATTTGATTATATTTGATTTTGATTGATGATATTTAATTATGATTGATAATATTAGATTATGATTGATGATATGTAATTGTGATTGATAATATTTGATTGTGATTGATGATCTTATGATGTAGAGTTGAGCATATAGCAAGCATGACGGAAAGCTAAAACTCAGTAAGAATTTTCTTACCTTACTCTTTAAATTTTTATTATAAGAGAAAGTATTTTATAATCATTTTAATCTTTTATTCCTTCTTAGAAATTATTTTCATTAACTTTACTTTTAATCTTTAGAATAAAAATCTAGCATTTATTTTTAAAAAAACATTTTATGAAAATTAATTTATAAAAAGGTTGAAATAATTAATTCTTGAATTAAAGAAAAATTTTATAGTTTTAAGTATTTTTAGTTAATGAATTAAGAATTATTCTCTTTTAGTAAAATAAAATTTTCAAAAGTAAATTATTTTGTTTTTTTTAACCTAATAACTAAAGATATTTGGAAATAATTGAGATTTCTAAATTCGATCTTGCTAAGATTCAATTTGAGAAAGATTATGTAAAATTTTATATGAGAAAGTTTTGAGATATTTAATGCTTGAAAACTCAATTTTAGTGAGATTTGAATTTAAAAATTGTACTAAATTTATTTCTGTATGATAGAAATTTAGAGAAAAAATTAAGGAAATGTACAGTTTATTGAGATGATATTGTAAAGCTTTGTGGTATTTAATAATTGAGTTTCTAAAAGCTTTAACCAACTAAATACGTAAGTAGTTCATGAATCATTAAAGTGAAACAAAATGATATTGTCTGTGGACGGATTATAAAAACCAAGGATACATTAGAGGAAGCTTAATTGCGAGCCTTGGGATGAGAGGGTGTGAAAAGGTGCTTCACGAGACCCGGGGTAGCTCCCTAGTGTCGGGTACTTTCACAATAAAAACCTTCTCAATCTGACTAGTCTCTAAGTGTTCCATGCTAGTTGGGCTGTTCATGTTATTATTATCCAGAATTATGGAACGGTGTAAACTCCTGGTTGACCCGGTGCAAATTAAAATTTAAGGGCCCGCATATGTAGGTAAGTTATGATGAAGATATTGCATAACATTTATACATTCATAATTGATTGTGTATGTGATTGTGATTGATATTATTATACTAATTTGTGAAAACCTTTTAATGCTTATGTCCCATTTGGGAATATTATATTTTGTTTCTCACTCCTTTCTCTATGTTTTTGTTTTATATGTTTTAAATTGATGGTTCGTACAGAGGGAAGGATCGAAGAATCCAGGCAGTAAATATAGCACGTTCTAGAAAGGGAGCTCGGTATGAATACCATGGTCCAATGAATAAATAATGTCATTAAGTAACTGCTCTTGGGCCATGGAGTTTCCTCTCTATCTAATAATATTTAATATTTATTTACTTTGGATGAATGTAAAATTACTTTATAAATTTTAATGATAGTATGAGGTATTTCAGAAACATTGTATGTAATTTGTTCGGATAGTTTCTTTTTAACAATTATATTTTTAGTAAAAAATTATGAATTTTTTTAGAATTTATTGAGATGTAACAGAGGGCTTTACATTGTTGGTACGTGGAACTACTCCAAGACCTTTATTCTCCACTAGAATGGAGGGTATAATACTAGATCCCCACTAGACCGGTATAAAATACACACCTGAAATCATATTTTAAAGACTATCCCGAGGCCGGATCCTGCACCCAGGCCCAGACCAGTTTAGTTGTATTTGATGAATTGATTATGCGAAATTAGAATATGGATTTGATGCATGCATGTCAAATGTTTGAAATTATATATGGAATGACATTTAGCCATAAGGTAGTAGTTGGGTGAAAGTGATAATTTGATGATAATTAAAGTTAAAAGGTTATGGATAGATTGTGATTTATAGAATTATGCATTTGATGATTGGAATGATGTTAGAAAAATAACAGGTTGCATGCCATTATGTGAAAGTGACTAATTAAGCCAATAGAGTCCCAGGGTCATTAAAAAATTGTGTGAATGACCATTATTTGCTTTAGAGTGCATTGGAGTGATTTTTAGTATGGTGTTGTGCAAAGTTTGTTTAAAATGAATTGTTGCACGTATCTTGTTCATATGAAGGAATTTTGGAGAACAGACTGCACCAATAGATCCAGAATGAGATAAATATAGTGCCTAAGAAGTTTCATAGCAATTGGAGTTGAAACAGGCAAGTTAGGTAGGGTGGAAGTTATCCTGGAGGCCAAATTCTGCATAATTATGTAGAACAAGGTGTCTGGTAATCGATTATATAATCTATTATCAGAGGAGTGTGTAATTTCTTACGCAGGTCATTTGTTGGTAATCAATTACCATCTATGTGTAATCGATTATCAGAGTCCTGAAAAGGGTTTTGAGCTGTTTTGAGTAACATAACCCTTAGGTATTGTTTATCGTCGGGGAAGTTGGAAAGTGAAAAATTCACCATATTTTTAATTAGACCCCGGGATAAATGTTAAGAATTGCTAAGGGGACGTTACAACTAGGTGGCCAAAAATTGAAGTTTTCATACCTTTTGCTTGTCCATGTGTGCCTTTTTAGTTAGGGGTTTCATCCATATACTTCGTGTCCCATTTACATGTATGGATTCGCATGTTTCTGCATAACTTCTAACATGGGTCTTGTTCTTCCTTGGATATTTTCTCGTATCCTCACATATGGGAAGGGAATGATACCCTTGATACACATTCCTTATTCCGCTGCTCTTGTATCTCTATGTGTATATATTGAGGGTTTAAAATTATCGATCCAATTATTGTCATTTTTATTTTATTGTGGCCTCCGATTCTCCGTGATCTGGTGCTTGGTGCAAGTAGTTGGCTTATGAAACTTAATTGTGAAAAATTTATTCATACTTTTATTAATTAGTTATACTTGCATCACGATATGAGTCCTGGGAATCAGGACGCCACATTAATGACCCTTTTTAGGTCGAAAGTAAGCAATAACTAACATTATCTCTTCACGGAAAAGTTAGACAGAGGTGTGAAGGAGAGCTCTTCTTCAAGTTCTTCATTTTCTTCAAGTTTTCCATCATTTCCCTTTGTAGTTCCTTGTTGTAAGTTGTATTTTTACCATGAATATGTCTAGCTAATTCTCTATTATTGGAATTGGATGAATTCATCTCTTGTTATAACTTTATAATGAGGTATTGATGTGTGTTTGTGAATCAAATCTAGGTTACTATTTCACCTTTAATCTTTAGTGTGGATTTCAAATAGATTACACTAAATATTTAATAATATCAATGTAAATAACAATTTCTAGTCAATTTTTTCAACCCATGTAAAATTTGTCTAATTTACTTATAATCAAGACCAATAAAGTATTTTACAAAGTTTTTCATAAAATATTTCCAAGTAAGAAATGTGTATCTTACTTTTATGTAAAAGAAATCTTTTAGTTACTCTTAAATAACATTCCTAATAAATCGTTATAAATATACTAAACATATTTTAATATTCTCAATAATTGATTCCTAATTACGTTAAACATGACTTCATGATACCAAATCCTTTTCACTAGAAAAATACATACTATATTTGTTTTCATAGGACATAACCGAAATTCATCATAAATGTTATTATTGATGGGTTTGAAAAATGTAAAGTAACTATATAATAAGAAAGTAATCAAATTTTCTACCAAGGAGAAAAAGTTAGTAATAGTAGTCTAGTATGTGGGGTAAAAAAAATCACCATAAACCTCTAAAACTACTTATTATTATTATTATTATTATTATTATTATTATTATTTTCTACACAATCAACTGAATCAATATAATCTAGTATAATCTAGTATGGTTTTTCAAAGTTTATAGGCTATTTTATTATAAAAATATATCTATAAAATAGTTTTATATATATATATATATATATATATATATATATATATATGACTTTCTTTTCTTTGAAAATTTTATGATAAGGAAAATATTATCTCATTCAGAGGACAAACACCATTCCAAAGACATGCATGTGAGCATGTCATTAGTCTCGCAATGGTATTCATAAATAGTTTATCAATAAATAATTTCCGATACAAAAAACATTCAAACCTTTTATTATACACTATTCAAATTTAGTTTAATTTACAAATCTATACAACTTCCAAAAATAACATATATTTATCAATTAACAGAACTAGAATCAATAAATGTAAAATACAACTCAAGGTATTCAGTACTATGCAAAAATTCTGTTAAATTAAAATCTTCCCTCCCATCCAATTTTGTTTTCATTTATTTTTCACTAGTAGCCAATGACAATATCAATAATCAATAATACTATTAAGATATAATTCGTTGCAATAATAATAATAATAATAATAATAATAATAATAATAATAATAATTATATAAGATAAAATTTAAAACAACTATACAGTTGCCATGATCATCATTTATAACACCAGCTTTCAGTATAAATCAACCGAGATTAGATTACCCCTTTGGAGTAATTCACAATATTGAACCCCTCAATTTCCTTAATAAGAAATCTAAAATTAACCATAAAAAATACAAGGGAGCAAATTGTTTGTGGCAAGAGTGGTTGACATGGAAGTGAATCAAAGCCCAATTGAGTAATATCCAGCAAAGCAAAGATGCTTTGATCATAGCACCTTAATAAACATGACAATTTCTATTAAAAACACCCACCAAAATCTTTATGAAGCTTTATCAACAGTGTAAACCAAAGGAAAAAAAAAAAAAAGACAAGGACCTAAAATGATTTTAGTAAAGACCAAAATCAATGCACTTTCTACTTTCTTCACTTAAAATCAACAAAACATCAATATATATATAAAGATAAAACAAACACTACTATCAAAACAATTTTTGTTCAACAAGACACTTTCCAATATGACATCAACATAAAGAAATATTGTTTTTGACTAATCAGATGATTTTTCATAGTCCATCTTTGCCCAAACATTCTCAAGGCAACCAACAACAATACATGAAATCTAACATAGGTTCATATCATGTCCTTCTACCTGAATAACTAACATGAACAGTTATTAGACATAATACTAATGTAAATGAGCCAAGGATGACTTCCCTATGGAACACAAGCAACCACCTTCTCCAACACAATGCTGAAGAGTAGCTTGCTAGAATGTTCCATACAAGTTTGTCACATAAGCACAGAGAGACGATGATGATTCCCACCACCACCACCACCATCAACATCAGCTGAGTAACCCTGCATGTTCATTCCAGTATGAGAAGGGTAACCACATAATCGAATAAAGTCTGACTCGTGTTGCTGAAAGATGTCATCACTATTAGATGCAATTGTAACATGAGAACAATTGGTTGTACAAGCACCATCTATATAGTTTTCCACTGGATGCACCTTGGATTCCAACATATTTCCAATCAGATTCAACTGAGTATAGTTGGACATATGTACGCCATAGTTTTCTGAAGTGAGCTTAGACTGTTGCAGCTTTTTGGTATTCAGAAAACGTCCACCAGAACCTCTAGCTCTCTTCAGTGCATGTAGATGACGCGACTCATGAATATATGGCTGCACAATAATATTGATACTGTTGTTAAAAGAAAATAACCATAGAAGGGAGAGGAAGAGGAAGTAAAAAAGACTTACTTTCCTATCTTTAATAAGTTTGTTTTGCGCTTCAAGTTTTGCACGATATTGTCTGCGTCTCAGAATTGCATGGTACTGCTTTGCATTCACGTATACAGGCTCTTCAGTTACAGAAAGATCAAGTGGCAGAGGAATCCGAACAGGAGTCATTCCTAATGGCTGACCAGGATGAATCTAACCAGAGTTTGAGGACATATATTTCAGAACTTGTTTTGGTGTTATAAACAAGCAACTCACTGGAAATTTCATGGCATTATGTAATTTAACTTCTTTTGATCCTTTGAAAACAAATATTGAATTCAAGCCCTATTATAAATAGAAAGCTCAATTTCATTTATCATCAACCAAGGAAAAAGGTTGACAAGAATAACCCTGCTGTCTTGTAAAGATTGCATCTCTATCATTGTATATTTATAGTATTAAGAGTCATGAGTCAAGGATAAGAAACAAGTTCTCCACCATGAAAGAAAGTATTTTAATAAATAATAAAAGCAATGACAGAATAAGAACAAAGGTGCAAAGGAAAAGCTGAGAAACATTTTTAAATAAAAAGATCCTTCATATTACTTTATTAACTATGAGAATCAGTAAGGTTGGCAAACTATTAGTGACAGAACAAATTATAAAATTTAATTAAGCATGGATGAGTGCCTGAAAAGATTTCCAAGAATGTATAAAATGAACATCTTGATAGAGCATGGAATGTGCACAATTCAATTATTCATTTAAATAAGCATAATAAAGGCGGCAAGAGGATTCAAACAAACTATCATTCACTCCTAGCAACATCTATCTGGAAATCTCACGAAAAGCATTGCACAGAATTTATTCCCATTCAAAAGAAAACTCTATATATTGAGAACATCAGAACGACATATACTTTCCCAAAAAGACTTTTACCCTTTTTATAAGTCAATGATTAAAGTAAGCCTAAACCACTCTCAAAAAAATCAGAAGATAGCATTGTATCAAACTTAGTCAGAACACCGTAAATGGAACAGTTGTAAAGTGAAAACCTCATTATAGCAGATCTAAACAAAACACTCAAGATTAAGCATGGATTAAATGCACTAGTCTGTTGAACAATTATGTAGAACAATTCTATTTTCTGGTGAATCTCAACTATGCTAGAGTCAAACTGACAAAAATATAAAAAGATAAATTAATAGACTCTGGAATCTTACATTTGACTGTGGACCATATGAGGAAGCTAACAGGTCACTGAAGCATGGCTCGACATGGTGGAATGCATTATGATCCTGAAACACAGATGATAAGAAAAAGAATTGCAAATATCCTCTATCCAATAGAAAAGGAGCACAAACATATATCTACTTACAAAAGATTGGTTGGAACCTAATTGTGAAGGAGGGAAGGTAAAATCCTGACTCCCCACAGATGACGTGAAGAGACCTTCCAAACTCTTTCCCCCAATTTTGTTAAGTGTTGAAAAGGCAGGAGAATTACTATAGTGGACTGAAATTTAAACAAGAAAAAATATTAATCAACATGAACCTGGAAGTAACAAGTTCTAGTACTGACTATGCTTAAGCTATCTAAGATGAATTCTAACTTTTTTTTTAAAAAAAAAGATGCATTGCATGTATGGCTATTGTCATTATCCCATGTGGAATGCCAAGTGTGGAGATGTTACTTAACAATAGCATGATAATCATAAATGAGTATCACTTCATTCTTTTCTTTAATGTACAGAAAATAGATAGAGAAACATTAGAAAAAAAAAACAACTCAATAAGCACAATCATGGAGATATACAGAAGATTGTACACAAATACCTGATAGTGTAGAACCTACTTCTGGATAAGACTGACCAGTGGATTGAGTAGAAGATGAATCTTTGTCTTGAAATTGAGATTTCCGATTCTTATGATATTCTTGTGGCTGAACAGCCATTTTCAAGGTCAAACTTTTGGACATGGATGATTGTTGCACATCAGATTTGGAGGAAGTCCCCCATGATGAACATCCAAGAACATATGGAGATGTTAAATGGACAGAACCAGAGTCTTTTTTACATAAGTTATTCATTGTTTTCCACTATGCTTCAAAACTTCCTGTTGAAATAGCAATTCACTTACCTTCAAAACATAAAAAACTATGAGCTGAGAAACCAATAACCCTCTCAATCAACAGAAGCTATTTACCAAAGTAACATATACCTATCAAATTCAGATTGTTGTTGCAGCTACTAATATGCCTAATATGCAATATATATATATATATATATATATTAAAAAATTCATGAATTTTAAGAATTTGAGACAATGTAAAAATACCAAACCATAAATGAACATGTCCATTTTTACATGCATGTATATATAAGACAAACTAAACGATGCAGCTACTAGTTCACAGCAACTTAAAGACATTATTTTATGTATTTATAGGAAATTGAGTATGCATGGAATAGAAAAGAGCGATGCATGGATTAGAAAACCATTATCTTTATGTAATCCTCTGGAAAATAAAGAAATCATACAATATGAAGCGGCATGCAGAAGCTCCTGTAGGTTCAGAAGAATCACTGGTTAATGTTCCAAATCTTAAATAAACTTCTCCTATGAAAAATTATGTACACCTTTCGTGCAAACAATTTGCAGTAGGAGATCAAAAGCAAGAAGCAATTTGCATGACACCAGAATTTTCCCTGTCTAAGATGAAATGGGAGCACAAAAATTGGATTTCATTTACTAACAAATATATATCAATAAAGGTGAAATTATTAAATTTCCTTGAGAAACATGACTAGGAATAATTTACAAGTTACAACAAACCAATTCAGCAGAAGCCAAATTGAATCCACATAACAAAACAGATATACAATGCATGTGAACCGCTCAAAAATAGTAAGACAAAAAAAGATCATATATAGGAACATCAAAAGAGAAGAAAAAAAAAAAAAGTGAGGAGTTGAATGAAAAGAATTCTTCCTTTCCAAACTTTTTAACATCATAAAAGGCGTGCCAAAATTGAAAAGCTTTTTCACAAATGGTTAATTCCCAAGAATATTCACATAAACATGAAACAAAATCATTGCCAAAAACATCAACGTACCCTAACCACAAAAACCTTTGCCTGAAAGAACAAAAGAAGACAGGCAAAAACAGAAAGCAGAAGAAGTAGAAAGAGGCCTTGAAAGTTAAGCAAAGTGAAGATGAACAAAAAATAAGAGATTTTGGTACTAAGAAACTATGCATGTAACATATAAGAAGTAATTATCTTAGAAGAAACTCACAATTCAATCTCAAAACTGAAAAGTAGTAGCCATCAGTATCTCGCAGTGAACTTGATCATCATAGTAATCAACCCCTCACTCTCTTTAGTTTTTCACTTGTATTTGATCTCTTTTAAGTGCACTTCAGAGGCAACAACAATTAATATGAAGTCTTTCTTTCTCTCTCTTCTATGCATTAACTCTAAACACATCTATCAAGTTCAAATGTAGTCTCTCACTTTCACATAGCACACCGCCTCTTTCAATTCTCCATTATTATAAAATAAAAGGTTAAATTATAAATTAAATACTACTAATTGATTAAATAGTAGTAGTATATGATAAGAATAAGAATCCATTTTATCTGTGTCATGACCTATGAATGTGGTCATACATTAAAATAAGGTTATTTTTTAATTGAAAATGTAAGAATACTAAGTTTGATTAAGAAATGCAATCAAGCTTTGTCGTTTGCGGTGTGTTTTAAATTATAGCGTTGCAAGTTTCAACGTCAAATCAGAATGTGATAGCTCCTACTCATAGTCTTCTGCATTCGTATTAAATGGCTTCCATCACGCGCTCTTCTCTTCAATTCTTCTTGTTTTTCTCTTCAATTCTTCTTGTTTTGTAATAAGATAAATAAACAGATTTTAACCGTGAGATATGATTGTTTGGTTTATAGCAGGAAAAATTAAGTTATAAAAATAAAAAAATTAAAAATTAATATTAATACTTTATATCGTTTAAAGCAGTTAAAATTTAATTTGATAGTAAAATCTTTTTAAATTGGTCGAACAAAAGTTTGACCAAACTAACAAGAAACCAAAATACTCATTACTTTTTTAAGGTTTGTAAGTTAAAGATATATTTGCATTTTTTATATATATTAAAATACAAATATATCTTTGGTAAAATTTAAGATTTAAGAGGTTTTTATAATTAAAATAATCTTTTTTAGTCTTTATTTTTTATTATTAGTAGTTTAACCGCAAATAATAATATAGCAAATAATAAAAATGATTATTTTTATTTATTTTTAAATCCTAAATTTTACAGTAATAAAATTATATTTTAATATCTTTTATATACCTATTAAGAAAATTATTTTAATCTAATAAAAACACACGTTAAAAGATGCATTGATTTTTAAGAAAGACATTGTAAAATTTTAATTTTATCTTTATTTAAATTTAAACATTTTTAAATATACAAGATATGTGAGCTTTCTTTTACAAATAAGACCATTAAAAAAATCTTTTTGTTTGTTTTGTAAATAGGATCAGTAAAAAAAAGTATTAAATAATAGTATATAAGGATCTTGTTCCTAAAAGCACCGCTTATGGAATTGAAAATGAAGAATTTTGGTTAGAAATTAAATTGAGACTCAATAAAAAAAATACTACGTGAACATTAAAAATGATTTTGATTGAAAATTTACTATTTCCATTCTTTAACCAGTTGGGGTGGAGGGAGTAATTTTGTCAAAACTATAAAATTTAACTTTGATTTAATATTATTTTAATAATATCTCATTTTTGTGGAATATCATAAAATTTAATTAACGTAGGTGGAAAGAAACATATTTAATAGACTAAAATATAAATAAATTTTAACAAAATCTATCTTATTTGTGGAAGGAGTATTGTTTAAGTGGGTGTGAAATTTCAGTGTTCATTATATATATTTGAAATTAATATCAAATCTAAATCAATATTTCAATGAATTCAATTTCATTAACTAGTATTGAAACATTTTGTAAATTCAAAAAATCATTACATATAGTTTAAGATACTATATAATACTAATGTTTTATATAAACATCAGAGTCTAATAAGTGATAGAAAAAATAAATAACTAATCAGGAAAAAGTCTAGAAGAACAATTTTTTTTTTATCATTATCTCTAAGATAAACTACCAAGAGATTGGGGACAAAACATAGGTTATTCTAAGAGACCTAAATCTACAAGATGATTAACACATTTGTTTCCCCTCTATATATATGTGTCTCAAGTTTACACACCTATTTGATGGGAGAAGGTTTTTGATTTCTCTAATTGCAGCAACATGGTTATGATACTTTTAAAACTTTTTGTTGGTATCGATATTCTATATTTTTTATTATTTGTAATAATTTATTAATGTGATATGATATATTAGATGAGTAAGAGTTTATTGAAGGATAATAATAATAATAACATAAATTCAATAGTATTTTATAGTGTAGATTAATTTGATTTTGAATATAAGATTTAAAATCTGGTCTAAACTGGAAAATTATAATTGTTCTATTTTATTTTTTATTATTAATTTTTTTTTTTGTTTTTAAACTTTTCAGTCATTTAAACAGTTTAAAATGAATTAGATTAATTGATGAACAATTTTATGTAAGTTATTACAAACATCTTACAATCTTTTGCATTTCTATACATTTTAATTTTCAAGAAAGTTTGTATATTAATCTTCATAAAAAGTATACTCTTTTTATCTAATATTAAAAAACTAAATAAAATTAACTAATTTTCTTAATCTTACTTATGTAAGTTTTTTCTTTGTTATATTCAAATCTATATATATATATATATATATATATATATATATATATATATATTATAATATTTTTAACTACCAAACATATCAAATTTGAAGGTTAATTGAAGAGAGTAGTAATAAAAACACTTAAATTATTGCATTTATATTTTTAAAAATAAAATCTTTGTTTTGATTGTGTTTTAAAAGTTTTATTTATTCTAGTTTTTAATGTAGAGCAACTTTAAAAATTAAAATAAAAAATAAATTTTAACTATTTATTATACACATGAAATTCACTAAACGAAATTTTATAGCTTTAAATAAAGTTTTTCCAATGTCTACTTAAATAGCATGTAAGGAATAAACTTAACGAGATGTGAACAATTGGGACGCTACTAGTATTACACGGCATGAAAAACTCATTATATTAATTAGTCTATTAGATACAAAATTGTTAAAAGATATACTTTATTTTTAAACTTTAAAATATTGATAAAAATTGTGAAAAAAAACACGAATATTGATAAAAGGAATGAGAGAAAAGCATGAGAATGGTTTGTACTGCTCCCAAATCCTAATGTTTAATGTTCACAATACAACCTCCACTGTTAAAGATATTTTTCTTTATTCTAAACAAATAATAGTATGATATATTTATTATAATTATGAGTAATTTTAAGTAACATGCAACTGTGTTATTTATAAAGTATTTGAATTTAGTTTATTAAATGTAAAATCATTTTCATTTATTTTAATTCATAAGTAAGTTCATATTTTAGCTTTCACTTTAATTATTGATGTATAAGAAGGATATCTTAAAGTCAATGATTAAAAATTTCTTTTACGTTTACATTTAACTGTTATTATATATTGGGGGTGCAGTGCATTAAAGATATTTTTGAGTTTAATAAAAAAGATATTTTTAGTCAAAATTAGAGACTAATTTTTTAATATATAGAAATAGTTAAAATGAGTTTTATCTGAGTCAATATATTTTTTTATATTTTCACAATCGAAAATGTCCCTCCCTTTCAATTCTTTCCCTCTTTTCCATCAAAATAAGCAGAGGGGTAGGGAGTTTAGAAGCAATTTTTTATCATTAAACTTTATGTTGAGCTTGGCTTAAAAATTATAAGAAAATTATATTGATGTTAATTCACTGAAAATTTTTTGTTTCTAATTTCTTAAAATACCCTTCGACACATTATAAAAACTGTTATACTAAGTCTTTCGTATATTGTATAACTCTCTTTTCTGGACATGTAGATTGCATAGCTTTAGAAAACATGAGTACTTATTCTCACCAGAGTGCATTTTCATGACGAAGGAGATCAAAGGTTATAAAAACTAAGATATATTGCGTCAACTAATTTCTTTATCAACTAAATAAAAGATGCAATCTTACCAGCTTCACGTTATAGATATTCAGTCTCAAACGTAAAGAAGTATAATAAAATGTTTCCATAAATCTCAGATCGACTAAAAATATAATAAATTATAATTCATACAACTTGAAGTGATCCTTAAATCATAAATTGATTTTTTTAATAAATTAGGCTCACTGTTTTCTAATAGTTTATTAACATAATTTATAAATAAAAAACAAGAAACTAAAAATAATATGTATATGAAAAAGAGGTTAATTATTTACTCACAAGAAGAAAAGGTTATTAAATAATTGGTTAAAAAAATGAATTTTCTAATAAATATATAACAATCAAATGTAAAGAATCATTTTCAATGTTTAGCAAGAACCCCTATTGACTAAACTAGCAATAAAATATTTTATTTTGTTTATTTTAATTTTAAATTAATACCGCATCCCCTTCGTTCATTATCGAGAAACCCGACTCTTAGTTGTTCGTTAACATCTACAATATGGATAATCATTTCCTAAATAGTTAATGAGCTATTAAGGACATACGATCAATTTTAATATAAAATTCCCCCAAAACACTTCTAAGTGGAAAAAAAATAAGGAATATAACTAAACAAAGATTCAATATATCCACCTAAAGTTTTGATAAATACTCCCATTTAACTTCATCAAAAGTCGAATATACAAGTTGATTTTACTTTATAAAAGAAATTTTATTATTTTTTCTAATAATCTTCTCTTATAAGTGCCTTTTACTAGTTTATCTAAACTGGGCATGTTATATATATTATATGTACAGAGAGAGAGAGAGAGAGGCGTCAATGAAACAAAACATGTTCCTTAACAACTAGATGACCAAAATACAAATCATACTTAGGACAGACAATAATACAGGACCATATTATTATTATTGTTAAATTCATCTTTATATATGTGTTTAATATTGTATCACAACAACTTGGGGAAAATATTGCAGACCCAAATTTGACATTCAACTAAACTGATTGTGGGGTGTAGGAGAAAAACTGTTGTAGGAGACAATTTTTTTATGCTAATTTTTTTTATGTTAATTAATGTATGAATACGACTTTCACATTGTTATACGGTGTAGGGTATAATGTCTAACACCATTTATAATGTAAAATGAAACGTGATTCAAAGTTCATTTCATCCTATTTTTTTATAATTAGTTATTATTGTTATTATTTAATATTTATTATTATTAATATTAACATATGAGATAATTTAAATAAAATACTATAAATAAATAATAATAATAATATATATATATTGTTTAAATAAAATAACAAAAAAACTAATAAATGAAGAGACCAGTGATGGGTCAAGTAGGGGCGATGTTGGAGTGTTGCGAGGTCTAGGGTAAGGGCCTAGATGGTAGGCTGTCGTTGAGATTAATGATGATGTTGGTGGTACTCGATCGACATTGGCATTGATGTTCCTCCTCCTCATCCTGCGAGGCAAGTTGGTCGTCCAGGCAAACATCAAAATGTTGATGACTACCGGAAGCCACCCTTATTGTGCTCGAGCTAGAGTAGCCATCTAGGATTGCTAGTTAACCTCTAATGTCCTGCAGCTTCTCCTAAAGGTGTGTCACCTTTAGTTTTGCATGTGCATACTTAATGTCAGTGGAAGGGGAAGGCTGCGTCACCAGCGATGACCCCCGACGAACATTGAAGGCTAAGGAGGCGATGTCATAAAGGTGACTATAATGCCTCCCACATACAATCTTCGTCCAGAGCTGATTCCTCGTAACCACCTTAAGAGGTTAGCCTTCAGCCTTACGCTTAGGTGGATGCCTGTTGTACTCCTCTTGCTCGTTAATACAATAAAAACTATGAATAATAAGAGTTAACTAAATTTGAAATGGAATTAAAGTTAACTAAAACTTATAATAGTCTGATGCGAGCACTCATCAATGAAGTCCCCATTTACCAATTGTTTTCGATAAGTCACTAGAGCTAACTCAGTTGGCCTATAGGGAATTGACATATCTCCTCCTAAAAAATAGTTAAACAACTTAATGATTATTAAATTCATACTATATAAAACAAATAAATAGAGAAACACCATACCATCAACTCGGCAATATCGCATGTGGCTGACTACTCGTGGGGTGTAGCAAATCATTATGTTGGTTGCGCCTATTGTACTCCTGGACCTATTGATATTCATATTTTTCCCACTTAGAAAGTAGGCCAACCCATGCAACCTCCTTGATTCACGTAGGATGGGTAAGGGCCTTCCCTAATAGGTCACTAAGACGTGCCCTCTCAACCTTGGCGAACACGACTTTCATCGTATCCTCGTGCTCATACATGAAAATTACATCATCTTGCAATTGACAAACAATATATAAAACATTAAAAATAATATAAACATTAACAAATGACAAATAAAAGTAACTTACCAGTCACTTCTTCAACCATTGTTCAATCGTAAATTTAAGAATGGACATCCAATCCTTCCACGGTCTATAGAAGTGCAATTGAATGACCTTTCTTAGCCTAATAGTGCCTTCATTCTTTGGCTTGAAGATACCACTTCAAAACAAATAATTGTTAGTCTTAAAAATTTTAAAATACTAAATATTAAAGTTAGAATACATATTTAAATATAAAGTACTTACCATTTTACAGGGGTAAGTTC
Source organism: Clitoria ternatea (assembly GCA_037962975.1). NCBI lineage: Eukaryota > Viridiplantae > Streptophyta > Magnoliopsida > Fabales > Fabaceae > Clitoria > Clitoria ternatea. The sequence continues at coordinate 222,788,005 of CM075672.1, forward strand.
TATCTTCCTAGGGTGTCCTACACTATAAGATACTTACTCTGAAGCTGAACCCTCAAAATATCTAGAGGGTTTGAAGGACCAGCACCCAGATCCTCAACAACCTCATCCTATTGTTGGAGGTAATCTTGGCACTACTCTTGGGGGTGATCACTATTTAAGCTAGAGCTGGAGCTCTCAGGTGGGACATAATATGTCAAGACCATACTAAATCCCAAAAATTATTCTAGGAACAAATAAAAATATGGATAAATGTTTTTCATAATTTTATAAGGTACTAATAACTCTGGTAACAAATATTAAACATGTTGATCCGGTCTTGATACCGATACCAAGACACGTATGACGTGTCACCCGATCCATCAATGTTACTGATCCAGTAGGTAAGACATCGGAATAACAAGACCGTATAGGCGCTCTCCCTATACCGGTAAGCCCATGTTGACACCTAGCATATCGGACAAAACACCTTCTCCACATCGGAATAGTTATTAATCAATTATTAGTAGCTTTGGGAAGAATGCATCAACTTTAAATTACCCATGATGGATAACTGCCTTCGAGAGACAGGCATGTTATCCTGTAACCTATACTTGTTTCCCACGCTAATTAAATATATATATATATATATATATATATATATATATATATATATATACTCCCATGCTCTGACAGGACAAAGAGGATATTCCCTACTCCCAAGGCTCATCTTTTGAGACAAGTCAAGTTTGTTCCCTGGGGCAATCAGACCCATCATTCTCCTCCACCTATAAATACAGCAAGAACACATACAGACAAGGACCTTTTTTTCTTCTTTCCTTAGCCCTAAAATCTTTACATTACATTATCACACTAACTTGAGCGTCAGAGAACTTTTGCAGGTGGCACCACCTTTTGCCCTCCCTCAACGCAAAAGACCAGTGTGTAGGATCTTCGGGATGGCAAGGCCGATTCTCTCCCACTGAGAGGTCAGATTATAATACCGGATACCCACTGCACTGGTGTATAAATACTAGAAACCTTAAACTCTTGTGGTTGGTCCTATACCGGATCTCTCGACCCTGGAAAAGGACAGTTCACTGGGATGCCTAGTGGGACCCATTAAAGCTATGCCCACCTCTCGTTTTCGAAGTTTGGTACTTTACCATGGAAGGAAATGGGAGAAACATGCAAGATGGGTATGTGGAAGATATCACTGCCTAAGAGTAACCAGTGAATAGACGCTTGGCTTTTGATTCACCAGGAGGAAGTTCAAGGAGAATGGTGCAAGCACCGGCAACAACTGATCCACGAGATAAGATGATACACCAGTTGATGGAAGAGCTGGTGGAGTTGAAGCGAGAAAAGAAGTCCGCAGAGGGGAAAGTAATATCTCAAGCAGAGGAAACTCACCACACGAATAAAAGGAGAAAATCCGTGAACCTCCAATACTTACAGATCCCTACTTATGAAGAGAAAGAGCAAAAACATGACTCTGGGGAGAGAGCCAGTGGCAGGAGATGGGAGCCAACTGTGATGCATGGGGCCTATAGACCCAACGCCCCATTTTCCCAAAGGCTGATGAATGTGGTTATTCCAAAGCACCTACAAACTACTCAACCTCTTTCTATTGGGAAATATAGCGGGGAGGCTGATCCTACAAAGCACTTAGATGCATATGTATATGAAACCATGTATTTGGGAGCCGATGAGGATGTCATGTGTAGGATGTTCCCTCGTACCCTAGTAGATGACGCTCTCGGCTGGTTTAAGGGGTTACCATCAGGCTCTATCGATTCGTGGGAAAAGATGGCGACAGCGTTCGTGGATCACTTTGTCATCTCTAGAGATGTCCCCGAACTTCTCATATGTTGGCTCAAATCAGGCAAGGGGAGCGTGAGACTCTTAAAGACTTCTTAAAGAGATTTTACAAAGAAGCAGCCGCTATTCCAAATTTGGCAGAGGCACTACAATTACACATCGCGATAGAAGCTTTGCAACCGAACTCCGCTTTCGCTTTATCACTAGAAAAAAGCCCTCCCACGAACCTTGAAGAGTTCAGGAGGAAAGCCTCCAAATATGTGGGCATTGAGATGTATTTAGAGGCAACAACAGCGAGAGTGAAACCCCCAGTACCACAACAGCAACCACGGAGGGATAAGGATAAACCAAGATCAGAACGCATGGAAAGACCATTCCATGACAATGCCTTCAATAGCCCTGCACCCCGGCATCAAGAGAAACGGGTAAATGCATTTAGTAACTATGCCCCGTTAAATACTAAGCATTCATAAATCTTGAGGGAAATCGGCTGGCCAGCGCTTAACGTATATGGGGTCAGAAAGCCACCACAGATCCACAGACACGGAGACCAGCGGAAATACTGCGTATTTCATGAGCAGAATGGCCACTCTACAGACCAATGTCAGGCCCTGAAAAATGCAGTCGAAACTTTAATCCTAGAAGGCAAGCTTAAGCAGTATCTTTTCAAAGAAAAATCTGTTGATAATCCAAAACGGATAGAGAAGCGGGGAAGAGATCGCGAGGACGACGGAGATAATGATCACACTCCAGTTAGGAGATTCACAGCGGCTGAAAAGCAGAAGGGAGTTATAGCCGATGGGCCCATGCAGCAGAACGTTACGCCTTAACAACAACGTCAGGGCCGACGTGAGGTTATTGACATGATAGCTGGAGGATTCGCTGGAGGAGAAGCTTCCATTACAACCAGAAAGAATCATCATCGCATGGTTCTTTCGCTGCAAGGGAAACCCAGAAACAACCGCCCCTACAGGGACGGTGTGATGGCACCAGTGATATCCTTCTCTGATGAGGATTTTGGCCCGACAATCCTTGGAGGCGATGACGTGGTGGTGATCATGGCTGTCATCGCTAACAAAGATGTGAAGAGGATACTTGTTGATCAGGGGAGTTCTTGCGATGTTATTTCCTATGGTTGCTTTAAACGTATGGGATTTAATGATTCCGATTTGCAACCTTACACAGGACCTTACAGCTTTCAACGGAGCCAAGCAGCCAACAAAGGGGTACTTAGACACCCTGATATCTTTTGAGGGTATGCCAGGAGCTAGGACGGTGAAATCCAAAGTTTTAGTGATTGATGTGGAGTCACCGTACAACGGAATTATAGGCCGCCCAATACTTAATGCTATGGAAGCCATCGTTTCAACTCCCCATCTGCTCATTAAGTTCATAGATAAGGACAACAATATGTCTTCTATCAGAGGCAACCAAGAGATGGCAATATATTGTTACAACTTGAGCCTTAATATGGTGGAACTTGAGACTTTCAACAAGAAAAGAAAGCTAAAGGACGGGGGATCTACGGCTGGGGCGGTGAGTCTGATTGATTTGGATCCTAGAGCGGAATTGAAGATTGATCTGCTCAACTCGTCAAAACCCACACCGGATGGAAGCTCCAGGGTCATCGTCTTGGGAGATTCATTAAAAAAGATCACATACATAAATGATAAGCTAGAACCAGTCATGGAGCAGCATTTAATTTCACTTCTTCAGGAATTCAAAGACCTTTTTGCATGGACAGCGGCGGAAATACCTGGCATGGATCCAAACTTCTTTTGTCACAAACTAGCCATTTATCCAGAGATAAGGCTGGTTGCTCAGAGGAAATGTAGACTGGGTGCAAAAAAGGAGAAAGCAGCTTGTGAGCAGACAGAAGAATTATTGAAGGCCAGATTCATACAAGAGGTAAGTTACTCTTCATGGTTGTCCAACGTCGTGATGGTCCAAAAGGCCAATGGTAAGTGGAGGATATGCACTGATTATGTGAACTTGAATCGTTGTTGCCTAAAGGATCCGTACCCCCTCCCAAACATAGACTGGATGGTCGATGATTCTTCTGGCTATCAGTACTTAAGCTTCATGGATGCATATTCAGGGTACAACCAGATTCCAATGTGGGAAGATGATCAAGAGAAAATGGCTTTCATCAATGATCACGGAGTTTTCTGCTATACCGTTATACCCTTTGGCTTGAAGAACGCTGGAGCCACTTACCAGCGTATGATTAATAAGGTGTTCGAGGGACTGCACACTCAGCTAGTAGAAATGTACATTGACGACATCATTGCCAAGACCTCTACCGGAAATGACCATGTGGAATATTTGTGCCAAGTGTTCCTGCGGCTGAGGCAGTATAACATGAGGCTGAACCCATTAAAATGCACCTTCGTTATTCTGGCCGGGAAATTCTTGGGCTTCATGTTGACTCAGCGCGGTATCGAAGCTAACCCAGGGAAATGCCAAGCCATCCTCAACATGCAGAGTCTGAAGAGTCTCAGGGAAGTTCAATCCCTGAATGGTAAAGTGGCAGTCTTGGCAAGATTCATGCCCAAAATGGCGCACAGATCACTTCCTTTATACAAAGTTCTGAAGAAGGCCAAGAAATTCGAATGGGGGCAAGAGCAGGAGCAAGCTTTTCAAGAGCTTAAGGAGGTGCTTTCTAAACCTCCGATATTGGTAAAACCTGACCCCAGAGAAACACTCATTTTGTACTTAGCAATTTCGGACAAAGCGTTAGGAGTTGCATTAATCAAGGAGACTTCGGATGGATAGAGGCCGGTGTATTTCACAAGTAAAACGTTGCAAGGCGCTGAGATTCGATACCATAAGATTGAAAAAACCACTCTTACAGTCGTTTATGCCTCTCGTCGTCTACGACCTTACTTCCATGCTCATCTGATTATCGTGAGAATGGATTTGCCACTCCGATCTGTGTTGAGCAAGCCAAACCTCGCAGGGAGAATGATTAAGTGGTCCATCGAGCTCTCAGAATTTGATGTTTCTTATGAGCCATGGGGTGCGATAAAAGCCCAGATTCTGGCTGACTTTATAGTAAAAATGCTGGGGACAGATCCAACAGCGCTTTGATGACATTGGACTGTCTATGTGGATGGATCATCCAATAACAAAGGTTGTGGAGCAGGAGTGGTGGTGGAAAGTGATGATGGAGTCCATCTAGAGATCTCCTTCCATTTCAATTTCAAGACATCCAACAACCAAGTTGAGTATGAAGCTTGCCTCGTTGGGCTACGAGCTGCAATTGACATCGGAGCATCCGAAGTCACCCTCTACAGTGACTCTCAATTGGTAATATCACAGATACAAGGTGAATACCAAGTCCGTGAGCCTCAACTTCTGTTGTATTTAAATTGTGTAAAAGAATTGAGAGAGAGATTTTCGACGTTGGAGTTCAAACATGTCCCGCGAAAGGAGAATGCAAGGGCAGATATCTTATCCAGGCTAGCAAGCATGAAACAGCTAGGAAGCACCACGACGGTGGTCCAAAGTATGCTGACATCACCTAGCATTCCTCTATTCCTCTCTCTGAATGCCATAGTGATTGACTCTTCTTATGGAAACTTATGGATGACTCCTTACAATCGTTATTTGGCTGATGGACAGTTGCCCACCAATGAGAAGGAGAAACGAGAATTAAAAGGGAGCTTCCATACTTTACCATGGTTGACGATGTCCTATATAGGAGGGGATTCTCAGTACCTTATCTGGTTTGTTTAAAGGAAAATGAGATACGAGGAGTAATGGAAGAAGTGCACGAGGGACAATGTGGACACCACACCGGAGGAAGAAGCTTGATGAGAAAAATCCTCAGCGCCGGATATTGGTTGCCCACAATGAAGTAAGATTCAATTGACTTCGTCAAAAGGTGCAACGCTTGCCAAAGATTTTCTAACCTTCACCACACACCGGCTGAAGAGCTCTTTACATCGGCTGTGCCATGGCCATTCTACCAATGGGTTTTGGATATCCTAGGACCTTTTCCAACTGCGCATGGAGGCATTAAATACCTCATTGAGAGTTGATTATTTCACCAATGGATTGAGGCAGAACCAGTGGTGCACATTACCTCAGCCCAGACTCGTCATTTTATGTATAAAAACATCATAACACGATTCAGGGTACCAGCTCGGGTGGTCACAGACAACGATACTCAATTCACTGATAGGAAGTCCATAGACTTGCTATGTCCAAATATTTTCATTTGTTGAACATCCACAGACTAACGGTCAAGCCGAAGTGGCCAACAGAGAAGTGTTGAAGGGATTGAAGAAGCGCCTTGGGGAAGCCAAGGGTGGATGGACAGATCAGTTATGTCACGTCTTGTAGGCATACCGCACAACACCCCACTCCTCTACATACGAGTCCCTGTATCGTCTAACTTACGGTGTCGAGGCAATAATGCCAGTGGAGTTACAAACCGCCTCTGTAAGAGTCAAGTACTTGCCTTAGAAAGATAACAACGCCAACCTGGCATCAGAAATGGATGTGATCCAAGAACTCAGAGAAGAAGCTTTTATTAGAGACCAAGCTATTAAAGCCAAAGCCGTTCTTCGCTATAACAAACGAGTCCAACCCAGGGCTTTTAATGTTGGAGATTTGGTTTTGAGGAAAGCAAGTGTGGGGAACAAATTCACACACCAAGGCAAGCTCGCCCCAACATGGGAAGGACCATATAGAGTATCTGAGGTCACTGGAAAAGACTCATATCACTTGGAGAATCTTGATGGCTCACCGATCCTCAACAAATGGAATACCTAGAACTTACGCATCTATTATAGCTAGCTGGTAAGACGACGTGTACTCTTTTTCCTACTTGGGTTTTTTCCTATTGGGTTTTTCCAAGAAGGTTTTAACGAGGCACGACCCCAACTGGGCCCTTCATGTAATTCATACGTAATTTAATGAAGAACTCTTATGAAATTATGATATGTTCACCCTCTTTATTTGTTGTCGTTTTTAGTAAGACGATATGATAAGAAAGATCCTTCAGGATGGATGATCCTAACTCTTTATTCCGTAGTTAGCGATGCAACTCCCTAAAAAATAAAGAGGTGGACACCGGTGAAGGCCTGGGCTTAGTAGGCTGGTCCTTTTCCTGAACCACGCTGAACCCCAGGTAATAGGCGCAGTAGGTCCAGGATTTGCCCTGTTCCAAACCCCGTGTCGAAGGCTTGGAAGGCAGGATCAAAACCGAACTCCAAGTACAACTAGTAGGTATGACCGAACACCGGTGAAGGCCTGAGCGCAGTAGGCTGGTCCTTCTCCTGGACTACGTTGAACCCCAGGTAACAGGCGCAGTAGGTCTAGGATTTGCCCTGTTCAGAACCCCGTGTCGAAGGCTTGGAGGGTAGGATCAAAACCGAACTCTAAGTACGGCTAGTAGGTACGACCGAACACCGGTGAAGGCCTGGGCTCAGTAGGCTGGTCCTTCTCCTAGACCACGCTGAACCCCAGGTAACAGGCGCAGTAGGTCCAGGATTTGCCCTGTTCCAAACCCTGTGTCGAAGGCTTTGAGGGCAGGATCAAAGTCGAACTCCAAGTACGGCTAGTAGGTATAACCGAACACCGATGCAGACACAGTCATTACCCTTATGGTTGGAAAATTTCTTTGTAGATTGGATGCTAATCATCTTTAAGCCAATGACGAACTCCCTGGTGCGAGCATTCCCCATCATTTTACATTCATGAAAAGCCTAATCATCACTCTTGAGGTCAAGGTACTCTCCTTACAAGTTTTTACATATATGATATATGTTTATATTGAACAACAAGATCATTATGAGTTAAGATTTCACCACAATAAAGGGCGGATACGTTCTCTCATTCTTACCAAACTAAAGGCAACATCCCATAGCGAATGCTTGTCTTTCAAACGTACTCTCCCTCGGAGACAACGTCTATGGATGTGAGTATCCATTCTACATTTCAGTTATGAAAATCCGAGCTGATTAATTCAATCCACGATAACCCCTTTTAAGCTACTTTCACATAACAACTTAGAACGTGGTATAAAGCTAAGAATTTAGCAAGCCTATTGAAGAAACTTAGGATAAACGTGGTAGACAATACATAAGGTTAAAGTTCAATCCATTCATGTAAAAATTACATAAGTTGTTTAGAATTTAATAAAACCGGAGCTGATCCCGGTACACAGCAATGCTGACTACAAAGAAAGAAATATATAAAGTCATAAGGTCAATTCTTCTTCTGGCATGCTCCTTCACCACTTCCCTTCTTTTCGACTCTGACCTCACCCATTTTTCCACTAGTAGCCTCATTTTTAACAGTAGTTGTTCTTACCCCTTCGCCCCCGGGTTGCTGGGTGATAGGGACTAGGAGGTGGGGGCTGTCGATTGACTCTCAGGTAGAGGAGGTAGCTCATATAAAGTGTTGGGCGGATCCTCATGACGATTATCGACAACTGCTACAAGCTTCCCTCCGTGAAACTCATAGAACTGATTAATACCGTTCAAGTTAAGTTCCACTTTGGGATTGCGATGAAGAATTTGATGCACTACCAACCCAAAGGAATCCTCGACAACTTGGACATAGATGTCAACAGCCTCATCAGCTCTGGCATTAGCAGCAGCCAACTCCGCCCTCAAAGCAGCGCCATCATCATTCGGACTCGCCAACTTTAGATGTTCAATTTCCATGAGCAGCTCCTTCTCTCTCCGAGCCCATTCTTTAGCTTGTTTTGAATAAATATAGGCTTTCGCCTTCAATTCCTCTTCCAGCTTGGTTGTTTTTTCTTTCTCTGTGCAAAGGCTCGCACTGAAGTCGAAGTTAGTCTTCTTTTGCTCAACTAATTTACCTTCCATATCCTTTATCAGGGATTTCTGTGCCAAGGTCTCCGCATACATCCGATCCCCGTAGTCCTTAGACGTCTTCAATCGATCCTCAAAGAGCTTAATGCTCGCCTTGTCCTTAGAGGATGAAATGGTAAAGTCATTAACCTTACCAGTTAGTTTGTCGACCTCCGGGCCGTCGTCTGCCAATCTACAGAGCGACTTGAGGAGACCGGATAACTCCTCCAGCTGCCATCTTCTGGCCTCGCAAGCTTCCTTGATCTGCTCGGGCTCCTAAGTGGGTTTCAACTTGTATCGTGGACCTGGAATAGACTCCGGCGTCGGAACCTCATAAACCAGGAATAGAGCGAGGCAAGAGTTGCTGGGAGGGGGCACGAGACCTTGGGCGCAAAGTAGGTGGTCAGAGGTTGAGTGCCAATAGTAGAAGCCTTGCTTGGGATATCCGAGGTTGACCCCGTTGCATTTTTGCCCTTGGAAGCCCCAGAATCGGTCTGGCCCTCCAAAGTGTTGATCTTTTTGGAAGGAGGGGGTGAGACTCCAGTTGCTTTGAAGGGTCGTTCTTTATTTTCTTCCTTTTCTCCCCAACCTTTTTCCCTTTGAGGATAGGGACAGGGTCTGCAGATCCGCCCTCAACCAAGGGGATATCATCACCTGCAGAAGAGGTGAGGATGATGGTCTCAGCAGTGACCTTCTTGGAATTCCTTTTGGGCTGGATATTATTTTCAACAGCCACATATTTTCCACCAGCAACCAGCGATTTTAGCTTCTCCATGGATGAGGATGATTCCTCTATTTCAACTACACAAACAGGCAAAAAGATGGTTGAATACTGCAAAATGAAAAAATATATAAAGTAACCATCAACAGAGAAAATGATCAAAAATTACGTAAGTATTCGTCCCGAGCAGTCTGCGAGCCTAATAAACGCTTGCAAGAAAAGGCTTTATGTTTGGCGGTGTATGACTCGAGAGCAAACAGAACAGTCATAGACTCAGCAGACAGTTTGTCTTCCTCTGTGAAGTAAGCTTGGGAGTTAACAAGAAATGCTCGTGAGACTAGCTTATGGGAAATTTATTGATGCCCTCTTTGTTTTGCCAGAAGATCGGCTTCTCAGGTTGAATCCGTACTCTGGTGAAGTACGATTTGAAGGATCGTCCATCGATCTGCGCTGAATTAGTGTAAGACTCAAAGTTGACAAACTTGGACAGAGTCCGGAGGGTGATCAAACTTGTGCCTCCGTTCTATTTATTAGCGCGACGAACTACCTGGGTATAGTAGAATAGCATGGCGACTGTTGGAGTAAATTTGAAGTAGTCCCCGAGCACCTCCAGAGGACGGACTAATCCCCATCCGTTGGGGTGAAGCTGAGAGGGGGCGCAATCCAAGAACCTCAGTACCCCCATTTGGAACTCCGTCAGGGGGAAGCGCACACCTAAATTAAGAAAGAGGAAATCATATATATAAATCGATCTCTCGTCAGGAATGACGTGGCAGATCCGCTCTGAAAGATGAGGCGCCAGCACCATAAATCTTTCCTTATGCTTTTCTTTAGCATAGACCCTGAACTGGGGTTCTATCCTCACTCTGTCGTCCCTGGCATGATAAGATGGTGTATCCCGAAATTCATCTGCTACCTAGCAGTAAGGGTGTCTGTTTTGGAGCTTCACCCAGCCAATCTAGTGTGCAACCACTTTGTATAAACCTAAAGCAGTCTTCAGAATGTATTGTTGATTCATCACCCCTTCATTAAATGTGCCCTCACCAACCATCTTTCGGAGAGCCAGGTTGAAAATCTTTACGCTGCGGTAAAAAGTCACGTCATCAGAGAGGTACAAATCAACGCTCACCTCACTCTCATAATAACGGCTATCCCCTGACTCAGAGAAGGATTCTGAAGAAGGTATGATCACCCTCCGGCGTGAGCAAGGTGACGCCTCCCTCTCTGAGCGAAGTGGCCTGGTGCTAGAGGAAATCACAGGGATCCTTCCACCACGATACGTAGGAGTTCAAGACGAAGCTCTTCCTCCTCTAATCCTAGGGCCAATATGGCTCGAGCCAGTATACCTTCTCCCAGACATTCAGAAAGCTAAAAAGGAAAATATGGATAAGTGAAAAAGATGGTTACCTAAGATGATAAAGAAAAGGATTGTGGAATGAACTTCACGAAGCAAGCAGCAAACGTCTCCTCAAAATTTTTACAAAGTTTTGTTAGGAAAGCAAGAGCAGGTGACTTCTGAATCCACTAAGTGTCCCTTTTATAGTTAGCGAAGAGTTTCGGTTACCAGTTCAAGGGTTGTGTCATTTATGACCAAATGCTACTCGTGCTCAAAATGACGCAGTCGTTTCAGGCCCCAAGGCGTGAAAATAGTGTCGATTCGCCAAAAGGCCCCTTTGAAATGGGCCTAGAAATTCAAACTTCAGGCCCATAAAGCCCCAGGCGACGGTTATAGAGACACACGCTTTCAATGCAATAATGGCTCACCCACGTGTTAACAGCATTTATTGTCCAATCATGAGAAGCGTTTTGTGCGTAATAGCAGTCACTCGAATACCAAGGGTTTAAAAGTTCTGAAAAACTTTCGTGATCTTCTCACAACGAATCTCTGTCCAAATCCATCATCGGAACACTACAACAGCGGTGCCCTCGCTCACAGGATGGTTCCACAAACGACGAAGCGGCACTGAACAAACGTGCATTCTGACAAGTATTTCTTGTATAGGCATACAGATATCCAAACCGCTTGCAAGTAGTATAGCTTATCTGAGCAACTCTTCTGGTCCCTCACACAGGCTATGGGACAGATGATCCGGTCTTAATACCGATACCAAGACAAGTATGACGTGTCACCCGATCCATCAATGTTATTGATCCAACAGGTAAGACATCGAAATAACAAGACCGTATAGGCGTTCTCCCTATACCGGTAAGCCCATGTTGACACCTAGCATATCGGACATAACACCTTCTCCACATCAGAATAATTATTAATCAATTATTAGTAGCTTTGGGAAGAATGTATCAACTCTAAATTACCCATAATGGATAACTGTCTTCGAGAGACAGGCATGTTATCCTGTAACCCATACTTGTTTCCCACGCTAATTATATATATGTATATATATATATACTCTCATGCTCTGACAGGACAAAGAGGATATTCCCCACTCCCAAGGCTCATCTTTCGAGACAAGTCAAGTTTGTTCCCTGGGGCAATCAGACCCATCATTCTCCTCCACCTATAAATACAACAAGAACACATATAGACAAGGACCCTTTTTTTCTTCTTTCCTTAGCCCTAAAAACTTTACATTACATTATCACACTAACTTGAGCGTCAGAGAACTTTCACAGGTGGCACCACCTTTCACCCTCCCTCAACATGAAAGATCGATGTGTAGGATCTCCAGGACGGCAAGGCCGATTCTCTCCCATTGAGAGGTCGAATTATAATATCGGATACCCACTGTACTGGTGTACAAATACCAGAAACCTTAAACTCTTGTGGCTGGTCCCATACCAGATCTCTCAACCCCGAAAAGGGACAGTTCACATGTAAACAGTAACTAAATACAAATAAGTCCCTAATTTAAAACAAATAAATGACTTAAATATGATGTAATAAATAAAATTAGACTTATCATCATTAAAATTTAATAGTAATGATATTAGTAATATTAATGAATATTGATATTGATAATAACAATCAGGATAATAGTAGAATATTATTATTATTGTTATTATTATTATTATTGTTATTATTGTTATTATATTTTACTTATTGATTCAGACTGAATACCGGCCACAAGGCAAGTACCCTGGGTTAGATCAAAATAAGATGCGCCTGCTTGAAATATGGATGAGGTACGCAAATAACGATGCAATCATATTAATTAACATGATAATAATACTAAGTGTCTGAGGTTCAGTACGGTATAAATGAAATGGACCCCGATCAGGAAAGGTGCTGCAAGTCAGAGTTAGGTGCAGTGCCCACTTGCATATGCCAAAGCTACAGTATCAGAATCGTGTCAAGAGCACCACTTATGGTTAAGGAAGAACTATAAATACAACTCATTTATTAGAACAAAACAAATTTTTGGTAACTCTGAACTTAATACCTCTGTAATCATTTTTTATTCTGTAATACTCATACTAACTTAAGAATCAAAGTCCCTTTTGAGGTACACCTCCAGTGTGTCCCATTTCAAGTACAGAGGAACTGACTTAGGTTCAAGACCTTAACATGAAGAACATAGGATCTTTACTGGACATATGTGTACAATACTGTACTCCCACTAAAATGGTGTAAAAAATGAGAGTGCGGTAGATCTTTAAACACCGGTTCCTAAAGGGGATATTTAGACCCCACACACCGGTCAGAACACTTATTATTATTTATTTACTTATTTACTTATTTACTTATATATATATGTATAATTTTTTATGCAGGTTTCATATTATATATAAAGCTATTGAATGAAAGTAATGGGCGTGCACATGAAGGGGGCCCGCAAGTAGGAAGCAATACAACACCAGTGTGGGAATTGAGGAATGAAACACTAGAGTTCAATGCAAAATATTATAGAATAACCAAGCACATGCCAATACAAGGAACATGGCCCAGACACAATAGGGAGATAAAATATGGCGTGAGCATGCGATATTCAGCGTCAGGATGCGCGAGCCAGGGGGAGTGTAGGTCCATCATTTAACTACAAGCCACATTGGAATCAGACCAAATGTAGTACTATGATTAGTTTTATATAGCCAAGAACTCACTAAAATATATATATATATATATATATATAGGGGATGTATCATATGAGAAAAGGCCCCTTAGGTGAGAGTGAGAGGGTGTAATGTGAGCCATTAGATTAAAATAAAGAACCTAGATTAAATTAAACATAATAACCCTCATGTGCCTTCGTGTTTTCCCTTTCTTCGCTAATTGCAAAACTAATCCACTTATTAACATTACGATGTTGCTTCCCTACGTCATTGGAAAATTCCAATTAATTTCAACTTCAAGCCACACATTGCTTTTCTCTCCCTGCTACATGAAAAAGGTAATTAAATATTGATTTCATGATTGTCCTATATGGTAATTTTTTTATATATGCCAATATTGTTTTCATAATTGTCCTATATGCCATGCGTAAACTACTAATTGCTTTACTCTAAGATCACATTAGGAACAGTATATGAAGAACTATTCTTAGTTTAAGAAAATTGATTTATTTATTGTTTTTCTAATTGAGACTAAGATTTAAAAATTGTCATGTCTATTACTTATTAATTACACTATTTTTATTATTAGGAATAAGTTTCATGGAGATGGAAAATAATGAAGTTGGTCAAGCTACAACATTTGAAGGAGTAAATGACATAATAAGTACTTTAGAGGAATGAGTTCCTGAATGTAATGAAGACTTTAAAACTATAATTGGCATGGTTTTTTATACTCTAGAAGAAAGAGGTAATTCTATAAAAGATATGCACATGCGGTTGGTTTTAGTATGCAAAATTCATCTTAAACTGGTCTAATCCGAGGTCAAGGATCCGGAGTAGAGACCAACCATAATAGTCAATGATTTAAGTGTTTATACACCGGTACAGTGGGTATTCGGTATTGTAATCTGAACTCTCAGTGGGAGAATCCGGTCTTGTTATCCTGGAGATCCTTCATACCAAGCTTTCGCGTTGATGGGGGGTGAAAGGTGGTGTCACATATGAAGATTCTCTGACGCTCAAGTCAGTGAAGATAAAGAGAAATACTAGGAAACTTGAGCAATATAACAGTATATCAAGAGTCAGAATAACGTAACCTTTTGTGAGTGTGAAAATTGACTATTTATAGATGAGTGTGGAGAATGAACTGTTTGGCACAGGTGGGGCCAGGAGACAAATGGTACAATGCTCAGTGTACGATTCTAACACACGGCGCGGGAGGGAGCCGCATTTCTCACGTATCACTCCTGTGGCTATACCTTGTACCTTCTGTTGGGTGACGTGGATACTTTCCGGTATGTAGGGTATCAATATATGCACACCAGCTTCAGTACTTGGCCCACTTCAAGTAATAAGGATTTGGGTAGTGGAGCAGCTACTTATCCTCTCAAAGTATGGACGAATGATTATGTATAACAAAATAGGGAGAGTGTAAGTGTTGGGTCAGGAGATAGAAAGTGCATTGCGTAGAGCATGCTTTTGACACATGGTATGGGAAGAACAGTGTCTTTGCCAATGTCCCTGTGACCATAGAACGGATTATATCCGGTGTGTGAGGTGTTATCTTAGACATACCGGTATAGGAAGAACGTTTATACGATCTAGTAGTCTGGTGACCAACCTGCAACTTCGGTAGCATATGGAAAACAGATAAAATGACACCCTTGCCCTGATACCGGTATCGAGACCAGATCACATCTAAAGTAAAAGATAAAATTAGTGTGAAGTGGAAATTTTTTGTTTGCTCAAAAAAGGCTTCAAACCAAATAAAAAAATAGTCTTACATCAGTTGTTTATTGATGATAAAGTTTTGCCTAAAAATAGAAAAAAAAAGAAACAAGGGAAGGTTGTAATGCTAAGGTTGTATTTAGGAGGACAACAGAAGGAAAATATGGAGTTGATAGATTTCATGAAGGTCATTTGCATGCACTAGCCACACCTAGAAAGAAGCAATTCTTAAGATCCGCGAGGAGTGTAAGTATTGTTCACAAGAATTTATTCTTTTCCTATAATAAAGCTAATGTGGGGCCTTCAAAAGCTTATCAACTAATAAAAGAGCAGGTTGGAGGTTATGATAATATAGGATGCACACAAAAGGACCTCTAAAACTATACAAGGGATTTGAAAGGCTTGATTGAAGACTCAGATACACACATGTTTATTGATAACTTTAGGACAAAACATGAGATAAACAATTCACTTTACTATGACTATGAGTTTGGTAATGAAGGGAGGTTGAAATATATGTTTTGGGCAGATGACCTTTGTCAAAAAAATTACTCTTTATTTGAAGATGGGGTTTCATTTGAAACAACATATAGTACAAGATTTTTGCACCATTCATAGGTATAAATCATCACAGGCAAAGTATAACTTTTGGAGCAGCCTTGCTATCAGATGAAAAATTTGAATCATTTGTATGGTTATTTAGAACATTTTTGAAAGCAATGGAAAGCCATAAACCTATTATGCTTGTAACAGATCAAGACCCAACTATGAAGACTGTTGTAAAGAAGGTATTTGAAGGTTCTTGTCATAGATTTTGTATGTGGCATATCCTAAAAAAACTTTCAGAAAACTTTAGGCTGCGTTTAGTTCATAAGTTTTCTTAGAAAAATAGAATATTATTCTTAGAAAAATTAAAAAAATAGAAAAACTGTTTATTTATAAATTATTTAAAATTTTTTATAGAAAAATAGAATCCTGATTTTCTATTTTTTTAAGAAAATCAGAAAACTATTTTTAATGCTTTTCAAAGAAAATAGAAAAATTGGAAAAGGCGGTATTCTAAATTGGAAAAATTTTGTCTGACCGCTCGCGCCTTCTTCCTTCCTCCTTCACGTATCTTCTTCCTCTGTTTAAGAGCCTCTCTTCCTCTGTTTATAGAGCCTATTTGTGTGCATTCATCGCAAGCCCTAGTGTGTCATTTCTTCATCTTCTTCCTCGAGCCTTCGTATTCATCACAACGCTACTGGTGAATTTCATACCCCAGCTTCCAATTTTAGACTTCTTGATTGAGGTATTTTCTGCTCTAGCCATGCACTGTAATATGGAAACTAGAACATGGGTGCATTTCATCTACTTTTTTGTTATATTCTTTCTTATGATTTTAATAGATATTTGAACCATTCCCAAAATTGAGACACCCACCATCATGAATAAGAGATCAAACATTTTTGTTGCTTGTAATTGGTTGAAATAGTTATCACTCATTGTGTATGCAAGACACATAACTCTGTTGACAAGAGACAAGACATTTCTTTTGCCAAAATTGTTATAGTATGAAAGCTTATTCAGTCATAATGCTATTGACCCTCCTGTGTATGTATTAAGAAAGTTTCCTTGATGTTGGCAATTCAACACAAAACTGTTTGTACTTTTGCGTAAATCATTGTCAAGAGCTTGGTTAAGACATATGTTATGTTGTATACTTGTATTCCTTAAGATTTCTCTGAACTTTAAAAAATTGTTAAAAATTCTACATAAACTTTGTTTGTAATTTATGCTCAAGACTGATTGAAATTTGCTGATAAACTTATGGACTAAATGAAAACTTAAATTTGCTATATCAAAATGGGGTTAGACTAAAATTTAAACTGTTACTCGTGGAATTAATGTCTAGTAGACTTCTTCATAATCTTTTTTGTGTATCAGGCATTGGAATTGTAAAGTAAATTGCATAAACTGTTTATGTATGACATATCTGTAATCTTTTTGTTTGTATATCACATTAATACGTGCAAAATTCCAACCGTGAAGTATTTCTATACTACATGCATTTTTGACCAAGGTAGAAACAAAGTAGCATTAGTTACCCATAGATGTCTATGGCCTTAACATCCCTGTTATGTCAGCCTTGAACACGTATGCTTCTGAAGTCTCCTCTCAATCCATCTGGCTGCTCAAAAACGTGGGGTTATGAGTGAGTTCTGGCCCTGTGGTAGAGAGTGCAGCGGAGAAAGGAGCATCCCCAAAGGGGTTGTTTGGGTTGATTGACATTTTGTTCAGATTTGTCATGGAATAGTTGGATGTTTTCAGAGTGTTTTTGCGAGTTTATATTTATGGACTTTTTGCAAGGTTAGGAGAATTCTACGCAAACATTCAGTTTCATGTTCTTGTGGACACCATTTCACCCGAGTGTATTATTAGTTGGTAGGGACAAAATATAACAATTAACTCATAGTATATTATTACAAGCTTAAGCTATTAACATACACATCTTAACAAGAACAACTATAACTTGTTTTGGCAACTACAACGCACAACTACAACACACATTACAAGGTCCTCTAGCAAACCAAAATACACCAGTTTTCAAGGTAGAAACAAAGTAGCATTAGTTAACCAGAGATGTCTATGGCCTTAACATCAGGCTTTTTAACCTCTTCCTTAGGGACAGTAATAGTGAGAACACCATTTTCCAACGAAGCTTTGACTTGATCCACTTTTGCATTCTCTGGCAATTTGAACTTCCTTAAGAATTTGCCACTGCTACGCTCCACGCGATGCCATCTATCATTCTTATCTTCTTTCTCAATGTTCCTTTATCCGCTTATGTGAAGGACCCTGTCATCTTCGATCTCAACCTTGAGTTCTTCCTTCTTCAGGCCGGGAATATCAGCCTTAAACACATGTGCTTCTAGGGTAGACTAATGTACGACTAAGCCCTTGAATGCAAAATCCAATCAGTTCAACAAGGTTTTATTGAAAATTATATATATATATATTAGTAAATTAAAGGGATGATATATATTAGAGGAGATATAGGAGCAGTAATCCTACAGCTACAGCCTGAAGGTGTGAGGTAGAGGTAAGTGTTGAAACATGTTCTGTAGCGTGTTGATCTTCATTAAAACACCTTTTTTTTAACTATTACATTTTAAACTATTAAACTGTAGCATGATGGAACATGTTTCATGCAACACCTTATTGCTTGCAACTAATAATTCCAAAAATATGAGAAAATTTTTCACAAAAGTAGTCACGTATTATTCGATATAGGAGGAAGCAGGCAAGGGAAATAAAAACACTCATACGCATATGGCAATGACGGAAAGGCTAAGACTGGAACCGGTTCGTTAGTTTAATGTGACACGCCAGCGTCTGGGCGGATTACACAACACCGAGGTCTGATACCGCCTAGGCGGAGTATGGTAATGCAGCAGCGGATGGAGGGAATTTCACAAGGAAAGCTTTCCCTCGAGTAGCACTGGTCACTCAATAGGAGGAAATAGATAGGGGAAGATGTTAATACATTCACACGCGTAGCACTCGGTAGAAGGGCGGAGTTCGAATCATCCTACCTGGCTAGGCGGGGTATGTTTGTCCTGGGCGGACTCCAGGGCGAAGGTGACCCACTCAACCGTTGTCTCACACCGCCTAAACGATGTGTGACAATGCAACATCAGGCGTGAAACTCTTCAAGTAAACCTTACATTAGCGTCCATTCGTTCCTACGGACTGACCCTTTCTCAGAGAACGCCGGGCGTTCAGCTTCGGAGGACAGGCAAGGGAAGAAGAAGGGAGATGTACATATGCAGGAGTAGTTTGTGGAGGAAGGAGGGGCCTGAACTTATTCCACCCAACTCAGCTAATTATGACAACGCCTGGGCGGACTCAACCACAACGCCCAAATCAGGGGTCAACACCGGTGTCTGGATTGCATTAGCATCACGACGGAGAGGAAAGGTAATTGAACGGTGTCCCATTCTAACAACTACTCGCTCCAGCGCGAGTCCTCACGCTTGGGTGAATTGCCCCCATACTTCGGGCGGGGTACGACTCCGCCCAAACGTATCCGACATAAGTCTTCCTAGAGATAATTCATAATTCACTCAGACTTGGCTATAGCCTGCTAAATCATGTCGTCCCTGCGTATCCATTAAAGTACAAGTATGAAACAAGGTAGCACATAGCATGTCACACACGAAACCATACATCTATATATATATAAGAGCGTATGTCAACATTTACAACACAAAATCAGATTTCTCCTTGTCCATAAGGTTCTATTTATCCCAAAAACACTAACATCCGGCATGAACCAGTCAGGGCTTAATCTAACATCGCATTAATTAAGCCTTCCAAATGCATCAACACTTCGCTCAGCGTTCTAGCTCTGCTTCTGATCCTCATCTCGAGAGACATTCACTGAAAAATGGCCACTGCAGGGGTGAGCATCTTAAATTTTAAATGATAGATACCGACTCAGGTTATCTCCCAATCATACAACAATACCTATACGTACAACACGACTACAACCAAGGCAACATCCATCAATCAAGACGTATATTCGCGAAACAGTTTTCATTCAGTATCCATGGCACGTACACACGAAATGGATCACTTGGCATACACCTTGAGTATCCACATACACAATATCAAATGCATAATTAAATTTCAGTCAATAACACATGCACAGAGCATCCACTCAGTCCTACACATTTACCCATTCACTTCCCACTCGGCATACTTAACCAATTTTAACAACATTAACGGTAGTAGTAATATTAACAATGATAAGCACAGAAGGTTTCACACGGTTCCGCATCGTGTGTATCGGTCAGACGTTGCAACATAGGCATCTCAGCCTTTTTATACATAGCTCTCAGCTATCAGATCAGCTCCCAGCTGCTTGGCCGTTTTACAAGTACCTAACCGTTTGTCCACAGGTGACACCAACGCTCTCAGCGCCAACGGCGGTGTTCACAGACAGCCCGAGTCCCACTCAAGGGCTACCCCGAGTCCCACTCAAGGATTTTACAGCGTCCCACGCTGGATGACCGAAGGTAGTGTCTCACACTACGTGCTCTCAGCACAACGCATCCTATGCGCCACACGCGGATTCGACACACAACATTTATTTCACGCATGCATTCTCGCATTCAAGCACACACACACCATGCAATTAGTAATACACATTATCAAGGTTCAGTACATAGCTTTCATGCAATCCATTACCATTCCATTGTAGCGTATGAGCCTCATACAATCGGTATCAATCCATATTCAAGCATCCATAACATTTCTTTTAATCAAGACATGCAATCGGATTACAGCATCATTCAACTCATGCATCATTCTAAAAATCACAAGTTCAGTCAGGCATTTCATGTCATCACAACCTATCATGCAATTGGTGTAAGACAGTGTCAGAGTCCATTTAAAGAAGACATTTCCTACACGCAAACAATTTATTATAGCATTCATATCAACTTATGCATTTCTATAACCTGGGTAGCTTCAGTCAGACATTCATATCAACACCACTCAACATGCAAACTGAGATCCTGCAACACATACATCTGTGAGAAAGGTGCTAACATGCAACACTCGTCTTTCACTGATCATGCAACTGGATTGTACACATTCGCATGCAACACAATACACAATCAGAGCACGGGTACAGCAAGCATTATCATTCGGAACCTGTTCATAACCCATGCATTTAAAATAGAAGATACTCCCCCTACCACTCACAAAACTCCAAGGGACTTTTCTGCTTGAGTGGTGGTTCTCCTCCCTGCTGCGTCACTTGACGATCGTCCCTTCTCGTGTGGAGGGTTCCACTCCACTGTAGCACCGTCACTCGACTCTTCGAAGCAGGAAATGGACTGGAGGGCAGAGGAGGAGAGAGAGAGGAAACAAGAGAAAAGAAGAACGAAGAAGGAAGCTCACAGGGTTCTCTGTGTGAAGAGCATGGCCATCACCTGAATAAATACTCGCGCGGAGAACAGGATGGTGGGATGGGGAAACGCGATAATCCCGCCCATGCCACCATGCTTCCACGTTAATTATCCTATTACTTCTTAGTTAATTAAATCAAGGGAGGTGTTGACTTGTTGACTTGTTATTTAACTCGGTTGCTTTAATTAAAATGGGGATGTTACAGTTCTCCCCCACTTGAAAAGAATTTTGTCCCCGAAATTTAGTTGGTAATTCATGTGAAGCTTTAGTCGGTAACTCACCTAAATGAACAACTCGGGGTACTGCTGTTTTAAGGCATCTTCGCGTTCCCACGTGCAGGAGGTGTTCTTGCCTTGCTGCCACTCCACCTTCACTAGTCTCACGTTTCTGTTTCTCAAGCGTTTTACCGATCGGTCCACGATTCCAATCGGTGTAGTCACAGTGGTCAGGTCTTCTTTGATCTCTACTTCATCGTCAGGCATCGTGTGGCTGGGGTCATGTAAATACTTTCTTAGTTGAGACACATGAAATACGTCGTGCAATCAGGACAAGTGGGTTGGTAATGCGATGCGGTATGCCACGATGCCGACTCGTTCTAACACCTTATAAGGTCCAATGTATCGAGGGCTTAACTTCCCACTTTTTAAGGCTCGTCCGACTCCTTTACTCGGAGAAGTTCTCAAAAACACTCGGTCTCCGACTGAAAATTCCAATGGTTTGGTGCGCTTGTCATGGTAGCTCTTTTGCCTGTCTTGTGAGGCTTTCATCCTTTCCTGTATCACACGGATCTGCTCTATGGTTTGCTTCACGATGTCTGGTCCCAATAGTAGACTTTCACCCATTTCCGACCAGCAAAGTGGGGTTCGGCATCTGCGTCCATACAATGCCTCGTAGGGTGCCATGCCAATGCTGTGATGATGGCTGTTGTTGTACGTAAACTCGATCAAGGGAAGGTACTGCTCCCAGTCCCCACCGTGCTCTAACACACACGCTCTTAATAAGTCTTCTACACTCTGAATTGTCCGCTCGGATTATCCATCCGATTGGGGGTGGTAGGCAGAACTAAGCCAAAGCTTCGTCCCCAATTCTTGATGCATGCTGGTCCAAAACCGGGACGTAAACCTAGGGTCCCTATCTGATACGATGGAAGTAGGTATGCCATGCAGTCGGATAATTTCTTGAATGTAAATCCGAGCCAACTTATGCAATGGGTACTTCATATTTACAGGTAAGAAGTGTGCACTCTTCGTTAGTCGGTCAACAATGACCCAAATTGCATCATGGCCCACTCGGTTTTTGGGTAGTCCCATGATGAAATCCATCGCAATCGAGTCCCATTTCCACACGGGGATCTCTAGGGGTTGCATTGCACCGTACGATTTTTGGTGCTCTACTTTCGATTTTTGACAAGTGATACACCGGGCCACGTATTCCGCCACATCCTTCTTTAGTCCGGGCCACCAGAACTGTCTCCTCAAGTCATGGTACATTTTCGTGGTTCCCGGGTGAATGCTGAGTAGGCTTTTGTGGGCTTCGTTAAGCACTATTCTTCTCAATCTTCCTCCACTCGGTATGTATATTCTGTCTCTCACCCGGAAGATCCCATCTGACCCCTCGGCCAAGGATAAATCCTTTCCTTTGGCCTAAATTTCCTTCATTTCAGCTAGGTAAGAGTCCAACTGTTGCTGCTCGTACACGGATTTTAAGAATTCATTGGCAATCCTCAACGTACCGATTGTCATTTTCTGAGAGGAGGGGGTGTTAACATACAAGTTCATGTCTCAGAACCGCTCCAACAACTCTACTTCTTTCGCCATCATTGCTGCCATGTGGAGGGATTTCCGACTCAATGCGTCGGCCACGACGTTTGCCTTACCCGGGTGGTATTTTAACTCGAAATCGTAGTCCTTTAAAAACTATATCCATCTTCTCTGCCTCATGTTCAGCTCCTTTTGGTCGAATAGGTATTTGAGGCTCTTATGATCGCTGTACACTTCAAATTTGGACCCGTACAAGTAATGCCTCCAGATTTTCAATGCAAAAACCACTGCTGCCAGCTCCAAGTCATGGGTCGGGTAATGCTGCTCGTGAGGTCTCAATTGCCGAGAGGCATATGCTATCACTCGGTCTTTCTGCATGAGTACACACCCTAATCCGAGTCCTGACGCGTCATAGTAGACCACGAAGCTCTCTTGTAACTCGGGTAATGCCAACACCGGAGCAGTCGTCAACTTATTCTTCAGCTCTCGGAAGCTGTGCTCACACTCGGGACTCCACACGAAAGGAACGTTTTTCCGAGTCAATTTAGTCAGTGGTAATGCCAGTTTAGAAAAACCTTCGATGAACCTCCTATAATAACCTGCCAAGCCCATAAAACTTCTTATTTCCGAGACCGACCTGGGCCTCTCCCATGCTATTACAGCATCTATTTTCGCAGGGTCCACCGAGACGCCTCGCTCGGAAATCACATGCCCGAGGAAGTGGATCTCATCCGTCCAGAATTCGTACTTCGAAAGCTTTGCAAACAATTGTTTCTCCTTCAACACTTGGAGTACCGCTCGGAGATGTCCCTCATGCTCCTCAGATGTCTTAGAATAAACTAGGATGTCATCGATGAAAACAACAACAAACCGATCTAAGAAGGAGTGGAATATGCTGTTCATGTAATTCATGAAAACAGCAGGGGCGTTGGTCACACCGAACGGCATCACTACATACTTGTAGTGACCATACCGAGTCCTAAAGGCAGTCTTAGGAATGTCCGAGTCCTCTCTTGTTGCAGTGAAAGCACACTACATCACCATCATCCTTGCAGTTTCTGGCAAGGTGATTTCCTCCACACTTGAAACACCTTCCGTCTCCTACCACTGGTCGTCTTTCAGGTTGATTCCGACCCCCATATCTGGAAAAAGGCTTGTTCCTATCGGCATTGCTTGGCTTTTTGAAACGAGGTCGTTGGGGCCTCAGGGAATAGTGGTTTCTGTTGCTCTGGTTCGAATGGGCCTTGTCATCCTCCTCAAATATTCTACATTTGTTCACTAATGCAGGGAAACTCCGTATCTCGTGGTATCTGTAGGCCCTCTTAATATCCGATCTCAATCCGTTCTCAAACTTAAGGCACTTAGAGTTCTCCGTCCCTGGCTGCTGGAAGGGTGGATAGAATAGGCACAATTCCTCGAATCTGGTCGCGTATTCTTCCACAGTCATGGAGCCCTGTTTTAACTCCATAAACTCCAGCTCTTTCCGACTCCTCACTGTGTCGGGAAAGTATTTCTCTAAGAAGCAGGCCTTGAAATCGTTCCACGTCAGTTGATTATCATCTTCGGGGAATCGGCTTCTGGCTATTTTCCACCAGTTCTCCGCTTCGTCTCGCAGCATGTATACTGCACATTCTACCTTCTGGGCCTCAGTACAGCGAAGAAAAAAATCCTTTCTAATTCCTGAGTCCACTTAAACGCCGCCTCAGGGTTCCGTCCTCCTAGGAATTCACTCGGCTTCCTCTTTAAGAAGCGGTCCATTACTTGGCCCTCCTCAGCTCGAGGCTGGCCCTGCCTTTCAAACACGTCTGCAAAGCGTTGGAATGCCGTAGCTATAGTCTCCATGCTTTGGCGATGTGCCATCCCTTATCCTGAAATCAATATTCAAGGATAAGTATTCCTAGTTACTTAATCCCAATCGGAATTTAGTCTAACATTTAATAACTTAGCCCATTATGTGTCCTCGTATGTCACACAATTAGTCGGGTCAGAAGGAACAACTCCCTTCACCCATGAGTCAGTAACAGAGTATCAGTCAAGTTAAATTCACACCACAACAATCATGATCATACATACAACCACTTACACTTGGTAGGCTTACCTTGGCCTTGGACCTTTCGGTCCGCTCTGATACCAAAAATGCAACACCTTATTGCTTGCAACTAATAATTCCAAAAATGTGAGAAAATTTTTCACAAAAGCAGTCACGTATTATTCGATATAGGAGGAAGCAGGCAAGGGAAATAAAAACACTCATACGCATATGGCAATGACGGAAAGGCTAAGACTGGAACCGGTTCGTTAGTTTAATGTGACACGCTAGCGTCTGGGCGGATTACACAACACCGAGGTCTGATACCGCCTAGGCGGAGTATGGTAATGCAGCAGCGGATGGAGGGAATTTCACAAGGAAAGCTTTCCCTCGAGTAGCACTGGTCACTCAATAGGAGGAAATAGATAAGGGAAGATGTTAATACATTCACACGCGTAGCACTCGGTAGAAGGGCGGAGTTCGAATCATCCTACCTGGCTAGGCGGGGTATGTTTGTCCTGGGCGGACTCCAGGGCGAAGGTGACCCGCTCAACCGTTGTCTCACACCACCTAAACGATGTGTGACAATGCAACATCAGGCGTGAAACTCTTCAAGTAAACCTTACATTAGCGTCCATTCGTTCCTACGGACTGACCCTTTCTCAGAGAACGCCGGGCGTTCAGCTTCGGAGGACAGGCAAGGGAAGAAGAAGGGAGATGTACATATGCAGGAGTAGTTTGTGGAGGAAGGAGGGGCCTGAACTTATTCCGCCCAACTCAGCTAATTATGACAACGCCTGGGCGGACTCAACCACAACGCCCAAATCAGGGGTCAACACCGGTGTCTGGATTGCATTAGCATCACGACGGAGAGGAAAGGTAATTGAACGGTGTCCCATTCTAACAACTACTCGCTCCAGTGCGAGTCCTCACGCTTGGGCGAATTGCCCCCATACTTCGGGCGGGGTACGACTCCGCCCAAACGTATCCGACATAAGTCTTCCTAGAGACAATTCATAATTCACTCAGACTTGGCTATAGCCTGCTAAATCATGCCGTCCCTGCGTATCCATTAAAGCACAAGTATGAAACAAGGTAGCACATAGCATGTCACACACGAAACCATACATCTATATATATATAAGAGCGTATGTCAACATTTACAACACAAAATCAGATTTCTCCTTGTCCATAAGGTTCTATTTATCCCAAAAACACTAACATCCGGCATGAACCAGTCAGGGCTTAATCTAACATCGCATTAATTAAGCCTTCCAAATGCATCAACACTTCGCTCAGCGTTCCAGCTCTGCTTCTGATCCTCATCTCGAGAGACATTCACTGAAAAATGGCCACTGCAGGGGTGAGCATCTTAAATTTTAAATAATAGATACCGACTCAGGTTATCTCCTAATCATACAACAATACCTATACGTACAACACGACTACAACCAAGGCAACATCCATCAATCAAGACGTATATTCGCGAAACAGTTTTCATTCAGTATCCATGGCATGTACACACGAAATGGATCACTTGGCATACACCTTGAGTATCCACATACACAATATCAAATGCATAATTAAATTTCAGTCAATAACACATGCACAGAGCATCCACTCAGTCCTACGCATTTACCCATTCACTTCCCACTCGGCATACTTAACCAATTTCAACAACATTAACGGTAGTAGTAATATTAACAATGATAAGCACAGAAGGTTTCACGCGGTTCCGCATCGTGTGTATCGGTCAGACGTTGCAACGTAGGCATCTCAGCCTTTTTATACATAGCTCTCAGTTATCAGATCAGCTCCCAGCTGCTTGGCCGTTTTACAGGTACCCAACCGTTTGTCCACAGGTGACACCAACGCTCTCAGCACCAACGGCGGTGTTCACAGACAGCCCGAGTCCCACTCAAGGGCTACCCCGAGCCCCACTCAAGGATTTTACAGCGTCCCACACTGGATGACCGAAGGTAGTGTCTCACACTACGTGCTCTCAGCACAACGCATCCTATGCGCCACACGCGGATTCGACACACAACATTTATTTCACGCATGCATTCTCGCATTCAAGCACACACACACCATGCAATTAGTAATACACATTATCAAGGTTCAGTACATAGCTTTCATGCAATCCATTACCATTCCATTGTAGCGTATGAGCCTCATACAATCGGTATCAATCCATATTCAAGCATCCATAACATTTCTTTTAATCAAGACATGCAATCGGATTACAGCATCATTCAACTCATGCATCATTCTAAAAATCACAAGTTCAGTCAGGCATTTCATGTCATCACAACCTATCATGCAATTGGTGTAAGACAGTGTCAGAGTCCATTTAAAGAAGACATTTCCTACACGCAAACAATTTATTATAGCATTCATATCAACTTATGCATTTCTATAACCTGGGTAGCTTCAGTCAGACATTCATATCAACACCACTCAACATGCAAACTGAGATCCTGTAACACATACATCTGTGAGAAAGGTGCTAACATGCAACACTCGTCTTTCACTGATCATGCAACTGGATTGTACACATTCGCATGCAACACAATACACAATCAGAGCACGGGTACAGCAAGCATTATCATTCGGAACCTGTTCATAACCCATGCATTTAAAATAGAAGATACTCCCCCTACCACTCACAAAACTCCAAGGGACTTTTCTGCTTGAGTGGTGGTTCTCCTCCCTGCTGCGTCACTTGACGATCGTCCCTTCTCGTGTGGAGGGTTCCACTCCACTGTAGCACCGTCACTCGACTCTTCGAAGCAGGAAATGGACTGGAGGGCAGAGGAGGAGAGAGAGAGGAAACAAGAGACAAGAAGAACGAAGAAGGAAGCTCGCAGGGTTCTCTGTGTGAAGAGCATGGCCATCACCTGAATAAATACTCGCGCGGAGAACAGGATGGTGGGATGGGGAAACGCGATAATCCCGCCCATGCCACCATGCTTCCACGTTAATTATCCTATTACTTCTTAGTTAATTAAATCAAGGGAGGTGTTGACTTGTTGACTTGTTATTTAACTCGGTTGCTTTAATTAAAATGGGGATGTTACATTTCGTACCTTTTTTTTGTATATTTTTATCATATAGTCATATGATATCTCAACCTCTTTGTGTTCTCTACCTTAGTTTTCTGTCTCTTTGCCATAAACTTTTCTTTTATTTTATACAAAGCTTAGAGTGAAGCATCTGCTTTTAGTTTCAAATATATATTAGATGTGCACCTATTATACAGAAACTATTCTGATTTAATTTCTTTTAATTTCTGATTTAGTTCATCAGTAGAAAGTCTTTTTATTGTAATTTCTTTTAATTTATAATTAATGTTTTATGAGTTTTTATCTAAGAGATTAAAATTAATTTTTTACTTTTGGGTTGTTAAATAGATGGGTGGGCATACTCAACATGGAGAGGCTATGGAGTGGAGTGAAGAATGTGAAAAGTATTTCTTAGAGATCTTAGCAGATAGGGTCAATAGGGATCCCAATGGTCATCCAACTTTTAAAACAACTGATTGGGAATAAATGGATGAAATTATATTTATGAAATTTGCAAAAAGATGTGGTGCTGATAAGTTGAAGGCAAAGTACCACCGAATGCGAGGTGTGCATTCAAAATTCAGTGAGCTAATAAGTAAAACTGGTGTTACATGGAACTCTAATAACAATATTGTATCTGCTGAGAACGGAGTTTGGGATGAATTTTTTAAGGTATGAATTGAGCTCCAAATTGTTAATTTTTTTACCCTTTGACGACATAATATATTAATAAGTTAATTTAATATATTGCAGCGAGATAAAATCTACAAATCTTTCAAGAAAAAAGGTTGCAAGTTATACCCATTATTGAATATTGTCTTCAGTAATTCCTCTGCAACTGGTGCTTTTCATAATGCTTCAACTGCAGCACCTCAAAGTTCAGAAGAAGAACACAAAATTGAGGAAGAATATCTATGGAGGTGGAATTGGTATAAGTAAGGGTTGTGTAGGTGATAATAGTAGTAGAGGTGAGGGTGGTAGTAGAGGAAAACGTAACTATGATATTGATTTGGAGTCTTTAGATTGTAATAGAAGGATTAAAAAAAATTCTAAAAAGGATAAGATTGATGCACTGATGGATGCATGGTCCCAATCTATAGTTGCTAGAAAGGAAAGAGATATAGCCAAGACTGAACCTTACAAATCACAACCCAATGAAGCTACTGAAGAATTTTCTATTACAAATTGCATGACTGCATTAGATGAGTTACCTGGTGTTTGCACTGCCTCTTATAACAAGGCCATTGGGTATTTTGTTGACCCAAATTGGAGGAAGATTTTTCTACTTATGTCTAAAGATAGGAGAAAGGGTTGGGTGGATGGTTTGGTTTGATGTTTTTACGTTATATTAATTTTTAGGAGTTATTTTTAATAATTTTTAGAATTTTCTTCTTGACTTATGAATGTTAGCACGTGAGTTGAATTATTTATGATAATTTTTTGGATTTACTACTTATGAATGTTTTATCAGTACATTAAAACACTGAGCATTATTATGTATATGGTTATATTTACTTAGTTTATAACATTAATTATGATAGAAATTCGTTGTTCCACAGAGTTAGATATGGATGTGCATGTTATGTCAGATTCATCAAATAATAGTCACAGCTCAGATGAAGAATCTGATATGGATATGGAAATGGATATGATGTTTTTTTTATTCTTGAAGGAACATACTCGTACCTTTGTTGATAGAGTTCCTTGTAGGACATCAATGCTTAGTGGAAAACAATATATAAGAGAAATATTGTGTGGAAACCCTTCGCAATGCTATGAATCATTTCGCATGAAGCCACATGTGTTTTTAAATTTATGCGATAGGTTGAAGATGTTAAATCTATTAAATGATTCAAGAAATGTTAGCGTAGAGGAGGGTTTGGCAATGGGATTAAGGATCTTGTGTCATGGCACAAGACAAAGACTAGTCAGTGATCAATTTCAACATTCAACTGGAACAACTCATGTGTGGTTTAAAAAGGTGTTAAGAGCATTAAAGGCATTTGGTACAACTGTAATTAGACCTGTTGATCGAGGTGAAGTTCAACCAGAAATTCTAGGAAATCCTAGATGGTATCCATACTTCAAGGTATAATATAATTACTACTTT
The DNA here is from genome assembly GCA_037962975.1 of Clitoria ternatea. Lineage (NCBI taxonomy): Eukaryota > Viridiplantae > Streptophyta > Magnoliopsida > Fabales > Fabaceae > Clitoria > Clitoria ternatea. The sequence continues at coordinate 222,818,011 of CM075672.1, forward strand.
GAACTTCTTTAATTTCATTCTAAATTAGTTTAAATATAATTTTTTTTCATTTTAGAATTGCATTGGTGCCATCGATGGAACTCATGTGGCAGCATGGGCACCATCACGTAAACAGAAGTCTTTTCGTGGAAGGAAAGCAGTTCTTGTCACCCAAAATGTCATGGGTGTTTGCTCACATGATATGATGTTCACATTTGTCTATACTGGTTGGGAAGGAACAGCTAATGATTCCCGCGTATTTGCAGATGCAGTATATAGAACTGCAAACAAATTTCCTATACCTACCAATGGTATGACTCTTTATTATATGAAAATATATTATAATAGTAACTTGAATTCATTAACTAACTTATCTTTATTTTTTTTATAGATCATTTCTATGTCGTAGATAGTGGTTATCCCAATGTAAAAGGGTTTTGGGCCCCTTATCGAGGTGAACGATACCATTGTAGTGATTTTCAACGTGGTGGAGGAATGAGAGGAAAAGAAGAATTGTTCAATTACGTACACTCATCACTTCGTAATGTTATAGAGTGCACATTTGGTGTTCTAAAGGCTAGATTTCATATTCTGAAAGATATACCAAATTATCCGTTGCGGCGTCAAATATTGATTCCACATGCATGTTGTGCATTGCATAACTATATTAGGATGGAAGATAGGGCTGATAATTTATTTACAATGTATGGGGAAGACTATTTAGAACTTTCAAATGAAACTTCCACCACCATCCAAGAAGGTTTTGTTGTAGACATGACTGATAACAATGCAATGATTCAGTTACGGGAATCAATTGCTAATAGCTTATGGAATAACTACAATGTGACTCGTCACCGAAGGCAATAAATTTGATTCATTGTAACTATTTTGAAATATTACTTTAATATTATTTTAAATTTTTATCATAATTTTAATATTACTTTAATTTTAATATTACTTTAAATTTTAATTATAATTTATATTGTCATGTACTATACAATATTGTCATAAATAATATATATATATATATATATAATATGTCTCAATTAATTTTAATTAAAGAATGTTTGAAAAAAATTTAAAAAACTGAATGTACTTGAACAACTTTTCTAGTTTTCTAGTTTTTCAAATTAGAAAACTGTCCCATTATCTAAACGAGTTTTCAAAATTTTTCTAGTTATTCCAGGAGATGAAAATTTTGGAAAACAAGCGGAAAACTTTTATCAGAAAAGTAGAATAATTTTCTGTAACTAAACGGGCCTTAGTGTTTCCTTAAATGGAAATCCTAATTTTAATGGTCATTTTAAGTCATGTGTTTGGAATTCAGAGTCTCTAGAAGAATTTGAACAAGGATGGAAAGTTATTATTACTAATTTCAAGTTGGAAGAAAATGACTGGCTTTCTCAAATGTTTGACATTCAAAGCATGTGGATACCGATTTATTTTAGAGATAAGTTTTTAACTGGAATTTTGAGAACAACATCAAGATCGGAGTGTAAGAACTCATTCTTAGGAAACTACTTCAATGAGAATCTTAGCTTGGTAGAATTCTGGATGAGATTTGATTCGGCAATGGAATCACAAAGGCATAAAGAGTTACTTGCAGGTATGTAACCATTCTTAACTTATGTATATTGGTTTGAGTACCCTTATACTTATATAATATATTTCTTCTTTTTCCTAATAAATATACTGTGGATAACAATACACTTCATTCCAAGCCTGAATTGAAGTTGCATAGGGATTTGGAGAAGCATGTGAGGGAAGTCTACATTCATGAAAATTTTTTATATATTTCAAGATGAGTTATGGAATGCATGTGTGGACAATAGAGTTGAAGAAACAAAGGAAAAAGATGGGCTATCATTATTTTCAATACTTGATAATAGTTTGGTTAATGGCAAGAGAATGAGCAAAGTTAGAAAGCTTATTTACAATCCTTCAAATCACATTATACAATGCTTTTGTAAGATGTTTGAACTAGAAGGTATGCCATATCGTCATATTCTTTGTGTTTTAAAGGGAAAAGGTTTAAATGAAATTCCAACCAGTTTCATAGTTAATAGGTGGACTCAATTGGCAACAAGCAGACCAATTTTTGACTATAATGGTAATGTATTAGAGGCATGTTCTAAACTAAAGAGTGAGAGAAAGTTAATTTCAGATGCATGGACACAATTATTTAAAAGCATGCATTTGGCGGGTACATGTAAAGGGAAATTGCTTCTTATCTTGAATGAAGCTTCTAGCATTGAAATGAAGTTAACTAAAGTGAAAGATGATGTTGTTCTAATGAAGTTAGATGAGTTAGAGTCGTATATTGGCTCCAACATACCAAAGGAAGTTGAAATTCCCCTTTCTGAACCTTCAAATACTAAAGGATCTAGAAAACGAATTAAGGAGGGAAGGAGAAGACAATGGAACAAAAAGAAAAGAAAGCAAGACTTTGTAATCTTGTCAACAATATGCAAATCATGACAGTCGGAATTGTCTGACAAAATCTTCTTCTACTTATTTGGTAAAAAAATTTATTTTGTGCCTTTTGAATTTTTTAATATAGAACATATTTTATATTATTATATATGTTAAGATTTTTATTAATGTTTTACGTTCTTTTGCAGTAATAATATATGGGAAGACAAAAGTCAAGAAGAGAAGATGGTTCCCTAATTCAATAAAGTTGAGATGTGTTGACGCATTTAGCAATTTCAGATTTAGGATGTGAAGAATTAACATTGTTTTAAGTTTTTTTTTGTTTTAGTTGATTTTATTTTTCAAATACAATAATTTTGGTTATGGGAGTACTATTTTAGTTGAAGCATGTCTATTTTTAGTTTATAATGAGAGCTTCAAAATGTGATAATGAGTATGGTATGATGGCATAAACATATATTGAGAATTGCTATTCAAAAACGTGATAAATTCAAATTGATATCTCTAGAATTTTTTCTCTTCCCTTGAGTATCAATGCATTTGATTCACATTATTCTACAAAAATAATTGTTTATTTTTAATAACCTTATATATAAGACAACATTAACAAGACGTTATAAGGGTACTTCTAATATTTCTTCCATTGAGAAAACATGTCTACAATAATTTTGGTTACTTCTAATATTTCTTCCATCGAGAAAATGAAACAACCCTACTTAATAAAAGTAAATCCGAGACGGGGGAAATTTTTCCAAAACTCAAACGTTCCAAACGTTCACAAAGCAGTCCAGAAAAGGAGTCGGGATAAAATAAAACAAACCCGAAGTCAAGAGAAACAGAAAACCAGGTTAGGGTGCCACTCGCTTGACGAGATACCGGTCGGTTAAGCGAAACCAGCGTAAAGCGCTTAAGCGAACCCTTACTCACTAGAGCGAGTCTCTCACTCAGCATTTTCATAATGTCACTCGGAATCGGGACCGCCGCTCACTCGGGAGCCCCATAGATCATACATCACTCGGTAAATTCTTACTTAGCCAAATCCTTATTCTTATCTAGGAAGGTCTCATCACAAACATGCTTCACTCGGTAAATGATTCTCTCGGCTATTTCCACTCGGGGTCAATAAACCTTTCCTCGAAAATTATTCACAGAAACATACTCACACGTAACTCGGTATCATCTCTCGGTACCTTCCCACTCGGGAATTTCCTATTCGGGTATTCACTACTCAGCCGAGGTGTGTCCTAAACTAAAGCTTTTCGCTTCTGAGATACTTCACTCAGAAACGTTCCACCCGAAGACGTTTCGCTCGGATTTGCCTCACCCGGAGTTACCTTGTCCCTTCATCACTCGGAAGCGTTTTACCCATTCTTCACTCGGGAATATTTTAGATCTTCCTCACTCGGAAAACACCTTAACCTTCCTTCACTCGGAAGTGATCTCCTTAGTCGAGTTTCACTCGAAAATAATCTAACCCCTCTTCACTCGGAAGAATTCACTAGGTCAAGTCTTACTCGGGGATCATATGACATATTCACTCGGAATATGTAAATCTTATTCACTCGGAGGAGGTTTTGTAGAATATACCTTACTCACATTTTAACCATTCTTCCCTCGGAAGTGGTTCAGTGGGCCAATTCTCACTCGGAAGTCTTTGCAACCTACTTTCACTCGGAATAGGTTCACTCGCTAAAGTCTCACTTGGAAATGATGTATCCTTTGGCATTCCCCTTACAACAACACTCACTGGGCAATTCAGCAACACAACACATTATATATATATATATATATATATATATATGGATGAGTTCTCAGATCCGAGGAAATTCATATTCACGTACGTTCAAACAAAACAGTGTACATAAAAACCGGTCAAGGCTACAACATGGCTATTTACAACAAGTACACTACAATTGCACAATCACCCCTCACACGGCTTGAGGGTCACTCGTCATTCCCCATTCCTACCTATATCCACTGAAAATATAGCCACAAGTAGGGGTGAGCATTTTACATATTAAATGACAGTTATTGACTCGGATTAATCCTCAAGTTCTCAATTATACAATTACATATCTCAGTCAACAATAACATACACTGCCATTCAATATGAATATTCACACAACATCATCCACTCGGGATTATTCAATTCATTCAGTCAGAATTCACTTAAATCATTCAGGGTTATATTAATCATGTTATTCTCAATAACATATACACATAAACATACAAGACACATTACAGTCGGCAACAGTTTCAGTGTGCACTCATTTATTCAGTCGGATCCGATTGTTCATTATTAATTTTTATGTTGCAATATAGGCTCCAAGCCTTTTTCTCAGCTCCAAGTTGATCCGGCCATTTTACTGGTACCAAACCGTTTGCCCTCTCATGTAACACAATCACTCCAAGCGACAACGGAAGTGTTACGGGGAGCCCCGAGTCTAACTCGGTAGGCTTGCCTTGAGTCCAACCCAAGGTCTTTCTTTGTATCTCATACATATTCATTTGATTACCATTTCTTTAATAAGCGTCCCACGCTGTATGCACTCGGCATTTCAATGGTGAATCAAATGCATATGATTATAATCATCAGCGTCCAACGCTGTATGCACTCGGCATTCTCATTTCAATCAACATACTTCACATGCAATTCCATATACAATCATATAGTGGGCGTTTCACGCTATAGGCACTCGGCATACACAATTTCAGCAACATGCATTTTAGTATAAACCAGACCCAACTATTTCACAGCATATGCAATCGGTATTCACACAGCATTCTCATGATTATCAACATGCATCTCATGGACAAAAATTAGCATACACTACACAACCCATAGTTATCACAAATCCGGGCACTTCATAGGCTATCCCTCAACAGAACACATCAATCAACATATTTCACAGTTATAAAACACACAGTATAGCACTTTCACCCGGAACCCGTCCATAAACCATGCATTTGAAATGTAAAGCAGCCCCCTACCTACAAGACGTTCCTCGGACTTTCAATGTTGATCAGTTGCTCCGATCGTTCCTTCAATCACTCTCCCTTGCTCAACGACCTTCGAACCCAGTCAAACTCTGCGTGGAGAAACTAAAAGCTGGTTCCACACTCTCGAATAGTCCGACCTTCGCTAACAGTGGAGGACTTCGAGTCTCCAAGACACTACAACGTCGCTGATGAGGAAGAAGAAGAAGAAGAAGCAGAGGCTTGAGAGGATTCTAAAGAGAACGAAGAAGTGGTTCAGCATGTACGTAAGAGAAATGGGCAGAGAATGGGTAGAAACATGAAACTAAAGCTATTTTACTGCCAAGAGGGTACATGCGTCATCCCATGCCTTTTTTACTTAGTCAGCACTCAATCTCAATCAGCAATTAATCCTAATCTGCCCATTAATTCAATAATCAGGATGTTACGATTCTCCCCTCCAACAAAGAATTTTGACCTCGAAATTGAAACACAAGCTTACCTCAATAAAACAACTCGGGATACTGCTTCCTCATAACATCTTCACGCTCCCAGGTGTAAGAAGTGATTCGGTTTTGTTGCCATGCTACCTTAACCAATTGCACATCCTTGCTTCTTAAGCGTTTCACCGACCGATCCACAATTCCAGTTGGTACAGCCACTGTGGTCAGATTTTCTCTGATCTTAACCTCATCGTCCAGCATCTCATAAGTGGAGCCGGGTAAATACTTCCTCAACTGAGACACGTGAAACACATTATGCAAATTCGATAGATAAGTCAGCAATGCTATTCGGTATGCGACAGGACCGACCCATCCCAGTACTTCATAGGGTCCAATGTACCTGGGGTTCAACTTCCCACTCTCCAAGGCTCGTCCGACCCCTTTATTCGGTGAAACCTTCAGAAACACCTTATCACCGACCTAAAATTCAAGCGGTTTAGTCTGCTTATCGTGATAACTCTTCTGTCGGTCTTGAGATGCCCTCATCTTTTTCCTGATCATCTGGATCTGCTCGGTAGTTTGCTGCACAATTTCTGGTCCCAACATTAAACTTTCACTGGTTTCTAACCAACAGAGTGGGGTTCGGTATTTTCAGCCATATAAAGCCTCATACGGTGCCATACCAATGCTGCTATGGTGGCTGTTATTATATGTAAATTCGATCAGAGGGAGATACTGCTCCCAGCTACCACTGTGCTCTAGCACACAGGACCGTAACAGGTCCTCCAAACTCTGTATTGTCCGCTCGGACTACCCATCCGACTGGGGGTGGTAGGCTGAACTCAATCGGAGTTTTGTGCCTAATTCCTGGTACAAGCTTCCCCAAAACCAGGAAGTGAATCTCGGATCTCTATCCGACACAATGGAAGATGGCACACCATGCAGTCAGACAATTTCTCGGATATAAATCTGGGCTAGTTTCTGCAGTGAATATCTCATATTCATGGGCAGGAAGTGTGCAGACTTCGTCAATCGGTCAACAATGACCCAGATGGCATCATAACCCGCTCGGGTTCTAGGCAATCCTATCACAAAATCCATCGTAATTGCATTGTATTTCCATACGGGAATTTTGAGAGGCTGCAACCCATCGGACGGCTTCTGGTGCTCGATTTTCGACTTCTGACAAATAATACACCGAGCCACATAATCCACCATATCTCTCTTCAATCCAGGCCACCAGAAGTGCAATCTCAAGTCATGGTACATCTTTGTAGTGCCCGGGTGGATGCTCAACAGACTTTTGTGGGCTTCATCAAGCACCATCCTTCTCAATTCTCTAGCACTCGACACATAGATTCTACCCTTCACTCGGTAAATTCCATCCGAGCCCTCGGGTAAGGACAGGTCCTTGCCCTTAGCCTGAGTCTCCTTCATCTCAGCTAAATAGAAATCTGACTTCTGCTCCTCGTACACCAGCTTGAGGAATTCATTGGCTATTTTCAACATACCGAGCGTTACTTTCCGAGATGAAGAGACATCCACATGCAAGTTCATGTCTCGGAATTGCTCAAGTAATTCCATTTCCTTCACCATCATTACTGCCACGTGAATGGATTTCCGACTCAAGGCGTCGACCACCACATTCGCTTTACCCGGGTGATATTTTAACTCGAAGTCATAATCTTTCAAAAATTCAGTCCACCTCCTTTGCCTCATATTCAGCTCTTTCTGATCGAACAAATACTTTAACATTTTGTGATCGCTATACACTTCGAATCTCAATCCATACAGGTAATGCCTCCATATTTTCAATGCGAAGACCACGGCTGCTAATTCCAGGTCGTGAGTTGGGTAGTGTTGTTCGTGTGGTCTCAAATGACGAGAGGCATAAGCTATTACCCGGCCATTCTGCATCAACACACACCCTAGACCGAGTCTGGATGCATCACAATAAACTACAAAGCTCTCCTGCAGGTTCGGTAATGCCAGCACAGGTGCTGTAGTCAGCCTCATCTTCAACTCTTGAAAGCTTTTCTCACACTCGGAATTCCACTCAAAATTAACATTTTTCCGAGTCAGCTTGGTCAATGGCAGTGCAAGCTTAGAGAACCCTTCAATAAATCGCCGATAATAACCGGCCAAACCCATAAAGCTCCTGATCTCCGAGACCGACCTAGGCCTCTCCCACGCCATGACAGCTTCCACTTTGGTAGGATCGACCGAGACACCTTCCTCAGAGATTACATGCCCCAGGAAATGGATCCTATCCATCCAGAAATCACACTTCGAAAATTTGGTAAACAGTTGCTTCTCCCTCAATATTTGGAGCACCGCACGGAGATGTTCCTCATGTTCCTCAGGAGATTTGGAGTAAACCAAAATGTCATCAATAAAGACGACCATGAATCGGTCTAAGTAAGGATGGAAGATGCTATTCATGTAATTCATGAATACAGCAGGGGCATTGGTTACACCGAACGGCATTACTACACACTCGTAGTGACCATACCGGGTCCTAAACACCGTCTTGGGAATATCTGAGTCCTTCACTCAGATCTGGTGATATCCTGATCACAAGTCAATTTTCAAAAAGACTGAAGCACCGCGCAATTGATTAATCAGATCATCAATTCTCGGTAATGGATACTGATTCTTTATTGTAAGTTTGTTCAGCTGTCGGTAATCGATACAAAGCCGCATGCTCCCATCTTTCTTCTTAACGAGTAACACCGGTGCACCCCATGTAACACCCCTAATTTCGTTATTTCTTATTTAAAATAAAATTTCAAAGGAATTTGATTATAGTTCTTTAGAACTTTTTGATTGTTATATAATTTATAATTTTTTAGAATTTTCTTATTATTTTTTTTTTAAGAATGACAAAAATACCCTTAACCTTTCATCTAATAACCAAAATGCCATTACTGACATCATCGCTTACATCATCATCGCTTACATCATCACTTACATCATGAATAGTAAAATAAATAATTAAATAATCTTAAATAGTAAAATTTTCTTCCTATAAATAGATGGCTCATTTACAACATTTCCACACCAAAAATTAGAGAGAGAATCTAGAGAGATAGTGCATAAGAAATTAGTGGGGAGTAAATTCTTTTGGTAAAAAGAAGTTCTGCTGGAGGTGTAAGGTAATAACTTTCTTCTATATTCTTTTTATAATTTTAGTTTATTTTTTTTAGCACTCTTAAACCATTGATATACTAGTACTATTATGAATAAGTTACTATAGTAAAAATAATTTACCACTGTGTTATTTTTACTATTTACCATTACTATTCAAAATTTACTATTTACAGTTACTATTCAAAATTTACTATTCACTGTTATTGTTCATGATTTACCATTTACCACTACTATTCAAAAAGTTACTATTCATAATTTACTATTTACTATTACTATTCAAAAATTACTATTTACCATTACTATTAATGACTTACCATTTACCGTTACTATTTATTATTACTATACATATTTACTATTTATCATTCTGATAACAATCTTAATTTTCATCTTAAGCTTATACTGAAATAAGTTAGTATTAATATTTTGTTAGAACTTGGAGGCGCAGAGCGAATTCACTTTTGGTAGCAAATCAAGGTAAGGGGGTGAGATTAAGGATATAATATGAAAATACACAACAATATTGGGAGGAGTCCCCTACTCCTTTTAAACATAACAATATTATTATTTTAAAATAATAACTTTTAACTTAAGATTTATAATAATTGTTATTAATAAATTAAGCATCTTGTGTAACTTAATATCTAAAATATTTAAGAACTTGAACTATTATGACCTATGCGGACTGGATTGAACCTATGCAAGAACTTGAACTATTATGAACTTGACTGAACCTATGCAAGGATTTGGACTATTATGACATATATGGACTGAACTAGACCTATGCAAGGATTGGACAATCTTGGACTTACATAGACCTGTGCGAGGAATTGACCATAGAACTTAAAACAAACTTTATTAATTTAAATAACCATTGAATTTTAAAATTATCATATTTATAACTGATGCTTAATTATTTGATTTGATTATGATTGTTAATATTTATTTATGTTTTATGATGTTTGATTGTGATTGACAATGTTTGATTATGATTGATAATCTTGTACTGTGGAGTTTGAGCATATAGCAAGCATGACGGAAAGCTAAAATTCAGTAAGAATTTACTTATCTCCTACTTCTTTATTTACTTATTCATATTTATTCAAATTACTTTTAAGAAATTTCTTAGATTTCAATAAAACTACATAAGTTTTTAGAAATCTCTTTTATATTTTAATATATATGTATATATCTTTACTAAAATTTAGATTTTTTTTAGTTAGTTTATTAAAAAGAAAAAGAAAGAGAAATTATTTTATAAAAATAAATTTTTTACTATATACATATATATATACATATTATTTAAATGTATAAAAATATTATACAAAATTTTTAAGTACTAAGGTTTTAAAAATTGATAATTCCAAATTCGAGTTTTTAGAAATTGATTTTGAATTGACCTATAAACTTTCTAAAGAAGGTTGTGAAATATATTTAAGGCTTTGAAACTCAAATTTATAAGGAGATTTGATTTGTGATTTGAAAAGGAACTGTACTAAAATTCTATGTGCATATTTGAGAAGTTGAAAAAGTACAGTTTACTGGGGTGGCTATGTTGCGATTCGTAGGCCCTGATAATATATTGAGTTTCTAAAAGCCTTAACCAACTAAATACGCGAGTAGTTCATGCATCATGAATCAATGAAGAGAAACAAAATGATATTGTCTGGGGACGGATTATAGAAACCGAGGATACATTAGAGGAGGCTTAATTGTGAGCCTTGGGATGAGAGGGTGTGAAAGGGTGCTTCAGGGGACCTGGGGTTGCTCCCTAGTGTCGGGTACTTTCACAATAAAAACCTTTTCAATCTGACTAGTCTCTAAGTGTTTCCATGCCAGTTGAGCTGTTCATGTTATTATTATCCGGAATTATGGAACAGTGTAAACTCCTGGTTGGCCCAGTGCAAATTAAAATTTAAGGGGCCCACATATATAGATAAGTTATGATGAAGATATGACATATCATTCATACATTCATAAATTGATTGTGTTTGTGATTGTGATTGATATTATTATACTAGTTTGTGAAAACCCTTTATTGCTTATGTCCCATTTGGGAATATTATATTCTGTTTTTCACTCCTTTCTCTATGTTTTTGTTTCATATGTTTTAAATTAATGGTTCGTACAGAGGGGAGGATCGAAGAACATTGACAGTATATATAGCACGTTCTAGAAAGGGAGCTCGGTATGAATACCGTGGTCCAATGAATAAATAATGTCACTAGGCAACTGCTCTTGGGCCTTGGAGTTTCCTCTCTTTCTTATAATGTTTAATGTTTATTTTCTTCGGATGAATGTACAAATACTTTATAAAGTTTTAATAATATTGAGGTATTTCAGAAATAATGTATATAATTTATTCCGATAGTTTCTTTTTAACAAACATATCTTTAGTAAAAAAAAAATTATTACAAATTTTTCTAGAATTTATTAAGGTGTAACAGAGGGCGTTACACCCCACGGTGATACACTCGGTCGGATAAACTGTTTGCCGAGCAACTCATCAACTTGCTTCTTCAACTCGGCTAGCTCAGTCAAGGACATCCTATAAGGTGCACTGGAGACCGGCTCGGCTCCAGGAATCAGATCAATCGAGAATTCAATTTCTCTATTCGGGGGGACACCCGACACATCCTCCGGAAACACCTCAGGGAAATCATGAACAATCGGAATATCGTGCACTCGGGAACTACCCTCACCAGCAGTCAAACAGAGCATCACAAGGAGTTGGGATATACCTTGGACCGTGTAGTCGTTGGTAGTCTGCCTCGGAAAAATCACCCTTCGGTTTTGGCAATCTACCATCACCTTGTTGGCTGATAGCCAATCCATGCCAAGCACAACGTCAATGCCCTTCAAGGGTAAGCATATCAAGTCGGCAGTAAAATTCCGATCGCCCAACGTAAAGGATACATCCTTGCACATCATCGATGTCCATAATTTAATATCGGTCAGACTGGATACATCAAAAGTCCGATCCATGTCAACAGCAGGAAATCTCAGCCGCCTCACACAATCATCAGCAATAAAGGAGTGGGTAGCTCCAGAATCAAAAACTATATCAAGAGTATGTCTACCGAGTGAACACTTACTTTGTACTAAGTCGTTTGCTTGTGCAGCTTCCTCGGCATTGATTGCATAAACTCTGCCTGAAGTCGGTTGGTCAACATTTCTCCCACGGTTATTTGGAGCAACCATCATGTTACCCGGAGCTCCATTGCCTCGGCCACCGTTCCCTCGGCCACCGTTTCCACGGCCTCTTCCTCGGAAGCCTCCATGGTGCACATTAGTATTTGCCTGCTGCAGCTGAGGACAGTAAGGGCGAACATGCCCTCTCTCATTACAATGAAAGCACACGACATCATTTCCAACATCACAATCACGAGAAAAGTGGTCACCGCCACATTTAAAGCATTTGCCGTCCCTGGGACGACCCCCAAAACGACCACCTCGATTACCTCTACCTCTGAACCTAGAGGAGGGTCCGCCTCTCCCAGCATTGCCCGGCTTCTTGAAGCTAGGCTGTTGTGGCTTCAAGGAAGTTTCAGCTTTGCTACTCTGGCCCGAGTGGGCCTTATCATCCTCCTCAAAAATTCGACACTTGTTTACCAGCACTGGAAAACTTCGAATTTCCTGATGTCTGAAGGCTTTCTTAATCCCAGGCCTTAATCCACTTTCAAACTTTATGCCCTTGGAACCCTCGGTTCCGGGCTACTGAAATAGAGGATAGAACAGACACAACGCCTCGAACTTAGTAGCGTATTCCTCCACAGTCATAGAACCTTGCTTCAGTTCCATAAACTCCAACTCTTTCCGACTCCTCACGGTATCGGGAAAGTATTTCTCCAGAAAACATGCCTTAAAGTTCTCCCAGATCAACTGGGTGCTAGCAGCTATCATTCTTGCTTTGGTGATCTTCCACCAATTCTCAGCTTCAGCACGAAGCATGTACACGGCATATTCAACTTTCTGAGCCTCAGTGCATCGAAGGCTGCTAAAGATCCTCTCCAGATCCTGAATCCACGTATAGGCTGGCTCAGGATTGAATCCCCCCTGGAATTCACACGGCTTTCTCTTCAGAAAGCGATCTAAGCCCTGATTGTCCTCAACTTGAGGCTGGTTCTGCCTCTCCAGTATATCAGCGAAGCGCTGAAACGCCACGGCCATGGCATCCATACCGTGACGATTGGCCATATCTTATCCTGAAATCGACATTACTTCAAAGGTAAGAACACTTTAACTACCTACAATCCGATCGGATTATAGTTCCACACTTACAGTTTATCACAATATCAAACAATCTTATAACATTTAGTAGTATTCCTTGGCCTTGGACCTTTTAAGTCCGCTCTGATACCAAAATGAAACAACCCTACTTAATAAAAGTAAATCCGAGACGGGGGAAATTTTTCCAAAACTCAAACGTTCCAAACATTCACAAAGCAGTCCAGAAAAGGAGTCGGGATAAAATAAAACAAACCCGAAGTCAAGAGAAACAAAAAACCAGGTCAGGGTGCCATTCGCTTGACGAGATACCGGTCGGTTAAGCGAAACCAGCGTAAAGCGCTTAAGCGAACCCTTACTCGCTAGAGCGAGTCTCTCACTCGGCATTTTCATAACGTCACTCGGAATCGGGACCGCCGCTCACTCGGGAGCGGTCCCCATAGATCATACATCACTCGGTAAATTCTTACTTAGCCAAATCCTTATTCTTATCCGGAAGGTCTCATCACAAACATGCTTCACTCGGTAAATGATTCTCTCGGCTATTTCCACTCGGGGTCAATGAACCTTTCCTCGGAAATTATTCACAGAAACATACTCACACGTAACTCGGTATCATCTCTCGGTACCTTTCCACTCGAGAATTTCCCACTCGGGTATTCACTACTCAGCCGAGGTGTGTCCTAAACTAAAGCTTTTCGCTTCTGAGACACTTCACTCAGAAATGTTCCACCCAGAGACGTTTCGCTCGGATTTGCCTCACCCGGAGTTACCTTGTCCCTTCATCACTCGGAAGCGTTTTACCCATTCTTCACTCGGGAATATTTTAGATCTTCCTCACTCGGAAAACACCTTAACCTTCCTTTACTCGGAAGTGATCTCCTTAGTCGAGTTTCACTCGGAAATAATCTAACCCCTCTTCACTCGGAAGAATTCACTAGGTCAAGTCTTACTCGGGGATCATATGACATATTCACTCAGAATATGTAAATCTTATTCACTCGGAGGAGGTTTTGTAGAATATACCTTACTCACATTTTAACCATTCTTCCCTCGGAAGTGGTTCAGTGGGCCAATTCTCACTCGGAAGTCTTTGCAACCTACTTTCACTCGGAATAGGTTCACTCACTAAAGTCTCACTTGGAAATGATGTATCCTTGGGCATTCCCCTTACAACAACACTCACTGGGCAATTCAGCAACACAACACATTATATATATATATATATGGATGAGTTCTCAGATCCGAGGAAATTCATATTCACATACATTCAAACAAAACAGTGTACTTAAAAACTGGTCAAGGCTACAACATGGCTATTTACAACAAGTACACTACAATTGCACAATCACCCGTCACACGGCTTGAGGGTCACTCGTCATTCCCCATTCCGACCTATATCCACTGAAAATATAGCCACAAGTAGGGGTGAGCATTTTACATATTAAATGACAGTTATTGACTTGGATTAATCCTCAAGTTCTCAATTATACAATTACATATCTCAGTCAACAATAACATACACTGCCATTCAATATGAATATTCACACAACATCATCCACTCGGGATTATTCAATTCATTCAGTCGGAATTCACTTAAATTATTCAGGGCTATATTAATCATGTTATTCTCAATAACATATACACATAAACATACAAGACACATTGCAGTCGACAACAGTTTTAGTGTGCACTCATTTATTCAGTCGGATCCGATTGTTCATTATTAATTTTTATGTTGCAACATAGGCTCCAAGCCTTTTTCTCAGCTCCAAGCTGATCCGGCCATTTTACTGGTACCAAACCGTTTGCCCTCTCATGTAACACAATCACTCCAAGCGACAACGAAAGTGTTACGGGCACCCGAGTCCAACTCGGTAGGCTTGCCTTAAGTCTAACCCAAGGTCTTTCTTTGTATCTCATACATATTCATTTGATTACCATTTCTTTAATAAGCGTCCCACGCTGTATGTACTCGACATTTCAATGGTGAATTACATGCATATGATTATAATCATCAGCGTCCAATGCTGTATGTACTCGGCATTCTCATTTCAATCAACATACTTCACATGCAATTCCATATACAATCATATAGTGGGCGTTTCACGCTATAGGCACTCGGCATACACAATTTCAGCAACATGCATTTTAGTATAAAAAAGACCCAACTATTTCACAGCACATGTAATCGGTATTCACACAGCATTCTCATGATTATCAACATGCATCTCATGGACGGAAATTAGCATACACTACACAACCCATAGTTATCACAAATCCGAGCACTTCATAGGCTATCACTCAACAGAACACATCAATCAACACATTTCACAGTTATAAAACACACAGTATAGCACTTTCACCCAGAACCCGTCCATAAACCATGCATTTGAAATGTAAAGCAGCCCCCTACCTACAAGACATTCCTCAGACTTTCAACGTTGATTGGTTGCTCCGATCGTTCCTTCAATCACTCTCCCTTGCTCAACGACCTTCGAACCCAGTCAAACTCTGCACTCAGCTTGGAGAAACTAAAAGCCGGTTCCACACTCTCAAATAGTCCGACCTTGGCTAACAGTGGAGGACTTCAAGTTTCCAAGACACTACAACGTCGCTGATGAGGAAGAAGAAGAAGAAGAAGCAGAGGCTTGAGGGGATTCTAAAAAGAACGGAGAAGTGGTTCAGCATATAAGTAAGAGAAATGGGCAGAGAGTAGGTAGAAACGTGAAACTGAAGCTATTTTACTGCCAAGAGGGTACATGCGTCATCCCATGCCTTTTTTACTTAGTCAACACTCAATCTCAATCAGCAATTAATCCTAATCTGCCCATTAATTCAATAATCAGGATGTTACAGAAAACATGTCTACAATAATTTTTGTCAAAAGAAGGCTTCATAATGAAATAACCTTACCACTCCTAAACCTTACAATACCATCATTTTGGACTAATAGGTTAACAAACATAAAGTGAATAAAAAACAAAAAGCAATCAGAAAGAACTTCAAGTGATGGAGAACATCTTCATTTTAGAGCAATCACCCAACAACTGCTATTGATTAGGACCACAGATAAAATTCTCAACATCTTACTCAATCTGATCAGCTTTAAACCTTCTAGTAAGTATAGTACCCATGTTCTGAATTCCAATATATGCCTTCTGTGAAGGATCACAAACTAGAACAAAAGTTGTCCATAAACTACATAACTAACATTGTAAGAAGCAACATCTTTGAACAAGTCATATTTAGTAAGTAATTGCAATCAGAAAAAATGCAATAAAGATGCCATTGTGCACTTACACATAATTTATTGTAAATTTCCTCATTATACTAAAAATCACCTAGAATAATTTGACAAAGCAATTGCAACAGCACTCAATAGCTTGCTTGCCTCTGGTGCATCAAGAACCACATTGTTCACACTAAGAGGAACAATCACCTAGTGATGTGAGACAAGAAGAAGTGTTAGTGAAAGTATTATATTTCAAATAAAAGGCTAGATAAAACACAGAGGCATGCCAGAAATTCCTTTACACCAAAACATAACTACAGATCATGAAATGCAGAATTCTAATTTGCAAATTTACCCGTGTCACCTAGAAGCCAAGATAGATTAAAGTATAAATAAACAAGAACAAATTTCTCATGAAGCTTGTATTATAGTATTATTGTTTGAATTAACTTCACAATAAAATATAGATTATTTAACATAATTTTAGAAGTTGGTTTCTTTCTTTGGCTCTCTTATACAAATTTTGGTCACAAGTAGTTATCATTTGTTGAGTTGACATAGAAAGCCAGTGATCAACAATTTAAGCATAATAGAAAAAAAAGAGATAAAGTATATCAATTGAAAGACAAAGTATATCACATAAGCACTATAAAAATAAAGACAAAGACATGTTAATCCTTAAATTAGTGTTATTTTTATTATATAATGTGTGATGAAATAAATAAAATAAAATAAAATATAAATAAGTATAAAATTAGGTTTGTTTTGCAAATAAATGGAACTAATTAATTTTTACTTGACATAACTTATTCTTTTTGTTTTTGCTGTGAATATTTAAGGATGTAAGTGGAAAAATAGTGTAATTCAAGGGGTTAGTCTCCCACTTCAATAGTGCATAATATTTAAATGTAAGGAACCAATCTACTATTAAAGATAGGCAGAGGTTCAGTGGAAGAAAATTTGGACAGTTGTTTGCGCATTATTCCTTGCATTATTATGAATTATTGAGAGAAATCAGAGAAAAAGAATGCAATCTGAGTCAGCAGGTCCTGATGCATAGCATCAACCCCACACTCAGCATGGGAGCCAAAATTCAGAGCTAACACGTAGCATGAAGCCCGTGCGTAACAAAACCTCAGCCAACCCTTCCACTATAAATAGGGGTCATTGCCAAGCATTTAAAAAATCATCTATTAACCTTTGCATTGCAAAAATATCCTTCTGCACTGTAGAACACTTCCAATCACTTGAGATTAATTTCATAGGCTTAGTTTGTTTTCATTTTGTGAAGTTCCTTTCAAGTCCAAGTCAATGTTAATCATGTCTCCACCTGTAAGTGTTGTTTTTACTTTTACCATGTGTAACTAACTTGTTTATGTTGGAATTGGCGAACCAATCTATTGATATGATGTTGTGATTATGAGTTATGCATGTTTATGATTCAAGTTTCATGTTAGTATTTCAACCTTTTATTAGTATGAATTTCAAATGGGAGAATGATTTTTATGCGTGTTAAATTACTTTTAACGGAAGTAAAAGTTGAAATACTCTTAATATATCAATTACTAGGGATAGAGTTAGTAATTATTGTTATGTTAAGGCCAGGACTTAAAGCAAGTTTTTACTGAGAAAGCATCTGAGGGATCAGACTTTAGAGTAACTATTTAGAATTTATTCACCGAGGGATCGAGTTTAATGATTTTAAGCTGCAATGACATAAACTTGATGATTAAATATGTATGTTTATAGTTACTTTGTTATATCTTTAATGCGGGGATCCAAATTCCAACGTAGTTTGTCATTCTGTTTTTATATCTCAAGTATTAGAATTATTGTTCTAAAGCACGATTTCTGTAGTTATTCTCTAGATAGTTTTACAATTGCGTTACACCATTCTTTGTTCAATGTATAAATCAATCCTTGAATCTGTGAATATTGTATAAAATTATGTATGAAACACTCTTTTGTTAATAAGTTTTAATAAGTTTTGATACATTTACCACTAGTAAATAAAAATTACTGTCACTTACTGAAACAACCAATCCTTGTGAGAATGATATCTAAATTTTTTAAAACTGTAATGATGAATTAGTGCGCTTGCCAACAACACAACAATACACATTTCATTTCATCATAATCTTATACCAATTGAATTTTCAATTTATATTGTAAGTGTATATACTACTTACTTCTCTCTCAATTAAATGATGATGAAATTCAGCACCAAGAGATTGAGTATTACCAGTGAAAAAAGATAATTGTTTTTCATTGAGGTATCATTATTCAATTAAAGTCAATAAAAGAGGATACCATATCATAGCTATTGCAAATATCCATAAATCTTAATAGTTGGACTGTGATATTTCTATGTAATGTAATAAGTTGGGTTCAAAACTTGACAACCCCCTCCTAAAATTTACTGCGCATATTGATTCTTTCTAATATTTCTATGCTTGTTGGTAAT
This sequence comes from Clitoria ternatea, assembly GCA_037962975.1. Lineage (NCBI taxonomy): Eukaryota > Viridiplantae > Streptophyta > Magnoliopsida > Fabales > Fabaceae > Clitoria > Clitoria ternatea. The sequence goes on from CM075672.1 coordinate 222,836,915, forward strand.
GTTTTTCCTACTATTTTGTTTCAAGTTGCATGCACAGGCTCTTGCACTGGGTGCTTTAGCTAGAACTACAATAGTAGAATATTACGATAATAAGACAAGCAATCCTAGGCAAATAACCAAACCGTAACCAGAGTTGCCTGAATTCATTATACCGGAGGTTCTTAGTACTAGTCAATAGTCATATTTGAATATGATGACAACAAATTTTGTTATTGGATTTATACTGTAATGATCTCTTAAAATAAAATACTATTAGACAACATTAATAAGACTTTATTGCTTTTATTTCTCCCCTCACCAATAGCAAATAGTAACTGTTAGAATACTTGGATTACTGTGATCTTAGGATTCTTAATGTTTTAGAGTATTATTGGGCTATACTAGTTGTACTGGTAGTACTACATGTGAACTTGCCCCAAAGTATTAGTATAAATAGGAGTATCTATTTGATATTTTATATTACAACACCACAGGATTTTTCATGGTCCTATCAGTTAAATATTATTTTTCCTTCTCCATTCAATCCCTTTAAAGTCAAGAGTAAAAGAGCAGGATGAATGACTATGTAATATTTGTATACTTAAGGAAGAATTACATTGCTAATTCTAAACATTTGAATTCACTATCAAACTTGTAGATCTTGCTAGCAAAACATTCAATATCTTTGCTACTGTTGTATGTAGTGAAATAGACATGATGAATAAGTCATTATGCCTATTCATTAAATTCAAAGCTTTGGGGTTCTGCTTTGCCTGTACACTTGCCTATTGTTTTTATTCGGTTTCTAGACACTGAGCATATGGGTTTTGACTAAGGGTGTTTGTACATTAGGTTGGATCAGTTTAAAGGAAATCCATCTAATTTAGTTCAAAGTCTCCTTGTTAACTATAAAATGAGTTTAGTTCTGAATTCAAACAACTCATCCAATCTAATAAAAAATGGCTTAGATTTATCAAATATTTGGTTTACTTTTAGGAGTAAGTAAATTAATCATGAAAAATGATCAACTTGCTAACATCACCTGTCCTTATAATAGCTGCCTCCAATCCATCAATGGATTTTTCCTAACCCACTTGAAACTCAGTCCTCATCGATCATCACATTCAGCATAATATATATATATATAAGTCATAAGTCTAGGTTATAATTTATTAGTCAAAACAATGTTAAAATTTCTCAATATTGTGATTTAATAAATATATTTTTTTACATATACAAATTCAGTTTTAAATCCTTGTCTTTGTTTCATGTGTTGTCCCTTACCTGTTATGCGTAACCACGCTGCTGGTGCGCCCCCACGCTCGTGGGTTCTGTAATGCATATTGCCCTCTTGAATCAAGCGTACTCCCTCTCACTAGTAGGCCTGGCGCGCGTGCTCACACCATCTTGGCGCTGGGACGCTGGACCCCATTAGAGGAAACCTCTCACACGCGTAGGTATTGGACGCATGCATGCCCATGCTATTCCCATGCTAATGTGCCTCGCGCCCCTGGTCCACTCCCTGTGCGCTCACATGCCACGTGTGGCGTTGAAACGCCCAGCAACTTGCACCGTGTCCAATCCTACACCATTCTAATTTACTTGCTCCCAATGTAGGTTTTACCATTTCCATTAAAATTTGGAGTTGATTGAATTAATTATAAGACTCTAAAATAACTAATCATGTTGCTGCTGAAATTTCTAATTGCATTGGAAAAATTCAATACCCATGCACTATGCCCTATTATGGGAATGTCTTGGAATATGAGTACTATCTACAATAAAATTTTCAGAGATTAATTGCAATGAGAACTAAGTACAAAACAAAATTCTTAAAATTTGTGAACCATATACATAGAATTTTAATATATTAATTGATTAGTATTATTAATTTTAAAATTGGATCAGATCTTTACATGGGGCACACACTATCATATACATCCATAAACAGTCCATATGAAAACCTACTGATCCGGTCTTGATACCGGCCCAAGACAGGGGTGACGTGTCATCCGATCTGGTGATGCTACCGATTCCGCAGGTAAGATATCGGACCAACAGAACCGTCTGGGCGTTCTCCCAAGACCGGCGAGTCCATGTTGACACCTCCCATATTAGATAAAGCATGTCCTCTACATCGGATCACCAACAAACAATTACAAGTGGCTTTGGGAACAATGTAGCGATTTCAGTCTCCCATGACGAATCCATCCATCAGGGGGGCACGCGTTTTGCCATCTAACCCATACTTGTCTCCCTCGATAGATTAAATATATATATTTTCATGCTCCGACAGGACAGGATGGGCACTCCTCTTTTCTCGATTCTCTATAGTCGAGGAACAGAACTTTGTCCCTTGGCCTAATCAGGCCCATACTCACGCACACTTATAAATACTTGAACTGTGCATACTATTACTCTCTCTTGCTTGCATTGCAATATTACATTCATATACTTCTTACACACTGTCACTAACTTGATCGTCGGAGAGTCTTTGCAGGTGGCTCCTCCCTTCGTTCCCCCCTTTAGCGTGAAGGCTTGGTGTGTAGGATCTCCAGGACAGCAAGACCGGTCTTCTCCCACTGAGAGATCAGATTATAATTATGATGACCCGCGTCAATTTACCATTTATTTATACCTGTTTGATCATTTTTCACAATAAATTTATCGCGTTTAATGAAAATTAATTTGGTCCTAATATAAAATAATATTTATTTTTCTTAAGCATACTCAAAATAATAACCGATCGGAAATAAATCAATTAATGAAACGGAATTAACTACAATCAGCGGAAGAAGAAAAACAAAGACAGGAGTCATTCGCCTGAGCGAGACCCTGATTTGCTTAGGCGAAACCCAAGAAGGTCGCTTAGGCGAGTTTCGACTCACTTGAGCAAATTCTACACTTTAAACCTGAGCAAACAACGGGACCTACAAGGAAAATTAACAAGTCTTTTACTCGGAAATGGTCCTCTCGGTTGTATCTCACTCGGGAACATCTTAACCTTCACTCGGAAGTAATTCTCTCAGTCATGCCTCACTCGGAAACGTCCTAACCTTCACTCAAAAAGAGTCCTCTCAGCCATATTTCACTCAGAAACATTCTAATTTGCCTACACTCGGAAGTGGATCTCTCTAAGATACCTCACTCGGAAACATTTTAATCTTACTTCACTCGGAAGTGGATCGCTCGGGCATTCCTCACTCGGAAAACATTCTAACCACTCGGAAGGGGGCGAGGGATACTCGCCTGAGCGAAATAGGCACAGGATCAAATTCCCCCGGCCCTCGCTCGGACAAGACTGCATCCGCTCGGGAGAGATTCGCCCGGTAATCGACTTTACTACAGCAAATGCAAATTCACTCATGAAAATCAATACAGATCAAATAGCAACATATTTCATATGCATATTAGTCAATATACACAAGCAACATATTGTAGTATCACATACTCAGAAAACTCATTATACACATTACACATAATCCATTTCAAAATCACTCGGTTCCTTGGCATCAATCCTCCGCTTGGCGCACCTCCAGGGCTCCGACCTCTTCCCTGTCACTGGTTACTAAATTGAAAACTACAGCAAGGGTGAGTGTTTGGCATCATAATTAATCTAGAACAGAAATTAAAAAATTACATGTATATAAACTTCGTCCGATTACATTATCATCATATTGCAAATCACACTCAGCCATTATGACAAATCACACTCGGTAAGTATAACAATTCACACTCGGCAAATATAACAATTCACACTCGGTAAATATAACAAATTGCACTCAGAAAATATAGCAAATCATACTCATCACAATACTAAATTCATCAATTGTCACCACTGACTCTCAGACAAAATTGACGCCTAGTATAAAGGATCGACCTTCAGCTGGGGGTCTGACTTGACACCCCGTGAACCCGACTTGGTTCACCGAGCCCGACTTGGCTCCCCCTCAACCACTGGGTCATAGACCTCTGGGTAGCTTAATTGGGTCCGACTTGACCACGGAAGCCAAAAACGAGGGTAACACATACCGTCGGTCGTCCTCTACCACATAATCACATATTCAATTATATAAACATAGGCATATCATTACGATCATCATTTGCAACTGTCAGAAACTGACATGTGCTCACAACGTAGGGCGACCGACTTGTCAAGCCCCTCAATATAATGTCCTCACACATAGCAAATACTTATCATACATATACAATTCACACTTCTTATTATATCACGAGTGGCCATCATCAACACATACTCATCAAACGGGCGACCTGCTTGTCAAGCCTGACATCACATTGCCACTACACTTCGATTATCACAACAAGTATTTCAAACTCAATCATCATAAGCCATACACGATCCTAAACCGATCGGTGTCCATATTCATACATGCATACATATACAACTCATCCACATACAACTATGATTCAGCAATATCTCTTACCGTGTTCATAACTAGTTCGATGACCCGGAATCAAAATATTTACCTATTCTAATTAATTATAACCCAAACACCCCCCTTACCTCTATTCCAAGCTTCAATGATTTTCTCCTAATGCCGATTGCGTCCTCTAAGCGCTGGGTTCACGGTTTCACTTCCGAATCCAGCACCAGCTTCATCAATCAGTCCTCCAATGTTCGTTCTGCTACCTACGGGGTCGGAATGCAAAACCCGTTAACGTCATACCACCCTCTGCTCTAAAGACCATTTTCGAGATCACACTCACCATAGGAGTGGAAACTAGAACCTTACTTCGCCATGCATGACCATTCGGTCAGGGAATGAAAATGAAAAGGGAAGAGATAACTCAATTCAAATGGTTCATTGGACTCACCTTGAAACCACGGTCACGGAAATGAGGTTATCTCGAAGTTTTGATGCGAAATGGACCTTCCTCTGGAGCATACAGCTCGGCAGCGATGGGGGAAGGAGAAGAAGAAAAAGAAACGGAAGAAGAAAGAAGCAGCAAAAGAAGCGCGTGAAAGTGAATGAGGAAAAGAGAAGGAAAACCTTCTTTATTTAAGGCTCAGGGGCAAAACAGCCTTTTCCCCATTTCTTTTATATTTTCATTAAAAGTTTTAATTAAACTTTTACCTCCTTTTAATTACACCTCATTTAACCCCTTTATAATTAATCAATCAAATGATTTTTTTTTACTTTCCACACTAGTTAATTATTTATAATTGCCTAATACTTCATAAAAATATCAAATAAATCCTAAAAACAATTATTAATATTTTCCGCTACACATAATTTTTCTAAAATATCCAGGATGTTACAATAATACCGGATACCCACTGTACCGGTGTACAAATACACAATCCTTTGACTTTTTGTGGTTGGCCTCACACCGGATCTCTTGACCCCGGTTCAGGCCAGTTCACCTATATTGTCAACACATAACTAAGTCAAAACACATGTATTATTCAAAATTATACACCCTTAAACTCTAATTGGGTATTTATAATTTATTTATTTTAATTTATAATTAGAAATTAAAACTTTTATGATTAACAAGCTTAAATTAATTACGTAATAATTGCGTACATATTTAATTCGTAAGTTTCTAGTTTTTTTATTTTATAATTTATAATTAGCATTTTTTTAAAAAATTTTATTGAACCCTAAACTAATTAGGAATTTATAATTTATAATTATAAATTAATAAATTTATGATTAAAACCCTAAAATAATTATTTAATAATTGAGTAAATATTTAATTTGTAAGTTTCTAATTCTTTTATTTTTTAATTTATAATTAGAATTTTTTTAAAATTTTATTAAACCCTAAACTCTAATTAGGAATTTATAATTTATTTATTTTTAATTTATAATTAAAAATTAATAAATTTAGGATTAACAAATCTAAATTAATTATGTAATATTGAGTACATATTTAATTTGTAAGTTTTATTTTTTATTTTGTAATTCATAATTAGTAATTTAATCTTTTATAATTTTTGGTAAACAAAGTACATTTCTATCCTACCTGATGGAATATACTGCAAAACATAAACTTAAAACATGTCATCTATCTTAAGTTTCAAATTCTAATATTTTATAAAACTCGATAAACGTAATACTAATTTAAAGAACCTCAAAGCAAAAAGGTATAATATTTGAGTTGTTTCAAATTATACTCTGATTAAAAGGTTCATATTCGGGTCAAGAACAATGAATGGAAAATGGAATAGATTCCTTTACCCAAAGAACTGAACAAAAGAATTTTTGGGTTGTTGATAGGATTTGAGAGAAAGTTTTTAATTTTGAAAAGAAAAAGAGGATAGTTGCACCTATAAAAGCCCCAAAATGATATGGACATATCCCATAGCCAGTCTAGGATTTTAAAATTCTAGTTATCCACGTATTTAAATGAGCAAATCATACAGACACTCAATTCAAATTTCAAGTTGATGTGGGATGCTTGTTCGACACCCAAAACAATTTGCATGCATCATTCTGTATCTCAATGATACTGTGATACCAGTCTCACACTATTAACATTAAATCTCATGTTGTCTTAAACGTGAGAAATCACATTATACTATTATACTATAAAATCAATTTCTTCAAATTTTAATGAATGTTTTCTTCTTCCTCATCACATATTGGGAAAAAGTTGGGTTAATATTTTATACCTTGTTAATTAAATACCAAACACATTTAAAAAAGCTACAATGATACTAATTTAATTAGATTATCAGCAAGGTAAAAAACGTTTGTCATCTTCAAGAAGGAAAAGGAAAAAACAAAATAAATAAAAGAATGGACGACTCATTAGAGTTGGCAACAAATCATCATGTCCTATATTCATATATAATAATATATACGTGATTTGGTAGTTATCAAGGACTACAATAGGATTAGGAGGATGACACTTAAAATAAATAAATAACATGTAACAATTAAGGAAGGTGATTGTCCTTTTCAACTCCCATCTTTGCACGGTGTATTTAATGAAAGACGGCTACAAGTTTACAACTTATGTTCCATTAATTTAAATCGAGAGAGAAATTTTCATTAGGGAAATAAAATAAATCAAGAAAAAGATATTTTCTACTTTGCATTGCGTTATATTATACGAAGCTAGCGTGTATATAGTCAAAGCATGACGGCTAAAATAATTATATCTTTATAATATATAGTTAAACTAAAAATTATTTAATATTACATAATTTTTGTATTTTGAGACTATTAATTAACCATTCAGAGATATAATTGTAAAGGATAGCTAGTTAGTTAAAATTGCTTCAGTTTCTCTTAGAAAGTGGTTAAGGAAGTTGGAGTTGGTGAGGTTTGAGTTAATGTTTTGCCTTTGTGTATATAGAGTATTAAATTTGGGTGGAGTATTAAATTTGGGTGTAGTAGAGCTTGATTTTGTAATATATGGGAAATAAAAAAAGAACTTTACTATTAGACTACTTAATATATTTTAAAAAATATAATACAACTATATATAGTTATATTGTATTTGTAGAATGTATACTTTTAATACTTAAATGTAAAATTGACCCTAAGAAATTTTGGATTTTAGTTTTACCCTCTCTAATGATAAATTTTAGTTTCAGGCCCTCTTAAAATATAATTTATAAGTATTAAGCCTTTGTCGTTAACTGTTTCTGTTAAGTGTTGAGGTGTAACAAACGGAGGTGTCATTGTGGTCACACATGGCATGAGAGTCAACATGCACCATGTTGAGTTAGAATTAATAATATTCAGCTCTTAATTAATTAAGGTTAAATAAAAATTAAAAAATTAAGGGGTTTTGTAGACATTCTTTCCCTTTTTTTTGTTTTTGTTTGTGGGGACCATGAAAACCTTATATTATTATATTGATTAAGAACCCTAATTGTCATGTAGTGTAATAATGTATTAATTGTTGTGTAAATGCTATGTGTTATGTGTAACAGTGAAATTTTTCCTTTTAGGAATGAGTTTTTCTGTTGTTATTCATCACAAAGGTAAATTTAATGATGGTCCACCAATGGAGTACACAAAATGAAATTATTGTTTTTCATAACATTGATATTGTTAAGTGGTCTTATTTTGAAGTGAGTCTTTAATTAGGGAGTTGGGTTACATTATGGACTTTAAAATATGGTGGAAAAAGCTAAGTGGGGAGTTTGTACCATTACGTGGGACAACCATGCATTGGATGTTGCACAGTTTGCTCTAAATAATATATATGAGGTACATATTTATGTTGAGCATTTAGTTCTTGAGGGTCAACGAGTATTGGAGTTAAGGGGTAAAGAGGAGACAAGTTTGGTGGACAGAGTTGATGTGGGGATAAAAGATGGCCCAGTTCAAAAGGTTGAAAGAAAAAAAAATTTACAACAGTGTTAAGTAAAAATTGTTTAGTCATGCGGGTTCTAACCCAGTTGGGTTGAGAGAAGAAAATGCAATTCCTGTGCAAGGTGTAGGAACTAAAAATGGGGGTAGAGAGGAGCTGGAACCACAATCTAGTGTTGAGGTCCAGGGTGTAAATGTAATTAGTGAGGGTTTAGAGGGGCTGGAATCACAAGTAGGTGTTGAGGTCTAGGGTGCAAATGTTGATAATGAGGAGAGAGATGGATTGGAATTAGAAAGAGGTGTTAAGGTCCATGGTGTAAAGGCTGGGAATAAGGGGAAAGAGGGGCTGGAAGCAGGGGGACAATAAGAACCAAAGGGGAGTGAGGGTGCAGATGTTGATGTCCAGGGTGTAAACAATGAGAACCAGGGTAGTGGGGGCTGGATGTAGAAGATAGATCTGATGAGGAGGATGGATCACCAAAACATAATGAAGGTGAGAGTTTAGGTTCAAATTGGTGTAGTAAAGTAGATAAGGAGTAATATAGTGATATTGACATAGACTGTTAGATAAATGGAATGAGTAGTTATATAGACTTAGATGAGGATGATGGTGATGTTTTGTTTGAGGCATTTGATGAAGACAGGTTAGGGAAAAGGTTTGAACTCAGGTTAGGCATCACTACTAGAAAAATACCTGATAGCTACCTCAAATTAGCGACCGAAGCCTGTCGTCACTAACTAACAACCGTGTTAGCGATCGTAACATGAAAGGGACCCTAAAAAGAAACATTAGTGACCAGCTTAGTGACCAACAGAATCCGTCGCTAAAATTTGCAAAAGCACCGTCGCTAACACCATCGCTAAACACTGTTCGTCGTCAACTCGGTCGCTGTATTCATCTCCCTCCATTTTGTTGCTTTCCCTCCAAATTTTATTCTGGCGCCCACATTAGCGACCGTAGTGCGTGATCGCTACGAACAGTCAAACGTACTAGTCCCTCAACAACCAACATAAGACGTCACTATATTTGGTTATCTAGCAACGGGGCTTTGGCTTCGCTAAAGCTACTACTTGTCAGCTGTTTTAAATTTATTCGTTCAAAACCTTTCCCTCCACTACTGTTAGCGACGGAGGTACAACATCATTATGGTTGCCTATATAGCGACGACCTTTTTGTTTGTCGCTATTCTTGTTCTATTTTTTAAAATAGGGATGGGTTCAGCGACGGAGGTTTATCGTTGCTAATCTTTATAACTTATTCGTGAGTAACCTTTCCCCTTTGTCACTTTCTATGTCTCCCAAAAGCCCTAAGCCACCTTCTCTCTTCCTTATCTCTGCCTCCATCATTGTCTCTCTCGAACCACCATTTCTGTCAGCCACCACCATATCTCTCGTGTCGTCGCCATTCGAAGCAGATACCTTCACTTTCACTACCTCCTAACAACAAGTCCTCTTCCCTCTTCCTTGTCTTTGCCATCACTCTCTGTCACCCCATCTCCGTTCGAAGCTTCCTTCGGTCGAAGGTTGTCACCAACAATAAGCTCCCTCAACACGTCTCCGACGTCTCCTCTGTTTCTCCTTCAAGGTGCGTTCCACATTGATGGTTTCATACATCTCCTTCCTCCATTACTGAATTCATGTGTTGATTTATCTTGTTGGCGTCAATGTTACTTGTTATCGTCATTCAACTATAGTTATATTTCTATTTTAATTTTTGAGAATCTTTATTTCTAATTAAGTTATTTTGAGATGTCGGAGAAAACATCAATGTTTAAATGCTACTCTACGAAGGGGATCTCACTATAAATGTATAATATTTGCGTTTTGGTGGATTTGTGTATTTAAGAATTTGTGTGATTGAAATGAATTGGATTTTGCCTCTTAATGGAAAATACTAAATTTGGGTACACATTTCGGATATCTTCAAGATATGAAATTATGAATGATGGTTTAGAACTTGTTGACAAGTGAATGTTGGTTTGTATTTTCAATTTGATTGATGGGTTTTTAACTATTTATGATTCCCTAATTGAGACCAGATTGATGCTTAGGTGATGTAAACATATAATGGTTGCCTTTTGCTGAGTAGAAGAAGATATGTGAATTTATAAATTTTGATTCTGTAGTTCTGGGTCAGTGATTCTGGTATGGCACATTGGTTCAGAGTATTTTACTAGTTCATTTATTCTAAACAATAAAATCCATATCCATATAATAATCACTTAAATCACAAAATATTCCTAAGTCCTAACCCCTATCCTTTGCACTACTACTTTTAAACGTTCATCCACAATCAGGACTACATTCATATGACTGATATTTCAAACTCTAAAGAGATCAGAAGAGCTGGTGTCAATGTCACTATATTTTAAGATTTGGTTAGCATACCTTTAGATACCAACCCTGTCTCATAAATGGAATTGCGGACTCTGGAGAGCACAGTCAAAGTGCATTGATATGTGCTCTGATTTGCCTGCAAGAGTTTATATCCAGATAAAAATATAAAAATATTAGGGAATCAGGTTAGCCATGCTCTTTCATTTCTCATAATGCATGTGATACCAAAACAATGTCTCTCAAATTCAACCTTTTGATAATGAAACTTCTTCACACACATAGAAATTTTAAAAGACGTGTGCAATAGCAGATACCAAATTGAATGAGTAACTAACCTCCCATGGATCAACCATTACAAAATCTAAACTTTTGTAGGCTAAATTACATAACCGTAGTCGATGTTCAGTAGATATTAGACCCTATATCAGTGTACAAGTGAAATACAATTAAACCAATATAGGGCATTGAAACTAGTAGTATTATTTGAAATAGGCCAGAAAAAAGAAATCATGAATACTAGCATCTCAAGATATTATCTATTTGTTGAAAAAAATAAATCAAAGTATTAAACAGGTGCTTTAAATTCAAATAGATTTCTCACTAACTCTCATAAGATTCAGTGATTTCTGCATGCCAAGCATATATTTTTCCCTATTCATTTAATTATTTTGCTTACAAGTCTTAGTCTTACACTTGCACATATATGGATATAATAAATGAAGGATCTTTGTTTCTCTTTGCTAGACAACAACATACCTTTTTCTTGCATGCATCATTCACAGGTGACATGTAACCCCCAATTACATAGTAGCCTTCAGAATTCAATGCATCTCTTGCAAGCTCTAAGGGTAACACCCACAAGGAAAAAATATCAAACAAACAAAAAATAAATAAAATTAAAAATTAAAGTAGAATTCAAGAAATTAAGCTATTGAAATTCCATCAAGTAACAATTGAAGTACAGTAGAGGGAATATTCAGAATGCATACTCCATTAAACCCGTTAAATTTCTTTTAGGAAAGTAGAAACTTAGACAACTAGGTTATAACTTAACAATACAGGAAGAAACACAGGTATAGGTTGTTTTCATGAAAAAGCAAATTCTTTTTAACATCTTTGTAAAACTTTTCCAATTATATTTATATGTTTTTTATAAAAGCCACCATTAGTATATTTAACCAACAGTTAACACATGTTTGATCTAGAAATGCCAACTTAACAGTTACAGTTATTGGAAGTTCTATATACTCCTACCTTTAAAGGAAAGAATATGAGGTGTGAGTGAAACTGACCAAACATGCGCAAATGCATGAAAGTGGGTGGATTAAAGCTTTTATTTGCCACCAGAACTACATGTATCTTGCTGTTGTTTTTTCCACAAATAAATAAAAAGAAAGTTATAATTCATAACAAGGTAAACTAAAAATAGAAGATTGAATAATAAAAAGGAACATACTTGGTTGTGTTTGAAGGGACAGGTTCATTACTAATCAAATCTAAAGTTAATTTATCCAATGGCAAAGGAGCATCCATCACCTGCCAACTTTAGTACACCTTAAACTTTTTCTATCATCTAAGTGCGTTAGTTGACCTTTCTTGAGGCCGGGTATCAAAATAATTGACACGTCTAAACCTGTAACTTTTGCCACTCCTATTTAAGGCTAAAATTCAATTAAAAAATAATAATAAGTTAGTATTTCAGTAGAAACCAGACTCACATGAGTGCTTATATATTACAATGTTCATTAGAAACCACACACAAACAAACAGCTGCACCTCTCTCATTGTTCATAATCATTCACAAATATAACAACTATCTTGCTTATGTTCTCTCAGTCGATTGGTCGTTGTGACTCCCTTCCTGATCTAAAATCTACATACTACTAGGTAACAAATTCTCTCATTTATACTTTATTAAAAAATGATATTCTTATAAAACTAGATCATTAAGTATCATTTTTCTGTCCATTTCTTTCCTAATTAATTTTATGGAATTCACTTGTTTGATGTATGTCAATAGATTGATAAACAAAACATTTATCCTGTGAAATTTATACACAAGGGATTTAATATCTGTTTTTATTATTCTTTTCCTCTTGCAACTGCTTATATAAAAATATGTTTATCAAATTATTTAAGTGTTTTCTTAAGGTGATAATAGTTTCATTAATGGACCTCACCAGATCCTGATGCTAAGATTTATAAACCTAAGCATCTTTATCATTTTTTATTGAACTGTACTATTTTCTATATTAAGTCTTGATTATTATTAATAATTTTATTATCTATTAATACTAATATATTATTATTATATTATTTATTATTATTATTATTATTATTATTATTATTATTATTTAGATCACCAAGACGAGTCTTTATCTTCAATGTCTCCAACTCACAAGATTTTAATTAGGGTTTCCTTTTCATGGAGCATTGCCTTAAGATTAGAGTCCTCTTCACAAATTTCTTGTCTATGTTGATTTGATGCTTCAAGTAAAGCCTTGGTCTTGACATACTCATGTTGGAGTTGAGCAAGTCTCATTTTTTCCTCATCGTTGAGTTTGTTGTGTTCCTCCAGAGTAAAGGCATTTTTTATGGACGTGTGTATTTCTGTAATTGATGTAACAAAATTGATATGGGCCAAGACATGATCAGAAAATTATGTATAATCAACCCTTAGAATGGAAAATAATACAAATGTAGTCTCTGTTGCGTCTCTCATGGACTCATTCTCACGCGGATCCCTAGTCTCTAGATCACTAAGAAGTTGTTGTTGTGTAAATAATGCCACATCTCTACTATGCTGTTGTGCCTTTGAGATTGTGTAAATAATGTCATCCACTTCTCGGTTTGTCATGCAGACTAGCATACCTTACGTGTGGTTTGTGTTCGTCTCTCATCAACTTCGTCTCCATCGCTGACTCTCTTTCCCAGGTAATCCCCTAATACTAACTTATTGGCTATGTGTTGTATCTTTTGAAGTGTATGAATGTCGATTGTTGTTTATTAATGGAGTGCGGAGCTCATTAGGCATTGCTCTTGTGTGCTGATAACATGTGTTAAAAGTGTGCATGTGTATTGTTATTTGTTAGTGAAGAGCAGAGCTCATTAGGCATTGGTTTTGTTAATGGAGAAACTTCTGAAGATGGAAGAAAGTATCCCAGTTTTGATTTGTAAGTTGGAGCAGATTTTCCCACCAAGTTTTTTTGACTCAATGGAGCATCTGCCTTTCCATCTACCGTACGAGGCCTTAGTTGGTGGCTCGGTGTAATATCGTTGGATGTATCCATTTGAAAGGTGAATGCCAGAACTATTTAATTTCATTGCAAACATGGTTTCCTATAATTATATTTTGTAACTTAACATTTGTTTATATTGTTCTAGATTCTTACAGTCTTTAAAAGATAAAGTGTCAAACAAAGTATGGGTTGAAGCATCAATTTACGAGGCATACTTAGTGGAAGAAATGATGACTTTTGCTTCTTTCTATTTTCCGATGGAGATAGAAACTAGAATGAGTAGAACTCTCCGCAATCTTGGGGTGGCCACCCACACAGGTTGGATGATCAAATTTCAATTTTTAACTATCCTGGTCATCCGGGGGGCAAGGTCACAAAATGTTACATTGATGAGAAAGATCAAAAGGCAGCTCACTTGTACATTCTTCTAAAACCCTATCTTGAGTAAGTCACCAACTTATAGTTTACATTCCAAACCTAGCTTTTATTCTATCTATTTTTTTTTTAAATAGCTTATATGCAGATATGCTAAAACTTGAGCAAAATGATATAACTGATGACCAAATTCATACTGAGGTATCATCCAAATTCATCGGTTAGTTTTCACAACACGTAAGACCCGTATACCATATGTTTTTTAGTTGTACTTGTTACGTTAGGTATCTAACGATGACTTATGTGTTATGTTGTACATAGATTCAAGACCCTAACAACCATATTGAAGATCCCTTACTCCAAGCCCTTTCTTGGGGGCCGGTGAAAACTGTTTAAAAATGGCCTATTTACTGCGTAAACGGCTACAAGTTTAACATTTTTCAATGGAGTGAAGGGATGCGTACCCATAACTATGGGGTTTGTATTAAAGGCATAGCCGGACAGTTAGAGGAAGACTTTTATGGAGTGATTATAGAGATTGTTGAAGTTTCTTTCTCTGGTACGTAGTAATCAAGGCCAAGGCCCGAAGTCAGATCACTGATAATGTCTTTGATGTGGTTGATGATGCCTATCAGCTTGCACCGAATAAGCTCAACGATAGTCATCTGTTGTTCAACATTGATCCAGTGATAATGGATGGGACACTCGCCACTACGGGGGGGTAAACACATTGACAAAAATATTGTCTCCCAATCAAAACGGTCTAGGGCCAATTTGGAGACTGAGGAACCTGTTAAAACAGATAGCCATAGTGACACTGAAACTGAGGGGGAATTTCAAATTGAAATAGACACAGAGTATGTAGTTGTTAAACATATATACATATCTTTATATTCGGAGACTAACATTTATTTTCATGTCTTTATCCACAGATGACAGAACGTCGACTGCCTTTCAGTCGGGGTGGTGGCTCGAGGACCCCAGCATCCCGTCTGGAGACTCCCACCCCACAGCAGGCCACCACCACACAGCAGACCACCACTCCTTCACCATTTGGGCGCACCATTCCACAGCAGTCTAGCCCACAACAGGGCATCATTCCACTACTACAACAGACCACTCCTTTACCACCACAACAGACCACTCCTTCAGTACTTGGTGGTTTGGAGGACCTTGGCCTCGAGACGACCCCACCTCTGGTATCCCCATTTCCCATGCTGGTCCCACTGCCGATTGTAGATGAGTAAGTATACAATAATTTGTTTTAAGTTTCTTAGTTGGTAGCTTATTTGTTGGCTTGTATAAAACTCACATAGTTGTATGTTACTTGTATGGTAGTTTATTTACTACTTTTATAGATTGCTTGTTGGTTTGTTGTATGTTAGTTTATTTATTACTTGAATAGATTGAACTGTACTAGGAATTCTTCTATTTGTAACAGGGAAACCGTTAAAATTTAGAAATGTTACATTTACAGGGGAGACTCTACGAAATTTTGATAGTCTCCCTATGTTGTATGTTGTTTTATTTGCTTATAATTGTTTATTACAGCTTTGTTGATAGTAATCGTACTACCAAAGCGATTATTAAGGTTTTGAAGGCCCAATGGGAAGGTCCATACATCTCTTAGACAGATGCTAGGAAAGTTATCCAAGATAGGCGGTTTAACACCTTCTCGGTAAGTTTACACTTCCCTTTGTTGTGAATTTATGGCTAATATACACCTGTTATTAATTTTGAAATCTCATTTCATTTTACAGCGTGATTATCAGTGAGAAGAGGGTATCATTGATGAGATTAGGAAGGTCTTTGCCACAAATGTAACATCCCAGATTTTAAGGAAACTAAATTTATTGGATGGCGATAATTGATTATTTAAGATCAAATAATTATGGGAGATGTTGTTAGACATTAGAGGTGAATTATCGGTAAACTAAGATTTACCAGAAACGGATGAATTAACAGATAATGTGGGACCCACTTGACTTAAATAGGTGTTTGATAGGTCTAGAATGTTTGGAAAATTATTGTGGTTAGGATGGTATAGTTAGAATGATTTTTGGTGTCAAAGAAATAATTAATTGGACTCGATGTATGATAATAAACGGGGAAAATACGAGTCAAATGGAATTAAAAGAAAATATAAATCCTCATCTTCTCCTTTCCACTTAACCGTAGCATCTTTCCCTCTCTCTCTTTTGGCCCTTTTATCCATTGGACAATGAAGGATTATTAACCATTGGTAAAAGCAACTTGATACACTCTTTTGCCCATTGGGTAATACCCAATTCACAGAAAAATTTCTTTATCTTTCTCTTTATCACCGTGGGGTGCTTTCTCCCTCCATTCACTCTTCATTTCTCTTCTTCTTCATTTTCCCTTCATCCCAAAACCGTCCCACACTTCTTCTTCTTTTATCTCTTACTAAAATCAAGAGTTAGGTTTGGAAATGTGAGGCATCTATGGAGCTTGGGAGCTTGCATTGGTCATCTCTCTCTTCCTCACTTCATTTTCATTTTTGGTGGAGCTTGGAATTGAGGTAAAGATCTCTCACCTCCTCTTTATCTCATTTATGGTTTTAGGGTATTGGGTTGAAGATGGTGATGTTTGAACCCTTGCATATGGGTGGAAATGGAAACCCTAGGCTTGAATGTTTGGTAATGAGACCCTTGATTTAGGGCTTTATGATTATGTGAGATTTAGAGGTTGATGAGGTCATTATGATCAAATAAAATGGATTGAAGATTGATAGAGATTGTTGATGGTTGTTGGGTGATTTTGGAGAAGAAACCCTAAGTATTAATAATTTGGGGGTTTTGACCCACTTGATGATCTTGATGATTATTGGGTACCTTGGAATGATGTTATACATAGAAATGAATATTTGAATTGATGATAGTCGAGTGATTCATGAGATGATTTAGAAGCCTTATGGGTATGGGCCATGATGTTGATGTTGTTGGATTTGTTTAACCCTTAAGACTTAGAGAATCTTGGCTTTGGGGCAAGGAATTCCTGAAGCCTAACATTGGCATATGAATTTGGAGCTTAGACAAGTCTAGGACTTGATCATGAGTTAAGAGATGTGATGTCTTGTGATGGTTTATTGATTACATGTGTATGTGTAATTGTTGATAGGATTGTATTCCGGACGATGATGCGGAATGATCAATGTAATCGCGTGGCGGTTCTTCTCTCGAGGTAGGAGAGGAGTTTACATTTCAAATCGCATGAGTGAATTAATTGCTAATTATGTATATGTTGAACTCATGCAATGCCTTGCCATGAATGTCTTATATGATTAATTTGATGAAGTGATGAATGATGGCTTGGCTTATATTGATTGTTATGAAAATGTATATATATATATATATAATGTTGATGATAAGTGTTTGATGGTCCCTTGGTTGGACATAAAATAATATGAGTATAAAAATCTATAAATTGATGAACTACATAAATTGTAGAAGATTGTTTTGAAGAGATTATGTAGAAAAATGAAATAGGGAGTGATGTGGGTTATAGTTAAAACCTTTCTCTTGTAAAATTAAATAAGTAAGAGTGATTGATAAGTTGGAATGAGGATTTCTGAGTATGAATGGGTAGAAAGAGTTTTATATGCCTCATGTGATGTGTATGATGTATTGGTGGTGATTAAGTTGGCCTAGAATGAGGTTACATGTATTAAGTTGTGAGAATTGCTGATTCTGCAGAAGTCCTGATAATCTCGTTTAGGCAAGGTGGGATCTCGCTCAAGTGAGAATCCCCTATCTCGGTGTTATGGCCTCTGGGCCAATTTCACCCAGGCGAGCGAGTGTTCCGCTCGAGCAAGTTGAGTGTGATGTGATCAGGTGAGATTTTGGACGAATCTCGCTCAAGCGGGCGTGGCCGTGCTTGAGCGAACGAAAGAGGAGTCAGTTGGAGTAATTTTACCCGAGTAAAAGACCGAGTGCTAGGAAGCCTCACTCGAGTGAAAGAGATGAGTCGGTTTCGGAATAATTTGCCGAGTGAAAGACCGATCAGGAGATGAGTAGGTTTGGAATAATTCGTCAAGTGAAATACCGAGCGAGAAAGGAGTCGGTTTGGAATAATTCGCCGAGTGAAATACCGAGCGAGAGAATGAGTCGGCATGAAATAATTTCGCCGAGTGAAAGACCGAGCGAGAGATGAGTCAGTTTTAGAATAATTTCACCGAGTGAAAAACCATGTGCTGGGAAGCCTTGCCCAAGCAAACGAGTGTGGAAGGGAAGGACGGCCTCTGGTCGGATTTTGCTTAAGCGAGTAGGTGTCTCGCTCAAGTGAGTGTTAGTGGAATTGGTTACTGGATAATTCTCGCTCGAGCGAGTGGCCGAGTGTGAAGGTGCTTCGCCCGAGCAAGTGAGCTTGGGGACGCTACTGGTGGCATTTCGCCTACGCGAAAGGGCTCGCCCAAGCGAGCCTGGCCTGTCTCACTCAAGCGGAGGTGAATCTCGCTTGAGCGAGTTTCCCCCAGAATTGAATTTGCTCTGTTTTATTTATGGTGGGCTTATGATGGATCCCTTTCTTAGTGTTATAAGATATTTAAGAGATAATATGGGGATATGCTATGATGATAAAGCATGATAACGGCTGGAGTTAATTAATACAATTGGGGATGAAATAATTGTGATATAATTGCCACTAAGGATGGAGTAATGAAAGGGTGATATTGAGAATCTGATGTTGAGATTATAAGATATGTATCCTTGGGCGAATAAGAAATTGATGAAAGAATAATTGAATGACATGGGATACAATATAAATTGATGAATTAGAGAAAAATGACATTAAATAATGATAGATGATGATGTTAAGCACTCTCTTGCATAAAGAGGTGTATATTGTTATTGACGAATTGTTATGTACCATTATGTGTGATACAAGTGTGATCTTGTATGTGTGGTATGAAATATAATAATGAAAATGTTGTGAATGCCACACCAATATATATACATATATAAGTATACATGAGACAATGGTATTGAATAATGAGATAAAAATCCACTAAATAAAAGTATGATAATATTGATGAATATTATGTAATATTGAAATGCCATTATTGTTGATTGCAAGTATTGACTTGCGTGTATGATGTTAAATATTGTGAGATATATTGAGATGAAAATGCCACATTAAAACTTGAAAACGATGGCTAAGAAACCAACAATGATAAAATCCACTAAGGTGTATGGTGGCTTTGGTGATTATGATGATGATGTTTGATGAGTGGCATATAGGATGCACAGAGTGAGAATGCATTTGATTTGCATTGCATTGCATCCATGGCATACCGATCGCTGTCTATGTGGAATATTAGGGGGTTCTACTAGGCGGGCCCAGTGGGAGGGCGGCTCAGTACACGAGCGTATTGTTGTTTTCCCCTGTGGCTCAGTGTGTGAGTCACGAAGCTGTCCATAGATTGGTGACGAGGAACCCTATGTGATGGGCCCAGTGGGCGGGTGGCTCTATGGTGAGCGAGTTACCTCGGTGTCCGACGGGACACGACTCTCTTGATGTGTGTTCGGGAGAGGCCCATAGCACTTTTGGGAAGTGAGGCCATGTTGTTGATCCGCAAGTCACGGGGTGACTAGTGCTATAGATGGGCGGTAGCGGTTTGGTACCAGTAAAAGAAATTGTTGAGATGCATGCATGCTTTGAGATATGTGTACACATTTTACTACTGCAGTAGGGGCATAGTAGCACACCTATGCTTGACCCACAATTTGGTGTTTATTCCCACAGTCGGATCCGTATTTGTTGTCTATTCCATTGTGCATATGCATTAGCCATAAGAGCATTTGCATATAGCATGGAGATATACCAGAATATGATGATGATTAATGATGATTGAGATGGTGGTATGGTGATGATGAGATGGGTAATTAATATACCAAAGGACCACATAAAAGTAATAAATGATATGAATATATGAAATGATGTTGAATATAACGATATGTATGATATGGCCCAATGTAATGAAGGGCGTATTTGTTTATGATTGATAATGATGATGTTAGCCCATGGTGGCTTTGATGAAAGACCAGAATGGTCTATGTTGACGATGTGTTAGCCCATTGTGGCGATGTGATAGATATGTGTTGGCCTATTATAGTGGTATGATAGATGTGTATATGCTTGCTTTGCTATGATTTGATGAATAAGTATGAAATAAGTATATATATTGTTGAATTGATAATCTAAGATGATCGTTGATGTGTTTAGCAAAGCATACATGATATTGATATGCATATGCACATAATTTCAATTGTATTCATATCGTCATTTAAAATGTATAACTCACTCTCCCATGTGGTCTACTTTTTAGTATTGATGCAGGAATGCCATGGGAAGAGGATATTTTTAGAGCAAAGCTTTTGTGAAGGTAAAATAGTGGTAATGGAATGTCTTGGCCGGCAGTGAGTGTAATTTATTGAGTTGTGAATGAATGTATGTTATAGTGCTGATATTTCATGATATTTTTGGATGTATTATGAATGATGACTTAAGTGGATATTGTATTAGTATTTGGGGGTATATGGACTCACACCCCGCTTGACGAATGTATAAGTGTTGATGACATATGTCTTGAGGTTAAATTGAATATGAATGTTGGAGATGTATGTTGCATGACCATATAGATATGTACATACATATATCTTAGGCATTACATGCTTATGTGATTATGTAAAATGATGATGGTTGTATATTAGGCTTATGATATGCCATCGCATGCTTGCCGAGCCTTTTCTCATATCTTCATATATAGGACTAGGCGTGTGCCCGGTATACACATTCTTCTTCCGCTGTAAACTCTGTTATTTTGTATACCTTTATGGGCAAACTATCTATCGATCCAGTTATAGGTTACTAAATCTCACTCTTTGGTTTTCTGTGGTTCGGGTCTTGATGTGATCATGGTGGTGTCTTGGAAATATTTTCAAACGCGAAAAATTTATTTGCATTTTTATTAAGTATGACGATTACATCGGGATTCGAGTACAGAAAATCAGGGGTGTTATAACAAAGACCTCTAAAATCATCAAGAGTACCCTTTGGAAGGTCAGGGACAAGGGCGAGCGCCCTTGTTGGATCCCCAAGGACCATCGGGACAGGATGGTCCAGAAGTGGGGTGGTGTCTTATTCCAGCAGGCGAGTGCTCGGAATAAGGCAAACAGAGCCACCGATGCTGCAGCGTCAATTTACACCGGGGGTAGCATTTCAACCCTCGAGCACAAGAAAAGATTTATAAGTATATTTATGTTAAACATTTCTATTATGATTGGTCTGACATGTTTAGGAATAATAATTTCAATGCTTGTTGTACACTACAGTGGCTGAGGGAGCACCGCGAGCCTTCTCTTTTTGAGGTCATGTAAATGACCAAGAAGAACAAATCTTGTGCATGGGTTAACCAAAAGACTACAAATCTAGCGGTATTAACTTTTAACTTAAACATGCTTATAATTTACAAATCAGCTTACTAATCCTGTCAGTATGTTTAAATTTACAGGAGGCGTGTAACATCCTGGATAATTTAGTTAAAATTTTGATTGGCGAAAAATATTAATAATTGTCTTAGAGATTTATTTGAGATTTTGGAATTTTTATTATTATTATCAATTCAATTATAAATAATTAACTATTGTGGAATTAAATAAATTTACTTGATTGATTAATTACAGAATTAAAAGAGGTGCAATTAGAAGGGGGTAAATTTAAAAGTTACCACTAAGGGTTAAAAGTAAAAGTTTTAATTAAAACTTTAAAGGAAAATATAAAAGAAATAGGAAATGACCATTTTGCCCCTGAGTCTTAAATAATCAAAATTTCCTTCTTCTTCCTCATTCATTCACATGAACACTCTTCTTCTTCTTCTTCCCTCACCATGGCCGTGAGCTTGGTGCTTCCAAGGGGAGGTCCGTTTTGCATCGAAACTTCGAAGTAACTACGTTTCTAGGCTCGTGACTTCAAGGTGAGCATTACGAACCCATCAAATTAAGTTGTCTCTCTCTCTCCCTTCACTTTCTCTGTCTAGCCGATGGCCATGCATGGAGGGAAGAGCTTCTATTTTCTGCTCCTCCAGTGCATGTGAGCTTGAAAATGGTATTTAAAACAATGAGAGTAGTATAACGATAACAGGTTTTGCATTTCAACCTCTGTAGGTAGCGAAACGAACGTTGGAGGATCGAGTGACGAAGCGGGTGTTGGATTCGTAAGTAGAACCTTGAACCAAGCACTTAGAGGACGCAACCGGCATCAAGAACAAATCGTCGAAGCTTGGGATCAAGGTAAAGGGGGTGTTCGGGTTGTAATTAATTAGAATAGGAGTGTATGTTGGGTTCAAATTATTCAACTAAACATTGAAATGGTGAGAAAAGTTACTAAATGATAAATGTATGTGTATGAATGTACGAATGTGGACTGAAGATAACTCATGGTAGATACTAAAGTAAAGTCTTTCGAATTATGATAAGTTGATGTATATAGTAGCACTATGATGGTGGGGCTTGACAAGTTGGTCATCCTTTTGATGATTGCGATCTGTTATTGATGGCCACTTGATATGTGATATGAGAACGTGATATATATGCATGATTATGTAGTGTAGGACGGCCGACGGTATGTATAGCCCCTCATTTTCTGGCTCCCGTGGTTTTTATGCCCAGTTGAGCTACCCAGTGGTCAAGTAGGACCCAATGGTTATTTATTATTGTGGGCCCTTAAAGTGGGAACGCATGATCGTTTTTATTTTAATGGGTATAAATTTCCGTTTTGTGAAAGATTTTTCTACATTCTTAATTAATCGGCATAACATTATGGGTTTAATCAAGTGTAATCGTATAGTTAGTGTTTAATAATTAGGTGAGACGTTATAAGGCGTATCAGGGCAGAAGGGCCGAGAAGGAGGCAAAGTTAGTGGCTTTGACTCTTGAGGGGGAGGTCCTACCACCCTGTCTTGTTCCGATGACAACGCCATCTACATGGAGGCTGTTGGCGGCGTGAACAAGAAAGGGAGGGTGTTCGGGTTGGGCAGCGTGGGCACGCAGATCGCGAGAAAGGGGAAGACCTCTTCCTCCTCTGGCCTTCCTACGGATGTTGTTCAGGTCATTCTAAACCTGAACAATGAGCTACTGGAGGAGCGACGCCAGAGGCATCTTTTGGAGGAGCGAGCCAAGGTGGACCGACGACGGGCCGAGGAGGACCAACCACTGGCCGACTAATAGTACGTCGAGACTAGTCGACAGTTTATTGTACAGTAGCAGCTACTAATGCAGTTGATGGTGAGGCTCCCTCCCCCTACTTCTGACCCGCCACCACCATCACCACAGGATCCCCCTCCCCCATGATTTTAGTTTTTTTACGTTTCATTTGTATGTATATTTAGCGAAACGACATTGTATTTTTGAAGTTTATATTATATTTTATTTAGTATTTATTTTTGTTATTTTTCGTTTATTATTTTTATGTTATTCAATATTTCTAGTTTAAAATTAAATGAACAAAACCTATATTAATATTTTAAAAGTCAAAAAATTAATTCTAAAAAATAAAAAATTATTATTAGTGACGAAATATATTTCGTCGCTGAAAACACACTTTTAACGATCGCGTGTACCCGTCGCTGAATACAAAACTTAGCGATGGGTAGGAGTGGTCGCTATGTACGTACTAATAGCGACGGGTACTAGTGGTCGCTGGATACGTACTAATAGCGACCATTCCTGCCCGTCGCTAGAAGGTGGTCGCTATGTATGTATCAATAGCGACCACAAAACCCCGTCGCTGTATAGCCAATGGTAGCCACCGCGTACTACCTTCGCTGATGCTTCACACTTAGAGACGGCGTCTTGAGGTCGTTGTAGAGCACCTGTAGCGACGGCCTGCATCACCAACACAGACACCACTTTAGCGACGGTGTTACGTCGTCGACATATTAGCGACGGTAGTATTTGCTGTCGTTGTGGTGTCAGTGACTATGTATTTAGCAACAGTTGTGTTGCCGTAATAAATGTCGTCGTTGATAGTGTTAGCGACGGCAAAAGCATAATTTAGCGACCGTATTTTTCCATTGCTAACAGGTTGTTTTTTAGTTGTGCATGGAGTTCAATTCAATGAATCAGTTCAGACAAGCTATAATGGAGTATAATGTGCATTTGGGAAAGCAAGTGAAATATATTAAGAATGAGACATACAGGTGTATAGTTGTTTATTATCAACATGAATGCATGTGGTTGGCCTTTGCAAGTAAAGTTGGTAAGACAAATATTATTAATTTGAAGATATTCATGAACAACCACTCATATAGCAGGGTTTATGAGAACAAGAATGTTAATGTTAGGTGGGTTGCCAAAGTGATTTTGCCAAAAATAAAGGGTAATAGGAACATGAGCTTGGTTAACATAAAGACTAATCTGATGGTTAGTTATCAAGTAGGGATAACTACCTGGACAACATACAATGCCAGAAAAATGGCAATTAAGATAATGGAAAGAAAGACAAGCAAACAATATAAACTTCTTTGGAACTATGATGCTGAGTTGAGGAGAGTCGGTAATGGGGAAACTACCTGTAAGCTTTAACTAGTTACCCCAGATAATGGTTTGCAACCAAGGTTTGGGAGTTACTACCTATGTCTAGATGCTTGTAAGAAGGGATTCATCAATGGATGTAGACCATTGATAGGGGTTGATGGATGTTATTTGAGGACCAAACATGGAGGGATCCTCTTAACAACTATAGATAGGGATGCCAATGATCAATATTTTCCACTAGTTGTAGGTGTTGTAGAAATTGAAAAGAAAAAAGCTTAGATATGGTTTCTAACTTTATTTCTGGGGGATATTGGAGGATCGGGGGAGAGACACTATGTGTTCATTTTAATCAACAAAAGGTACTTATGTCCTTTTATAATTATTTATGATCCTATTATGATATGCGTATAAATTAACACATTGTTACATTTCCTACATAGGGACTTCTACAAGCTATGGATGACTTGAATTTAGGGTTTGACCACAGATACTGTGTCAGACACATGCATAGTAACTTGAAAAAGAAGTTTGGTGGTGGTGCACTCTTAAAAGAGTTAATGATGGGGGCAAGTAAGGCCACATACATTCAGGTATATAATCAGTGCACTATTATACATTCAAAATGTTTTCAATGTTCACCCTAGATAGTCTAACTATAGATACTGTGTTACAGGCTTAGGAGGCAAAAATGAATTAGATTAAAGAGATAGATCAACGAGCTTAGGAGTGGTTAATGGTTATACCTAAAGAGCCTTGATATAGGCACCGGTTCTCGTACTATCTCAACAATGATGTTGTGATGAACAATCTATGTGAAGCATTTAATAGTTTCATCCTACCAGCAAAGGAGAAGCCTATTCTAAGCATGTTGGAGTAGATAATGAGTTACATGATGGTAATATTTGTGAAACTCAGGACAAAAGTTATCAATATCACATGAGAAATCATGCTAAAGCCCATGAAAAGATTGGATAAAGAACAAAAGTTTTCTGCCAATTGGTTCTCGCAGTGGTCTGGAGTTGGGATATTTGAAGTTACTCATTCAATGTTTAATGAGAAGTTCGTGGTTGATATTGACAAAAGGACTTGTGTATGAGGATGATGGAAACTTGTAGGAATACCATGTAGACATGCAATATGTTGCATATTACAAAGAGGACAACAACCAATCATTATGTTCATGGTTATTACACTAAGAAAACATATAAGAAATGTTAATGCCTATATTGTTGGTGCAATCAATGGCCCAGACAAGTGGCCAACCACTCAACATCCATACATCCTACCACCATTTTATAAACGTGGACTTGGGAGGCCAAAGAAACTGAGGAAAAGGGATCCTACTGAGGAGGACAACCTTAGCATACTAAGGAGATGTCCTGCACAGTATCAATGTAGAAACTGTGGGGAAATTAGTCACAACAGGTCTACATGCACACACCCACCAAAACAAACCCATGTAAGTAAACTTGTTGTCATCAAGTAGGCATTTACACTATATAATGCATGGAGAAATAATAGTTTTCATTTTTTATCTATAGGAACCTGATCAGGAAGCCACCATACAACAGGTGGTTAATGAGACTACAGGAAGCCACCATGTAACAGGTGCTTCAAGTGTGACACAAGGTCAACTAGATGAGCATACCTACCAGAATCCATCCATGTCAACTGCTAAAAATTGTAGAAAATGTTCCTGTCAAGAAGAAGAGGAGAAGACCTCTAAAGAACTTAGGGCTTCCTAAACCAGACCCACCAACTGTGACATCTCGGGCACTGTTGAGGACGGGGAGTGATCGCTGGTGCATAAGCACGGACAAAAAGCAGCTTCTGGCAGGCTTTCAGTGAGAGGGACACATGAATGAACCAAATACATACCAGAATAAGAGGGATCCAAAGATTGTATAGGTATAAGACTATACAGTCAAGGATAGCTTAAAGGAATTCATTCGTATTACCTATACCAACAAATAAATTTTCCTTTTCGGTAGTACATCACTTAAGGACTCCAAGGTTAAGCGTGCTTAACTTGGAGAAATTCTAGATTACTTGTTTGCCTTCTTACATTACCAAAACATATTGAAATAATAGTCATATCCAACAGATTGAAAAATAGGCATCTCCATTGATAGTTGAAAGTTACATTCACCAATACGAATAATCTATGTGACCTTATCTAAACTAAACCTTGAACTCAACTAAACAGGAGCCTAATGCTACATCATCATACATTTCCAGGGGCCTAATGCTATAAAAAAACTTTTTCAAGGGCCTACTGCTATAAATAAAACATTTTCAGGGACTGAAGTCGTAAGCCAAATTGAACTAAACCATATCTTTAACCCTCTGCAACCAACACCAGGGTCAAGAAGACAATGGCCCACGATATTGCACACAACCACATTAACATGAAATTCATGGTTCTATATTCTCTTAATCTTTCTCCGAACCTTACAACCTTGTTGATCTCCCCGTCAAAAACTTCATTGCCATAGATAGAAAAGCTAGCAAACCTTGGCTAGTTTTATTGCCCACTATCAACTCACTCGAAATACCCACACGTGCTCTCGGTCTATAGAATGAATGGAACAACTTCAAACATGGGTCACAATAAAAAAAAATAAATGAAATAGAACAAACCCTAAATGAAAAGGATAATACTTTACTTACCATCCAACTAATACACCTAAAGAATACTCTACCAGGATTTTTTAGGCCCTTGGAGACTAGTAGCATGATAAGTGTTTTAAAACTCTGTTTTTCACTGTTTAATTTATTTAAAATAAAATGTTCACAGTATCATTTTTTTTTGAATTTTCATAATTTTTGTTTTCTTTTACTGTTTCTGTTTAAGTTTTGTATTTTGTGTGAATTAATTTAAATGGAACATTAAAAAATTATTTTTAGAATTGAAAAATTATGATTGGATTAGTGCTAAACTAATTATTTAAAAATGTCCAGAATTTCAGTCATAATTCCATTTTTCTCAAAATTTAATTTTTAATGTTCCATTGAAATAAATTTGTTTGTTTCTCTAAAAATGTAAAACTTAATTTAATCATCTCCCCCTTAGCAAATTTCACGTTAATATGCTTGATGTTTATCAATAAATCAACGTGAATCATAGGCTGATGGGTGACCTTGTGCAGCTTGAAATGGTCTCTCTTTCACTCTTTTAAATTCACGTGAATGGCTCTCTAGCAAAGGGGTCCCATGTGTGTTTATATGTTGTTATAGGTTTTGATAATGACAAACAAGCAAAGCAAAATTCAATTATGAAAATACCAAGGCATTTAGTTCAGTGGTTAAATCAAGTGACAAATAGTATTGTTAAATGCCAAAGGAACAAAGGTTGAAAATCTTGATGATACTGGCACGCTTGAGCGAAGGACCAAGCGTGAATCATGAGAATCAGGTGCTTGTCACGCCCAAGCGTGAAGTAAGCACGCTTGAGCGTAAGGAGCGCTCGCTTAAGCGCGAGCAAAGACACGCTTGAGCGTGGTCAAGGAACTTGGCGCTTAAGCGCTGGATAAGTCACGCTTGAGCGAGAAGCAAAGGAACTTAAGCGCGAGTGTGAGCGTGATGCATCAGGGGTCTAAAAACTAAATTACGCTTGAGCGTGAGTTAGGCTCGCTTGAGCGTGGAACAGAGGATGACAACACGCTTGAGCGTGATGACATGGTTGAGCGTGGATTCAAGCGTGAGCATCAGGAGCCTGAAATACACATGGCTCGCTTAAGCGTCAACAACGCTCGCTTGAGCGTGAAACAAAGCGTGACAGTACGCTTAAGCGTGGATTTGAGCGTGAGCAAGCGTGAAGGAAAAATCAAAGGAAATATGCCTGGTCGCTTAAGCGTAATTACATTCGCCTGAGCGAGGTTGCTACAGAATTAATTAAAAGCATATGTTTATGATACAGTTAGTTCCAAATAAGCAAATTCAAATATCATGCTACTCTCAAATGATCAAGCTATGTCACCATGAGTCAGATAAGTTTATTTAATACAAATGAATTATATGAATTTGTATTTTGAATCTCTGTTGAATAAATGACAGCTCTGCATCGCACTTGGACAAACTGAAACACTAAATGAATTGATTCATTTAGTTCAAATGGTTCTGGAACGTTTATTTAAATGAGTTACAACCTGGAATAGTAAAACGGAGTCTCGGATCGCACTTCATAAGTAATGCTCCATTAAGCAGACAAAGGCAAGCTCCATTACGTGTTTTATGGATCGAAGGGAATTCTTTAATCACAAAGAAGCTATGCCTTGACACTATAAATAGGAGAAGAGCTGAAGGCATCAGTCGTCCCAAGCATTGAAGCAGTTCCTTTGCTTTCTTCTTCTCTCTCGCTGCATTACTCTCTTCTACTCTCTTAATTGCTCTCTGTTTCTAATTCTTGGCTTATTAATTTGAGAGTAAATATTTGTGAGCAAAGTTATTTTCTAGACTTGCTAATTAATTATTTTCAAGAGAGAAAATATTTTCTTGAAGTGCTAATATTTGCATATCCTCTCTTTGAGAGTTATTATCTTGTGTAAACTTTAAATTGTATATCCACTCTAGTGAGAGAGTTTCCTTGTACACTTAAATACCAAACTTCATAGAAATTTTGGGTTGGGTTTCAACCTTGTAATTGTGAGATTGAGAGATTGGGTGGGGTGCCCTTGTACTTGTGAGGATTGGATTCTTGAGTGTGGGACATTAGGAAGTTGCAATTGCTCAAAGTGTATCTCTAATCTACAATAGTGGAAATCCTCTAAGTGGGTTGCTTAGAGGCGAGACGTACACCGGCGTGGTGGAACTCGTATACATCGGTTTGCAAATCTCTCTTCCCTAAACTCATTTAATTTATGCACTTAACTTGTTTGCTTAATTCATTGCTTCATTAATTGGACTAAGTGCATGATACATTAAGTTGCAAACTATTTTTGAATAACATTGTTGTACTTGGACTTAAGCAACACTCTTGAATCATTCTTTCTAAAGTCCCATAAATTGTTTTGTAACTTAATTGATTCACTATCTAAACTCTTTAAGTAGTTGTTAGTTTGTCTTGTGTATTATTTGTTGTTACTTGCAATCTAGTTTATTATCTTAAATAAACATAGTAACAAAAGAATCAATTTCAAGAGCATTCCAAAGAAAATTCTTAATACTCAATTCACCCCCCCCCCCCCTCTTGAGTAATTGAGGCCACTTGGTTAACACCATGTGCTTAAATTTTTAATGCAATATTGCCTTCCATTTCCTCTTGCATCTCATGGCAATGTAGGCTTCCTTAGTGCAGATTTTTTTTTCTCTTGCATTTACATGGTCAAAAAGCAAAGCATTGGTCCACCAAGTACAAGCTCATTCATGTAAAAGCTGATGGAAAAGGGGACCCATGTGCACATTTTTTGTCCAAAGCCTTCCTCTTTCTCTCATAATTCCCAGGGCTACCAAAGGATTCCACCCACTCAATATTTTATTTTCATGCATCCTAATGACCAAAGGAAATTTCAAGTGCCCATAATTTTTGTCCAAGTGCATCACGGTCAACAAAGGAGTTCCACCCATATGTCCATTAGTTTTTATCATTTCATTCTCCCTCCAACCACTTCTACATTTCACGTTGGAAAAGGTCCTATATGCAAGCTCTATGTGCTTCTAATTTTTATTCAAAGCCTTTTGTTCATTTCTCCATAAAAGCTCACGACTAGCACAAAGAAAAGCCATTATTCAAAACCTCTTTATATTGCCAACGTTAAAGGACAGCAATTCACGTTAAATTGGACAGCCAATAACAAGGAATTTGGACAGCCAAAAATGTGAACAAAGGCTGGCTGAACAGCAATATTATTCTGACAGCAAACAGCAACATTAAGAAAACAACAAAAATCCAACGTTAAAGGCAGCAGAAAATAGAGTGGAAGTGTAAGCTGGATGTTTTTAAAGGAAATAAAAAAGGAAAACCAGCTGAAGCATATAAAAAGAGGAGGGGTGTCAGAATTGAAACCAGAGTCGGGGCGTACAACAACAGAGGAAGGGAACCAGCGTGAAAATTCTTCTTTTTTGTTCTTTTCTTGTCATGATTTTGTAAAATAAAAAAAAGGAATTGAGAGGGAGTAGTGAAATTGAGTGTTTAAATTTGTGTACTGTGGAGGATATTGCAAATACAACAAGGAGTGACAGTGGTGAATTTATTGGGCTTTTTGGAGAAACCCGTAAGTCTTTATTTTTACCATGTGTTGTATGTTTTACTTTTCTTCCATCATGTGTATGAATTTGAATTATATCATGAGTAACTAAATTTTTGTCTTGGGATGAAGGGGGTGTGATAATATTTTATGTTAATGTTATTTTGACTTTGATTTAAATAAATTTCTGTTTTCCATTTAGTTCAAATTATGCTCAATGCTCTTAGTGATTCCTAACAAGAACCTAAGTGATAAAACTGTATACTTGTGGGTATATTAGAAAGTTTAAGTAATTAATAGAATCGAGAGATTTATTGTTACTAGAAAGCTTTTGAACTAAACCCAAGGTTTTGAAATACTTTTTGTGACCTCAGTAAAACCGAGAAAGTAATCAAAAATCTTTTGAGGAATAAAAAGGAATTTTCATAAAACAGTAAAGGGCCTATCTTAGGGATTGAATGTGGTTCTCCGTACGTTAGGTACATTAATAGGATTCCGAGAGGAACATATTAATTAGCTTAAGGAAAATCTGCCTTGGAAAACTTAATTTGATTCTTATTTATGAAAAGTTAAAATTATTAGCATAAAATAAAGTCTTGAACCCCCGGAATCCCAAGATACTCTCAACTCTGATTTTTTTATGTCTAGAAAATTTTGTTTCTGTATTTATTTTTATTCTGTGTAAACTTTGTTTTGAGTTTTATTTTATAAAAACTTAAAATATCAAACTGTATGGATAATTAAATTTCAATATGCTGGTACTTTGAAAACAGTCCCTGTGGATACGATAATCTTTTATATTACGCGACATAACCCGTGCGCTTGCGGGCCCTGTCATAGCAACATGAGTTCATTACATTTACATAGTTGTCTACATGGAGCCCTTAGAAACAAACCACTCGACCTTTGTAGACATGGCAAACCTAGACATCGTTTAGCAATTAGACTTGAAAAGATAGGGAAATGTTACCGTTAGAAATTTGGGGACCTTTTTTTTATATATATAAAATATATTATTAATAAATAACGTATATATTAGTAATAATAATATATATAATAATTAAAAATACTAGAATAATAATTAAAATATTAGTAATAATAATATATAATAAATAACGTAATAATATAATACTTAAAAATATTAGTAATAGTAATATATGATAAATAATAAAATAAAACTAAAAATAATAGTGATATATTGGTAATTTTTAAAAAAATCTCAAATACCCCTTTATATAAAAGGTATATTAGAAACTTTAACCATTTTTATAGCTCTTTTCTCATACTTTTTTAACTAACCAAACATTAAAGAAAAATAATCTCATAATTTTCTCATACTTTTCCAATCAACCAAACAACACATATTTTCAATTACTTTTCTTTTCTCACAATTTTCTCGATAACTAAACAGACCATAAAAGCATATTGTTGAAGGAGATGGGGAGGAATGTCAAAGAAGTTCCTCTCACTTTAAGATGGAGTTGAAGGGAAGATCAACCTAGAATTTGCCAACTGAGAACCGCTAGACTAGTTGATCCTAACCTGGCTACTCTCCTTTATGTAACCAAACCTTCATACATACATGAATGGTTGATTAAGAAATTTCCTTCTAAAATATGGAAAAATCTCATGGCATATTTTGCTATGACAACCAATTCCAAAGTAAGCCAATTAAGGCTAACCGAAGAACATCAAGAAATAAGATAACAATATAAATCACTATGTTCTTTCAATAACATTAGTTATACGCTTGTTGTAATAGGCTCATTTATTGATAGATCTAAACATATTCAAATTATGTTGGATGGACTTCTGGAGAGTATGATCCAATATATAGTTACATCTATAATTTCAAGAACCGGTCTTCTACAATAATGATTAGTATCTTTTCATTCTACAATACCTTTAATTCCAAATATGCTTGTCGTGTAATTTACAGAAGGGGTGATGGGAATCCCATATTGAGTAACTAAAAGAGTTCAATATGGTACTTAAGTCATGAGACTCTCTCATCCAATATACTAACTTTTTTTATTTCACTCTCTTTAATGTCGTTAAAGTGAAAGTCATTGAGGACATTGGTCCTTTAAGGTATAACAATGATAGGAGTCCCACATTGAGTGAACTAAATATGGTAGTTAAGTCATTGGGCTCTTTCACCTAATAAACTAATTTTTTGGTTACACTTTCCTTATATGTTTAAGTCATATTCAAAGACTTTTTTCCAACTAAACTTCAATTAAAGTTAACCAAGTGGCCAAACAATACTTACGAAGGCATGGGAAGACATCATCACAAGCCAATTCAACAATACTACTCATAAAACATTATAAAATAAAATAGAGTAAACACATTACTTAATCTCTCACTTTTACATGATTGGCTTAATAGGTCCTCAAATATTAAAAATTCATATGTGGTCCCTTACCTTTCACTCCCGTCAGTGTAATAGGTCCATGTCCTTAATTTCTTCATAGTTTCGTTAACTTTTGATCAACTAGCACCTTTATAGATAGACACATGGACACTAAAACGCTTGCATTTTGTTGAATGAGATGTGTTCAATTTTTAATTACATTTATCCCTAAATTTTCACCATAATTTTAACTTTCTTCTTTATTCAGCAGCCATCATAACCTTCCCTCCACTAAACCATATATCCATTAAATAGGTAGAACTAGGTTAAATCACACCCTCCACAAACAAGAATCAAGTAGAACAACTCAATGTCACTAGAAATGTAGATATCTCATGAGCCTTGACCAATCTTGTAAAAGATCTCATCATTGTCTAGCAATGTTATCGGCGCAACTTCACTAATTGTTAGGAGGCCACCAAAGAGCAAGGACTTATTTTTTTTGTACCTTCAGATTCATCTATTCTTTATCTTTGTTTGTGTTGATTGGTATTAGTTATCTTCTTTTACTTTTTATATGTGTTGAAAATTGTTTATGTTATAAGCCTATGAATCAATGATAGATTTTTTATAGCTTCAATTGTTTCTGTGGTGTCCATATTTTTGTTCTTTCCCTCTCTTTTCCTTTTTACTTGATTCTTATTTTCCCTGTAATATCCCATAAAATATAAAGGAGAGCAAAAATAATCAATGATGTATTTTTTGTTATAATTATTGTACAAGAACAAAGTCTGAGGCGTGTAGTAGCACTGCCCTAAAGGATATATTCGCCTCTAATGGCAAAATCCCAACATCGTGTTTGGACTTTATGCGCGCAAGGTCCCAACACTTTCTATTCCATTTTACAAGGCTTACACACTTTTTGGTATATAAACCTTAAACAAATCTCAAGTCCAAGCAATGTGGGACTTGATATCTTTTGAAATAGACTATTTTTCCAACAATCCCCCATATATTTCAAAAGATAGTTAATGAAATAATTTTATAAAACAGAAGAGTCTTTGCTTGAATTACTATATAGAGATCAATGCATCAAGTTTGGTATCTTTTGGATTATGAACCAAACCCTAGACAAATAAGCTTAAAGTACAATGCTTTAGTGAAGCAAACTTCTATGAACTAAAGACATTTAGCGTATTTTAGAGGCTTTAGATGTCACATCATACCCCACAATTCTTGTCGCTATCGCCGTTTTGCGCTAATAGGCCATGTGCATGCCTGGTGTTTCATGAGTACTCTAGAGATTATGCCTTAATCTCATGCAAGCGGCCTCACTTGATACTCATATAGGTGACTTCATCAAGTGTATGATGCATTTTTCATACACCACCTTATAAAGGCTATGAAAGTCATTAAAAGCAATGAGCCTAACCTCTCATTCAATGCTTATTATAGCATACACCATAGGAATGGCGAAAATTTATAGTGCTATAGCTATTAACTATGACTTCGTTATTACCACATATGAACCTTCTTCATGGGATCTCCAATCACAAAGGTTGGGTGTCCATCATAGTCAATTTTGTAGTTGGCATAAGTCTCATTCCCCTCGATGTTTCGTAGATATATTTTCTACCTAATGGTTTGGTCAGAGGATCGGCCAAGTTCACTTCTGACCTTACAAAATCAATGGAAATAATTCCATCTTTTAACAGTTGTTTTACCATATCATGTCTTAGATGAATATGTCTATTCTTACCATTGTAAGTTTTGTTTTTCGCAATGGCTATTGCCGATTGAGAATCACAATGTAAAGATATAGAAGGTGTTGGTTTCATTCCTAAAGGAATACACGCTAAAAGGCTTCTTAACCATTCACCTTCATTCCCAGCCAACTCCAGAGCTATGAACTCTGATTCCATAGTGGATTTTGCAATAATTATTTGTTTGCCTGATCTCCAAGTTATTACACCACCTCCAAGTGTAAATACATAACCACTAGTGGATTTGATCCCATCTAAATCTGAGATCCAATTTGCATCACTGTATCCTTCTAATACAACGGGGTATCCACTATACAGAATACCATAGTTGATGGTACCTTTTAAATATCTCATCGGTCTAGCTATTGCTGCCCAATGATCATTATTTGAATTTTGAGTGTACCTACTCAACCTGCCTACAGCATAGGCTATGTCAGGTCGAGTTAAGTTCATTAGATGTAATAAACTTCCAATAATTTGGGCATACTCTGACTGGGATACAGGATCTCCTTTATTTATCTTTAATTTTGAATTAGGATCATAAGGAGTACTCACAGGCTTAGAGTCATAATGTCCAAACTTCCTAAGAAGTTTCTCAACATAATGTTCTTGAGATAACATAATGTCATCTCCATTCCTTATGATTTTAATACCAAGTATAACATTTGCTTCACCCAAATCTTTCATATCAAAGTTTGAAGCAAGAAATTTCTTGATGTTAATTACAATATCAAGACAAGTACCAAAAATCAGCATGTCATCAACATATAGATAGATAATTACACTTTCACATTTTTCTACTTTAGTATATACACATTTATCGACATCAGTAGAAATGAATCCATTATCAATCAAGACTTTATTAAAATTTTCATGCCATTATTTTGGTGCTTGTTTTAAGCCATATAGTGATTTAAGGAGTTTACAAACTTTATTTTCTTGTCCTGGAACTACACAACCTTCCGGTTGAGTCATATAAATTTCTTCTTCTAAGTCACCATTTAGAAAAGCAGTTTTAACATCCATTTGGTGAATAACAAGTTTGTAAATTGATGCTAATGCTATCAAGATTCTTATTGATGAGATCCTAGTAACAGGAGCAAAAGTATCAAAATAATCTATATTATGTTTTTGACTAAAACCTTTTGCTACCAAACGAGCCTTATATTTATCAATAGAACCATCCGGGTTTAGTTTTCTTTTTCCACCCCTAGTCATGGTTTGTTTCAAATCTCCTAAATCTGTATGTATTAGATTAAGAAGTTTAGTTTCACGTTTTTGTATGGGAACACAAGATTTTTTAGTTATTTTAGATTCTATACATGCATCACATTTATTTAAGCATGTTGTATTAATACCAAAAATCATGCCAAGATTTTGCAATTTTTTTAATATAAGGTACACTAACATGTCCTAATCTAGCATGCCATAAATCAAAAGAATCAATCATATAAGCAGAAGAAGTATTTCCATTAATAACATTAGAAACGTTGAGAACAAACAATCCCTGATCACAGTATCCTTTACCTACAAACACGTCATTTTTGGTCATAACAATTTGACCCCCACTTTTCCTAATAAGGCCACAGAAATTAAATTAGCCCTAATGCTAAGTACATGCAATACATTGTTTAGTTCTAGAGTTTTTCCAGATGTAAGCTTTAGAAGAACTTTTCCTTTTCCTACCACGGCAGTGGTTCGGGAGTCTGCAAGATAGACTTGTTCCTTTCCTTCTCCTACATTATTGTAGGACGAAAAGGCATCTCTGTTTACACAGATGTGCCTAGTAGCCCCAGAATCTACCACCCATTTACTTACATTGGTCATAAGCATTGCTTGAGAAATAACAGCAACAACAATGTCATCTCCTTCAACCAAGTTTGAGTAATTAAATCTGCAAGGAAGAGTTGTTTGTGCTTATGCTTTAATTGTTGTTTGTAGTCCTTCCATGATTCCAACCTGCTACAAGTGGATCTTGCATGACTATATCTTCAGTCTTGAGATCTTCCTCGGCGGTGTACTAAGTATTGTATGACGACATATTTTGTTTGAATTGGATTCAACCCCTCGGGTTGGACTAGAACTAACAATTAGTAATTAAGCAAACATCGTGCGCGCAGGGGGGAATTTGTCGACTTGAACTAAATTTCCCAACATCGTGTATGGACTTTATGCGCGCGAGGTCCCAACACTTTCTATTCCATTTTACAAGGCTTATGAAACACCCTAATTTAATAAATAATTAATTAATTAACAAACAGAGGAAATTTTTTTCACAATTAATCCAGAACAATCGGGCACAAAAGAAATAAGGAAAAGAAGGCAAGAGGGATTAAACCGACTCAAGGAGGCTGCCAGCGGAAGAAGGAAAACGCTCGGGCGGATCACACAACCACGCACACTCGCTACAGCGAGAGCTACACTTGGCACTCGCTCACTCCACTCGGCATTCCCGCACTCGAATTTCAGCGCCTAGTCCACTCGGAAAGGTCCATTCTCTATTCACTCGGATCGGCCCTTGTACATACCAGCCTCATTCAGAAAACATAGCACATTCCATGACTTCATTCAATTGGGACACATGTACGAACAACTCGGAAATGATTCCCATCGCCACTCACTCGGAATCTATGAAGACTTCTCACTCGGAATAACTTTCACTCCCTTTTTGTCACTTGGGTATTTCGCTCATTCTTTTCACTCGGTAACCATAATCTTTCCTACTCTAGTTATCCTTACTAAGTCATGACTCACTCAGATTCCCTTGCTACTAATAATTTCCCACCATGGGGTCCACTTAGGGCCTTAGGTGTCGCCTTTCTGTCGGGAAACCTTCACTCGGCGGATTCTCACTCGGGAATTGTGAATTACTCCGCACTCGGAAAATCCTAACGGTTATCACTCGGAAAATATCTAGATCAATCCTCACTCGGTGTTCCGCGCTGTCTTATTCACTCGGGATTACCTAGACTTCTCTTCACTCGGAGGGAATCACTAACTCTCTTCTCACATCACACTCGGCTCCATTTCGACTTATAGTTATACTAACCTCTCACACACAACAAGTACGCGTACATAGATTACTCGGATCTTCATGCACAGTATAGGATTTCACGCAACATAGTAGATATAAATAATTACAGGCACCGAAATCATGTCTTCTACCCTAGAGGGTTCAGGTTCTAATAAAAGGGACTAAGGCTAAAACATGAGCCGGCCAAGGCTTAACAAAACACATAAGCAGTATATACATAACATCTATTTCCCCATAGCGCACAAGCATTTCACCCAGCATTCAGCTCCTCCTCCATTCGTCATCCTGAGAGACATTCACTGAAAAGAATTGCCACAGTAGGGG
Organism: Clitoria ternatea; assembly: GCA_037962975.1. Classification (NCBI taxonomy): domain Eukaryota; kingdom Viridiplantae; phylum Streptophyta; class Magnoliopsida; order Fabales; family Fabaceae; genus Clitoria; species Clitoria ternatea. The sequence continues at coordinate 222,875,351 of CM075672.1, forward strand.
TGAGCTTATGCATTTAAAATGACAGTTAATGGCTCGGCATCAGCATCAATACTTGCCCTCACGTTCACTCGGGTTGCATACAATTTTGGATTTCAACCATGCAGAATATAATGCTTTTAAAGACATACAATTACATACATATTACAAAGATTCATTTCCCGTCACACGAAGTATGCATCAACTCACTCAGAATTCACTCGTATCATTCCGAGCCATCCCCCTCGTCCTATCCTAACCAACATTTCGTCTACATGCATGCCTGCGGATCCGACTAAGCAATGATCTTCAGTTACAGGTTCCCTTACTGGCCTCTCGTCCTTTAGCCCTTCCCGCGTGGTACCGGCCTCCCATTGACGTCTCGAGACTTAACTCTAGCTCCTACGGCTACCACGGGCTCTCACAGGATCTAGCCAAGGGTCTGCACCTGGAGATCATTTTGTTGGGACTCCTGACCTTCCACGGGTCATTACATTTCCTGTACATACAGCCTATACGCGTCAACCATGAGTACCCTCAACTATCCGACTCACTCCTAGTGACCATTAGCGTCACTCCCGAGCCCACATATTCTCCATATTCAATCATTCATCGTACCATCATACACAGCATTCGCACAGTTAATGCATGCAATATCTCAAAGAACCAGCCAACAATCAAGCACACATATTCTTTCGGTATTAACAACAATGAGAACATGCATCACAAGCGTTTATATATATATAACCAACTATCAGACTTTAACACAACGACCCTGAATACATGCATGCAAGTATATAACCATAATCAGGACTCTGCAATCACACACATGGCAGTCAAGGATTCACAATCATGCATTGCACACAATTTTCACAAACACATTCATATGCATGCACGGTAATACATTCATCCGGTGCCGTCCATCGACCATGCATTCGACATGCAAGCGCCCCCTACCTTCTGAAGGGACTCGAGAAGCTCTTCCTCTCTCCAACGTTTGGTCTGACGCCCTTTCTGCCTCATCCAGTTCCCTTCGCGTAGTCGTATTCTGCAATCGGCTCAGGGATGGGGAGTTGTTCTTCCTCTGCTTCAATGACTGACCTTCACCAGTCGGAGGGGACTCTGACCCTTCTGCAGCACCGTCGCCGTGGGTCTCCAGAAACGAAGAACAAGGACAGGGGAAGAAAAGAGGACGAAGAACGAAGAAGGAAGGAAAGAGAGGATGAAGCAGTGAGGAAGTATGAATATCCACGGTGATACAGGATATATGTACATGCGTGCGAAGAGAAGGAGAGCGGGGTGGGAAAGCGTGAATCGCAGTCCCACTCATGCGACTCACCAATCATAAGCAGCCACCTTTTACCAACTAAGCATAATTAATTTGTCATTATTTCTTAAGTTAAGTTGATTTTAATTAACAATTAATTTCCTACTTGAAATTAAAATTGGGATGTTACAGCTTACACACTTTTTGGTATATAAACCTTAAACAAATCTCAAGTCCAAGCAATGTGGGACTTGATATCTTTTGAAATAAACTATTTTTATAACATTTTTGTGGTTTAGTATTCTATTTGTTGTTTCTCAATCTAGGAAGAAAACATCCATTTGCTAAGCTCTATTGTTGTTTCATCAAGACACCACAAGTTGAAAATTTTGGTGCCCAAATTCATAGTTTCAGTGCTTTCAGAGTTGTATCTTCAACCTAAAACTTATCGTAATTATTTGTTTCTTTTTTGCTTTCTAATAGATGCGTATATCTAGTACATATCTCTAGGATATTTATTTAATAGGATTTGTGGGATTGGATCTATTTCTAAAATGTAGTTGTGTTATTGCCTTAATTATTTCTAGGTTTTCTGCATTTCATTTACTATTAGTTAGGGATTGTTTATTTATTTGTTTCTTTCATAAGGAGTAAGAGGTTTGATTTAAAGGGGGTAATGATGCTAGGTTTGTTTATTTAAAAGTATTGATGAATGAGAAAGTGTGGTTGAGATCATGGTTTTAATGAGATTGAAGTGATTAGTTAGGTGATGAAGATGGTGATGACTATTGTTAGCGATTGCAGTTCTAAACCACAAACAATTCTATGTCATTTTTTAAACATGAGGTGGCACATAAAGGTGGCAGGTGAGCAAAAGTTAACGGAAGTTTGAAGGAAATTAACAGTGGGACCTATTACACTGATGGAAGTGACTGTGAGGACCACACCATGAATTTTTAATATTTAAGACACCTATTAGCCATCGTGTAAAAGTGAGAGACTAAATAACATGTTTACTCTAAAAACACTTAAAATACACAAAACGATGAATTATTAGAATATAGAACATGCTTTCTTTCCTAACAAGTCTCATATTCCATGTTAATAACTTTTTATTTCATTTTATCATTTTATGAATCACTTTTTAAGTTTTTTTTAATATTTATCACCTTTAAAAAGTTGAGAAAAGATTGATTACTATTTTTTAACCATATTCTTATTTACTATAAGAAAAATAAGGAAAAAATTAAAATAAATGATAATATTATTAACGAAGGCATTTTGAACAAATACAATTATTTTATTATAATAAATTATGCATTTAATAATTTTCTTAAAATATATCCATTACCATTACCTTAGAATGATAGATTAAATAAAACCGAAAGACATTCTTTCTAATAAATTGAGTTGATATTTATAATAGACCATATAGCCTATCAATAGCCATTGAATAAAGATTTGTTTTTTACATTTATTGTGTCATCATTTGTGTTTGTTTATTATAACAACACTAATCTCTACGTGTGTCCTACACACTACACCCAAGATCTCTCAGTGTCATTTCACATCACAGGTTTCCAAATTTCTCTTCTTTTTCCATTTTCTAATTTAAAATTAAAAAAATGACAATTAAATACTAATTTTCACATAGCCATGTAATCTCGCTTTACACTCATTGTTGGGAAATTGGTTGACAGGCATGTGGAATCACACTGCCCTTAAGAGTTTAAGCGCCTAAGGCGTGACCCCCAGGATACAGCAGTCCTTCTATCAGAATCATAGGAAGCGAAACTCGCAAAAGGTAGATTTTCCAGTGTAAACCTAAAACAAAAAATGTATATCTTATAATATCTAGTCAGATACGATTTTTATAATAAAGGAAAATAAATATAAAGAAAATAAATAAGTCAATTAAATCTCGTTAATGATAAAAACGTTACAGAATAAATAATTTAAACAGGAATTAATTGGTACATTTAATTATGGTAACCGTATCAGATATTATTTTCCATTTAAAATTTAAATCGTAACCTCTGATTTTAATAAACGATTAAAAACTTTTGAAATATAAATAAAATTTCTAACAATCCCTACATATTTCAAAAGGTTTTTAAAATAAAAAATTAGGTTTATATCATAGTGCAAATGCATCAGATCTAGTGTATTCTGGACTATGAACCAAACCCTAGACAGATAAATTTAACTTATAGTAATTGGTGAAGCAAGCTTCTATGGACTAAAATCACTTTAATGTAAGATAACGGTCACCTATCACATTACACTTCCTGACTCTTTTTGTGTTTTTGCCGTTTTGCGTGAATAGGCCTTGTGCGTGCCTGGTGATTCATAAGTGCTCTAGAAATTTTATCATTTAATTTCATAGGAGCGGTCCACTCCACACTCACATAAGTGTTTTCATCAAATGTATAATGCACTTTTATAGAGCACCCATAAGGGATATGAAAATCATTAAAAGCTTTTAGGCTTAACCATCATTCAATACAGTCTAGCACTTTTCACATACACCATAGGAAGAGAAAAAAGGAAAGAGTGCTAGCAAGACTAACTAAGTGACTTGTTATTACCCATATGAACCTTCTTCATGGGATCTCCAAGCACAAAGGTTGGGTTCCCATCACTGTTAGTTATAAATGGCTCAAGTCTTATTCCCCTCAGTGTTTGACTCACTAGTTTTTCACTTTGTGAGACTCAAGATCAAAATAATTTTGATCCATGATTTATAGCTACATTAATATACATGTACATGTCTCAAGATTTCAATATAAATATTATTATTTGTTTGTAGGAAGATGTAACACCCCTAATTTCGTTATTTCTTATTTAAAATAAAATTTCAAAGGAATTTGATTATAGTTCTTTAGAACTTTTTGATTGTTATATAATTTATAATTTTTTAGAATTTTCTTATTTTTTTATTTTTTTTTATTTTTTTATTATTATTTATTTATCTTTTTGAGAATGACAAAAATACCCTTAACCTTTCATCTAATAACCAAAATGCCATTACTGACATCATCGCTTACATCATCATCGCTTACATCATCGCTTACATCATCGCTTATATCATGAATAGTAAAATAAATAATTAAATAATCTTAAATAGTAAAATTTTCTTCCTATAAATAGATGGCTCATTTACAACATTTCCACACCAAAAATTAGAGAGAGAATCTAGAGAGATAGTGCGTAAGAAATTAGTGGGGAGTAAATTCTTTTGGTAAAAAGAAGTTCTGCTGGAGGTGTAAGGTAATAACTTTCTTCTATATTTTTTTTATAATTTTAGTTTTTTTTTAGCACTCTTAAACCATTGATATACTAGTACTATTATGAATAAGTTACTATAGTAAAAATAATTTACCACTGTGTTATTTTTACTATTTACCGTTACTATTCAAAATTTACTATTTACCGTTACTATTTAAAATTTACTATTCACTGTTATTGTTCATGATTTACCATTTACCACTACTATTCAAAAAGTTACTATTCACAATTTACTATTTACTATTACTATTCAAAAATTACTATTTACCGTTACTATTAATGACTTACCATTTACCGTTACTATTTATTATTACTATATACATATTTACTATTTATCATTCTGATAGCAATCTTAATTTTCATCTTAAGCTTATACTAAAATAAGTTAGTATTAATATTTTGTTAGAACTTGGAGGCGCAGAGCGAATTCACTTTTGGTAGCAAATCAAGGTAAGGGGGGGTGAGATTAAGGATATAATATGAAAATACATAAGAATATTGGAAGGAGTCCCCTACTCCTTTTAAACATAGCAACATTATTATTTTAAAATAATAACTTTTAACTTAAAATTTATAATAATTGTTATTAATAAATTAAGCATCTTGTGTAACTTAATATCTAAAATATTTAAGAACTTGAACTATTATGACCTATGCGGACTGGATTGAACCTATGCAAGGACTTGAACTATTACGAATTTGACTGAACCTATGCAAGGACTTGGACTATTTATGACCTATATGGACTGAACTAGACCTATGCAAGGACTGGACTATCTTGGATTTACATAGACCTGTGCGAGGAATTGACCATAGAACTTAAAACAAACTTTATTAATTTAAATAACCATTGAATTTTAAAATTATCATATTTATAACTGATGCTTAATTATTTGATTTGATTATGATTGTTAATATTTATTTATGTTTTATGATGTTTGATTATGATTGACAATGTTTGATTATGATTGATAATCTTGTACTGTGGAGTTTGAGCATATAGCAAGTATGACGGAAAGCTAAAATTCAGTAAGAATTTACTTATCTCCTACTTCTTTATTTACTTATTCATATTTATTCCAATTACTTTTAAGAAATTTCTTAGATTTCAATAAAACTACATAAGTTTTTAGAAATCTCTTTTATATTTTAATATATATGTATATATCTTTACTAAAATTTAGATTTTTTTTAGTTAGTTTATTAAAAAGAAAAAGAAAGAGAAATTATTTTATAAAAATAAATTTTTTACTATATACATATATATATACATATTATTTAAATGTATAAAAATATTATACAAAATTTTCAAGTACTAAGGTTTTAAAGATTGATAATTCCAAATTCGAGTTTTTAGAAATTGATTTTGAATTGACCTATAAACTTTCTAAAGAAGGTTGTGAAATATATTTAAGGCTTTGAAACTCAAATTTATAAGGAGATTTGATTTGTGATTTGAAAAGGAACTGTACTAAAATTCTATGTGCGTATTTGAGAAGTTGAAAAAGTACAGTTTACTGGGGTGGCTATGTCGCGATTCGTAGGCCCTGAAAATATATTGAGTTTCTAAAAGCCTTAACCAACTAAATACGCGAGTAGTTCATGCATCATGAATCATTGAAGAGAAACAAAATGATATTGTCTGGGGACGGATTATAGAAACCGAGGATACATTAGAGGAGGCTTAATTGTGAGCCTTGGGATGAGAGGGTGTGAAAGGGTGCTTCAGGGGACCTGGGGTAGCTCCCTAGTGTCGGGTACTTTCACAATAAAAAACCTTTTCAATCTGACTAGTCTCTAAGTGTTTCCATGCCAGTTGAGCTGTTCATGTTATTATTATCCGGAATTATGGAACAGTGTAAACTCCTGGTTGGCCCAGTGCAAATTAAAATTTAAGGGGCCCATATATATAGATAAGTTATGATGAAGATATGACATATCATTCATACATTCATAAATTGATTGTGCTTGTGATTGTGATTGATATTATTATACTAGTTTGTGAAAACCCTTTATTGCTTATGTCCCATTTGGGAATATTATATTCTATTTCTCACTCCTTTCTCTATATTTTTGTTTCGTATGTTTTAAATTAATGGTTCGTACAGAGGGAAGGATCGAAGAACATTGACAGTATATATAGCACGTTCTAGAAAGGGAGTTCGGTATGAATACCGTGGTCCAATGAATAAATAATGTCACTAGGCAACTGCTCTTGGGCCATGGAGTTTCCTCTCTTTCTTATAATGTTTAATGTTTATTTTCTTCGGATGAATGTACAAATACTTTATAAAGTTTTAATAATATTGAGGTATTTCAGAAATAATGTATATAATTTATTCCGATAGTTTCTTTTTAACAAACATATCTTTAGTAAAAAAAAATTATTACGAATTTTTCTAGAATTTATTAAGGTGTAACAGAGGGCGTTACAGAAGACACATTTCTTCCATATATATGCTAAGAAAATTTTCTTAGCTTAGCCTTAAATTTTACAAGTAAAATAATAACTTGCCTCCATTTTTAATTTAGACTACTCAGATCTAATTAGTTGAATTCTAAGTAACAACTCCTCGTTGAGGGTAAAATAAATTCACTTAGAAATTTATTCTCGAAAAAATTATTCATCACTATGTCATTAACATAGTGGAAAACTCATAATCGACTAAATTAAATTAGCTAGTCAACATCACTATGTCAATAACATAATGGAAAACTCATAAGTAAGGAATATTATAACTCATTTCTTTCAAGATTAAAATAAATTCAATTTAAATTTATTCCCGTTTAATATTGGATTCAAGTAACGTCACCATAACATTAGTATGATGAAAATTCACTATACACAAGAAATTTATTAAATCCAATATCGTTCAATAATTTGGACACCTGTATTAGACAACAAAATCATTTTTTTAGAACGCCACCTATCATAAAGGATTTTATATAATGAGATTTTTCTTAAAAAAGAATAATATATTTCGAGTCCTTACAATCATATTTGTGTTTAAAATCACACGTTTCCATAACAATCACATATTTAGGCTATTTATTAAATCATATTAGATAAAATAACTTCTCATAATATCATAATCATATCATGTGCCACACATCATCAAGTTTAATTTCACACATCATCATAGATAGACTCATCATCATCTTAAAAAGGAATAATACAATTTTTTTTATATTCTAGTGTAGAAAACACTCATCAATATCAATATTACTATGACTAGAAAGTTACATAAATGTAACAGGCTATGCATATTAATTTGCAATAAAAAGCTATTAGGAAATTAAAAAATCATGTATTCATCCCTGTTACTCACGTCAACACGTCGACATGCACACAAAATTAAAGAATATTTCTTAGCACCAAGTATACAAATTTCAATCAATAAGCCTTGTGCAATATATCACCACCACTTTAATGGTCACAATGAAAGAAATAGAGACAGGACCAATATAACATCACAACCATAAAACTAACCAATATTAATATACCAAAGCTCAAGAATTGAGTTTAATACATTTTTTATATAATTATTTCAAGACGACAAGCGCATCTTTATCTTTATCAACAAGAACACTAGCAGATATAAATTCCATGCATCATAATTTTTCAAAATTATTTGCTTTGAATGTAATTATGCAAATCATCAAATAGCATAAGCACAAAATTTAAGCATTGATATAGCATTTCTTCCATTCAAATATAGCATAACACGCGAGTATTTATATAACAACTAGTGGACTTTTCCATTTTTTTTCAAATATAGCATTCCATTTCAATCATTAATATAACTTTCACAAAATAACATACAAAATTAATATGTCATTCACTATATTCACAAAATAGCACAACAAATTACTAATTTAATTATGCACGGATCATAACATACAATTTTTTTAATATTTTTTTAGTAGATATATCAACTATTCTACTACACAATTCAAGTCTCATACTTATAAGAATGTCAATCTTTTCAAATTTCACTAGAAAATTTTTATAAATAGATATACCAAAATTCTTCAAAACAAACAAACAACACCATAAGAAAAAAAAACCTTAAAATTACAAATTGATCATACACATATTCATAAAAGATTCGCCTCATGATATGTTATTCTCACACAAACTAACACAATGCCGTTTATATGTAGCTATTATAATCATATATGAAATCATAAATCATTGTTGATGTACACAATTGAATTCACCAAAGAACAGTTAGCATATAGACATATAATAGGACAATTATATATATATATATACACCACAATGGTCCTATTATATTTATCTTCATAGGCTAAATATTCTATTAAATTTTCATAAAAAGAAAAGAAAAGAAAAAACTACTTTATTCCTATGAAATTCAGATGCAGCAAAACAACTTTGGTATATTACACAAGAACACAAATTAAAGACATATGCACATTTAACATACATACATTTCACAATAACCTTGAAAACCCATGTAATGCAAAAATGTTAGCAATGGATAGAAATTCATCAAATAAATAATTACCTTAATTAAAAAATATTGGAGTTATTGATGCGTGTTCGTTGTTCTTGACAATCGTGTGTGACTTGAAAGACCATTTTCTTTTTCACTTCTCCTTATTCAAGCTTTGTATCTATAGTCTACGATGAGCACTCCTTCGCACAAATGTAAATGTGTTTAAAATCGGATAAACTCTTAAGATTGTTGGGAAATTGGTTGACTAAGACGTGTGGAATCACACTGCCAAGGGTTTATGCGCCTAAGGCGTGACCACCTAAGATACAGCAGTCCTTCTATCAAAATCATAGGAAGCAGAACTCATAAAAAGTAGATTTTCCAATGTAAAGCCAAAACAAAAAATGTATATCTTATAATATCTGGTCATATATGATTTTTCTAATAAAGAAAAATAAATATAGCGGAAATAAATTAGTCAATTAAATCTCGTTAATGATAATGACGTTACAGAATAAATAATTTAAACGGGAATTAATTAGTACATTTAATTATGATAACCGCATTAGATATTTTTTTCCATTTAAAACTCAAATCGTAACCTCTGATTTTAATAAACGATTAAAAAAAATTGAAATATAAGCAAAATTTCTAACACTCATGAGGACCATCGCTGTACACCATAAATTACCGGTATTGGTCAATTAAATTGAGATTTGGTAAAAAAAATTATTAATTTAATAAAATTTAATTATTTTGAATAATATACAGATTAATATTAATTTTTTAAATTTTCACAATTAATTTTTAAATATGTACTTATACTTTCATTGGAATTTGAGATAATTTTGTTTTACAAAATTAAAAGTTTGGTTTGATTTCTTACAACTCAATTTCGCCCATATAACTACACCTGCTTCTATATATAGATTTCAATTCGATTTTTTTAATGAAATTGAACCATGACCAGCCTAGCCATTGATTTTCAACTCTTAGGCTTTTGGAAAAAGAGAGGAATGAGATGGAACAAAAGTAAGAAGGAGAAAAAGGAATGCAGTTGAAATAAGATTAAAAAATGTTATTTAGATTGATAGAACTGGTAGAGAAAGAAATGAAAAGAAAATTGATGGAATAAATTAATTAAAGAATAAATAAGTTAAATTATATATAAGAATTTATATTTTTATTACAAATTTCTTAAATAAATAAATTATTATCATTTAATTATTTTTAATAATATTTATTAAATTATTAATATTTATTAAAAGACAATTTCATTAGACACCTCATTTTTTTCTATAGGAGGGAAATTATCGGAACCCATTTCTTTTTCCTTTGACCTTCTTTTTTCTTTTTCAAACAAACAAGGTATAAATTTTACACTTATTTAGAAACTTAACTAAGGTAAATATTTATATTAATGTTATTAAATATCATGTATTTATCTAAAATATCTCTAACCTTATTTATTTTACCTTGCAATATATTTAAGAAGAACATACATAATATATAAGCCTTTAATGATATTTTTTAAAAAATGCTTTTATTTTATTTATATTTGTGGAAAAAAATCCCAAAAATTTCTTATAATCAAAATCAAAATAGTAGTATGCTATATTTTTTTTAGTGGGAATTTTTTGTTTAACTTTTATCATGCCGTCAAATAATTACTGATATTTACATGGATTTTTTTTGGTCGACTACATGGATTGATAATATGAAGTTAGCACGGCACTGTTTCAACCGCGCTAACACGATCTCCCTGTAAAACTTGTTACTTCCATACCCAACATTAAACAATCCAATTTAATTGATAATTGATTTCCCCATTAAACAATCCAATTCAGTTTTTAAAACACAGGGTAAAATGATGTAATATATGGTGCAATAACACCTACTATTTTTTCACTAATTTATTAAAATAACTGGTCTAAAGGAATTGCACTATAGGGGGTAGCAACCTACTTTAACCGGCGAACCATAAATTATGCTCAACATACATGCAATAAATTTTAGTTATATTTATATAACTTTTCATGTTATTTCATATTCCTAAACACATTATATAATTTCTAAAAAATATATTTAATTATAAGGAATCTAAATTCATATTTTATCTATTTATTTTTTTCGTTAAAATTAAAAATATAGGCTTATCGTTATAAAAAATACATGGCAACAGTTTCAACTTTAGATTCGGCATGTTTATCATTTACAATTTTTTAGTTTTATTTTCTTAACTTATGAAATAAAAATCATAATTAATAGTTTATATAAATATTAAGACGTTATTTTAATTGTGAAAACAATAAAAAATAGTTTTATTTTCTAAGCTTATCAAATAAAAGTCAATATTAATAGTTAGTATAAATATAAAACATTATTTCGTGTGACTAATTTTTCAGGTTGAATAAGAAAATATATAATTATATAATAAAGAAGTGATAGAAATAAACATAAAAATAATTAACCACAAAAATATCTAAATGAATAGAAAAACATGTAAATGAATAAAAAAATAATTGGTCACAATAAAATGTTTTAACTTTCAAATTTTCATTCACTGAAAGTAAAAACTTTTATAGTAAAAAGTAACACTAAAAAAGATGTAAATTGTCCAATATAATTAAAAGTATCCCCATTTATATATATATATATATATATATATATATATATATATATGAATGTAGTTTTTGGTTCATAATACATCAGGTTGTGGTCAAGCGACCTTTTCAATCCAAGTCAATCATTCCCCTAAGAGCGTTATTCTATTTTGTGATTTAACCACATGTGTTATTCATTAAAAGCAATCTTATTCAAATCGGTAACATCTACATCACAGTCAAATTAAATGTCCGTTTGATAATCAATTACCAAAATAAAGAAATCTAATAGTTAATATTAATATGCATGTCAATTAATAAAGTTAAATTTTCGTTAAGCTAACATTTTTTTTGTCTAACCCTAGTTTGATTGACCAACCGGCCAACTAAACAGACACTAACTCTCCCGGCCAACCAACCAAACTTACACCATTTGGGCATCATGGTTTTCTGAAGTGACTATAGTTGAAAACATGTACCTTAGATTCCAACATATATCCAATCAGATTCAACTGAGTATAGTTTAAAACATGTACACCATGGTTTTCTGAGGTGAACTCAGACTCTTGGAACTTTTTGGTATTCATAAAACATCCACTAGAAACTTTGTCTCTCTTCAGTGCATGTAGATGGCATGACTCGTGAAGATATGACTGCAAAATAATATTGATAGTTGTGTTAAAAGACAACAACCATAGAGGGGAGAGGAAACAAGAAAGACATACTTTCCTATCCTTCATAAGTTTGTTCTCCACTTCCAAGTTTTGCATGATATTGTATACGTCTCGGAATAGAACGGTACTGCTTTGCATTCACATATATAAGTTCTTCAGTTACAGCAAGATCAAGTGACAAAGGAATTCAGACAGGAGTCATTCATGTTAGCTGAGCATGATGAATCTGTCCAGAGTTTGATGGCATATATTTCAGAGTTTGTTTTGGTACAAACAAGCATCTCACTGAAAATTTCATGGAAGTGTGTAATTTAACTTCTTTCGATCATTTAAAAACAAGCACATCATATTAGATTGTACATACTTGAGCTTTGAATATAGCCCTATTATATATAGAAAGCTCAAATTCATTCTTCATCAACTAAGGAAAAAAGTTGACAAGAATAACCTTGCTGTCTTGTAAAGATAGCATCTATTATTAGTAGTATATGTGTATAGTAATAAAAATCTACGGGGTCAAAGATAAGAAACAAGTTCTCCATGAAAGAAAGTAATTAAATAAATAATAAACCAATGACAGAAAAAGAACAAAGGAGGTGCAAAGGAAAAGTTGAGAAACATTTTCAAATAAAAAGATTCTTCATACTACTTCATTAACTATGAGAATCAGTAAGGTTGGCAAACTATTAGTAGCAGAACAAATATAAAAATTAATTAAGCATGGATGAGTGACTTAAAAGATTCCCAAGAATGTATAAAATGAACATCTTGATAGAGCATGGAGTGTGTACGATTCAATTATTCATTTAAATAAGCATAATAAGAGCACCAGCAGGATTCAAACAGAGTACCATTCACTACAAGCAACATCTATCTGAAAATCTCTCAAAAAGCATTGCACAGAATGTATTTCCATTCAAAAGAAAACTATATATATTGAGAACATCAGAACAACATACTTCCCCAAAAAGACTTTTACCCTTTTTATAAGTGAATGATAAAACAAAGCCCAAAACCACTTACAAAAAAATCAGAAGAAAAATAACATGTACCAACCTGAGTCAGAACACAGAAAATGGAACAGTTGTAAAGAGAAAACTTCATTATAACAAATCTAGAACAAAACACTTTCCAGATGAAGCATGGATCATATGCCTGAGTCTCATGCAGTTATTTACAACATTTTGTTTTATGGTGAATCTCAACTATGCTAGAGACAATCTGACAAAAATACCCAAAGATAAAAAAGACAGATGACACGACTCTAATATCTTACATTGGGCTGTGGACCATATGAGGGAGCTAGTAGATCACAAATGCATGGCTCAGCAAGGTGAAATGCAGTATAAGCCTGAAATGCATGTAAGGAGTACTTAAGGCTTAAAAGAAACTCACAATCAATCTCAAACTTAAACTGAAAAGTGGTAGCCCACTAATGTTTGACACTGAGATCATCATCATAATTAACCACTCACTCTTTTTAGTCTTTCATTTGTATTTGGTCTCTTTTAAGTGCACTTCAGATGCATGAACAACAATATAGACTCTCTGTTTCTCTCTCTCTGCTATGCATTAACTCTAAACATATCTATCAATTTCAAATGGAGTCTTTCACCATCCACCTTTCACATACCACACTGCTTTTCACAATTCTCCATCATTATTATAAAATAAAACATTAAATTATTATTAAATAATACTAACTGATTAATAATGTTAAAGATAGAAAAGAAAAAGAGTATATTGCTAGTATGAAATAGTACTATACTATAATACGAACTTGCATGGCCTTGATAATATTCATAGTCTAATTGTGATTAGTTTAAACTACACCATATGAATTGAAAATCCCTTGTTAGTTGTTGTGAATGATCTGTTACTGTGAATAACGTTTACTCTGTTCTCGTCGTTATTCTTTTGAAACTAGTAGGTCACATCTGGCAGCACTTTTGTCTTTGTGCTACACTCCATCCCAATCCCCATCCCCATATAAATTGCACTTACTTAAATAATTGATGCCCACTACTAATAAATAAATTGCATCACCTACCACAATTAAATGCCTTACACCAAATAACAACAACACACTGTCCATGGAACATGTGACCCACCTTCCCCAATTCCCTTGGTCGTTTACGAAACCGACACATTCTCAATTTTTTATATATATTAAAAAAGAAACAACCTCAATAATGGAGCCACCAGCGGCGCCGCCACCACAGGAGGAGCATTACCGTCTAGGCACAATATCAAGATGAATGTGTTTGAGGAGCACGGGAATAACAACATCAGGGGAACTTAGTTGTGGCAAATGACCCTCCGTTGACATAACCTCTACGATGGATTCAGCAGCAATGTGTTGGTGAAGGTACTCTGCCACCACAACAGGAACAGCCAAGTCCTTCATGCTCTGTACGATGTGGCATGGGACAGTTACAAGGCTTAGGATTTGCCTCATGTCGCTTTGGAAAATGTTCTGCAAGACGCTTAGGGCAATGTCCGGTCGCATGTTGAACAAGGTTCTGCTGAATTCCTGCACCGCCACCGACTCCATGTCCCCTCCCACAGCCATTGGAGCAAACCCTGAGCACCACGCTTTGTAATTTGCCGCCATAGCGTTGAATAACTCATCCAGATCTCCTTGCTCGAATCCTCCATAGTATTCCATTTCGTTCAGATACCTTCATTGCCCAAATAAACAGCATACTCAATTATACATTAATTCAATATTACTCCCAAATCAAAGGTATTAAGTAGTTGTAATGAATGATTACCTGGGGGAGGCGGAGATCATGATGAGCTTGGAGAAAAGGTCGGGGCGAGAAATAGAAGCGATAGTACCAATCATAGCGGAAACAGAGTGACCAACAAAGATGCATGAATGGACTTGAAGTTCGTGCAAAATAGCAAGCAAGTCGTAGGCATAGCCTTCCAAGGTTGAATAACGCTCAAAATCGAAGTAATCGGGGTTGGTGGTGCCGGCTCCCATGTTGTCGTATAGAATCACACGGAAGTCGTCGAGGAGATGAGGGACGAGGTGTTTCCATACGGATTGGTCGGTGCCAAACCCGTGAGCCAGAACTATAAACCGATTCCCCGATCCCACAACTTTCACGTTGTGAGCTTCTTCCGCTATCCCCATTTTCTTCTCAGTCGCTTAATCAGATTCAGACCTTAAGAATCCATCTTAATTATTTTATTATGTAACTTGTTTTTCTTTTTTATCACCACCTATGAATGTGGTAGTAGCTCTGTTTTTAGGGTTCGTTTGGTTTCTAGTTAGAGAAACGGAGTTGGGGAAATAGAGAAATTTAAGGGTTGATATTGATACTTCACGCCATTCGAGACAGTCAAAACTTCGTTTGACCGTAAGATTTAGGCGTTGTTTGGTTCGACTCTCCCTTCTCCGTTCCGTGCCGTTGAAGCCGGTTTTCTCCGTCGGTGAGTCTCCATTGGCCACCTTCTCTGTTTGGGTTGCTGTCGTCGCTCCGTTCCGTGGCCGCGAACGCCGTTAGGTTGGGCAGAACGCGCATTGGGCAGAAGGAGCCGCGACCTCCCTCGGATTAATGGCGTTTGGTAAAAGTCCATAATAGCCCTCCAACGGCTATAAGACGTGGCCCTTCCCGATCTCGTCGAATCTGGTGAACGACGACACCATCTTCTTCTCCGATCTGCAGCTGGGACGACGCCACCTCCGATCTGAAGAAGGAGAACATCCTCCACCGGTCTTGAGGTAATACAACCCCGATCTATTTTGGTCTTCCTTTCTCCGTCTCTCTGGTTTTTTCATTTGCAATGTTGGACTTTGGGGATGGGATCGGGACTGGGACTATGGGTTTTTGGGTGTAGGGTTTGGGTTGTTTGGGTTTAGGGAGGGGGCTGTGGGTGGTTTGTGTTTCATTTTGGGGCTGAGTTCAGGGAGTGGGGTGGGTGTTTGTTGAGTCGTGGGGTGGCCGGTGGGGTTGGGATGATGTTTGGGGTGGGGTTGGGATGTTGTTTGGGGTGGGGCTTGGGGAGTGTCGTCGGGGTTTCGAGGATGATGGGGTTGGGGAAAGGCTTCGGGAAGGGGGGGTTGTGGGTGGTGGGGGTGGGATGTTGGCCATGGGTTCGTGGCCATTTGGGGTGGGGTTGGGTGAGGTGTGGGGTTCGGGTTTGGTTGTGGGTAGAGGGTTTGTTGGGTTTGGCCTTGGGTTGGGGGTGGTTTGGGTGGTGGTGGGATAGGGTCATTGGCTGTGGAATGGTGGGGGAGGGGGGAGGGACAGGTTGGGTTCGGGCTTGGGTTGGGTTCGGGCTTGGGGTTGGGTCGGGCTCGGGCTCGGGCTTGGGGTTGATTCGGGCTCGGGCATGGGTTGGGTTTGGGCTGGGTGGCTGGTGGTGTGGCTGTTGGTGGTGGCTGTTGGAGGTTGTTG
Source organism: Clitoria ternatea (assembly GCA_037962975.1). Taxonomy (NCBI): domain Eukaryota; kingdom Viridiplantae; phylum Streptophyta; class Magnoliopsida; order Fabales; family Fabaceae; genus Clitoria; species Clitoria ternatea. The sequence continues at coordinate 222,892,028 of CM075672.1, forward strand.
GTGGTGTGGCTGGTGGTGCTTGCTGGTGGTGATGATGGATGATGGCCTTTTGGGATTGACGGTGGTGATGAGGTGAAGCTTGGGTGTGGTGTATGGGTATGCTGGTGTTGCTTGGTGTATGGTAGAAGTTCCCTGTTTTTTATTTTGATTTTTTTTTAATGATATATCTATTTTGTTGTGTTTAGGGTTAGTTTATGTGTATTAGGTTGGTTTATATGTTAGTTTATTCATGTAATGTGTTGTTTGTATGTTGTTTAGGGATGAAAAATGTAAGGTTAATGTTCCAATTATATAAGGCTGATTTTGCTAACGAAGGCATGTTAGATTAGGTAATTTAGTTTAGTTTTGTATTTTTAAAGTTAATTTTAAAGTTAATTATAGTTTAGATTTTAATATTTGTGTAGATTAATTTTAGTTGTTACGCTAATGAACGACGAATAACGATGAGTAATGCGTAAGAATTCGTAAACCTTGGCGTATATGCGATAATTTAACTTATATTGCGTAATTAACAATGAGTAATGTGAAAATTTAAGTTATATTGCGTAAATAACGGGTTCGTAGCATGTAACAATTAGTTATAACGAAATTAAGTTTAGATTTGTGTTGAACCACATTTTTTAAATAAACAACATTTAAATTCTTTTACTATAACTTAATTTACTTATGGAAGCAAAATGAAAGTCATTGTTAATTTGTTCAATATAAGATAGATATAATAATGAGAGATATGCTAACATATTGTATGCTTTTATTGCATAAATATTATTATACAAATAATATAGCTCATTGTATACTTTTTTTATTAATAAATTTCATACAATTAACCAAATCAATCAATCATGCCCTGTTTTGGATCGGTTCTTAAAATGAATATACTTAGAATTATTTAAGGTTTAAATAACCATTTAATTTGATGTAACGTCATATATGACTTTTTAAGGTGTAAATCTAAAAATAATATAACATGAATTTTAGCCTTTACATATGTAAGTTTTAATTTAATGGTGTAGGGTTAAAATTATTTTATGAAGAGTTTATGGATAATATATTATGTATTTAGGGTTTAGGGATGAAATGAATTTATTTAGGGGTTGTATTGTTTAGAGTGTAAAATTTAAATTGATTACAAGGTTAGGAATAAAATTAGTTGGCTTTGTGTTTAGGGTTTGTATTTGTTTACGGTTTTGAGGTTAAACCCTAAACTCTACGGAATAAGGGTAAAAGTAACTTATTAAGTGTCTTAGATGCATGTAAATATTGTGCAGTTATATAAGGTTGAGGTTATGTATAAAATGTTTGTAATTGTATTTTCTTGTGCAATATTATGACAAATTGTATTGTGTAGCATGTCTACCCATAACAGGGACAAGGGGAAGGCACCCATGCAGTCTGTAAAGGCTTCTTGGGATCGTTACGCTGCAAAAGTTTTTGCGGATGGTGCTTTGGAACAAATTAGGAATGGGGAGCGTAAGGGTACCTCCCTAACAAAGAAAGGGTGGGAGGGTTTGGAGTGTTATTTTAATATGAAGTGTAACAGACACTATAGTAAGGATCAATTCAAAAACAAGTGGGATAATCTGCGGAAAGAATGGGTGGCATGGTACAATTTGTTTAAACATACAACGGGCTTGGGATGGGACAGTCAGAGGCACACATTTATAGCCGATGACGAATGGTGGGATGCTAAGGAGCGGGTAGGTGTTTAATCACTTATGTAGTTTGATTAGTGTTATTTTCATATATATCTAGGATGACTGAAACTTATGATTTATCTGCAGGAAAACCCAGCCTATGGGAAGTACCGTTATGAGGGTTTGGCCCATGCCCATGAGCTAACACAATTGTTTAAAGACAATGTGGCAACCGGTGAATATGCTTGGGCACCATCATCGGGCATTATACCGCCCCCTGTTTTTTGGAATGAATATATTCCTGAGTTTGACGAAGGTGTGCAGGATGGAAGCGTACCAGAGATACAGGTTGGCAGCATACCGGAGTCACAGGATAGGAGTGAGGGATCAGGTGATAGTGAGGATCCCACCATAGGTGCTGAGGGGGTTAGTGCTGGGGGCACAGGTAGTATGGGACTAGGTGGTATTGATCTGAACCAGGACTCCCAGTCAAATCCATCAGCCAGAAGTGGGGATAAAAGGTAGAGGGCGGGAGGTAGAGGGAAACAACCTAAAAAGAGCAGGAGGGATAGTGTTATAGTGATACAGGAATCAATGAATCAGGTGGCTCAGGCTGTTAGTTCCCATACCTCTACAGTTGTGGCCAAAACCAACTAGGATGGAAGTTCTATTGAGAGGTGTCTTGATATAGTGCGCTCGCTGCCCGAGTTCTGTAATGACGAAGACGTCTTTTACAAGTGCCTAACAGTTCTGAGAGATAAAGAAATTCGAGAATGGTTTGTACGTTTAAAGACCCCATGGGAGCATAAATGTTATTTACGTGGTTTGCTCAGGGACATGTCATGAGATTTGGACATTTGTAATGTGTTTAGGGATTTGTATGCTTTACTATGTGTACGTTGTATTGTGGTTGATAGTTGTATGCTTTACTTATTGAGTTGCGTTTGTTGCGATACTCTACAGGGATGCATTGTTTAAACATTATGTTGTGTATGTTGTTTAATATTGAATGATGCAAGCATCTTATGTTAATGATTTATTTGTCAATATTGTTGATGTCTGTGTTAATGCGTTCAGGGTTCAAATGTGCATCACTTGTCTTACATTGAAATGTGTTTATCTTGACTAGGTGATAAGCGATTATGTCATCATCTGATGAGGATACAGGATTAAATGATGATCAGGTGACCAACATTAACTTAGCATTGGCAGGTTGTTCAACAAATCTTTACGGGGAATATGCTATCAAATATATATGTAAGGAACCATGTAGGACAAGTCAACTAACAGGGCATGCATGGGTACAAGAGCTGATCAACGACAACGACACTAAATGTCACGAAATGCTTAGGATGAGTAAAGATGTTTTGTTTTTATTGTGCGAGGAATTAGCCAACCGCGGGTTAACGTCATCCAGAAATATGGGCATCCATGAAATGGTCGCCATGTTCTTGCATATGATTGGACATGGGGTCGGCAATAGAGTTATTCAAGAAAGGTTCCAGCATTCAGGTGAAACAGTGAGTAGAAATTTTCACTGTGTCTTAGATGTTAGGAAATCCCTAAGCATGAGCAGCGAAAAAATAAAAGGGATTCCATAGGATTTGCAAGGTTCCGTGTTTCAAAGCACAAAACAATTTTGAATTATTTTAGGTTACCTCTTGAAGAACTCCGAAGCAGTCGTAGCCTCGTCCTTTAGGAGTCCACACGAGCACTCCCACCAGAATCGCAACACTTGCCAACTGCTAGTTTGACGGCGTGTAGCTCTTGCAACTTTTGCGAATTTGTGTCTCACTTGAGTGAACGGCCTATGAGCATCTTATGCTCTATTTATAGGCTTAGGTTTGACCTAATTTGTTCTCTCTAAAAGTGGGCTCCTTACTCATTCCAAATGAGTTAGGCCCAATAGCTTTATTTTAGTCCAACTAAAATAAGACAACATTTTCTGATGGGCTTACTCTATGTGTGTGACCCTATAGGTAAAATACCCGGTCATATTAATAATAAACTATTTTATTATTAATATAAAATAAGAGTGGCATCTAGCAATGCATCATTATGTCCGAATATTATCAACATAACCTATAAGTGATAATTATTTAATATGTTTATTCCTTTTGTCACGATATCCTAATTTGGGCCCAAGGCATGGTCGCGTCATCCTTGTACGGCCCAATTTATTTTACTTGATACCAGAGTAGACTGGATCCGAATAAATATCTAATATTTATTCTTTCTAGCATGGCCATGCGTTTTCTTAGTCTTACTCCATCAAGTGGCCTATGGATATCACTCCTGTCACATAGGAGAGACAAATCCCATCTACATCACTCACATCCTTCTGCATAATTTGTTCATTGCCTAATCACAACCTTTATAGTCCTCTTGTTACAGAAGACGTTTAATTGTATTAAAACAATAAACTCCTCATGTAGGAATCGTAGTGACTTCAGGTCGAAGGACTACATATACCATTATCACATTGAGAATCGTTTATGACAATCATGTAACGATCCATGCAACGTTCTCATGGTGGGTCTGTCCAGTACATCATTACTCTTAATGTGTACCCGTGTGAAGACTCGATATCATCTATATCTATGATCTGTGAGATCAGGTCATCAGTACACTCACACACTAGTCTCAGTGTATTTACATGTCCCCATGTAAATACTTGACTAGGGACATTTTAGGAATAATTTTTATATGACCTATTACTCCAAGGATAAATATGTTTTAAAACAATTTTAAACTGAAAAATTTATTCTATTGATAAGTAGAAAAATGATACAAATGAAGAAGCATAAAAGCTCATAGTGCATACACCAACATTAGAAGCATGTTTGGCATTCTCAGTTGATATGATAAAGCCATCAGATCCAACCTTCCAACGCGTGCCCCAGAAATTTCACGAAGATAAGAGATATTGGCCATATTTCAAAGATTGTATTAGAGCAATTGATGGAACGCATGTCCCATGTGTAGTGCCCTCAACTGATAATATAAGGTTCATCAGTAGAAAAGGTTTTACCTCATAAAATGTCATGGCCGTGTGTGATTGGGACATGTGTTTCACATTTGTTTTGCCAGGTTGGGAAGGATCTACCCACGATGCACGTGTATTTAAGGACGCACTTACAAACCCAACTTACAATTTCCCACACCCTCCCACAGGTTAGAATTCAGATTATTTGACTTTTACATCTCATTACATATTGTTTGTTGTATACATGCTAAGCTTCTCATCATTAGGCTAATATGTTTCATTAATTTCTCAAATAGGAAAATACTATGTGGTCGATAGCGGATATCCAATGCCAATGGGATACTTGGATCCATACAGAAATGAAAGATATCATCTCCCAGATTTTAGACGTGCACGTGATTTTCGAAATCACAATGAGGTTTTTAATTATTTTCACTCCAGTTTAAGGTGCATGATGAAACAACCCGACTTAATAAACCCAAAACCGAGACCGGGGAAAATTTTTTCCAAAATTCACCAAGCAGTCGGGGTAAATTAAAAACAGCATAAAGACAAGGGAAAGCAAAAGCCGATCAGAGAAGGGAAGACCGAGTCAGAAAGCCACACATGGGCAAGACTCAGCTTCGGTCAAACAGACCAGCGGAAGATGCAGCGCTTAAGCGAGCCCTTTACTCACTGGAGTGAATCCTTATTCGCTTAAGCGAACCATTCACTCGGTAATTCCATTACTCGGAATCGGGACCACGTTCACTCGGGAACTGTCCCCATAGGGTCATGCTTCACTCGGTAAATTCTTACTTAGCCAAATCACAGTTATAAAACACACGGGCGTATTTCACTCGGAAAATGATTCCCTCGGATACTCCACTCGAAGTCCATAAAATTTCCCTCACACGGATTATTTCCCCAGTCCAATACCACTCGGTATAATTCAACCACGATTCACTCAGAATACATTATCCATTTTGCACTCGGCATAATTTGATCTTCCTCACTCGGAGATCACCATAACCTCCATTCCCATCACTCAGAGGAATTCACCAAGTTAAGTCACTCGGACTTATTTAAAACTTTTTCACTCGGAATATATATATCCTCATTCACTCGGAAGAGGACTCCCAGAATACACCTCCATTAGAACCGTCAACATTACTCTTCCCTCGGAAGAGGTTCACTCGGGATTTCCCACTCGGGAATATTCAAACCTTTCACCACTCGGGATTTACTCATATTTTCACTCGGTAACATATGGATTAATCTTCCTTCGGAAGTAATCCCCTCGAGTACATCTTACTCGAAACTGTCTTATGCCTTTATCACTCGGAAAAAGGCCACACAAACAATAGCCTCACTCAGAAATGGCTCTCCCATTAATATTCCACTCGGAATTCACTGACTTAGCATTATTCTCTCAACACCACATAATGAACAATTCGGGTAACTTTATAACAATGTAAAAAATATATATATATATATATATATATATATATATATATATATATATATACACAATGTATACTTGTTCATAAACCCGATAGTCAACCCATATAATTAAATCCGTTCGGATTACAAGAGAGCCGGCCAAGGCTTTAACATATCTATTTACAATATATATACCATATGTTCACTTCAACAATCGGAGTGCCCATCACTCGGACTTGAGGCCATCTCCTCATTCCCAGTCCGACCTGCATATACTGAAAAATATAGCCACAGTAGGGGTGAGCTTTTACATATTAAATGACAGTTATTGACTCGGATTAATCTTTGAATCCTCAACCATACAATAACATATCTCAATCAGCAATAATGCACTCTGCCATTCAATATGAACCCTACAACAACTTCATCCACTCGGGATTCATGCAATTTAATCAAGACTGAGTAATTCACAACATTCACAATTACATATTCTCAGCCATAACATCACCTTGCACTCGGCAACAGTACCAATGTACATATATTCACTCAGTCGGAATTCACACCAATCATTCATGGCTATATTAATCATGCTATTCACAACAGCATTTACACATATATATACCATTACATTGAGCTCATCAACAATGTAAATGTGCACTCAGCAATAGCATCAGTATACACGCATTCATCCACTCAGATATAAGTGTGCACTCGGCATAGCATCAGTATACATGCATTAATCCAATCAGATTCACCCCAATCAATTCATATCCACATGTTCAAACATTTCACATTGAGCTCAATGACAATCATAAGTGTGCACACATTCATTTCACCCGGATCCGGTTCTTTATTATCAATTTTTATTGTTGCAACATAGGCTCCAAGCCTTTTCTCAGCTCCAAGCTGATTCGGCCGTTTTACTGGTACCAAACCGTTTGCCCTCACATGTAACACAGTCACTCCAAGCGACAACAGAAGTGTTACGGGCAGCCCCGAGTCCAACCCGGTAGGCTTTCCTTGAGTCCAACCCAAGGTCTTTAAGCGTCCAACGCTTAGTGCACTCGGCACTGCCTCGAGTCCAACCCGAGATCTTTCAATATATTTTCAACACATATCCATCTGATTGCCGATCGGTATTAAGCGTCCGACGATATATGCTCCAAGCATTTCCAATGGCGAATCAGATGCATACGGTCTCATTTATCAGGCGTCCAACGCCAATGCACTCAGCATTTGCCTTGAGTCCAACCCAAGGTCTTTCATTATATTTCACACATATGCACTCGGCATTCAAATTTCAATACATGCATCCAATGCATTTTATCATTATTATTCATAAACAGGGATCGGCATAGCAATAACACAATACATGCACTCGGCAATTACATGCATTTGGCAATTCACATGCTTTTTAATATAAAATCCCAAACGGGAATTAACACAACCGACCCACATCTCATGAACTCGGCAATCACATGCACTTGGCAATTCACATGCTTTTTAATATAAAATCCCAAACGGGAATTAACACAACCGACCCACATCTCATGCACTCGGCAATCACAATGCCATCCACTCGGAATTATCATTTACAACAAGCATCACATGCTATTTCATGAGATCCACTCGGCATTTACATTTGCAACAAGCATCACATGCTTTTCATATAAAATCCACTCGGGATTAACACAACAGTCCCCCATCTTATGCACTCAGCATTCGCATGTTCAATAACAAGCATCTCATGCATTTAAACACAAAATCACACACGGGGATCAGTACAACTCATGCACTCGGCTTTCTCATTAACAGCCACAACATATCATACATTCACTCGGCGTACTCATTAAAGCCAACATTTCTATGCATTCACTCAGCATTTCATATTTATCATCATACATCTCATGGACGGAATCATAACAACTTCACACAGACCACAATGATCACAAATCCGGGTGTTTCATGCACCAATACTCAACTACAACATATCAATCAACATATTTCAAACATGACACAACACCTTAAAGCAAAACCACCCGGAACCTGTCCATAAACCATACATTTGAGATGTAAATTAGCCCCCTTACCTGGAATGAAGATTCCAGAAGCTCCCTGAGCTTGCAGCACCGACTGAACGTTCTCAACAGAACAATCCTGCTTCAGTCATCCAACAGCACTCTACTCTGCTTTGAAGGAACACCGAGCCACTCACTCTCGAACGGCTCTGCCTCCATGACACCCCATGCTCTCCATGCAGCCAGTGGAGAGTTCCAAGCCTCTAAGGCACACGCAGTCCTCACACTCAGTCCAGTGGAGGATTCCATGGCTGTTTCCCCTACTCGAACAGCCAGTACTTACCAACAATGAAGGACTTCCAGACTTCCAGGCACCCAACGCTGTTAGGCAGAACAGGGGAGGATCCTAGCCTCCAAGACACTCAACGCCACATAGATCTCCTTCTCAACCACGCTGTCCCACTCGGTTCTACTCGGTGTGCGAGTGGAAGAAGAAGATGAAGGAGACAAAGGTGAAGAGACAGCAAGTAGAAGAAGCAGAAGCTTCCGAAAACTCAAGAGAGAACGAAGGAGTAGTTCTCCTTGAACCCAAGAGAAAATGAGCAAGGAGTGGGTGGAAAATGAGGAGCCAAAGCCCTTATCCCCCCACAGCCGTGACAGCTCCACTCCATCAGCCATCACATCCTATCAATCTCCCATCCCATCAGCGTGGGAATCACGAGGGAGAGAGGGAGAGAAAGAACCGAAGATCTCATGACACCACCAAGGGCACCAGCGTAATTTCTTGGCCACATATTATTATTATTATTAAATCAATAAATCTTAATTCTCTAATTAACCTTAATCAAAACCAGGATGTAACACTACTCCCCTCCTTCAAAGAATTTCGTCCTCGAAATTCGAATACAAACTTACCTCAACAAACAGCTCAGAATATTGCTGCCTCAACTAATTACATGTCACTGCTTCCCAAGCATTCACCGACCGGTTCACAATTCCACTCGGCATAGCTGCACCTCTCAAGCGGTTTACCGACCGCTCCACAATTCCAGTCGGCAAAATCACTGAAGTCAGGTCCTACCTGATTACAACCTCTTCATAGAATCCAATATATTTGGGGATTCAATTTTTAAAATGTACAAGTTACCCCATTTAACTCTACCAATTCACCATAACCAATGGCACCTCTAGTTCTTTGGCCACTCGGCCCTACATTCTCAACACCAATCGGTGTACATCCACCATCAGCACCTCCAATACATAGGAGTTACTTGGCATAATTAAGTATCCACGCAGAGTATAAACTCTAAATTGTGTCACATGAGACACATTACGGAGATTAATCAACCAGCTGGGAAGAATCTAGTCGGTAAACAACATTACCGATTCCCACCAATACTCACTATTATCCGATTTATCTTGGATTAAACCCTCGGATATTCAACATCCGACCACTAAAATTCCTCTCCAAGCCACGATATATCTTGGCAATATCGAGCCATGTGCTTCAATTAGCACAGTTTTCCTGGATTTACCTCATACAAGTACCACACTCGGTTCTGACATCTCAGATTTCTAACCATTCCTTCGGCTAATTCCATGCCTACACCCTGAGAATGTCACTCGGACCTCTCACTCAAAAATATTATTCGGGGTTTAAGGGCACTTTTTCACCCGGAAAACTTTCTACTTACCAAAAATTCACTCGAAATTCAAGCCTATTTCGAAATCAAACCTGAGTTCAAACTCAGCAGCTCAAACACTGTCTTGAGTACGATTTCAAATAAATCCTCATCTCGGATATCTACTCCCCTCGGGAGCCATTCACTCGAAAACTTACCTATTCCAAGTCCCACTCGGTACCATTCCATTCGGAAGTGGCATACCAGAGACATTTCGCTCGGATTTCGCCTAACACAAATGTGTCATTCGGACACAGTTCCTTAACTTAGTAATGACTTCCCCAAAACGATGTTTCACTCGGAACATCATAACTCCACTCAGTATTTCTTTCTCCCAAAAAGATTTCACTCGGAATTATCTCCACTTTCTCACACTCGGAATATACTAATCTTTCCCGAGCAAATTCTCACCAACAGATTACCTTGGCTCAAGGTCACGGTTTCCTCACTAAACTTACAGTATCACTCGGTTAGCCTTATAAAACTTTCAATTTTTAGTGACAGACTTAATCACCCTTCTATTTCAATAATCAATCATTTCTTTATTGGCTAATGGCCAATTTATACCCATAACAACCTCTGATTCTCTCGGAGGTAAACACATCAAGGTTAAAACAACCTTCTATCCTCATTTCGATACATAACCACTTACTGTTCACTCAATACAACTCTCATCTTCACTCAGAACAGCCCGATAGACTCACCATCACCATAAGCAATTACAGCCTCACCTGCCCGACTTATGAATTGCTGCATCCGACTTATAGGATGACGTCTTATTCCTATAGGGTTACAACAATTACATAGAGTCGCTGCAAAAGTGTACGCTGCCACAATACCTATGGTATGAATAGTCATCTCGGAACAGCATACATTACACTCCTTTCACTCACACCGACCAAACTCAATCAATTAATACTAACCCACATGAAAATTAGTGGCAATTCACACACACACACACACACACACACACACACACATATATATATATATATATATATATATATATATATATAAGCACACATTTACATCAACATCATCATTATGCACCACCTAGGGCACATCACGCAACAAAAAAAATGAAATATCATTTACCATTACTGTAAAACAGTATAATGGCAATAGGTTTCCGACCCCCACAAGGTACACGCCTCGTCATAAAATGGCATATTAACAATCGGCTTCCAGCCCTTACCGAGTAAATACCCTTTCATTGGATCACATCCATCATAAAACCATAATCCGACAGCCTATTAATCCTTTATTTCATCACTCATCACATGGGTTCTATCATTACCATACTCAATACCAAAGCGTACTCGGATTTCAACCTTACCGCTCACTATCCATCCGGTATCACATTTATTATTCGTATTTCATCTTATGACGATTCAAGCCTCAACAATTTATTACACAATCACCTTACTCGGCTCAACAATCCATAAGGTCAATCAGATTATCCGACTCGGAAATTCCAGGGGTCACCTAGTACACCCCGTGGGACACTCCCATAACATTCAAATATCACCGAGTCGAAACCACCATAGGGTCTAGTTCCACCAATCTGACAGTATAAGATCACACTAAATCCAATCGGGATTTCCATACCTTATGGGTCACCACTAAATCAATTATTCGCTAGGTTTTCAGCTGCAAGACCGAGTCTAACCCAAATCCTCAGGTATCCAAGTACATCAATTTCTCACCCAGTTTTCTAATCTCTCGGGTATCCATCTTAATAATATCCGATCATACATGATCATGCCAAATCAACTGGGTCACCACACCTAGTGGCCTAACATCAACCAATCATTCACTCGGTTTTCACACACCAGAAACCGAGACACTACCCCAATCAAACATGCACCAGGATTCATACTTATTCAGCTATCACACAATCAGATTTCCATCTTAGGAAACTGCAATAATTCCCTTATCCCACATATCACATAAGGTTCTCGTGCCAGGGAATATAAATCTCATCCCCTACACATGGCACAACCGGTTAGCTAAATTCGAATACACCACACTAGGGAATTCCTTCATTATCATTCACTTAATCAACTCAAATATGTGAGTTCTAATCCATGCAACAAGCATGCCTCGGCTAGAAGCCACTAGCATGGCCTACACAAGAGGCCGAACCAACCAATACAATTTCAACATCTATCATTCTATTTCCTCTTAGCCGACCCAGGCTTAGAAATACCTCTTATCCAATGAATAACCAAACCAGGGTAGTAACAACTCTACCCCCAATTAACATCTCAACGGTAGTACCCTTCACTACTGTCCACACAGAAAACACATAGGCACATAATCACACAATTCATGGTTAAACATGTATCAAATCCAACAGAATACCACAAGCAATGATGACAACCGGTCATATTGCACACAACCGCCCATTCACAGTAGGCATACCTTGGCCATGGACCTTTTGAGTCCACTCTGATACCAAAATGAAACAACCCGACTTAATAAACCCAAAACCGAGACCGGGGAAAATTTTTTCCAAAATTCACCAAGCAGTCGGGGTAAATTAAAAACAGTATAAAGACAAGGGAAAGCAAAAGCCGATCAGAGAAGGGAAGACCGAGTCAGAAAGCCACACATGGGCAAGACTCAGCTTCGGTCAAACAGACCAACGGAAGATGCAGCGCTTAAGCGAGCCCTTTACTCGTTGGAGCGAATCCTCATTCGTTTAAGCGAACCATTCACTCGGTAATTCCATTACTCAGAATCGGGACCACGTTCACTCGGGAACTGTCCCCATAGGGTCATGCTTCACTCGGCAAATTCTTACTTAGCCAAATCACAGTTATAAAACACACGGGCGTATTTCACTCGGAAAATGATTCCCTCGGATACTCCACTCGGAGTCCATAAACTTTCCTTCACACGGATTATTTCCCCAGTCCAATACCACTCGGTATAATTCAACCACGATTCACTCGGAATACATTATCCATTTTGCACTCGGCATAATTTGATCTTCCTCACTCGGAGATCACCATAACCTTCATTCCCATCACTCAGAGGAATTCACCAAGTTAAGTCACTCAGACTTATTTAAAACTTTTCCACTCGGAATATATATATCCTCGTTCACTCGGAAGAGGACTCCCAGAATACACCTCCATTAGAACCGTCAACATTACTCTTCCCTCGGAAGAGGTTCACTCGGGATTTCCCACTTGGGAATATTCAAACCCTTCACCACTCGGGGTTTACTCATATTTTCACTCGGTAACATATGGATTAATCTTCCTTCGGAAGTAATCCCCTCGAGTACATCTTACTCGAAACTGTCTTATGCCTTTATCACTCGGAAAAAGGCCACACAAACAATAGCCTCACTCAGAAATGGCTCTCCCATTAATATTCCACTCGGAATTCACTGACTTAGCATTATTCTCTCAACACCACATAATGAACAATTCGGGTAACTTTATAACAATGTAAAATATATATATATATACACAATGTATACTTGTTCATAAACCCGATAGTCAACCCATATAATTAAATCCGTTCGGATTACAAAAGAGCCGGCCAAGGCTTTAACATATCTATTTACAATATATATACCATATGTGCACTTCAACAATCGGAGTGCCCATCACTCGGACTTGAGGCCATCTCCTCATTCCCAGTCCGACCTGCATATACTGAAAAATATAGCCACAGTAGGGGTGAGCTTTTACATATTAAATGACAGTTATTAACTCGGATTAATCTTTGAATCCTCAACCATACAATAACATATCTCAATCAGCAATAATGCACTCTGCCATTCAATATGAACCCTACAACAACTTCATCCACTCGGGATTCATGCAATTCAATCAAGACTGAGTAATTCACAACATTCACAATTACATATTCTCAGCCATAAATCACCTTGCACTTGGCAACAGTACCAATGTACATATATTCACTCAGCCGGAATTCACACCAATCATTCATGGCTATATTAATCATGCTATTCACAACAACATTTACACATATATATACCATTACATTCATCAACAATGTAAATGTGCACTCAGCAATAACATCAGTATACATGCATTCATCCACTCGGATATAAGTGTGCACTCGGCATAACATCAGTATACATGCATTAATCCAATCGGATTCACCCCAATCAATTCATATCCACATGTTCAAACATTTCACATTGAGCTCAATGACAATCATAAGTGTGCACACATTCATTTCACCTGGATTCGGTTCTTTATTATCAATTTTTATTGTTGCAACATAGGCTCCAAGCCTTTTCTCAGCTCCAAGCTGATTCGGCCGTTTTACTGGTACCAAACTGTTTGCCCTCACATGTAACATAGTCACTCCAAGCGACAACGGAAATGTTACGGGCAGCCCCGAGTCCAACCCGTTAGGCTTGCCTTGAGTCCAACCCAAGGTCTTTAAGCGTACGGCACTGCCTCGAGTCCAACCCGAGATCTTTCAATATATTTTTAACACATATTCATCTGATTGCCGATCGGTATTAAGCATCCAACGCTATATGCTCCAAGCATTTCCAGTGGCGAATCAGATGCATACGGTCTTATTCATCAGGCGTCCAACGCCAATGCACTCGGCATTTGCCTTGAGTCTAACCCAAGGTCTTTCATTATATTTCACACATATGCACTCGGCATTCAAATTTCAATACATGCATCCAATGCATTTTATCATTATTATTCATAAACAGGGATCAGCATAGTAATAACACAATACATGCACTCGGCAATCACATGCACTTAGCAATTCACATGCTTTTTAATATAAAATCCCAAACGGGAATTAACACAACCGACCCACATCTCATGTACTCGGCAATCACATGCACTTGGCAATTCACATGCTTTTCAATATAAAATCCCAAACGGGAATTAACACAACCGACCCACATCTTATGCACTCGGCAATCACAATGCCATCCACTCGAAATTATCATTTACAACAAGCATCACATGCTATTTCATGAGATCCACTCGGCATTTACATTTGCAACAAGCATCACATGCTTTTCATATAAAATCCACTCGGGATTAACACAACAGTCCCCCATCTTATGCACTCAGCATTCGCATGTTCAATAACAAGCATCTCATGCATTTAAACACAAAATCACACACGGGGATCAGTACAACTCATGCACTCGGCTTTCTCATTAACAGCCACAACATATCATACATTCACTCGGCGTACTCATTAAAGCCAACATTTCTATACATTCACTCAGCATTTCATATTTATCATCATACATCTCATGGACGGAATCATAACAACTTCACGCAGACCACAATGATCACAAATCCGGGTGTTTCATGCACCAATACTCAACTACAACATATCAATCAACATATTTCAAACATGACACAACACCTTAAAGCAAAACCACCCGGAACCTGTCCATAAACCATACATTTGAGATGTAAATTAGCCCCCCTACCTGGAATGAAGATTCCAGAAGCTCCCTGAGCTTGCAGCACCGACTGAACGTTCTCAATCACTCGTTCTCAACAGAACGATCCTGCTTCAGTCATCCAACAGCACTCTGCTCTGCTTTGGAGGAACACCGAGCCACTCACTCTCGAACGGCTCTGCCTCCATGACACCCCATGCTCTCCATGCAGCCAGTGGATAGTTCCAAGCCTCCAAGGCACACGCAGTCCTCACACTCGGTCCAGTCGAGGATTCCATGGCTGTTTCCCCCACTCGAACAGCCAGTCCTTACCAACAATGAAGGACTCCCAGACTTCCAGGCACCCAACGCTGTTAGGCAGAACAGGGGAGGATCCTAGCCTCCAAGACACTCAACGCCACATAGATCTCCTTCTCAACCACGCTGTCCCACTCGGTTCTACTCGGTGTGCGAGTGAAAGAAGAAGATGAAGGAGACGAAGGTGAAGAGACAGCAAGCAGAAGAAGCAGAAGCTTCCGAAAACTCAAGAGAGAACGGATGAGTAGTTCTCCTTGAACCCAAGAGAAAATAAGCAAGGAGTGGGTGGAAAATGAGGAGCCAAAGCCCTTATCCCCCCACAGCCGTGACAGCTCCACTCCATCAGCCATCACATCCTATCAATCTCACATCCCATCAGCGTGGGAATCACGAGGGAGAGAGGGAGAGAGAGAACCGAAGATCTCATGACACCACCAAGGGCACCAGCGTAATTTCCTGGCCATATATTATTATTATTATTATTATTAAATCAATAAATCTTAATTCTCTAATTAACCTTAATCAAAACCAGGATGTTACACACGATTGAGCGAACTTTCAGGGTATGGAAGAGTAAGTTTGCAATTCTTCGGTTTATGACAAAATTCACCTACGAGACTCAAGTTAAACTAATATGTTCTACAATGACGATACACAACTTCATTCGAAGATGCAGTCTACCAGATATTGATTTTGACAACATAAATGAAGATAGCTATATGGCCCAAGACACAACCTCATCACCGGTCATGAATGTAATTCGTGATTCAATTAGGGACCAATTTGTTTATGCACAATTCAATAATCAGTAATGTCTATCATTGTATTGTAACTTTGTTACTTTTAATATATGTTGGGGGTTTTATTTCAGAGAAAATAATAAACCAATTTATTACATTTAATTTTTAAATAAATAATTAACGTACCTTATAACCTTTAATATATAAAAAATAAAAAAAGGTCATTTATTAGTTTTACTATGATAAAAACAATCAAATATATTCTTATTTCATAATATATAAAATTAATCACATTAATTAATTGGTTTTATTATATATAAAAAATTTTACATTAATTATTCTTTAATATATTCATTCATTTATTAAATATACATTATTAAATTTAATCCACTTTTTGGTTTTATATTATACATTTAATATTAATATAAACAAATATACACACAAATTATATATATATATATATATATATATTTAAATTATACCCTTTTTAGTAATTTCACCCTCAACTACCATTTCCCAAACCCAATTTTACTACAAACCAAACAAAATCACTACAACTCAACTCACTTTAACTCAACTGTCAACCAAACAAAACTCTATTTACAAAACCTCAGTTTTTTAAACTCCATTTATAAAACCCCAGTTTTCTAAACTCCATCAACTTAACTTTATACCAAACAACCTCTTATTTTTGACTATGAATAACATTATTATCAATCAAACTGATCGTAACAGTAAGTTATGAAAATTGCTGACCCCGGAAATTGTATTTTTACATTTTAGGACCCTTAAATTATACTGACTAAGAAAATAAAAGTACAACGATTCTATTTAAAAACATAATTAAAATTCACCCACTCTAGTAACTTCTATATAATTTATAATAAAAAGTTTCTATTTTTGTTTCTTAAGCAATGTTCTTATATTATTCGTTAACATGATTCTTCTTTTATTTTTTACAATTTTTAAAATTGACTATATAATTTCTATTTATTGTATTTATTTTTAAATATTTAATATTTAAAACTGAAGTTTAAAATCATCAAATTAAGGGCACGTTTGTTTAAACTTATTTTAAAATATAAGTGTTTTTTTAATTAAAAAATCACTTATTTTAAATTTTGATGTGGTTGTTTAAAGTTTTAAAAATAAGTAGAAGTTATAAATAAGTTGATTTTTACTTATTTTAATAAGCAATTTTTATATACTTATTAAAAAAATACTTATAAAAATATGTTTTTTTAAAAGCACTTGTACAAATGGGCCCTAAATCAATCCAAACTGGTTTGGTGTTTTTATTTCAATTAAACCAAATCAAATCGTACATTTATTTATTACGTTTCTATCAAAATTGAATCGAATCGAACTAAATCATTCCCATCCTAAAAATTTAAAACTAAAGGTTAAACCCTCCAAACTACAATGATTGGATTTAAGTTGATTTAGTTTTCATATCTTGTTTCAAGTGAATCAAATCAAATCACATGATTTTTTTTTATGTCATTCAACTTATTTTTTACTCTAAAACGAAATCAAATTGAAAAGGCATCATAAACACCCTTAATTATTAAGACTATTTAAATTTGAACCGATATTACAATTAAGGATAGGAATAGGTCGGACCGACCAATAGAGGCCTATGGCCTGACCTATTTAATAAAAAGGTCAGGTTCAAATTTTTTAAAAAGCCTTTTTAATTTAAAAGGTTAGACTTAGACTTTTAAAAAAGCCTTTTAGGCTTGTCAGGCTGACCTAGTTATACATCCTTATATAAAATTTATATACTTAGTTTATATATATTAGTTTTGTAAAATCAAATTAGACCTATAAATCATATTAATAAATTAAAATATATTTATATTTTATAATTTAATATTTTATTTTATTAATTTTAAATTATTACAATAGTAAAAGATAGTTATTTAAAAAAGGGCCTATTATTTAAAACATATAGGCCTACAGGACTATTTAAAATAAGTTTGTCAAAGATAAGTTTATATTGGCCTATTTCAATCAAGCTTTTAAGTCTATTTATTGGCCTTTATAAAATCAGGTTTTTATATAGGCTATTTGGTTTATGTGAACTTTTAAACAGTTTAGGTTAGGCCTATAATTTTGGCTTATATCAAGTAACAGGTCAGGCTCAAGTCATAAAATTATGAACCAGGTCAGGCACAGGCCATGCAAAACCCGACCTGACCTATTTCCATCCCTAATTACAATCAATTTAATTAAAATTTAACCTCCAATTTCCTTTCAGGAGTATTTTCACCCGGCTTAATAACCATCTTAATTTAAAAAAAAATACTTGGATCATAGATTAAAATAAGGTCATTTTTTAATTGAAAATACAACAATGCTAAGTTTGGTTAAGAGGGGCCATTGAGCTTTGTCATGGACTTTTGTGTTCCCCTTCCCCCTGGCACTCTTCTCTTTAACATCTCTTTTTTAAATAAAAAATGAAATTTATCTTTGACTTAGTCCTTTCATTTTTTTAAAAAATAATTGGGACTAGACCCAATTTATTAAAAACTAGAGAGGAACAATTCTAGAGCAACATTGCCCTATTACATCATTTTGGACAAAGAGTTCCAATACCATGAAGAGGACTCCCATATTGCTTAGTTCCCCACTCTAGATAGCAACTTAAACTTGCTAGAAAATCCGCAAAATTATTTACCTCCCTATATATTTTTACATAACATATAGAGTTGAAATAACTAACTAACTTCTCAATGCCATCTATTAAGGCTTTCCCAGCATTTTGAGACACAACGCATTTAGTTAAAGCCTGGTATACAACAAAAGAATCAAGTTGTACTTCAATATCCTTGATATTCAATTGCTTAGCCATCATTAGACCTTCATATATACCCCATGCTTCAGCAAGGTTTTACTTCTAAGTTTTAACCTTTTTGAAATGATAAAATGTAATTGTGGTTAAATATATTTTTTTATCTTTTTTAAAATTAACAAATTTTCATTTTCATCCAACATAATTTTTGTTATGTTTTTTTCTCTTTAATAATATTTCTGTCACATTTTTCACCTATCATTAATATAAAATAAAAACCCTTTATTAATTTAATTATTTTATTTTAGCCACTTATTTGTTCTATTAATTGTAATTTCTATAACATATTCTTGTACTATTGTTTGGTATTACATTTGATTACCCTACATATCTCTTATTTAGAAGTTATTAATAAAAATATAAAAATATATGATAATGTGTAGGCTTAATTATGTTTTTTATTCTGAAAAATTTTCAAGTTTTATCATTAATATTTATAAAAGTTAATTGAAAAGTAATAATAAAATCATTTAAAAAATATCACAAACTTAATATTATCATTGGAAAATAGAATAATGACTGTCAAAATTAATATTTTTGTGGTTTAAAATTTCCGCAACTACACTCTTTATCGAGAAAGATAAAGAGTTTGTTTGGTATGCTGTTAGAGAAACAAAGTTATAAAAATAAAAAATTTAAAAATTAATATTAATCATTCGTATCTTTCAGTCAAATAAGATATTTTTTAAGAGTTGGCTTCCAAAATCATTTGAAAATCAATGATTATTGGATTCCTGAATCCTGTTCTCATTACTACATAAGTATTAAGTTCCCAAACAATCCACATACCTATACCTATACCTATACCAATTCCAATAAGATAAAAACAAAGTCCTGTAACAATATAGTTGTCGCAGTTCTCATGTCAATCCATAGTACAACACTTACAAGCCACCACCATATTCACAAGTGTCTAAAAAGTCTCAGAACCAATTAAGTGATCGTCTTGTAACCAATTAAAAAAATAAGGTGGTAAGATAAAAAAAATTAATAGTTGATATTAATTATATATATTATTTAAAACAGTTAGTGGATTCAAAAAATTATTTTCCTCATTTAAACCAAACTCTATTCTATTATTTAGTGTTTGTTTTGAGAAAGAGTTATAAAAATAAAAAAATATCATTCATATTAAAATGTTTGAGATAGTCAAAACTCTCTTTAACCATAAAATATTTTTTCTAGTGGATTGACCAACCTAAATGAAAACCAAACACTTCATTCAACAGTCAACCAAACGTTCGATAAATACTGCAACAAATCAGGTTTTAGAACAAATTGCAAACAATTACCGCACACGAATCCACAATCTTGAGCATTCCAAAACCATAACACAAACTCTTGGATCATGATCAAGAAACCACATGACAAATGCAATCGGCTAAAGTAATCATACTGATACAATCAGAGATGTAGTAATTAACTAGACTAGTACAGTGGAAAACTTTGATCTGTAACATCCTGATTAAGATTTAATGGCCAAAATTAAATTGAATGGCTAAGTTGAATGGTTAATTAATTAAAATCAGGATAAATGTATAATTACCTAATTGCCCCTAAGTTAACAATTGCAATGTTGTCCATTTTCTTTACATTTCACGCGTGCTGTACTGTGAAGGGAATGAGAAATTGAGACTCACCTTCTCCTCTTTCAATTACGCTTGCAACAACTTGGAGGAGGAAGACTTTGCAAATTTTCTTTTCCCTTTTCACACCAACGTCCCATTCCTCTTCTCCTACTCTAAATCTTTTCAATTAAGGGCAAGATTTAAAGATTTACACTCTTCTTCTTTTTTCTCCTTGCGGCAGCCATGGAAGCTTGAAGGGAAGATTTGATTTCTCAATTTCAAGGTAATGGTCAATACCCATTTTCGTTTTTAGATAGCTCATGGAACCTACTCACTAATTCCTCCATTTTCATGGATTCTAAGGTCTTGGGAGCAAAGTGTATGGTGAGATAGCTTGGGAACCATTGGGGTTTTAGAAAAATTTCAAGTTCAAGTAAGTTGTTCGATACCCATTGGTCGGTTTGGTTCCGTTTTGTGAATTGCGAGTATTAATTGAATTAAATATAATTAGGGGTCGATTGCGTTGTCGGTAAGTTAATACTTATAGAAATAATTATGATTTAGTGGATTTTAGCTTAAACTATAATTTTAATGGCAATTGTGGTGTTAAAATGTATTATTATTATTTTTAGGAAGTTGTTTGATTGAAAAAGTGTGATCAGAGAGTGATCAATTAGCGTTGGATAGCTTGAGGAGCTTTTGGATTATTTATTTCCAGGTAGATGGAGCAGTTATATTTTAAATGTATAGTTTATGGACGGGTAGGGATATACTTGCATGTTTATGATTTATGGATTATGGAATTTATGATGAATTGCTATTATTTATGATGATTTGTACCTTATAATTGTTGATTTGCTTGGCAATATACCCATTTAGTAGAATGTTTTGAGAATGATGAATTATTAATGATTGCGAGTTCCGTCCATTGTGACATGTTGATATTAGCATGAGGTTGCTTGGTAATTGTGTTGAAAATGAAAATCCCTTGGTGATGGTAACCAAGTGGTGGCCTCTAGTAATGGTAATCAGGTGGTCTAAGATTAATTGGTGTTGTGTAGCATAACATTTGCATAATTGGACGCACACAGGACTGTAGAGGGCTTGTAATGTCGGCCCAGATAGGAGGGCAGCCTTTGGATAGGCACAGACCCTGTGGTGGTTTCTTTCGGGATCCACAGCCGCCTTGGATTGGATTCAAGGCTGACCCGTAACACCTAGTTATGGTTGCCATTGTCACTGAGAGTGACTGATGTTACATTATGGGCGAGCGGTTTGGTACTAGTAAAAATATATGATATGTTGTGAAATTTTATACACTGTAGTGTAATCTCATCATTAGAGTCGGATCCGTATGCATATGCATTTGCATATTGTGTTTGAAAGGTGAAGTTTTGGATAGCTAATGAGATATAACTAATATGTTGATTGTTTTGAGGTTAATGAATTATTTTGAGTGTTGATGAATTATATTAATGTGATGTGTAGAATTGGATAGGTTGAAATCCGACTCGGTAGCTGTCATTTGATATATATAATATGCTAACCCTTATTATGTGGTTATCTTTTCAGTGGATTTGGATCGTGATGGTGATTGGTGAGGAGTCGCCATGTTTGAGCAGGAAGCATTGTGTATACACTTGTATATGTTGTATAGCTTTTTGATAGTATAGCCTTGGCCGGCTCTTTGTATTTAGCTATTTTGGTGATATATGTATCTAGTTTAGTGGATCTAGGTAGCTGATGACTTTACTAGAAGTCTAGATTTCATTTTGGATAATTGAATCTCATGTATATGATGATTATATAGTGCTATTTTGATGTATTAATGTGGTTGACCATGGATGGTCCCATAGTGTTGCATGTGATGTATTATGTCCAGGAAATACGATTTGGAGCCTTGAGGCATTTGCATGATTGACAATGGCAGGAACTATTCATGCATTGCATTTGGATAAATCATGTATTAGAATATAGTTGTGGTTTTTAAGAAATGGAAATATGATGATTTTAGTGAAGTTTATGTATAAATCATGAACTGGATAAGTCATATTATGTTCCGTGAGGTTCGGATGTCTCTGGATGGTTCTAATAGGTTATATACATAATTTAAGATTTGTAGGATTTGAAATGGGCCAAATCTAAAGAGAAATGACCCTTAAGTTGCACATTTGAGCCTTAGAATGGTCAAAATGCAATTTTGCGCATATCTTGGTCATATGTTGGAATTATGGCAAACAGACAACGTCAACAGCTCCGGGATGGTGAAAAATAGTGCTCATGAAGTTTCATAGCAATCGGAGTTGAAACGGGCAAAATAGGTAGGTTGGAAGTTGATTTAAGAGTTAGGAGTTGATATTTTCGCTCAAGCAAGCCAAATCTCGCTTGAGCGAGCCTTTGTATGAGTTTGGGGGTGCATTCTGTCAAAATCTCGCTCAAGCAAGACAATTCTTGCTCCAGAGAGTGCCAAATGGTGGTTTTTACCAAAATTTCGCTCAAGCGAGGGCATTTTTACTTAAACGAGTTGATCAGGGTTTGATACTGTTGAATTTTCACTTAAGCCAGAGCTTGAGTGAAAATCTCGCTTAAGAGAGCAAAATTTCACTCAAGCGAGCTAATTTACCTTTTGTTTTCTGTAAAAAAAGTTGTAGAGAATTTTGTCATCGTCGTTTTGATACCTAATTTACGTCGATCGGAGGTCGGTAGCCTGAGTTATGCCCAAAATACTAAAGGGTGTTCAGACTGAAAATTTTAACAGGGCTAATTTTATAAATTCGTAAATTAGGCAGTCTTCGGGGCATAATTGGCCCTCAACTTCTTCATAACAATTGTAGGCAATTGAGTCGCGAATGTGTACAAACCAGGCTCATCGCAATTGGAGTTGTGTAACTCTGATTTGACCCAATTTTTTGGGTAGTGTGCGAGGAACCGTGTTAAAAATTTTCTTTGGGCAATTTTGGAGCCCCCAAGCCTAGGATACATTATTAGGGACCTGTAGAGTCATATGGGGACATCCTAGGATGGATGTAAATATTTTTGAAAAAATTTCCCTGTATTTTATATTATTAGTGTTACATGATCATTTAGAAAACACTTTTTAAACCTGCTGTTTGGAAGAAGAAGAAAACCCATCAAATTTGCCTCAAACCATTAATACGTAATTCTTCAAATAACTCAAAAATAGAAGGCTTAACTTTTGAACCCATGTCTACCAGTAAATGGGCTTTCTTTCTTCTATGAGGGTTTTAGGATTTGGAAATGGTGTTCTTTGGTGAGGAGGTGATAATTCGAGGGGAGGGAAAAGAAGACTGGGGGAGGAGAAAAGGTTAGGAGACGGGCGATAGAGGGTGATGTAAGACTCGTTTATTTAAATTTATTTTAAAAAATAAGTAATTTTTTAATTAAAAAGGTATTTATTTTAATTTTTATGTGTTTGTTTAAAATTTTAAAAATAAGTAGAAAGAAAAAATAAATTGTTAAAAAAAAGTTTAATTTTAAAGTTTTAAAAATAAATTGTTTAAAGTTTTAAGAATAAATTGTTAAAAAAAAGGTTCAATTTTAAAAGAAAAAAAACAAGTGTTAACAGCATTGGCTATTAAGGAGCCACAGGTTTATTTTTAAATTGTTTTAGTTAATATCAATTTTATATATTTTTGTTTAAACAATTATTTGATACAATTATTTGATATTGTTCATAATATTTTATTAAGGTAACATGATGCATTACGTACGTAACAGTTTATTCAAAAATAAAATAATAAAATAAATATAAATTTAGCAGTATTTTCCAATTTGTATTGGTTTGGTTTTTCAATCCAAATAACAAATTTTGAGATTTTTTCTATTTTCAATTTTCCGATTATAATTTGTTTGGTTTTTTTAATTTTTTTAAAATTTGTTTAGCAATTTAAAATGAATCAAATCAGTTAATAAACACTCTTATATGAGTCATGTTAAAGTTTCTAGTACTTTCTTCAATTCCTATAAATTTTAATTTTAAATCAAGATATTTCTAAATAAGTTTAAATGAAAGATAATTTTAAGAGGAAATGTGCATTTTATATAAAATAAATAAATGGGATTAACTAATTTTCTTAATCAACTTACCTTACTTTTTTATATTCAAATCTACATATATTACAATTATTTTGATATGTTCGGTATGAGGGACAAACTTCCGATATGAGTATTAAGTTTGTAAGTTCTTATCTCTTACTCCAGTAGGGATCTGATATTGTGTCCTAAAATCTAGTGGGATCTTGATGTGATTCTGTCCAACAACTACCAGTATTTCAAGTTGTGGGGCTAAATAATGTGTCATTGCAAAGACACTACTAAAGTCAATACAGATAATTAATATCATGACTCAAGCGATAAGTTGACGAATGTACCAAAAAGTGTAGTAAATGAGTGATATTTATAGAATGAAGTGGTGATCAAATACCTTGGTTCTTGCCTCAAACTTTACCATAAAGTTTGAGAAAAGTTGACAGATACAGACGTTCATCCCCTCCCCCAACCTGTTGAATTGACCTAAAGTTGCTTCAATGGGATGATGTTTTATAAGTCTTCGAAAAACTCACTTTCCAATGTAGTAGTAAATGACCATTTGAAAATTTCTTCTAATATGCCTCTAGCATTATTCCAGGGTTGTCTTGTTTTGTGGTTAAGTCTTTGAAAATGCAATGAGGAAGCTTCAGATTCTTCATTTCCTATGCAGTTGTCGTTCGATATACGAATCGTTACGCCTACATGCTATAATCAATGCGTCTTATGGTTGGTACCTATTTTCCTCCCTAAGACTTAGCTAAAAAAAGAGCTTAATAACCTAAATATCCTACTTCAGATTTATTCTTCATGCATGATAAACTTTTTGCTTGTTGTATACATACCAGACAATCTTAGCAACATAGATAACTATTGCCATTCTAAGGAAAAAATTTTAGCTCTCATTTAACTGTTGCCCCTCTCAAAGCTTTCAACGCTCTCGAGACTTTCAGTCGCTCTTGGGGCTTTTACTGCTCTTAGGGCTGTTGGCCATTCTTGGGGCTCCTGTCGCTCTAGGGCTTTCAATGGTGCTTGGGACTTGTGTCACTCTTAAAGTTTCACGCAAATAGTAAGTTTTGACGTGGACATCATCCTCCATGGAACTTAGATGAATAGGCATAGAGATTGTAAAATCTTCTTTATTAACTGGTTTTGCATCAAACTATACCAGAATATGCATATTTAAAACCTCTTTAAAGAAAACCCAATAGGAAAAACACTAAGGTAGGAAAAAGAGCACATACATACTCATATTAGTAAGCTATTATGTACTCTCAAACTCAAGATATTTCACTTGTTTCTAAGGTCGAGGTGGTTGCTCCCATTTGGTTCCTTCTAATGAATCCTCTCTAATTTAGGTGCCACTTTGGGAATAGTTGTTGTTGATCTTGTTTGTGACTACCAAATGTATTTCTTGGCCCACATACCTAACAGCTTCCTAAACTCCTCCAGAGTTTGAGGTGGACCCTTTGCTAGATGACAAATGCCGACTTCAGCTACAAAGCCTCCATGATAGTATGAAGCTATAGATGTTTCATTAACCCTGTAACTATAGATGTTTCCTTATAAAACCTCTTCCATAAGTCTTTCAAGGACTTCATTTCACCCTGTTTAATCTGGGTCAGGACGTGAGATGTTTTTGGTACATCTCTTACTACAACAAAGTATCTTTCAAACGCCTAAGTGAAATTATTGTCTTGAAGATGACTGTGATGAGTAACACATGGGCTGCATATTGTAGTTGTAAGGTGGCAAATGTGAAAGTACATGTGTGTGGGATTCATGATCCTTTGCCACAACATTTGATAGCAAAGTCTATTGTAATTGTTGTTGGCGTACAGCCTGTACTCATTTGGTTAGATATACTATTTATCTTTGCCTCTTCAAAGAAAAGTAACAAATTAGTACATAGCCATAGGCTTCTTAATGGCCAATGAATAAAGATTTGTTATTTATATTTATTGTTTCATCATTGTGTTTATTTATTATAATAACACTAATCTCTACATGTGTCGTAAGCCTTTGGTTCATGCATGGTCTTCCAACACACCACACACAAGATATCTC
Source organism: Clitoria ternatea (assembly GCA_037962975.1). NCBI lineage: Eukaryota > Viridiplantae > Streptophyta > Magnoliopsida > Fabales > Fabaceae > Clitoria > Clitoria ternatea. The sequence continues at coordinate 222,918,780 of CM075672.1, forward strand.
AGTCTCATATCACATCACAGATTTCCAACTACCTTTTTTTTCCCATTTTCCAATTTAAAATTTTAAAAATGACAACTAAACACCAGTTTTAACAAAGCCACGTAATCTGACTCACAATCATAAGGGGCATCGCCTTGCACGATAAATTAACCTCTTGCTGGGATTTGATATAAATTTGGTATACAAAATTAAAACCGGTTCACCGAATCATGAATCTAGTTCGGTTTTTGGATCTTAATCTAGTTCGGATTAATTTTTGCAGCTGAAAACCAGTTCAGTTTGGCTTGGATGGCCCATATCTGCTGGTTCTATTTGGTTTCTTCGTGAAACTGAACCAGCACCAGCCTACGCTAGCCATCGATTTTCAGCTCTAAAAAGATGCTCAAGTTCTAAAACAAAATAGTGTCCTACACTCAAAAGGATCAATTCATCAATAATAACCAAATGGTCGTAGGTAAAAAAATGGTGGCAATCAAACTAAGAAATCAAATTAAAGTAAATGTTGCATAATGATAATATTAAGGAGGAAAAACAAAAGGAGAATCTGAGATAAAGTTACTATGAGATATCCCCAAAAGATGCATGATTGAATACAAGGTCAATTATCCAATACTGAGCCAGCCTGCCCGCCCGGGAATTATCAAACATTTTATGGAAACCCTTCCATAAGCTGCAGAAATCCTTGTTATTTGGAACCAGTCACTCAGTTCATTCTTTTCAGGCAAGGTGCGAATTTGCCTTAATGAAATCAACCAAGTCAATAATCCCGTCCCTTATATGGCGATGGCGTCTCCTGTAAAATACCAAACGGGATGATTGACTTCTTAACAGTTAACTGTAGAAGTTACCCTAGAAATATACCATGGTAGCTAAGGGGTTGTTTACTTTCAGAAATTATTTTTTATTTTCATTTTTCTATTTTCACTTTTAATTACAAAACTATCATTTTGTTTTCTGTTTCTAAAAGTTTGTACATAAAACACTAATAACAAGATTTCATTTGGTTTAAGAAAATATTTTCTATTATCATTTCATGTTTTCAGTTTTAATTTTAAAATTATCATATTGTTTTTTGTTTTCTAAAGCCTGTACAGAAAATAGTGAAAACAAGAGAAAAAGTTGTTTTTAGTGTTTCATGTATAAACTTTAGAAAATAGAAAATAAGTTGTTTTCAGTGTTTCATGTACAAACTTTTAAAAGCAGAAAATAAAATAACAGTTTTATAATTAAAACTAACCACATGAAATGAAAACACAACATTTTACATTTTGTTTTCATGTTTTTTGTACAAATTTTTTAAAAACATAAAACAAAATGACAATTTATTTTATTCAAATTCAGATCATATGCCTAAATGAAGAAAAAGCCTGCTCCATATATCTTACGAGGAAAAAGAATATCCAACATACATCACCATATATAGTAGTTATTGAGATAACTGATTTTATCACGTGTCTTTCTCACAATGGAAAACGCAGCAGCAACAGCAAAACAAAGATGCATAAAAGTGAAGCATGGATTCTTCTAACCAGACTAAAAGAAAACGGAAATTAACTAAAAACAAATTTTCAAATAAAAAATAGCAAAATAAAAAAAAATTATGAGCAAAACATGTGAGTACTTACTGGTAGGTAACTCGGCACATATAAAACTTGCCTAGGATGACCAAGAAATTGTCCATACTGCAATAAGATTAATAGTATCATATAATTTTTCTGAATCATCAATATTCAGATAAAAGTCAGTACTGAAAAACTAAAAGTGAAATCCCACCTGTGGTCCATTTGGATGAAAATATGGTTGTGATGGCATTTGTGCTACCTGTGGATTATGCATGACAGGTTGGGGCCCAGCAAAAGTAGTTCCAACCTGCACAGCAGATAATCAAGGTTGCAAACAGAAGCAAATCAGAAGTTAACAGAGTGCAACTTTTAGACCATGATAGCAATTCTTCTACATAGTCTCCAATTAAGTTACTACGCTAACTTGGCACCTAACCATAATGTTTTAATCCTATGTTGCAACTCAACATTTTCATCAGCCTTGGTAAAGTAACTATATTCCATAATTACACACTTCTATCCTGTATATTCCATAAGAAATAAGAATGTCTTCCAAAAATGACAATACACCTACAAATGGCAGGAGCAAGTGAACTAACTTTATAATCTAAATTCTGCTCAACAATTTGGGATAGCATTAGCATATAATAGCATCCCATTAAATTAATGGCAATTATGAAATGTTACGCCAGCACTCATCTTTTAGAATAAAAAGGAAATGGAGCAAAACTTCCATCATGCAAAAGACTCTTATCCTAATAACTAAGTTTTAAGGAAAATACAAGACCCCTGCTCAAATACAATGAAGCTTTCCAGAGGGATGTTAGATGACCAGACAAGCAAGCAATCACAACTCAATCAGAAAATTCACACGTCTTAAGTTAATATGACAAGTTGATGGAGTATGTTAGATGACCAGACCAGCAAGGTAAGAATTGAAGAGCACATTATAAGCCCCACTCCATTCAGTATCAGTCCATCAGTCATTGCAGTGGACAGAAACATTGTTAGAACTTAGAACTGATGGCATTAGCATGAATCTATTTCAACAATGGCACAGAAGAAAACCTTATAAAACAACAGGGGTGAAAATATTGAAACACTTACTACTACAATAGTAAAATAATACATATTTTCATTGCTAGAGATAGAGAACACTGTTCCAATAAATACTTACTCCAATACCCATTGGTATGGCTGGCATATTTGGCACAGGGGATACATTAGCTGGGAAATAAAATGAACCATCAGACACCGGGGAGCGAGGCCTAGCATGTGTTTGAGATGGAATAAAACTCTTTGCGTTAGGGTTGAACTTGAATTCCTGACAATAAAGGAAAACAAAAAACGGAAAGCTCTGAAACGTACTAATAATATAAAAGACAAGAATTTTTGTAACTACCGAAAAAAAAGAACCATTTGTAAATGCTATTTCCTTTTTATTAACAGCAATCTTGTAATGTCAGTCAGTGTCACACCTTAGCATTGGGATTCAGACTCGATTTCTCAGAAGACAGTGAACCAACTGAGGAACTGGGTGATAAACCAGGACCTGAAGATGTTGCCTTACAATCTGAACTAGATGATATATAACTACCCAGTCTTCCATGTGAAATTACAGACTTTGTTTCCCCGTTAGCTTTAGCAGATGCAGAAACCACACTCAACTCCCTGAGTGAGCCAGTTTCTTCATTAGTCTTCGATAAAATATGAGTAGAAGGGGCACAGAAGGTTGCATTAGCAGATAACCCCCCTTCATCAGCGGCATCTTTCTTCAAGTTCAGAGATGACTGTAAATCTGCACTAAAAATTGCAAGTATCAGAGAAAACAATACATAATGAAAGAGTCAATCACTAAAATGAAATTTCAATTGTAGGCAAGAGCTTTCATTCAGAAGCAATATCAGGTACTGACAGAAAGCTTCGGGCTTCGTTTATTACAAACAGAATAATCATCAAAATGACATGACATGACATTACTTTAGTTTCATGACATCCACAATAGTTTTAGGCAAAATGCTTTAAATCAATTCACAGGGAACTGAGAAAGAAATTCTACAAACCCTCAGATTTTGACAGCTGGACATCTTCAGCTTGCTGCATCAATTAATGGGGAAAAAAAAGAAAAATGAGATCTAAGAGCATCACAATATAGTAATATCATGCAAGATATTTACACAGGTATGAAAGTTGTAAGACTGAAATGTCAACTTACTGTCCAATTTTCTTCTGCAGGATTATCACTGGCTCCAAGTATATCACTATCTGATTTCTCCTGAATCCTGTTAGTTGGATTTCAGAATTAATAACAAAGTCACTTTTGATATTTTTATTTTCTGAAAGGAAACCCTTGGGGAAAGGATAACAAATAAATATAATGAAACAAGTAAATAAATACAGAAAAGTAAAAGTGAAAAATACCTGCTTTCCCCGTCTGAAAATGTGTAACATTGGGCAGGGAGTTCAGATGCCAACTGTTTAGCATGATCATTAGAACCAGAGCGACACAAATCCACACGAATACTTGACCATGTATGGGCTCCATTGTTGCCTTTCTGACCACTTATTTCACCTGGTCTCTCAATGACTGAACCATAAGTATCCCCAAAAGTTTCAGAATTGTGCGAATCCAACAGCTTGTCCTCATCTTCATCATATCCACTATCATCAGCACCTTTACCCCTATGGACTGAAGAGAATCTGGTCTCTTCATCAATATCAAAATCATGGAAAAGGCCTCTTTCCTGTTGAGAAAAACAGAGTATGAGGGATTCAAATAGACTATAATTAAGAGATTACAGAAATTTACAAAGGAGGAAAGTGCATTGAATCCACACCAACCTCTGCTAGATGTAGATCTTGGGTTTCCTCACCCTCAATTTCTCTAGCTATTCTTAAAGCTTGTTTTTCCAATTCTCTCATCTGAGGTCCTTTTTCAAGCTTTGTTGTATAGAGTTCTTCATCGAATGTACTTTTCACGCCAAACAACATTTCATTTGTTTCAAACTGATCCCATCCCCTGTAAAATATGAACATATTTGCCAACATAAAACAAAATGGAGGAGCAGTGAAAAATTAAAGAAAAAAATGACAAAACCCGGGTATAAATAATTGCAGGTACTAGTAGCAATACCATATAATAAATTAAGCCCCACCCTAATAAGTAAGGATCTACTAGAAAATTCATAATTTCCTTTTAGCTATGTCAGACTAATTCATAATCATCTTTTATGTAAATATCCTTCCAATAATTCTAAGAGAAGCATTTCTTAATTTCCATAAATGCTCCTAGACTTCAGCCATGAGAATGGAATAGAAACACAAGAAGAAAACAATTTATTTTTTCATTCTACTTGACTAGTCTAGTCATAATGCCACCAAGAAAAAATGGAGAGCCAGAAAAAATTAGCATACCTAGGAAACAGGTATAAATAACAAATGAATAATTAAGCTCCTCCAAAGATTTATGTTCATTGTTAAAAATATTCTTATAATATATTCCTTAATTTGTTACAGGAACATCTCACACACAGAGCATTTCACCAAAGATCCTCCAAGCTAAAATACTAGTCCAGCTCCATAGTTATCATAACAATGACCTCTAAAGAGAGATCATAACTATAATACTAGCCCAGTTCCATAGTTCTATTATCATAACAATAACCTACTACATTAGCCATGTTTTACTGAAGTTGTTACTCAGTACAAATAATCAGTGAAAAAGAGGTTCTAAGCAAGAAGATTTTAGAATCATAGTAAATTGAGTTGTTCCTATTGGGATTATTGGTATTAGAGCCTATGCAGTCTAAATGTTTGGGCTACCCGTACCCGTGTTCAAATATGTAGTCCTGCAAACTTTACACACTAGATGTCAAATCCTGGGCACGGCGGGGTGCATTTAGATTTATCACATTAATTAAGAATATTCCTTATATGAAGACCAGGTACATACTCGGTTTGTGGGATATTCAGATGAAAACTGGGCAGACTCTCCTACTGTGCAAATGTAGAGTATTGAACCATGGCTTCAGCCAGTAGTTAACTTATATGGCTCAAAGATTTGCTCAAAGAACTGAGGTTTGGGGAGGTTACACACATGACATTTATCCATTATAGACAGGTAGACTTGCATATTGCCTCAAATCCAATTTTTAATGGGAGGACTAAACATATTAAGATAGATTGTTATTTTATTAGAGAAAAGATCTTAACTAGAGACATCACCACTAGCTTTGTCAATTCAGTGATCAATTGGCAAATGTCTGCACCAAGTTATTGAGAAGTCCTTATATTAGTTAATAGTTATATATGTTACAAGTTTAGTGCTTACAATTTATATGCTCCAACTTAAGGGGAGGGGTGTTCAAAATATGAATTACAGTAATAATATAGGAAATTAGGTATCTTTGTAAATATGTAAACTAGATAACTATATATCCTTTAAAGGCATGCATCTGGGTGTAAAAGGCCTTAAGAAATACAATTCTAAAAAATGGCAGCCTAGTGCTATAAAACCCCTTCTATATATAGGGTCCACTGAAAACAATCCTACTGTCCATGAAACAGTTTTTTAGGAATAACGAGAGAAAAACAAAACCACCTATTCCAATGGCCATCAAAGGTATTTTCCAGTTCAGGGCATTGTGGGTCATCTTCATCAGGTACCCATCGTTGTAATTCCCTCCCTATCTCAACATGACGAGATTGAGATATTACTGAGTCAACCATGATCTCCTGATGATGCATATCATAGTGAGATTCATCACACAGGCCATCTCGGGAAACAGCAACGTCCTGTCAAAATGACACATCATCAGTGAACAAATCGACAGTGTTCAACACAACTTCAACTGATTCTAGACTAAAGCTTCTCCAACACAATTCAATACTATACAACATCATAAAAAAATGGCAAACTCAAATTGAAATTACTGCCATGATTTTGCAAGTAAACTGCATATACATGAAAAGTAGCAAACCTTCGCTACAACTTGCACAAGGTCGTTGGCAGGTATGATTAAAGTCTTAGAAGGAGCCTTGCTGACAAATTCTACACCAGACCTCTGCCCTTCCAAAGAGCCATCCTTTGTCAACCGAGCTGTTTTCAAAATGATTCCTAAAAGAAAAACAACAAATGACATAAGCAGGAAAAAGATTGTCAATTTCTGTTTGATCTCTAAAGATAATGATGAAAAGAGGAAGCAGGAATCTATTCAAATCTACAACAGAACAAAAATATTATTGTCTTCAATTACAATATTATCAAATCGATAACATAAACATGACAGAAACATACCAAAATCTTTGTCAGTATTTGTTGCATGAAATATTCCAGAGTATATAGATCCATTTTTCACCTGGACTTCGACTTGCTGCCCAATAAGACATGTTGTTAAATATACTAGCCGATCACGTGAAGGACTCTCATAATTACCACCTTTTCCAGTCACTACACCAGTAACAATGGAAATCAGTAAAGCAGTAAGTAAAATAGAAAATATAAAACAGGGCAGTGGTTCACCTGTGCTTGCTAATCTGCTGCTGGCATTTGATTTTCCAGAGGGGATTTTATTATCAGACTTGGTCATCCCTTCTTTTTCAGATTTCCAGCGACCATATCCATTAGATGATTTAGGCTGCCCAATTTGTTGCAAACTCATCCTCACCCACAGCCTTTTCCCCACTAATCTAGAAGGCTTAGAAATGTCAAATGACACGAGTTCATTCTATAAAAGGTGGCAAAAAAGGGTACACATACATATATATAGTTACATACAATGAGATGACACTAAATTCCAAAGACTTCACTGAACATCCAAAGCATGACGATATAAAATGAAATAACAACAAAATATTCTACTCTGTCCATTCACAGCCAATATTCATGTAACAATGGACTGGTCATTTCGACAAAAGCAATAATATAGCCTTTAATAAGTTATATATATCAGCAAAGGACTTGTGAGAGGTACTTCTATATTCAAGATTCTTGAAAAGTTTATATTTTAAGCTGTACTTCACCGGAATTTAAGTCTTACAATTGTATTTTTTTTTTCTTAATCAGGCTTCAAAAGTCAAGTTCCAATTCTTCCCCCCCCCCAAAACAGTCTCTTGTTTTCTTCCTCAGACATACTGTTCATGCCTCATTCTCCTCTTTCTATCGGAAAGATGAAATTCTGCCGAAAAAACTTTTCAGGCCTTTACCAGCAAAAGAACCCTATTCATGTCAACCCAAGTCCTCTAAAGTCCCAGATACAGTGGATTCACACCATTCCCATTCCTCGCATTCCAAACCCGTTTCACTTTGTTAACAACCCAATCCTGTTCTTGCAAAATTAACCTTTAAAACCCACAAACCACCCCTTTACTCCTAACCCTAAAATGAAGCATGGAAATTTCAAATACCACATAAAGTTGAGCACAGAGCTTAGGGTAGCAGAGAAATGCAAGACAGGAAAAGAGCTGTGTTTCCACTTTTCCTTCAGCTTAATTTACAGTTCCTTTCCTTATTCAATCAAAAAACCTTAATTAATTAATCAATCAATTAATCGAAATTGTCCAATTCGTGCATTGAGGAACAAATGCCGATACATGTCCCAACCAACCAATTATCCATTGGCAGATAATTTTGATTTTTAAGGTAGCAATCGTGAAACGAACACAACTTGCCTTGATTTTAGAAATTAAATAAATAAACAAAGTGGATTGGTTGATAAATAAGGTACCTGTGGGAGGTTGATCAGAAAAGGAATGAGGGATTTGATTTGGGCGAGGGAGAGAGAGAAGCGCGATCCACAATCAGAATAATGAATCAATCACAGTGATTCTTTCTTCGGTTTTCAGAGGCGAAGAAGACGAAGAAGAGAACGAAAACGCAACGAAGCATAACCGAGAGAGCGAGATCTTTTCCGAGCATTACTCTATATCCTAATAAATCCCATTAATCATAATTTCTTAAAATAAAGAGTCAAGTTAAATTCCACTCCTAATCTAATTTCTTCAAGGGATTTGTGTGTTAAATAATCAATATTGAGACCAATTAATAAAATTGAATTTTATATTTTTAATAATATTTTACCTCTATTTTCTTTATTATTATGATTTTTAAGTTTAATAGGCTAGGCCAGCAAAAAATAACAGCCGATAGACAAAAAATCTTAGCTACTATTTACCAAAATCTGATCCATTTAACCCCTCAATCCATTCTAGCCAAAAGTGTGTTGAGACGAGTTAATATTTTAATGGATTTTTGGTGGGTTAAAACCTGCCCACCACATATGTATATATAATATTATATTTCCTAGTTTTTAAAAAGTATTTTTAAATATTTCGGTGTTAATAGACGAGTCACTCCAACTTATTTTTTGACAGGTTGACAAGATAAAATGTGACAGAATAAATCGACGTATAAGATTGATTTAACGACATTGTTATTTTAAAACATTTAGCTTTTAGAAAAATTGTTAAAGAAAATTTGGCTGAAATTTATGTGAACAAAAAACAAGAATAAAAATTTGATCTTAACAACAATTGCTTATCCATTTTTTTTCTTAATAACAAATATGTCTAAGGTTGGGTTTTCTAAAAAAAATTATCCCTTCAAGCACTGTTTTTCATGAAGAGAAAGGAAGATCAAATGAGAAGTAATAATATAACAGTAACTCTGGTAACATTTTTCTATAGAAATTTTTATATGAATGAAACAACCAATAGAAAAAATATATATCCTCATTAGTCTTTCATAAATCAAACGAGTTTAATTTTTATATTATTATTATTATTATTACTATTATTATTATTACTATTATTATTATTATTATTATTATTATTATTATTATTATTATGAAACCCTCTAAACCCTTTAGTTGGTGCCATTCAACCAAACGGCGCTCACCTTCTCAACATTCCCTTAGCTGCCGCGTAGCTCCACCACCACCATCACTGCCGCCACGACTCTTCTGTTTGAATATTTGTGAGTTAGCTGTTTCTACACTGTTATACATTCATTTTATGCAACAACCCTTTAAATCATGCATATATGTGAGTCACTTGTGTTCTAATTTCAAAACTTTAGCACCTGAAAGAGGGATATAAAATTCTTGGTTAGCACTTGTGAATTTAAATGTTCTGTTGCGTTTAATTTTTATTTTTCAATTTCTGTAGGCATTCGTCTTTTGCATATGGCTGAACTGATCTAACTAGGGTTGTGCAAAATAACTGCGAGCTGAACTGAACCTAAAATTGAAAAATAAACTTAATTGAACCAAAAGATGTAGTTACTGGACGAACCTTATTTGCTGTACCGGTTCAAACTAAGCACTGGATGTTGGTTCCAGTTTGGTGCTCTTAAAAAATAAAACGCATCTGGTGTGCCTCATTTCTGGCATTCTCACATGACGCACGACACTTACAATCTCGCACCTTGACCTCACCCAGTCCCCATATGTGCATTGTCGTAGTCACGCTTGCAGAGCCTCCCACCGGCAACACTCGGTATTAGTCTGTATGTCTTTCTCTAGTTCTTTCCCCAAATCGGAACCCTAGTCACCAAATACAGCCCAATCTTGGTATCTCAAACCCTATAGAGAGAGACCCTTTATTTGGTCATCCAAAGATTAAGTGGCCTCTGATTTAGTCCTTGAAAGATTTTGGTCACCCAATAAATAAGTCCTCCACGTATCAATTGGTCACCATGTTAGTTCTTCGTTATTGACTAGGTTAATGGAAGTTGACATGGTATGTTTTGCACTTATGTGACACCATTTTATGGCCCACCTCTAATCTTGGCCACCCATTCTTAATTTCTACGAATCTCTTAGTCACTCTTGCACTGAGGTAATTAACTTGCTTAATCTCCTGTCTTTGTTTGTTAATTACCTCAATTTGATATGTGATTGATATTTCGGTGAGTTTTGATTGAATTGTAATGAGTTGGCCAAATTGATAGTTAAAGAAGTTGATACTGTGAATCAATATAAGAAATGTGAGAAAGTTAAAGGTGCACAAAAAGTACCCTCATAATTACTAAACACTTGATTGTTCAATACTAATCACCAGTTGGGCTTTTGTTTGAACATCAAGTTTGGTGCTTGTTGCATGCAGTGATTACAGGATTTTGAAATATTTTTTCAGGGGTTTCAGCTATTGAAAATTTTATAGTGATATGATAGGATTCAAATGCTAAATTTATGGTCAACTACTTGCCTGTACAATTTACATGTGTGTTAGATTTGGTTTTGTTGGATTAGTTGGCTGCTTCTGGGATGTAAATACTATTTTGTTCAGTTTATTTACCAGATTTCAAGTTTAAAGAATTCTTCAATACCGTGTTAATGTGATAATTAATTTGCAAATTAATGTAACAAATATGATTTGTTTTTCGTGGCACTATAAATTAGGCCTTAATGTAAATCAGTCTGTTGCAACATGAGACTGCCTCCAATTTTTTGAGACATTGTCATGGACTTTGACCTGTGATTTTCTGCAATAAGTCTATCAGGGTTTAGCAGATCTCTGTAAATGTTTATGCTCTTAGTTGGTTTCATAACTGCTGTCAAGAGAGTGTCAAGACCTTTTAAATCACGAGAATTACTTGGGAAGTTTTTTTTCTGGAATATAAGATAGATTGGTAATTCTATGGATTCAGTTTCTTGACATCTTGATCTGCATTTGGTTCAGTAAGAGTTCTGGATCTGAGCTGGTTTGCTCCAAACTGTATCTGAATGTTCTGAACCGATTTTAAAATTGCCTCCTGAAACAAATCAGTTCTGAATCAGTTTTAGAATTGCTTCCTGAACCAAACTGGTTCTGAACTGGTTCATATGTAATCTGAATCAGTTCAGTTTGGTTTGTCCAAACCTAATTTGCAATCCTTTCCATTTGGTTCAGATTATAGGCTGAATCGGACCATGAACATAACTGGTTCAAACTTTTTTCATGACCAAATAATTTTTATCTCAAAATTTTGACAACATGGGGTGAATGAAAAATAAGGTAGTACTTCAGTATATTTTTCCCATGTTTGTTACAAAATAGTGATAATAGTGATGAGACCTGTGGGCCAGGCCTAGAGTTGCCAGTTCAGTAGGTTAACCATGAGGAAACAAAGTTAAGTGTGTTCCAGGAGAGGAAGGATTAGGAGAGAAGTTAGTTATGCTGAATGGGCAAGGCGCTGGAGGCCCATGATGGCTTTGGAGAAACGATTTCAGGGGGGGGGGGGGGTAAAGATTAGGGATGAAGCTGTGAGTAGTTTTTGGCCTTTGTCTTGGACAAGAAGGGGACTGTCGCCCTTGGGGTTTTACTTTTCATTCTCTTCAGCTTTGTTATTGCTGTGTAGCACACCTGCTATATACTGAGAAGAAATCCAGAAACTTAATTTTTATATTAAGCATTCTGTATTATTTTGGATTGTGTCTGCTTCAGATAGCCATTGATTTGTGCCTCTGATGAGCTGCTGTGATCTTTAGCAAAACGAACTCAAATATGATTTGTATTTTTCACTTTACCTCGTCATTATTTAAGTTTATGCTTACCTAATATTTTATTTTAATTTAAGTTTATGTTTTACATGCTTCCCTGCCTAGTATGGATTAAGTATTTAAGTGTATATCTTACTTGGAATACATGTGGTGAATCATGAATGGCAGCATTTCTAAGAAAGGCATTGTGTGTGGTGCCCTCAAAGAAAAGCCTTTCCTTCCTTTCCATCATCACAGCTGTGCCTGTATTGAGCACTCCCAATCTTCATACTAGAAACCGAAAGTGGGCCCTTAAAATTTCAGTCCAAAGATGCAACATGACGAGGTTATATGGCAAGTTATCAGGCACAACCATTGCAGTTACCTAGCCAAGTAAATATAAATACTTTTTATTCTTCCATATTTTCCCTCTTCTGATTAATGAGTTTTCATTGATGTTACTATCACAAGTTCCAATTGTTCACTTTTTCCTTTTTTAACTTTTGTTAATTTGTTGTAGAATTTCGACGGGGAATTTTTGTAGAAACCCTTACAATGTCACCGGAGTTTGTAACCGAAGCTCGTGCCCTTTAGCTAATAGTCGCTATGCCACCATTCGAGAAGACAAGGGTACTTTTCCTTACCCGCATCTCTCTGTCTTCTGTATGTATATGTGTGTATATTTATATATTATAAAGGGGGTGGATTTTGGCTAGAAATTTATGTATTTGATTTTGATGAAATAAATGCTTGTGGGCTATGATTAAAACTGCACGTGGTGGCCGAGTCACTAAGATGAGGTTAAAGTTTGGTTCTTTAGAGAATAACCTACAGGAAGATTGCATATTTTAGCCAATTGACTTAGATATCTCACTTTATTTGTACAGTTTATTTCTTCTTGTGCCCATGTGGAATCATGTGGTTTGGTTTTGTTCTATGCAAGCAACATGCCATTATGGACATGCTTGGGTAGGTGCTTATCATATGAAAATTTAGGTCACGGGTGCTTAATTCAATTAGCTTATTTTGATAAGCTTCACCATGAAGCTTATTGAAATATGCTTAAATGAGCTTCCAGAAGGGTTGTAAGTCACTTTCATAAGCTTAACTACACATACTCAATTTTCTGCTTAAATACTACAATAAATTTGAAATAGCTCTTCCAAATGCCTCCTAAATTGTTATCCTGATGACTGACAAATGCAATAAGTGGGAAATTTGTGGCAGATTATGCAAATATTGATACAATTGCATTGGGTTCTGCAGGAGTGTTTTACCTTTATATGAAAACTATAGAAAGAGCTCATATGCCGAAGGATTTGTGGGAAAGGGTTAAGCTTCCTTTGAATTACGAGAAGGCACTTGAAGTCATAGACAAACATCTGGTTTTGTGGCTTAGTCTTTGTACTGTTTAAGTGTTTGACATTTTACTTGATAGTAATTGGTAAGTTTTTGTTTGCTTGACTTTTCTGCATTGACAGATGTATTGGCCAAAGCTTCTTATACACAAGATAAAGCAACGCTTGACCAAAATGATCCAGATGCGGATACGTATGAAGAAACTTGCTTTGAAGACAAGGTTCGGAATCAAATTCTCATTTGTGTTTTGTTTTATCACATTGAAGAATCTATTATGAGAAAACTTGTTCTTCAGGTGCTCTAAATTTTATATTGGTTGATTAACCTACCTGATAAATGCAATTTTGCATGTAAGTTGGAGGGAAATATAAGTAAATGAATAAGATTATCATAAAAGAATTATACCACTTGGGTTAAAGTTCAAAGCCCTGCCTGCCATATTACATCTGATTTCAGTCAATGATTTACTAATGGCATAAACTTTGGGCTCAATTTCCTCAAAATAGTGGAATATTTCCAAGGATTCATTTACTTTAATTGCCAACATACCTGCATATATATGTTCATACATTAATTTATTGGGGTAAATGGCTAACCTCAAACTTTCAGGATTAATGGACTACAGTACAGAGCATATTAAGAGGATGTTTGGTATAAATGTTTGTTTCCATTGTTTGATATCATTTTTGGCAGCCAGACAGGCCACGTATATGTTTGGTTACTATCAACATGATTAATTCTGGTCCTGAAACATCCAATTTAGGGAAAGAAACATTGTATCGCTTAAGTTTGGGGAAAATTAGTTCTCTCACTTGTGAGATGTAAGTTTGCAGGCTTCTCCTCAGTATTTAATCTTACCCAATACTCCCTCCGGTCTTTTTTTATCAGACCCTATTAGTATTACATTATTTCACATAGATTAAGAGATTTAATAAGTTTAGGTAAATGCATTAACTGTCAATTATTCATAATAAATTTTCAAATATACCCTTCATATTAATTAAGAGAGAGAAATGATTTTTTTAAATTCTATTGATATCTAGAGAGAGAATAAGAGAATATGTAATTAATAAGGGTATTTATTGAAAAAAACTAATAAATCCACATTGTAAATTGAGAAGGGTCTTATAAAAAGGACTGGAGGGGGTATTTCAAAATGGCTTGTATACTTTGTTTTTGGTAATTTGTCACCTAAATACATACCCAAATTTAAAACTATTTTTTTATAAATGCTTTCTTTGATAAGTAATTCTAAAGGAGGGGCAAATTTATTGAATGAGAGGCCGGCTATCTGGTTAATCAGAGGGAAAATTGCACTAGAAATAATATGCTAATTGCTAACCTATATTCTCATTGACTTTTTATTCATGTTTTTCCTGCTTTTTTTCTGTCTATTTCCTGCCCCTTATTTGTTTAATTATGAAACACGTATTAGAAATTAGTTGTAAATTGTAATGCTCCCAAAGCAAGGCATATTTTTGTAGTCATAATATAATTAATATTGATATAAATAGAGAAGTGGTCCTATAGGTCCTGTTTATATATTGAACCATTCTGAGTATTTAGTGTTGCATTATACTCTTTTTCTGTCCCAAATGATCATTTGTAAATTACTAATCTTTCAGCAATGTTATTTGTAGTATTAATCAGCTTGACCCCATTCATTTTCCAAATAAGTTCCCTTTTCCATAATTGATGTTAGAATTTATTAGAATGTTGTGATTATCATTATTCATTCTATGTGTTATTCTTAGATTTATTTATATTATTTTGAATATCATATAGGTGAGTTCTTAAGTGTAATTTATTATGACAAATCTTCATATCCTTTATATTTTAGACTGTTGTCTTCAGTGAAAGTTTGTAGCAGTTTCTCCATAAGTGTAATTTATTATGTTCGCTATTGTGGTTGATGATGCACAGGGAGAAAATAATGACAACTCCAAGGAAACAGAAAAAGAGAGAGGCTCGAAGAGAAGAGAAGGCTGAAAAAGCAGCTTTGTTAGAAAAGGTTATAGTTTGCCTGAAAATTAACCATGCATATTACATTGTATGTTTTTTGACTTTCCTCATCAGAACATTTCAATATTACTCAGACTATTGAAAAAGAGCTATTAGAACGCCTTCAAAAGGGAGTATATCAACAGAGTGATATATACAATTATCCTCTTGAAGAGTACAATAAAGTTCTTGATATGGAGAAACTTCAACATGCTGATGAAGAGGTATGGGCGAATTCATTTTGTCCTCTGTTGTTGATTATGTTTCACTTGAGATTTTAGATATATTTGAATTATGTACAATGCATATTCCATTAGGCACAACAGCAAATAAATATACAGAAAAAGGAGAAACAACACTCAGGAAAAATAGGAAAAAGGAGAAACAGCACTCAGGAAACAAGGAAATTAAAAAGGAGATAAAGGAAAATAATGCATATCCTAACAAATCTGACCTAACCCAATACTAATATTTTAACAGTTTCTATCCACTATTTGGTATTT
The DNA here is from genome assembly GCA_037962975.1 of Clitoria ternatea. Taxonomy (NCBI): domain Eukaryota; kingdom Viridiplantae; phylum Streptophyta; class Magnoliopsida; order Fabales; family Fabaceae; genus Clitoria; species Clitoria ternatea. The sequence goes on from CM075672.1 coordinate 222,934,662, forward strand.
AGATTCTTAATTTGTTGAATTTGTTTGATCTTAATTTTTGTTTGTGTATTGAACAGGAACCAGAGGTAGAATATGTAGAAGGTTATGATGAACTTGAAGAGGAAGATGACATAGAGGATTTTGGTGGTTTTTCAATTTGTGAGTCACAGGGTGACGACGATGACAATGGTAATGTTTTGTTTAGAAGATTTGGAATAGACATTGAGTATTTTTCTCGTTAAAATATATCTTAAATTTGCATATTTGATGTAACTCAATCCTAAATACTAGCTTATAGGAAGAAAATTACTCTCATCTTATATACTAGTGATTGGGCATATCTATGGTGAATATGAGACTTTCAAAACACCTGCTTGTGCTTGAGAATGAACATCTGGAGCATTGACAAATATGGATTGTTGAGTAACATGGGACTTTCAACATTATGTATGGATGACATGCTTTATTCATTGGAAGTGTTGTGTAGGTCCTGATTTTTTATTTGTACATGTTTTAAAAATATATTTTCACTTGACAAAGTATTTACCTTTTGCATAGTTGAATCCAAATACAAGATTGTTAAGTGAGTCATGTGACTCGTGTTTCACACTGAGGCTGGTTAAGATCATAAATTGGATGGATAGTAGTTTTTTCTGTAGTTTCAATTTTAATATAATTGCCAAATTTTATGATGAGCATTTTTATTTTCTACATAATGTTTTTTAGTAATTTCACATGTGTCTTCATTTGTTTTAGATTTCATCTTGACTTGGTGTCTTCTGATCTTCCAAGTCTTTGCTTGTTTGATTGTAAAATTATGGTAATTCTGATGAGAAAGGGAAAAGTATTTAAAACAATCCTTTTATGATTTACAGTCACGCTTCTTTCTTTGGGTAACTTTCAGATTTTTATAATATAATAATTTATAAAAACAACTTTGCAAATGATATAAAAAGTTCTGCAAAAAATGAAATGCAAAAGCCAGAACACATTACCAGTCACATTTCTGACATCTTCACACCTTGTAATTCAAATGCTCAGATACAGGGGTAGCTGTGTTGCCTTTGTGTTGATTATTTTAGTTTTTGTCAGTGATGAGAGCTGTCATGTGGAAAAGGAAGCTCTCTGTGTTTGAGTTTGGCAAATGCATGAGAAACATATACCTGACCCAGATACAAGGATTTTGAATAAGATGTGGATGATATGGTTTGTCAAGTGAATCATATTTGATCTGAGCTTGATTAACATAACAAATAGGAGAGTAGCTTCAGTTTCAACATCAAAATTGGTGCCACAAATTTTGGAAGAGAATTTGATTGGTTGCATAATTTATACTTTATTAATTACTTACATGCCTTCATTATTCATTTTAGATTTGATACTATAGACTGTAGTCTGATCTTCCCTGTCTTTGCATCTATGATCATACCTTCACCATGATTCTCATGACTAAGGAAAAATATTTATGACAATGTTTACTGATTTACAATCATGTCTTGGGATAACTTTCAAATTATTATAATATAATAATTCATACAAACAAGTATGCAAATGATAAAGAAAGTTCTACCCCTGCACCCATACAAAAGAGTAAAACACACATTACCAGTCAGTCATATTCAGTGCTAGTTTCTACCTGCCTAGTAATTCCAATGCTCAGTTGCATCTTGATACAGCTGGGTTGTCTGTGCTTTTTGTGTACTTTTTTCATTATTGAGAGCCTATCACATGGAGGATGAGACTCTGTTTGTGGGCTTTGAAACAAATTGAAATATCGATTTGGGAAGAAGTGTAATAGAGCTTACTAATGCAGCTGAAAGTGCCGAAGATGAAGATGCAGAAGCAATTGATCAAAGGAGAGCAAATAGGAAAATGACTTTAGCTTCAAAGAGACATGAAAAGAATGCTCTTGATTCCAAATCAAGGAAGAAGGCAAAGGTCCTTGTTGAGGTAATTATATACTGTTTCCTTTTTTCAAAAAATGTTACTCCCTCCATTTTATTTGATCTGCCTTTGTAGGGGGTTTGATTTGTTTCTAAATGTATGTCCTTTTAAGATTTCAAGGATAATTTAAATTTTCTGTACCAATTATACCCTTATTTTTGTTTACATCAAGAAGACATTAATTAAGGGAGTGATATTAAGTATAGAAAGAAAAAAAAGACATATTAGGAAAATAGATGAGTAAAAAGACACATTAATTACATTTCTTAAAGGGTATGCAACAACTTTAAAAGACTGATAAAAGAATGGAGGGTAGTTCTTTTCAATGCTATTTGATATTTGTACTGCTATAAATTGATATATCATATATGTGAATGACAAGTTAACTGCTTCTTTGGGGAACTTTAGGCTTTGTTTGAGAGGAGGTTTTTGAAGGGGAGGGGAGGGTCAGTTTTTAAATTTTGAAGTAAGAGAACTAAATATTGTTTATGATGATAAATATATGATTAATATATGGAGTTCATGCTAATATATCATTTCATATATTTTATTTTAAATTATTATCAATTTAAAACATGTTTATTTAAATTGAAAAGTTAGTTCCCTCCCCTTCCCTCTAAAAGCTCCTTTCCCAAACAATCCCTTAGTTTATTGCTATTCCCACATATATGGTCATTAGATGTGGAAAATTTTTATGTTCATTCGGTAGGAAGTCCCATCTTGGAGAAAACAAGCTAAAATGAAGGATGTGTGCTAGATGATAGACTTTTGGGAGGGAAGGTAAGCATGATAAGGTCTGATAAGGGTGGTTCAATGACCTGAAAAAATGCAAATAGTCAGGCAATGTTATATACAACTTGAGCTACTACAGGACCCCCCGCCCCCTCCAAACCTGATTATAATTTATAAGCAACTTTTGAAAGAATATCTTAGTCTCAAACATCAGCAAAACTTTATTTTTTCAACATCATCAAATGTTTGTAAACCAAATATATCCTTCTTGAAGGTATTCTCAAGAAAACTAATTCTTTGTGCAACAAATGAGATTAAGAGTATTTTAAGAAAATGAATCAAATATTTGACTGTATTAATAAAAATAACTATTTTAACCATAGTAGTCAATCCCAAATAGCGGCGCGGAGCGGCCGCCCTTAAAACTGGGATAGCGGGATAGCAGAAAGCGGGATGACCGCTATTTTGATTAAAATTATATAAATATTACCTATATTTTCTACACATATATATGTAAAAAAAATACACAAAAATTAAATTTAAAGACCATAAAAGTATTCAAATCATAACAATATTCTTGACAAACATGAAATGAAACATCACAATCATATAACATAACCATGGCATAAAATTTATAACAATCCTAAATTCCTAATATGCATCATCATCTTCATCTTCAAGGTTTGGCTCTTCATCTCCTGCATCATCTTCATCACCACTTAGGTAGATCTCTTCCCCATCTGATTCAATGTCTTCACTGTCAAACTCTTCTTCCTCCTCTTCTGCTTGAATTACCTCTTTTCCTTTCCTAGAAGTAGTAGGGGCAGCAGCTGTATTCCCTCCCTTTTTGCTCCTCCTAGTGTATGTCAATGGCTCAGTAGCCCCAGTAGCTTCAGCAACATCTCTCCATGTTAAGACATCATCATCAAAGACCAAATCACATGCCCCTTCCTCATCTTCATCCTCCATCCTTCCTAGTACCCACTCATTGGTATCATCTTCAACATCATCTAGCACAATAGGATCAATCACATCTTGACAATCAAAACGCTCCCTAAGAGTTTGGTTATATTTAATATAAACCAAATCTTGTAATCTTTGATGTTCTAGCCTATTTCTCTTTTTAGCATGAACCTAAATAAAAAATTAATGGAAACGTTAGAAACTACTAGACTAAATGTTATCAAATTGAATGTATTGACTTGAGAACTCAACTCTACTTACCTGCTCAAACATACTCCAATTCCGCTCACACCCAGATGAGCTACAAGTTAAACTCAGCACCTTAATGGCAATAGTTTGTAGCTTTGGAGTATGTGATCCAAAACTTACCCACCATTCAGCTGTAATTGAAAAATATATATACAACAAATAATCAGAACCAAAATAGCAAATAACTCAGCACCTTATTCAACTCCAATCCTAAAAAACACTCTTACCAGGAGCCATTGTAGATCATTTCCTTATAGCTGCCTTGATTCCAAAGAGGCCTGCAGCTCTCCTATACAGTGATATCTCATCTAGAGCTTTGTCTTCATCATCTGAGCTAGTGGACAACCTTTCAATACATTTGTACAATCCATCCATCACCTCTGGATCATTTTCTACTTGTGGGTTGCCATAGAAGAATTGGGGATTCAAGTAATGACCCGCTGCGTGCAATGGATGGTGAAGTTGACATTCCCATCGTCTATCAATGATAGAAAAAATCTCCTTGAACTTGGCTTCATCTCCCTTGAAAGAATTCCGGATACTTTCCTTGGCTCTATCCATAGCTTCATATATGTAGCCCATCGCCGGCCTCTTCTCATTGTCAACAAGCCTAAGCACCTTCACAATGGGTGCCATTGCCTTTAGGCTGTAAATAACATCACCCCAAAAAGTAGGCATAAGAACAATGTCCGCTACTCTTTTCCCCTTGGTCTCCTTGGCATTGTTGGACTTCAACCACTCATCTGAAATAAACATCTTTCTAAGATCATTCTTCAAACTATACAGCCTTTGCAATGTAAGAAATGTTGTGGCAAATCTTGTGACTCCGTGCCTAACCAACTCCTTCTTATGAGTGAATTGTCTCATAATGTTCAAGGTTAATGTGTGGTTATAGATGTAACCCACAAGAGATATTCCTCTTTTTATGGTCCTCTTCACTCTTGGAAGCTTCCCAATATCCTCTAGCATCAAGTCTAGGCAGTGTGCAGCACAAGGAGTCCAAAATAAATGTGTTCTTGTTGCCATCAACAACTTGCCTAATAGTAAAATCAAACTATTAGTACTAGTGATACAATACAAAGTTTATAAATTATAACAAAATCATAATTACTCTTAAAATTAATAAACTAACTCTTACCAGCTTTCACATAATTACTTCCATTGTCGGTGACCACTTGCACCACATTACTCTCTCCTATCTCTTCAACAAAATCATCCAGCAACTTGTAGAGTTGTTCCCCGGTCTTCACATATGATGAAGCATCAACACTCCTAATAAACATAGAACCCCTTGGACAATGGACCAAAAAATTTATCAAGGTTCTATTCTTCCTATCTGTCCATCCATCCGACATTATACTACAACCATAACGCTCCCTCTCTCTCACATGATCCTGCAACAATGCCCTAGTGTACTCCAATTCTTTTTTCAAAAGAGGAACTCTAGCTTCATGATAGCTTGGAGGTTTAAGATGCTTCCCATAATTTCCAATAGCTTCCACCATTAACTTGAAGCTTTTTGTGCGTAACACATTAAAAGGAATTGAGTTCCTACAAAGGAACCGTTCTATATATTGTATTGTTCTAGCCCTTGCTTCCTTGTCACAAGCATCGTTTATGCTTGTTTGCCTTGAAGCCTTCCCTTCCAAACGAATGGTTGATTCAGGATTTTTAAAAAACAACAAGTCCAATGGACCTTTAGGTTTCTTGGCAGTGGAAGCTGTTTGTGATGATGCAATCGACGTTGCCATACTTGCAGCTCTTTTTCCTTGTCGAATGGCCGAAATCTCCTCTACTAGTTCATGATCCCCATCAAGGTCATTAGTCTCTTTCAAATATGCATCTCTTTCATTTTTCTTGTTTATAAATGCAGCCTTAAGAGTTTCTTTAACATCTTCTGGGCACTTATGACAACTACCGCAGTCCCCCCTCACACCCATTTGATGTCTTTTAGCCCGGGTAATTCCACCAGTTGTGATCTTGCCACAGAAATCACAAGTGACTTGCTTCCGATTATTGATGTCTTTCAAGCTGTTCCAATCCCAAGCAATGTCTTGGTTTGGTGCATTAGGCTTCACATGTCTAGGAAGTGGTGAGGGCCTAAACCTGACAGCATTCCCTTCAACAGCTCTTGCTGTATTTTCTTCAGCCATTGCAGAAACAGCCTCCCAACAGCCCTTCCAAACAAACAGCCTCCAACAGCCTCTTTAAACAGCCTCCAACAGCCTTCCAAGACTTCAAACAGCCTCTCCAACAGCCTTCAACAACCTTCAACAGCCCCCAACAGTATTTCAACACCCCACCGGAGAAGAAGAGAAGAAGAACTGAAGTAGAGAAGAAGAGGTGAAGAAGAACAGAACGAGAAACTCGCCGGAGAAGACACAGGTTCGCCGGAGAAGACAGGGGCTCGCCGGAGAAGACAGGGACTCGTCGGAAATGGCTGGGACAGGCCGGAAATGGGAGGGAAACGCCGGAAAACTTGTGAGGAACACCGGAGAATGAGTGGGTGTCGCGGAAACGGGGTGGGTGTCGCGGAAATGGACTTGAAGAAGTGGGAAAGTTGCTGCGGAAGTATTAGGGTTTAGAAATGGGAGGGAAAAGAAAGCAAAAAGGCTAAAATACCCTTAAAACATCCGTTTCACACAGGGGCAAAACCGGGAGGAAGGAGGTGCGGGCGAATCGCGCCGCGATCCGGCGCACCCGCGACGCCGCGATTCCTCCCGCGATCGCCGCGATCGAATGCATCCCGCGACGGGCCACTGTGTCGCGCCCCTGCCCCGCTCCGCCGCGATAGCGGCCGCTACGGCCGCTATTGACTACTATGATTTTAACAAACATTGTTAATAAGTGTAAAGTTAGTTTTTTTATTTATTTATATATGAGTTGAGATCAGAAGACTATGATTGTAAGTTAAAACCCATTTCCAACCAGAGTTGTTAAAACATAGACTCTATGTTGAGATCACGGGGATTCGCAAAACGTAGACTTGTGAAACGTAAGATGACACGGAAGAGTCTATCAGAAATACTAAATTATATATAAATATAAAAAATATCAAAATAAATATAAAACTCAAAGTCTAAAACATAAATTCATAATATTGGAAACGTAAAACCAACCATGCTATCATAATAAACATAAATATATTAAACTAAACACCTACACAAAGCATGATGTGTAATATTAAAATTAAAGAAACTTCAATACATAAATAAATAAATAGTAACAACAACAATAACAATAATAACCCCTTGTAACCAACACAAAAAACAAGTACAGGCCCTAAAAACCCTATTCCCTAATAGTCTAAAAAAATCAAACCTAAGATAAAAACTATAATAACCAAATGGGCCCCTATCACCAAAACAAAAAACATGGGCCCTAAAAACACTCCTATGATCTAATAGTCCAAAAAATTCTAAACCTAAACCTAAAGTAAAAAGAGAACACTTCCTCCCTCCATCATTTCATGTGCTGGCCCTAGAGGAGAGGGAGAGAGCCTCCTCGTGCGCCACCCTCGTAGCCTCCACGACCACCTTTGCAGAAACGAGGGAGAAAGAGAGAAGATTATGAACTGCAGAGGGAGATCAAAGAAGCTGCGAGAGGGAGGCCACGACTAAATAAAGGTGCCATTTAATGGTAGTACTAGTACTACAACTAAATAAAGGTTTAAAACACTAGATATTTTTAAGACATAAATTAAAGACAATTGATGGACTTTGGAACAACACTGATTAAGAACTACTAATAATCTTTGAAATTCCCAAAGTTACCATAGCAACATAGGGAAGTATAAAAGACATAAAACTTAGGCATCACTAAAGACATAACTCAAATAAATGTGGACATTCAATAAAATTAAGAAAACTGTGTTTCATGACTTTTTAATCTTTCCTGGTCTAGTCTTTTGGGACCAAGTAGTTCATCTAGCTCCTTTGTGGAGTCAGGCCAAAGGTCTCTTTAAAGGGATGTCTTCATCAGATATTCAGATAGATTTGCATGCTGGCATGCTATCCTACATGCATCTTGCTTGTATCCCATGTTTTCTCTTTGGTGTAATTTTTAGATGTAGAGGAGGATATCTTATCCTCATTCATTTGTATTTCTCTTATCTTCCCCTATAAATTTCATTTTCATGTAGAGGTTGATATGGTCCTTTTTTTTTGGAGTTATTACCTAATGCCAAACCTCTCTTGTCTTGATTAATATGTTAATTGTGCTTGTGTTATCTGTGTACTGAATAAATCCTTGTTCATACGTTCCTTTTCTCTTGCTTGATATTTACTTGGTTTGGATTCTTGTTCACTTTCCTAATTACAAATAATTATCCTAGTCCATTTTATTGTAATTTATAGTCAAATTCCGTGTTAGTAGAACATGATTAGTTCTATTCCTTAATTTTTGAAGTAACTTTTGAAAAGCAAAAACAATACAAAGGTGACTGAGAGCTGTGTGGTGTAGAAACACATTCCATATTTGAGTAATTGTTTTCATTCATATGACGTTTATCAAGTTTAGAGATATTAGTGATATTTATCATTTCATTTATGCTCAAAACCTGGTACTGACACCTTGGTTATCATTGTTTGAAGGTGGAGCGTGAGGATGCTGATGAAAGACAAAAGTTGGTACATTAGTTGCTTTTGCCTTTGGATGCAGATAGGAGAGGAAGGCTGAACGTATGAGAAAAGGAATTTTGATAGTTGAGTCTTTTAATAGCTTTGTACCCTGGAAGAAAAAGGACTGAGTTTTTTCTTTTCTTTATTATTTTTCCAGTATTTTAAATTATCTAATTTTTTTTCCTTTACAATTTACTGCTAATTTGTTTTCAAGGGAAGTGTTTGCAAATGACATAAAATGTAGTGTATGGTGGTTTGGAAGATTGGATCTTGAGCATCTTAATCCTTCATTGGTGGAGCATTGTGACTTCGAAATTCTTTTATTGTGTCACGCAGCTCTGCGAGGTTTGAGTCCCTAGTAATTATATATGTATTTTACCAAAAAAAATTTCTCCAGTGAAATGTTTATTTTTCTTGAAGATAAGCATGTGATGAGAAGTCTTTTTTTGTTTAATGGAAGGTTCCTTCATTGAAGTTGGGGTGAGGTTCAGCTCTGTTTTTAGTTTGGTTCTGTTTCTGTTTTTGGTGGGGTGAGATTGGAGAGGTTTGGATAGGGGAGTATGACTGTGGTTATGAGTGATTGCTCATATGATGGAATGTGGTGGGAGATGGAGGTGGGTTGTGGCTGAGATATTCAAGGGGATAGTGCTCTGTATTGAGGTTCCTTGTTTTTGAGAAGATGATTTGAGTTCTGTTTTTTTGTTGAGGGTGTGGAAATAGGTTATTTGTAATTGAGAGAGCTTGGGATTGTTACGGTCTTGTCATAGTTTGGTCACGATGGTGTCAAGGGATAAAGATGGAGAACAACTACCATGATTGGAAGGATCCCAATGGTCCTTTGCACATCATAAGATTGTAGCTCTTGATGGCATGTTAGTTTTAATCTTCAATGGTGGTGTGAAAGTTAATTTAGTAAGAGACTTGTTTGATATACTTTTAGAGATAATAGACTAATTTGAAACATAAAATATATGGGGGTTTGATTTGAAAAAAATCAAAAAGATGAGAGACTTGAGTAGTGATTTAGCCTATAAATTACTATTTTTCTCATGTCCCTTTTATTCAATGTGTCGTAAAAGTAGTATATCATACTCTGGTAACGTGCAAGTACGAATTTAGGAACTATATTGATATTGCAAATGGAAGCACATGGATCATCCTTAACTTTGTAGTGTAAGCAGTCTATAAGTTAGATAACTACTTAGTTCTTTATTTTTTACTTTTGTTCAATTTAATATTTTTTTTAGTTGTCAAATTGACTCCTTAGATATGTTAATGGCTTTTATGTTGGTTGTTTAGTCACTTGTCAATTAATGTATTAAAAAATATCTTATGATATTTTAAATTAGTCTCATATTTTTATGTTGTTTTATGTTGGTCCATGATAAAAGGTTCTTAAGCTAATTGAATTGATGTAAATGTCAAACGCTAATTAAGGTAAATTTTAGGATTAAGGTTATGGATTAATTAAGTTATTGGTGGGTTGAAAATAATTGCCCATTTAAATTAATTGTTGAATAATAATTATAGTAATAATAATAATGCCAATAATGACTCATGTGCCCTTGGTGGTGCTTAGAGAGGTTCGGTCTCTCTCTCCTCTCTCTCTTTGGCACGCTGGTGGAGTGGCATTAATTGATGATGGGATGGAGAGTAATTGTGATGGGACGGATGGCTGATGGGGAGTGCTAGCTGGGCATTGGAAGGATAAGAGCTTCTTATCTTCCCACCCACTCTCCGCCATTCTCTTTTTGTGGGGAGTTGGAGAAACTCCTGTGTTTTCTCTCTTTTGTTCCTTGTGGCCTCTCCTTCTTCTCCTTGCTATTTCCATCTTCGTCTTCTTCATTTCCTCTTCCACTCAACGCTGTGCAGAGCCGAGTGGGAAGTGGGAACACAAGTGGAACAGCGTGGTTGAGTGTACAACATGGTGCTGTGTATCTCCAAAGCTATGGATCCTCCTCTGTTCAGCTTTAACGTTGATGGGTGCCTCGGTTGTGGATGATGGTCCACTGATGTTGAGCCAGAGCTGCATGTGAGGAAGAAGGTTTGGATGGGTGCATGAAAGCATGGTTCTTCATTGTTGGTGAGGACTGAGCTGTTCTTGTGGTGGAACAGTGTCTGGGAATCCTCCACTGGACTGTGCGTGGAGTGATGTTGTGCCTTGGAGGCTTTGATGCTCGAGTGGAGACAGAGTTGGCTCTCCAAAGCTGCGAGCAGAGTGTTGATGGCTGAGAGCGTGTGGCTGGGACGATTGAAGGCTGTGTTTGGCTTTTCCCATGGCTGAAAGCCGAGCAGAGTGCTGCTGATGGCTGGAACCGAGTCGTTCTGTGTGAACGATGGCCATGTGATTGCTGGAAGCTTCATTCCAGGTAGGGGGGCTGACTTGCATTTTAAATGTATGGTTCCGGGTGGTTTTGCTTAAATGTTGTTGTGTCTTGTTTGAAATATGTTGATTCATGTGTGGTGATTGATTATTGATGCGTGCAACACCCGGATATTTGTGATGGTTATTAATTGTGAAATGTTGTGATGATTTCCCGTCTGAGAGATGTATATATATATACTATTGAGAATGCCGAGTGGCTTATGCTGTGAGTCAGCAGATAAGAGTTGTTGTGATTTATAATGAAATGCATCAGCGTTGGACGCTTAATACCGAGTGGGCAATCAGATGAATACGTGTGTATGTTGAGGATTCAGAGATTAATCCTAATATAATGGAAGACCTCAGAGTTGGACTCGAGGCCATGCTGAGAGCATGAGCATTGGATGCTTAATGGAAGTTCTTGGGTTGGACTCAAGGCAAATGCCGAGTGCATTGGAGTTGGACTCCTGATGAATAAATCGTATGCATCTGATTCGCCGACTGGATGAATGCATGTGTATTAACACTGATGCCGAGTGCATTAAGAGAGCATGGCTGTGGTATATGTTGAGAGTATATGAAATGTGTATAGCCATGTGTAACTTGATTAATATCGATCAGGAGATGTTGTGTGAATGTCCATATTGAATGGCAGTGTGTGTTATTGTTGAATTGAAATGTGTTTCATATATTTGAGGATTAAGAATAATCCGAGTTAGTAACTGTCATTTAATATGTAAAGCTCACCCCCTACACCATTTTTCAGTATGTGCAGGTCGGACTGAAATGATGTGATGGCCTTAAACCCGAGTGTTGGGTGTTTATGATGAGGCTGTGTACATAGTGTAATGTACCGAGTATATTTTGATGTATTTAAGCCTTGGCCGGCTCATATAACAATGTTGTATAATGAATACGAATATATATGTATAGAAAACCGAGTGCATGTACATATATATATATATGGATTACTTTGATATCATGTACTTGTATCGGATAATAAGTGTTGGTGAATGAAAAATATAAAGACAATAAGTATCCGAGTGTATGTTATATGTACATAGGTGTAGTGATATGGGTAACTTACACGGTTTTGATTGGGAAGTATTGTTAAATTACTTGGTGAAGTATTGATGGATAGAATGATGCCAAGTCTATGAATTCCGAGTAGAATATTGTGGTGAGAACCCATTCTGAGTGGAGTATAAGAGGCTTAGATACTTTTCCGAGTGAGTCTATATATATGACTCCATATCCGAGTGAGACTCATATGTATGGGCCTTTTTCTGAGTGGTGGTGGCTTTAGTGGATTCTGAGTGAAAAATGTTATATATATTTCGAGTGAATGGTATTATATATATACCGAGTGAATGTGGGTACCTGTTCCGAATGAATAATATAATATGTATTCCGAGTGACTAAGTAATGATTTGGTGAATTTCTCCGAGTGTTGAGGAGGTTGAGTAATCCTGATTGGATTTGTGGACAAGTTTACATTTATGTGAATATATATATATATGTATAAGTGTTTTATGTTGATTTGATGCTTCTTACCGACTGGGATGTGTTGTTGAATTATTTGAGAAGTGTTGATGGATGAAATAGTGTTAAGATTAATGATTCCGAGTGAGGCTATGATGTTTGGTTTTCCTTTTCCGAGTGAAGAACACTTAAACGGATTCGAGAGAAACTCTCTTTGATGAACCCATTCTGTGTAGGCTTTGATGGGAGAATTTCCCGAGTGATCATGGGCCTAAATATTACCGAGTGAAAAACATGGGTAAACCCCGAGTGGGAAAGAGTTTGAATACTCCCGAGTGGAATATCCGAGTGATCCTCTTCCGAGGAAAGAGTTGTTGAAATGGTTGAGAGTGGAATATATTCTAAGTGTGTGATCCATGTATAATCTGAGTGAATGAGATTCTATATCCCGAGTGGTTAGGATCTGAGCAAGTCCGAGTGGGACTTACATATTGAATTCCCCGAGTGAATAAGATATCATATGCCGAGTGGATCTGGCTGGAATATTCCGAGTGACGTATGATTGTGGAGACCCCTTCTGAGTGAAGGAAGGTCTATGTGTTTCCAAGTGGGGGAAACTGATGATATACCGAGTGATGGGTGTTTGTACATTCCCGATTGTGTTGAAGGTAAATACACCGAGTGGTGTTTGATTGGGATTATTTTCGAGTGAGGAAGGTTTATGGATGCCGAGTGGGATAATCCTCATTTACCGAGTGGAGTGTATATGTGACCCTTGAGGATAGAATATAAATGACTAAGTATGATATGATGGGTCAATCCCGAGTAAATGGAACTCTGGTTTCCGAGTGATGGGAACCGAGTGTGGCCTCTCGCTTCAGCGAATGAGGCATTCGCTCCAGCGAGTGTGTGTGCATGGAAGGCTTTTGGGTTGGTTTGCTTAAGCGAATGGAATTTGGCTCGAGCGAGTTTGGCTGCCTCGCTCAAGCGGTGTCGGATCTCGCTTGAGCGAGTGGGCGCTGATGTGTGGGCTTCGCTTGAGCGCTGTTTGCCCTTCCGCTGGCCTGTTTCCGATCGGTTTTTCTTTCTCCTGCCTTCCCTTCCCTTATTCTTTTGTGCCGGGTTCCATTGTTTTATTTTGGGAAAAATTTTCCCTGTTTTGGTATTTATTTATTTATTAAATTTAGGTCCTTTCATTTTGGTATCAGAGCAGACCAAAAGGTCCATGGCCAAGGTATGCCTACTGTGTGTGGGCGGTTTTGAGCAATATGACCGATTGTCATTGTTGCTTGTGGTATTTTGTTGGATTTGATGCATGCTTATGCATGGTTTGTATGGCTATATGCCTATGTGTTTGCTGGGGACAGTAGTGAGGTACTACTGTTGTGATATTGATTTGGGGGTAGAAGAGTTATTGCTACCCTGGTTCAAATATTCATAAAATACTTAAAGGTTATTTTAAGTCTGGGTTGTTTAGAAAGGAAATAGAATGATATATGTGGTGACCCTTATACAGATGGAGGTCAGATTAATTGGCTAGGACTCTTGTGTATGCCATGCTAATGGTTCTTGGCCGAGTCATGCTTGTTGAACGGATTACAACTCATATTTGAGTTGATTAAGTGAATAATATTGAAGGAATCCCCTAGTGGGTTGAATTTAAATTCTGTGATTGGTTGTGCCATTTTTAAAGGATGTTTTATACCCTTGGCACGTGAATCCTATATGGTATATGATGTAATTGATTGATTGCAGATTTCTAGGTTGGGAATCTGAATATGTGATGAATGAATAAATGTGAAATCAGGTATATGTTAAATTGGGGTTGTGTCTCGGTTTCTGGTGTGTGGAAACCGAGTGAATGATTGGGGGATGTTGGACCACTAGGTGTTGTAACCCAATTGATTGGGCATGATCATGTATGATCGGATATTATTGAGGTGGATATCTGAGAGATTAGAAAACTGGGTGAGGAATTGATGTGATTAGGTACCAGAGTATTTGGGTTAGACTCGGTCTTGTGGTTGAGAACCGAGTGAATAATTGGTTTAGTAGTAGCCTATAAGGTATGGGAATCCTGATTGGAATCAGTATGATTTTATACTGATAGATTTTGTGAAGCTGGACCCGATGGTGGTTTTGACTCGGTGAACCCTGGAATTTCCGAGTCGGATAGTCTGATTGACCTTGTGGATTGTTGAGCCGAGTAAAATGATTGTGTGTAATAAATCGTTAAGGCTTGAATCATCCTAAGATGAATTGAAAATAATGAATGTGATACCTGATTGGTAGCAAATGGTAAGGTTGAAATCCGAGTGGTGTACCTAAGTGATGCTCGGTAAATCTGTTAGGCTTAAATTGAGCTGTGGTTGGTGATGTGTGATGGAACGATGATTAATAGACGGTCGGATTATGGTTTTGTGATGGATGAGACCCAATATAGATATTTACTCGGTATGGGCTGAAAGCCGATTGTTGATATGCCGAGTGGGTATATGTGTGGGCACTGTGCTGGACCCATGTGAGTTTGTGGGGTCGAAAACCTATTGCCATTTTACTGTTTCACAGTGGTGGTAAATTATACTTAATGATTGTGGCTGTGTGATGTGCCTAGGTGGTACATAATGAGGGTGATGTTAATATAAATGTGTGTTTATATATGTGTGTGAACTGTTATTAATTTTTATGGGTCAGTATTAGTGTAGTGAATTTGGTCGGTGTGAGTGGAAAGAACGTAATGTATGCTGTTCCGAGATGACTCCTCATGCCATAGGTATTGTGGCAGCGTATACGATGCAGTGACTGTGTAATTGTTGTAACCCTATAGGAATGAGACGTCATCCTATAAGTAGGATGCAGCAATTCATCAGTCGGGCAGGTGAGGTTGTAGCTGCTTATGATGATGGTGAGTCTATTGGACCGTTCCGAGTGAAAATAAGAACTGTATTGAGTGGAAAATAATTGTTAGTGTATCAAAATAAGAGTTGAAGGTTGTTTAACCTTGATGTGTTTACATCCGAGAGAATCAGAGGTTATTGGATATACATTGGCTACTAAAATGATGATTGGTTATTGAAATAGATGAGTGATAGATAAGGTGAGAATTTGCTCGGGACAGATTTGTATATTCCGAGTAAGAAAATGGAACATGACTCCGAGTGAAATCTTTCTGGGAGTCATTACCAGGTTATGGGACTGTACCCGAATGACACTTTTGTGTTAGGTGTAATTCGAGTGAAATATCCAAGTCGTATGACTTTCGGATGATGTGTCTCGGAATGTGACATTTCCGAGTGGGACTTAGAATAGGTAATTTTCCGAGTGAATGGCTCCCGAGGGGAATAGATACCCGAGAGGTAGACTTATTCATATTTGTGTTTGGGGTTGATGTTTAGAGTTGCTGAGTTTGAACTCAGATTTATATTTGATATAGGCTTGAATTCCGAGTGAAAATTTTGTGAATGGAGATATTTTTGGGTGTGAATTGTTTGCAAAACCCGAATAACCCTTTTGATTGAGAGATCTGAGTGACATTCTCTGGGTGTAGGCATGGAATTAGCCGAATGAATGGTTAGAAATTTGAGGTTCTAGAGCCGAGTGTGGTGCCTGTACGAGGTAAATCTAGGCAAATTGTGCTAATTGGAGCACACTGGAGCTCTTTTAAGTGTTTGGCTCGGTATTATCAAGGCATATTATGGTTTAAGGAAGAGATTTAGTGGTCGGATATCGAATATCCGAGGGTTTAATCTGAGATGAATCAGTCGGTAGTGAGTATTATAGGGAATCGGTAATGTTGTTTACCGATTAGATTCTTCCCAACTGGATAATTGACATCCAGAATGTAATTCATATGACACAATTTTGAGCTTATACTCAGTGTGGGTACACGATTGTGCCGAGTGACTCCTATGAGTTGGAGGGAATGTTAATGGATGTACACCGATTGGTGTTGAAGGTATAAGGCCGAGTGGCCAAAGAACTAGTGGTGCCATTGCGTATGGTGGGTTGGCAGAGTTAAATGGGGTAACTTGTACGCTTAGAAATTGGATCCCCAAATATATTGAATTCTATGATGAGGTTGTAATCAGGTAGGACCTGACTTTAGTGTTTTTGCCGACTGGAATTGTGGGGCGGTCGGTAAACCTCTTGAGAGGTGATTATGCCGATTGGAAATTGTGAACCGGTCGGTGAATGCTTGGGAAGCATAGATGTGTAATTGTTTAGAGTGACATGACACTGATATTCCGAGCGGTTTATTGAGGCAGGTATATGTTTGAATCTCGAGGACGAAATTCTTTGAAGTGGGGGAGAAATGTAACATCCTGATTTTTAATTAATTGCTAATTAAGGTAAATTTCAGGATTAAGGTTATGGATTAATTAAGTTATTGGTGGGTTGAAAATAATTGCCCATTTAAATTAATTGTTGAATAATAATTATAGTAATAATAATAATGCCAATAATGACTCATGTGCCCTTGGTGGTGCTTAGAGAGGTTCGGTCTCTCTCTCCTCTCTCTCTTTGGCACGCTGGTGGAGTGGCATTAATTGATGATGGGATAGAGAGTAATTGTGATGGGACGGATGGCTGATGGGGAGTGCTAGCTGGGCATTGGAAGGATAAGAGCTTCTTATCTTCCCACCCACTCTCCGCCATTCTCTTTTCGTGGGGAGTTGGAGAAACTCCTGCGTTTTCTCTCTTTTGTTCCCTGTGGCCTCTCCTTCTTCTCCTTGCTATTTCCATCTTCGTCTTCTTCATTTCCTCTTCCACTCAACGCTGTGCAGAGCCGAGTGGGAAGTGGGAACACAAGTGGAACAACGTGGTTGAGTGTACAGCATGGTGCTGTATGTCTCCAAAGCTATGGATCCTCCTCTGTTCAGCTTTAACGTTGATGGGTGCCTCGGTTGTGGATGATGGTCCACTGATGTTGAGGCAGAGCTGCATGTGAGGAAGAAGGTTTGGATGGGTGCATGAAAGCATGGTTCTTTATTGTTGGTGAGGACTGAGCTGTTCTTGTGGTGGAACAGCGTCTGGGAATCCTCCACTGGACTGTGCGTGGAGTGATGTTGTGCCTTGGAGCCTTTGATGCTCGAGTGGAGACAGAGTTGGCTCTCCAAAGCTGCGAGCAGAGTGTTGATGGCTGAGAGCGTATGGCTGGGATGATTGAAGGTTGTGTTTGGCTCTTCCCATGGCTGAAAGCCGAGCAGAGTGCTGCTGATGGCTGGAACCGAGTCGTTCTGTGTGAACGAGTGGCCATGTGATTGCTGGAAGCTTCATTCCAGGTAGGGGGGCTGACTTGCATTTTAAATGTATGGTTTATGGACGGGTTCCGGGTGGTTTTGCTTAAATGTTGTTATGTCTTGTTTGAAATATGTTGATTTATGTGTGGTGATTGATTATTGATGCGTGCAACACCCAGATATTTGTGATGGTTATTAATTGTGAAATGTTGTGATGATTTCCCGTCTGAGAGATGTATATATATATATACTATTGAGAATGCCGAGTGGCTTATGCTGTGAGTCAGCAGATAAGAGTTGTTGTGATTTATAATGAAATGCATCAGCGTTGGACGTTTAATACCGAGTGGGCAATCAGATGAATACGTGTGTATGTTGAGGATTCAGAGATTAATCCTAATATAATGGAAGACCTCAGAGTTGGACTCAAGGCCATGCTGAGAGCACGAGCATTGGATGCTTAATGGAAGTCCTTGGGTTGGACTCAAGGCAAATGTCGAGTGCATTGGAGTTGGACTCCTGATGAATAAATCGTATGCATCTGATTCGCCGACTGGATGAATGCATGTGTATTAACATTGATGCCGAGTGCATTAAGAGAGCATGGCTGTGGTATATGTTGAGAGTATATGAAATGTGTATAGCCATGTGTAACTTGATTAATATCGATCGGGAGATGTTGTGTGAATGTCCATATTGAATGGCAGTGTGTGTTATTGTTGAATTGAAATGTGTTTCATATATTTGAGGATTGAGAATAATCCGAGTTAGTAACTTTCATTTAATATGTAAAGCTCACCCCCTACACCATTTTTCAGTATGTGCAGGTCGGACTGAAATGATGTGATGGCCTTAAACCCGAGTGTTGGGTGTTTATGATGAGGCTGTGTACATAGCGTAATGTACCGAGTATATTTTGATGTATTTAAGCCTTGGCCGGCTCATATAACAATGTTGTATAATGAATACGAATATATATGTATAGAAAACTGAGTGCATGTACATATATATATATATGGATTACTTTGATATCATGTACTTGTATCGGATAATAAGTGTTGGTGAATGAAAAATATAAAGACAATAAGTATCCGAGTGTATGTTATATGTACATAGGTGTAGTGATATGGGTAACTTACACGGTTTTGATTGGGAAGTATTGTTAAATTACTTGGTGAAGTATTGATGGATAGAATGATGCCAAGTCTATGAATTCCGAGTAGAATATTGTGGTGAGAACCCATTCTGAGTGGAGTATAAGAGGCTTAGATACTTTTCCGAGTGAGTCTATATATATGACTCCATATCCGAGTGAGACTCATATGTATGGGCCTTTTTCTGAGTGGTGGTGGCTTTAGTGGATTCTGAGTGAAAAATGTTATATATATTTCGAGTGAATGGTATTATATACATACCGAGTGAATGTGGGTACCTGTTCCGAATGAATAATATAATATGTATTCCGAGTGACTAAGTAATGACTTGGTGAATTTCTCCGAGTGTTGAGGAGGTTGAGTAATCCTGATTGGATTTGTGGACAAGTTTACATTTATGTGAATATATATATATGTATAAGTGTTTTATGTTGATTTGATCTTGGAGGAAGCTTCAATAAAACAAGTGCACCAAAAAGTATTAAAGAATTAAAGAATGCTCTATTTGATCTTGGAATCTGCCCTAAAAATTCCAAGAAAAAGAAAAAGGTTGATTTGATCTTGGAGGAAGCTTCTAAGCTAACTCCTGAAAAATTAAAGAATGCTCCATTTCCTTATAGATTTAAAAAACAAATAGAGGAGCAAAAGTTTGCTAAGTTCTTAGATGTGTTTAAAAAACTTCACATAAATATTCCCTTTGCTAAGGCATTACAGGAGATTCCTTCATATGCTAAATTTTTTTAAAGAACTTCTGTCTAAGAAGAGGAAGCTTAAAGGAGATGAGATGATTGCTCTCACTCAAGAGTGTAGTGTAATTATTCAAAAGAAACTCCTTCAGAAGCTGGAAGATCCTGGATCTTTTACAATACCTTGTGCAATAGGGGATGTTCATGTAGGAAGTGCCTTATGTGATCTAGGAGCTAGCATAAACTTGATGCCTTTATCCTTAATGAAGAAGTTAGGAATTAATGACCTGCAACCAACTCGCATGTCTTTGCAGTTGGCTGATAGGTCTATCAAATATCCTCATGGGATGCTGGAAGATCTATTAGTTAAGGTAGATAAGTTTATCTTCCCAGCAGATTTTGTAGTTTTGGATATGGAAGCTGATAGAGAAATTCCATTGATTTTAGGAAGACCCTTTTTAGCTATAGGTAGAGCTTTAATTGATGTAAAGAAGGGAGAACTCATGCTGAGAGTTCAAGAGGAGCAAGTAACTTTTAATGTCTTTAATGCTATGAAACATCCAGCTGAGAAGAGGGATTGTTTTATGATTGAAGAAATTAAAAGTTATAATACTCCTATTCTATTGAAAAATGAAGAAGAGGTTTTACAAGCCTTTTTGGAGGATGATTTTGACTCTGAGACTGAGGAGTTAAATGACTCATATTCTGAATTGCTGAACCTACTTGAAGCATGTGAAGTAGGTGATTTTGAAAATGAAAAGAAAGAAAATTTGAATAATACTGAACTTGAGAAAGGTAAGGAGGTGTTTAAAGAAAAACATGAATTAAAACCTTTGCCTTCTCATTTGAAATATGTTTTCTTAAGAGATGATGAATCATATCCTGTAATCATTAATGCTGATTTAAAAGATAAGGATTTAGAAAAATTGATAGGGGTTTTAAGGAAACATGAGTCTGCTATTGGCTGGAACATTTCTGATTTAAAGGGAATTAGTCCATCCTTTTGTATGCATAAAATTTTAATGGAGGATGACTATTCCCCTGTTGTTTAGCCATAAAGAAGATTAAACCCCATAATGAAAGAAGTTGTAAGGAAAGAGGTGGTTAAACTTCTTGATGCAGGAATTATCTATCCTATCTCGGACAGCGCTTGGATTAGTCCAGTCCAAGTGGTGCCCAAGAAAGGAGGGATGACCACTGTTAAAAATGAAAAGGATGAAGTCATTGCCACTAGACCAACTACAGGTTGGAGAATATGTATAGATTATAGAAGGCTTAATGACTCCACTAGAAAAGATCACTTTCCTTTACCATTTGTAGATCAAATGCTTGAAATGCTGTCAGGTCATGAATATTATTGCTTTCTTGATGGGTATTCTGGTTACAACCAAATTGTGGTTGACCCAAAAGATCAAGAGAAGACAGTCTTCACCTGTCCCTATGGAATCTTTGCTTATAGGCGCATGCCATTTGGTTTGTGCAATGCACTAGCAACCTTTCAAAGGTGTATGCTGGCAATTTTTGTAAACATGGTAGAGAAGTTCATTGAAGTATTCATGGATGACTTCTCTGTATTTGGGAATAGTTTTGATCTATGCCTCAGCAACCTATCTAAGGTGCTAGTGAGATGTCAGGAGATTAATCTTGTCCTTAACTGGGAAAAATGTCACTTTGTGGTTAAAGGAGGGATAGTTCTTGGCCACAAAATCTCTGCTAAGGGCATTCGGGTAGATAGAGCCAAGATTGATATCATTGAAAAACTTCCTCCTCCAATCAATGTGAAAGGAGTGAGGAGTTTCTTAGGATGTGCTGGCTTTTATAGGAGGTTTATTAAGGATTTTTTGAAAATAAAAAAGCCTTTGACTGATTTACTTGTGAAAGGAAATGTTTTTATTTTTGATGAAAAATATGTCGAGGCTTTTGAAAATTTGAAACAGAGATTAATTTCAGCTCCTATCCTTGCAGCACCTGATTGGTCTTTACCATTTGAACTAATGTATGATACAAGTGATTTTACTGTAGGAGCTGTGCTGGGTCAAAAGAAAGAAAAATTAACACATGTGATTTATTATGCTAGCAAAGTATTGAATAAGAATCAAATAAATTACACCACCACTGAAAAAGAAATGCTTGTTGTGGTGTATGCATTTGATAAATTTAGAGCTTACTTAATTGGTGCTAAGGTCATTGTATATACAGATCATTCAGTAATTAAGTACTTGCTAGCTAAAAAAGAATCTAAGCCAAGGTTGATCAGGTGGGTTCTTTTACTCCAAGAGTTTGATTTAGAAATAAGAGACAAAAAGGGAGTAGAAAACTCAGTTGCTGATCAATTATCTCGTCTGGAAGGTGAATCTGATTCTATTTTAATTAAAGAAGAATTTCCAGATGAGAGGTTGATGGAAATTATCACAGGGCCATGGTATGCTGATATGGCCAACTTTAAAAGTGCCTCTGTGGTACCTGAAGGTTGGACATCTCAAATGAAGAAAAAATTCTTTCATGACAGTAAAACCTTTCTTTGGGGTGATCTATTTCTTTATAAGATAGGAGTAGATGGAATTATCAGGAGATGTGTGCCTGAATCTGAGCAGGAAAGGCTATTGTTGCATTGCCATGACTCCTATTATGGAGGACACCATGGTGCCTCGAGAACAACAGCAAAAGTTTTACAAAGTGGCTTTTATTGGCCAACCATTTTTCAGGATGCTAAAGTGTATGTACAAAGGTGTGATAAATGTCAAAGAAGTGGAGGTCTCTCTGCTAAAGCTGGCATGCCTTTGACAAATATTTTAGTTGTGGAGTTATTTGATGTTTGGGGCATCGACTTCATGGGACCATTTCGAAAGTCATTCTCCAATGAATATATCCTTGTTGCTGTGGATTATGTCTCTAAGTGGGTGGAGGCAATCCCTACTAAAACCAATGATGCACATGTGGTGCTTAGGTTTATAAAGAAGAACATTTTCTCTAGATTTGGAGTCTCTAGAGTCCTCATTAGTGATGGAGGGTCGCATTTCTGCAATAGACTTATGGAAAAAGCCCTGAGACACTATGAGGTACTGCATAAGGTATCCACTCCATATCATCCACAAACTTATGGACAAGTTGAACTGTCTAATAGAGAAACTAAAAGAATTTTAGAGAAAGTGGTAGGGAAGTCTAGGAAAGATTGGTCTGTAAGACTAGATGATGCATTGTGGGCCTATAGGACAACATTTAAAACTCCCATTGGCATGTCTCCTTATCAGTTAGTTTATGGTAAGGCTTGCCATCTTCCTGTGGAGTTAGAACATAAGGCATGGTGGGCCATAAAGCTGTTAAATATGGACTTTGACCAATCTCAAGAGGAGAGAGTCCTAACACTCCATGAACTTGAGGAGTTTAGACTCAATTCTTATCAAAGTGCTTCAATCTATAAAGAGAAAACTGAGAGGTGGCATGATAAGTGGATACATAGAAAAGAGTTTCAAAAAGATGATAAAGTTTTGTTGTTTAACTCTAGACTGAGACTCTTTCCAGGAAAACTAAGATCCAAGTGGTCTGGACCTTTTATTGTGAATGAGGTTTTCCCTCATGGTGCAATTGAATTGAAAGAACCAACCACTGATAGAACTTTTAAAGTGAATGGCCAAAGACTCAAACTCTACTTTGGAGGAGAGTTTGATAGGCAGAAAACCTCCATGCTACTGCAGGCATCTTCTTAGATGCCAGAAGGTCAAGCTAGTGACCTTAAAGAAGCGCTTTAGGGAGGCAACCCTATATTTTGATTGTTATATTTTGTGTTTTCTGTGTTTGAAATAAAAGAAAACTAAATGTTTGTGAATAAAGTGTGAATAAATTTGTGAATTTTTAAATAAGGTCTGAATGTTCATACACGTAAATTTTTCAGTGTTCATACTCATTCATTCCTTAGTTAGAATTAGAACCAGGTACTTTGTTCGCTTGAGCAAATCTATTTGCGCTTAAGCGTGACCTCCTGATTGCCTAGGCGCTTGAGCGAAGTCTATTGGCGCCTGAGCGTGACTAGTTATATACTGTGGCGCTTGAGCGTGATCCTTTCTCGCTTAAGCGTGAATAGTGTCTGATGTTAATTCCTTCCATTCGCTCAAGCGAATTCACTGTGAGCTTAAGCGAGTGCATACCTTTTCTTTATTTCGCTCAGGCGAAGCATCCTTCGCTTAAGCGAATTTCATGCAGAATGCAAATTACCAAAGTCTTTTCTTCTCGCTCAAGCGAATACACTTTGAGCTTAAGCGAGAAGCTACTGTTGTGCCTACACACTCGAGCGAGAGTTTGTTAAGCTTGAGCGTGATCGTGTTATATAACCTCAATTGCACTTTACGCTTAAGCGGATGCCTTCACGCTTAAGCATGATTCTTTATAACTACTGGAAATTGCACCTCACGCTTGAGCGTCGTTCCACACGCTCTAAGCGTGATCGGGAGCCTGCACCACATTGTCCATAAGCTGTTGATGAGTGCTTATTTTATGATTAAATTCATGACTCAATTAGACCCATTTTCTGAATAACTTAACAAAACAGATAAATAATTGAGCATGATTTTGATTATAAAGAAAGTATTAAGAAAAAAAGCTTGAAATGTA
Organism: Clitoria ternatea; assembly: GCA_037962975.1. NCBI lineage: Eukaryota > Viridiplantae > Streptophyta > Magnoliopsida > Fabales > Fabaceae > Clitoria > Clitoria ternatea. The sequence goes on from CM075672.1 coordinate 222,958,683, forward strand.
AAAATCAGTAAAGAAATTGTCAAAAGCTTTGAAGAAACAAAGAACCACCAGAGCATCAAGTAAGGACGCTTGAGCGTGGTACACTGCACGCTTGAGCGAGGAAGAAACAAAGGTTTACGCTACCCATGCGCCCAAGCAAAATAATGAAAGACACACCAACAGCCTCTCACGCTTGAGCGTGAGCCCGAGCTCGCTCAAGCGTGACTTCATGCAGGACGGACGCTCAAGCGTAACAACATGGAGCTCAAGCGTGACTAAATTGAAAGAAGGAATAGCATCAGGGTCATCTCACGCTCAAGCGTGGGAAGGAGCCGCTTGGGCGTAAACTCGATCCCGCTTGAGCGTGGCTTGAGCGTGGCTTGAGCGTGGAGTACATCTGTTGGGATAGAGGAGCTCGCTTAAAGCGTAACAGGCCCAGCTTGAAGCGAAGGATCAAGCATATGCTAAACAAAGGAACCACGCTTAAGCGTGGTCAAGGAAGCTCAAGCGCAAGACAATCAAAAAGCATCAGAGCCCTTCACGCTTGAGCGTGACCATCAAGCTTAAGCGTGACTCACACAGCATGGGTTTCTCAATTCTTTATTCACCAATGATGCGATGCAAACTCATCCACTATCTTCTGTTTCCACCAGTCTCTGAAAGATGCTGCATGGGTTCTACGCAAGTGGGCAAGAGAAGCTGGACCAAAACCCCTATAAATCAAGCTGTAAACACATCACATCATACATCAGATTCATCCTCTGTATTTTCATTCACACTTTCCATTTTCTGTATTCATTCCTTTGATGGTGAAAATGCAAGGCATGAGTAACTAATCTCCCTTATGGGATTGGCTGTAATCCATTCAACACTGAAGTAATGTTGTTGTAAGTTTTTATTGAGTAATGAGATTTGATAAGTTTCTGTATTTCCTTCTGCGTTTAATGCCTGAAAGTACTTGATCACTATTTTCTTGTTCTAAGTTTTCTCAAGTATGCTGGGAAGTGACTTTTGAAAGCAGAATCTGAAAGAAATACTTGTTGTGAGTAGGTAGCCAGGGATGGCGTCTAACGCAATAAACGTCAAAACAATCGATCGATAATGCTGGAATGATTTCCAAAGTGACTGAGGGATCAGCGGTTTGAAAATCATTCTTATGAATTTTGTAGTCGAGGAATCGATACAAATGACTTTGATTGTGACGTAGAACTTATCTTTTCGATTTACTTATATGAAGACTTATGCAGCTTACAGAGGTGAAGATGTGATGAAGCCAATCCCTGTTTTACAAAACTGATTTTTCCAACATCATTTACTGTTATCTTTTGCAAGTGCTATTCTCTGTTATTTGTTACTTACTGTTTCTCATTCAATATCATTCATAACAAATCCAACCAAAAACTTTCTGCCTAATCAATTCAAACTAAGATCTTCATTCTAGCACCTCCTCAGTGGAACGACAACTATACTATATTACAACTTCTGTGTTTAAACTTGGCACATTCATTTCATTGAGTTCATATTATAAAAACTTGATTCTCTTTCATTTGAACTCATTCATACCAATATCCATCAAGAATCTTCATCAAGTTTTGGCGCCGTTGCCGGGGAGGTGATTTAAGTTTGAATATTTTAGCATTGAATTGACAAGACAGTGTAAATAAATTTGTTTTCAATTTGTTTTTAATTTTTTTTATCTTGCTATTTTGAGTACTTGATTTATGATCTTGAGAGGACAAGGCACAAAAGAACAGCTTGTATTTGATCCTGAGATAGATAGGTTCCTCAAGAAAATCAAGAAAGCCAAGCAGAACTTCCACGTAGGACAAACTTCCTCTGCTACAATGGATGACAACAGCAATAATCAAAACCCACCAAGGAGAACACTTGGAGACTATGCTTTACAACAAGGGCCAAGACATTTCTCAAGCATTGCAATTCCAAACACTGTCAGAGCACTAGAAATGAAACCAGCATTTCTTAGTTTGATTAGTTCACACCAATTTACTGGAATGTCAAGTGAAGATCCTTATACTCACTTGGCCACATTCTATGAATTGGTTGGAACCATGAGATTTAACCAAGATGTTATTGATGCTGTATATTTAAGACTATTTCCTTTCTCTTTAGCAGGAAAAGCAAAGGAGTGGTTACAATCTCATCCAAATCAAAGTTTAAATAGCTGGAACATAGTTGAAGAAAAATTTCTACAAAGGTTCTTTCCTCCATCTAGATTCATCAAGGCCAAATCAGATATTACAACATTTAGACAAGGCCAAGATGAACCTTTTTGTGAGGCATGGGAACGCTTTAAATCATTGCTCAGAAAATGCCCAAACCATGGACTTGAAGATATTGCACAACTTAATATTTTTTACAGTGGTTTAAGGGCTGACACTAAAATGATTTTAGATGCAGCAGCAGGAGGAACAATGATGACAGTGGATGCTGACCAAGCCACAAGGATAATAGAAGCTTTATCCTCAACAGACTACCAAGCTCAACATGATCGTCAGCAAGTTCAAAAGAAAGGAGTCCTTGACTTAAACACCACAGATGCCATTTTAGCACAAAACAAAATTCTGACCCAACAACTAGAAGCATTGACCAAAAAGATAGCTAATCTTCCACAACAATTACATGCTGTACAATCATCACAACCAGGGCAACAACAAATGCCTGCAAGATGTAACTTTTGTGGAGGAGATCATCTCAATGAGAACTGTGGATCACAAGAAGCAACTGTATACTTCATGAACAACCAAGGAAGGTCTGGTAATTTCAATTCAAATTTTTCTAACCAACCATTTCAGGGATGGAGAAGTAACCAAAACCAAGGCCAAGGATGGAAGCAAGAGCCCAGCTCTTCAAATAAACCATATCAAAATAATGGTCCTTCTTTGGTGGAGAGAACTTCTAGATTGGAGGACACCTTGGAAAAATTTATGCAAACTTCTTTAGCAAGTCAAAAGAACAATGAGGCATCACTCAGGAATTTGGAAACACAATTGGGACAACTAGCCCAACAACTTGCTGAGAAACAGAAGCCTCAGTATGGAGCAAACACTGAAACAAACCCAATAGAGCATTGCAAGGCGGTAACCACACTGACTGAGGAAATAACTGAGGAAGAAGATGGACATGATGCTATCACACCTGAAGCAGTACCTTATAACACCAAAGATCCAGGGAGTTTTTCTATTCCCGTTACTATTGGAAATCTTTCAAAAAGTAAAGCTTTATTAGATCTTGGTGCTAGTGTAAATTTGATGCCATTATCCACACTTAAAAGTATAGGGGATTTTTTAGTGAAGCCAACAAACATGACTTTAAAAATGGCAGATCAATCAATAAAAACCCCTTATGGTATTGCTGAAAATATTGAGGTCAAAGTTGATAAATTTGAATTTCATGAGAACTTTGTTGTCATAGATATGGAGGAAGATCCTGAAGTTCCCCTAATACTAGGGAGACCATTCTTGAAAGCGGCCAAAGTCATCATAGATATGGATGACAGAAAAGTAAAAATTCGAGTGCAAAAAGAACAAGCTGATTTTGCTATTGAAGGTGCACTTGAAAAACAGAAAGGAAGAAAGCCAAGGCCTGACTTAGGCAAGGAGGTGGAAAAACTCAACACTCTCATCCACCAACTCCATGATCCATATTGAAAAATCTATCAGGCGTCAAGCTAATGACATTAAACAAGCGCTTATTGGGAGGCAACCCAATCTTTTATGTTTTCTTTTTATCATGTTGATTTTACCTTAAGTATATTTTATCATAAGATTGAATTTTTCTTTTATTTTTCAGGTAGCTCATCAAATTCATCCCACTTATTATCCGAAAGCAAGTTTGCAACCCACATTGTTTAGCCTGGGGACAGGCCTTCTTTCTTAGGAGGGGTGAGACTTCATAGGCTAGACCAGGACCCTCCTCACAAGGGCCTCCAGCAAGGAAACATGAGACAGAGGATGACTCTTCTAAGGATGAGTGATGAGTTTACTGCTTTAGTTTTTATTGCGTTAGTTTACTTTGAGTTAGTTTTGTCTAACATTACTGCAGCATACTTTGAAAATTTTTAAAATTTTTTATGCTTTTGATTGATTGTTTGGATATACCATTACATGCTTGCAGTTGTACCATTTTGGAAAAACCCAACCAAAGATTTTACTTTTTGAACAAGAAAAGTTCCTAAGCAGCAGAATGTTTTTAGGCAACAACACTAATTTTTTTAGGCAAAATGACTTAATTAAGAACTAAGGAACTGGAATGCATGTATTTTTGCTTGTTTACATGACTTGAACCCTTTTCTGTTAGAATAAGGAAGTAAGCCTTATATCTTGATGAGAAGTGAGAAAATCTAAACACTTGAGAGCCTCATTTGAATTTGTTAAATTAGCATTGACTGATTTTCTAATTAAACCTTTTTCTTAAGAAACAAGCAAGGAAGTGATAAGGCAATTTTGAAAACATAGTTAGCCAAGAGCCAAAAAGCTACCCTGATAAAAATATCTGATTTTTTTTGGCAGCCCATCTTTGAGCCATAAAAGCATGAAAATTTTTTTCTCTACCCTAAGCTAAGCATAAAAGCAAAAATCCTATCCTACCTGCATGTTCATTTTAAAAAAGAGCATAAAATATTTTTTCTCAAAAGGAGATGAAACAAATGGAGGCAGTAGAAGAAAATGCAAAAAGAAGAATAGTAAGCTCTCCAAAAAAGGTATAAAAGAGCTGGAGGAAAGGTCTGAAGTTTCAATGCAAAGAAGAAGCCTTCTAAATTGTTAAATAAATTAACCAACAGCACTTATGCTCTTCTTTGAACATGCGTTTTGAAACCAAGAAAAACCAAAGATTCTTGTCAACCCAGCCTCATTACATCCTTAAAAGACCTTTTGATCCTTGCTATTCATTTGAATTTTGGTTTTACTAGAAATGACGGCCAATGTTAACTGAGCAGTTCTAATGATGGATAAGCGAAACAGACACCTGGTAAGGAATAATGAGAGTTCTCTATTCTTACAGCAATGGGTTACATGCTTCATGAACAAGGTAATGGTGCATTACATTTTAAGGAATTGGTATCATTTGCCTAGACATCAACTCAGATTATTGTCTTTTAAACTTTTTGTCTGCAACAGAAACTCAGATTTTTGAATGCTTGATTCCCTTTCCAAAATTTCTTTTTACTTGAGGACAAGCAAAAATCTAGGTTGGGGAGAGTTTGATGAGTGCTTATTTTATGATTAAATTCATGACTCAATTAGACCCATTTTCTGAATAACTTAACAAAACAGATAAATAATTGAGCATGATTTTGATTATAAAGAAAGTATTAAGAAAAGAAGCTTGAAATGTAAAAATCAGTAAAGAAATTATCAAAAGCTTTGAAGAAACAAAGAACCACCAGAGCATCAAGTAAGGACGCTTGAGCGTGGTACACTGCACGCTTGAGCGAGGAAGAAACAAAGGTTTACGCTACCCATGCGCCCAAGCAAAATAATGAAAGACACACCAACAGCCTCTCACGCTTGAGCGTGAGCCCGAGCTCGCTCAAGCGTGACTTCATGCAGGACGGACGCTCAAGCGTAACAACATGGAGCTCAAGCGTGACTAAATTGAAAGAAGGAATAGCATCAGGGTCATCTCACGCTCAAGCGTGGGAAGGAGCCGCTTGGGCGTAAACTCGATCCCGCTTGAGCGTGGCTTGAGCGTGGCTTGAGCGTGGAGTACATCTGTTGGGATAGAGGAGCTCGCTTAAAGCGTAACAGGCCTAGCTTGAAGCGAAGGATCAAGCATATGCTAAACAAAGGAACCACGCTTAAGCGTGGTCAAGGAAGCTCAAGCGCAAGACAATCAAAAAGCATCAGAGCCCTTCACGCTTGAGCGTGACCATCAAGCTTAAGCGTGACTCACACAGCATGGGTTTCTCAATTCTTTATTCACCAATGATGCGATGCAAATTCATCCACTATCTTCTGTTTCCACCAGTCTCTGAAAGATGCTGCATGGGTTCTACGCAAGTGGGCAAGAGAAGCTAGACCAAAACCCCTATAAATCAAGTTGCAAACACATCACATCATACATCAGATTCATCCTCTGTATTTTCATTCACACTTTCCATTTTCTGTATTCATTCCTTTGATGGTGAAAATGCAAGGCATGAGTAACTAATCTCCCTTATGGGATTGGCTGTAATCCATTCAACACTGAAGTAATGCTGTTGTAAGTTTTTATTGAGTAATGAAATTTGATAAGTTTCTGTATTTCCTTCTGCGTTTAATGCCTGAAAGTACTTGATCACTATTTTCTTGTTCTAAGTTTTCTCAAGTATGCTGGGAAGTGACTTTTGAAAGCAGAATCTGAAAGAAATACTTGTTGTGAGTAGGTAGCCAGGGATGGCGTCTAACGCAATAAACGTCAAAACAATCGATCGATAATGCTGGAATGATTTCCAAAGTGACTGAGGGATCAGCGGTTTGAAAATCATTCTTATGAATTTTGTAGTCGAGGAATCGATACAAATGACTTTGATTGTGACGTAGAACTTATCTTTTCGATTTACTTATATAAAGACTTATGCAGCTTACAGAGGTGAAGATGTGATGAAGCCAATCCCTGTTTTACAAAACTAATTTTTCCAACATCATTTACTGTTATCTTTTGCAAGTGCTATTCTCTGTTATTTGTTACTTACTGTTTCTCATTCAATATCATTCATAACAAATCCAACCAAAAACTTTCTGCCTAATCAATTCAAACTAAGATCTTCATTCTAGCACCTCCTCAGTGGAACGACAACTATACTATATTACAACTTCTGTGTTTAAACTTGGCACATTCATTTCATTGAGTTCATATTATAAAAACTTGATTCTCTTTCATTTGAACTCATTCATACCAATATCCATCAAGAATCTTCATCAAGTTTTGGCGCCGTTGCCGGGGAGGTGATTTAAGTTTGAATATTTTAGCATTGAATTGACAAGACAGTGTAAATAAATTTGTTTTCAATTTGTTTTTAATTTTTTTTATCTTGCTATTTTGAGTACTTGATTTATGATCTTGAGAGGACAAGGCACAAAAGAACAGCTTGTATTTGATCCTGAGATAGATAGGTTCCTCAAGAAAATCAAGAAAGCCAAGCAGAACTTCCACGTAGGACAAACTTCCTCTGCTACAATGGATGACAACAGCAATAATCAAAACCCACCAAGGAGAACACTTGGAGACTATGCTTTACAACAAGGGCCAAGACATTTCTCAAGCATTGCAATTCCAAACACTGTCAGAGCACTAGAAATGAAACCAGCATTTCTTAGTTTGATTAGTTCACACTAATTTACTGGAATGTCAAGTGAAGATCCTTATACTCACTTGGCCACATTCTATGAATTGGTTGGAACCATGGGATTTAACCAAGATGTTATTGATGCTGCATATGGAGAAAGATGTTATTGATGCTGCATATGGATAAAACTAGAGGGGTAATCAGGGACAGAGCTCTGGTTCTTGATGGAGAAAAATATGCTGACCGTAATGTGCAAGCTGCTATGATTGAAAGGGGATGGCAGTTCTTTAATGAGAACTTAGGCAATGGTTACCAGGAACTCACTAGAGAATTTTATGCCAATCTGAGGACTCATTCTATAGAGGATAAATTTCCTTTTTCTTCCTTCTTGAGAGGTGTCACTATTCCTCTAACTAGTAACATTTTGAATAAGCTTTTGCAAATACCTATATTAGAGGAAGAAGGATGTCACTACACATGGAAGGTGGATATTTTTCATAGGGCTAAAAATGAAAATCTTAGGAAAGAAATATTAGAGGAGTGCTGTGAACAAGGAGCTGCATATTTGACAAGGTCTAATGGTGCACCAAGAAATGTCATGAAAAATTGTTTGAATCACCTTCCCCTGTTATAGTGTCACTATGTCCTATCATCCTTGCAACCTATGCTGCATGCTACTGAGGTTACCATTAAAAGGTTGGTATTGATCTATTGTCTGATGAGAAGCCTGTATGTTAATCTGGGTGAGTTAATACTGGAGGAGATGATGAAAAACCTTGAAAAGAATCTCCAACTGCCATATTGCTCTGTTATCACTCTGTTGGCCCAAAAGAATCAAGTTATGGTGAATTATGCTAAACTGAAAAAGGTAAAGCCTGAGAGAATTATGGACAAGAAATGGGTGATAACCCACATTGACAATTTTATGCCTCAAAAGTCCAAGCGTCCAAGGCAACCTCAACCAACATCTTTTGCACCACCACCTTCAACAAAAGCAGGTCCTTCTTCTAATATTTCCATGATAATGCAGGAACTGCAGGTTATGAAGAAGATGCAGTTAGGAACCTATGATTTGGTCTTGAACCATGATCTCATGCTGAGAAAGATTACCACCACATTAAATGTGGATCACACTAAAGAAATGGGAGTTCCACCTGACAGAGATTTATGGTTGGCTTCCATTGGATTCACCATTCCCCCTGATGACACACCCTTAGGAGCTGAATTTCCACCCTCTCCTGAGCAAGATGATGATGAGTCTATGAGTGAAGAAAATAAAGAACAGGATGACTGATCTTTTACTTTGTTATGTCTCATGTTGCTACTTGCAAGTTGTAATGACTTTGTTTAAATATTCTCTTGAACAATGTATTTCCTTTTTCAGTTGTAATAGAACTTTATTTCTATGTTAAATTGTTATTGTTATTCTTTTTTTTTATTGTATAGTTAAATCCATGCACTCTATTCCAAACAATTTCTCACCATGCACTGCCATCCAGGTAAAAAGGGAAGTATTCTATCCTTTCATCTCATTAATTGATAGATTATGTTAATTAGGTTTAATTTAGAATCCATCTTAATAATTTAAAGTTTGCTGATTCTTAGGCATTAATTGGATAATTAATTGATTGACATTGCTTGATTCATGATCCCTATCCATAACTATTTTTCATTATTAATTATTTGTTTATTCAGCATGCTAGTTAGCAATCTGAGTTATAATCTTGCATTAAGTTTCGGGACATGATTGGCTGATTACCTGTTATTTTTAGCTTTTGAGCCTTTATTAATTCTTTTCTGAGTGTGCTTGTATTCTTGTTTAGTGAGACAAAATTTGCTTCAGTACTTGCTAATGATTATATGTCTGCCAATTGGAAATGATGAATGCCTTCTTTATTAATTTAGCCAGGGCCAAATTTAGTTATCCTAATTCTATTAATTATCCTTTGACCCAATAATTATATTTTGAGCCTAAGACCCTTTCGTTCTTATTATGTACCTAACTTTATGTTTATCTGAGGAAAAACCAAGTAAATTATCCCTGGATGTTCCACTGATGAATTGCTGAGTCTTATCTTATTGCTAGGGACTAGCAAGTTCTAAGTTTGGGGATGAAGAGTGTGCCTAACAGCAACTAAAGGACACACTCTGACCTTAGTTATAGATGGGGATTTTGAGAAATGAAAGTGAAAAATCAACAAAGCAAAGGTGTAAAGCACCACAACAAGAAAAATGGTATTGAAAAAAAAAATTTGAAAAAGATGGAAGAAAGAAAAAAGAGAGTCCAAAGGACTAAAAGAGAAGAAGGTGCAAAGCATCACAAATTATTGAGTTACCATTCATATGAAAAATAATGAAAAACAAAAGAGCTAGTTAGTTAAGGCATTTAAGTTAAGATTGAGGCAAGGCATCAGTGGCCACATCCTTTAACCCAACATGGACTAGAAAAACAAAAATAGAGCCTGTAGCCTAACCCCATTACAAGCTTAAAAAGTCCTTACTGATCTAATTGTGCTAGCATATTTCATGATGTTTAGAACTGTTGCAAGCCTATGTTGATCTAACAATTATGCAGATGATGAGTGCATGTAATTAACCTTATACACTGAGAGAAGAGAGAAACACCAATCCAGTGAGGAAAGTATCACCAGCTTGTTTCCCAAAGGAGGTGTGAGTAATTATATTTTCAGAATTTGCGAAAAGAAAGCATGGTTGGTATTCAATAATTATGGTATGAATTAAGTTAAGGAAAGGTTGATTGTTTTAAGTAAGTGTTGTTGATTTAATTAATCTGAGTATTTGCTTGAGGACAAGCAAGTTTTAAGTTTGGGGATGTGATAAGTCTTGAAAAGACTTAATTATTTCACCTTTTATTTAACATAATCCATCAAATATTGTTTAGTTTGGCATTATTATTTAATAATTTGTCAATAATTCTTATTTTATTTATTTATTTCAAAAATGTTTAATTTATGCAAGAAAATGATTAAAAACAATAATTAATTAAGAAATTATGTTTTATTTATAAATTCACTAATCCAGCATACAAACGCTGGACAGCCAGCGTACAAAAGCTAGGAATTTATTTGTTACATGTGCAGGAGCAGTTCACGCTCAAGCTTGAAGGTTGTAAGCTCAAGCGAGAGAGCCATGCAAAGTAAGTGAAAAGAAAGAAAGGAAAGCACGACCATGCTCAAGCGAGCAAGCTCACGCTCAAGCGTGACTCCAAAACATCACCCACGCCTAAGCTTCTCCATCACGCTCAAGCGTGAATCCAACAGTGCAATAAATAATCTGAGCACGCTCAAGCGAGAGCCCTTCACGCTTGAGCATGAAGGTGGTTATTTAAATGCTGTTGTTCCCTCCAAAAGACGCTCCGCACCATTTCTGTTACTTTTTCCTGGTGTATTTCTGTTGTACATTAATAATTTAAGTTCTGAGATGTATTTATTTTATTTATTTTGTAATTATGTAATTAGTTTAGTTAGTTTAATTATTAATTAAGCTTTCTTTGTAATTAATCAAGTTAGTTAGTTAGTTATTTGCCTATATATACTTGTACATACCTTGTAAAGAGAATAGAGGCAGTAGAATACAAAATACGATTCACTTTCCCATTTTCAATCTCTCTTTAATTCTTTTCTCTCTCTAAATTCTCTCATCCATGTCTCTCCACATTCCTTCATCTGAATCCATTTCCATGGGTTTCTAAGTCCCTAGGGTTGGGATTGTGAAGGTTTGTAATGAATTCTTGAAAGTGTATTGAGGAAGCCAACTTCTAAATCAAGAGGAGAACAAGCTGAGGAGTGGATCTACGTTGCTGGATTGACAAATCCAGATCTGATGAAGAAACTCACCAGTGAGGAATCATGGTTGAGGCTTAGGTAACTTCTCGCTTCCTAACTAATTTAGGCCTAGTAATTAGGTGAATAGTTAGGGTTCAACCCCCAATTTCACATTAGATTTCTCTGTTAGTTGAGCACCTAAGGGATTAGGGTTTAATGCTTAGGAATTAGTGTTATTCACCTAAGGAATTAGGGAGTAACCATCTATGGATTGTCCTCTTGAGTCTGAAGATTGATTGAACCTTAATTGCATGTTTCTTGATGAAATTGTAAATTGAAGCAATTCTAACCTATCTTCCATTACTCACATTTCATCTGTCATACTGTCTCTGAAAATACAAAAACATTAGAAATATTAAACAACAAAAATAGAATGAACTCTATCTGCATTGCATTGGTTCAGCTTGTATCAGTCTAAGATTGAGGTAATTACCACAATCCCTGTGGGAACGATCAAATATATTACAAATTTAACGATTGGTGCGCTTGCCAAAAGAATAAATCCTCTGAGAGTCATACAATAAGTCAATATTAATTCAAGATTTTTCAACCAAATTAATGGCTCAGAGATTTAGCATCAATAGACCACCGGGGTCACCTGCTCATCAAGAGCCACCCCCCACAAGGGTCGGCCATATGTAGCTCCTCATAGCAATATATGGGCGTCTTTGTGACTTACACACCGAGTCACAGGGGAAAATAGAATTTTACTCGTGCACCGAGCCACCCTCCCACTTGGTCGGCTGAGAGAACTCCCCTAACGTTCTAACATCGGTGGCTATGCAGTATGCCATGGATGCAAATGCCAATCATATGCATTTTTGACTCTATGCATCTTATTCATGCCACTCATCAATCATCATTATCATCATCAATAATATCACCATAAGGCTCTTAGTGGATTTATTATCATTGGTTATTACCATTAGTTTAAATTTTTATGTGGCACTTTCAATAAATTCTCATTAACATAATTCAATTCCATCATCAAACACAACGACATCAATCTTTCACTATCAATCAAGCTATGTTATTCGTTCACACAATTCTCATTTATTCATCAATAATATTCATTCCACATTTATAGTGGACATAAGTATAACATCATATTCAAGACACCATATTGTTAAACAATCCACACCACCATATAGCACACCATAGATATTCTGAATGCATCAACGCATGTTGCTAAAACATATCACCAACATCATACACAACATTATAATCCTTCATAACATTACAAGCATGGCAAACATGCATATTGTCACATATGACAATCAAATACTATTCAATTCACGCATTTAGAACATAAAGACTCCTCTCCTACCTCAAGAGAAGAATTTTGATTGGTACGACGTACCTACCTTGTCGTTCGAAATGGATTCTACATTAACATACATATAGAATCAACATCAATCAACCATTCAAGACACAACTTCAACTCTAATTAACCATTATTATATCTATAATTTCATAACATGTACAAGACATGTTATAGACATCATTCCTTCATTATTAGGCTTCGGGAATTCCTTTCCATCAAGCCTCATTCATTATATTGAAGGTTACAAAATAACCATAGCCTAACATTCACAATACTCCATTTATCAACCAATACCCATATTCTCAATATTATGTATTTGTTCTCAAATATATTATTCATCACACATTTATTATTTTCCCAAAATTTCCAAGTTAGGGTTTCACCTAAAACCCAACAACATTCATAAATAATCATTAATCTTCATCTCCTTCCAACAATAAGTTCATCTTCCTCATTTATTACCATTAAAGTTTGCATTTATGACAACCCACTCTAGGGTTTATACACATTTAAGGCTTCCCCCAACAACCCACATACTTTAAATGCTCTCTTAACACCAAAAACTCATAACTAAAGGTTCATACTTTTAAGAAATAGCAAAAATCTTACCTCAAGAGAAGAAAAAAGAGAACCTTCAAGAGAGAGGGAGTGCTACCCAAAATTAAGGAGAAGAAGGGAGAGGGAACTTCAATCTCCAAGCCTTCTTCAAGCTCTCCACTCAAAATGAAAATGTAGGAATAATGGTCACACCTTTGCTAGGGTTTAGGGAGGAAAAGTGGTGAAGAGAATAGGAGAAGAAGAAGAAGGTGAATGCTTTGCCAAAGTGATCAGTAAGCCAACAAAAGGAGAAGAGAAAATATGGGCTTTTGGCTTTAATTTTATTCCTTATATTAATATTTTATCATTTTACCACAAAAAGGATCTCTGTTCGGGCTCAATACTTTATCTAAAAATTATTTCGAATACATATTCAGACTCCCAATAACATTCTTAATAGCCTTGACCAATATCATCCCAATCGGAGATACTTGGTCTGACACCTATATTTTAATCGGGTTTAATTTCAGCTTATTCGGTTCCAATAAATTATGAGTAGTCTCCAAAAATCTTAATTTAATTATTTCCAATATTTTGTGATATTAAATAATACACACACAACTATTTAATATTTATTTCCTTAATTAATCATTTATTTTAAAATTTAGGGTGTTACAATGGATCGAAGACTACCGATAAGGTTGTAAGCGCAACAAAACCTAGTCTCCGATAGCAAAGATAATGTCTTCCCTGTTCTAGTTAGCTTGTGTGATCATACATTGCGTTGTGCATTTAAGGTTCTATTTCAACTTCTCTAACAGAATATGTCTTTGTTGTAATGAGAGATCTAGGGAAGATATGGATGAAGACCCTGACACATAATCTCAAACAGAGGGTGAAAGACGTCCATATAGAGCCTGAAAGGGGGTTATCTTGATAGCAGAGTGGAACATGGTATTGAACCAGTATTCTGCAAGATGGAGGTACTGGTACCAATTCTTCGGATGGTCACTCATAAAACAACGAAGGTATGCTTCCAGACAATGGTTGGTAACCTTTGATTGGCCATCAGTTTCTGGGTGGTAAGAGGAGCTATATTTTAAGGTAGTCCCTTGTAGGTGAAAACGTTTCTTCCAGAAGTGGATAAGAAATAATGGGTCTCGATCAGAGATGATAAACTTGGGTACACCATACAACCTGTAGATCTCGGTGGAAAAATAGGAAGCCAGACTAGGGTTGTAAATTTGGTGGGAAGGGTCAAAAAATGAAGGAACTTGGCAAGACAATCGTAAATGACCCAGATGACTGTATGACCTAAATATAAGGGTAAGTGAGTAATGAAATCCATTGTTAATTCTTCCCAAACTTGTTGAGGTGTAGGTAATGGTTGTAATAACTCTTGTTTCTTCTTTGGTAGGTATTTATTCATCTGACAAAAGGAACATTGCTGAACATAGAGCTTGATGTCTTTGAAGAGTCCTGGCCAGTGGAAGGAAACAGCTAGGCAAGCCAGGGTGGGCTTAAAACTGCAATAACTAGCAGAAGGGGTTGCATGAAATTCCTAGAGCAATTTCTGCCTTAACTATGGTAAGTAGGGATGTCAAAAATATCTATACCCACGGATAAAAACCTGTTATGGGTACAAAAACTCGTGGGTATGTACCCATGGAAGAACAAAGGCGGATTTTGTATTACCCGTTAAGGAACAGGCACGGGTACGGGTACGGGTACGGATATAATGGTATCCGTACCCGCAGGTACCCGTATGTATAAAATTACATAAATACCTTTTCTATTATTAATATATAATTATATTTAATAAGACTTTTTGTACCTTTTATTTAATATTTGTCTATCTATTAACATGTACTTTAAATGTATTTTCTTATTTATATTTTTATTTTAGATTATCTATGATATTGTATTTTATTTTTTTAGCTAGCTAGACATTCTATTTCTAATATATATTGGTATTACATACATTTATACCTTTAAATTAAAAAAAATTGTGATGCTGGATATTTAATTTATAACTTAGTTTAATATTTTTATATTTTTGTTTTCTGTTTTAATTAGGTGTCCGTGGATATCCGTGGATACCCGTGGATAGTAACTACCCAAAAAAACCCATAAAATGGGTTCCTGTGTGGGTAAAGGGCAGGCACAGGTTTTTTTATTCGCGGGCACGGGTAGCGAAAAAGAGGTACCCGTACCCGCCCTGCCCTATTGACATCCTTACCGGTAGGTCTGGGATAAAAATTTTTATCTTTGAAGTATAAGATACCATGAGAAGAATGGAAATTTTGTTGCATCACTGGATTAGTATTGATTTTGTACAGGAGGGTCTGTCCGGTTGGGATATTAAGGAAATAAGTCCATAGCTCTACTAGGAGGACAAGAATGGGAGAAGAAATCGTAAAGAGAAGTGATGGATCATCACAATACATATGTGATAAGGTGTCAACGGCCCACTTAGAAATCCCAGGTCGATAAAAAATTTTCAAAACTATAGCCTTGTAATTTTGTAGCCCGTTTGAGTTATTCTGGTGTCTCAAAAGATTGAGTAATAAGGTACTTTAAACTTTGTTGATTTGTATAGATGTGAAAATGTCTTCTCATAAGATACTGACGCCATTTTTTTACTACTTCAGTGATAACATACATTTCACGAACATACACAGAGGAAGCTTGCAGTTGCAGACTTATACGCTTATTGAAAAAGGTAATGAGATGTTTCTGTTGAGAAAGCACAACACCTACGACAACCCCTGAAGCATTTATTTCAACTACAAAAAGCTGATCAAAATTAGGCAATGCTAGGACAAATATTTTTGTCATTTTCAATTTGAGTTCTGTAAAAGCCTCCAAGGCTGATATAGACCATGTAAATTTAGTGGAACGTAAAAGATCAGTGAGAGGAGTAGCGAGTGGTGTAATTTTGAACAAATTTTCTATAAAAGTCGGTGAGACCTAAAAAACCACAGAGAGCCGTGAGAGAACGTGGTTCAGGCCAATTCAAAATGGCTTGCACTTTATTGGGATCGAGGGCAATGCCTTCACTTGAAATGACATGTCCCAAATAGCTCATAGTAGAGACACCAAAAACATATTTAGAAATATTAATGTGAAATTGATGATTCAAAAGTAACTCCAAAACCAATTGTAAATGTTCTAGATGATTTGCAAAAGTAGAACTGAAAATAAGAGTATCATCAAAGAAAACCAACAAAAAACGCCATAGATAGGGACATAAGAGATCATTCATCACAGACTGAAAAGTAGATGGGGAGTTAGTTAAGCCAAAAGGCATAACTAGGAACTCGTAATGACAATCAAAAGTGCAGAAAGCTATTTTCTAGGTATCTGGGGTGAAATTCGAATTTAATGGTATCCTGCTTTTAAGTCAATCTTAGTAAAGATAGTGCCAGAACTCAATTCATCTAGCAACTCATCAATAGTAGGGATAGGGAATTGATCTAGGATGGTAACAACATTAAAAGCTTTATAGTCCACACAAAAATGCCAAATTCCATATTTCTTTCTTACTAATAAAACTGAGGAAGAGAATGGGCTAGTAATAGGTATAATAAGGCCTTATTGAAGCATTTCTTGAATATTCTGGGCCATTGCTTCTTTTTGGGAATGAGGGTAACAGTAAGGTTTTGTCGCAACCTGGATCGCGACGGCGCGGCGAACAAGAGAGAATGGGTGGAATAAAACAGGGAGTCGCCACCAACGTTTTTATCCATAGGAAAAACATTGGAAAAAACTAAGTTCAGTAAAGCACTGGTTAAAATTGAGATTCAAGTCCGGGAGTCGGTTACGAGTAGGGAAGGTATTAGCACCCTATATCGCCTGTCAGAAACAGTACCAAGATTGAAAGCGTAATATAAATAGCCTTAAAAAAATATGGTTTCTTCCCTTACTTTTATTTTGAAAATGATAGAATGGAGTAGAGAACTGTATAGACATAGAATGTTGAAGCGAGGTCAGTGAGACGTTTCGTCCGAATTAAGCTCGACTTCGATATGAGACAGAGAGGGTGAGAGAATGCCAATAAGACGTCACGTCTAAATTAAACATCCTCGGGTAAAAAGGGTAGGGATAGGAAAGAGATAAGCGGGACGTCTTGTCCTAAGTATCCCTTCCCTATGAATTGTAGCGAGGTTTGAACAAAACTAGGAGAAATCAACAAGACGTCACGTCTAAATTAATTTTCACAGAAACGACAAAAGTAACAACACGAAAGAAACGCAAAAAGCAAGGAAATAAATCAGTAAGAGGAAATAAGGAAGATGGGCCCGACAGGAGTTAAAGTCCTGCTCCTACGTATTCTTGAATTATCAAGAAATCAGGGTTACGTAGTTCTGAGTGTTGTTCTTTTAGGAAAAGACTCGGGGGATGATGATGGATGTCATTGAGGTGGGGAGCTCATACAAGGCGAAGTTCTTCGCACGTGTACGAATCCTAAAAAGGTTGTGTAGACGGGAGTGCTCTCGTACGACACCATTTTTTTTTCAAAAAAAAAAAGATTTTCAAACTAGAAAATATAACATGTGCAAACTTTATTACTTATTATTTATTATTATATGTATTTCTTAAGGAAAAAGGGGCAAAAATATTAACAGTTTAAACTATGCCACACAGACAGACATAACAAATAAACAGCAAACTGACAGGAAAATAAATGACTGAAAATAAGAGAAATAAGGAACAGAATGGAACCAGTGTGGTGGACTCAGGACCGATGTGGGAGTCAAGTGCAGCGACAGTGTCAAACCGGTTCTGGACTTACACGCTGACAGAAGCAATGGACCGGTATTGGGCTCAAATCCTGAAAATTGAAGGATGCGACCGGTGTTGTTAGAGGTTGATCCGAAGTGAGTAAATGACTGGATGCTGTTGAGAAAGTAATGAAGACTGATAAGGTAGTGGTATGGGAATTGGGGACGGTGTTGGTTCTGTGCGAGGACGGTGTGCGTTCGGGGTAGGGACCGTGAAGGAACAGTGGCTTTGAGTATTGGAAAAACTTCAAGCTTCTTAAAGCTAAAGGGTCTTTTGTGGTGACTAAGGCAGGTCACTGGTTTCAAGTGGGGAGGTCAGTTGAGGATCTTGAGGAATCGGAGAGAAATTGAAGAGAGTCCTCTTGCAAAGAAAGGGAGTCCAAAAAAAAACCAACCTCTTGAGCTTCCTTGGTTGGGGCATTTATAGGGCTTTGAGGTCATGGGCTGAGGGTTTGGGACAACCAGAATTCCCACTCACCCATACGTGTAGTGGTGTGCAACCCTGGCCACTATCTGTTCATGGGGAGCAGGGTTTCAGTGGGGTATTTTTTAATTGTCCACTTCTGCCTCCCTGTCTGCCATTTTTAGGGAGTGCGATTCCAGGTCATCACGCATAAACTTCCGACCTCGTCTTTCCGTTGTCAAGTTTGTAACATCGGTCAGTAAAACACCAGTTGGGACGGAATCCCCACTGATCCGATGTGGCCTCTTAAGAACCTGGACCTGTGTCTTCACACCGGTTGAGCCTCTTCAAGGTAGTATCACAGGGGCGGTGTTCTTCCTCCTAGTCCAGATCTACTGCCAGTCCGGTGTGCATGTTTCGATCTGAGATCCCTTGATTTTTACTTGGGCCGGACTGACCTGTTACTTCGTTGCCAGGTGTACAACATCGGTGGTCCGGTGTTACCACTTTTAGGACCTTGGTCTGGTGTTGTTTCAATTTAGGCCGGACCGAAAGAGGTGTTCACAGGTTTGACATTGATAAGGGGGTATTTAGGTAGAATGGGATATGATGATCATGAGGTCTAGGTGGGGGTAGGCCCTGAGCTTGGAAAACATGTTTATAGGTTTGGATGAGGTTTTTGATAGGCAAAGAAAGACTTTCCAGAGAGGAAGGTGTGGAAGAATGTGCAAAGGAGGAAGAGGGTTATAGGGTAAGTAAGTGAAAGGAAGCAATGTCGTGTGTATGTTTTAGGTAGGAAAGTTGGTGAAAAGTAGTGGGAGAAGGTGTGAAGGTATCTCTAGTAAGGGTAATGGTTTGATTGTTGTGTGCAAAGATCATGCTAGGGATGACAAAATCAAAGTGGATTGGGCCCAGGGTACATAACCATTCCATGCCAAGGACCACATTAGCACTTGCAATAGGTAACAAATAAAATTAAAGATGAAAAGCATGATATTTTTATGGATATAGGTACTTGAGAGAAAACCCAATAGAGTGAATATGGACCCCATTGCCAACCAACATAAAATTTTAGGGTGGGTTCAATTTGGTAATTTAAGGTAGGAGGCGAGTCTGGTTTGAAGGATGTTATGGGAACTTCCTGTATCCACAAGAATAATCACAGGGAGTCCAGAAATGTAGCCTTGGAATTTAAGGGTTCTAGGGGAAGGGTGACCTATAAGGGCTTGGGGGGATAAGTGAAAATAAAAAGCATCCTCAGACTCAAGAATGGGGGAAGGGTCTATAGGAAGTTGGGCAGGTGAGCTGAGTAAGGGGTCTGGTTGAGGAGGGTCTAAGGTAAAGAAGTGTAGGTTATCATCCACTAGTAAAAGGAGAAAGCGATTAGTGATGCATTTATGGCCAAACACATACTTTTCATCACCGTTATAGCATAGGCCTTGAGCACGACGTTCTTGCATCTGGGCTTAGGTTAATTTTTTAATGGGCAAAAAGGTAGCAAGGGCGCTATCAATGTTAAACCTTACCATTACCCTTATTCCCAAAAAGAAGCAATGACCTAGAATAATCAAGAAATACTTCAATAGGGCCTTATTATACCTATTACTAGTCCATTCTCCTCCCCAGTTTTATTAGTAAGAAAGAAAGATGGAACTTGGCATTATTATGTGTACTATAGAGCTCTTAATTCCATTACCATCCCAGATCGATTCCCTATCCCTACTATTGATGATTTGCTAGATGAAATGGGTTCTGCCATTATCTTTACTAATATTGACTTAAAAGTAGGATACCATTAAATTCAAATTTCACCCTCAGATACCCAGAAAATAGTTTTCCATACTTTTAATGGTCATTACGAGTTCCTAGTTATGCCTTTTGGCTTAACTAACATCCCATCTACTTTTCAGTCTACGATGAATGATCTTTTACGTCCCTATCTACGACATTTTGTGTTGGTTTTCTTTGATGATACTCTTATTTTCAGTTCTGTGTTTGAATATGCTTTCAGGTTAAATTATTTTGATAATGACAAAAGATATTGAAGAATCAAGAAAAAAGGTTCAAAGTACAATGAAAAACAGAATCAGACTTTCAAATTCACGCAGGCTAATCGATTACAAGACTCCAACTAATCAATTACAGTTATCCTGTCCAAGACCTAATCGATTGCAACATCAAGACTAATCAATTACACAAGCTCTATTTGTAAGCTAATCGATTACACACATTAGCACAATCAATTTCCAAGTTGAATTATTAAATTAAGAGCATCAGGTATACTCCCTAATCGATTGCAAGTATGCAACAATCGATTACCAAGACTTTGGAAGGTCACTAATCGATTATAAGACCAAGTCTAATCGATTATGAATGTTCTGTTTGCACCCTAATCGATTGCATGAAGGTATAATCGATTAGCATGCTACGAAACACAATTAAATGCATCAAGTGCCACTCACAATCGATTACAAGGCACTACATAATAGATTAACTAGTCTCTATTTCCAATCTAATC
Source organism: Clitoria ternatea (assembly GCA_037962975.1). Taxonomy (NCBI): domain Eukaryota; kingdom Viridiplantae; phylum Streptophyta; class Magnoliopsida; order Fabales; family Fabaceae; genus Clitoria; species Clitoria ternatea. The sequence goes on from CM075672.1 coordinate 222,979,361, forward strand.
GATTACACAATAAGGTCTAATCGATTACCAATTAAAATACACTGAAGATTTCAAAGTGTAATCGATTACAACTCAAAGCGTAATTGATTACCATCGTGCCAGAAATTAGGGAAAAGCATTTTAAGTGGAAAACTAGCTCATTTCTCCATTTCAACTCAAGCACTCATACTATGAAACGGCTCTAAAGAATCAAGGGCTCCTCTCCAAGGCCTATAAATGCAAGACTCCTTCAAGCTACTCAATGCAATAATTCAATCCATCAAAGGGGAATTAAATCTTGAGTCTTGTGAGTTCTATTTCTTTGTTTAGTTTTATTTTCTGAAACTTAGAGCTTATATTTATAAATCCTCTCTAGTAAGAGTTAGAATTTGTGAGAGCTTTCATTTGTATATCAACTCTATTGAGAGAGTGCATTACTTGTAAACACAAACATCAAACACTAAAGTTTGCTCTAGGTTGAGTGGTTACAAAGGTTGGGGTTCAACCTTTGGGGATATTGAGAGATTGTGAGATTGGGTGGGTTACCCATATGCTTGTGAGAATTGGGTTCTTGAGTGTGGGACACTAGGAGACAATTGCTCAAAGCTTGTATCTCAAATCTTCAATTATGGAATCCTTCAAGAGGGTTGCTTGAAGGCGAGACGTACACCGAGTTGGTGGAACTCGTTAAATTGGTTTGCAAGCTCTTCTCCCTTATCCTCTTGCATTTACATATTGCATCTGGCAGGATTGTTAATATTGATTGCATTTTCACTCTTAAACTTGCTTGAATAACTAGCTTCGAAGTGCTGCATACCAAGTGTTTGATAAATTGCCTTAATAACATTTACCCTTTGTTTTGCATTGTTTCTTGCATTCTCTTGCACCAACACTTAACTTGTGAAAAAGGAACAAATTTCAAAGGCATTCCAAGAAAAGTTTTAAAACTCAATTCACCCCCCCTCTTGAGTATTGAGGCCACTTGATTAACAAGTTCTACTTTTGCAAATCATCTAGAACATTTACAACTGGTTTTGGAGTTACTTTTGAATCATCAATTTCATGCTAATATTTTTAAATGTGTTTTTGGCATCTCTACTGTAAGCTATTTGGGACATGTCATTTCAAGTGAAGGCATTGCCCTCGATTCTGATAAAGTGCAAGCCATTTTGAAGCAAGTGGCAAGTACTACTTGTGCTTTTCTTATCAAGCTTATAATAAACAAAATCAAAATTAGAAAATCCAATAAGGGTGTAGTTGGCCCCTTTAGGATACCATAGGCCTACATTTTCAGTTCCTTTTAAATATTTTGTTATTTTTTTAACAACAGTTAAGTGGGATTCTTTGGGACATGCTTGAAATCTAGCACACATACAAATAACAAACATGATATCTAGACGACTAGCAATTAAATACAATAAAGATTTTATCATGCCTCTAAACTTAGTTATTTCTATGTCTTTACCTTTTTCATCTTTATCTAAGTAGCAGGATGTGCTCATAGGAGTTTCACTTTCATTTTCTTTATCCATCCCGCACTTCTATAGAAATTCTTTGCAATATTTTGTTTGGCTTATATAAGTTCCTTCACTTGATTGCTTAATTTGAAATCCAAGGAAGAATATGAGCCCCCCTATCATTGACATTTCGAATTCATTCAGCATGATCTTAGAAAATTCCTTGTATAAAATCTAATTAGTAGCTCCAAATAAAATATCATCAACATACACTTGTACCAATAGGATGTCATGCTTTTTACGCTTAATCAATAGTGTAGTATCAACCTTTCCTCTTTCAAAATTATTTTCTAAAATAAATTTACTTAGCCTTTCATACCAAGCTCTAGGAGCTTGTTTTAAACCGTATAAGGCTTTCTTAAGTTTAAAAACATGTTCAGGAAAGTCCTAATCTTTTAAACCAGAAGATTGATCTACATATACTTCCTCTTGTATATAACCATTTAAAAATACACTTTTGACATCATCTGATAAAGTTTGAAATTTATGCAACATGCAAAAGTAAATAATAATCTAATAGCTTCTAGTCTAGCAATTAGAGCATACGTTTCTTCATAATCTATCCCTTCTTCTTGATTATATCCTTTAAACTACTAAAAAAACCTGATAGTTACTTTAACTTAGCGAGTGCAAGGGGCCGTCGCTAATTCGCGATTGAATTAGCTTGTATTCGTCATAGCCCTGTGTGTCTTTCTCCAACAACAAGTTCGACTCTGTTCTTCCAAGGTACATGTTTCATGCAACTATTCTTTTGTTTAATATTGAAATAGAAAAGTTAGATGTGAGAGTTTGGAACAAAACTAAGGTGCATGAATTGATTTTGTACATATTGTTATTGGCAATTTAACCTCTTTTATTCATTTTATTTATTGTTGTTATAAATAGTTATTGAGAAATTTTATCTAAACTAGGGAGTGTTACACTACAGTGGCTACCTTTCTAGTTATACTTGTTGGTTAATTTTATAATTTTGGAAGAATGTAAAATTAGCTTTAACATGTAACTATAGTATAAGTTCTATAAAATTGATAATTTTCTAAAGAGTACCCTGTTGATAGTTTTTTGTATTTTATTAGACATTTTAGTAATTATGTGCCTGAATTTCATCTGTATAATTTATAGAAGAATATATTTAATTGTATTGGGTTGTTTTTTGTGTGTATTAGGGTGCGTGTTAAATTTTAAAATATCTAGTTTACAGGGGAGACTCTGCTAAAATTTCGGTAGGCTCCCTATGTCATTAGACCATGTGTGTACCCAAATAGGTTTCCGTTCAAGCCTCAACACAACAGGGTGAATTGTCTCGGTTAGATAATTTAGGATGAATCTATAACCAATAGGGCAAAACCCATAGATATTGGTGTTTGTGTGAAACTTGTGTTGTTAATATGAAATTGGAATTTTGGTTTTTGCATTTTATGTTGTTTCTGAGTGCATGTCTGTGTGTAGTGTTTCGATTGCACGTACCTCTGTGTACCCAGGGACCAATGCAAAATACAGCCGAAATTCCAAATGAACATCAACAACACAAGGTTGATGCAATCACGTAGATGAGTTACGGATGGTTACATTTTCATTTTGAATGGGATAGAGCCCCATTGATAATGCTTAAATTGTATATATGTTTTGAGTTGAATTGAGCATTATTTGATTAGGAAATCTTGAAATCTGGAAGAAATTGTAAGTTAAATTGATTAAAATGCATAATTCTAGATAAATATTTGATAATATGTGTTTTTGGAGACTTTTATTCTATGTTTTATGCAATTATACGTGATTATGAATGAAGAAGAGGAAAAGGAAGGAGCAACACTTAGAAATCCCCTTGAAAAAGAAAGAACAGGCCAAACATCAGAGGAACTCGCTTAAGCGAGCTTGAATTTAGCTTAAGCGACCCACTCGCTCAAGCGGATGATAGCTCCGCTTGAGCGAGTCACAGGCAGAACAGAAGAAAAAGCATCAATGAAAAAATCGCTTGAGCGATTCACAACTCACTCAAGTGAGAATTGACCAGAGAGCAAACTAAGAGGATTCACTTGAGCAAAGGAGTAATGGCCTGCGTGAAATTCATCTAGAAACTGACGCTAAAGAATTCGCTTGAGCGAGGCTTAAGCTGCTTAAGCAAAAATTGCCCAAAAACAAATTCAATTCTAATTTGCTTGAGCAGATCAAGTTAGGCTCAAGTGAATCGAATAGAGAAACTAGGGGACTATACTCGCTTGAGTGAACCACTCGCCTAAGGGAGTCTACGAGGGAATAATCAAGATCAAAAGGCTCTTTCAGGGTGAAGAAACTTGGCACGCTTAAGCGAGACAGGTAATATTTAAAGAAAACTTCAAAATTTTTGGATCAGCATGCAGGATTAGATTTTCTTTTCTTTTAGGGCATAAAGAAACATTTGAAGACCATCTCTTATCATATTTTCTTCTTCAATCATCTTGGGTTTGTATAGATAACATGAGTAACTAATATTTTTGTAGGGATTAGATGTAATCAACTCAAACCTAACATATTGTGTTTATATTTATATATTTGGTAATTGTTCTATTGGTTTTTGTTTTCCATTCTGATCTTAATGCTTGAATCTACTTGATCACTAGCTTCTTGGTCTTAGTTTTCTCTAGTTATTGGAAAATACCTTTTGAAAGCCGACTTGGATGGAACGCTCCTTGTTGTTGATTATTAGGAATAATATTCAAGGCAATGAAAGTCGAAACAATCGAGTATAAGGCTGGAATATTTGTAAATCGATTGAGGGATCAACGATTTGGAAATATTCTTATGGATTTTGTAGTCGAGGAATCGATACGAATGATTTAAGATTGTGACATAAAAATTAATAGTTTGAAAGTCGATTATATTAATGTATATGTTGTACGCTAGGGGGAGATAGATGAATCCAATCCCACTTTCTCTCATTTGATTTTCATACTTGCCATTGCTTGCCTTGTTTTATTTAATACTCAACATTCTCTTTAGATTTTTAGTTATATCATATTAACTGAATCAAAACCTTATTTCTTACCTAGATCGTATGAAATTATATTGTTGAAACACCACTTCTGAGTGGAACGACACTTTAATATACTACACTACGAAGGGGAAAACTTTTCGCTATTCCATCATTAGAAATCCAATATCACCCACTTACTTACAACATTAAAGAGATAAAGAGTGATTCACAAACAATAGTTAGGTCTTGTTTAATTAAAGTAACTAATCCTATTATCGTTAGATATCGTGAATGGAGGTTCCGACACATTGATGATTGATGTACAACCGACTGGATCATAATCGATGAGTCACTAGAGAGTTTTTGATGAGGTTGTGTGAGTTCATTCCATTCGCTATGATCAATACCCCTAATTTTGAAGCGACCCAAAAGATCTGTTGTCCTTGTTGTAAGTGCGAATGCATGAATTTTGAATACGCGGATAACGTGATATGCCACTTAAATGAAAAAGGATTCATGAAAGGATATTATTGGTGGTATAACCATGGTGAGTAGTTACTGCCCAGGCCACCGACCGTACCTGTGCAACCGTCTTATTATGAAGTAAAGGGCAACAGGGATAACTACAACAACATGGAGTAGATGGCGATGGATCATGTTGGACCTTCCACCGGGTGTGTTCTACAACATGATGACGAACCCAAGGATCAGACTGAGGGTGTAGAGGAGGATCCTGATCCGGATGTTAAGAGATTTTATGATTTGTTGGTGGTAGTGCAGACCCCGTTATGGGATGGCTGTGAGAGTTATACCAAATTATCTGCCTCCCTAGCTGCTTTTAGCATCAAGGCAAAGTATAATATCTCTGGAGGTTGTTTTAATAGAATGGTGGATTTAATGAGTTCCACTATGCTAAACGGAAACAGAATGCCGTCAAACCTGTATTATGCTAAGAAAAGTGTGGCAAACTTGGGGTTGGGATGCGTCAAGATAGTGCTGTGTTGGCAAGTGTATGATGTTCTAAAATGAGTTTACGAACAAGAGTGTGGATAAATATGTATTTTGTAGCAAGGAGGTTCATTACAAAACTGTTAAGAGAAGAGGGAAAGTAACTAGAACGACAAGGAAAAAAATGTAGTACTTTCCGATTACACCACCTTCAACATTTATATGCCTTATTGTCCTCGGCAAAACACATGCATTGAAATGCTCAGAATCAAACATAAAAGGGTCTTTCTATGTTACCCATCTGATGGGAAAACATGGAAGTATTTAGATGAGTTGTACTCAGACTTTTCACATGAGTCGCGCAATGTACAACTTGGCCTATGTACTGACGGATTCAACCCATTTGGTCAATACAGAAAAGCGTACTCTTGTTGGCCAGTTATACTAACCCCACACATGTGTATGAAGAAGGAGGTGATGTTTCTATCTATACTAGTCCTAGGACCCAAAAATCCAAAGGTAAAAATAGATGTCTTTTTTCATCCACTGATTGAGGAGTTGAAACAATTGTGGGATTTTGGGGTTATGATTGATGATGCATCCTTAAAAAACAATTTCATGATTAGGGCAGTTTTGATATGGACCATTAATGACTTCCCTATGTATGGTATGCTTTCTGGATGGTCAATGTTTGGGAAGCTTGCTTGCCCTATATGCATGGAACATATCAGGGAAGGAGGGAATCACCCATATTTAGTGACAAAACAAGTTATTTTGACTGTCATTGTAAATTCTGACCGTTGGATCACCCTTACAGGAGATCAAGAACCGATTTTAAGAAAAAGAAATTTGTCAATAAACCTCCACCCCATAGATTATCCAGTCCATAAGTGTGGTAGAAAGTATCTGACTATCCTTACATTTGGGATAAGAATGTTAACGAGTTTGTGGGTTATAAGAAGGAGCACCATTGTGTGAAGCAAAGTATCTTATGGGATTTGCCATATTGGAAAGACATGTTGTTAAGACAACACATAGATGTCATACACACTGAATGAAATGTTATCATGAACATATTTGACACTGTGATAGACATCAAAGGGAGAATAAAGGACAATGAGAAAAGCCGATTAGACCTTGCAAGTTTGTGTTCAAGGGAGGATCTGGAATTGAGGGATGTGGGATGCAGCAAAATGTTTAAACCACAAGCCAAATATGCATTAGCAAAAGCTCAACGGATGACTGTCTGTCTATGGATGAATGGGTTGACCATGCCTGACGGGTTTGCTTTGAATTTGAGTAGATGTGTCGACCTAAAGGAGGGTAGGCTGCTTGGCATGAAAAGTCATGATTGTCACGTGTTTATGTAACAACTACTACCATATGCATTTTATGCCTTACCAAAACCCATTTGGAAACTGTTGGTTGAGTTGAGTCATTTTTTAAAGACTTGACAGCAACAGTCTTAATAGAGGAGTCTCTTGTGAGGATGAAGGAAAACATTTCGGTATTGATTTGTAAGCCAGAGCAGATTTTCTACCCTAATTTTTTTGATTCTATGAAGCACCTGCCGATTCATCCACTATACGAGGCTAGGGTTGGTGGTCCAGTGCAGTATCGTTGGATGTATCCGTTTGAAAGGTTAGATGTTTAAACAACTTCTATTCCAAACTTTGTTATAAAAATGACATGTATATATAACTCAATAATTCTTTATGTTTCACTAGATTCCTACGCTCTTTAAAAGACAATGTGTCAAATAAGGCATGCGTTGAAGCCTCGATTTGTAAGGCATACTTAGTAGAAGAAATGACCACTTTTGCTTCATTTTACTTTTTGACAGAGATAGAAACAAGAATGACTAGAATCCCCCTAACTTTGGGGTGGCACTAAACCCTAGTGTGGATGAACAAAGCTCAATATTAACCTATCCTAGTCGTCTCGAGGGCAAGGTCATAGAATGTTACATTAATGAGAAACATCAAAAAGTGACTCACTTATACATTCTTTTAAACTACGAGGAAGTTGAACCATATCTCGAGTAAGTCACCTACTTTTACAAGTTTTCAATTTGAGCATAGGATTTGCGTGTAGTTAAACTATTGTTCTTTAAATAGTATATATGCAGATATACTGAGACAAGAGCAAAATGATGTAACTGGCACTAAGTCCATAGTGTGGTATCATCTAAGTTCATCGATTGGTTTGCACAACACGTAAGGCCGTACATTTTATGTTTTTTTAAAGTTGTATAGTTATGTTATCTAACATTGTTATATGTTGTGCTTTGAATAGATTCAAGACCTAAACAACCAAATTGAAGACCTTTTACTCCAAGCTGTTTCTTGGGGGCCTATGAAAATTGTTTAAAAATGGCCAATTTATTACGTAAACATAATAAGTTTAACATTTTCCAATGGAGTGAAGGAATGCTGATATAGGCAAGCCTACTTTGAGAAGGGAGGATCTAGCATTCCTTGCTTTTCTTCTTGGAGAAGAGGGTGTGATGGCTGAAATTGTTATAAGGTTGGGAATAGTTTGTTATGGAGAAGGGATAGATTTGGACGTCACTCCTCTGGGAGAACAGAAGTCCTATACCTCCACCCTAGGGGAGGAAACCTAAGGATAAGGTATTCGGTAGTGTGCTAAGCACAAGTGAGAGACTAAGAGAGAGAACTCACTTTCTCACACTAAATTTCTTCAATTGAATTCTGATTTCTATTAAAAAGGAGAGAGACCTATATATAGGCTTTGGAATTTTGTAATTGGCTTGGGTGGGCTTGTAAAAGCTTCACCTAAGGCCTATAATCTAAAAATAAATGGCCCAAAAATGGCCCAAAGCTAGTACATACCTATACAAGGCCCAACAGTGGCCCAAAATGAAAATTATGACCATGCAAGACCCAAAATATCAATTATTTTCTAATAAAATAATATTTATAACAAAAATATTAACAAAGTGGAAAGAATGGCCCAAAGGAGGCTCAAGTGATGCTGGTGTCATGCCCCCCTCTTCAAAAGGATTTATCCTTAAATCCTAAAAATCCTCAAGATAATGCTCATAGTAGAGACAAACCTACAAGATGAAAGAAGAACAAATAAGTTGTGAAAAATGAAAAGGAAAACAAAAGTGAAGGAAAAACAAAGGTAAAGAAAAAAAGATGTGATGTTAGCCACTAAGATCAATGACTAACCTTTTTATTTGTGACATTGTTTGAACAAAATGATAATAAAAAATGCAATGAGATATTCCCATAAGACACTAGTGTAAAAAGTAGATACAACCACAGGATATAATCACGGTTATGGGATAACTGTGGTAAAAAAAATGCAGTGGCATTTTTGAAATTATCTGTGAAGGTTTTAATCACGGTTAAGTATAACCATGGTCATAGGCATGTTATAAATTTTTATATGTAATTTTAAAAATATCTACAACCATGGTTTCGAGCTAACCATGGTTATATGACTTCTGTATTTTTATAATTAATTTTTAAATGGTCTATAAGGACGGTTATTTTGCAACCGTGGTCAAATGACCATGGTGGTTACCCGAACCGTGATTATTGGTGTTCTATTACCACGGTTCTTGGATAACCGTGGTTTAATCATGACCCTTCATTCCAAAACAGTCCATATTTCATTTCCCTCATTCGTCTCAGCACTTATAATTTCATTTCCCTTTTCATCTCCACTTCGTCTCTCTTTATCTCTCTTCATATTGCATTCTCCTGTTTGTCATTTCATTCTCCATGTGTTCCTCTTACACGTTGTTCATCTCCCCCCTTCTCCCTCCATCTCTCCATTCTCATTGACGCACAACGAGGCTCTGTTTATCTCTTTCCATTCTAACGTTGTTCCTCTTGCATTCTGACTCAGACGCAACCTGGGACACGCACAATGCATTCAAGTTCTCCTTGTTCTAACCGGCTTTACCTTACACGATAACAATAACAATAAATGGTCACCTTTGATGTGTCTTACCTATTGTGTTTTTCCTACCTTAGAGAAGATAATAAACTGAAAATGAAACCTGTTGTGTTTTCCTACCTTCCTGTTCCTTGTACTGTATAACTCTGTTTGTACATGTAAATGTGAGTTTCCTATATTTGCTTAGTGTTTATGATGTTAAGGGCACAGAGTTGTAAAATTTTGTTAATTAATAAAATGATAGTTTAGTTACCACTTAATCTTGGTTGTTGCTAGTTAGTTGTGTCGGTTCTATATGTTGGTGTCACATTCATGTCACTTTAGAATACTTAAATTAAAATTTTATAATGTATCTAATACTTAAGAGTGTTATATATATGTATCATAATTAATGCATGGGTTTACTCCTCCTCACAAATATTGTAACATCTGAAGCTTTTTACTTTATTAAATTTATGTTTTATTTATCAAATAATACCTATTGTGAATTATTCCATGTAGCATATATGATGAGTACCCTTAAACAAGTTTTTCCCCACAGTTATCTTGTTTAGAGGTTGTAATGTCCATCTTATATTGTATACCTAGACATATTAAGGCTTTAGTAGTTTTTTTTTCACATACACAAGATCTTAAACTCGTGACCTTACTTAAACAATGACAAACCACTTAGCACTTGAATCAATCAATGTAGTTAGTACTAGTAGTAGATTTAGGTAGTTAAAAGCCCCTTTTTGATCACGGTTCTTTTTTGGTTAAAAAACCCCCTTTTGTTCACGGTTACTTTTGAACTATGGTTAAAAACCCCTCTTTAATCACAGTTATTTGGAACCGTTATTATATGCTATTTTTTACCACAGTTCGGAACCATGGTTAAAAGTCCACACCTATAACCACACTGGGAACAATCACGGTTGTAAAACCATGGTTAAAAAGTAAATTTTAAACATGGTTAAAACCCCAAAATGCACTAGTGAGAATACACATTCAAAAGTATTGGGATGCCTACTACTCTTAAAGATGATTATATGTATGGCATGCTTAAGCAACACACTAGATGAAATGTATGTACACGCATGTGATGTCATATGTAACATATTTATATCATGAATGATGAATAAATATGATGTTTGAAGAGGATCATATTTTGAAATAGAGTTTAAACTAGGGGGCTATAGCTGGTAATGCTTAAAAAGATTCAATTAGCTCCTTGAATAAATTTCTATGAAAATGAATAATATCAATATGTTTATATGTATTATATTGTCCTAAATGTGATGAAATAGACATGTTATATGATGGACAAAATGTTAATCCTACGAAAATTCTACTATGCAGCATAATAACATAGGAAATGACTTCTAAGAATGTCAATTCAAAAGAATAAAAACATATTCAAATATTATAAGATCCGATGGTGATTATGTACCTCTTAGAACTAATCCTAAGGGAACTATAGACTTTGGGGAACCAAGTCTTTTCACTAGGACTAAGAGAAATTGGAAAGGATTCTTCTACCACTTTATGATCTTCCTGAGGTGTATCACTATTACTGATGATGGGGATAGGCAAACTATGATTAAGGTGACTTTCTGTTAAAACACTATCATTGCTTAAAACATGCTATTATTATGAACCTTAGTGTCTTTGTTTTTATTTTTACTTTTTTATCTCTTTTTTCTTTGACATATACCTACCATATTCTCTCCAATAATGTTGTAATTTTTCATCTATATCTTTATTATGTTTTCTCCTTAATTTTTCTATTTCTTTTTCTTTTATACATAAACTAATTTTCTTATTTTTATCTTATCAAAATCTATAATATATTCCCATATTTATTTTAGTTTGCTATAGATAACCTCAAGGACCATTTTTATTCTTTTGTGTTTCTTATCTATGTAATACTCACCCTTTGAGTCATAAGAATACAATCTAGAATAAATGACACCTAATTATTCTATTAAGACCTCAAACAAGGTGTTCTATCTTTCTTAATTTTCCTAGATGAAGACATGGTACTACAAGGATACAAATTTTCAAAAATGGATAAGAAAAAAAAAGAGCAAGCAAGACTAGTTGTTTGTGCATAAAAAGTAAACTAGTACCTAAGCGTACTACTCCTAGGTAAACTAAAAACAAGATCCCAATTGAAGTCCAGAGTCTAAAGTTTTTAAGTCCAAATTCAAGGACTAAAAAAATTAAAGTAAAGAAATATTTCCCAGAATACAAGGAAAATGAAATACAAATGAAATGAATAACTATTTTTATGTACTTTCAAGTGCCTTCAAATATCTTTAAGATCCTTCAAGTTCCAAGGAATCCACCAAGCTACACAAAACACTTAAACTCAAAGCAAAATTGGTTAGTACTAAAATTATTTTTATTTTTGTTTTTTGTCACTTTAGTGTTTATTCACTCAAAGTGTTTGCACTCAAGTCCTCTCAAAAAGAATTCACAAGTTTGCTTAGAACGCAACTCAATCCTTATCTCTTTGCTCCAAAATGTTACCCTTATAGAAGAAAGTGATTGTCTTATCTCAAGAATTCCAAATGAGTGAAAACTCTAGGACAAAACTCAAGAATAGAAAAAGACAAGCAATAAAAGGTAAATTTTAAAAGGTAAACCAAGTTGGAGTTTATGAGACAAACTTGAATATGACAAGCAATAAATGGTAAAAAGAATAAAGCTACTAAGAAAGGAATTAATGAGATAAACCAAGAATGAAAGAAAATTAAATGCAACCAATAAAAGAAAGTACTCATTCAAAAGATCTCCTAGAAACTCTAGAATTTTCATGCCGATTCAACCAATATCTAGTAGCACTTAAACACCACCAATTTGTATCACAAGTATGTAACTCATGAGGCAAACAAATGATGAATTAGATCCTGCACAAAATACCACACGTTGCTTTTTTTTAATTTTTTTTAAACTACACACACTTTTCTTTTGATTTTTTTTTGCCAAGAAAGCACTTAATTTTTTTGTGAAAGGTAAGGATTTCAAGCTATTTCTTTTTTTCTTTATACTATTGTTTTTACAACAACCAAACAAAAAAATAGCCCAAAAAATTTACCTCTAAAATTACACAAAAATACAGAAATAGTGGCCAAAGGGTGAAGTTTAATCATCAATAAAAGATCCTAAGAATCAAGAAAAAGATTTGCAAAGATTAATAAAAGATCCTAAGAATAAAAAAAGATTGCAAAGATTAATAAAAGATCCTAAAAATCAAAAAACAAGGATTTCAAGGATCAATAAAACAAGGATTGCACAATTGAACATGGAACTAAGGAAAACATGTACATGACTATGGAATAAGATGTAACATGTACCAAATTCAGCATACAAAAGAGAAGAGAAAAGCCAAAAATAAAAAGGAAAGGAAAGGCACAAGACTACTGATAGCACTTGAAGTAGGCAAGCCTACTTTAAGAAGGGAGGATCTAGTTTTCTTTCCTTTTCTTCTTGGAGGAGAGGGTATGGTGGCTGAAATTGTTATGTGGTTTGGAGGAGTTTGTTATAGAGGAAGGATAAATTTGGATGCCACTCCTTTAGGAGGAGATAATTCCTATACCACCACCCTAGGGGAGAAAACCTAAGGATAAGGTATTCGGTGGTGTGTTAAGCATAAGGGAGAGACTAAGGGAGAGAACTTACTTTCTCACACTAAATTTCTTCATTTGAATTCTGATGTCCATTTTACAAAGGAGAGAGGCCTGTATATAGGCTTTGGAATTTCGTAATTGGCTTGGGTTGGCTTCTAAAAGCTTCACCAAGGCCCAAAAGTGACCCAAAGCTAGTATATACCTATACAATGCCTAAAAGTGGCCTAAAATGAAAATTATGACTAGGCCCAAAATATTAATTATTTCCTAACCTAATTAATTCCTAATAAAATAGTATTTCTAACAAAAATATTAACAAAGTGGAAAGAATAACTCAAAGATGGCCCAAGTGATGCCTGTGTCAAATGCGAACATATAACTTTGGGGTTTGTGTTAAAGGCATAAGTGGACATTTAGAGGAGGACTTCTATGGTGTATTAAAAGAGACCATCCAAGTTTCTTTCTTCGAGTGGGTTAAAAGAGATTTAGTTTTATTCAAGTATGATTGGTACAACAACACAATCAGTATGGGTACAAAAGTTGACAACAATTACGGTTTAGTTGAGGTGAAAAAAATTGGTAGATGTAAAGGGTTTGATCCCCTCATATTTTCCCAACAAGCTGAGCAGGTTTATTACACAAAATTCCCTAGAAGGCACCAGGACAGGTATGGAGTCATCAAAGCCAAGGCTCGTAGTTAGATCACTAATAAAGTCTTCGATGAAAGTGAAGATGCTTATCAGCTAACTCCGAGCGACCTCTACGATATTCATTCAGTGTTGAATATTGATCCAGTCATATTGGATGAGACACTTGTGGCCTTAGGCGGTGAACACATTAACACACAAGCTGTCTTGTTATTAAAATGGTCTAGGGCCAATTTGGATAATGATAACATGTCTGAAACAAATTCAGAGAGTCACACTGACACCGAAGGGGACTTCCAAACTGAAATAGACATAGAGTATGTAGTTGTATATAAATATATGTAGATATATAATATTGTTTTTACTTATTAATGCTTACATTGTTTTATTGACAGATGTCTGGACATAGAGGAAGGTTTGATCGGGGTGGTGGAGAACATTCCTCGGTTACACGGCTTGGTACCCCCAGCACACAGTGGGAGACCATACCGACAGATGACACTACACACCGGATGCCCACACTGAAAGTTTCGGGTGATGTTGTAGCCATATCCACCCTAGACATATTACATCCTCAGCAACAGGAGGAACAAGTACATGAGGTGACCCCTTCATCAGCATCCAACCCCCTTCCCACTCTGTTCCCATTATTGGATGTAGACGAGTAAGTATTACTATATGTCCTCAAGTTTACGTCTTTTTGTAGTGGTGTGTATGTTGATAACATAACTATTTGTATTGTTGAGATTGATATGATTGATGTTTGTTAGTGGAGAGCAAAGCTCACTAGGTACTATTACGTGTGTTGTATACTGATGTTATATGTAATGTTGAGATTAATTTGATTGTTGTTTGTTAGTGGAGAGCAAAGCTCACTAGGTACTGGTATGTGTGCTGATAACATAACTATTGCATGTTTGTTGATGTTTCTTTACATTGAACTATATTGGAAAGTTTTCTGTGTGTAATAGGGTACTTGAAAAAATTTTGAAATGTCCAATTTATAAGGAAGACTCTGCCAAAATTTCGGTGGACTCCCTGGTTTATGTTAGTTTTAAGGTTCAATTTTGTTATTAATTGTTTCATTGTTTGAACTATAGTTATGTTGATAGTACGCGCACTACCAAAGTGATTACTAAGGTTCTGAAGGCCCAGTGGGATGGTCCTTACATCTTTTGGATAGATATTGGTAAGACTATCCTAGGTAGATAGTTTGACACTTTCTTGGTAAGTTTAGCACAACCCTTCTAATTTCATGTAACTTTTATTATTTTTGTATACACTTGTTTTTTAATTTGGAATTGCATTTTAATTTATAGCGTGACTATCGGTGGGAGGAGGGTATAACTGATGAGATTAAGAGGATCTTTACCATAAAGACCTCCAAAATCATCAAGAGTACCCTCTGGAAGGTGAGGGTGAATACGAAGCACCCCCATTGGATCCTTGAGCCCCACTAGGAAGGGATGTTGCAGAAGTGGGGAGGTTTCTTGTTGTAGCAGGCCAGTGCTAGGAACAAGGCAAACCGACAAGCTGATGCTGAAGCCTCCATCTACACTAGAGGTTCCATTTCAGTTATTGAGCACAAAAGTACACTTTGTTAAATATGTTTATTAATACAATGACTTCAAAGCTTTTTCACTAACAATTTTAATATGTTGTGAATTGCAAAAGCAGAAGCAGCACCGTGAGCCTTAGTTATTCGAGGTGATGCAAATCACCAAGAAGAACAAGGCTAGTCATTGGGTTTACCAGAAGACCATAGAGATGGTGGTACTTTATCTAAACTTACAAATGTTTTTAGATTTTTTATAGATTTACATTTACTAGCTTATTTGATTTTTCTAAACATGTGCAGGAGGCGTAACAGGTCATGCGGGCCCAGAAGGAGGCTAAGTTGGCCTCTCAGACACCTAATGGGGAGACACCTCCCACCGTTTCTTCTAACGAAAATAACGTCATCTACTTAGAGGCTGTTGGAGGCATAAACAAAAAAGGGAGGGTGTTTGGCCTCGGTGGGATTAAGACCCAGATAGCCAGGACAGGGAAGGCCCCTGCCTCTTCCTTTGTGTTGCCAACAGATGTTGTTTAGGTTATTCAGAACCTAAACAACGAGCTCAGAGAGGAACGTAGACAGAGGTAGCTGGCGGAGGAGCGAGCTGAGACGGATCGCCAGCAGGTATTGTTAGTAGAGTAGTGAGCTGAGAAGGTCAAGAGGAGACTCGTAGGCAGTTGACATATTAGGAAGCTCCGATCTGCTAGCTTATGGAGTCTTTTGGGCCTCTAACTAGCCCAAGCTTTACTTCCGCCAGACCCACCAGCCCAGGATCCCCCTAGTTGATATTTATATTTATTTTTATTCTTATATATTTTTGTACTCATTTTTTTATTATTACAATTGTAAATCAGTTTTGCATTATTTATATTTCTTATTTGATATTTTTTTACTGTTTATTTTTATATCTTGTTATCTCTTTCTATTTATTACAAGTCTATATATGTATCGACTAAATAATAAAAACATTATAAAAAATTATATATAACTTTTTATATAAAATTATTTAATTCAACTTTATAAAACCTAAACCCTATATTCTATGAAAAATTATTAAAAAAATCATTTTTTAATGTTATTGACAGACAGGTGCCGTGACTAACTTGGTAAATATTAGTGACAGATCCGTATTCATTGCTAACGTTACAATATAATAACGACTGTCTTAGTGACAGAAACCTCATCATAGAAATAGCTATAAAGGTTACGTCGTCGCTGAACTTGATCATATAGCGAAAACGTTAGCAATGGGTTGTGGTCATGCCATTAGCTATGACAGAGTGTCAGTTGCTAAAATGGCCTGCCTTTAGTGAGGCGGTTAATGACGAAGGTACTTTAATCCCACGACGACAGTGAACCCGTCACTAACTTGTAACTCAATTAGCGATTGATATTATCTCAATGGGGACCACTAATGTGTCACCCTTCAGTGACGAGGTATTTCCATCACAAACTTTGTAACAACCTTTATTTGCCATCGCTGATGTGTTAGCAACCAAACTCGTAGCGGCGGAGAAACATCGTATCTTAGTTTGTCGCAGGTACGAATTAGCGATGGAAACCTTCTTGTTAACGATAAATTTTTTCTGTTGCTAAAAGGTGTTTTTTTAGTAGTGTTAGCTATTAACCTAGCTTTATTCCTAGTGATTATTCTAGATTCATCTAACTTATTTCTAAATACCCATTTATTTCCTATTATTTGATGATTACTGGCTCTTGGCACCAAGTCCTATACTTGATTTTTTAAAATTGATTTAATTCTTCGTGCATAGCTAGCATCTAATTTTCATCAATTATAGCCTCATCTATAGTTCTAGGTTCAATTTGAGAAACGAAAGCTAAATAATTGCATGCATTCCTAAGGGAGTTGCGAGTACTTACACCTTTTTGAGATATCACCTAGAATATTGTCGATAGGATGAGGTCTTGATGTGATCTATTCTCTAGGAGCATCAGTGGGCTAGTTGATTCTTTTTAGATCCCCGCCTTCTTTTTTGTTTCCTTCTTCTTCTTTATTGTCTTCTTGATTGACTCTGTCTAATTCTCTTTTGGCTTCCAAGGTTGAGTCTTAAAAGATATTTACATAATCAACATATTCCTTTCTCAGAGGACTTTGGTTAACTTCATTAAATTTTACATGAGCGGACTCTTCAATAGTACAAGTTCGTGTATTAAAGACTCTATAAGCTTTACTAGATAATGAATAACCTAGAAAGATTGCCTCATCAGACTCAGCATTGAATTTGCCTAAGTTATCCTTTCTATTGTTTAGAACAAAACATTTGAAACCAAAAACGTGAAAGTAAGAGATGTTTGGTTTCCGTCCTTTATAAAGCTCATAGGGGGTTTTCTTTAAAATTGGTCTTATTAAACAACGATTCATAATATAACAAGTTGTGCTAACAACATCAGCCTAAAAACTTTTTACAATTTCACTGTCATTTAACATAGTTCTTGCAAGCTCTTTTAAAGATCAACTTTTCCTTTCCACTACTCCATTTTGTTATGGAGTCCTAGGAGCCGAAAAATTATGTTCAATGCCATGTTTTTCATATTTTTTTAAAAAAATATGATTCTCAAATTCTTCCCCCATGGTCGGTCCGAATAGATGCAATTGTTGTATTCTTTTTATTTAGATAACTTTAGCAAGTCATTTAAATGCTTTGAATACTTCATGTTTATGAGTTAAAAATAAAGTCTACGTGAATCTAGAAAAATCATCTACAATCACAGGCACATAGTAATTGCCACCAAATGTGTAAAAGTTAAAGGGGTCTAGTAGTTGAAACAATATTTTTTGCCTGAAAAGAGGTTTTTATTTGTTTCCCCTTTTTGCAAGCATCAGAAAATCAATTTTCAAATTTTAGCTTTGGGAATCAAATTACTAATTCTTTTGAAATGAGTTTGTTTAAATGATCAAAGTGAATGTGGACGATTTTCCTATGCCATAACCAAGACTTATATTCTTTAGATGAAAAACATTGTGCATTATTCGAAGCTAGTCTATCTAGATTTATCATATAAATATTATCAATTTTTAACCAATGAACTTTACCTCTTTGTTTATTTTACTTTTAATTATGCAGCCGCTTGATTCAAATAAAACTCTATACCCTTTATCACATAGTTGACTAATACTTAGCAAGTTATGTTTTAGCCTTTCCACGTAAAGTACGTCATTAATAGAGTTAGAGGGATTTTTACTGATATTACCATAACTGAGAATCTTTCCTTTAGTGTTGTCACCATAGGTTACACTCTCCCCCTTTGGAGTAAAAGTGATGAATTTTGCTATATCCCCAATCATGTGTGTGGAACACCTGCTATCCAAGTATCAATGAGTGTTACTTGCCTTGAACCACACCTATAAGATAAATTGAGTTAGGATTTTTGTACCTATTTTATGTTGGGTCCTTAAATGTTAGTTTGTAAAGTTCCTTTTGGAACTCATACCTTTCTAACCATTTTTGCTCCTAACTTTCTAACATTACAAGTAGGTATGGTGTGTCCTTTAATACCATAGTGAAAGCATTTGATAAAAGTAGTTGATGATTCTTAGAGGAGATAAAGAAATTTTTATACAATTTTTTATTTTTATTGCCATTATATCCTAAACCTCTTTTATCAAACATGCATCTTTGTTTACTAAGCAAAGCATCCAAATTATCTTTTCCATTAGTGAATTTTTCTAGAGTCCTATTTAAGTCTATAACATCTTTTTTCAACTTTTCACACTTTATGAACATTTCACTTTCCTTAGAGTTGCTACATGGTTTTAGAGATTTTAGTTTATTGTTTTCATTTAACAATTTCTCATTTTCCTTACAAGTATCCAATAGATGTGTTTCAAGAGTAGCAACAGTTTTTCTAGATAATTTATACTTATTAGAAAGCTTAACAAATTAAGAGTACAATTCTTCAAAAGAAATGAGAATTTCTTCCTTAGTAAAATCATCGTCTAAGTTAAAGTCACTTACCTCATTTTGTTCCTCATTATGATTTTCCGTAAGACATAGATTGACTACTTCATCTTCCGATTCGCTTGAGCTACTTATTTCATTCTCATCCAAAGCTATGTACGCCTTTCATCTTTCTTTTTTCTTTGTCTTTCTTTTTTACGTTTAGACAATCGGCTTTGAAGTGTCTTTCCTTTCCATATTCAAAGCAAGTAGATAGGGGAGTGTTATCTTTAGAGAAATTTTTCTTACCTTGATTGTTTGTATTCCTTTAAAACTGTTTGTCCCTCACAAATTTTCTGAACTTCTTTATGAATAGCCTCAAATTCTTCTCATCCGGATCTTCATCATTGATTTCTTCCTCGTATATTGGGGTTGCTTTGAGGGCAATGCTTCTTTACCTTACAAGCTTATCTTCTTCTTCCGCCATCTTTAAATCTTTTAATTCTTGTAATTTACCAAATAAAGTGGCTAATGACATCTCGTTCACATTTGGCATTTGTTTGATGGCTATGACTAATGGTTGCCATTCCCTAGTAAGACTCTTCAAAACATTATGGATGAGCTCTTTGTTAGAATTAGATTTTCCAAGAGTAATAAGATGATTAATAATTAGAGTAAATCATTTTTTGAGCTCTAAAACAGTTTGATGAGAGTTCATATGAAAAATTTCATATTGACTAGTCAAAGTTCCAATTTTTGAGTCCTTAACATCACTAGTTCCTTCATGAGTAGTTTGCAATGTATCCTATATATCTTTAGTAGATTTACACGTAACAATTGTAAAGAATTCGTCTAGTTCTAAAGCAAGAGTAATAAGATTTTTTACCTTATAATTATATTGAACCTTTTTCTCTTCATCACAAGTCTAATCATCCATCGGTTATTTAATTTCTTTTCCATCCACTATACTTTTAGGTACATAAGGACCATTTTTAATAGTATTCCATATTTTTAAATCAATAGATTGAATAAAGATTTTCATTCTTTCTTTCCAAAAAGCATATTTGTGGCACCATTCTCAGGAATAAGATAAGAAGTTGAGGCCATCTTTTCTCTTGAAGCTGTTAAGCTTGATCAACCAAGAGTCAAGCTCTGATAACACTTGTTACCAAGTGGCCTCAATACTCAAGCGGAGGGGGGGGAGGGGTGAATTGAGCAGTTTAAAAAACTTTTAGAATGCTTTTGAAAATCGTTCTTTTATACTTAAAGGTACTTAATGAACAAATTAAAAAAGCAAAGCGGAAATATAATACTCCGCCAGACCAATTTAATAGAGCATAATTAAAATAAAGACAACAATTAAAATAAGATTAAGGAAAGAAGAATTATAAACCGATATACTAGTTCCACCACTACCACTACGGTGTACATCTGGTCCCTAAGCAACCCACTTGGAGCAGTTCCACTATTGAGAATTTGAGATACAAGACTTGGAATAATTACAGTTTCACAATGTCCTACAATTAAAAGTTAATCCTCACATAGTTTGGACAACCCACCCAATCTCAATAATTACAGGTTCTGTAACAGCCCTGATTTCTTTAGGATAGGAAACCAGACCTTCAGGACTCCTGAGGATCCTCTATTGAGCTTTTAGTAGGAAGCTTGAGGCTTCGGCCTGTTCCCCAAAGAGTTTAGAATGAGAAAACTAGTGAAAAGCAGAGCTAGTTAAGATATTTAATATGAGATATAAGAATACCGAGAGAATATAACGAGTGAGAGAAGCAAAGACAAGAAAATAATAATAATAATCGTAATAACATTTGACAATACTATCTAATTAAAAATAATATGTTAATATCGATTATTTTGTACTGATTGATTTATAATTATAATTATTCGATAATTATTTCCTATCAACAATATTTAATAGATAAATAATTATAATAATTTATTTTGAAATTATATATTTTAAATTGTTTATTTATTTGATAATTATATTTAATAATAAAATATCGCCTGGTTTCTCATATTTGAACTGTGGGACCCAGTCGGAGGTCAGACTCTGACCATTCGACCCGAGACTAGTGATCCCGTAAGGAAACTTGTCCTGTTAGGATCTTTTCATAAAGGATCAAGGGTGTATGACTTGGCCTAACCGACCCAATCAAAACCTTTAACGTCTCATACGTTTGACCGTTCATATACCTCAAGATATCTGATAGTGGCACAGTCAGTCCCTATGACTCATTTTGATATTTTAGGAACTATTCCCGAAGAGGCCGAAGCTTGATTCGGAATCTATCATCCCTGTTTTTCCATAAGTTGGTTTACTCAGAAATTGCTTTAAAGCCCGATCGGAGCACCTTTAGTGTTCTGGACCCAACTTTGGCATACGACCTTAGAATCGAATGATTTTAATCTTAATCTCTTTGATTTGAAAAGATCTCCAACCTTCGTTTCTAGCCCTAAACTTTGATTCTCACTCTGGTAACCTCAAAATCAAAGATTAAGAATGTTCGCCTCAAAATTCCAACATTTGGACGTTTTTCCCTGCACATTTAGAAAAAATTCAGAACTCTTTCATACGACCTTTGATTTGCACAAACTAGTTGTCAAAATCTCCGTTAAAAAATTATCTATGTTTTTTTATAAAGATATCAAAGGCCAAATCTTTCTAGATTGGTCTAGTTTAATGGATCTTTGCAACCCCTTAGCCGTTTCATTTCAATGCTGACAGTCTTTGGAAAAATTCACATATCTCTTTTGTCCGGTGCTTGAATTACTCCGTTCTTTTTGTTATGGATCTATATCTAGACCTCTTCAATGTTCATGAAGGACACAAAATCAAATTCTCAAAGTAGAATTAATGGTGAATTTATTTCCAAAGTTGTAGCTGATCCTGGAAGCTCCTGGAGCATCATATTGTAAATCGGGTATTTCTCAAGCTACCAAACTTGGATCGTCACAAATGATATATCAAATTCAAGAGCAAAAGAAGATCTACAAACTTAATGAAGGGTTCAAAAATCAATTCTTGCTCCATAAATTCCAAAATTTAAAATACCACACTGATTCACATTTTTCCTAAGGCAGCTTGCACTATGTTTGGTATTTTTCACATTTCTCCCTCGTATGACCATGAAATCAAACGGTTCTTTCACTAAAGGTTTCTTAAATAAATTCCCTACAACTTTGATGAAGGGCACGAAGTCAAAATCCTCACCAATTTTGCTCAAAAAATTAATCTTTGCAAGAAACAATAATCCCATCATAGCTTTGGACTACTTTGTATTTGGGCCATAACTCTCTCATTTCTCAATGAAAATTTTTGTGCCATATATAAATTTAAAGATAAGAAAAAGTCCTATAATTCTTATATCGGGCCTTTTTCCAAATGCAGCCCGCATCATATGTTAAAGCCCAAACAAAGTGATGCCCCAACACCTGGACACATCTGCTTCCATGCAACATGAGCCAATTAGCTTGCAACACCCAATTGTCACTTGTCTCCTTCACACTAACTCCTTCCTTTGCAAGTTCAGACTACTTGCTATATGTCTTCCCCTCCCTAAGTCCTTCTCTTACAAGAATTTACAACTTGCTTAACAAGTTGTCACCATACTATAATATGCATCCATACCATATAGCATACTAACATGTCATCATATCATGTGCCAAGTTTCTTTTCCACTCACGTTGCTTTCCTTTCTCCTCTTCTACCCATTTCCAAACTAAATCATGACAAGCCACCATCACCATCACATAATACCACAAAATCATACCATGATCATACCATACCATCCTCTTTAGCCATTGTATGTTAAAGAATCCTATTTCATTTCTATCCCTTTTCTCTCGGCAACATCATAATCCTTTTGATCCCTCTTTATTTCCTTTATTTCTAGCAACCAAAACACATCTCCTCTAGCTACCATTCATGCCCAAAATAGCCACTAACTCCTCCTCCATTTCATAACACCATTACTTCTAAACATCACCATCCTTAAACTTAAGCCTCCCCTATTTTCCATTGCTAAACCCGTGACCTTTTTCACCACTCAAGGCTAAATTCTTAATCCAATTTGGCATCCTCAAGCACTCCTTTTACATCCACCTTCCTCTTTCTTCATATCCTTGGCCATGAGCATTATGGGAAAGGTAAGGTGAGTTTCTAAACTTTTAACTCTTGGAGTCTTGGCCTCCTCTTTCCACTTGAAAATTCCAGCATTATACATGTGACCTTGTTGCTATTTCTTCACTATTTTGGCAGCCAAACCTGTGACCCTCTTTTCCAGTTTTTGTGTGCATGCATTGTTCTTAGGTACCGCTAAGCGATCCATAGTAACCAACGATGAAACAACAGAGGACTCGAAGTAAAACGATGAATTATCAGTAAACGGATCTTTAAACTAAATCCATGCATGGCTATTTTGTAGTATTTGTTGGCTGTTCACAGCCCTCTAGATGCCTAAAATCTTGTGGATGTCACTTTCTCTTAAGGATCGGGAACTTAGGCGACGATCGGTAAGCACTTCGAAGTGTTCGACGGATTCTCAGCTAGTTCACTATTTTTTCTCCCTACGGGCAATGGCTTTCTGGAAAGGTAAGAGGGTTTCACCTTGTTTTAAATTGATTTCGATTCCGTTATATTATTCGTCGCGTAGTTAGAAACCGTTATCTTGAGTTTCGTTACGATCTGACGGTTAGATCGAGAGATATATGACTTTCTTTGTCGCTGTGTTTTTGGGCGTTTTAGTATGCTAAGTATTCCGATAATCCTCGAAGAAAAGAAAAGAAAAATAATAGTATACACAACCCGCTAAAAAATTATTATAAAATAAAACTTCTACGCAATTCGGTTCAACGGTAGGAAACGGCGTAGACACGGTCGGATAATATGATATGATTGTATATAATTTTAATTATTTGAGACTTGATGTAATTTGTATGATTTAACCCGGTAAGTCCCATTAAATTTAATTAAGTTAATCGACTAATATATCACAAATAAATTGGCCATTCATGCTTAAGAAAATAATTTCGACTTGATATCGCTAAATTTGATGTTTAAGGAATTTAACGCTATTTTTAAAGTTAGTAAAAATTATTTCTTATAGTTGATAGAATAATAATAGATGAATTTTATTAAATTGGAAAATTGTTTTTGAACTAAAAGAAATTGTAAAAGGAGTAACTTAATTTAAAATGATGTTTCTAGTGTATTATAGGAATTAAAGTTTTCTTAGAATAAAAAGAGTAGTTTTAATTATGATAAAAGGAATCTTTTCCGAAGAAGAAAAGTAGATAACTTTGCAAACTCTATTAAGAAGAATCTTTTCTTTTAAGAGAATGGTAACTTTATGACTCTTAGTAAAAGAGAAAAACTAGGTACAATAGAAATAAATTAAGACTTAAAATATAAGGAATGTTATCATAGTGTGATATAAGAAAAATAGTGTTAGGAATTTATATTAATAAGGAGAATCAAAACAAATTAAACCATGAGTTTATGAAAATTAAAGGCACATAAATAATAGTAGTAGCACTAAGTGAAAAGAAAAAAAGAAATAAGGTTCATTTATATAGATCATATGGAGTAAAAGAAATAATATTGACTAGTGGTGACATAAGTTACAATAAGTAAAGGGTAGTATTGGCTAGAAAAAATATAGGTCATGATAAACAATGAACTAAAATGAATGTTTTTAACAGAGATATAGACTAATAGTAAATAGAGAACTAAAAGGATATCACTTAGGATTATAAATATACATGCAAGCATAAAAAAATAAGGAAATAAAGCGTTGGTTGGTAATGATATAGACTAGGATGAGTACAGAAGTAACAATGGCTAATAATGGTATAGAAAGAAATAAACACTATTAAGAGATGGTAATGTAGACCGTAAAAGGCAAAAGACAATGTTGGTTAGTGGTGATATAAACCACAATAAAGAGGTATGCTAAGGATCAGTTAACTAATATAGGGAATAAAAAAAAAGGTATACTACTCAAACAAGTAAGGTTACTTTCATTAATAGAAGGAAATAATGGCAAGTCATTTAGTATGAATCTAAGTTTCACAAATAGGTAGAACTTGAACACTTGGAAATTAGAAGGAAGTATAAATAAACAATAGATAGGTAGACAATTGAAGGATGCACAAGGATTAATAATGGAGTAGGCTAAGTTAAGATATATACATATATAAATAATTTAGCGGCTGGATTAATAATGGAGTAATGATGTATTAAGAGTTAAATACGAATGCTTACACTATATTTCTCCATGGACCATTGATTGAATGAAATTAAATGTGTAGCGATTCTTTAGTGTTGTAGACGTAAATTGTAAGGTGGTACTTACTATACGACTAATTGTGTATTGTGATTAAATCTGTGATTATGGATTGTCTATGTATTATGATTAATTCAGTAGTGATGAATGCTATGTGATATGATAAAATCTGTGATTGTGAATGATGTGTATAGATTAGATGAATTGTCTTATGAACATCATATGTAAATTGTGTTGTATGATGCACTGATGATTAAACAAAGTGAAAAGTATTGAATAGAATGAGAAAGACGATGTAAATGCAGTATCAGTGAGGGTTTTGAAAATGACTAGATTACAAAAATATGGAAATGGGATCCAGAATGATGAGTGGTGTAACATCCCGAATTTTATAAAAATAATGAATTGTGGAGAATGGATAATAAATCATTGTATATGAGTGGATTTGTGTCCCAAAATATTTGAATGATTAAATTGGGATTTATTAGGGATATTTATAATTTATTGAGCTTATGTGAGATAAAATTTTACCCGATTAGAATATGGGTGTCGGACCAAGTATCTCCGAATGAGATGCCGTTGGTCAGGGCTGTTAAGAATATTATTGGGAGTCCGAATCTATATTCGGAATAATTTTTGGAATTAGTATTGAGCCCGAACTGAGAGCCTGTTTATCATAAAATGGTGAAATTTTAATGTGAAGCCAAATATTAAAACATAAACCCTTCTACCTCTCTTATGCTTCACGCTACTTCTTCTCCTCCTCCTCATTCATTTTTCTTCATCTCTTCTCCTCTTCTCTTTCTCCTTCTTCCATTCTCCAAAGAAATCCAAATGTGGTGTACCCTTCCTCTTTCTTCCATTTTGGTTGCTTCAAGCTTGAAGGAGACAACGATGGTGGTATGGAGCTCTCCTTCTCCCACTCTATTTC
This sequence comes from Clitoria ternatea, assembly GCA_037962975.1. Lineage (NCBI taxonomy): Eukaryota > Viridiplantae > Streptophyta > Magnoliopsida > Fabales > Fabaceae > Clitoria > Clitoria ternatea. The sequence continues at coordinate 223,005,630 of CM075672.1, forward strand.
GTGCTCCCTCTCTCCCTTCCTTGACTCCATTTTTGTTTTATGGTGAGGTAAGCTCTTCTCACCATCTTTGATGAAGTTAATATCATTATTATGAGTTTTATGGCTTGGGGGAGTATTTATTGGTTATGGGTTATTGGGAGAAGCTTTAAATAAGGAAACCCTAAGGTGGGGTGGCTTAAATATGAGCCTTTATAAGCATTTAATGAAGCACTTAAGATTAATGTTAGAAGGTAATGAGAAATAAATGGGTATTAATGAGTGTTGTTGGGTTTTAGTGAAACCCTAACTCTAATAAATTGGGGAAAGTGTGAAATGTGAGTAGAATGTAGGTTTAATGATGTTGGAGAATGATATTAATGATGAAAAATGGCTAATGGTGGTGATTAATGAGCATGGGTAAATGTTGTTGGGTTTTGATGAAAACCCTAGCCCTAAGAATTTGGGGAAAATGGATATGTTGTAATTTAGGAGGTTAAATTGAAAGTGAATGGATGATGTTTAAGATTAAATGTTGCTTAAAATAATATAGAATCATTGGTGGTGAAACCTATAGATAGGTGTTGATATGAATGTGTAATGTGAGGGATTGGTAAGGTAAGATTGTGACTAGATGAGGTTCTAGATCATTTGGGGTGTGTCATTTAAATGTGATTAATTAATTATGGTTATTGAAGGATATGAGAGCTAGTTGAATATTGAGTGACAATGATGATATTTAAAGAATTGATGTAATATGGGATTGCATTATGGAATGGATGAGATGATGATGATGTTGGGTTTAGTTGACCTTTAAGATCTAGATGATCTTGGCTTTGGGAAAGGAATTCCCGAAGCCTAACATAATTACATAACTTGGTGTTTAGCAAGTCTAGGACTTAAGGTTGAGCTTTATGATAAGCTGGCAAGTATTTAAAATTATGATGGTTATTAATTATGTGAATATACTTGCATATGGTATGTAGATTGTATTCCGGGTGATGCAATGGAGCATTCGGAGCATTGGAACCGTTCAGCTCTTCCCTCGAGGTAGGAGAGGAGTTTACATTTAAATTGCATGAGTAAAACAATAGTGATTGTTGTATGTGATGAATACTCATGCTTGCCTTGCCATGTAGTTAGTGAGATGATATGAATGGCAATCTAATAAAATTTTTGTGTATGGTGTGTGAGAATAGGTGTTGAATTGATATGAAATTGTATATTCATATAAGAAGATGAGAAGTTTGAATTTGACATGATTAATAGATTGGATTGAATGTTATTGGGTATAAAGGTCTGGGACAGGTTTTAAATGCCTAATATGATGTATATTCCATATCAGATTTGATGAATTTTGGCTGGTATAAGTTTTGGTATATTTGGTTGTGAGTTTCTCATGTTTCTTGCGCATAACCTGATATTCTCGCTCAGGCGAGATGGGATCTCGCACAGGCAAGGATCCTCTGTATCAGTATTATGGCCTCTGGGCCTATCTCGCTCAAGCGAGCGTGCTTTCCGCTTAAGCGAGATGAGTGAATGGTGAGCAGGTGAGATTCTGGACGAACCTTGCTCAAGCGGGTGTGGCCGCGTTTGAGTGAGCAAGGGAGGATATTGATACTGGATGAATTCCGTCCGAGCGGGAATTTTAGAAAATAATTTCATGATGTGGTGAATTTTCGAGTGAAATTTCGAGTGGGCTATGTCCGAGACAGGACCTTCCGAGTGAGGAAGTGGATATAATTCCGAGTGAATGGTCTCCGAGTGTGATATTCCGGGCAGTGGAGTTTTGAGTGGGAATTTTCGAGTTCAGTGTAACTTGTTCCGAGTGGAGTGCCCCCGAGTGTGTAATTCCAAGTGGGATGGCACCGATGGAGATATACGGTGTGAATATGTCCAGAAGTACTCTGGAATAACTTCGCCCGAGTGGAAGACTTAGTGCTAGGAAACCTCGCTCGAGTGAAGAAGAAAGGAAATTGGTTTCTGGAATAATATACCGAGTGAAAGACCGAGCGAGTGATGGTCGGTCTTGGAATTAGTTTTCTGAGGGAAAGACGGCTCGAGAGATGAGTCAGTTTTGAAATAATTTACCGAGTGAAGACCGATCAGGTGTTGAGTCAGATTTGGAATGAATTACCGAGTGAAAGACCGATCGAGTGATGAGTCAGTTTTAGAGTAATTTGCCGAGTGAAAGACCGAGCGAGAGATGGTCGGCATTGGAATTATTTAGCCGAGTGAAGGACCGAACGAGAGGAATCGGTTCTGGAATAAGTTCACCGAGTGAAAAACCGAGTGTTGTGAAGCCTCGCCGAGTGAGCGAGTGTGGAAGGGAAGGACGACCTCTGGTCGGATTTCGCTTAAGCGAGTGGATACCTCGCTCAAGCGAGTGAGTGTGGAATTCCTTACTGGACAATTCTCGCCCGAGCGAGTGGCTAGTTGAAGGGAGCCTCGCTCGAGCGAATGTATTTGGAAATGCTTACTGGAACGATTTTGCCCGAGCGAGCTGAGGCGCTCAAGCGAGATGAGCTGTCTCGCTCAAGCGAATGTGGGCCTCGCTTGAGCGAGTGACCCCTGATGGGTTTTTTTTCCTTCTTTTCTCGGTTTTAATAGCATTGGACCTTCCTCCCTTATATTGTAAGATGCTTAAGGGGATGCATAGGGATAATTATTAATGACATAATATGATGGTGTTGGCGAATGATTAAAATGTTGGGATAACTTGGTTATGCCCATAATACATAATGAAACACAAAATTATTGACTACTAAGATAAAGTATAAAGGAATGATAAATAAGGTTTGTTGATGGACGTTTTATGATGTTGTAAGACCATCGTGGTTAAATACAATTATTGACTTGCCACATGGTGTGGAATATATATACATGTGATGTGTTGAAATGTAAAGTCAAGAACATGATTGTGTTGGGCATAAGTTTGATTGCCTTATGTGGAATGATGAATATGCCTCAAATATTTCTATGTATGGATTAATATTATGATGTTTGCTATGTCTTTTTATCTCCATGTATGGATTGATATGAAATGATGTTTGTGGCCATTGAGATGCCAACTATATGAATGATATGCCTTAAGGGGCTAGTACGTAATTATATGATTATTGAAAATGCCATATTAAAAATTTGAAAACAATGACTAAGAAACCAACAATGTTGAAATCCACTAAGGTGTATGGTGGTGTTGGTGATTATGATGATGATGTTTGATGAGTGGCATTTAGGATGCACAGAGTGAGAATGCATTTGATTTGCATTGCATTGCATCCATGGCATATCATAGCTGCCGGTGTTGGAATATTAGGGGATTCCCCCGGTTGCCCCAGTGGGAGGGCGGCTCAGTGCACGAGTATTTCTGTTGTTTCCCCTGTGACTCGGTGTGTAAGTCATGAAGCTGCCCATGCTGAGCTACGGGGAGCTGCATGTGGTTGACCCTTGTGGGGGATGGCTCTTGAGAAGCAGGTGTCCCCGGTGGTTCTTTGGATCACAGCTGCCATGTTGAGAATGATGATTGGCCCGCAACACCATATGTTGAATATGTTGTATACCGCGGTCATGGTGAAAATGACCATTGCATGATGGGCGATGCGGTTTAGTACCAGTAAAAAAAATATGGTGAATATGCATGCATTATGATATATGTGTACATATTTTACTACTACAGTAGGGGCATGGTATGTGATCATGCTTGAACCCATAATTGGTGTTATTTCCCACAGTCATATTCGCATTTGTTGTCTATTCCATTGTGCATATGCATTAGCCATAAGAGCATTTGCATATAGCATGGAGATATGCCAGAATATGATGATGATTGATGATGATTGAGATGGTGGTATGGTGTTGATGAGATGAGAAATTAATATACCGAAAGACCATATAAAAGTAAGAAAAGATATGAATAAATAAAATGATGTGAATATGACGATATGTATGTTATGGCCCAATGTGATGAAGGGCGTGACTGTTTATGGCTAATGATGATAATGAATATGAGTGCCCTTGTTGATAAGTGGTAAAGTGATGGTGTATGTGATTGTGTATATGTTGTGCTTGTTTATGATATGAATTGCGATTCATGAGGCTTGTATGCCTATTATAATAATGAAATGATGAATGAATGATAATTTAATGATTTTATAGCAAAGCACACATGATGTTGGTATGCATATACAAATGATCACAATATATATATTATTCGTCATTTTGAATGTATAACTCACTCTCCCATGTGGTCTCCTTTTTAGCCTTGTGATGCAGGTTGACATGGGATGAGTTTGGATTTTCAATTAAAGCTTTGGTGAAGGTAAATAGTGGTAGAGGAAGTGCCTTGGCCAGCATCACTTATGAGTTCTTATGTAATGAATGAATTGTTTATGAGAATATAGATGATTTTGAGATTTTGAATACGTATAAGATAATCCTTTGAATTGGTGGATGGTGAATATATATGTAGAATGTAAGAGATAATTTGATGTATATTAGAAAGATTGAAATTGAATGATGTTCATTGATGATTGAGATAGTCGGGAGAAGATTCCCGAATGTATATGTATATATATATAATTATATCTTAGGCTTTGCATGCTAATGTAATTATGTAAAATAATGATGGTTGTCTATTAGGCTTATGATATGCCATTGCATGCTTTGCTGAGCCTTTTCTCATATCGTCATATATGGGGCTAGGCGTGTGCCCGGTATACATATTCTTTCGTTGTAAACTCCATTATTTTCGTATACTGTTATGGGCAATTTATCTATCGATCCAGCCTTAGGTTATAGAATCTCACTCTTTGGTTTTCTGTGATTTGGGTCTTGATGTGATCATGGTGGTGTCTTGGAAATGTTTTCAAACGCGAAAAATTTATTCGCATTTTTATTAATTATGACGATCACATCGGGATTCGAGTACAGAAAATCAGGGGTGTTATAAAGGTGGTATCAGAGCGTATTTTGCTCTGAATTAGAGTTATTGGTTATTATCGAAGCACAGTTGCTCTGCATTGAATCGATATTACAAGATGTTTGGAGCATGATAGCTCAATATTGAAACCTTTTGGCAATCAATGGAATATGGTCCTTTTGTATAGAGTAAGAATGATAATTATTTAGAGAATGATGATATGTTAAGGTATTGATTGCCCTATGTAGAAATATGAATGATTAATTGCCTAAGGATTATGAATCGAATTATGAGGGCATAATTGCTTATTGAGGAATTATTATGAATCATTAGAGTTGAGTTGGGATTGATGCTCAATGAGGACTTTTATGAGATTGTGATTCATAAGACGTGGTTGTTGTTTATTGGGAGTATACCCTTTATCCCTGAGGTTGTATGATGCACTCATGGAGCATAGTTGCTCATTGATAATCATGAATGAATTATGAGATTGAATATGACTGAATGAGTTTTCTCAATATGTGATGGATGTATTTATTGTGTAAGACCGGCCAAGTTCCTTACCCTATTACCTTCAAATGACAAATATATTGTTATTGTGCATTGATGTTGATACATATATAATGCAAATTGAATTGATAATGGATCTATGTTGAATATTAATCATGGAAATGGAATATTGAGTTATGAATATGAAATACGAGGTATGAATTGATATGATGATGATTCTATGCCATGTGTTGATCATGGATAGAGAATATTGAGAAATAAATTGATATGGTGGTAGACCACGTAGTTGAGACCTTGATGTGCATATGCACCTTAAATATAAATTGTTGGTTAGGTCTCTTATATGCATTATGCCTGTGGCGTCTAACCGAGGTATGCTTGTTGAATAAAATGAAACTCACATGTTTGAGTCGATTAAATGAATAATATTGAAGGAATTCCCTAATGAGGGTATGTTTGAATTTAAATGATTGGTTGTGCCATTTGTGAAGGATGGATTTTGTATCCTTTGGCACAAGAACCCTATATGATATATGATATAAGTGATTTGTTGTATCACCCTAGATTGGGACATGGATGTGTGACAAGATTGTGAATGTGAAACTATATTGGCGCATGATCAAGGTTATGTCTCAGTTTTTGTGTGTGAAAACCGAGTGAATGATTGATTTGATTTTGACCCACTAGGTGTGATGACCTAGATTGACTTGGTATGATCTTGTATGATCAAACTGTGTGGTATGGGAGTGTTCCCGGAGGGGTGCTAGGTGACCCCTTGGATCTTATAAGATTGTTGAATTGGTAAATCTTATGGTTAGTCGACCCCTAGTAAAAATTTATTGCGTGATGAATGGTTGAGCCATAACAAAATTAATTTTGAAATACATTGTTGAAGCTAGAGCTGATATGTGATGGAATACGAATGATGAATGTAACCCCTGATGAGTGATGAATAATAATGTTGAATTTGGGGTATAATTGGAATTGATTATGGTATATGATTTTACGAAGTGACCTTGGGCTAAACTGTGTGCCCTTGAGATTATGGTCATTGGAATAATTATGGATAACAATATGATTTAGAGATGACGTGTGATTGTGAGTCGGTGAATAGAAATGTGATCATGTCATTACCCCCCTATTCTATTTGTAGGGTGCTATATTGAAGATGGAAAGCACATAGTGATGTTGTACTATATGAGGTGTAGGTCCAATTCATGGACTTATAGTTGTGATCTGTGAGGAGAATGCCTAATGTGGAAGCTTATTATACGATTAAGTAGCCTACTTGATAAGAGTTTGGTGAATCTTTTAAGGCTCGAATTGATTTATAGCCAACAAATATGTAAGTGAGACAAGAATTTTAGGCTATTTGACCATGGTATTAGATGGATGAAGCCCGAGGATAGGGTATTTACCTTGTGATGATTGAAAATTATGGTTGGTACACTAATTCATTACGATGTTGATTAATATTTGATGTTTGATATGGCGTGATTTATGCCAACTTAATTGTAAAATGACGATGAAAAACGAATATGTTAGTTGTGGATTGGTATCTTTTGAAAACGTATAACCGACATGAGCAATGGGAATACGAGGTACTGGTCCCGATATGGTCTTACATGCCATAGGCATTGTGGCAACGTGCACTTATGCGCCGACTTTATGTGTTTGTGGTAACCACTACGGGATTGGGACGCCTTCCTATATGTTGGATGCAACAACACATAGGCCGGGCAGGTGTAGGGATTGGAACTGCTTATGGTAAATGTGTTGAGCCTATTTGGACGTACCGAGTATGAACATGTGAGCTCTGTTAGGTGAGTTGCGATCGATGACATATGACACGGTTGGAAAGGAAACTTTATGTTAAGAATGATGAAGTGATGATGAACATGTTTTGCTGGACTTTGGGAAGTCCAATGTTAATCTATGGTGTCGTTGAACTTTGTTGATGTGTGGCCTGAGGTATGTGTAACATCCCAATTTTTATGATTTTTAGAAAAATAATTTAAAAAGGATTAAAGAAGAATTTCTGAATGAAATTCCGAGTGAAAAATGTCAGAGAAAAGATTTTCCGAGTGAAATAAATCAGATTCCGAATGAAATGAATCTGACTCTGAGTGAAATAAGACAGAATACCGTTTCCAAGTGAATTTAAGATGTTTCTGAGTGAAACATCATTAAGAGAATCATTCCCGAACGAAGTAACGCTATGTCCAATTGAGACACGTTTGAGTAAAGTAAATCTGAGTGAAACGGAAACATCTCCGAGTGGAATGATTCCGAATGGGTTGTTTCCGAGAGAAGTGGAAGTACTTCTCGGACTGATATTCTGATTGGTAAACTCCCGAGTGGAGTATATCCGAGTGGAGTGACTTTCCGAGTGAAGTGTCACAGAGACACTTCCGAGTAAAACATTCCGAGTGAGTCTTTCCAAGAAGAGTTCTTCTGGACAAAGACTTAAACTCCGATTGATTATGTTTTCTGAGTAAATAATTCTGAGGAGGATAAATATCCGAGTAATCCTTTCAAGAGGAATGATTTCTGAGAAAGGAAGTGGATTCCGAACTCCGAGTGATCTTTCAGATGAAAGACTTCCGAGTGAACGCAAGAGGAAGACTTTGACTTGGGAAAAGGAATATCTGAGTGAGATATGCCTGATTAAGGTATTTCCGAATAAGACAATTGTGAAAGGGTCATTTCCGAGGAAGGGAAGCCGAGTGTATCATGAGAAGGAACCTTTCAGAGTGAATGGTTTCCGAATGAAGGAGTTCTGAACGAACAGAAGCTTTCTCTGAGTTGGAATACACTGAAACCGAGTCGGAATAAATAATTATTTTAAGCTTTCCACGTTATTCTGTTCTTCCATCTTCTAGCGAAATCTTTTCTTAGATATTTTCTAAGAATGGGACCCTTTTTGATGTGTTGTCCTTTTTCATTAAATATCTTAATCTTTCATTATCATTAAAGAGACGTATGTCAGAATACTTCCATTCATTCACGTCTCTTCTGCATGCCAGATATCTAAATACTTCCATTGATGGATTAATTTAAGAACTTTTGAAGTGGAAATCATTATCAATAATCCTTTCTTTCCAAACTTTACTGGAAACCAACGAACAAGAAGGAAGTTAACTTTCTATTTCTTCTCTTTATGAAGAAAGCTTGGGAGTGGTACAATACTGCAATTCCAGTCGGAATTCTGGAGCAGTGACTTGGTTATAGCTGCTGGAACTTCTTATTCCAGGTAGGGGGAGCGTACATCTCAAATATATGGTTTATGAATGGATTTGGGGTGTTGTTGATATAATATATGTGATATATGTATGAAATGTTATTGAGACCCCAATTAAATAACATACTTTATGTTAATTATTTTCCATTCATAATGAGTTATATGTGGTGTTGTTATTCATGATACTGAGTTCATATGAGATTGATGAAGGTGATATGATATGAATTATAGGCATGAAATTATTATGTGTTATGCCTATTGTATTACCGAGTGGAATGATATGAATTGATGATGTTGAGATGTGATTGATTGATGATTGATATTTTTTTGATATATCAATTGTATTGAGACGCACACAGGACTGCAGGGGGCCTGTGATGCCGGTCCAGATGTGGACGACCTGATAAAGGCATAGACCCTGTGGTGGTTCTTATATACCACGGACGCCTTTGAGTGTGACTCAAGGCCGACCCGTAGCACTGAGTAGAGGACCGCTATCACTCTGGGAGTGGTACTCGGTGTTACATTATGGGCGCAGAGCGGTTTGGTACCTGTAAAAGGGCCGGATCAGCGAGGAGCTGAGTTATGGCTCGGGGAGCCAGTGTTGCAACACAAACAGTATAATGATCCCATTTTGGTTGGTCATGTATACTGATATTGATACATATTAATAGATCCATTTGATTGAGCATGTGCATACACTGATTTATGTGTTATTGAGAATGACATGCTGTTATGATGAGTATGTATATGTCTCGGTTTTGTTTAATAAATGATTGGTGATGATATTTGTATTCGGTTATATTTTACATAGTTATGAATTGGTCTTTTAATCCAATTCAATAACTGTTATTTGATATGTTATGCTCACCCTCTACAATTGTTATTTTTCAGTGTATGAAGGGCCCAACCATGATGTGTGAAGTCATTCACGCTGCTCGGATTGTATTTGGGTAGAAGCCTTGGCCGGCTCCTTAGAATACCGAGTGAAATTATGTATTTGTATATTTTAAATGAGCCGGTCGGCTTATGTAAAATAGATACTGAAATAATTTAATTCAAAATCTGTTTGAAATTTAAATAAATTATTTGTATTTTAAATAACCGGTCGGATTGATGTAAAACCGAGCTTGTTATTCATTGAATCCGACTTCTGTTTTTAGAAATTATATTTGATTTATTAAAATTTATTTTAAAAATTAAGGATGTTATAATTTGGTATCAGAGGAGACTTGAAAAGTCCAAGGCCAAGGTTTAGCTACTAAATACTATGAGCTGAGTGAAAACATATCACTGTTGGTACGTGTTATAGTTGAGGAAATCAACTATAAATACATTGTTTTGATATTCATGAGAGGTATTAAAGTGTAATGATTGTTTCAGGATAGGAAAATGGACCCTCATGGTATGGATGCCATGGCTGCTGCCTTCCAGCGTGTGGCAGACATATTTGAAAGGCAGAATACCCCTCAACCGAGTGACAATCATAGTATTGATTGTTTTCTCAAATGGAAACCGACTGAATTCCATGGAGGATTTCAGCCCGACCGAGCGTATGCTTGGATCCAGAATCTTGAACGGATCTTTGGCAGTTTACAGTGCACAGAGGCACAAAAGGTTGAGTATGCAGTCTTCATGCTTCGGAAGGAAGCTAAAAACTGATGAAGAATGGCCAAAAACCGAATGGAAGCCATGGGAACCGAGTTGAACTGCAAAAATTTCAAGGAATGTTTCCTTGAAAAATATTTTCCGAATACTATAAGAAACTAGAAGGAGTTAGAGTTCATGGAACTCCGACAGGGTAATCTGAGTGTGGAGGAGTACGCGGCAAAATTTGAAGAGTTGTGTTTGTTTTACCCTCCTTTTCAATTGCCGGGCACTGAAGGTTCCAAGTGCATCAAATTTGAAAGTGGACTGAGACCAAATATTAAAAAGGCATTCCGACACCAAGAAATCAGGAGTTTTCCGATTCTTGTCAACAAGTGCCGAATATATGAAGAGGATGATAAAGCTTCCTCTGGAGCAAGCAACCGATCGAATAATTCTTCTAAATTATCACCGATTAATTTTAAGAAGCATGGGAAGTCCGTTAGAGGTGAATCCTCTGATTTCCGAGGCCGGGTGAATTTTTCAAGAAACAATAAATGTTTAAGGTGTGGAGGTGACCATTTTACGCGTGATTGTAACTGTGACAAAGTTGTTTGTTTCGAATGCAATAGGAAAGGACACATTCGTCCAAGTTGCCCTCAATTGCAACCGACCGAGCTCAATGCTAGCATAAACCGAGAAGGTTTTCAAAGACGAGGCCAAGGAGTCGGAAATAGAAGAGGAAGAGGAAATAATGGACGAAGTAATTTAATGATTGGAAGAGACGACCACGAAAGGAATGTTAATCCACAAGTTGCTGGCCGAGTGTTCAACATTTACACGAAAGAGGCCGAACAAGTGGGTGATGATGCAGAGTGAACTCTCGGAAATTTTTAAATCCGGGTGTCATACGTCTTTTTATTTCTAAAATGTATATACTCGTTGTTATGTAAAAACGTGAGTAATATGAGTATACTTATCGGTTTTTATGTGCAATTTGTGACCAAGTAATTTATTAAATTTCGAGGATGAAATTTATATAGAGGGGGAGAAATGTAACATCCCCATTTTTATGATTTTTAGAAAAATAATTTAAAAAGGATTAAAGAAGAATTTCTAAATGAAATTCCGAGTGAAAAATGTCAGAGACAAGATTTTTCGAGAGAAATGAATCAGATTCCGAGTGAAATGAATCTGACTCCAAGTGAGATAAGATAGAATACTATTTCCAAGTGAATTTAAGATGTTTCTGAGTGAAACATCATTAAGAGAATCATTCCCAAACGAAGTAACGCTGTGTCCAATTGAGACACGTTTGAGTGAAGTAAATCTAAGTGAAACGGAAACATCTCCGAGTGGAATGATTCCAAATGGGTTGTTTCCGAGAGAATTGGAAGTACTTCTCAGACTGATATTCTGATTGGTAAACTCCTGAGTGGAGTATATCCGAGTAAAGTGACTTTCCGAGTGAAGTGTCACAGAGACACTTTCGAGTAAAACATTCCGAGTGAGTCTTTCCAGGAAGAGTGCTTCTGGACAAAGACTTAAACTCCAATTGATTATGTTTTCTGAGTAAATAATTTTGAGGAGGATAAATATCCAAGTAATCCTTTCAAGAGGAATGATTTCTGAGAAAGGAAATGGATTCCGAACTCCGAGTGATCTTTCAGATGAAAGACTTCCGAGTGAATGCAAGAGGAAGACTTTGACTTGGGAAAAGGAATATCCGAGTGAGATATGCCTGATTAAGGTATTTCCGAATAAGACAATTGTGAAAGGGTCATTTCTGGGAAGGGAAGCCGAGTGTATCATGAGAAGGAACCTTTCCAAGTGAATGGTTTCTGAATAAAGGAGTTCTGAATGAATAGAAGCTTTCTCCGAGTTGGAATACACTGAAACCGAGTCAGAATAAATAATTACTTTAAGCTTTCCACGTTATTCTGTTCTTCCATCTTCTAGCGAAATCTTTTCTCAGATATTTTCTAAGAATGGGACCCTTTTTGATGTGCTGTCAAAAAGAGACGTATGTCAGAATACGTCCATTCATTCACGTCTCTTCTGCATGTAAGATATATAAATACTTCCATTGATGGATTAATTTAAGAACTTTTGAAGTGGAAATCATTATCAATAATCCTTTCTTTCCAAACTTTACTGGAAACCAACGAACAAGAAGGAAGTTAACTTTCTATTTCTTCTCTTTACGAAGAAAGCTTGGGAGTGGTACATTACTGCAATTCCAGTCGGAATTCTGGAGCAGTGACTTGGTTATAGCTGCTGGAACTTCTTATTCCAGGTAGGGGGAGCGTACATCTCAAATATATGGTTTATGAATGGATTTGGGGTGTTGTTGATATGATATATGTGATATATGTATGAAATGTTATTGAGACCCCAATTAAATAACATACTTTATGTTAATTATTTTCCATTCATAATGAGTTATATGTGGTGTTGTTATTCATGATACTGAGTTCATATGAGATTGATGAAGGTGATATGATATGAATTATAGGCATGAAATTATTATGTGTTATGCCTATTGTATTACCGAGTGGAATGATATGAATTGATGATGTTGAGATGTGATTGATTGATGATTGATATTTTTTTGATATATCAATTGTATTGAGATGCACACAGGACTGCAGGGGGCCTGTGATGCCGGTCCAGATGTGGACGACCTGATAAAGGCATAGACCCTGTGGTGGTTCTTATATACCACGGACGCCTTTGAGTGTGACTCAAGGCCGACCCGTAGCACTGAGTAGAGGACCGCTATCACTCTGGGAGTGGTACTCGGTGTTACATTATGGGCGCAGAGCGGTTTGGTACCTGTAAAAGGGCCGGATCAGCGAGGAGCTGAGTTATGGCTCGGGGAGCCAGTGTTGCAACACAAACAGTATAATGATCCCATTTTGGTTGGTCATGTATACTGATATTGATACATATTAATAGATCCATTTGATTGAGCATGTGCATACACTGATTTATGTGTTATTGAGAATGACATGCTGTTATGATGAGTATGTATATGTCTCGGTTTTGTTTAATAAATGATTGGTGATGATATTTGTATTCGGTTATATTTTACATAGTTATGAATTGGTCTTTTAATCCAATTCAATAACTGTTATTTGATATGTTATGCTCACCCTCTACAATTGTTATTTTTTAGTGTATGAAGGGCCCAACCATGATATGTGAAGTCACTCACGCTGCTCGGATTGTATTTGGGTAGAAGCCTTGGCCGGCTCCTGAGAATACCGAGTGAAATTATGTATTTGTATATTTTAAATAAGTCGGGCGGCTTATGTAAAACAGATATTGAAATAATTTAATTCAAAATCTGTTTTAAATTTAAATAAATTATTTGTATTTTAAATAACCGGCCCGATTGATGTAAAACCGAGCTTGTTATTCATTGAATCTGACTTCTGTTTTTGGAAATTTTATTTGATTTATTGAAATTTATTTTAAAAATTAAGGATGTTATAGTATGGCTTTGTGATATGTATATCAGTGATGAATGTCGAGGAGGAAATTCTTTTTGGTGGGGTGGATTATAACATCCTGAATTTTATAAAAATAATGAATTGTGGAGAATGGATAATAAATCATTATATATGAGTGGATTTGTGTCCCAAAATATTTGAATGATTAAATTGGGATTTATTAGGGATATTTATAATTTATTGAGCTTATGTGAGATAAAATTTTACCCGATTAAAATATGGGTGTCGGACCAAGTATCTCCGAATGAGATGCCGTTGGTCAGGGCTGTTAAGAATATTATTGGGGGTCTGAATCTATATTCGGAATAATTTTTGGAATTAGTATTGAGCCCGAACTGAGAGCCTGTTTATCATAAAACGGTGAAATTTTCATGTGAAGCCAAATATTAAAACATAAACCCTTCTACCTCTCTTATGCTTCATGTTACTTCTTCTCCTCCTCCTCATTCGTTTTTCTTCATCTCTTCTCCTCTTCTCTTTCTCCTTCTTCCATTCTCCAAAGAAATCCAAATGTGGTGTACCCTTCCTCTTTCTTCCATTTTGGTTGCTTCAAGCTTGAAGGAGACAACGATGGTGGTATGGAGCTCTCCTTCTCCCACTCTATTTCGTGTTCCCTCTTTCCCTTCCTTGACTCCATTTTCGTTTTATGGTGAGGTAAGCTCTTCTCACCATCTTTGATGAAGTTAATATCATTATTATGAGTTTTATGGCTTGGGGGAGTATTTATTGGTTATGGGTTGTTGGGAGAAGCTTTAAATGAGGAAACCCTAAGGTGGGGTGGCTTAAATGTGAGCCTTTGTAAGCATTTAATGAAGCACTTAAGATTAATGTTAGAAGGTAATGAGAAATAAATGGGTATTAATGAGTGTTGTTGGGTTTTAGTGAAACCCTAACTCTAATAAATTAGGTAAAATGTGAAATATGAGTAGAATGTAGGTTTAATGATGTTGGAGAATGATATTAATGATGAAAAATGGCCAATGGTGGTGATTAATGAGCATGGGTAAATGTTGTTGGGTTTTGATGAAAACCCTAGCCCTAAGAATTTGGGGAAAATGGATATGTTGTAATTTAGGAGGTTAAATTGAAAGTGAATGGATGATGTTTAAGATTAAATGTTGCTTAAAATAATATAGAATCATTGGTGGTGAAACCTATAGATAGGTGTTGATATGAATGTGTAATGTGAGGGATTGGTAAGGTAAGATTGTGACTAGATGAGGTTCTAGATCATTTATGGTGTGCCATTTAAATGTGATTAATTAATTATGGTTATTGAAGGATATGAGAGCTAGTTGAATATTGAGTGACAATGATGATATTTGAAGAATTGATGTAATATGGGATTGCATTATGGAATGGATGAGATGATGATGATGTTGGGTTTAGTTGACCTTTAAGATCTAGATGATCTTGGCTTTGGGAAAGGAATTCCCGAAGCCTAACACAATTACATAACTTGGTGTTTAGCAAGTCTAGGACTTGAGGTTGAGCTTTATGATAAGCTGGCAAGTATTTAAAATTATGATGGTTATTAATTATGTGAATATACTTGCATATGGTATGTAGATTGTATTCCGGGTGATACAATGGAGCATTCGGAGCATTGGAACCGTTCGGCTCTTCCCTCGAGGTAGGAGAGGAGTTTACATTTAAATTGCATGAGTAAAACAATAGTGATTGTTGTATGTGATGAATACTCATGCTTGCCTTGCCATGTAGTTAGTGAGATGATATGAATGGCAATCTGATGAAATTTTTGTGTATGGAGTGTGAGAATAGGTGTTGAATTGATATGAAAATGTATATTCATATAAGATGATGACAAGTTTGAATTTGACATGATTAATAGATTGGATTGAATGTTATTGGGTATAAATGTAACGCCCCAGCCGCTTTTCAGGAATGAACGACTGGCCCCACAAACCAACACAAGACCTTTCCAATGTGCTTTTGTCCTCACTCACACATTTCCTGAGAACTTCCCAGGAGGTAACCCATCCCAGAATTACTCCAAGTTAAGCACGCTTAACTTTGGAGTTCTTAAGTGACAGGCCACGAAAAGGCTAATGCATTTGTTGGTATAGGTAGTACGAATTCATTTCTTTAAGCTATCCTTGACTGTATAGTCCCATACCTATACAGTCTTTGGATCCCTCTCATTCTGGTATGTATTTGGTTCGTTCATGTGTCCCTCCCATTGGAAGCCTGTCAGGAGCCGCTCCTTGTCCGTGCCTATGCACCGACGATCACTCCCCGCCCCCAACAGTGCCCGGGATGCCACATTCCCCGCTGGAAGCCTGCCAGGAGCCGCTCCTTGTCCGTGCCCATGCACCGGCAATCACTCCCCGCCCTCAACAACGCCGGGATGTCACATGCCCACCAGCTTCCGCCTGGTTCGTCCCCGAACCATACCGTACTAGGAGAGGCTAGGCTCTGATACCATTTGTAACGCCCCAGCCGCTTTTCAGGAATGAACGACTGGCCCCACAGACCAACACAAGACCTTTCCAATGTGCTTTTGTCCTCACTCACACATTTCCTGAGAACTTCCCAGGAGGTCACCCATCCCAGAATTACTCCAAGTTAAGCACGCTTAACTTTGGAGTTCTTAAGTGACAGGCCACCGAAAAGGCTAATGCATTTGTTGGTATAGGTAGTACGAATTCATTTCTTTAAGCTATCCTTGACTGTATAGTCCCATACCTATACAGTCTTTGGATCCCTCTCATTCTGGTATGTATTCGGTTCGTTCATGTGTCCCTCCCACTGGAAGCCTGTCAGGAGCCGCTCCTTGTCCGTGCCTATGCACCGGCGATCACTCCCCGCCCTCAACAGTGCCCGGGATGCCACATTCCCCGCTGGAAGCCTGCCAGGAGCCGCTCCTTGTCCGTGCCCATGCACCGGCGATCACTCCCCGCCCTCAACAGCGCTGGGATGTCACAATAAAGGTCTGGGACAGGTTTTAAATGCCTAATATGATGTATATGCCATATCAGATTTGATGAATTTTGGCTGGTATAAGTTTTGGTATATTTGGTTGTGAGTTTCTCATGTTTCTTGCGCATAACCTGATATTCTCGCTCAGGCGAGATGGGATCTCGCTCAGGCGAGGATCCTCTGTATCAGTATTATGGCCTCTGGGCCTATCTCGCTCAGTTGAACGAGATTTCCGCTTAAGCGAGACGAGTGAATGGTGAGCAGGTGAGATTCTGGACGAACCTTGCTCAAGCGGGTGTGGCCGCGTTTGAGTGAGCAAGGGAGGATATTGATACTGGATGAATTCCGTCCGAGCGGGAATTTTAGAAAATAATTTCATGATGTGGTGAATTTTCGAGTGAAATTCCGAGTGGGCTATGTCCAAGACAGGAACTTCTGAGTGAAGAAGTGGATATAATTCCGAGTGAATGGTCTCCGAGTGTGATATTCCGGGCAGTGGAGTTTTGAGTGGGAATTTTTGAGTTTAGTGTAACTTGTTCCGAGTGGAGTGCCCCCGAGTGTGTAATTCCAAGTGGGATGGCACCGATGGAGATATACGGTGTGAGTCTGTCCAGAAGTACTCTGGAATAACTTCGCCCGAGTGGAAGACTTAGTGCTAGGAAACCTCGCTCGAGTGAAGAAGAAAGGAAATCGGTTTCTGGAATAATATACCGAGTGAAAGACCGAGCGAGTGATGGTCGGTCTTGGAATTAGTTTTCCGAGGGAAAGACCGCTCGAGAGATGAGTCAGTTTTTAAATAATTTTCCGAGTGAAGACCGATCAGGTGTTGAGTCGGATTTGGAATGAAATGCCGAGTGAAAGACCGATCGAGTGATGAGTTGGTTTTAGAGTAATTTGCCGAGTGAAAGACCGAGCGAGAGATGGTCAGCATTGGAATTATTTAGCCGAGTGAAGGACCGAACGAGAGGAATCGGTTCTGGAATAAGTTCACCGAGTGAAAAACCGAGTGTTGTGAAGCCTCGCCGAGTGAGCGAGTGTGGAAGGGAAGGACGACCTCTGGTCGGATTTCGCTTAAGCAAGTGGATACCTCGCTCAAGCGAGTGAGTGTGGAATTCCTTACTGGACAATTCTCGCCCGAGTGAGTGGCTAGTTGAAGGGAGCCTCACTCGAGCGAATGTATTTGGAAATGCTTACTGGAACTATTTCGCCCGAGCGAGCTAAGGCGCTCAAGCGAGATGAGCTGTCTCGCTCAAGCGAATGTGGGCCTCGCTTGAGCGAGTGACCCCTGATGGGTTTTTTTTCCTTCTTTTCTCGGTTTTAATAGTATTGGACCTTCCTCCCTTATATTGTAAGATGCTTAAGGGGATGCATAGGGATAATTATTAATGACATAATATGATGATGTTGGCGAATGATTAAAATGTTGGGATAACTTGGTTATACCCATAATACATAATGAAACACAAAATTGTTGACTACTAAGATAAAGGAATGATAAATAAGGTTTGTTGATGGATGTTTTATGATGTTGTAAGACCATCGTGGTTAAATACAATTATTGACTTGCCACATGGTGTGGAATATATATACATGTGATGTATTGAAATGTAAAGTCAAGAACATGATTGTGTTGGGCATAAGTTTGATTGCCTTATGTGGAATGATGAATATGCCTCAAATATTTCTATGTATGGATTAATATTATGATGTTTGCTATGTCTTTTTATCTCCATGTATGGATTGATATGAAATGATGTTTGTGGCCATTGAGATGCCAACTATATGAATGATATGCCTTAAGGGGCTAGTACATAATTATATGATTATTGAAAATGCCACATTAAAAATTTGAAAACAATGACTAAGAAATCAACAATGTTGAAATCCACTAAGGTGTATGGTGGTGTTGGTGATTATGATTATAACATCCTTAATTTTTAAAATAATTTCCAATAAATTAAGTAAATTTTTCGCAAATAATTTAAATTTCCAAACAGGAATCGGATTCAGCATTAAAAGTATCAGTTATACATCAATCCGACCGACCCATTTTAAATACAAATAAATACAAATAAACTTTTAACAAATAATTCCAAGATTAAAACGAAATCTGAATTAAATAAGAGTATTATTTCTTTACAAAAGCCGACCGGCCACTTTATAATACAAATAAAATATAACACTCGGTAATCACAAGAGCCGGCCAAGGCTTCTACCCAAATAACTATGTACATTATGTATTGTGCATACTAATACATAATGCTCCAGTCGGTCGAGTGACTTCAAGTGCCATCACTGTGTCTTCTATCCACTGTAAAAATAAGTAGGGGTGAGCATAAACATATCAAATAATAGTTATTGAATTGGATTAAAAGTCCAATCCATAACAATACAAATAACATATACCGAGCCATATGAAACCACATAAACAGTATGCTATTCTCAACTACATATATATCAATGCACACAGGTGCTCACTCGGATAAATCCATTATTAAGTCTTTTAATTGTGTTGCAACACTGGCTCCCAGAGCCATAACTCAGCTCTCAGCTGAACCGGCCGTTTTACTGGTACGAAACCGTTTACACTCTTATGTGACACCATCACTCTCAGTGACAACGGTGAGTGCCACGGGCCAACCGTTTACACCCTTATGTGACACCATCACTTTCAGTGACAACTGTAACACCCTAATTTAACAAAATGAATTAAACCCAAGACAAGAAAAATTAAGTAAACCAAATAGTCTATAAGGCAACCGGATAACACAAGGGGCGGAGTGCAAGGAAGGACAAGGGAAATGAGAGATCATCCACACGCATAAGGCAAATAACAGAAGGCTAAGACTGGAACCGGTTCGTTTGGTTTAGCGTAACATACCAACGCCAGGGCGGATTACATAATATCATTGGCTCTCTCAGGCGGGGTCTGATACCGCCTGGGCGGAGTATGTTAATGCAGCGGCGGATGGAGGGGGATTCACAAAGAAAACCCCATATCGGTCCTCACTCGTCTTCTCGCAGAGGATCCACAAAGAAAGCTTTTCCACGAGTAATACTAGTAAATCAGTAGAAAGAAATAGGTAAGGAGAAGGAAAAGGGAGATGTACATGTACAGTAGTGGATTGTGAAGGAAAGAGGGGCCCGAACTCATTCCGCCCAACATGACTAGATATGACAACGCCTGGGCGGACTCAACCACAATGCCCAAGCCGGGGTCAACACCGTTGTCGAGGATGCATTAGCGTCACAACGGAGAGGAAGGGTAATTGGGTGGTATCCCACTCTGACAACTACTCGCTCCAACGCGAGTCGTCACGCTTGGGCGAACTGCTCTAGTACCCCGGGCGAGGTATAACTCCGCCCAAGCGTATCCGACATAAGTCTTCCTAGTCCGTACTCGCTGGAGCGGGTATATTGCTCGCTGGGGCGAGGGAACTTCACTCGGGAATACAGACTCTCCCCCACTCGAGTTTTACTTATATTTCTCACCCAGTGGTCATCTCTCTCACCATCACTCAAAGATTTCACTTGTTTCTTACTTGAGGTACGTTTAGGACCTACTCGGAGTACTCATAGCTTATTACTCGGAAGATCTCCCACATCGATCCCCACTCAGGGTTGCATACTCTCATTCACTCAGATCGTTTAAGACTCTCTTCCTAGAGACGAGTGTATGTTAACATTTACACACACAAAATCGGATTCCTCTTTGTCCATAAGGTTCTATTCAAAACACTAACATTCGGCATGAACCGGTCAGAGCTTAATCTAACATCGCATTAATTAAGCCTTCCTAATGCATCAACACTTCACTCAGCATTCCAGCTCTGCTTCTGCTCCTCATCTCGAGAGACATTCACTGAAAAATGGCCACTGTAGGGGTGAGCATCTTAGATTTTAAATGATAGATACCGACTCAGGTTATCTCCCAATCATACAACAATACACATACGTACAAACACGATTATAACTAGAGCAACATCCAGTAGCTCAGACATATATACATAACTCTTACCGTTCGATGTTCACCAATCATCACTCGGCTGTACTCATAACATTTCCAATGACACGGATACGCTTGCATACATATATCCATATATTCATGAAACAGTTTTCATTTAGCATCCAAGGCACGTACACATGGAATGGATCACTCGGCATACACATTCATTATCCTCATACACAATATCAGATGCATAATCAAATTTTAGTCAATAACACATGCACGGAGCATTCACTCAGTCCTACGCATTCATCCATTCACTTACCACTCGGCATACCTAGCCAATTCCAAACAACATTAACAGTAATAACAATATTAACAGTAATAAGCACATAAGGTTTCACTCGATTCCGCATCGTGTGTATCGGTCAGACGTTGCAACGTAGGCATCTCAGCCTTTTTATACATAGCTCTCAGCTATCAAATCAGCTCCCAGCTGCTTGGCCGTTTTACGGGTACCCAACCGTTTGCCCACAGGTGACACCAACGCTCTCAGCGCCAACGGGGGTGTTCACAGGCAGCCCGAGTCCCACTCAGGGCTACCCTGAGTCCCACTCAAGGATTTTGTAGCGTCCCACGCTGGATGACCGAAGGTAGTATCCCACACTACGTGCTCCCAGCACAACGCATCTCATGCGCCACACGCGGATTCGACACACAACATTCGTTTCACGCATGCATTCTCTTATTCAAGCACACATATCATGCAATCAGTAATTCACATTATCAGGATTCAGCATGTCAGCTTAACACATATAGCTTTCATGCAATCCATTATCATTCCATTGTAACGTATGAGTCCCATGCAATCGGTATCAATCCATATCAAGCATCTATAAACATTTTCGTTCAATCAAGTGTGACATGCAATCGGTTTACAGCACCATTTAACCTTAAGCAACGCATGCATCATTATGAAGATCACAACATAACATGCAATCAGTGTAGGACAGTGTCAGAACCCGGTTAAAGCAGGCATTTCCTGTACGTAAACAAGTTCATTAAAGCATTCATATCAACACATGCATTTCTATGACATGGATAGCTTCAATCGGACGTTCATATCAACACAACCCCACATGCAATCAAGATCCTGCAACACATGCATTTGTAGGAAAGATGCTAACATGCAACACTCATCTCTCACTCGTCATGCAACTGGGCTGTACACACTCGCATGCAACACAACACACAATCAGAGCACGGATATGGCAAGTATCAGCGCTCGAAACCTGTTCATAACCCATGCATTTAAGATAGAAGATACTCCCCCTACCAATTACGAAACTCCGAGGGATTTTTCTGCTTGAATGGTGGTTCTCCTCCTTGCTGCTTCACTTGGCACCTCCTCTGGAGTGCTACAGTCTCCTGCGAGTAGTGTAGGGATTTCTGCTTCTTCCTTGGCGATCGTCCCTTCCCGTGTGGGGAAGTTCCACTCCACTGCAACACCGTCACCTTGGCTCTCGAAGCAGGAAATGGACTGGAGGGCAGAGAAGGAGAGAGAGAAAGCAAGAGAAAAGAAGAACGAAGAAGGAAGTTCGCAGGGGGGGTTCTCCGCGTGAAGAGCATGGTCATCACCCGTATAAATACTCGCGCGGGGAACAGGATGGTGGGATGGGGAAATGCGAAGGGATAATCCTGCCCATGCCACCTTGTCTCCACGTTAATCACCCTATTCCTTCTAGTTAATTAAATTAAGGAAAGTGTTAACTTGTTGACTTTTCATTTAATTCGGTTGCTTATAATTAAAACGGGGATGTTACAGTTCTCCCCCACTTAAAAGAATTTCGTCCCCGAAATTCAGTCGGTAATTCATGCGAAACTTCAGTCGGTAACTCACCTAGGTGAACAACTCGGGGTACTGCTGTCTTATGGCATCTTCGCGTTCCCACGTGCAGGAGGTGGTCTTGCCTTGCTGCCACTCCACCTTAACCAGCCTTACGTTTTTGTTTCTCAAGCGTTTTACCGATCGGTCCACGATTCCAATCGGTGTAGTCACAGTGGTCAGGTCTTCTTTGATCTCTACTTCATCGTCAGGCATCGTGTGGCTGGGGTCATGTAAATACTTCCTTAGTTAAGACACATGAAATACGTTGTGCAATCGGGACAAGTGGGTCGGTAATGCGATGCGGTATGCCACGGGGCCGACTCGTTCTAACACCTCGTAAGGTCCAATGTATCGAGGGCTTAACTTCCCACTTTTTAAGGCTCGTCCGACTCCTTTACTCAGAGAAGTTCTCAAAAATACTCTGTCTCCGACTGAAAATTCCAATGGTTTGGTGCGCTTGTCATGGTAGCTCTTTTGCCTGTCTTGAGATGCTTTCATCCTTCCCTGTATCACTCGGATCTGCTCTGTGGTTTGCTTCACGATGTCTGGTCCCAATAGTAGACTTTCACCCGTTTCCGACCAGCAGAGTGGGGTTCGGCATCTGCGTCCATATAGTTCCTCGTAGGGTGCCATGCCAATGCTGTGATGATGGCTGTTGTTGTACGTAAACTCGATCAAGGGAAGGTACTGCTCCCAGTCCCCACCATGCTCTAACACACACGCCCTTAATAAGTCTTCTAAACTTTGAATTGTCCGCTCGGATTGTCCATCCGATTGGGGGTGGTAGGCAGAACTAAGCCAAAGTTTGGTGCCCATTTCTTAATTCAGGCTGGTCCAAAACCGGGATGTGAACCTAGGGTCCCTATCTGATACGATAGAAGTAGGTATGCCATGCAGTCGGATAATTTCTTGAACGTAAATCCGAGCCAACTTATGCAACGGGTACTTCATATTCACAGGTAGAAAGTGCGCACTCTTCATCAGTCGGTCAACAATGACCCAAATCGCATCATGGCCCGCTCGGTTTTTGGGTAATCCCATGATAAAATCCATCGCAATCGAGTCCCATTTCCACACGGGAATCTCTAGGGGCTGCATTGCACCGTACGGTTTTTGGTGCTCCACTTTTGATTTTTGGCACGTAATACACCGGGCCACATATTCCGCCACATCCCTCTTTAGTCCGGGCCACCAGAACTGTTTCTTCAGGTCATGGTACATTTTCGTGGTTCCCGGGTGGATACTGAGTAGGCTTTTGTGGGCTTCGTCAAGCACCACTCTCCTTAATTCTCCTCCGTTTGGTATGTATATTCTGTCCCTCACCGGAAGATCCCATCTGATCCCTCAGTCAAGGATAAATCCTTTCCTTTGGCCTGAGTTTCCTTCATTTCAGTTAGGTAGGAGTCCAACTGTTGCTACTCGTACACGGACTTCAAGAATTCATTGGCGATCCTCAATGTACCGATTGTCATTTTCCGAGAGGAGGGGGTGTCAACATACAAGTTCATGTCTCGGAACCGCTCCAACAACTCTACTTCTTTTGTCATCATTGCTGCCATGTGGAGGGATTTCTGACTCAATGTGTCGGCCACGATATTTGCCTTACCCGGGTGGTATTTTAACTCGAAATCGTAATCTTTTAAAAACTCAATCCATCTTCTCTGTCTCATGTTCAACTCTTTCTAGTCGAATAGGTATTTGAGGCTCTTGTGATCGCTGTACACTTCAAATTTGGACCCGTACAAGTAATACCTCCATATTTTTAATGCAAAAACTACTGCTGCCAGCTCCAAGTCATGGGTCGGGTAATGCTGCTCGTGAGGTCTCAATTGCCGAGAGGCATATGCTATCACTCGGTCTCTCTGCATAAGTACACACCCTAATCCGAGTCCTGACGCGTCATAATAGACCACGAAGCTCTCTTGTAACTCGGGTAATGCCAGCACTGGAGCAGTCGTCAACTTGTTCTTTAGCTCTCGGAAGCTGTTCTCACACTCGGGACTCCACACGAAGGGAACGTTTTTCTGAGTCAATTTAGTTAGTGGTAATGCCAGTTTAGAAAAACCTTCGATGAACCTTCTATAATAACCTGCCAGGCCCATAAAACTCCTTATCTCCGAGACCGACCTGGGCTTCTCCCATGCCATTACAGCTATGACCTTCGAAGGGTCCACTAAGACACCTCGCTCGGAAATCACATGTCCGAGGAAGTGGATCTCATCCATCCAGAATTCGCACTTCGAAAGCTTCGCAAACAATTGTTTCTCCTTCAACACTTGAAGTACCGCTCGGAGATGTCCTTCATGCTCCTCGGAAGTCTTAGAATAAACTAGGATGTCATCGATGAAAACAACTACAAACCGGTCTAAATAGGAGTGGAATATGCTGTTCATGTAATTCATGAAGACAGCAGGGGCGTTTGTCACACCGAACGGCATCACTACATACTCGTAGTGACCATACCGAGTCCTAAAGGCAGTTTTAGGAATGTCCGAGTCCTTTACTCGGATTTGGTGATACCCCGATCGTAGATCGATTTTTGAGAAGACTGAGGCTCCACGCAGTTGGTCAATTAAATCATCAATTCTGGGCAGTGGATACCGATTCTTGATTGTGAGTTTGTTTAGCTGTCGGTAATCTATACAAAGTCTCATGCTGCCATCCTTCTTCTTAACAAGCAGTACGGGTGCGCCCCATGGTGATACGCTCGGTCTAATGAACTGCTTCCCGAGTAACTCATCCACTTGTTTCTTCAGCTCGGCTAACTCAGCTGAGGACATTCTATAGGGTGCACTGGAGACTGGCTCGGCCCCAGGGATTAAGTCTATAGAGAATTCGATTTTTCTATTGGGAGGGACACTCGGTACGTCTTCAGGGAACACTTCTGGGAATTCACAGACAATCGGGATTTCGTTCACTCGGATTTTAATCTCACCCTCGGTTAGACAAAGCATCATAAACAGTTGGGTTATACCTGGTGCCGTGTCGTTCTCAGTGGGCTGTCTCGGAAAAACTATCTCTCGGTTTCTACAATCTACTAACACCTTATTGGCTGAAAGCCAATCTATTCCGAGCACGATGTCAAGACCCTTTAAGGGCATGCAAATCAGATCGAAGGTGAAACTCCGATCATACAACTCAAACGCTACATCTTTGCACATTGACGATGTGAACACATTAGCGCCAGTCGGGCTGGCCACTTCCAAAGTCCGATTCATAGACACAGTCGGTAACTTCAAACGCTTCACACACTCATCAGCTATAAAAGAATGGGTGGCTCCCGAATCGAAAACAACATTAAGCGTATTTATTCCGAGTGAGCACTTACATTGTACTAGGTTGCTTGCTGGTGCAACATCCTCTGCGTTGATGGTGTAGATCCTTCCTGGCGCTGTTGGGCCGGTATTCCTCCCTCGGTCATCTGGAGTACACATCCCGTTTCCTCTGGCTACGTTGCCTCTGCCACCAGGGCGTTGGTTATCATTCACTCGGTTCCTTTCTTGAAATCCCCCCTGATGCACATTAACGTTTGCTGGGTGTAGTTGGGGGCAGCCGGGGCGAATATGTCCTCTCTTGTTGCAGTGAAAGCACACTACATCACCATCATCCTTGCAGTCTCTGGCAAAGTGGTTTCCTCCACACTTGAAACACCTTCCGTCTCCTACCACTGGTCGTCTTTCAGGTTGATTCCGACCCCCAAATTTGGAAAAAGGCTTGTTCCTGCCAACATTGCTTGGCTTTTTGAAACGAGGTCGTTGGGGCCTCAGGGAATAGTGGTTTCTGCTGCTTTGGTTCGAATGGGCCTTGTCATCTTCCTCAAATATTCTACATTTGTTCACTAATGTAGGGAAACTCTGTATCTCGTGGTATCTGTAGGCCCTCTTAATATCCGATCTCAATCCGTTCTCAAACTTAAGGCACTTGGAGCTCTCCGTCCCAGGCTGCTGGAAGGGTGGATAGAATAGGCACAATTCCTTGAATCTGGTCGCGTATTCTTCCACAGTCATGGAGCCCTGTTTTAATTCCATAAACTCTAGCTCTTTCTGACTCCTCACTGTGTCGGGAAAGTACTTCTCTAAGAAGCATGCCTTGAAATCGTTCCACGTCAGTTGATTATCATCTTCAGGGAATCGGCTTCTGGCTATTTTCCACCAGTTCTCCGCTTCGTCTCGCAGCATGTACACTGCACACTCTACCTTCTGGGCTTCGGTACAGCGAAGACCCCCAAAAATCCTCTCTAACTCCTGAGTCCACTTAAACGCCGCCTCAGGGTTCCGTCCTCCTAGGAATTCACTTGGCTTCCTCTTTAAGAAGCGGTCCAGCACTTGGCCCTCCTCAGCTCGAGGCTGGCCCTGCCTTTCAAACACGTCTGCAAAGCGTTGGAATGCCGTGGCTATAGCCTCCATGCTTTGGCGGTGTGCCATCCCTTATCCTGAAATCAACATTCAAGGATAAGTATTCCTAGTTACTTAATTCCAATCGGATTTTAGTCTAATAATTAGTAGCTTAGCCCATTATGTGTTCTCGTATGTCACACAATTAGTCGGGTCAGGAGGAACAACTCCCTTACCCATGATTCAGCAACAGAGTATCAATCAAGTTGAATTCACACCACAACAATCATGACCATGCACACAACCACTTACACTCGGTAGGCTCACCTTGGCCTTGGACCTTTCGGTCCGCTCTGATACCAAAATGTAACACCTTAATTTAACAAAATGAATTAAACCCAAGACAAGAAAAATTAAGTAAACCAAATAGTCTATAAGGAAACCGGATAACATAAGGGGCGGAGTGCAAGGAAGGACAAGGGAAATGAGAGATCATCCACACGCATAAGGCAAATAACAGAAGGCTAAGACTGGAATCGGTTCATTTGGTTTAGCGTAACATACCAACGCCAGGGCGGATTACATAATATCATTGGCTCTCTCAGGCGGGGTCTGATACCGCCTGGGCGGAGTATGTTAATGCAGCGGCGGATGGAGGGGGATTCACAAAGAAAACCCCATATCGGTCCTCACTCGTCTTCTCGCAGAGGATCCACAAAGAAAGCTTTTCCACGAGTAATACTAGTAAATCAGTAGAAAGAAATAGGTAAGGAGAAGGAGAAGGGAGATGTACATGTACAGTAGTGGATTGTGAAGGAAAGAGGGGCCCGAACTCATTCCGCCCAACATGACTAGATATGACAACGCCTGGGCGGACTCAACCACAACGCCCAAGCCGGGGTCAACACCGTTGTCGAGGATACATTAGCGTCACAACGGAGAGGAAGGGTAATTGGGCGGTATCCCACTCTGACAACTACTCGCTCCAACGCGAGTCCTCACGCTTGGGCGAACTGCTCTAGTACCCCGGGCGAGGTATAACTCCGCCCAAGCGTATCCGACATAAGTCTTCCTAGTCCGTACTCGCTGGAGCGGGTATATTGCTCGTTGGGGCGAGGGAACTTCACTCGGGAATACAGACTCTCCCCCACTCGAGTTTTACTTATATTTCTCACCCAGTGGTCATCTCTCTCACCATCACTCAAAGATTTCACTCGTTTCTTACTTGAGGTACGTTTAGGACCTACTCGGAGTACTCATAGCTTATTACTCGGAAGATCTCCCACATCGATCCCCACTCAGGGTTGCATACTCTCATTCACTCAGATCGTTTAAGACTCTCTTCCTAGAGACGATTTATGATTCACTCTGTCTTGGCCATGGTATGCTAAATCATGCTGTCTCTTCGTATCCATTAAAGCACAAGTATGAAATAAGGTAGCACATAATACGTCACACACGAAACCATACATATATATATACATATAAGAGTGTATGTTAACATTTACACACACAAAATCGGATTCCTCTTTGTCCATAAGGTTCTATTCAAAACACTAACATCCGGCATGAACCGGTCAGAGCTTAATCTAACATCGCATTAATTAAGCCTTCCTAATGCATCAACACTTCACTCAGCATTCCAGCTCTGCTTCTGCTCCTCATCTCGAGAGACATTCACTGAAAAATGGCCACTGCAGGGGTGAGCATCTTAGATTTTAAATGATAGATACCGACTCAGGTTATCTCCCAATCATACAACAATACACATACGTACAAACACGATTATAACTAGAGCAACATCCAGTAGCTCAGACATATATACATAACTCTTACCGTTCGATGTTCACCAATCATCACTCGGCTGTACTCATAACATTTCCAATGACACGGATACGCTTGCATACATATATCCATATATTCATGAAACAGTTTTCATTTAGCATCCAAGGCACGTACACACGGAATGGATCACTCGACATACACATTTATTATCCTCATACACAATATCAGATGCATAATCAAATTTTAGTCAATAACACATGCACGGAGCATTCACTCAGTCCTACGCATTCATCCATTCACTTACCACTCGGCATACCTAGCCAATTCCAAACAACATTAACAGTAATAACAATATTAACAGTAATAAGCACATAAGGTTTCACTCGGTTCCACATCGTGTGTATCGGTCAGACGTTGCAACGTAGGCATCTCAGCCTTTTTAGACATAGCTCTCAGCTATCAAATCAGCTCCCAGCTGCTTGGCCATTTAACGGGTACCCAACCGTTTGCCCACAGGTGACACCAACGCTCTCAGCGCCAACGGGGGTGTTCACAGGCAGCCCGAGTCCCACTCAGGGCTACCCTGAGTCCCACTCAAGGATTTTGCAGCGTCCCACGCAGGATGACCGAAGGTAGTGTCCCACACTACGTGCTCCCAGCACAACGCATCTCATGCGCCACACGCGGATTCGACACACAACATTCGTTTCACGCATGCATTCTCTTATTCAAGCACACATATCATGCAATCAGTAATTCACATTATCAGGATTCAGCATGTCAGTTTAACACATATATCTTTCATGCAATCCATTATCATTCCATTGTAACGTATGAGTCCCATGCAATCGGTATCAATCCATATCAAGCATCTATAAACATTTCCGTTCAATCAAGTGTGACATGCAATCGGTTTACAGCACCATTTAACCTTAAGCAACGCATGCATCATTATGAAGATCACAACATAACATGCAATCGGTGTAGGACAGTGTCAGAACCCGGTTAAAGCAGGCATTTCCTGTACGCAAACAAGTTCATTAAAACATTCATATCAACACATGCATTTCTATGACATGGATAGCTTCAATCGGACGTTCATATCAACACAACCCCACATGCAATCAAGATCTTGCAACACATGCATTTGTAGGAAAGATGCTAACATGCAACACTCATCTCTCACTCGTCATGCAACTGGGCTGTACACACTCGCATGCAACACAACACACAATCAGAGCACGGATATGGCAAGTATCAGCGCTCGAAACCTGTTCATAACCCATGTATTTAAGATAGAAGATACTCCCCCTACCAATTACGAAACTCCGAGGGATTTTTCTGCTTGAATGGTGGTTCTCCTCCTTGCTGCTTCACTTGGCACCTCCTCTGGAGTGCTACAGTCTCCTGCGAGTAGTGTAGGGATTTCTGCTTCTTCCTTGGCGATCGTCCCTTCCCGTGTGGGGAAGTTCCACTCCACTGCAGCACCGTCACCTTGGCTCTCGAAGCAGGAAATGGACTGGAGGGCAGAGAAGGAGAGAGAGAAAGCAAGAGAAAAGAAGAATGAAGAAGGAAGTTCACAGGGGGGTTCTCCACGTGAAGAGCATGGTCATCACCCGTATAAATACTCGCGCGGGGAACAGGATGGTGGGATGGGGAAATGCGAAGGGATAATC
This sequence comes from Clitoria ternatea, assembly GCA_037962975.1. NCBI lineage: Eukaryota > Viridiplantae > Streptophyta > Magnoliopsida > Fabales > Fabaceae > Clitoria > Clitoria ternatea. The sequence goes on from CM075672.1 coordinate 223,035,949, forward strand.
CTGCCCATGCCACCTTGTCTCCACGTTAATCACCCTATTCCTTCTAGTTAATTAAATTAAGGGAAGTGTTAACTTGTTGACTTTTCATTTAATTCGGTTGCTTATAATTAAAACGGGGATGTTACAACAACGGTGAGTGCCACAGGGCCAAAACCCCGAGCCCCACTCAAGAGGTTGCCTTGAGTCCCACCCAAGGTCTTTTTATGGAAACCACATCATATTTTATATTCAACCATCACACATGCATCTCATGCATATACATAAATATCATGAAAAATTCATGAATTATCATCAATCCCATATCATTATCATATCAACATCAACAATATGAATGGAATATATATGAAAACATAAAGCGTCATATAAACGGGGTCTCAATAACAATTATGCATATAACATATATACAACATAATAATATCACCCCACATCCATTCATAAACTATCTATTTGAGATGTACGCTCCCCCTACCTGGAATAAAGAGTTCTTACAGCTCTTAAAGCTATATTCTAATTCACAGCTTGTAAATTTCGACTGGAATTTTAGCTTCGTGCCAGTTCAGAGATTTCTTCGTAAAGAGAAGAAATGGAGTTTGATTCCTTCTTCGTTAATGGCTTTTCGCAAGAGTTTGAAGAGAAAGATTATGGATGATGCTTTTCACTTTTCAAAGTCTTTAATCTTATCCAACAGTAATTGATATTTATATTGTTCATGCAAAAGAGACGTGAACAATAAAAAGATATCTTCTGTATGTTTTCTTCAGATGATGAATAAGGAATAAACATTTAATAAAAAGGGACAGCACATAAGAAAGGGTCCCATACTTAGAAAATATCTTGAAAAGTGAAGCTGCTAGAAAGTAGAAGAACAGGTTGACGTGTAAAGCTTCAGTAACTAAAATAATCGTTAACCCCGACTCGGTTTTTAGTATATTCCGACTCGGTTTCAGCCTTCTGGGCATATCCTTCTGAGAAGGTTTATCACAGCCTCTGTCCGCTCGGAATTCCTTTATTCGGAGGAAAGGTTCCATCCCATGGAACACTCGGCTTTCTTTCCTCGGAAGTATCCCACACGATAATCTCATTCAAACATACTCAGGTATATTTATGTCTGAGTCAGTCTTTTACTTACGTCACCCGGAAGTCTTTTTTTTTTAAAAATCACTCGGAATTTGAAAATAATCCTCTCTTTCGGAAGTCTCTTCACTAGAAGGAATCACTCGGGGTCAAGGACATTTCCGAAGACAAACCCGAGCACGAGTTCTCGTATCTCTGAGTATCGATCCGAGCACCATTTAACGAAGTTCACCACTCGATAATTTATCACTTGGATATTTTCTTTCCTCGAGAATTGTTTACTTGGAACTATTCATTTAGAGACATACCCACTCGGTATATCCCATTCGGTCATTCTCTTAAAATCCGTCCTGAGAAGTACTTATTAAATTTCAACGTTTTTCCCCACTCAGGAGTACTTCTCTCGAAAACGTTTCATTCAGAAACATTTCACTCGGATATTCCTTATTCAAAAGTGTCTCATTCGGACACCATTTTCTTAATTTGGACATAATTCGTTTTAATGATGTTTCACTCGGAAACATCTTAACTTCTTTTGGAAATGGCTTCCTCGGTCTTACTTCACCCGGTATCGCACCATTTTCACTCCGAATATCATATTTCAAACTGTATTCACTTGGAATTTCATTCAAAATTTCTTCATTAATCCTTAATAAATGAATTTTCTAAAAATTACAAAATTTGGGATGTTACAATGATGATGATGTTTGATGAGTGGCATTTACGATGCACAGAGTGAGAATGCATTTGATTTGTATTGCATTGCATCCATGGCATATCATAGCTACCGGTGTTGGAATATTAGGGGATTCCCCCGGTTGGCCTAGTGGGAGGGCGGCTCAGTGCACGAGCATTTCTGTTGTTTCCCCTGTGACTCGGTGTGTAAGTCACGAAGCTGCCCATGCTGAGCTACGGGGAGCTGCATCTGGTTGACCCTTGTGGGGGGTGGCTCTTGGTACTAGTAAAAAAAATGGTGAATATGCATGCATTATGATATATGTGTACACATTTTACTACTGCAGTAGGGGCATGGTATGTGATCATGCTTGAACCCATAATTGGTGTTATTTCCCACAGTCGGATCCGTATTTGTTGTCTATTCCATTGTGCATATGCATTAGCCATAAGAGCATTTGCATATAGCATGGAGATATACCAGAATATGATGATGATTGAGATTGTGGTATGGTGTTGATGAGATGAGAAATTAATATACCGAAATACCATATAAAAGTAAGAAAAGATATGAATAAATGAAATGATGTGAATATGACGATATGTATATTATGGCCCAATGTGATGAAGGGCGTGACTGTTTATGGCTAATGATGATAATGAATATGAGTGCCCTTGTTGATAAGTGGCAAAGTGATGGTGTATGTGATTGTGTATATGTTATGCTTGTTTATGATATGAATTGCAATTCATGAGGCTTGTATGCCTATTATAATAATGAAATGATGAATGAATGATAATTTAATGATTTTATAGCAAAGCACACATGATGTTGGTATGCATATACACATGATCACAATATATATATTATTCGTCATTTTGAATGTATAACTCACTCTCCCATGTGGTCTCCTTTTTAGCCTTGTGATGCAGGTTGACATGGGATGAGTTCGGATTTTCAATTAAAGCTTTGGTGAAGGTAAATAGTGGTAGAGGAAGTGCCTTGGCCAGCATCACTTATGAGTTCTTATGTAATGAATGAATTGTTTATGAGAATATAGATGATTTAGAGATTTTGAATACGTATAAGATAATCCTTTGAATTGGTGGATGGTGAATATATATGTAGAATGTAAGAGATAATTTGATGTATATTAGAAAGATTGAAATTGAATGATGTTCATTGATGATTGAGATAGTCGGGAGAAGATTCCCGAATGTATATGTATATATATATATAATTATATCTTAGGCTTTGCATGTTAATGTAATTATGTAAAATGATGATGGTTGTCTATTAGGCTTATGAAATGCCATTGCATGCTTTGCCGAGCCTTTTCTCATATCGTCATATATGGGGTTAGGCGTGTGCCCGGTATACATATTCTTTCGTTGTAAACTCCATTATTTTCGTATACCGTTATGGGCAATTTATCTATCAATCCAGCCTTAGGTTATAGAATCTCACTCTTTGGTTTTCTGTGATTTGGGTCTTGATGTGATCATGGTGGTGTCTTGGAAATGTTTTCAAACGTGAAAAATTTATTTACATTTTTATTAATTATGACGATCACATCGGGATTCGAGTACAGAAAATTAGGGGTGTTATAAAGGTGGTATTAGAGCGTATTTTGCTCTGAATTAGAGTTATTGGTTATTATCGGAGCACAGTTACTCTGCATTGAATCGATATTACAAGATGTTTGGAGCATGATAGCTCAATATTGAAACCTTTTGGCGATCAATGGAATATGGTTGTTTTGTATAGAGTAAGAATGATAATTATTTAGAGAATGATGATATGTTAAGGTATTGATTGCCCTATGTAGAAATGTGAGTGATTAATTGCCTAAGGATTATGAATCGAATTATGAGGGCATAATTGCTTATTGAGGAATTATTGTGAATCATTAGAGTTGAGTTGGGATGGATGCTAAATGAGGACTTTTATGAGATTGTGATTCATAAGACGTGGTTGTTGTTTATTGGGAGTATACCCTTTATCCCTGAGGTTGTATGATGCACTCATGGAGCATAGTTGCTCATTGATAATCATGAATGAATTATGAGATTGAATATGACTGAATGAGTTTTCTCAATATGTCATGGATGTATTTATTGTGTAAGACCGGCCAAGTTCCTTACCCTATTACCTTCAAATGACAAATATATTGTTATTGTGCATTGATGTTGATACATATATAATGCAAATTGAATTGATAATGGATCTATGTTGAATATTAATCATGGAAATAGAATATTGAGTTATGAATATGAAATACGAGGTATGAATTAATATGATGATGATTCTATGCCATGTGTTGATCATGGATAGAGAATATTGAGAAATGAATTGATATGGTGGTAGACCACGTAGTTGAGACCTTGATGTGCATATGCACCTTAAATATAAATTGTTAGTTAGGTCTCTTATATGCATTATGCCTGTGGCGTCTAGCCGAGGTATGCTTGTTGAATAAAATGAAACTCACATGTTTGAGTCGATTGAATGAATAATATTGAAGGAATTCCCTAATGAGGGTATGTTTGAATTTAAATGATTGGTTATGCCATTTGTGAATGATGGATTTTGTATCCTTTGGCACAAGAACCCTATATGATATATGATATAAGTGATTTGTTGTATCCCCCTAGATTGGGACATGGATGTGTGACAAGATTGTGAATGTGAAACTATATTGGCGCATGATCAGGGTTATATCTCGGTTTTTGTGTGTGAAAACCGAGTGAATGATTGATTTGATTTTGACCCACTAGGTGTGATGACCTAGATTGACTTGGTATGATCTTGTATGATCAAACTGTGTGGTATGGGAGTGTTCCCGGAGGGGTGCTAGGTGACCCCTTGGATCTTATAAGATTGTTGAATTGGTAAATCTTATGGTTAGTCGACCCCTAGTAAAAATTTATTGTGTGATGAATGGTTGAGCCATAACAAAATTAATTTTGAAATACGTTGTTGAAGCTAGAGCTGATATGTGATGGAATACGAATGATGAATGTAACCCCTGATGAGTGATGAATAATAATGTTGAATTTGGGGTATAATTGGAATTGATTATGGTATATGATTTTACGAAGTGACCTTGGGCTAAACTGTGTGCCCTTGAGATTATGGTCATTGGAATAATTATGGATGACAATATGATTTAGAGATGACGTGTGATTGTGAGTCGGTGAATAGAAATGTGATCATGTCATTACCCCCCCTATTCTATTTGTAGGGTGCTATATTGAAGATGGAAAGCACATAGTGATGTTGTACTATATGAGGTGTAGGTCCAATTCATGGACTTTAGTTGTGATCTGTGAGGAGAATGCCTAATATGGAAGCTTATTATACGATTAAGTAGCCTACTTGATAAGAGTTTGGTGAATCTTTTAAGGCTCGAATTGATTTATAGCCAATAAATATGTAAGTGAGACAAGAATTTTAGGCTATTTGACCATGGTATTAGATGGATGAAGCCCGAGGATAGGGTATTTACCTTATGATGATTGAAAATTATGGTTGGTACACTAATTCATTACGATGTTGATTAATATTTGATGTTTGATATGGCGTGATTTATGCTAACTTAATTGTAAAATGATGATGAAAAACGAATATGTTAGTTGTGGATTGGTATCTTTTGAAAACGTATAACCGACATGAGCAATGGGAATACGAGGTACTGGTCCCGATATGGTCTTACATGCCATAGGCATTGTGGCAACGTGCACTTATGCGCCGACTTTATGTGTTTGTGGTAACCACTACGGGATTGGGACGCCTTCCTATACGTTGGATGCAACAACACATAGGCCGGGCAGGTGTAGGGATTGGAACTGCTTATGGTGAATGTGTTGAGCCTATCTGGACGTACCGAGTATGAACATGTGAGCTCTGTTAGGTGAGTTGCGATCGATGACATATGACACGGTTGGAAAGGAAACTTTATGTTAAGAATGATGAAGTGATGATGAACATGTTTTGATGGACTTTAGGAAGTCCAATGTTAATCTATGGTGTCGTTGAACTTTGTTGATGTGTGGCCTGAGGTATGTGTAACATCCCAATTTTTATGATTTTTAGAAAAATAATTTAAAAAGGATTAAAGAAGAATTTCTGAATGAAATTCCGAGTGAAAAATGTCAGAGACAAGATTTTCCGAGTGAAATAAATCAGATTCCGAGTGAAATGAATCTGACTCCGAGTGAAATAAGACAGAATACTGTAACATCCCAATTTTGATTTCAAGTAGGAAATTAATTGTTAATTAAAATCAACTTAACTTAAGAAATAATGATAAATTAATTATGCTTAGTTGGTAAAAGGTGGCTGCTTATGATTGGCGAGTCACGTGAGTGGGACTGCGATTCACGTTTTCCCACCCCGCTCCCCTTCTCTTCGCACGCATGTACATATATCATGTATCACCATGGATATTCATACTTCCTCACTGCTTCATCCTCTCTTTCCTTCCTTCTTCGTTCTTCGTCCTCTTTTCTTCCCCTGTCCTTGTTCTTCGTTTCTGGAGACACACGGCGACGGTGCTGCAGAAGGATCAGAGTCCCCTCCGACTGGTGAAGGTCGATCATTGAAGCAGAGGAAGAACAACTCCCCATCCCCGAGCCGATTGCAGAGCACGACTGCACGAAGGGAACTGGACGAGGCAGAAAGGGCGTCAGACCAAACGTCGGAGAGAGGAAGAGCTTCTTGAGTCCCTTCAGAAGGTAGGGGGCGCTTGCATGTCAAATGCATGGTCGATGGACGGCACCGGATGAACGTATTACCGTGCATGCATATGAATGTGTTTGTGATAATTGTGTGCAATGCATGATTGTGAATCCTTGACTGCCATGTGTGTGATTGCAGAGTCCTGATTATGGTTATACACTTGCATGCATGTATTCAGGGTCGTTGTGTTGAAGTCTGATAGTTGGTTATATATAAACGCCTGTGATGCATGTTCTCATTGTTGTTAATACCGAAAGAATATGTGTGCTTGATTGTTGGCTGGTTCTTTGAGATATTGCATGCATTAACTGTGCGAGTGTTGTGTATTATGAATGATTGAATATGGAAAATATGTGGGCTCGGGAGTGACGCTAATGGTTACTAGGAGTGAGTCGGATAGTTGAGGGTACTCGTGGTTGACGCGTATAGGATGTATGTACAGGAAATGGGATGACCTGTGGAAGGTCAGGAGTCCCAACAAAATGATCTCCAGGTGCAGACCCTTGGCTAGATCCTGTGAGAGCCCGTGGTAGCCGTAGGAGCTAGAGTTAAGTCTCGAGACATCAATGGGAGGCCGGTACCACGCGGGAAGGGCTAAAGGACGAGGGGCCAGTAAGGGAACCTGTAACTGAAGATCATTGCTTAGTCGGATCCGCAGGCATGCATGTAGATGAAATGTTGGTTAGGATAGGACGAGTGGGATGGCTCGGAGTGATACGAGTGAATTTTGAGTGAGTTGATGCATAATTCGTGTGACGGGAAATGAATCTTTGTAATATGTATGTAATTGCATGTCTTTAAAAGCATTATATTCTGTATGGTTGAAATCCAAAATTGTATGCAACCCGAGTGAACGTGATGGCAAGTATTGATGCTGATGCCGAGTCATTAACTGTCATTTTAAATGCATAAGCTCACCCCTACTGTGGCAATTTTTCAGTGAATGTCTCTCGGGATGACGAATGGAGGAGGAGCTGAATGCTGGGTGAAATGCTTGTGCGCTATGGGGAAATAGATGTTATGTATATACTGCTTATGTGTTTTGTTAAGCCTTGGCCGGCTCATGTTTTAGCCTTAGTCCCTTTTATTAGAACCTGAACCCTCTGGGGTAGAAGACATGATTTTGGTGCCTGTAATTATTTATATCTACTATGTTGTGTGAAATCCTATACAGTGCATGAAGATCCGAGTAATCTATGTATGCGTACTTGTTGTGTGCGAGAGGTTAGTATATCTATAAGTCGAAATGGAGCCGAGTGTTGATGTGGGAAGAGAGCTAGTAATTCCTTCCGAGTGAAGAGAAGTCTAGGTAATCCCGAGTGAACAAGACAGCATGGAACACCGAGTGAGGATTGATCTAGACGTTTTCCGAGTGATAACTGTTAGGATTTTCCGAGTGCGGAATAATTCACAATTTCCGAGTGAGAATCCGCCGAGTGAAGGTTTCCCGACAGAAAGGCGACACCTAAGGCTCTAAGTGGACCCCATGGTAGGAAATTATTAGTAGCAAGGGAATCTAAGCGAGTCTTGACTTAGTAAGGATAACTAGAGTAGGAAAGATTATGGTTACCGAGTGAAAAGAATGAGCGAAATATCCGAGTGGCAAAGAGGAAGTGAAAGTTATTCCGAGTGAGAAGTCTTCATAGATTCCGAGTGAGAGGCGATGGGAATCATTTCCGAGTTGTTTGTATATGTGTCCCGATCGAATGAAGTCCTGGAATGTGCTATGTTTTTTGAACGGGGCTGGTATGTATAAGGGCTAACCCAAGTGAATAGAGAGTGGACCCTTTCGAGTGAATCGGCGCTGAAACCCGAGTACGGGAATGCCGAGTGGAGTGAGCGAGTGTCGAGTGTAGTTCTCGCTGCAGCGAGTGTGCGTTGTTGTGTGATCTGCCCGAGCGTTTTCCTTCTTCCGCTAGCAGCCTCCTTGAGTCGGTTTTATTCCTCTTGCCTTCTTTTCCTTATTTCTTTTGTGCCCGATGGTTTTGGTTTAATTGTGAAAAATTTCCTCTGTTTTGTTAATTATTTATTTATTAAATTAGGGTGTTTCAAATACCGTTTCCAAGTGAATTTAAGATGTTTCCGAGTGAAACATCATTAAGAGAATCATTCCCGAATGAAGTAACGCTATGTCCAATTGAGACACGTTTGAGTGAAGTAAATCTGAGTGAAACGGAAACATCTCCGAGTGGAATGATTCCGAATAGGTTGTTTCCGAGAGAAGTGGAAGTACTTCTCAGACTGATATTCTGATTGGTAAACTCCCGAGTGGAGTGACTTTTCGAGTGAAGTGTCACAGAGACACTTCCGAGTAAAACATTCCGAGTGAGTCTTTCCAAGAAGAGTGCTTCTGGACAAAGACTTAAACTCCGATTGATTATGTTTTCTGAGTAAATAATTCTGAGGAGGATAAATATCCGAGTAATCCTTTCAAGAGAAATGATTTCCGAGAAAGGAAGTGGATTCCGAACTCCGAGTGATCTTTCAGATGAAAGACTTTCGAGTGAACGCAAGAGGAAGACTTTGACTTGGGAAAAGGAATATCTAAGTGAGATATGCCTGATTAAGGTATTTCCGAATAAGACAATTGTGAAAGGGTCATTTCCGAGGAAGGGAAGCCGAGTGTATCATGAGAAGGAACCTTTCCGAGTGAATGGTTTCCGAATGAAGGAGTTCTGAACGAATAGAAGCTTTCTCCGAGTTGGAATACACTGAAACCGAGTCAGAATAAATAATTATTTTAAGCTTTCCACGTTATTCTGTTCTTCCATCTTCTAGCGAAATCTTTTCTCAGATATTTTCTAAGAATGGGACCCTTTTTGATGTGTTGTCCCTTTTCATTAAATATCTTAATCTTTCATTATCATTAAAGAGACGTATGTCAGAATACTTCCATTCATTCACGTCTCTTCTGCATGCAAGATATCTAAATACTTCCATTGATGGATTAATTTAAGAACTTTTGAAGTGGAAATCATTATCAATAATCCTTTCTTTCCAAACTTTACTGGAAACCAACGAACAAGAAGGAAGTTAACTTTCTATTTCTTCTCTTTACGAAGAAAGCTTGGGAGTGGTACAATACTGTAATTCCAGTCGGAATTCTGGAGCAGTGACTTGGTTATAGCTGCTGGAACTTCTTATTCCAGGTAGGGGGAGCGTACATCTCAAATATATGGTTTATGAATGGATTTGGGGTGTTGTTGATATGATATATGTGATATATGTATGAAATGTTATTGAGACCCCAATTAAATAACATACTTTATGTTAATTATTTTCCATTCATAATGAGTTATATAAGGTGTTGTTATTCATGATACTGAGTTCATATGAGATTGATGAAGGTGATATGATATGAATTATAGGCATGAAATTATTATATGTTATGCCTATTGTATTACCGAGTGGAATGATATGAATTGATGATGTTGAGATGTGATTGATTGATGATTAATATTTTTTGATATATCAATTGTATTGAGACGCACACAGGACTGCAGGGGGCGTGTGATGCCGGTCCAGATGTGGATGACCTGATAAAGGCATAGACCCTGTGGTGGTTCTTATATACCACGGACGCCTTTGAGTGTGACTCAAGGCCAGCCCGTAGCACTGAGTAGAGGACCGCTATCACTCTGGGAGTGGTACTCGGTGTTACATTATGGGCGCAGAGTGGTTTGGTACCTGTAAAAGGGCCGGATCAGCGAGGAGCTGAGTTATGGCTCGGGGAGCCAGTGTTGCAACACAAACAGTATAATGATCCCATTTTGGTTGGTCATGTATACTGATATTGATACATATTAATAGATCCATTTGATTGAGCATGTGCATACACTGATTTATGTGTTATTGAGAATGACATGCTGTTATGATGAGTATGTATATGTCTCGGTTTTGTTTAATAAATGATTGGTGATGATATTTGTATTCGGTTATATTTTACATAGTTATGAATTGGTCTTTTAATCCAATTCAATAAGTGTTATTTGATATGTTATGCTCACCCTCTACAATTGTTATTTTTCAGTGTATGAAGGGCCCAACCATGATGTGTGAAGTCACTCTCGCTGCTCGGATTATATTTGGGTAGAAGCCTTGGCCGACTCCTGAGAATACCGAGTGAAATTATGTATTTGTATATTTTAAATGAGTCGGGCGGCTTATGTAAAACAGATATTGAAATAATTTAATTCAAAATCTGTTTGAAATTTAAATAAATTATTTGTATTTTAAATAACCGGTCCGATTGATGTAAAACCGAGCTAATTATTCATTGAATCCGACTTCTGTTTTTGGAAATTTTATTTGATTTATTGAAATTTATTTTAAAAATTAAGGATGTTATAGTATGGCCTTGTGATATGTATATCAGTGATGAATTTCGAGGACGAAATTCTTTTTGGTGGGGTGGATTATAACATCCCAAATTTTATAAAAATAATGAATTGTGGAGAATGGATAATAAATCATTATATATGGGTGGATGTGTGTCCCAAAATATTTGAATAATTAAATTGGGATTTATTAGGGATATTTATAATTTATTGAGCTTATGTGAGATAAAATTTTACCCGATTAGAATTTGGGTGTCGGACCAAGTATCTCCGAATGTGATGTCGTTGGTCAGGGCTGTTAAGAATATTTTTGGGAGTCTGAATCTATATTCGGAATAATTTTTGGAATTAGTATTGAGCCCGAACTGAGAGCCTGTTTATCATAAAACAATGAAATTTTAATGTGAAGCCAAATATTAAAACATAAACCCTTCTACCTCTCTTATGCTTTACGCTACTTCTTCTCCTCCTCCTCATTCGTTTTTCTTCATCTCTTCTCCTCTTCTCTTTCTCCTTCTTCCATTCTCCAAAGAAATCCAAATGTGGTGTACCCTTCCTCTTTCTTCCATTTTGGTTGCTTCAAGCTTGAAGGAGACAACGATGGTGGTATGGAGCTCTCCTTCTCCCACTCTATTTCATGTTCCCTCTCTCCTTTTCTTGACTCCATTTTCGTTTTATGGTGAGGTAAGCTCTTCTCACCATCTTTGATGAAGTTAATATCATTATTATGAGTTTTATGGCTTAGGGGAGTATTTATTGGTTATGGGTTGTTGGGAGAAGCTTTAAATGAGGAAACCCTAAGGTGGGGTGGCTTAAATGTGAGCCTTTGTAAGCATTTAATGAAGCACTTAAGATTAATGTTAGAATGTAATGAGAAATAAATGGGTATTAATGAGTGTTGTTGTATTTTATGGTTAATCTCGGAAGTATCCCACACGATAATCTCATTCAAACATACTCAGGTATATTTATGTCCGAGTCAGTCTTTTACTTACGTCACCCGGAAGTCTTTTTTTTAAAAAAATCACTCGGAATTTGAAAATAATCCTCTCTTTCGGAAGTCTCTTCACTGGAAGGAATCACTCGGGGTCAAGGACATTTCCGAAGACAAACCCGAGCACGAGTTCTCGTATCTCTAAGTATCGATCCGAGCACCATTTAACGAAGTTCACCACTCAGTAATTTATCACTCGGATATTTTCTTTCCTCGGGAATTGTTTACTTGGAACTATTCATTTAGAGACATACCCACTCGGTATATCCCGTTCGGTCATTCTCTCAAAATCCGTCCTGAGAAGTACTTATTAAATTTCAACGTTTTTCCCCACTCAGGAGTACTTCTCTCGAAAATGTTTCATTCGGAAACATTTCACTCGGATATTCCTTATTCAAAAGTGTCTCATTCGGACACCATTTTCTTAACTTGGACATAATTCGTTTTAATGATGTTTCACTCGGAAACATCTTAACTTCTTTTGGAAATGGCTTCCTCGATCTTACTTCACCCGGTATCGCACCATTTTTACTCCGAATATCATATTTCAAACTGTATTCACTTGGAATTTCATTCAAAATTTCTTCATTAATCCTTAATAAATGAATTTTCTAAAAATTACAAAATTTGGGATGTTACAATGATGATGATGTTTGATGAGTGGCATTTAGGATGCACAGAGTGAGAATGCATTTGATTTGCATTGCATTGCATCCATGGTATATCATAGCTGCCGGTGTTGGAATATTAGGGGATTCCCCCGGTTGGCCTAGTGGGAGGGCGGCTCAGTGCACGAGCATTTCTGTTGTTTCCCCTGTGACTCGGTGTGTAAGTCATGAAGCTGCCCATGCTGAGCTACGGGGAGCTGCATGTGGTTGACCCTTGTGGGGGGTGCTCTTGAGGAGTAGGTGTCCCCGGTGGTCCTTTGGATCACAGCTGCCATGTTGAGAATCATGGTTGGCCCGTAACACCATATGTTGAATATGTTGTATACCGCGGTCATGGTGAAAATGACCAGGTGTTGCATGATGGGCGATGCGGTTTGGTACTAGTAAAAAAAATGGTGAATATGCATGCATTATGATATATGTGTACACATTTTACTACTGCAGTAGGGGCATGGTATGTGATCATGCTTGAACCCATAATTGGTGTTATTTCCCACAGTCGGATTCGTATTTGTTGTCTATTCCATTTTGCATATGCATTAGCCATAAGAGCATTTGCATATAGCATGGAGATATGCCAGAATATGATGATGATTGAGATTGTGGTATGGTGTTGATGAGATGAGAAATTAATATACCGAAATACCACATAAAAGTAAGAAAAGATATGAATAAATGAAATGATGTGAATATGACGATATGTATGTTATGGCCCAATGTGATGAAGGGCGTGACTGTTTATGGCTAATGATGATAATGAATATGAGTGCCCTTGTTGATAAGTGGCAAAGTGATGGTGTATGTGATTGTGTATATGTTATGCTTGTTTATGATATGAATTGCGATTCATGAGGCTTGTATGCCTATTATAATAATGAAATAATGAATGAATGATAATTTAATGATTTTATAGCAAAGCACACATGATGTTGGTAAGCATATACACATGATCACAATATATATATTATTCGTCATTTTGAATGTATAACTCACTCTCCCATGTGGTCTCCTTTTTAGCCTTATGATGCAGGTTGACATGGGATGAGTTCGGATTTTCAATTAAAGCTTTGGTGAAGGTAAATAGTGGTAGAGGAAGTGCCTTGGCCGACATCACTTATGAGTTCTTATGTAATGAATGAATTGTTTATGAGAATATAGATGATTTAGAGATTTTGAATACGTATAAGATAATCCTTTGAATTGGTGGATGGTGAATATATATGTAAAATGTAAGAGATAATTTGATGTATATTAGAAAGATTGAAATTGAATGATGTTCATTAATGGAAATGTTTTCAAACGCGAAAAATTTGTTCGCATTTTTATTAATTATGACGATCACATCGGGATTCGAGTACAGAAAATCAGGGGTGTTATAAGTGGGCGTTATAGCGCCAATATACCCTGTGATTTTCTAGAAAGTATGAGATTTTGTTTCGTTTCTATGTGTCAGACGAGATTATTATATGAAAAACCTAGAGAAAGAAAAGAAAGGAAGGAATTGTGATTTAATAAAATAAAACAATTTAGTAGTAGAAATGAAACAGAGTCATTAGAGGAACCCTACTGAGGACCAATAAGATAATTGAATAAGATTCGTGAGTTGCGCATCATACATGGAGAATAAGGGTGGGTACAGAGTGATTCCCTAGAGCATAACAGCGATGAGGCACGCTGGGGAACCCTGAGGGTACCGACCGCTGCGGTGGTCTTGGGAGTATACTGGAGCAGGCGTCTAATTATTCAGATTTATACCCAAGACTGGATAGTCTGTGGAAAACCTAGTATATCTGACTTAGAGCGGGGGTTACCATAACCGTGTAGTGTCTGTTTGACCTGTGTGGATCCATGATTATGGCAGGATCGAGGGTCCTTACCTCTTTGATTTGAGAAACTGACATGGAGAGCTCCGGTCGCTCTAGTGGACAAAGGGTATAAGGCGGGACTATGATACGTGTTGGGATTGATGGGTATGAGAAGGGCTGCATGTATCATATTGGTTAAAAATTATAAGATTAACGAATGAACCCATGCATCTCATTATTGTGTTATGATTTTCATTGTTACCTGATTATGGACTTGTGAATGTTAGAACTCTTAGCAGTAGGGTGAGGAAATAGGGATGGATAGTTATGACTAGCAAGAGTAAGATAACTTAGAATATATAATAGGAAACCCTATGAGAGTGGGCGGCTCAATCTTGGATTAATTGTGTTATGTGGGGAGGGTATTGATGAAACACCTTCCCGATTGTTGTGGAGGTGGAAACTCACCCTTACGCTAAATTTTTCCAGACATCATGGAGATGAATGCAAACTTCACATTGAGGACCAGCCAGACTCTCCTTGGATCAAGAACGAATAGAATAGGTTATTTTATTTTCTTTTACGAGAGCCTGTGTGCCCTTTTTACTTTCAGTTTGTACAGTTTCTGTTATGACCATGTGTTATGTATACGATGTATCTATTTCACCAAGTTTTCTTATACAAAAATAAACTTCCATATTTTTTCTTAAACTTGTAACCCTTTAGTTGACCAGGATAATCTAGTGGAAGGGATTGTCCTAGTTGACCGAGGGTGTTACAGGTTCAACCAACCTAACTCTTTGTAAACAAATATTACATTGGCTATAACCTCTCTAAGGTGAATAAAAATCTTGAAGTCTCTAAAAGGATTCCTCACAATGATGTTATAAATCTAAGAGCAAAACTCAGTGATAGGTATGTACCAACTTCGTTCTTGAGTATATTGTTGTGTGTCTCTTCCTTGTAAATTTGATCCCTATTTCTAGGGTCCTGACGCTTGTAAATAAGGAAAGAGCTGACTAGGGTTTATGCCATCTTTTGGGATTTGATATTCTCTTTCTATGTTTCCCTTTTTAATGTTGATATTTGATATACTCTTTTTACTTTTCCCCTTTTAACTCTGATATCTGATATTCTCTTTTTGCATTTCCCTTTTTAACTCTGGTATCTGATATTCTCTTTATGCATTTCCTCTTTTAACTCTAATATCTGATATTCTCTTTTTGTGTTTCCCTTTTTAGCTCTGATATTTGATATTCTCTTTCTGCGTTTCCTTTTTTGACTCTGATATCTGATATTCTCTTTCTGGGTTTCCCTTTTAACTTTGATATCTGATATTTTTTTTCTACGTTTCCCTTTTTAACTCTAATATATGATATTTTCTTTCTGCTTTCCTTTTTTAACTCTGATATATGATATTCTTTTTCTATGTTTTAATTTTTAACTCTAATATTTGATAGATTACACACCCTAATTTGATATCTCTAATCGATTACGCCTTACTTGCTAATCGATTATTGCATGACTGATTTCAGTTCTTAGCATTTGTACATGATAACGACCTTGTATAATTTTCATTCTTTTGCTTATTGATCCTATACATGTAATTTTAACAAGATAACTTCATTTAATCTTCATTTCTTCAATATTATCATTATCAAAACCTGTCAAAACATATGCAAATACACTTTCGACCAAAGTATTTTGGGTCAAAGGCATGTTGTGGCATCATTTTTGGATTCTTCAAATGCCTAACATATCTTGTTTGTTAATTTGTGACTATTGCATCTGTTAAGGTTACGTTTAGTTCTAGCACTTATAATATTTGTTTTGTTTGCATTTAAAACTTCCTAAAAAGTGTTTATTTTGTCTGTAATAACATTTATATAAGGTTTTTTTTTCCATATTAAGTCTTTTTGGAAAATTACAGTTGTATAGTTGGAAAATTTTTGCTATAGGGAGTTACTACTGTTCTGAACTTCTAAAGTGGAACTGAAGCTGAAAATTAGGGAATCAATGTAAAATCAATCAATATAGATCTTGTCAAAGGAATAATATTCTCATGATTAACTACCCTATACGGTAATATAAGATTCAAAGTATCTTAATTTATTGCTTTTAATTTTCAAAATTCATGAATCAAGAATATGTCAAATTATGGGATAATAATTTTCAAAATCCTACGTTGGCTAGGTATATAGTCAAAAATAATTTTTACAATATTAGGTGATGTAAACTCAAACTCCTTTTGCGCTAGCTTTAGAGATTGAGTTAAGTGAGGCTTGGTTTGTTCTCAATCCAGAAACTGTACAGGGGATCATTTGTGTCATCACAAATATGAGTGGCATTCACTACAGATACTGCATTCTAGAGTGTTTCTGTGTTGTGCCTAAAATCTTGGCAATTTTGGTACTTGTGTGGCTGCTAATGGTGAAACGGGAATCAAACCTCTCTTTTACCCGTACCAAAACAACCTATGCATTTTGAAACATTTTTGAAGCTTTTTTGACATTAAACAAACCACCAACAACCATTACTTGTTGGTGTAGTGCTAGCTAAAGGTACACCTGTGTCTTTGTTCTGTATGCACTAGGTTCTGTTATCATTTTGCAATTTTGTGTATCCTTTATGCCTATTTTAGTTTTCATGAAAATCTTGAGTAGAAAGAAAGGTCTACATCCTCTTTTGTTGCTCACCTTTTTGTTTTGTTTTTTTCCTTTCTATTTTGTGTGCACTTGTGCTGTAAGTCCTCACTCATCTGTCACTTTATAATGTGAAATGCTGAATATTATTTAACAATTTTCTTTGTCTTTTAAAATTCTAATCCTTAAGTCTTGTGAATCAATAATATTTATATGGAAATGGCACTTGAACTTCTGATTACTCTAATTCTACTTTCTCTCGGATTGATATATGATTTTATTCAAAATTCCTTTATTTATGTTTACAAAGAGGGAGATTCTTATGACATGAGAAAAAAACTATCATTTTATGTGGTACTCTTTCTATGGTTGTTAAGAAAGAATCATCTTGTTTTCCTACATGTGTAATTGCTTACCTACATTGGATGATTGATGTTTCCCTACATGCAGCCTGTACATGGGTCATTGGGATGCACATATGCAGGCCTGATAGGTTTGTCTTGAGAAACTCCGAACACCATACATATGTTTACTGATAGGTTTGTCTTGATAGCACGAATTATACAACGTCCAAGTGAGAGGGAATATTTTTTGTTGATTTTTTAAAAGAAAAATCTTTGAATTCAAATGCTAATGAAAGGAAATCTCTCTTGGTTTAGTAGTAACAAGGTACATATTTATCCCTTTGTAAATTCTCAGGCTTATTTGTTCAATGACTACTAGGAAGATATTGGAACTATATAAAGTCCTTCTTTGATGCAAATTTAACCCTAACAGAATAGGTTTCTTTCATAATCTATAATTTCTTTTTATTTTGGTTCATATTTCTACCTATTAGTCTCAGCATTTATTTTTGGTATTTAACTAACTTGGATGGTTCAATTAGCATGATATGAAGTTTAACTATGAGAATGTTAGGTAATTATAAACTCCCAAAATGAAAGTTGTTATATTTTAATTTTAAAACAAATACAAATTATACACATACTACTGCAGAAGTTGGGAACCATCTATAATTTAGAGGCCTTAATTGTTTAGTATATGTGAGTTTTATTTATTATAAGAGACTTAACAATAGTTCTGAGAAAAAGTGGTTTTACTATAGAATAAGTTTCAAATATAGTAAATCTGCTAATCACTTACATAAGTTTTCTATAGTTATTGTCTTTTTTGGGAGAAGGATTACATGATGATCATTGATGAATTTGCACTCTCTATGAACGATGACAATAATTTGTACCACTGTAAATTTATGGCGAAGGGGGAAACTGCATTTTTCACAAATTTATCCATGACTTTCAATTATTTTTTTTCAAGAGTTGGGTGCATCAAAATGTCAACTCTCCTAGAGTTGACTCCTTTTAATTTTCTATTTTAGGGCAATCTTGATAAATATTTTATGCCTCTATGGACTTTATTGTCTAGGATACCATGATGATGGGTAGTGACTACTATCAAATTGAGTCTGAAATTAAACTTTATTGGGAAAAGGAAAGGTTTCAATTGTTATTGGAGAAAATACAAAAATCGGGTGTGATTATGTCTCAAAACTATAGGAATTCATACAGAATTCCCAAATCATACTAACCAATTTACGTGTCATAGCATTAAATATAAATGGCACCTTTCATCCCATTTCTAATTTCTGCTAATTTCATACCATCATATTTTTCAAGGAACTATATAATTGATAAGAATGCTAAGATTATTGTTGCACTAGAGTTGGATACTTGAATGAACATGGATATTATGAAAGGGAAGGTACATATGTTAGATAATATATATTCATTAAGATTCTCATGAGAAGATTTATAGGGGGAAGGGAAATATATATATATATATATGTATATAATACAATTTTATTTTTATGATAGAGTTGAATAACACAAGTATGCCAACTTTTTCTTGCCTTGTAATTTCTATTTATGAATGATGTTATCAATCAATTCACTTTCTTGGTTTTGTAGGGTTCATAGATCACATTTGAAAAGAAAATTTGAGCTTAAAGTTTAATAGTCAAAGGTGCTAGCACCAACTTTGCTTGTATGTCATTCCTTATCTTTGTCTTCTCTACCTATAACTACTAAGAATGTGTTGATGTTTGAAGGAAAAAGTGATAATGACAATAGACTAGCTTCTCACTTGAGTAAACTAATTCACAAACCTCAAAGCAACTATCAAATAAATAGGCCACTTACCCATTCTTAACAGTAAAAGAAAATCTAGTTGATATGGTTTTAATCTGTAGAGGATGGTATTAACTGTAGTTAGTTAGTTATTATTGAGAGTTTGATCAAATATACTTATCATACTTGTTGATCAATGTCAAAACCTCTTAATTCAATGAAGCTTATTTAAAAAGTAACTTATGAGTTATGACCCTCTTCTAAACTCTTAGCTTGGTCTTAGTCACTTGTGCTAATAACAAGCTCTAAGCCCATTTGTTAAATGACCATTTATGAGGCTTTCACGATAGGGAGGTCTAATTAGTTAGTTAGCTCTTGGATCTTTATATATATATATATATATATATGTGTGTGTGTGTGTATATGTATATATATATATATATATATATTGAATGATGATGGTACATTCTTAGGATGGATGGATGACTTCTTTTAATAAAATTTGAAAGTTTTACTACTTTTAGCTTGATGAATTTTTGGTATAATTAGTTTCAAGTTGGAGATTTTAATTTTTCAAGTGATTTATTGTTAATATAGAGAGTAGGTTCATGTTGTTCTGAATTCTACGTGGTTTATGATTAAATTAATATATGGCATTAATTATTATTATTATTATTATTATTATTATCATTATTATTGAGATATACAATTTTTCTATGGGCATAAATTTGTGGCATGAGAATGATTGATCAAGAAATAGATTACGAATGGTTTATGTATAGGAAATGCATGAAAACCTTTTTCGTGAAAGAGCTGAAAAGGTTCTCTACCAGCCCCTTGAATCTATTTCATCCTTAAGGTCGGGTAACAAAAAGCTTAAGGTACATACCTTTAAAGGATTTCCAATATTCATATCTCCTTGCTAGAAGCAGCAACGATCATATCCTCTAGCTTGTATAAATACCAAAGAAGTTTAAACTTCAAAATATACAAGAGTCACATATAGAGATCTTACGAGCTTGCATTTAAAACTCTCTCAAGTTTCAATTCTCTTGTTCATTCCTTGCTTATAAGACAAAGACCCTCTTTGTTCTATTCTGCCTCTAGCAGACTTAGGTCTTGTGTCATAACTTAGTGTACAAATTTCTCTTGTATATCTCACATACACTAAGTTTCATGAGTTACCTTTCCTTTTTTAAACACCTTGTAAAGGTCTGGTGAGTTGTCAGAACTTGTTAGTGTGGGAAACACTGTTGACTTGAAGAGGCATTCGAAAAAATACTTAGGTTAAGTTAGAGTGGCTTGTTGAAAGAATACTTGGGTTAAGCTAGAAGTGGTTGAAGTCAAAAATACTTGTGACACTAGTCTGGTGCTGTTATTGTAAAGAAGATTTTACAATAGTGGAAACCCTTCAAGTTAGAAGGGAACGAACGTAGCTTCTATGTTGGAATTGAACTAGTATAAATTCTTTGTGATGATTTCTTCTATTCTTTAGTTATTTGATTACTTGTATTTTTTAGTTCATATTTTTAGTAAAAAAGAGTCCGTGCTAACAACATCAGCCTAAAAACTTTTTATAATTTCACTGTCATTTAACATAGTTCTTGCAAACTCTTTTAAAGATCAACTTTTCCATTCCACTACTCCATTTTGTTATGGAGTCCTAGGAGCTGAAAAATTATGTTCAATGCCATGTTTTTCATAATTTTTTTTAAAAATATGATTCTCAAATTCTTCCCCCATGGTCGGTCCGAATAGATGCAATTGTTGTATTCTTTTTATTTAGATAACTTTAGCAAGTCATTTAAATGCTTTGAATACTTCATGTTTATGAGTTAAAAATAAAGTCTATGTGAATCTAGAAAAATCATCTACAATCACAAGCACATAGTAATTGCCACCAAATGTGTAAAAGTTAAAGGGGTCTAGTAGTTGAAACAATATTTTTTGCTTGAAAAGAAGTTTTTATTTGTTTCCCATTTTTGCAGGCATCACAAAATCAGTTTTCAAGTTTTAGATTTGGTAATCAAATTACTAATTCTTTTGAAATGAGTTTGTTTAAATGATTAAAGTGAATGTGGATGATTTTCCTATGCCATAACGAAGACTTATATTCTTTAGATAAAAAACATTGTGCATTATTTGAAGCTAGTCTATCTAGATTTATCATGTAAATATTATCAATTTTTGACCAATGAACTTTACCACTTTGTTTATTTTACTTTTAATTATGCAGCCGCTTGATTCAAATAAAACTCTATACCCTTTATCATATAGTTGACTAATACTTAGCAAGTTATGTTTTAGCCTTTCCACGTAAAGTACGTCATTAATAGAGTTAGAGGGATTTTTACTGATATTACCATAACTGAGAATCTTTCCTTTAGTGTTTTCACCATAGGTTACACTCTCCCCCTTTGGAGTAAAAGTGATGAATTTTGCTATATCCCCAATCATGTGTGTGGAACACCCGCTATCCAAGTATCAATGAGTGTTACTTGCCTTGAACCACACCTATAAGATAAATTGAGTTAGGATTTTGGTACCTATTTTATGTTGGGTCCTTAAATGTTAGTTTGTAAAGTTCCTTTTGGAACTCATACCTTTCTAACCATTTTTGCTCCTAACTTTCTAACATTACAAGTAGGTACGGTGTGTCCTTTAATACCATAGTGAAAGCATTTGATAAAAGCAGTTGATGATTGTTAGAGGAGATAAAGAAATTTTTATATAATTTTATATTTTTATTGTCATTATATCCTAAACCTCTTTTATCAAACATGCATCTTTGTTTACTAAGCAAAGCATCCAAATTATCTTTTCCATTAGTGAATTTTTCTAGAGTCCTATTTAAGTCTATAACATCTTTTTTCAACTTTTCACACTTTATGAACATTTCACTTTCCTTAGAGTTGCTACACGGTTTTAGAGGTTTTAGTTTATTGTTTTCATTTAACAATTTCTCATTTTCCTTACAAGTATCCAATAGATGTGTTTCAAGAGTAGCAACAGTTTTTCTAGATAATTTATACTTATTAGAATGCTTAACAAATTAAGAGTGCAATTATTCAAAAGAAATGAGAATTTCTTCCTTAGCAAAATCATCCTCTAAGTTAAAGTCACTTACCTCATTTTGTTCCTCATTATGATTTTCCATAAGACATAGATTGACTACTTCATCTTCCGATTCGCTTGAGCTACTTATTTCATTCTTATCCAAAGCTATGTACGCCTTTTATCTCTCTTTTTTTCTTTGTCTTTCTTTTTTAGGTTTAGACAATCGGCTTTGAAGTGTTCTTCCTTTCCAGATTCAAAGCAAGTAGATAGGGGAGTGTTATCTTTAGAGAAATTTTCCTTACCTCGATTGTTTGTATTCCTTTAAAACTGTTTGTTCCTCATAAATTTTATGAACTTCTTTATGAATAGCCTCAAATTCTCCTTATCCAGATCTTCATCGTCGATTTCTTCCTCGTCTATTAGGGTTGCTTTGAGGGCAATGCTTCTTTTCCTTACAAGCTTCTCTTCTTCTTCTGCCATCTTTAAATCTTTTAATTCTTGTAATTTACCAAATAAAAGTAGCTAACGACATCTCGTTCACATTTGGCATTTGTTTGATGGCTATGACTAATGGTTGCCATTCCCTAGTAAGACTCTTCAAAACATTATGGATGAGCTCTTTGTTAGAATCAGATTTGCCAAGAGTAATGAGATGATTAATAATTAGAGTAAATCATTTTTTAAGCTCTAAAATAGTTTGACGAGAGTTCATACGAAAAATTTCATATTGACTAGTCAAAGTTCCAATTTTTGAGTCGTTAACATCACCAGTTCCTTCATGAGTAGTTTGCAATGTATCCCATATATCTTTAGTAGATTTACACGTAACAATTGTAAAGAATTTGCCTAGTTCTAAAATAAGAGTAATAAGATTTTTTTACCTTATAATTATATTGAACCTTTTTCTCTTCATCACAAGTCCAATCATCCATCGGTTATTCAATTTCTTTTCCATCCACTATACTTTTAGGTACATAAGGACCATTTTCAATAATATTCCATATTTTTAAATCAATAGATTGAATAAAGATTTTCATTCTTTCTTTCCAAAAAGCATATTTGTGGCACCATCCTCAGGAATAAGATAAGAAGTTGAGGCCATCTTTTCTCTTGAAGCTGTTAAGCTTGATCAACCAAGAGTCAAGCTCTGATAACACTTGTTACCAAGTGGCCTCAATACTCAAGCGGGGGGGGGGGGGGTGAATTGAGTAGTTTAAAAAACTTTTAGAATGCTTTTGAAAATCGTTCTTTTATACTTAAAGGTAGTTAATGAACAAATTAAAAAAGCAAAGCGGAAATATAATACTCAGCCAGACCAATTTAATAGAGCATAATTAAAATAAAGACAATAATTAAAATAAGATTAAGGAAAGAAGAATTATAAACCGATATACTAGTTCCACCACTACCACTGTGGTGTATATCTGGTCCCTAAGCAACCCACTTGGAGCAGTTCCACTATTGAGAATTTGAGATACAAGACTTGGAATAATTACAGTTTCACAGTGTCCTACAATTAAAAGTTAATCCTCACACAGTTTGGACAACCCACCCAATCTCAATCTCTCAATATCACTTAGGTTCTCTAACAGCCCTGATTTCTTTAGGATAGGAAACCAGACCTTTAGAACTCCTGTGGATCCTCTATTGAGCTTTCAGTAGGAAGCTTGAGGCTTCGGCTTGTTCCCCAAAGAGTTTAGAATGAGAAAACTAGTGAAAAGCAGAGCTAGTTAAGATATTTAATATGAGATATAAGAATACCGAGAGAATATAATGAATGAGAGAAGCAAAGACAAGAAAATAATAATAATAATCGTAATAACATTTGACAATACTATCTAATTAAAAATAATATGTTAATATCGATTATTTTGTATTGATTTATAATTATAATTATTCAATAATTATTTCCTATCAACAATATTTAATAGATAAATAATTATAATAATTTATTTTGAAATTATACATTTTAAATTGTTTATTTATTTGATAATTATATTTAATAATAAAATATCACCTGGTTTCTCATATTTGAACTGTGGGATCCAGTCAGAGGTCGGACTCTGACCATTTGACCCGAGACTAGTGATCCAGTAAGGAAACTAGTCCTGTTAGGATCGTTTCATAAAGGATCAAGGGTGTATGCCTTGGCCTAACCGACCCAATCAAAACCTTTAACGTCTCCTATGTTTAACCTTTCATATACCTCGGGATATCTAATGGTGGTACAGTCAGTCCCTGTGACTCATTTTGACATTTTAGGAACTTTTCCTGAAGAGGCCGACGCTTGATCTGGACTCTGTCATCCCTGTTTTTCCATAAGTTGGTTTCCTCAAAAATCGCTTTAAAGCCCGATTAGAGCACCTTTAGTGTTTTAGACCCAACTTTGGCATACAACTTTAGAATCGAACGATTTTAGTCTCAATCTCTTTGATTTGAAAAGATCTCCAACCTTCATATCTATCCCTGAACTCTGATTCTCACTCTGGTAACCTCAAATCAAAGATTAAGAATGTTCGCCTCAAAATTCCAACATTTGGACTTTTTCCCTGCGCATTCAAAAAAAATTCATAACTCTTTCATACGACCTTCGATTTGCACAAACTAGTTGTCAAAATCTCCGTTAAAAACTATCTATGTTTTTTTATGAAGATATCAAAGGCCAATCTTTCTAGATTGGTATAGTTTAATGGATCTTTGCAACCACTTAGCCGTTTCATTTCAATGTTGTCAGTCTTTGGAAAAATTCACATATCTCCTTTGTCTGGTGCTTGAATTACTCCGTTCTTTTTGTTATGGATCTATATCATAGACCTATACAATGTTCATGAATGACACAAAATAAAATTCTCAAAGTAGAATTAATGGAGAATTTATTTCCAAAGTCGTAGCTGATCACGGAAGCTCCTGGAGCATCATATTGTAAATCGGGTATTTCTCGAGCTACCGAACTTGGATAGTCATAAACGATATATCAAACTTAAGAGAAAAAGAAGATCTACAAACTTAATGTAGGGTTCAAAAATCAATTCTTGTTCCATAAATTCCAGAATTTAAAATACCACACTGATTCACATTTTTCTTGTGGCAGCTTGCACTATGTTTGGTATTTTTCAGGTTTCTCCCTCATATGACCATGAAATCAAACGGTTCTTTCACTAAAATTTTCTTAAATCAATTCCCTACAACTTTGATGAAGGCAACAAAGTCAAAATCCTCATCAATTTTGCTCAGAAAATTAATCTTCGCAAGAAACAATAATCCCATCACAGCTTTGGGCCATAACTCTCTCATTTCTCAATGAAAATTTTTGTGCCATGTATCAATTTAAAGATAAGAAAAAGGCCTATAATTCTTATGTTGGGCCCTTTTCCAAATGCGGCCCGCATCATCTGTTAAAAGCCCAAACAAAGTGATGCCCCAACACCTTGACACATCTGCTTCCATGCAACATGAGCCAATTAGCTTGCAACACCCAATGGTCACTTTTCTCCTTCACACCAAATCCTTCCTTAGCAAGTTCAGACTACTTTCTACATGTCTTCCCCTCCCTAACTCCTTCTCTTACAAGAATTTACAACTTGCTTAACAAGTTGTTACCATACCAGAATATGCATCCATACCATATAGCATACTAACATGTCATCATATCATATGCCAAGTGTCTTTTCCACTCACGTTACTTTCCTTTCTCCTCTTCTACCTATTTCCTAACTAAATCATGACAAGCCACCATCACCATCACATAATACCATAAAATCATACCATGATCATACCATACCATCCTCTTTAGCCATTGTATGTTAAAGAATCCTATTTCATTTTTATCCCTTTTCTCTCGGTAAAATCACAATCCTTTTGATCCCTCTTTATTTCCTTTATTTCCAGCAACCAAAACACATCTCCTCTAGCTACCATTCATGCCCAAAATAGCCACTAACTCCTCCTCCATTTCAAAACACCATTACTTCTAAACATCACCATCCTTAAACTTAAGCCTCCCCTATTTTCCCTTGCTAAACCTGTGACCTCCTTCACCACTCAAGGCTAAATTCTTAATCCAATTTGGCATCCTCAAGCACTCCTTTTACAGCCACCTTCCTTTTTCTTCACATCCTTGGCCACGACCACTATGGGAAAGGTAAGGTGAGTTTCTAAACTTTTAACTCTTGGAGTCTTGGCCTCCTCTTTCCTCTTGAAAAATCCAGCATTATACATGTGACCTTGTTGCTATTTCTTCACTATTTTGGGAGCCAAACCTGTGACCCTCTCTTCCAATTTTTGTGTGCATGCATTGTTCTTAGGTACCGCAAAGCGATCCATAGTAACCAGCGATGAAACAACGGAGGACTCAAAGTAAAACGATGAATTATCGGTAAACAAATCTTTAAACTAAATCCATGCATGGCTATTTTGCAATATTCGTTGGCTGTTCACAGCCCTCTAGATGCCTAAAATCTTGTGCATGTCACTTTCTCTTAAGGATCGGGAACTTAGGCGACGATCGGTAAGCACTTCAGAGCGTTCGATGGATTCTCAGCGAGTTCACTATTTTTTCTCCCTCCGGGCAGTGGCTTTCCAGAAAGGTAAGAGGGTTTCACCTTGTTTTAAATTGATTTTGATTCTGTTATATTTTTCCTCACGTAGTTAGAAACCGTTATCTTGAGTTTCGTTACGATCCGACGGTTAGATCGAGAGATATACGATTTTCTTTGTCACTAGGTTTTTGGGCGTTTTAGTATGCGAAGTATTCCGATAATCCTCAAAGAAAAGAAAAGAAAAATAATAGTATACACAACTCGCTAAAAAATTATTATAAAATAAAACTTCTACGCAATTCGGTTAAACGGTAGGAAACGGCGTAGACACGGTCGAATAATGTGATGTGGTTGTATATAATTTTAATTATTTGAGACTTGATGTAATTTGTATGATTTAACCCGGTAAGTCCCATTAAATTTAATTGAGTTAATCGACTAGTATATCACAAATAAATTGGCCATTCATGCTTAAGAAAATAATTCTGACTTGATATCGCTAAACTTGATGTTTAAGAAATTTAACGCTATTTTTAAAGTTAGTAAAAATTGTTTCTGATAGTTGATAGAATAATAATAGATGAATTTTATTAAATTGGAAAATTGTTTTTGAACTAAAAGAAATTGTAAAAGGAGTAACTTAATTTAAAATGATGTTTCTAGTGTATTAGAGGAATTAAAGTTTTCTTAGAATAAAAAGAGTAGTTTTAATTATAATAAAAGGAATCTTTTCCTAAGAAGAAAAGTAGATAACTTTGCAAACTCTATTAAGAAGAATCTTTTCTTATAAGAGAATGGTAACTTTATGACTCTTAGTAAAAGAGAAAAACTAGGTACAATAGAAATAAATTAAGACTTAAAATATAAGGAATGTTATCGTAGTGTAATATAAGAAAAATAGTGTTAGGAAGTTATATTAATAAGGAGAATCAAAACAAATTAAACCATGAGTTTATGAAAATCAAAGGCACATAAATAATAGTAGTAGCACTAAGTGAAAAGAAAAAAAGAAATAAGGTTCATTTATATAGATCATATGGAGTAAAAGAAATAATATTGACTAGTGGTGACATAAGTTACAATAAGTAAAGGGTAGTATTTGCTAGAAATAATATAGGTCATGATAAACAAAGAACTAAAATGAATGTTATTAATAGAGATATAGACTAATAGTGAATAGAGAACTAAAAGGATATCACTTAGGATCATAAATATACATGCAAGTATAAAAAAATAAGGAAATAAAGCGTTGGTTGGTAATGATATAGACTAGGATGAGTACAGAAGTAACAATGGCTAATAATGGTATAGAAAGAAATAAACACTATTGAGAGATGGTAATGTAGACCGTAAAAGGCAAAAGACAATGTTGGTTAGTGGTCATATAAACCATAATAAAGAGGTATGCTAAGGATCAGTTAACTAATATAGGGAATAAAAGAAAAGGGTATACTACCCAAACAAGTAAGGTTACTTTCATTAATAGAAGGAAATAAATGGCAAGTCATTTAGTATGAATCTAAGTTTCACAAATAGGTAGAACTTGAACACTTGGAAATTAGAAGGAAGTATAAATAAACAATAGATAGGTAGACAATTGAAGGATGCACAAGGATTTCAATCATTTTATAAGATACCCTTAAATCAGTAGGCTAAGTTAAGATGTATACATATATAAATAATTCAGCGGCTGGACTAATAATGGAGTAATGATGTATTAAGAGTTAAATACGAATGCTTACACCATATTTCTCTGTGGACTGTTGATTGAATGAAATTAAATGTGTAGCGATTCTTTAGTGTTGTAGACGTAAATTGTAAGGTGGTACTTTCTATACGACTAATTGTGTATTGTGATTAAATCTGTGATTATGGATTGTCTATGTATTATGATTAATTCAGTAGTGATGAATGCTATGTGATATGATAAAATCTGTGATTGTGAATGATGTGTATGCATTAGATGAATTCTCTTATGAACATCATATATAAATTGTGTTGTATGATGCACTGATGATTAAACAAAGTGAAAAGTATTGAATAGAATGAGAAAGACAATGTAAATGCAGTATCACTAAGGGTTTTGAAAATGACTAGATTACAAAAATATGGAAATGGGATCCAGAATGATGAGTGGGCGTTATAGCGCCAATATACCCTGTGATTTTCTAGAAAGTATGAGATTTTGTTTTGTTTCTATGTGTCGGACGAGATTATTATTTGAAAAACCTAGAGAAAGAAAAGAAAGGAAGGAATTGTGATTTAATAAAATAAAACAATTTAGTAGTAGAAACGAAATGGAGTCATTGGAGGAACCCTACTGAGGACCAATAATATAATTGAATGAGATTCGTGAGTTACGCATCATACATGGAGAATAAGGGTAGGTACGGAGTGACTCCCTAGAGCATAACAGCTATGAGGCACGCTGGGGAACCCTGAGGGTACCGACTGCTGTGGTGGTCTTGGGAGTATACTGGAGTGGGCGTCTAATTATTCAGATTTATACCCAAGACCGGATAGTCTGTGGAAAACCTAGTATATCTGACTCAGAGCGGGGGTTACCATAACCGTGTAGTACCTGTCTGACCTATGTGGATCCATGATTATGGCAGGACCGAGGGTCCTTACCACTTTGATTTGAGAAACAGACATGGAGAGCTCCGGTCGCTCTAGTGGACAAAGGGTATAAGGCGGGACTATGATACGTGTTGGGATTGATGGGTATGAGAAGGGATGCATGCATCATATTGGTTAAAAATTATAAGATTAATGAATGAACCCATGCATCTCATTGTTGTGTTATGATTTTCATTGTTACCTGATTGTGGACTTGTGAATGTTAGAACTCTTAGTAGTAGGGTGAGGAAATAGGGATGGATAGTTATGACTAGCAAGAGTAAGATAACTTAGAATATATAATAGGAAACCCCATGAGAGTGGGCGGCTCAATCTTGGATTAATTGTGTTATGAGGGGAGGGTATTGATGAAACACCTTCCCAATTATTGTGGAGGTGGAAACTTACCCTTACGCTAAATTTTTCCAGCATCATGGAGATGAATGCAAACTTCACATTGAGGACCAGCCAGACTCTCCTTGGATCAAGAACGAATAGAATAGGTTATTTTATTTTCTTTTACGAGAGCCTGTGTGCCCCTTTTACTTTTAGTTTGTACAGTTGCTGTTATGACCATGTGTTATGTATACGATGTATCTATTCCACCAAGTTTTCTTATACAAAAAAAACTTCCATAATTTTTCTTAAACTTGTAACCCTTTAGTTGACCAGGATAATCTAGTGGAAGGGATTGTCCTAGTTGACTGAAGGTGTTACAGGTTCAAGCAACCCAACTCTTTGTAAACAAATATTACATTGGCTATAACCTCTCTAAGGTGAATAAACAACTTGAAGTCTCTAAAAGCATTCCTCACAATGATGTTATAAATCTAAGAGCAAAACTCAGTGATAGGTATGTACCAACTTCATTCTTGAGTATATTGTTGTGTGTCTCTTCCTTGTAAATTTGATCCCTATTTCTAGGGTCCTGAAGCTTGTAAATAAGGAAAGAGCTGACTAGGGTTTATGCCATCTTTTGGGATTTGATATTCTCTTTCTATGTTTCCCTTTTTAATGTTGATATTTGATATACTCTTTTTACTTTTCCCCTTTTAACTCTGATATCTGATATTCTCTTTTTACGTTTCCCTTTTTAACTCCGGTATCTGATATTCTCTTTATGCATTTCCTCTTTTAACTCTAATATATGATATTCTCTTTTTGTGTTTCCCTTTTTAGCTCTGATATTTGATATTCTCTTTCTGCGTTTCCTTTTTTGACTCTGATATCTGATATTCTCTTTCTGGGTTTCCCTTTTAACTTTGATATCTGATATTTTTTTTCTACGTTTCCCTTTTTAACTCTAATATATGATATTTTCTTTCTGCTTTCCTTTTTTAACTCTGATATATGATATTCTTTTTCTATGTTTTAATTTTTAACTCTAATATTTGATAGATTACACACCCTAATCGATTACGTTAATATCCTAATCTATTAGTTCCAAACTAATAGATTACAGTTACTTAGCTAATCGATTATATAAATGATTTTTCTTTTTCCTTTTCTTTTTAATAACTGTAATCGATTATCCTCATTTTCCTAATCATTTAGAGAACTAATATTTTCTTTTTCTTTAATATTTGATATCTCTAATCGATTACGCCTTACTTGCTAATCGATTATCGCATGACTGATTTCAGTTCTTAGCATTTCTACATGATAGCGACCTTGTATAATTTTCATTCTTTTGCTCATAGATCCTACACATGTAATTTTAATAAGATAACTTCATTTAATCTTGATTTCTTCAACATTGTCATTATCAAAACCTGTCAAAACATATGCAAAAACACTTTCGACCAAAGTATTTTGGGTCAAAGGCATGTTGTGGCATCATTTTTGGATTCTTCAAATGCCTAACATATCTTCCTTGTTAATTTGCGACTATTGCTTCATTTAAGGTTACATTTAGTTCTAGCACTTATAATATTTGTTTTGTTTGCATTTAAAACTTCCTAAAAAATGTTTATTTTGTCTGTAAAAACATTTATATAAGGTTTTTTTATCCATATTAAGCCTTTTTGGAAAATTACAGTTATATAGTTGGAAAATTTCTGCTATAGGGAGTTACTGTTGTTCTGAACTTCCAAAGTGGAACTGAAGCTGAAAATTAGGGAATCAATGTAAAATATCTTGTCAAAGGAATAATATCCTCATGATCAACTACCCTATACGGTAATATAAGATTTAAAGTATCTTAATCTATTGCTTTTAATTATCAAAATTCATGAATCAATAATATGTCAAATTATGGGATAATAATTTTCAAAATCCTATGTTGGCTAGGTATATAGTCAAAAATAATTTTTACAATATTAGGTGATGTAAACTCAAACTCCTTTTGCGCTAGCTTTAGAGATTGAGTTAAGTGAGGCTTGGTTTGTTCTCAATCCAGAAACTGTACGGGGGATCATTTGTGTCATCACAAATATGAGTGGCATTCACTGCAGATACTGCATTCTAGAGTGTTTCTGTGTTGTGCCTAAAATCTTGGCAATTTTGGTACTTATGTGGCTGCTAATGGTGAAACGGGAATCAAACCTTTCTTTTACCCGCCCTAAAACAATATGCATTTGGAAACATTTTTTGAAGCTTTTTTGACATCAAACAAACCACCAACAACCATTACTTGTTGGTGTAGTGCTAGCTAAGGGTAGACACACCTATTTCTCTGTTCTGTATGCACTAGGTTCTGTTATCATTTTACAATTTTGTGTATCCTCTATTATTTTAGTTTTCATGAAAATCTTAAGTAGAAAGAAAGGTCTACATCCTCTTTTGTTGCTCACCTTTTTGTTTTATTTTTTTCCTTTCTATTTTGTGTGCACTTGTGCTGTAAGTCCTCACTCATCTGTCACTTTATAATGTGAAATGCTGAATATTATTTAACAATTTTCTTTGTCTTTTAAAATTCTAATCCTTAAGTCTTAAGAATCAATAATATTTATATGGAAGTGGCACTTGAACTTCTGATTACTCTAATTCTACTTTCTCTCGGATTGATATATGATTTTATTCAAAATTCCTTTATTTATGTTTACAAAGAGGGAGATTCTTATGACATGAGAAAAAAACTATCATTTTATGTGGTACTCTTTCTATGGTTGTTAAGAAAGAATCATCTTGTTTTCCTACATGTGTAATTGCTTACCTACATTGGATGATTGATGTTTCCCTACATGCAGCCTGTACATGGGTCATTGGGATGCACATATGCAGGCCTGATAGGTTTGTCTTGAGAAACTCCGAACACCATACATATGTTTACTGATAGGTTTGTCTTGATAGCACGAATTATACAACGTCCAAGTGAGAGGGAATATTTTTTGTTGATTTTTTAAAAGAAAAATCTTTGAATTCAAATGCTAATAAAAGGAAATCTCTCTTGGTTTAGTAGTAACAAGGTACATATTTATCCCTTTGTAAATTCTTAGGCTTATTTGTTCAATGACTACTAGGAAGATATTGGAACTATATAAAGTCCTTCTTTGATGCAAATTTAACCCTAACAGAATAGGTTTCTTTCACAATCTATAATTTCTTTTTATTTTGGTTCATATTTCTACCTATTAGTCTCAGCATTTATTTTTGGTATTTAACCAACTTGGATGGTTCAGTTAGCATGATATGAAGTTTAACTATGAGAATGTTAGGTAATTATAAACTCCCAAATGAAAGTTGTTATATTTTAATTTTAAAACACATACAAATTATACACATACTACTGCAGAAGTTGGGAACCATCTATAATTTAGAGGCCTTAATTGTTTAGTATGTATGAGTTTTATTTATTATAAGAGACTTAACAATAGTTCTGAGAAAAAGTGGTTTTACTATAGAATAAGTTTCAAATATAGTAAATCTGCTAATCACTTACATAAGTTTTCTATAGTTATTGTCTTTTTTGGGAGAAGGATTACATGATGATCATTGATGAATTTGCACTCTCTATGAACGATGACAATAATTTGTACCACTGTAAATTTATGGCGAAGGGGGAAACTGTATTTTTCACAAATTTATCCATAACTTTCAATTATTTTTTTTTCAAGAGTTGGGTGCATCAAAATGTCAACTCTCCTAGAGTTGACTCCTTTTAATTTTCTATTTTAGGGCAATCTTGATAAATATTTTATGCCTCTATGGACTTTGTTGTCTAGGATACCATGATGATGGGTAGTGACTACTATCAAATTGAGTCTGAAATTAAACTTTATTGGGAAAAGGAAAGGTTTCAATTGTTATTGGAGAAAATACAAAAATCGGGTGTGATTATGTCTCAAAACTATAGGAATTCATACAGAATTCCCAAATCATACTAACCAATTTACGTGTCATAGCATTAAATATAAATGGCACCTTTCATCCCATTTCTAATTTCTGCTAATTTCATACCATCATATTTTTCAAGGAACTATATAATTGATAAGAATGCTAAGATTATTGTTGCACTAGAGTTAGATACTTGAATGAACATGGATATTATGAAAGGGAAGGTACATATGTTAGATAATATATATTCATTAAGATTCTCATGAGAAGATTTACAGGGGGAAGGGAAATATATATATATATATACATATATGTATATAATACAATTTTATTTTTATGATAGAGTTGAATAACACAAGTATGCCAACTTTTTCTTGCCTTGTAATTTCTATTTATGAATGATGTTATCAATCAATTCACTTTCTTGGTTTTGTAGGGTTCATAGATCACATTTGAAAAAAAAAATTGAGCTTAAAGTTTAATAGTCAAAGATGCTAGCACCAACTTTGCTTGTATGTCATTCCTTATCTTTGTCTTCTCTACCTATAACCACTAAGAATGTGTTGATGTTTGAAGGAAAAAGTGATAATGACAATAGACTAGCTTCTCACTTGAGTATACTAATTCACAAACCTCAAAGCAACTATCAAATAAATAGGCCACTTACCCATTCTCAACAGTAAAAGAAAATCTAGTTGATATGGTTTTAATCTGTAGAGGATGGTATTAACTGTAGTTAGTTAATTATTATTGAGAGTTTGATCAAATATACTTATCATACTTGTTGATCAATGTCAAAACCTCTTAATTCAATGAAGCTTATTTAAAAAGTAACTTATGAGTTATGACCCTCTTCTAAACTCTTAGCTTGATCTTAGTCACTTGTGCTAATAACAAGCTCTAAGCCCATTTGTTAAATGACCATTTATGAGGCTTTCACGATAGGGAGGTCTAATTAGTTAGTTAGCTCTTGGATCTTTATATATATATATATATATGTGTGTGTGTGTGTGTGTGTGTGTGTGTATATATTGAATGATGATGGTACATTCTTAGGATGGATGGATGACTTCTTTTAAAAAATTTGAAAGTTTTACTACTTTTAGCTTGATGAATTTTTGGTATAATTAGTTTCAAGTTAGAGATTTTAATTTTTCAAGTGATTTATTGTTAATATAGAGAGTAGGTTCATGTTGTTCTGAATTCTACATGGTTTATGATTAAATTAATATGTGGCATTAATTATTATTATTATTATTATTATTATCATCATCATCATTATTATTGAGATATACAATTTTTCTATGGGCATAAATTTGTGGCATGAGAATGATTAATCAAGAAATAAATTACAAATGGTTTATGTATGGGAAATGCATGAAAACCTTTTTCGTGAAAGAGCTGAAAAGGTTTTCTACCAGCCCCTTGAATCTATTTCATCCTCAAGGTCGGGTAACAAAAATCTTAAGGTAAATACCTTCAAAGGATTTCCAATATTCATATCTCCTTACTAGAAGCAGCAACGATCATATCCTCTAGCT
This sequence comes from Clitoria ternatea, assembly GCA_037962975.1. NCBI lineage: Eukaryota > Viridiplantae > Streptophyta > Magnoliopsida > Fabales > Fabaceae > Clitoria > Clitoria ternatea. Next base: position 223,071,041 of record CM075672.1, read on the forward strand.
TGTATAAATACCAAGGAAGTTTAAACTTCAAAATATACAAGAGTCATATATAGAGACTCTCAAGGCTTAATTCTCTTGTTCATTCCTTGCTTGTAAGACAAAGACCCTCTTTGTTCTATTCTGCCTCTAGCAGACTTAGGTCTTGTGTCATAACTTAGTGTACAAATTTCTCTTGTATATCTCATATACACTAAGTTTTGTGAGTTACCTTTCCTCTTTTAAACACCTTGTAAAGGTCTGGTGAGTTGTCAAAACTTGTTAGTGTGGAAAACACTGTTGACCTGAAGAGGCTTTCGAAAAAATACTTAGGTTGAGCCGGAGTGGTTTGTTGAAAGAATACTTGGGTTAAGCCAGAAGTGGTTGAAGTCAAGAATACTTGTGACACTAGTCTGGTGCTGTTATTACAAAGGAGATTTTACAATAATGGAAACCCTTCAAGTTAGAAGGGAGCGAACGTAGCTTCTGTGTTGGAATTGAACTAGTATAAATTCTTTGTGATGATTTCTTCTATTCTTTATTTGTTTGATTACTTGTATTTTCTAGTTCATATTTTCCATAAAAAAGAGTCTATGCTTATTCAACCTCCTATTCTAAGTCAGACTCTGAACCATCAACCTCTTCTAGTGTACGGCTTGGCCTATGTACTGACGGGTTTAACCTGTTTGGTCAATACAGAAGAGTGTACTCTTGTTGGCCAGTGATATTGACCCCGTATAATCTGCCTCCTGAGATGTGTATGAAGAGAGAGGTGATGTTTCTATCTGTACTGGTCCCAGGACCTTAAAATCCAAAGGCGAAAATAGACATCTTTTTGCAACCGTTGATTGAGGAGTTGATAGAATTATCGGATGTTGGGGTGATGACTTATGATGCATCCTTAAAAAATAAATTCATGATGAGGGCTATTTTGATGTGGACCATTAATGACTTCCCTGCGTATGGCATGCTTTCTGGATGGTCAAAGTCTGGGAAGCTTGCTTGCCCTATCTACATGGAACATACCGGGGGGAATCACTCCCCTTTAGTGGCAAGACAAGTTCTTTCAACTGTCACCGTAAATTCCTACCATTGGATCACCCTTACAGGAGATCAAGAACTGCTTTTAAGAAGAACAAGGTTGTCAATGAACCTCCACCCCATAGATTATCCAGTTCACAGGTGTGGGAGAGAGTATCTGAATATCCTTACATCTAGGATAAGAATGTTAAGGAGTTTGTGGGTTACGGGAAGGAGCATCACTGGGTGAAGAGTATATTATAGGATTTGCCATATTGGAATGACCTTTTGTTAAGACACAACATAAACGTCATGCACACTGAATGAAATATCATCATGAATATATTTGACACTGTGATGGACATCAAAGGTAGAACAAAGGACAACGAGAAAAACCAATTAGACATTGTAAGTTTGTGTTGAAGGAAGGAGCTGGAGTTGAGAGATGCATGATATGGAAAAATGTTTAAACCACAAGCGAAATATGCATTAACAAAGGCTCAACAGATGTGTCTGGGTGAATGGGTTGACCATGCCTAACGGATTTACTTCGAATTTGAGTAGATGTGTCGACCTGAAGGAGGGCAGACTGTTCGGCATGAAAAGTTATGATTGTCATGTGTTTATGCAACGACTACTGCCATACTATTTCATGCCTTATCGAAACCCATCTGGAAACCGTTGGTTGAGTTGAGTCATTTTTTTAAAGAGTTGACAGTAACAGACTTAAAAGAGGAGACTCTTGTGAAGATGGAGGAAAGCATTCCAGTGTTGATTTTTATGCTAGAGCAGATTTTCCCCCTAGGTTTTTTGATTCTATGGAGCACCTGCCGATTCATCTACCATACGAGGCTAGGGTAGATGGACCCGTCCAGTATCGTTGGATGTATCTGTTTGAAAGGTTAGACACTAGAACAACTTCAAATCCATTAATTCACTTTCTTGCAAGTTCTTTAATTTTTGGTAACTCAATAATTCTTTATGTTTCACTACATTCTTGCATTCTTTAAAAGACAAAGTATCAAATAAGGCATGTGTTAAGGCATCGATTTTTAAGGCATACTTAGTGGAAAAATGACCACTTTTGCTTCATTTTACTTTCCGACAGAGATAGAAACAAGAATGAATAGAATCCCCCGCAACCTTGCAATGGCACCAAACCCTGGTATCGGTGAACAAACCTTAATATATAACTATCCAGTCGTCCTGGAGGCAAGGTCATAGAATGTTACATTGATGAGAAACATCGAAAGGTGGCCCACTTGTACATTCTTTTAAACTGTGAGGAAGTTGAACCATACCTCGAGTAAGTCACCTACTTTTACATTTTTCCAACTTTACTTCCATAGGGTTTTGTGTAGTTAAACTTCTGTTCTTTAAATAGTATATATACAGATATACTTAGACAAGAGTAAAATGATATAACTGATGACCAAATCCGTAGTGAGGTGTCATCCAAGTTCGTCGACTGGTTTGCACAACATGTAAGGATATACACTATATGTTTTTTTTTACGTTATATAGTTATGTACATTATAACATAATGCATAATGTTATGCTTTGAATAGATTCAAGATCAAAACAACCAAATTGAAGACCCTTTACTCCAAGCTCTTTCTTGGGGGCCTACAAAAACTGTTAAAAATGGCCAATTTACTACGTAAACGGCTATAAGTTTAACGTTTTCCAATAGAGTGAAGGAATGCAAACACATAAATTTGGGGTTTGTGTTAAAGGCACTACTGGACATTTAAAGGAGGACTTCTACGGTGTGTTAAAAGAGATCATTCAAGTTTCTTTCTCCTGGCGGGATAAAAAGAGATTTAGTTTTATTCAATTACGATTGGTACGAAAACACAATCGGAGTGGGTACAAAAGTCAAAAACCATTACAGATTGGTTGAGGTGAAAAAGAGCAATAGATATAAAGGGTTTGATCCCTTCATCTTTGCCCAGTAAGCCGAGCAGGTTTATTACACAAAATTTGTCACGCCCTGATTTTTCAGACCTGAATCCCGATGTAATCAAGATAAATAATTAATAAAAATGCGAGTAAATTTTTCACGTTTAAAATAATTTCAAAACACCTCCACGAGTACATCAAAACCCGAACCACAAAAAATCGAAGAGTAAGATATAAGAATTTACAAACTGGATCACTAAATAAAATACCCATAAGTGTATACAAAATATTAGAGTTTTCAGCAGAAGAAAAATATGTATACAGGGCACCAGCCTAGTCCCATATATGAAGATATGAGAAAAGGCCCAAGCAATCATACAACTACATCATATAAGCCTATTAGGCCATAACCCACTACACACATAAATCATAATCATACATCATCAATTGGTATCATTTCAAATATCACCATCATCAATATACATTGATATATACATGTTTATAAGTCATTATTTATCAACATCAATGTACACAAATCATTCACTACATCATGTTTAACAAATGCTGCCGGCCAAGGCATTCCCTTACCACTATTTACCTTCTTCAAGAGCTTTAATTCAAAAATCCAAACTTATCCCATGGCAAACCTGCACCACAATGCTAAAAAGGAGACAACATGGGAGAGTAAGATATAAATTCAAAATGAAGAATTTAAATACAGTGTGATCATGTGTACATGCATACAAACATGTGTGCTTTGCAATAAAATTGTCAATTCATTGATTAACTATCATCAAGATATTATTATCATGGGCTATCACAATTGTTCATCATTAATTCTTTACATCATTAATTATTTATTACTCTCAAAAGGTTATCATCTCTCTTGGGGTCATCTCCATCTCAAATGCCATGTACTTATGGCTAATGCATATGTCAACTATTTAATGTATATGCAATGGATCCATTTCAATCACCCATGCACACATGGTATCTCAAGTGATCGCAACCACTTATAATTCATCAAACTTGTGTCCCACATGCAAGGGTCCACTTCTCAGAATCTTGCAGGATCTTTATCATTGTGATCGCAACCATATTTTAATCATTATCATATTGGTTTCCCACCACGCATGGGGTACTCCCCTCATAGTCCTGCAAGACCATTGTCATTTCAATACACTGGTGATCGCAACCACCTTTATCATTTCAATCTATCATGTGATCGCAACCACAGACTCATTCCCCCATGCACAGGGTACTCAATCTCATAGAATCCTATAGGATCTTTATCATTTCAGTATACTCGTGATCGCAACCATGTTCATCATTCTTAACATACTAGTGATCGCAACCACCTGCATTCAATCATATATTGGTTTCCCGTGTAACATCTCTAATTTTATATAAATGATTAAATATGAAGAATAAATATTAAATAATTATATGTGGGTAAATTAATATCCCAAAATGTTGAAAATAATTAAGTTAAGATTTTTGGGGATTATTCATAATTTATTGGGGCTTTATGAGCTGAAATTATACCCGATTAAAATATGGGTGTCGGGCCAAGTATCTCCGATTGAGGTGCTATTGGTCAGGGCTATTAAGAATATTATTGGGAGTCCGAATATCTATTCAGAATAATTTTTAGATAAAGTATTGAGCCCAAACAGAGATCCTGTTTGTTATAAAATGGTAAATTTTAATGAGAGGGATTAAAAATTAGAACACTAACTCCCTTCTCCTTTGTAATTCACGCTGGTTTCATTTCCCAAAGGCAGAACCTTCATTTTTCTTCTCCTTTCTCATTTTTCTCTCCACCTTCTTCTTCTTCTTCTTCTTCTTCTTCTAAAATCCACAAAGTGGTGGTATGCCCTTTCTCCTCCATTTTTCATTTTCCATTGGCTTGATGGTGGAGCTTGTGGCTTGGATCTCCTTCCTCTCCCTACTCTCTCATTTTCATGCTCTTCTTCCTCCCTATTGGTACCCACTCATTTTCTTGGCTTGAGGTAAGTTCCTTTCTATTTTTAATGGTGTTATGCCCTAGGTTAGGGGTTATTATGCTTTTTGAGAGGGTAATGCATATGGGTTATTAATGGGAAGCATTTATGATGGAAAACCCTTAGGTGGGGTGCTTTTAATATGAGTTTTATGAGGGGATATATGGGTATGCGAAAATGACACTAAAAGATGATGGAAATTAATGAACATTAATGATGGTTATTGGGTTTTGATGAAACCCTAACTTTGTAAATTAGGGGAAATATGAAATGTGGGTAAGAGAATATTTATTGATGTTAGAATAATGTATTTAATGATGTGGGATTGTAGCATTGATGGTGGATGGTCATTAAAGGGATTAAGTGATTGAGAATAGTTATTGGAAACAATTAATATGGAAACCCATGAATGAGCTTAACTTTAAATGCATAATAATAAATTTAGGCACCTAACCCATGGTGGTTATGGTGGAGGAAATGAGATAAATGAGGTTTAATGATTAAAATGGCATAAAACACCAAGTAGTTAATTATGAGCACTTAAATCTTGGTAGTTGAATAAAAATTGATTATGTGGTATATTGTATAATGTAGGAAACAACCAAATCGACGAGGCGGGATCTTCGGACCGCGTTGATTTCTACTTTTATTAAGGTAGGAGGGGGTAACATCTCTAAATGCTTGATTTCATCTATTAGTGATGTGTGTATATGGTTGTGTTATGCTAATTTGGCTTGGATGAATAATTTGATGATGAATGGTGTTATGTGGCTTATGTTTGTGGGATGATGATTATGATGTTCAATTAACTCATGATTAATGAGAGTTGTTGTTAATGGCTTGGAACCATGATTGTATTGATTGTAATATTATTGAATATCCCATGATGTGTGAATCGATGAATTGTGATTGCCACTAACTAGTTATGTGTATGAAATCCAATGAATGTTGGTGATGGTTGAGAATGATGAGTATATGGAGTTCCACTAAGTGTTGGTGGTGAATTATGATTGTGGAGTGGCATTTAGGGTGCATAGTGAGAGAATGCATTTGATTTGTATTGCATTGCATCTATGGCATATCATTCGCTGTCTATGTGGAATGTTAGGGGTTCAAATAGGCAGACCCAATGGGAGGGCAGTCCAGTGCACGGGTAAAAATTATATATATGTTCTTTAGTGATTCTTGGAATCACGAAGCTGCCCTTAGTTTGGTAACAAGGCACCTTATGTGGCGGGCCCAGTGGGTGGGTGGCTCTATGGTGAGCGAGTAACCTCGGTGTCCCTATGGGGCTTGACTCTTTTGATGTGTGTTCGGGAGGGGCCCGTATCACTTATGGTAAGTGAGGCCATGTTGTTGAATCTACAAGTCACGAGGCGTCTAGTGCTATATGTGGGCTATAGCGGTTTGGTACCAGTAAAAGGGTAATGTATTGCATGCATGATTTGAAATATAAGTGTACACTTTTACTACTACAGTAGGGGCATAGTAGCATACATATGCTTGACCCACACTTGATATGATGTTGTTTTTCCCACAGTCGGATCCATAATTGTTTTGATTCCTTTGTGTATATGCATTAGCCATAAGAGCATTTGCATATAGCCGGAGATATGCCTAGTTGGTAGCCCTTGATGCCGATGGATGATTGATAAATAAAAAGGAAAGAAGATGTGGTACTAACATTGAGTGTGTGATGACTTTTATTGGCGATGCCAATGATTTTGATATATGTTTTATCAATATATTGACTTGAGTATGTGTTATGTTAAGATGCGATGACATGATATGAGAATGAGGCTTATGATGTTTCTTGAGATATGAATGTTGTGAATATACGTATTGTATTGGATATGTGTAAAGTTGAAATGGAATGGCATGATATGTGAAGGAAGCTCATAATGCTTCTTGAGAAATGGATGTTATTCACACATGTATATGTATCATCATAATACATGACTTGATTCATTTAGTGCATGTTATTCACTTCCTAGTTGCCATTTTAAAGTTTGATATAGGTATGTTGGATATCCTACTCCTTTGGAGGATTGAGGAAATGTGGAGGTAAATATGGAATGGGAGCTTGTAAGCCTTGGCCGACATCTTGTTTTGTAAAACACTTGATACATGTATATGCTCATTTTCTTTCATGAATATTGGATGACGACATGTATTCTTTTGAGGGTCACTTGTGAAAATTTAGCCTTATATGTTTGAAAGGCCAATTTTTGGTAGTGACCCTAGTATTGGTTGATGCTAATTAAGATACATTGACTTTGCTTACCATATTGATGAATAAATGTTTTCCATAGCCAATTGATGGCATTGATGTGCATCTGGCTTGATGAATTGATTAAATTGTGAAGGTTGTGTATGAAGTTTATGCATATTTGAGGAACCAATAGGGTAAAAATAAGTTTTATGAGTCTTGGATGGTATGTGGTGGTTCCAATAGCTTAAGTATACGATTTATGACTTGTTGAAATTGGAATAGGTCAATTCAATTGAGAATTGACCCCTAAGTTACATCAAAATGCCTCAAAATGGACTAAACATATTTATGTGCATAACTCTCTCATGTTTTGAAATTTTTGAGTGTGGCCAGCGGCCACACATCACAAATAATATATTTTAGCTTGTGTCAAAATTTGGTAACCATTGGATTTGATTTGAAAAGATAAGGTGGTTAAACGTTAGAAAATGAGGCGTTTTTGGCATAATTCGTAGTAGGGTACTGTCATACAGGGCTTGAATCAATTCACCTAAAGCCCTGAATCGATTCAGAGCCTTGTCCATTTCAAGCATAACGTATGAATCGATTCACCCTAGGGGCTGAATCAATTCATAGGCCTGAAACTACACTGCCTTTGCCTACTGGAACGTGTGAATTGATTCATCTCGGGCTTGAATCAATTCATTCGCTTGTTTTGCACCATTCTTGGCCCTGATGCACGCATGAATCAACTTATCCTGTCCCTGAATCGATTCATGGTGTTGTCTTAATGGAAAATCATGAGTTTTGATGCCTGCTGGGTTCCATTTAACCATTGCATGATTATGTATCTCTGTGCAAGCGTATTTAATGCATTTTAACAATTAAATTAAGTGTCCTTAAACCCCTTTTTATACAATTCAATAACTCTCAAATTAAATTACGTTTTTCGTTATTCCTTGTTGGTGATCCTAAGATTGATTGTCCAAGAGGCACTCTTGATTTAATTTATTCACCTCTTTATATCTTCATATATGAGATAGGTTACTTTAATGATCTGGGGTTACTTGTTAAAGTTTTATCTCGCTGCTATTTTCATTCTTTAATTGTTTTAAAAATTGTGAAAAATTTACCCTCAGTTCTATCATTTCCATTAATTAAATTGGGGTCGTTTCATCCCGCCACGCATGGGGTACTCCCCTTATATAGTCTCGCAGGACCTTTCAGTGTGATCACAACCACATATTCAATGTTATGCATGCCATGAATGCAATAATGCATATGCTAAATCTTAACCTTGCAAGGACTTCTCACCCTCTCACTTAGGGGTATATTCTATATTTAGTTTTACAGTCAGTGGCACGTAACCAATTACAAAGCCCCTTAAGGCATACTATTCATATAGTTCGCATTAGAATGGCTAAACATTCATATTATCATCTATCCACGCATGGAAATCAAATCCATATCAATCATCATCATAGCATTAATCCACACATGGAAACCAACAAGGTTTTTCACAACCTATATTCATAAGTCACCATCTTAACTCACACATACAAGTCATTGTTTACATCAATAACATCAATCACTACTTATTCAAGGGTATGTTTAACAATAATATCCCTTTTCATTCAACATCATTATTTATCATTCAATATGTGTGGTATCACCCACTTATAATCATCATCGACATTATTTCCAATTCATTATTTTATAACAACTTATTGTCATTCAATTGTCCCTTCATTAGTTTCATCATCATTCAATGTATATTATATAGCCATATCATTTACTTTTCATTATTAATCATTATGTCATATCATTAGTGGTGGAACATTCATGTTTTCATAACATGATTTAGGCATATACACATTTTGTCAACACCTTAGATCAACATCAAACACCACAAAAACACACCACAATCATATATATGGCACCTGAGTCCTTTGATTAATCACACTTCCTATATATGTAAATATGAGAAGCAAAATAAGGAAAGTTCATTTTTAGTCTTAGAAATAGTGGGACATGTCATAAATATTACCTATTAGTCCTAAATTGAAATCCATAAGAAGTTGCGTCTAAAACCCCTCTTAAATTTAAGTTTTTCACAGTAGTGGGTCAATGAGAGCTAGAAAACTTCAATTGAGGTAAGACCAATTTTCATACCTCCATAACATAATTATATATAACTTTGACGAAGAAGTCAGAGGCCACAAATGTCATTAGGATACCCAACCGGGCAAAAAATAGCAAGGGAAAAGCAACAATTAGAAAAAACCCTGACAGTGGCTAAAAACAGGGCCATGAAGCGATTCCCACTTGCCGAAATCGATTCCCACGAATCCAGGGGCCATGAATCAATTCCTACCTGCTGGGAATCGATTCCCATTAATTGGAAACCATGAACTGTGAAAATAGAACCTTAGGAATCGATTCATGACTCGTATGAATCGATTCCCACCACTCCAGGGGCTCAAGAATCAATTCACATGATTCTGGAACACACCCTAGGGTAATCAAAAGCTCATGAATTGATTCACACGTGCTATAAATGGACTGTAAATTTGTTCATGAAAAAGACTTGATGTTTGTTATCAACAAATAATGGGAGATTGTTAAGAAAAAGTCTGGATGAAAATGATTTTTTTGGACCAGACCCCAGACTCTATCCTCAGATTTGTTAATATCACCCCATCAAGAATTTTTGAGAGCTTGTACTATCTGTAACTAATTTGTGTGCCTAAGTATTTCTAGGATACAAGTATTAGGCTATGAAATAAAGGGATAGTATTTGTATTTGTATGTTGATGTAGGTTTTGATAATGACACAACAAATGGAGAAATATCAAGTATGTTATCAAGCAAATTAATTATGATTGATAAGGACATGTTTCAAGGAACTTCAAGTGGCTTGAATCAAGTAAAAAATGATCAATACAATGCCTAAGGTTCCAAAAGAACAAAGTCATACACATTTATTTAGCAAAGGAACAAAAAGCACATGGAAAATGAAGGAACAGGTTGATGAATCGATTCAGCAAGAAACATGAATCGATTCATGCGTTTAAAATTGCCCAGGATCACTTTTTAATAATATTGAATCGATTCATGGCACAATGAATATTGAGAAGAATCGATTCACACGGGTACAGGGTCCAGGAAATTGAAAAATACAAGCATGAATCGATTCACATCAAAAAGGAATCGATTCACACGTTTTAATTTGCCCAGTAACTTCATTTTTATAGTATGAATCGATTCTTTTCTCTAGTTTAATCATGTGAATCGATTCTTGTTGCTGTCAGAGCATAAAGTCATGCGCAGAATGAATGTTTCCCTTCGGTTGAATCAATTTGGAAGACCCAAGGCAATGCTCCATGCTTTGTCCCTCTCCACATGCATATGTCTCATTGGAAATACATTCAAGACAAGCATGCCTAACAAGTTAAACCTCCAAGGAATTAAATATTGCAAAAAACTCATGCCATTGGAGTCTATAAATAGAGAAGAAGAAGAAGACCAAAGACACACCTTCAAGAGATGCATTTTCTCTGAATTTCTTCTTCATCTTATTCTACTTTCTCTCTATAATTTACATATTGGCATATCCTCTTAGTGAGTAACTTAAGAGTTAGAGGGAAAAATCTTTGAGTGAGCTAAAACTTGTATATCCTCTCTTTGAGAGTTAATTTTTGTATGAGCTTTAAATTGTATATCCACTCTAGTGAGAGAGTTTCCTTGTACACTAAAACACCAAACATCTTAGAAGCTTTGGGTTGGGTTTCAACCTTGTAATTGTGAGATTGAGAGATTGGGTGGGGTGCCTTTGTACTTGTGAGGATTGGATTCTTGAGTGTGGGACACTAGGAAGTCGCAATTGCTCAAAGTGTATCTCTAATCTACAATAGTGGAAATCCTCTAAGTGGGTTGCTTAGAGGCGAGACGTACACCGGCGTGGTGGAACTCGTTACATCGGTTTGCAAAGCTTCTCTTCCCTTAAACTCATTTATTTTGAGAACTTAACTTGCATGCTAAAACATCTACATTAACTTGGTGTGGTTAAATCCTTGAATCAATTGTCTCAAATATTGTTGAACTTAAACATTGTATTTTTGAGTTAAATAACCTTGTTAACAACTTGATAAATCTATTGGACATTATCTAGTTAATCTTAAATTGGAGTTAAGTGTTGAATACTAAGTATCTCAAGAATTGAATAAACCAATAGTGGGTCTTATTTATTAAAATCAATTCTTGAACATAGCATCTTTAACTCAACACTTTAATATGATATGTGCTTCATAATTGTCTCATCTCTTGCATTGTGTTATTTGTGTATCACTAACCGTTTTGAAGGGGATTCCACGCGAAAATTGAAATACTCAATTCACCCCCCCCCCCTCTTGAGTATCGAGGCCTTGGTTAACAAGTGGTATCAGAGCTTGACTCTTGGTAGATCAAGCTTAACGGCTTCAAGAGATCAAGATGGCCTCTACTTCTTATGATACACTTCCAATAAATAGACCACCAATCTTCAATGGTAAGGACTATGTCATTTGGAAAGAAAGGATGAAAATCTTCATCCAAGCCTATGATATCAAGGTATGGAATGCTATTCAATGTGGTCCTTTTATTCCTAAATACATAGTTAATAATATAGAATGTATGAAGCCCATGAACCTATGGACTAAGGAAGAAGAAAGGAAAGTACAATTTAATCTAAGAGCTAAAATCATTATCAAATTAGCATTAGAATCCAATGATGTTGCTAGAATTAATATGTGTAATAATGCTAAAGAAATGTGGGAAACTCTTGGAAAAATCTATGGAAATACTAATGTTGATAAAGATGCAAGGATTAGTTCCATTTCTTGTCAAGATGGAGAGCTCGAAATAAGTCAAGGAGAAGAGTTCAACAAACCGGGAGAAGAAATTACATGCCTAATGACAAAGCACTCCCAAGATGATGAGGTATGTTCATTAAATGCTTTTGGTGAAAATCATGATGAAAATGAAATTGACAAAAATGAATTGTTAGAAGCTTTTGAGGAATTGCATGAAAAGTTTATTTTACTATCAAAGAAATATGCATGCTCAAAACAAAACATCTTGAAACTTGAAAGACAATTGCATGATTCTCACATAGAAAAAGAAACTCTTAAAATTCAACATGGTAAATTAGTTGCTTCAATTATTCCTCCAAGGACTTATAATGATAATAAGGATTGTATGCTTATTGAAAAATGTATGCTTCTTGAAAATGAAAATAGAGAACTAAAAGAAGCACTCAAGATGCTCACAAGTAGTCAAAAGAATTTAAGTGCATCTCTTGAAAATCAAAAGCATACAAGGAAAATAAATCACTACAAGAATCCCTTTGTGCTCTATAAAGAAAAATCTAAATCTATTTTTAGATATACTAATCATGAAAGAAAAGGGAACTCTATGACAAATAATTTTAAAAGGAAGCACATAGAACATAATAGGAACCATTGCAACCACACTATAAATTACTCTTTGAATGCAACTTGTGCTTATTGTGATATATATGGTCATATTCCCTCAAAGTGTTTTATAAAGAAATCACGTCAAAGATGCATGAGAAAAGTATGGGTTCCTAAGGGAACATTTTCACAAACTAACCTACAAGGACCCAAATCTCAAAGGGTACCATGAAACTTGATACTTTGTAGGCTTGTTCTAAATCGACAATCTCTCATTGACGAATGAAGAATCAAGACTCACAACCTTCACTTCAAAAAACAAAGGATGAAAAAGACAAGGACACACATCTTGCAAAATTCAAAGGTACAATTGGATCCTTAACTCATTTGAACAAATGACATGGTTGTTACGATTAGTTGATTATGAATTTGATTGATAACTTATCAAAGTTTGTTTAGAAGTGATATCCTATAAATTCAAATTCCATACTTGTTCACAATAAAATTTTGATTTGATATTTATGTTTGAACAAGAAAGATGTGAAATCTTGAAAGGGATAAATAAATAACTATTTAGGATTAATGATGTATAACCTTATGTTTTTTTATGATCTATATGAATTGTGATAAGGTTGATAAATGACTACTTTGATGACATGTCTTAGCACCATGAAAAACTTGATTAAAGTTGTTTGCATCCATATATGTTAAGAAAAATCAATTATTGAAACAACAAATCTTGGTTGATGTGTGATGGATTCTAAATGATGCATGAAATTTTGATTGAACATGAATACTTGATGATGCATCATTCATTGTACAAAAAGATATGTGCTTAAACTAGTGGTATCTAAATGACTAAACATCATCAATTGAAAGGATGAGAACATGAGGACATACATTGTTTGATATGAAGTTTGTTGATAATTCTCAAGTGGGTAAATATTTTATAAAAACAAAACTTCATACTTATTGATATATGCTTGAAAGGTATGACAAAAATTTTTTGGTATCAAAGTACTTAAATTGACAAATCTACCTAGATATTTCACAAAAAGCATCAAGGTAGTTATCTTATTTCTACACTTCTAAGTGTTTACTTGAAAGGATATTCTTGGTATCACTACACTTCTAATGTATTTGTATGTTGATGTATGTTTTGATAATACCAAATGAAGAAATTTTTTTAATTGAAATAATTGTGCATTTATTACAAATTATTACCCTTAAGTTCTTACTTAGTATCTCTTAATTCAATATTTTTGGTTTCAACAAAATCATTGGCAATTTGATAAACTCCTTACAAAATTTGTATTTCATAAAGTTTGTCTAGATTTAATTCTTGATCAATGATTTTTTAAATCTCCATGTAGCATTAATTGGATCATTTTATAAAGAGACCTAAAATTTTGAATTCAAAATTTCAAATTCAAAATTTGAATTCAAAAATTTCAAAATCATTTGAATTCAAAATTCAAAATTGCAAAGGCATGTGCTACTCTTTCCCATGAATCCATCCTCGAAACTCTAAGTGCAAAGCTTTAACAAGGCTAAATGACAAAAGTTGATTTCCCAAGCACAAGATTCCCTTTCACGCGACATTAGACTTGATCAAATTAGTGAAATTGGTTTCATAACAATTGGTATCAAACTTTATCAAATTGATTTCACATGTTAATAAGTGCTATATGTTTTTACAAGTGATATCAATTACAATAGTAAGGGGAGCACACATATGAATAATGATTATCCTTGATTTCACCTCGTTATAATTATGATTATGGTACTTATGCTTACAATCTTGTTTCTATTTCTCCTATATGCTTAATTGGAAAATTATTCTTGTGCATTTAGTAATGCCAAAAAGGGAGACGGACATAAAAGGAATTAGGAATTTTAGAAATTGCTTAAATTGGCTTATCTTTTGTCACATTCACTTACACTTTGAACATAATTTTTTGAAAATCTTTTACTTAAAGATTTTTACTTATTTCTTTCATAAAGTTTTCATTACTTTGAACATAGTGCTTTACTTTGTGATATACATACAAGGTTTTTTTTTAAGGTAAATACATACTCACACTTTCAATAATGTATGCATATATCTCTAAGTGGTATATATATTTTTTTGATATCAAAGAGGAGAAAATTATGTGCTTATTTGACATAATATGTGAGAATCATGTGACGCTTACCATACTTAAAAGTGATATTAATTACATGATTGAAAATGAGTTAGCAATCTATTATATGTTGGCTTGACATATGAATTATGTGATTGACTATTGACTCTAGATGCAACAAAATGATATATATCATTGATCATGTTATGAGCCTTGAATTGAAATCCTTTTCATGAAATACTTGCTCTAAATCTCTCTAAATACATGAGTTTAGATGTTGGTGGCATAGAATATAATTAAGATGATGATCTTTTTGATGATGCCAAAGGGGGAGAGATTAGTGAAAGGATTAGTAAAAAGGATAAAATGTTATTTATGCCAAAAAGAGGAGAATTATAAAGAGAGAAAATATCAAGATAGAACATGTAATATTTCTTATATTCTTTAATCATGTTCCCTCTTTTAAATTGCTTCCAAGTTTGCTAAAGGTTCATGTGTGTTGGTTGAAATCTCATGAGTGTTTGTTCATCTTTATTTATCACTTCTCTTAGTATCAATTTTGTATGGTTATTATTTGTGGCACAAATTACATATGCATATTTCTTTAAGTGATATGTGTTACATTGTCATCTTACTTCAAAATGTATGCATCTACCCTTAAGTTGTATATGCTTATAAGGAAATCTTTTTGATGATGCCAAAGGGGGAGAGAAATACATACTTTTAAAGGGGGAAAGAAATTTATAAGAAAGGGGAAGAAAATATAATATCTTGTAAGAGACATTTAAAGTATTGTATGATTAAAGGGAGATGATTAAGAAGGAGAGAACATATATTAAGGGGGAGAGACCTTATTAAGGGGGAAAGACTTTGATTCTTAAATATTCTCTTGATTTCTTGTGTCTATGATTTCATCAACATGTGGTATCATATTATATATGATAGGGGGAGTCTTTATTGCAATATATATATGAATTGTTATGATACTAACACCCCAAGAGACAAACATTTGTTGTCATCATCAAAAAGGGGGAGAATGTATTTGTATGTTGATGTAGGTTTTGATAATGACACAACAGATGGAGAAATATCAAGTATGTTATCAAGCAAATTAATTATGATTGATAAGGACATGTTTCAAGGAACTTCAAGTGGCTTGAATCAAGTAAAAAATGATCAATACAATGCCTAAGGTTCCAAAAGAACAAAGTCATACACATTTATTTAGCAAAGGAACAAAAAGCACATGGAAAATGAAGGAACAGGTTGATGAATCGATTCAGCAAGAAACATGAATCGATTCATGCGTTTAAAATTGCCCAGGATCACTTTTTAATAATATTGAATCGATTCATGGCACAATGAATATTGAGAAGAATCGATTCACACGGGTACAGGGTCCAGGAAATTGAAAAATACAAGCATGAATCGATTCACATCAAAAAGGAATCGATTCACACGTTTTAATTTGCCCAGTAACTTCATTTTTATAGTATGAATCGATTCTTTTCTCTAGTTTAATCATGTGAATCGATTCTTGTTGCTGTCAGAGCATAAAGTCATGCGTAGAATGAATGTTTCCCTTCGGTTGAATCAATTTGGAAGACCCAAGGCAATGCTCCATGCTTTGTCCCTCTCCACATGCATATGTCTCATTGGAAATACATTCAAGACAAGCATGCCTAACAAGTTAAACCTCCAAGGAATTAAATATTGCAAAAAACTCATGCCATTGGAGTCTATAAATAGAGAAGAAGAAGAAGACCAAAGACACACCTTCAAGAGATGCATTTCCTCTGAATTTCTTCTTCATCTTATTCTACTTTCTCTCTATAATTTACATATTGGCATATCCTCTTAGTGAGTAACTTAAGAGTTAGAGGGAAAAATCTTTGAGTGAGCTAAAACTTGTATATCCTCTCTTTGAGAGTTAATTTTTGTATGAGCTTTAAATTGTATATCCACTCTAGTGAGAGAGTTTCCTTGTACACTAAAACACCAAACATCTTAGAAGCTTTGGGTTGGGTTTCAACCTTGTAATTGTGAGATTGAGAGATTGGGTGGGGTGCCCTTGTACTTGTGAGGATTGGATTCTTGAGTGTGGGACACTAGGAAGTCGCAATTGCTCAAAGTGTATCTCTAATCTACAATAGTGGAAATCCTCTAAGTGGGTTGCTTAGAGGCGAGACGTACACCGGCGTGGTGGAACTCGTTACATCGGTTTGCAAAGCTTCTCTTCCCTTAAACTCATTTATTTTGAGAACTTAACTTGCATGCTAAAACATCTACATTAACTTGGTGTGGTTAAATCCTTGAATCAATTGTCTCAAATATTGTTGAACTTAAACATTGTATTTTTGAGTTAAATAACCTTGTTAACAACTTGATAAATCTATTGGACATTATCTAGTTAATCTTAAATTGGAGTTAAGTGTTGAATACTAAGTATCTCAAGAATTGAATAAACCAATAGTGGGTCTTATTTATTAAAATCAATTCTTGAACATAGCATCTTTAACTCAACACTTTAATATGATATGTGCTTCATAATTGTCTCATCTCTTGCATTGTGTTATTTGTGTATCACTAACCGTTTTGAAGGGGATTCCACGCGAAAATTGAAATACTCAATTCACCCCCCCCCCTCTTGAGTATCGAGGCCTTGGTTAACAGTATTAGCTTTCCTAAAGTCTGGAACTTAATCCAAAGTCTGATGGAAGCCTTCAGAACAAAGAAGTTATTCTCAATATTCCTAAATTCTATTTAAATGATTTACTAGGATTCATGCTCTTATCATATCTACGTGCTTATTATTAAGGAACACAAGGAACAAAATCAAAATGAGCAGCAACTGTCAGTGTACCTACCTCTGCATATATTGATCACATCCAGAGCCTATGTCAGAATATTTTAGAAAGCTTCGGGATCCTACTTGATGCTTAACCAAGAAATAGATTACGAATGGTTTGTGCATAGGAAATACATGAAAAACCTTTTCCATGAAAGAGTTAAAGAGGTACCAGCCCTTTGAATCTATTTCATCCTCAAGGTTGGGTAACAAAAAGCTTAAGGCAAATACCTTCAAAGGATTTCCAACATTCACATCTCCTTTCTAGAAGCAGTAACGGTCATATCTTTCAGCTTGTATAAATACCAAGGAAGTTTAAACTTCAAAATATACAAGAGTCACATATAGAGATCTTACGAGCTTGCATTTAAAACTCTCTTAAGTTTCAATTCTTGTATTCATGCCTTGCTTGTAAGACAAAGACCCTCTTTGTCTTATTCTTCCTCTAGTAGACTCAGGTCTTGTGTCATAACTTACTATACAAATTTCTCTTGTATATCTCACACACACTAAGTTTTGTGCGTTACCTTTCCTCTTTTAAACACCTTTTAAAGGTCTGGTGAGTTGTCAGAACTTGTTAGTGTGGGAAACAATTTTGACCTGAAGAGACTTTTGAAAGAATACTTGGGTTGAGCCAGGAGTGGCTTGTTGAAAGAATACTTGGGTTAAGCCAAAAGTGGCTAAAGTCAAGAATACTTGTGGCACTAGTCTGGTGCTGTTATTGTAAAGGAGATTTTACAATAGTGGAAATCCTTCAAGTTAGAAGGGACTGGACGTAGCTTCTATGTTGGAAGTGAACCAGCATAAATTCTTTGTGTTGATTTCTTCTATTTTTTATTTGTTTGATTACTTGTATTTTTTGGTTCATATTTTCTGTAAAAAAGTGTTTGTGACTTATTCAACCCCTCATTCTAAGTTAGACTTTGAATTATCAACCTCTTCTAGTGGAGGAGGTTCAAAACCTCCTGTAAGAAACCTCCATAAATAGTGAAGGTTCTATTCATGGTAACGGAGGTCCTAAAACACCGCCAGAAATTACCTTGTGGCGATGCTAAATGCGACATTTGTTAAAAATGTCACAAATTAATTTGCGAAGGTCAAATTAATTGTAATAAAAACCTTCACAAATTACCTGTTTTCTTGTTGTGTAAGGAGGCAATTACGAGAAAAGATAAACAAGGGAAGGTGATAATCATAGAAGTGGTGTTAGGGAATGATAAGGGAGATAAACAAAATCTATTGAACTAAAGCTCTTCTATGATACAGAGATGATGGTGTTGGTTACTGGAAAAGAGAGGAATGAGAAAGACTGGACTAAGCTAATTTTCTCTGTAGGTTTCATTAATTATAGGATAATTTCAGTTCTTGGTTTAAAGTCCCCCATTGAAGTTTATCCTTAGTAGTACCAAAGTAGAGACAAAAGAAAAAATAAAATAAAATGTTAGGTCCTATGTGTCAATCATTGAAATAAATAATTCCTTTGTTATATTATTCCTATTTAACTATGCTGCCTAAGTTAGTTTTCACTATATCTGCTTTTGGAACCATGCATTGTTGGTGAAATAATGAGAAAGAGATGAAATAAATTGAACAAAGATTATGTCATTAAATTGAATTCTCGAGGCAAGGGGCACAATGTTATTTATACACAAGCTGAGAATAGAAGGAAAATAGAATTAACAAAAATTATCAACTGCTTAACAGACCTTGGCTAACTAACTTCTTTGGGCTTGTTTCTATTGGGCTAGCTCAATATCCCCCTCAAACTAATGTATGTGTTAGAGCACACATTTAGTTTGTCTCTAAGCTCTAAGAACGTGGATGTCAAAGGGGATTTAGTGAGGATGTTAGCCACTTGAAATCTGTTAGGGAGATGTTTAAGTTGAATTTCTCCTTTGGCAAGCTTTTCCCGAACGAACCAGAGATCAAATTCAAAATTTTTTTTAGAATGAAGAATAGGGTTGGTTGCAAGCAAGACTATACTTTGGTTATTACACCATATTAAGGGAGGCTTAGTGGGAGATAAGTGTAATTTAGTGAGTAAATTTTAGAGATTCATCATATCTATGGTGATAGTGGCTAAGCTTCAAAATTCTGATTCAGTGCTTGATCTGCTGACTGTGGATTATTTCTTTGCTAACTAGGAGATAATATTGTGATCAAGACAGACATAGTTACCTAATGTGGAGCGCATGTCATAAATTGGTAAAGTTTATTGATAGTGTAGGCAATGTTAGGCCTGGTAAGGGTGGCATATGCAAGGCTCCTACCACTGATCTATATTGAGATAGATCAGCAAATAAATCAGTACCATCTTAGTAGAGTTTGGTATATGGTGCCATGGGAGTTTTGATAGAATTTGTTGTTCATGTTAAGTCTCTAAAGGATGTCTTGGATGTAAGTGGTTTGGTGTAAGTGATAGTTACTTGAGGTGTCTTTGTCAACTTGGATGCCTAAAAATGGTGTAGAGAGCCCAGGTCCTTAAGGGGAAATGTGCTTGATAATTTCTAGATAAACATGTCAATGGCTGGTTGAGTTGTGCCTGTAATGATGATATCATCAACATATCTAAGGATGTACATTGTAATAGTTCTGGTATGCATCACAAAGAAGGAATGGTCACTCTTTGTAGGGTGGAAACCCAAAGTAATGAGACTGGATGCCAATTTATGAAACCAGGCTCCAAGGGACTACTTTAGGCCATAAATGGCTTTCTTTAGTTTACAGACAGTGTTAGGGGTTCCTTGATGTAGGCCTGGGGTTGCTTCATGAATATTTCCTCCTGCAAATCACCATGGAGGGAAGCATTATGTATGTTGATTTGATGAATAGGCCATTTGTTTGATATGGCAGCTACTAGGATAACTCTTATGGTGATAGGTTTCACCACAGGGCTGAAAGTGTCATTGTAACCCAGACCCTCTTGCTATGTAAAGTATCTTGCAACCAGTCTTGCTTTATGCCTTAGGGTATTACCATTTACAACATGTACTTTTTTTGATCTTGCAACCAGTCTTGCTTTATGCCTTAGGGTATTACCAGTCATGAGATATTGGTAGGGTATTACCATTTACAACATGTACTTTTTTTGATCTAGTATAGTCAGATTTCAGCATGAGATTGTTGAAGTCATTTGTGAGATGATTTGTAGGACCTGTATCTGGATGCCATGAATCATCATTAATTTTAGAATTATTTGAAGAGTGGGTTAGGAATTATAATTTGCAAGAGTTGGTTCACTTAATTGATCATCACATATGAATCAACAATGGAATGTTGAATGATGAAATTTTCTATAGACTTTATTGAATATGGTTACGTCTACTAGAGGAGTTTGGTGTATTGGAGTTTTTACCACCTCTAGTTCTACCTCTGAATTATCCTCTAGCTTGACCTTTACCTCTTGATTGCAAGATTGGCTTTCTTAGGTTGTTGTTGAACATTGTGGGCTTGTGGAGTTATTATTTCCTTTTTTTGTCTTTGAATTCTCTCTTCTTAGTGCATCAATAGTGCTTTAATTTGTGCCACGGTGTATGGTTCTGTCTTGGTAATGCAAGAAGTGATAAAGGCATCATATTCATGGTAAACCATAAAAAATTACCTCTATGTAGTCTTCTTGTGATAAAAAGGCTCCTATTTCTACAAGAGTTTCTACCAACTATTTGATCTGGACTAAGTATTCTGTAATGGAAGTCGTCTTTTCAACATTTCTTAGTTGAATCTTGATTTGTTTTATGCGGGCTTTGGTTTGCATGGCAAAATGTGTTTTCAGAACTTGCCAAATTTCAAAGGACCAGTTACATCTTACCATGCGGATCTTGAATTTTGGATCTATAGATTCTAAAAGCCAAGATTCTAAAAGATTGTCTTGTTGTTCATAGTCTTTGAAGGCTGGGTTGATTTCTCCCTTTTTCTTGGCAGCATCATCCATCAACTGCTTGGGAATAGCCTCTCTTCCTTCAATCCTTTAATTATTGCGTCAGCATGTTGTATCCAAGTCAAGTAATTGTCATCGGTATGCTTAGCTAAAATGGATTATATGAAAGTGTGAGGATGGAAGGTGTTATTTATGGAAGCCATTGATGGATTTCTTAGGCGATTGATACCATGTTGGTGAAAGAATGAGAAAGAGATTAAATGAATTGAACAAAGATTATGTCATTGAATTGAATTCTTAAGGCAAGGGGTACAATGTTATTTATACATAAGCTGAGAACAAAAGGAAAACAGAATTAACAAAAATAATCAACTACTTAACAAACTTGGGCTAACTAATTGCTTTGGGCTTGGTTCTGTTAGGCTGGTTCAATATGCATGATTGTCCTAACAGTAAACACTTTTGCATTATGTAATTTATTTTTGTTTTTATAATCTGCAATTAGAAACGTGCGTTAAGAAATAAAAATGATTTTTTAAAAATAATATTGATATAATTTTTATACTTATAAAGATATTTATGTTTAATACAATTTTTATTAATTTTCCCTTAAATTTTAATGTGCTCCTTGAAAAATTATTACAACAAAAATATTCATACATCAATGATGTTATACAGTAATTAACATTATTTTTGTTTTCTCTCTCAAGTTTTATAGATCTATATTTAACTCTTTTGGAAAAAAAGTTAAATATGTTTTGGATCTCTATGTTTTTTATATTTTTTGTTCGACCCCTTAGTTATTTTTTTATTAGTTTCAATTTTTATATTATTTAATATGTTGAAATTGGTCTCTAAAATTTAATATTATTAATAAAACTACTAACTCAACAAACAAAAATGATGTTCATATGCCTCTAGGTTGGTCTCTCCAATTTATTTTATTTGAAAACTTCTAAAAAATAGACCCTATTTTCTTCTCTTTCAATATTTTGAAGGATAAATTTTAACATATTAAATAACATAAGCATCAAAACTAAGAAAAAATTAAAAAAATAAAACTAAAAAGTTGATAAAAATTCAGATTTAAAACATTCTTAACCTATAAGTACCCACTGTATATTACAAGTGATGCCTACTCTTGTTTTTATTTGTTTGTGTATAGGCACGGTCCTACATTAATGCTCCTAACAAATTCAAGGTGCATCCTTACACTAAGGGTTAGAAACATTGATTAATCATTTTTTAAAAAAAGAAAAGAAAGGAACGTAGAATCAGTAATAAACCACTATTCAGTGAGTGCATGTTTATGTTTTGTTACATGTCTTTAATTATCTTTGTTTTTCATGTAATTAATTTCCCTTGTTTTTTAATTAGATGATTTAGATTAGTAGGTTATCTTGAAATATATTTATCGTTTTGTGATTGGATGATTTAGATTAGTGGCTTATCCTGAAATATATCCATCATTTTGTAATTGGATGATTTAGATTTGTGGCCTCTCTTGAAATATATCTATCTACCCATGTGTCATTCTTATATGTAATAGCCTTCACTAGTGGAAAAAGGACTTTTAAGCACGGTTCTGGTGACCCTTTAAGCACGGACCGTGCTTGTTCTCACCGTGCTTATAGATAGGGGCTTTTAAGGACGGTTCTCAACCGTGCTTGTAAGTGGGTTTTAAGCACGGTTACTATTAACCGTGCTAGTATCTCCATATCAGAAATAAAAAAAAATGCAGATTGTAATCAACACTGCTATAGCACCTTGTGGCATCTCAAAGCCACTCAACACTGCTACTGATAACTATTCAATCACACTCAAAACAGATTGTGCAACCAAATATCCTAAGGAATTGTAATCGCTAATCTTTAAAATCACGAGACCCTAAATTTGCAGTTCTACAGTGTTGAACCAAAATGCAAAGTCAAGCTTCGTAATCGTCATTATAGCGTCAACCACACGCGCAATCGGGTGATTCCTATGATACTCCCGTATCTACAATACCAAAAAACCAATCAATCTGTTATTTAGGAAAAAAAAAACCTAAAAATTCAAAAACACAAGACCAAATTAAAACGAAATGAAAAAAAAAATAGAGAATGGAAATGACCTCTTTGAGTCTATCATAAAAGGCACTAAAAACGTTGATTCCAGTGACGGTTTGTCCTCCGAGAGCAGCAATCTCGTCCTTGCGTGCATAGTCGTTATCTTCATAAATCTCAATCTGAGAAAAGCGCAGTTGGTAGGTAAGGATTTGAGAGTGAAGAAGAAAAACCTAATAAGCAAAGAAGCATACGAGTTTGTGAGTGGTGGAGGTAACAGTGTCGATCATGTTACGAACGCGGTGACTCTGATACAAACGGTCTTTGTTAGAGGAAGACAAAAATGGAGTTGGAACAATAGAGCCAATGTAGCTTCGTAAAGGAGGAAAGGAGATAGAAAACTTACTGTGATGAGGGGGAAGACGAAAGGAAGAGGGAAAATGTGTTTGGTGAGGGAGGGAAGAAGAAAAGGAAAACGATAGAGTTCGTGGGGAGGGAGACGAAAAGTCTATAGAGCTTCGTGCAAAGGAAAGAGGGAAGACGAAAAGTTTATGGAGGGAAGACAAAAAGTGCATGGAGCTTTGTGCAAAAATGCTTTATGACGGGGTCTATGAGCACGGTTCCCTCCCAAACCATGTTTAAATCATACATATAAACACGGTTTCCACCCAACCGTCTTCGTAGGTGCGTTAAAAAATTTAAAAAAATTAATACTTTTAAACACGGTTACAATCCAACCGTCCTCGTAGGTAAACTTTTAAACACGGTTTACAGCCAACCGTGTTTGTAGGTGCGTTAAAAAATTTAAAAAAATTAAATCAGATAGCTTTTAAACACGGTTCAGTTACAACTGTGTTCGTAAGTGCCTAAAAATTTTTTAAAAAATAAAATCACATCACTTTTAACCACGGGTCCCCTAAAACCGTGCTAAAAATTACTTTATAACCACGGTTAAATTTTAACCGTCTTCATATACCCGTTTTAAAATTCTTTTAATTCAAAATGCATTTTCTCGTATTTACAAAAATGCCACCGCGCACTTTTAAACACGGTTGTTGAATAACCGTGCTTATATCCCGTGCTCATATCCATTTTTTGTAGTAGTGCTTCGTCATATTAAATGTATAGGTTTTTATTTATAAAAACTATATGATCAAAGAGATAAATTGATAAAATATGAAACCTAAAATTTGGATACATGTCTTGTTCTCTCCCGGATCGGGAAATATCCTTTATACCAATTTATTTTAGAAAGTTATCTTTACCTCCATTATAGAATATTATCATTATCTAATTGATATAGGGCCGAAATCAGAGCCCTTCTTTTGGTGTATAAATAAGGCTTTAGAGCCTCATTTGTATTTTCAAGTGGCATTTTGAGAAATAAACCCTATTTTCCTAGAGTAATTCTCTAAGATTTGGTACTTTATACGTTAAGAGTGAATATTTTGGTACCTATCATGGGCCCAGTAAAATGGTTCCTATAGCACCCCTCGATTAAGTAAGACAATCTCATACAGCATATCATCCTAACTAACTAAGAGTACTACTTAAAGTTGAAAACTTGAGAAATATTTTTTTTGATAGCATAAAACAAAAGTGGATCATCATTATATTCATAACAATAGTTCATACTCGGTTCAATATTGCTTTGCATACTCTAAATGAAGCAGGGGCACGCAGGCTCCCGAAACATAAATGAACACAACTCAACTACTAAGCACAAGCAACTCGAGTGTCCCTATGACAACTTGACTAAGAACATAATCTTATTAGTATTGTCTGCTTTAAAGCCCTATAGGGGGTGAAGTCGGGATCTTTATCATTTTCTTCTTCTTCTCAGGGTTCTATTTCTGTTTGGTAGTCCAGGCATCGACTTTTGTGTGGTCCGTCTCAAGAGTGTCCGAGGTTTCTTTCTTGATAACTGGAAACTTTCCACTCCATGGCACATCACTAGTTCGTTGTCTTTTGGCAGGTCCACCAACCATGCTAAAGAAATAACCGTAAAGGTGAGATACTACCCCTACTTGCATATTTTGGCGTCTCCCTAAACTATTCCATTTAACATCATACCACACAGAGAATACATGCATTTTCATGGGACATTCAACCCACATTCATATCATTTAATCATCAATTCTAGCTTCCAACATTACTTATCCATGGACTTTCTCCTTAAGGTTCATTATCACTTAACGACTACCTCCTAAGTTGTTTTTCTTTTAAACCAAACATATAAAGCTTATGATCAGATTACCGTAAGTCAACGCTATTATATACCACACACTCCTCAATCATTAATATAGTCAGCACTATTATATACTATATAATTCTCAATCACAAATCTAGTCAACACTATTATTGGAACCAAGTCTGGTTTATGAAAGAAAATTGTTAATTAACCAGACCCTAAGACTTATTAATAACACGCATCAAGACATTCAAAGTAAAATGAAGTCTGACCATATGTTGTTTATCCTATTTAATTAAGTGTTTCAGGATATAAATATTAAGCATACAAGTTACAAATGAAAGGGGGAGTCCATCAACAAAAGTATTATTTGTGTCATTCAAGTAATTTCAAGAAAGTCTAATTCTAGACTTTGCTCAAAAAGAATAAGATTTAAGTATGCTTAGACCTTTGAAGTATCAACCAGACCTCAGACTTTTGAAGCAACAAGAACTTCACTTTAAGCTCACAACAACCAACATTCAAAATCCTTTTTGGATGATTCCCTGAGTTGTGTGTGTATCAAGAAAAACTATAGTCATCATCAAAAGAGGAAAGGAGACAAAATAGCAAAGCAACCAAATCTCCTTTGCCTAGAAACTAATGTAGCTACTCTATACAACTAAGGAAAGTTAATAACAATCAGCTCTTGTGTCAGGAAGTTATAGATGATCAACCATACATGCTTTGTGTGCTGTAATAGAAAGAAGAAAGGCAACAAAAGGACTTTTGCTCTGAAAATCTCAAGGAACTCCAATTTTGTGCAAGCTCTGATGATACCTTCACACCAAACCTTTTTCCCTCTCATCACATTCTTAAGGTCTGATGTTCACAACTGCTAAAGCTTCTCCAACAGATTTACAATGACTGTATGTCTTCATCAGATTGCCAAACGGTCACTTTTGAGTGATCTATAAATATTTAGAAATTCAAAAATTTGAAGAAGAACTGTTGAGTCATTTGAAAAAAAATCTTGTAATCAGTTTACAAAGCTCTCTTCCCTTAGTCTTAAGGAAAGATCTTCTTTGTTCTTTTGCATCTAGCAGACCTTGGTCTTTTGCTTTTTTGCTTAGTCTATTTGTTCATTACTTGTATCTGTTTATACACTATGTTCTCAGAAACATCAAACATAATCTATCTTTCATATTTGTATTTGTGTAAAAGTTGGGTGTGTTAATAGTCTTTAGTTTCTGTAAGAAATAGTTTTGGCCTGAAAAGGCTTTTGAAAGAATACTTGGGATTGTGCCAGGAGTAGCTTATTGAAATAATACTTAGATTTGGAAGGCTGGAGTCAAGGATACTCATGGCACGGTCTGGTGATGAAATTGTAAAAGGAGTTTTTACAATAGTGGAAATCTGACAAGTTTAAAGGGACTAGACATAGATTCTGCAGTGGAAGTGAACCAGTATAAATTTCTTGTGTTCGTTCTTTCTTTCCCTGCTTCTAACAAGTCTGGTAACAAAAGTCTGATTGCCCACACTTTAAAGTTTCAATTTCTATAAAAAAATTCTAAGACTTATTTAACCCTCCCCCTTCTAAGTCTGACTCTGAACTATCAATTGGTATTAGAGCTTATCCTTTTGTGTTGATCACTCCAATGAAAAGGAATAATATCTATGACGGCTTCTCAAAACAACCAACTTATAGCAGAAGGATCTTCTATTAACAGACCACAACCTTTTTTGGGTGAAGATTACCCATATTGAAAGGACAGAATGAAGATGTTCATGAAATCTACTTAGTATGGCCTATAGGCACTATGCCAAAAATGGTTTTTTTATAGCGTTTCCGTACTGCGTTTCACGACGTTTTTAAATGTTATTGTTTTACGTGTGGTAATAGGTGAAAACATTTGACAGCATTTGCAAAAATGCTGTAAAAGATGTACATTTCCAACGTTTCAAAAAACACGGAAATGCCATATTAAGATAATACTATTTAAAGCATTTTTTAACGCAAACGCTGTAATTGATTTACTTTTTTTAGCGTTTATTTTTACATGCACGAATGCTATGAAAGAAATATACTATTTAGAGCATTTTATTTTTAAAATATTGTTATTAAATTAGTTTACTAGATCACTTTAATTTTTCATGACCAAATGTTGTAATAACACTATACCTTTTATAACATTTCTTTATTTAATTTTAAATGTTGTCAAAAACTTTCTTATAAATCACTTTTTTATGACACTTCCTTACATTTATAAATGCTACGAAAATTTTTTATTTTTAAATTTTTTTATTCAAATTTCTATTAATTATACACGTTTAAATTTACAATTATAATAATTTACACAATGGAAACACAAATATCACTGAAACATTTAGACTGTAGTCAATCAATCATATAGCACAAATATCACTAAAGTATGTCTTCCACAGCAATCTTCATTTGAATTTTGAACGCAACAACAACACTGCCCATTTTCATTTTTTTTGTATGCTTTCGTGCCTTCAAATAGTCCCTATTTTCACATTTCAAAAATCCATAAAAATAACATAAGAAAGAAAACAAATAACTGTAAAAATATTTCATTGAACTATAAACACGTCTATGAGTGGGAAAATTACTATATTCATGGTTTGTTTTGATTTTATTATTTTTGGATATTCAATTATTATTTGAAATAAGTAAAATGGATTTAAAATTATATTTTAACCATACTTCTAAGTTCTATTATGTTTGACGGTAAATTTCAAGTCTCTATTTATTTGACAAAAAGAAACTCTATTTTAGTTTCCCACTATTTCCTTTTAATTTATAACTTTTTTCCAATGTATTACTTCATAAACCATTTTTTATCCAATTACCTCTATATATTTTAGTCAATATTGTAGTGTACGAGTGGACTAATATCATGTGGACCCTTTCTAACATGAAAAATGATGACAAGATTTGCAGAAGATAATATGAAAAAGGATGTGATATTCCATGTACTCATCCATCCGTCTCTGTGGTGACTTCCCAAAATAAGTTATAAATTATTTCAAATCAGATATTAACAAATTGATTAGGATAGTGATGGAACTGGTGTTTTAAAATGACCAAATTAATACCAGCAACCAATTAAGTACTAATATATGTCTCACCAAAATTATTACTTTATGATGAACATGATTTATTAAGTAGGCAAAACCGAAAGAAAAAAAAAGCGAATCCAAACACACCCTTAGAATAGCTCAAGAATCAATCAAATGTATATAGGATAAGCATAAGCACCTGTTTTCCCACTTCAAGTGAAGGTCAAGAATTAAAAACGCCTCTTCTAGTGTCAAATTCCCCCTTTTAACATCTAGTTTAGATAATTTAGCCACCATAATCTGTAACCTTTTCCTGTTCTTTTTAATCCTATCTTAAAAAAGGGAAAGGACACAAAGAAACTAACGAGAATCTGCATGAAAATTGCTTTAAAAGAAAGGTACATAATCTTGAATTAATTGATTAATTATTTAATATTTTATCTTGTTACCAAGGTGGTATACAAATATTTTGATTACTAGTGAATGCCAAACTAAGTAACATAAAACTTGATTGATGTTATCAGATCTTGCACAGAAGCTTATTGAAAAGGAAGTTTTCAAGAAAAGAATCAAGTTTGTATAATATGGATTCACTGAAAGATTAGTGCCAAGTTTAAACACTAGAGTTGTAGTAAAAAGGGGTTGTCGTTCCACTGAGGAGGTGTTAGCTTGAAGGTCTTAGTTCTTAAATTGAATTGACAAGAAGTTTATTTTGGTTTGTTGTAAAGGATACTGATTGAAATGGTTAACAGAAAGTAATAAATGTAAATAACAACAATAATAAGTTTTGGTAAAAATCAGATTTGGAAAACTGGGATTGGTTTTTCATCACATCTCACCTTCATAAGCTATGTAACTTTGCATGTATATAACTTGAAATGATATTTTTTACGTCACAATCAAAGTCATTTGTATCGATCCCTCGAATACAAAATTCATAAGAATGATTTCAACCTACTGATCCCTCAATCACCTTGTAATCATTCCAACATTAATGCTCAATTGTTTAGAGGTTCATTGCATTAGATACCATCCCTGGTCATCTACTTACAACAAGTATTTCATTCAGATCTACTCTCAAAAGTTATTTCCCAATATACTTAAGAAAACTAAACACAAGAAAATAGTGATCAAATACTTTCAAGCATTAAGTGCAGAATGAAACACAAAAACTATCAAATCTTGTTACATAAATGAAAAACTTATAGCAGCATTACATGGGGTTTGAATGGATTACAACCAATCCCAATGAATGAGTTAGCTACTCATGCCTTGCATTTTCACTTGAGAATATGGGAAAGAAATGAATACAAAATAGAAAAGTGAAGCTGAATGAATGAGTGATGAATGATTGATGAATGAATGTTGTTCTTCTGTTCCTCTGCTCCATTTATAGAGAAGTCATGCTTAAGCTTCCCCTTGTACGCTTGAGCATAACCCCAACTTGCTAAGTGGCGTTGCAGGAGTAGTTAGAAACATGCAGAAGTGGATGAGCTGGGATCGCACCATTGGTCAATAAAAAATTCAGTGCCAATTCTTCTTCGATCATGTTCAAGCGTGAGATATTCTCATTAGAGCATGACTGCGCTTAAGCTTCATTGGGCCAAGCTCAAGTGTGAGGGGACCTGATGCCTTCTGAGTTGCGCACGCTTGAGCGTAAAGCTTCAAGTTCAAGCTCCTTTATTATGCGCTTAAGCGCCTCTGACCACGTCCAAGCGTAAAGAAAATGTTGCTCACTGACTTGATTTCGCTTTAGCGTAATTGTCTTGCTCAAATGCCCTTTAATTGTGCTTTTTCTTCGCTTCATTCACACTCAAGCGTGTGGGCTTCCCTCTTACGCGCTTAAGCTGTTGTTTCCCACGCTCAGGCGTGGTTGCTACTTAAAGTTTGGTTTCAGCCCGATCACGCTCAAGCGAGGGGATCCTTTGCTTAAGCGTGATGTGTGATGTTTGCTTTTGACTTTTCCTTGACTTTTGCATTTTCCTGCACTTCTTAAGAGATTTTCAAGATAATTTTCCACTTCTCAACAAATTATTTTATTTTCGCTTTTCATGAGCACATTCTTGTTTATCAATCCATTCGATTCAATTTCTTATAAAAATACTTCAAATAACCATATGAATATAATGCTTGTTTGACCATTATTAAACTCTCCTTAACCTAGAGTTTTTCTTGTCCTCAAGCAAAAAGAATGAAGGTTTAAACAAGAAGATATTCATGATGCTCAGATTCTAAGTATGAAAAAAATTAAAAGACAGCGTTTATAATTCAACTTCTTTGGACATATGGCATCCTTCATACCCATTCATTTGAAATGTGATGCCCAATTTAATTTTTCACAAAGCAAGTAACCTTATGTTGTAAGAATAAGGAGCTTCTCATTGTTTCTCACTAGGTGTCTGTTCCACACATTCATCATTAGAACTGCCTAGTTAATATTGCCAGTCATTTCCAATCAAACAAAAATCAAAAGAACAGCACGGATCAAAAAGGTCTTTTAACAAGGTTGTAATTAGGCTGGGCTAACAAGAATTCTTGGTTTTTCTTGGATTTCAAATTGCATGCACAAAGAAGAGCATAAGTAAGGAAATTTTCATAATTTATGAGGCTTCTTCCTTTTCGAGCTTCAGAATTCTTTATCTTCTTTTTCCAGTTCTCCTTTTGTTCAAAGATTTCTAGATGGAGAACTTCCTACTTTTCTTTAGCATTTTCTTTTTCAACCTTTATTTCTTGCATCACCCTTCCTGCTTTTCTTTAGCATTTTCTTTTTCAACCTCTATTTCTTACATCACCCTTATTGGGAAAAAATATTTTATGCTCTTTTTTTACCAAGCATGCTGATAAAGTTGGAATTTATTTTTCATGCTTAGGTTAAGGCGTTTTTATGAAATAAAATTTTTGGCTCAAATGGGCTACCAAAGAATGGGATATTTTGTTAAGGGTAGCTTTTTGGGTTTTGGCTAAATGCTTTTTCAAAAATGCCTTGATCATTTCCTTGCTTATTTCTTAAGAAAAAGGTTAATCAAAAAATTAGGCAATACAAACTTAACAGCTACTAATAAGGTTCTCAGTGTTTAATTTCTCGCTTCTCACCAGGTTATAAGCCATACTCCAATCTTCTCACAGTAAGAGGTTCAAGCATGTGAAAAAATTTCAAAAGTTCATTCATTTCATTTCTTGGTTCTTAATTCAGCCAATTGTCCTTTCAAACAATGTTACTGCCTTAGAATTTGTTGCTAGAACCTATTGAATCTTTTGCATGCATTTTACTTTCTTGCTTACGGGTTGGGAAAACAATTCAGTTGCATGTATGTTCATATCCAAACAATTAAACAGATCATGCAAATTCATCAATTAAGCATATAATTCAAACTGAAATACCCCAAAAAAATTTGTTTGCAACAAGTTAGAAATAAAAGAGAAAAATAAAAATAAATCTAAACAGAAAATCAAAAGGAAACCAGAATAAAATTAGTCCAAAAAGAGACACAATAAACTAAGATAAAAATTATGAAGTGTTAATCTGAAAGTGGCAATGATTCAATTCCTCACTCATCATCCTCTGCCTCATCCTCTGACTCTATATCATCCGGCTCAGGTTACCTTGCTGGAGGTGGCTGTGAGGATGGTCCTGGTATCTCATCCCTCCTTGGTAGAAAAGGCCTGTCCCAAAGCCATGCCATGTGAGCTGCAAACTGAGCAGGATCCATCCACGGGTTGACTTGGCCTACAAGAGTGCTGTGATACAGACCATGGTGTAGGTGTACAAGGCCTCTGTGATTGGCACTATGTTGTGCCATGATATGATTTTACTGGATTTTGAGCTAGAAGATGGCTTGGAGAATCATCTCTGACTCCGTGTTTAGAGTAGGAGGGATAGGTGTTGTTGCAGTTGCTGGTGGTGAGGAAGGTACATCTATGCCAGGTGGTAGAGGTGCAGGTGGTGCCTAGACACTACAATAGCGCTCAATGAAACGTCTGTCAATGGAAGGCCTGACAGGTTTGAGATCCTATACCTCAATTCCATGTCCTACACAAAAATCAGTGATGAAAACAGGGAATCCTAGACTCCCTTTTACCTTGTTTCCATCCTAGGATATCTTTTGATCAGCCTTCACGAACTTGTGGATTTCATCCAAAATAATTTGGGCTAGGTCAATAGAGATATCATCCTGCAGAATGCAGTACAACAAATAGCACCTGCTAAAAATTAAATCAGAGACGTGTGCATTAGGGGCTATGTTAGCAAGCAAAAAGAATGTCCAAACTTAAAAGATGGTTGTCATATCCTTTCTCAGGATATGTAATGGTTCTCTCCCTGGCCAAACTGAAAATGGTGTCCTTGTATGCATATTGCAGCTTCAGTGACATGAGTTTCAATAAACTCATTCCTTTGTTTCATAGCAACATAATCGCAGGACTCTCCTTCCCCTAGTTCCATAATGCTTCCTAGATAGATGTTGATCTCATCTCTGCCATATGAAAGCCAATGGCCTTTCACATAAGTCCTTCGATCACCTTCACCCTCCTTAGGCCATGCGTTGGCATAGAACTCTCTAACAACTTCAGGGTCATATTTATCCCTGGGGTAGCAAATTTTGAGCCAAGTTCTTCTCCTAATTACCATTACGAAATCATCACATTCTGCAAGAGCTAGGTCCACCTTTCTCTCAAGGATGAAGGTCCAGTTTTTGATATCCTTATAACGCTTACTCCTGGCCTTATCTTTGAATTTGGGTCTTGAATCTTGATCTTCAGTACAAACTATCTTCCCTTTATTCCTTCTGCTAGAGCCAGTAGTAGCTTTTGGAGGGGAACAAGCTGTTTGTTTGGTTCTTGCCATTTGAAAACACAAGACAATTAGCATTTTTATGGAAAAGACTAAGTCATGCTTTGAAAATTGGTGTTTACAGTGACCCTAGAGCATTGATTATTATTCAATGTAACAAGATGTATTCATTCTATTTTATGCAAGTGTAGAGGATATTATAGTAACCAAATGAACTTATCAAAATCATGCATTAAGTGAAAATTGAGTGCATTAGAGACTTTTCATTGGATAGTTGGTATGCACTATCAAAAACAGGATTACTTTGCTCACAATATTTTTTGATTCACTCATGAAAAATAATGCATCAAAGAATGATGAAATGAATGAGAATAAATTATCATACCAACAAGTAATAAAGGAATTGGATTTCTTTTGAAATTTAAACATGCTCTTGCGATATCACAGAAAAGCATACAAACCATGAGAAGAAAAGGTTTGACTGTTACCTCACTTGGAGAACCTGGAAATTAGAAATTATGCACAGAAGAGAGAATGTATTGAACCCTTGAGTAGATTGAAATTGAAATGCAAGTAAAGTGCTTAATAGAAACTGACAGAGATGAGAAAATAGGGTATGGGAGTTATGAGATAGGGAACTATTTCTGATTTGTGAAATAAAAGCTCATTCAAATTTGAATTAAATGGTATCACGGGGCAGTTTTTAAACTGCTCGCTTAAGCGTGGGTAGGTCACGCTTAAGCGTGATCGAAACAGAATGAGATTGCAGGCTTGCGCTTGGTGTTACGCTTGAGCGTGTCTCACTGATGCCATTTTCTTTCTTCTCGCTTAAGCGAGTGTAGTCACTCTTAAGCGTGACCGTGTTTCCAAAGGCCAAAAGTTTCACGATTAAGCTCAAAAACCTTCGCTTAAGCGAGTTCACCCCCTGATGCTTATTTTTCTTCTCGCTTGAGTGTGCCTTATCCCCTGATGCTCTAAAAGATCCTCACGCTTGAGCCTCCTTTGCTTCACTTGACCGTGGAAACACAATTGATGCTTAATTTCCTCTCGCTTGAGCGAGGGAAGTCACGCTTGAGCGTGATCGGGGGTGAATTTGAAAATTTTGATTTGACAGACTTATTTTTTTATTATCACGCTTAAGCATGACTTCTGTACTTGAGCGTGAATTAAACAGAATGTCACTTATCTTGCCACGCTTGAGCATGGTTTCTTGCGCTAGGCTAACTTGATCACCACGCTTGAGCTTGAGAGCGTGATTCTGTCAGTTTCTGAATTTTGTTCCCACGCTGAAGCTTCTCCCTTGAGTTCTAAGCTTGAATGCATGACTTCTTTAGATATGTTTTGAGTTTGATGATGAATCATGGCTTCATTCCTAACATGAAGAAAGTCAAAACATTAAATTCAAACCAAATCTGCTACTAAATTGAATAAAATAAACTGAATAGAAAATAGAAAATTTTGGGTTGCCTCCCAAAAAGCGCTTGTTTAACGTCCTTAGCTTGACGCCTGAACTGGTTCATCATGTATCCTGTAAATGAATGAGGGAGGTGATCTTTTCTACTTCTCCTCCCAGATATGGTTTAAGTCTTTGTCCATTTACTACCCAAGTTCTTTCGAGTTTAAGGTCTTGCAACTAAATAACCCCATAAGACCTTACTTCTTTTACTGTGAATGGCCCTGACCATTTGGACTTCAACTTTCCTGGGAATAGTTTTAACCTTGAATTGAACAAGAGCACAGATTGTCCCGGATAGAAGCTCTTATTCACAATTTGTTTGTCATGGTAGGCTTTCATTTTTTCCTTATAAATGTTTGAGGACTCATAGGCTTCCAATCTCCATTCTCCCAACTTCTGCATCTGAATTTTTCTTTCTTGAGTTGATGCCTTGGGATTACAGTTGAGCAATTTCATTGCCCAATATGTTTTATGTTCAAGCTCTACAAGAAAATGGTAACTTTTTCCATAGACCAACTGGTAAGGTGAAAGTCCAGTTGGTGCTTTGAAGGTTGTCCTATATGCCCATAAAGCATCATCAAGTTTTGAAGACCAATCTTTTCTGTTTTGGCCAATTATCTTTTCTAAGATCCTATTGATCTCTCTGTTCGATACCTCCACTTAACCATTGGCTTGAGGGTGATATGGAGATGTTACCTTGTACTTTACTCCATAATGTTCTAGACACCTTTGAAGTTGCATATTGTAGAAGTGAGAACCTCCATCACTTATCAGGACACGAGGGGTACCAAACCTGCTGAAAATGTTTCTTTTGAGAAACTTGATCACAGTTTTGGCATCAGCTTTAACACAGGCCATTGCTTCTACCCATTTCGTGACATAATCTACTGCAACAATAATGTATTCGTTAGAAAATGAGGTAGGTAATGGACCAACAAAGTCTATACCCCATAATCAAAAACTTCTATCTCCAAGATGGTTGTGAGTGGCATCTCATTCCTTTTCGATATACTTCCTGATCTCTACCAAGCATCACAACTCTGCACAAAGATGTTAGCATCTTTAAATAAATAAGGCCAATAGAAAACCAGATTGAAGAACCTTAGCGGCTGTCCTTTCTCCATTAAAATTCAAACATACTTTTTCTGAACGCCTCCACCCAGCTCAACATCAATACTGCTCAAACATACTTTAACATGTCAACACCATATTCAAGACATAATCAAACAAAAGGAAATAACAAAAGTTCAAATAATTAGCAATCTCACCTTGTTATCAAAGAAGACACCATGACTTTGATAAGATTATGCTATGCTTTACAACATTCAATCAGCTCAGGGCTATAATACTTCTTTAATGTTTCAATATCTT
Organism: Clitoria ternatea; assembly: GCA_037962975.1. NCBI lineage: Eukaryota > Viridiplantae > Streptophyta > Magnoliopsida > Fabales > Fabaceae > Clitoria > Clitoria ternatea. Next base: position 223,107,367 of record CM075672.1, read on the forward strand.
CCTGTGTATAAAATTAAAAACTAATCAATAATTCATAAACGCACCCACACATCCAACAAACAAATTTAGGACAAAACTTGAACTTTATGTATTTGATTCAACTTATTAGGAGAAATAATCGTTAGTTAACTTTACATTTATGGATGACAGTGTACAATGTGTGAACATACATAGTCATAAAGCAGAATTCACATGTAGGATCACTTTACTTAGAGCCTTTAAGTGCATGAAAATAAACACTGGCCAAGTTATGTAGAGTACCAAATGAATACAATGACTACTTGTGTCAACTTTATTCACTGGGTTTTATTTTGCACACAAGTGCAAAATAAATTTTCTAATCACATAAAAAATTATTTTATTACTCTCTATTCAACTTAATTAATATAAAACCAATTTCAATTTAAACTTTTGAAAATATTAATAAAATTCCCAACAATATGTTCTAAACCTGAATACGTTATTAGCCAATTGAAGCAGCAGTTGCAAAATATTTAGGATTATGACATTCGAATCATGGAAAATTAATGAAACCAACCAAATCATCATTTCTGGTTCAATATGACATAAGTGAAAACCAATTATTAAGTAAAAAAATATATGTATTCCACAGGAATTGAAAACATAGGGAGAAGCAGACAGAGGCAGAGCAATAACAGTAACATCCAATTAATTAGGGCAAATTCATTTTAAAAAAAACTGTAAAAAGAAAATTAATAGCTGCAACAATAAAATCAGGAGTGGAAAAATTAGTGGCGCACCCACGTGGAAAGAGAGTTTCAATAAGCTGCTGCAAGAATCCTCACCGGTAGTAATGAAAATTAGTCGTCACTCACCGGCCGCCGCCACTTGACATACACTCTTCATGCGCCATACACGATGCACGATGCAGGACCTCTGACGACTACCGTGGAGAGCCTTCACCCATAAAGATCAGTCGGACGCCATTTAGAACTATTATAATCTTTAATTCATGGTAGATAGATCCATAGTCATAACTGATATACCTAAGAAATGAATCTTCATAAATAGAAGTATTGTTTTCCGTAACCTCTCCGTAACTGTATTTTTCGAAGTATTGCTTCTGAATGGCAGAATCAAAGTATATAGAAGCATTGTATAAGAGATAGGAACTGTGATTGGTAAGATTCAAGAGCACAAAATCAAAGTTGAGGCCAACCACAATAAATTCATAAAGGAAAAAACAAAGTCAAAAATAGAATGAATGATTAGGGATTAATTAAAGAAAAGGGGAAGCGGGTAACGAACCTCTTTCTATAAAAATTTAAGATGACTTAAGGGTAGAAATGAAAGCGAACCAACCCAGAAATGGGTTTGTGAGTCTTTCTCAAGTAACCCTAACATCACCCTCGATGCTTTCTTTTTCTGGCCAGTTATGCTTTGAAAGATTGTCCTTTCTGAAATGTTTCGTTGCATTCACTCTCGTTGGTTCTAATGGCCTTTTTCACAAACGGGTTTTGTAACTCTTAGGTTTTTGTCATTGATAGTGCAAGAGAGAAAGTAGGGATTTGAAGCATCTATTATAGCATTTTAAAAAAAAAACACGGAAACACTATAAATGGAAGTAACTATTACAACATTTTCTAACAAAAACACTTAAATGTTGTAAATAAACTTGGCTATTACATCAGTTTCATAGTTAAACGTTGTCATCTTATTAATATAATTATTATAATAAAATTTTAAATCATTTCTTATTAAAAATGCTTTAATATGAGTGTTGTAATATCCAATTTTTGGCATAGTGGGGGAGGGGGGTCATCACCAATGGTGTTCATCCAGTTCCTGTTGATGAAGATGGAAAGCCCAAACTAGAAGATGAAGAGACAATGTTTGAAATAAAGAAAATGGAGACCAATGTCAAAGCCGGATTCCTCCTTACTTGTGCTCTAAGAAAATTAGAGTACAATAAAGTGTTTAGCTATAAATCACCTGAAAAAGTCTGGGAGGCACTTCAACGTAATTATGAGGGCACCTCCAATGTAAAGAGATCTAAAAAGATACTATTGACAAAATAGTATGATACATTCAAAATGAAGGATCATTTTGACTAGATGTTTGGAAGGTTCCAGACATTACTGAATGGGCTTAAAGCTCTAGGAACAACACTATCTGTGGAGGATATAAATGTCAAGCTTCTTGGAAGTCTGCTAGAAAGATTTAAGGCTAAGTGCTCAGCTCTTAAGGAGGCTAAAGATCTAAGCACCGTCACTCTTGATAAACTCCTCGGGGTTCTTAGAGTACATAAAATAAAGCTAAAGTATAAGGAAGTCACCAAGCCTTCTTCCCCCAAAAGCATTACCTTAAAATTTAAGGAATCAGGCAAGAAGTCCAAAGCTCTCAAAGTTAAGGAGTCTACCAACTCAAAAATAGACTCTGATGAGTCAAGAGAAGATATAGATGAAGAGTTGGACCTTGTAACAAAAAGATTTCATAGACTGCTCAAGAAAAAAATTCAAACCTGAAAGATTCCAGAGGAAACAACACAAAGGTAAATCTCAATTTAAATTTAAAACTAACAAATCTACCTTGGAATGTTTTAATTGTAGGAAGACAGAACATATAAAGGAAGAGTGTCCTCTCTTGAAAAAGGACAAGAAGGACAGAAAAGAAAAGAAAAGATTCCTAAAGAAGAAAAATGGGTTAATCACATAGGATGACAAAGATTCATCTAGCTCTGAAGAGTCTGATAAAGAGATGAAATCTGCCCAAATCTGTCTTATGGTTATTGCTGAACCAGATTTAGAAGTTAGCTCAAGTGATTCAAATTATGAAGAAGTAAGCTATTCTGAACTTAAACAAAATTATGATCTTTTGTTTAATGATTTTTCCAAGTTATTGAAAAATTTTAATAAGTTGAAAGTGAAATATGTTGATATAATCATCGATTATGAAAACCAAATTTAAAAATTGAAAGAAAAAGGTTTTGATAAAAGTATTCAAAAATGAAAGAAAATGAAAGAATGCACTTTGAAGAGTTGCACAAACTTAGATAAGAAAATCTTGCTTTGAAAACTAATTTGGAAAACACCAAAGTATGTTCTAACTCTCAAGCTGATGAAAACATCAAACTGCATAAGCAAGTGAGTTCACTTATTTCAGACCTGGGTAGGTTTGTAAATGGCACTGAAATTTTGAAAAAAGCTTTTGGGTAAATCCCATGGTGGCCATAGTAGACTAGGTCTGGGCTATGTAGAGAAAGATGATTTCAAGCAATCTTTATCTCCTTCATTTATTTCAAAAAGACAGAAACATGTAAAGTGTAACTATTGCAAGAGGCATGGTCATATGATATATAATTGTAAGAAAAAAAAGAAAATGAATGAAAATATTGCTAACCATGTAAAACCCAAGAAGATTTGGGTACCAAAATCATTGATCATTCCTATTGCAGATGTGCTTAAAGACAAAGGCAAAGCATCTACATTGGTATCTAGACAGTGGATGCTCACATCACATGACAAGAAGAAGTTCTATGTTCCTAGACCTAGAGCCGTTTAAAGGTGGAATAGTCACCTTTGGAGGCAACCAAACTGGGAAGATCATAAGGTCTGGTAAAGTTGGAAATTTTCCTTCACCTATTATTGAAAATATGTATTTAGTTGAAAGTCTAAGACATAACTTACTGAGCAGTAGTCAATTTTGTGACAGTGGGTACAAGGTCTCTTTTGACAAACAAAAGTATATTATCATCAACCATGATAAAACCACACTCTTCTCTGTAAACAGACATCACAACCTGTGTAAGGTTGATTTGAATGAACTAAATGATCAAAATGTAATATGTTTGTTTTCAAACTCTGAGGAGAGGTGGATCTGGCATAAAAAGCTTGGGCATGTGAGTTTAAAACATATTTCAAAACTTTACAAAAAAAGGCCTAGTCAAGGGATTACCAAAAATTTCTTTTAATAGTTCTCTGCCTTATGAAGCATGCCAAAGAGGGAAACAACATAAAACCTCTTTTGAAAATAAATATGTTGTTTCCACAGCCAGACCGTTAGAACTATTGCATTTAGATTTATTTAGTCCATCTCAAGTGCAGAGTCTGGCAAGAAAGAAGTATGGATTTTTCATTGTTGATGATTACACAAGAATGACATAGGTATACTTTCTAGCCTATAAATATGAGTCTATAAAAGTATTCAAGATTTTATGTAAGAAAATCCAGAATAAGAAAGGATTGTATATTGGTACAATAAGAAGTGATCATGGCAGAGAATTTCAAAATAAAGTTTTTGAAAAATTCTGCAATGAGTTTGACATAACTCACATTTTCTCTTCTCCAAGAACACTTCAATCGGTGTCATGGAAAGGAAAAACAAATCTCTGCAAGAAATGGCCAGAATAATGCTTTGTGAAAATGATCTTCCAAAATATTTCTAGGCAGAGGTTGTGAGCACTTCTTATTATATTCAAAACAGAATCCTTATCAGACTAATATTGAATAATACTCCTTATGAATTGTGGAAGGAAGAATACCTAACATATCATATTTTCATACCTTTGGGTGCACTTACTATATTCTCAACACAAAGGATCATCTTGGAAAATTTGATTCTAAGTGTGATAAAGGAATATTCATGGGGTACTCAACCACATTAAAATCTAATAGAGTTTTTAATACAAGAACTCAAACCATTTAGGAATCAATACATGTAAGGTTTGGTGATCTTTAAGAGACTCACAGGAAACTAGCAAATTTAGGACTTAGTGATGTAAGTGTACAGCAGCAGGAATTTGAATAAGATCAACAAAGATTAGATCTTGCTCAATCAGAACCAGCAGAAGTTGGAAACAAAGAACCTGAACAACAGCCATCAGTGTCTGAACCTGAGAAGCCTAGAGACTGAAAGTTCAAGGCTTATCATCATTCAGACCTCATCAATAGAGATCAAGTAGTTAAAGGTAGGACCAGATCAAAATTTCTTAATCATTCATCCATTGCTCTAGTGTAACATCCTAAAATTTAAATTAAATACTTAATTAAGTGAAATAATTAGTAAATAATTAAATATAAATTGATTAATTTCCCAAGAATTTATAAATAATTAAATTGGGATTTATTATGACTACTCATAATTTATTAGGGCCTGGAGAACTAAATTTAATACTCGATTAAAATATAGGTGTCAGACCAAGTAACTTCAATAGAGATACTGTTGGTCAAGGCTGATAAGGATATTAATGCGAATCCAAACATATGTTTGGAATAATTTTTAGTTAAGTAGTGAGTCCGTATAGTGATCCTGTAAAATGGAGAAACTTTAATATGGGACTCAAACTATAATTCATTTCACTTATTTCTCATCTCATTCTTACATACTCTCTCCCTCTCCCACATTCACGTTTGTTTCTCTCCCTCTCAATGTAAACTCTCTCTTTTCTCTTCTTCCTCCAAACTCAATCAAAGTGGGTATGTGTGTATCCATTTCTCCCCATTTGATTTCATTTTTCCCTTCACCAAGCATAAAGGAGATTGTGATGATTTGAGGCTCTCTTCCCTCTCATTTCCATCTCTCTCTCTGGAAGTTCATTTTACTCTTGGCTTAAGGTAAGTTCCCTCACCATGTTTCATGAACTAAAGCCTAGATTAAGAGTTATTATGCTTGGATAGAGTGTTATATGTATGGGTTATGTTATGGGAGCCATTAATATGTAAAACCCAAAGGTAGGCTATGATAAATGCAATGTTTTAAGAAGGTGTATAGGGGTACACGAAAATGACATGTAATATGATGGAAGAAAATGGGTATTAATGATTATTTTTGGGTTTTTAATAAAACCCTAACCCTAGGATTTGAGGAAAACATATATAGTTGTTAGGGGAGTTAATTTTAAGTGTGGAGGTATTTATTAATGTTAGGAGATTGACATTAATGATGGTGGGTGACATTAACAGTGGTTGATGGCCATTAATATGGAATCCCTTTAATGGGTATCACTTTAGATGCTTAATATTGAATATTAACACTAAACCCATGATGGTTGTGGTGAAATAAATGAAATAGAAAGTAATTTGATAATGATAATGGCATAAACAACAAGTAGTTAATTAAGAACATTTAAATCTTAGTGGTTTAGATGGAAATATTTGTATGGTACATTGTGTGATGTAGGAAACGACCTCATTGACGAAGCGGGACCTTCGAACCACAACGAATACTACTCCTCTTGAGGAAGGAGGGGGTATTGTGATTTCATTCTTTATTGATGTATATGTATAGATGTGTTTCCATCATTTGGCTTGGATAAATGTATTGATGAAATATGTGGCTTGAAATGCATTTGGAATAATTTGTATTATATGGTGAATGATATTTAGGATGATGGGTATGATATTGAATTTGATTCATGGCATTATGGATTGTTTACAACTAATGCTCTGACCGTGATTGAATTGAATATGAATAAGTAAAGATCCCATGATATGTGTGTTGATGAAATTAATTAATGTTGTTTGCCACTAACCATATATGTGAATGAAATCCAATGATAATTAGTGGTAATTAAGAAATGATGATATTGAAATTCACTAAGCGATGGTAGTGAGTTGATGATTGTGGAATGGCATTTTAGGATGCATAGTGTGAGAATGCATTGATCTGCATTTGCATCCATGACATATCATACGCTGTCTATTTTGGAATGTTAGGGGCTCTAATAGGCAGGGCCAGTGGGAGGGAGGCTCAGTGCATGAGCAAAATTATTATTGTTCCTTAATGATTCAGTAGAATCACGAAGCTGTCCATAGTTTGGTGGTGAGGCACCCTGTGTGGCGGGCCTAGTGAGTGGGAAGCTCTATGATGAGCAAGTGACCTTGATGTTCCTATAGGGCATGGCTCTCTCAATGTGTGTTTGGGAGGGGCCTGTAGCACTTTTGGCAAGTGAGACCATGTTGTTGATCTGCAAGTCACGGGGTGACTAGTGCTACATATAAGCGATAGCGGTTTGGTACTAGTAAGAGATGGTGTTATGCATACAAAGTTAAGAGATAAATATACACATTTACTACTACAGTAGGGGCATAGTAGCACACATATGCGTGACCCACACGTTATGTGATGTTGTACCCATAGTCGGATTCACGATTTGATATTGATTCCTTTGTGCATATGCATTAGCCATAAGAGCATTTGCATATAGCCAAAGATATACGGAGTATTGGCAGCCCTTGGTGGCGATGTATGATTGATAAGGAAATGGAAAGAAATTGTGGTACAAACCTTGATGGATGGTTGTGATTAATAAGATTGCCAATATTTTGATATGTAATGTAAATGCATTGATTTATACATGTGCTATATCGAAATAGTTAATGATGGAATTATATGTGAAATGGTGTGATATGTGGTTAAATCATACGGTTCCATTGAGAAACATATATTGTGCACATGTATATATGTATTATCACAATGTATGATATTGATTCATTTGGTATATGTTACTTACCTCCTAGTTGTTATTTTAAAAGGTTGATGTAGGTATGTTGGAATCCTACTCTTTTGGAGGTTGAGCTTAGTGAAGGTAAATATGGAAGGAAGCTCTTGTGCCTTGGTCAGAAATTGTTTTGTAAAGCACATGATATATACATATTATGTATATGAAAATTGAATAGTGATGGATTTGTATTTTTAAGGGTCATGGGTGAAAATTAGACCTTAAGTGTTTTAAAATGCTAATTTTTTGTTATAACCTTAACAATAGTTGATATCAATTGTGACACAATGATTTTTATGTTAAATTGATGAAGGAATGGTGATGCTATGAGATTTAGGATCATTAGGAGTGAATGTGATATATGTATAACTACTGAGGAAGTGAATAGGCCATATTCTTATTTAATGGTTAAGACTTCATGTAAAGGACATCCACAATCCATAATGTATGTTTAAATCTTGTGTGTATGGTTGGTTATGGCCAAATAGGTTTACATTTCAAATTAGCATGATTGGTTTAGCCTAAAGGCTTGGAATACCATTGGTGTATAGATTGATCTAGGAAAAGAGTTTATGGGTGAGAATTGTTGGAGCAAGTCATAAGTATGTATGTGGATGTTTGTCCATTGAGGGTTGGAGTGAAAGCTTTTCAATTTGCATTTTAGTATTCCATGTAAATTGATTAATATATGCACAATTGCCTAAGTTTTGATAATCTCGCTCAAGCGAGAAGAGTCCTGAATGTATTGGTGCTCTTTGGTCCATTTTTGCTCAAGGGAGCGTGGTCTCGCTCAAGCGAGGGCCAGAGTATGGATTCTATGTAATTCTCACTCAAGCAAGTAGGAACTCACTCAAGCAAGAATGGGAAGTTTTGGTTCTATCTTTTTTTGTTCAAGCGAAAGACATCTCGCTTAAGCAAAGATGGTGTGATTTGGTTCTATTGGATTTTCGCTCAAGCGAGTGATGACTCGCTTGAGCGAGGAACTTGTAATTTGGTTCTAGAGGATTTTTTTCTTGAGCAAAAATGGCTTGCTCAAGCATGTATCAGAGGTCTAATGCTCTAACCCTACTCGCTTAGGTGAGCTTATGCTCGCTCAAGCAAGGCTCGGGGCTCGCTCAAACGAGAGTTTCCTCGCTTAAGCGAGGCCACCTGAAATGGGTTTTCCTTCTTCCTTTCCTTATTTTTTGGGGGCCTTTTCTCACATCTTCATATATGCACCCAATGTAGCACCCTTAATCCAGTAAATAAATCATTAAAATTAAGCATTCGGACAATAAGGTTGAGGGTAATTTTTTTCTTATTTTTAAATCTTAAAAAGGTGGATAAAGAACACCACAATTTTATTTTGAGAAGTCAATCCTTGATCTATATGAAGACCTAACTCATATATGAAGATATAAGAAGGTATGAGATTTAATAAATAACGGAATGCGTAACTTGATTCAAAAATAAGGATTAATTGAGTGAAAGCATCAAGAACACTTGTAAAGAATGTTAATTTATGTCAAAGAAGTGTTTGAAGCAAGTATAGAAAGGTACAATGTCCATTTGATGCCTAACAGCGTTCAAAAGTATGAAATTTTTCATGAATCAGGGTGTTGAATCGATTCCTCCAATGAGTGAATCGGTTCATGTGAAAAGATTTGCAAAACTAAGGGAATCAGTGGCTAATGAATCGATTCCCCCTTAAACTTGAATCGATTCATGCGTAAATAGGTGCCATGAATAGTGCTTCCAGAATCAATTGAATCGATTCATCACTTGGTGTAAATCAATTCATGAAATTGAAATTTCATGAATAGTGAATCCAAAGGAGATTGAATCGATTCAAAGCCTCACCTGAATCGATTCAAGCCTGGCCTATCAGTTCCCTGCTGTATTTTATGTAGAAAATCACATAATTTCCAACTTCAAATCACCCTCTCTCATTCAAATCAAATCGAATAGCCACCAAAATTTGACACAAGGTAAAATATATTATTTGTGATGTGTGGTCACTAGCTGCACTCAAAAATTCCTAAAAACGAGGGAGATATGCGCATAAATGCGTTTAACCTGTTTAAAGGCATTTTGAGGCAACTTAGGGGTCTATTCTCAATGGAATTGACCCATTCCAGTTTCTACGAGCCACAAATCATATATTTTAGCTATTGGAACCATCACACACCATCTAAGACTTATAAAATTCATTTTGACCCTATTGGTTCCTTAATTATGCTTGATTATCATATACAAACTACATATTTCAATCCATACATAAACCACCAAGCACATCAATACCATCAATCATCAAATTGCAATTCAATAAAGGTCATAATTCATCATCATCTATTCTTCATTCTCATAAGTTACTCACAGACACATATCATGGCCATACTAAATATCATCATATATACATATACATCTCAAAAGAATACGCATAAGTCATGAAATCAAAATCATCACCAGCCAAGGCATCGTTACCCAAAATAAACCTTCTTCACACACTTCCTCCAAACAATAGGGCACTTCTCCCCGTAGCAAGCCCTACAACACAAGAGCTAAAAAGATATACCACATGGAGAGTGAGTATACTTTCTCAATAATGATAATCCTATAAAATGTGATACTATATATTTATGTGTAATAAATATATAAATGCAATAAAACACCTTCTCCTATCAAGGAGTCCAATATATCATGAAAACAACTAATCACTCAATTCATTAAGCACCCATGCTCATGTACCTATATAAAATAGAAAGTCCATCATTAAGGACATATCAAGTCAACAACACAAGTATAGTTAGAGACTAAAAAGGGATCTTACATCTACCTCATACCACATTCTCAATTTACTTCGTTCAAGTGCCTTGTTCCTATGGCTAATGCATATGTTGATGTTTGAAATGCATATGCACGGATCCAATTTCATTCCATCAGGTGATCGCAACCACCATAACCATCATTTCTCATTGGTTTCCCTCCACGCATGGGGTACTCCCTCTAGCAGCCTCGCGAGTTGCTTTCTCATGATCGCAACCACGTTCAATAATTCATAACTGTTTCCCGCCTCGCAAGGGGTACTCCCTTCTCAAGAATCCCGCAGGATCTCTCATTTGTGATCGCAACCACATATTCAATTCCAATGGTCCTGTAGGGCCTTTCATTTCAATTACCAGGTGATCGCAACCACCAGCTCGATTACTATAGAAACTTCTAAGTTCTTCTCATACATTAAGTGATCGCAACCACTTTTCAATATCATCATACTAGTCCCGCAAGACTTTTCTTTGTGATCACAACCACATATTCAAATGATATGCTATGTATGCAATAATGCTCATGCATGCCTTAACCTCACAAGGATTATCTCACCCTCTCATCTAGGGTATACTCGTACTCATTCTCACAGTCAGTGTCACACAATCACACACACACACACACATATATATATATATATATCATTCTTCTAAATGCATATCATTCAAAATCATCAAGATCATTCTAGCCAAGTATTTTATCAAGTCATTCCACACATGGAAAGTGAATAATATATCATCAACATACTCTATCATTCGTAACCTCATCACAAGGTTAAATCTCTATTTCATATCATACTCATGAAGCACAACAACCCACCAATGAAGAACATACCATAATGCATCAATACATACATTATCATCACACAAGGCATCATTCATTTAGAAAATACACCCCTCTCCTACCTCAAGAGAAGTAGACTGAGTTTGATGATCCCGCCTCACAAGTGTTATCAAGTCCTACATCAATCAATTATAGGACCACATCAATCATTTATCCACGCATCATTCTCAATATATATATACATATACACACATGATTCTCATCATGTAGTAATTATTTACAAGCTTTATTCATTTGCCTAATTAGGCTTCGGGAATTCTTTCCCTTTGATCCAAATTCATTATTACCAAAAGCAACAACCTAAATAGTTAAGTCACCCACACATACCAATTTCACACCCAACTTTTTAAGTGGGTTTTTCATTTATGGCTTCCAACCACCATTACAAATCCTTATTTGTGGCAACACCTCATCATTAATAACACTTCTATCATCAATAATGCCAATCCCTCCTACATTATGCATTTCCCCTAAAATTAAAGGTTAGGGTTTCATTAAAAGGCAATCAAACTTCATTAACACATATGATTTATCACCTTCTAAATCCATATTTTTGTGTACCCCTTTCATTGCCCATAAAAATTCATATTCCTCTCACCCCACCTTAGGGTTTATACACCTAATGGTTTCCTTCAACACCCATATGCATTTAAACACTCTCCAAACCATTATAATCCATAACCTAGGGCTTTAGCACCCTAAAGATGATGAAAGCTTAACTCAACCAAGAAATGAAAATGGGTTGCTAGAGAGGGGAAAGGTGAGCACAAAAATGGAAGAGAAGAGAGGGAGGAGTTCAAACTTCCATGGCCTTCTTCTTGCCCAATGGTGAACGAAAATGAAGAGAGGAAGATGGATCACTTTCACTTAGGTTTTTGAAGGAGAAGAAAGTGAAGGAGATGAGTGGGAAAATGAGATAAAGAAGAAAAAGTGGTTTTCTCTTCTTAGAAGTAGAAGGCAACGTGAAAAGAGAGTGAATGATAGAAGTTTTATTTTAATTTTAACCTCAGTCATTTAAAGTTTACCCTTTTACCACAAACAGGATCTCTGTTTGGGCTCAATACTTTATCTAAAAATCAATCTGAATGCATATTCAGATTCCTAATAATATTATCTACATCCCTGACCAATGGCATCTCAATCAGAGATACATGGTCTGACACTCATATTTTAATCAGGTATAAATCTTTGCTCATAAAGCTTAGTAATTTACAAAAAAATCATAATAAGCTCAAATTAATTTATTTCTATATTTTTGGGGCATAAACCTTTCCATATATAAATAGTTATCATTTATTTCCCCTTGATTGAATATTTATATAAAAATTGGGATGTTACATATGGGACTAGGCGTATTCCCTGTATACATTTTTCTTCCACAGTTGAATATATTTATTTTGTATACATGATAGGGAAATTAACTATTGATCCATTTTCTTAACTCTTAAAACTTGGGTCTCTGGTTTTCCGTGGTTCGATTTTTGATGTAAGGTTACATGCTAGGGGTTTAAAAATGTGAAAAATTTACTTGTAATTTTATTGATTTAATTATTGTGATTACATTGGGACTCAGTCCAAAGGATCAAAGGGTGTTCTTACATCTTATGTCAAAATTAGAACCAAAATATGTTGCAGAATCTTTGGAAGATGCTACCTGAATAGCTATGCATGAAGAGTTAAACCAGTTTGAGAGAAATAAGGTCTGGACCATTGTCCTAAGACCCAAAAGCAAAGGCATTATTGGAACCAAGTGGGTCTATAGAAATAAGCTTGGTGGGGATGGAAAGGTTGTTAGAAACAAAGCAAGACTTGTAGCACAAGGCTACAACCAACAAAAAGGTATTGATTTCACTAAAACCTTTGCACCTGTAGTCAAACATAAGGTTATTAGGATACTTCTTGCATTTGCAATTTATAAAGGAATTAAATTATATCAGATGGATGTTAAGAGTGCATTTCTGAATGGGCTTATTGAAGAATAAGTTTTTATGGAACAATTCCCTGGTTTTGAAAATATTTATTTTCCAAACCATGTTTTTAAACTTAGTAAAACATTATGTGATCTGAAACAACCTCCCAGAGCTTGGTATGACAGACTCAGTTCCTTTTTTATTTCAAAAGGCTTTACTAGAGGAAAAGTATATACAACCTTATTCAGAAAAAAGCACTCACAAAAACTTTATAATTGCGTAAATTTATATGGATGAAATTGTTTTTTGTGTTACTGATGTAAGTCTAGGCAAAGAATTTTCTGAAATAATGAAAGCTGAGTTTGAAATGAGTATGATGGAAGAACTCAAATTCTTCATAGGTTTATATCTCAAACAGACTAATGATGGTATTTTTATCCATCAGCAGAAGTATGCCATGGAGTTTCTCAAAAAGTTTAAAATGGTTGATGCTAAGCAAACGAGCACTCCTATACATCCTAATTGCATAATCAATAAAGACGAGTTTGGTACACCAATGGATCAGACATCATGTAGGGGAATTATTGGTTCCTTTTCGTACTTAACATCTAGCAAACCTGATATAATGTTTAGTGTTTGCATGTGTGCAAGATACCAATCAAACCCCAAGGAATCACACTTGTCTGTAGTAAAGAGAATTATGAGGTATCTTATAGGTACTACTAACCTTGGGCTGTTCTACAAAAGAAAAGACTCATTCTCTTTATCAGGATTCTGTGATGCAGATTTTACAGGTCATAGAGTTGTCAGAAAAAGCACTAGTGGGGGATGTCATTTTCTAGGACAGAGTCTAATTTCTTAGGGAAACAAGAAACAAAACTCAATTACACTCTTAACAACTAAGGCAGAGTACATGTCTACAGCAAGTTGTTGTTCTCAACTTCTTTGGATGAAGTATTAATTTAGGATTACTCAATCAAAGAGTAAGAGATCCCTATGTTCTATGATAACACAAGTGTAATAAATCAATCTAAGAATCTCATCCAACACTCTAAAGCCAAACATATAGAGGTGAAGTACCATTTTATCAGAGACTATATACAAAAGGGAATTATGGAGATGAAGTTTATAGACACAGACCATCAATGGGCAGAAATTTTTATAAAGCCTTTGGCTAAGGCCAGGTTTACTTTTATCAAGTATAATTTAAATTTAAGAAATATTACTTGAATATCTCTGTTTCATGTATGAACTTGTTTAAATTGAATAATTTAAATGTTTGCATGAAAGGTATGGGTCTAGTTATGTATGCTTATATGATTGAAGTGTTTGAACCCATAAGAGTCTGACTCTTAATGCAGAGAGGTTAATTCAGTTGGAATTATGTGCTAACTAAAATGTTTCACGTTTTATTTTCATTTACTTTAAAAAGTCTCACATGGCAGAAGTTAATATGTTTTTGTGTAACTACCACCTGAACTGTTTTCTCTCTCTTTCAAGTGAACAGTTTTTCCCTTTTTAAATAAAGTGTCCTTTCACTTTATTTCCCTCCTTATGCGAACCTCTTGAGCTTCTATTTCTTGAAGATTTCTTTCTCTCTTAGAAGTACCAAAAAAACCCTTCTCGCTTCTAAAACCCTAACACCTTTACCTTCCTAAAAATTTCTTGAAGACTACCATGGCACCTAAACTCACAGTTGATGACATTGTAGAGTCTTCCTTCTTCCATCTAGAACAGCATAAGCTTGATAGAAGGGACATGACTACAAAATTAGAAGGGATTGGTTGGACCAGATTCTATATTGACAGGAAGCCATTTTCCCATTTGCTCATTTTGGATTTCTGGAACAATGTTTCTGTTGACAAGTCTAGGTTTATTCTCAATTGGACTCTTAAAGGAAGAACCATTGAAATATCTAAAGATGTCATTGCTACTATTTCTGAATTCCCTATATTGGGAAATGTCTATGCTAATGATTTTGAGGTTGTGGAAGTATCAGCCTTGGGCATCAACCAGATGCTTTATGATAAGATGCATCCTGTAAAGCTTGTGTCTAGAGTTTGCTACCTAAGGTCAAGATGCTTCATCTTCTCGTGAAGCAAGTCTTTTGCCCTAGGAAAAGTTGGACAGATTTTGCATGTATCATATGTTAGCAAAGGCAAGTGTGAGTTTGCCAAACGTAATCATGACCTACCTAATTCTCATCAGTTGGAAAGAAGCAGAACAAGATTCCATACCTTGTTGTTCTCATAAAGGTGTTTGCCTGGAGAATATGCTAACTCAGACTGTTGATGATCTGATTCAAAGTTCTTCTCTAATGAGTAAGCTCTCAACCTTCTCACCACTTTTGGAACAGACCATAGAAAGGTCTGAAGCTACACCTCAGAAGAAGAAGTCTGCTCCTACAGATGTGCAGTAGAAGAAGAAGTCTACACCAACCTCTGAATAATCCAAGCCAGCTTCTAAAAGGAAGACTAGTAAAAAAATCCAGATTCAAGGTCCCTGTTATGAAGAAAGCCAAGACCACCAAGGTTATTCAAGAAGAGTCTAACTCTCCTATCAAGGCACAACTAGAGAGTGTTATTCCTCCTTCTTCCCAATTTGAGAAGTCTAAGAACTTTAAAGTCTCAGAAGGTATTCAGACTCTAATGACAAAATTTTTCTTAGCCAGTTAAAAAGCAAAGCAGTGGCTCAACAACAGAAGACTGCTTCTCCTTCTCCTCTTCCTCAACATCAGAAGAAGTTTACAATTACCTTAGAATAGAGTTAGTAGTTCATTAGAGTTTTTACTATTTTGAATCTCTCTATTTCTGTAGATGGTTGGACTATAAGGACTGGTTAGCAAAGTACAAGGAGATGCATGCTTCTTATACCAGCGATATGAAGGCACAGAAAGATGTTTTAGAAAAGTATGGTGGCTACCCTACCTATGTTGAGATCATTAGGTTCATTGAAGGTCATTCCAAGCACTATCCTAGCATTGAAACCAAAGGTTAGACCAATATAGATTGGGTTAACATGTTCTTTGAAGTCTATGCAGAGTTTTAGATGGATGAAAAGGCCTTTAGGAAAAAGGTAGAGGAAAAGAAGAAAAGAAAAAAGATGAAAATACAGGAAGAGTCAAGTCAAAAGAAGGTGAAGTATAATGTTGTAGGTTCTCCTACCCCTCAACCTGACACCACCTCAACAACACCCCCTGACCAGACCTCTCATCCTAATCTGACCTCACAACCTGACCAAACCTCACCTTAGCCCACATCACAAGAACTTACCCTTGCTACCTCAATTTTATCTCTACCACCTCCTAGATACCTATGTATCTTTCTTGCTTTTCCTTGTCCCAACCAATACACCAACAACTACCCACTCACCTTAGTTACCCTTGACCTCCCACTTTTCAAAATAACCAGACCTACCCTAGACAAAGATGACCTAGGTTACCCTCATCCCCAACAACCTCTCTATTGTTGAATCCCCTTACATTAACCCTAAGAAAATTCAACTCATTCCTCTCACCCTTCATTTCCCCTCAGCCATACCTTTTGAACAAGTCATGTTTAACCCTAACCCACCTCAACATCAAATTCTGTTATGTTTCATGCATTGAAATCTAAACAATCAAGGGTCCTGTTTGACATGCGCCAAGGAAAGCAATTCCATAAGCTTTACTATGTTGTTTCCCATGAAAAGATTTTTGTTGCACTAGAACGCTTGAATCCCAAAGCTATGATTATAAAGAAAGGTAGATTGCAGAAGTCGCTTTCTCCAAATGGAGATTACTACAAGGCTTCCTAGGATGATCCCAGACCTTGGGAGCTCTTTGTAGATTCTTGGAAGAGTATTCTCTCTTTGGAATCATTATCTGTGGCAGCTAGAACAACAAGGATCTTACTCTCACACCCCCCAGGAATAAAGAACTTTTTCATGCTCAAATATTTTGGGACCGTCATGGTATAATCTTTAAGCACAGTGTCTGCTCTGCCAACTAGCCCATCTTTCTTTATCCACCCTCTGTCATTTTTATTTATTCTTCAGAGATCTTTATCACCAAAACTCGCTACCTACTCTTTGACTCAATTATTGCCTCCACCCTCATCATCAGTAGCTTAGCCCATGGTCTGACATTGCCACCTCTGCGATGTCCCTCCTATTTGTTGATATCAAAAGAGGGAGTGGAGTATAGTCTTTTATGGGTTTAGTCTTAGGGGGAGTTTCAATAGTAGTTAAGTATTATGAGTAATGTTTTGTAATGACTTATGAAATGATCTCTAAACCTTTTAGAATTAATACAAATCTATTTTTGCTCTGATATGTTATTCTTGCTCTGAACCATGCTAAGATATGTTTTGTTTAGTATGCTTTGATATATTTTTAGATAAATATGTTATAGTATCAAAAGTCTAATTTGCTTTTCTTTTAGGCTCTAGTCAAATTTGCTCTGATAAATCATAATCTAGTCTAATTATAAGCATCAATGATTTGATTCCTGATTGAAACTTAATTTTCTTTCAATAAATGATCTGATGCTCTAGAAATAAAGTGCTCTAATGCTATATAAAGTTTTTGATGTTTTGATACTCTCTCTAAGATGCTCTTATTCAAAATTGAAATTTATTCCGACATAATCACTGTTATAATGAAATCTGATATCTCAATATTTTATCCTTAGTATGCTTTGATTATCATATACTTCATTTAAATAAAAGACTTGATGTTTACTATCAACAAATAGAGGGAGATTGTTAGAACCAAGTCTAGTTTTTGAAAGAAAATTATTAATTAAGCAGACCTAAAGATTTGTTAATAACACACATCAAGGCATTCAAAGTAAAATATAGTTTGACCATGTATTATCTATCATGTTTAATTAAGTGTTTCAGGATATAAATATTAAGCACATAGGTTACAAATGAAATGGGGAGTCCATCAATAAAAGTATAATTTATGTCATTCAAGTAATTTCAAGAAAAGTTTAATTCTAGACTTTGCTCAAAAACAATCTGATTTAAGTATGCTCAGACCTTTGAAGTACCAATTAGGCCTCGGATTTTTGAAGTAACAAGAACTTCACTTCAAGCTTACAACAACCAACGTTCAAAATCTTATTTTGATGATGCCCTGAGTTGTGTGTGTATCAAGAAAAACTGCATTCATCCTCAAAAGAGGAAAGGAGGCAAAACAGCAAAGCGGCCAAAGCTCTTTTGTATAGAAACCAATGTAGCTACTCTGCGCAACTCAGAAAAGCTAATAACAATTAGCTATTGTGTTAGGAAGTCACAAAAGGCCAACCATACATGCTCTATGTGTTGTAATCAAAAGAAGAAAGAAAACAAAAGGACTTTTTCCGTGAAAATCTCAAGGAACTCCAATTTTGTGCAAGCTCTGATGATACCTTCACACCAAACCTTTTACCCTGTCATCACATTCTTTGGGTCTGATGTTCAACTGTTGAAGCTTCTCTAACAGATTTACAACAGCTACGTGTCTTCACTAGATTGCCAAATGGTCACTTTTGAGTGATTTATAAATATGAAGAAATTTAAAAGTTTAAAGGAGTACTGTAGAGTCATTTGAAGAAAATCTTGTAATCAGTTTACATAGCTCTCTTCACTCTTAGTCTTAAGCAAAGACCTTCTTTGTTGTTCTACATCTAGCAGACCTTGGTCTTTTGCTTTCATGCTTAGTATATCTATTCATTACTTGTATTTGTTCATAAACTAATTTCTCAAAAACACCAAACACAATCTATCTTCCAAATCTGTATTTGTGTAAAAGTATAGTGTGTTACCAGTCTTTAGTTTCTATGGGAAATAGTTTTGGCCTAAAGAGGATTTTGAAATAATACTTGGGATTGAGCCAGGAGTGGCTTGTTGAAATAACACTTGGGTTTGTAACCTAGAAGTAGTTGGAGTCAAGAATACTTGTGGCATGGTCTGGTGATGAAATTGTAAAAGGAGTTTTTATAATAGTAGAAATCTTTTAAGTTTAAAGGGACTGGACGTAGCTTTTCCATTGAAAGTGAACCAGTATAAATTCTTTCTGTTCATTCTTTCTTTCCCTACTTCTAACAAGTCTAGTAATAAAAGTCTAATTGCCTACGCTTTAGTGTTTCAATTTCTGCAAAAAGATTCCAAGACTTATTCAACGCCCCCTCCCCCCTTCTAAGTTTGAGTTTGAACCATCAACTATCATATACCACACAATTCTTTTTCATAAATAATGTCAACACTATCATGTACCACACAATTCTCAATCACAAATATAGTCAACACTATCATATACCACATAATTATCAATCACAAATATAGTCAACATTATCATATACCACATAATCCTCAATCACCAGTCCAGTCATCACATAATCCATAACCACACATTAAATGTTGTTAGTCGTCTAGATGTTATGCATGGGTTAGGTGTTTTGTGACTTTCTCATTTAATCAATATTCTCATGAAGCGAATAGGGCCCAAGATCTCATCATTCCACTAACAGGAATAACAGTCGTATTTTGCAAGAACCATCGGAGCTCGCCAAGTTCCTACAATAACCAAGGGTAAAAGACGTGCATGTCTAACACAATATCGATCTATCACACTTATTTGTGATCATATTCAAGTGAAACTGGCACTACACAACCCTAGAAATGCTCATCCTAGTCAAAGTACACCTGGTTTGCCATAGACTGTTTGGCCTCGGGTGCTACGTCGAGCCATTGGATGCCTGACCCGGTGGTACTCCCAAGACTCTCCCACGGAATTAGGACACGTCACATTCTCTAATATACCCTTCACTGTAAGCTCCTGGAAATGATCTAACTAAAAATTTCTAACTTATGAAAATGGTGCATGAATGCTCTATGTTTAGCCTTGCCTTTTAACCATCGTCACCGAGTAAGGTCCTTACGTTGGTAGTCCATTACCCTTAATGCGAAAGGCAAACCTCCATCATTTTGTCCTTAGTATTTTATGGATTTATTCTTAAAGAGCTTGTTAGTAAGATCACATCATTGTCACTTATCACTTATCATTAGGTTTGTTATGAACTTCTAGAAAAGATTTATTATTTTTTCTATCAAAAATAGTATATATAACTTTATAGGTCTCATATGGAAAATAACTTCTTCTCCCCTTCAAGCCATAGAATGTTTAAATCTAAGATCTCTTAAAACTTTCATTCAATAGTTACTTTAATTCTAGTGGTACAGTGAAAAGATCAAATCATACAATTATAGTTACTATGAGTTGTTAACCAAATTATTAGTATTCTGTTCCATTGCTTGATTCACTTATGAAGCGGGTACCATATCAGTCTTACAAGAAATATATTTATTCAATAGTTTAGAAAAGGGGGAAATTAATGATATAGAATTGTCATTTACAATAAGATTTATTACACTGATATGATAGACGTCATCTCATGGCATTATCTTGCGATAGAACTTTATCTTATCAATCCTTAAGCCATGAATTCCTTTTTCTTCTCAATTTGTGCAAATAGTAGGAGTTCACTAGTAATTGAATAGAATAAAACATTGTATAGTCAAAAACATTGTTTCTGTAATCCTTTACCTGATTTTTGAAATGTCGTCTTGTTGCATTAATGGGCCACAGAACTTTGTTTTCTTTCGTTTCTTAAGCCCAAATCCTTCTCAAATTTATTTTGATAGACTTTTGAATAAAAAAAGCTTCTTGACTAAAAATCAATGAAAATCAAATGCTGAAATTTTTGTTAAATTATTTCCCTCGTCGGTTTTGTTGGAAACTTTGTTTTTACTGTATTTCTACTAGAAAAATCCGATTTGAGTGATTCCAAAGTCAAAAGTGTTTAATTTTAGAAATCCTACATTTATAAGGTAAAATATTTATAAAATATTGTCCAAAATTTAAATTTCATACAGAACCTCTTAGTACACCATTTTTTCTTTCGTTTTAATACGTTATAAATCAAGATTAAGGACAACCACTACACAACACTCTCTCATTTCACCTTCACATTATTAAACCATACCCAACACATTATTACCTACCAAAATAAGGCAGCATGCCCCTTCACTGAACACTTCACATTTATACCTTTTGTTGTATTTGGTTTATCGAGTTTTCTCTTACAAACCTTACCGGGACTTCGACACATTTCCTTATTTCATATAAACATAATTATTTAATATTTTCCTTACACATAAACAGCCATGGCAGTAGCTATATCACACGTCCCTACATACACCAAAATCAAGTCATTTACTTGCAATGTTTATGTAAACACGTGAACTCATTTATTCATAAAACTTTATTTTTCTCCTTTAAACCTTATTTCTTACTTTTAGTTTTATTTGGCAACATGAAGAACATAACTTTAAAAGTACTTTTGACCACTAAAAATATAAAGTACTAACACTAATCATGCACCAAAACTTTATATTATTAAGGAAATAGCCACACATGCATTCAACACCTCAAAACTCATGTAAAAACCTATTTCTTTATAAAAATTTAGATTTACTTATTTTTCAATATCTTCTAAGAATATCAAAAGCACACTTTAATCACATAAAGTCTCATAAAATTTTTAAATCATGAATCAAGTATCCATGGCATTAACATTGCATGCAAATAAGATATTCCTTTAACACTTAAATTTCAAACATACCAACATTTTCTAAAAACCACAAAAGTCAAATGCAATACCATATTTATGTCAGAATCATCCTGTAAAGTCAACTCTCATTTTTTATAGTCATTAGTTTGAATACAACCATGATCTTTGATTAAAATGGAAAGAAATCACCATGCATGCACATAAACCTTTAATAATCATGATCAAGACAAAAGCACCATTGCATGCAACAAGATTTAAACAAGATTTAATAGAGAATTCCCCTTTTACCTCAAGGTACTCACGTAAGGATAAAAGGTGATTCCTTGCATGCTTACTCTATCTTGCCCTCCAAGAGTTCCAAGAGTGCTCCAAGGATTATGTTAATATTTTGTTGGTGCATCTACCACAAACTTGGTGTAGATGGGAAATGAATTGTAGTTGTTCGAGGCAAGTGTCATACCACTAGGATTCGGTTTTTAAAATAATGATTCTAAAATATTGAGACAATTAGAAAAGATTATTTTCATAATGTGATGAGAAAATAAATAGCAACTTGCAATAAAAAATAAACTAACACAAGTAATAAAATATGATGAAGTAGCAATTAATAAAGACTGGGATTGGATTTCATCTATCTCACCCTTCGATACATTATATAAGTTCATATAAACGGTTTTCAAACTATTGCTTATTACATCACAATCTAAGTCATTCGTATCGATTCCTCGACTACGAAATTCATAAGAATAAACCCAAATATGTTGATTCCTTAATCATTCTGAACTTATTCCAGCATTAAGAGTGATTGTTTCAATGTTTATTACGTCAATTATTATTCCTAATAATCTCCATAATGAGCGTTCAATTTAGATCCATTTTTGAAAGTCATTTCCCAATAACCAACGGAAACTAAAATCAAGAAGTTATTGATCAGATAGATTCAAGCATTAAGCATAAAATGGAAAACCAAAAGCTATAAAGCAAAAATACCAATTATATAAAATATGACAAGCGTACGTTAGGTTTGAGTTGATTACATCCAATCCCAAAGAAAGATTTAGCTACACACGGTAGCCACTACAATCAAGCACACAAAAAAAGAAAATGGGAAGGAGAAGAATTCTTCGATGAAGATTTTCCAGAGAGAATAAAGTTATGTTCCTTCGTCTTCATCACTTTCCTAAAATACCTTCAGAATT
Organism: Clitoria ternatea; assembly: GCA_037962975.1. NCBI lineage: Eukaryota > Viridiplantae > Streptophyta > Magnoliopsida > Fabales > Fabaceae > Clitoria > Clitoria ternatea. The sequence continues at coordinate 223,130,176 of CM075672.1, forward strand.
ATTTATATCATCGTCAATTTGCTCAAGCGAATTAATGGTCGCTTAAGCGAATTACTTACTTCACCATGAAGAAAGCTCTTTTTACTTGGTTTTTTTTTCACGCAGACTCGCTGGGCGAGAGGTTTGCTCAAGCGAGTTCACTTTTGTCGTGTTTCCTCTGTTCTTATTTCGCTTGAGCCATTCTACTGCTCGCTCAAGTGACTACTTTTTATTTGGCCACTAGGCAAATTTCGCTAGAGTAGAATAGCCTCGCTTAAGCGAATTAACCTTTATTTCAATTCTTCTTGATTTTCAATTGAGCTAATTAGGCTCGCTTAAGTGAATTCCCTTAATTTGCTCTCTGGACAAAATTCGCTCAGGCGATCATAGATTCGCTCAAGCGAATTTCACCTCTGATACTTAAAACTTGAATTCCTTAACTCGCTTAAGCGATTCTGGTTCTCGCTCAAGTGAGTTCATCAATTTTTGCATTTTTTCTTGGGCTTTGTTAGGAAAATTCTTTTGATTTTCTTCCTTCTTTTCTTCCTCATCCTTTTCACCTAAATTTACTCAAAATTTGGCATAAGAATCGCAAATTTACATTAATAATGTTAAACAATATCTGGATTTCATATTTTATTAAATGCAGTACACCAAACTTCCAGATACGATAATATTTTATCAAAATCATTCCCAATTAACACCAAAAATATACACAATTTGGGCATTTATCAACTCTTCCTGACCTAGAACTTTGCTTGTCCTCAAGCAAAAGGTAGCAAAATATAAAAGTGAAAATCAGATTTCGTCTAATCACAACGAGGCATAAGAAAAGAAAACAACTTAAACTATATACAAATAACAGTTCCTAGTATCCTTTAAAAATCCAACAAGATAAATGCTAGTCTCTATAAATTACAAAACAAATGAAAGTAACTAATGGTTGTAAAAACAAGAAATCCACTCAATATCTCACTGGTGAGTGTTTACTCAAAACTTCACTGATTATGCATTAGTAGAATTGTAATTCATTTTATTTCAGAAGAATAATCACCTAAACAACAAGGGTCAAGAGGTCTTCAAAAGGGTTGTAACATGGCTTGGCTGAGCAATAAAATTCATTGTTTTTCTATGAATTCAAAGTGCATGCTAAAAGAGAAAAGATTATGATATTTATACATAACTTCAGCTACCCTACATTCATATTTTTCTATCTCATCAAGCTCATGTTTTTTTCTTTCTTTGTTTTCAATTTTTTTCAACTCCTCTTCTTTACAATATTTTATTTTACAAATGATTTACATTAAGGAATTTCTTTTTCTTTTCATCTTCACTCTTTCGTCTCAACCATTTATTTATTTCTTTGCCATTGAACCAATAAGCATAACATAACCTTTTATATATATATATATCATATCCTTTTTGCCATTAGCATGCTATTTAAGTAGTGAATTAAATCTAAACTTGCTATGGTTAAGGGATTTAGAACAAAATGTAAAGGCTCAAAAGGGTTATAACAAAATTGAATTTAATTTATGTACCGATTGGCTTTTTGGCTTTGGCTTAACCCTAAATCTATTCAAAATTGCCTCTATCATATCCTTGCTTGTCTAAGCATTTGACTTTTGATAGAAAATTACGCAATAACAACCATACAAAAATCAATAAACTCTCGGTGTTTAGGATTCACTCACTTACCCGGTTAACAGGCCTGATTTCTTTATTTAAATAGAAAAGGTCCAAATACTGTTAAGTTATTTCACAGGTTGAGATTCAAATTGATTTTAATTAAATTCAACCAGGATATTGACAAAGTTTAAAATAAAGTTATTTCAAACTTATGCATCTGATGATTATATGACATCCTAATTCACTTTATATATAGTAAATAATATGCACATATCAGATATATCAAAATAAAATACCGTACCTATATATATAACACTAGTGGGTAAGGATCCAAAACGTATGTATAAATCGAAATAGTGCATGTCAAGTAAAAGTAAATACTAAACTGAAATAAAGGACTAAGAAAAAGTAAAAGATTGAAAAAAATAACCAAATAACCCATTAGGAGTATCACTCTCAGTCATCAGCCATGATACCGCTGACAATGCTATCTAACTGCTCCTCAGATTCCTGATCTGGGTCCTGCTGCTCAGCATGCTCCTTAACATGTTCCTACTCTGGCTCTAATGAAATAGGCTCAGCTGCTGATGTAGGCTATGCTGATGTAGTCTTAGCTAGTATATCTGACACTGGTGGCTCTGGCTCTGGCTCTGCAGGTTGCTACTCTGGCTCAAGTGTAAATGTTGATGCTAACGGGCCACCCTCCTTCAGTAAAATAGGACTGTCTACAGGCCAAGAAATATAGGCCTCAAACACGAGGGGTGCCGGAGGGTAGTAGAGGGAATACCAAAGTACAAATCCCTGTATACATGGAGGAGAGCTTTATGGTTAAAAGCCTGTTGCTTCTGAATATAGATCAAATGGGCCAAAAGAGTAGGATCTGTAGGAGGAACCGCTAGATGGGTCCTGGAGGTGGTGGAACAACCTGTGGGGGTGCTGGTGCTGGTGCTGAAGAAGAGGAAGGTCTAGTGGAAGATGGATCAGTAATGTGGGGGATCCTCCGTAGTTTAGTTTAATAAACTTGCGGTCAATCGATGGTCGGATCGGAGTGGTGGGATTAACCTCAACCCATGAGACGCACAATAAATCATGATGAACGTTGGGAAGCCTAATATCCCTTTCGGTATAGCTCCGATAATGATGGTCTTCGGGTCAGACTATGCAAACCTGAAGATATCTTCAGAAATAATAGTGGCAATATCCACTTTCATATCTGACTTCAATATACAGTACAACCAATTGCATCGAGGGATGGGGAAATCAGATACATAATTGGTAGGGATGATCTTAGCAAGCAGAAAAGTGGTCCACACTTTGCTGAGGACCTTCATGTCCTTTCGTAACAACTAAACAGGAAATCCCTCAGGTCCATTCTATAGGTGATAGCCTGGTCTACATAGAGCTTTCTTTAGCTCGCTAGTGAAGAAAATATGGTTCTTATGCCTTAGAGTACCATATGTACATAGTCCCCCTTAGGAAGTCTCAATATCCATAAGGTAACTGCTGATGGTATCTCGGCAGAGCCTTCTTTGTTCCATGCATTCGCATAGAACTTGTGTATAACTTTAAGATCAAACTTTGGGCTTGGGTTGGCCAACCTCAACTAATCCCTATCCTGTAACACATTCATAAAAGCATCACATTGCCCCTATCAGAGATCAACTCGCCTCTCAGGAATGAATGTCCAAGTTTATAGTTTCTCAAATCTTACGGCCATTTCTTTATCTTTGAATAATGGGCTAGGTGATAAGGAAGGTTTAGAAATCCTTTTACATTTCCCCTTATCTTTCCGACTGGTGTCGGATGGTCCAGGTGGTGGTGTGCGTACGGGCCCAGTGGTTTTTGTGTGAACCATCTTTACTTGGAAGACCAAGAGGTAAGAAGGAAGAAAGAGCTAGGACATGAGGGGTAGAGAGGATTCTGGAAGAGAAGAATTTCCTTTGAGATTTCAAGAAAAATAATTGTTCCAAAGAAAATAAATGGGGGTTTTAAACCGTAAATTGCATACATTTGCTTAAGCGGGATCAATTCGCTTAAGCGAATTAACTTAGAAAAGTCCAGAAGTCATAATTTCGCTTAAGCGATATGGAACCACTTGGGCAAAAATCTTACAGAAACAAGTTCACCTTTTCTTCGCTTGAGCGACCCTTTCGCTTAGGCAAATTTTTAACAGTGACTATTTCAAAAAGTATTCGCTCGAGCAATTAATAACTGCTTGGGCGATTTTTTCACAGAACCAAATTTATAATTAATTCGCTTAAGCGAGGTGGTAACTGCTTGAGCGAACTTACTCTTAAAGCACCTCCCAGACACTTCCTCATTTTTTGCTTGGGCGAGTTAGAATGGCTTGAGTGAATTTTTGGTGGTGTCAATTTTGAATTAATTTGCACAAGCGATTCTAATTTCGCTTAGGCGAAAACATTATAGAATCTAATTACCCTTAATTTGCTCAGGTGAAGAGAGACTCACTTGGGCGAATTTACTTGGATACATCCCCTGATACTTCAATAATGTATTTGCTTAGGCTAAATAACTTCGCTCAGGAGAATTTTCAACAAAATGAATTTCCACATTATTTCGCTTGAGAAAAAATTGTTCGCTCAGGAAAACTTTGTCCATAATCAATTTACTGCTCTTTCACTTGGGTGAAATACATTTGGCTTAAACGTAGCTGCCTATTGACACACTTGCTTGAGCGAGGCACCATTTCGGTTGAGCGAGTTTAGCAAAAAAGCACTTATGAGAATTCAATAAGGTTGTCTGCATTATTCACTTGAGTGAACATGGATTCGCTTGAGCGAATGACCTAATTGTGCACTAAAACTTGAGATTTACATTCAAATTTGGTTAGGTCCTTGCTGCACATTTAAAAATTGACCATTTTAGAATTAGTTGCCAACTTTTGATCATAAATTACAACACAATCAAGGGTTAATTCAAAGATCCAAGCATGCCAAATCAAGTCTCATACTTAATCTAACAATTCATTGCCTCCAACATTCATATACTAATAAATGTATAATCAAATGATCAAGTCTTGTTTTATGGTATTTGTCAACAATATTGACATGAACTCATTCCTATTTCAACAGGCAAATACAATCCTTGAGAATTTTGTCAATTTCCTCACATATACATCAAACCAAAACCAAATTTGCTTATTTTTCACATAATTAACATGTTATCCATATAATTCAACATAGTTAGCATTTATTATGCATCAAATCATATCAATCTCATAATTTAACTTCCAATCACCATCTTCCTACTCATTTCTTCATTCTTCCTCTTCAAACTCAAAATAAGCATTCATTGCATCATAAAAAGTCTAGAAACATCACTAACCTAAATTTCACAAACATAGGACACAAAATGCAATAAGAAACTGGGTTGCCTCCTAGGAAGCCCTTGTTTTACGTCGTTAGCTTGACGCCATTTAAAATTCACAAATCATATAAGTGGATGAGCATTGTAAGCTTTTCCACTTCATCACCATTGTATGTTTCAATCTTTGCCCATTAAGAATTCCATAAGCTTTTACTTCGTTAACCAAGAAAGCTCCTGACCACTTAGATTTGAGGTTACCCAGGAAAAGTTTGAGTCAAGAATTGAACAATAAAACTGATTGCCCTGGGTAAAAGCTCTTCTTTAGAATTTTCTTATCATGATAGGCCTTCATCTTATCCTTATAAAGCTTGGAAGAGTTATAGGCTTACAGTCTCTATTCTTCGAGTTCTAATATTTGCAACTTTCTTCTTTCTGTTGAAGTTTTTGGATCAAAGTTTTGCATCTTAATGGCCCAATATGCTTTATGCTCTAACTCCATAAGTAAATGACAGCTTTTACCATAAACCAAACTGGTAAGGTGAAAAACCTGTAGAAGCTTTGAATGTTGCCCTATATACCCATAAAGCACCATCTAGCTTTACTGACCAATCCTTTCTGCTCTGGGATACAGTCTTTTATAAGATTTGCTTAATCTCCCTATTTGAAACTTCAACTTACCCATTGGCTTGAGGATCATATGGGGAGGTAATTTTATGTCTAACCTTGTAATGTCCAAGGTACTTCTAAAGTTGACTGTTACAGAAATGGGAGCACCATCACTAGTCAAAACTCTTGTGTGCCAAACCTGCAAAATATGTTTCTTTTCAAGAATTTGATAATAGTTTTAGCATCGGAGTTAGTACAAGTAACAACTTCTACCCATTTAGTAACATAATCTACTGTAACTAAGATATATTCATTCTTAAAGGATACATGGAAAGGACCAACAAAATCTATGCCCCAACAGTTAAATGCTTCAACTTCCAAAATAGTAGTTAATGGCATTTTATTTCTTTTTGAGATGCTTCCAGGTCTTTAACAATTATCACATTACTACACAAAGAGATTAGTATCTTTAAACAAAGTTAGCCAATAGAATCCAGATTGAAGGAATTTGGCTGCTGTTCTTTCACCATTGAAGTGTCCACCATAAGTAGAACTATGGTAGTGCCACAGAATGCTTCTAACCTCCTACAAAGATACACACCTACGCAAAACATTATCAGAACTCATTTTAAACAAGTATGGGTCATCCCAAACAAATTGTTTAGCATCTCTCAAAAACTTTTTTTTTGTTGTCAGGAGTAATCGTCAAGAATAACTTCGGCATCTTTAAAATTTGCAATATCTGCAAACCATGCCCTTTCCTGGATCAACATGAATTTTTCATTGAGAAAATCCTCCTCTACCTCAGGCTGTGTATTAGTCACTTTTTATTTACAAGCCTCGAGAGGTAATCTGCTATATAGTTTTCACTCCCTTTTTTATCCTTGATGATCAAATCAAATTCTTGAAGGAGCAAAATCCATCTTATCAACCTTGACTTGGAGTCTACTTTATTGAGCAAATATTTCAAGGCAGCATGATCTGTAAGCACAACAACTTTGGAACTAATAAGATATGATTGAAATTTTTTAAGTCCATACACCACAGCCAATAACTTCTTCTCAGTAGTTGCATAATTTAACTAATCAGGATATAAAACCTTGCTGGCATAATGTATCATATGAAAAATTTTAGATCTTTTTTGCCCTAACACTGCTCTGATGGCATAATCGCTAGCGTCACACATCAATTCAAAATCTAGCTGCCAATCAGGAGCAATGATAACAGGAGCTTAAATCAATTTATTCTTTAATAATTTAAAGGCATTCAAACCAACAAGATCAAATTGAAAAGGAGTATCTTTATTCAATAGGTTACTCAAAGGTTTTGCAATTTTTAAAAAATCCTTTATGAACCTCCTATAAAAACCTACATGACCAAGAAAACTTCGTACTCTTTTAACATTAACAGGTAATGGTAGCTTTTCAATTACCTCTATTTTTACCTTGTCCACTTCAATTCCTTTGCATGAAACCTTGTGACCTAGGACGATACCTTTTATCACCATGAAATTACACTTATCCCAATTCAATACCAGGTGAGTGTCTATGCATCTTTTCAGTACAACATTTAGATTGTTAAGACAATGATCAAATGAGAAGCCAAATATAGAAAAATCATCCATGAACACTTCTTTGCACTTTTCCACCAAATCTAAAAAATAGAAAGCATACAAATTTGGAAAGTGGCAGGAGTATTACACAATCCAAAAGGCATCTTCCAGTAAGCAAAAATTCCAAATTGGCATGTGAATGTTGTCTTCTCCTGGTCTTTTGGAGCTACTGCTATTTGATTATAGCCTGAATAACTGTCAAGAAAATAATAATAAGTTTGACCTGCCAACCTTTCTCACATTTGATCCATGAATGGTAATGGAAAGTGATCTTTCCTGGTGGCTTGATTAAGCTTCCTATAATCAATACACATCCACCAACCTGTAACTGTTTTGGTTAGAATAATCTCATTCTTTACATTCCTGATCACTGTCATGCCTCCTTTTTTAGGAACCACCTGAAGTGGACTTACCCAAAAACTGTCAGAAATTGGGTAAATCATCCCAACTTCTAGAAGCTTCAGTACCACTACCTTGACTAATTCTTTCATTGTTGGATTCAAGCATCTCTATAGTTGAGCAACCAGTTTGAACACTTGCTCCATAAAAATTCTATGCATATAGTAGGCAGGGCTCAAACCTTTTAAATCTTCCAACTTCCATCCAATAACACCTAAATTGATTGTAACATCCCAAATTTTTAAGAAAATAAATTTTATTAGATGGTGATAATTAATTAATTGTGGTCCAATACATGCAAGAAAATTAATTAGACACTAGAGGTGAAGTACTGGTAAATTAAGATTTACCGAAACTGGATGATTTAACAGACGATGTGGGACCCACTTAGTCAAATTGGATATTTGATAGGTCTAGAATACTTAAAAAATTATTGTGATTAAGGTGATATAGTTAAAATAATTTTTGGTGTTGAGGAGATAATTACTTGGACACGACGTATGCTATTAATCTGTAAAAATACAACCAAATGGAATTAAAAGAAAACATTAAATCCTTTTTCTCCTTTCTATTTCACTGTGGCATACTTCCCTCTCTTTCTCTAATCTCTATTGACCATTGGACAAAAGGGAATCATGGACTAAAGGGCAAGAGCAAAAAGTTAGGACATTAACCATTGGGTAAAAACCCAATTTTTACATTTCTCTCTCCTCACTTCCCTCTATTTTCGTTGGCCCCCTTTTCTCCACCATCTTCTCCCTTATTTTTCACTTACCCTTCCTTCTCCTTGGCCCCAAAACTATGGAACTCCTTCCATGACCATTACTGGTGAATTATTTCTTGAAATGGTATGCGAAATAACTAGATGGTCAATTTTAATGGGATTTATGGCAAGTGGACCACTGTCGACGTAGTATATGCTCAAAAGAACACATGTCGTTCCCACTACGAATCGTATTAAATCGACTTCAAACTATTATGGCAGATTTGAGAAATTGTTTTCATGTTGTTGATTTTTGAAACCCAATACAGAAATATATAAAGAACAATGTAAATAAGATAAATAGAATAACAGAGGTTAAAAACTGGGATTTGGATTCACCTTTCTCACCTTCCGATACACGGTATATATTCATGTAAATGACATTTTGAAGTATGATTCTTTACGTCACAATCTATATCATTCGTATCGATTCCTCGACTATGAAATTCATAAAAATGATTTTGAGAACGCCAATCCCTTGATCGTTTTAAACTTGTTCCAGCATTAAGTACGATTGTATCGACGTTCATTTCGTCAACTATTATTCCTAATCAATTGATGTAATGAGTTTTTCATTTAGATCTATTTCGAAAGTTATTTTCCAACAACAAACGTAAACTTAAATCAAGAAAATGCTAATCAAGCAAATTCAAGCAATGAGCGTAAAATGAAAAACCAAGAATCACAAAACAAAATCATCTTTTGCATGAATATTGTACACATGTTCATCCAGATCGATCAGTTACCTCCAATCCCAATGAGAGATTTAGCTACTCATGATAGCCATTATATAAACCTTACAAGGAAAGAGAGAAGAAAAATAAAGAGTATTTTTGTTTTCTAATATAAAACTTTGATCCCCCTAAAGTTGCTCTTTGTTTTAGTTATATATTATGAAACTCGCTCAAGCGAGTTTGAATATCGTTTGCGCGAATAGAGTGCTTCAAATTGAAGAAACCTTTACGTCATGCTTCACCTGCATGCTTATTCACTCAAGCGAAATATTTCGCTTGAGCGAGTCTCCAATATGATAGTCCCTATTTAGAATTCGCTTGAGCCAACTCTCTTTAGCTGCAGCAAACTCCTCTTGTTTTGATTCTGTATGGTTTTCGCTTGAGCGAAGTAGAGTCGCTCAAGCGACTTTATCACTGGAGCTCACTGGTTGATTTTTACTGTTATCTTTTCTTGGGCGCTCAAGCGAAAGACTTTGTTTTTACTCTCTCAAACAATTTCGCTCAAGCGACAAGGTCTTGCTTGAGCGAAATATTCTTCATTCTTTTCTGGCTCAATTTCGCTTGAGCGAATTGATGGCTCGCTCAAGCGAATCTTCCACCTGATGCATAATACCTTTTATCTTTCACTCGCCCAAGCGAATCTTCATTTTTGACTTTAGTGAATTCAGTCGCTCAAGCGAATTGAAGTTTTGTTTGAGCAAAATTTTCACCCTTTGCTTATAACTTGGGGATTTCTTATGAAGCTTCTTTATTTTCTTTTTCCCTTCTTCTTTCTTCTTCATTTTACCTGAAATTAAACCAAAATTTAGGATTTGACAGTACTTGTTAACCATTCAAACATGTACAATGCTTGGATCTTAATTTATGTCTATTTAGCTTACAAAATAACAAACATTGCACTTTATGTCTAATTTATGATCAATTTACATCACAAAACCTATGTAAGTCGGACATCTATCAATTACCCACCAAAATTTCTTGGTTTTTATGGATTCATGAAGCTTGTATTGGACATTGGGGCAATGCTTGGTTCATTTCTCCTTCTCTTTCTCTCATTTTTGTGTTCACCTTGGTGCTCTTGAAAGAGGTATGATTTTTGAACACCCATGGTTTTATTGGTAGTTTTTGAGTTATTAAAGTATTGTAATAGGAGATTATATGTTATTTTGATGAATAATGGTATGTGGAATCAAACCCTAGGTTAGATGACCATTGGGGATTTATTGTTGTTGTTGATAATGAATAAAATACATTGTTGCTAGCCTAAGGATGTTTGGAATTATGTATACAGGTGGTTAGAATTGATGATTATGAATTTTTGATAAAAATCCTAGAAATTGGGATTAGGGCTTTATGGAAAATCTTAAAAACATGGTGATAATTTGGTATTAGAGTGATTTGGTATGTAGGAATAAGCTTTTAAGTGTGTGACATCGATCATTGATGATAAGGATATGTGAAATCAAGAAAATAGAGTGATGACTCTAAGTTTCTAAGTGTGGTAGAAGTTATGATATTATTATGGATGAATTGAATTAATAGGAATGTGTGAATGGTTGTTATTGAATTTTTAAAGAATCTTGACCCTAAGAGTATGGAGAATGCTTATATTGTAACTAGGAGGTTAAATTGAAAATGGATGGATGATACTCAATGTTGGGTGTTGATTGTATGATGATAAGTGATAGTGAAAATGATAGAGAACTATTGGTGGTGAAACCTATAGATAGGTGTTATTATGAATATGGAATAATAAATGTAGACACCAAAACCATGTTGTGTGCCATTGAATTTATTGATAAATGACTATTGATAAGGGCTAAGATGGCTCATAATGAACTCCAAGTGACAATGATAGCATTTGAATGATTGAGGTAATATGGAATGCATTTTAGATGAGGGAAGAATGTGATATTGTTGTTGTTGGGTATGGTTAGCCCTTGGAGACTTAGGATATCTTGGTTTTGGGAGAGGAATTCCTGAAACCTAACATAATTATGTAAATTGGTGTTTTGACAAAGTTTAGGACTTGATGTTGAACTCTAAGGGATGTTGGCAATTATTTAAAATTATAATGATGCCTTGGGATGACTCATCAATTGAGTGCATGTGTCTATATGTACATTGTGTAGATTATACTCCGGGCAATGTGGCAAAACGTTTGGATCGTGCGGATCATTTACGGTTCTTCTCTCGAGGTAGGAGAGGAGTTTACATTTCAAATGCATGAGTTGAATAATTGGTGATTTATGTATATAATAATGCTTATGCTTGCCTTTCCATGATTATATTGAAATGATGTAATATTTGATTGTGTGATGAATGACATTCTTGATTTAGCCAAAAAGGGTTTGAAATCCCATTAGGACATACCTTGATCTGGGAAATGAATCATGGGGTAAGACTTGTTGGAGCAAGTCACATTTGTATATGTGAATAAGGTCCATAGAGAGTTTAGACCAAAACATAGCCAATTGCCTTTTGGTATGTCATGTAAAATGCCTGAAATATGCATAAAACTACCCTATAGTTTAGATTTTGATTGGGATGAAATTTGGGCTTGAAACTTTTCCACATAATTAATATTAGGGTAGGTAAGTTGTGTATAAAATTTCATGCAAATTGGAGTTGAATAGTCTAGTGAAAAGGGGGGTCAAAGTTGGCAAAAACATAAGGACCAAAAAGCTGCAGAATGGAGTCTACAGCAGACCAACCATGGCCAGTGGTTTGCAACCACGGCCAGTGGTTGACACTGCCTCAAAACATGAAAAAAATGGATTTTTGGTGTCCAAGAGAGTGCCAACCACGGCCAGTGGTTTGGCCACTGTCAAGATTTTTTATTGTTGTTTTTCCCTTTTTTTGGCTCTTTTGGGTATCTTAATGACATTTTTAGCCTCTGACTTCTTCATGAAAGTTGTAGATAATTATGTCACAGAGGTGCAAAAATTAGTATTACCTTAATTGAAGTTTTCTAGCTCTCATTAGACATAAAACACGGACCCACTGCTATGAAAAACTTAAATTTAAGAGGGGTTTTGGATGTAACTTTTTATGATTTTCAATTTGGGACTAATAAGTGGTATTTATGACATATCCCACTATTTCTAAGACTAGAAATTAACTGTTCTCATATCTCTTCTCATATTTACATATATGGAAAGTGTGATTAATCAAAGAACTAGGCGCCACATATACGATTGTGGTGTGTTTTGGTGGTGTTTAATGTTGATCTAAGGTATTGACAAAATGTGTATATGCCTAAACCATGTTATGAAAACATGAATACTCCACCACTAATGATATGACATGATGATTGATAATGAAAAGTAAATGATGTGGCTATATAACACACCTTGAATGATGATGAAACTAATGAGGGGACAATTGAATGGCAATAAGCTGTTATAAAATGATGAATTGGAAATAATGTCGATGATGTTTATAAATGGATGATATCATGCATATTGAATGATGAATAATGATGTTGAATGAAAAGAGATATTGTTGTTGAACATATCCTTGAATAAGTAGTGATTGATATTATTGATGAGTATGATGCCACTGCGGTGGATGCAAACAATGACTTGTATGTGTGAGTTAAGATGGTGACTTATGAATATATGTTGTGAAATACCTCGTTGGTTTCCATGTGTGGATTAATGCTATAATGATGATTGATATGCTTTTGATTTCCATTTGTGGATTGATGATGATGTGAATGATTAGCCATTGTAATGCAAACTATATGAATGGTATACCTTGAGGGGCTTTGTAGTTAGATGCGTACCACTAACCGTAAGTGAGAGGGTGAGAAATCCTTGCGAGGTTGAGATTTGGCATATGCATTATTGTATTATTGCATTCATGGCATGCATAGCATAGCATTGAATATGTGGTTGAGATTTGGCATATGCATTATTGCATTATTGCATTCATGGCATGCATAGCATCGTATTATTGCATTCTTGCGGGACTATATGATGAGAGTACCCTATGCGTGGCGGAAAACCAATATATGAATGAATAAGGGTGGTTGCAATCACCAATATGTTAAGATTGATGAATGTGGTTACAATCACGAGTATATTGAAATGATAAAGATCCTACAGGATTCTATGAGATTGAGTACCCTATGCGTGGGGGAATGAGTCTGTGGTTACCATCACATGACAGATTGAAATGATAAAGGTGGTTGAGATCACCAGTGTATTGAAATGACAATGGTCTTGCGAAACTATGAGGGTAGTACCCCATGCGTGGCGGGAAACCAATATGAGAATGATTAAGATGTGGTTGCGATCACAATGAAAGATCCTATTCTATGAAAATGGACCCTTACGTGGGGGATATATGTTTGATGAATTATAAGTAGCTGTGATCACTTGAGATACCATGTGTGTATGGGTGATTGAAATGGATCCATTGCATATGCATTAAACTGTTGACATATACATTAGCCATAGGTACATGGCATTTGAGATAGAGATCATCGAAGAGTAATGATAACCTCTTGAGAGAGTAATTTGAATAAAGACTTAATGACTTAATGATGATAATTGTTAATGCCCATAATGATGTAGGGCAATATGAATGTGTATGTTAATGTGTATGTGTTTGTGCTTGTGCTTGTGCTTGACATTAATTATGAATAATGAGGCTTGCGTGCCTAAGATAATATTTGGGTAATGGTTTATGATGAATTGATGACTCTCTAGCAAAGCACACATGTTGTTTGTATGCATGTACACATGATCACAATATATTTATATTCGTCATTTTAAATGTATAACTCACTCTAACATGTTCTTTCCTTTTAGCACTGTGATGCAGGATTGTCATGGGATGAGACAGTGATTTTGAAATAAAGCTTTTGGAGAAGGTAAATAGCTGTAATGAAATGTCTTGGACGGAAGCATTTGTTAAACATGATGTAATGAATGATTTGTGTATATTGATGTTGATAAATAGTGATTTATAAACATGTATATATCAATGTATATTGATGATGGTGATATTTGAAATGATACCAATTTGGTGGTGTATAAGGTCAATTATGGAATGTAATTAGTGGATTGGAGTGTTGTATAATCATATATATATATATATATATATTTGAGGCATCAAGGATGTAAAGACACTAGGAATTGGATAGCTCATAATTAGATTTAATGATAGAGGCCACCTACAATTGATGATGTATGATTATGATTTATGTGCGTAGTCGGTTGTGGCCTAATAGGCTTATATTATGTAATTGCATGATTGCTTGAGTTCTTTACCCATATCTTCATATATGGGACTAGGCGTATGCCTGTATACACATCCTTCTTCCGTTGTAAACTCTAATATTTTGTATACACTTATGGGCGTTTTACTTAGCGATTCAGTTTCTATATTCTCATATCTCACTCTTCGGTTTTCTGTGGTTCGGGTTTTGATGTAATCGTGGAGGTCTTTTGAAATTATTTTAAGCAAAAATTTTACTTGTATTTTTATTAATTATCTTGATTACATCGGGATTCGGGTCTGGAAAATCGGGGTGTGACAGTCTTTAAGCACCTGAACTAGCCTCTGCTCTTCAGATTCAAAAATATGATTACTAATAATCACAGGCTGTTGTTCTTTGTCATCTAAAAACACATACTTCAGGTGTAATGGTAACATTTTCAACACTGGTTTCTGAACTTTACTAATAACTTTCTCTGGCAATTTTTCTTTTAATTCTTCTTCTGGTGACAAGGATTTTCTTGAATCAAAACTTGTCAGAAGCTCTTCAACTTCATATTGCTCATCATCAGTTAAATCTTCGACAGCATAAGTCAAGGTTCTCTGTAAAGAATCTGAAAGCAATCTTTGCTTCTTTTTTCACAAGCTGATCTTCAGCATCAACTCTAATACACTAGTGTTTATCTTTAGGATGCTTCATTTCTTCAAAAAAATTAAAGTTCACTTCATCATCCTGAACTCTTACCTTTAGCTTCCAGTTATCTACATCAATTATTAGCTTCACCATTTTCATGAATGGATGTGCCAAAATTAGTAGCACTTCAAAATCTTCTTCCATATCCATGATGACGAAATCAACTGGAAATACAAATTTCTTCACTCTAACTAAAACATCTTCAGCCACGCCATATGGAAACTTCATAGAATGATCTGTCAACTGTAAAGTCATATTAGTTGGACGGACTTCTAAATCACCAATACGCTTAAGCATGGATAGTGGCATAAGATGAATGCTAGCTCCCAGATCCAATAAATCCTTTCCTGCTGGTAAAGAACCAATGGTAACAGGGATAGTAAAACTACCTGGATCCTTTGTCTATTAAGGTAATGCCTTCTGAATGATTGCACTACAACTAGCTTCCAATTCAACTATTTCTTCAGTAAATCTCTTCTTCTTTGACAATAGATCTCTAATGAATTTAGCATAAGTAGGCATTTGTTCCATAGCCTCCATGAATGGCACATTAGTCTGCAATCTCTTAAAAATGTCCATAAAGCAAGCAAACTGACACTCTTTATCTCTCTTGGAGGGGTTTTTAGGATAAGGCAGGCTCTTCAACTGTGGAACCTCACTCTCTACTTTTTCCTTCCCTTTGTCACTCACTTTTTTTTTATTTTTATCATTTTTTTCACTATCTACATATTCTTCTTTATTTTCCTCTCTTGAAATTTGTTCTTTTTTAACTTCTTCTTCACTTCCACTCTCTTTTTCTTCTCTCATTTTCTTATTCATAATTTCTTCCTTGGGTTTTTCATTTTCACTTAGATTTGCTCCCATAATACGACCATTTCTGGTAGTAACAGCTTTGCAGTGTTCCTTGAGGTTGGTCTGGGTCTTAGCTCCATACTGATGTCCTTACTGATCAGCTATTTGGCGTGCTAACTGTCCCATCCGAGTCTCTAAATTTCTGATGGATGCCTTTGTGATTTTCGGATTAGTCAGTGCGGCCTGCATAAATTTTTCCAAAGTATCTTCTAACTTTGAAGTCTTCTCATGTAAAGAAGGATAACTCTACTAATAGCTTGGTCTATTGGACGAACCAGCTTCCTGCTTTCATCCTCCTTGGTCCTGGTTGCTTCTCCAACCTTGAAATGGTTGGTTAGAATAATTGGAATTAAAATTACCTTGCCTAGGTTGATTTCCCATGTAAGGCACAGCCTCATCTAGAGAACCACAATGTCCATTAGCATGTTCACCTCTATAGAAATCATATCTCAATGGCAACTACTGCTGCATAGTAGAAGAAGAATGCACAACATGTAATTGTTGAGGTAATTTAGCCATTTGCTGTGTCAATGCTTCCATCTGCTAAGTTAAGATTTTGTTTTGGGCTAGAATTGCATCAATGGTATTTAGATCAAGAATTCCTTTTTTCTGGACCTGATGATGATCACGTTGAGCCTGATAATCAATAGAAGACAAGGCCTCAATGATTCTGGTTACTTGATCTGCATCAACTATCATCATAGTACCTCCTGCTGCTGCATCTAAAATCATCTTTGTATCCACTCTCAATCCATTATAAAAGATGTTCAACTAGGTTATATCTTCAAAACCATGGTTGGGACATTTTCTCAGCAATGATTTGAATCTATCCCAAGCTTCACAGAAAGGTTTCTTCTCCCTGTCTAAAGGTAGAAATATCTGATTTTGCCTTGATAAACCAGGATGGAGGGAAGAATCTTTGTAGCAATTTTTTTCCAACATTAGACCAATTGTTCAAACTCTGGTTAGGATGACACTGAAGCCATTCTTTCACCTTACCTACCAAAGAAAAAGGAAATAATCGCAAGTATGCAGCTTCCAAATCACTTGGTTTAGAACCCATAGTGCCAACTAACTCATAGAACGTTGATAAATAAGTGTATAGATCTTTATGTGATATTCCAGTGAATTGATGTGCACTTATAAGACTCAAAAAACCTGGCTTCATTTCTAAAGCTCTTGTTTTTGGTATAGCAATGCTTGAGAAGTATTTAGGACCTTGCTAATTTGCATAATCTCCCAGTGTCCTCCTCGGAGAATTCTGATTGTTATTTCTCTCAGCCATATCCTTAGTTTTTGGTTTACTGATAAATTTTAGAGTAGGTGTAGAAGAAGGTTGTCCTGTTTCCTGTTGCTGCTACTTCTTTGCTTTTCCTTTACTTTTCCTCAAAGATCGTTCCAGCTCTGGATCAAAATCAAACTGGTCTTTAGATCCCTAGCTTCTCAGTTACATAAAGCAAAAATAACTACAAGAAAACTTTAGTACTAAAAAATATCAAATAACAAGAAGAAATATACTATTCACAATAATGTGTTATTCACAATGCCTTAATAAATCAGAATTAAAATTAAAATAACATCGATCCCTGGCGGTAGCGCCAAAAACTTGTTGATATTTTATTGGTGCATCTACCATAAACTTGGTGTAGATGGGAAACAAATTGTAGTTTTTCATGGCAAGTGTCCACTATTCATGTAATATATGTTAAAACAGAGTGTCATTCCATTGGGATTCGATTTTTAAAATAATGATTCTGAAATATTGAGACAATTAGAAAAGATTGTTTTCATAATGTGATGAGAAAATAAATAGCAACTTGCAATCAAAAATAAACTAACACAAGCAATAAAAATATGATGAAGTAGCAGTTAATAAAGACTAGGACTGGATTTCATCTATCACACCCTTCGATACCTTGTATATGTTCATATAAATGGTTTTCAAACTATTACTTTTTAGGTCACAATCTAGGTCATTCGTATCGATTCCTCGACTACGAAATTCATAAGAATAAACCTAGATATGTTGATTCCTCGATCATTCTAAACTTATTCAAGCATTGAGAGTGATTGTTTTGATGTTCGTTGTGTCGATTATTATTCATAATAATCTCTGTAACGAGTGTTCCATTTAGATCCATTTTCAAAAGTCATTTCCTAATAACCAACGAAAACTAAAATCAAGAAGCTATTGATTAGATAGATTCAAGCATTAAGCGTAAAATGGAAAACCAAAAGCTATATGAAAATACAAATTATATAAACATATAATGAGCGTACGTCGAGTTTGAGTCGATTAAATCCAATCCCAAAGAAATATTTAACTACACATGGTAGCCATTACAATAAAGCACATAAGAAAAGAAAATGGGAAGGAGAAGAAATCTTCCATGAAGATTTTCCAGAGAGAATAGAGTTGTGTTCCTTCATCTTCGTCACTTTTCTAAAATGCCTTTTGAATTTTTTATATCATCGTCAATTCGCTCAAGCGAATTAACGGTCGCTTAAGTGAATTACTTACTTTACCATGAAGAAAGCTCTTTTCACTTGGCTTTTTTTGCACATAGACTTGCTTGGGTGAGTGGTTTGCTCAAGCAAGTTCACTTTTTCCCTGTTTCCTCTGGTTTTTTTTCCGCTTGAGCAATTCTGCTACTCGCTCAAGTGACTACTTTTTATTTGGCCACTGGACAAATTTCGCTTAAGCGGAATAGCCTCGCTTAAGCTTATTAACCTTAATTTCAATTCTGCTTGACTTTCGCTTGAGCTAATTAGGCTCGCTCAAGCAAAGTCCTTTAATTTTCTCTCTAGACGAAATTCATTCAGGCATTCATAGATTCGCTAAAGCAAATTTCACCTCTGATACTTAAAACTTGAATTTCTTGACTCGCTTAAGCGATTCTGGTTCTCGCTCAACCGAGTTCATCAATTTTTACATTTTTTCTTGGGCTTTCTTGGGAAAATTCTTTTGATTTTCTTCCTTTTTTTCTTCCTCATCCTTTTCACCTAAATTTGCACAAAATTTGGGATAAGAATCACAAATTTACATTAATAATGTTAAACAGTATCTAGATTTCATATTTTATTGAATACAGTACACAAAACGTCTAAATATGATAACATTTTATCAAAATCATGCCCAATTAACACCAAAAATATACACAATTTGGGAATTTATCATATTACATGCAATATTCACAACATAACATGTAAGTGACAAAAAGCAAAAGTCAAGGAGGAAATAGTTAGGGTGTATTCTCCCATGGTTAAAAAAACAAAAGAACATGAGATTTTTCCTTACAACTTCCACATGCATGGCATGCATAGGTAAGGATCAAGACATGCATGCCTCCAAGGGTGATAGTCGTGAGGGATAGCATAAAAAATGAGGGGTCTTTATAATGGTGATGGTCTCTGGTTGCTATGAGGAGAAATAGTAGAGGGAAAGACTTTTAAGTCATTTACTTTTGTATTACAAGGATGGAATGATTAGGAAATAAGAGTGGAAGAGGGACAGGGTGTATTCAGTTATGGTGAGTAGAACTTAAAGAGAGAGCCATTAAGAGTGTATGTGGCCAAGACAGTGATAGGGTGACAGCTAAGAGAGTTGACATAAGGTGATTTAGAGACTTAGATGGAAATGGAATAAAGGACAAAGGGAGAGTAGTACATTTAGTAATGGTGTTGTGAAAGGAGAAGTGAGGGATGGGAGAATGAAAACAAGGCAAGAGTCTAGTGTGTGAAGGACTATTTAAAGAGGGGGGAGAAAAACTTGTTGAGCAAGCAAGAAGCTGAAGCTGACATGTGTAAGGTGGGGTATCAGAAGCTTGTGATGCATAGGATCATGAAGTATGAGAGAAGGACAGATGGCGGCCTAATGATAGATTTTCCCATAAATTTTTCCATGAAAATAGGAATGGGCTATTATGAGAGCTAGGTTAAATGGCCAACATAAAAGTTGTAGATCCCTCTTTACCCTTTCCAATAAGTCCATGATCATCAAATTATGATACCCATAACAAGAGTTAAGGCCAAAATACGAAAGACTACAAAATCTGGACATGAAACTAGAACCGCCACTTAAAATAAAAACTAGGAACACTTGGCTGGGAACTAGCTTTTGGTGTCTTAGGGTTGTAGATAATTTTGTTAAGAAAATTTGAGGACAAGAATTATTCAATTCTGATAACGAATGAAACAATTATAAGAAAAATATGAAAAGGGGTACAATTACCACGTGAATTTCAAGTCTAGCAACTTAAAATAAAAACTCGGATTTATGTGATTGGAATTAGCCTTTGTGGTCTTCAATTTGAATATAGATAATTTTGATATAAAAACTTAAAAAAGAGAATTGTTCAATTCCAAGCACTATGGAAAGAGTTATACTCAAAATACTAAAAGGTGTCCGGGTGAATTGACACAATTATGGGTTAATGGGCTATTTTTGCAAACTTAGATTGATTGGTCCAGAACTGGGCTTGGGTTTCTTCATGAAAATTGTATAGAATTTAAATACAAGAATTTAAAGACAAGAATCACTTAATTTTGACGTCGGGAGAAAAATTTACGAAAATAGACACGCAGGTGCGTACCCGTATTTTATATTGTGTTTCAGTATAACACAAGGGCCAAGGCTGTGACCGGTTCCTAACAAATTCTTAGGAAATAATGTAGGGAATTATTTTCAATCAAATAATAAAATCTTAAAGCACTCCTCTGATCTCAGAACCTTTAAAAAATTCCTGTTGCTCAACCTTAGCTCCAAGCACCGTTGCCGGTGTAACATACACGTTATCAGGAGTAAGTTCCGGATTAAATCTTTTGTTGTTATAATTATTATTATTACCATTATTATTATTATTACACACTAGTTTCCATACCCGGGCGTTACTTCCCTCACACAAAATCAACATCACGTCGGCTAAAGCCCAATTACCATTATCATCAGCTAACACAGACAAATCACATTGTTGGTCATGGCCTCATACACAAGCAATTATTACCACACATCAAACGTTTACAGGTTTATCACACTATAGATTTTCCCAAGAAAATCTAGGATGTTACAGTTCCTATATCCTATATGAGGAGACTAGCTCCAAGGAAGAAAGATGGTGATCACACATAATAATGCCAACCGGAGAAAGGAGGGAGATAATTGAAGAGATCAGGAAGAATGACAGGGCAGCGATAACCAGATGGAGGAGAGTTTGGTCCTAGTCAAGATACTACAGTATAGCATGGAAGAGTTAAAACAAAGAATGAAGACCTGAGAAACCACCAGTCAGAAGAGCGGGAAGTCTTTAGTTATCAAAATACGTAGGCCACAAAATCAAAAGAAGACGGACTAGATCCCTTGGTTCCTTCCTCGGCATATCCATTCGTGGAAGCTTTCTGATGAAGACATAGCCAGAGGAACTTCTTTTGGCTAAAATATTCTTTTTGTTTCTTTTATGCATTTTTTTCATTATTTTAGATTAGGGTTAGAAAGCCTTTTGGGCTATAGGTTTAGGCCTTACATGGTCATCTTTCTTTGTATGTTTTTTTTTGGGCCTTGTATGTTGGATACCTTTCTTAGTTTTATTAATTTTTAGTGTTTTTGGGCTTAGGAGAGAATGAAGCCCATTAGGTTAAGTAGTATGTCCCCTTTAGCCTATATAAGGCATGCTTTATTTTGTATTACAGACACCTTGAATTGTGAGATTACATTTTAGTATTAGTGGAGTTGAATTTTCCTTCTTCATTTTAGCTAAGGTTTCTTAAACTTTGGCAAACTCTTATCCTAGGGTTTCCTCCCCTAGGTGGTGAAATTAAGGCTTATCCTCTCTAAGTGGTGCCTCCCTCTTTCCCTTCTTTCTCACTTTCCTTTATTTTTCCCAAACTCTAATTCTTATTTTCTTTTAGCAAAAGAGAAAGAAGAAGAACTAGATCCCCCTTTCTACATCATGTGGTATGCAGAGCCTAAGGTTCTTTTTCTTCATTCTTCTCTTTAATTTACATTTTCCTTTGGTTATTTTTTTTGTTATTCACATTTTATATGTCTTCTTATTAAGAAAATACAAAAAAAAACCAAAAAAATACATGTTTCTTGTTTTTTATTTTATTTTTTTCTTTTTCTATAAATTATGTTAACCATTATTTTGAGTGTTCTTAAGCTTGTGTCGTGGTGGTCTTGGAGCTTGAAGACGATTGTATTGGAAGCAAAACCTTGTAAAAGAAAAAAAATACAAAAATATTGTCAATTTTTTTCTTTACACTTTAGCCCTTTAATTCTAGGGCATTTACTTTAAGGACTTTGGTTTATTTAGTTGATTAAGGGTAATACGCCCAAAACTTAGTTTTTTTTACACCTTCAACTAGTTTGGTATCAAGTGTTTTTTTTGTATTTGTTTGCTTGTTTAAATATTTTAACCATGTCTTCACCTAGAGCAAGTAAGAAAGATAGAACATCTACATCATGTTTGTTTGAGCTCTTAGTAGAAGAAATAGGTGTCCTTTATGCTAAGTTAGATTCTTATGAATCCAAGGATAATTATACCATAGAAAAGAAAAATAAAGGAATAAAGAAGATTCTTGAGGATATCTCTTATAAAATAAAACAAATGTGGGAATTCATTGAAGTCTTTGATAAGATAGAAAATGAGAAAATTAGTTTATGTTCAAAAGAAAAAAAAGGAAAAATTAAGAAGAAAACATAATGCTAATATGGATGAAAAAGTGAAATCTTATTGGAGACAATATGATAGGGTTAGGTTAAAGAAAAAAGAATTTAAATGTCAAAATGAAAACAAAGAAATTAAGGTGTATCTTAATAACTTGTCTTTAGACAATGATTGTGTGTCAAGTGAAAATCACCTTAATCATAATCTACTTATTCCCATCATAGATAATAATAAGAGACCTCATGAAAACAATAATATGGTAGAAGAATCCGTGCTAATTTTTCCTATCCCTAGTGAAAAACATTGGTCACTAATAGTGCACAGTTCCATTAGGATTAGTCATAGAATATGCATAATCACCATAGGATCTTACAGAGTTAAAATTTGTTTGTTTTCTTTTGACTTAACTTTTCCAAGAGTTATTTCATGTTTTGTTTTGCTTATTTCTAGAATGTATATAGGGTTATCTTTTTCTTGCCATAGCATTTCTCTTAGATTTTTTCTAGGACCATTTACTCATTTTGACCATGTTCATAACATTCATGTGCATAAAAAGGTTTACATGAAGAATTAGTTGCTTTTTATCTTGCTTTACCTATCATAGACCCTAGTTTATGTTCAATCACTAAATATGATCCTCTTAGGGCATCCAAATCCAGGATTTTTTATGATAGGGATTTGCATGATTTTCACTTTTCTTTTGTTCACCCTGATTATTTTACATTTCCTTTATATGTCATCTTTTTTCCTCATATGTCATATTTGTTTTTTCGTAAATTTCTAGGGTTACCACAATTTTATATATTCATTCCTTTGGACATATCTCATTGCATTTTATGATGATCATTTTGTTTTGACCATGTCTCAAATAAAAAGGTTAGTTTTTGACCCTAGTTAAATACTTTCCTAAAATTCTTCATTTGTTTAATTTTTTAATTTTTTCTCTCTTTTATCATAAGTAGTCTCATTGCTCTCTTTTTTTATATAAATTCTCATGTCTTGGATTTAAGGACAAATCATTTTTAAGAGGGGAAGCATGATGAGGACACAGCCAGAGGAACTTCTTTTGGCCAAAATAATTTTTTTATTTCTTTTATGCATTTTTTCATTATTTTAGATTAGGGTTAGAAAGCCTTTTGGGCTATAGGTTTGGGCCGTACATGGTCATCTTTGCTTTTGGCCTTGTATTTTGGCTACCTTTTTTAGTTTTATTTAATTTTAGTGTTTTTGGGCTTAGGAGAGAATGAAGCCATTAGGTTAAGTGGTGTGCCCCCTTTAGCCTATATAAGGCATGCTTTCTTTTGTATCACAGACACCTTGAATTGAGAGAATACATTTTAGTATTAGTAGAGTTGAATTTTCCTCTTTCATTTTAGCTAGGGTTTCTTAAACTTTAGTAAACTCTTATCCTAGGGTTTCCTCCCTAGGTGGCGAGATTGACCCTTATCCTCTCTAGGTGGCGCCTCCCCATTTCCCTTCTTTCCTATTTTCCTTTATTTTTCCCAAAACCATAATTCTTATTTTCTTTTATCAAAAGAGAAAGAAGAAAAAGAACTAGATCCTTCTTCCTACATCACTTTCCCACCACCTCATCAAATCTGCCTTGCTCTGGTTCTAACACATTCCCTGAAAAGTATATCATGTTTCACAGAGCTCATAGAGAAGTTCCTCACCCAATTTGCCTCTAGTTGTGTGGTTTAGTAGACTTCACACAGCCTGGTCAACTTGAAGCGGACAAAGGAACACATTTAAGCAGTTTATGGAAGACTTAAACGAACAAGTCATATAGATCAGAGACCTTAACTTGGAGGTAACCCTCCATGCAATCCAGATAGGACTGGGCCTAGGTAAATGTTTTTGACTATTTAGCTAAACCCCTAACCAATATGGATGATTTTAGGCAAAGAGCAGTGCGTTACATAAATAAAGAAGAAGCTAAAGTCGATCGGGTGGGAGCTCCAAGCACGGAGGAATGAGAACAAAGCCACAAAGGAAAAGTCATAGGCCAAATAAGGAACCAAAGCTTGCTTCTTACCCCAACCCAAAATATGACACCTTCACCTTACTGAGCTGCAGGAGAGATAAGATCATGCATGAAGTCTTTAGCATGAGATTGATTAAGCTCCCCTTACCTGAGAAATAGGAAAAATGCTCTGACAGGTCCAAGTTCTATGAATTCCATAGGACATTTAGGCACAACACTGAGGATTGTTGGTCACTCAAAGACCAGATCAAACACCTTATTCAATAAGGATATTTGGAGAGGTTTGTCGACCAAGGAAAGGAAGATCATGAGAAGTAGGGAGAAAGCAAGAAAGGGGATCGTCAAGACAGGTACAGTTGTAACCACGAGAATTCCCCAGGCAAGAGCGTGCAAAAATAATGACGTAGAAATAATCCTACATAATTTTCAGTGGATTCCCAGGAAATAGGATTGGCACATCACGTAGAAAAGGACAGGTTAACTTTATACATTACCTCCTAAGAAACGGGGCTATTACATTCAATAACTCAAGTCTCCCTATAGGAGTCCTAAATAAAGACGAACTAATAACATTTGTAATAGAGGCAGCAAAGTGCATCATTGGGAGGGTTTTGGTTGATCAAGAAAGCTTCGTAGACATCCTTTATTGGAAGGCCTTCAAGCAACTCAACCTACCTTACATTTGGCTCAAAAGGTACAATAGAGCACTCTTCGGCTTCACAAGGGACTAGGTGCAAGTCATGGGGTACGTAGAGCTGAAAACGGCCTTCGGATCAAAGAGAAGACAATAAGGGAGTCATGGTTAAATATTTAGTAGTTGATACTCCTAATTCATACAATGCCATACTTGGATGCCTAGTACTCAATGCACTTGTTGAAATTGTCTCTACCCTTTACGTAACAATGAAATTCCCACTCGAAGATGGATATATTGGGGTTGTTCGAACAGGCCCAGAGATAGTTTGGAAATACTACCATGAAAGCCTTCAGCCAAGAGAAACCTTCATTATGGAAGAAGACATTGAGACCAGGTTTGACCTCCGAGATGAAAAGGAAAATGAACGACCTCAACCAGTAGAGTCCTTGAACTTGGTACAAATTGGAACAAGCTCGGTTCAATGCACCTGACTAAGTGCCATGCTAGACTAGGACCTAGAAGAAGCACTAATCAAACTCCTAAGGACCAATGCCGACCTATTCACACGGACTCCTTCAGACATGCCCAGGATTAACCCAAACGCCATATGTCACTCCCTGAACGTTGACAAAGAGGCTAAACCAGTGGCGTAGAGGCAACGCAAACTAGGACCTAATAAGAGGACAACCATAAAAGAAGAAATAGGAAAACTCCTTGCAACCAATTTCATCAAAGAGGTCAGATACCCAACATGGCTCTCAAAGGTAGTAATGGTAAAGAAAACAAACAAAGAATGAAAGATTTGCATAGACTTCATCGACTTTAATAAGGTATGTCTGAAAAACTCTTACCTTCTATTTAATATTGATCATTTGATAGATAACACCTCAAAATACTAGGTCCTAAGCTTTATGGACGGGTATTCAAGGTACAACTAGATACAAATGGATCCAAAGAATGAAGAAAAAATTGCCTTTATTATGGGAGAAGCAACTTATTGCTATCGAATAATGCCTTACAAACTAAAAAACACAGAGGCCATATATCAACGATTAGTAGAAAATATCTTTACTAATCAAATTAGCAGGAACATGGAAGTGTACTTATATGACATGGTAGTGAAGACCAAAGATGCGAAATACCACAAAGATCTAGAAGAAACATTTATAGAGCTAAAGAGACTTAACATGCGCCTCAACCCAAACAAATGTTCCTTCGAGGTCCAAGGTGGTAAATTCCTAGGATACGTGCTAGCTCACAGAGTCATAGAAGCCAATCTAAATCAATGTCGAGCCATCCTGGAAATGCAGAGCCTACAAAGTATCAAAGAAGTATAACACCTCATAAGAGGATCGTAACCTTCTCCTGATTCCTCTCCAAATTCACAGAAACGTCCATGCCCTTCTACTGAGTGCTAAAAAACTCAAATACTTTCCAGTGGACCAAAGAGAGTAAGAAATCCTTTAAAAACTTAAAAGCATATCTGGCTTCTCCCTTAATTCTTATAAGGCCAAACCTAGGGGCGGAACTCATCATTTACCTCTTAGTTGAGGAAAATGCCATCACTGAGGCGTTAATACAATGGGAGGTGACAATCTAATAACCAGTATATTTTACTAGCAAAACCTTGTAGGGAGCCAAGATGCGATACAAAAGAGTAGAAAAGCTTGCATATAGCCTCGTGGTCGTCACCTGGAAGTTAAGACCATACTTCCACAGTCACTAGATCATAGTTAAAACTAATCAACTCATCAGCAACATCCTACAGGAGCCAAAACTAGCGGGAAGGATGGTCATGTGTGAAACGTCCTTAATTCTTTTAAGAATGCTCTGATACCAAAATGAAATAACCTGACTTAATTAAACCCAAATGCCGAGAGACCAGGGAAAATTTTTCCCAAAATTAACCAAGCAGCCGAGTAAAAATAAACCAACGGAAGGCAAGGGAAACAAAAACCGACAGCGGAAGAACAAAGCTTAAGCGAGACCAAATAGCGTTCACTCGCTCAAGCGAGATCCAAATCCGCTTGAGCGAGGCAACCCATCTCGCTCGGGTGAAACACCACTCGCTTAAGCGAAACCAACAAAAGACCTTCCTTCCATTCACACTCGCTGGAGCGAGAACCTTGTTCGCTGAAGCGAACACCCACACTCAGTATTCCATCACTCGGAATTAGGACCACGTTCACTCGGGAACTGTCCCCACATACATGATTCACCCGGTAAATTCATACTTAGCCAAATTACAATTATAAACACACGGGCGTATTTCACTCGGGAAATGGTTCCCTCGGATACTCCACTCGGAGTCCATAAACTTTCCCCCACACGGGTTATTTCCCAAGTCCATTACCACTCAGTATAATTCAACCTCAATTCACTCGGGATATATTATTCATCCTGCACTCGGCATAATTTAATCTTCCTCACTCGAAAGTCACCATAACCTCTCGGCTATAAATCACTCGGTCACATCTTAACCATTCATCACTCGGGTAATACATTAACCCATTCCCACTAGGAGGAATCCACCAAGTTAAGTCACACTCAGACTTATTCAATACCTAGCCACTCGGAATATATATAACATTCACACGGAATATATGTAGCCTAATTCACTCGGAAGAGGACCCATATATCACCTCAATCAATACCATCATAATCACTCTTCCCTCGGAAGAGATTCACTCGGAATTTCCACTCGGTAACATATGGACTAGTCTTCCCTCGGAAGTAGTCCACTCGGGTACGTCTTACCCGGAACCATTTTAAGCCTACATCACTCAGAAAAGACCACACAATTAATAGCCTCACTCGGCAATGGCCCTCCCATAAATATTCCACTCGGAATTCATTAACTTAGCATTATTCTCACAACACCACATAATAAACAACCCGGGTAACATCATAACAATGTAAATATATATATATATATATATATATAATGTACACTTGTTCACAAACCCGATATACAACCCATATAATTAAATCCGTTCGGATTACAAGAGAGCCGGCCAAGGCTTTAGCATGTCCATTTATAATATATATACATATATATGCACTACAACAATCAGAGTGCCCATCACTCAGACTCGAGGCCATCTCCTCAATACCAGTCTGACCTGCATACACTGAAAAATATTGTAGGGGTGAGCTTTTACATATTAAATGACAGTTATTGACTCAGATTAACCTCAGAATCCGTAACCATACCATAACATATATCAATCAGCAATAATGCACTGCCATTCAATGTGAACCCTACCACATCATCCACTCGGGATTCATGCAATTCATGTAATTCAAACAAGACTGAGTAATTCATATCTTTCATAATCACCTTCCACTCGGCAACAGTGCCCATTCACATATATTCACCCAGTCGGAATTCACGCCAATTATTCATGGCTATATTAATCATGTTATTCACCCAGCATTTACATATATATACAATTATCCGATCGGTAATATTCAATTCACACATGGCCATATAATTCATATTCATCACAGCATGTATCACAACCATATCAGCATATTGCACTCGGCAAATACATCCATATACATGCATTAATCCAATCAGATTCACCCCAATCATTTTATATTCACATATTCAACAATTCACATTGAGCTCAATGACAATTATAAGTGTGCATACATCAATTCACCCGGATCCGGTTACCAATTTTTATTGTTGCAACATAGGCTCCAAGCCTTTTCTCAGCTCTAAGCTGATTCGGCCATTTTACAGGTACCAAACCGTTTGCCCTCACATGTAACACAGTCACGCCAAGCGACAACAGAAGTGTTACGAGCAGCCCCGAGTCCAACCCGGTAGGCTTGCCTTGAGTCTAACCCAAGGTCTTTAAGTGTCCAACGCTTAGTGCACTCGGCACTGCCCCAAGTCCAACCCAGGGTCTTTTTATAGTGCACTCGGCACTGCCTCGAGTCCAACCCGAGGACTTTCAACACATATTCATCTGATTGTCGATCGGTATTAAGCGTCCAACGCTATATGCTCCAAGCATTTCAGTGGCGAATTAGATGAATATGGTCTTTCATCAGGCGTCCAACGCCAATGCACTCGGCATTGCCTTGAGTCCAACTCAAGGTCTTCCATTATATTTTCCATACACATGCACTCGGCATTCAATATCGATACATGCATCCAATGCATTTTATCATTATTATTCATAACAGGGGTCGGCATAGCAATAACACAATTCATTCACTCGACAATCACATGCACTCAGCAATCACATGCTTTTTAATATAAAATCCCAAACGGGAATTAACATGACCGGCCCATATATATCATACACTCAGCAATAACATGCCATTCACTTGGAATCATCATTCACAACAAGCATCACATGCTATTTCATACAATATTCACTCGGCATTAACATTTGCCATAAGCAACACATGCTTTTCATATAAAACCCACTCGGCATCAACAGCCACAACATATCATACATTTATATAGAATCATAACCAGAACCAGCCCAGTATTCATGCACCACATGCGTTTAATATTCACACTGGTTCACAGCACATGCATTCACTCGGTATTTCATATTTATGATCATACATCTCATGGACGGACATCATACCCACACAAATAATAATTATCACACATCTGGGCTTCCACTCAGCAACATATAACACACAACAAACACAACACATCACAGTGTAATAGTTTCACCTGGAACCCGTCCATAAACCATACATTTGAGATGTAATGTAACCCCCTTACCTGGAATGAAGATTCCAGCAGCTCCATGGCCACTCATTCTTACAGAACGACTCGGCCCCAGCCTTCAGCAGCACTCTGCTCGGCTTTCAACCCTGGAAAGACCTAAACACAGCTTCCTCTGAAGCAGCTCTACCACCAAGTCAGTGGAGAAACCTCCCAAGGCACAACACCGTCCTCAACCAAGCATCACAACCAGTAGAGGATTCCCAACGCTGTTCCACACTTGAACAGCCCAGTCCCCCCAACGATGAAGGACATCCCTGTTTCCAAGCACCCAACCATGCCTTCTTCCTCACGAGCAGCTCTGCCTCACAACAGTGGACCATTTTCCATAAACCGAGGCACCCCACACGCTGCAGGTTTCCAACCCGAGGCTCCAACAGCCCTTTAAATGAAAGAAGAAGAAGAAGAAGAACCAGGAGGAAGAAGAAGAAGCCAGAGAATGCGGGAGAGAAAGGAGGAGTGTTTCTCCTTGAACCCAAGAGAATATGAACAGGGAGTGGGTGGAAAATGAAAGGCCAAAGCCCTTATCTCTTCACTGCCCAGCCTGCACTCCCATCAGCCATCATATCCCATCGTCATTAACTCCCATCCCATCAGCGTGGGATTCACGAGGGAGAGAGGAAGAGAGAGAACCGAAGTTCCCCCAAAGCCACCAAGGGCACATGGATCATTCTCTAGCATTATTATTATTATTATTATTATTATTCAACAATTTGCCTAATTGGCAATTAATCTTAATCAACCATTAACTTAATCAATCCATAACCTTAATCCTGAAATTTACCACACCCGGTAATTAATTAAAAAGCAGGATGTTACAATTCTCCCCCACTTCAAAGAATTTCGTCCTCAAAATTCAAACATGAACGCATCTCAACAAACGTCTCAGAATATTACTGCCTCGACCTATTACATGTCTCTGCTTCCCAAGCATTCACCGACCCCTTCATAATTCCACTCGGTATAACTTCACCTCTTAAGCGGTTTACCGACCGCCCCACAATTCCAGTCGGCAAAAACACCAAAATCAGGTCCTACCTGCTCATAACCTCATCATAGAATTCAATATATTTAGGGATTCAATTTTTTAAAAAAAAAGTACAATTTGCCCCATTCAACTCTGCCAATTCAATATAACCAATGGTACCTCAAGTTCTTCGGCCACTCGGCCCTACACTCTCCACGTCAATCGGTGTACATCCATCCACATTTCCTCCAATTCATAGGAGTCACACGGCACGATTATGTATCCACACAGAGTATAAGCTCAAAATTGTGTCACATAAGACACATCATGGATGCTAATTAACCAGCTGGGAAGAATCTAGTCGGTAAACAACATTACCGATTCCTACCAATACTCACTATTGTTCGATTTATCTCGGATTAAATCCCTCGGATATTCAACATCCGACCACTAAAACCTCACTTTAAACCATGATATATCTTAGCAATACCGATCCAAACACTCAAAAGAGTTCCCCATGTGCTTCAATTAGCACAGTTTGCCTGGATTCATCTTATACAGGCACCACACTCGGCTCAAAATCTCAGATTTCTAACCATTCCTTCGGCCAATTCCATGCCTACACCCAGAGAATGGCACTCGGATCTCTTAATCAAAAAAATACCATTCGGGGTTTAAGGGCAATTTTTTTTCACCCGGCATTCAAGCCTATATCGAAATCAAACCTGAGTTCAAACTCAGCAGCTCTAACATCAACCCGAACACAAATATGAATAATTTTACCTCTCGTGTATCTATTCCCCTCGGGAGCCATTCACTCAGAAATTTACCTATTCCAAGTCCCACTCGAAAATGTCACACTCCGAGACACGTCATCCGAAAGTCACACGACTCAGATATTTCATGTGGATTTTGCCTAACACAAATGTGTCATTCGGACACAGTTCCTTAACTTAGTAATGACTCCCACAACGATGTTTCACTCGGAACATCATAACTTCACTCAGTAATTCTTTCTCCCAGAAAGATTTCACTCGGAATTATCTCCACTTTCTCACACTCAGAATATACAAATCTGTCCCGAGCAAATTCTCACCTTATCTATCACCCATCTATTTCGATAACCAATTCATTATTTTAATAGCCAATTCATACCCAATAACCTCTGATCCATTTGGAGGTAACCACATCAAGGTTAAAACAACCTTCATCCTCATTTTGATACACTAACAATTACTTTCCACTCAATACAGTTCTCATTTTCACTCAGAACAGTCCGATAGACTCACCATCACCATAAGCAGCTACAACCTCACTTGCCCGACTTATGAATTGCTGCATCCAACTTATAGGATGACGTCTCATTCCTATAGGGTTACAACAATTACATAGAGTCACTGCAAAAGTGTACGCTGCCACAATACCTATGGTAGGAAGAGTCATCTCGGAACAGCATGTATTACACTCTTTTCACTCACACCGATTGCACTCACTCAAGTAATACTAACCCACATAAAAATTAATGGCAATTCATATATATATATATAAGCACACATTTACATCAACATCATCATTATGCACCATATAGGGTGCATCACACAGCAACAACCACGAAATACCGTTTACCACTACTGTAAAACAGTATAATGGCAATAGGTTTCCGACCCCACAAATTCACATGGATTCAGCACTATATTCACCTATACCCACTCGGCATATCAACAATCGGCTTCCAGCCATACCTAGTAA
Organism: Clitoria ternatea; assembly: GCA_037962975.1. Taxonomy (NCBI): domain Eukaryota; kingdom Viridiplantae; phylum Streptophyta; class Magnoliopsida; order Fabales; family Fabaceae; genus Clitoria; species Clitoria ternatea. Next base: position 223,162,752 of record CM075672.1, read on the forward strand.
TACCTCTTTAAATCTTATTCATCACAAACCATGGCTCAACAGCCAAATAATCCCTCATTTCATCACTCATCACAGGCCACCAATCAGTTTAAGCCTAAATGATTCACCGAGCATAAACACAATCCACCAATCGGTCATGCAATTATCATTATAGTATAATTTCTAATACCACCATAAGCAGTACCCAAGCGTACTCAGATTTCAACCTTAAGACAATTCAAGCCTCAACCATTCATTATCCCATTACATGCTCGGCTCAGTAATCTATAAGGTCAGTCAGATCATCAGACTTGGAAATTCCAGGGATCACCTAATACTCCTTCAACATCCAATTATCACTGAGTCAAAACCACCATAGAGTCTAGCTCCTCAAAATCTGATAGCATACAATTATACTAAATTCAATCGGGATTTCCATACCTTATGGGTCACCACTAAATCAATTATTCACTCGGTTTTCAACCACAAGACTGAGACACAACCCCGATAATTCCTGCACCAGATTTTACATTTAATCACCTATCACATACCCAGATTTCCAACTTAGGAAACTGTAACACATCACTTATACCATAAGTCATATGGGGTTCCCGTGCCAAAGAATATAAAATTCATCCCTTATACATGGCATAACCAATCAGTTAAGTAGGAAACACCACACTAGGAAATTCCCTCCATTATCATTTACTTAATCAACCCAAATATGTGAGTTCTAATCTCACCCAACAAGCATGACTCGGCCATGAACCACTAGCATGGTATACATAAGAGTCCTAGTCAATTAATACAGTTTCAACATCTATCGGTCTATTCCCTCACAGCTGACCCAGGCTTAAAATACCTCTTATCCAATGAATAACCAAACCAGGGTAGTAAGCAACTCTCTACCCCCAATTAACATATCAACAGTAGTACCTCACTACCATTGTCCCCAACAAAACACATAGGCATATATCATCTCACAAATCATAGTTAACCTTATATCAAATCCAACAGGATACCAAAAGCAATTATAACAACCGTCATAATGCACACAACCGCTTACACTCAGTAAGCATACCTTGGCCATGGACCTTTTGGTCTGCTCTGATACCAAAATGAAACATCCTTAATTCTTTTAAGAATGCTATGATACCAAAATGAAACAACCCGACTTAATTAAACCCAAATGCCGAGAGACCAGGGAAAATTTTTCCCAAAATTAACCAAGCAGCCGGGTAAAAATAAAACAATGAAAGGCAAGGGAAACAAAAACCGACAGCGGAAGAACAAAGCTTAAGCGAGACCAAACAGCGTTCACTCGCTCAAGCGAGATCCAAATCCGCTTGAGCGAGGTAACCCATCTCGCTCGGGCGAAACACCACTCGCTTAAGCGAAACCAACAAAAGACCTTTCTTCCATTCACACTCGTTGGAGCGAGAACCTTGTTCGCTGAAGCGAACACCCACACTCGGTATTCCATCACTCGGAATTGGGACCACGTTCACTCGGGAACTGTCCCCACATACATGATTCACCCGGTAAATTCATACTTAGCCAAATTACAATTATAAACACACGGGTGTATTTCACTCGGGAAATGGTTCCCTCGGATACTCCACTTGGAGTCCATAAACTTTCCCCCACACGGGTTATTTCCCAAGTCCATTACCACTCGGTATAATTCAACCTCAATTCACTCGGGATATATTATTCATCCTGCACTCGGCATAATTTAATCTTCCTCACTCGAAAGTCACTATAACCTCTCGACTATAAATCACTCGGTCACATCTTAACCATTCATCACTTGGGTAATACATTAACCCATTCCCACTAGGAGGAATCCACCAAGTTAAGTCACACTCGGACTTATTCAATACCTAGCCACTCGGAATATATATAACATTCACTCGGAATATATGTAGCCTCATTCACTCGGAAGAGGACCCATATATCACCTTAATCAATACCATCATAATCACTCTTCCCTCGGAAGAGGTTCACTCAGAATTTCCACTCGGTAACATATGGACTAGTCTTCCCTCGGAAGTAGTCCACTCAGGTACGTCTTACCCAGAACCATTTTAAGCCTACATTACTCGGAAAAGACCACACAATTAATAGCCTCACTCGGTAATGGCTCTCCCATCAATATTCCACTCGGAATTCATTAACTTAGCATTATTCTCACAACACCACATAACAAACAACTCGGGTAACATCATAACAATGTAAATATATATATATATATATATATATATAATGTACACTTGTTCACAAACCCAATATACAACCCATATAATTAAATCCGTTCGGATTACAAGAGAGCCGGCCAAGGCTTTAGCATGTCCATTTACAATATATATACATATATATGCACTACAACAATCGGAGTGCCCATCACTCAGACTCGAGGCCATCTCCTCAATACCAGTCCGACCTGCATACACTGAAAAATATTGTAGGGGTGAGCTTTTACATATTAAATGAAAGTTATTGACTCGGATTAACCTCAGAATCCGTAACCATACCATAACATATATCAATCAGCAATAATGCACTGCCATTCAATGTGAACCCTACCACATCATCCACTCGGGATTCATGCAATTCATGCAATTCAAACAAGACTGAGTAATTCATATCTTTCATAATCACCTTGCACTCGGCAACAGTGCCCATTCACATATATTCACCCAATCGGAATTCACGCCAATTATTCATGGCTATATTAATCATGGTATTCACCCAGCATTTACATATATATACAATCATCCGATCAGTAATATTCAATTCACACATGGCCATATAATTCATATTCATCACAGCATGTATCATAACCATATCAGCATATTGCACTCGGTAAATACATCCATATACATGCATTAATCCAATCGGATTCACCCCAATCATTTCATATTCACATATTCAACAATTCACATTGAGCTCAATGACAATTATAAGTGTGCACACATCAATTCACCCAGATCTGGTTACCAATTTTTATTGTTGCAACATAGGCTCCAAGCCTTTTCTCAGCTCCAAGCTGATTCGGCCGTTTTACAGGTACCAAACCATTTGCCCTCACATGTAACACAGTCACTCCAAGTGACAACGAAAGTGTTACGGGCAGCCCCGAGTCCAACCCGATAGGCTTGCCTTGAGTCCAACCCAAGGTCTTTAAGCGTCCAACGCTTAGTACACTCGACACTGCCCCAAGTCCAACTTAGGGTCTTTTTATAGTACACTCGGCACTACCTCGAGTCCAACCTGAGGACTTTCAACACATATTCATCTGATTACCGATCGGTATTAAGCGTCCAACGCTATATGCTCCAAGCATTTCAGTGGAGAATCAGATGAATATGGTCTTCATCAGGCGTCTAACGCCTATGCACTCGGCATTGCCTTGAGTCTAACTCAAGGTCTTCCATTATATTTTCCATACATATGCACTCGGTATTCAATATCGATACATGCATCCAATGCATTTTATCATTATTATTCATAACAGGGGTCGGCATAGCAATAACACAATTCATTCACTCGGCAATCACATGCACTCAGCAATCACATGCTTTTTAATATAAAATCCTAAATAGGAATTAACATGACCGACCCATATATATCATACACTCGGCAATCACATGCCATTCACTCGGAATCATCATTCACAACAAGCATCACATGCTATTTCATACAATATTCACTCGGCATTAACATTTGCCACAAGCAACACATGCATTTCATATAAAACCCACTCGGCATCAACAACCACAACATATCATACATTTATATAGAATCATAACCAGAACCAGCCCAATATTCACGCACCACATGCGTTTAATATTCACACTGGCTCACAGCACATGCATTCACTCGGCATTTCATATTTATGATCATACATCTTATGGACGGACATCATACCCACACAAATAATAATTATCACACATCTGGGCTTCCACTCAGCAACATACAACATACAACAAACACAACACATCACAGTGTAATAGTTTCACCCGGAACCCATCCATAAACCATACATTTGAGATGTAATTTAGCCCCCCTTACCTGGAATGAAGATTCCAGCAGCTCCATGGCCACTCGTTCTTACAGAAGGACTCGGCCCCAGCCTTCAACAGCACTCTGCTCAGCTTTCAACCCTGGAAAGAGCCAAACACAGCTTCCTCTGAAGCAGCTCTACCACCAAGTCAGTGGAGAAACCTCCCAAGGCACAACACCGTCCTCAACCAAGCATCACAACCAGTAGAGGATTCCCAACGCTGTTCCACACTTGAACAGCCCAGTCCCCCCAACGATGGAGGATATCCCTGCTTCCAAGCACCCAACCATGCCTTCTTCCTCACGAGCAGCTCTGCCTCATAACAGTGGACCATTTTCCACAAACCGAGGCACCCCACACGCTACAGGTTTCCAACCCGAGGCTCTAACAGCCCTTTAAATGAAAAAAGAAGAAGAAGAAGAAGAACCAGGAGGAAGAAGAAGAAGCCAGAGAATGCGGGAGAGAAAGGAGGAGTGTTTCCCCTTGAACCCAAGAGAATATGAACAGGGAGTGGGTGGAAAATGAAAGGCCAAAGCCCTTATCTCTTCACTGCCCAGCCTGCACTCCCATCAACCATCACATCCCATCGCCATTAACTCTCATCCCATCAGCGTGGGATTCACGAGGGAGAGAGGAAGAGAGAGAACCGAAGTTCCCCCAAAGCCACCAAGGGCACATGGGTCATTCTCTAGCATTATTATTATTATAATTATTATTATTCAACAATTTGCCTAATTGGCAATTAATCTTAATCAACCATTAACTTAATCAATCCATAACCTTAATCCTGAAATTTACCACACCCGGTAATTAATTAAAAATCAGGATGTTACAATGTGGGTTGTAGAGCTTTCTGAATATGGAATCCAGTATGAACCAAAGAAGTAATCAAAGCCCAATTCTTAGCAAATTTCGTGGAAGATATCTTCTCATTAGCATCCATCTCATGTTCATCAACAAAGGCATGATTGGAAGTGTTTTGGAATATTGACTTGAAACCAGAAAGGAAACTATACTTCATGTAGCATGTTTCAATTGTGTGTCCCTACCTACCACAAAAACTACACTACTTGCCTCTCCCAATTTAGGGAATTATTGAAGTGACCTCTTCTTCTGCATAAATTACCATTTCTTCTTCCATCAATAGAGTAAAAATTATCAGTTCTTCTTTCATCAACCCAGTTAAGTAAAATTTTTGGCTCTTCACAAGGCAACGGACCAGATTGTCTCTCATGTTGCAAGACCATAGAGAACACATCTACATTTTATAGAGCAAGAACATCAAGATAGAGGCTTATAGTTCTTAAGCTCCTCCCATAGAATTTTCATCTCTGTGAAATAACTAGTAATAGACATTAAACCTTGTTTAAAGCCATAAATTTCTTGCTAAAGCTTAGAGAACCTAACTAGATCTCCTTGGGAGAACCTTTCGCATAACTCATCCCATACTTCATGGGCGTAATCCATGAAGATTACGCTTTAGCCAATTAAAGGAGCAATGGAACTCACGATCCAAGTATGAATGATGTTGTTGCATCGTTCCCAAGCCTCGAAAAAGGGAACAAAGGCGTCAAGAACAGTAATGCTTCCATTTATGAATTTCCACTTATTCTTTGAAATCAAGGCTTGGTTCATGGCTCGAGCCCAACCATGGTAGTTTCTTCCATCAAGAATTGGATTAACCATCGCAGACAAAGTCAATTCGTTCAGGTGCACATAATATAGACTTGCTTGATTAAGACTTGGATCCAACAGAGGTAGAGGATGAGCATTCGATGAATTTCCTCTCGTTGTTGCATTCTCTGTTGATGGTAGAGCCCTCGATTAAAGCTCTGATACCATCACAGCACCAGAGAGAACATTGCATAGGATAGAAACGAGAGCTCAAGCAAGAGAGGAAAAGGAAGCTGAAAATGTATATTCATTGACAAGAAACAAGTAAAGAGCATGCTATATACACAAGAATGGAAAGGCAAAACAATAAAGTGGAAAGGCAAAACAATAAAGTTAAGTAACTAACAATTGTAACTAACTAGCTAATTAGTAACTAATCTTATCACTTATCCCTTTTGTCTTATTTTTTATCCCGTCAATTAAAATACATCATGTTAATTATTAATTAGATTAAATTTTTATCTTTATATTTATTGTATTTTAACTTTGGGATCAATTTTTTTATATTGGTTGTTTTAATGACAAATATAAAATAATAATTTTTTATACTGTTTATTTTAATAACTAGTGCAAAAACTATTTTTTATATCGATTATTGAAATATCTCATAAAATTCTATATTTTTATACTCATTTTAATGACCAATGTAAAAAATATATTTTTACACAAGTTATTGAAACAACACGTATTAAAAAATTAATCCTAAAAGTTTCAAAAGTTAAAATGTACGTTTAGTAAGATGAAAAATAATAATTTAATTAATTGATATATATTTAAATTATAGGAATAAAAAATAAAACATGATTAAAGTACGTATATTTTAATTCATGCACTGCACGCATGCTAGTAAGGGAGGGGTCATGAAGATCGGACACCGCTTTATTTTAAGTTGATATATAGGTCACTTTTATATTTCCGGGAGACTTATGTTGGCATTTAAAAAATATAAACACGTATCCATATTATTAAAATACATTTATTTTTAATTTATATAGAAGTTAAACCAGAAATGTAATAGAATAAAATATTACAAATGCATATGTGTATAGTATCTGTGTTTTAAATATTAAACGTGTCATGTGATGGAGCTTTAGAAAGAGGTATGTTAAATTGTTAATTGACGTGTTTCAATTCCCTATCCACGTGTCAACGGTAACCATTTCACTAGTCTATGTGTACCCTAAATTGTAATAAAAAAAAAAGGCTTTTATTATTCTTTTAATTTGTGGAGCTACCTTGCTTGAAAAGGTAATTAGATGCTCTTATATGGAAAAGAAATCTTCATGCCATGTTATCCTATTCTTCCTTCATGATTTTGATATTCGTCTCAAAAATGAGAGAGGATCATGCTCGGCAGGTGCGTGCCATAATTGTTTTATAGTAGGACTTACTGGACCGATTATAAATAATCCATGTAAGAAAACATTATTGCATCGTATACAACCATCTTTTGGCGACATAATGCACTCCTCAAAAATAGACCAGGCTAGTGCCACAAACCTTGTTATCCCTTTTTTATGATTTTATTATACAGATTAAAAATAACTATTCTAGATAAATATAATAAATATGTCAAATAATTTTGTTATACCTTCAAATTTAAAAAAAAAAGAAATTTAAATTATATTGATACTAAGAGACAGAAAATATATTTTTATAAAATATAATTAATACATATTGTAAATTATAAACAAGTCTTCTAAAAAATTTAAGAAAAACTCAAAAAAAATTATAAAAAGGATAGTAATTAGTTCCAACTGCGCCAGCACACATGTAAGGCCACATTGAAGAGAAAGCTACGAAATTGCTTGGAGCTCAAACCCACATATGGAATAACATTCTGAGCTTCATAAACTCTATGACCCTCAAATGCGCAGTTGATTTAAGCATACCAGATATAATACACAAGTATGGGCAACCCATGCCACTCTCACAACTCGTTGCTTCACTGCCAATCCACCCATCCAAAACTTGCTTCATCTACCGTTTGATGCGAGTTCTAATCAATTCTGGATTCTTTGATCTTCAAAAGATCCCTGCAGAAAATGATACAGAATTAGTAGGATATGTTCTAACCGATGCATCTATGCTACTACTTAGGGACCATCCCTTGAGTATGGCATCTTTGTTTCCTGCCCTGCTTGATACATGTTTTTTCAAGCCATGGTTACAAGTTTCTACTTGGTTCACCAATGAAGACCCGACACCGTTTCACACTGAAAATGGGACCAATATGTGGGATTATCTTATGCAAGATCCCAAATTGAGTCACCTTTTCAATGATGCCATGGCTTGTGAAAGTCGATTTGTTTCTAATTTGGTGATTGAGAAGTGCAAGGGAGTGTTCGAGGGGCTAGAGTCATTGGTTGACGTTGGAGGAGGAACAGGGAGTATGGCTAAGGTCATTGCCAACTCATTTCCAGGAATAAACTGCATTGTATTTGATCTCCCACATGTTGTTGCTGGTTTGCAACCAACTCATGAGAACATAAACTTTGTTGGAGGGGATATGTTTCAAGCAATTCCTTCCGCTGATTCCATTTTGTTGAAGGTAAGTGCTATCTAAATTTAGCAACTTTATTAATTTTTTGTTGTTTAATTAATTTATTCAATTTTTAGGAAATTATATACATATATGTATGTATGCATATATCTCTCTTTTTTTTACTTGTTTAATTAACAATAACATTTTTAATTGTGTGATTGGCTATATATGTTGGTGGATATCTGCCAGAAAGAAACGCTAGGATATTTAAGAATGAAGTTATCCCGTTGATATTGTAAAGCTAAAAATTTGGTCTTTCTTAAGAGTTAGATTAAATGATCTAGTATTTTTTTTTTTTTGATACTCAGCTTTTTTTTAATAGTCTAATGATTTTATTTCTTGTTTGATGGCTTGAATGGGGAAGAGGATAGAGGATAGAGGCGAGTTTAATTCTCAAGTTTTTTAAGAAAAAGTTAGAAAAATAAAAGAGATGTTTCTTTATAAAATATTTAAAGAAAGCCCATAGAAAATTGAAAATTGGATTTTTTATTTTTCTAGAAAAACAGAGAAATCTTTAAAAAGTTTTTTTTTAAGAAATCTGAAAAGTGAAAATTTTTTTAAAAAAATTATCTAGCTATTCTAAAAAACTTTTCTAAAAAAAAACTAGAATAATTTTTTGTAACTAAACGCAGCTTAGATATCTCTTTTATCCGTTTTAAAAAATTTAATTCTTTGATTTAAAAAAAACATTTTAAAATTATCTTTAGCTTGTCAGCTACATGCATGACCAAAACCAAATCATTTTCTAAACCTGATGATCGGTAATGACCTATCATGTACCCCTTCAATATCTAGTGCTGACTACGTGCACTTAACTAGACTCAATAATACACATACACACTTATGGAAAGGATCTAATAACAACCTATCAACATTGAATTTATCAATTTGGTGTTCAATTACACAATGCTATATATCATAATTGTTGTATTAGATATATTAAAATAAATTAAGTTGCGTAATGAAAATTATGTTTCTAATTGTATACTTTTTTGTAGACAGATCAATTTTTACAATTGTATAAATTGAAATTGCGTGGCAAAAGTTATTAGATATGCTATTTAATCTTATTTCTCTCACACACACGCATATATATATATATATATATATATATATATATATATATGAAGTATTTTGGTATTAATCATATATATTCTCCCTTCTATTGGAGACAATATCCAAGGAGTGTTTTTCTAAAGTGAATATGATAGAATATATGCTTGGGGGGGTATACCCTAGACAACTTCGGTTGGTGTTTCACCCTATCTTTGTATTCGTTGGCCTTGTGTATTGCTTTCTGGGCTGTGAATCCTGAGCCTTTTTGTCTCTATCAATAAAATTTGTTATTTCTTCCAAAAAAAAATTTGTTAAAAAAAGGAATTAAGAAGGATTTTTAGATACTTGTTTTATATTTTAGTAATTAGGGTTTTATTTAGAATTGTTGATATTTTATATTCAATATATATAATGGTTTAGATGATGTCATATGTTAGGGAGATCTCACCATTAAAATTAATCAAGTTTTCTTTTTCGTTCCATCGCTGCATATTGTGTGTCACTGTTTTGTTAAGAATCCATGAAGAAAAATATGGTCTTTTAATTTGTATTTTTTAAATGTTTTTCCTACTTCAGTAGCTTTAATAGCCTTTGTTAGGAAAAGAGCATAACAATATATATGTTGTTTCCAAGTTCACAAAAAAGAAATTGGCGATTTTTATTCTATATGATTTGATTATGAATAAGAATAATTAAACAACCATTTCCTTTGAAAGATTCTTATATTGTTCTTACTTTCAATTACAAGCAGTGGATATTACATGATTGGAATGATGAAGACTGTGTGAAAATACTGAATAAGTGCAAAGAGGCAATAACTAGCCATGGCAAGGTCATTATCATAGAGATTGTGATGGAGAATGAGAAGGAAGAGCATCTAAAAAAGGAAACACAATTATTCCTTGATATGCAAATGATGGTGTATGTAACTGGAAAAGAAAGAAATGAGAAAGAATGGACCAACTTGATTTTATCCGGCGGTTTTAGTAACTTCAAGATAACCCCAGCTTTGGGTTTATATTCTCTAATTGAGCTTTACCCATAGATGAGCGCATGCACGGGAAAAAGTCACTTTATATGTATTGTTGAAACAAATGTTCTATGTGGCTTCTTTATTTTCGTTTCTAAATTGTGATAGAACCCAAATTCGGACAAAATGAAATTACTTAAATATATGTTTGTGAAGTTCTGAACTGTTGAAACCATCACAAACTCACAATAATTCAAAAAATTATAATTGGTCACCACTTTAAGTCCATATGTTTGTTTAAATGATGGCTGATGCAAACGGAAATTCGTGGAAAGTCAAACAGAGTTTTAATTGTTTCGAACGACATGAATGATGAATATTAACTTTTAAATTTTTTTTATTTTTATATTTTTGTTTTTTCAACTACATATCAAACAGATATTAAGTGGTGTTATTTTGTGTTTTAGGAAAGATACATTGAAAGAAAAGAAAAGAAAACCAAGATAAATGAAATGGAAGATAAAATAAAAGAGAATAAAAAGGTAGAAAGTCAGACTAAAAAAATCTACCTACATTAATATTTAGATCAAATTATTGTCTTATTTTGAAACTAGCATTAACCACTTTAAAAAGCTATTAAAATATTTATTAGTTTTTAAATATTTATATATATATATATATATACCTATTTATTTATTCACAAATTGTTGTCTTATTTTCAAACTAGCATTAACCACTTTAAAAAACTATTAAAATATTTATTAGTTTTTAAATATATTTATATATACCTATTTATTTATTCACAACAGGTAAATTGCATCCATGTACATTTTGGATATTCAATATTAATAAATAATTTTTAAGACTCAATAGTGTGTGAATAATATAAATACTAGAAAAATATTATTTAGCTATAGGAGTTTGAAGAAGGTAACTATATTCGTCTCTAATTACCATAGATTTAGCAATGGATAATGGTTAGTGACCAAACGGGTATAAGGTGGGAATTAACGACGGGTTTAGCGATGAAAAATAAAAATGGGTGAAACTTTGTTGCTGAATCCGTTACAAAATTCATTTAAACAACAATTGGTGACAATATTTCATGTTAGTGATGGAAATGAATATTGTTGCAAACGCTCCCCCTTACACGCCCTTTGAATTAAAGCATTGGTGCCAGAATGTTTGGAAATGTATCAATGGATAAAGTGCGTCATCGCCATATATCATTTTTTTGTCTTAAATGTCTTATAATATTTGTTTACTCTCTAATATCATTTGTATTAAACAAGCCCAAGCCCCAAGTACTGAGAGTAGAATTTGACTTTTGACACTTCTATCCTCTTTCCTTTCTGCTACTTCAAATGCAAGAATAAAATTACAAAACTGTTAAAAACTATTTTGTGATAGAAAGAACTCCATGAGAAGCTAGTCTCTTTTACTATAATCTTTTTTATTTGTTTTATGAAAAGCACAAATATTTAAACATTCCATTAACATTGGTTTGCCATTTGCTCCGAGAGCTCTTCTGATTGGGCGAAATAAAAGGTACAAGGGAAAATTTAGAAGTTTTGTGTTTGGGCGATACAATGAAAACAAATACAAATGGTTTTTGTACCTCTGCTATAACATAACCAACAAGTTTCTTAGAAAACCGTGCCCCTTGGCCTACTTTCTCAGAGGTGACAAATCAAATGCTTACTTTAATAACTATAACAACAATATTCAACACATGCCCTCTTTTAATCAAGCAGTTTGCGTATTCACCCCTTAATGGAATTGGAATTTGATCATCAGAACCAGAAATTCTGAGCTAACAGAACACTGGTGGCGGTGAAATCATGCTGCAAAAATTGTCTATAATCACTCGGATATGATCCATTAGAACTGAAAATTCACAATGCTTCACTTCACAGAAGTAACTTGACTTTCTCAGACCATTTATAGATATCAGAATACACCCTATCACCCCCTAGATCTTCTCCTGAGGCACCAGCTGCAATCCTTACAACATCCTCAATCAATGCAAAATTCCCCATGATGTCAACATGAGCACCACTTTGTGTACCTCTTCCCTCTAGCAGGTTGGCTGGAGGAGAATGCTCATATTCTCTTATGTAAGTTCGAATGCCTGAAGGATTGAATCTTGTTTTTCCACGCCAACCTTTAGCACACATGAAGCCTGAACTCAGAACTGGCACAGTCTCATCTCCATCAACAGTGTACACTCCACCCTTCAGACAGCTATCTTCATCACTTCCACCATCTGCTGAGGTATCGATTTCGAAAGGAATGTAACACTCAGCAAAGGTAGTTAACTTGTAAATATAAGCTCTTTCAGTTGGTAAGCCTACTCCATACATAGAGTAGATTTCCATATCAGGAGCATTCGGTAATCTGCAGTTATTTTGGAGTAGCACAAGGCATCAATTGAATAGGGAGAAAAAATTGAGCAACCAATAATAAAAAGTACACCGAATGAGCAACTAAAAAATCTTACATGAGTAGTAACTAAGAGTTAAGAGTCTTAAGACACTGTCAACCAAAATACCAGCTCATAAATTTGAGAAATATAACAATGTGGCACATTGAACAGATTAAGGGATCATTTGGTTTGAGAAAATTGTCCTGTTCCAATCTTCTGTTTTCACTTCTTAATTACAAAAATGACATCTTATTTTCATTTTGTTTCTATTTTCAATAGTTTGTATAATAAATAATGAAAACACAAAAGTGTTTTCAATGTTTTAACTTTTATATACAAATTATTGAAAACTGGAAACAGATTGAACACAAAGTGTCATTTTGTAATTAAACATGAAAACAAAGAATGAAAACAAAATAATTTCTAAAACCAAATGGTACCTAAACAATTTTGGAGCCCTACTCCTGAAGCTTATAACAAGAATAATTATTCAGATAAACTGACAAAAGTAAGGAACCGAAAGTTCTTACTTCGTCTCCAAGGGGTTTGACCAATATTTGTAGTGATTATACTTAGGGTCATCCAAATTGTCAGCAATTCCATAAGAGAAATGAGCACTGCCACGATCCATCATCTTTGGAGCAACAAAATGAAGCAAGTCTACGATTGAACCAGCTGTGTACACTTTATGTTCTGCAACCGCTCTTACTCCCTCAACTCCCATGTCATGGTATTCAGTCCACACATCATGACAAGAGGTATTTGCAACATTATGACCCTTGATAGCACCCTATTAACAAGAAACTTTGTATTAATTATAAGCATAAGAATTGAAATACGCTCACAACATAATGTTTTCTACTCTATCATCTAATCATGGATTCTCATATAAGTAAAAAATATTATATTTATGTAATAAATACATTAAAAATCATATCTAAGATGCTTTCTAATTAATTGATAGTGTAAATTCATTATACTAACAATGCATTATAATTAAATGAATAAGATATTTGGTAAAGAAGAAGCATGCATACATGATACAACACTGTATAGCAAATTCAAGATTCATTGTTAAAAACAGGCTCACCCGGAAATCAACCATCTCAATTTCGGCAAATGGCGCCTCTGCCACGTCTCTGCCAAATGATATCAGTCTTCCATAGTTGGCAATATTTGTTTTATTTGTCTCTTGGCTTGGCAACTGAGTGTAGTTATTGTTGTTGCTATGCTTTCTCTTGCTAGGGAGATAGCCTTCTTCTGGTGACCAATCAAGACCACCCCATATAGTATCCCCTCCTCTTGGTATCATTGACATTGTTGAGTCCCAAGTGCGGGTCATCTTCATTACGTGTTGCAAGGTTTGAAGGCGAAACAGATCATTATCCAAAAATCCCGGAGCTATTGTCCTTTGATACATAACAAGAATGAACGAAATTTAGTTTCAAGATATTGAACAGTTGGCCAGAAAGAAAAAGTATAGCATGGGTGCCAGATGCAATCTGAATTTTCTTTCTTTGATACACATAAATAGCAAGTGAGGCAGGAAATATTGGACATGATTGTTTACTTGGAAAAATCTGTAATTAAAAGAATAAATTTTGAAGAGAGAAAACGAGAAGAAACATCCTAAAGGGTGTTATTCAACCAATTGTTTACTTTACCATAATATTGATGAACTAGGCTAAACTCATAACATAAGTTATCACCAATTGACTACTTATAAAGGTTCGTTCAGGGTGGTTTTCAGTTTTCAGTTTTATGAAAAACCAAAGATAATTTTAAAACTTCAAACTGAAAGCCAAAAACTACTTTCTATGGTTTTGAAATGTAGTTTACAAACTGTTTGAAAATGTATTAGAAGGGAATTGAAACTATATTATTTCTACAAGTTTTATTTTTGAATTTGCTTATGAAAACTAAAAACCGAAAACTCAGCAATCACCCTGAATGGACCTAAGTTGACCAGCAAGTAAATTTACCTAGCAACAGCGATATCCCTGGCTTCAGCTGAGAAAAGCCCTGCTATAGCCTTAGGAACACCTAAAAATGGTCCACCAATGTTTACAACTGCTTTTATGTACTTGGAGCACCAATCTGGTCCTCCCCCACCACCCATTGGAGCAGGTTCTTCAACCCACTTCATGAAATGAAGAAAGTATAAGACACCCATTGAATGTGGAATAATAACTGCCTTATTCCCACCATTAGTAGCAACCATAAGTTCTATGTTGCTTTTTATCCGGCTTAGTGCTTGATCCCTCACCTGATCAATTAAGTAAACAATCAATGCACTTCTTTAGGAGAGGCATAGGAACTACATGCATAATCAGTTGAAAGAATACCTCAGTGTTTTGAAATGATATTCTCCAATCATATGCAGCCATGTACATAGTTTTTTCCTCGTAACCGATGCGTGCCAAGTTAGCAATCAGGACTGCCCATACAAAGTATCCTGCAGCAAAGTAATCAGCAGCTACAAGCCCAGAGACAGGCCTAACTCTTATGCCGGGTGGATCCATTCCTGTTTCATTATCCAGTGACATGTGCTCCACCCAGCATGAAGGTCTGCAAAAGATCCACAATGAAACAAGACTAGGTGTCTGTTTGGTAACTTAGTTACAAAAATAAAGTTTGGCCAACGGCACCATCCAATGGTCAGTGTTGATCTCACAAGCATAGATAAAGAAGTGGCATAAAAGAACGGACAGACTATATCTAGGATTACCATTTCTATTTGCAAAGTTATCCTCTCTTTGATGCATAAATTTGGTACATTAAACTAATGGAATTAATACCGATTAGAATTTTTTCTATACTTTCAAGCTGAATAGTCCTTCCACAGGTCCACTCACAAAATTGCCGGAGAAAAACAACCAAAAAAATTTTCAATCAAGTTCAAGGAAGGCTTTTAAATTAGGCAACTAAACATTTTTCTTCCTAAACCAATATTAATAGTGGCATAGGCAAGCCATGGTGCTTGAAGATATCTAGTTCAGAGTCAAAGCTTTACTGTAAAACAATGATCTGACCACACATTATTTAAACAAAGACAAATTCTGAGAATAAAATTGCTTAGGACAAGTTAATTCAAATAACAATAAATGCTCAAAAGAAAATAACTCAAAAGTGCAAATTCAATCATGTCATCATCAACCAACAACAAGACCACAAAAGGAAAGTTCCTTTACAATTCATTGTTTCCAATGACTCCACCAACAACATAAACAACAAATCCCACCATCAATCTGAAACTAGTGACGTATTCACCAAAAACAGCTCACCCTTCAAACATCATCAAACTTACCTATTTAAGATCATCTCAATCCATTATCACAAATCACCATCCTTATCACTATCAACCAAAAAAATAGGGAACATACCATACCAACAAACATAAACCACTTAGCTATAACATAACAAAAGCCAAATCCAAACGTCACCATCAAATAATCATCATCATAGCAAACAACAAACAACATAAAAAAAAGTTGTTACTTGTTAATAATACCTTTTGTAGACTTCTCCAAAGGTACCACCCCACAACCTCTTCCTGAACAACCCTTCAGCACACTGATGACCCTCCCAGAGTTCAAGGCCACCAGTGACAATCCCGGGCACAAAAACCACAGGGTGCTTCACAGAAAGGCCTTCCTTCTTGAGTTTGAGGCCTGGTGGATCAGGCATGGGCCCAGTTAAGGCCTCAGTCACATACTGAGGAATTGAAGAAGGCATCATCTTATACAGAAACAGAAGAAACCACCAAAGCGTGCAAATGTAACCCACCATCCAGCAACAGTTATCAACACAAGACCATTTCCTCTTCTTCTTTTCCTTCACCTTCTCCTTATTCTTACTCTTTTTCTCTTTATCATCATCTTCTTCTTCTTCTTCCTTCCTCTCCTCCACTACCTTCTCTGTTTCCGACCCTTTCCTCCGTCGAATCAAAGACATGTTTTGTTCCGCAAACAAAACGTTTTCAGGAGATAGCTTTTCACTTTTTTTCCTTCAATTTTGTCCCATAGAAACAGATGGGGTTGCGTTATTTTCCTCGAAGATTGAAATTTTGAACGGAAATTTGAAGCCTCTGAATATGAATCGAATTGGGTAGCTTGGTGAATTAAGGAAAATGGTAAGAAAAAAAGTTTTTTTTTTCTGAGTGTTTAGATGAAAAGGGGTTTCTCTGAAGACTATGATATAAAATTGTAAATCCGAAGTAGAGTGATTGAATGCTGATTATGGCATCCGTAAAGCGGAAAGCGACCTTGAAGTTGTGTGTTTCTTATAGTAACTTTTATTTTTTCTCTCTAGGATTTTCTCGAGAAAAGAACCTTATCAAGAAATTTGGAAGGTGTGGTTATTGGTTGGGGTTGGGGTCAATGAAAGTGGGTCCATCACAGAGTTAAACATGAAAATGTTATAGGACGTGGCAGAACCTGATTGGTTCCATTCACTATCTCTACACTTCTTGCCACATCCCATTTATTGATGTACATGCTCCTCTTGTCCAGGCCGTTAAATCTTACACGTCATAAGAAATAAAAAATAAAAATGTTTTATTGAGGATTATAAAATTGTGTGAAAATGTTTAGAAATTAAAATAAATAAATATTAATAATTTTTTTTATTTTTATCTTGTGTAAATTTGTATAAATTAAATAAATTTTATATGTAATTATATATATATATATATACACTATCAAATATTAATTAAAATACATACTTTTCTTATTTTTAATGAATCAGATTGGTTAGATCCACTATGGATCCGTTTGGTTTCTAGTTGGGGAAATGGAAAAATTTTAGGGTTAATATTGATTATTTATGCTGTTCGAAATAGTCAAAACTTCGTTTGATCGTAGAATTTATTTTTGGGTTGGTCAAACCTGATTTGACCAACCCAACTTAATAATCAAACATACTCTATCTTTGTTTGACCAACCCAACTTAATAACTAAACATACCTTGTCTCTACACTTCTTCTTTTTAAAACCAAAATAAATAAATTTCTAGTGTTTTTCTTTTCAAATCATATGTATCATGTATCTGTTTCTTGAGAATCTTGTGATCTATCCTAATATATTAGAGTATTTTATTTTATTCTTGTTATAGAAAGTTACGGTGTATTGGATCTGGATCTGATCTAAGTTAAATTTTTAGACTAATTTTTGCTGACAAATTTTGGTTTTTTCGTATATTGTACTTGGATTCGTGTTCCACATTACTGCTGTGAGTATATTCCATTGTATTTAAACTTTTTATGTGTAATATTTTAATTAATTCACAAAGGAGAATTAGTCAAGTTGATTGATTATAGTTTGTAAGATGTTGGAAGTTATTTAGTCAATTTGTTTTTGATTTCTAATGAAATTAAAATTATCTAAACATATGTTTGTAATTTAATGGGAATTAAGATTCCACCTAATAAAAATAATTTTATTTAGACAATTATTTTATTTTAACTTTGATCTTTTAAAAAATTATAATTTTGAGTAATCTTATTTAAAAAGTTCTTAAAGGGCGCAGAAATGTGAAAGTAATCAAGTTTTATTAATATTTTACCTTTTGATTCACGATCATAAGTATGTAGTCTTATTTCTTAAAGAGTACTACATAGTAAAATCCTAACTTTTATTATAGATTTATACTAATACGTGTATAATGTATCAAACAGAAAAAAGATGTGTATAATGTAGAAATTTGATTCTTTGTGTGAAAGAAATAAACTTCAATCTAGGGGGTTTGGGTAGAGGATAAACTCTTTATACCAAATAAATGAACCTTTATTTGCACTTATTTATATTTCTATTTTGTCTAAACATAAATCCCGTTCGTATATTACAATTTCGTTTGGGCTCACTAGTGTCCTAAAACTACTGCTATTTAAGTCACATTTTTATTGAAATTCACATTAAAAATTATAATGAGATACCTCTTCCATTACTTTTTATTTGACACAGTTTTAAAAAAAAACGAATTAGGGAAATCATTAAATAATATTGATCTAATTTTATAATTTAATTTTGTATTTTTCTCTCTTTATTTATTTTATATATTTATTATAGTTATTTACTTAAAGAGTAAAAATATGATAGTAAAATAAGTAAATGTTTTCTTAAACTCTAAAAATGATAAATAAAATTTTTTCCCAAAATTACGTTAAATAATAATGAACGAAACGAGTATATTATAATACTTTTATATTTGATTGCTTAAACTGATATAAGAGTATCAAATTAAGGTGTTTAGTATATTATAGTCTAGTAGGACTTGAGTATGTTTATCTAGTTTAGTTGCAATCAAGAGAGCTAGAGATTTAGTTTTTAATTTGATATCATCTTTGATGTATCACTAGTGTAAAAATTGGATATAACAACGGGATATATTCACGGGTTGTAGTAGATCAGTGATAAAAACATGCGCGGTGGCATTTTTGAAATTATAAGGTGAATGATATAATCAGAGAAAACTATATATCCACGGTTAACATCATAACCGTGATCGTACACGTCAATATATATTCACGGTTGAGGAGTCAACCGTGGATATATAGTATCTGAAATATATATCCACGGTTGTGGTTGTGTGCACAACCGTGACTATATATTCATGGGTATGATCAGGGTTATGATGTTAACCGTGGATATATATTGATGCCTATAATCACGGTTGTATTTCCAACCGTGGATATATAGTTCAGGTTTTAGGGTTTAATTACTGGGTACTATATGTCCACGATTGTATATATAACTGTTATTATAGATTTAATATTTATCCACGGTTGGGGTCGTAAGCGTGGTGATAGAGTTAACATTTATCCACAGTTGTTTGTTCAACCGTGAATATATGTGTAATATATTCACGGTTTCAAGGGGAACCATGAATATACATCCTTTCTGAAACTTCAAAAGCCGCGCCTTTCAGCCTTTTTTCACTTTATCTTCTTCTTTCGCGCTGGTTGTCGTCTTCTTCCTCGTCCTCCTCTTTGCTGGTTGTAGGCTTCTCCGTTCACTTCCTTCTTCACTCGAGCTGTTAAGTCGTCCCTGTCTGGTAAATCGTCCCTGTTTTTTGGTTTTCCACTTTCTCCTTCTTCACTCCAGCTGTTTCTCATCTTCCCCATCTGTCCTGGTGTGGTTGTTACTGTTGTTGCCTTCTTCTTGCTCGATTCTTGTCCCAGTGTGCTCTGTGCTTGTCCCAGTGGTGCTGCATTGTTCTGTAAGTTCCCTATTTTTGCTCGTCACTATTTTTATTGATCCCTGTTTGGTATGTTAATAATACTTCTGTTGTTGGGATGAGAAAGTGAGAACGCATGCTGTTTTTGGATTGTCTTTTGAATAGCTTTGTAACCAGACTTCACTGTATACTCTCTTTCTTTAGTGTAGGGCTACCTTAAACGATTCGTGCTTGTAGTTATCCTAATAGGGGTTTGGAGGGTAGGTAACTAGTTATGTTATGGTAAAATTTGACAGACTTTTGAGAGATTCCAAGAATGGGTAGATTGATTTATAAATGAGGATAACTTTATAGCAGAATCATTCTAGCAGTTTGGATGTTCATAACAAAAGTGCATCATTCAATAGCCATCTATGCCTAAAACAGAAATTTGGCTCCCATCCTTAACTGTCCATTGGCCTAATTTAAGTAGAATATCTCTGCCTTGAAAAAGGGGTGTTCATAACTGCCCTTTTACCCAATTTTAATCCACCAATAATCTTCCTATTACATTACACGCTAGTTGATTGGGCAAGTTCTTCAAAAAATTAAAATTAACATTAGTTAAGTATTACACAAACCAAACGAATATTTCAATTAGGGAGGGATTAGCCCATTTATTTTGTTAGTTAAGTATTAAAATTAACATTATTGTTCATTTGGTATGACTAATCTACCCCCGCAACAATACTTGGTCCCTACCGTGACCACTGAATGCTGATCATGGTTCAATTCGGGACCAAATTAACCTTTATGTTGTTGTTGTTGGTTACTCTTATATGTTATTTTTATTACTGTTGTATATATGTGGTTGTTAATTACTATGAAAGTTACTGTGCATGAGTGAACCGTAGTTCCCCGTTTGAGATTCGACACAAATGGTCATTAAATTAATTAATTTCATCGTTTGTGTTGAATCTTGAATTGTCTGTTTGGACAGTTTGGGATGAACAATTATTTTTTATACGTCATTCTAGTATGTACAAGTTAGGAGTTATTTTAAAATTTGATAAACTTTCGGTAACTTGTATTTTATGTTGTTCT
This sequence comes from Clitoria ternatea, assembly GCA_037962975.1. NCBI lineage: Eukaryota > Viridiplantae > Streptophyta > Magnoliopsida > Fabales > Fabaceae > Clitoria > Clitoria ternatea. Next base: position 223,183,723 of record CM075672.1, read on the forward strand.
CTGGGTGCATATTTGGTTGTGGTTGAATTTGATTTGACCACTCTCATTTTGTGTACTTAGAGACCAATGCGAAATGCTACCGAAATTTCATTAAATTTTAAAATAACTCCTAACCTGTATATATGAATGACGTATAAAAACAATTGTCATCCTGAATGGGTATAGGACCACCACCTTGTGGAAAAAGTGAGATTGATCATAGCACCTTGTAAACAGTTGGTATGGATCGGAGTTGGATAACGGCATCACGCCTAAGTCTAGAGTACGAGGGGGGAGTTGAATCATTTATAGAATTCGTAGCGAGGAATGCAGTGGAGGTGAATGGAAAGTATTTTTGCCCTTGTGTTAAATGCTTGAACCTGCGTCGGGTAGACTTGGAAGAGGTGCGAGAACATCTACTGTGTGACGGTTTTCTACGTAGTTATACGCGTTGGATATGGCATGGTGAAGATGTGGTGGTGCCAAGTAATAGCTCTCAAACTGAAAATCGAAGCTCGATGCATGACACCGATGTCAACATGGATGACCGACTCGAGGATATGATCCGTGATGTGGGGGTAAAAGGTTTTAAGAAAGCTCATGTATATACGACTCTGTGTGAGGACTCTGAGCAGCCGTTGTATCCAAACTGTGTCAATTTCACAAGGTTATCAGCAATGGGTCTCATACTTCATTGAAATCAGCAAAAGAACTTAGCTAGATATAGGATCTTTATTCTCTTAAATATGTATCTAGTGTAGGATTTAGGGTTTACATTTTATTAGGTTACATTCATCTGAATTGTATATAGTTTCATTTTTTAGGTTGTTATGAATTTATATCAAATTAATTGTTATATATATACCATTTTTTTTATATATTGTTTGTTGCTGGATATGCTGGGATACTGTATATTGTGCTGGTTGTCTGAATGCAGGTTTGGCAAACAATAAAACAGAAACCATATTAAAAAAAAACCACAGTATTTATTCACGGTTATGGTAACAGCCGTGATTATAGACCCTATTTATCCACGGTTACTACCATAACCGTGATTATACATAGTCTGTAAGTGAATTTTTTTTACTACTTATATTCACGATTGTGCTAAACAACCGTGAATATAGATGTTCTTTGTCCACGGTTTCTACTATAACCGTGAATATAAATTGTCTGTTATATTCACGGTTATAATCGACAACCGTGAATATACATAGTTAGTTATAGTCACAGTTGTTCCTAACCATGCTTAGATGTAATTTATAACCACGGTTATTAACCGTGGTTAAAGGCCCTCATTTACTACCACGGCTGCAACAACTACGGTTCTTTAACCGTGATTAAAGGCCATTTTTAACCGTGATTATATCCATTTTTTCTACTAGTGTATGGTGAAATTTGATATTACCCATAAGAATATTTTGATATATAGCAATAGATATCAGAGCCCAAACATATAAAATTAGAATTGACATAATTTATATATACATTGAATGTGGTATTATATAAGTTGAGAAGTAAAATGATAAGAGTGTTGATATCTTTTTTGTATATATATATACACACACATGGTAAACAAAAATTCACTTGTACTTAAAAGTGACAATACACATAAGAGTGAAAATAAACATTTCCAACAAATTAACAGTATAGGACCAAAATTTAAACACTATATAGTACATATTTTAGAAAGTACAGGAAGCCATATTTTATGTCATCTTCTTTTTTTTTGATGAAAATGTCATCTTCTATATATGCCATCAATGTCATCTCATTTTCGTCATCTAAATTTCTGTTATACGTTTTCCAGTGAACGAATTCTTATGAACTCATTTTGGTTTTGAAGTCTTTCATGTCCATGAATTGTGGGCTTGTGGGTCTGGATAACAACATAAAGTTGGTCCGGTCCCTTCACATGTTCAAAAAAATACATATTTTCGATTCTTTTTTTATAAAGGTTAATTGTTTAAATACACTAATTTTTCAATTATTTTTATTATATTTTAAGAAAATATTTCAGTACTAATGAAGAGACGGATGTATAAACTTCTCGGGGAGAAAAATAATAAATTCACGTTAAAAATTGAAATTGATACTATATTTTTTAAAAAATTTCAAAAATGTCTTATGAAAGTATATAACAGTCCTACGTATGCATGTATAGTTCATTGATCTCTATAAAAAATGACATAAACAATCAACGAGACAAATGGAATTGGGTAGATTGATTTTGCATAACATCATATTAACTAACAAGTTAAGGTTTGAGATGAACCTAACTGTCAATCCCAATTGTAGCAATTGTTCCTTTGCTCAAGAAGATATCTGACATCTTTTAGGGATTATGCTTATTTTAGATAAGTTTAGTTGAGAGTTGAAGTTTTTTCATGGCCACAGTTTATGGAAGATGATGTTAGTGATGGATTAAAAGTCAAGCCTTAAGGGTTAATGCTCAAGTGTTTTTTGGAGGCATTTATTAAAATTGAAGGTGGCGAAACAACATGTGTCTTGATTCTCAGCTTTGACCTGTTCATTTTATTATCCGTGAAACTTAGAAGATGACTCGAGATTAAAAGTTATGGACTAGACCAGTAATGGAAGATGACTATGACCAAACTATGTTGAGTTTCTAGATTTTGTTCCAAGTAGGAATGCTCAAAATAAATGTTGATAGGAGTTTTATATAGGGTGTTATTAGGGTGGTGTTTGTTGTGATACTGATGGAAAATGGATTTGGGGGTTTGTTGTTGGTGGCCTAGCTTCATGCCTATTACAAGTTGAATTTTTTTTGCTCTAAAACTTGCATGGAGTAAAAACATCAAGAACATAGTTTGTGAATCAGATTGCTTGTTGGCGGTAAAAAGCATTAATGGCAACCGAATTTCAAACCTAGATATGGTGCATCATGATCTTACTATTGTAAGAAAGATGCTTAACATAACTTGAAGAGTTCATATTTATCCTATCTTGCATTAAGCAAATCTATTTGTTGATGGTCTTGCATTTGACTCTTAATAATTACAGAAAATTATGAGATTCTTATCCCCGTTGTATTAAACATTTATTGGTTAAGGAGATCGGTTAATTTGTAGTTTTTCTTTATTGTTTATTTATTTATTATTCTCATTAACAAAAGAAAAATCTACCAAGCTATGTATATATATATAAAGATTTTGTTGAAATAGATAAATTTCACTTCAATGATCTTTACCTTTAAAGAGGAATAATAGTCAACTTCCAGTTGATAAACATTCTAGATTTGCTAAAAAAATAAAACTATCAAACTAAAAGGAAAAAATAAATAATAACTAATGTAAAAATATTATTACATTAACAATTTAAGTTCATTCAATATGTATATTTTAAGTAATTAAATTTTTTAATAAAATTTATTAATATTTTTAAGTAGTGTTTACTCACCAAGGACATACATTTAAGTCATGAGTGCCTTGAAATGATAATAAGGTAGATTAAACTACACTTGACTTAAATAAATGAGGTCTATTTATGAAAACTTAATAGCTTAGTTTTATCCTTTACTTGTAAATGACTTTTTTTCCGTAACTTTTCATAATATGGTTATTAAGTACATTAAGAGACCTTTTTTTAAAAAAATAGGCAGCGACCTAATTTTAAATATTTCAAGACTAAAAAAATAAGCACTCTAATATAATTTTGGTTGTTATATAGTTAATTGATTAATTAATTATATAAAATAAAATAGCAAGTACGAATGCTTTAGACAATGTTTGTTGTTTGAAAAACAGAACCATAAAGCACAAAGGAAGCTTTAACGATAGATTGCTGAATTAATGTATATTCGTAAATATGTGAGAACTAGCATTTGAGTGGTTTATTTGGAAAACAAGATGAGATAGAATTAATAATTATAAATTTATCATGCAACCGACGTAAAAAAAAATTACGTCAGTTATTCTTAAAGTCAATGTAAAAATATTTTTTAAAACCGGTTTAAAACTTAACTGATGTAAAAAGTTTGTAATTTTACGTTAATTAATTTAAAATTAGTATAAAGAACATATTTTATATTAATTTTAAAAATACTGGATGTAAAAAATTTTAAAAAGTATTGATCATTTCTTCTATTGCCGTCTTGCACCAAGAAAAACATAGTTATTGTTGTGCTCCCTTAATAGCTCAGCAAAATTAACATATTTTATATTCATATTTGCACCAAACAAGCAACCCCTTCTATTGTCTCGATATGAATGAAACATTATTAAGGGTTTGGTTTGGTGTTTGGTGGACACGCCATCAAATAAGAAACAAAACCTATAACTTTCTATTAAGACCATTTATTATATCAAATTTTATATATAATAAAATATTTAACACTTGATTTTTTAAGTAAAACTTAAAATATTTAATGTTACGGTTGAAACGCCTTCATTGCTTCGAAAAAAGATGACCATGGAGATAATATGGTGACTTGTTAGACTTAACTACTGGGCCGTCCCTAAATATAAATATAAGTAAATCTAATTAAATTTAGTTTATTAAATATGAAACTATTTTAGAAAAATCAGTATATATTTTAATTTAAAATAAATAAAATTAATTTGTTAAATATGAGAGACAAAATATTTGGTATCAATATTGGGTGATTCTCTTTCCATTTATTACACTAATCTAGTAAGAATTGAGTATTATGTATCTCAATTTAGAAAGAAACAAAAAATCTTGGAGTCAATCCGTCTAGCTAACACATCGAGATCTCGTATTGTGAGACAAAATAGAGTGTCATATACAAAAACACTTCAATGCTTAAATCATTACCAAATAAATTAATATTGGAGGTCAAACATGGCCTGAGTAACATACCTTAGTAAGGAGTAAAGGTATGCTACTTATAGACTTGGATGATGGGAATGTCATGTGTGACACATGTCAATACAGAATTTGTAAAAAAATATGTAAAGTTGTCACAATTTAGACATTCATAACACCCTCTTACAAGTAAAGCTGATGTACCCCTAGTGAATCTTTTGTTCTTTCCCTGACTTCGGTCCTTAAGGACTTCGGCCATGGAATTAGTATCGTGTGGGATTTAACATTCACGAAAGACATCCTGTGTCGCAGAACATCATTTAAGTGTCAATACCTTATGGGTCAGTGTTAAACCCAAATGAGAAACTAAACCTCCTTTAAACTAGTTACAATAAATGACATTGTAATAAAGAACATATTTTTTTAGATAAAATCAAATGACACTGAATGAAGCGAACTACTTTTTTTAAAGAGTAAATGGTATTATTTTTTGTTTATATTTAAAGACGGGGTAGCATTTAATTAAACTTTTTGTTTTATATATGTTAAAATATATGTTTGGTCTCTTACATTTATTTTAGGTCTCAATTTGGTCCCAAATATTTTTTTCATCTCAATTTAGTTTCTTATACTTTAAGTAGTTTCAAAATAGTTATTTTCGCTAAAAAAGTAGCACAAACTTGTCTTTTTAAATTAGTTATTGCTTAATCGATTTAAAATATATATTTTTAAATCGGTTTTCAATAAAAACTAATTTTAAAAAATATATTTTATATTAGTTTTTTTCATCACTGATTTAAAAAGATAATCTTCTATTAATTTTTAATATAAAATTCAATTTGAAACTATTTCAAAGGATAAGCAACTAAATCGAGAAAAAGATATTTTGTATAGTTAATTGATGTATGAGTTGTTGAAAGTTTGAACATCATTGTTAGATAATTAATTATTTGTGTATACTGTTAGGAGCAAATCTTATGGTAGATAAATTTTTTTGTTAAACAAAATATATAATATCTATATATCGAATGAATTATACCATAATTTTTTTTAAAAAAAAGTTTGTGATATGAGGCGGTCCATTCTTTAAGAACAAACCATCAACTTGTTGTTGACGTTATATCAAATCTCATCATTCCAATAAAGTTCTCTACCATCACCGGCATTATTTTTACTTTTTAGTATTCAATGATTTTATTTTACAAGTTGTAATATTATTTTAATAAAGTTTTTAATTCATATGTTGAACTTAATTGAATTTGATAAATATGTTTAAAAAGATCAAATTAATTATCTACCAACTACACAAACTTTATTGGTTCTATAATTTAATGTTCAGGCACTTTTCTTCCTTCTTATCAAAGTACCACTATCACCATTATATTAATCTTGTTATGTAATGTAAACTGTAATTAAGAATAAACTTATGAAAAAAATTTGTAATAATTTTTCAAAAATTAAAATTGTAAAATTAAAATATGAAAATAGAAACAAAAATAAGTTTTATTTTAAAAAATTAAAAATCACCCATAACTAGACCTTGATTTTAAATTTGTGCCACGTTCCAAAGAATATAATGACTAGATTGATAACATTTAAAAAACAAAAAATTAGATTAGGGGTTCAATAAACACTTACAGATATATTTACATATCCATCAACAGGGCCTTCACATTGTTGAAAATGAACATGAATTCAATCATTAATTAACTATATTGACCTTGGTTGGCAATTGATAACAAATTTGGTATATTTGAGAATGACAAAGAGATACGAGAACCAAGAAAAAGGAAAACTTTCACGAGTAATTTCCTTCTTTAATACTCCCCTAAACACAACTTAAGTATATCGTTGTAAAGAAAGACTAGCTAACCCATTGAGTTTAAAGATTGGTGTATGCAATATAAAATATATGACACAGGATAAATAAAGTTTGACATGAGCATGAACATGCAAAAATGTGAGAATGAGTATCATTTTAGACATCTCCGATACTCAAATTAGTATACACCAGAGCGAATAAAATGAGTGATCCGGTCTGGATACCAGCCCTAAGACTAAGAAATAATTATCTTAGCCGGCCCAGAGTTCAGTCGGTATCACTGAACAATGATCCAGTCGGTATACCACTGGATAACGATCCAGTCGGTAAAAATGTTAGCCGACCTCAATCGGTATCACAAGATACTGACTCAGCCTGCAACTATACTAGTTATCCGATATCAGATATCCGAAGTAGTGACTAAGATATAGGATATCTCATCCGTTCCCCTTTCACCCGGTGTTGAGAAGCTGATCCGGACCGATCAACCGTTTTTTATCATAACACATGCAACTGGTGTCATCGGTATACATCCGGACTGTAATCCCGAGTCAGGCGTTCTCCCTGCACCGGTTAGTCCGGATAACACCATACACACCGAATAACATACTTGTCACCCAATTGAAGACGACGGGCATTGCTACAGGGACCAATCAATAATTCCCCATACTACGAGCTAAAATCTGCTCACGGGAATAGTCAACTTGTCCCCTAAGTCTAGCCCATACTCCCTACGCTCAATATAAAATAGCCACTTGCCTCAATCATGCTGGCAAGTGCATAATAAAATAATAATTTATAATGTTATTGGAGGTTAGTGGTTCCCCACTAACAAGTCCTCGATTATCGAGCCAATCAGGTATATGAACTCTCTTCATCAATGAAGAAGGGGATTTTCGACTATTTTTTAACTTACAATTACTCTCTGAAAACATTCCTCACTTGGAATACGATTACTGACTTGAGCGTCGGAGAATCTTCGCAGGTGACACCACCTTTCGCCCACATCAACGCGTGAGGACGGTGTGAAGGACCTCCAGGACACCCAGACCGCTCTCTTCATAAAGAGACATCAGATACATAGACCGGATAGTCACATAACCGGTCTTCAGAGACGTGATCCTTTCACTATTTGTGACTGCCTCGACACCGGATCTCTTGACCCCGGTTCAGGATAGATCATTGGCACGCCCAGTGGGATACGAAAAAGTTATTCCCACCTCTTGTTTACAAAGTCTGATCTTGTGTCATGGAAGGCAATGGAAGAAACATATTAGATGGGCACGTAGAAGATGTTACGGCCCAAGAACAACCAGCGAACAGACGATTGGTTTTCGAGTCACCTGTTGGGAGTTCAAGGATAATGGTGCAAGTATCTGCACCCGATCCAAGAGATGAGATGATACAAAAACTGATGGAGGAGTTAGTGAAGTTAAAACGTGAAAGAAAGAGCATGGAAGAGAAAGCAACATCTTAAACTGATGGGACGCACCATACAGCTGAGGGAAGAAAGTCTGCTAGTATCCAGTATTCACAGATTCCCACTTATGAGGAGAATGAGCAAACACATGAATCTGGTGAGAAGGCTAGTGGCAGAAAACATGAACCAGCTATAATCTATAGGACTTACAGACTCAATATTCCTTTCTCTCAGAGGCTGATGAGTGTAACCATCCCAAAGCATTTGTAGAATACCCAACCACTTTCCATTGGGAAGTATGGTGGGGAATGGATCCCACTAAACACATGGATGTATATGTGTACGAAACCATGTACTTGGGAGCAAATAAGGATGTCATGTGCAGAATGTTCCCTCGTACCCTTGTCGATGATGCTCTCGTTTGGTTCAAAGGGTTGCCATCAGGATCCATCGATTCATGGGAAGAACTGGCAACAGCATTTGTGGATCATTTTGTTATTTCTAAAGACGTCCCTAAGACATCTCATACCCTGGCCCAAATTAGGCAAGGCGCACATGAGTCTCTCAAAGATTTCTTAAAGAGATTTTACAAAGAAGCAGCTGTCGTTCCAAACTTAGCAGAGGCACTACAGCTGCATATTATGATAGAAGCCTTACTATCAAACTCCGCCTTATCCCTGTCTTTGATGAAGAGTCCTCCTACGAGTTTTGAGGAGTTTAGAAAGAAAGCATCCAAGTACGTAGACATTGAGATGCACTTGGAAGCAACAGCTATGAAGGGAAGGTCTCCAATGCCACAGCAACAGCCACGGAGAGATAAGGATAGGCCAAGGTCAGAACGCATGGAGAGACCTTTCCATGGCAACGTCTATAATGGTCCTGCACCTCGATGTTAAGAAAAACAGGTAAATGCATTCAGCCACTATGCTCCATTAAATATCCGACGTTCACAGATTCTGAGGGAGGTCAGATGCCCAACGCTTAAGGTCTATGGGGTCAGAAAGCCACCCCAGGTCCATAGACACGGAGACCCTCGGAAGTATTACGAATTCCATGAGCAAAAAGGTCATTCAACAGATGAATGTTAAGCCTTGAAAAACACTGTTGAGACCCTGATCCGAGAGGGTAAACTCAAATAGTATCTTTTCAAAGAGGGTACTTCTGATGAACCAGAACGGATTGAGAAAAGGGGAAGGGATTACGAGGAAGGCGATGACGATCATCCAACTTCGATCAGAAGATTTACTGCTTCTGAAAAACAAAAGGGAGTTCTGGTTGATGAGCCTACACAACAAAATATTATGCCCCGACATCAACATCAAGGCCGTCGAGAGGTCATTGATTAGGGATCGGGCCATCAAAGTCAAAAAACACCTTTCGCTTTTATGGCTAGTCGGTAAGACAATATGCACTCTGTTTCCTGACTTGGGTTTTTCCGATTGGGTTTTACCAAGAAGGCTTAACAAGGCATAACCCCGACTCAGCTCTCTTTCTCTTTTATAATTAATAATCAATAAAATATTCTATCTATTCACCCATTGTCTTTATGATTTTATTCGATGCACAACACAGTTGTGACAAGATACTTTCAGGACGGATGATCCTAACAATGTATCTGTTGTTAGCGATGAATCTCTTCGAAGGAGCAAAGGGGTGAACACCGATTGAAAGCTCGGATTGTAGGATTAAACCGAACTCCGAGTACGACTAGTAGGTTTGGCCAAACGTCGGTGAAGACCGGTGAATGGGTAAAATCCAACACCGGATGAAGAAGACCGATGAATGGGTAAAATCCAACACCGGATGAAGAAGAATGGTGAATGGGTAAAATCCAGCACCGGATGAAGAAGAACGGTGAATGGGTAAAATCTAACACCGATTGAGAAGGCCGGTGAACGGGTAAAATCCAACACCGAGTGAAGAAAATAGTGAATGGGTAAAATCCAACACCGATTGAAGGCTTGGGCGCAATAAGCTGGTTCTTCTTCAAGACCACGCTGAACTCTGAGTAACGGGCGCAGTAGGTTCAGGATTAGCCCTGATCTGAACCCCGTGTCGAAGGCTCGGATTGTAGGGTTAAACCGAACTCTGAGTATGACTAGTAGGTTTGGCCGAACGTCGGTGAAGGCTTGGGCGCAGTAAGCTGGGTGAAGCTTTTTCTTCAAGACCACGCTGAACGCCGAGTAAATTAAAAACAACCGATGAATGGGTAAAATCCAACACCGAAGCGAAGAATGGTTAGTAGGATTAAACCGATCGCCATTGAAGAACTGGGTTGTAGGATTAAACCGAACCCCAGGAAATGGGTTGTAGGATTTTACCTAACGCATTCCAAGGCTCGGATTGTAGGATTAAACCAAACTCCGAGTACGGGTTGTAGGATCAAACCGAACCCCAGTCGAAGTACTTCTCCTAGGAATTCCTCACTCAGAAATACATTCCCTTGGAATTCCTTACTCGGAAACACTTCAAATTCGAAGTCAGACTTGAATTACTTAGCCGACTAGATCGTTATCCAGTGGTATACCGACTCAGCCTGCAACTATACTAGTTATCCGATATCAGATATCCGAAGTAGTGACTAAGATATCGGATATCTCATTCGTTCCCCTTTCACCCGGTGTTGAGAAGCTGATCCGGACCGATCAACCGTTTTTTATCATAACACATGCAACCGGTGTCATCGGTATATCCGAAGTAGTGACTAAGATATCAGATATCTCATTCGTTCCCCTTTCACCCGGTGTTGAGAAGCTGATCCGGACCGATCAACCGTTTTTTATCATAACACATGCAACCGGTGTCATCGGTATACATCCGGACTGTAATCCCGAGTCAGGCGTTCTCCCTGCACTGGTTAGTCCGGATAACACCATACACACTGGATAACATACTTGTCACCCAATAGAAGACGACGGGCATTGCTACAGGGACCGATCAATAATTCCCCATACTACGAGCCAAAATCTGCTCACGGGAATAGTCAACTTGTCCCCTAAGTCTAGCCCATACTCCCTACGCTCAATATAAAATAGCCACTTGCCTCAATCATGCTGGCAAGTGCACAATAAAATAATAATTTATAATGTTATTGGAGGTTAGTGGTTCCCCACTAACAAGTCCTCGATTATCGAGCCAATCAGGTATATGAACTCTCTTCATCAATGAAGAGGGGGATCTTTGACTACTTTTCAACTTACAATTACTCTCTGAAAACATTCCTCACTTGGAATACGATTACTGACTTGAGCGTCGGAGAATCTTCGCAGGTGACACCACCTTTCGCCCACATCAACGCGTGAGGACGGTGTGAAGGACCTCCAGGATGCCCAGACCGCTCTCTTCATAAAGAGACATCGGATAAATAGATCGGATACTCACATAACCAGTCTTCAGAGACGTGATCCTTTCACTATTTGTGACTGCCTCGACATCGGATCTCTTGACCCCGATTCACGACAGATCAATGAGGTATGTAATGTTATAAAAAAAATTATACCTTATATGTTTATGAGGTATTTACTTATAGTTAAAGGTGTGTATAAAGATGATGGTTGTTTTGTCAGTAACCTTTATAAATTTGTAAGAATTTTATTCGGTGACATTGAAAATGTTTTGCATGTTTGCTATCATATGCAAGACACAAGAGGATATATCTGAAACTTGTGGTGTATGGTGTTTTGAGTGTAGAGCTGAGTCTACGGGCTCGAACCCACAAGTCGGTCTATTTAACTCACTCTTACGCGGATTGTAGGTTGAAAAAAAGACCATTTAAAATGTAGGTTCGTTAGTTTAGCCTATTTGAAACTCAAGTCATTTAAAACGGGGACTCACACAGGTTAACTCATTACAGAACGGATTTATACGGACTGACCCATTGCAGGATTGACCGACCCATATGCATAACTACAGCTATGAGGGACACCCTATGATGTGTTTGATGTATCCATTGAGCAACACAAGATTAGACAAGCCCAATAAAAATCTAACACAAATGATATCTAAGAATCTAATGAGTATGAAATGATTTCCCTCTGATGGGCTTGGGCCTATCAAGGCTATGACCGTTGAAATGTCATTAACCATAAATGCGGGTGCGGGTCAAACATACAGGTTGTCAATGTGTCGATGAAACATATATAGTATATGGTTACCAAAAACCATATATAGTATATTATGAATAATGGGCATGTATGTTTTTTCTTTGTCGCGGAGAATGGAAAAGTGCAAGGAGACGGCCCGTGGGCTGAAAATGCGTAGGCCCACAAAATAGATTCCAATTGTCTGCTAATGATTTTGGGGAAATCCATCCTTACATCACCCCCACTTTTTTTAATTTATAAGGTTTTGTGTATCAATGTAAAAGTACATTAAGTCTCATTTTATGTCTTTTTCTCTATAACTATAACTCCACATCAAAAGTGTGCTTTATAAAGTGGGGAAAATGAAGCTGCCCCTCGGATAAAATATAAAATAAACCCTCAAGGACATTCTCATGACATAGAGACAAAAATAAAACAGAATAATATCCATATTTTACCTTTATAAAGCTGTATTCTTTATGATGAGTATCATTTTTACTACACACAATATACGGTTCAACTTCATAGGCTACTATTGATTTAATCCAGCGTCTGCAAATTCCCCGTGTATAGCACGAGTTTTCTATATTTAAGTATAATTCAAAAACATAAATATAAAATTGTTTGTTTAGGAAGATTGTGAGTTTAAAAAAAAAACAAAATTTATTAAATAAAAAAGGTAATCAAGTGAGTTTTTATTCATTTTTAAAATGGTTTGTAATCATTTAAAATAATTTCTTTACTTTTATTTTTAGTTATATAAATTTCTAATTTTTATAGTCCTCCACCACCATTACCACCATCGTCACCATCACCCCACCCTCATAATCGTTGTCGTCACTATTACCACACCACTACTATTATAACCACTATCACAACCATTACTATCGTCGTGGCCACCATAATCACCATCACCACAATCATCATTGCTATCGTCGCCCCCACCACCATCGTCATTGTCATCATCACCACATCCTCCACCTTTCATATTGTTACCATCATCACCATCACGACCACTACCATCATTGTCGTTCCCACCATCGTCACACCTTTCACACCACCACTATCACCACCACTATCATCACCACGACAAAATCACTATAATCATCATCACCACTACCTTATCAAAGAATGAAAATCAATTTTTGGGAGAACTAGAAAACAACAATTCGACTTCTCTTTCTCCAAATTGTTAAAAAAAACAAAAGTTTTTTTTTATCTTTTGTTTTTTCATTCGATCTTTTTTAGTGGATAGGACCTTAGATGTGTGTCACCACCATTGTCATTCCTAACATCATCACACTCTTCATCATCATTAGCACCACCACCACCATTGACGTCGTTGTAAACACCATTTTTCATATGAGTACTGTTTTGTTATTATTATTATTATTATTCTTTTCTATTATCTTATCACTAGTGTAAAAAGTAGATACGACGACAGGATATAATCACAGTTTTGGGAGAACCATGGTCATAAATAACACGGTGGCATTTTTTGAAAATTTAAGGAACTTTTTTAATCATGGTTCCTACCTAACCGTGGTAATAGGGTCCATCTATTTAAAATTTTATTTTTGAAATTAGCTCTTTAGTCACGGTTTGAGCGTAACCGTGGTAATAGGGTCCATCTATTTAAAATTTAATTTTTGAAATTAGCTCTTTAGTTACGGTTTGATAGTAACCGTGGTAATAGGGTCCCTTTATTTAAAATTTTATTGTTTAAATTAGCTCTTTAGTCACGGTTTGAGAGTAACCGTGGTAATAGGTTCCATCTATTTTAAATTTATTTTTGAAATCAGCTCTTTAATCACGGGTATACGTGAACCGTGGTAATAGGGTCCATCTATGACCACGGTTGGATGGTCAACCGTGATTATATGGTTGATATTAACACTGTTGTAGCTTAACCCTGGTCAAATGTCTGACTGTTAATATACTAAACGGACACTGTAACGTCACTTTCGAAAGTTGCTCCTCTCTTTCACTTTCGAAACAACGTTCACTTATTCCTCCTCCCCTTCTCTAGCTACTTTCACTCTTACTCGTTTTCACTTTCCCTCCTCCCCCTCTAGTTTAAACTCTATTGTTTTCACTTTCGCTCCCCTCCCCACCATAGTCGTCATTTTCATTTTCACTCCCCCTCTCACTCGCGCCATTTTTACTTTGCCCTCATCCTCTCACTCGCCATTTTCACTTTGGCTCCCCCCTTTCACTCGTCATTTTCAGCTTCCCTCCAACCTCTCACTCGCCATTTTCGATTTCTCGTGGCTGCACTATATACGCATTTGACGTTCGCTTTTTGGGGAAGTTTCTTTCCATTGGTTCACTTGTTCTTGGCTTCCACTTCGTGAGTCCTTTTTCCCCTTTCACTGTCTTTTCTTTTCAATTGCATGAATGTGTTGGTGATTTGGAAATGTTGTTTATTTGATTGTAGATATTTTTTTATTTGGTTATATATCATTGTGTATTTTTTTGGAAATATTAGAAATGTGTTGGTGATTTGAAAATGTTGTCTGTATGGTTTATATGCAATGTTGGTTAGTTAGTTTGGTTAATGCATGTTAGGCTATAGTATTTGGTTGGTAGTATGTTGGTTAGTATTTATGTTATGCTATTATATAGATTAGAAGAAAATATGATTAGGAAAATTAATGTTGTTAGTTATAAATTAGGAAAAAAGTTAAATACATAAAAAATTGATATTAAAGTAAAAAAAGTTGATATTTTGCACTAAATAAATATATAAACATTACTATTATTCCTTACATTAATAAAAAAGTTAAATACATATAATTTATATTTTCAAGTAAATAAAATTTTTTGTTTATTATACAACACCTCAAAACACGATATGTTAAATCTAAATACTACTCGACTAAATAAAAAAAATTAGTAGTAGTAAACTAATAAAAATACCATGTTTAATGTCTTTGATTTGAAATTTAATTGTGTCACTAATTTTGTTTAAGTTAATTTTTATTTGTTATATTTTTAGTTTCTGATAAGTTTATTTAGTCCTTTTTAAACCCCGTTTGTGATTTTTTTAAATTGTATATGAGTGAACCATAATGTTCCCGTTTGAGATTCGACACAAATGGTAATTAAATTAATTGATTTCATCGTTTGTGTTGAATCTTGAATAGTCCATTTGGACAGTTTGGGATGAACAATTTTTTATGCATCATTGTTATGTACAAGTTAGCAGTAATTTTAAAATTTGATCAAGTTTTGGTTAGTTAAATTTTGTATTATTCTCTGGGTGCATATTTGATTATGGTTGAATTTGATGTCACCACTTTCATTTCGTGTACTAAGAGACCAATGTGAAATGCTACCAAAATTTTATCAAATTTTAAAATAACTCCTAAGTTTTATATAGTTATAAAGTATAGAAAAATGTTCATCCTGAATAGGTAGGACCACCACCTTTGTGAAGAAAGTAAGATTCATAGCACTGTTAAATTTACTAGTATTGTAAATAGTGAGTATGGATCGAAGTTGGATAACTGCATCACGTATAAATAAGGAGTATAAGTGTGGAGTTGAAACATTCATAGAATTCGTGATACGAAATGCTGAGGAGGTGAATGGAAAATATTTTTGCCCTTGTGTTAAATGCTTGAACATGCATTGACTAGAATTGGAAGAGGTGCGAGAACATCTATTGTGTGATGGTTTTCTTCAGACTTATACATGATGGATATGGCATGATGAACATGTTGAGGTGCCAAGTACCAGTTTTCAAACAAAAGACCAAAGCTTTATGCATTGAGTTGATGATGACATGGATGACCGACTTGAGGATATGATACGTGACGTGGGGGTAGAAAGTTTTAAGAAAGTTCACGTATATGCGACTTTGTATGAGGATTCTGAGAAGCCGTTGTATCCGAATTACACCAATTTCATGAGGTTGTCAGCAGTTTTACAATTATTTAATTTGAAAGTGATAAATGGATGGACAGATAAAAGTTTCACTAACTTGCTTAAGTTGTTGAAAGAAATGCTCCCAGGTGGTAACACGTTGCCAAATCGTAACTATGAGGCTAAGAAGGTGTTATGTCCTATGGGATTGGAGTATACCAAAATACATGCTTGCCCTAATGATTGTGTATTATACCGTGGTCAGTATAAAATGTTGCACCGATGTCCTAGGTGTGGGGTATCATGATATAAGAAGAAACATGTTGATTATGATGAAGTCTGCACTAAAGGGTCTCCTACGAAGGTGTTGTGGTATCTCCCTATAGTGCCGAGACTAAAGCGTCTGTTTGCCAATTTAGATGATGCAAAGCTTATGAGATGGCATGCTGATGAAAGGGTTATTGATGGATAACTTAGGCATCCGGTAGATGGATTACAGTGGAAGACAGTGGATACGATGTTTCCAGATTTTACCCATGACCCAAGAAATGTTAGGCTTGCACTAGCCACAGATGACATGAACCCATATGGGAACCTAAACACAAACCATAGTTCGTGCCTTGTTTTGTTGTTTGTTTACAACTTGCCGCCATGGCTGTGCATGAAGCGAAAATATGTTATGTTATCAATGATGATTTCTGGTCCATGACAACCAGGGAACAACATTGATGTATACCTAACTCCGTTAGTTGAAGACCTTCAAATGTTATGGGAAGAGGGGGTTGATGTGTTTGACGGGTTTGCAAGACATTCATTCAAATTGAGAGCCATGTTGTTCAGCACAATCAATGATTTTCCTACTTACGGTAACCTCTCGGGCTACAACGTCAAAGGTCATAAAGCATGTCCTATATGTAAGGAGGGAACTAGTTCTGATTGATTGCATCGTGGAAGGAAAAATGTTTATCTTTGACATCATAGGTTTCTTCCAGCTAATCATCCACTTCGTAGGTTAAAGAAGTCATTCAATGGTACACAAGAGTTTGAAGGGCCTCCCCCACCACTGTCTGGTCGTCAAGTATTAGAAAAGGTCAAAGACGTCAATGTGGTTCTTGGTAAGTTTAAGAAGCAGTCCACTACAAAAAATAGCTGGAAGAAAAAGTCAACATTTTTTGATCTGCTATATTGGAAAGAGCTTGATGTGAGACACTGTATTGATGTGATGTATATGGAGAAAAATATGTGTGATAGTTTGGTTGAAACCCTATTAAACATACCTGGAAATATGAAGGATGACCTGAATTCACGTCTAGACTTAGAGTTATTGGGTATACATGAGGAGTTGCACCCACAAGCAAAAGGCAAATGAACATATTTGCCTCCAACATGTCATACCTTGTCCAAAAAAGAGAAGCAAAGTTTGTGTGAATCGTTGTGTGGTGTCAAAGTTCCATCTGGGTACGGTTCTAACATCAACACTTGTGTTTCCTTGAAGGATCTGAAGTTAGTTGGTTTGAAGTCACATGATTGTCATATGCTGATGCAACAATTTCTACCCATTTCAATTCATGACATTCTCCCTCAAATGTCAGACATGTGATAACAAGGGTGTGTTTGTTTTCCAATTCCATATATGGCAAAGTAATCGCCCACAAAGAGTTGGAAGCGTTGGAACATGAAGGGTTTCTTTTACTATGTCAGTTGGAAATGTATTTCCTGCCTTCATTCTTTGATATAAAGGTACATTTAATCATCCATTTGGTGAGGGAGGTCCGTTTGTGTGGGCCAGTGTTCTTAAGGTGGATGTATCCTGTTAAGCGATACATGAAAATATTGAAAGGCTATATAAAGAACCAACGTCGTCTCAAAGCATCGATCATAGAAAGGTACATTGCAGAGAAAGTAATTGAGTTCTGCACTGATTATATGTCACAAGCTGAGAGCATTGGGATTCCAAAGACTCATCATGAAGGGCGAATGGATGGGAAAGGTACCATTAGGAAAAGAATTAAAAGCATGTCACGTGATGAAGTCCTCCAAGCACACCTTTATATTTTGAACAACACAGACGATGTCCTCCCGTATTTAGCTGTACATAAAGACATAGTCAAAAGAAACAACCCTAGATATACATGAATGCATGTTAAAAATTAAGTGTTTAAAATTGTACTGTCTTATCCTATCAATTTCTTACTCCAAGTATTTTGAATTATAGGTATGTCTTCGGGGAGAAGCAGGGTAAGTTTCCTGGAGAGACATACACATTTATAGATCAACAGAATTGGGATGTCTTTGTTGCATCCAGGAACATAGATGACTTTATGGTATGTACCTTTTACTTTTGATGTTTTTATAGTTGATAATGTATGTTTTATATGACATATATAACATATATGTGTATTTGAATTATTTTTCTTGCAGGCCAAACGCATGAGAGAACAGGACATTCGTGGGAAAAATGACTACCCTTGTAACATCCCGGATATTTATAGAAAAATTTTGTGAAGTGGAAATATTAAAAATTGTTTTAAGGATTTATTTGATATTTTTATGAATTATTGGTTAATTATAAAAGGTGTGATTAGAAGAAGAGAGGTTTAATTTAAATCTTTAAAGAAATTATAAAGGAAAGGGAGAAATAACCGGTTGAAGAGGTGACCAGTTGGAAGTGACCGGTTGATAAGGTAACCGGTTGCCATGAGTTTAAATAATGGTTTCTTTCTCTTTCCTCAATCATTTACGCAATCATTCATTCTCTTTCACGTGAAGTTTCTTCTTCCTCATATGTTACTTTTCTTCTTCTTCTTCTTCCTCCATTGTTGAGAGCTAAAAGCTTCGAAGGGAGGTCCCTTTTGCATTAAACCTTGAAATAATTACATAGCTGTGACAGTGGTTTCAAGGTAAGTCCTTTGAACCATTTAAAATTGTTACCCCATCCCTTTCATTTCTTTTCTGGACCGAATGGCCATATGTGGAGGGGTACTGTTCCGATCTCCACTCCTCTTGGTTGTGAGCCTTAAAGTGGCCCTTTAACCATGTGAGTGGTGGTGCGTCGTAACGTGTTTCACGTTCCAAACCCGTAGCTAGTGGAACAAACACTAGTGGAACGCTTAAGGAGGCTGGTGCTGGAACGGTGGTGGAACTGTGAACCCAACGACTATTAAAGCTTGGAACAGAGGTAAGGGGGTGTTCGGGTTATAATTAATTAGAATAGGACATACTGTCCGAGTCGTTGGAATGACTGAACCGGGTAAGAGATGATGCTGAGTAAAAATTATGTGAATATGTGTATGAATGTATGTATGAATGTGCACACCGATCAGTTTAGGATCGTGTGTGTGTGTGTGTGACTTGAGAAATATTTAATGCTGTGATAATAAAGATGATGCTGGATGAGTTGTTGTATGTGAATATGTATGAATAAGTGTATGGCCACCGATCGGTTTCTGATCGTGTGTGTGGCGTAAACCGATTGAAATTGAAATATTGATGCTGTGTCAATCGGTGTTTAGTGGCAATGTGATGTTGGGCTTGACAAGCAGGTCGCCCGAGTGATGTTGTTAATGGCCACTTATGATGAAAAATGTGAAAATATATATATGATTATGGTGTGGGACGACCGATGGTATATGTTACTCTCGTTTTTGGCTTCAGTGGTCAAGTAGGACCCAGTTGAGCTACCCAGAGGTCTATGACCCAGTGGTTGAGGGGGAGTCAAGCAGGACTCAGTGAACCAAGCAGGGTTCATGGGGTGTCAAGTAGGACTCGGTGAACCAAGCAGGGTTCATGGGGTGTCAAGTAGGACCCCCAACTGAAGGTCGATCCTTTGAGTATCCGAATACTAGTTGTCAATTTTGTCTGAGTCAGTGGTGATGATTGATGATTTGATAATTTTGCCGAGTGCAGTTTGTTATAATTGCCGAATGAGAATTGATATATTTGTTGAGTATGATTTGAAGTATTTGCCGAGTGTAATTTCATATATTTACCGAGTGATTTGTTATATTTACCAAGTGGTAAATTGTTATACTTGTCGAATGAGTTACTTGCTGAGTGTTTTGTTAAAATGGCTGTGAATTACTATATGGCCGAGTGTTAATTGCTATGATTGCCGAGTGTGAGTGTATTGCCGAATGTGAGTTAAATACCGAGTGTAATGTGCAATTTGAGGATAAAAGAATCGGACGGAGTTTATACTCGTATTTTATTATTTAAATTCCGTTCTAGATTAATTATGATGCTAAACACTCACCCTTGCTGTGGTTTTTGTTGTTCAAGTGGCCTCAATACTCAAGAGGGGGGGTGAATTGAGTTATAAAACTTTTGCTTGGAATGCCTTTGAAATTGATTTCTATAACCAAGTTTATGAGATTATGCAAGTGAAAGCAAGTAACAGTGATATGCAATGCACTACAAGAGGTAAGTATTGTTGAGGCAATTTAGCAAACACTTGGTGTGCAATATCTAAAGTATAGCAAATTAAGCAAGTTCAAGTATGTTCTTCTCAACCAAACAATACCAATCAACAAATATGCAATGTATGGAAGTAAAAGAGTAAGGAAGAGAAGCTTGCAAACCGATGTAACGAGTTCCACCCAATCCGGTGTACGTCTCGCCTCTAAGCAACCCACTTAGAGGATTTTCCACTATTGTAGACTAGAGATACAACTTTGAGCAATTGCGGCTTCCTAGTGTCCCACACTCAAGAACCCAATCCTCACAAGTATAAGGGCAACCCACCCAATCTCTCAATCTCACAATATCCCAAAGGTTGAGTCCACAACCTTTGTAACCACTCAATCCTAGAGTGAACAACCACTCAACCTAGAGTGAATAACTTTGTGTGTTTGGAGTTTGTGTTTACAATCAATATACTCTCTTAATAGAGCAGATATACAAGTGAAAAGCTCTCCAAATTCTAATCTCTCAAGATGAGAGGATATACAATTGAAAGTACAAAAATGCAAGAGATAGGCTTACAAAGCACAAAATAGAGCTATGAATTGTTGCTACTTAGTTATGTGTTTGTGCTTGTCTTCCTCTTCAATTTATAGACCTAAGATTGCTGTTGAAGAGTGCCCTAGTCCCTCATAGCCGTTGCAGTTAGTGGAGATTTGAAGAATGGTGGAGACATGACCTGGTTTCCCACTTAAATCTGTTTTTCCACTATCGTAATCGATTACACCCTCGCGTTGTAATCGATTAGCTTCAAGTCAGAGAGTCACTAATCGATTATCTCATTACCTGTAATCGATTAACATCTTGTATCTGATGCATTTAATTTGTCTTCGCAGCATCCTAATCGATTAGCATGTCTTGCAATCGATTACCTTAAATTCCAGTGGCTTCCTAATCGATTATATGGCTCTCTTAATCGATTAGCATGTGTGCCTGATGCATTTAATTCCATTTTTGATTGCTGTAATCGATTAGTCTCAAGTGTGCAATCGATTATCTTAATTCCAGTGAGTATCTAATCGATTGTGTGGCTTCCTTAATCGATTATCTTCAACTCTGATGCAATTTCTTCCAAGACAGAAAGCTTCTAATCGATTAGCATCTATGGCCTAATCGATTAGCTTCGCTGTTTCTTCAATTCTGATTTCATGTCTTTGTTTTTGCATTGTTTCTTCAAGAGTACTTGTCATTATCAAAATCCTTGCACATCTTTTGGACCTGTTAACATATTCAAACACATTCTCCCCCTTTTTGATGATGACAACTATGTTCATCTCTTGAGGGTTGTTAGTTTAAATAATATAGGCTTATCTTTTGCAAAAACAACTCTGCTACATTATAGCAGATGACAACTTTCAAAAACCAATTCAGCAGCCAATGTCTTATCTCATTTTATCCATTGTTTATTATCTCTTATCTATAATTCTCCCCCTATCAAAAAGAGTTTAACAAACAGATAAGATTTTGCAAATTGTTAACAAGGCATCTATTATCCATATTATCAGAGCATATTCAGAATTATTCATATTTTGTATCAGAGCATTATCCAACATATGAACATCTATTCTTCTCCCCCTTTGTAATCATCAAAAACAAAATTATATAAACTCAAATAAGATACTTTTATTAAATAACAAAGGGAAATACAAGAAGTAAATTTATTCAAAATGCAGAAAGGCAACAAACAGAAACCAACATAACAAAAAAAATCTAATTGTCCGGGTTGAAGAAGCGGATTTCTGCAATTTGGTGAGCCAGCTCCTCATAGCGCTGCTGCATCATCTCAAAATGTTGCTGCTCGGTCATGGAAAACTCTTGGAGGGAGTTCTCAAGACGATCGAAGCGGCGATCAAGATAAGCATAGAGAGATGCAAAAGGGTCAACTTGTGGGGCAGATGAAGAGGCTGCAGCTTGTGGTTGAGGTGGAGAAGGAGGAGGAGCAGGTGCTTCTTCAGCAGGAGCTTGGAAGGGAATGTTGGCATAAACGCCCTCCATGCGTGAGTACCATGCTCCATTGGTGAAAACAAGACCCATTTTGGTGAGGTGATGGGTGCCAATGCAAGCTCTAGGGGGCACTTTCTCAGAGAGTTCCCCTGCTAAGTCTACTCCACAGAATTTGAAAATTTTGGTGAGGAGGATACCATAGGGGAGCTTTTGTTGGTCCTTGGCATGGCGCATGTGGAACTTGATCAACTGAACCCAGTTGATCTCTTTGTGGTTCAGCATGGCCCACATTAAGAGGACATCATCCTCTTCAACCAGAGCATAGTTCCCACCACGGGGAATAATCATCTTGACCAAGAAGAAGTGGAGCAAGCGGTTGTTCATGGTCAAGTGGCCAACTAGTTTGTGGTTGCTCCTTGGACGGTCAGCTTTCCATAAAGATTGGCGAGCAGTAAGAGCATTGAAGCCCCATTCATCCTCGGGTTCGCCTCCATCAAAGTCAGCATTGTTGAGGGGCAGTTTGGAAATCTCTGCAAACTGGGCATTGGAGAGTTTGATGGTGGTGTTTTTCACTTTGGATTCAACCATCCCATTGACAAGGCGGAGGTTGCAGTAGAATACTCTCATAAGCTCATGATAGTATTCTTCTTCTTTGAGGGATAGGAAGGGGAAGAGGTTGTAGTGGTTGAGGCTTTGGGTGAAGGTAAGGCTTGGGTTGTCAAAGGTGTCAGCTATGGTGTAGTGAGGGGTCATAATCTCCTTTTCAGAAAAATTTTTCATAAAATTCTGAAGGTCTCTAGGAGAAGAGAAAAACCTTGAGAAGTCAAGGGGATTATGAGCTTGAGCAGCAGAGGACCTAGCCCTTTTGACATTCCTTGAGGAAGACATGGTGAGAAATGCTAAAAGAGGAGATGAAGAGAGATGAGCGCTAGAGAGTTTTGAGAGACTTGGGAGAAAGGAGGTAGTGTGAGATGAGAAGGTGAATGAGGGGTTATTTATAGTTGAAAATTAGGTTTAGGAAGGAGGAAAGAGAGTTTAGGGAGGAGTGAAGTGAGTTAAGAAAGGGAGAGTTTCGAGTGAGCCTAGGAAATTGGAGTTTTGACCCATCAGAACGCATACTAATCGATTACATGGCAGGTGGTAATCGATTAGATCACTGTTTCTGGGGAATTTCAAACGTTTTGTGCAGAGGGTAATCGATTAGAGGCTTACGGTAATCGATTAGTTTAGAAACAGAATCGTCCTAATCGATTGGGGCAATGTGGTAATCGATTATGAAGAAGAGGAAACGTTTTGAACTGGAAACAGAAGCTTCGTAATCGATTATGGATAATGTATAATCGATTATCTTAAAAACAGAATGATTGTAATCGATTATGGGTGAGTTCTAATCGATTACCCTCGAAACAGAAGCTTAGTAATCGATTGGGATTAACAAAGTAATCGATTATGGAGTCAAAAACTTCAGATATATCAAACAGCAAGGTTCCAAACATGAAATGTGATGTATATCATGCATTATGCCATTCAACAAAATATTCAAACACAATTGGACATGTCAAGAATGCCTAATTCTCTTCTTATGTGAATGAATTGCTCTCTAGCCAAGGGTTTTGTGAAAATATCAGCTAGTTGCTTAGAAGTTTCTACATGTTCAAGTACACAATCCCCTTTTAACACATGATCTCTAATAAAGTGATGCCTAACCTCAATGTGTTTGGTTCTAGAGTGCATTACTGGATTTTTGGAGATGTTAATGGCACTTGTATTATCACATTTAATGGGGACTTTATTCAAGGCAATACCAAAATCAAGAAGTTGTTGTCTCATCCAAAGAATTTGAGCACAACAACTACCAGCTGCTACATATTCTGCCTCAGCTGTTGACAATGCAACACTTGCTTGTTTCTTGCTATGCCAAGAAACAAGGGAACTACCAAGCAAATGGCATGTACCACTAGTGCTTTTTCTATCAAGCTTACACCCCGCAAAGTCGGAATCAGAATATCCTAAAAGATTACATTCAACGCCTTTGGGATACCATAAACCAACACTTTGAGTACCCACAAGATATTTCAAAATCCTTTTTACGGCAGTCAAATGTGATTCTTTGGGACATGCTTGATATCTAGCACACATACATACCGCAAACATAATATCAGGTCTACTCGCAGTTAAATATAGTAAGGATCCAATCATACCTCGATATTTGGTGATTTCAATGTCCTTACCCTTTTCGTCTTTGTCTAGATAGCAGGATGTGCTCATTGGTGTAGCTATCTCATTTGCCTTGTCCATTCCAAACCTTTTAAGTAGTTCCTTACAGTATTTGGTTTGGCTAATGAACGTTCCATCAATGGCTTGTTTTATTTGTAGTCCAAGGAAGAAGGTGAGTTCTCCCATCAAGGACATTTCAAACTCATTCTGCATAATCTTGGCAAATTCTTGACAAAGATTTTCATTAGTAGCACCAAATATTATGTCATCTACATAAATCTGTACCAAGAGGATGTCATTTTGTTTGCGTTTTATAAACAATGTAGTATCAACCTTTCCTCTTTCAAAGTTGTGTTCTAAAAGAAATTTGCTTAATCTTTCATACCAAGCTCTTGGAGCTTGCTTCAAACCATATAAGGCTTTTCTCAATTTGAAAACATGGTTTGGAAATTTATGATTTTCAAAACCGGGAGGTTGATCTACATAAACTTCTTCTTGAATGTAGCCGTTTAAGAACGCACTTTTGACATCCATTTGATACAATTTGAAATCCATACAACATGCAAAAGCTAGCAATAATCTAATGGCTTCTAACCTAGCTACGGGAGCATATGTTTCTTCATAGTCTATTCCTTCTTCTTGGTTGTATCCCTTTGCTACTAGTCTAGCTTTGTTTCTAGTTATTATTCCGTTTTCATCTAGCTTATTTCTAAACACCCATTTGGTGCCTATTATTAGATGATCATTGGGTCTTGGCACAAGTTCCCAAACTTCATTTCTTTCAAATTGGTTTAACTCTTCTTGCATGGCCAACATCCAATGTTCATCAATAATGGCTTCGTCAATATTCTTGGGTTCTATTTGGGATACAAAAGCCAAGTGATTGCATGCATTTCTAATGGCGTTTCGAGTACTTACCCCTTTGGTTATTTCTCCAATGATTTTGTCCAAGGGATGATCTTTCAATGTTACCCAATCTTGTTGTCTCTCAATTTGTGTCGCACCTCCATCATTGTTGACTTCTTCTTCTTTGTCTTGTAAGTTCATTTCTTGAAAGGTACCTACAAGATCATCAACATCTTCCTTTCTCGGAGGGTTATGGCTATTTTCATCAAATTTGACATGAATAGATTCCTCAATGGTATTTGTTTGTTTGTTGAAAATTCTATAACATTTACTTGATTGAGAATATCCTAGGAAGATTGCCTCATCAGATTTTGCATCAAACTTCCCTAGATTATCCTTTCCATTGTTGAGCACAAAACATTTACATCCAAAGATATGAAAGTATGCAATGTTGGGTTTTCTACCTTTGTAAAGCTCATAGGGGGTTTTCTTTAAAATAGGCCTTATCAAGCATCTATTCATAACATAACATGCGGTGTTTACCGCATCGGCCCAAAAATGTTTTGCAACATTGTTTTCATTTAGCATGGTTCTAGCAAGCTCCACTAAAGATCTATTCTTTCTTTCAACTACTCCATTTTGTTGTGGAGTTCTAGGAGCTGAGAAGTTGTGATTAATACCATGTTTTTCGCAAAACTTTTCAAAAGATTGATTTTCAAATTCTCCCCCATGATCGGTTCTAATGGATGCAATTTTTGAGTTTTGCTCATTTTGGATAATCCTTGCAAGTTTCTTGAATGCATGATATGCTTCATTTTTATGAGCAAGAAACAATGTCCATGTATATCTTGAATAGTCATCTACTATAACTAGACCATAGTAATTCCCTCCAAAGCTTTTGATTTTGGATGGTCCAAATAAGTCCATGTGCAAAAGTTGTAAAGGCCTTTGAGTAGAAACAATGTTTTTGGATTGAAAAGATGCCTTTACTTGTTTTCCCTTTTGACATGCATCACAAAATCTATTTTCAAATTTAAGCTTTGGTAGACCAATTACTAAATCTTTAGAAACAAGTTTGTTCAAGTGGTCTACATGTATATGAGCTATTCTTCTATGCCATAGCCATGTTTCATCCTCTTTTGAAATGAAGCATTGTTCATCATTTGTAGACAAACTATCCATATCAATCATGTAAATATTATCAATTCTTTGGCCTACAAACTTAATTTCCTTATTGGTCTTATGTTCAATTATGCAACAATTTGATTCAAATAAAACTCTATATCCTTTGTCACATAATTGACTTATGCTTAGTAAATTATGTTTGAGACCTTCAACATACAATACATCACTTATGGATGTGGAAGAGTTCTTACCAATATTTCCAATGCCTAGGATTCTTCCCTTAGTGTTGTCTCCATATGTGACGCTTCCTTTTCGTTTGGGAGTGAATGATGTAAATTTAGTTATGTCTCCCGTCATATGCTTCGAACACCCGCTATCCAAGTACCAATGGGTGTTGCTTGCCTTGAAGCATACCTGCAAAACAAAATCATTTTAGAGAACTAGGTACCCATTTTATGTTGGGTCCTTTAAGGTTAGTTTGTGGGAATGTTCCTTTGGGAACCCACACCTTTCTTAAGACCTTTGGTCCTAGTTTCCTAACACTGCACTTATATGCACTATGTCCTTTGGTACCACAATGATTGCATTTCATAAAAGGTGAGGAGGATTTGCTTGGTGGTGCAAAGAAGTTTTTGTAGTGCTTCTCCATTTTATGATTACTATGTTCTTGGTCATATCCTAGACCGGTTTTACTAAACATGCATTTTTGTTGCCCAAGTAGGATATTCAAATTATCTCTTCCATTAGTGAATTTCTCTAGTGTCCTATTTAGGTCTTCAACCTTGGTTTCTAACACAATGCACTTCTTTGCAAAATCACAAGGTTTATCCCTAGAGCATGTTTGAACTTTCTCTAGTTCTTCTTTTAAGCTCTCATTTTCTTTACATACTTCCATGAGATGCAATTCGAGAGTATCACTAGTTTTCCTAGATGCTTTGAGTTTACTAGAGATTTTTGTAAATTTATCATATAATTCCTCAAATGCATCTAACAGCTCATTTTTATCTAGGTCAAGAAGATTTACCTCATTTTCCTCTTCTTGATGATTTGCCTTTAAGCAAAGATTGGCTTGCTCATCTTCCGAGTCGTCGGAGCTGCTCACATCATTCTCATCCCAAGCAATATAGGCTCTTCTTCTTCTTTGTTTGTCCTTGCCCTTCTTTTTGAGGTTTGGACAATCGGCTTTGAAGTGCCCTTCCTTGCCACATTCAAAACAGTTGGGTGAGGGAGAGTTTTCTTTAGTGATAGGTTTCTTACCTGAGCTTTTGAAGCTTCTTTGGAAGCGTTTGCCTTTCATGAATTTCCCGAAGCGTTTCACAAATAGTCCAAATTCTTCTTCTTCATCAAGTTCACTTCCGGATTCTTCTTCTTCATTTGTGGAAGTAGCCTTGAGAGCAAGACCCTTTTTCTTGGAAGATTTTTCTTCCTCTTCCGCCATCTTTAATTCTTTCAGCTCTTGTTCTTGTTCCTGCAACTTACCAAATAAAGTGGCGAGAGACATTTCGTTTATGCTAGGAGATTGTTTGATGGCGGTAACTAGCGGTTGCCATTCTCTGTTAAGACTTTTCAACACTTTATGAATGAGTTCTTTGTTAGTGTAAGTCTTTCCAAGTGTAATGAGTTGATTAATGATGAGAGTAAACCTTTTTTGCATATCAACAATCGATTCATGAGAGTTTAATCTAAAGCATTCATATTGACTAGTAAGAGTACTAATCTTTGAGTCCTTTACATCATTAGTGCCTTCATGGGTTACTTGAAGAGTATCCCACATTTCCTTAGCAGTTTGGCATGTCATTATCCTAAAAAATTCATCTTGACCTAAAGACATAGTAATAAGATTTTTGGCCTTGTAGCCATATTGGACTTTCTTTTCTTCTTCGCTTGTCCATTCATCTATAGGTTTTTCAACATTCTTGCTATCTATAGTATGCATTGGTATATAGGGACCATTTTCAATGGTATTCCATATTCTCAAGTCAATTGATTGAATGAAGATTTTCATTCTTTCTTTCCAAAACGCATACCCTTCCCCATTGAAAGCGGGAGGTCTATTTATCGCACCACCCTCGGGAAAAACATTTTGAGAACTTGAGGCCATTTTAATCTCTTGAAGCTGTTAAGCTTGATCTACCAAGAGTCAAGCTCTGATACCACTTGTTGTTCAAGTGGCCTCAATACTCAAGAGGGGGGGTGAATTGAGTTATAAAACTTTTGCTTGGAATGCCTTTGAAATTGATTTCTATAACCAAGTTTATGAGATTATGCAAGTGAAAGCAAGTAACAGTGATATGCAATGCACTACAAGAGGTAAGTATTGTTGAGGCAATTTAGCAAACACTTGGTGTGCAATATCTAAAGTATAGCAAATTAAGCAAGTTCAAGTATGTTCTTCTCAACCAAACAATACCAATCAACAAATATGCAATGTATGGAAGTAAAAGAGTAAGGAAGAGAAGCTTGCAAACCGATGTAACGAGTTCCACCCAATCCGGTGTACGTCTCGCCTCTAAGCAACCCACTTAGAGGATTTTCCACTATTGTAGACTAGAGATACAACTTTGAGCAATTGCGGCTTCCTAGTGTCCCACACTCAAGAACCCAATCCTCACAAGTATAAGGGCAACCCACCCAATCTCTCAATCTCACAATATCCCAAAGGTTGAGTCCACAACCTTTGTAACCACTCAATCCTAGAGTGAACAACCACTCAACCTAGAGTGAATAACTTTGTGTGTTTGGAGTTTGTGTTTACAATCAATATACTCTCTTAATAGAGCAGATATACAAGTGAAAAGCTCTCCAAATTCTAATCTCTCAAGATGAGAGGATATACAATTGAAAGTACAAAAATGCAAGAGATAGGCTTACAAAGCACAAAATAGAGCTATGAATTGTTGCTACTTAGTTATGTGTTTGTGCTTGTCTTCCTCTTCAATTTATAGACCTAAGATTGCTGTTGAAGAGTGCCCTAGTCCCTCATAGCCGTTGCAGTTAGTGGAGATTTGAAGAATGGTGGAGACATGACCTGGTTTCCCACTTAAATCTGTTTTTCCACTATCGTAATCGATTACACCCTCGCGTTGTAATCGATTAGCTTCAAGTCAGAGAGTCACTAATCGATTATCTCATTACCTGTAATCGATTAGCATCTTGTATCTGATGCATTTAATTTGTCTTCGCAGCATCCTAATCGATTAGCATGTCTTGCAATCGATTACCTTAAATTCCAGTGGCTTCCTAATCGATTATATGGCTCTCTTAATCGATTAGCATGTGTGCCTGATGCATTTAATTCCATTTTTGATTGCTGTAATCGATTAGTCTCAAGTGTGCAATCGATTATCTTAATTCCAGTGAGTATCTAATCGATTGTGTGGCTTCCTTAATCGATTATCTTCAACTCTGATGCAATTTCTTCCAAGACAGAAAGCTTCTAATCGATTAGCATCTATGGCCTAATCGATTAGCTTCGCTGTTTCTTCAATTCTGATTTCATGTCTTTGTTTTTGCATTGTTTCTTCAAGAGTACTTGTCATTATCAAAATCCTTGCACATCTTTTGGACCTGTTAACATATTCAAACACAGTTTTTAATTTTAGTAACCAGTGACAGGGAAGAGGTCGGAGCCATGGAGGTGCGCCAAGCGGAGGATTGATGCCAAGGCACCGAGTGATTTGAATGAATTGTGTAATATATATATATTAAGTTTTATGAGTGTTTGATGCTACAATGTGTTGCCTGTACGTAGAATTAAAATTGAATCGGTATGCTGATTGACGTGAGTATGAATTCTTGATGTTATGAATCGGTGTTTACTTTATGAGTGAATTTGCATTGCTGTAGCATAGTTGATTATCGGGAAAATCGAGCCGAGTGGAATCATTCTTGTCTGAGCAAGGGCCTATTGATTTGGTGCCTAAGTATCCTTCATTTCTTTCTGAGTGAAGAATAACCGAGAGACCCACTTCCGAGTAGAAAGGTTAGAGTGTCTCCGAGTGAGCTATGGCTGAGACTCCGAGTGAAGAAAGATAAGAGTGTTTCCGAGTGTGGATATGAGTGAACCTTTTCTGAGTGAAGGTCAAGCCGTTTCCGAGTGAGAAATGACCGAGTGGACTTATTTTCCGAGTGAAACCTGACTTGTTGACTTTCTTTGTAAGTCTTGTCCGCTCAGGTTTAAAGAGTAGCATTCGCTCAAGCGAGTCGGATCTTGCCCAAGCGAATCAGAGTCTCGCTCAGGCGATTAACCCTGACTTTGATTTCTTCCTTCCGCTGATTCTAAATCCTATTTTATGTTGAAATATTTCTGATCAGTTTCAATCGGTTATTACTATTTTAAGTATGATTTTATTATTTTGAATGTATTTAAGAAAAGTAAATAATATTTTATAGTAAGACCAAGTGGATTTTTATTAAACATGAAAAATCTATTGCGAAAAATGAGAAAATTGACGCGGGTTCTCACAACCCTCACAGGTTGTCACGTGGGGGTTCTGATTATTGGAGGAAAAGATGGTCCAGGAAAAGGCCAGTCAGTGCCAGGGTAGCCACCCTGACACCACTATTGTGGATCCCCCCCTCCCCACCCTCACGCCATGAAAAATGGAAGCACGCCAGGACAAGGAAGAGTGGTGACTACACTTTATCACATGCTGAGGAGGTTGCCCAACAAATTGTAAGTACAATGCTTCTTAAAATTATTTATGATATTGTGTATTGTCCATCTATTACTAACTGCACTGATCATTGGATTTTGATTGTAGGATTCCTTGGTGGAGTAGTCGACCCATGTAACATCCTAAAAATAGGATTTATTAGCAAAGCATGATTTAAAGAAAGATTTAAATGGAAAAGAGGAATTAATTAGAACAATTACCAAAATGATGATTACGTCCCTAACAAATGTCGTAATGACCAACGTGTCCCTAAACCATTTAAATTAAAAATCTCCTTCTCTTTCTCACGTTTCATTCATTGGAAAAAATCAGAGAAAAGAAAAAGCTTTGCCTTCTTCTCCTTTCTTCTTCTCCATAGCATAATCATCTAAATTCATAACTTTCTTGCTTGGATTCATCACTTAGAAGCTTGAACCACTTCCTCCACTTCTTCTCTTTCATGTAAGGAGCTTGAATTGAAAGGGGGAAAGCTTGAACTTTTCAATTTAAGGTAAATTGAAGAACACCCATCATGGGTATTGGTTTAATCTTACTTCCATCATTCAATTCTTGTAATTTCATGGACGTTGAAGCACTTAGAAGCTATTTATAAAAGTGGATAGCTCTGGAGTTTTCAAAATCTTTGAGTTTTCATGAAAAAGTGGCATAAGTAGCTTCTAGATTGCTAATTTTGCAAAATTAGAGCTTGATAATTGTTATTTCAATGAAATAAGGTAGCTTCGGAGAGTTTCAGAGTGATTCAAAGCTTGGAGCTTGATTCAGAGGCGAGGGTCGAAGTTGGCGTCTTGGTTCGGTGAGTCGTAATTTGCCGAGATAGCCATACTTTAATTATTTTTTACTTGGCTAGCGGTATTTATGTCAAATATAAGGTTAAAACCAAGTATTATGAATTTTAGGAAGTTGTCGGATTTAAGTAATCAAGGTCGGAGCTTTCGATTAGAGGTTCGTTAGTATTTGATCGATCAAAGAGCTTCTAGGATTCTCTATTCAAGGTTAGGGGAGCTTTTACATTCTAAATGCATAGTGTATAGCCAGATTCAAGGTATCTTGATGTGTTGAACTATAAATAATATGTTTCTTTGAATGATAGTAATCATGTATTTTATGATTTATGAGATTATGATGAAATACTTAAAATACAAATATAGTCAGTATGGTTGTGTGGTGTACATGATACTTGAGATATAATGGTTTGATTAAAAAGTATTTATGCAAAAGACATAGTAGATGATGAAAATATAGTATATGATACTAGTTTTGAATATGGAAATTCCATATGAGATGTAAATGATGTGATACGTTTGAATGAAATGGTTCATGTCATCTATATAGCATGAGATGCTTTGTATGATTGTATATTATGTGGTTTCGAGGATTCCACAAAGACCTTGGGTGGGACTCAAGGCAAACCTCTTGAGCGAGGCTCGAGGTTAGCCCGTGACACTATCGTTGTCGCTGAGAGTGATTGTGTCAGTGAGATGGCAAACGGTTTGGTAACAGTAAAACGGTTGGATCAGCTGAAAGCTGAGTATATCGCTGAGAGCCAGTGTTGTAACACAAAGTTTCATGATGAATAAATGGATCCAATTATATAAGAACTTCATGTGTACATATGTATACCATTGAGAATATCATGATGATATAGAATGGTGATGAGAAATTAGAGAGTAACATGATTATGGTAGTATATATAGTTTGATTAAGATACCTCATTGTTTGTTAACAAATAGATATTTGAATCAATACTATAGCTATCATTTATTAAGTATGATGCTCACCCCTATTTATGGTTATTTTTACAGTGGATTTAGGACGCGGTGATGGTATATGAGGTCACTCAGCGTGCATGGAGCATTATGTATATATATGTATGGTACATGATACGCATAGTAGTTTGTAGTAGCCTTGGTCGGATCCTGTGTATACCACTTTGTTATGCGTATGTGAATGTGTATGGATAAATATGTCATGCATTAGATAGTTTACAGCTTCAATTAGAAGCTTAGAATCCATTTTGATGCATATGGTTTAGTTTATGATGAATCTTTAAGCTTATTTGATGTTATGGAAAAGTGGAGACCATGGATGGTCTCACCATGTGCATATGAGTTTATTGACCAGGAATTGTGGACCTATATGAGATGCATAATATGTCCAGGGAATTGTGATTGTATGAGAAGTAGTAGTGATTATGTATTATATTGATGAAAGTATGATTTTATGTGAATTTCATGCATAATTCATCAACTGAGATGGTGAAATTGAAAAGTAGGAGGTATGAATAGCTTAGAACAATTTGATTATCATCTATACATAATTTGTGGCTTATGAAAACTGGAATGGATCAATTTGATAGAAAATTGACCTTTTTGTTGCTCAAAATGTCCCAAAACAGGCTATTCGCATTTTTACACATAACCTCCTTGTTTTTGGGAATTTTTGAGTGTGGCCAGTAGCTACACTTCATAAATGATATATTATAGCTTGTGTTAAAATTTGGTAGCCATCGGATTTAGAACGAAGAAGATAGGGTGGCTAGAAGTTGGCCAAAATGTATTTTCTATCATTTTGGGTCCAGCACTGATTTTGCATAATGGGGAATTGATTCCCCAAAGTTATGAATCGATTCCCACCCCTATTTCATGCGTTTCTAGGCAAATTTTAAGGCATGAATCGATTTCCGGGGGTAGGAATCGATTTGTGGCCCTGTCATGGCCTTGTTATGCAATTTTTAAACTGTTTCATTTTTTTGCCGCTTTTGATCCGTTTAGGTATTTTAATGACATTTTTGGCCTCCGACTTCTTCATAAAAGTTGTAGATGATTATGTTATAGAGGTGTGAAAATTGGTCTTATCTCAATTAGAGTTTTCTAACTCTCATGAGGCATAAAATACTGGACCCACTACGGGGTAAAATTCAAATTTAAGAGGGTTTTGAACCCAACTTTTTATGATTGTCAAATTGGGACTAATAGATGATATTTGTGATACGTACCACTATTTATAAGACTAAAAATGAACCTTTATCATATGTTTTAGTGTTGAAATTCATTATGAGCCTATTATTACTCAAACCAGTTGTTTGAACTACAATTAAATTGCGAAAAATTTTCTTGAGTTTTTAGGCTTGTTTTATTAATTATCGTTGTTTTAACCCAAGGGTCTTTCGTGTCTCATGGTAGGGATGATATCCTGACCACCGCCATCGGCCAACCGGAGCACCCTGGACGAGTCCATGCAGTTGGTCACGGACATGGTACGTTTATACACCCAGCTGGTTAAGTTCTTTAAGGTAACATTTTTGTTTGTAATCATTTTTTCTCTGTAGGCCTCCAAACCTATTTCGGTCGTCCCACCTTCCCCTCCTAGTTCATCTCTGATTTGGAAAAGAGCTTTGAGGAGAAGGTAGCTGCAGTGAAGGCAGAGGCCAGGGAGGAGATACAGAGGCTGTTACAAGAGGAGATGAGACGCTTTCGGGATGAGATGAAAGCCTCATTTAGTCAACAACATCAGCCTACAACAGTAAAAGTCTCCCTACAGGTTGGATTGTACATGATTTAATTGAATTACCCATAATTTGCTATCATTATTTCTTGACTTACTTCAAAATGTTGTGTAAATATGTAGGTTAGGCGAGTCAGTACAAAGGGGTCATGCGCTGCACCTGATGGTGATGAATGACGACGTACATCTTGGAGACTATCCTCAGTGTGACCTCTTTGTTGATGAAATGGAGGAGCCAGTTGTCATTGGTTCAGTGTATAACCTAGGCCATTCGGTTCACCATCAGGGGTATTGGTTGTACAGGTCCTCGAGGCAGATGTAGTTGTTCCCATTCCAACTTCTGAGGTACGACTCGTCGGCCAGCCCCCATGATGCCACAGCCCCCATGATCCCATCGAACAGCTATGGGCTGTATCAGCTCAGCTACACGAGAATACTATCCAGGTGCCATGGGAGGAATCCGTTTTCGGCTGCCCAAGTCCGTTTCTAGTGTACATTGTGTGGCTTGATTTATGTGAGGTCCTGATGGAGAAGACGATGTTGAACATATCTGTGATTCTGTGTTGAGAGCTGTAAGTATAATGTTTTTTGTTCAATGATTGTGTCAATTAAAATGTTATTTGTCACTAACTAAACGTGTGTAAATTTTCTTAGGTTTCTACATAGACTTTGCATAGAGAGGGGTGTCCATGACACTTATGGTTTCCTAGAGCCCTCTCTAATACAAATTCACGGGAACACCAAGGAGGAGATTCAGGCATACATCCAAAATTGGATGCATGCCTCAAACAAGACTGTGTACCTTGCGCCATATCATAAAGAGTAAGAGTCTAATAAATAATTAGTTACTGTTGTTAATTTAATCATGGATTGTGAACTAATTAATGTTCATTGCAGCCTTCACTGGCAATTGTTGGTCATTTGCCCGAAGGATAGCATTGTAACATGCTTTTGTTCCTTGCATGGGAGTCCTGGTGTTGACTGCCAAAAAATAATCGATGCGTAAGCTGCTTATAAAAAATTACAACTTTACATATTTTTTTTATTCTCTCGTAGGGCTGTAACTGGATACTGTCGGCTACAGGGCAGGGTGATTAGGAAAAAACTACAGTGGGTCTTCCCAAAAGTAAGTACTTTTATTAACAAGCATTACTTTTAAAGTTACCTCAATTAGTAACAAAAAAGTAACCAATTATGAATTAAATGTATGCTACCTTGTAATCTTATAGGTAGGATGGCACATTTGAGTGTGGGTCTTTCATCATGAAGACGATGCTCACCATTGTCCAATCCAGTATAGTAGATGGATGGACATCTGTAAGTTTTCACTGCCTACATCTCTAATTTGGTTTTCACATACTACTTAACAATTTGTTGATCATTACTTAACAATATTGTCTCTTCTTTGCAGTACTTTCAAGACTTTTTAAAATTCCCAGAAAAATACATTAACGAAATCAGAAACCATTGGGCCACCAACTTTCTTCAAGTCAAGGAACGACTCCAATAGTGTCTTTGTTGTTTATTATTGTTAGTTTATAGGATTTATATCTATTAGTGTAGCCTTAGGATTATCATATTGTGTATTTTTGTACTATATTTGTTGTTTATATAGTTTTATTGAAATTTATTATTTTTCATATCTTATTGTGTATATTGGGCTATCTGGTTATAATCTCTGCTTACAGGTTTGGGTAATGAATAAAAAAAAATTCTACATTTAAAAAAATTAACTTTTAACCACAGTTATGACTATAACCATTGTTAAAAGCCCCTACTTTTGATCATAGTTGGAGTTTAACATGGTTAAAATCCCCCTTTTAATCATGGTTGGAGTTTAACCATGGTTAAAAGCCCTTACTTTTGATCACGGTAGGAGTTAAACCGTGGTTAAAAGACCCCTTTTGATCATGGTTCTTTTCTAACCGTGGTTAAAACCCTTTTTTTATCAAGGTTGCTTTTGAACCATGGTTAAAAACTCCCTTCTTTAATCACAGTTATTTGGAAGCATGATTATATGCTATGTTTTACCATGATTCGGAACCGTGGTTAAAAGTCCACACCTATAACCACGCTGGGAACAACTGTGGTTAAAGGTCAATTTTAACTGTGGTTAAAACCCCAAAATGCACTAGTGTATTAAAATTTAAAATTTCAACTTCTTTTTTTCCCTCCCAACACTCTATTTCATGTTATCTTTTTTTATTTTTTTTCCTTTCCAACACTTGAGGGAAAATGGAAGCTTGGGGAAATGGCTTGCTTCCCATAGATATCATAGAGCACAATAGAAGAAAATCTAAAAACAACCTTCCTAAAGTTAATGCTAAAACGTTGTGCCTGTTATTGGTTCAACCTCAGAAAAGGAATGACAAATACTTTTTGTAAGGAAATTGGAATTTGAAAATGGAGCATGTAGTAGTAACCCAATGGTGTTGGTCATCACAAATGTCATCACCATCATCATGTTGTTTCTACTACCACCATCCTTACCATCACCAACACCCTTCCACCACTGCTACTATCGCAACCACTATCATCATTGTTGTTGTCAACACCTCCACTGCCATTATCACTACCGAAACAAACATCATTATTGTCATTGTTGTCGTCGTTATCATGACCACCACTACCACCACCATCATTGTAAAAGATTTGTTATTACTATTAATGTTATTATATTATTGTTGTTGATGTATAAAATAGTTTTAGTTATAATCATAAAAATTTTACAATGTCTTTTTAAAAAAACTAAAACAAAAAACAAAAAACAAATTTTAGTTCTTAAAAATTTTAAAACTAAATAAAAGACCACCTTGAACGGGTCTTGATAAAATTTTGTTAAAGAAAAGTCTAGTCAAAGTTGAATCATTTAAACCAGAATTTTAAACCAGATTTCATAAAATTTATTGATAACTAACATTATGAATTCTAAAATAAAGTCATTTGTTATCACTTGATGCGGGTGTTTAAGTGTTTCGGGAAACATAAGGCTTAAGCTATAAAAGAAAGGGGGCCTATATTATAAGACAAAAGAGTATGGGAATTCGCTTCAAAAGGAACGACTTTGCATCAAAATAACTTACCAGACCCAGACCTGAAAACATCATTCAAGCTTCAGAATATATGAAAGCATCAGACTCTGTCTCCTCATTCTGAATCATTTTAGAAGTGGTCTGATACATGAAGCATCAATGGACACAAGTCATCTCCATCAAAGCAAAAAGAAAAGATTCTCAAAAGAAAGATTGACTAAACAGGGTGGATTTCTAGTCTAGTCTAAAAGCATCCAAGTTTCACCTTTATCTGACTATTCAGAGATTCCCTGAATCTAAGGTTTCCTTCTTGGTGAAACTTATGCTACATCTACTCCTTCTACGACTACACACATCTCAAAGCTCTCAAAGTTATATTGCATGTACAAAACATCTCTCTCTGACAACAAAAGCTCTTACTCTTTGTGCAACTGCAACACGAAGGCTTTTGTCCCCTGTACAATAACTCTCTCAATGGTCATATGGCTGATTGCCTCTCTTTGAGCTCAATAGGATGATTTTATATAAACAGAATCAATCTCTTCTCTAAAATAGTCTCTTGAAAAACATAAAAGAAAATATGAGTAGAGAAAAATTTATTATCGAGAGCCGAGGTTAAAAAGAAATACAAAAGAGCATAAAAAGAAAATTGAAAAAGAGAGAGTTGTGAAAAGAAGAATATGAGCTAGAACATACTAATCGAAGTCTGGTAAAGGAAAAAGAAAAGATCATGAATGAACACCGGACGTTCGTGTACTAAAACTCATGAGACATAAAGAAATGGCAGTATACTCAACAACGAGTAACATTACCTGAAAGATCTATCATAAAGACAACGAAAGCTCGCTATGTGCAATCATATTCCTACTTAGATGCCGTAGTAACTTGGGATATGCCTTTGTGTGCTTAATAGCATACTACCCTAAGTCATGCTTTCTGGCTCAGTACATTTTCCAATCATCTTTCACTTTTTGAATGTACTGAGCCCTATGGGAAAATAAGCCATCTCCTTCTTCACGAACTCATTTTTGTGGTTTATCACTTAGCTCTGCTAAGTCAAGGGGCTTATTCTATCTGAAATAATTCTTTCAATCCTCTGGTAGTACAGGTCTGGTGTGTTGCCAGACTTTGTTAGTGTGGGAAACACTGTTGGCTTAGAGAGACTTTTGAAAGAATACTTAGGGTTTGAGCCAGGAGTGACTTGTGAAAGAATACTTGGGTCTGCCCCAGGAGTGGGTGCTGTAAAATAATACTCATAGGAATCCAAAGGGGTCTGGTGTGTTGAAGCACGAGTTATGCTTAAGCCAAGAGTGGCTAGAGTCAAGAATACTCAGGGGCTAGGAGTGGCCGATGTTAAGAATACATGAAGCATAAGTTGTGCTTAAGCCAGGAGTGGCTAGAGTCAATAATACTCAACATTTAATGTAAATGATTTTTACATAGTGAAAATCTTTCAAATTTTAAGGTACTGGATGTAGTCTCCAGATTGGAGGTGAACCAGTATAAATTACTTGTGTATTGTCTCTTTCTCTCTCTGGTGCTTTATTATTAATATCCTTGATAGTAAAAGTCTGGTAAAATTATGTTCGCTCAATCAAAGTATCACACTTTTGTATAAACAAAAGTCTAGTCTGTTGTGCAAAATGTTGTTGCGCTTGAATATCACTTTTTGGTTTGAAAAAGTGAATAGACTTATTCAACCTCCCTTCTAAGTCTATTCTCTAAACCATCAAATCTATTAATAAATAATTATAAAATCATATGTTGTAGAAAAAGTATTACAAGATTTCTAGTAATTAGAGTCTGGTTGATCTTAGATCTTATGTTATTTAATATGTTAAAATTGGTTATAATATATTGAATTTAATCCCTAAAATATAACATTGTTAATCAATATGTTGACTCAGCGAACAGAGATGTTACACTATATACCTCTTATTCAGTTTCTCCAACTTGTTCCACTTGCTAACTTCTCAAAATGGATCATACCTTCTTTTCCGTTTATGCATTTAAAAACCAAATGAAACCAATTAGAAAAGATTCCTACATTAAAAATTAGTCAAAACATGAGAAAGTTGTGGATAAAGTAAATATTTATCGAGAAAGTTATCCTTATAATAACGTGGATGTTCCTGGTTCAAACAAGATTATTTTTATCAAAGAATACATGTAATTAAAAGAATAGAGAAGGAAATACATGTCTTTGTTATGTATAGAACATCCTTCATTTCTTTAATAAACTTTGGAGTTCTAAAAGTTTATTTTTATAATTCTATTATTAACTAATTCATGTTGTTTAGAGTTTTCACATTGTTATCAAACTCATGATTTTACAAATCAATTTAAGAAAATTGGTTAATTCAATTATAAACTATTGGTTCTTCAAACTCGTTTAGACTCGTGTAGATTCGGCTAGGCTAGTGTAAACTCATTAACTCACAAGTGCATGTCGAGTCCATGGGCTGCATCTAAATATTTTTTAAAACTCCTGAAAATGGCAATATTTTGTCTAAATCTTAATCTTTACATGCTTTACTCTTCTAGAAGTACATGAGAACTTCTAGTTCAGTCTCAGCTCTGTTTCTCGCTTGTGTTGTCATTCTTTCTTTTATTTAGATTCCTTGTTGCTTGTGTCACTACCCATATTATTTGTTCACTCTTTTTCTTATTATATATATTTTTTAGTTTTTAATTTTAATGTGTGTATCCCTCAAAAAGCTAGAGGGCAAGTGATCCGGTCTTGATACTGGGTTATAGGCAGAAAGGTCATTAGACCTAAAGCCGTTATGCAAGACTGACATCGCACGTAATATTGTAATCTAATATCGGCTTTCAACACCACGCATGAGACTCATGACCCAATGAGAAGCAACCTATAAAATGACTAATGGGAAGATACATTCATTAGGTATCGTCACTATTGAGCGTCAGTCTTTTTACAATTATCAGAATCATGCTGACATTTTGTACGGTAAGTTCACCTACTCAAAATAACTCTTCCGCTGCTTTAAGGTATAAAAACTTACAAATCAATGATGAAAAGGTAAAACATTTACCCTTAAGCTTTTTTATTCTCTCTGAATATCCCAATGACTTGAGCGTCCGAGTGTCCTTGCAAGTTACATCCCCTTTTCCCCTTCAACGCGTGAGGAATTATGATATTTTCTCGAAGGAATACTCCAAGACTCCTATCTCCCCACTGGAATAGGAGATATAATACTGAATCCTCACTAAGCCGGTGTAAAATATATGTACAGAAAAGCATCGTTTGAAAGCTGGTCCCATGCCGGATCCCGCACCCCGGCCTAGACTAGTTTAGTCCCTAAAATATAACACTGTTAATCAATATGTTGACTCAACAAACAGAGATGTTACATTATCTACCTCCTGTTCAGTTTATCCAACTTGTTCCACTTATTAACTTCTCAAAATAGATCATATCTTATTTTTTGTTTATGCCTTTAAAAACCAAACAAACCAATGGGAAAAAACCTACATTAAAAATTGGTCAAAACATGAGAAAGTTATGGATAAAGAAAATATTTGTTGAGAAAGTTATCCCTATAATAACGTGGATGTTCTAGGTTAAAACAATATTGTTTTCATTGAAGAATACATGTAATTAAAAAAATAGAGAAAGAAATACATGTCAGTGTTATGTATATGACATCCTTCATTTCTTCAATAAAATTTGGAGTTCTAAAAGTGTTTTATAATTTTATTCTTTAGTAATTCATGTTGTTTAGAGTAGTCACATTATTGTCAAACTCATGATTTTACAAATAAATCCAAGATAATTGGTTAATTCAATTATAAACTATTGATTCTTCAAACTCATTTAGACTCATATAGACTCGGTTAGGCTGATGTAAACTCAGCCTAGTCGAGTTCATGGGTTGCATCTAAATATTTTTTAAAACTCCTAAACATGACATTGTTTTCTGTCTAAAAAAATCTTATTTTTTACCTAATTGACTCTTCTAGAAGTACATGGGAGCGTCTATTTTGGTCTATGTTTTGTTTCTCACTTATGTTGTCATTCTTTATTTTATTTGGATGCCTTGCTGAAGTCCTTTGCTTGGGTCACTACCCATATTATTTGTTCACTCATTTTCTTATTATATATTTTATATTGTTTAATTTTGATTACGTGTGTGTATATATATATATATATATATATATCAAAATAAGTCGTATACATTTAAGACATTCTAATCAAAATAATATTTGAATTTTAAAAATAGACTTTAAAAATATTTTAAAATAATTAAATTAAGAAGTATATTATATTTTTAAAAGATATATTAATTTATTTTTATTTTATAAAGACTAATTTATTTTTATTATTTAATCATTATTAAAGATAAAATAATTTAATTTATGTACCAAAGCAAGTCAATTTGATATTTTTATAAATCTGATGAAAACAATTTTCGCTGTCAAAGTTGATGAGATGGGAATGGATGGGTATCCAATTAGTTGGGTTTATTTGTTACCCATTGAAACTCTCACGAATTCAAGCATATTTTGCACGTCCAATTTACCAATTTTACATGAATAGCTTCTAATTGGTGGCGTTTTGATTAAACTTGGTGAAGAACACATCCTTTGCCCCACGAGTTGGTATAGTCCTTACTGGCCAAATAGAATGATTGAAGTGCACAAAGTACCATCATGCTTTTGCTCTCTCCCAACCATAGTCTACATGCTCTAAATTCTTGAAACATAGTACAAAAACCAATCAGGTCCATTCTTTTCCTTTGCAAGCATGTGACTTATGGTCCACAGATATGATGACACTATGTATCTTCTTCCCAATGGACCAACATTAACTCCAATACATTAATGCCATTCAGATCATTCATATGATAATGTCTCCTCTAAGAAACTAGGTGGGCCTGTATACGTGATGTCCCAAACGGATAATTAAAGTATTACGCTTCTATACATTAGTTTCTGATAATAAACAATTTATTGACTAATATACGTGAATATTCACGTTAAATCCAT
Organism: Clitoria ternatea; assembly: GCA_037962975.1. Classification (NCBI taxonomy): domain Eukaryota; kingdom Viridiplantae; phylum Streptophyta; class Magnoliopsida; order Fabales; family Fabaceae; genus Clitoria; species Clitoria ternatea. The sequence continues at coordinate 223,226,493 of CM075672.1, forward strand.
TCAAACACCTGAAAAACAGCTTTCATTTCCCATAATGAAAAACAGCTTTCATTTCCCATATTGAGAATAGAAAGCCAAACAATATTTAACTTAAAACTTTTAAAATATATACAAGTAACCATGGTTCAAATTCTAAATATCGTATTCATGAAAAGAATGAGTATATTTATACTCTAACTTAGATGTAGCATATGAAACTAATTTAAGTCGGATACCAATATCCTAAGACCTACAACTATATGTAATCTATCATCGGGTATTATATACTGTACATATAATGTGTCATATAGCGTTCACATCTCACACCGACGGTCAAGGCTAAGCCGGTGTACTAGAAGATCACCTACTTGTCGAGTATCATTTGTAGATTGGTTGGGTAACATCTACGTATGCAAATGATAATTTTTTTGTGAATTATGAAAAAAAAAAAACACTGACACAACTATCATTACAAGATCAACTCCTTTAACTTTCTAATTATCATATTATTAATGCAACAAGGTATAACTTTAAGACTTAAGTTCTACTATCTATTATTGACTTAAGTATCCAAGTGTCTTGTGAGTGAAGAGTCTCATCCTTCACAATGGACATCAAATTAAATAACAACTTTGACACTCAAAATCCTTTTAACATCATTAATGTCAGATTAAACACATACCAAACCTTCACTAGATTGATATGATGATCTTTGAGTGAACATATATCATCTATCGATACGCCTGTACTTGTGAAGTAAATTTAAAAATAAAGATGGAATCGGTATAGATGGATACATTATTAATTATATGTTGATTGAGCTTATCGCGGGAAGCTAAACTCATTGCTTTTTGGAGCAGCACACGTGGGTACATCGTGTGTCATAAATTTTGATTCCAAATCTTTCAATGAAAAGGAAACTTCTGGTAGAATTAATCATATGCCAATATGAGTTTTGAATTTTAAGATTTATATAGTGTTAAACAGACCCATATGATAATTTTTATATACTATCTCACAATAATATATAAATTATAATGCATCTTTTATTCTACAAAATGGCTGTTTCCTGATTGAGTGATTCAGCTTGCAAGAGTTACTAGCTGAGTGTATATGATATCCCCTACACAAATACTCTGTTTCTAAATTTTTCCTCGTAATTAAATCATGCCAAGACCAACTTTCATATCTATGGATCGATATATAAAGTGGCATATATTATATGAATTCCTGAAACGGAAATGGGGTTTTGGAACTCTTCCAGCTTGTGTCGAGAGAAAGCAAACCAATTATTATGTACTATAGATAATTGAGCACAACGTGACAAAGATTTCTTTCTTTGGACTCAGCTTCCCCGCCAAGAGATTTTACAATTTTTTTCCATGTTCTTGTGACATGTTCATGAGGGAGCTTGTTTATATTCAAGAGTCCAAACTACTTAAAAGAAAATTAAAAAAATTCGCTCATGAGAATTTCTTAATCAAGAAGTAAGAGTTCTTGCTTAAAGGGGTTTTCAAATATGGAATCTAGAGTTGCTATCTTCCAGTGTAATGTTTCATATGGGAAAGAAACAAAAAGAGTCTTCCACTATACAAAAAAGGTGTGTTTCGCTTTATTCCTCCCTTCTTGACAAGAACTAGAGGGAAACTCAATTAATCCAAATCATTAATTTTTTCTACAAGTTGATGGCACGCATATTTTAATGCATTCTATTTTAAAGGAATGATGTAGCTCTCTAGTTTTGATTTGATAGCAGTATATGAAAAGTTTTCCGCCACAAAATATTTATACAATTTAATTAAAATATACTATTGATCGAAATAGATAAACCCTAGCTATTACTCCTTTTTGTGTAAGCCTCCTTCACCTCATGGGAAGTTTTTCCTACTCATTTTAGGTGGTTTTTTCCTTTTCTTTCTTCTTTGTTGTCATTTCTCTTCTCCTTTTTAGTAAGAGTTTATTTTCTTTACAATTATTTACTTTTTCAATCATCATCATCTTCTTTGTTTTTCGACCATCATACCAACACCATTCACACCTTCAACAAAAAAAAAATTCCTCCCTTAGTGTGAATAGCCACCGTATAAATGACCACTTCAATTGAGTTACCATCTACCTCTGCTTCATTTAACATTAATGTTATCTCAGTTTCGAGTCATGACCTTTTATAGTTTCCTTAAAAGTCGCCACACTAAAAACGATATCTCACCCTTACATGTCGTTGTTATCAAACCTATATAATGGGTCAATTGTGATATTAAATTATGGGGAAAACTTTAAATATAATTCCTATTAAACATGCATTTCGGAAAAAAAAAATAATTAAATTGTTTTAGTTATGATTGAGTCCTAAACATGATTTTTTTATGAACTACTCTCATGGTTAATAAAAAGAAAGTTACATATATAGGATAACTTTAAATTGATTAATAGTATAAAAATTTTAACTTTAACAGTTAATGGTTGTTGATGTTTCTTTTCCGCTATCATGAAAATATTTGAGTTTGTTTTTGGTTGTCCATAGGTGTTAGATCACACGCCACTTTTGCAAACAACAAAGCCGCCAAAGTTATATCTATTGTAGTATGGTACAAAACTTTTCACTTTTAGATTACCACTTTTATTGTTGATGATAAAGTTAACGAAGATTAATTCTTAGCTAAAAGAAACGTTAATGAAGATTAACTACGCATTAAGTGAACTCAATTAGTGTCTTTTTAAACGAATTAGATTTACACTTCGGTTTCGGTCTGTTTGTTTTGTATCACATGAATGTCTTATAATTAATAGTCCATATGTTTCAATGTAAATTTGTGGTTTACAATCTTTTCAAAATCAGACCCGTCATTAATTTCAATCTTCTTAAAATATTACAATAGATTCTCTTTTCCCTTCAAAGTTTATCTACATAAAACTCTTAGTTCTTTCTTTTTATTTAAAGTTTTTAATTTTAGATAAAGGATACATTTTAATTGATGAGTTTGGAGTGGATAAGAATTTAAATAATTTTGTTCATGATAATAAAATAAAATGAGAGCTTCAAAGTTAGAAAAATCAATGAAACGTTTTACTATATAAATCAAAATAATTATAAAAAATGTATATAAAATACAGAAAAAAATAACTTTTAGGGGACAATGGCACCTGACCTGCATCACTATATGTAACTTCACCCTTGTGTAAATTTTTTTAACTAAATAATGTAACTTTATTTTTAGAATTTGAATTCAAAACCTCATGTTAAATTAAAATATCAAAATCTTATGTATGCAAAAAAATCTTTGCTGAAAATTCACATAAATTTCTTAAAAAAACTCATTTATCTTATGACGCAAGATATTTGTCATGGTGGCAGAAGGGATGCATCCTTCTCACATTCTTATATATTATTGACCAAATGAACAACAAATCATATCCAAGCTTTACAAATCGGGCAACACACATGCATCAAAAAATGACACATCAAACAGGATCCATATCAGTTTGTTTATGTTTCAAAATGCAGTTGTGCAAATCTTGATATATAAGTGATGTTAGGGGCATAATTGCATGGCTTTAAATAGGAGTTAATTTAAAAACTAGTTTAAAATTTAATGATTGTCTTAAATTTTATAAACTAAATTATAAATTATAACTAATATAAGACTTATGGCATTATGTTTAACAAAATTAGAAGGAAAATGCAAATATGCAATGCAATATTCTTTTCAAAGAAATGTAGCATGTGTTAGAGTAGGGTTGATTGCTATGAGCCAGTGCCTATATATATACATATATGTTAGAAAAATTATAAAGAGATAAATTTAAATAAATAAATTTATTTATTAAATACATAATGATACTTTACAAAATAAAAATAAAGCAATCAATAACAACTTTAGACTAAACATAAGGAGTAACGAGTTTAGAGTAATCTGGATTGAAGCACGTAAAGCGCTGTCCTTAGAGAGAAAACGCCCCCCTTACACTCACTAGTGCAAAATATAGATATAAAGACGGGATATAAGCACGATTCATAGCTAAACGTGTTAAAAAAAGGTGCGGTGGCACTTTTGAAATTATCACTAAGTTTTATAAACATGGTTGGATGGGGACCGTGTTCATAAGTGCCTTTTATAAACACGGTACAGTGGGAACTGTGTTCGTATGTCCCCTGTGTAAAAATTAAACATGGTTAAGAAAGAAACCGTGTTTATAGGTGAACTATAAACACAGTTATTAAGGAACCGTGCTCATAGGTCCGCGCGCCACTTAAAAAATCATAAGTTTTAATGAACCATTGTTTTGTCTTTTTCTCTACTGTGCAAAAAACGTAAAACGCCATTTCCCTCGTCTTCTTCTCTCTATTGTGCAAAAAACCATTGGAGTAATAACCCCATTTTCCCCGTCTTCTTCTCTCTACTGCATAAAAAACCCCATTAGAGTTAAACCCCATTTTCGTTGTCTTGTTGTTCGTCTTTTTGGCTCGGGTCGGTCCGTCTTCTTCTTCTCTCGACTGCGCAAGTCTTCTTCCCTAACTTTAGAGTGCGTGATTCTTCTTCCCCGCACGCATAAAGTACTTGCTAAAACCTTATTTCCTCTTTGCACAAGGTTTTGATTTGTTTTTGTTGATGTTATTTTGGTGATATGTGGTTTTGGATATGTTGGGTTAAACCCAATTTTCCTCTTACTTCAAGCTTTCTGTTTTTGTTTTGGTCATATTGTGGTTTTGGATATGTTGATCATATTGCGGTTTGGTCATATTGTTGTTTTGAGTATAATACTTTGTTTGGGCTTTGGTTATTTCCTTTAAAAAAATCAGAATAAAAAATGTAATTATTATAAAAAATCATATAGTTATTATTAGCGATGAAATGTTATATTTTTTAAACATTGAATAGTTGTCTTAATTTCAATCCTTAAAAATTTTTAATAAGAAGAAATAACATATTAACGCTTTGTTATATAGTATCCCTTGTTAATTAACTATTGTTGTTAGTTAATTAAAGAATCATTTTGAAGCCATAATATGCTCATTAAGAACAACACCAAGATGATTGCATGCAATCTTGTATATCAATCATTGTATATCAATCATTTAATAAAAAAGAATACTAAACTTGGTCTTAATAATATTGAATCATATAGTGATTCAAATAATAAAAGTGTGTGCAAACACCATAATCATTGTTAGATATAAATTTGCTAGATTAATTATATTTAAATAATAAAATAAATAGTCTTAATTACCATTACCATCTGAATCCAATTCCTCAAAACACTTAGAGCATAATCCTATGTTTACCGTCTTTAATTTGAATTTTAATTTGGTGTCGCTAATTTTGTTTAGGTTAATTTTTATTTGTTATATTATTAGTTCCTGATAAGTTTTTTTAGTCCCTTTTATTTGTGAGTGAACCATAGTTTCCCGTTTGAGATTTAACACAAATAGTAATTAAGTGTTGGGGAAGACGATGTTAAACATTTTTGTAACAGTGTTGGGAGTTATAAGTGTAATATTTTTCATTCAATGATTGTGTCAATTAAAATGTTATTTTTCACTAACTAAACATGTGTAAATTTTCTTAGGTTTCTACATAGAGTTTGTATAGAAAGGGGTTTCTAGGACACTTATGGTTTCCTAGAGCCCCCTCTAATACAAGTTCGTGGGAACAGCAAGGAGGAGATCAGGCATACATCTATAATTGGATGAATACATCGAGTGTGTACCTTGCGCCATATCATAAAGAGTAAGAGTTTATTAAATAATTACTTTGTTTTGTTAATTTAATCATTTTGCATTGTTACTAATCAATGTTCATTGCAGCCTTCACTTGCAATTTCTGGTCATTTGCTTGAAGGATGGCATTGTTGCAATGCTTTTGTTCCTTGCATGGGAGTCCTGGTGTGGACTACATGAAAATAGTCAATGCATAAGCTGATTTTAAACATTACACAACTTTATATATTTGATTAAGTCATTCTATTAATTGAACGAGTGCTTTATTCTCTCACAGGGCTGTAAGTGAATACTGTCGACTATAGGGCAGGGTGAGCAGGAAAAAACTGTAGTGGGTCTTCCCAAAAGTAAGTACTTTAATTAACAAGCATTAATTTTAAAGTTACCTCTATTAGTAACAAAAATAGAAACCAATTATGAATTCAATGTACGGTACCTTGTAGTCTTATTTGTAGGATGACAGCTTTAAGTATGGGTATTTCGTCATGAAGACGATGCTCACCATTGTCCAATCTGGTATAGTAGATGAATGGACAATTGTAAGTTTTCACTACCTACATTCTCTAATTTGGTTTTCATATACTACTTAACAATTTGTTATTCACTACCACTGTTAATGATTATCTCTTCTTTGTAGCATTTTCAAGACTCATCAAAATTCCCAAAAAAATACATTGATGAAATCAGAAACTATTGGGTCATCAGCTTTCTTCAAGTCAAAGAAGGACTCCAATAGCGTTTTTATCATTTATTATTATTAGTATGTAGGATTTATGCCTATTAGTGTAGCTTTAGGATTATCATATTATGCATTTTATGTACCACATTTGTTGTTTATATGGTTTTATTGAAATATTCATTTTCATCTCTTTCATAAATTGAGCTATATATATATATATATATATATATATATATATATCTTATTATGTGAATCAATTGGGTTGTCTAGTTACAAACTCTCTGCTTGTAGGTTTGGGTAATGAATAAAAACAAAGTCTGTATATAAAAAAACCTAACTTTTAAGGACGGTTATGCCCATAACTGTGGTCGAAAGTCCCATTTTTAAGAACGGTTGAACCTTAACCGTGGTTAAAAACCCATACTTTTGAGGACGATTTCCATGAAATGCTTTATGGAGTTGAAAATAAGTGTAGATCCGGGGATTCGTGATATAGGTCAACCTTTCAAACTGCTGCTGAATCCACAGGCAAGCAAGAGACAACCTGGCGAACTGAAACATCTTAGTAGCTGGAGGAAAAAAAAAGCAAAAATGATTCCCGTAGTAGTGGCGAGCGAAATGGGAGCAGCCTAACCCGTGGCTCTTTATAACCGTGTTTATATGTGATTTATAACCACGATTCAAAATCGTGCTAAAAGATCCTTACCTATCACGACGCTGGGAACAACCACGGTTGTAGAACCATGGTTAAATGTCAATTTTAACCATGGTTAAAACCATATAATGCACTAGTGACTAGTAGATATGAATTTCAATGTGTTCCTCTCCTAAGATACGTCAACCCGTTAAACCAATTATGTGCAGCGAAAGATCCCTGGATTAAATGAACACACCTCTAAAGAAATCTAGTAATAATATAAAGGAGAACATAATTGTATATCTATTTATAATTCTCCCTCATCCTTCTATTTATAATGATAGAGTCACTACTTTTCAAAAGGAAAAACTTGAACATTTTTGCCATGTTGATAAAGAAATTAGGAAATAAAACCCCAATAAATAAGGAACAATAACATTAGAACGCCATTTTGTAACTACACGTAGTGTTTGCAAGTTCTAATTAAAACAAGGTGCAGAAAAAGAAAACTTTGCATGTTGAAAGGTTGGTACCATATATAATGATATAATAATATAATACTTTAATTTTTAAATTAAGAAATTTTCAACATTCCCCCACTAATTTAAAGTTTAAGAAAGAAATTAAATATATATACATAAGAACTTTTAAAAACATTTTTAGTGAAGCTTGACATATTATATTTTCAGGATAAGGAACCTTCTGGGCTTGAGCCTTACACCTAGTGCATATGGACTTTCATATGAGAAAATATGAAGACAAAATTTGTCTTGAGCCATATCCCTTTAACCAACACTAGTGCAAAAAGGGGCTACAGCCACAGGGTTATAAACTCTGTTTTAGAGGAAAACAAGTTTGCAAAGGATGCAGTGACAATTTTGAAATTATGAGAACAGTATAGAAACTCAATTTCACGTGGAACCGAGTTCTTAGCATTCTAAATTTTTTTTTAGAGAAACCTAGGACCAGTGTCCCGTGAAATAGAGTTTTTATGTAGTTATATTTAAAAAAGAAAAAAATTAAACTGAGTTCTTAGGTCTTGAATCTTTTATTTTAAATTTTAAATTTGACCTATGAACTTGGTTCACCCTGAACTGAGTTCTTAGGAATTTTGTTTTTTTATTTTAAATTTTTTAAAAAAGAACTAAGAACTCGGTTCATGTTGAATTGAATTCTTAGGACTTTTGTTTTTTATTTTAATTTTTAAAAAAAGAACTAAGAACTCGGTTCTAGCTGAACTGAGTTCTTAGGGTATTGGTTTTTTATCTTAAATTTTTTTAACGGGACAAGGAACTTGGTTTTAGGGGGAACCGAGTTCATAGATCAAAAAATTTGTCTCTAAATACTCGATTATGTCATGAACCGAGTTTGTAGCTTTAAAACTTGCACTAAAACCTCAAAATCTGAACAGTTTCATACGCTTTTCCTTTATGTTACTTGTTTAAACCCTTACCTTACTTGCTTCCTCCATTGCTCTAGTGCTTTCATTTCCATTGTTTTCTCTCATTGTTGTGTAGTTTCTTTGTCTTCCTCCATTGTTGCACAGTTTCTTTGTCTTCCCTTATTGCTCTGTTTGCTCATTTAAAAGGTTAAAGTTTTTCGTCTTCTCTCATTGTGTTCCCTCATTGTTGTTACTGCATTAGATATGCCATTGACTATTACTGCATTGGATATGCCATTTACTATTATTGTGTTGGTCTTTCTGGTACTTTGCGTTTACGATTGTGTTTGCCTTTGTGTTTTCTACCATTGCCATTGACTGTTACTATATGTGAGTTTGATATATATGAGTGCTACCATTGCCATTTCCATTGCCTTTGTGTGTGTGTATATATATATTTATATATATATATATATATGAGTTTGATATCTATCTTTATTAGTATAACGTGTGAAACATAGTCAATTTTTATATATTCAAATATTCCACCACTTAAAAATTGAGCAAGTCTTTATATATGTTGTTTGGTTAATGGTCGCGAACTATACATGTGGGTGCATGGTGATTTTAAAACTTGGTTGTGTAAAAAGATGTGAATGATTTAGTGTTCTTTTGGACAAAGAGAAAATGAATGAACCTAAAAGTGAAGACTTTGAAAATTTTATGAATGACTTAGGCTTGGCCATGAGTGCCTTAAGTTGTTGTACAAGAATTTTTTTTGCTTAAAAACTCTTAAAATGTAAAGGAGATGTTAAAACTCTGTTAAAGATTTTATGTAAATTTGTAATTTGAGACTCAAAAGACTTTTATAAATTAACTAGCATATAAGTGAGTTAATACACATTATTTGGAGAATTTTATAAAAATAATTGTCATGCTGAAATTTTCTTTTAAAAGAAAAGACTTATATAAAATTTTATTTTAAGTATAATGTATTCAAATATTCAATGGTTAAGAATAAAGAGATTTTTTATACAAAGATTAAATGAAAACTTTGATTTTTGATGAAGGAGTAAGAAAGGACTATATAAAATTTATGTTAGTGAAGATTATGTGATGATTATAAGTGTTTAAAATGATTGCCACTTGACTCTATGACTTGTTGAATTAACTTTTTAAACATTAGAGATCTATTTGGGTAAAAAAATTATAAGAGACCAATTATATAAATATCTAGCTTAGTATATTTTTTGTTTTTCCATAGGTGTATTCTCTTATGTTGAATCAAACAATGTTTGATGTAGTATGTTACGTCTATTGCATGAGTTAAGAATCATAACTTTTGAATGATTTTCTTAATTCTAATTGACCAGTGTACTCAGTGTTGAACAGTGTCACATTGTAAATGTTGTATTTGGGACCAAATTCATGGATAAAAGTTAGATTAATGCGTATATATATATATACACAGGTTTTCTAGGACCGGTCCACATACACTGCATAAGAGATCAAGGAAATTGGGGAGCAATGGGCCTCATATTTTTTGAGGATTAGGGGACAAAAGTATAAGTATATAAGTATAAGTTTTAGTAGTTTGTATATGTATATATGTTAGGAAAACCTACTTTAGTTTTAGGATTTTGTATATATACATTTACAGTTTGGTATATATGTATTCTTGTATTGGGTCATTTTTGTTGTTTGTAGGTTTGAGGATATAAAAAAATAAAATAGATAATTAAAAAAATCCTACCTACGAACTCAGTCCTGTCATTAACCGAGTTCGTAGGATATCTATGAACTCGGTTGTTACTTAAACTGAGTTCATACTCTGTTTCTGGTTCAATCAATGAACTTGGTTTAAGAAACAACTGAGTTCATAGATTGACCCAGAAATAGAGTATGAACATGGTTTATCCAGGAACCGAGTTCATAGATTGACCCGGAAATAGAGTATAAACTTGGTTCGTCTTATAATGAGATCATATATTGGCTTTATGAACTCAATTTTTTGAACTGAGTTGACACCTTTGTTACCTACAAACACAGCCACAACGAACTCGCTATCGCAACCAAGTTTGCATCTCAATTTTAACCGAGTTCATAGACCTTTTCTGCACTAGTGCAGACTTAGAACATAACACATATAATAAGGGTGTTCAATTTAATTTAAATCAGAGGTGCACATTACGACCTTGTGTATGTATCTTGTTTCGTGAATGTCACTTAGAGACTACCCTTATCTCATAGTAACGGCCCCACTACCACACTCATTAGGTGAACCCTTCCAAGGGTGGTATGTTACACCCACTCCTACAACAAATGTCATTTGGTTCATTAAGAGGTATTTTTACTTTTAACACTATAAACATAAATAATTGAATACCTTAACCTTTTTACTGTCACAGTTTAATGCAAAAATCTTACAAGTTATAATGGTGTACTTTAGTTGACAAGCAATTTTGTTACTACCTATTGAACTCCATTTATTGGATCGTCATCTATATGAAGACGGGTGTCCATTGTTGTAACTAATTAATGGGCTTTAGTCTTATTCCCCTTGACAACTAAAGTACATGTTGACACGTTAACCCTTTTGTGAGCAGATCCGCAAGATTATTTTTAGACCAAATAAAATCAACAGAAATAACACCATGAGATATCAAGTTTCGAATAGACTTATGTCTTATTCTCAAGTGTATTTTTATTCATTAAAGTTTTTACTAGTAACTTTTGCAATAGCAACTTGACTATCATAATGCATTAAGATTGGGTATAGGTTTATTTAACATAGGCAAATCACATAACAAGTTTTTAAGAAATCTAGCCTCACTACTAGCCGTATCTAAGGCAATAATTTCAGCCTCCATAGTAGAACAAGAAATAATAGTTTGTTTTGTAGATTTCTAAGCTATTGCATCTGCAACTAGTGTAATGACATAACTACTAGTATATTTATTTTCATCAAAATCAAAAATCCAATTTGTGTCACAATAACCTTCAATTACAATAGGATAACATGCATAGTGAATGTCATAATTAATAGTTCCTTTAAGATATTTAAATACCCTTTATAGAGCAGTCTAGTGAGAATGATCAGGATTATAAGTATATCTTCTTAATCTACTAGCAACATATGCAATGTCTAGTCTAGAATAATTAGACAAATGCAACAAGGAACCAATAATTTGAGAGTATTTAAGAGGAGAGACGCTTTTACCAATATTTTTCTTTAATTTCATACTAGAGTCATATGGTGTAGAACAGTTTCACATCAAAATAATTAAACTTCTTTAAAAAAATTTCAATATAATGTGACTGTGTCAAAATAATGCCATCTTGATTTTTTATTGACTTAATGCCTAAAATAACATCAACAGGGTCAAGATCATTCATTTCAAATTTACTAGACAAAAAGGATTTCACCTCATGCAAATTACTACCAACTATTAGAATACCATCCACATAAAGACAAGCTGATCAAATTTATCATGCCATTATTATTATAGGTTTTATAAAACCTTCAGGTTGGTTCATGTAAATTTCTTCTTCCAAGTCACAATTTAAAAAGGCAGTTTTTATATCAATTTGATGAATTTCCAGTTTAAAACAAAAGCAAGAGCAATTAACACTCAAATAGTATTAACTTTAGAACCCAAAGAATATACGTTGAGAAAAAGTCTGGTCAAAAATATAAGTTTTAAGTCCTATTGGACCAGATCCAGATTTTATGATTTGTTTATATCGATCATCAAGTATTTTAGGTAAAGGAATAAAGTCTAAACTATTCATAATATTTCTTTTAGTGTATAAGTAATTTCAGGATACAAAGATTGATTTGTAAAAACAAAGGGGAAGCATATGTGTTCTAAAAAGTTTAGTAGAACAACAAAAGTCTGATAGTAGCATACTGATTAAAGAACTCCCCCTCAACGTTTGAAAATTCTATGTAGGTGATGCTTCGGGAGAAATGATAACATCGTATTTGCGTGCTTATCATCAAAGAACAAAAAGAACAAAATCAACATAAGCAGCAGTTGTCAATGTACCTACTCCTGCAAACTCTGATCACAAGTTAAAATCTCATTAGGACATCTCAGAAAGAAACCTCTCGCTCAATCAAGAATAAGTTCACGAATGGTTTTGTGCATGGAAATGTATGAAAAAATATTCTCGTGAAAATACTAAAATATGATTCAGACATCTCTCAAGTTCGAATTCAACTTTAAGGTCTGATCTCAAGAAGCTTAAGGAAAAATGCCTTCAAAGTATTTCCAACGTCTATATCTACTTTCAAGAAGCAATAACGGATATATATTTCAAGTAACTATAAATATCAAGGAAATTTGAACATCATCTATACACAAGAAAATTCTCAAAAGAAAGTTCTTCAAGTTATCATTCAATATCATTCTAGTTCATTTTTCATGTCAAAGACAAACACCTTCTTTACTTTGTAGCTCTGTTTCTACCAGACTCAGGTCTTGTGTCAAAAATACTTAGTGTCCAATCTCAAAATTGTCTATTATTTGTACACTAAGTTCTGAAAACATTTCTTATTCTTGTTGTTTGTATGAGTCTGGTGGGTTGCCAAAACACGTCTGTGTTGGAAAACACTTTGGCCTGAAGAGGCTTTCGAAAGATACTTGGGTTAGGCCAGGAGTGACTTATTGAAAGAATACTTGGGATAAGTCAGACGTGGCTAGCGTAAAGAATACTTGTAGCACGGGTCTAGTGCTGATATTGTAAAAGAGATTTTTACAATAGTGGAAATCCTTCAAGTTGGAAGGGATTAGACGTAGCTTCTGTGTTGGAAGTGAACCAGTATAAACTCTATGTGTTTATTCTCTCTCATTCATCATCGCTTAATTACTTGTAAATTTCTATTTGATTCAAAAATCTGAACGGAAAAGAGTCTAAGAATTATTCAACCCCGCTTCTAAGTCTGACTCTGAACCATCAGTGGTATTAGAGCATGGCCTCTCCTAGTACGGAATGGTTCGGGGATGAACCGGGTGGAAGCTGGTGGGCATATGACATCCTGACGCTGTTGAGGGTGGGGAGTGATTTTCGGTGCATGGACACGAACAAGGAGTGGCTCCTGGCAGGCTTCCCGCGGGAGATGTGACATCCCGGGCACTATTGACGGTGGGGCGTGATCGCTGGTGCATATGCACGGACATGGAGCGGCTCCTGGTAGGCTTCCAGTGGGAGGGACACATGAATGAATCGTATACATACCAAAATGAGAATGATCCAAAGACTGTATAAGGATTATATAGTCGAGGATATCTTAAAAGAATTAATTTGTACTACCCATACCAACAATGCATTAGCGTTTTTGATGGCCTATCACTTAAGGACTCCAAGGTTAAGCATGCTTAACTTGGAGTAATTCTGGGATGGATGACCTCCTGAGAAGTTCTTGGGAAGTGTGTGATTGAGGACAAAGCACACTGTAAAGGTTTCATATTGGTTTATGGGGATAGTTGTTCATTCTTGAAAAGCTTTGGACCAAATTTTTTTCTTATTAATAGGAATATTTACCTTTGTAAGACACCTTACACTTTGAGATATTTCAAATTTGATTTTTTATTTTTCCAAAGTTCATAAGGAGTTTTTCTCATTATTTTTATAAGGAATTTTATTCAAAATATGACATGTAGTAAACAAGGCTTCCTTCCACAAATTATTAGGCAAATTAGAACTTATAAGCATAACATTTATCATGTCTAATAAAGTATTTTTCCTTTCAACAATTCCATTAGACTAAGAAGCATATGGTGGCGTAACTTCATGAATAATAACGTGATTCAAAATATTCAATCATTTTGTTAAAAGAACATTATCCTCTTCTATCAGAATGAAGATTTTAATTTTCCTTTTCTAATTGATTTCCAACCTCCGCTTTATAAACTTTGAACTTATCAAATAACTCACTTTTATGAATTATTAAATACACATAGCAATATTTTGAGAAGTTATTAATGAAGGTAATAAAATGTCTTTTTCCACCATAAGTAATCGCACTATTACTATTACATATGTCACTAAGAATAAGTTCTAGCAAACAAGTTTCCTTTTGAACACAATTTTGAAAAGATTCTTTAGATTGTTTGGCTTGAACACAAACTTTACATTTTTGTTTTAGTTCACTAAGAGATTTAGGAATGAGATCAAGAGCCATCATTCTCCTAATAGAGTTTAAGTTAACATGTCCAAGTCTAAGATATGACGCCCCCTTAGCAAGTCCTAAAATTTATTCTGGGGTCTAGTAAAATTAAGGTAATGTTTTTGCCTTCTAGGCTTCCCCGACAATAAATAATGGGAACCTAAGGCTACATTACTCAAAACGCCATAAAACCCCCCTTTTGGGGCCCTGGTAATCGATTACATGACTGTGGTAATTAGTTACACAAATGTGGTAATCGATTACCTACAAGCATGCTACGTAAGAAACTACCTAGGTCCTCTGGTAATCGATTACCAGACACCCTGTTATGCAAAATGTAGCCATTCGGCCAACTTATGTCTTACCTAATTTGCCCATTTCAAGTCTGATTACTACGGAACTCTATGGATAGTATATTTCCCCGATTCCAGGCCTGTTGGCGCATTCCATACTCAAAAATTCCTTCATATCAGCAAGATATGTGCTAAAATGCATTTTAACCAAACTTTGTACAATATCATACTCAATACTTAACAAATGAACTCCAAATCAAACAATGGTCATGCACATAAGTTCTAAATGACCTTGGGAACCTATTGGCATCCTCAGGGGGTTCTAATTCTCACCGGATCTTAAATTCATACATCCCGTTACGAAATTTCTCTAATCCATCACTTATAAATGCAATTTTGTCAATCTATCATCAATTTGTCAATTTCACCACCATTCTTAAAATAACCACACAAAGGGCCTATGCCATACACATACGTAACCACAATACACCTGCCCATGATAATTTAGCATAAATCAAAATAGCTCAATGCCAATTAACACACTAACTTAAATACATAACACATGAACACACACATATTTAATTCATCGTACTCAGGATCTAAATCATTCATCATTAATACCTAATTAGTCAGGCATTCAAACGTCATACCAGAATATACTTCATCAAAGATCATCATAACACAAATGAACAAATGATTCATACATAATAACTAATATTATTTAATTCATCAAGGTTCATCACTATAATACATAGTCTCCACTTCTTTCCTTGGCATCCGCTCCTTACTTGGCGCTTCCTGTAACACCCTCAGTTAGATAAGACAACCCTTCTATAGGATCATCCTATTTAACTAAGAGTGTTAACAGTTTTCATAAAAAGTGAATATTTTTTTTATTTTTTTTTAAATAAAGAGATGGCAGATCAGTGGAAGCAAATAGTAAATATATCACATAGTCATTCACAAACTTACAAATAATTGTACTCATAACAGAATGGGGCACGCAGGCACCCTTAAATATTATACAGTCATCCGGTGTCTTTGTCATTAATAAATATTCAAACTATATAAATTCTATCTTTAATGATCGTTCTCAGTGGGTTCAGCATATTGCTGTTCTTCACACTCAGGTTCTTAATTTTCTAATTCCTCTGAAAAATGGTCAACAGTAAGGGTGAGTATAACCCAAGACCCTGATGGTTAATCCGGTGCAGACTTAATCCAGTTAATATACGATATCACATAAATCATACAATTAGCATATTCACAATTACAACAATCAAGCATGATGTCATGGAATGCATGAGTTGAATTTATTATGATTTATCTTTGGTTAAGTCTCATGATGCATGTGGGCCCAATAAATCATTTCTTCATCTCATTCTTTAGAATATCTCCATTCCATTCTAGAGCGATCAGGGTCCGCCCAAGCTCCCATTTTCATAGGGTACGAATGAACTCATTGGTTCTCATCATTGATTTATATATTTTTGGAGCTTGGATCCCTACGATCATAGTTACACTCCGTCATTTAGTCAAAGTACACTAGAATTGCATCGTCTCACCCGGCTATCAGGCGCGACTCTGATGCCATTGGGTTGCCGTTCCAGTTGTACTCCCAAGATCCTCATGGGGATCGAACGTGAATGTCCTCCAGCGTACCAGGTGTATGCTCTAGAATTTCTCCTCCTTTCAAAATATTTTCATGATGCGAAATGCATTCTTTTTATCTTTTGATTCTTGGGTATCTATGTGTTTCCAGTCTCATAATATTCATTCGCAAGCTCTTGGATCTCATCATCCATTCCAACGTTGTAAATTATTCATTCTTAATATATCAGTTATGTCTTGGCTAAATAATACTTTGTTTAAAGAGTAAAATAATATATTCCTTATTTAATTACTCATAATTAAAATAATATTAATATCAATAATAATAATAATAATAGTTAATAATAGTAAAAATAATAAGAATCATAATAATAATAACAATAATAATAATACTAATAGGAATAAGAACAATAATGATAATTGTAACCTTCCAATATTTCAAAAAGGAGTAAAGAAGAGTTTGGTAAATGAAAATCCGAGTTAAAATGTCAAAAACCAAGTTTTCCGAGTGGAATAAGCTAAATACCGAGTGAAAATGAATTATCCAAGTAAAAATAAATCTGTTTCCGAGTAAAAAATAAATTTTTCGAGTAGAAAGAGATTGGTATCGAGTGGAAATGAATTTTCCGATTAAGAACAAGTTATATCCGAGTGGAAATGTTGATATCCAAGCTTTCTGAGTAAAATAGGTTTATTACCGAGTGCAATAAATAAGATTTCGAGTGAAATAAGCAGGATTTCAAATAAAATCAGGCTGAGATGAGTTTCTGGGTAAAATGAACATGAATCCGAGTGAAATCAGATTGTGGCAGAGTTTTCTGAGTGAAATTACTATAATTCTGAGTAAAAATGAGTTTCTGAGTGAAATCAAGTATGATTCTGAGTGGAATCAGTATAAAAAGAGTTTCTTGAGTAAAAATCTTTGTGAATCCGAGTGAAAATAAGTCTCTGAGTGAAATAACTATGTTTTCCGAGTGAAATCAGTCTGAGAAGTGTTTTCCGAGTGAAACAGATACTGAAAAGGATTTTCTGAGTGAAATAACTTAAATTCTGAGTGAAATCCGACTGAGAGAATTTTTCTGAGTGAAAATCAAAGTATTTTCTGAGTGAAATTACTGAGAAGAGTTTTCTCGGTGAAGTTAAAAATGTTTCCCGAGTTAAAAGTGTTTGAGTAAAAGGTTTCTGAGAAAAATACATATGATTTTCGAGTGAAAAATTATTCTGCTGAATAGAATACCTTCGAGTAAAGTAAATCCGAGTGAAATAATCCTGATTGCGAGTGGAATCAGGTTAATAAGAGTTTTCTGAGTGAAAATAAAATGTTTTCTGAGTGAAATAAGACGTGTCCTGAGTAAATTCTGACTAAAAAGGAGTTTTATACATGAAATGATTATAAATCCGAGTAGAATCACACTGATGAGGTTTTCTGAGTGAAATTAAGGTATTTACCGAGTGAAATATGTTTCTGTTTAAAAGTTTAAATGAGGTATTTGCATTTTTCAGGTAACCAATCGGATTGATATAAAACTGGTCGGATTGATGTAAATATCTAAGTGAATTTGTGTATTCTTAAATGATCTGGTTGGTTTGTACAACACCGAGCTCATTATCATAGAATCCGACATCTGTTTATAACTCCACTGGAATTCACATAATACCCATGACATTTAATATTTTCACAATCCAGCATTAAACATATTCACTCATCATCAAAATTTATCATAATCAATACAGATAATCAAACGTATTCATTGAATCATGAATTATACGACCAATTGAACATGTTCATAGTAATAAAAATGTATATAAACATACATAAAATCAAAGCATGTAAATCAACAATTCCTGAACCTGTCCTGGAAAGGTGAGGAATAAGATTCCTTAACCCTTTCCTTCACACGGTTTTCCCACAGAGCACCCAAGAATATACCCCCTTACCTTAATGGAGTTCCTGGATGGAAAGAAAAAGGTTCCCTTCACTGTCCTGCTTCAAATCCGAGTGAGAGAGGAAGGGAATTGAGAGAGAGAAAACTTGTTTGTAGAAGGAGAAGAAGGAAGGGAAATTTGCGTTAGTTTCAGTGTGTGTGTGTGTTCTGAGAGTGAGTCAATGAGTGGTATAATAAGAAAGCAAGTGGGAGACAACTTTCTGTGTGATTGGAGGGGTAGGTGGGATTAATGGAGCCTTTTGAGTCAGCTTTGCATGATGGAGGAGAAGGATATATTAATATATATAAAGGGTGCTTCGAGTGGAGATAATGGGGATTTAAATAAGGAGGTAGGCTATCTTAGTGCCCATTTCTGGCCGCCTACAAGCTATAGTGCGCATGATTGAATTAAATAAGTAAAAATAGGCACTGAAAAACAAAATTGGAGTCAACACGTCCATTCTGACACTGAATACCGAGTGAAATTACACTCGGTTAGTCTCTTAGCCGACTGGAATCCCATTTCCGAGTCCGGCTGTGGAGAACTCAGCAATTCCTACTGCTTCCTTTCCTTGGAGAGACTTAATCCGATCCAAAGTCTCTCAGATTCCCACTCGTTTCAATCCTCCTAAAACCGTGTCTATTCTTAGTCAGTCTCACTCGGTAATTTCAAACTAAATCCGAGTCATCTCAGTCAGTCTCACTCGGAATTGACTTATATACTTAAGACAGTGAGGTTCTCAACCACAATTAACCAATCTCCACTCGGAAGTAGTCCAGTAGAGTATATCTCACTCGGGAGAGGAGTCATACCCATAGACTCACTTGGAAATGGTTCAGCCTCCTATATTTCTCTTGGAATGGCTCCTTCTACCATTTTCCACTCGGTTTCCTAATCATTCACATACGAAACCATTTGGAATTCTTCCCAAATAATTCAACAACACATTCCAGTCGGTAGGAAGCATCAAATCAACATAAACATAAGTATATATATACTCTTTCACTCGGAATACTTCAATCAGAGGAGTTTCCTTCGGAAAAAGAAAACATTTGGCAAGGTTTGACTCGGAAACGAGCCTTTCCAGGGTGTTTTGACTCGGAATTTTACCCAGAAGTGGTTCTCTTGAACACACTTCACTCAGAATTGCTTCTCAGGTTAGGACTCCACTCGGTGGTAGCCCTCTCAGTCATGTTTTACTCGGAAAACATGACACTGACTCGGAATTCCATCCTTCACTCGGAATTTATAATTATTCACTCGGAATTCCTCTCTGTTACTCGGAACAGAGCCCTTTTCACTCGGAATTTGCATAATTTCATTAATGGTCTATATAAATTCCATTTTTATGCACAAAAATGACATTTCTGAGATACCACAGACCATCAACAAGGTATATATTGACTTATTCTTACTTACAAACCTTCCATAATTCAAAAATTACAAGGGTAAAACTGTTTCTAAAAACAGGGATGTTACACTTCCCTCCGAGGCATCTATGATCTTCCTGTTATTAGTTACTAAAAAGAAATAAACCACAATAAGGACGCGTGTTAGAAATCATAACTAATGTAGAATGATATATATATATATACAGTATAATATACTTTATATATTTACATACTCTTCCTTATTTCTCTTTACTTCATCAATCACTAACACTCAATTATATTCAACATAGTTCCACATATACATCTATTCTCTATCATCAAACACCATACATACCAATCTAATTTTATTTACTTTCAAATGTGTCATCTAAATCAACAATCATCAACTTTCATCATTATCATTAAATTCAAATCATGCAAAGCACAATTGACTCTCAAACAAGTGTATTAACTTGCTAGTATCTGGATACTGAAAGGATCAGCCTTTAGTTGGGGTCCTACTAAACACCTTGTAACCCGACTTGGTCCACCAATCCCTTTTTGGCTCCTTACTTCAACCACTGGGTCCTACTTGATCGTTGAGTAGCTCAACTGGATCCTACTTAACCATGAGAGCCAAAAACCACACAAACCACATAAGTTTATTTTAAATTCTCTTTCTCTTTATTAATTGGCATAAGGCCCCATAACTCAAACACTAGGGCGGCCACACAAACCCGGCCCAATCATACAATTGTCTATCATTAAATAGTCGTTAAAACATTAATTTCAAACAAGGGACAGCTACACAAACCAAGCCCACATCATATATACTCATTCAAATTCACACAAGCACTAAGGCACAATAAACACCTTCATCATAATCATCATAGAAATTCAATTTCATGAACCATACACACTAACTAGCATAAGTCAAAGACTTTAATACCACTATTCTCATAATTGAAAATCACATCATACTACCTTTCACTAATTCGGATAAATTTTCACTTTCTTTCTCTTATCATACTCCCACTCACTAGTTCAACCAAAAGAGGAAGAAGAAGAGTACGAAATTTAACCTACATACCGGCTCACCTTGTTGCTACGGTCTCAAAAAATGCAATTAATTTCAAGTTTCATCACCAAATCTAACTCTAATTTGAGCCTTGAAGATACGATTATAGAGGAAGTGAAAAAAATGGCAAAGCTCTATTTTCTCTTTCGCATGCAACTTGTGGAGAAGAAGGGAAAATGGAGTTTTTAATTTTTAATGCCTAAGGGCCATTTTGTCCTTTCTCATTTTCTCTTTCCTTTTCTATTTTCTTTTATTAGCTCTTTAATAAAACTTTTACCTTTATCTTTTGGTAAATTATAAATTTGCCATCACCTGTTTATTCTAAATTTAAATATTTAATTTACCACTCAATTTGAGCTTGTTAGAATCAATTTAGGCTCACAGTTTCAGTTCATTTCTTTGCCTACTTAGTCTTCTTCATATTCTTCATCGTAACCTGTAACAACATTGTCTTAAACCTAAAACCCTAACAAACACTTCCATTAGTTGTCAATTGTTGAAGTGACTAAGACTTGTGCCACCTCAACAGTGCCACATAGTTGACATGTGGCAACTTTAGATATTATTATTTGCGGTTTAGAATTATAACCGCTAACAATAGCCATGTCCAAGGTTTGGGCTTGTTAGAATCAATTTGGGCCCACAGTTTCAATTCATTTCTTTCCCTACTTAGTCTTCTTCATATTCTTCATCATAACCTGTAACAACATTATCTTAAACCTAAAACCCTAACAAGTACTTCCATCAGTTACAACCTCACACATAACACTATGAGTTGGAGAACTTTAGTTTCCACTTTAAGACACTTAATCATCAAACTCAATGCAATCTTACAATCCTCACGCACCACATTTCCTTATTCCCACCCCACACGCGTTTTCCCCTCTCTATTCTAATCTTCCCCATTAACCTTCACTCCTCAACATCGATTGTAAATTTATTGCTAACGTCGTCATTTCCAAATTCAAATGGGTCATATCCCTTCTCGATCAAACCCAAACCGGCCACACTCAGTTCTGCCAAGACCTTTCTCCCCCTCCCCCTCCACCCTTACCACCTTCTGAACCCACTATTTTTCATGCTACCCCTTTGCAGCAGATCGCACCCTCTCTCCTCAAAATCCTAAAAAATGAAACCATTAACATCAATGATTCCTCTTCCAAGACCATTAATTTCTCATACTCTTCCGCTGCCAACTCCTTCATTTCTTCCCTCACTAACGACACCAATGTTAAGTAACATTCCCTGTCTTCTCCCGCGGCAACAACTTTTCATATCACGAACCTGTCTCGAGTCTCGTCAGCGGGGAAGCCTCCGCTTTCTTCTTTAAAGATGAAGTGTAGCTTTGAGACGTTGGGTTCTAGCAAGTGTAGTAATTCCTTTAGCTGTTGTCATTGTTCTAAAAAGAGGTATGTGGTTTTTTTAGTTCAAAATTTAAACTTTTTAATTTTAATTAGAGAAAAATTGTAACCATTTTGTGTTCTCATGTTTTGCAGGTTGGTTATAGTTGTTAAGTTCTGAATTTACTAAGTTATGTTAAAGTTTTAAATCTTTTCAATTCTTATATTTTTGTTGTACCAAAATCATCTTGATTGTAATTTTTAAGTTTTGAAATCTTTTTTAAGTTTTATATTTACTGTCAGAATGCAATCATATATGCAATTTTTAGCCTTTGGTTCAAGTATGATACTGAAAATTTGCTCTAGCCCTTCTATTATTGTTATTGAAGTTTATTTTGATTAAATTATTTAGTTATGTTGGACAATCTACAGTGATATCCATGTTTGTGGTATGCATTCATTTATAGTATAGATACTCCATGAAAGAGAGTGATTTGATACATATCGTGTTGGAAGACAATATCGCCTAGTGATATTGAAAATCCACATTGCGTTTTTGTTGATTTTTTTCTACTTTGGGTTGGAACTCTTTTTTGTTTGTGTGTGTATATATTGTGTTTAAGAAAATGCTTAATAAAAGATATTGAACTATTCTCAGTGGTTTCAAATTTTAACCGAAACTAATGCTTTCACGATTGTTCCAATTTTATTGCACAAACTATTATCAACGGTTACGTTTGTAGAACCGCTAAAAATTACTTTTTAAGGAAAAATTAATGCAAATGATGATGTAGAATTTTTATTTTTTATTTTTTAAAAATTGACACATGTCAACTACATGACATTGTTGAGGTGGCACAAGCGTTAGTCACCTCAGTAATTGACCAAAATTTTTTAGAGAATCTCATTTATAGTTAACCCTAAATTTTATAAGGGTTAAAAATGATCATTTTTTAAAGGTGTTTTTTTGCAAACTCTAAACTTTAAGAGAATCAAGAATATATAATCACGTGAGTTTTTAAATGATCATGTGAACATTTTTCATATGATATTCTCTCTCTTTCTTTCTCTCTCTATATATATATATATATAACTGTTGGGAGAATTGATGTTTGACATTTTGTGATCCTAAAGACTATCATTGAGACGTTATCTGTCCTACTTACACCAACACTATATGCTGCGGATTTTTCGCCCAATTTTGTTGTCTTCGAAAGACTAATCACTAACTTCCCATTTTTCGGATTCATTGTTCAATTCCTT
This sequence comes from Clitoria ternatea, assembly GCA_037962975.1. Classification (NCBI taxonomy): domain Eukaryota; kingdom Viridiplantae; phylum Streptophyta; class Magnoliopsida; order Fabales; family Fabaceae; genus Clitoria; species Clitoria ternatea. Next base: position 223,249,941 of record CM075672.1, read on the forward strand.
CTACCAATTGCGTCCAACTCCATCTTTCAGCATGTCAAGTAATTAACAGGACATTACATATAATGAGCTGTTAATGTCTTGATTTGTTGTCAAGCACTGTAATCTCATTTTTAAGTTACTTCGTTCAGCAATTTTCATCCATTCATAAGAAAAGTATTGGTATTGTACGTATATCCTATTCAAGTTTGAATAGAATCAAATTATCATGAATATTGAAATAAAATTCTACTAAAATAACGAAGGATATAAAACGCAATAGGTCATTTCAAATATTCCATGCCACGTGTTCATACAAATTGCCAGTTTTTTAATTAGCAGTTAATCATACACAAAATATTTTATTTACCAAGCAGCCGTGAAATTAATATAAATTGAATTTAGTTATTTTGACTAAGGTATCTTTTATAATTATAAGCATTAATCTAAAACTAATCATTCAAGTATTGTAGCGATTTAGAAAGTAATTTAACAACATTTAAAGAAAGGGTAAACGTGGACAGTTTATAAAAGATGATGGGCTGATTTATATTAAAAAAATAAAGGGTCAACTCAAGTCAACTGTTAAAGATAAAGGATCTAAATACTAGTTTTATCTATTTTTTAAAATAACATTGTATTGTCACATTAGATAAAAGACAATTAATTTTTTTGAAATATACATGACGAAGATGAATTTTTTTAAAGGACGAATAAAGATTAAACACATGAATTTTTAGTATAAAAGAAGTAAAATAGTATTTTAACCTTCCTTTATTTATAACTGTTCCGAAAATGTTTCATTATTTTAAGTTAGAAATTTACAATACTGAAGATATTTTGACTTTTGGGGGTCTTCTAAAATAAGAACGTGCGTGGGGAAGCAAAATAATTGCTTATAGCTTGGTTGTATAATAGCGTAAAATTGAAACAGAAATTATCATTGTAAATTCAGAAGGCAAACTTCACAGATCTAGAATGTGGTGTTCTACAAAAAAAAAAAAGGAATGTGATGTCATTAATGCAAGGAATAAAAATGACATAAAAATAAATGAATGGTTATTACGAACCACGTCAAAATGGAAAAAGAAAACATATAGATAAATTGTAATATCAAAATCAGGATTACATGTTTAACTCTAGAGGTTTAAGGGTGTATTATGTGATTCTATGTGTGATATATGATTCTGATTCAATGGAAATTTGATATACTCTTTCTAAGCTTAATGAATAATAAGAGAGTTAGATGTTGATATTTTATCTGATGTCCTTTGGGTTAAAGACAAAATTTGGTGTCATTTATAAATATATTTTGATATTTATTTTAGTATAGTATTATTATGAAACATAAAAAATTATAATAAGATATCTTATGTGTGGTGAATATTGGATATCTATTCAATATGAAATGTATGTACCCTTTTATAAAGTATAAAAAAAACTCTTGTTTTTTTTTTTTTGCTTATACAAATATCAATATCATGCACAAATCACTTTCCATTTGAATCTCTATGCACCTTTCAAGAGTAAAAATTTTGTTTATGACCCTCCAGATTGAGATTAAATTAAATTTTTATGCAAGTACTATTTAAATTTTGACACTTTCCTCTTAAAATGAGATATTATCAATTTTTCCCCTAAAAATTTACTCACTAAGATAGAAATCAATGTTATCCAATAAACACATATCAACAACTATATAATTAAATTTGCATATAAACAATTATGGTTACAAATACAATGTGATTTGAATATAATATCAATATTCTCAAACCCATATCGTTATACAATTTGCATGATTGGTATTTTATACAATATCATCTTATATAATGTCAGCTAATTCATGTTGCAAATCACAAGATAAGGATTTGACACTCGTAACTAAGGCTGGGTTGCTAAAGGTTATCAACAATACTAGAGCACACACTTGATAACACCATGTATATATTAGTTGACATTTCATCAAATGACATTTCTTTCATCATTTACGGAAAAATATCGATGTTATGATCATTACAATGCTCTATTTTCCAAACTTCATAAATATCACACACAAATGCACATAAGACACATACAGTTTTATCATTAACCTTAAACTCTAGTATTTATTACTAATTTAAGCATAGATACAACATTTACCTGAGATATCGAGAACATTGAATTGGATAAAAGTTAATGATATCAAAACTTTTAGATTTTTATTGGACTATAAAATATAATATAATAGATTCTTAAACAACTACTGGTATCATATACGAGAGGTTATAACGCTTATAGCTACTCATTATATTGGAGGGATGATGGTAAACAGTTTATTTAACTTAATACTTATTGTATTTTGATACATAACATACCATATTTCTACTCATTAGTTAAAAAAAAAGCAATCCGGACCCTTTGCAAAAGAAAAAAGAAAAAGGAATTATAGCAACTTTTATGAAGAATAATAGCTTGTGTGAATTTGATTGTGTGGGGGCAAGTGAAGTAGCCATCCAAGACTGCTCTGCAGCTTGCTACTTGCACTAATTAAACACAATCTTAATGATCAAATTAGTCTCAAGATTATATTACAATACTCGTTAATCTCAAACTTTATAAAAGAATAATCATTTTAATGGTATAAAATGATAATAAAATTACAAATTAACAAAAAAAAATCGTTAAAAACACTTTAGTGATTATAGTTTCATGATCAATTTACAATTTTATATATCTGTTAACAACATGTATTTTACATGATGGAATAATTTTTGCTCTGAACAAAACTTGTTTTCCTTCCACATGAATGTGTAAGGTTTAGTAAAAGTTTTTAAGACATTACACATCTACCAAAAAAATGTATAATATGGAGAAACCTTCTACTAAACATATATTTCTAAAACCAAACATATAATGAAAATTGTTGAAAATCTTGAGTACATACAATTTATTCATGTAACATAAGTTGAAAATATACGAAAGTCCTAAGTATAATAATTTCCACTATATATATTATCTTCAATGTTGAAACCACATTTAGTATAATTGATTGAGACTCTTCTTTCTGCGAAAACCAAATAGACATTAGAAGTGGTGAGTTAATATTTATTTGATAATTAACTATAAAAATAAAATTATGTAAAGAAAATCATTTGATGTTTAACATTGATTCTAAACAATATTCAAAAGTTGATCAAATTCTACTGAATCAACCAATTAAAAAATAACCTTTGAAACTGAAATCGAAGAGCACTTACTTCAACAGTAGAAAATTACAAATTTATCCATGAATGTGAGGGTTTATTATAACAAAGCTGGAGACTTAACAAAACACGCCGCAAACATTCCCATTTTCACCTTTTTCATCTGATGGGAGAGAAGACAGAAGAGAATAATAGGGTGGCGCATGCACACAAAAGCCAACCCATTTGTGTTCCTTCTTCCCTTTCTTCCCTATATACACCCACACACACACTATCACACGTTACATTACATGACACATAAGGGACCAAACCAAACCTCACACTCACACGTTGTGGAGCTATAACATAGACTCAAATCTCAATGCCCCTTCAGAGTCACTGAAAAGGAAGCAAAGGGTACACTACTTGTTACTCATTCTTTTAACTTGCACTCTTGTTTTTGTTGTTACTCTCCCCTGACCCGGTGACACAGAGATAGAGAGAGATAGAGAATCAAGTTTGTTTATTTGCTCAAACTTTGGTATTTTTAAAAAAATGAAAAAAGAAATGATTTTTAATTCGTTTTGATCTCATAAATCGCCTAGAAACATGTCCTTTTACATCTATTTCTAAACTTCACAGTTCACACTTTCTCTCTTCATCTATCTCTCTCTATTGAGAGAGTTTTGAGAGTTGAAAAATGTTATGATATATAATATATTGGTCCTTTTCACTCTTCCGTAGGATCACTCTCTCTCTGTATGACTTGGTTTCTGGTTGCTCAGAGAGCATTACATTAAATGGAGCTTTTGGTTTTTTTGCTTGAGCTTCTGTGGAGTGGATTAGGCTGACCCCAGATCTCCAATTTGTTTGATTCTTGCAAAGTTCTATCCTTTTTCCAGATTCATAGCTTGGGTTGGCACTATTTTGTAGCATCAACCCGGTTCATATTTTACCGTAAGGGAATCAGAAATGTTGACTTGCATAGCTTGTTCGAAGCAGCTGAATAATGGATCTCTTCGCCAAGAAGAAGATGAAGAAGCTGTGCACACTCCCAGCACCAAGCAAGCCATCAAGGCTCTAACTGCTCAGGTAAATTTGGTCATGCCCTATACCAATGACACTTTATTTGGTTTATTACTTAATTTTAGAATAGTAGCAACCAACATCTTCAATTGTGTCGTTGTTTTAATATTTGGATGCTAATAGTAATATAAAACCATTGTTCTGCTATCACTATGAATTTGTTAGTTCTATCAATAGGAGTACATCATTTAAGTGATTCCTCAAACAAATCATTGAATAGAATAGATTCAAATCAATATAATTTTGGTTGGCCATTCTATGCTTTGATTCATTTTTTACTATTTACTACGGTGACAAAGAGGTGGTTGTGTTACACAGATCAAGGATATGGCAGTGAAGGCTTCTGGGGCATATAAGAATTGCAAGCCTTGTTCAGGGTCTTCTAATGGTAACAAGAATGGGAAGTATGCAGACTCTGATATGGGCTCAGATTCAGCAAGGTTCAACTGGGCCTACCGTAGAACTGGTAGCTCCAATTCAACACCAAGGATGTGGGGGAAGGAAATGGAAGGTAGGCTGAAAGGGCTTTCTAGCGGGGAAGGAACACCCGCATCAGTTAGCGGCAGGACCGAGTCAGTGGTGTTCATGGAGGAGGATGAGCCAAAGGAATGGGTTGCACAAGTGGAGCCCGGTGTGCTTATTACTTTTGTTTCATTGCCTCAGGGTGGGAATGATCTGAAGAGGATACGGTTCAGGTACTAGTACTATTAGTATTAACTTGTTTCTCTCTTGTGTTGTGTGTGTGTTTGGAAATTGCACAATTTGTTGGAGTGTTAGCACATGCCTTGTCATGTGGTAGAGGCAACTCACTTTTTAAACCAATGTGACTTTGTCCTTTGTGGTTTAGGCTTTCTCTTATTCTTTGATCTGGCATGTTAAGTACATGTTTGTTTGAGAGTGATCACATGCTTTTCAAAGGCTGTCCAGATTCTAGATTGGCAGGATCTATCTTGTTTCTATTGTGCCTCTTTGGAGGACCTCAACATTGTTCCTTTGTCAGTAACTCATGCTTGGCTGGAGGTAGTAGAGGCAGGACAAAAGCAAAAAGGATTTTTATCTTCTAGCCTGATCATTCAAATGCCCTCCTCCCTCCTATTAGCCACCCCAAAAAGAAAAAGAGAAAAGAAAAGAAAAGAAAAGAGGTAAATTAAAAAGAAGAAAAAAAGAAAAAAGAAAATAAAGGAAGCTATGCAAAGGAAAAGGCCAGGCTTGGTTTTGTGCCAACATAATATTCAATTTATCAAATGCAAGCAAATTTGTCAAACAAAAGCCCCTCTGTTCTGAATAGTAGAAAAAGAAAGAACTTAAATAGCATAATTATAAAGGGATAATAGAAGGGTCTTTTCAGTCATTAACAGTTTATGAATATGAAATTCTACTCTACTGATATTGATAATTTTCATTGTTGGGATAATTGCACAAAACTCGAATCGTAACTTCAGGCTTATTTGTTTTTCATGAGATTTTAGACATCTATTAAGCTAGTCCAAGTCTCATAAGTCAGAACTGAATCAGAGACAATTGAGAGGATCATGGATCTTGAAGCAGTAAAGGGCAGTGGAAATTCAAATAAGAACAATATGTATGCTGTGGAAAATAACTCTTTATTCTAAAATCCATCTGTTTTTTTTACTGGTAACCACCTGAAGCAATAGTGATATGCATATTGGACTCACTTGAAACTGCATTCCAAATCTCATATTGGATTCATAAGTCTGGGTAACACATGCATGTGCATATCTTGTTCTCGTGTGGTGGAGGAAGGGATCTCTTTGTCTACATTGTGAAATGTTACACTACTCTAACCTGCAATTTTCTTTCTGTTTGTCCCTTGAATATCATTCATCTAGTTCATCAAGGTAGCAATTGGAATTCCTGTTCATATTTCTGTCTGCCGATAATACAGCTTGAAAATTTGTTAATGAAGGGAAATATATTAGACATTAGTGTGTGATGTTTTATTTCTTTTTTTAGTCCATTGATGATTGTACTAATTACCTTATTTATTTTACATATTTGATCAGTCGTGAAATGTTTAATAAATGGCAAGCTCAGAGGTGGTGGGCCGAGAATTATGACAAGGTCATGGAGTTGTACAATGTTCAGAGGTTCAATCAACAAGCAGTTCCTCTTCCAACCCCACCTATATCTGAAGATGAGGTGAGCACTGAGCATGCAGCTTTTTGTAATTTGGTATTAAGAATTGCATGATTAAATTTCTTTTACCAAGTGAAATCACGCAGCATGCATGTTATCCTAAGCAATCAATCTCAAATCCCTTCTTTACTTTGGGCCTGAAGCTGGGATATTTTAGTTAGAAACATGGTTCTTGAATGAGCAAGAAGTGTGAAAGGATCAGCTTCCTACATTATGTGTAACCTAAACCTTGGCATATTTTAGTTGGTGTCCATATAACTTTCATTTTCTTCTGCAGAGCTCAAAGATTGAATCTGTCAGGGATAGTCCTGTCACTCCTCCACTAAGCAAAGAATGTACACCCCGTCATTTTCACCACCCAAAGGGAATGGGCTATTCTTCATCAGATTCACTGGATCGCCACCAAATGCAACCTCACCCTTGCTATGAAACTAGTGGTCTAGCATCAACACCAAATCTTTCAAACATCGGAGCGCCAAAGATTGAAAGATCATCCGTTGATGGTTCTGTAAGGACAAGTTCATCAGGAGAGGAAGATCACTCAGGCGAGCTTTCAATCAGCAATGCCAGTGATATTGAAACTGAATGGGTCGAACAAGATGAACCAGGAGTATACATCACTATCAGAGCACTGCCAGGTGGAACCAGAGAACTCCGGCGTGTCCGATTCAGGTATGCAGAAATTAGAAGTATGGAAAATAAAGTACTTTTACTGTTTTGCAAGGGCATTTTAATTCTTTCGTTTCTAAGTACCTCCACTGATGAATAGTACCTCTACCAAGCTGTGTCGTGTAAATTTGCTCATGCTCTACTTAGTGTGTTTTTGGTTGCACGGCGTGGATCCAATTCAACTTTATTTATCGTAGTTTTCACATTTACAACATGATTTTGGTTGGGTCAAATGCAAAACCAAATATATACCTCGTTTACATTCAATGATTTGGTTATATGATTTACTTTTATTATGCTTTTAAACTCTAGAGAGAGAACATAAGTCTAGCAGTTTTGATTTATCTGGTAACAGTTGGATTGCTAGGTCATGAAGTTTGATTTATCATGATTCATGAATAATCACATTCATTTAAATTTGAAAATTGCTTTCATCGTTCTTTTATGCAGCCGAGAAAGGTTTGGAGAAATGCATGCCAGATTGTGGTGGGAGGAGAACCGCGCTAGGATACAAGAGCAATACTTATAGAAGAGCCTTTACACAGACAACTGCTTCAGCAGGCTAACAGCACTACTTGAAAGGATTACGTTACAACAGTATTGTGCATTCTAGACCCAGTTACCTTATTTCCAGCGGATACTTTAGCTGTGGAGAAGTTCAGATGTTGGGAAATATTGAACTGTGATACTGATATTTTAGTTTTAGTTTTAGTTTTAGTTTGCAGTGGGAATTGTCAAATGTTTTTTTCCATCTTGTATGAATTTTGAACTATTTCAAGTGAGATATATAACATGTTTGGTTCTGTCACAATATTTAAACTGAAAAAATAGTGCAGCAGATTGAAAATTCTGCACACAAAAAATGATTGGACCTTAGCGCTATTTTGACAAGGTCACGGGCAAATATTTAAACTAACTTGTAGCTTATTTTACTAGTTTAAAAGTGTTAGATAAAATAATCTTATTTGGTGAAAGAGTTTATTTTAGTAGCTTGTATCGTTTTTTTAAAAAACTTATTAAAATAGTGTTCAAACTTGTAGCTCAAAACTTATTTTATTTTTTATGTTTTTATTTTAAAAAATATATATCTTTTATTTTAATTTAATCAGCTAGTTTATAAACTTCAAGTTATTAGCTTCAGGTAGTTAGCTAGCTTGTCTATTAATTTTACCAAACAAACCCTAATGTAACGCCTAAAGTATTTCAAAACATCATACATTGCCTTGGGCCGGTTTATTTAAGAAAATATTTTTTTATTTTTAATTATAAAATTGTATTTTTTTTTTCCCCCAAACGTGTGTACAAAACATCATAATAGGAAAAAAAAGTTGTTTCCAGTTTTTTTTAACAAAATTTTAAAAATGAAAAACAAAATAACAATTTTGTAAATTAAAAATGAAAACATAAATTGTTTTAGCTAACCAAACGCCCTCAGTGTTTCCACAGAAGATTAATAGTTGCAGACAGTCTATAAATAACATACTTGAAGAGTCCGTTATGTAAGAGTTTAAATCATAAGTGCTTAATTGCAGAGTGTCATCATGATATTTATATTGAAACAAGTTTTAAAAACAGTGGAGGCTGTAGATTGTTTTCTTAAATTCAACAAAAGACCTGAATAACTTTTCATTCAAATAGTTATGTGTATGTTATAAATCATAAAATTTATTAGTTGCTTTCTTTTAATTGGATTATTAGATAAGATTTGGCATAAAATGTTGCACAATCAGTGGTTAGTTACTCTATAGAAATAAGACCATGATGGGATTTAAAACAAGGAGAAACAAATCAATCAAGCAAACGAACTTCATCCTCGAATAGAGTCAAAACAAACCTATAAACCCTGCAGAAAGCAAAACATGAAATGTAATTGAATTGATCATTAATTAGGATTGTCTCAGGTCCATTTGGTTAAAAGTTAGAGTGGGGTTTGTGAAACATGATTTAGAAGATTAGGGTTTTGAAAACGGGGTTGGGAATACTAGGGTTTTAAAAACAGTGATTTGTGTTTGGATAGTTTATTGTAAAAGTGAGTTGAAAAGTAGTGATTATATTTGGTTGGAAAATGTTTTGGTAACATTGATTTAGAAAGTGAAATTTGAGGGTAAAATTACTAAAAATAGTATTAGTTAAAAAGTAGTAAAGTGCTATATTTTTTGTAAATAATATTAACAATTACATATTCCATTTATAATTTGAGCAACAAAATATATTTATTAACAATAATTAATAATACATATCTATTATTATAATAATATATATTGTAATTAAAATTTAATATTATTAAATATATATTAAGTATGTTAATAAATGCATTGAGGTTAGTAATATTAAATATATTAAAGTAGTGATTGTATCTAAACGCTATTCGGATTTGTATCCAAATGTTATTCGAATCTGTATCTAGACGTCATTCGCATCTATATATAAATACTAAACCCTAACCAAACTTGTATCTAAATGCTTTTTTATTCCAATTACAACATACAAACAATTATCATACAAAATTACAAATAAAAGAAATCCCAACACCCTAAAAAATAAAAATAAAATAAAAAATTATTTAAATAAATAAAAGTTAACATGGTCCACATTTTTCAATCCACATCCATGCACCCTAAATCCAAAGCAATCTAAACCCTTAATTCCCATTAACCTTACGGTACACCCCAACACCTGAAGCACACTCATGGTCCACCATCCCAACCAATCATCCACCATCAACACACTAATTTTACGGTACGCCTCACCTTTCATCCATACCCATGCACCACCACCCTAAATCAATCACCGCCGTAAGATCTCCGACATTTACGGTGCACCCAAACCAAACATCCTCACAAAAGCTCCATCTTCCCTAACAACACCACACCCACGACATCCATTCTCGAAACCTCTCGCGACTGCCGTTCCACCTCTGACGACCACCATCACTGCCCCCAAACCACTGAAACCTTCACCACCCAAACGTCCACCATCGACGGCCACCCTAACAATCCCCATTCCAAAACAATCTACACAACAAAAAAAACAAAAAACGAACACAAAGGTGATGCGAAGCTGAAACAAGAAGGAGGGCAAAATTATCAACACCTTTGGAGAATTAAACGGAGCTTGGCAATGACACCTATGAGGAGCCCATTGCCCAATGGCGTTCAGCACCTTGCCAGCGGAGAACAGCTAATAGAGACGGAGAAGAAGAAGTCACCCAAACGCGGAAGCACAAGGCATAGTTACGAAGAACCCGTTTGCAAAGCTAACAAGCACTTAATCATCAATTTAGACAAGGGGGATTAATTTAAGTTATGGGATGAAAAATTCCTAGCCCAACCTTGTCCATTTTAAGCCCAACGGATTAGGCCATGGGATTAGTGCCCCGTTTTCAAAGGCTTCAAAACTTTCACAAAAACCAAAAATAAAATGTTTGATCTTGTAAGATGGAATTAAATAAATCATTAAGTTCAATGTAACTAGAAAATAAATAACATTACAATTCCATTCTTATAAGCTTAATTCAATATCATTGATAATTTAAAATGTATTTAATATCACTTAGGATATCTAAATTAATAATAATAATAATAATAATAATAATAATAATAATAATAATAAATATTTTACAAAAAATGTAACTTGGTCTTACTAAACTCTTGGATAAAACAAATTTCAAAACTATACTTTTCTTGTGGATAGGATATCTTTGTGAAACTCATCATTAAATGATTCTGTGCTTTAAAACTTTTTTATAGTAAAGCCTGATGTTGACAATTTAGTTTTATTTCTATCAAAAACATTAGGGGATACCAAAAAACAAAAAGAATAGATGATGGCTAATTTGATCTCTAGTTAGGTTTTTTAAAAGAGGTTCATTGAAAATTATTTTTTAATCCATTAGTTTGATCAAGTATAAACAATATGTAAAATTGAATGACTCCATTCATACAACTTTATTTTCACACTTGTTATTGAACCAACATAATATCTTATTCTAAGGTATATAATGCCTATACTTCCGGACTCATATATTTTGTGCGCGACTTGCCATATATGAGACTCTATCTTACTTTTTTTTAGTCAACCACTTGAAATTATATTGTCAAAACATATCTAATAATAATAAATAAATAAATCAATCAATCAAGCTAGGTGGTTGGTGTAAAACATTACATGGTGGTTGGGCTTACAAAAATACATGTGTACGTAGGTATTCCGCACATTCATTAAGTGGGTGGGTATGAGTATTATACTACCCATCTCACGAGTACCTACATACTTATAAACGTTTTTATTAGATATATTTAAATATTAAGATTTTTTATTTTATAATGAGATAAAAATTATTTAATATTAATTCATGATAATATTTTTAATAATGTATCAAGTTGTAATTATATTCTACTATTATAATACTAATTCATATTATTTCATATTAAAATAATATTATATTTAGCACAATACACATTTTTTATTTATTATTTGTTTTTAAATATTAATAAATATCTACAAGTACTTACTACAACTATCTACAAATACAGACAGTACCTTCAAAGTTGGGTACAGGTACGTGTAGTATACTACCCGCACCCACCCCTCCCCGTATATATACCTAGTGGTGGCATAATTGACATCAATGACCTATTTTTTGGATGCAAACTATATACCACATGTTAAACTCGAAATGCTTATTATAAGTTGATATACTCATTTGGTGGTTGATTATATATATAATTGATAATTAATGGTGAAAATAGATTTTATGTATTAAATATAGGGTAAATTACACAAATCACTCATAGGTTTCAGAAATATTACATTCTATCTGAACAGTTTTTAAAAACTTACAATTCTTAAAGGTTTAATTATCTTTTTTTTGTCCCTGGAAACTTTTCAAGTTTTGAAATTATTCCTTTTTTTTGTTAAGAATAAGTCCTTAAAAAGTTTAAACTGTTTGGATTCAGTCTTTACCATTAAAGTTCCCTGTTAAATGATAATATGCAAACGGAAATGTCACATCACTACTCTAAGTTGGCCTCCACATGTTAAAAAAATAATAAATTAATAATTAAATTGTTAATAAATTGAAAATAAAACCCTAAATCATCCTGACCTCAACCTCCATCCTTGCCACAACCCCAACTTCCATCCCCACCCTAATCTTTTCTTCTTCTTTTGCATTCTGGCTTTGTCATCAATTGCTTCGAAACATTTCGTTTCCTTCTGTTCATGAATCTGCAAAGTCAACCATAACAAATGAAAGAAAATCATGAACAAGGTCATTGTGAATAACATTGCTTGACATTTAATAAAACAAGTTTTCTCAAAGGCCCTTCAACATGTCTTAATATGGACTCTGAAAGAAAGGGGATTAAGTTTCTAATTTCTAAATTTAGTTTTGAATCTGATTTGAATTTTTTTTACCATTTTATAATTTGTTTTTGATGGTTCTAGTTTAGTAATATAAGGACAATAGAAGGAATGAATTATACAACATGAATTGAGTAGGAAATTTAAGTATTTTTAAGGTATGAGTAATTAAGTAATTTGTTCAAATTTTGCTTTGTTGTGTGCTTATTCATCCTGTTATAACTAAGCATATTATTATGTTTCTTCATGGAATGCTTCTGTCTTGGTAAAGGTATAAGTGGTTTGGTGTTATGGTGGTAAAGGTGGATGGCAGGTTGAGGGTTGGTTATGATGGGGCTGGTTGCGAAAGGGAGAAGAAAGGGATGAAAAAGAGAAAAAGAGGATGAGAGAAAAAGGATATGCTTATATGGCATGGAATTATGACATATGGCATTATTGATGTGGCAATTCGTTAGCCACATCAATACTTAACAAATTATAACTAACGAAAGGGACTAAAAACAAATGGTCAAGATTTTGTAGGGACTAGAACCTTACAAAAAATACATGGATTAATTTCAAATTCATAAAACTTTTTAGGGACTAAAAATACAACTAAATGTTTCCTATGAATGAATTTTGTGGTAGTTTCTTTTGTGATTTTATGTCGGTTAAAACCACCACAAAAATAATTCTAAGGGCCAAAGTGTAGATTTTCTAAACTTTTAGAGTGGAATGTAATATTAACAAATCTCATGGGTGGTTATGTAATTTACTCTTAGCTATATTAGTTAAGAACAATTTTAAGACAACATATTTAGTTCAAGTAATGTAGAATACTCAATTATATTATAAATTTGTTAAAGGAATCATAAACCTTTGTAGTCGAATATGATTATAGATTTATCATTGTAATATACTTACCAAGTGTTTCATCTAAATAAAATACACATTTGTACTTCATTTGACATGTAAACAATTTAATTCAATTTAATATCAAATTTCTCCCAATAATATGACAAGTCTAAGTAAATTTAAAAAATCATTCAAACACTTTTAATTCCTCGTGAAAGCATTTGGCTATGCAGAAATCTTGGAGTTTATTCAACACTATTTTGGTGTTTAGAATTGTTATCAAAATCGAACTGGATTGACCAGTCTAACTAGTTAAATAGTGAACCAACTAGGTGACCATTTTGGGTCTTTGTTGTTATCAATTCAACCACGACTAATTCAACCTTAAATTTTTATACGATTTATTTTACTTGGTATACTCATCGATTTAATGACAAGTCCAATTTTAAAATATATTGTTGTTTAGTAAAAATTTCTTCAAATCGGAAGTGACATTATTATTGACTGTGTAAATCAGGTGGTAGAGAATTGTATAGAGTGGCTTGAATTTGTTCTGCTTGTAGATGCAGTAGAAACCATGCACTATATGGAATAGTTTAGTTATTTTCCTGTTTAGTTCTTATAATTTCCCATCGATAAAAAAAATTATCAATATGAAAATAAGCTTGTTGGCATTTAACCATAATTAGGGAAAAGATAAATGAGATTAAAAAATATTAATTACCTTTAGATTCGTCAATCCAATCTTAAGACTCAAAATAACAACAACATTAAGACTCAAAATAACAACAACATTAGTCATAAATTTAAGGAAAAAAGCACAACAAAAAATTGTTTTATGGTTAGATCATGCAACACAACAATCACCAACATATCGCTCGCCCATCTACCCTTTTTGTTCAAAAGCACATGATGTCACCATTATGAAGCCATCAATTCAATGTAACCAAAATACAAGTATAAGCAAAGCTTGTGTTTTAAGACAATAAAGTGAAACAATGGTTGATAATTGTAGGTGAAGAGCCGAAGGAAGAAATGGACCTTGTTGATGCCATCCCCCATTTAGATCGGAAAATCTAAAAGCAATAGCTCTAGTCAACCTTGTTAATTAGTGACATTCTTTTCAGAAAAATTCTATACCGCGACAATAAAGAAAGCTAAATGAGACTTCCCTGATTCAACCACTCCAAGTTGACAACACAAGATTCCCATTTGTTTCGTTCACTTTGGGCTTTTTAGTGGGAAAGGTGACGCAATGATAACAAAATAATTTGCATTTTTAAAAAACAACAAAGCTTACCCAAATGTTGCTATTTAAAATATCCATATGATTATTCTGATAGGGAAATATTCAAATAGAGTGTGGTGTTGGTTATCAATCACCTTTTGTGTGAAGTGTAATATTATAAAAGTTGAAGGGTGGTTAATGCAATCTTCCTTATAATATACACATATACGTGATTTCTTATATAATAAGTAAATAACATGAGTGACTCACGTTTTAAAAAAATCACTATAACAAAATAAAGTTATTATAGCATAGCATGATATTGCTATAAGGTAAAAACACTATAGTATACGAAGAACCGCAAATAACAACGGTAATTGGTGACTAGCTAATAAATCATGGTAAAACGAAAAAATAGAATAATAGCTCTTTTATGTGATAGTGAATGACTCATAAAAATATCATAGAGTTTAAGATTCACTAGCTAATAAATCTTGCAATTTTATGATTTTTTTTATAAGATTAAGTTAAATTTTATATGGAAAGTATTACCTAAATATTATATTTTGTAATGCATAAATATTTTAATGTGCCAAAATTATTATACTATATCTGTATATTAAATAGATTTGATTTATTTTTAAATTTCATATAATATTAATAAATAATATGTTTAATTTGATCTCTTAATGTTAGTTATATGATATGCACAATAAAATTTAGTATTGTCTTCAAACTAATTTCTTTCTCAATATATGTTGCGTAAAGACTGTGTCCGTTTGGTTTACAATTGGAGAAATAGAGTTATGAAAATAGAAAAATCTAAGGTCAATATTGATCCTTCATACCGTTCGAGACAGTCAAAATTCTGTTTAACCGTATGATTTATTTTTAGGTTGGTCAAACTGAGGTTTGACCAACCCTAATGGGGAACCTATCGGTAACTTCATGCCTAAAAAATATAAAAATAAAGGATTGAAGTTAAGGAGTTGAAAATAATTTAAAGGATAAAAAATAATTTCAAAATTAAAATATTTTATTTTTTATTTTAAAAAAGAATAATTGAACCACAACAATTTAGAGAATGTAATATAATGAAATGTAATAAGATGGATTTTGTAACACTTATTCAATAAATATACGGGAGGATTTTTTTTCTGATTTTTTACGAATCAATTTGATCGCTTAGAAGCCCCAAAATACATACATATATATATATATATATCACTATATGATTCTCTAAACAATTCCTGGACATAAATATATATACTCCAACACCATGATATATTTTAAATTTACTAAATCATTAACATAAACATATAGGTATCAAAATAAATACTGAACCTCCAATGAGGTTATCAAATACCTAATCCATTATACACATACATATACAATATGTATCAAAAGAACCGATCGAGACGTATGACATCAAAACTATACAAATCTATATAAATCCTTTCAAAGGATCATCAATCTTAACATCACTAGCATACCACCAGCCCTTTCCTCGTTCTAGATTCATTGTAATTAAAAATGTTTTATGGGTTAGCATATATATGTTAAATGACAAATATTGAATTAGGATTAACCTCAACCTGTAATCGTACATATCAAATTCCTACAATAATCACATCGCCATCATACTTTTCAACTAACATCAACACAAATACATCAACTACAACATTAATCATCATAAGTTGTCTAACAATATTTCAATCTCAATATCTATATGCTAATGTATATGAATGTGGATTTGACTCTACTGGTGGAATTTATACCGCATTGTATAAATCTTTTCAACTTATATCATCAATTTTTTTTATCGGTACCGAACCGTCGCCCATATTGCAACACCAGACACTCTTAGTAACAATGACACCTCAACTTAGGTGTTGCAGGCTGGCCTTAAGTTTAACTCAAAGGCGGCTGTGGAATTCGAAGAAACCATCACAGGCCCCCTACAATTTTATGGGCGTCTGAATGCAAATGTTATGCCAAACAATTATCAATCATCAATAAACAACCTGATTACCATCATCAGGGGATACCACTTGGTTACCATCACCAAGGGTTTCATAACCAAACATTCCATCAGAGCATAACATGCGTTTACTACCAATCACAACAATCCACATAATTAATTCATAACATCAATCAAGCTACTTCAAGCTTGTTCAAACATAATCAATATATTCATCATCAATCACATATCATCATTAATAATTGTAACCCAATACAATATTCATCATATCATCAATCTATCAAATAACAACACTTGAATGGATCCTAAACAATCATCAATCATATAATAACAATATCAAGAGGGAATATATCATCAATCATCGTAATTAACAATATAAGAATCCAAACACATTTCCATCCTTTCATAATTTATGCATTTAAAATATAACATTCCCCTACCTTAAGAGAAGTAGTCCGGTAGATCTGACGGTTATGCTTCGTCAATCAGATGAATTCCTACATTTAAACAAATGTAGAAATACTTTAATTAATCTAGTCAACCTAAAATCTAAACCTTAATCACACAATAAAACTTATATTTGACCTCTAAAAATTTCTAATATTGCTTTAGGCCTATATTTTATTTTTACGTTAGGTTTCAGGAATTCCTTTCCCTAAACCACTTATTTTCTGGCATTTTAAAGTTAAAGCCTGAGCCTAGGGCCAACCTAACAATTTGATAAATATTATTTTAATATTATAGGGCTTCGTAATTTATTTTGTTTATCATTTTATTTAAGGGTTTTACCTACTCATTTTAAGAAATTTTAAATTTTAATCCCAATCTGTTGATTTACGCATACCTTCGTATTTTTTGTTGGTGTATACAATACGAGCTATTAATGTATCAATTTTAACTTATTAATAAAATTAGTATTTTCAATTTTAGACAAATGTTATTTATCCTGGAATAATAGGTCATATGAGAATTGTTCCTAAAACGTCCCTAATCAAGTATTTACATGGGGACATGTAAATACATTAAGATTAGTGTGTGAATGTACTGATGATTTGATCTCACAAATTATGGATATATGATATCAAGTCTTTACACGGGTACACATTAAGAGTAATGTTGTACTGGACAGACCCACCATGAGAACGTTGCATGGATCGTTACATGAGTGTCATAAACGGTTCTCAATGTGATAATGGTATGTAGTCCTTCGACCTGAAGTCACTACGATTCCTACATAAGGAGTTTATTGTTTTAATACAATCAAACGTTATCTGTAATAAGATGACCATAAAGATTGTGATTAGGCAATAGATAAATTATGCAGAGGGATGTGAGTGATGTAGATGGAATTTGTCTCTCCTATGTGACAGGAGTGATATCTATGGGCCACTTGATGGAGTGAGACTAATGAAATGCATGGCCATGCTAGGACGAATAAATATTAGATATTTATTCTATAAAGTCTACTCTGGTATCAAGTAAAATGAATTGGGCCATACAAGGATGACGACGACCATGCCTTGGGCCCAATTAGATATCGTGACAAAAGGAATATATATATAAAATAATTATCACTTATAGGTCATGTCGATGATAAATAATATTCAGACATAATGATGTATTGCTAGATACCGCTCTTATTTTATATTAATAATAAAATAGTTTATTATTAATATAACCGAATATTTTACCTATAGGGTCACACACATAAAGTAAGCCCACCAGAGGATAGTTTTATTTTAGTTGGACTGAAAATAAAACTATTTGGGCCTAACTCATTTAGAATGAGTCAGGAGCCCAATGTTTAATGAGAGCTCAGGTCAAGACCTAAGCCTATATATAGAGCATGAGATGCTCATAGGCTGGGGCTCAGAAATTAGATTACACTAAAATTCCGTACTAGCATTCGGATCGTTAGTTTTCTGGTGGGAGTGCTCGTGTGGACTCCTAAGGGCGAAGCTACAATTGCTTCGATCGAGGATCTTGTTCTGCGTCTACAAGAGGTAAACCCTAATTAAAAATTTAATTTAGCATAATGCTTTGAGACATACGTGTTTGCAATTCTTTCTTGGGAATCCTTTGTGTTTCCGCTGCCTGACCCTAATAGGATTCCTAACATTTTTGGCTTAACTTAAGCTACGATTGTCGGATTTAGGTGATTCCAGTTTTAAAATATCCGTGACACAATCTCCTATCATTTTCATGAAGACATTAAAAATTAATTCCACGTAGATAATTCTCTGTATAATAATTTTGCCACTATTTTGCGTGAAAGGCGATAACCGTGCACATACTTCCCTGTTTTTAACATAACTTGGGCTACGAGTGTCTGATTTTAGCGACCTTACTCTTAAAATTTTTGTAACAAAATCCACTACGACTTTTGTGAAGACACCAAAACCCATTTTTGAGCAAAAAAGTACAAAATTGAGAAAAAAGGTCTCTATCCTGTATTAACATTCTAGAAAACAGTTTTCGTATTTTGGCCATAACTTTTACTCTAGATATTCCGATTTAGGTGTTCTTTGGCTCGTTGGAAATAGGAAATAAAGATGAACAAATTTTATATTAGTGATTTTCTCAAAAATTAGACAGATCATCCTCATGCAAGCAGATTAAAATTTCCAACAAGCTTAAACTTTTTCCAGCATGCATAAATAGAAAAGAAAAGTCCATGCATGCAAGGATCAAGGGTTGTTTAGCTTACCGATGCTAATTTTGCACCGATCAATAACTGAGATCCTTTGTTTTGACTTCGATCAAACCGCCAATTGAACGATCGATCGATGATGCCGAAACCTTCAAGCCTTTCGACGATCACAAGTATGCTTGCGAGGGGATCCGAGAGGAAGGAGAAGGATGAGGATGGCTTCGAGTGGAAGATGATGGAGTCCTCAAGTGGCAAACTTTGCATGCATGACTTGGAAGCTCTACGGTGGTGTTTCATGGCAAGGAAGCGACATGTACCTTGAGAGGAGGAGAGAACGCGAGAGTGAATGGAGAAAGAGATCATGGGAGGAGAAAATAAGGCAAGGAGGATGATGACAATGTTGAAGAAAATGAAGTGATTGAAGTATATGTATATATATGGCCAAGAAACAAGGTATGCAATGGCGTGAGAGTGAAACATGCAATGGTGTGATGTGAATAGTTAAAAGTAAATTGAGGAAAATGGCACTTGGTGATGACGTGATGAAGAGAAATTGAAGAAGTGGATTTGAAGGAGTATGGTGTTCGGTGATGGGAAGATCAATTTAAGGAAGGAATTGAAATTGAATAAGTTAAAGTGGTTATAAGGTGACGTGAAGGAAATGTGAGATAGGGCAATTTAGTAACTTTGAACGTTTAATTAATTTTAGAGACTAATCCGGTAACTTTAGGTTACCCAAAAATTACGCAGATAATCATCGAAAATTAACATACTCGTCATTAATTAATTTGACATTTCCAATTTAATTATTTGATTAATAAAATTTACCAATAATTAAAATTAGAATATTTTAGATTTTTATTTTTTTTCGTTTGTTTAGAGAGTGAGATAAACTATAAATTGAGCAAAATACTAAATAAAATTAGCAGAATTTTAAAA
This sequence comes from Clitoria ternatea, assembly GCA_037962975.1. Lineage (NCBI taxonomy): Eukaryota > Viridiplantae > Streptophyta > Magnoliopsida > Fabales > Fabaceae > Clitoria > Clitoria ternatea. The sequence continues at coordinate 223,269,986 of CM075672.1, forward strand.
ATGACTGTTTTGGTAATTATTAAGCTAGTGATAAAATAATAATTACTTCAATCTTGAATTTGTAAAAAAAGAAATAAAACAATTGACATTTAAGCAATTAATCAATTTAAAAAATAAAATAACATTTTTACACTCTGAAGAATTAAATAAATTATTATTATTAACAGAAAAGTCAATTATTATTTCAAAATTTCATAAATGAATTTAATCTAATGATATATTGTTTATGGTGAATCTAGAGCGTCCTCAATAAAAAAAACTAACAAGGTCTAAATACTTGGCTATTTAGAAATTGTACTTTGGTGGTATTTAATTCAATGTGTATATTATCCTTATAAAAATAAATAAAATTAATAAATCTATGAATAGCCACGTGTGACGTGTTGGTGTTGATTAATAATTAATCAATATAATTGGTGAATCCTGGGATAATGATTCACAATATTTGGTTTATATATCCAAAGGGTAAAATGGTAGTTTAAGTGAAAACACAAACTAGGGCATAAAATCATGACATGAAGCAATTCGCAACTAAGATTTAACAAAATTTGTGTTTTCCCTCAAAAGCAAAAGTCATTGTCAAACGTTTTCAAAACCCTCACACTCTGTCTCTCAAAGCCGCTTCCTCTTTTACTCTTCTCTTTTTCGATTGAGTACCCACCTCATAATCCTCACTCTCAACCACTAAAGTTTGGTTCTTTCACCGTTTTGTGTTGTGGGGTTTTGGTTTTTTGGGGTGCAATGGTCCCTGCTTCAAGAACAGAAGGTGGCACTGGTACCCACTTGCTCTCTGCCAGAGTCCGCAAAACCATTCAATCCATCAAGGAAATCGTTGGGAATCATTCTGATGCTGATATATATGTTGCCCTTAAGGAAACCAACATGGATCCTAATGAAACCACTCAGAAATTGCTTAACCAAGGTTCGTGGGGACACACTCTTTGTCTTTAATCCTATTTTTTTCTTTTGTTTCTTTGAATTTTTCTGGTGTATTTATTGATTTTTGATTAATGGGGTTGTGCTTTTTTTTTGTTTTAATGTTTTAGGTTGTAGGTTTTTTGTTCATGCTTGTGGGGTGTTGGGGTTTGGATTGGTGGAGAGTGTTCCCTTAGGCTGTTGGGTTTGTGTTATTCATGTGTGGGCTACATTTTGATGTTTGATTTTATCTGTATGAGAATACTATGTCAAGTGTTTGGAGTGATTTATCAGGGCTTGGTTTTTGTGGTAAACTAGGTTGAGTCTATTGGTAGTGCTTTGTTTGGTCTTAAAATTTGATTTTTCTTTGATTGCGTGTGCACACCATTCCTTCTGTTGTTGTTCTTTGATTGCATTTGTTCATTTTTTTGGCCTTTGCTTTCTTTCTTTTGGCTGGGAGCTGAAATTGCCAATGCAGATTCATGTTTGTTGCTGGTGTAATTTCTTAGATATCTGATGCCACCGAAATTGTGGCTTCACCATCAAAGTCAAAATTTAGGGCAATTATTATGGCATGTGCTGAACATATCATGATTTTCCTTGCCTTTTGGTACTTTGTCTGAGATTTTACAAGGAGAGAATATAATTGAATAATTGGTCAGTATGGTATTATTCGGTTGTATCCCTTTTTTGCCGACCATGTAGTTATTAACAGCTTTTAGCACCCCATGGTGCGCAAAGTTTTGAATAGGGGGCTCGTAACAGGAGTTTCCCCATAGCGGCATGTTTCCAAATAGCAGCGTAGTGGCGTGAGTGTGAGGTTTATCAGAAACCAAATTTGCCCTAAAACTGTCATTGTGGGTGATTCTTTTGGGGCATAGTTGAGATTGTCCTCTCCCTTTTCCAAATTCATAAAATCTCTAATTGGTTGTAGTTTCCCTGACTCCTTTCTACTTAGTGGCCCAGCCTCTATTTTTCCTATATTCTTAACTTTGAATCACCATTGTTCTGATTCTGAACTCTGAATCCTTGTCCTCAATTTTTTTTTTGAGTAACATACTAACATCCACCCTCTCGCCTTTCATGAATGCTTAAGATATTGTCTTTCTGATTTTGTTTGTTTCCTTCACCGGTATTGTTATTTATTTGTATATCTTGCTTTTATTGTTGGTTATTATTGTCATGAATTTGAGTATTGTTTTTTTTTGGAATTTTGGCCATTTCTATGTACATTGTAATAGTCATTTAATTTGTATATAAAAATTATACACAATGGTTGTCCTGCTGTAGCATTATTGGGGTTGGCCACTATGCACCGGTGGCCCTAATATCTGAGATTGATGGATGATTTTTGCTGGCCCTCCCCTCCATTGGTGCTAGTTTAGTTTCCACCTAGTTGTGATTTGCTTATGATCCAATCTAATGTTCATTGTTGTTTGTTATTTAGATCCATTTCATGAGGTGAAGAGAAGGAGAGATCGAAAGAAGGAGGTATGACTTTCATTATGCTTTAGTTGATGGCTTATTAAATCCATTGTCACACACTAAAGAGTAGTTGTTTTCTTATCACTAATTTATTATCATCATAACATGTGTCTTTCATTGCAGACTCAGAATGTTGGGAACAGAGGTTCAACTGATCCACGAAGGCATTCGGAGAATGGTGGTCCGGGCATGAAATTTCATACCCCTCCTGAACGTAATGTTCGAAGAACAAACTATTCTCGAAGTTCTTTACCTGGTAATACTCTTAATTTATGTTTGTTATTTGGGGGGGGGGGGGTGTTAAACATGTGATCATAGTAGTCAAATCGTGGCCGTGATTGCGGCGCGACGTCGTGTCGCTACTCCTCCCTACGATTCTTCCTTCGTGGTGGCTGTTGCAGACCAGCGTGAATTGCGGCGGTGTCGCAGATTGCGGGAAATCACGGCATTATTCTTTCCAGTATCCAAAACTACTTCGTTTTGGGAATCACTTAAGGATAAAAGGGTAAGTTTATCTTTCCCTCTTTTAACTTAAGGGTTTTTGAAAAAACCCATCTTCTTCTTCATCTTTCTCCTTCTTTTCATCATCTCCTCCACTTCCCACTCTCTCCTCTTCCGTAAAACCCCCTTGCTAGACACCGGTGGTCACACCCACCCCCATTTCTGTCTCCAGCGAGCACACCCACCCTCATTTCCGTCTCTGGCAAGCAATACCACCCTCATTTCCATCTCCAGCGACCTCCAAACTAGCTCCAATCATCTGCTTCAGGCTCCAACAGCCATTTTTGGCCTCCGACAGCCACTGTCTCCCTTTTTTTGCGTATTTACATGTTTGTGTGTTTTACCCCGTGATAGTATTAAATTGCGTCCGTGGTTTGTTCTGCGACAACGCAATCCCGGTTTAGGGATCGGCCGTGTCATGATGCGATTTGGGATTGACTACTATGGATGTGATTCCTTAATTAGCTTCACGTTCAGAGAGAGCATTTATTTTTTACTTTCTATAGATGCATCACTATTTTTTTGTGTGGTCTTTGGCATTATTGTACGCACTGATCTTTAAATTCTTCTTAACTGTTCAGGCATCAGCAGAGAGTTCCGTGTTGTCAGAGACAACAGAGTAAATCATATATATAAAGAAGTAAAGCCTCCCTCAGTGCAGCACTCAACATCTGCCAATGACCAGTTAAATGTGAACTCATCTGAAATGGGGTATGTTCTGAGTTTTTGTTTTTATAGATTTAATTTGTTGATTGTGCTTTGCATATCCAGTGTCAGTAGTTGTTGTATCATGCAAATCCTTTGCTTTATAGCCCAGCAAACACATGTCTGTTAATAAGTATGAATACCTGAGTTGTGTGAATAAGTATGATAGGAGTTCTGGAGAAGATTGCCTAGCTAATAAATGTGATATGAATTTGTAAAACCTAAGTTGTTCTTATGCATTCAAACCGAACTTTTATCCTGTGCAAGATATGCCGCTACAGATAGAATGTGAAAAGAGTTTATGGAGGCCAGAAGGGGTTAGAAATGAATCAAATTATGAGAAGTACTAACTCCGTCTTGATAGGATTATGATATAGACAGAGAATGGAGTGTCAAAAAGTAAAGCATCAAAAAGTGCATGTTTTGTCAAAGAAATGCATTTAAGAACAATGTGAGTGGTGCTCTGTTCTTTTTATAAACCAGAGAATGGAATGTTTCTTCTCTGCATAAGGATCAGCGTACCACAAGGAATACCTTTTCTGATAATACATAGCACTGGCAATGGAATTCATCTGTGTTCAGTGGTGCTACCAAAAGTAATACGATTGACCTTTGAAACCAGACTTGAAATATCTTTTTTTATAATTTGAATGCAGTATTTGTCTGGGATCAATGTTTTGGGTTTAATTTCACAGTTATTGGATAATTGTATTTTGTATACAATTATCATTTTATCTTTACCATAAAAATTAATGTGATATCTTTGTTACAGCTCATCAGCAGCTTCCAACAACCACAGGTCATCTGGTGCTAGGAATTCATCTCTGGTTCTAAATGGTCTTTCCAATTCACATGCTAAATACTCAAAAGATGCTGTTTCAAATGTCATTGACAAGAAAAATGCATCTGAGGATAAGCAAGGCATGATTTTGAATGCACCAGTGCGGGTGCAGCCAACTAAGTCTAACAACATCCCTCAGTGTTCTGCTTCTATGGCGTCGACCAGTTCTGCTCTTGGGGTATATTCCTCTTCAACAGATCCAGTTCATGTGCCCTCTCCTGATTCTAGATCCTCAGGTGTTGTTGGAGCCATTAGACGTGAAGTTGGTGTTGTTGGTGTTCGGCGACAGTCTTCAGATAACAAAGTAAAACAATCATTTGTTCCTAGTAGTTCTTATGCAGATTCTCTCGTGGGAAAAGATGGCGCACCTGCAGATTCATTTCAATCAGTTGGTGCCTTGAAGACTGAACAAATTAGTCAAGCTAATGTGGCTGAGCCTTCATTAACTGGCATGCCTGCTAGCCGACCATCTGCGAACAACCAGTATAATAGTAGGCCGCATCAACAACTCATGGGACATCAAAGAGGTATATCTTTGAAATGGCACTGCCTACTTATGGTTTTAATTAATCTAAATTTTTAGGAGTAGACCCTGTTGCAGCTTGGACATAGGTAGGGAAAATTAAGCACTATAGTTTAGGTTAAAACAATGATTTGTGTTTGCAATCCAAAATGATTGAATGGGAGAGCATATTGTGCACTTATATAAGGTCATTTTTGTATTGGCTTTTCCCTGTTTCAGATATCTTTACCTATTGAAACATATATAGTAACCCATCTATTTATTTTTCCTTGCATTTTCATATGAATGCAGCGCTTCTAATTGGTCAAACTATCTGTTTGCTTATCATAGTGAATGTGATGTTATGATTTTTTTGGTATTTTTTTTTTTATTTTTAGGCACTTTTTCTCCATGACTAGAAATCTGATGTGTTTTGGTGCAGTTTCCCAGCATAATAAAGAGTGGAAACCTAAATCAAGCCAGAAGCCAAACAATAACAGTCCTGGAGTAATTGGAACCCCTAAAAAGGCTGCCTCTGCTTCAGCCCCAGCAGAAAATTCTGGAAATATAGAATCAGATGCGGCAGAGCTTCAAGATAAATTTTCTCAAGTAAATGTACATGAGAACCAAAATGTGATTATAGCACAGCATATCCGAGTTCCTGAGACTGATCGCTGTCGGCTGACCTTTGGTACAATTGGGACTGAACTTGATTCTGCAAGGCTTCAATCTAGCTATCACTTAATAGGAGCCTCTGAAAAATCAAATGATGAATCAACTGCAAGGTTGGCATTCTTGTTTTGCTTGTTTCTTATTTTATTCTTGTATTGGTTGTATGTTAAAAAAGAGTTAATGGTTAGGTTGCTGCACAATTTGGACTTCATACTTACTGAACTTATTTGATGTTTGGTATTATTTTGGTTGTGATATTTTCATATGGTTTTGACAAATTTTCTTCAGATGTATACTCAATATATTCTGCACCTCAGACAGAGCTAACAAGTACACGCTAGTTGTTTGTATGCATTTTTGATAACCAAGATGTAATGTTATTTAACTTTTATTGACAGTTTGGCAGTGCCTGCTCCTGAGTTGACCACTGATCTTTCTGGGAGCAAGCAGGTGGACTTGAGGGATGACCCCATTAGAAGTTCCGAGTCTGACTCTCCAGCATCTGGTGCTGCTTCCGAGCAACAATTGCCCGATAAGAAAGATTCCACAGGAGCTCCGAATCTGGACAATTATGCCAATATTGGATTGGTGCGTGATAACAGTCCGTCATATGCCCCTTCAGAGTCACAACAGCATGATTCTCATGATATGCCAGGCTTTGCGGTTAGTTTTTCTTTTCAGTTCTACCATCGAATTCTATATACCATAATTAAAATTTACCTTACCATCGTATATTCCATGGTAGTATGGCCCTTGGTCCCGGCCGTGGCCAAAAAGGGTCAGATCTGCTCCCATATGCCTGAAGCTTGATAGGCCATAATGCGCTGCTTGAAAGATCTTTTTGGACCAACTATGCATCTATTGCCAGTGATTTATAATTTATAATTTGGGACAAAGAGGAAGGAATAATATTAGAATAGGAAATATAATGAATAAATATTAAGAATTGATGTACAGTTTTGATTGATTGAATTAGGAGAAAGAAGGCACTACAAATTGTATGGCCCAAAAACTAAAGATTTCTGTTGTGTGGAAAAAATAGGAAATTTAGAATAAAACTTCTATAGAAGTAAACTGATGAAGTGATCAACCGATTTGTGAAAAACTCTTGTTCATTGGCTACAAAAACATTTGAAAAAAAACAGTTGAGATCATAGTAGTCAAATTGCGGAATCGCAGTCAACGTCGTGTCGCAGCCCCTCCCTGTGATTCCTCCTTTGCAGGTGGCTGTTGCGGACCAGTGTGAATTGCGGCTGACACAAGCGTGATTGCGGCGTTATGGGAAATCGTGACGCTATTCTTTCTAGTATCCAAAACTATGTCGTTTTGGGAATCACTTAAGGGTAAAAAAGTAAGTTTATCTTTCCCTCTCTTTTAACTTAAGGGTTTTCGAAAAACGCCATCTTCTTCATCTTTCTCCTTTTCATCATCTCCTCCACCTCCCACTCTCTCCTCTTCTACAAAACCCTCTTGCTAGACACCGGTGGTCACACCCAGCCCTATTTCTGTCTCCGCCCAGCACACCCACCCTTATTTCTGTCTCTGGTGAGCAACCACACCCCAATTTCCATCTCTGGTGAGTAACCCACCCTCATTTCCATCTCAGGCGACCTCCAAACTAGCTCCAATTACCTGCGGCAGGCTCCAACAGCCATTGTTGGCCTTTGATAGCCACTGTCTCCCTTTAGTTCCTACTCTTTCTTCCCTTTTCTGCATATTTATATGTTCGTGTGTTTCACCCTGCGATAGTATTAAATTGCATCAGCGATTTGCTTCGCGGCAACGTGATCCGGGCTTAGGGGTCGGCCACGTTGTGGCACGATTTGGGATTGACTACTATGGTTGAGATTGAAAGTGAGGTGAAAAAATGGATAATCAAAAAAGCATAACAATTAATTAGTAAGTGATTCAAATTAGAGAATCAAATATATAAGGAAACAATCTTTTTTATTCATTTGTTTATGTGACTATTAACTAAATCCATAAGATAACCATATTTGTTGCACCTGTGGTGCTTTTTGGACCTGTTGACTGAATCTATAAGAGTGAAACTATGGTTAGATGAGGGTATGGAATAGGAAGGAAATCAATAATAAGGAAAGAAATATGAGGGAGAGAAATTGTATGGAAATATGATAAAATCATTGTATTGTTTGGACAAGTAGAAAGGGTGAAATAAATCAAATAATTCCCTCCACTTGTTTGGAAAAGTAGATAAAGGAGTTAAAAGAAACAAGTTTATAATAATAGTAAATTTACTTTAGCTTTTTCTTTATAATTTTTTTATAGATCATTTACCAGATGAAAATTTATTTATTATTTTAGTTTCATAGAAAATATTTAAAATAAAAAGCAAGTGCTTAATTATATTGTACCTTTATTAGAGCAATCTCAGCTCATTAGCATAATACAAACTTATGTTACTGGTGAAAGGTTGACAATCTGACACTGATTGGCCTCATTCCTTCCCTCTTTATTCTGGACATCTTTGTTTGCTGTTCTATAAAATAGTTTGCTGTTCTATAAAATACATCTCTGTTCTGTCTTGTCTTTCCGTTCTCACATTTTAATTTCCACACAGGCATATGATCCTCCTACTGGTTATGACATTCCTTATTTCAGACCAACAATTGATGAAACTGTACGAGGGCAGGGTTTTTCATCTCAAGAGGTATAGTTAATTTATACAGCACGCTAATAGAAAATTTATTTAATTGTAATTGCATGCGAAGACACTTTTTTTTTCTGTCGATCCAATATTTGTAAATTGTGAGCAGTGTTTACTAGTTGAATATTAATGAGTATTTTTTGCTTAACCGCCACCCATGTTTGCAGAGAGAGATAAAGTTTAATTACATAGGATTATTGCTTTATTAGTAAAATTATGTTAATTTTGATTGAGAAAGAAACATCTGATATTCTTTGAAACCTCTTTGTAAGTATCAATTGTCCTGTTTTAAAGATGGCGGAAGAATATTTTGATACTTTCCTGCTCTAGTTTTTGTGGTAGGATAGTACACTTTTCACATCATATGCAACATGCACAGTTCTATATCTTCTTTGGAATGCCACACTTGGCAAAAAGTTATTTGTCTTTTTCTTATTCGATAAATTCACAAGTTCTTATTTCCCTGACTCAAGATTTGGCAAGTGCAGGCTTTAATATCACATGCAGCTAACAACACCCCGGCTTCCACAATTGCCATGATGCAACAACAGCAACCTCCTGTGGCACAGATGTATCCACAAGTTCATGTTTCACATTTTGCTAATCTCATGCCATATCGTCAGTTTCTGTCCCCGGTTTATGTTCCACCTATGCCCATGCCTGGTTATTCAAGTAATCCTCCCTATCCTCATCCAACAAATGGGAGCAGCTACTTGTTAATGCCTGGAGGTGGCTCCCATCTTAATGCCAATAATCTTAAATACGGAGTTCAACAGTTCAAGCCTGTTCCTGCTGGAAGTCCTACAGGATTTGGAAATTTTCCTAATCCAACTGGATATGCCATGATAGCCCCTGGTGTGGTTGGGGGTGCGACAGCTTTAGAAGATTCATCTCGAGTCAAGTACAAAGATAATCTTTACGTCCCAAATCCTCAGGTACTGTGTTACATGTCAGCAAAAGAAGCATTAATACATGTTAGCAAATACCTTTTCAAGTTTTGTATTAAAATTTACTTGTTACATTGCGCCTATTATTGCAATGACTAATTTTTTTTTGTTTTGAATTTTGTAGCATAAAGGGTGAAATACTTGATTAACAAATTAATCATTTAAATTAAACCAAACAAGCACCCAACATTACTCTGCCCAATTCTCTCTTAAAATGCATATTCCTTCCCATACAGATATTTTTATCTTTGACAACAGCAAATCACTACCTATTATATCATCTATCATATCATTTGTTGCTTTCTATCACAAAACTAGAATTTAATTTGGCCTTTTCTCCCCTCGTCCACAGGCTGAGACATCAGAAATCTGGTTACAGAATCCAAGGGATCTTCCAGGGATGCAATCAACTCCATACTACAACATGCCAGGGCAAACACCTCATGCAGCTGCATACATGCCTTCTCACACAGGTCATGCTTCCTTCAATGCAGCTGCAGCTCAATCTTCTCACATGCAGTTCCCTGGCATGTACCACACTCCTCCACAGCCAGGTGCCATTGCTAGTCCTCACCATTTAGGACCACCAGCAATTGGCAACAATGTTGGAGTTGGAGCCGCCCCTGGAGCACAGGTTGGTGCATATCAGCAGCCCCAATTGGGCCACATCAATTGGACAACAAATTTCTGAATGGCATAGCAAACAAAGAAAGTGAATTTAACAAACCCCTATGTGTACAAGGGACTCTAGTAGATATAGAAAAAATGTCAGTTTTCGTTGTGAAATGAATAACTTCAAACTCTTACTTTTAATTTTTTAATCACAAATGCAATGAGGCATTTAAATTTTTATTTTCCTTTTAGTAGTGTTGGGGATTATTCAGTTCTTGGCTTCAAAAAGTTGAATCAGTGGTTCCAAAAATTCTTTCAGATAATGCTGAAGAATGAAAAAAGCCATTCCCATGTGGTTTACTCATCTTTATGGCGAAAATAACCCCATAGTCACTTGTAACAACTTACAATTTCAAGTGAAACTAGCACCATAATGCCATTTGAACTATACCATAATATCGATTTGAATCTGTAGTGAATATGGAAGTAAAAAAGATGACTGTTGGGTATAAGGAGTTATGTTTTGATTGAAAATTAAATGTGAATATTTAAAACAAGTTTTTGTTTATACATATTGACGAAAAAAATTGAAGTTAAAACATTATATTGCTTTTCTAATGAATGATTGATCGCCACAAGTATCTATTTAAAATCGAAAAGCGTTTAACTGATCTATTTAAACAAATATAAATAATATAGAAATAACATTATATTTATTTTCTATTAATTTTTAATATTATTTTAAATTATATTTATTTAAAAACTTGATTTTTTTGAGTTTGCTTATCAATTTATTTACATGCGTGTTTATATATTCATTTAATATGTTTTAAATGATCTTTTAAATAGGTTTTCAGGTTAAGTTAAACTTTTTAAAAACTCTGTAGTTTGTGATTTTAATTTTAATTACAAAACTGAAAAAAACGTTTTTAGTTTTTTTTAATAATTCCTATATGAATTTTTCAAAATAAAAAATAGAAACAAAAACTAAACAGATCTTTAAATCCTAAAATTAAGACTGAGTAGACTAAACTTAAATCTTTAAGTAAATCAAACTAAACCTTATAAAGTTCAGGCTGACTTATTTTTGTTACTCATATTTCTTACAACGGGAAAAGTGGTGACAACACAAAGCAAAGTATAGTGCTATGCTTAAAATTTCAATTAGGGTTATGAGAATGATCATTTTATAACGATCCATTTGCTCCAGGAATCAAAGATGAAAAGGCTAGCTAGGTATATAGCACACTGAATGAATGGTTTGGAAAACAAAATTAGTGCATAATAACTAACATGTGAACGTGCAATGGTGTGGTCCTACACATATACCCTTCGGATGGATAAATAAGAGTCTATAAAGAAGGGCTGTCCCTATGAACACGGGTTGTAGAATTGTAGTGACCATGAGATTTCACACTTTAAATAAAAGTGCTGATATTACAAAAATAAAAGAGACACCAATCCCGAGGAACAGCTACATACATTTTTAAAGTTAATTTAAGATGAATTCTAAACCTCTTTAAATTGATATGTTATAACAAGTTAAACTACTATTTTTTTAATTTAGATAACTTACACCTATTTTTTTTATATATTATATTAAGGCACAAATATGGGTTAGTTTTAGAATGTAAAAAAATTATATTAAATATATTTAAGTTAATCTAAAACTTGTAATAAAAAATTAATATTATAATTTTAATATTAATTTTTACTATTTGTCACTATAGTTTCTAATGCATCTAATCTAGTTAAAATTTTTTTGTTAGAAAGGTTTTCTATGGCGATTTAAAAACTAAACCGCTACTGTCAGCGGTTGATAAATTAACCGCTATCAATACTTTAGATCCATATCCGAGTTCCACATCCCATGGCTTTACAGTTGAGTCAAATGAAGCACTGCACAAAAAGATGACTATGTAGTTTACACAATGAAAACATTTTTTTCAATAGTACCAACGAAAAAAAGCACGCAGGCAGCTATCATATCATGATATTAAACTAAATATTTAAAAAAAAAGAAAACTACACAGTACTTTCACAATTACTCTACTGCAATCAAATAAGAGCGTGTTTGGTGAGTGATGCCAACGGAGAAAAGTTTCGTTAAATGGAAAGAACTTTTTGATCATACGGGTCAATGTAGTTTTGATTGTCTCATAAAGAATTAATATCAACCTTTAAATTTTTCACTTCAACTCAACTCCGTTTCCCCAGCTACAAACCAAACACCCCCTAAATAGTACATAAATCTTGTTCAATTATTCAACTAAAAAGAAGTTCCACAAGGAAGGGAAAGTCAGAGAGTCAAAATAGTATAACAATTTATGCAAACAATTATAATCAATTGAAAACAGCAGCCTGCCAAAGAAAATTATTTGTATAAGGACCAGTTGGGCTCCATTTGATAGTATACATCTCCTTCAAAGAAAATTATTTAGTTTTCCAAACAACATGCAGAATAAGTAAACAATTCAAACACAAAAACAAATGCAAGAACTGAAATTAGAAATTCTCAGGTGTTGTTACTGGAGTTTGCTATCTGTGAAGACTATTAGCTGAGCTGTTATAGCTTTTGGGTTTCCATTTGTTATTCCCTGTATTGGTTCCTAGTTTATTTCTTCTAAATACTAGTTGAGAATGTTACTGTTACATTGGTGCTTTCATTGTTTTCCATGGCTGAGAACATGCGCTTGAAGGATTTACAATCAGAAATTCATACTCATTTGGAGGATATTCGTCGTATCGGTCAAACGATGGATTTGCGTTATCAAGAGCAGAATGATAAGATGCTTCTGTCGCGACCAGGATCGCGGCGGCACAAACGACCCTAAAAAATGAAACGAGTTTCGAAATCCTTTCGAAAAGAAAACAGGGAGTCGTCACCAATATTTTCTAAGGTAAAATACTGGAAAACCTACTTCAAAACACTGGTCATAAAAGTGAAATTCTAAATTCAGGAGTCGAATTACAGGTGAGGAAGGTATTAGCACCTCACTACTGTCCGTCATAAAATGGTTACCTCAAGTTGACAGCGCGCACTTCAAAATAGCCCAGAAATTATTTTTAACTTCTTTTAGGAAAAAGAACACACAAAATGACAAAGCAAACACAAACAGACAAAACAGACCAAACGGTGACAGTAAGAAATTTGACCAAACAGTGACAGTAAGAGAGAAGAAAATAGAGTGAAAGTAAAGATTAATAGGATGTCCCGTCTAAATTGACCTAATTTATACATAAAAAATTTGAAAATTAAAATAAAATTAAATGAGATAAAGTAGAATGAAGTTGATTAACAAAACCGAAGATTAACAGGACGTCTCGTCCAAATTAACCTCACTGTTATAAGAGAAACAGAATGCATTAAAGACACGTGAGGCTCAACAAGATGTCTCGTCTAAATTAATCCCCTTTATTATTATAAGAAATATGAGGTTAACAAAACGTCTCATTTAAATTAACCTCATTTTTAAGAAAATGTTTTAAATAAAATATTAAGAATATAAGATTAAAAAGACGTCTCGTCTAAATTAACTTTATTTTAAAGAAATTACCATTTTAAATAAAATATTAAAAATATGAGATTAACAAGACGTCGCATCTAAATTAACCTTATTTTAAAGAAGTTACTATTTTAAATGAAATGTTAAAAACATGAGATTAACAAGACGTCGCGTCTAAATTAACCCCATTTTAAACAAATTATCATTTTAAATAAAATACTAAAAACATGAGATTAACAAGACGTCGTGTCTAAATTAGCCTCATTTTAAACAAATTACTATTTAGATAAAATATTAAATAGATAAAATAGACAAAGACAATAACAGAAACATAGAAATTAAACAAAAGAAAGTGGGCCCGACTAAAATTGATTCCCGCTTCTATGTATTCTCAAATGTATTGAGAAATTAGGGTTACGTAGTTCTTTGGGGAAAATTTTGAGAAAACAATTTAAGATTATATTTAAAATTATTAAATTGATTTATTTTTTAATAATGGAAATTTTATGAGGAAGGAGAAATACAAGGCGAAGTACTTCGCACGTGCATAAACCTTCGAAAGCTTATTTCGCGAATGTAGGCAAAAGTAATCTTACACGACATTGCTTATAAGACCTTGTGACAACTATTTTAAAAGGATATATATGTATTTAATATTTTCATTTTTTAAAATTTAAAATAAAAACTGTTTAGTTTCATTCTAAAAAGGATCTTTAATAAGAATCGTCCATTTTTTTAAAAAGTACTCATATTTCGATATTTTTAATTTTTAATTTATCATAAAAAATGATTTATTTTTGTTACCATTTAAATTTTTCATTACTTTTACTTGGAGTTTTTTTTTGAAAGAAGACAAATCTAACAATGATTGCAAAATAAATAAAGTAATAAAGAGAAAGTAAGTAAATATCCATTTCTATTCTAATGATAATAGTAATAAATAAAGCATTTTATTTGTGTTTCTTTTGTTTATTTGCAAAAGGGAACCTCATAGAGCTGTTAGGCTTCAGAGGAAGCCCATGACCAAGAAAAAAACAAAAACCCCTTAGGGTTGTAATTGAAATAAAGAAAAAGAAAAGATGGAGTGAGAGTTATCAGGGGGGCTGCTGGTTTGAAGAGTAAGAGAGTGAAATAGAGAGAGAAAAAAAATAGAGAGAGAGAAAGAGAGGGAGAAAGACCGAGAGAGGGAGAGTGGATCGACGGAGAGGGAGAGAGGAGCTCAACGTCGTGGAAGCTCAGGGAGAGAGGAACTGGCGCGACGTCGGGGAAGGCGGAGACAGGGCCCTGGACAGCGACCGTGGTGGGACCTCGATCGAAGACGGTGCAGGAGGCCCGGCGAACTCGGCGGTGCTGGTTGGGAGGCCGAGACTCGGTTGTTCAGAGGGGGTGGCGGCACAGTGAAGGAAAAAGGGGAGAGTTTGAGTGAGTGACTTAGAGAGTGAGAGAGGAGAAGAGGAAGGAGAAATCAGAGAGAGGGAAGAAGATTTGGGTCAGTGGTTTGAGGAAGAAGACCGGCGTCGGAGGTGGCGGTCCGGCGGCAGGGAAGCCGCGAAGGTCCTGAGGGCAGAAACCTTCTTCTTCCCTCTTCTCTTTTGCTGTTTGTGTTATTTTTTGTGGTTTGTAATGGATGATGTTTTTGTATTGTGATTTGTTGATTTTCTGTTGGTGGTGGAGTGTAAGATGAAGAGAGTGTTGTATTGTGGATGGTTAATTTTTTTTAGAGAGAAGATCCCTAGAATGAGAATCTGATGTTGTTTTTATCCTTGGCTGTTGATGGGTGTTATTATTTTTATGAATGGTTTTCTTGAACTCTGCATTGTCCTTTTTTTAGGCCATTCCCATGCTTATGGTGGAATTGGAAAAGGGAGCTTGCTGTTGGAAGATGGAGCTTCGTAGGAGACCAAGGAGTGATGGGGGGATGGGCTCTTAATTTTTTATTTTATCTTTCTAAAAAGCATGAATAATAAAAGAAGGGACAGAGAATGGTGTCTACAGCTGCCCCTTTTTACTTTCTTTTCACAAGAATATGAATGATTCATTCGTATCGTGAAAAGGAAGTAAAGACGTGGACACCATTTCCTTAGTCGGGATCTTGATAACGACAAATTTAAAGAGGTGCTGACTTTGACAAAGAAAGGACTCAAAAAATGACATCTTCAATAATAGGAAAATTTAAAAGTGCCGACTTCGGCAATGAGAAATTTAAAAGTGCAATGAAAGTTTAAAGATATGCCAACTTCGGCAATGAAAGACTTAAAAGTGTAATGAAAGCTAAAAGGGTTGCCAACTTTCACAATCGGGGGAAGTAAGTGAGGTGCCAACTTTGGCGACTCAAGACAAAGCTTTGCCCGGAAATGAACAAATAAGAGGATATTTCCTTGATATTGAAAATAGGGTAGCCTAGAGGAGGATACCTAAAGCTTTGAAGAAAAATAGATGACACGGGGAATTACCCTGACGTGTTTTGATCGAAGGGCACAACTTAGGAGTGGGTACCTGAAGCTTTTGATAGAAAATAGATGAATTGGAGGGAATGCCCCTGGTTCTAATTGAGAAAAGGAACAGCCTGGGAAGGGGTACCTGTGGCTTTTTGACAGAGAATAAATGACTTGGTGGGAATGCCCCAGGCTCAAATCGAAAAATGAAATAGCCTAGGAGTGGGTACCTGAAGCCTTTTGATGGAAGGTAAATGACTTGGGGGGATGCCCCTGGCTCAAATTGAGAAATGGAATAGCCCAAGAGTGGGTACCTGAGGCCTTTTGATAGAAAGTAAATGACTTAGGGGAATGCCCCTGGCTCAAATTGAGAAATAGGATAGCCTAGGAGTGGGTACCTAAGGCTTTGACAGAAAATAAATGACTTGGGGGATGCCTCTAGCTCAAATTGAGAAATAGGATAGCCTAGGAGTGGGTACCTGAGGCTTTTTGAGAGAGAGTAAGTGACTTGGGGGGATGCCCATAGTTCAAATTGAGGAATGGAATAGCCTAGGGCGGGGTACCTGAGGCTTTTTGATAGAAAAGAAGTGACTTAGGGGGATGCCCCTGGTTCAAATTGAGGAATGAAATAGCCTAGGAGGGGGTACCTGAGGCTTTTTGACAGAAAATAAATGACTTGGGGGATGCCCCTGGCTCAAATTGAGAATTAGAATAGCCTAGGGTGGGGGGTACCTGAGGCTTTTTGACAGAAAACAACTGACTTGGGAGGATGCCCTTGGCTCAAATTGAAATAGAATAACCTAGGAGGGAGTACCTGAGGCTTTTTAACAGAGAACATATGACTTAGGGGATGCCCCTGGCTCAAATTGAATGACTTGGGGGGATACCCTTGGCTCAAATTGAGAAATAGGATAGCCTAGAAGTGTGTTCCTGAGTCTTTTTGATAGAAAATAAATGACTTGGGGAACGCCCCTGGTTCAAATTAAGAAATGTAATAGCCTAGGGAGGGGGTACCTAAGGCTTTTTAACAAAAAAATATCTGACTTGGGGGGATGCCCCTAGCTCAACTAGAATAACCTAGGAGGGGGTACCTAAGGCTTTTTGACAGAAAATAAATGACTTGGGGGGATGCCCCTAGTTTAAATTGAATAACTTGGGGGGATGCCCCTGGAATAGCCTAGGGTAGGGTACCTGAGGCTTTTTGATAGAAAATAAATGACTTGGAGGGATGCCCCTGGAATAGCCTAGGGCGGGGTACCTGAGGCTTTTTGACAAAAAAATAAATGACTTGGGCGAATGCCCTTAGAATAGCCTAGGGTGGGGTACCTGAGGCTTTTTGACAGAAAATAAATAACTTAGGGGGATGCCTCTAGTTCAAATTGAATGACTTGGGGGGATGCCCCTAGAATAGCCTAGGGTGGGGTACCTGAGGCTTTTTGACAAAATAAATGACTTGGGGGGGGGGGTGCCCCTAGAATAGCCTAGGGCAGGGTACCTAAGGCTTTTTGACAAAAAATAAATGACTTGGGGGGATGCCCCTGGTTCGAATTCAGAAATGGAATAGCCTAGGAGTGGGTTCCTGAAGCTTTTTGACAGAAAATAAATGACCTTGGGGGACGCCCCTGGCTCAAATTGAGAAATAAGGATAGCCTAGGAGTGGGTTCCTGAAGCTTTTTAACAGAAAATAAATGACCTAGGGGATGTCCCTAGTTCAAATTGAGAAATGGAATAGCCTAGGGCGGTGTACCTGAGGCTTCTTGACAGAAAATAAATGTTTTGGGGGATGCCCCTGACTCAAAAGGAATAGCCTAGGCATGGGTTCCGGAGGCTTTGATAGAAAATAAATGTTTGGGGGGATGCCCCTGGCTCCAACTAGGAAATGAAATGGCCTAGGCATGGGTTCCTGAGGCTTTGACAAAAGATAAATGTTTTGGGGGATGCCCCTGACTCGAAAGGAATAGCCTAGGCATGGGTTCCTGAGGCTTTGACAGAAAATAAATGGTTTAGGGGACAGAGGGCTTGAAAAAGGCTAATCCTTGGCGATAAAACCTTAAAAGGGTGTCAGCTTTGGCAGTGCAAAAATTTAAAAGATGCCATGTTCAGTGACTGGAAAGTAAAAGGTGCCTCGTTTGGCGACAGGAAAGTGAAGGATGCCTTGCTCGGCTACTGGAAATTAAAGGGTGCCTCGTTCGGCGACAGAAAAGTAAAAGGTGCCTCATTCAATGACAGGAAATTAAAGGGTGCTTTGTTCGACGGCTGGACAGTAAAGGGTGCCACTTTTGGCGACTGGAAAGGAATGGGTGCCTCGTTCGGCGATAGGAAAGTAAAGGTTGTCTCGTTCGGTGATTGGAAATTAAGGGTGCCTCGTTTGGCGACTGGAAGGTAGAAGGATGCCTCGTTCGGCTGCTGGAAATTAAGGGTGCCTCGTTCGGCGATTGGAAGTTAAGGGGTGCCTTGTTCGGCCACTGGATAGTAAAGGGTGCCTCGTTTGGCGACTGGAAAGGAATGGGTGCCTCATTCGGCGATAGGAAAGTAAAGGTTGCCCCGTTCGGTGATTGGAAATTAAGGGTGCCTCATTTGGCGACTAGAAGGTAGAAGGATGCCTTGCTCGGTGGCTGGAAATTAAGGGTGCCTCGTTTGGCGACTCGACATTAAGAGATGCCAGTTTTAGGGAAAGAAACTTGAAAGGCGCCAGCTTTGGCGATTTATGAAAAGAAACTTGAGAGAAACCAATTTTGGTGACTGAGGATGAGAGTTTAAGAAGTGCTAACTTTGGCGATTGAGGAGGAGGCTTTAAGAGGTGCCAACTTCGGCGATTGATGAAGAGACTTTGAGAAGTGTCAGGCTTTGGCAATCGAGGAAGAGACTTTGAGAAGTGCTAACTTTGGCGATTGAGGAGGAGACTTTGATAAGTGCCAACTTTGATGATTGAGGGAAAGACTTTGAGAAGTGCCATCTTTGGCGATTTGAGGAAGGGATTCTAAGAAATGCCTATTTTGGTGGTTGAAGAAGAGGTTTTGAGAAGTGTCAGCTTTGGCAATTGAGGGAAAGACTTTGAGAAGTGCCATCTTTAGCGATTGAGGAGGAGACTTGAAAGAAACCAGCTTTGGCGATTGAGGAAGAAACTTGAAAGATTCCAGTTTTGGTAGTTACGGTTCCATTGGGGAAAAGGACTTGATTGAGGTATCGATACTTGACATGACTGTCTAATAACCTGCAGAAAAGGGTTAGTAGTACAAAGTAAAACAAATAGGAATCTGAGGAGACTTCCCACAGAACCATGATCCCTATAGACTTGAGGCGACTCATGACTGAAATAGAACAGATAAGGTAACTCAGCTTCCGGGAACGTATCTGGCCTAGTCTTTATAATGATTTCTTGAGGCGAGATCAAGTAACAGGAGCGTCTTTTCCTCATGACTTTAAATAGTCATTACTTTCTCATTTTATGTATTAAGAGAGAACACACATCCATCATATCAATGAGACTCATAACATGAATACGTATCAAAAAAGGTGAAATCTTATTTGAGTTGGATAAGTATAGAGGGAGGAAAGCATAGAAAGCAAAAGAAACAAGCATGGTAAAATAGGAAAGATTGATAATTGGGTGAAACAAGGAGGGTTTTACAGATCCTCCAGTGAATTTCTGAGAACAGTGCATATCTCAATCCCACGTCATGACCTCGAGTACACCGTTCGACTTTGCCTCTGAGAAGGTAGTTCGACCATGGTCCACGTGCCCCAATTTGGAGTTGTACATTTTGTGTTGGAGGTTTCAATCATATTGTCAGAATTTAGACCCTAATTTCTTGCCTGAGCCATCTTTTTTAGGTTTTTGACTCACCAAGTTGCTCTAACTTTTGCCTAGGCCGCCCTTTCAGGATTTTAGCCTAGCGAGCTCTTCTCACTCATGACATGTTCTTTTTGTCTTTGCCTCTAAGAAGGTAGTTCGACCATGATCCACGTGCCCCAGTTTAGACTCGCATGTTTTGCGTTGGGAGACTTTAGTTACTCTGCGGCAATCTTGACCCTAATTTTTGTCTGAGCCGCCTTTGCAGGTTTTTGACTCACCGGGTTGCTCTAACTTTTTTCTAGGCCGCCCTTTCAGGTTTTCAGCCTAGCAAGCTTTTCTTCTTTTTTTTATGACATGTTTTTCTTTATATATCTTTTCATAGGTTGTATCCTTCACAACAAAGGATTGAAGCTAATTACATTCTAGCTGAGCCTGCTCAGTCTTTTCAGGTTTAGTTTAATCCTTTAGGGAACTAATGTCACTTCCAATAGGAAACTCTACTCCAATGCCATGTACCCAAGAAAATAGGGGTGAGTCTTTTGGCGTCAAGGAGAGGGGGATTACTCTGAGTCATCATTTTGGCTTTTGTTTTCTTATTTTTCGCTCCTTTTTCACTTTTTGGATTTCTCTTTTTTTCATTTTTTGTTCTTTTTTTGTGTTCCCCTTATTTGCCTTTTTTGTTTTGTTTTGTTTTATTTTTTTATCCCCTTGATGATGCAATGACTCAATCTGACATACTATTTCCTTGGTTACATGGGCATGAGGAATGACGCCCCCTTTAAGGTTGAGGTGCTGATGATGACAAGAATGAAATATTATTTTCGTCAAGTTCTTGGCTTGATGACATTCGTACCCCTCATACAGAAGATGACAACTTACTCGATGATCTGGACGTAATCAACTTGCCCTATTTGGCACATGCATAGGACTCCAAGCTGGATTCTGTTTTTTTAATTTTTTAATTTTTCATTTTTTCTTGTTTTTTTGTCGGTAAAGCCTTCCTCGATTGTGTCTATATTTATGGGCATCAGCAATTTACCCCTATCTATATTGGTGACTGCAGAAGCTTCCTTAAACGACTGGCATGCCCCTGTCCATTTCGGGACTTGGCCATGTTGTCATTCACATAGACTACTATTACGTCCTGAAACAAGGTTACTAACGCCCTCTGATAGATTGCCCTCGTGTTTTTCAAACTAAAGGACATTAATAACTTAATCGATTCCTTCGGTTGTTCTTGACTCAGAGGGATACCCATCTTGACCTGTTTATCCTCTTCATTTGATGATCTTGATTACCTCTTGAAAGGGATAAACCTCTTTAACCTCCTGTTCTAATAACCTTGTTAACTCGGGCAGCGGCTCACAGGCTTCCTTATGTAACATCCCAAAATTTGTAATTTTTAGAAAATTCATTCATTAAGGATTAATGAAGAATTACTGAATGAAATTCTGAGTGAATACTGTTTGAAATATGATATTCCGAGTGAAAATGGTGTAATATCAAGTAAAGTAAAACCGAGGAAGTTATTTCCAAATGGAGTTAAGATGTTTCCGAGTGAAACATCATTAAACGAATTATTTCTAAGTTAAGAAAACGGTGTCCGAATGAGACACTTCTGAATAAGGAAACTTCGAGTAAAATGGCTCCGTGTGAGATGTTTCTGAGTGAAACGTTTCCGAGAGAAGTACTCCTGAGTGGGAAAAACTTAAAATTGAATAAGTACTTCTCAGGGTGGAATATTTTGAGAAATGACTAAATGGAATATCTCCAAGTTGTGTGATTTTCTGAGTGAAATGTCTCTGGGTACGATATTTCTGAATGGAATGGTACCGAGTGAGACGATTCCAAAATAGAAAGGCGTCAAGTGAGAAATTTCTAAATACCGTGTGACATGGCACCGATTGGGGATATATCGAGTGAGCCTTTTCCAGGAAGTGTTTCTGGACAAAGAACTTTAACTCCAATTGAGTATGTTCCGAGTGAACAATTCTTAGGAAAAGTAAAATATCTGAGTGATTTTTAGATGGAAAACTTCCGAGACATGAACCTGCAAGTAGATGTGTCTTCATCTCAGAAAGTGACTCTCGGTACATTAAAGATAGCTAATGAATTTTTGAAGATTGTTTATGTACAGTAAATGACAGATCCTTATTTAGCCGAGATAAAAGAAACTCAGGCTAAAGGTAAAGATTTATTCCTAACCGAGGGCTCTGACAGTATTTATCGAGTGAAACGTCAGATTTATGTACCTGACTCGGGAGATTTACGACGATCGGTGCTTAATGAGGCACATAGAAGCATGCTGAGTATTCATCCGGGTACTACTAAGATGTATCATGATTTGAAGTTGCATTTCTGGTGGCCCGGAGTGAAGAAAGATGTAGTCGACTTCGTTTCCCATTGCGTAATTTGTCAAAAAGCGAAAGTTGAGCATCAAAAACCGACCGGTGGTTTACAACCTTTAGAAATTCCCGAGTAGAAATGGGATGCTATAGCTATGGATTTTGTAATGGGATTACCAAGGACTCAGAGTGGTCAAGATGCCATTTGGGTTATCGTGGACCGATTGACAAAGTCTGCACACTTTTTGCCGATCAACATGAGTTTTTCCTTGCCGAGACTAGCACAATTGTATATTAGTGAGATAGTTCGTCTGCATGGTGTTCCATCTTCAATTGTGTCGGATAGAGATCCTAGGTTTACTTCCCGGTTTTGGGGAAGTCTGCATTAGGAGTTAGGTTCGAAGCTCCGATTAAGTTCGGCCTATCATCCTCAGACAGATGGGCAATCCGAGCGGACTATCCAGAGTTTGGAGGACTTGTTGAGGTCCTGTGTGCTAGAGTATGGAGGTAGCTGGGAGCAATACCTTCCACTGGTCGAATTCACTTATAATAATAGCTATCATAGTAGCATCGGTATGGCTCCATACGAGGCTTTATATGGGAGGAAATGCCGAAATCCTCTTTGCTGGTCGGAATCGGGTGAGAATTTAATGTTAGGACCAGAGATAGTGTAGCAGACCTCTGAGCAAATCCAAATGATCAAAGACAAAATGAAAGCATCCCAAGACCGTCAAAAGAGTTATTATGATAAACGGACGAAACCGATTGAATTTCAGGTCGGTGATATAATCTTTCTGAAAGTCTCTCCAAGCAAAGGCATTGGGAGAGCATTAAAAAGTAAGAAGTTGAGCCTAAGGTATATTGGTTTATATGAAATATTAAAGAGAGTCGGGCCTGTAGCCTATCAGATTGCATTGCCTTCTCATTTGGCAAATTTACATAGTGTATATCACGTTTCTCAATTGAGAAAGTACTTACCGGATCCTACACATGAAATGCCGGATGATGATGTTGAAATCTGAGAGAACTTGACCACTATAGCCGAGCCCACTAGTATAGTGGACCGATCGGTGAAACGATTGAGAAACAAGAATGTTCAATTAGTCAAGGTTGCTTGGCAGCAGGATCAGAGTATTATGTATACTTGGGAACGTGAAGACGCTATGAGGGAGCAATATCCCAAATTGTTTTATTAATGTATGATTTTATATTTAAATTTCGAGGACGAAATTTTTGTAGGAGGGGAGAAATGTAACATCCTAAAATTTGTAATTTTTAGAAAATTCATTCATTAAGGATTAATGAAGAATTACTGAATGAAATTCCGAGTGAATACTGTTTGAAATATGATATTCCAAGTGAAAATGGTGTAATATCGAGTAAAGTAAGACCGAGGAAGTTATTTCCAAATGGAGTTAAGATGTTTCCGAGTGAAACATCATTAAGCGAATTATTTCTAAGTTAAGAAAACGGTGTCCGAATGAGACACTTTTGAATAAGGAAAATCCGAGTGAAACGGCTCCGAGTGAGATGTTTCTGAATGAAACGTTTCCGAGAGAAGTACTCCTGAGTGGGAAAAACTTGAAATTGAATAAGTACTTCTCAGGGTGGAATATTTTGAGAAATGACCAAATGGAATATCTCCAAGTTGTGTGATTTTCCGAGTGGAATGTCTCTGGGTACGATATTTCCGAATGGAATGGTACCGAGTGAGACGATTCCAAAATAGAAAGGCGTCAAGTGAGAAATTTCTAAATACCGTGTGATGTGGCACCGATTGGGATATATCGAGTGAGCCTTTTCCAGGAAGTGTTTCTGGACAAAGAACTTCAACTCCGATTGAGTATGTTCCGAATGAACAATTCTCAGGAAAAGTAAAATGTCCGAGTGATTTTTAGATGGAAAACTTCCGAGTGACGTAAGTAAAAGAATTGACTCGGACAGAAATATATTTGAGTATATTGGAATGAAATGTTACCATGTGGGACGTTTTCGAGGAAGGAAGTTGAGTATTTCATGGGATGAAACCTTCCGAGTGAATTCCTTCCGAAAGAAAGAAGTCTGAACGGGCAGCGGCTTTCTTGGAAAGATGTGCTTAGAATTCTGAAGCTGAGTCAGAATTAATAATTATTTTAGCTTTCCACGTCACTCTGTTCTTCTATCTTCCAGCAAAGTCTTTTATGATATTTTCCTGAAAATGGGACCCTCTCAGATGTGCTGTCCCTTTTCATTAAATGCTTATTCCTTATTTGTCATTTGAAGAAGAAACGTGTGTCAGATTCCTTCCTATTGTTCACGTCTCTTTTGCATGAACAATATAAATACTAGTTTCTACTATTGAATGAGTTTAGAAACTTTCGAAAGTAAAAACATCACCTATAATCCTTCCCTTTCAAACCTTGCTAAAAAGCCATTAACGAAGAAGAAGAAATCAATCTTCATTTCTTTCCTTCACGAAGAAAGTTTTGGACTGGTACAAAGCTGAAATTCCAGTCAGAATCCATACGCTGTGATTCAAATATAGTTTAAGAGCTGCAGGAACTCTTATTTCCAGGTATGGGGAGCGTTACATTTCAAATAAATAGTTTATGAATGGATGTGGGGTGATATTATTATGATATTCATATTGTGTGCATAATTGTTATTGAGACCCCGATTATATGACACTTTATGTTTTCATATATTCCACTCATATTATTGATATGAGACTGATGATGAGTATATAAATGTTATTCATGAATTTTTCATGATGAATATAAATGCATGGGATGCATACCGATCAGTATGTGATGCTTGTGTGGTGAATGAATATGATATTTGTATGATGTGATTTTCATGAAAGACCTTGGGTGGGACTCAAGGCAAAAGACAGAAGACCTTGGGTGGGACTCAAGGCAATCTCTTGAGCGGGGCTCGGGGTTTTAGCCCGTGGCACTCACCGTTGTCACTGAGAGTGATGGTGTCACATAAGGATGTAAACGGTTTGGTACCTGTAAAACAGCCGGTTCAGCTGAGAGCTGAGTTATGGCTCGGGGAGCCAGTGTTGCAACACAATTAAAAGACTTAATAATGAATTATTTGATTGAGTACATGTGTGCACTGATACATATATATATGTTATTGAGTATGGCATGCTGTTTTGATATGCTATATGACTCGGTGATGTTTTATATACATAGTTATGAATTGGACTTTTAATCCGATTCAATAACTATTATTTGATATCTTTATGCTCACCCCCTACTTATTGTTTTACAGTGGAGAGATGGCACAATGATGGTGTTTGAAGTCACTCAACCGACTGGAGCATTATGTATTAGCATGCACAATACATAATGTACATAGTTATTTTGGTAGAAGCCTTGGCCGGCTCCTGTGATTACCGTGTGTTGTAATTTTCTTTATATATTAAATGGTCAGTCGGCTTTTGTAAAGTGACAATAATATTATTTATTTTAGATTTTGTTTTAATCTTGGAATTATTTATGAAAGGTTTATTTATATTTATTTGTATTTTAAATGAGATGGTCGGATTGATGCCCAACCAGTACTGTTAAGGTAGAATCCGACTCCTATTTTATAAATTTAAATTAATTGCGAAAAAATTTATTTGATTTACTGAAAATTATTTTAAAAATTAAGGATGTTATATTTTGGTATCAGAGCAGACTTGAAAAGTCCAAGGCCAAGGTTAAACTACTAAATGTCATGATTGAGTGAAGTCATATCACTGTAGTGGTTGTGTAATATAGTTGAGGAAATCAACTATAAATAAATTGCTTTCATATCCATGAGTGGTACTAAAGTATGATGATTATTTCAGGATAAGAAATGGACCCTCATGGTATGGGCGAAATGGCTGCCGCCTTTCAGCGTGTGGCTGATATCTTAGAAAGGCAGAACCAACCTCAGCCGAGTGACAATCAAAGCATTGATTGTTTCTTGAAAAGAAAACCGACTGAATTCCATGGAGGATTTCAGCCTGATCAAGCTGATGCCTGGATCCAGAACCTTGAACGGATCTTTGGCAGTCTGCAGTGCACTGAAGCACACAAGGTTGAGTATGCTATTTTCATGCTTCGAAAAGAAGCTGAAAACTGGTGGAGGATAACTAAAGCCCGACTGGTAGCTGTTGGGACCGAGCTGAACTGTGATAATTTTAAGGAATGTTTCCTTGAAAAATATTTTCTAAACACTGTCAGGAGTCAGAAGGAGTTGGAATTCATGGAACTCCGACAGGGTAATATGAGCGTTGAAGAGTATGCAACAAAATTTGAGGAACTGTGCTTGTTCTATCCTCCTTTCCAGATGCCGGGCACAGAAGGTTCAAAATGTATCAAATTTGAGAGTGGATTGAACCCAAAGATTAAGAAAGCTTTCCGATACCAAGAGATTAGGAGCTTCCCGATCCTTGTCAATAAATGCATAATATATGAGGAAGACGATAAAACTTTAATCGGCTCGAGCAGTAAGTCAGACAGTTCTTCAAGATTACCACCAATCAGCTTTAAGAAGCAAGGAAAGTCTGTTAGAGGAGAATCATCCTCTAGATCTCGAGGTCGAGGGAATGCTGGTGGCCGATCGGTGAATAGACCGAAGGACATCAAATGTTTTAGATGTGGGGGCAATCACTATGCTTGGAATTGTGACAAGGATGAAGAAGTCATTTGCTACCATTGCAACGAGAAAGGACATGTTCGTCCTAACTGTCCTCTTCTCCAACCGACTGAATCGAATGCCAGTGTGAACCGTGGAGGCTTCCGAGGATGAGGCCGTGGAAATAGTAACAGAGGAGATAGAGGCAATGGTGGACGTGGCAACAATTCTGTAATGCCAAGGAACGATCGGGCTGGGAGTTCTAGTTCATCGACTGTAGGCCGGGTGTATGCTATTACTGTCGAGGAAGCTGCTCAAGCCAATGACTTGGTCGAGAGTAAGTGCCTACTCGGAAATACTATTATTGATGTGGTGTTTGACTCGGGTGCAACTCACTCGTTTATTTCTAATGATCGTGTGATACGAATGAGATTACTTGTAGTTTCTATGAATCGGCCATTAAATGTATCTAGTCCAACTGGTGTTCAATTATGGACTTCCATGATGTGTGAGAACGTATCCTTCACTTTAGGTGATAGGAATTTTTCTGCTGATTTGATATGTCTACCTTTGAGAGGTCTTGACATGGTTCTCGGTATGGATTGGCTCTCGGCCAATGGAGTCCTAGTTAACTGTCGGAATCGGCAAGTGATTTTTCCTAAGCAGAAAGCTGGTGATTATGAAATTCAAGGTATATATCAACTATTAATGCTATTCTGTATGATTGAGGGAAAGAGTGAATCTAAAATCCGAGACATTCCTGTTGTTTATGACTTTCCCAAGTTGTTCCCGGAGGACGTACCTGGTGTTCCTCCTGATAGAGAAATTGAGTTCTCTATTGATTTAATTCCTGGAGCCGAGCCAGTCTCCAGAACCCCTTATAGAATGTCTCCGATTGAGCTAGCCAAATTAAAGAAACAAGTTAATGAGTTGCTCGAAAAACAATTTATCCGACCAAGTGTATCACCGTGGGGTGCTCCGGTGTACTCGTCAAAAAGAAGGATGGTAGCATGCGATTATGTATCGATTACCGATAATTGAATAAGCTGACCATCAAGAATAAATACCCATTGCCCAGAATTGATGACTTAATTGATCAGCTACGTGGTGCATCGGTCTTTTCAAAAATTCACTTGCCGTCGGGATACCACCAGCTAGGTTGTCTTGAAAGTAGTGTATTAGCAGCTTGTCATCGGAGGTGTGAGAGATCATCTTCTGACAGTACATTGTGAGATGATTTCATGGACAAGTCGTCCCCCGATATTTATCAAAGTCTGGAATTTTGAGCTCCAATGGGAGGATAACATCTGGAACCAGGCAGAGTTCAAAAGCATCAGTTGAGCCCTGGCCTTCCACATCCTCCACAATCCGTAGTCGATCTTCCAGGATTTCCATCTTCCTTTTCTGTTGAGAGGTCGGGACTATGCTAGGATTGATAACTGGGTTTGCTGTTTGGGTCACACCCTACGGGTTGGCATGGGTTCATATACCTAAAAGGGTAACCATAGTGTGGGTAAATAGGTGTAGCTGGATATGCTTGATACAATGGGCCAGTGTTTTATGCAGGACCATGTGGTTGGGTCATAGCTTGGGCATTAGGAATTGGCTGGGCTATCTGGATAGCTTGAGCTTGGGTGGATTGTGGTTCAAGAATTTGTGGGTTTGGCTGAGGGTTAGCAGAGGAGATCGTCAGCTGGGTAGGGTTTGAAACATGAGGATTCATCGTTTGAAAATCATGGCCATCTTGTTGGTTATGGAATGGGGGGAGTATCCTGGGGGTATTCCATAAGGTGGACAAGGTACATGATTACCATCTGGGCCAATGAATGTGTGCTGTGATGTATAACTGTAGGGCATGCCATGAGGTAGCTGGGGATCAACCGATTGCTTTACTTTCCTAGTGTTGACAGTGAAGGGTGTGGTCGTAGAGTGAGTAGCTTGAGCCTCTGTCAGACTAAGGCCCAGGGGCTGTAGTGGGGTTAGCGGTTGTTGTTGGGTCTTCTCATTCCCTGTAGAAGAGCCCCCTTCTGTGATTCTCTCCTCCAAAAGTTTGGCCATTTTCGCCATTTTCTTTAGCTGGTTGACCTCGTCCCTGAAGTTTTCATTTTCTTGTTCTATTTCAGCCATAAGTCTCTTCCAAAGTCGGGTTCCGTACGGGTGTTTCCCCATGATGTGCATTTGGAAAAACAAGTGTCAGGTGGAAATAAAAGGAAATAAAATAGTAGGACTGTAAAATACATTGAAATAAAATGGCGTGTGAATCAATCACAGGTCTTAACGAGTGTCCTTTGACTGTTCCTCAGAACGTCTCGTTCAAAAGTACTAAGTAGGATAAACATGGAAATTAATATGGGATAGTTGTGAAGACAGGAAAATCCTTCATTCTAAGATACGACAAGAGCCTTACGTTTAGCCATTCCTGGCTCGGGTAACCATGGCCCTCGTCCCACAAATTCGATCCCATGTTATTTTCCGTATTCTCTTATGAAGGCAGTCACTAAGTCCTAAATAACTTTAGGCAAGAGCGGAAAGAAAATTAGTCATCGGAGTCTGACGTGCCCCATAATCGTTACTTCCCTAGTAACTTTCTTAGAAAACATTTTTATACTTAGGGAAGTAGCAATTGACAAGACTCGTGACAAATCAAGAGTCACGTGGGTTACAGACCTTCCAATCATCATCAATGTTTTCCTTGATATTTTTGATTCTTTCGAACATTTTGATTTTTGTTTGACGATTTGGAAAAATCTGTAACCCAGAACCCCAAAACTTAAGTGAACGCGCACAAAATAAGAGGAATACTTGCTTGTTAAAGGATCACTGGTAAAAAAGTGTGTTATTTTTTAAAAAAGTAATGCGCTAAACGGGTAAGTAGTCCACCAATTTAGATTAAAAGGGAAAATGAGAATAAGGAAAGGTAGAGGAAAAGTCTGCCCCTTTGTGCCCTAAGTCAGGTTTTTCTGAAGGCCTCTTATCAGTTCTAAGGTCTGTCTAACAGTGATGTCTCACATGAGGTGGCTTACACTACTGTCTAAAGGTTACTAGAGCCAAGATCCTATTCATGATGTTGACCACAACGGTAGGAAGTCTACTAGGTGTGGGCATCATGAATAAGTCGAACTCTAGCTGAGGTTCTCACTATAGCCAGACAGGAAGTACATCCCAAATGACACCGCTATCAACCTCCCATAATCTTAAGTTTTATTTGGGCTCGGGTACAGGGTCCTACTCGAAAGTGTGTGCAAATTGTGAGTGTGGTGTGTGAAAGGGCATCCAATACCTTTATCTTACCAATCCTTCACAAAGAACAAACACAAAACAAAAAAACAAAGTCGTCTACCCTAGGGTTCAACAATATACAGATGTTAACAGAACATAAATGACAAAATATAAATAAACAGAAACCACATACAAACATTGACAGAAAATAAAATAAATGAAGAAGTTAAATAATTAACAGGCTATTTAAAAAACATGCGCTATCAATTTGATTGACTTGACTCTCTAAGACCCCAGTGGAGTCGCCATCTGTAGCGACCAGGATCGCGGCGGCACGACCGACCCTCAAAAATGAAACGAGTTTCGATTCGGAAAGAAAACAGGGAGTCGCCACTAATATTTTCTGGTAAAATACTAGAAAAAACCTACTTCAAAACACTGGTCATAAAAGTGAAATTCTAAATTCGGGAGTCGAATTACAAGTGAGGAAGGTATTAGCACCTCACAACTGTCCGTCATAAAACAGTTACCTCAAGTTGATAGCGCGCACTTTATAATAGCCCATAAATTGTTTTTAACTTCTTTTAGGAAAAAGAACACACAAAACGACAAAGCAAACACAAATAGACAAAACAGACCAAACAGTGACAGTAAGAAATTTGACCAAACAGTGACAGTTAGAGAGAAGAAAAGTAAAAGTAAAGATTAACAGAACGTCCCGTCCAAATTAACCTTAATTTATACATAAAAAATTTGAAGATTAAAATAAAATTAAATGAGATAGAGTAGAATGAAGTTGATTAACAAAACTAAAGATTAACAGGATGTCTCATCCAAATTAACCTCACTGTTATAAGAGAAACAAATTGCGTTGAAGACATGTGAGGATCAACAAGATGTCTCATCTAAATTAATCCCCTTTATTATTATAAAAAATGAGGTTAACAAAATATCTCATCTAAATTAACCTCATTTTTAAGAAAATATTTTAAATAAAATATTAAAAATATAAGATTAACAACATGTCTCGTCTAAATTAACCTCATTTTAAAGAAATTACCATTTTAAATAAAATATTAAAAATATGAGATTAACAAGACGTCGCATCTAAATTAACCTTATTTTAAAGAAGTTACTATTTTAAATGAAATGTTAAAAACGTGAGATTAATAAGACATCGCGTCTAAATTAACCCCATTTTAAACAAATTAACATTTTAAATAAAATACTAAAAACATGAGATTAACAAGACGTTGCATCTAAATTAACCTCGTTTAAACAAATTACTATTTAAATAAAATATTAAATAGATAAAATAGACAAAGACAATAACAGAGACATAGAAATTAAACAAAAGAAAGTGGGCCCGATAGGAATTGATTCCTGCTCCTACGTATTCTTAAATGTATTGAGAAATCAGGGTTACGTAGTTCTTTGGGAAAAATTTTGAGAAAATGATTTAAGATTATA
This sequence comes from Clitoria ternatea, assembly GCA_037962975.1. Lineage (NCBI taxonomy): Eukaryota > Viridiplantae > Streptophyta > Magnoliopsida > Fabales > Fabaceae > Clitoria > Clitoria ternatea. The sequence goes on from CM075672.1 coordinate 223,301,201, forward strand.
TTTAAAATTATTAAATTGATTTATTTTTTAATAATGGAAATTTTACAAGGAAGGAGAAATACTTCGCACGTGCATAAACCTTTGAAAGCTTATATCCCGAATGTATGCAAAAGTAATCTTGCACGACATTGCTTATAAGACCTTATGACATCTATTTTAAAAGGAGATATGTGTATTTAATATTTTCATTTTTTAAATTTAAAATAAAAATTGTTTAGTTTCATTCTAAAAATGATCTTTAATAAGAATCGTCCATTTTTTTAAAAAGTACTCATATTTCGATATTTTTAATTTTTAATTTAGCATAAAAAAATCATTTATTTTCGTTACTATTTAAATTTTTCATTACTTTTACTTGAATTTTTTTTGAAATAAGACAAATCTAACAATGATTGCAAAATAAATAAAGTAATAAAGAGAAAGTAAGTAAATATCCATTTCTATTCTAATGATAATGGTAATAAATAAAGCATTTTATTTGTGTTTCTTTTGTTTATTTGCAAAAGGGAACCTCTTAGAGTTGTTGTGCTCAGAGGAAGCCCATGACCAAGAAAAAACAAAAACCCCTTAGGGTTGTAATTGAAACAAAGGAAAAGAAAAGAGGGAGTGAGAGTTATTTGGGGGGTTGTTGGTTTGAAGAGTGAAAGAATGAAATAGAGAGAGAAAGAAGATAGAGAGAGAAAGAGAAGGAGAAAAACGAAGAGAGGGAGAGTGGATTGACGGAGAGGGAGAGAGGAGCTCGGCGTCGTGAAAGCTCAGGGACGACGCCCGACCGGTGGAGGGGGGCTCTGACCGGAGGTTCTGGTTGGGATCTGGCGCGATGTCAGTTCGGTGTCCGTGGTCGTCGGGGAAAGTGGAGACCGGGCCCTGGACGACGACCGTGGTGGGACCTCGATCGACAACAGTGCAGGAGGCCGGGCGAACTCGGCGGTGCTGGTTGGGAGGCCGAGACTCGGTTGTTCAGAGGGGGTAGCGGCACAGTGAAGGAAAAGGGGGAGAGTTTGAGTGAGTGACTTAGAGAGTGAGAGAGGAGAAGAGGAAGGAGAAATCAGAGAGAGGGAAGAAGATTTGGGTCGATGGTTTGAGGAAGAAGACCGGCGTCGGAGGTGGCGGTCCGGCGGCAGGGAAGCCGGCGGAGGTCCTGAGGGCAGAAACCTTCTTCTTCCCTCTTCTCTTTTACTTTTTATGTTATTTTTTGTGGTTTGTAATGGATGATATTTTTGTATTATGATTTATTGATTTTCTGTTGGTGGTGGAGTGTAAGATGAAGATAGTGTTGTATTGTGGATGGTTAATTTTTTTTTAGAGAGAAGATCCCTAGAATAAGAATCTGATGTAGTTTTTATCCCTGGCTGTTGATGGGTGTTATTATTTTTTATGAATGGTTTTCTTGAACTCTGCATTGTCCCCTTTTTAGGCCATTCCCATGCTTGTGGTGGAATTGGAAAAGGGAGCTTACTGTTGGAAGATGGAGCTTCGTGGGAGACCAAGGAGTGATGGGGGGATGGGCTCTTAATTTTTTATTTTATCTTTCTAAAAAGCATGAATAATAAAATAAGGGACAGGGAATAGTGTCTACAACTTCAAATCCAGGCTTCTATGGATCAGATTTAGTTGGCGATGAATCAAATATTGCAGAATGCTTCTCAATCTCATGGAAGTACGTTGAACAATGGGTCTCCGTTCATGACATCGATTAATGCTTCTTTGCCTATTAAGGAGATTTCACTGGGATTTCCTCATTTTGATGGATCAACACCAGTGATGGAATGGATTTTTAAGTCGGATAACTTTTTCACATATCATAATACTCTTGATGCATCTAGAGTTGACATTGCTGCGATGTATTTTGATAAGGATGTCATTTTGTGGTTTTAGATGTCACAAAAATTATCTCTGATGACTACTTGGGCGGAGTTGACTCATGCTCTAGAATCTTAGTTTGGTCCTTCAACATTTAATTGTCCAATGGCTGAACTCTTGAAGCTTCAACAATCAGGTTCGGTGTCTGACTATCATCTCAAATTTATGTCTTTAGCGAATAGATCTCTGGGATTAAGTGATGAGGCTTTTCTGAATTGTTTTATCAGTGGTCTAAATCGTGATATTAGACGTGATGTTATTGCTATGTGCTCTCCTATCTTGTTGTGTGCAGTTGCTTTAGCTAAACTTTTTGAAGAAAAATATAATCATGTTTCTAAGCCAAATTCTACTTCCTATACTCATAAATACTCCCAAATGTCACATACCCCGTTTCTATTAATATTCACCCCAAAACACAAAATAAATCTCAATTACCCTCTTTTTTAACCACTCCTCCAGGCCCTCCACCAAAATCTCCTAATGTGAAGAAAATTACCCCTGCTGAAATGCAATTAAGAAGGGAAAAAGGATTGTGCTATTTTTGCGATGAAAAGTTCTTTTTCAATCATAAATGTCCTAATAGGCAGTTATTGCTGTTGCAAATGGAAGAAGATGATAATGAGAATCCTGTTAATACAATGGTAACTCATGGCATTCAACAAGCTGAGACAATGGAATAAGAAAATCATCATTTGTCTTTAAATGCCTTGAAAGGTGGTATGGGTTTTGGCACTATTAGATTCATGGCATATATTGGAAATTACTTTTGACTGTATTGATTGATGGTGGCAGTTCGAATAATTTTTTGCAACCCAGGGTGGCTAAGTTTTTAAAATTACCTGTGGAACCAGCTACTGAATTTAGAGTAATGATCGACAATGGTAATTATATGTCTGTTGAAGGATTGTTACACAATTGAAGGTACAGGCTCAAGGCAATACACTTCAGTTACCAGTATTTTTGCTTCCTATATTGGGTGCAGATCTCATTTTAGGAGCTTGTTGGCTGAAAACAATCAGCCCACACATTGTAGATTATGATGTATCACAATTGAAAATTTTGTTGAATTGTAAATTTACTACCTTAAAAGGAGATCGTGACCTGGTACCTGAGCAGGTTCAATTACATCACATAAGAAGAATGGTGGCCACTAATTCTATTGCTAAAGTATATAGTATGTAGTTGATGGAGGCAAATGTTGTTCCTAGATCTATGTTGGACTTACCTGTTACTATGGAGCCTGAACTAGCCTTATTATTGCATACTTATAGTATGGTTTTTGATACTCCTACCAGCTTACCTCCTCCGAGGTCCCATGATTATTCTATTCCTTTATTGGAAGGGTCTCAACCTATTAAGGTTAAACCCTATAGATATCCTCATAGTCAAAAAGAAGAAATTAAGAAATTGGTGTCAAGTATGTTGGATGAAGGCATCATACAACATAGTAAGAGTCCTTTCTCTTCTCCTATTATCTTGATGAAAAAGAAAGATGGGTCATGGAGGGTGTGTACAGATTATAGGGCTCTAAATGCAATTACTATCAAGGACAGTTTTCCTATCCCAACTGTGGATGAGCTGATTGATGAGCTTTTTGGAGCTTCCTTCTTTTCTAAATTGGATTTCAGATCAGGGTATCATTAGATTTTGTTAAACCTTGATGATAGACATAAGACATCATTTAGGACTCATCATGGCCATTATGAGTGGTTGGTTATGCCATTTGGCTTGACAAATGCCCCGACTACTTTTCAAAGTCTTATGAATGACATTTTTGTTGGATTTTTGAGAAAATTTGTTCTAGTGTTCTTTGATGATATATTGGTCTATAGTAACACTTGGAAGGATCATCTAAACTATTTAGAGGTGGTTTTGAGTATCTTGAAGCAGCATCAGTTATTTGCTAGGTTTTCTAAATGTTGTTTTGGAGTGCCACAAATTGATTACTTGGGTCATACTATATCCGGATCAGGTATAGTCATGGATGTAACTAAACTGGAAGCTATTCTAAAATGGCTTGAGCCTACAAATTTGAAGTAATTGCGTGGATTTTTAGGACTCACGGGTTATTATAGAAGATTTGTCAAGTTCTATGCTAGCATTGCAACCCCCTTAACTGAATTGTTAAAAAAGGATTCTTTTAAATCTATAGTGGAGGCATTTCAGCAACTCAAAATAGTCATGACATCTGCTCCTGTCTTGGCTATTCCTAATTTCAAGGAAATTTTTGTGTTAGAGACTAATGCTTCAGGAAGTGGAGTTGGTGCTGTCCTTAGTCAAAATAGACATCCTATTGCTTATTTTTCTAAGAAATTGTCTTTAAGAATACAGAAACAATCAGCTTATACTCGGGGGTTCTATGCTATTATTGAGGCTTTGGGATAAATTTAGACATTATCTCTTGGGTCATAAGTTCATAATTAAGACAGATCAAAAAAGTCTTAAAGAATTGTTAGAACAGAAGTTGCAAACTCCTGAACAACAACAGTAGCTTCCTAAGTTTTTGGGGTATGACTTTATAATACAACATAAACCAGGGAATGAAAATATACCAGCTGATGCTTTATCTAGGAGTTTTATGATGGCTATATCTTCTCCTATACATTCTTGGATTAATAAGGTGATTGATTTGACTTAGACTGATCCTCAGTTAACCAAGATTTATCAAAACTATTTACAAGGTCAACAATTATCTTCTGATTATAGTATTCAAAATGGTTTGGTATTGTTTAAAGGCAAGATTGAGTTACCTCATGATTCTGAGTTACTACATCAGATCATAGAAGAATTTCATAGTTCCAAGATTGGTGGACATGCTGGAGTTCACAGAACAATGGCTAGAATTGCTGCTCAATTTTATTGGAACAGTATGAGAAGTGATATTAGTAAGTTTGTGAGAGAATGTGAAATTTGTTAGCAAGCTAAGGTGGATCATGTATTGCCAGCTGGATTATTACAGCCTCTTCCCATTCCTCAACAAATTTGGGAAGATATAACAATGGACTTTATTGTTCAATTGCCACATTCACAAGGTTTTACCATTATTTTTGTGGTGGTGGATAGGCTGTCCAAATTCGGTTACTTCATTCCTATGAAATCTGAAATTAATGCCAAGTCTGTAGCTAAAGTTTTCATTAATAACATAGTCAAAACTCATGGGTTTCCAAAAACCATTGTGTCTGACAGAGACATAATTTTTATCAGTTCCTTTTGGCAGAATTTATTCAATGCTCAAGGCATAACATTGGCCATGAGTTCTTTATATCACCCTCAGTTCGATGGCCAAACAGAGAATCTAAATAAGACCCTCGAGATATACCTAAGGTGCTTCATATTTGAACATCCTAAAAGCTGGGTTGCTATGCTTCCGTGGGCTCAATTTTGGTATAACACTTCTTTTCATCAAAGTTTGGGCATGACACCTTTTCAAACTATTTTTGGTAGACCCTCACCATCTGTATTGCATTATGAGGCAGATCCTAAAGATCCTGGTTCACTCAAGGAGTTATTACAGCAACATGATCAACTTTTAAACAAGCTTAAGGATCATTTATTAAAAGCTCAACAATACATGAAGATGCAGGCTAATAAGAAAAAAAGAGATTTACAATTTAAGGTTGGTGATCTGGTTTTGGTTAAGCTTCAACTATATAGGCAACATTCTGTAGCTTTGAGAAAGCATCAGAAGCTTGGCATGCGTTATTTTGGTCCATTTCCTATAATTGAGAGGATCGGTATAGTTGTATATAAACTACAATTACTAGAATCTGCTAAGATACATCCTGTGTTTCATATTGCTCTTTTGAAACCATTTCATGGCAAGAGTCCTCGACCATATTTTCCTTTGCCACTAATTTCTTGTGAAATGGGACCAATGCTCTCTCCTTGGAAGGTGTTAGATGTATGTATTGTTAAACGTTTAGAAACTAATGTGCCTCAGTTATTGATTCAATGGGAAAACACTGAAGTTAAGAATGTTACTTGGGAAGAATTACAAGAGATACATGAATCTTATCCTCAGTTCAACCTGGAGGACAAGATTGTTTTTGATGAGGAGGGTAATGTAACAGGTATAAGGAAGATAGAAGCATTGGCGCCAAATTCAGTTAGTATGGAAAGACAGGTGGCTCACGATCCGCAATATAAGGAAATTAGGTAAAGCACAAGGTTGAGGAGAGAGAATATAAGGCTGGAGGATTACACATTTTGAGTATCCTTGAGGTGAATTTTCTTCTGACCCCCTTTCTGAATATTCCATTCTCTCTGTAATTCTCAGGTGCTGTTACTGGAGTTTACTATCCGTGAAGGCTATTAGCGGAGCTGTTATAGCTTTTGGGTTTCCATTTGTTATTCCCTATATTGGTTCCTAGTTTATTTCTTCTAAATACTAGTTGAGAATTTTACTGTTACATAATCAAATGTCGAATCAAAACAGGGAACATCAGCTACATAAATTTTACAAATTACTTCATATTTTTTTTGCAAATAAACAGTTTATTAGAAAAAACTTATGATTGCAAAAGCCTGTGCTAGCTCAAATGGGTGATTTTCTAACAGTAAATCTCAAGAAGCTAAGTGATTAACACAAAATCATCAAATCCATTTCCTAACAGCATAAGATTAACATCAAATCTCAGGATCAAATTCAACAAAATCAAAATCAAAATTGGAAAAAACTTCTCACTCCTTTTGTTAGTCTTGAAGGACCTGTATTTGTCCCACCAATGTTTTCCTCTATCTCTTCTAATAACAAATTCCTTTTTATGAAGTGTGTTATCCATGAAATATGCCAAACAACCAGCAAAATTCAACACCCATACTATTCATTAGATATATTAGATATACCAAACACTACACTTCTATAATTCCTCCTAACTATTCTCTAATTAGCAAAATAAGAAACAACATTTTTAAAGAACACTTAATGAAATGAAAAGTAGTAATAGTAACACACTAACAAGTAACATGTAACTAGCAATCACCCTCCCTATATTAGATCATCATCAAGTTTGTTATATCATGTAGACCAGGGAACATCTCCAAAAATAGTTATCGAGCTTTACTTCACATAATCTAATCCCTTGAACAGAGCATGTATCTTATAGTACAACATAAAAAATTCATTATAAAACCCCATATAAAAGAGTTTTTCCCCCTTATCTCATTAATAATACCAATAAGAGGAGAAAAAACAATTACTCAAATTAGGATAACATAAAACCAAACTGCATATATTCCCAAATCAAACCCAAACAAAGATCCTAATGCAGCAACACAAATTAAGATCAACAAGCAACACATAAAATTGAATGTGATTTATTCTATCATTTGATTCCCATAATTTTTGTATAGAAAAAGAAAGAGTAAGTTTCCAAGGAGTAAGAGGCAAGATCCAGAGAGAGAAAGAGTAGAACGAACTCTCATGAGATCAAGTTCAAATAACTTACAACAACAAAGACACAACCATCAAAAGTTCATAGAAAGAACCCTTCCCTTCATTTAGGGATAGCAAAACGGGTCAAGCTCATCGGGCTGGCCCGCCAAGCCTGTCAAAATTGATAGGGTGGACAAGATTGTTTAGCCCGCCTCTCGCCATAGCCCGGCCCGCCTGACGAACCAAAACCTTGGCGGGGCGGGCTAACCCGACGGGTCCCCGTCAAAAGAAAAAAATTATAAATATTACTAATTAAATAATTTATACTTTATTTGATTAAAATATTTACCTTTATTTTCTAAAATTTTAAAAAAGTCACATATCTTACTAGTGCATTTCTTTTAATAATATCTTCTTTATTTTTTCAAAAAATATTAATTTTTATCTTAATTTGACACATTTTTTTTAAAATTATAATTTTAGCTTTGTCGTCGGGTCTGTTATGAGGCGGAACGGGCCCTAACTCGTTTATTTTAGTGAGGCAGGCCAGCCAGTCCCGCTTTGGCGAGCTTTGGTGGGCCGGCCCGTTTTGCCATCCTTACCTCCATTGTTAACACAACATGCTCTATTAATTACTCTACAACATTTCCATTGCTATCATCATAATCATCCTCATTATTATATTAATCTAACATAAAACATTTTTTAATTTTTAGAAGATATAAAAATGAGTCGACGATTATACCAAATCCAGACAGAGATCTGAGGAGCGATAGATCCATCATTAGAGGCACAAGGTGGTGGTGACGCCGCCTTCATCACCGTTGCCGGCGGAGGAGGAAGGAAGAGGTGTGTTGAGATCGAAGGGGAGGGGTATTCGGAAGGAAGAGGTGAGGACGCAATCCTCGTTGTTGATTACGGAGGAAGACAAATCGTGATCGCTGTGGCAATCGTCAACTGGGAGAGAGTTAAAAGGTTTACAGTGGTGCAGAGTGGATGACGACGGAACTCTAGGCCCACCGAACGATTCCAACATAAGGTCAACATATTGGAACCTTTAGAACTTGAGTTTTAGAGGAAAGGTGAAGGTAAAATGGTAACGAGGGGCGTCACAAATATGGAGATGGAAACGAAGGTGGCTAGGGAGAGGTATGACTGGCCTAGAAGCAAACGGAGTTCTAAAACAAAATGCGAAGGAGAACCACCTCCGAGCCAAACGTGACGCGCAAAACCACCATAAGGGAAGCTCTGTTTTTTGGCCTCAAATAGAGGACAAGGCTGAAGTAAACAAGCACGAAAAATTTAGAAATTCAATTAATTTTTGGGGAGAAAATAGAATTATCACAAGTTTTAAATGGTAACCTATTAAACAAGTTACCATAAATCAATATGGGCCATTGATTGGCATCCAACGATTTATATTTTTAAGTCTACCGTACACCTAAAAAATTAAAGTTCACCATAGCCTTAACCTAATTTTAAAGTTAAGGTACCCTTCAATGGTAGACCTAAGTTTCAGTGAAGAACAATCACCAATTTGATTAGGAGTGGTATCAATTAAATAAAGTTGAGTTAATAAAATAAATAAATTTATTAGTTCAATGTAAATTAAATTTTATTTAACAATGTGTATACTTAATATTAACCATTATTTTTTTTTATTTTCAAAACATCAATACGAAATTTTTAAGAAAATTTTATGGATGATATCTATTGTCTATTTTAGGTTTTAAGATTGTAAAAATAGAAATATTTTCTAAAATTACAAAATGTACATATTTTAATCATTTCGTATATTTCGCTGTTCTTTTTTAAAACTAGAGACTAATATAAGAATTGAAATCTCATAGACAAAAATATTATATCCATAGAATCTTGATAACTAAGCTAGGGTTTACTTCTACAAAATTGAAAAACAAATTATGTACCCGCCCTTTCCCTTTCAGTCTTTGGTTATATCATTTACCCAAAGCAAAATCTTGACAAAACCATTATTGTTTTTCATTTTTTACTTTTTCCTTCCACCTTCTAAAAAGAATAAATCGAAGTTCATTGAGAAATGTAATTTTTTCAAAATTTATATAAAACATTTCTTGATTACTTACATAAAAGTGTATTATTGCGGCATTATTTTTTTATAACTACCAAAAACCTGTAACAACTCCCAAGTGAGATAGCAATGAATTGAAAATGGTTTTCAACTCCAGATGGAAGGGGAAAAAACCCGTATCTCAAATTTTACCACCTTGATGCGTTGAGAGTTAATATCTCAAACGTTCATTGAGAATATATAACATGAAATCTTTTTATAATGCTTAAAATAATCTTCTTTTATTTAGTTCTTCAACAATGTTTTGAATTTGAATCTTATAAATAAATATGAAAAAAAACATCATCGGAAAAGAGTTAGTCATACCATAATAGACATAAATATATTCCTTAATTAAATAATATCTTTAAAGAAAACTGTGGTTAAACCATATAAAATAATCTTCCTTTTTTAAGCAAGCGTAGCTCGTTTTATAGTATCGAAACTACTAAATAACGCAAAAACGATTTATTGTTGAGTTGAAGGTTCCTTTAATTAATTTGATTGGTTGATTTTAAAACAATCAAACATCTTTTCAATAGGTGCAATATTTTGTTTAAAAATGACGAGGGTAAAATGGAATTTTTAAACCCAATTTCCAAAAGAAAAGAAAAGAAAAGTTCTTAATTTTAAGAAAAATAGAAAATTATTCTTAAAAAATAAAAAATAAAAAATTGTTTATTTATAAATTATTTAAATTTTTTATAGAAAAATAGAAAACTGATTTTTTATTTTTTAAAAAAAATCAGAAAACTCTTTTAAAAAATTTTCTAAGAAAAGTAAAAAAATAGAAAAGACGGTAAGTGAACTACAAGATAAGGTAACTGAATTACAAGATAAAGACTGTTGTAACCATTTTTATTATGATAATATTTTTATTATTCTTTGTAACTATTTTAAAATATATTTAAACACAAACTCATTTGTTCTTATTTTAATATTACTTTAAATTTTTGTCATAATTTTTATGTGCTGCATATACTATACAATATTGTCATAAATAATATATATAAAACATATCTCAATTAATTTGAATTAAAGAATGTTTTAAAAAAATTTAAAAAATTGAGTGCACTTGAACAACTTTTTTAATTTTCTAGTTTTCTAAATTGAAAAACTGTCACATTATCTAAACGAGTTTTCAAAATTTTTCTAGCTATTCTAGGAAATAAAATTTTTAGAAAACAAGCGGAAAGTTTTTCCCCAAAAACTAAAATAATTTTCAGTAACTAAACACAAAATAATATTTTTTGAGAATATCAAGCTTCTTTTTCTTTTGGTAAATAGAATATCAAGCTTCTTATTAGCACTTAATAATAAAATAGTAAGTGCTGGTGACCGATTAACATCTTTATAAATAAAGCCTGAGAAGGAGACTTCTACGAAACTACTAGCCCGGTTGTTTAAAAGTAAGAGCAAACTGTTTAATTGATGTCGTTAACTATATATTACAACCCTTTATTATGAACCAAACAAGATCTGAGAAGAATAAACATAAGTAGCTAGCCAGAGGTTTTCCCTATCTGTAAAGGCTTATGAAAGATATTAAAGCTAATTATTTTTTAAATATAATAGTTTTCTTTAGGCAAATCCAATGGCAGTGTTCTCCAACCGAAAGTAAATTTGTTTATCATTTTGAAGTATAAAAATATGGATATTTAAATAACTCAATTATCTGTCGATTTTCTCGAACTTAGTTGTGGAATATATATAATCTTATACCGCACGTCTTCATGCATGAAACACAAGTACCTTGAAGTAATATAAGATAGTTTTTGTTTATTACGAAATAATTTAGTTATAGTTCCATTATCTTGAAGCGTAAAATGGGTAGGTTCACCAGGTCAAAATTGACAATATATATCTCACCTTCCATTGAAACTGAGAACACCCAAAGAATAGGGTTCCCACTATAGGGCAATCATATAACATTTTTTGTTTTCATCTCTTTGCTTTTGCTTCCTAATAATCAGCAACTAATTATGAGTGTTTAGTCACATTAATTATGATATTTTGTTAAAGATATTAAAGCCTAAACACAAGCAAATTGTATATGGGTTTGAATTGGTCCTATTCTATATATACACCAAGGTTTGATAGCGAAAAACTCTTTAATTAGAGGTTTATTACGTGGCATTAAGTATAAACTTGTTTAGTGGGTTAATATACATGAAAGAAAAAAAGAAGTATGAAGCATGAAAAATTCAATGATTTAGAATGAAAATCGTGCAAGAAAAATAGTTAAAACGGATAGGCATGGTTGATTTATGATCAAAATGGGCCAAAGGTTTTGATTGAGTTGCTAAGGTTGTGGGGGGTGACCCACGATTAGAGAAGAAATCATGATGGCATGGCCTGCCTTTGGAAAGTGTTTTTGTAGTGTGGAGAGGTGTCACATGAGGCTGATCGATGCATCTCTCTCTCTTTTTCAAAAAGGGAAAAGAATAATACCATCTCCATTACTTCATGTGTGTGTGTGTTTGTGCTAGACAAGTTTTGGTTACTTGATTAGATTATACTACATGGCAAATCATGTACTACTACTCCCACTCGTGTGTATTTCTTCTATTTTCACCAATTCTTTTTAAATGGGTATCATACAAATATCTTACCACCATCAACCTATTCAAACAAATTAGGCGCAAAATCAACTTTGACATAATTATATTTTTTGATTTCTTTAGTCAATTGTGGTTCTGTAGTTTTTAAATATCAAGAGGTTATAAGGATAGTTAAGTGGTTGAACAAAAATAAAGATAAGATTCGTCATTTTAAATATTTCATTCATATTTTTTATAACAATGTCAGTACAATTGATTATACGTTAGTTCGACTAACGCAATACACACGTCAATTTGGGAAAAAAAAATTTATGGTCAGCATAATAAACCCTAATTAATGTCCACTTTTTAAATGCTAAATTCGTTATCTTTGAATTTCAAAATTCATTTTTTAACATTCACATTTAAACACTAAAGTTAGTTATGACTAACATTTAGAAACAGATACTAAATGATATCTGTTATAAAACAGATACTAAATAGAATCTATCATAAAATAAAATAGACACAATTCATCTACCAATAAAAACAACCTACCATTTAGGTTTGTATTCACTTTTTACATATAGAGACAGAAAAATATCTCACAGAATTAATGTCAGTCAAGCAGACATTTACTAACATATCTGCCATAACACAGTCACTGCCTATCGTTTATATAAAGAAAAAACCAACACAACATCTAAATTTACATCCATTTTTTACACATTCTAAGCTATTCTAAACAAACTACTTATTCTTATAATATCCATAGGATATCGGTTAATGGAACCATTTTTTATCTCAGTAAAATTTGATGGTTTAATTCATGTGGTGATTAATTGCCATGATGAATACTGTTACAAGCATTTTATGCACTCTGAAGGTACCTTCGCCCATCGAGGGAAAGAATAATAATATGAAAAACATCTAAATTAATTAGCTGGATCTGACACACTTAACTTTATATATGACTCTTTCATTTCTGAGTATCAATTATGATTCATATGAATATATACAAGAATTATTCCACTAGCACACAAATTAACGGTTCATGTCAAAAAGAGAATAATCATCTTATAACGTCGTCTGTTCAACCCTGCACTCGGAAAGTGAATGGAGAGTATTTTTAATACACGTATAGGAGAAATAACGTGGCATGTCAATGTAGTAGTGTCAGTTAAAGACGATTACGTGTTGAATTCATCAACAAATAATAAACTTATTACGCATAGTTGATAAACAGTTACACTTTTAATCCAAGAAAAGTATTTTTGATTTTTTTATCAGCAAAAAGAAATAATTTAATTTAAAAAATATAAGGTACCTTAATTCATATATAATTTTTTTAATTACAATCAGATAAACAAAAAAGAGACTCTCTATAACATTCACTAAAGCTTCTAAAGAATTTTTGCATTTAATACCATAACCATAATTAAGATCTATATTGAACCAGTTTAAACATATTCTTGACACTCACAATACCTCCTTTAAATAGTCCAACAGTCGCAAATCACAAAACGACCAAACTAAGTTGAATCTCTTTAAGTCCCATAGCCCATAATACAGTCAAAATGTTCCTTCACAAAATTGTGTAAAACCGAACAATAGTCTAACCAAACAAAACTCTTTTGCCATAACAAATAAGAAACAGAACATGAGAAAAAAATGAGAATAATTCTCCTCACATTCACCACAGAGAACAGAGCAACTAGAATTATTGTCACACACAATACCATGAATGCTAAATTATCCATACTTTGAACCCGATTATGTATTATACACCATCCAAATCCCCCAACTTTTAGAGACAAAATAGTATTCCAAAATAAGCGCACAAATTTTTCATCCCACAGCACAAATTATTAGGTTAAAGCATTTTACGCAAATTTCATAGAGAATTTTTTATTCTTGATTGTGTATATAAAAATTATTCTGTTGAAAGAGGTAATGTCTTTTTTTATTCTTGATTGTGTTTATAAAAATTATTCTGTCGATAAAAGTAATGTCTTTTTTTCTAAAATTCAAAGATATATATATATATATATATATATATATATATATATATAATTGTCGACAGCTGCAAATTAATCTATTTAAAATGTAGAAACAGGGTAGTCCTAAGGCAAGACCATTAAGTAAATACATAATTAAAAATAATTTATAAAATCATTAAATATATTTTTACAAATTACTGAATGCATAAATTAGTTAACAACTTTTTAATACAAATAAAAATATAATTGAGGTATTGAACACTTTTTAACTTAGTTTATTATCTTGATTAGTTGAGCTTTTTTATGAACTTAATTCGATTGAATAGATATTGAATTGTAAATACTCCTTTACTAGTATGAATAAAACAAACTGAACCATATATACATATACACACGACAACGAACATTAAATTGGCAGGATCTTACGCATAGTTTTAAGAATTACTTGGATATTTAGATTTCTCAGCGTACGTTAACTTTAGGAACTTAATTTGCTGTTATCTTTTTTAATTTTTTTCTTTCTCATGGCCGGTTTAAAAGGCAAAGTGTGTTTAACGTGGGACTATTGTAAACAAAACATGTTTAGGACAATAGCTACTTCGATAATATGCTAAAAACCAAAAGTTTCGGAAAGGCAAAAAACAAACGCATTATGTGAAGTGACTGTTTTCATATTGATAAACGACAACTAATCATGTCGTATTATAGCAAAGTAAAAAAACCAGTACACGTGGATTACGAGATAAAAAGTATCTTTTATTTAGTTATGTAAAATGAATGTAATCATTTTAAAAGTAATTTAAGGTTGGGTTTTGACGAGGGGATAAATATGATCTTGTTTTATAGCTTGTTATTATTTAGACAATTTGGAAATATTGAAATAATGTTATCTTTAAGAGTAAAAATATTGATTTAAAAAAAATGTTTAAATAAGTGTTAGTAGTTAAAGTCTGACGTAAAAGGTTTTTTTAGAAGTTTTATTAAATAATAAGAGTATATATCTAGTTGGCGTCGTTGTGTTTTTTGGTAATATAAAAACCAGATAAAAAGTATCTAATTAATGTGTAGGACTTTGTGAATGGATTTTATAATATAATATAGTTGTTGAATAACATTAAATGAATAAGTTAAACATACTTTACATGTAACATGATCCTCTATAGATAGCATAATTATAAGCTATAACGGTTTAATATTAGAATAGCATGGTGTAGGTAGTAGTAGTGGTATGTCAATTCGAATGAGATGGTATTGGTGGAGAGTGAAGCGTACATCCATAAGGAATAAAATTTTAATACGTTCTTAGGAAGGATGATGAGAAGGGAAAGAAATGGGGGCTATATAGGGCATGTCAATGTGCCATATGACTCGGTTTTGGGTCCCTTGTTGCTCATTCACCATCATCTAAATCGAATCTTAATTCTCTCAATTACTTTCTTTTGCTAACCCCATCATATGAAACCAATTTTAAACATCACCGTCAAATTACTTTTTTTTTTTCACTCTTGATTGTCTTAATGAAGCTAGATTAAATGAATAGGTGTTTTAATATTTATTGGCTCAACAACGCTCTCAACTCACCTCAAATACTATTAAATCCAATTTAGGATTAAAAAAACATCCATCGAATGATACACCAAACAAGTACTAACTAATCAACCATAACTCTATTTGATTACTTTAGATTATAACAAGTTAAATCGAATACATATTAAGTAATAATAAGACTATTGTATCTTTTGAAAGTAAGATAAATAAATATTAATTGCTTTATATAGTATATGTTTAATTAATTATTGAATTGTAAAACATATTTATTTTAGGTTTAAATTTTTTTCTTTCTTAAAAATTATTTAGTCGATTTACTTTAAGTTTGTATAACTTTTTGAAAAATATTGTAATTTTGTCTTTTTGTAGTTTAAATATTAAGATATCTTTTTATTTCAGTTTTTTTTAAAAATTTTGTCGTGTTCATTTAATACAGAAACATTCATTACAAAAGAAATTGGTTTTTAGTTTGAAGGCATAACATGAGACACCTTTTCACGTTATGCAATGCATGACATGAGACATAATTCATTTAATGTAGGATATTGTTGAAACCAAGTCTGATTTATGAAAGAAAATTATTAATTAATCAGACTCCAAGATTTGTTAATAACACACACCAAGACATTCAAAGTAAAATGAAGTCTACCCTTGTGTTATCTAACCTGTTTAATTAAGTATTTCCGGATATAATATTAAAAAGCACACATGTTACAAATGAAAGGGGGAGTCCATCAACACAAAAGTATGACTTATGACATACAAGAAATTTCAAGAAAAGTCTAATTCCAACCCTTGCTTAAAAAGAATTTGATTTAAGTACGATCAGACTTTTGTACTACCAATCAGACCTCAGACCTTTGAAGCTAAAAGACTTCACTTCAAGCTCACAATAGCCAAAGTTCAAAATCCTATTTGATGATGCTCTGAGTTATGTTCCTATCAAGAAAAATTATAAAATTATTATCAAAAGAGGAAATGAGACAAAATAATGAAGCAACCAAAGCCTTATTGCGAAAAAACCAATGTAGCTACTTTGCGCAACTCATAAAAGCTAATGACAATCAACTCTTGTGTCAGAATGCTTGTAGAAGGTCAACTGTATATGTTTTGTATGCTCTGATTGAAAGAAGAAAGATAACAAAAGGATTTTACATTGAAAATTTCAAAGAACTCCATTTTAGTGCAGGCTTTGATGATCCCTTCACACCATACCTTTTGCCCTCTTTTCATATTTTCAAGGTCTGATGTTTACAACAAGCTAAAGCTTCACCAATAGATCTACAACAGCTATGTGTTTTGATCAAATTGTCACTTTGGAGTGATTTATAAATGTAAAGAGATTCAAATTGAAGAATAGAGAACTACTGAATTATTCAAAGAAAATCTTACAATCACTTTGCAACACTCTCTTCTCTTTTATTTCTTAAACAAAGACCTTTTTTGTTGTTCTGCATCTAGCAGCCCTTGGTCTTTTGCTTTCTTACTTAGTGCATATGTTTATCACTTGTATCTTCTCATACACTAAGTTTTCAAAAACACCAAACACTATCTATCTTTCAAATTTGTATTTATGTAAAAGTCTGGTGTATTGCCAGTCTTTAATTTTTGTAGGAAACAGTTGTAGCCTGAAGAAGCTTTTGAAAGAATACTTGGGATTGAGCCAGAAGTGGTTTGTTGAAAGAATACTTAGGTATTTAAGTCAGAAGTGGCTAAAGTCAAAAATACTTATGGCACGATCTGGTGCTGAAATTATAAAAGGAGTTTTTACTATAGTGGAAAACCGTCGAGTTTGAAGGGACTGGAGGTTGCTTCAGCATTGAAAATGAAGCAGTATAAATTCCTCATGTATATTCTCTCTTTTCCTTGCTTCTAGCAAGCTTGCTGCAAAAGTCTGATTGCTTGTGTTTTGAAGTTTCATATTTCTACAAAAAAGGTTCATAAGATTCTAAGACTTATTCAACCTCCCGTTCTAAGTCTGACTCTGAACCATCAATTAGTATCAGAGCTTATCCTTTTGGGTTGATCACTCTAATGGGTGAAAAAAAACAAGATCCATGGCAGCTTCTCAAAACAATCAGATTATAGTAAAAGGCTCTTCTATCAATAGACCACCAGCTTTCTTTGGTGAAGATTACCCATATTGGAAGGACAAAATAAAGATATTCATAAAATCCACTTAGTATGGCCTATGGGTAGTCATCATAAATAGTGATCATCCTGTTCCTGTTGATGAAGATGGAAAGCCCAAACCAAAAGATGAATGGATTGTGTTTGAAATAAAGAAAATAGAGAGCAAAGCCAAAGCTAGATTCCTCCTTACTTGTCCATATTGTAGAGGTTATGTTGTCTAATTTTTTAAAAAGAAATACTACATCCAATTCCAAATATAAGTAATTTTTAAAGGAATTTTTTGGTCCCTTTATATAAGCAAGATTATATTTTCTCAATGTCATTAAATGTTTTTTTTTACCAAATATGTCATCTTTGTATATGCTTCTAAGACCATTAATTCTTTAGGTAATAAATGATATTAAGGGTATTTTAGGAAACTAAATAAAATATGTGAGAACATCAATGAAAATACCCACTTCCAACTATTATCACTAGTGCAAAAAAGGTCTACAAACATAGAATATGAACTCGGTTGTTTGAGAAACGAGTTTGAATTAGAGGAAATGCCATTTTCGAAATTACTGTTATACAAACTCGGTTATGAACTTGGTTGTTTGATAAACAAGTTTAAATTAAAGGGCGGTGACATTTTTAAAATTATCACACCGTTATATGAACTCGATTCCCCTAGAACTGAGTTAATAGGTCCTATTTTTATTTTTTATTTTTTTTAAACATACCTTAGAACTCGGTTCCCTGCAAAACCAAGTTTATATGTCAAATTTTTTAACATGTATGAATTAGGTTCCTAAACAACAGAGTTTGTAGGGTGATTTTTTTTATATTATTTTTTTTTTAAAACAGACCTATGAACTCCAATTTTTTTAACACGTATAAGCTTGGTTCCTAGAGAATCAAGTTCATAGGGTGATTTTTTTACCTATAAGCTCGGTTAAGGAAGGAACCAAGTTTATAAGCTTTTTCGCGCACTACAATTTTAAATTTTACGTGAATTGTTCTCGCAAACACTTCAAACTTTCAGTAAACATTTTTCTTCATTTGAACACGTTTAGCTTCTTACTTCCATTGCATGAGATATTATTGCGTTCGTTGCATTTGCTTGGGGTTAAAAACTTGTTATGTCCATATTTACGTAAATCTTACCACTTCGAACATGCACTTATCTTCTTGCTTGGAAGTACGGTTAGTCTTCAAACACTTTTATCTTCTTGTGTGAATCTCTATTTCCAGAGAAAAGTTTATGAATGGTGCACCTGGAAAACATATTTACACAATTGAGACTAATTTTAAAAAATTTTCATGTGTGGGTCACTTTTTTATGTATCGTCATATTTTCTTACAACACATTATATGTCGTCAAAAGTTGTTACGACACCACTTTTGCTATTGAAGGTACCAACTTTTTTTTAAAAGAAATAGGAAATAGGATGGTTTAAAAAATAATTGTATGTCTGGGAAAATATCACATCAATGTTTCTATTCTTACATATAAAATATATATTTACATACAATAAAAAAACTTCTATAGAATATGTGACGCCCAAATTTTGGAATAAATTTTTCGCGTTTAAAAAATCATTTTGCAATTTGTAATTTAAATTTTGAGGTCATGTAAAAATTAATAAATGCGGAATATTATAATGCATGCTAGTCGTGAATGCATAAAACATAATACATTTATATAGCGGAAACGATAGATATGATTGCAGTACGTGGTACATAATATTATTACAACACATTAAAATTCAAATGAAGTCAAAGTCCAAGCACTAAAACATAAAAGTTTCATTAATTGCACCACTCGTCATTCTGTGTAGCATGTACTGTAAAAATAATGTAAGAGTGAGACAGAATATAGAATAAATATAAAATAAGTAAGATTGCACAAACACAATCAACAAACCATAATGATATGATGAATATGCCAAACAAGGTCATTTACATTTAATAATCTTTAATTTAGTCAAATGATGTCATGCTGGATCCATTTTGGTGTGGTGGGAATACTACAGTAAAAAGTCTCATAGAGACAAGTAGGACTTAGTATAATGCCATGAATCCCTACACTTCATGACGCTCAAGTACCGAAGTACACAAGTAGGACTTAGCATAAATCATGAATCCCTACACTCCATGGCGCTCAAGTACCGAAGTACACAAGTAGGACTTAGCATAAACCATGAATCCCTACACTCCATGGCGCTCAACGAAAATAGGGCTTTAACTCATCATAGAGTAACCCCCCACCAGGGCTGGCAATCATGGAACCCTTAAATTCCATGGTGCGTCAAAATGCTTATGATGCATGAATGCCTTTAATTCTATTTATCGATTTAACATACCATGATATCAATACTTCCATAATCACTTGGAAAACCACAAGTCCTCAAAGGACACCTCATATATATTAATTCTTAAAATCATGGATTTACAGTTCAATAACATATCTCAAGAAACCACAAGGCATTCATGTATCACTAGTGGAAAAAATGGATATAACAACGGGGATATATTCACGGGTAGAAGAGGATCAGTGATAAAAACATGCGCGGTGGCATTTTTGAAATTATAAGGTGAACGTTATAATTAGAGAAAACTATATATCCACGGTTAACATCATAACCGTGAACGTATCCATCAATATATATTCACGGTTGATAAGTCAACCGTGGATATATAGTAATATCGACGGTTGTGTGCACAACCGTGAATATATATTGATGGATACATTCACGGTTATGATGTTAACCGTGGATATATATAGATGTCAATATTCACGAATGTATTTCCAACCGTGGATATATAGTTCAGGTTTTAGGGTTTAATCACTGGGTACTGTATGTCCACGGTTGTTTCTATAACTGTGAATATAAATTTAATATTTATCCACGGTTGGGATAGTAACCGTGGATATATAGTTAACATTTATCCACGGTTGTTTGTTAAACCGTGAATATATGTGTAATATATTCACGGTTTCAAGGGGAACCGTGAATATACATCCTTTCTGAAACTTCAAAAGCCGCGCCTTTCATTCTTTTTTCACTTTCTCTTCTTCTTCGCGCTGGTTATCGTCTTCTTCCTTGAGTTTGTTCTTTGCTGTTCGTGTTCACTTGCTTCTTCCTTCTTTCGTTCGTGTCATCTTCGCACCATTTTCAAGTAAGTGCTCCATTACCCTTCTTCTTCGCTCACTGCTGGTGTACTTCATTATTATGCTCTGCCTTGTTTGTGGAACCTATTTCATTGTCTCTGTCTCTATGTTGTACTAGTGATTAAGTTTGGTTAAGCTTGTTTTATTGTGCCAACATTTCATTGTCTCTGTCTCTATGTTGTCAAACTCTTGAGTTAAGTTTTAAACTCCTACCAGTTTATAATACCTAGAATCAAGTGGACTATTGTGTATATGTTTTTTTAATAAACTAGAATAAACTTGGTAAACTGTTGCACAGTCCCCTGTATAGTCAAACTTGGTAAACTGTAATCGGCAATTGACACTTGCTAGTAATCCCCTGTATAGTCAAATTTTCTGTTTAGTTTTTACTTTTTAATCTTTGGTTGATTCTATGGTTTAGAATCAGTAACATTTGAAAGATTATTTTATAGGACCAAGAAACTGAAATGGATGGCTACAATCTCTTTGCTGTTTTGTTTTGGTATCAGTAATAAAATTCAGGCTCTCCTCCAAAATAAAAATTCATGTTCTTTAAAATCTAGAATTAATTCTTACTTAGAATCTGAACTTAGTTAGACTCAATGCATCTATGTTAAAATAGCTAAAGTTGTTAAAATCTTCCCATTCTAATAACTCTACCATTTTTAACTGATTTTTTGTTTGACCATTTTTTAAACCAAACTAACAATGTTTTAACAACTTTTTTAATGATCTAAGCTTCGACCAAAAAAAAATATGATCTAAGTTAGATATATCATAAAAGATTTCATTGTAAGTTAGATATATCATATTCTCCATTAGAATAACCAAAGTCATTACCATCAAGTTTTTAATGTTACCTCACACATGATCTATACAATTTAATGTTACATTCTGAATACACAGGGCCTAATAAGGTTCAAGTTAGATATTTTTAAATGGAAAATTTTCACTTCATCATTGTTAACCATTCCCTTGAAAACATTTTCCATTTATGAATTTTGTTTTGTTGAAGTTTAGTTTAAAATTTTGATATTTTATTATTAGATTTTTGAGTTGAGTTGTAATCAAAAGTTACATTTCACCTATATAATATTATTGCTGTTATTGTTGGTTGCTCGTATATAATGTTATTTCTGTCTATTGCATACATGTGGTTTTCAAAAGTTGTTGTGCATATGAGTGAACCGTAGTTCCCCGTTTGAGATTCGACACAAATGGTCATTAAATCAATTAATGTCATCGTTTGTGTTGAATCTTGAATTGTCCGTTTGGACAGTTTGGGATGAACAATTATTTTTTATACGTCATTGTTAGTATGTACAAGTTAGGAGTTATTTTAAAATTTGATAAAATTTCGGTAACTTGTATTTTGTGTTGTTCTCTGGGTGCATATTTGGTTGTGGTTGAATTTGATTTGACCACTCTCATTTTGTGTACTTAGAGACCAATGCGAAATGCTGCCGAAATTTCGTCGAATTTTAAAATAAGTCGTAACCTGTATATATGAATGACGTATAAAAATAATTGTCATGCTGAATGGGTATAGGACCACCACCTTTGTATAAAAAGTGAGGTTGATCATAGCACCTTGTAAACAGTTGGTATGGATCGGAGTTGGATTTCTGCGTCACGCCTAAGTCTGGAGTACGAGGGGGGAGTTGAATCATTTATAGAATTCGTAGCGAGGAATGCAGTGGGGGTGAATGGAAAGTATTTTTGCCCTTGTGTTAAATGCTTCAACCTGCGTCGGGTAGACTTGGAAGAGGTGCGAGAACATCTACTGTGTGACGGTTTTCTACGTAGTTATACACGTTGGATATGGCATGGTGAAGATGTGGTGGTGCCAAGTAACAGCTCTCAGACTAAAAATCGAAGCCCGATGCATGACAACGATGTCGACATGGATGACCGACTCGAGGATATGATCCGTGATGTAGGGGTAGAAGGTTTTAAGAAAGCTCATGTATATACAACTCTGTGTCAGGACTCTGAGCAGCCGTTGTATCCAAACTGCGTCAATTTCACGAGGTTATCAGCTGTTTTGTGGTTGTTTAATTTGAAGGCCATAAACGGGTGGACGGATAAAAGTTTCACTGACTTACTGAAGTTGTTGAAAGAAATGCTCCCAGCTGGAAACACCTTGCCGAAAAGTAACTATGAGGCCAAAAAGGTGTTGTGTCCTATGGGTTTGGAGTATGAGAAAATACATGCATGCCCAAATGATTGTGTATTATTCCGGGGTGAGTTAGAAATGCTGCATCGATGTCCTAGATGTGGGGTGTCATGGTATAAGAAGAAAGAGGCGGATTCTGATGAGGTATGCACTAAAGGGTCTCCTGCAAAGGTGTTGTGGTATCTACCTATAGTTCCAAGACTAAAGCGTCTGTTTGCCAATGCAGATGATGCAAAACTTATGAGATGGCATGCTGATGAGAGGGTTGTTGATGGACTACTTAGGCATCCGGCCGATGGGTCGCAATGGAAGAAAATGGATAGGATTTTTCCAGAATTTGCCAATGAACCAAGAAATGTTAGGCTTGCACTAGCCACAGACGGCATGAACCCGTTTGGGAACCTGAGCACAAACCATAGTTCGTGGCCTGTTTTGTTGTTTGTTTACAACTTGCCGCCATGGTTGTGCATGAAGCGAAAATATGTGATGTTATCAATGATGATTTCTGGTCCACGACAACCAGGGAACGACATTGATGTATATTTAACTCCATTGGTTGAAGACCTCAAAAGGTTGTGGGAAGACGGGGTTGAAGTGCTTGATGGGTTTACCGGGCGATCATTCAAATTGCGTGCCATGTTATTTTGCACAATCAATGACTTTCCAGCGTATGGTAACTTATCTGGGTACAGTGTGAAGGGTCATAAAGCTTGTCCAGTATGTGAGGAGGGGACTAGTTCTGTGCGGTTGCATCATGGCAGGGAAAATGTTTATCTTCGACATCGAAGGTTTCTTAAAGCGAATCATCCGTTTCGAAGGTTGAAGAAGTCGTTTAACGGTGCCCAAGATTTTGAAATGGCTCCTCCACCACTATCTGGTCGCCAGGCATATGAAAAGGTGAAGGACGTCAACGTGCAATTTGGTAAGTGTGAAAAACAGCACCCGACACAAAACAACTGGAAGAAAAGGTCAGTGTTTTTTGACCTTCCATATTGGAGGGAGCTTGATGTAAGACACTGCATTGATGTAATGCATGTGGAGAAGAATGTGTGCGACAGTTTAGTTGGTACACTCTTAAACATACCCGGGAAGACTAAGGATGGCCTAAACTCGCGTATGGACTTAGAGTTGATGGGTATACGTCAAGATTTGCATCCACAATCAAAGGGCAAAAGAACATATTTGCCTCCAACATGTCATACGTTATCAAGAAAAGAAAAGCAAAGTCTGTGTGAATCGTTACGAAGTGTGAAAGTTCCGTCTGGTTATGGCTCCAACATCAAGTCTTGTGTTTCCATGAAAGATTTAAAGTTAATTGGGTTGAAGTCACACGATTGTCACATGTTGATGCAGCAGGAGACCTGGGATGCTTTTGTTGCATCTAGACATTCTGCCGAGTTTCAGGTTCATTGGTTTTTAGATGATTAAATAATATGTATAATTTATACGGCTAACTGTACACATGGTTTTTTCTTGTTGTAGGAGACCAGAAAGAAAGCCAAGGAGACTAGGAAGCTAAATGACTGCCCACACACACTGTCACGTGGCGGTTACCGTAGGTTGGAGGAGCGGCTGGCATAGGAGAGGCTGAGTCAGTGTCAGACTGACACTGGTATTGTGGATCCCCCTTCCCCACCTGCGCGCCACGACAAATGGAAGCGGGCTAGGATCAAGAAGAGTGGGGAATACACTTCCTCACAGGCTCAGGAGGTTGCCTCACGGATAGTAAGTATTCCCCTTTATATCAGTGTCTGTTTTTCAGTTTACGTGAAGGAAGTGAATACTAACTTGATTGGTTTCAGGATTCCTTGGTTGAGCAATCAACCCAAGGGTCTTTCATAGCCCATGGACAGGAGGATATATTGACTACCGCCATTGGCAGGCCAGAGCACCCAGGAAGAGTGCGTGCTATTGGTCGAGGTGTAGGTAAGTGCTAACTAACTCTATGCATTCATTTTGTTATCTATTAAACAATTATGGGCTAATCATTCACATTTTACAGGCCTCCGCGCCTATTACGGTGCTCCCGACCCTGCCCCATCCCTTGAGCAAATAGTGGAGCAAAAGGTGGCTGTTGTGAAGGCTGAGTACCAGGAGGAGATATCTAGGCTCCACCAGGAGATGGCCCGATTCAGGGAGGAGATGAAGGCCTCACTCAGCCACCACCAGGAGACTACTACACCAGCCAGCGACCCACAGGTTAGATTCTTTATTTATTTTCCTCAATTTTATTGTTTGTAATCACTTTCATTGTTGAATAACTTCTGCCTGATGTGTAAATACGTAGGTACGGAAGGTTAGCACTAAGGGGTCGTGCGCTGCGGCTGACCCTGAGGATGACGGGGTCGAGCCACCAGACACCCGTCAATGTGACCTGTTCATTGACGGGTCGGAGGAGCCAGTTGCCACTGGTATGGTGCACAACTTAGGCCCTGTGGTTCACCATCAGACATTACCTGATGGTATGTCCAGGGTCTCGGTTGTGCTCGTCCTCGAGGAGGATGCTGCTGTGCCAGTGGCAACTCAGGAGGTGAAGACCGGAGGTCAAGCGGTGGGCCACTTTCTGATGTGGCCCAACAGACTTCTGGTGATTGCCCCTGGACAGGTAAAAACCCTAAACACTAACTAGCTTTATTTCCTTGTCAATTATGGTACAAAATGTGATGGTTGTCAATTGTTCAACAGGAACAGCCATTGAAGAAGCCAGACCCGGCCAAGGATCCCGTCCGGATGCTATGGCGCATCGGGTATGAGGAAGCTAACGACACTGTTCAGGTCCCATGGCAGCCACTAGTGTTCGGCCATCCCAGTGCTTTTCCAGTTTACGTTACAAGTTCTGACATTTGTGACATTATTACGGGGACGTCGATGCTGAACGGCTCCATCTTTCAGTTGTGGGAGCTGTAAGTATATCCTTGTGTTGTCCAATTTTTTCATTATACAAGTTATTTGTCGCTAACCATGTCTTACCTTGTTTAGGTATCTGGCAAAACTCTCAGTGGACTTGGGTTTCCAAGGAACTTACGGTTTCTTAGAGCCCTCTCTCATACAGAGGCAAGGAAACACCTCGCAGAACACCCAGACATACATCCAGAATTGGATGTTTGAGTCTGGGAAGTCTATATACATGGGCCCCTATCATAAAGGGTAATACTCTATTCCATAATTATTGTTATGATATTTTGCATTTTGAAGTCTCACTTATCACTCGTAACTGCAGGGCTCACTGGACGCTTCTGGTGATCTGTCCGAAGGACTATCTTGCTCTGTACTTTGATAGTTTGCACAAAACAGCTCCACAAGACCTGAGAGATATAGTAGACTGGTAAGTTCATCCCTAAACAATAACCACAAATTCAATTACATCATTTTTAGAACTATACAATTCTAACTTATCTTGTGTTTTGTTTGACGCAGGGCGGTGGTTGGATACAATGTACTGATTGGAAACAAGCACAAAGGAAGAACAGTTGTATGGGTGTACCCAAAAGTAAGTCAATCGTATTTATTCAAATCTTCAGTACATGTTTTTTAAGTTCCGAATTCACTTATTCTATACTATATGTCCATTGTAGTCTTACAGGCAGAAGGGTACCTTTGAGTGTGGCTATTTCGTCATGCACACTATGCTGACCATTGTCCAACATCATTTAGTAGATAGATGGACAGAGGTAATTCTCATCATTTAGACTACTTTTCTCCAATTTCATCAATTTTATGTAATAAATAAAGCTGTTGTTCTAATTGTTTTGTGCATTGTTTGCAGTACTTTAATGACCGGTCATATTTCCCAAAGGAACTTGTGGATGATGTTAGAAGGCAATGGGCCTCACACTTCATTGAACTTAGGCAAAGCTAGATATAGGATCTTTATTCTTTTATATATGTATCTAGTAGGATTTAGGGTTTAGTTTTATTAGATTACATTCAACTTAATTGTATATACTTTCATTTTTTAGGTTGTTATGAATTGATATAGAAAATAAATTGTTATATATATACATACGATTCTTTCGGCATAGTGTTGCTGTGGCATACTGTATACTGTACTGGTTTGTCTGAATGCAGGGTTGGGCAACGATAAAACAAAATGCATATTAAAAAAAAAACCTCAGCATTTATTCACGGTTATGGCAACAACCGTGAATAAAGACAAGATTTTTCCACGGTTACTACCATAACCGTGGATATAGATACATTTTATCCGCGGTTGTCCATCACAACCGTGAATATAAGTAGTTTGTAACTGAAACTAAACCATACTTATATTCACGGTTATGATGGACAACCGTGGATAAAATGTATCTATATCCACGGTTGTCCATTATAACCGTGAATATAAGTATGGTTTAGTTTCAGTTACAAACTACTTATATTCACGGTTTTGATGGACAACCGTGGATAAAATGTATCTATATCCACGGTTATTCTCGATAACCGTGAATATAAATAGTAAGTTATATTCACAGTTGTTCTTAACCGTGGTTAGATGTGATTTATTAGCACGGTTGTTAACCGTGGTTAAAGACCATCATCTACTACCACGGCTTCAACAACCACGGTTCTTTAACCGTGAATAAAGGCCTTTTTTAACCGTGATTATATCCTTTTTTTCCACTAGTGTATACATTAATTTAGTCATTCATAATTATTCATCACAAAGATAAACATACTGTATGACATTCATAGGACAATCAATAACATCCATAATAATCAATAATCCTTCAATAATTCAAAAATAAATCATTACCCACATGGAAAATATCATTTTCATCCATAATAATCATCATAGGTGATTTCAGAAATTTACAACAGCAACATACATTAGTAAAGCGACCATAACGTGATCAAATCAAATCCTTTTTAAGAAATTTCACTTTCTGAAGTTCCATAACAAAAATATCTACAACTTTTATGAAGACATCAAAGTCTAAATATGTATGTATAATTCCCAGAATGTTAATATTTACACAAAATAGAAGGTACATATTCTAGAACAGACATACTGTAGTATTTTGACTATAACTCATGCTATACATATCCAAATCAGTTGGTTCAAGTCTCAAAATTCACATAACTAAAAGATCTACAACTTTGATGAAGAAGTCAGAGTCAAATTCACATATTTTCAGCTTCAAAATTAAGTAACAAGCTACGAAAATAAATCTGGAAATCCTAGAACAGCATACAATTCTACCTATTCCATATTTATTCACAACTCTATCCCCTTTTACCTTGATGGAGGATCTTAGATTGGTTAAAAATGTTCTCTTCATACTGTCCTAGCTTCAGATCAAAGGTGACTTGACGGAGAAAAGGAAATGAGAGAGAGACTTTACTAATTTTAGTTTATTCTAAGAATTCAGACTTGAGAACGAGATGTAGTGTCGATTTAATAATGCAAAAGACAAGTGGGGGACAAGCTTTTTCGTAATTGGATTGTAGTGAGATGTTAGGTGCATTAATTGCTGTGATAATGGAGGTTTTAGATAAGAAAATGAGCTGTATTGTTGACCATTTCCACCGCTTACATAATGGAGCTTGTATGATTGAAGTAAATATATTAAAATATGTACAAGATGATATGATTAGAGTAAAATATCAATTCTGACACTGTTTGGACATATCTCTTTCCGAGAAGTTTTCATCAGAGCCTTTTTCGTTCAGAATTGCTCCACTCGGAGGGGATTTGCTCAGAATTATTTCTGCTTGAAACACTCGGTCATAGCTTTTCCTTCCTCGGAAGTGACACACTCAGAAATGTCTCACCCGGAGACACCTCATTCAGAAATATCTCACTCGGATATCTCTGCTCGAAAAGTGTTCTTCCAAAGTCAGAGCCACTTTTCGTTCAGAATTGATTCACTCAGGAACTATCCACTCGGATATATCTCTGCCTAAAAAGTACTTATTCAAAGTCAGTCAGTCTTCACTTGAAAATATTTCTCTCGGAAGTGCGTCACTCAGAAATATTACAACTGAAAGAATCATTCAGAGTCGAAGTTCAGTCCTCTCAGAAATCGTTCCACTTGGGAATATCACTCGGAGTCGAAGGCAATCTCGAAGATGAACCTGAGCACAAGCTCTCGGCAACTTTGAATATGGCCCGAGCACAGGCTCTAGGAAACCTTTATGACACTCGAGCACGAATAGAATGAAGGGGTTCACCACTCGGATATTTACTTTCCCTGAGAACTTTACACTCGAAAATGTATTCATTCAAAGTTAAAGTCATTCTCTGATCCAGAAGTACTTCCCCTGGAAATGACTCACTCGGTAGTCTCAATCGGTGACATATCATGCGGGAATCGGAAAGGTGTCACTTGGTGTCATCCACTTGGAAATGTCTCACTCGGTACCATCCCACACGGAAGTGTCGCACTCGGAGACACCCCACTCGGGAAAGTTTTATTTAAGTCGGAGATACACCACTTGGGAGTATCTCGGCCCGAGAAGTACTCATTCGAAATCAAAGCTTTTCTTCGCTCAGAAGTACTTCTCTCGGAAACGTTTCACTTGGAGACGTTTCACTCAAAAACGTTTTACTCGGAGACGTTTCACTCGGAAACGTTTTACTTAAAGATGTTTCATTCAGAAACGAGTCACTCGGAGACGATTCATTGGGAAACGTTTCACTCAGAGACGTTTCACTCGGAGATGTTTCATTCGGAAACGAGTCACTCGGAGACGTTTCACTCAGAAATGAGTCACTCGGAGACACTCTACCCGGAAGTATGGAACTTGGAAGCGTCTTTGTCCGAAAGGTGCTCATTCGAAGTCAGAGCCCCTTCCACTCAGAAGTGGTTCTCTCGAACACGCTTCACTCAGAAATGTCTCCGAGGCCAGGACTCCCTTCACTCGGAAGTGGTTCTCTCGGTCATGACTCACTCGGAAACATAACCTTCCTTCACTCGGAAGTTCTCTCGGTCATACCTCACTCGGAAACCGATTCCTTTCTTCACTCAGACAGTCTCATCTCAGACATGATTCACTCGGAATATCTTATTCAAAAGTACTTCACTCGGTAATCTCCCAGTCAGAACGCTACCAGAGGTTAATATCAAAGAAAGCTATTTGAACGAATCAAAAAGAAGCTTCGATTCACAGCCAAACTTATGTAGAAAGTTAATATAAATAGATAATATCATTAATGGTCTAGATTAAAAATAATTATACATGAGAATGAAATTTTTGAGATGTTACAGAATATGTATATATAGAACACATGAATATTATATATTAGAATATATGATATATAATTTATAAATTAAATATATTCATAATATTAAATATAAAATATATTAATGTATACAATATATATAATTTATATATTAAAATAATATTAATGTATAATATATATAATTTATATATTAAAATATTAAATATAAAAAATATATTTTCTATTAAAATACTTTAATATATATTTTTTATTAATGTTAATTTATATATTAATGTTAAAGTTATAATATATATATATTAACGTTGATGTATATGAAATATATATTAAAAAATTTAATATAAAATATATTTTATATTTAATATTATACATATATATTTAATTTATAAACCGTAACCTAAGCGAAATTTAAATTTGGCCAATTAGAGTCTGTCGTCAAAACTTTTTCTGACACCACTTTTGTTAATTGTCAAAAAAATTTCCAACACAACCACTTATTGCATCAGAATTTTATACGTCACCCCAAAAGTGTCTCGGACAAAGTAAATTTTTAAAAAAGGACCCCATTTTCATAAATATCTTTTTAAAATACACCATAGTCAAACATTACCCCTGTTTCCATTGCCATTGTATCGAGCCTGAAACTCTATTTTTGTTGCCATTGTATTTTGTGTGAATCTTTGTTTTTGTTGTCATTGTATTGAGTGTGAATCTTTGTTTTCGTTATCATTGTATTTAGTGTGAATCTATGTTTTCATTATCATTGTATTGAGTGTGGGGTAGGGTTATGGATTGCTTCGTAAGGAAGATGGTTTATGAAAATTACACACTAAATGTTTGACGAAATGTCGAGTTTATATGTTTCCTACGAACTTGGTTCGGAACCGAGTTCATGTATCCAGACTTACAAACTTGACGACACGAACTCGTTTCGACAACTGAATTTATAGCTCTATTTTAACTAAGTTCATATACCTTTTTTATATTAGTGTATTTTTAATATGTATGAAATTAGGTACTTTGACTTATTTTTGGAACCGGAGGTAGTATTATGTTGTGAGTTAAAATTAAATTCAATGTTAATAATTGTATTTTTTGAACTCTAACTAATCAAATATTTGAATATGGAAAATTGATGTGAAAAAAGATTAAAAAATATATTTCTTAAAAGGGTTGAAAATTTGTTAACAAAGTTATACAACAAGCAATTGTCATATTTGATGATGGTACTAGATGCCCTTGTGATAAGTGTTGTTTGTTTAAAAATACTGAATGAATAGGATTAGATATCATTTGTACAAGTTGAGTTTCCAACCGAATTGGGTTTGGACTTCACATGGTGCTAACACTAAGGGTGAATAATAATAATTTCGATAACATGAATGATATGATACATGATGCGTCTATGGGTTATGATGATGAATATGACGTTAGTGATGTGTTTGATGGTTATATGGAGTTATGATGATGAATATGACGTTAGTGGTGTGTTTGATGGTTATATGGAGAATGAGTTAGAAGAACTTAATCCTCAATATAAAAAATTCTTTAAACAGTTGATGTTTGTTAATAAACCAATTTATGATGGTGCGAGAGTCTAAGTTATATGTTGATTTCAAAATGATTGCCACTGGAGCTGATTAAAAGGTTCTAAAAAAATATATTATTTCTTTGTAAAAATATTACATGACTTCGTTGAAACACCCTAAAATATCTTTAATAATTATTACAATATTACTAAATTAAAACATGTGCAAGTTTTTTTTTTTTGTTAAAAGCTCCAGATCACATGTTAGCACCCTCAATCACTTCCCCTCCCTAGACAAACATGGTGCATGCCTAAGAACATCCATTTTTTTTTATCACTTGGATTGAGATTTAGATTGGACATAGTTAAAATAAGTTACCAGTTCATGTTGCACGTAGACAAACTAAGCCTTGTTGTGCCTATTCTTTTAGAATTGTTATTGTCTTAACGCTTCACCCCCCTACGGATTGATTCTTGTAGTTATTTGTTACCTTTAGTTGTTGATTATTGAAAGTGGTGAAACCAAATATTTAAACTTGAAACCTCAATCTATGTATCCAAACTCTAAACCACTTGGCTGATCCCAATGACAAATAACAAATGAAAGTGATAAAATATTTAAACTCTAAACCCTAAGACTAAATGAAAATTTTTTTCCTAATCTTTTTCTTTTTGAAAGTCTAATATTTTATTCTTAATAAATAATTTTTAGTTTTTGTCAATAGTTTTGCTTCATTAATTAATATGATACATACATACTCAAATAATGCCACATCATGTAAGTGAATTTATTTTGATAGATTAGAACCATGTGTATCTTTTGCTTGTCCTAGACAATACCTTGTTGGATTTTTTTTGTTATATATATATATATGTATATATATATATATAGACACCTCGTACTCATATTTATTATCAATATATTATGGGCCTGTTAAAAGGAATTAATATTGGATTTTTTAAAGCATGTGAAATTTAATTCAAGATTTATTTATATATAAAAAAAACTGTTTGAAAAATGGTTTTCCCTTGAGTGTCTTATCATATTTAAAAGACTAGTCTCTTAAGCAGTGAGTGGGAAGATATAATAAGTGGGGCATTTTTTAAGGTAAATTAATTTGTGTAGGGAAAACGCCAAATTTAAGTGTTTATTATATAGCTATATATGATGAAAGTATGAGTTGAAAACAATAATAGGTCTTACACAACAAGCATATTACACTGCTATGTCGTTATCTAGCATTAGATATTGGAGATAATAATGAATGGCATCTTATCACTCTCAATAGCTTATCATATATGAAGAGGAGAAAATTAAAGAGGTTGTTATTGGTTTTAAT
Organism: Clitoria ternatea; assembly: GCA_037962975.1. Lineage (NCBI taxonomy): Eukaryota > Viridiplantae > Streptophyta > Magnoliopsida > Fabales > Fabaceae > Clitoria > Clitoria ternatea. The sequence goes on from CM075672.1 coordinate 223,334,123, forward strand.
CTACTCAATTTTAACCCTTTGAAAAAGTAAGCACAAATATTTGGCTCGAAAGTTAATGGTACCATACATGAACTATTAATTGTTTCACTTAAACAAGATATCATTGGACCCTTCATTAAAATTAATCTCACCCACTTGATTTGAACTCCCTTCATTCCTAAGGATGGAATTTTGGACTGGTATTACTCATCAATTTCACAATCAATTTCTCATAAATGGTTTATAGTAGTGAGCATATGAGTGACATGATAATATAGAATCTTCAATTTGTTTTACATGATAAAAATTGTTGTAATTTGAAAATCATTTTTTCTAACCAGCCAAGTACTTCATACGTACTAAATTATTAGTTTCTTACACATGAAACGTGAAAGTTGAGACTCGTGTATCATCATAGCATCCCATGATTGTTATATGGGTTGTGTAGTAGTTGCTTTTGTATATATAATTATATAGAAGACACTTGGTGGATGTGTTATTATATTAAGAGCCTAGCTGGTACATCTCATTATGAAATATTTTCTTGAGGTTGAAGGGAAGGCGCAGAAGGAAAGAAAAAAAGAGAGTAGAAGCTAACATTTTTTGAATTGGATTGACCATTAAATCAACAAAATATATACTAGTTTAAATTAATTGTAATTGAACTAAAAATTAAATTATAATTAAATTGATACTATTAAAAAATTAATCTAAACTAATACATTGTTAGTCCAATATCTAATTTGATTTTTATAGCAATATTAAAAACAACATCTTAACACTCACGTAGGTTATTTGTTTTGTTGCCTTTTTAAGCTTATCGACTTAACTAATCCCACTTTTCATATCTTTCTATATTCTCATTCTATTGCTACCATCCTTGTTTAGTGTTAATAAATTCTCTTAGGGGTTCTTAAAATTTTAAAATTGTTGCCATCTCTTTCTCTTCATAAAGTTTAGGAGCCACGGGAGCAATCATTGTGCAAATAAGCACACCATGCTCCCACTAACTCTCTCTCTCTCTCATTGCAATATCCCTATAAAGCCCCAACAAATGTAGACACGTACAATAAATTTGACTATTGAAAGGAGTGAACACAAACATATTTGTGTTTCTATTATCCTTTGCATTGTCAATCAAGTCAGCTTCCATAAATGAAAGGAGCAATGTTAGATTGCTATTGATCTTGCTTTTATAATTAGGGCATAGAACTTAAGCTGTTAGTTAAAGGCTTGGTGGTACACTCCTCTATATATTGCTAATGCATTATTCCCATTCTTGCTACTAGTGTCATAAATATTTTATTTAATAAAAATGTAAAATTGACCCATTTTTCCTACTTAAAGTAAATATACTATATTGGGCTTTTTAAAAAAATCTTGGCCCATTTTGATTCCTTAAGAAAGATTTGTTTTGCAGAAACCAGTCTCTCAAGATTATAAATATGAGATATCTTAGTCCTTCATACATTAATATTCCTAAAACTTAAATTGTTGCAAATTCACTTTTATTGGGACTACGATTATGATATGAAAATAAAAAAAATAATTGAAAATCTAAAATGTAAGATTTTTTTTTTAAAAAATAACTCTTAGATTTTTAGTTTTGAAGAACTATATTTAATACTATTTCCTTTTCAGATTAAACCGAGTTAAGTAATTTTTTCATGAAATTAAATGAGTGTTATTCACTTCTACTTCTTTTAAAGATGGCAAGGGTTATGAAATATACATGTTTAAATTGAAGAAATAAATTAAAGTACTCTAATTTTAAAAAATTGTACGTTGAGGTTAACATAATTATTGTTTAAAATAATCATAAAGTGTTAGAATTTATGTTCGAAACTCAATTTTCTCACTTTCTGATACTTAACCCCTCCCCTTTGTCGTTATTATGAAGGATTAAAAACATTAAAAAAAACTATAAAAGAATTATATTTTGGACTGCTACCATTACCATTACTTGAGCATCAAAATGAAACAACTTTCTCTTGCAACAATTATTTCTACCTCTTTCAATTTTTATTTGAATGTACACACCCACCAAAGAGTTGCCCTAAAATGTTGCAAAAAACTTTTTCCAATTTAACACCAGCAAATTCTCCACCCCAACCCCAACACTCTCATTCTAAAGATACACACCTAGACCATAGTGAGTTCATTAAAATAGGCAAAAGGAGAACATCTTTAATTTGAAGATGTCACGGGCATCAATAGGATCCAGAGAAATAAATGAAGTCCTAAAGCCCAAAGTTCAGTTCAGTAGCCGCATTAGTTGACTGTGCAAACAGAAGTATATATAATGGCTATGCCTCATTATACAGTATAATACCTAATGTTGGAAGTGCTCCACATGTTCATGGCTTTCATTTCCAATTTCTAATCAAGAGCAAAAACATTACCCCTTTTAATCATATAAAGCACCAATTAAAGAAAAGAGGCAAGGGAACATAACATGGTGATAATCAAGATTTTTTACATTGAAGTTAAAAACTCCACCATATCACATTTGTCCTTATATTGAAAGGAGCAAAATATTACAACATATCTTATATCTTCATCCAATTAAGACATATATATATATATCAATAAATTTATCAAGCAAGAGTGGAATCTTCTTTGCAGGATCAAAACATTTAGGATCAATATCTGCTTTGCATGGTCCTACTAAACAATACATTTTCCTTTTCTTTTCTTATATAAAGAAAAAGGAAGGATCTAATGTCAATTCATGGGATGAAGGAAAAACAAAGTATACATATATATATATATCAAAAAATCAAAAGAGAGAAAGATGAAGAAGGTGAATTGAATAATCAAAATATTAATTTTAAATAAGTGAAATTCCACATCATTATTGACAGCCTGGCCAGCTCTTACTCTTCATCCCCAACCCTTATAAGAGCATCCAAAAGAAATCACTCTCCAAAACTCTCTCTCTCTCTCTCTCTCTCTCTCTCTCTCAATCATCTTTTGTTTTCTCCTCTCCTCTGAGGCGTGGAATTCGGCTTTCATTACTGTCTCTCTCTAAACCATCAAGCACTCATCAATACTCATGTTTTTTGCTTTCTTTCTTCCTCTTTCCTCTTGTGTCCTTCCTCCACAGTGATTTCCAAACACACCACTCTTTACACAGTCCTTGTTTTGGAAATATAGCCATGGCTTTGTCCTTTCTCACAATCATTTCATTCTCCTCATCATAATTCCCTTCTCACAGTACCACTATTTGAAGCAGACAACAAAGGCCAAGTAATTGATACCCTCCAAAATCCCCTGTTTCCACCCACCCTCTCCTCTGTTTTCTCCTCTATTCTCTCTATAAAACAATACAATCACCTCAATGGACAAGTGGGATAACAAACCCTCGAGAAAACAACACTACAGAGAAAACCCTTCTTTCTCTTCCACTCTCCTCGACGTTATCTACCGCTCCATCGACGAAGGCCAAACGGAGGAGAAGGAACAAGCTCAATTTTTCTTCTACAGAGAAACCATGAGGAAACAGAGTCAAAAACAGAGCCAGAAACTGAGAGAAGAAGCTGAAGCGGAAAAACAAAGCTCTCGCAGGGCAAGAAAGGTGGAGAATTGGATGGAAAAGAGAGGGAACGAGAAAATTTCAATGGGAAGAAACTCATTGACGGAGTTTGAAAGAAGAACTCGAAGCAATTCAAACACACTGTCCATGTTTTCAAGCTCAACCTCCTCTGAGTCAAGTTCTGTTGGTGGCTTCTCTTCATCAGAGTCAGAGTCCTTCTATGGAGTGCAAAGGCCAAAGCCAATTCGCACGAGCGTTTCAGAAAAATCAAATTTTGAAGCACTCCACGGCTTCAGGAACCACTCATCCCAAGCCCAAAAGCCAAAGCATGAAAATGGGTCAGGGAAAACAAGGTCTAAAGCCTTGAGAATCTTATACGGTGAGTTGAAGAAAGCAAAACAACCCATTTCACCAGGTGCAAGACTTGCAAGCTTTCTCAATTCCCTTTTCACTTCAAGTGGGAATGCTAAGAAACCAAAGGTTTCTTCTTCTTCAACAACAACTTCATCTTCGGTTGTGGCCAAATCAGCACAACCTTCTTCCACTTGTTCTTCAGCTTCTTCTTTTTCAAGGTCTTGTTTGAGCAAAACACCATCTTCTAGATCAGGTGCTAAAAGGTCTGTGAGGTTTTGCCCTGTGAGTGTGATAGTGGATGAAGATTGTAGGCCTTGTGGGCACAAGAATCTTCATGAGGGTGAAGAGGGTTTTGTGGCCACTTCTGTTTATGGAAAGAAAAGTAGTAGTAGTAGTAGTGAGGAGCTAAAATTTCATGTCATGCAAGAGAGTAGAAGGGTGGAGGAGTTAGCAAGAGACTTGTTGAAGAATTATCAGAAGAAAAACGAAGTTGAGTTTGATGTTAATGTCATGGATTATGAAGATGAAGATGAAGATGATGATGTGGCTAGTTGTGCAAGTTCTGATCTTTTTGAGTTGGATAATCTATCAGCAATTGGGATTGAGAGGTATAGGGAAGAATTGCCTGTGTATGAAACTACCCATTTCAATACCAATAGAGCCATTGCCAATGGCTTCATCATGTAATTTTGGAGAGAAAAAAAAGTGGGGTTACTTTTTTAATTAGATTTTAATGGTGTGGGGGTTTACATAAGATAATAAGATTTCTCTTCTTTCTTTAAATTTTGTTTTTTTTGGTAGTTCTTTAATCTAATTCCCTTTGCTTTGTATATTATTTTTCTCTAATTTTCTTTTTAGTATTGTTCATGGGTTTGTGTTTGATTTTATGGTTGAAGTATGTACCTCATGCAAAATCATTGAGCAAGAGAGGGTAACGTTTGATGAGGATGTTTGCACAAGAAATGGGAAAAAGGAAAAAAAAAAGTGATTAAAGAAGGGGAAGAAGATGAAGTTGAAAGCAAAGGCAGAATTTCTACACTTATTCATGGCAATAGAAAAGAGGGCTTTTGCTTTCTCTCTCTTGTGGTGTGGGGGCCTCTTTTACTTGAAATTAACACTATCTTCATGCATCTCATATGCGTGGGAGCAATAGTCAAAAAGTGGCTATGTTAATCTAATTAATGGGATCCCCCTTTTTAATTCTTTCAAGTTTTTGAAATTAGTTTTAGTTAATCATCTCATCAAACTTGGAATTTCTCTAGTGATTTTTTTTAGTGAAATTACTCGGTGGAAAATCTGAATGGAAGCATTGTTAATCTTATACAGCAAAAAAGAGATCAAATGATGGGTTTAATGGAAAAAAAGGGTAGAGATATAAGGCATGGTCTCCAAAGATGTGGACAAAAGATCTCGTCTTGGATTCTCTAAAAACCCTTGATGTCAAATTGGTTGGCTTCTAAGCCAAGAGCTTGTCCCTAAATTATTTGAAATGCTAATGCAAAATTGCTCACAATCTCTTACCTTCAACTCCAAATCACTCCAATATCTTAACTCATTTCTCTATGCTTTGGTTATGTTTCAAACATGTTTTCTCTTTTACTTTTTTTCAGTTTTCTTTGTCTTATCCCATGTTTTCTCTTTTAATTGTTTCTTGTGCACCATAAACATTAATACTATGACTTCTGTGAGAAAGTACTTTATAGTTTATCATTATTTGAAATAGCACTAATATGGAGGAGGGTAAGAGTTAAAGAGTGTGCTTGCAAAATTCAAACTTTAGTTTTACTCCATCACTTAAATATTTTTATCCAATACTAATTGTACTGACTCAGATGAATAATAAGATGAGGGGAAAAAAATACTAATTTTATGGAAATTCTCACATTATGATAAAACAATTATGATATTCTTTCTCTTTTTTTTTGTCCATATAAAAATTAATATACTCCTTCCTTTATTCTTCAAATTAGCATAAAAAGCACCATCCATCTAATGAATTTAAAAAACGAAAACAATGTATACGTTAATAAAAAAATTAAGAACATAAACATTGGAGGACCACTAAATCATAACAGTGTGATATGGTGATTAAGTTGAATGGCCTTAACTAACAAATTTTTAAGGCAAAAATCTAAAACTTTCAAAGCTAGCTAGCTTGGACTATAGGAAAAGAAAGGCTATGCTATGCTTTAAAGTGTCATAGGTGAAGAGTGGCTTTGTAGGGCGTGGCGTTGTTGTGGACCTGTGATGCCCTAACCGCAAATGACGAAAATAAATAACTTAAGAAATTGATTAGTAAGGGGAATTTGGCATGCAACTGTGTAATTATTGGCTTAGAAAATTAATCACTTCGTAATCTAATAAAAATGATTTGCTTCACATTTAAACACAAAAGAAAAAACTGTTACTCTATATTCATATGGTTGGTGAAGTGGGGGAGTACAACAATGATAATATATACTGGATAGTGGGTGTGAAACCACCAACTCATCCAAGCGTTGACGATTCCTTGGATTCCAATTTATTTTAATATGAAAGCAATTAATTCACCTTAAAATTAATTATGGACTCCTCAATTTTTCTTTCTTTAAATGGAATTAAAACTACCCATTTGATTTCATGAGTTTTATCACGCATTAGGAGTAATTTTTTCTGATTTGGGGGGTAGGTGTGGAGTCCTACATGTGATTTTGTTGATACTAATTGAAACCTAAAAAGTAATGTACATGTACTATTCTGTTTCTAATTTAATTATATACATGTGATTTTGTTGATCTTGAAACCTAAAAAGTAATGTACATGTACTATTGTCTATTGTGTTTTTAATTTAAATACGTACATGTGATTTTGTTGATATACTTGAAACCAAAATATTAATGTACATGTTCATATACATGTTCCTTTTTCTTATTTTAAATTATGATATTACTATTTACTCCTTTAATTTCGTATTATTTTCTATTTTTGTGATGTTTTTTATTATAAAAAATCATTATTTACAAATTTATAATGATAAAATGACAATTTGTTTAGCGAAAAAGTATATATATATATATGTTATTAGAAGAGGTAAAGTATACAGATGTGATCATATCAAATTTATTTCTTTTATAAATAAATGAATTATTGGAAAAAATAATTAATATTTTTTACTATATAAATTAACAATTATTTTGAACAAAGATAAAATACTAGAAATGTATAATATGGAACAGTTAAATAAAATATACATAATAAAAATAAATAACTAAATAAACTATTATATTGGTCCCCAAATAATTGTGTGCATGCATTTAGCACATGTACAAAAATCCTTTTACAGTTTTCATGAGTAGAGTTATTATATCCATATGAACTTATTTAAGTTGTAAATTATACTTGGGGATGTCTATCCACAAATATGTTTATTGGTTTGATATTTGTTAGTGAAATGAGTTAACAAGTGTGAAAATGATTAAAATGATGAGAATAAGCATTTAAATTTGATTTCACTATTATTCAACTTATGCATATCACTTCTTATTGTGTAGGTTTATACATTTAATCAAGTTATGTAGCATAAAAATTGTTCAACCTAATTCCTTAATAAAGAAATTGTAAGTCTTTTTTTATAAATATCGTTTCCTTAACTATTTATCGAAAATATTTGCATTAGTTGGTGGTCTAATTAACCACTACTATATTCAACTTTAAAATATATTGAGTATTTGATTTTGTATCTCGTTTTAGATGTATTTTCTAAGGACACTTAAAACACACAAATGAATCAGCCGTTCTCCCATCTAAACACATAAAACATACATAATTTTACTTACGTCCAATCACTAAAAAAAATAGTAAATCAGATAGTAATGAGAGGCATCCAAAATACATCAAAAAACAAGATAAAAGTTGAAAATCTTGTAAACTCACCTTTAAAATAGTTTGTAAGTCGATAATTTTATAATTTGCTCACAATATTGACAATAGAAGTTATTTCTACTGGATTATTGAACAATTAATCACTAACTTCAAGGATTTTTCACCGGGAAAGTAATTAAAATTGGCAAGAAAGATAATTGACTAATTTACAAAAGGTAATTAATTTTGACCAAGAGTTATGTACGAGGGAATATTAAGTATATTTAATTTTTCTGATGAGTGGTGGGTCGAAGCTCATGAACTCTGTAAGTGGACATAATGAAGATTCTTTCTTTAGGTTCTACTTTAAAAAATGTATAAATCAGAATCTTTCAAAATGATTAATTTATAATATTTTATCCTAGCTAATTAGGTTATCTCATATATTATGCATGTCTAGCTCTTTAATTGCATTGCTTTAAGATCTTATGATCATGTTTAGTATCTAGGGATAGGATACTATGGCAGTTGGAGTTTGCCAATTGGTTCACATCAACATTAATCAACATGGATGGTGAAAGCAAGTGTTGGTGGGATGTGTGAAAAATAATAAAGGTTAATAATCCATTGGTTGAGAAATGAATTATGGATTAGGGTTAATTTCAATCAATATAAAAACCTGGTTAGTTATCTCTATAGGATATATACGAATTGGTGTAAGTTTGAAATTAGTCAGAAAAAGTACAGAACTGGAAACAATATTATTTTGCATGTTTGATAATTATTTATTTAAATCATCAAATTGATTAGGTTAAAATTCATTTTGTTAGTTGTTTAAATGTGATTATGAAAAAAAATTATTTAGATAATTTGTTTTGTTTGGATTGTATTAAAAAAGTATTTTTAAAACTTAAAATGACAAAAATAAATATAAAAATTATGAAATTAAGAAGATACAAAGGGTAAAATAAGAAAAACAATAAATGCATACTAGAAATAAGTACTTTTTATATCAGAATCTAAAAAAGATCAAATAAATTATAATCTACTTTAAAAAAACTCAAACATACAAATAAATATATTTTTTAAAAATCAAGAAAATAAATACTTAAAACAAACTTTCACAAACACAAATGGTGAGCAGAAAAGAAAAAGATAGATAAATTTTAATGATTTAGTGATAGTGTGGCACGCGCAAGAGGGAAAAGCAAAGGAAACCCTCAAACCCATATCAAAAAAGAAAAGCCTACAAAATGTTAATTGGTGATTTGCTAGGGAAGGGAAACAAAAAGACTAGCCTTCTTTTCTTTCTTTCTTTTTTTATATAAAAAAAAGCAATATATAGCTTCTAAAAGAATAGAATCGGTGTCTTTATGAATCTTTTATAATAACTATTTTAAAATGATTTTTATAATATGATTTTAATTAGTCAATAGTTAATTATTATTATTATTATTATTATTATTATTATTATTATTTATTTAGAATAATGCACTAACATAACTTTCAAAAGTATACACATTGATTTATTTGCCACAGAAAAATATTCGTGGCTAATAAAAAAAGTTAGCTATAAAAGACAAATTAGCCACAGAAAAATATTTATGACTAACATAAAAAATTCCATAACTAATAAGGAATTAGACATTGAACTTTCATCCTCTTAATTTGTCACTAAATTTACACATTAACTTCCCCCTTCTTTTCCACATAAACCGCCTTTTAAACTACTCTCTTAATTCTCTGGCTCACACCACTAAAATTTTGTGACTAATTTATAGCTATAGCCATCAAAAAAAAAATTCAATGGCTAATACGTTGTTTTTTTTAACCTCCTTGACAGTTTGCAACAGTTAGCTACCGATTTCATCATTGAACTCTCCCTTCTTAGCCACCGAATGTGTTCCAGGCTATCATTTCCTTATGAAAACAATTATTTTTGTCGCTAATTTCATAGCTAAATAATGCATTAGTCACATAATACTTTATAATTTACTTTTTTATTTTGTGACTGAATTAGTCATTGAACTTTTGCCTCTATTACAATTTCAGTGGTATTAAATTAGTAGCTAAAATGAAGCGGTCGCCAAATTCGGCTGCTATTTGCATATAAAAATTTTCAACCGCAAAATTTGGTGGGCGCCTCTCTAATTTGTAGTAGCTAGTGATTTAGCATGGAATGGACTTGGCTTAGGGTTAAAGTTGATAGGTATGTTGGAATGGGAAAATAAACCTATAAATTGTTTATCTTATGATTAGATAAAAAATTATTATATGGTGTCAAACTATCACATCAATTTATAGTTAAATACTAATAAAATAGATTATTTTTTTATTATACTTATTTATAAAACTTTTATATAAACACTCTGAGGTAAAAGTTCAGATGTACTCACATTGTTTGATGGGCATCACTAAGACTATACTCTAGAAATACTGTTAATAGTATTTAAAATTTTTTAAAAAAAGATTAATTTAGATGATAGTTTGATTTCATATATGAGCCACCTTTTGTCCTTGGAGGCACACTTATAATAATATAATATTTAATCCGAGCTAGAATAGTTATTAGAAAAGAAAAAGAAAACATAATCCCAACATCCAACACTACAGACAGATTCGTGCTGTCCACAGTGGTAAGAGTACGTATTGTGGCTGTGTATGCCACTTACCCACCATGCATAAACCACTTGTGCGTAAAAGGAATTGTAAGACTTGACCAGTTTAATTATGTGGCTATTAAAAGTACTGGACCAAACCATGCATGGTTTAAGTTCCATTTCACACAAGTGGTTTAGGCCTTGTCCAATTTGAGGGGTGCAAATAGGGTCAATTACATTAACATCGTTTTGTTCCATTGTCCTTTAGAAGATGCTAGATTAACGGATTAATCTTTGTCATCTCTAACCGTAAACAATCTTCTCAATAATTAGTAGTTACACATACTTTAAGAAAAAATAATGTAAATAACTGGTTGTTATGATCTGCTGATTCTACTCATTAATTTGTTTGGGCTGTCAACTTTGTTTTTATGCATGCTTCCTCTTTCCTACCATATTCTTTCTAATCAACAATGACATGCATTATATATATGCTACTTTTGCAACAAGAAAGCACACATTATTATTCATTAAAAAATTATAATTATTTATGGGTAAGTTACATGTCGGTTTCAGATACATATATTTAAACAAATTATTTCTGAAACCACAAGATGCGCAAAATAGTAATTTTGTTTATCAAAATGGAAAGAAAAATAACAATCAAGTAATTTATAGTTTTGATCTGTTTGTTTTTTTTCCATAGTTTTTTAAATTCCATTTGATGCGTCAACAAGTATTCCAAGTTTGTTGTTTATGTAAATAGCAAAAACCTTCGACTTTACCAAATATTCAATTTTAATCTTTTAATTTTTAATTATATAATTTTAGTTTTAAAACTATATTTGATTTGTTAATCACAAACTTTCCAATGTGACTCTGAATTTCTATGCAAATTGGAATAGCAACATTTTCATATATGTTATATTATTCAAAATATCTATAAAAAATTTCTAGAACTCAATATTTCTTTATAATATAATAAATGAGTATTATTAGAAGATATTATAAAAGGAAATATTGGTTTGTAGTAATAATAATATACAAATATGATATTTTAAATATTTTGTTGCAAACTCAAGTATATGCATTGTAATTTTACATGGTGTTGCTTAATTAGATGGTGTCTTTGTTTATGTATTCATATTTTTGGATGCATTGAATTATCATAGCAAAAAGATCATAACGTGTCTTACGATGTTACTATCAAGTTAATTAACATAGATTTCATTACCCATTAAATGAAAAAAATAGGTAAATGGATCAAATCTATCAATAAATTAAATATTTTTAAAACAAAAATTATATAATTAAAAATTAGAAAGAGTAAATGTTGAAAATTAAATAGTTTAGGAACTGAAACATATATAATTAAAAGTTAAAGATAAAAATTGAACAATAAAATTAAGAGATGAAAAATGTAATTAAATCAAATAATAATCTATTCTAATATTTTCCATTGTCTATTTTACTCCTGTAAAAAAATAAATTAAAAAGCAAAAAAGAAACCAACTCTCATTTCCATTACATATAACCGAAAAAAATCATTATGCATATACACATTAAAAAAAAGCCATAAAAAAAAAGAAAAAATCAATTAAACCCACACTCTCGTTTCTAATTTTTTTTTCTATTATATGTCGGCATCTTTACAACTTTTCTTTGTTGATAATAATATATTGCACTGAATTTATGATGAGTAGCGAAGTTTCCTGGATCCGTTCTGCCACGCATACATGTATATATGTGTATACATGCAAGCAAGCATGCATGCATGTATGCATGTATGTATTGCATGTTACCAACACATATTCCCACTCCACCCACACAGAAACTATTGGATAAAACTATCACGTCATTCGTTATTCTAACTAATTTCTATTTCTATTTGATAAATACACCCCAATTTCTATTTAATGTCTGTTTAGAAAACTTAATATATATTTTTAGAATTTTAAAAAAGTAGTATTAATCACTTTTCTTCCATTAATACTATTGTTAGAATTTTAAGAGTAGTAAAAAAATAAGAATTTTATAAAATACAAAAATAATTCTTAATTATTTTATAAAAATTAACAATATTAATTACCTTCCTTAATAGGTTTTTTTTTTCTCTCTGCACATTTAAATATAAATTGAGAGAATATTAAAAATTATCAAGATTATAATATTATAAAAATTTACATGTATTATTTGGGATAATTAGCATATTTAACATTGTTGAATCTAAGCTTGAACTCTGATTCTTTTACTCTAACGTTTGTCTTATTCCTTTTTACCGTTATTCCAAAAGATAAAAGAAACATACATCCACAACGAAATCAGTTACCTCTCTCAACCGTTGTTGTGTGTCTCTAACCATATTTTTTTCTGTTTTTGAATATTGACATGTGCTTCTCCAATATCAATAGATGAAGCAGAACCCGTGGAATCAGGGCATATTTATAATTGCTTCAGTTTCTACCTCAACAACAATATTTATGCTTTGCAATATGAAAAATTCTTGTTATTATATTATGTCTCCCTCGTAATATAATCTCTTTACGCAATTCATATATTATATTAAGAAAACTGGTAAATCTAGTATCAATTAATAAATACTTATATACGTACTGAGCTTATTTAACATAACTGAATTAATGTAATTACTTGCTTTTTCTTAGCAATTTATGGCATAATTTTAGTTCAATCTAATAAGCAAGCATATTAATGCACAAGTAGTGATGTCCGTTGAATGTGTGGTGTATAGTTATGGTTCTATATCATTCATAAATTACCATGAATTAGTATTAATATTAATTAATGCAGATTTAAAGGGTAGTGTTTGTGAACGGAAAAATCAGTCTCTCTACACACAAATTGGATTGAGAAGTTGAAAGCCAGCTTTAGGCCACATCACATAGACATAGTACCCTTCAACTTCTTTTTTTGCTTTTCTTCACTTTGCACCCACACGTGATCAATTTGCCCCACATGTCCCACAACTGTCACGCATGCACACGTGTGCTCTCACCTTCGCTGATTCCCTTCACAATTCAGATCCTTTCTCAAACCAAAACAACATACAAATTGGTATCAATAATATTCATCACTCATTCTCATCCATACACGCTTCCTTTTGTGTATATTTCATATTAATTGATCTCATTATTTAGCTCCATATATCTTTCAACGTATAAGAGGAGCGATATTATAATTTTCATGCATAACGATTAATGAAAACTTAAATAATGAAGGATATAGTCAATTAGTCATAAATATATATACTCACACGTATGAACCACATTTAAGTAACAAAATTCATTCATATATCTATACATAGAGAGAGAAAGATTGATGTTAATAGCATTAATTCATTTAAAGGGGTGAAGGGGGGGGCTGTGTGTAGGGGACCCTTTATTTGATTAGTGTTGCTCCCCTACTGCCTGGCAAGAAACAGCACTTAAGTTTTGACACATGTGTAAGATTCCCACGTGTGGCACTATCACCATGTTTGGTGCCGTAAGTGCCTTATTTGACTTTGATGATTGATGTGGAGCAGAAATATCCGATGATTTTCAGTTGCAGTTTTTAAATTAGAGTTGATTAAATTTAATAATCTTAAATAATATATAAATTAATATTTATTATTCACAATTAATTAAAAAAATATGTGTGTATGCGGTTTTGGTTTCTTTTGAAATGTAGAAGTAAATGGTATGAGTATTGGTAAAGTGAAAGTGGGAGGGCAGGGGGGTGAGTGTGGGTGAAGGTAGCAGCTTTACTGCAAAAAAAAGTAAAAGAGGAAATACAAGGGGATGGTGGATTAGGATGTGTGAGCCACTGTGTTTGTCTATACGGAAAATGGGAAAAAAGAGAAAGTGAACAAAATTTTGATGATCCCAAGAAGATTGCTTGTGTTGAAATACTTCATTGTTCATTCCTACCAGCTTTAATTTTCTCTTTGGAGAGACAAAGACTTGTGTGGGAGAGGCTCTATAACTATGCCAGATTCTCCTCTTTAAATTTTATTCCTACTTACATAGTGGAATCGATTAATTTTGTTTTTAATCTATTCGAATTATTGAATAACCCCAAAGAAAAGGAGAGTTATCGGTTTCCAAGTTTAATTGTTTATATTCATACCAAGTATCAATTATTTTTTAACCATATGATTAAGTAAGAATATAATGAAAATTTTAAAAGTTATATAGGTATAATTGAAAGAATTATAGAATATGAACTTTTTTTTGCATTATTTAATTTTTTTTTATTGTGCTTTCGCTTGGGTTTGCCACCAATAAGTTTAGGAAACTCATTGGTTTCTATTAAAGGAAAAGGTTTCTTAGTTTTTGTTAGCTTCATTTTCTACTATATATTAGTGCTCTTCTCGTTTTATGTCGTAGGCTCTTCTTTATAACGGCGCATATAATTTCCTTGAACTTATAAAATTTTATTTTTTTAAATAGGTAACATCATATTTTACTATTAGTTATTAATTATATGAATATAAAATATTTTATGTTTAAGGATACAATTAAACAATATAATAAATATTTCTAAATGTTTTATAAGGATTTATAAAATAAATATCTATTTTTCTTTCTATTTTAAGGGTTTATAATACGAGATGCAGTATTTTTTTAATCTGACAAATTGAATGTGTTGGGAATTGAGCTTATTTGATTCTTACTCAATCAAGCCTTACTGCACTCCAATAAAGTTTGAATGTAGAATCTCTAGATTATACATTACTTAATGCTCAATCATACTATATATGTAGAACAGTAGATATTTTGATAATGTGGTTGATAATAATAGTAATCCATGCTGTCTTCATAAAACATTGTAGGCATAAATACAAACGAAAGTTATATGCATAGAAATAAGAATGAAAGTCATAATTTTTTAACAGAAAAAATAACAAATTTTTATTAAAGGGTATCCAATCCTTTACTTACATAAGCCATAGACCTCTCAGAGACATTATCGATTCATTACGGAACAGGGAGAAGATGAAAAAGCTTTAAGATTGCATGAAATCCACAACCAGGATTTGAATTTTCCTAGATCCATAACTTGGTCAATACTGATAATTTTTGCTCTAATAATCCTAATTTTTTTCAGCCATAATTTTTGTGTTTACAACGTAATTTTAACTGAATATATATGAAGTAAAATGACACATTGACCACGTATAATTTCGCGGTATTGATACGTCACACGTAAGAAAGCATCAATTAGAAGCGAGACACTAATTCATTAAATCTGTTATGCAATTAATGAGCGCAGTTCCTGGTGATAACGATAACACAACTAACGAGCAGCAGCAGTTATGTTCAATGAGACAAAGACTTCATTCTCAACTGATATCATGGGGACTGTATTATTGTGCAGTTGTTCAGTTTACTTCTGACATCAGAATCTTCAAAATTGGTGAAAGCCATAAGAATCTGCAGATGTTTTCTTATATATAGAATTCAATGTTTTTTTGTTTTTGTTTTTTTTGAACTTTAAATATCCTTCGGTTTCAACTTTTTCAACTTAAAGATTAATCGTTTTGAAGTGATAAAATTATGAATATAAATATTCTTTCTGGACACACAATCGAACTTATGCTTAAAAGATTAAACTGTCACTAAAATATGTCGAATTTTATTGGTAGTGTTAGTGTATAAGTTTAATATACTTTAAAAAGTGAATGTGAATTAGATTATGAAACACACATAGACATAAAACTTTATGATATTTATATAATTTATATATATATTCTTCTTTAAACCCTCAAATTTAATTAGGTTTTTAGTTGAAACTTGATTTTACTTGTTTTTTTTAAGAGTTTGTAGGAATTTTAAAGAATTTATTTTTTAAAATAGTTCAGTTTTTTTTTTCAACTCTAAAAGGTACTTAAATTAGTATAGTTAAACACCTGAATTCTGATATCATATAAGAGAATGAACACAGATAAAGATAAATATAAAGAAGAAAGAAGAATTACTAAATATATATTTATTGAGTTTTGTAAAAACTTTATAAGATTTAAAAAATCAAGATATTTATACATAAAAATTGTTAAAAATAAATTAACAAACTTACTAAAAATTTATTAATAAACTTAACACACTCAAACAAAAATAACTAACTTAAAAGACTTAAACCAAAATAACATACCTAATACACTTTATAAACCCGAATTAAATTTTCAGACAAACTAATAGAAACTTAATTATAATGTGATTATTCTTTTATTTTTTTACCAGTATTGCATGGTTTCCATCGTAGGAATTAACGTGTTCATCGTCCAACATGGGAACAGTAATCATTGTCCCACGTTAGTTTTAAAAAATTGATCTGTCACTTTTGTAAGGATGTGAAAGTTCAAATTTCATTGGGGATATGAACCTCCGTGCCTTTCGTGTTCTGTATTTGTACATACACATTTATCTATCCCACACTATCTTTTGTATTGAGGACAAAGCGTACTTTGTTATTACCTCGTCTCCAGATCAATAAGTAAAATGAATCGTGTAACATCGTACATTATCTAATTACGGTTCAACATAATCATTCAATTCAGAATTCTTGTTATCTACAATGTTGCATCAGTTTTTACCTTTTTACCTTATCTTCTTTTTCTCTGCTTCCTCTGTAGAATTTTGCAAAAGCAAAAGAGAAAGTGAAAATGAAGGGACGATACGATGTTTCAATCGGTGCGTTAGGCCTCTTATTATTAAAATTTAAAAGCTTGAACTGTAAAAGAAAATTATCTGTGGAGCATTATGGTGCTGTGAATCTCAAGTGTTATTTACACATTGAATAATGAATTTAATGTTTAAAGTTTTGGGTTGTCGATGATGGCTTATAATTTGTGTTTAGTCACTTGATTAATTTTCTCTTGATATGACATATTTCCCAAGTAAAATGGTTTATTCTGTTTCTATACATTAATTAGTATACTAGTGCCAATTAATTAGGTATTGTAAATGGTTGGTTGGTTGCTCCTAAACAAGGTTTGAGTTAAAACATTATAGATGAAAGAGAAATTTCTTGATAAGGATCATAGCTTCATCATGATATAAATATTCTCAATAATAATTTTTTTCCAGTTAAATAATCTTTTCCTAAAATGTAGCCTTCCTAATTATGTATCTTAGACACCATATATATCAAATAGATAAGTTGGAAAAGAAATCCAGACATATAAGTCGTGCTATAATTAATTTTCAAAGAAATTAGCCAGCATGCATGAAACTTGTCACAAGAGTAAGTTATGTGATGATGATGGTGACTGGTTTATGAATTGATGATACTCCACCAGGGGCTCCTATTTGCCTACTACCACTAGCTTGCCAAACCAATACCAACCACACAATGTGTCCTTTAAAGAATCTGTGAAACATGAAATTGAGTAAGGTTGGCCAAACAAGTCTTTATTATATATAAAAATGATTGTATATATTTGGCTGATAAAGAAAATGGAAGTAGCTCAAACCACACCAGAAATTAGATATAAGTACATTTGAAATTTGAAGTTAAAACATGCCCGATGAATCATATTTAATTTACTAATGGTGATCAATATCGCCTATGCTTTGCCTTTCTCTTAAGGTTTGTTCCAACAAAAACATATTACTCCACTAAAAAACACATGCCATCAACGGTGAACATCACTTTGAAGTGTTTCCTCCTACATAAAGTATGATTATCCTAAGTTTACTTGTGATTGAGGCCTAAATTCCATTAGTATTTATGATCAGTTGTCACACGAACACGCACTACTTATATAAGCAGAATTACTTAAAAATTAAACTTTAATGTTATGTTTTTAATTACATTGCAAAAATATACTCTTGATCTACGGTACAACAAAACCATGTTTTAGAATTGAACACTTAGAATCTGATCTGCAATGGATGCAACTACTGTTTTTTTCTTTCTTTCTAAAATAGTGTTCATAAAGCTTATGCATGTAACTTCTGCTTGATTGGAACAACCCGCACGCTAATCTTAGAAAAACGTATACAATGAATCATAGGGTCCATTTAGCATAACCGAAATTAATTAGCAACCACTAGTGCAAAATATAGATATTAACACAGGAAATAAGCACAGTTAGATGGTAAAGTATCCATAAAACACGCGGTGACATTTTTAAAATTATGACCAAGTTATACGAACACGGTTCCAGCGTAAATCATGATAATATATATTGCAGTGGCATTTTTGAAATATGCGTGAAGCTCTATAAGCACGGTTAACAAATAAGCTGTGTTTATAGGTGAAACTAAAAATGAATGCACATTTGTGTTAGACCTATAAGCACGGTTCACAAAGAAACTATGGTCATAGGTCATGTGCGTCGACTTATAACCACGGTTCTGATAGTAACCGTGTTTATATGTCTTATATAAACACGGTTACGGAAGCACCCTTGCTTATAGCTTCCTTTTGATTTTTAAATTTCAAACGTCGCGCGCGCTCCTCATTTAAACTCTCTTTCTTTGTCAGCTTTTTCCCATCTTTCTCTCTAAGATTTCTCCTCTCTGTTTTCCCCCACGTTTGCATTTGTTTGTGTTCTAGATCTAATGTGGTTCTGTGTGTGTATTTTACAGGTTTTCTTTTGTTGTTCCTATTGCGTGCCTTTGACTTTCTTTCTCTACGTTTTGCCACCACGTGACCCTTCTCTTTTTTTCTCGTTCAAGCATATAAGACTTCTTTTTTTGTACCTCTCTTTTTTTGTTTCTTTCAATTATAACGGAGGTTGATGGTTCAGAATCAGATTTAGAAGGGAGGTTGAATAAGTCACGGACTCTTTTCGTGGAAAATATGAACCAAATTATACAAGTAATCAAGCAAATAAAAAAGAAGAAATCAACACAAAGAATTTATATTGGTTCACTTCCAACACAGAAGTTACGTCCAGTCCCTTCTAACTTGAAGGATTTCCATTATTGTAAAATTTTTACAATAACAGCACCAAACCTAGGTCACAAGTATTCTTGACTCCAACCACTTCTGGCTTAACCCAAGTATTCTTTCAACAAGCCATTCCTGACTCAACCTAAGTATTCTTTCGAAAGCCTTTTCAAGCCAAACTCTGGTAACTCACCAGACTTTTACAAGGTGTTTGAATGAATGAAGGTATTTCACAGAACTTAGTGTATGCAGGATACATAATTGAAAATTATACACTAAGTTATGACATAAGACCAAGGTTTGCTAGAGGCAGAACAAAAATAATGAATGTCTTTATCTTACAAGAAAATTTAAAATTTGAGAGAAATTGAATAAGAGCACGTAAGTTCTATGTCTATTTTGAAGTTCAATTTTCCATGGTATTTATAGAAGCTGGAGGAAATGACCATTGCTGCTTCTTGAAAGGAGATATAGACGTTGGAAATCCTTTGAAGGTATTTGCCTTAAGCTACCAGACCTTGAGGATAAAAAGGTTTCAAGGGGCTGGTAGGAAACCTCTTCAGCTCTTTCATGAACAAGGTTTCTCATGCACAAACCATTTGTAAACTAATTCTCGATTGAGTGTCAAGTAGGATGCCAGAGCTTTCTAAAATATTCTGACATAAGCTCTGAACATGATCAGTATACGCAGAGGTTGGTACGCTAACAGTTGCTGATTATTTTGATCATGTTCCTTGTGTTCTTTGATGATAAGGACGCAAATACGGTAAGAATGTGAATCCCAATACATCACTTAAATAGAATTTAGGAACATATAGAATGGCTTCTTTTATCAAAATTCTTCTATCAGAATTTTGATTGTCTCCCAGACTTTTGGAAAGCAGATACTCCCTCTTTGTTTCATAGTCTAATATTCCTATCCTGGAAATACTTAGGCGCATAAATAAGTTACAGATAGTACAAACTTTACTTCCAAGCAAAAATACTTGATAAGCGATATTAATAAATTCAAGGGTATAAAGTTTGGGCCTGGTCTAATAAAACTTAAAATTCTTTTCCATCCAAACTTTTTCTCAACAATCTCCCCTTATTTATTGATAACAAACATCAAGTCTTTTTCGTAAACGAAGTCTGTGATAAGAGGAGAATAAAATATATATCTAAGTAACAAGTTGTTAGAGATCAAAATTCAGAAACTACAGAGACAGATAGAAATAGAATGATTCTTCATTAACCAAAAAGATAATGTATATCATTTCATTTAAAACAAGAGTAATATTAATGCATACTTCATACAAGGCATTACTCACACAAAAAGACTTGTAAATTGTCTCCTCCTTTTGTAATCAACAAAAGAAGGGACATCATTGAGACCCAAAAAGTAAATCACGAGTGACAAAAAAACTAAAGAGGGGTGATGCAACAGAAGAGACAATAGTGAAAAAATAAGTTTGAAAAACTAAAAAAGAAAGGACGAATCAAAAGTAATTAAAGAGGGCCGGTATAAAAAATAGGATTGGAAGAAGATGAGGTATAACAACAAGAGGCTTTTTCTTGAAGTGTCCAAAGATAATGGCACCAAATAGCATCAGTATGAGCTTCAATTGGTTTAGGAGCAATCCAAAGGCTCTTAAGAGTGGCTGCCGGAAGCTCCTTAGGCTGATAAGGACCCTTGTTGTAACATCCCAGATATTATATATTTGGAAAAGTAAATAATTGGGTATTTTAGCTTAAATTAGTAATAATTAGAAGATATAAGATGAATAATATGGTTTAAAAGTGAATTTTAAAGGGAATGGTGAATTTGGCCTGGTGCATAACGTAGGGATGACACGTAGCGTCAGGGTGAAATTTTAATCCTGACGCGTAGTGTAACGCCCAGACTGCTTTTCAGGAATGAATGACTGTCCCTACAAACCAACACGAGACCTTTTCAGTGTGCTTTTGTCCTCACTCACACACTTTCCGAGAACTTCCTAGGAGGTCACCCATCCCATAATTTCTCCAAGTTAAGCACGCTTAACCTTGAAGTCCTTAAGTGATGGGTCACCAAAAAGGCTAATGCATTTGTTGGTATAGGTAATACGAATTCATTTTTTTAAGCTATCCTTGACTGTATAGTCCCATACCTATACAGTCTTTAGATCCCTCTCATTCTGGTATGTATTCGGTTTGTTCATGTGTTCCTTCCACTAGAGCCTGCCAGGAGCCGCTTCTTGTCCCGGCCTATGCACCGACGATCACTCCCCGCCCTCAATAGTGCCTGGGATGTCACATTCCTCGCTAGAAGCCTGCCAGGAGCCGTTCCTTGTCCGTGTCCATGCACCGACGATCACTCCCCACCCTCAATAGAACCGGGATGTCACACATAATGCCATTGTGACACGTAGCATCAGTGTCATGATTAGTTTTAAAATAGAGACATGAAAAAAGAACCCAAAACACCATTTTTCCTCTTTTCTTCTTCCTTTTACGAATTGTAACATCCCAGGTGTTTTTGTATTTAAAAGAATAAATATATGTGCATTTAAGCTTAAAATAGTGATAATATAAGGATAGAAGGCGAATGTGTGAATTTAAAATGAATTTAAATAGGAATTTAAGAATTCTTCCTGATGCGTAGCGTAGGAATGACGTATAGCATCAGGTTGGAAATTATGACCTGACGTGTAGCGTCAGCGTCGCGATCTGATTTATAACATCTAGTGGCATTGACACAAAAAGCAAAAATAGAACTCTAGGGTCTAATTCAAGCCAAACCTTGGTGGAATCTCCAAATTAACCATATTTTTGGCATCGGGGTAGCAAGGTACGTTTACATGCGTTCTCAATTTCAAGTTTCTTCTTCCCCCTTTCTCTTTCTTTCTCTACCTGTGGAATGCATGATGATGGGGAAGCTTTGATTTTACGTTTTGTGGCAATAGGTGAAACATCCTAACGAAATTAAATAAAATCTGAAACAAGGGAAAATTTTTTCCCAAAAATTCTGAATGGCTAACAGAGGAAATCAGAATAAGAATCCGACCAAGAAAGAAAGAAAGAAAGAACCGGGTCAGGGTCCCCTCATGTTAGCAAGACTCCGTACCGTTCAAACAATGGACAGCGGAAGTAAGCGCCTAAGCGAACCATGATCGTTGGAGCGAGACCTTACTCGCCCAAGCGAACAAGGCACTCGGATAATTTGACCACTCAGAATCTGATCTCAAGTCCACTCGGTATCCTCATCACTCGGGATCGGAGCCTAAGTTCACTCGGGAATTATTCCCTCGGCCATTACACTCAGAAATTGCTCGAAATATTTTCCTCAATCTCGTATCACTCGGAAATGTTTCATATATCTTTCACTCGGCATATTTGATCTCTCTTACCTTGAGAACTCTACAAGATCAAGTCTCACTTAAGGATTTCATAGCTTCGTTCACTCAGAAATACTCTAGCTCCTTTCCACTCGGGGAATTTCTAATAAGTTCTTACTCGGAAAGTTGTAAGTCAGTTCCCACTCAGAATTACATGACTTCACTCACTCAGAATATCATGGCCTTATCCATACGGAATAGGCTTATTAAAGGGAATTCTCACATATCACCCTTCAATTTATCCTCCTAGGGAAATAGTCCTTTAATGAGCACAACTCACTCGGAATTAGCCCAACCCTTCTTCATTCGGAAGAGGGTCTCAAATCTTACCTCTCTCGGATTTACCTTAGCTCTCACTTACTCGAAATCACGCAAGCATTATTCATTTGGTAGAATATAAATGTACACAACTTAGACATTCACCCAGATCATTACCCACTGAATAAGATAAAACATATAGCATTATATAAATATTGAAATATGTTTAGTTTTACTCTCAATACCGAGAGAGTTTAAATCCTTCACATTAAAACAGAATGTTAAACTAAGAGCCGACCAAGGCTATACAAAAACCATCTATACAATATATGTATATACATATGTACACTTCCACTGTACAATGCACTTCCCAGCAATCGGTGCTCTCCCATCATTCCATATTCCGAGCAACATCCACTGAAATATGGCCATAATAGGGGTGAGCTTATACATATAAAATGATAGTAATGACTCGAAAAATCCTCTAACTTTCCACCACACAACATTATCTCTCAATCAATCTATCACATACACTGTCATTTGATATATCCACACACAGTATCATTCAATCGGAATTTATTCAAATAACACACAGCCATATCAATCATATTCCCATACATACGCACATAACCACATTGAGCTCATCAAAAGTATAAGTGTGCACACACATTAATTTCAGTCGGATCTGATCAATTTTATTAAGTTTTATGTTGCAACATAGGCTCTAAGCCTTTTTCTCAGCTCCAAGCTGATCCGACCGTTTTACTGGTACCAAACCGTTTGCCCTCACACGTAACACAATCGCTCCAAGCGACAACAGGAGTGTTACGGGCAGCCCCGAGTCCAACCCGGTAAGCTTGCGTGGAGTCCAACCCAAGGTCTTTAAGCGTCCAACGCTTAGTGCACTCGGCACTGCCTCGAGTCCAACCCGAGGACTTTGACCAAGCGTCCAACGCTGGTACACGGGTGTTTCACTCGGTATTGCCTTGAGTTTAACCCAAGGTCTTTTATTATTTTTCCATACATACCCATTAGCACAACAGAGGCATTTCACTCGATAAAACCACATAACACATACATCTCATGTATTAATTATGAAATCCCATCAGATTCATCCTAGTATTTACATGCATATAATCATAAGATATCAATCAACAGTCCCACAATATACACTCGGTATTAGCAATATCAATAACATATACCACATGCTGTTAAGTGTTTAACCACACACAGGACTCAGCATAACAACCTCTTAACACATGCACTTGGCCAATACAGATCCAGTACACTTTCATGCATTCTCATGTTTATTAACACATATTTCATGGACGGAGAAGGATATAACCTTACGTGACTCAGCTAACGCACACACACACCCGGTATTTGAAAGTTATTATCATATGATTCACACAATCAACATATTCACAACCATAAACGTAAAATACAGTACTTTCACCTGGGATCCGTCCATAACTATGGATTTGAGATGTAAAGCGCCCCCTACCTTCTGAAAAGACGCAAGAAGCTCCTTTGTTTTTAGTGTTAACCCATGCTTTATTTTTCAACGCTGATTCCGTTGCTCCCTCGCTTCCATAATCACTATCTCCTACTCAGTAACCGTCGAACCCAGTCGAACACCACACACACAGCTTGGAGAAATTGGGAGCTGCTCCTCCTCTGAACGATCGCTCCTTACCAACAGTGGGGAACTTCAAGTCCGCCACAACACCATAGTCGTAAACTAACGAAGAAGAAGAAGAAGAATGAAGAAGAAGGAGAAGAAGAATTGCAGAGGAAGAGGAAGAGTCTCGAAGGGATTTTGAGAGAATGGAGAAGTGGTTGAGAGCTCTGAGCATGTACTCAAGGTAATGAGGAGAGTGAGTGGGAAACGTGTAAATGGCAGCCATCATCCAATCATGTGTCATGTCTAATCACTTCCGTTAGCATCAAGTTTTCTTTTATTTTAAATTAATTCTCAATTAACAATTAATCCTAATTTGCAATTAATCTTAATTTTTAATCTGGTCATTGATTGAATAATTAGGATGTTACAATTCTCCCCCTCTTAAAGAATTTCATCCTCGAAATTCAACACAAGCTTACCTCAATAAAATAACTCGGGATACTGCTGCCTTATGGCATCCTCATATTCCCAGGTATACGAAGTACATCCATTTTGTTGCCACGCTACTTCGACTAGTTTCACATCCTTGATCCTCAAGCGTTTTATCGATCGGTCCATAATTTTAGTCGGTACAGCAACAGTCGTTAAATTTTCTTTGATTTCAACTTCATCATCCGGCATCTCGTGTGTACAATTGGGCAAACACTTCCTCCACTGAGACACGTGAAACACATTATGCAAGTTTGATAGATGAGTCGGCAATGCTAATCGGTATGCCATAGGACTGACCCTTTCCAATATCTCATAGGGTCCAATGTACCGGGGGCTTAATTTCCTACTCTTCAAGGCTTGTCCGACCCCTTTATTCGGCGAAACCCTCAAGAACACTTTATCACCAACCGAAAATTCAAGCGGCTTGGTCCGCCTATCATGGTAGCTTTTCTGTCGGTCTTGAGATGTCTTCATCTTTTCCCTAATTACTTGAATCTGTTCAGAAGTCTACTTCATAATTTTCGGTCCCAACAATAGACTTTCACCGGTTTCCGACCAACAGAGTGGGGTTCGACATTTCTGACCATACAATGCTTCATATAGTGCCATGCCAATGCTGCTGTGGTGGCTGTTATTATATGTAAATTCAATCAGAGGGAGATATTGATCCCAACTACCACCATGCTCCAACACACACGACCTCAGTAAGTCCTCCAAACTTTGTATTGTCCGCTCGGACTGCCCATCTGACTGGGGATGGTAGGCTAAGCTCAGTCAGAGTTTAGTGCCTAATTCCTGGTGTAAGCTTCCCCAAAACCGGGAAGTAAATCTAGGATCCCTGTCCGACAGGATAGAAGTTGGCACACCATGCAGTCGGACAATTTCTCGGATATAAATCTGGGCCAATTTCTGCAGTGAATATCTCATGTTCATGGGTAAGAAATGCACTGATTTCATTAATCGGTCCACAATCACCCAAATGGCATCATAAACCGCTCGGGTTTTAGGCAATCCCATTACAAAGTCGATGGCAATTGAGTCCCATTTCCACACGGGGATTTTAAGAGATTGCAATCCACCATACGGTTTCTGGTGTTCAACTTTTAACTTCTGGCAAATGATACACCGAGCCACATAGTCAACCACGTCTCTTTTCAATCCGGGCCACCAGAAGTTTTAGTGCCCGGGTGAATGCTTAATAGACTTTTATGGGCTTCATCGAGTACCATCCTTCTCAACTCTCCAGCACCCGGCATATAGATCCTACTTTTTACTCAGAAAATTCCTTCCGAGCCCTCGGTTAAGGACAAATCCTTGCCTTTAGTTTGAATCTCTTTCATCTCAGCTAAGTAGGAATCCGACTTTTGCTCCTCATACACTAGCTTCAGAAACTCGTTGGTTATCTTCAACATTTCGAGCGTTACCTTCCGAGACGAAGAGACATCTGTGTGTAAGTTCATGTCTCGGAATTGCTCTACTAATTCCATCTCTTTCACCATCATTGCTGCCACATGAATCGACTTGTGACTCAAGGCGTCGGCCACAACATTCGCCTTACCCGGATGATACTTCAACTCGAAGTCGTAATCTTTTAAGAATTCCGTCCACCTCCTTTGCCTCATGTTCAACTCTTTCTGATCTAATAAATATTTGAGGCTTTTATGGTCACTGTAAACCTCGAATTTGGAGCCATACAAGTAATGTCTCCATATTTTCAACGCGAAGACAACAGCTACCAACTCCAAGTCATGAGTCGGATAGTGCTGCTCGTGTGGCCTCAATTGACGGGAGGCATAAGCTATCACTCGGTTCTTCTACATCAACACACATCCGAGACCGAGTCCCGACGCATCACAGTAGACCATGAAGCTTTCTTGCAAATTTGGCAATGCCAACACTGGAGCCGTTGTCAACTTAGTCTTTAGCCCTCAGAAACTTCTCTCACACTCGGAACCCCACACGAAGAGGACATTCTTCCGAGTCAACCTTGTCAAGGGCAGAGCAAGCTTAGAAAACCCCTCAATAAACCTTCTATAATAACCGACTAGACCCATGAAGCTTCTAATCTTCGAGACCGACTTAGGCCTCTCCCACGCCATTACAGCTTCCACCTTGGAAGGATCTACTGAGACACCTTCCTCGGAAATCACATGCCCAAGAAAATGGATCCTATCCATCCAGAACTCACACTTCGAAAGTTTTGCAAACAGTTGCTTCTCCTTTAATACTTGGAGTACCGATCGAAGATGTTCCTCATGCTCCTCAGGGGTCTTAGAATAAACCAAGATATCATCGATAAAAACGACCACGAATCGGTCCAAGTATGGATGAAAAATGCTGTTCATGTAATTCATGAATACAGCAGGGGCATTTGTCACGCCGAAT
Source organism: Clitoria ternatea (assembly GCA_037962975.1). NCBI lineage: Eukaryota > Viridiplantae > Streptophyta > Magnoliopsida > Fabales > Fabaceae > Clitoria > Clitoria ternatea. The sequence goes on from CM075672.1 coordinate 223,361,441, forward strand.
GGCATTACTACATACTCGAAATGACCATACCGAGTCCTAAACGCGGTCTTGGGAATATCCGAGTCCTTCACCCGGATCTGGTGGTATCTTGACCGTAAATTGATTTTTGAGAAGACTGAAGCACCTCGCAGCTGATCAATCAAATCATCAATCCTCGGTAATGGGTACCGATTCTTTATAGTGAGCTTGTTCAGCTATCGGTAGTCAATACATAGTCTCATGCTGCCGTCTTTCTTTTTGACGAGTAACACCGGTGCGCCCCACGGTGACACACTCGGTCGAATAAACTGTTTACTGAGTAACTCATCAACTTGCTTCTTCAACTCGGCTAATTCAGTCGGAGACATCCTATAAGGAGCACAGGAGACTGGATCGGCTCCAGGGATTAAATCAATAGAGAATTCAACTTCTCTATTTAGAGGGACACCCGGCACATCATCCGGAAACACCTCAAGAAAATCACAAACAATCGGAATATCATGCACTCAGATTCTACTCTCACCCTCGGTCAAACAAAGCATCACAAATAACTGGGCTATACCTTGCACCGAGTAATCATTATCGTTCTGCCTCAGAAAAATCACCCTTCGGTTTTGGCAATCCACCAGCACCTTGTTGGCTGAAAGCCAGTCCATTCCAAGTACGATGTCGAGGTCTTTCAGAGGCACACATACTAAATCGAAGATAAAACTCCGATCGCCCAACGTAAAGGTTACATCTTTGCACATCATTGATATCAACACTTTAACGCCGGTCGGATTGGCTACCTCCAAGGTCCGATCCATATACATAGTCGACAACCTCAAACGTCTCACATAATCATCAGATATAAAGGAGTGGGTAGCTCCAGAATCAAAAACTACATCAAGAGTATGTTTACCGAGTGAGCACTTACTTTGCACCAAGTCGTTAGCTTATGCAGCTTGCTCAGCATTGATTGCATAAACCCGTCCAGCAGCTGGTTGCTCAGCATTTCTCTCTCGGTTATTTAGGGCAAACATCATATTACCCCGAGCTCCATTGCCTCTGCCACCATTCCCTCGGCCGCCATTTCCATGACCTCTTCCTCGGAAACCTCCACGCTGTACGTTTGCATTGGCTTGCTGCAGCTGAGGGCAGTCGGGGTGTACATGCCCTTTTTCATTAAAATGGAAGCATACAACATCTCTTCCAACATCACACTCTCGAGCAAAGTGGTCCCCACCACATCTAAAGCACTTACCATTCCCAGGTCGACCTCCAAAACGACCACCACGGTTTCCCCGTCCTTGATATTTAGAGGAGGATCCGCCTCTTCCAACATTGCCCGGCTTCTTAAAGCGAGGCTGTTGTGGATTCAAGGACGTGTCGGTCCTGCTGCTCTGACCCGGGTGGACATTCTCATCTTCCTCAAAAATTCTGCATTTATTCACCAACACTGGGAAATTCCGAATCTCCTGGTGTCCGAAGGCTCTCTTAATCTTGGGTCTCAATCCGCTTTCAAACTTAATGCACTTGGAACCCTCGGTTCCAGGTTGCTGAAATGGTGGATAGAACAGGCACAGTGCTTCAAATTTAGCAGCGTATTCCTCAATAGTTATAGAACGCTGCTTTAGTTCCATGAATTCCAACTCTTTCTGACTCCTCACCATGTCAGGAAAGTATTTCTCCAGAAAACATGTTTTAAAATTCTCCCAGATTAACTGGGTACCTGCATCAGTCAATCGGGCCTTGGTGATCTTCCACCAACACTCGGCTTTAGCTCGCAGCATATATACAACATAGTCCACTTTCTGGGCCTCGGTACATTGAAGGCCACCAAAGATTCTTTCTAAATCCTAAATCCATGAATAAGCCGATTCGGGATTGAATCCTCCTTCAAACTCACTCGGCTTCCTCTTCAGGAAGCGGTCCAACCCTTGGTTATCATCAGTTCGAGGCTGGCCCTGCCTCTCGAATATGTCAGCAAAATGCTGGAATGCCGTGGCTATGGCTTCTATGCTCTGACGATTTGCCATGACTTATCTTAAAATTAACACCCTTTTCAAGGATAAGTTTACAGAATTACTCACTACCGATCGAACTTCAACCCAACATTCAACAATTATAACACATTACTATACAATCCTTAAGTATCATATAATTAATCGGACCAGGGTAGGAACAATCTTCTACCCCTAGAACAACACCTCATAGGCACATGACCACTCAAATTGTGCTTAAACATGGATCAAATCCATCAGATGCTGCAAATAATTACGACACTCGGTCATAATGCACACAACCGCTTACTAAGAGTAAGCATACCTTGGCCTTGGACCTTTTAAGTCCGCTCTGATACCAAAATGAAACATCCTAACTAAATTAAATAAAATCCGAAACAAGGGAAAATTTTTTCCCAAAAATTCTGAATGGCTAACAGGGGAAATCGGAATAAGAATCCGACCAAGAAAGAAAGAAAGAAAGAACTGGGTCAGGGTCCCCTCACGTTAGCAAGACTCTGTACTGTTCAAACAATGGACAGCGGAAGTAAGCGCCTTAGCGAACCATGATCGCTGGAGCGAGACCTTACTCGCCCAAGCGAACAAGGCACTCGGATAATTTGACCACTCGAAATCTGATCTCAAGTCCACTCGGTATCCTCATCACTCGGGATCGGAGCCTAAGTTCACTCGGGAATTATTCCCTCGGCCATTACACTCGGAAACTATAAGTTTTCCTCGCTCGGAATATTTTCCTCAGTCTCGTATCACTCAAAAATGTTTCACATATCTTTCACTCGGCATATTTGATCTCTCTTACCTTAAGAACTCTACAAGATCAAGTCTCACTTAAGGATTTCATAGCTTCGTTCACTCAGAAATACTCTAGCTCCTTTCCACTCAGGGAATTTCTAATAAGTTCTTACTCGGGAAGTTGTAAGTCAGTTCCCACTCGGAATTACATGACTTCACTCACTCGGAATATCATGGCCTTATCCATACGGAATAGGCTTATTAAAGGGAATTCTCACATATCACCCTTCAATTTATCCTCCTAGGGAAATAGTCCTTTAATGAGCACAACTCACTCGGAATTAGCCCAACCCTTCTTCATTCGGAAGAGGGTCTCAAATCTTACCTCTCTCGGATTTACCTTAGCTCTCACTTACTCGAAATCACGCAAGCATTATTCATTTGGTAGAATATAAATGTACACAACTTAGACATTCACCCAGATCATTACCCACTGAATAAGATAAAACATATAGCATTATATAAATATTGAAATATGTTTAGTTTTACTCTCAATACCGAGAGAGTTTAAATCCTTCACATTAAAACAGAATGTTAAACTAAGAGCCGACCAAGGCTATACAAAAACCATCTATACAATATATGTATATACATATGTACACTTCCACTGTACAATGCACTTCCCAGCAATCGGTGCTCTCCCATCATTCCATATTCCGAGCAACATCCACTGAAATATGGCCATAATAGGGGTGAGCTTATGCATATAAAATGATAGTAATGACTCGGAAAATCCTCTAACTTTCCACCACACAACATTATCTCTCAATCAATCTATCACATACACTGTCATTTGATATATCCACACACAGTATCATTCAATCGGAATTTATTCAAATAACACACAGCCATATCAATCATATTCCCATACATATGCACATAACCACATTGAGCTCATCAAAAGTATAAGTGTGCACACACATTAATTTCAATTGGATCTGATCAATTTTATTAAGTTTTATGTTGCAATATAGGCTCCAAGCGTTTTTCTCAGCTCCAAGCTGATCCGGCCGTTTTACTGGTACCAAACCGTTTGCCCTCACACGTAACACAATCGCTCCAAGCGACAACAGGAGTGTTACGGGCAGCCCCGAGTCCAACCCGGTAAGCTTGCCTTGAGTCCAACCCAAGGTCTTTAAGCGTCCAACGCTTAGTGCACTCGGAACTGCCTCGAGTCCAACCCGAGTACTTTCATCAAGCGTCCAATACTGGTACACAAGTGTTTCACTCGGTATTGCCTTGAGTCCAACCCATGGTCTTTTATTATTTTTCCATACATACCCATTAGCACAACAGAGGCATTTTACTCGGTAAAACCACATAACACATACATCTCATGTATTAATTATGAAATCCCATCAGATTCATCCCAATATTTACATGCATATAATCATAAGATATCAATCAACAGTCCCACAATATACACTCGGTATTACCAATAACACATACCACATGCTGTTAAGTGTTTAACCACACACGGGACTCATCATAACAACCTCTTAACACATGCACTCGGCCAATATAGATCCAGTACACTTTCATGCATTCTCATGTTTATTAACACATATTTCATGGACAGAGAAGGATATAACCTTACGTGACTCAGCTAACGCACACACACACCCGGTATTTGAAAGTTATTATCATATGATTCACACAATCAACATATTCACACAATCAACATATTCACAACCATTCTCATGCAGTACTTTCACCCAGGATCCATCCATAACTATGCATTTGAGATGTAAAGTGCCCCTTACCTTCTGAAAAGACGCAAGAAGCTCCTCTATTTTCAGTGTTAACCCGTGCTCTGTTTTTCAACGCTGATTCCGTTGCTCCCTCGCTTCCACAACCACTCTCTCCTACTCAGTAACCGTCGAACCCAGTCGAACACCACACACACAGCTTGGAGAAACTGGGAGCTCCTCCTCCCCGAACGATCGCTACTTACCAACAGTGGGGAACTTCAAGTCCTCCACAACACCACAGTCGTAAACTAACGAAGAAGAAGAAGAAGAACAAAGAAGAAGAATTGTAGAGGAAGAGGAAAAGTCTCGAAGGGATTTTGAGAGAATGGAGAAGTGGTTGAGAGCTCTGAGCATGTACTCAAGGTAATGAGGAGAGTGAATGGGAAACGTGCAAATGGCAGCCAACATCCAATCATGTGTCATGTCCAATCACTTCCATTAGTATCAAGTTTTCTTTTATTTTAAATTAATTCTCAATTAACAATTAATCCTAATTTGTAATTAATTTTAATTTTTAATCTGGTCATTGATTTAATAATTAGGATGTTACAATGGGTGACTTGAATAGTGCTCCTAGGACGATGGATACAAAGAAAAGCTATTGGGTTTCATATTTCGGCCGTTGTAAGTTTTGAATTAAGGGTTGGAAGGTCGTTCGATACGGTGGGACTTGAAAACAAGAGTCGGAAATAGAAACAGTGAGTTTTGATAACCTTGAATTGAAGTTTGGAATTGTTTCGTGTAACATCCTGAATTTTATATAAATGATTAAATATGAGGAATAGATGGTAAATAATTATACGTGGGTTAATAATTATCCCAAAAATATTGAAATAATTAAATTGAGATTTATGAGGGCTATTTATAATTTATTGAGGCTTTAAGAGTTAAAATTATACCCGGTTAAAATATGGATGTCAGACTAAGTATCTCCGATTGAGATGCCATTGGTCAGGGCTGTTAAGGATATTATTGTGAATCCAAATCTATATTCAGAATAATTTTTAGATAAAGTATTGAGCGTTAAAATTTAAAAACAAAACTCTCTTCTCCTCTCTTATTTTCATGACACTTTTCTTCTTCTTTTGTAAACCACTTCCTCTTCTTCTCCTCTTATATTCCTCTTCATCTTCTTTAAAAACCTAGAGTATGGTGTGCTCTTCCTTATCCTTCCATTTTTGGTTGCTTCAAGCTTGGAGGAGATGTCAATGGTGGTTTGAAGCTCTCCCTCTCCCTCTCATTTCAATGAACTTCTTCTCCCATTCTTGGAGCTCTCTTTGTTTGGCTTGACGTAATGTTTCCTCTCTATTTTCTTGAGCTCTAACATTAGGTTTTGGGTTATGGTGGTTGGGCGAGTGTTTGATTCCATATGGGTTGTGTAAGAGAGGCATTAATAATGTGAAACCCTAAGGTGTGTGCTTTAATATGACTTTTAAGTGGGTAATTATGAGCACACAAAAATAGCACCTAATAGAGTGGAAAATGATGAGTATAAGTGGTGGTTATTAAGTTTTCATGGAAACCCTAACTTTAGGAATTTTGGGAAAATATGAAATGTGAGTGGGAAATGTGTTTAATGATGTTAGGGAATGATATTGATGAGGAAGAATGGTCATTGATGATGATTGATAAATATTAATAATGGTGATTGAGTTTTGATGAAACCCTAGCCCTAAGAAATTGGGGAAAACATGTAATGTTGGTTTGAGGATTAATTTTAGGTGGAAATGTATGATATTTAGAGTATGACTATTGTTAATGATGTTGGAAGGATAATTGTTGATGATGAGAGATGGCATTAGTCAAGGTAAATGGTTGATAGAGGTGGTTGAAAGTCATTAGCATGGGAACCCATAAATGAGTATGGCCTTTAAATGAATAATAATGAGTTTGAACACTAAAACCATAATGGTTATGATGGATGTGTGGATTGGACATTATGGGTTGATGAGGCCTTAGGCCGTGGCATGTGCCATTGGAATTTATTGATTAATTATGGTTATTGGAGGATAAGATAGCTATGTTGAATTTTGAGTGATAATGATGTCTCATGAATTGAATACATGTGTATTTATATGTGTTGATAGGAGATTATATTCCGGACAATGTGGAGGAACTTTTGGAACATTTGAATCATTGTGGTTATTCTCTCAAGGTAGGAGAGGAGTTTACATTTCAATTGCATGAGATGTGTATGATTGTACTCATGCTTGCCTTGCCATGATTATCTTGAATGGTGATTGATAATTTGATGGATGATAGGCGTGGCCATTTGTTGAATGTTTGGGAATTGCATATATATGAGATAATGATGAATGTTTAGTGGTCTTTTAATGAATATGATTTATTTGTCGATAGAAACCCATGAATGGGTGAATTACTCAAAGATATGAGGTTGTGTTTTATGATTTTCATGCATAATTGAGGAACTAATAGGGCCATATTGAATTTTAGTATGTTTGGATACCATGGAATGGTTTCAATAATGCCTATGCATGATTTAAAACTTGTAGAAACTGGAATGGGCCAATTCCATTGAGAATTGACCCTTGAGTTGCACAAAAATGCCTTAAAACGGGCTAAACACATTCCTGCACATAAGTTCCTCATTTTTGGGAATTTTTGAGTGTGGCTAATGGCTACACGTCATAAATGATGTATATAAGTTGGTGTTAAAATTTGGTAGAGTTTGGAGTTGATATGAAAGAGTTAGGATGCTTAGAAGTTGAAAATTTGAGTGAAATCTGCATAATTGTTGTCTTGAATCGATTCAGAACAGTCTTGAATTAAAGCTCTCTAGAAGTGCATGAATCGATTCATACAGGCTTGAATCGATTCAAAGCCATGTTATGATTTCTTTGCTGTTTTTGGCCTATTTGGCATCTTAATGATGTTTTGGGCCTTCAACTTCTTCATGAAAGTTGTAGTATGGAGGTGTGAAAATTAGTCTTACCTCAATTGGAGTTTTCTAAATCTCATGAGGCATAAATTACCGGACCCGCTGTATTATAAAACTCAAGTTTAAGAGGGTCTTGAGCCCAACTTTTTATGGTTATCAAATTGGGACTAATAGGCGATATTTATGACATGTCCCACTATTTTAAGACTAAAAAGGAACTTCCTTCCTATATCTTAATGTTGAAATTTATGATGAGCTTAATAGTATCCAAACCCCTTTGTTATGTAAAAACAAGAGATCTTATTAGAGGTATGTGATGATGGTGTGTCTTAGTGGTGTTGATATTGATTGAGACATGTTATGAAGACATGAATGTTAACCACTGATGATATGATATGATGATTGATAATGAAAAGAAAATGTGTGGTTGTGTGTACACCCTTAAATGATGATGAAGCTAATGAAGGGACAATTGTATGACAATGTATTTATTATAAATCGATGAATCAGAGATGATATCGATAATGAATAATGATGGATGTTGTTGTTGATCATTTCCTTGAATAAAAGGATGATTATTATTAATGATGAATTGTTAAATATCGTTGTGTTCGATACAAGTGTGATCTTGTATGTGTGGTTTAATATTGATGAATTGTTGGGATACCACACTAATGTATAAATAATGGTAATGATCAATGAGATAAAAATCCACTAAGAGATTATGTGGTGATATTGATGAAATATTGATGAATGTTGTTGATGTTTGTGGTGCCATTGTGATTGTTGCGAGTATTAACTTGCATGTATGATGTAAAATGTGTTGAAATGAAATACCACACCTAAAGCTTAAGAACAATGGCTAAAACCAACAATGTTAAAATCCACTAAAAGATTAAATGGTGGTGTTGGTGTTGATGATGATGATTGACGAGTGACATGATAGGATGCATAGTGTGAGAACGCATTGATTTGCATTTGGTGAGAAAATCCTAAGCCATTAACTTGATGCTAACTGCTCGGAGGATTTATTCTTTTGGCAAGCGCACTAATCATTAAATTTGTAATATATTTGATCGTTCCCAAAGGGATTGTGGTAATTACCGCAATCTTAGACTAGTACAAGCTGAACCAACGCAATACACATAAGATTCATTCTGTTTTTGTTGATTTTATGCTTTCTATGTTTTTATATTTTTCAGAGACAGTGTAAAGGATGAAATGCGATTAGTAGAAGGTAGGTTAGGATTGCTTCAGTTTACAACTTCATCAAGAAATATGCAATTGAGGTTTAATCAAACTTCAGACATCAAGAGGACAATCCGCAAGTGGTTAATCCCTAGTTCCTTAGGTGAAAAACGCTAATTCCTATGCATCAAACCTTAATCCTTTAAGTGCTCAATTAACATACGAATCTAATGCGAAATTGGAGGTTGAACTCTAACTATTCGCCTAATTGCTAGGCCTGAATTAGTTAGAAAGCTGGAAGTTACCTAAGCTTCAACCATGATTCCTCACTGGTGAAGTTCTTCATCAGATCTGGATTTGTCAATCCAGCAAAGTAGATCCACTCCTCAGCTTGTTCTCCTCAAGATCTAGAAGTCAATTTCCTCAATACACCTTCAAGATTCCATCGCAAACCTTCGCAATCCCAACCTTAGGGATTTAGAAATCCATCGACATAAGTTCTATCGAAGGAAGTTGGAAAGACATGGATGAGAGAGTTTAGAGAGAGAAAGGAATTAGAGAGAGGTTGGAAATGGAAAATGAATCATGTTCTGTATTATGCTCTGTTCTCTGTCTCCGTGTTTTACAAAGTATGTACAAGTATATATAGGCATCTAACTAACTAACTTAACTAATCACTAAGAAAACTTAATTAATAATTAAACTAACTACATAATTACACAATAAATAACTTATTATATTTATGAACTTAAATTACTAAGGTACAAAAGCAGAAGAGAAAGCAGCAAGAAAGAAATGGTGTCGAGCGTCTTTTGGAGGGAACAATCAGTGTTTAAATAACTGCCTTCACGCTTGAGCGTGAAGGATCTCGCTTAAGCGCTCAGCTTATTCAGTCAGCATTCAGCATTCTGAAATCTCGCTCGGGTTCTTTATTCGGTATTCTATTCTCTTTTGCGATCGGTGTCTTGAAGTATTTTTCAGTCGGGCTTGTGGAGTTTCACTCGGATTTTTAGAGTTTCACTCGGATTTTTAGAGTTTCACTCAGATTTTTCCTTCCTTCTCTTTTCAGCTTGAGCGCGACCTGTTCCTACACCAATAAACACATAATTGCCCAGCAAACTTTTTAATTATTGTTTTTAATGTTTTTAATCATTTTCTTACATAAATAAAGCACTTTTGAAATAAACAATTAAAATATGAATTATTAACAAATTATTAAATAATAAAGCCAAACTAAAAAATAATTAATGAATTATGTTAAATAAAAGGTGAAATAATTAAGTCTTTTCAAGACTTATCAACATTTGCATCCATGGCATATCATACACTATCTATATGGAATGTTAGGGTTTCCATGAATCAAGCAATGCCAATCAATTAATTATCCAATTAATGCCTGAGAATCAGCAAACTTTAAATTATTAAGATGGATTCTAAATTAAACACACTTAACATAGTTTATCCATCAATGAGTTGGAATGATAGAATACTTCCCCTTTTACCTGAATGGCAGTGCATGGTAAGAAATTGTTTGGAATGGAGTGCATGGATTTAACAATACAATTGAGAAAAGAAATAATAACAAACAATTTAACATAGAAATAAAGTTCCATTACAACTGAAAAGGGAAATACATTGTTCAAGAAAAGGAATTCTAAAATAACGTCATTAATACATAAAAGTAAATTAACATAAGTGAAAATGGTATGGGTGGTATTTATAAAGCCTAAATGGGTGCAAATGTAAAAACAACATAACCACAGCAAAATGAAAATATGAGATGAATGAATATGATGGATATATTAAATTCAAAATTAGTGGAATGTAATAATTTTAGTTATTAACTGGAATCAATGAATAAAAGATATGTTACCTTTCAATGGAATCCAAAGAATATGCTTTTTTTTTCTTTTTTCAAGAACCAAAGCTTCCAACGTACAAGGGGTATGAGTCATAGGTACGCGTAGGTACGCTGGATCTTTGGTGTACATACGCCAAAATTAAAAATACAGGTAGCATCAAGTATAAAATTCGCTCAAGCGCCAAACAAACAGTATCAGAGGTCTTCAATATTGGCAATCACGCTCAAGCTCCCAGCAGCATGCTTAAGTAGAAAAATTAACAGTAAATCCTTTCTTCTCGATCACGCTCAAGCGAGAGCTTGAGGCGCTTAAGCGTGGGAGTCATCTACCAAAGCGTGGTCAGCAAAGGGTCAAGTGTGGATTCTTTTCTTTCACGTACGAGCGGTCATGCTAAAAGCGTGAGAGTGTGCGCTCAAGCGCGTAACACAACAGAAGTTATGCACCACGATCATGCTTAAAGCGTGTGGAATCACGCTTAAGCATGAAATACAGAGTATTAGAATACACAGTATTAGATCGAGAAAAAGAACGAGTGAATGAAAAAAAATGAGTGAAAGAGATATCGAGTGGATGAGAGACGAGTGGGTGACAGAATGAGAGTGGATGAAAGAACGAATGAAAGAGATACCAAGTGGATGAAAGACGAGTGAGTGACAGAATGAGAGTGGATGAAAGAACGAATGAAAGAGATACTGAGTGGATGAAAGACGAGTAAGTGACAGAATAAGAGTGGATGAAAGAACAAATGAAAGAGATACCGAGTGGATGAAGAATCGAGAGAGACAAAATGAGAGTGCATAAAAGAACGAATGGAAACGATACCGAGTGGAAGAGATCGAGAAAGGGGTCGGGTGAGGGAATGGAAAGACTAAGTGAGGAGTGAGGGAATCGAGTAAATGAAACATAAGTGAAAAAGAGACTGAGAGAGAGAGAGACGAGTGAAAGACCGAATGAATGACCGAGTGAATGAAGTGAGAAACCGAGTGATAAAAGGGCCGACTGGAACAAATCACCCTTCATCATCTGACCCGTTCATTATATCAACGACCTAAAACCATTTATTAAAGTCCCCCCTTTGGTCCAACATCAAAGTTTGGGGGGATGAAGAATTTTCTGGTCGGTAAGGGTCAAGCGTGAGTATGTGGCTTGAATATGGCACTCTCGCTCAAGCTCATAGTAGCATGCTTGAGCGAGAAAATGAACAGTACATCCTCAGCCCCGATCACGCTCAAGCGAGAGCTTGAGAAGCCTAAGCAAGAGGCACTTATGTATACATCACACTCAAAGCGTAGGTGACAAAGCTCAAGCGTGGATTTTTAATCAAGGACCAGTAACTATCACGCTTAAGTGTGGAGGATGTACGCTTAAGCGATAACCCATTTTAATGATCACGCGTAAGCCTGATTGGTACGGTTCATGCTCACACTCAAGCGTGATTCTTGGCGCTTAAGCGTGCTTGGTTTTATTTGGCACAGATGGTCACGTTCAGAGCGTGTTGAATTATGCTCAGACGCGGGTTGCAAACAGGGGTACAAAGTTATGATTCGCTCTAGGGACGTAAGACACGCTCAAGCGCAAGGAGGAATTCACCACTCACGCTCAAGCTCAATAAGCGTTCGCTTAAGCGTGGAGGAACAACAGGAGCTTCTCGCTTAAGCTCACAGTGTATTCGCTTAAGCGAATGGAAGAAATCAAGACTAGGAACAATTCACGCTTAAGTGTGAGAGAATCACTCTCGAGCGCCAGGGGGTCTGATGCTTGTTTTTTTTTTCTTCTCTCTTTTTTTTTCTTCTTTTTTTTTCTTTAATTCTATTTTTCTCTCTTTTTTTTCTCTTTTTTTTTAAAAAAACCTCTCTCACTATTTTATTTATGTACAAGAAAAACAAACATAAGATCATCCTTGCTTATGACCATACATTCTTGGTCTTTTTACTCCTTGTTTCTCCTTGTTGTGTTTGAGGCTAATGCTCAACACATCTTTCCTCCAATCTTTATTTTTCCAAACTTTCTGCTTTTTCTTCTTTTTCTTTCCTTTACTCTTTTTCTTTTTCTGTTTTGTGTTAGTCTTCCTCTTTTTATGCCACAAGCAATGTTCTTCTTGACTTGATGATTCGTGTTTCCTTGTGATTTCCATAGCTGCAGTAGTCACCACTAGTAAATGCTCCTCATGACATGGCTAAATTTCTTCTTCTTTTATATTCTCAACATCTAAACATGTTAACTCTTCTTGTGCATGAACCTCTACTTCTTTCTTTGCATTCACACTTGGCTCCAACAAAATTTCTGTATCATTATTGTGTTTCCAAGATGTGGTTTCCATCTCAGCTGAAACCTCAACTTCTTCTATCACTTCTTGCTCAACAATAGTGTCTAATTGATTTTCAGGTTCCTCAATGGCTTCTATTGTTATTTGTTCAATTTGCACTCCTACAAAACTTGCATCATCAAAGAAATTATTCAATGACAACTCTTGCTCTTGTTCATCTTCAGACCAATCTTCTTCATTCCAATTATCAAAGAATGCTTCACTAGATATACTATCATCTTCTACTTCTGAAGTATAATTCATATCACTTTCTTCTTCACATTCTTCAATTGACTCTTCTTCCATCAAATATCCCTGAACTTCCTTATTTTCTTTTTCTTCTTTTGTTTCTACATCAACTTCAAGTTCAGGTTCATCCATTTCAATGTTTTCTAGCTAGTCTTCTTCTTCCCCAAACTTAATTTCTTCAGCTAGACCAACATCATCATCCCATGGCTCTTCATATTGGTCTTTTCCTCGTACAACCTTTGTATTTCTTTGCTCTTCGGCTAACTGCTTTGCAATAAAATCCACTTGCTTTTGAATATTCATGATTGAATTATCAAAATTTTGGTGGCCGGTTTGAGTGACTTTTATAAATTGAATTAAAATCCTTTCTAACTCCGATGGCTCCTCCTCAATTGGTTGTACCTCCTCTACATGGTTCATGCATAATGTTTGTGAGTATTGAAGAAAATCTGCTAAGGTGTCATCAAGATCCATCACCTGTAACTTTTCACTTTCCAAAGGAACTAGAAAAAAAAATAAATGCAACAACTAACTACAAACAAGGCTACTGCAATGGTTAGTACTACCACTAAAATAGCCAAAAACAACTAACAACAAACACTCAACACAATACCAACACTTAACAAAATCTACTCCTACAACAAAATTCACCAACAACTAACAAAAGTTACAAAGACTAAAAAAAATGGTTCAGTCTAGTACCGGTCCAAGGATTGTTGATATTACTCAACAATCCCCGGCAACGGCGCCATTAACTTGGTGAGAAAATCCTGAGCCATTAACTTGATGCTAACTGCTCGGAGGATTTATTCTTTTGGCAAGCACACCAATCATTAAATTTGTAATATATTTGATCGTTCCCACAGGGATTATGGTAATTACCGCAATCTTAGACTAGTACAAGCTGAACCAACGCAATACATATAAGATTCATTCTGTTTTTGTTGATTTTATGCTTTGTATGTTTTTATATTTTTCAGAGACAGTGTAAAGGATGAAATGCGATTAGTAGAAGGTAGGTTAGGATTGCTTCAGTTTACAACTTCATCAAGAAATATGCAATTCAGGTTTAATCAAACTTCAGACATCAAGAGGATAATCCGCGAGTGGTTAATCCATAATTCCTTAGGTGAAAAATGCTAATTCCTATGCATCAAACCTTAATCCCTTAAGTGCTCAATTAACATATGAATCTAATGTGAAATTGGAGGTTGAACTCTAACTATTCACCTAATTGGTAGGCCTGAATTAGTTAGAAAGCTGGAAGTTACCTAAGCTTCAACCATGATTCCTCACTAGTGAAGTTCTTCATCAGATCTGGATTTGTCAATCCAGCAAAGTAGATCTACTCCTCAACTTGTTCTCCTCAAGATCTAGAAGTCAATTTCCTCAATACACCTTCAAGATTCCATCGCAAACCTTCACAATCCCAACCTTAGGGATTTAGAAATCCATCGACATAAGTTCTATCGAAGGAAGTTGGAAAGACATGGATGAGAGAGTTTAGAGAGAGAAAGGAATTAGAGAGAGGTTGGAAATGGAAAATGAATCGTGTTCTGTATTATGCTCTGTTCTCTGTCTCCGTGTTTTACAGAGTATGTACAAGTATATATAGGCATCTAACTAACTAACTTAACTAATCACTAAGAAAACTTAATTAATAATTAAACTAACTACATAATTACACAATAAATAACTAATTATATTTCTGAACTTAAATTACTAAGGTACAAAAGCAAAAGAGAAAGCAGCAAGAAAGAAATGGTGTCAAGCGTCTTTCGGAGGGAACAATCAGTGTTTAAATAACTGCCTTCACGCTTGAGCGTGAAGGCTCTCGCTTAAGCGCTCAGCTTATTCAGTCAGCATTCAGCATTCTGAAATCTCACTCGGGTTCTTTATTTGGTATTCAATTCTCTTTTGCGGTCGGTGTTTTGAAGTATTTTTCAGTCGGGCTTGTGGAGTTTCACTCGGATTTTTAGAGTTTCACTCGGATTTTTCCTTCCTTCTCTTTTCAGCTTGAGCGCGACCTGTTCCTGCACCAATAAACACATAATTGCTCAGCATTTGTACGCTGGCTGTTTAGTAAAATTATAAATAATCATAATCTCTTAACTAATTAATGTTTTTAATCATTTTCTTACATAAATAAAGAACTTTTGAAATAAACAATTAAAATATGAATTATTAACATATTATTAAATAATAAAGCCAAACTAAACAATAATTAATGAATTATGTTAAATAAAAGGTTAAATAATTAAGTCTTTTCAAGACTTATCAACATTTGCATCCATGACATATCATACGCTATCTATATGGAATGTTAGGGGTTCCACTAGGCGGGCCCAGTGGGAGGGCGACCTAGTGCACGGTTATATTGTTGTATTTCCCTAGTGATTCTGGGAATCACGAAGATGTCCATAGTTTGGTGACGAGGCACCTATGTGGCGGGCCTAGTGGGCGGGCGACTCTATGATGAGCAAGTTACCTCAGTGTCCGACAGGGCATGACTCTCTTGATGTGTGTTCGGGAGGGCCCCGTAGCACTTGTGGCAAGTAAGGCCATGATTATAGATCCGCAAGTCACGGGGTGACTAGTGCTACAGATGGGTGAGAGCGATTTGGTACCAGTAAAAGTATATTGTTGAGCATGCATTAAGAGATATGTGTACACATTATACTACTGCAGTAGGGGCATAGTAGCACACCTATGCTCGACCCATAATTTGGTGTTTATTCCCATAGTCGGATCCGCATTTGTTGATGTTTATTCCATTATACATATGTAGTAGCCTAAGAGAATTTGCATATAGCATGGAGATATACCAAAAGGTGATGATGATTGATGATGATTGAGATTGAGATGTGATGATGATGAGATGGGTGAATGACTACCTAAAAGACATGTAAAATATGAATACAGTGAAAAGATATTGAATATGATGATATTGTATGTGATGGCCTAATGTGATGAATGGCTTGTTTATCTATGTTGATGACAATGATGTTGGCCCATTGTGGCATTGAGAAATGATGTGTATATGTGATTGCTTTGCTATGAATTGATGGAGTAATACATTATATGTGTATTGTTGAAATGAATGAATTATGATGATTATTGATGATTTCAACAATGCATACATAATGTTGATATACATATGCACATAATCTCAATTGTATTCATATTCGTCATTTGAAATGTATAACTCATTCTGCCATGTTGTCCATTTTTAGCTTTGATGCAGGAATATCATAGGATGAAGATATTTTAAAGTAGAGCTTTGGGAAGGTAAATAAAGGTAATGGAATGCCTTGGCCGGCAGGAATTGTAATTTATTATATTGTGAATAAAATGTACATTTTAGCCTTGATAACCATTAAAATTGATGGATGTATTATAAATGATAATATAAGTGTATGATGTATTGGTATTTGGGGTATTAGAATTCATACCTATTTGATGGATATCATGATGTTGCTTATATAATCATTTTGGGGATGTATAAGCGTTGATGATACATGATTTTAAGGTTGAATCGAATGTGGTCAATTATGGAATATCGATAATGGAGATGTATGTTGTATGGCCATAATGATGCATGTGTATATATATTTAGGGCAAAGCATGTTTATGATTTATGTGTAAGATTAGTTGTGACCTCATAGGCTTGTGTTGTATGCTTGCATGCTTTGCTGAGCCTCTTCTCATATCTTCATATATGGGACTAGGCGTGTGCCCCGTATACATATTCTTCTTCCGCTGTAAACTCTATTATTTTTGTATACACTTATAGGCAATTTATTTAATGATCCAGTTATAAATTCTAATATCTCACTCTTTGGTTTTCTGGGGTTCGGGTTTTGATGTAATCGTTGAGGTGTTTTAAAACTATTTTAAACTGAAAAATTTACTCATATTTTTATTAATTGTTTATCTTGATTACATCAGGATTCGGGTCCGGAGAACCAGGGGGTGACATTTCGAGGTTGCGAGTTATGGTTTCGATGATTATGATATTAATCAGAACTTATTTAATTTTTAATCCTAGAGTTTTGTGGATTTTAGAAGACCCAACAATTGATGTGAAGATTTGGAAAGCTCAGAGTCGAAGTAAGGGGGTGTGTTGGGTTAAGGTTAATATAGAAATGTAATTGCGCCAATGACATATAGGAAAATGGTATATTATAACAACATTTAGTCATTTTAAATTAATTTGAATAATCTATGATGAACTACAAAATTATGTGAAATAGAAGTAAATGGAATTATTAAAGTAAAAAAGGTAGGATAACTAATAGACTGATAAATGATTGAGTGGTATAATGATGTTATGATACTAAGAAGATTAAAGTATATATATGGTATGGTAGTTTATAAAATAGAAGGTGAGTTTAAGTGGGTTATGCACATTCATAAAAATATATAAATGCGAGGTGGGAGAGTGTGAAATAAATAATGAGAAATATGATGATTTGTAATTGATAATGCATAAATGATGTTAGTGTAATAGTAAGGTTATGGGAGTAAACATCAAGTTATAAATTACAATGAATGGTTTTGATAAGGAATTAATGTAGATGGAGTTTATGATAAAATAGTAATGATTAAACATGAATAAAATAATGTGAAGTTGGAAGGTAATTTATAATACTAATTGCTTGTGAAGGATTGCTAATTATGAGGTTATAACATAAACACATAAAAGTATACTGATCTAATATGACTTAATGATTATGATGATAAAAATCAAATAATCGAATATGATTAGAATTATGTAAATATTAATGGTGATGAACTAATGATTGCAATGATATAATGTGATGACAATGTGACATGTACATGTATGATATGATGTGGTGATTATGTTAAGTGAAATTGAATATTTATAATCCATGTAAATGAGGATGTGATGTGTGTGAAAATGCATTGGTGATTATGACTGCTAATATGCAAAAGGTGTATCATAACGTTATGTAAATGGCGTTGTTTATGTTGAATATAATGATGAAGATTCATGATTATTATTGAGTATTGCTGGCATGATATTATGCATGGGCCCGGTCTGTATGGCCACCCAGGTGGAGATTTGTAACGTCACAAATTTTAGAAAAATAAATATATTAGATGATGATAATTAATTATTTGTGGTCCAATATACATGGGAAAATTAATTAAACACTAATTGTGATTTATCAGTGAATTAAAATTTACTAAAAATGGATAATTCAACAGATGGTGTGGGACCCATTAAGTCAAATTGGATTCGATGGGTCTAGAATATTTAGAAAATTATTGTGGTTATGGTGGTATGGTTAAAATAATTTTTGGTGTTGAGGATATATATATATATATATATATATATATATATATGCGGACATGGCGTATACAGTTACCCTAGTGGCTCTGGTTAGCCCATTGGGAGGGTTACTCTGTGCATGAGCATTATTACTGTTACCCTAGTGGCTCAATGGTAGAGTCACGGAGCTACCTATGCTTAGCTATGAAGAGCTGCATGTGGTTGACTAGGTGAGGGTGGCTCTTTAAGGAGCAGGTGTCCCCAATGGTCCTTTGGATCACAGCTGCCATGGTATGGTCCATGGTTGGCCCGCAACACCATTATGTTGTTATGTTGTTTATTGCGGTCATGGTGAAAATGACCGGTGTTGCAAGATGGGCGATGCAGTTTGGTACCTATAAAATTGACATTTGATGCATATATATGTACACATTTTACAACTGCAGTAGGGACATGGATATATATATATATATATATATATATATATATATATATGCTTGATACCTATAATTGATGATTGTTATTCCCACAGTCAGATTCGCAAGTGTTTTTGATGAATATGATTCTTATGCATATGCATTAGCCTAAGAGCATTTGCATATAGCATGATGATATGCCAAAATAAGGATGAGATTGGATTGGGGATGATTGAAATGGGTGAAAGAAAACCTAAAGACAACAAGTAAAATTATATATGAAGAAAAGACCTTGTGTATTAGTGATGATGCTTATGTTAGCCCAATAAGATGAAGGGCAATGGTGTGTGCATGTGTATATGCTTTGCTATAAGTTTTATTTGATGATTATGATATATGTATATGTCGATAGGATGCTGGAGTTGTGATGATAATTGGTGAACTGGTCTGAACCGGGGTCAAGGATCCGGTGTGGGACCAGCCACAAGAATACAGGTGTTTTAGGGTTTGCACACCGGAGCAATGAGTATCCGATGTGGAAATCCGGCCTCTCAGTGGGAGAAACCGGTCTTGTTGTCCTTAAGATCCTTCACACCAGCGTTTCGCGTTAAGGGGGGCGAAAGGTGGTGCCATCTGCAAAGATTCTTCGACGCTCAAGTTAGAAGAGTATAAGAACTTAGTGAATGCTCAAGCGATACAATAGTAAAAAGTGAGTTAGGACAACGTAACCTTGCATGTGTTTTAGATCAGGCTATTTATAGTTGAATGTAGGAAATGAATCGTTGGATGCAAGTGGGCCCTTGTGCTCTGATAGCGTGTGAAGTATGTCAATCAAAGTGGCTTAGCACTCAGAATGTGTCAGGAGGGTAGGTCAATTATCAGAGTACGATCCTATGGGGAGGATGGAGGATAATCACCTTTCCGCTTAATCTACTGACACATGTACTTGCTCTCTGAGGCCATTGATATGACATATTCTGCTACATGGAGTATCTTCGCTGATAAGTTATTAGGAATTCTTATCTTGCTGTGACTGAGAGACTAACAGCTATATAGACGTTCAGGGATAACGAGTGAAGTATCCGTGGTAAAGAGAGCGAATAGAACGTCTGATTGGATAAGAGCGGATATCCGGTGTGGTGCTGCCCGAACTGTGACACCGGTTTCCTCCTCATGAAGTCATTCTGACGTTATAACTTTAGAGACCGGTATCCAGACCGGATCATTTGTCCCCTAGCTTGTATGAGGGACTGTTAAGTTGTTCATATGAGCTATACAGCCCTTGAGAAGTCTGGATGCCGGCGGAATGTTCTGGAAATTCTCTGGAAATTCTGGAGCATCCGTTCTAACAACTGAGTGACCGCTCCTCTCATACTATTTTCAACGGATTCAGACAGCGTATAGTAGTGAGGGAAATCCCAAGAGTCTTCAGGAATCAAAACCCTTGGTATTCGAAGAGTGGTTGAAATGCATTAAATGCGTCTGGAATGATTGGACATTAAATGCGCCCTTCATACACGGCCCATCATTACCCAAGAGTATAACCGTCGATTGGGCTTATTGGGCCTGGATTCAAACTGAAAGGGGGCCCATTTTGCAAAAACATTTGCTGAAACGTTACCATTTTCGCGCTCGATCGTGGCGAAATGGCGGAGTCATTTGAATCCGAAGGGTTGCGTTTTGAAGCAAATGTTGTGGCTTTCAACAGAGCACTATGCCTCGTCGTTACCTATAAAAGGGACTCTTAACGAGTTTTGGGATTCACCTTTGTCCTCAAGCTTAGTGAACCTCTGCTCAAATTTCTTGGAGATTTCTTTGCTGCCTTCAAACTTCTCAAAGATCCTCTTCCCTTTAGGTAACCTCCCTTTCCTTTATCTTCCTATAATTTTTGTCCATTCTACTTCCACCATGCGCCCTGGAGCAGGCAACGCTGGTACCTCAAACAGGGGGAATTTTAGCTCTCGCGCCCCCCTTAGCCACCGTGGTGGGAGGATTCCAGTGAATCCTCCTATGGCTGGGCTTCGTCGCCCAGAGAGAGTTGAAGCTTCTTCCTCACGAGCGTCTACTACTCGACGTCGCTCTAAGGTTCCCCTTGACTCGAGGGCTACCAGCCGCTCTGATGAAGGGTCAAGTAATGAAGATTATCTCTCTGACGATGTTGCTTTTTACCACAGCACGCACGTGTTCCATCGTGCATCCAAGACCATGGAGATTCCGGGGTCTGGAAAAAAATTGGTTCTTCGTACCACTGAAGGGTGTGTCAATGTTGTGGTGCACCGGCTTAACTGGGAAAAGCTCAACAGGGAAAGGCCGTACTGCTGGGTGGAAGAGGAATTCCTAGAGATCCCCTCGCATCACGCGAGTGAAGAGGAACGCACGGTCTTTCTCCGCTGCAAGATCTACTCAGACAAGAAGTTCAAAGCACGCTATGTTGTGCTGGCACCACGTCCCTCTGAGAGGGTCTGCCACATCATCCTTGATGAGAGGTCGGTCTATATGTACGACTTCGTGTTTCTGAAGCTGGGGGTGCGCTTCCCTATGACGGAATTCCAGATGGTCGTCCTGCGCTTCCTAGACTGTGCTCCTACCCAACTGCATCCCAACGGTTGGGGTCTAGTGCGGGCTCTCGAAATTCTAGGAGAGCATTTCAACTTCACAGCCACTGTGGCCAAACTGTTCCATTATTGCCAAGTAGTCCGCCGTGCTAACAAGAAGGGCGGCCTTGGGTTCATAACACTCCATTGTGACTCAAGGGTTATAAACTTCAAATCCTACACGGAATCCGCGAAGGTGGATGGGCGCTCCTTTAAACATTTCTACACGCGGGTCCGTATTCAGCTCAATAAGCCGGTCTTCTGGCATAACAAGGAGGGATTCCCTAAGTTCCCTCTCAGTTAGACGCACGAGCATTTTCTCCTTATGAGCCGTGCTTATTACACTGATGAGAGTGAACTCTCTTCTCATTCCGTCGAGGTTTTGAGCGCCATGCAGACGGCCTCAAAGACCCTCAAAGGATTTTCCTGCAGGCTCCTCCTGGCAGAGGACGACGTCCGATCCTCCTATCTCCGTAATATCTGTTCTTACTGTATTTGTGTTGTACATTTATTCTGTTCTGATTATTTTCTTCTCATGTATTAACTCAACTTTTCTTGTTTTGCAGAACAAATCGAAAAAGTCTGCCTAGAAATGTTGTCTTTAAGGACCATGATGGCTGATGATGATTCCTCCTCTGAGGAGAACGAGATTCAGGCGAAGAGGAACGCCACCAAAGCTCCACTCATTCCCCTGACCTCTGCAGTGGGTGAGGAGGTTCCTCTCTTTGATGAGGAAGAAATAGAGGAGCAAACAGAAGCCACTGGGACGGGCGACGAGGAGGCCGTCCCAGAGAAGAAGAAGAAAAAGAGGCACCTGGTTAAGACAGCGGATCAGGAAAAACCCTCTTCTAGTGACCCTGCGAAGAAGCGCCAAAAGACACTTGAAGAGTCTAGGATGAAAAAGGATAAGGGGAAGAAGCCCGTTCCTGACTCTTCTGCCCTTTCTTCACAGAACACTTCTGGGCCGGACTCTGGGAACGGTCCTCCTCCGGCGTTTGACCCTCCACGCGATTCCTTCCTCTCCCCATACTTATGGTTTCAGGGGACCATGCCCCCCACTCTTCCAAAGGCTAGATACTGCCTCCGCCCTTCGCTCGAGGCTGCTGAAGTTCGAGGAGCTTGTAAGGCCGACTGTTGGCAGCTGGATGAACTGTCCGGCCTCCTTGCATCCCTGAGCGAAAAGGCAGATTACATGGAGCAGGTTGAGAAACTCAAAACCGAACTCGCTGTGAAGGAGAAATAGGCAACCAAACAAGCTGAGATTCATAGAGGTGTGGAGGCTGAATTGAAGAAGACCAAGGAAACACTTCAGAGGAAGACAGAAGAGACGAGCCAGCTTCATTTTGCCAACAAGGCTCTAGAACGGCAAGTTGCTGAGCTTCAACAGCAGAATAAATCCATCCGCCTCCTCGAAGAAGAGCTACAATTGGAGAAGAAAAGATTGTGTTTAAATGTTGAAACAGGTTTTGATAATGACAAACGTGAAGACTAAGGCAAAGACTTCTAAAGGAAGAAAGGATATTACCATGAAGCCAATATGATGAATTTGCAACACATGAATACAAGCCATATGGAACATTAATTGTCATCATCAAAAAGGGGGAGAATGAAGTTGCATATGTAAGTATGCAAAGTAGTTTTGATGAATGACAAAGTATTCATGATGATGATGGAATGACAAAGGTTCAGAAACAAGAAGGTTCAAGCACAAAGACAATGGCCAAGAATGAAAAGATGAAGATGCCTCACAAAGAGTTAAAGAAACATGAGCTATGGAAGACAAGTTGATGACATAAACTAAATCATGAAGAACAAGCTCATAAGTTGAAGAAGAATCAAGGAAACAAGCATGAGGATCAAAGGAATAAGCCATGGGTCAATACATATCAAGAACATATCAAAAACCTTGAAGAATTGTATCAGGTACATGTACTAATCGATTACCACAATGGAATAATCGATTACCATAACTCTGTTTATGGTACAATCGATTACAATAAGAAGGATAATCGATTACATAGGTTCTGGAATGAACATAATCAATTACAGATAAAAGGCTAATCGATTACCAATTAAAAGTTTGAAGACTGAGCATCAGGTATTCACCATAATCGATTACCAAGTCAAGCATAATCGATTACGTAAGTTCTGTTTTGTCCCTAATCGATTACATGAAGTCCTAATCGATTACCATGCTGCGAGACACAAATTAAGAGCATCAGGTATCAATCATAATCGATTACAAGGCAAGGAATAATCGATTAGAATGGTTCTGTTTCATAGCTAATCGATTACAGTAGAAATGCTAATCGATTACCTGCTGCATAATACTGAAGATTTCAAAAGCTAATCGATTACAGCTCGAAGGCTAATCGATTACCATAGTGTCAGAACGTGGGAAAATGCTTTTAAGTGGAACTCCAGCTCATTTCTTCACTCCCACTTTATGCCCATGCTAAGGTAACCGTTGGAGACAATGTGCAACGGCTGGAAACCCTAAAAATGGCTATAAATGAAGCATGGATTCAAGCAAGAGAAGGGGGATATAAGAGGGGAGACCAAGGCACAACACAAGGCAACAAACATTTCTCTTCTAGAGGTCTTCTTATTTCATTTCTCTTGTATACTCTGAAACTCTTGTTTCTAAACTTGCATATTGCTTAAGAGTTGTTAGATTGTGAGTTTCAATTTGCATATCCTCTCTTGTTGAGAGTTAGAATTTGTGAGAGCTTTCATTTGTGTATCTACTCTATTAAGAGAGTGTATTGATTGTAAACACAACATCAAACACAAGGTATTCACTCTAGGTTGAGTGGTTGTTCACTCTAGGTTGAGTGGTCACAAAGGTTGGGGTTCAACCTTTGGGTTATTGAGAGATTGTGAGATTGGGTGGGTTGCCCTTTGCTTGTGAGGATTGAGTTCTTGAGTGTGGGACACTAGGAAGCTGCAATTGCTCAAAGCTTGTATCTCAAATCTTCAATAGTGGAATCCTTCAAGTGGGTTGCTTGAAGGCGAGACGTACACCGGGTTGGTGGAACTCGTTAAATTTGGTTTGCATTTCTCTCTACCTTGAACTCTTTACAACTGCGCATATAAACTGTTTGTTGAAATGCTTAAGCTGAATGTGTGAATCCAAGTTGTTGTTCAAGTAGAAAACTAACTCTGCATGCCAAGTGTTTGATAATGTGCTTGAATCAATATTTGGTGAAGTTCTTAAAAATTGGAATTTGCTATAACTTGCCAAGTATCTAGAACATTGTTTCCTATCAACTCTTGTGTGATACTTACTTGATTGCTATTACTTTTCACATGCACACAAGGTGTTTGATAAATTGAATGAGCTGAATCTTTATAGGAAACATCACATTATTGACAAATAAATCTGTGCACTCCAACTGTTTGATAAATCGCTCTAGCCAATAACTTGCTTGTTTATCACACTCTAAGCTTTATATTACCATTACACATCAAGTGTCTTATAGTGTGATATGTGCATGAAAGTTATTGTATCTTCATTATTGCATCATTTGTATATTACTAACCATTTCCAAGGGGATTCCGCGCAAAAAATTTGAAACACTCAATTCACCCCCCCTCTTGAGCGTTGAGGCCTTGACTAACAAGTGGTATCAGAGCTTGACTCTTGCCACAAGGCTTAACAGCTGCAGGAGATCAAGATGGCCTCCACTTCATATGATGCATTCTCGGAAAATGGCACACTAAATAGACCTCCAATCTTCAATGGAAAAGACTATGCTATTTGGAAAGAAAGGATGAAAATCTTTATCCAATCCTATGACCTCAAGGTATGGAATGCTATTCAATTTGGTCCTTTCATTCCTATGCATATTGTCAATAATATAGAATGTATGAAGCCCATGAACTTGTGGACTATGGAAGAAGAAAGGAAGGTACAATTTAATTTTAGAGCTAAAATTCTTATCACATTAGCATTAGAACCTAATGATGTTTCTAGAGTTATTGCTTGTAACAATGCTAAAGAAATATGGGAAACTCTTGAAACAATATATGGAAATACTAATGATGATCAAGATGCAAGAATTAGTACTCTTTCTAGCAAACATGAAGAATTCAAAGTAGATTCGGAAGAAGAGACCATGGAATCGAAAGTGGAATTTACCAACCTTTGCCTTATAACAAAGCACTCCGAAGATGATGAGGTAAGTTCTCCAAACGAATCTAGTGATAATGAAAGTGAATTTGATAAAGATGAATTGCTAGAAGCTTTTGAAGAATTACATGAAACATTTGTCTTGTTATCAAAGAAATATGCATGCTCTAAACAAACCATTTTGACTCTTGAAAAAGAATTGCATGATGTTCACATAGAAAAAGAATGTCTTAGAGTTCAAAATGATGAGTTAATAGCTTCAAATGTATCTCCTAGGTCTTGTAATGATAATAATGAAGATTGTATGCTTATTGATAAATGTATGCTTCTTGAAAATGAGAATAAAGAACTAAAAGAAGCACTTAGCAAGCTCACACATAGTCAAATACCTCTAAGTGCACCTATTGAAAATCAAAGGCATACACTTGATAGAAGAAAAATAGGTCATTACAAGAACTATTGTGCATCCTACAAAGAAAAATCCAAATCCTCTCTTAAATGCACAAATCATGAAAGAAAAGGGAACTCATTGTCAAATTGTTTTAAAAGAAAGCACATAGAACATAATAGGAACCATTACCATCATACCATGACTTATGCATTGGATGCAACATGTTTTTATTGTGGAATATTTGGTCATATATCATCCAATCGTTTTATAAAGAAATCCCGTCAAAAGTGTACAAGAAAGGTATGGATTCCAAAACAATCTTGAAATCCCAAACTAACAAGGAAGGACCCAACTCACAAAGGGTACCATAAATCTTTGAAATCTTGTAGGAAAATTTCAAAGCAACAACTTCTCATTGATGGATGACCAAAACTCATGGCCTAAGGAGACATCAATTATCTCAATCTCCACTCCAAAAGACAAAGAAGAAGAATAGAGCAAGCCAAGATTATGATGACTCATCATACATCCAAAAGGGAACCATTCAAATCAAGGAAATGGACAAGAAGCTTCAATGTGACTCACACAAGATGGATTGCACCAAGACAAAAATCCAATGGACAACACTAAAAGTGGTACAACAAAAGGTGCAAGTAATTATCGTATAATCAATGTTAACACTCATTTTTGATGAATCTTGATGTGTGAAAATCTAACTTTGATTTGATATATGATTGAGCATGAATGATATGAAATCTTGAGATGGATGAACAAATAATCTTAGGACCCCTTAAACTTATGAAATCCTTAGAATCAATGATGTATATGTATATAGTAATTGATGATTAGTAATGATTGATGATGAGTTTGATGAATGATTATTCGAATAACATGGTACATGAAAATCTTGAGATTAAAGTTGATTATGCACAAACATACATGAATCTTTGATAATGTTTAAACCCTTGATGATATATGAACTCTTGATAATATATCATGAATTCTTGGTTATTGTATTGATTCTTAATGATTCATGAATTTTTGATTGAATATGAATTCTTGATGATGTATCATTTATATGTTGTTTAACTAGTGGTATCTCAATAACAAACATCTTCCTTTAACAATGGTATGAATTAAATTAGTAAGAGGAAGAGATCATGAGGACATAATCTTGATTATGTGCTTATCACTATGCCTTGATAATAAATACATATATTGCATGTACAAGTGTATCTATGCTTTGACAATCTATGTAATTATATTCCTAGAGAGAAAGCATGTATGTTACAACAAGTGATTGCCTAGATTTTAACTTTATGATTATAACATCATAGGCATGAACATGATGATATGTTAAGAAACAATGCATGATATGATAAGTAATAATGCATGCTATGATCATATACCATGTATGTGCAAGTGGTATCTATCTCGATCAACATTATAATTCTTACCATGTCATATGTTTGATGATGCATGATCTTGACTGTGAAAAGAAGTTTGAAAAATATGCATCATTGAGATTGAAAAGAATTTTTGAATAACATTATGAACAATGATGTTTGCTAAAAATCTTGTATTGAATGCTTAAATGTTAGTAATTGATATCAAGAGCTTAAATTAGCAAATTCATCAAGTGGTATCATGCATAACATCTAGTTAACAAATGGTATGACATAGATGAGAGAATGACTTGCATTACACACGATGACCATGATATGCTTCTGTGACTTGTCTATATGTGTTACTAATCATCTATGCAAAATGCTTTCTCTTACATATTTGATAAATACCATATGTGAATGCTTGACTAGACCTATATGTAACATCATAGGCACAAGATAAGAAGAGATTACTTAAGATACAAAAGTCATATGGAAAGGAGTGAATATATTTGGCACATGTCCTAGCACAAATGCATGAGTAGTACAACAAAATTGTTTTAATCACTCCATCTTTGATTTGATACCTAAATGAAATTGTATTAATAAGTGGTATCAACATCTATATTTATCCTTGTTAAATTACATGATTAAGGGGGAATTTCATAACATTTCTTTATAACAAGTGATATTTATTGATGATATGTTATCTCTTTATCAAGTGGTATGGAAGTCTGAGTAAATCATTTTTATAATACTGCATCAAAGGCCCAAAAATTGGTACAAACTCTTGTGAACTCAATGCCACTAACAATATGCTTTGCAAAGAGTTTGTTAAGGTTATGTAGGATGACTCAAAATGGCAAATCAAACTACTAAACTGGGCGAACAAAGAATTGATCAAGGAATGCAACATTGATGAAGCAAAATGCCACACAAGGATGTGAAAAGGGGCATAAAACTTGCAAAATACCAAGGTATGATCGAATTGTTACTCTACCATTATGCTCTGTAAATTATACAAATCATATTAACAAATGGTATGAATAACAAATCTCACGAGCTGAATATATCACTTTATCCCTGCTCTGATACCTAGATATATGTATACATTGTTGAAAAATCTTTTATGTTACTACTCTGATACCTAGAAATGCATCAAGCCATATTAATGATTAACAAGTGGATTGTTATATGCAATGGTATCTAACCTTTGGGTGGTATCTATTCATATTATGGTATCTATTATTTCAACAGTGGTATCTATTAGAAAGAGATCATATGCTTTAAAAAGTAAAGAAATGGTATCAGACTTGATTAAATTGAACTACAAGTGATATCATACTTGATCAAATTGGTATAATTGATTTCACATGTTATTAAGTGGTATATTGTTTACAAGTGGCATCA
Organism: Clitoria ternatea; assembly: GCA_037962975.1. Classification (NCBI taxonomy): domain Eukaryota; kingdom Viridiplantae; phylum Streptophyta; class Magnoliopsida; order Fabales; family Fabaceae; genus Clitoria; species Clitoria ternatea. The sequence goes on from CM075672.1 coordinate 223,390,093, forward strand.
ATTACAATAGTAAGGGGGAGCATACATATGAATGATTATCCTTGATTTCACCTCTTTATGACTATGCTCATGGAACTTATGCTTACAATGTTACCTCTATTCTCCTATATGTTCACTTGGAAAATTATTCTTGTGCATTTGATGATGCCAAAATAGGAGAAAACTATGTGCTTACTTGAAATGATATATGAAAGAATCATGTGACGTTTTTGAAAATGATACTCACTACATGATTAGAATAAGTTAGCAATCAATCATATGCTTACTTGATGAATAAATTATGTGATTGCTTATTGACTCTAGATACACTAAAATGGTATTTATCTTTGATCATGTTATGAGATTTGATTTGAAATCTCTCTTATGAAATGCTTAATCTTTTTTATTCAAATAAATGAGCTTATATGTTGATGGCATAGATTATAACTAAGATAATGATCTTTTTGATGATGCCAAAGGGGGAAAGATTAGTGGAAGGATCAGTAAAAAGAATAGGATGCCATTTATGCTAAAAAGGGGGAGAGATATCATGCTTCCATCATTTGATATGTTTTAAAACAATTGGCATAAGTTACTAGATTAAGGGGGAGAATAACACTTAAACAATGAACTTGACTAGCATTCATTACATCATATAGGGGGAGAATACATATAACCATTGATTGTCATTACTCTGTGAAACTAACACCCCACGAGATGAACATTGGTTGTCATCATCAAAAAGGGGGAGAATGTGTTTAAATGTTGAAACAGGTTTTGATAATGACAAACGTGAAGACTAAGGCAAAGACTTCTAAAGGAAGAAAGGATATTACCATGAAGCCAATATGATGAATTTGCAACACATGAATACAAGCCATATGGAACATTAATTGTCATCATCAAAAAGGGGGAGAATGAAGTTGCATATGTAAGTATGCAAAGTAGTTTTGATGAATGACAAAGTATTCATGATGATGATGGAATGACAAAGGTTCAGAAACAAGAAGGTTCAAGCACAAAGACAATGGCCAAGAATGAAAAGATGAAGATGCCTCACAAAGAGTTAAAGAAACATGAGCTATGGAAGACAAGTTGATGACATAAACTAAATCATGAAGAACAAGCTCATAAGTTGAAGAAGAATCAAGGAAACAAGCATGAGAATCAAAGGAATAAGCCATGGGTCAATACATATCAAGAACATATCAAAAACCTTGAAGAATTGTATCAGGTACATGTACTAATCGATTACCACAATGGAATAATCGATTACCATAACTCTGTTTATGGTACAATCGATTACAATAAGAAGGATAATCGATTACATAGGTTCTGGAATGAACATAATCAATTACAGATAAAAGGCTAATCGATTACCAATTAAAAGTTTGAAGACTGAGCATCAGGTATTCACCATAATCGATTACCAAGTCAAGCATAATCGATTACGTAAGTTCTGTTTTGTCCCTAATCGATTACATGAAGTCCTAATCGATTACCATGCTGCGAGACACAAATTAAGAGCATCAGGTATCAATCATAATCGATTACAAGGCAAGGAATAATCGATTAGAATGGTTCTGTTTCATAGCTAATCGATTACAGTAGAAATGCTAATCGATTACCTGCTGCATAATACTGAAGATTTCAAAAGCTAATCGATTACAGCTCGAAGGCTAATCGATTACCATAGTGTCAGAACGTGGGAAAATGCTTTTAAGTGGAACTCCAGCTCATTTCTTCACTCCCACTTTATGCCCATGCTAAGGTAACCGTTGGAGACAATGTGCAACGGCTGGAAACCCTAAAAATGGCTATAAATGAAGCATGGATTCAAGCAAGAGAAGGGGGATATAAGAGGGGAGACCAAGGCACAACACAAGGCAACAAACATTTCTCTTCTAGAGGTCTTCTTATTTCATTTCTCTTGTATACTCTGAAACTCTTGTTTCTAAACTTGCATATTGCTTAAGAGTTGTTAGATTGTGAGTTTCAATTTGCATATCCTCTCTTGTTGAGAGTTAGAATTTGTGAGAGCTTTCATTTGTGTATCTACTCTATTAAGAGAGTGTATTGATTGTAAACACAACATCAAACACAAGGTATTCACTCTAGGTTGAGTGGTTGTTCACTCTAGGTTGAGTGGTCACAAAGGTTGGGGTTCAACCTTTGGGTTATTGAGAGATTGTGAGATTGGGTGGGTTGCCCTTTGCTTGTGAGGATTGAGTTCTTGAGTGTGGGACACTAGGAAGCTGCAATTGCTCAAAGCTTGTATCTCAAATCTTCAATAGTGGAATCCTTCAAGTGGGTTGCTTGAAGGCGAGACGTACACCGGGTTGGTGGAACTCGTTAAATTTGGTTTGCATTTCTCTCTACCTTGAACTCTTTACAACTGCGCATATAAACTGTTTGTTGAAATGCTTAAGCTGAATGTGTGAATCCAAGTTGTTGTTCAAGTAGAAAACTAACTCTGCATGCCAAGTGTTTGATAATGTGCTTGAATCAATATTTGGTGAAGTTCTTAAAAATTGGAATTTGCTATAACTTGCCAAGTATCTAGAACATTGTTTCCTATCAACTCTTGTGTGATACTTACTTGATTGCTATTACTTTTCACATGCACACAAGGTGTTTGATAAATTGAATGAGCTGAATCTTTATAGGAAACATCACATTATTGACAAATAAATCTGTGCACTCCAACTGTTTGATAAATCGCTCTAGCCAATAACTTGCTTGTTTATCACACTCTAAGCTTTATATTACCATTACACATCAAGTGTCTTATAGTGTGATATGTGCATGAAAGTTATTGTATCTTCATTATTGCATCATTTGTATATTACTAACCATTTCCAAGGGGATTCCGCGCAAAAAATTTGAAACACTCAATTCACCCCCCCTCTTGAGCGTTGAGGCCTTGACTAACAAAGATCGGCCAAGCTTGCTGACGATTTCAAAATCATGGAGGACGGACACAACAAGAGCCTTCGGGAGTGGGAGGCCCTTCGGAAGGAGATGCAGGCCCAGATTGAGGAGTTGAGGAAGGGAGGTACGAGCACTGGCCCATCGGAGGAGGATTTTGCCAAACTCCAGAAGAAACTAACTGCTGCTAAGGCCAAGGCTGCCAAGGCCTTGGACATATGCAAGCAGGTAGCTTACGAATCCTTTGGGCTGGCACTTCGTCAAGTATTCTATCCTAACCCCGACGTAAAACTGAATCTGTATGGGCTAGATCCGTTTTATGAATTCCATGAGGGGAAGCTTGTCGAAGTGGAGAAAGATGGCTCGTACCATGTCCCTCGCGATTCTCTCTACGAACTGCCTTCACTTCCGGAGGGTCAGAGCATGGAACCTGCAATGCCTACCTCTGGTCCTGAGGATAAGACACAAGAAGCTGCCCAAACTGATCCTGAGGCCGGAGCGGACAAGGCCCAAGCTGCTGGACTTGAAGGGGAGAGGACGGAGGTGCCTGCTTCGGAGGATCAAGCATCCGCTTCTTAATTTTATGCTTTCATTTATGGCTGTGTTCTGTGATCAGCTCCAGCTTTTAATACTTTGGTACCTGTACACTTTCTTTTTTCAAGAAATAAAATTCGCCTTGTTCCTCTTTTATTATTTATGTCCAGTGTATGATTGCCAAATAACTTAACAATATACATAATACTTTAACCTTCTCTGTACTCTGCAGAGCCGCTCTTGTCTAGTCATACCGCTTTTGAAAGCGTTCTTATCACATCGGATTAAGATAACAAATTGTACCAAATAAGCGATAATTAAGTTAAAGTATGCCCTGTCCCCAAGCATAAGTACATTGAGAGGGGAAACTTCGTTACAAGAGTTACCTTTAACTTGTTAACAGGTTTGAAAGGTTCATCTGACCTCAAAGATGTAGAGCGGATACATTAACGTTCAACCGTTCTGTAATGAATATTTCAGAGTTGAGGACGGAAATTGCCTCTAAAGTCCGTTTCAGCCTTGAAAAAAGGGTAAGTTTTACACCTTTCTCTTGAGGTTCGGTTTGATCCTACAACTCAAGTCTTCACACGGTGTTCGGTTCGATCCTACTAACCGTACTTGGAGTTCGGTCCAATCCTACAATCCAAGCCTTCGACACGGGGTTCGAATCAGGGCTAATCCTGAACCTACTGCGCCCGTTACTCGGGGTTCAGCGTGGTCTTCTGGACGGACCAGCTTACTGCGCCCAAGCCTTCACATGGGGTTCGGTTTGTGGCCTTGAAAAAGGACCAGCCCTACAACCCATGTTATCTTCGAATGGGGTTCGGTTTGTGGCCTTGAAAAAGGACCAGCCATACAACCCATTCCACCTCGAGGAGTTACATCGTCAATGCACAAGACGTGTGATTGAGATCATCCGCCCTAAGGAATTCACGTGATAGGCTATAGCTACAAGTCACAACATGCAGGAAAAGTAAGAGTAATAAGGTTATTGGACTGCATTCTCATTAAGATTGAAAGTATATTACAAAGGGAGCGTAGTTGGGGTCATGCCTCGTTAAAACCTTCTTGAGAAAACCCAATGGGAAAAAACTCAAGTAAGGAAAAAGAGTACATGCCGCCTTACCAACTAGCTGTAATAAACACGTAAGTTCTGAGTGTTCCATTTATGACGGATTGGAGTCCCATCAAGTTCTTCCAGCCGGTATGACCCTTTTCCAGTTACTTCAGAATCTCTGTAAGGGCCTTCCCACGTCGGTGCTAGCTTTCCTTAGTAAGCAAATTTATTTCCCACACTCGTCTTCCTCAAAACAAGATCTCCAGTATTGAAAGCTCTGTACTGGACACGTTTATTATACCGGAGAGCTGCCTTTGCCTTCACTGCCTAATCTCTGATAAAGGCCCTTTCCCTTAACTCGTGGAGGACGTCTAGTTCTGACGCCAGATTGGCATTGTTATCTTCAGCTGAGAAATACTCTACACGGGCCGATCTGGTTTGTAACTCCACTGGGATCATCGGCTCGACCCCGTACGTCAACCGGTATGGGGATTCATTAGTGGAAGAGTGAGGCGTAGTGCGGTATGCCCATAAAACATGACACAACTAATCAGTCCATCCTCCCTTCGCTTCTCCCAGACGCTTTTTTAACCCCTTTAGCACTTCTCGATTGGCTACCTCCACTTGGCCATTCGTCTGAGGGTGTTTGACAGATGAAAATATCTGGATTACCCCCAATCCTTTGAGCAAGTCTGTGAACTTTTTGTCTGTGAACTGGGTACCGTTGTCAGTCACAATCCGCCCTGGCACACCGAATCGAGCTATGATATTTTCATATATGAAACGCCTTGTCCACGCAGAAGTAATATGCACTACTGGCTCAGCCTCAATCCATTTGGTGAAGTAATCTACCCCCACAATCAGATATTTAATACCTCCTGGCGCAGTGGGGAATGGGCCCAGAATATCAAGGCCCCACTGGTAAAACAGCCAAGGCACAGCGGATGAGGAAAGCTCTTGGGCCGGTGTATGATGGAGGTTGGAAAATCTTCGACAAGCATCATATTTCTTCACAAAATCTACAGAGTTTTGCTTCACAGTGGGCCACCAATATCCAGCCCTGAGCATCTTTCTCATTAAGCTCCGACCCCCAGCATGGTGCCCATATTGCCCCTCATGTACTTCCTCCAACACTGCTTGGACCTCATCTTCTCTCAAACAGAGAAGGTATGGGACAGAGAATCCCCTTTTGTACAGAACACCATCAACCATGGTGAAATATGGCAGCTCCCTTTTCACTCGTCTCCTCTCCTTCTCATCAGTAGGGAGTTGTCCATCTACCAGGTAGCAAATATAGGGGATCACCCAAGAACTCTCATAAGGATAGCTTACCATTACAGCATTCAGAGAAGGGAACAGAGGGATGCTAGGTGATGTCAAAGTGCTATGAACCACCGTCGTTGTGCTACCGGGCTGCTTTGTACTCGCGAGCCTTGACAAAATATCTGCTCTGGTGTTTTCCTCTCTAGGCACATGCTTGAATTCTAGAGCTTCAAATCTCCCCTTCAATTCATTCACGCGATTTAAGTATAATTGAAGTTGTGGCTCCCTAACCTGGTACTCCCCCTGGATCTGTGAAATCACCAACTGTGAGTCACTACATAACGTGACTGCTGACGCTTCGATGTCAATCGCCGCATGGAGGCCGGCCAAACATGCCTCATACTTAGCTTGGTTATTGGAGGTCTTAAAATTGAATCGGAGGGAAATCTCTAAGTGCACACCATCATCACTCTCTACCACAACACCTGCCCCACAACCTTTACTATTTGACGATCCATCAACATAGATGGTCCAATGCGCTTGAGGTGTGGCTGGATCCGACCCTGTCATCTCCACTACAAAATCAGCCAATACTTGCGCCTTAATGGCTCCTCGAGGCTCGTAAGATATTTCAAATTCAGACAGCTCAATGGACCACTTGATCATTCTTCCAACGAGGTCTGGTTTGCTAAGCACTGAACGGAGAGGAAGATCCGTTCTCACCAATACTGGGTGCACATGAAAATAGGGCCTTAACCGACGTGACGCCCACACAACTGCCCTTCGGGAGTTTCTTTAACCAAAGCCACACTCAGAGCTTCGTCAGAGATTGCTAAATACAGGATCAAAGTCTCACCCAGGTCAGGCTTAACCAAAATTAGTGGACTTGAGAGAACGGCCTTGAGCTGTTGGAAGGCTTGTTCTTGCTCTTCTCCCCATTCAAAACTCTTGTGCTTCTTCAACGCCTTATATAAGGGAAAGGATCTGTGTGCCATCTTAGGCATGAAACGAGCTAGAGCAGCTACTTTCCCATTCAAGGATTAGACCTCCCTCAGACTCTTAGGGCTCTGCATGTCCAGAATTGCTTGACACTTCCCAGGGTTAGCCTCGATGCCTCGTTGGGTCAACATGAATCCCAAGAATTTCCCTGCTGGAATGACAAATGTGCATTTCAAGGGGTTTAGCCTTATGTTATACTGTCGCAGCCTAGTGAAAACTTGACGCAGGTCTTCAATGTGGTCTTCTCCAGCGGGCGTTTTGGCTATAATATCATCAATATACACTTCAACCAGCCTCGTGTGCATCCCTTTGAAAACTTTGTTGATCATACGCTGGTAGGTAGCGCCAGCGTTCTTCAATCCAAATGGCATGACGGTGTAGCAGAAAACACCGCGGTCGTTGACAAAAGCCATCTTCTCTTGATCTCCTTCCCACATCGGAATCTGGTTGTACCCAGAATAAGCATCCATGAAACTGAGGTACTGATAACCAGATGAGTCATCTACCATACGGTCAATGTTTGGCAGAGGATATGGATCTTTGGGGCAACAACGGTTGAGATCCACGTAGTCTGTGCACATCCTCCACTTGCCATTAGCTTTCTGCATCATAACTACATTAGAAAGCCAAGAAGAATAACGAATCTCCCTTATAAAGCCCGCTTTCAACAATTCTTCAGTCTGCTCACATGTTGCCTTCTGCTTCTCCGGTTTTAATCTCCTCTTCTTCTGGGCCACCGGTCTCGTCTCAGGATACACAGCAAGCTTATGGCAACAAAAATTGGGGTCCATCCCAGGCATGTCTGCTGCTGTCCATGCGAAAAGGTCCTTAAACTCCTGCAGGAGAGCTAACAAGCGTTGCTCCATGACTGACTCCAGCTTATCATTGATGTACGTGACCTTCTCCAGGGAATCCCCTAGGACGACGTCCCTGGAACCACCATCCGTTGTGGGCTTTGAGGGATTGAGAGGGTCAATCTTCAACTCCGCTCTTGGGTCCAAGTCAATTAGACTAACAGACCCAGCCGCTGTTCCTCCGTCGTTCAGCTTTCTTTTCTTGTTGAATGCTTCCATCTTAACCATGTTGAGGCTCAAGTTGTAACAGTACCGAGCCATCTCCTGATCACCGCGGAGTGAGGATACACCGTTGTCTTTGTCAATGAATTTGATCAGGAGGTGAGGGGTGGACACAATTGCTTCCATTGCATTCAGGGTAGGACGACCTATGATGCCGTTGTAGGGAGATTTCACATCAATCACCGAAATTCTTGACTTGACTGTTCTTGCACCGGGCTCTCCTTCAAAAGAAATCAGAGTGTCGAGGTACCCCTTAGTGGGTTGGTTAGCTCCATTAAACGCTGTGAGTTCTTGCGTGTAAGGCTGTAGATCTGCATCATTAAAACCCATTCTCTTGAAACAATTATAAAAAATTACATCACAAGAACTTCCCTGGTCAACGAGGATCCTTTTCACGTCCTTGTTGGCAATTACGGCGATGATCACCACTACGTCGTCCCCTCTTGGGATCGTTGGGCCAAAATCGTCATCAGTGAATGACACCATTGGAGCTGCCACACCGTCCCTGAAAGGACGGTTACTCCGTGGTTTGCCCTGGATAGATAAAATCATTCTGTGGTGATTCTTCCAGGCTGTGATTGATGCTCCTCCTCTAGTAAATCCTCCAGCTATCATCTCAATCACTTCACGTCTGCCCTGCCTCTGCTGCTGAGGCATGTCCTTCTACTGAGCTCCTTCAGCCATCACTACTCCCTTCTGCTTTTCAGCTGCAGTGAACTTCCTGACTGGGTTACGTGTATTATCATCCTCGTCATCAGGATCTCTGCCCCTCTTGTCCATTCTCTGAGGTTCATCTACAGATCTCTCCTTGAACAAGTATTGCTTCAGCTTTCCCTCCCGAATGAGAGTCTCCACCGTATTCTTCAACGCCTTGCACTCGTCAGTGTTGTGACCTGTCTGTTCGTGGAAAGTGCAATACTTACGTGGGTTACCTCCTCTCTTGAGTGGGAGCGGCTTCCTTATACCAAAAACATTAAGCGTTGGCCAGCCAACCTCCCTCATGATTTGGGAGTGCCTGGCATTCAGAGGGGCATAGTTATTGAACGACGAGACGCGCCTATCTCGTTGATGTGGACGAACGCTTGCAAAGTCCTCTCGGAAGGTATGCTTCTCAGGTCTCATCTTCTCCTTCTCTCTCCGTGGCTGTTGGGAGGGTGCTGGAGGCTTCATTCTAGCTGCTGTTGCCTCCAAATGCATCTCTATGCCCACGTATTTGGAAGCCTTCTTTCAAAACTCTTCAAAGGTCGTTGGGGGGCTCTTTGCCAAGGATAAGGCAAAAGCAGAACTAGGTTGCAAAGCTTCCACCACGATATGGAGCTGTATTGCCTCCGTGAGGTTGGGGACCAACACAGCTTCCTTATAAAACCTTTTCAAGAACTCCTTAAGAGTTTTAGTCTCTCCCTGCCTTATCTGTGCTAAGGTGTGAGAAGTTCTCGGGATATCCCTGGAGATGACAAAATGGCTTTCAAACGCTGCTGCCATTTCCTCCCAAGAATCTATGGATCCTGAGGGTAAACTCTTGAACCAACTAAGAGCTTCCTCCGTCAACGTCCTTGGGAACATCCTGCACATGACGTCTTCATCGGCTCCCAAGTACATGGCTTCATACACATAAGCATCCAAGTGCTTAGTGGGATCAGTTTCTCCATTATACTTTCCGATCGACAGTGGCTGAGTCGTTTGCAAATGTTTCGGGATGGCGATGCTCATCAGTCTCCTTGAAAAAGGGACATTGAGCTTGTAAGTCCCAGAAGTTACCACTGCCTGCTCCCTTCTCCTGGTACTGACTCTATCACCAGAGTCTTGGGTCTGCTCTCTATCTTCGTATGTAGGGATTTTCGAATACTGGAGGGTCGTAGATCTATCCCTCGCTGATATATGGTGAGCCTCCTCTGTATGGGACATTACCCTGTCCCCAACTCCTCCTTTCTCTCGCCTCAACTCCATCAACTCCTCCCTGAGCTGTCTGATAACCTCATCTCGAGGATCAGGGGTTGGTACTTGCACCATCCTCCGGGTTTTGGTAACAGGAGACTCGAAGACAAGTCTCCTTCCAGTCTGTTGGTGGGTCATATCCTCCACATGACCATCAACGAAATCACGTCCGTCACCTTCCATTATAACAACCAAACTTCTACGAAAATGGGAATAACTCTAACGTGTCCCACCGGGCGTGCCAATGAACTGGTCTGAACCGGGGTCAAGGATCCGGTGTGGGACCAGCCACAAGAATGCAGGTGTTTTAGGGTTTGCACACCGGAGCAATGAGTATCCGATGTGGAAATCTGGCCTTTCAGTGGGAGAAACCGGTCTTGTTGTCCTGGAGATCCTTCACACCAGCGTTTCGCGTTGAAGGGGGCGAAAGGTGGTGCCACCTGCAAAGATTCTCCGACGCTCAAGTTAGAAGAGTATAAGAACTCAGTGAATGCTCAAGCGATACAATAGTAAAAAGTGAGTTAGGACAACATAATCTTGCATGTGTTTTAGATAAGGCTATTTATAGTTGAACGTAGGAAATGAATCGTTGGATGCAAGTGGGCCCTTGTGCTCTGATAGCGTGTGAAGTGTGTCAATCAAAGTGGCTTAGCACTCAGAATGTGTCAGGAGGGTAGGTCAATTATCAGAGTACGATCCTATGGGGAGGATGGAGGATAATCACCTTTCCGCTTAATCTGCTGACACATGTACTTGCTCTCTGAGGCCATTGATATGACATATTCTGCTACATGGAGTATCTTCGTTGATAAGTTATTAGGAATTCTTATCTTGCTGTGACTGAGAGACTAACGGCTATATAGACGTTCAGGGATAACGAGTGAAGTATCCGTGGTAAAGAGAGCGAATAGAACGTCTGATTGGATAAGAGCGGATATCCGGTGTGGTGCTGCCCGAACTGTGACACCGGTTTCCTCCTCATGAAGTCATTCTGACGTTATAACTTTAGAGACCGGTATCCAGACCGGATCAATTGGTGTTTTGATGCAAAGCCTACATGTTATATGTATATGCATATAATCACAAATGTGTTCATATTCGTCACATGGAATATGTAATTCACTCTCCATGTTGTCTTTTGAGCATTGTGATACCGGATGTGCATGGGGTGAGATATATGCATCTTATTTTGGAACTCTATGTTTTGATGGAGAAGGTAAATTAGTGGTAATGGAATGCCTTGGCCGACAATCATTTGAGTTTTGGATTATGTATGTATTTGATGACAATGGTGTTGATGTGGATGTGGTGTTTATGGAGTAAGTTTATATATATATACTTGGTCCTATATTCTTTTGTGTATACATGTGTATATAATAGGCCAATTATTTTGTAAACAATCATGTGAATATTGACAATGATACTTTGATAGCCGTTTTGATGGCATTAATGCTTATGTTGATGGAAATCCATGGATGAATGAATTATTTAATGTGTGAGATTATGATTCATAATGTTTATGTATGAATTAGAAGCAGATTTGATGATTTAAATGATGTGTGGAGTTGGTATAAAGAGGGCTTAGTGAATTGGTGTTATGTCCCTTTATGTTTTGTGCTTTAGCATGATTGATTCTTGATGGTTTTATGCAAAAAAAAGTGTAGGCATTGCATGATCTAAGGTCCCAAGGCATGACATGATTGAAAAATTGATTTTAGAGTATCAGGGAGTGATCCATGTCTAGTGGGAAATTCCCACGGCTAGTGCATCACATGGTTTGTGAAATCACGCAATTTGTGAAATCACTGCCGGTGGGTTTCGCTGTTTTGAAAATTTTGAAATTCTGGGCATTGGGGCAGTGAGTTCCATGACCAGTGGGAATTTCTCACTGCCAGTGGGTTTTTCCCATGGCCAGCGGGAATGCCCAGAGTGGTTTTTCATGCGTTTTCTTGCCATGGTCTTGTACCTCTTGGTTCCCTATGCCTAGTACTTCAATCCTTCATCCATTATAGCTTATTGTATATCTCTTTGACATGTTTTTCTTAACCATATACATATGTTTCCAATTACCCTTAACAAATACCCTGTGTTTTTCTTGTATCTCTTTTCATATCTTCATATATGAGATGAGATGGATGCCCATTATACACTTAACACTCTTCCACTATTTTAAATAGGGTTGTGTACACATTGTAGACTTTTTCTTTACGATCCATATCTTTCTTAAATCTCTAAAATGAGGCCTCCAGTTTTCCGTGGTTTGAATCTTGATGTAAGTGGGATATTGTAAGACTTTAAACCATGAAAAACAATTTTATTCATGTTTTCAATGATTATTGTCTTTACATCGGGATTCGGATCCGGGAAATTGGGGCGATTTACAATGAGCCGGGTTTGTGTGGCCGCCCTGAATGTTTGAAAAGGTGAGGCTTTTATGCCATTTAATTAAGAGATGATTGATTGTATGATTTATGTGGTGGAGGATGACCAACGGTATATACCCTCACTTTTGGCTTTTGTGGTCAAGTCAAACCCAGTTGAGCTACCTAGTGGTCAAGTAGGACTCAATGGTTGAGGGGGAGCCAAGTAGGGCTCGGTGGACCAAGCAAGGTTCACGGGGTGTCAACTAGGACCCCCAGCTGAAGGTCGATCCTTTTAGTATCCAGATACTAAGGCGTCATATTATCTATCTGAAAATTGTACACTAAGTTATGACATAAGATCAGGGTCTACTACAGGCAGAACAAAAATAATGAGGGTTTTTGTCTTACAAGAAAATTTAAAAATTGAGAGAGATTGAATAAGAGCGCGTAAGTTCTCTGTCTATTTTGAAGTTAAATTTTCCATGGTATTTATAGGAGCTGGAGGAAATGACTGTTGCTACTTCTTGAAAGGAGATATAGACGTTGGAAATCCTTTAAAGGTATTTGCCTCAAGCTTCTTGTTACCAGACCTTGAGGATTAAAAAGGTTTCAAAGGGCTGGTAGGAAACCTCTTCAGCTCTTTCATGAAAAAGGTTTCTCATGCATTTCCCATGCACAAACCATTTGTAAACTAATTCTCTCGATTGAGCATCAAGTAGGATGCCAGAGCTTTCTGAAATATTCTAACATAAGCTTTGAACATGACCAATATGCACAGAGGTTGGTACGCTGACAGTTGCTGCTCATTTTGATCTTGTTCCTTGTGTTCTTTGATGATAAGCACACAAGTACGATAAGAGCATGAATCCCAATACGTCACTTAAATAGAATTTAGGAATGTTGAGAATGACTTCTTTTATCAGAATGCTTCTATCAGACTTTTGATTGTCTCCCAGACTTTTGGAAAACCGATACTCTCCCTTTGTTTTATAGCCTAATATTTGTATCCTGGAAATACTTAGGCGCACAAATAAGTTACAGATAGTATAGACTTTACTTCCAAGTGAAAATACTTAATGAGCAATATTAACAAATTTAAGGGTATAAAGTCTGGGGTTTTGGTCTAATAAAACTTAAAAAATTTTCCATCTAGACTTTTTCTCAACAGAGGTTTTGTAGATTTTTGTTTGCTATTTTGTTTATTTCATTTCTCTACGTCTTGCTTCTGTTTGTTCCTATAATGGAGGTTTTATATTTTGAAGGTCAATGTTGGGGTCATTGAGGAGAATGCCAGTGGCAACTACGAAGGTGTGCGTATAACTTTTTAATACGGTTCTAACAACCGTGTTTAAAGAGCTTTTTTAAACACGATTAACATCTGTGGATAAAAGTCCTTATTTATTACCACGAGAATAACAAATACGGTTGTGAAACTGTGTTTAATACCCCATTTTAACCATGCTTAGAAGCCTTTTCTGCATTAGTGAACCCTCTTTTAAACGATACGGTTGTCATGCTTGAAGAAAGTGTGAATTTCAAAATTCATTTTTTACGGTTGGTTACTGATTGTCGTAGTGTCAACAAAGCCAACACTACATAAATTTTAAAATTTGCACGTAATAAAGATGTATAATAAGAATAAGAATAGGAATGAGAAGATAAGAAGAAAAGGAAGTAAAAAAATCTCACGTGGAATCAATGTCATCCAAGTAAACACTAAACAGTGTCTGTCACATCATCAATGCAACATTTGCATCAAGCATTTTAGCATATGTTTTGACATTAACAAAAACATTATATTTCTTTGTTTTGGCGTTTAAAGTCAGCTTTTGGCTGATTCTGTTAATTCTTGCGGTGTTACAATTTTTTTAATTTATAATTTCATCCTTTATTTTTTTTCCTTTTCTATTAAATCCTTTATGTCTTTAATTATTTGGAAAATATATTATTTCATTTAAATTCATTAACACCGTTAACTTTTTAATTTTCTTTTTCTCTTCCTCATTCCCCTTATTCTCTTGTAACTACCAATATTCCTATTCTTGTTCATTGTAATGTTCGACTAATTATTTGATTTTAAATCATGTATTTATACCCAATTTAAGTTTAATACACCTTAAATAATATGGTGGACACCAAAAAGTTAAACTATCATATGATAAAGTTGAAAGAAAAATTTCCAGCAAGCTAACTCCCTACACATTGTCCAGTCATTTACGCCTAACTGAAGCCACAAAACTCCAATTTAGGTAATTTCAATCGGTACACCTCCATAATTCAATTATCTACAAATGTTATAAAGGAGCCGAAGGCCAACTATGCCCCTAAGATTGCCTAAATCATAGAAAAATGAAACCAGTCTGCATAAAATTTCTGTCTGAACATCCTATAGTATTTTAGGCATAACTCGAGTTACAGATCTCTGATTAACGTGATTCCAGCGATAAAACATTTGCGATGCAATTATCTACAAATTTTATGGAGAAGTTAAAAGCAAAAACAAATCTCACTTGAACAAGAGCCTGATTTTCGCTTGGGCGAGAAATGTCTTGCTTCAACGAAAATTTACCAGAATTTCCCCTTTGGATCTTACTTGAGTCACTTAAGTGAGAATCACCCAAAAATCACCCTAAATTTTACTCTAGATCTCAGTTGAGCTAAAATAGTCTCGTTTGAGTGAAAATTTCAACAACTATACCTCAAAACTAACTTTCTCACCTTCTAACTTGCCCTTTTCAACTCCGATGAGCACGAAACTTCATGGGCACTATGTTTTCCCCATTCCAGACCTGCAGGCATAGTCTTTTGTCAAATTTCCTACATATGATAGAGATATGCACTAAAAGGTATTATGACCAAAACTTCATTAGTATAATGCACCAAACCATTTAAATAGCTTCCAATTCAATCAATAACCATGCACACATGTTCTAAATGACAATGCGGACCTATTGGTCCCTTTTGGGGGTTCTAACTCGCACCAAATCTTCATTTCACCTATTCAATTGTTAATTTAGCTTATTCTTCACCTAAAATGCATGCATGACTTAATTGAACTTTAATCAATCAATTATATCCTTATTATCAACTAACCACACAATGGAACAATGCAACACATATATACAATCATAGATCACTTGCCCATAATAGTTTATCACAAATTAGAGGTGGCTTAATGCCACCACACCAAATAAATACATAACACACACATATATCAAGTCTTATATCCTAATTTATCATCATCAATCCTTCACATACAAGCTATAAATCATCATTATCGTTAACTAGTTTAAACCTAACACACATATATCAACATTTATCATCACTATAGTTCCAAATTCAACATATATCACACAATTAACTTCGAGATTATACACACCATAACTAAATTATCAATTCTTATTAAGGTTCACTACTACAACAATTACATAGTCTTCAGTTCCTTCCTTGACATTCGCTCTTCACTTGGCGCTTCCCACCGGGGCCTCAAAAACCTCTCTATCATTGGTTACTAAAAAGAAAATAAACCATAAAAGGGTGAGTGTTTGGAAATCATAATTAATATAGAACTCACAATATAATGAAAAAGGGTTAATTTTAACTTTATACACCCACACCTTTTTTACTTAATTTTATGTTACTTCGCCAGCCATAATACTTAATCATACATATAATTCAACCTCGCTATTGATTAATCACATTAAGATCATCACCAGCCCGTCGAGCGAGCCACATTCTCATACACCAAATTAAATTTTTATTTACTTTAACAATCATCAACACACGCTATCATATTGTCATCATAGGGATGTATCTTATGAGAAAGCTCCCCTTAGGTGAGAGTGAGAGAGCTTAATATAAGCCATTAGATTGAATTAAAATTTTAACACCCTCACGTGCCTCTTTTCTCCATTCCTTTTCTTCTTTTACGCTTCTTTTCCATGGATCTATAGAAAATCTCAAAGCCCATGCCTCTTTTTCCCTGTCTTTTCTTTCCTTTGTCTTTCCATGGCGGGCTCTGCAGAGGATCTTGAAGCCCCCGACTCCAACTCTCACCCAAGGCGCTGATGATGCTTTGCCGCTACCATTGTCTCCACCTCTTCTATAGTGGCGGCACGCTCTCTGATGATGTTCTCAATACATTGCTTCTCGAAGCTATTCAGAACCCTTGTGAATGTCTTTTTAGTACATTTGCCTTTATATGTATCGGTTAATCTGAGGAGGTGCTTTAGGTTAATTGTTAATTGTTAATTGTTCTTAATCAGATCATGTTATGATTACTACTTTGTTAATTATTTATGTTTATAGTGTTTGTTAAGTCTGAATTCTAATTGAGGAAATGGTTTACGTTCTAATTAGTATGTAAAATGTTCTGGTTATAGTGAGAAAATAGGAAGGTCACATCTACAGGGATGGATTTCTTACATTTTCAAGTGTATAGAATAGACTCAATAGTGAATGTGGTTTTAAAATTATGTACATCAAGGTTTTTTTCCTTACCTATGTGTTGTTTAGAAATTAGTGGTTACTGCTAGTGGTGTTATGGTGCAGTTAGCAATGGCCAAGGGTCCTAAAAGGGCTTTTTTAAAAGGTTAGAAGGTCTTCAATCTTGTGAAGTCTCAGAACTGAAGACTGGCACTCATATATTTATTATATATGGTCTGCATAATTTATTATTATATTGTTCTTTTGCTAGTTCGAGCGATTTTTTTAATTCAAACTATTTAAGTTATTTATACCTTGAATCAAGTTGATATTGTTTATAAGATAACTTCTTTAAGACTACACGCTATACAATTAAGGCAGTGTGTGCTAAATCATATGAAGATACCACCTATAAACTTAAGGACATCAAGGCTCAAATTTTAAGAAAGAGGAATGAGCTACACCAATTTGAAGCAGAATATAGGAAGGTTTATTTTCTTTCATCGTTAATGATTTTAAGTTTTTATTGGCACACTTGCAGTTACAATGTTGTTTCTCTTAATATTTTTCAGGCATTGGCTCATTATGAGGAAGTGACAGATAAATACACTAAAGAAAAATAATTTGTATGTTCCTTCAACTTGAGTAACACAAGTGTATTTCTAGAAGTAGACATACTTGCCATCTTTCTAATATTGATTGTGTCTTTAGCATAGTTAACAATTTGTTAAAACAATTGTGCCTGAGACGCCCCGAACCCCCAATTAAAATAGGGGAAAATTTTTCGCGTCTTTGAAAATATTAATAAATCAAATAATTAAAGTGGTGAAGTATTTTTCACCAAACCCCTGGACCTATTTTAATAACCTATCTCATATATGAAGATATGAGAAGGTGAACAATTAAGTCAAAGAGTGAATCTTGGATGATCAATCTCATGATCATCAACAAGAAGTAGCGGAAGTGTACAATTACATTAAGAAAATGAAAGGGAGTAGTAGGAAGTCGAAGGATGGTCTATTGAATTGATAGAATGTATTAATTATGCGTGTAGGTCATGGTACCATCATATTATAGTCAAACAATACCAATGATACCCCAAAACAGAGGAAAAGGTGTGAAAACAGGGCCATGAATCGATTCAAACACCCCATGAATCGATTCGAATGATTCTGGAGTGCAAAACAGTGAAAACAGGACCCCTTGAATCGATTCAAGCTTGTACGAATCGATTCGGATACTTCTGGAACTTAAATTTATACAAACAGAGGTCCTGGAATCGATTCAAGATCGTATGAATCGATTCAGGCCTTCCTGGAACCAAAAACAGTGAAAACAGCAGCGCTCGAATCGATTCAGGGATCCTCGAATCGATTCGAGACAGCACAGTTGCTGTTTTATGCAGAAAAAGCCTTATTTTTGGACTTCTAACCCCCCTAACTTTTTCATATCAACTCCAAACGCTACCAAATTTTGACACCAACTAAAATACACCAATTGTGACGTGTGGCCACCGGTCTCACCCAAAAATTCTCAAAAATGAGAAAGTTATGCAATAAAATGCGTTTTGTCCATTCTTGAGCCTTTTTGAGTAACGTAGGGGTCTATTCTCAATGGAATTGACCCGCTCCAGTTCCTATAAGTCACAATTCATGTATTTAAGCTATTGGAACCACCACACACTATCCAAAACTCATAAAACTCATCTTGACCCTATTGGTTGCTCAATTATGCATGAACTCCATATGAGAGCTCTACAAATTAATCAATCAATCAAACAACATGCACACTATTGTCATCAATTGGCCAAGAAATTTCATAATTAATATTCATTCCTTAATATGGTAAGCTGAATCAACATATCCATATCAATATCAACCAATATTGAGTTCATCACCCAAAAATTGGCCTCTCAAAGCACATATCACAAAGGAGCTATAACTCATAAATTTTCATCATCCATACATCAAATTCAACATCATCAAGCCTCATGACTTTGTCCTTTACATCATTTAGGTCATGAATGAAAATTGGCCTTACACACACATGTCCAATTTTCTCCCATGACCTCCAAAATTATAAACCATTACAAAAACGAGTATATAAACACCATATACTCTACAAAACAGAATTTATGCCGGCCAAGGCTTACATATTCCTATCCATATTTACCTCTTTCCATACTCAAGCCTCCAAAAGCTGTAGGATTTAAGTCACACCTACATCAACCTTAAAAATGGCAACGAGGAGGTGAGTAACATAATCCAAATGAATTAAAGTCATACATTATGATGAAATACATGTATACTTGCACAATTATCAATCATCACACCACATCATACATTATACACAATATATCTTACAATTTCAAGTATACATTCACGATATCAATCATTTGGATTTGCTGAACACACACATCGGGTTAGTATTCAACTCTTTCCCCTTTTCAATTTTCAATCATCCGTTGCCACCAAGGGCTTTCACCTGGGCATATCTCCAGCTATATGCAAATGCTCTTAAAACTAATGCATATGCACAAGAATTTCTCATCAAAACAATGCGGATCCGACTATGGGAAAATATATCATTAAATCAATTGTGGGACAAGCATAGGTGTGCTACTATGCCCTTACTGCAGTAGAAAAATTGTGTACACATATATCTCAATTCAAGCATGCTTATATCTTCATAATTTTACTGGTACCAAACCGCTCTCGCCCATTTGTAGCACTAGTCACACTGTGACTTGCGGATCAACATCGTGGCCTCAACTACCACAAGTGCTACGGGCCCCTCCCGAACACACATCGAGAGAGCCGTGTCCCGTCGGACACCGAGGTAAACTCGCTCACCATTGAGCCGCCCGCCCACTGGGCCCGCCACATAGGGTGCCTCGTCACCAAACTATGGACAGCTTCGTGACTCATACACCGAGTCACAGGGGAAAATCACAATACGCTCGTGCACTGAGCCGCCCTCCCACTGGGCCCGCCTAGTGGAATCCCCCTAAAATTCCACATAGACAGCTATGATATGCCATGGATGCAATACAAATGCAAATCAAATGCATCCTCACACTATGCATCCTAGATGCCACTCCACATTTAATCATTTACCACCACCACTTGGTGGATTTCAATATTCTCATCATTCTTAACCAATCCCAATTTTCTTTGAACTCATTCACATCCATAGTTAGTGGCATACACATTCCATAACTCATACACACATATCTGGGATATTCACATCACAATCTCAATCCACATATGGTTAAAAACCATCATCATACTTCATTAACATAATATTACCACATCATTAAGTTTATCCCAAACACAATGCCACACAACAATCATCATTCTAAATGCATTCAAATCATAACATTTTCACATCATCCATTCAACAATCATCAAAATAATCATATATATACATATTTTCACATCACCAATGGATGAAATCATGCATTTAGAAAAGTTACCCCCTCCTACCTCAAGTGAAGTAGTGATCAACGCGGTTTGATGGTCCCGCTTCGTCAATGGGGTCACTTCCTACATCACAATACATTATACAGTCAATTTCCTACTTACTCATTAAGACTTGAATACTTATATATCAATAAATACTTGCTGTTTTTATTATTATAACTCTCAAAACTCTTTTATTTCATTTTATTCACCATAACCACCATGGGTTAGGTGCCACCATTTATTATTATGTACTCAACAACCAACCCTTTCATGGGTTTCTCCATTAATGACTTCCACCAACAAAATACCATCACCAATGACTCTTATGCATCACAACTCACATTTATTATTCACAATAAATGTTCATCAACCTCCATATACATTTTCCCCCAAATTTATGAAGTTAGGGTTTCATAAAATTTCCAACCACCTTCATAAATATTCTTCTCTTTTCAACCATAAATGCATCCACTTTATTACTTCTCAAAGAAACCTTACTCTCATAGAAACCCACATTAAACTCTTGTATTAAATGCCTTAAATGAACACCGTTTCATATGCATGGCTCTCTAAACCCATGTTATCACCTATCTATGGCAAAGACCCAATTAAATAGTAAGTATTTCTTACCTCACTTGAAAACAAAATGGGTTCAAGGAGAAGGGAATGTGCCACACGAAATAGAGAGGAAGAGAAGGAGAAGGCTTCAAGCTTCAATGGTCTCCTTCCAAGCCTTCACCCAACAAAATGAAAAAGGAGGAGAGTTATCACCTTGCTTGAATCCTTTAGAGGAAGATGGAGATATGAAGAGAAGAAGGAAAGTAAGGGGAAGAAGAATGAAGTGTCTTCACAAAAGAAGAAGACATCGTGAAGTAGAAGGGAAAAATTAGGGTTTTGGGTTTATTTTAATTCTATTCATTAAAGCTTCATCGTTTTCTTGTAAACAGGCTCTCTGTTTGGGCTCAATACATCATCTGAAAATTATTCCGAATACATATTCGGATTCTCAATAATATTCTCTATAGCCCTGACCAAAATCATCTCATTCCGAGATACTTGGTCTGACACCCATATCTCAACCGGGCTTAATTTCAGTTTAACCGGTCTCCAAAAATTACCAAAAATTCCCAAAATCTGAATTTAATTATTCTCAATAGTTTGGGACATTAAATACTCCCTATTCTAATTTCTAATATTTATTCCAGTAATTAATTCTCTATTTTAAAATTCAGGATGTTACAGTGCCTGTTCCTTCCATTAAATTGAGGCAAGCTAGATCATTCTCAAAATTTTCTCATCCAGCTTACTTGGATGGCCAAAAATAGGACTCATAATTAGTGGCAATTTTTGAAAGGGGGCTAGAAAAGGGATAAAGGAAAGAATTCAACTATTGTGCCATAAGATGTTTATCTTACTATCTTAGGTTTTGTCTTTGATATAACATTATCTCATGACAATTATTTACTCTATTTCCAAGAATTAGTTATTTTAAAAGTAAACATATTACTATGGCCTACATATAATCCGGTTAGAGAAAGACAAAATTCTTATGAAATATTACTGAGTAAATAGTCAAAGAGGTGGAAACATAGTTTAATTGTTTTCACATTTCCTGTTTTCAAGATCTTATGGCAATGGTGGAAACACGATTGAGTTGTTTTCACCATTTCCTTGGTAAGTTTTTAAAATAGAAAGTACATGTAAAAATCATGTGATATTTTTCATAATTATTAGTAAAAATAAAGAACAACACTAATTATTTGAACGTGCCTTTTTATTAAGTCTATATGACTTTATTGAGGGTTAATCTACATTGCTACATAGGTAGACGATCTTTTGAAACAAATGGATGATGTCTATTCTTCCTTCACCATCGTGTAGACGGTCAATATTAGTGGAAGTGGTGGTAATTTAAGCAATGGAAGTTCTAGCAAAATATCTCCAAAGCTGAGAGCCTTGACCCTAGGGAAGATGAAAGGTCTAATGGGAAAGATAAATCAAGCAAAAAGAAATAGTTTAACCTGAATATTAGAGGTTCTGATAAGAGGTTGATTTAAAATACATTTAGATTTTTGCTATGGATATTTGGGTTGTAGTTTATATTCAGGAGTATTTTCACTTGCTTAGTTCTACCATGGTGTAAACTGGTTGAATAATTTGTTCATCGTATGTGGTGCATTCATCAAAGGCATACCATTATATGTCTCTTGTTGTTTCCAATATTTTTGTACTCCTACAAACAAGACTCACATCATCCCTTCCCTTGTTGCAACCTTAACATTTATAATTTTTATATTGTAATTTGTAATGATATTTTCATTATTGTAACACTTACTTTCTTCCTTCCACTTTATCTTGTATCCTTTCACCCTCATCCAACATTGTGTAGACTTCAATCTTGACACAGTCTCATCAGAATAGAAACAGGAACTTTAGTTACTTCTATATTATAAATTTCAATCTTTATTCTTCAATTTTTTTTGTAAGATTCTTTTTTTCTTTTAAAAAACATTTATTTGTATGTGTAATCACATGAGATTTACCATTTATAATGTGTATGTGAATTGAAAATTGGATGTAAGAGTTTGAGATTTATAATATAGAAGTTAACTTATACAATTATAGGAATCTACACTTGATAAATGACTAGAATATGTATAGCTGATTAAATTTTAAAAAACTAGAATCTTATATAATATAGATGATAATTTTAAAAAAAGTTGTCCCAATCTTTCACAAAAAGGGTAGGGGATAGGGATTGAGTATCCTTCCCCTTATTTTTTATTTATTTATTTTGTATATAAAATTAATTTTTATATTATAAAAAAATCATGTGACATATCAAGTTAGTATAATATGATTATGCTTTATTTATTTGTTCTTATAGTCTCTTAGCTTTTTTGAATTCATTTCAATTCCTCTGTCCAAGGTAGATCAACTTCTAGAGTAGTGTTTTTTTACATGCTAGTCAAGTAATTTTATATTCTTAAGAATTCAAATATTATGATATCCACCTAACGTGCATATGGATGTTGTCAAATCAATATGTAGCAAAATGAATGTCAACACAAACAAACCTTTAGTCTATTTAGCAGATAAGTAACCAAAATTTCTGTAATTTAAAATTTAAATCAACTAAAAAAATTAAAAATAATGTTAATTCTTCATAATTCTAAATCTGAAATTTCCAGAAGCATCAACATGTCTCAGTATTTGTTGAATTAGGGGACTATATGCTCTTCTTGACTTTTGTTTCCCCCTATATTGTGTTACTACAAAAAAGATATAAAATTCACAAAAATCTTAATATCATAATATAAAATAGATTCTATATTAAAAAAATTCAAAAAACACAAAATAAATTTTCTTGCCAAAAGATTAGAAGAAGATTTTGTCAGACAATTCTGACTATCATGATTTGCATATTTTTGACAAGCTTTACAAAGTCTTGCTCTCTTTTGTTGTTGTTCCATTGCCTTCGCCTTTCCCCCTTTAATTCATTTTCCAGATCCTTTAGTATTTGAAGGTTCAGGAGGGATAATTTCAACTTCCTTTAGCATTATGGAGCCAATATAAGACTCTAACTCATATAACTTCGTTGGAACAACATCATCTCTCACTTTAGTTAACTTCATCTTAATGCCAAAAGCTTCATTTAAGATAAGGAGCAATTTCTCTTTATATGTACCTGCTAAATGTATACATTTAAATAATTGTGCCCATGCATCTAAAATTAACTTTATCTCACTCTCTAGTTTAGAACATGCCTTTAATACATTACCATGATAGTAAAAAATTGGACTACTTGTTGCCAATTTAGTCCACCTATTAACTATGAAATTTGTTGGAATTTCATTTAAACCTTTTCCCTTTAAAACAAAAAAATATGATGACATGGCAACCTTTTAGTTCAAATATCTTACAAGAACATTGTGTGATGTGATTTGAAGGATTGTAAATAGCTTTTCTATGTTTGTTCAGTTTCTTTCCATTAACCAAATTGTTATCAAGCATTGAACACAATGATAGTCCATCTTCTTCTTTTGTTTCTTCAACCCACAATCCACACATGCATTCCATAACTTATTCTAAAATATATAAAAATTTCATGAGTGTATACTTCCCTTGCATGTTTCTCCAAATCCCTATGCAACTTTAATTCAGGCTTGGAATGAAGTATGTTGTTGTCTGTAATATATTTATCAAGGAAAAAAAAGAAATCTATTATATAGGTATTAAGGTTCTCAAACCAATATACCTAAGTTAAGAATGATTATATGCCTACAAGAAATTCTTTATGACTTTGTGATTCCATTGTCGAATCAAATCTCATCCAAAACTCTACCAAGCTAAGATTCTTATTCAAGTAGTTTCCAAAAAATGAGTTTTCACTCTCTGGCCTTGATGTTGTTCTTAAAATGCTAACTTATCTCTAAAATAAGCCGATATCCACATACTTTGAATGTCAAACATATGAGAGAGCCAACCATTTTCTTCCAACTTGAAATTAGTAATAATAAGTTTCCATCTTCATTCAAACTCTTCCGGAGACTCTAAATTCCATATACATGACACATACAAAATCTATGACAAGAACCTTCAAATATCTTCTCTATTGCAATCTCATAGCTGGGTCTTGATCTGTCACAAGCATAATAAGTTTATGACCTTCCATTGCTTTTAAAAATATTTTAAATAACCACACAAATGATTAAACCTTTTCGTTTGCTAGCAAGGCTACTCCAAAAATTATACTTTGCTTATGATGATTTATACTTGTGAACAGTGCAAAAATCATACTATACTTGTTTGTACTATATGTTGTGTCAAATAAAACCCCGTCTCCAAATAAAGAGTAATTTTTTCGACAAAGGCCATCTGCTCAAAACACATATTTTAACCTTTCTTCATTATTAGTTGCATAGTCATAATAAAATTAATTATTCATCTCATGTTTTCTCCTAAAATTATCAATAAACATGTGGGCATCTGAGTCTTTAATTAGTCTTTTCAAGCCCCTTCTATAGTTTTGGAGGTCCCTTTGAGTGCATCCTATATTATGATAACCTATAACTTGCTTTTTTATTAGTTGATAAGCTTTTGGGCATTTTGACCAGAATGGAGCAAATTTTGAAAATAATAGTGGATATGGGATACCATAAAATTTATTTGGCTGTTTGGGGTAACAACCTTCAAATCATATTTAGAAAACATATTTTGAAGGGGCGTATTAGACATTTACGTAGGCCAGAAAAGTGTTTTACATGCATGCATGACACTTGGCACGCATGCAGTAAAGCACAGCTTCATGAAATGGTACCAGCAGAAGATGCATTATGAAGGTACGTTTTTAGTCATGGGCCATTCAAAAAACATAGGTTGAAGAGACGTGACTCTATAAAAACACATGGCTGAGTGATGTGTTGCAGTCACTGGCCATTTCCACATGCTCAAAATGTGTTTTAACCTGCCAAAAATGCTTGTTGGTGATGTGTTTTAGGGTTGTCCCCCTCTCCACAAGCTTCACTTTCAGTTTGCTATCTAGAAATGTATCTTGAAGAGGGTGTTTTTTATTTGTAGTGTTTGTTAGTGCCTTGAAGTGGTCCACTTTGATTTTTGCAAGTAGGCTACTTGTTTGATATAAGGTAAGTATTTATAGGAAAGTTTGATGAAAATTGCATATTATTTTATAAAATTGGTATTTTTAAGACAAGAATTATATATCTAGTTTATTTGAATAAAGTTGACATTTTAAAGAAAAACATGTAGTTTATTTTAATAAGGTTGATATTTTTTAGACAAAGAATATATACATATAATTTATTTTAATAAAGTTGGTATTTTTTAGGAAAAAATTATAATGTAATTTATTTTAATAAAGTTGGTATTTTGTAGACAAATTATATGTATGATGACAATGTGGGATAATTTATTTTGTCTTCATTATAGGATAGACACAACATCTTCAATGCACTAATCATGGTAAGTTAACCCTGGCCCTGAAACTCCATCAATTTTGTAATTTCAAAATGTGCACGTGTCTAAATCAGTATGGAATGGGAAACCAGACCATATATTAAAATGTACGTGTGCATTAGCTTTTCAAGGTGGAAGGGTCCTAGAGCAAATAGTTCCACTCTTAAATAGAGCTACTTTTTTTGGGGGTTGTGCAATTATATTTTTTCAGGTTGAGGCAGCATTTTTATTTGTGCTTGTGGAAAGATAGAGATTGGAAACTCATACTTTCTATATGCCATCCGGTGAATGTATCATCACACTCCAGGATGTGGCAATCCGGGTTGGGTTATGAGTCAATGGTCGACTAGTGATTACTGATACAACTGGTTAGGATTTGAAGGATGTAGTGTAAAATTTGTTAGGTGTGTATCCCTCTGAGGATGTTATACAAGCTGAGTGTTTAAAAATGAAGTGGTTATACGACAATTTTGGCAACATTGAAGACCATGTTGGTGATGACATGCACCTGGTGAGATTTACAAGAGCATACATACTACGTTTACTCAGCAACGTTATGTTCCCTAATCATTCAAGTAGTTAGGTGTCCTTAAAGTACTTACTTTTGCTTGACGATGTTGATAGTTGTAGGGAGTACAGTTGGGTTCTGTGACACTTAGCTATTTTTATCGTGAAATGTGTAAGTCCACTGATTATGACTAGGTGTCGATTGTGGTCTTCACCTTTTACTTTAGGTTTAGACTTAGGATAGGTTCCCGTCGATTGCTCCCAATGTCCGATGTCATATAAGGCCCCAGGGTACACCATATGTTGTGAGGTAAATGACATAGTGAACCGTAACATGTTATGCAATTGTTATTTCATGGATGTTTTACGTAGACATTACCAATAAATTATTTTTTCAACGTATATGTTTGTGTTATAGATTGTTTGAACTACGGCGAGGATGTCCTGCAGACATTGCCACTATAATATGTTGAAGGGTCAGAGACCTAGAGAGTTGTGGTCCCACTTTTATACACCAGCATAGTGGAACGGCACCAACCAGACTGAGTTATGAGGTAGTTCGAAATGCAACATCATATCTCTTCAGATCCTCGATAACTTGACCATTTACATGGAATCACGTAGAGAGGGAAGGCAGGGGAGAACTGGGCACAAGTGTATGTACCGCTGGTGATAATGTAGGAAAACCGCCTTCAGTTCATGTATACAAATCCACCACAGGTGGGTTTATTGGGAGAAAATTCAGAGTACATCGTTGGTTTAGCACACATACACGAAGATAGGTTACGTGAAAAAATTGTGTAATAGGGCGCTCGGTAGGCTATCAAACCTGACCATTTATAGTTAGTTTAATTTTTCCTTGAATTGTCCCTAACCTGATTATGACTTTTCTGGCAGGTTGACATGGTCAAAACCATCCACCACTTGGCTATGGAGGATACGCAGATGCCTACACAGTCACCAGGCTTGTTGTTTGAACAGATAAGGCAATATTCAGTCAAGGTCATACAAATGTAGGGAGAAGAAGGTCAGGTGCAGCAAGGTATATAACCCGTACCAACTGGGATACATGAAGCACCAAACGACTCGTATGACATTAATATGCCCGAAAGTAGGAATGAATGCCAGAGGATTATAAGGGGAAAGACTCAAGAAGAACCACAACTGTATAGTCTACTCCAATTGCCTCCTCAAGAACATGGTAGCTATTTTGTGCCAATGCAGATTGACTTGGTTTCATTGTGGCCAACGTATCAGTATCCCTTATATGGTTATAAAACAAACGAGTCTTTTTTCGATACCCCTAACGTGGACCAACTCTTTGGTGGCGCTGGTGGAACCAAAGGTGGACAGACAAGTGGATACATTCCTGAGGCTCATCAGTCACCGATGACCTTTTTCCAAAATCTATTGACTCTAAACACGCCACTTGCTATGCGTAGAGTCGAGAGTCCCTCACACGGGTTAAGAGATGGCCTAGACCTAAACATGGATTTGTTTGGTGCAAGTAGCTCAGTGACGGTGTAGAAGAGGAGCAAGATAAACCTAATTTGGAACCCCGATGTAACCCTTATCGACATGCAAGAGACTTTGTCAGGCCGTGTATTTTCTTGTTGCAACCTCACCCACTGAATAACGACAACCTACAAACTGTTTAAGGTGTTTGACCATGTTATGGTGTGTGTTATGTATTAACAATTTTATTTCAAATATAATGGACTGTTTTTATTTACACAAGCTGTTTAATATATCAAATAGTGAGTTTAATTGCATATAAATAACGAGTGAATGGTTCACAACATGGTTTCTCACTAGATGAATATATTAAACGATCATTATGGTAGCTGACTCTGTGACCTTTCCCCCTTGCTAGAATGCTCATATTTATTACGATTATGACCTTCCTGTTTGTAATGTTGACATCTCATAGTGTTAGGCTGTTGGTTAACCCAATCCATTTCATTACAAATTCAGGATGCCTTCGGGCGGCCTTTTGGCCGTAACCTCTAGTGGTCAGGTATAACTTCCACCCATCATCTATGTCAAGAATATCATCATCGTTACCGATAGGGTATCATTGAGCAGAATATGCATTTATGATATGCTCCTATGTGTAAGTAGGATGAACAAACTGGAAATAGTCAACCCTTATAACTTGTCATGCTGCGATCAGGTATGAACATGGAAACTTGAATGCCTGAAAATGTCCATAGTCACATGTAGGGCTAGAAGATAGTGTAACAGTGTACCTCCTTCCACCATACTGTGTAATAGGGTTAAAACATTCTTCAACCTTAAATCAATGACCAAGAACATCAAAGCATCTCACTAGGTGAGTACAGGAACATGCTTGGTTTTTAGTTAGACGTTCCATCAACATCTTGCTGTACTTAAATCTTTCCCCAAACTTTGTCCTTACTTATGAATTACGTCGAACAAAGTACTCGACCATCCGGGTATATGTACACTTGACTAACATCGTGATAGGTAGGTTGCACGCACTTTTTAAAACTTTGTTAACGCACTCTGACAAATTGGTAGTCATGTGACCAAATCTTCGTCCACCCTGATCGTAAGCCAAACTCCACTGCTCTTTGGGTATTCTATCAATCCTGGTGGCAATCTCAGGTTTCTCCTCACTAAATTTGGATAAATTCCTATCTAACACAAATCGGCATACAGTGTACCTTGCCACATTATGTCAACCGAGTTAGTAACACATCATGCATATATAAAATAACGTTCCCTGAATTAACGAGAGTTAAGGTATTTACCAAGTTTCAATAATTCCTGCTTCAAAGTAGTGTTTTTAAACTTGTTGTTGAAGTTACTTGCAATATGCCGTATGCAAAACACATGGTATGCTTTAGGCAGCTGTCATCCTATTTGTAGGTTTTTGACGGTAAACTTTATGCTTTGATGACAATCAGAGATAAGACATATACTTATTTTCCTCTTCATGTGGATCCTAATCTGGGCCAAGAACCACGACCAAGCTTGTAAAGTTTCCCCTTCAACTATCGCAAACGCAATCGGTAACACACAGTCGTTACCATCTTGTGTCGTAGCAATTAGTAAAGTATGACGATATTTTTCCTATAGGAATGTGTTTTCCACTTGAAGAATAGGCTTGCAAAATTCAAAGGCATTAACACATTATTTAACTTACCAAAAATACACGCTTAAAGATACAGAACCTCATGTCCACTTCAGTGCCCACGACATACTCGGTATCGGAAATTTCAGATGCTGATCTCGGTGCAACCTGACGTATTTGATGAAGCCAACGAGGCAAAAAAGCATACGATTCATCCTAGTCCCCAAACACACACACAATCACTTTTTGTTTGGCCTTCAATGCTTTACTATAAGAAACTCTGAATTCGAACTGTCCAAAAATCACCCCTTGAATCAATGAAATCACAATGGATGGGTCTTGATTTACCAACCCTACACAAACAAGTTAAACAAATTTATTCAAAAAAAAAATATACTCAACTATAAAACACTAATCATTAAAAGACCTAGAATGCATGAACAAATGAATTCAGAATCCAATTTTACATGATCCTGTGATAGCCCGACGTTTACACATGTATGGGGGCCTCCCCATTTACTGACCACCTGCACGTTCTTTTTTATATATAGCATCAGCCTCATCCTCCAAGGGCAACCATCAACCTGATTTGGACATTTAATAACTAAGTATGTGGGCTTAGACTCCACCACAACATAGGTTTGATGCTTCTTCATAGAGTACTACTTCAATGCAGTTTTCATTACAAACTTTAACGTAAATTTTAAACCCACAAACAAATCATCACCAACATGCCATTCTAACTCATTTTCCACCCCACTCAAATTTTGTTCTTCATCGGGATGTTGCCAATTTATATTGCTGTAATAGAGTGATGAGGTCCAAAATGCCATACCTTGGTCCCCTATAAATCCAAAAAAAATATTTACTGTCTGCCAAAACATTATTATAATCAGTGGTAATACCACATTCTATTCATGTTCATTTTACTAACCTCCCATGATTGGTAACGATTGTATCCCACCAACTAGAGCAATGCTTCCTATTTGAGGATTGCTTATATTTGAAATCTCTAGAACCGAATCATAGTCACCTTCGACATCCTTGTCCATATCACTATAGTTCGTAATATTTCCTTCATCATCGCCTGAGCTACTTTCAAAATCTTCCCCAACATAATCAGGATCATCGTCATCTAACAAATTAACCACTATTGGACAACTCATTGTAAACCAAAAACTAAAGCAGAAATTAATTTACACTAATAAAACATTACTACCATAAATAATAATTCTTTTAAAAAAAACTAAACTTAAAATTACAAATCGACATTACCTAAATCTTCACTTGAACTTAGACAAAGAGTTCTACTGAAGCTAATGAAAGCAAAATTTGGAATTTAAAAGCATCAAATATGCATGATATAGGTGCATAAAAGAGGCCTAAAATGCATGTTGAATGTGTGTGACATGGAAGGGAAAACACATGCCAATGATGCGTTTTAGAGGTCTTATCACGCAAGCCAATGATGCATTTTCAAAGTGTATAGAAAATGCATGGTCAAGGTACATTTTTTAGGTCCATGACTCTAGCCAAACATACGTCTTTGGAAAACCCATTCCTATGTCGCACTTTCAACTATTTTTATGTGTTCTTGACATGCATTTTTCAATACATTTTCCCATACTATGTAACTTAATATTGATTAGACACCATTCAACACGACAGCCAAATAATTTTTTTTGTAGCACATATCCATTATTATTTTCAAAATTCGCTCTATTCTGGTCAAAATGCCAAGCTTTTGAAGGCTCTATATTAGCTTTACTATAGGAAATAATAAATTCTTATGAACAGTACTTACACTCCTCACTGATCTTAGGAATTGCTTCTTTCTAGGTGTGGCTAGTGCATGTGAGTGACCTTCATAAAATCTTCAACTTCATATTTTCCTTCAGTTGTCCTCTTAAAAATAACCTTCGCATTACAACCTTCCCTTGTTTCTTTTTTCTTTCTATTTTTAGGCAAAACATTATCATTAAAAAGAAACTCATGTACGACTATTTTTTGATTTAGTTTGAAGACTTCTTTTGAGAAAACAAAATACTTCCACTTCACGCCAATTTTATCTTATGTTTCAGATGTTCTCCATACTAAAACAAGTCGCATGTGCGTATCTTTTATAAAACGTACCTCATTCTTCTAGAGTATCAAAAATCATGCCAATTGTAGGTTTGAAGTCTTCGTCATATTCAGGAACGCATTTCTCCGAAGTACTTAACATATCATTTCCTCCTTCATATGTTATAGCTTGACCGATTTCATTATTTTCCATCTCCATGAAACTTATTCCTAATAAAAAATAACATAATTAATTAGTAATAAACATAATAATTTTTTAATCATAGTCTTAATCCATTAAAAATGATAAATAAATATGAAAGTTTTAACTAAAAAATAAATTAATTACATTTATTTATTTCATGTAACTACAATACAAAAAGAAAAATTTTAAAGTCTAATCAGAAGCTATAACAGGACAAGGGCTAAAAACAACGATGATGCTTTAGAAAAGGTAAAATTATAAACTATAATAGGATAAAATTAAATTGAATTAGAATTATTTATTTCATGTGCCTGTAGTACAAAAGGCAAAATTATAAATTCTAATCAAGATGCCATAAATTTTAATCAGAATTTTCAAAATAGGATCAAAGAAAGAAACTAGCTTCTGAACTATAATAGGACAAAATTATAACAGGAAAAGTAAAAAGTGATCATGCTATAACAAAAGGCAAAATTAGAAACTATAATAGGACAAAATGAAATTGAGTGTGAAAGTTTATGTTGCCCATCACCTATAGTAGTGAAGAAAAATACAAGGAATAAGGATTTGCATACAAGAAAGCGGAGGCGCGCAACGTGAATCTGATTAGATATATTAGGGAAAAGAAAAATGCAAATAGAAAGAAGGAGAAAAGATGCATGTGGGGGTGTTAAATTTTTAATTTAATCTTGGCTGTTTATTTTAATTTGATGGCTTATATTAAACCCTTTCACTCTCACCTAAGGGGAGCTTTCTCATAAGATACATCCCCTTGTCATCACTATAATTCATACTTAACATACAATGGAATATCTATATATATAAATAAACAGTTTAATTTATTTCATCAATCGCCAACCCTCAATCACACTCAACATAGTTTCATATATGCACCTATTATCAATCATCGCCAGCACCTTGCCATGTTAAAAAGTACCACAAGCCCTATCAAAACATATTAATACTGCATATATCAATCTAGTTTCAGTTACTTTCAATTGCATCATCTAAATCAATAATCATCAAAACACACCATTTTGTTAACACCATTACAAACCCATTAGGCTATCAAAAATGTGATACACATCAATATAGATTTATTCTATTTCACCACATGATTTGAACGTACATAATAATTGTAACATCCCAAAAATTTCATTCTCATGTATAATCATTTTGATTTAGACCATTAATGATATTATCCATTTTATCTTAACTTTCTACATAAATTTGGTTAGGAAAACATTTTTGTGAACACTTCTTTTGGTCTGGTCCAAATACCAAAGATTCAATGCCAAGCTTGAGCACGAGTGTATCAAGCTTAAGTTTGAGAATTCAAGCTTAAATGACCCCCCTTAGCAGCTCAAGTGGTAAAGAGCATGTGAAGATCACCTAAATCAGCAGGGTTCGAGTCCTGCCTCCCTTTTCCCCCTCCCCAGATTACCTAAGTCAAGGATCGGTGGAGTTTCTTTTTAATTAAAAAATGCCAGACATCCGTTGCCCAAATCAGGGATCAGTGAAGAATTTCCGAGTCTGACTTCGAATGAGTACCTTTCGAGCTAAGACACTTCCAAGTTCTATATTTCTGAGTGGTGAACCCCTACATTCCATACTTCCGAGTGCGTCATTTCTGAGAGAAGTACTTCCGAGCGAAGAAAAGCTTTGATTAAAATTAAGTACTTCTCGGGCCGAGATATTTCTGAGTGAGAATTTTTGAGTGGTGAACCCCTTCATTCTATTCATGCTCGGGTGTCTTAAAGATTGCCTAGAGCCTATGCTCGGGCCCATATTCAAAGTTGCTGAGAGCTTGTGCTCGGGTTCATCTTCGAGATTGCCTTCGACTCCGAATGATATTCCCAAGGGAAAAATTTCCAAGAGAGGACTGAACTTCGACTCCGAATGATCCTTTCGGTTGTAAGATTTCCGAGTGACGCACTTCCGAGAGAAATATTTTTGAGTGAAGAAAGGCTTTGACTTTGAATAAGTACTTTTTGGACAGAGATATATCCGAGTGGGGAATTCCCGAGTGAATCAATTCTGAATGAAAAGTGGCTCTGACTTTGAAAGAGCACTTTTCGGGCAGAGATATATATCCGAGTGAGATGTTCTGAATGAGGTGTCTCCGGGTGAGACATTTCCGAGTGGGTCACTTCCGAGAAAAGAAAAAGCTATGACTAAGTGTTTTAAGCAGAAAAATTTCTGAGCGAATCCCCTCCAAGTGAAGCAATTCTGAACGAAAAGAGGCTCTGATGAATCCTTCTTGGAATGAGATATGACCAAAATACCGAAACAGTGTCAAAATCGATAATTTACTTCAATCATATCATCTTGTACATATTTTAATTCCTAGTTAGAGTCTGAATTTGAAAAAGTGGTAAACTACAAAGTTGTTCCTCGTTTTCTTAGCTTTCTAACGAGACTAAATTTATTAAAATCCATTAAGATATGAGAGAGATATGTCCAAAATACCTAAAGAGTGTCAGAATTGATATTTACTTTAATCATACAAGCTCCATTATGTAGGCTGCGGAAATGGTCAACAATACAGCTCATTTTTCTTATCTAAAACCTTCATTATCACCATAATTAATGCACCTAACATCCCACTACAATCCCATTATGAAAAGCTTGTCCCCCACTTGTCATTTGCATCATTAAATCAACACTACGTCTTGTTCCTAAGTCTGAATTCTTAGAACAAGCTAAAGTTAGTGAAGTCTCTCTCTCATTTCCTTTCATCTTCTCCATCAAAATCACCCTTGATCTGAAGCTAGGACAATAAGAGAACATTTTCAACCACTCTAGGATCCTCCATCAAGGTAAGAGGGGATAGGGTTGTGAATAAATATGGAATGGGTATGCTGTTTTAGGATTTTCTAGATTTATTTTCATAACTTGTTACCTAATTTTGAAGCTGAAAACGTGTGAATTTGACCCTGACTTCTTCATCAAAGTTGTATCTATTTTCGTTATATGAATTTTGAGACTTGAATCAACTAATTTGGATATGTATAGCATGAGTTATAGTCAAAATACTACAGTATGTCTATTATGGAATATGTACCTTCTATTTTGTGTAAATATTAATATTCTGGGAATTATACATACATATTTAGACTTTGATGTCTTCATAAAAGTTGTAGATACCTATGTTATGAATCTAAAGAAAGTGGAATTACTTAAAAAGGATTTGATTTACTCACGTTATGGTCGTTTTACTAAAATATGTTGTTGTAAAATTTTGAAATTTACCTATAATGATTATTATGGATAAAAATGATATTTTCCATATGGGTAATGATTTATTTATGAATTATTGAGGGATTATTGATTATTATGGATGTTATTTAGTGTTCTATGAATGTCATACTGTATGTATATCTTTGTAATGAATAATTATGAATGACTAAATTAATGTATACATGAAGGCCTTGTGGTTTATTGAGATATGTTTTTGAACTGTAAATCCATGATTTTGAGAATTAATATATGTGATGTGTCCTTTGAGGACTTGTGGTTTTCCAAGTGATTATGGAAGTATTGATATGATGGTATGTTAAATTGATAAAGAGAATTAAAGACATTCATGCATCATAAGCATTTAGATGCACCATGGAATTTAAGGGTTCCATGATTACCAGCCCTGGTGGGGGGTTACTCTATGATGAGTTAAAGCCTTATTTTTGTTAAGCGCCATGAAGTGTAGGGATTCATGGTTTATGCTAAGTCCTACTTGTGTACTTCGGTACTTGAGCGCCATGAAGGGTAGGGATTCATGGTATATGCTAAGTCCTACTTGTGTACCTTGGTACTTGAGCGCTACGAAGGGTAGGGATCCGTGGCATTATACTAAGTCCTACTTGAGTCTCTATGAGACTTTTTACTATAGTATTCCCACAAAATCAAAATGGATCCAGCATGACATCATTTAACTAAATTAAAGATTATTAAATGTAAATGACCTTGTTTGGCATCTTCATCATATCATAATTATTTGTTGATTGTGTTTATGCAATTTTACTTATTTTATATTTATTCTATATTTTATATCACTCTTACATTATTTTTACAGTGCACGCTTCACAGAATGACGAGTGGTGCAATTAATGAAGTTTTTATGTTTTATTGCTTGGACTTTGATTTCATTTTAGATTTAATGTGTTGTAATAATATTATGTACCTCGTACTGCAATCTTATTTATCGTTTCCGCTATGTAAATGTATTATGTTTTATTTTTTTACGACTAGTATGCATGATAATATTCTATATTTATCAATTTTTACGTGACCTCATAATTTAAATTACGAATTTCAAAATGATTCTTTAAAGGCGAAAAATTTATTTCAAAAATTTGGGTTACTTAATTGAAATTTGTAATTTGGGTTATGGGTGTCACAATGGTGGTATCAGAGCATTTTCAAAAATTCAGGGCCAATTGCTATGACATGTATTGTTTCTTTGATATACTACGTGAATTGTTTGATTACTTGCTTGATAATATGTTAAGTGTGTACTATATGACTAGTTGCCTAACTGATAAATTATAAAATACTTATAGTTATGTTATAATCTTGTAATTGTATACGATATACTTTCCCTTAGAATTAGTATAAACCAAACTACAAATATAGGATGGCAAGAAACAATAACGACGCTATGGCAGCCGCTTTCAACCGCTTGGCTGAGGTCTTGGAGAGGAAAAATAACCAAGAAATACTGGAGGACTTCACGGATTGGATCACTTCTTGAAAAAGAAGCCATCACAGTTTAAAGGAGGCTATAATCCAGAGGTAGCATACCTAGGGATTAAGGAAATAGAATATATTTTTCGATACTTACCCTGCACAAAATTTAAAAAGGTGGAGTATGCCACCTACATGATGATTGAGGAAGTAGAGAACTGGTGGATCCATGCCAGGATTCGTATGACTGAGACTGATAGACCATTGGACTGGGCTAACTTCAGAGACTGTTTTCTAGAGAAATATTTTCCAACAAGTATGAAGAGTTGAAAAGAGATGGAATTCAAGGAGCTGAAACAAGGCTCAATGTCTGTTGGTGAGTATGCTGCTAAATTTGAAGAGTTATCCCTCTTTTACCGTCCTTTCCAACAGGTAGGTGCTGAAGCCTCAAAGTGCATCAAGTTCGAGAACGGTTTGAATCTTGAAATCAAAGAGGCTATCTATTATCAAGAAATTCAGAGCTTCTCAATCCTGATCAATAAATGCCAAATTTTTG
Organism: Clitoria ternatea; assembly: GCA_037962975.1. Classification (NCBI taxonomy): domain Eukaryota; kingdom Viridiplantae; phylum Streptophyta; class Magnoliopsida; order Fabales; family Fabaceae; genus Clitoria; species Clitoria ternatea. Next base: position 223,427,201 of record CM075672.1, read on the forward strand.
AAGAAAACCACCAAGCCAGATTGGCTCAAGAGAAGATCAATAGACAACTGAGACCTCAACCAGCTACCTTTAAAAGGAAAGGATCATTCTATCCAAATCGTTTCAAGGGAGGATCATCATCATCTTTTGAGAGACGTAACAATCATGTAAATATAAAGTGTCATAAGTGTGGAGGTAATCACCATATACGTGACTGCAACAGACGCCTAGAAGATGTCACTTGCTTTTGATGTAATCAGAAAGGTCACATTAGCCCAAATTGTCCATAGAATCGTCAAATCAACAACAACAATAACACCATGAATAATCGAAGAGGTTCTAGTTACCAGGGAGGCCGTGGAGGAAACACGTGTGCTGTTCAACCTCTAAGACAGAATGGGGAGTCAACAGACAAGAGATTACAACCAGCAATAGGAAGAGTCTTTGCCATCAGCAGTTCAGTGGCAGACCAAGCAGACAACCTTGTGCAGGGTAAGTGTAAGATCAATGGTACCATTTTATCTGTATTGTTTGATTTTGGTGCTACACATTCTTTTATTTCTGAGAAGTGTGTTAGACGTCTTCAATTACCTGCAAAGTCTATGATGTATGACCTGATTGTTTCCACTCCCACCGGTACACAACTTAGGACTACTAAGGTGTGTAACGATTATTCTGTGCTCGTAGAAGGTAGAAACTTTCTTGTCAATCTTGTTTGTTTACCTTTGAAGGATCTGGAAGTAATTCTAAGGATGAACTGGTTGTCAATGAATCGAGTCTTGGTGGACTGTCATAACAAGACCGTGATATTTCCATCAGAAGGAAACACTATTTCAGACAATCCCAAGATCTTTGCTTTAAAAGGAGAAATTCAATTGTTTGCCTTGTTTATTCTTTCCAAAGGAGATGGTGAATCTGAAGCAACTAAGATGCCAGTTGTCTCTGAATTCCCTGAAGTATTTCCAGAAAATGTCTCAAGTTTACCTCTAGAACGTGAAATAGAATTCTCAATTCACTTAATTTTAGGAGCAAAACCAGTGTCTAAGGCTCCGTATCATATGTCACCTATTGAACTGGCAAAACTGAAAAAGCAAATTGAAGAGTTGTTGGAGAAGCATTTCATCAGGCCCAGTGTGTCGCCATGGGGAGCGCCGGTATTGTTCCTCAAGAAGAAAGATGGAACCATGAGATTATGTGTAGATTATCGTCAGTTGAATAAATTGACAGTGAAGAATAAATATCCTTTGCCCAGAATTGATGATCTAATAGACCAATTGAGAGGTGCTACAGTATTTTCCAAGATTGATCTACGATTGGGTTATCATCAGATTCGTGTCAAGTCTGAGGATGTTCCAAAGACAGCCTTTAGAACACGCTATGGTCATTACGAGTATCTGGTGATGCCTTTCGGAGTGACCAATGCCCAGCTATATTCATGGATTACATGAATCGAGTGTTTCATCCATACTTGGATCAATTTGTTATTATCTTCATTGATGACATTCTGATTTATTCTAAGACTTGGGAGGAGTATGAAAAGCATCTTCGATTGGTATTGCAGATTCTGAAAGAGAAGCAGTTGTATGCTAAGTTATCTAAATGTGAGTTCTGGTTGAAAAAGGTAAAGTTCCTAGGCCATGTGATCTCAAGCGAAGGAGTGTCTGTGGATCCTTCTAAAATAGAAGCTGTAACAAACTAGGAGAGACCTAATTCAGTTACTGAGATACAAAGCTTCCTAGGATTAGCTGGTTATTATCGAAGATTCATTGAGTGGTTTTCTCGAATTGCCTTACCAATGACTCGTCTGACCCGGAAGAATCAACATTTTTCTTGCACGTCAGAATGTGAGAAAAATTTCTAGGAACTAAAATCGAAGCTTACATCTGCTCTAGTCTTAACATTACCTAATCCACAAGAAGACTTTGTGATTTATTGTCATGCTTCTAAGATGGGTTTGGGTTGTGTTTTGATACAGCAACAAAAGGTGATTGCCTATGCTTCTAGGCAGCTGAGGTCACATGAAATGAACTATCCGACGCATGATCTAGAATTAGCAGCGGTGGTATTTGCTTTGAAAATCTGGAGACACCATTTGTATGGAGTCAAGTTTGAGGTGTTCAGTGACCATAAGAGCTTAAAGTATTTGTTCGATCAGAAGGAATTGAACATAAGGCAGCGAAGGTGGATGGAGTTTCTTAAAGATTATGATTTTGATTTGATGTACAATCCAGGAAAAGCAAATGTGGTAGCAGATACACTTAGCAGGAAATTCATTCATATGGCGTCTTTAATGGTAAAAGAGATGGAAATGATAGAACAGTTCAGAGATATGAACTTGGGTGTGGAGATGAAATCTTCAAGAAGTATGACCTTGGGAACTTTGAAGATAACCAATGATTTTCTGAAGCTGATAGGTGAGAGGCAGAAAAAGGACTTACAATTACATGAATTGAGAGAGATGCAGGTGAATGGAAAGGATATGGGATTACAAGAAGGATTAGATGGAATTTGGAGGATTAGAAGCAGAATTTGTGTACCAGATGATGTTGATCTAAGAAGGACAATCCTAGAAGAAGCATATAAAAGTATGTTGAGCATTTATCCTGGATCAACTAAGATGTATCAAGACCTAAAGAAAAGCTTTTGGTGGCCAAGGATGAAGAAAGAAATAGCTGAATATGTGTCTTCATGTCTGGTATGTCAAAAAGCCAAGGTGGAACATCAGAAGCCATCTGGTGAACTATAACCTTTGGAGATTCTTGTCTGGAAATGGGATAACATTACAATGGACTTTGTGTCAGGATTGCCAAGAACACGTTCAGGAAATGATGCAATCTGGGTTATTGTAGACAGATTGACTAAGTCTGCTCACTTTCTCCTAATGAATATGAAGAATTCTCTATAAAAGTTGGCACAATTATATGTGAAAGAGATCGTGAGACTTCATAGTGTACCATCCAATATTGTGTCAGATAGAGATCTAAGGTTCACTTCCCGATTCTGGGGAAGCTTGCATCAGGAGTTGGGTTCAAGACTCCGATTAAGTTCAGCTTATCATCCTCAAACAGATGGACAGTCAGCACGTACCATACAAAGTTTGGAAGACTTACTGCGATCTTGTGTGCTTGAGCATGGTGGTAGTTTGATTGAATTCATGTATAACAATAGTTACCATAGCAGTATTGGTATGGCTCCACTTGATGCATTGTATGGCAGAAAGTGTCGAACAACCCTTTGTTGGTTAGAAACTGGTGAAAGTTTGGCGTTAGGGCCTGAAATTGTGCAACAGACTACTGAACAAATAGAAATAATCAGAGAGAGAATGAAGGCATCCCAAGATAGACAATAGCACTATTACAATAAAAGGAGGAAACCACTTGAATTCCAAGTTGGTGATCATGTATTTTTGAAGGTTTTGCCTCACAAGGGGATTGGCCGAGCATTGAAAAGTAAAAAGTTGAGCCCAAGGTTCATTGGACCATATGAAATTCTAAAGAGGATTGGCTCAGTGGCTTATCAGATTGCACTTCCTCCTCACCTTGCAAATTTACACAATGTGTTCCATGTATCACAATTGAGGAAGTATGTACAAGATCCCACTCATGTGATTGCTACTGATGACGTTGAAGTTAGAGAAAATTTGACCATCCCTGCAAAACCCATACAAAGTATGAAAGGTCGATTAAACGCCTGAGAAGCAAGGATGTACCATTAGTGAAGGTTGCATGGAAACAAGGAAATGATGTAACTTTAACTTGGGAGCGTGAAGATGCTGTGAGGACACAACACCTAGAATTGTTCCACTGAGGGGTGCGTTATATTAAATTTCGAGGACGAAATTTTTATTAGGGTGGGAGAATTGTAACATCCCAAAAATTTCATTCTCATGTATAATCATTTTGATTTAGACCATAATGATATTATCCATTTTATCTCAACTTTCTACATAAATTTGGTTAGGAAAACATTTTTGTGAACACTTCTTTTGGTCTGGCCCAAATACCAAAGATTTAATGCCAAGCTTGAGCACGAGGGTATCAAGCTTAAGTTTGAGAATTCAAGCTTAAATGACCCCCCTTGGCAGCTCAAGTGGTAAAGAGCATGTGAAGGTCACCTAAATCAGCAGGGTTCGAGTCCTGCCTCCCTTTTCCCCTTCCCCAGATTGCCTAAGTCAAGGATCAGTGGAGTTTCTTTTTAATTAAAAAACGCCAGACATCCGTTGCCCAAATTAGGGATCAGTGAAGAATTTCTGAGTCTGACTTCGAATGAGCACCTTTCGGGCAAAGACACTTCCAAGTTTCATATTTCCGAGTGGTGAACCCCTACATTCCATACTTCCGAGTGCGTCGTTTCCGAGAGAAGTACTTCCGAGCGAAGAAAAGCTTTGATTTCAATTAAGTACTTCTCGGGCTGAGATATTTCTGAGTGAGAATTTCCGAGTGGTGAACCCCTTCATTCCATACTTCTGAGTGCGTCGTTTCCGAGAGAAGTACTTTCGAGCGAAGAAAAGCTTTGATTTCGAATGAGTACTTCTCGGGTTGAGATATTTTTGAGTGGTGAACCCCTTCATTCCATACTTCCGAGTGTGTCGTTTCTGAGAAAAGTACTTCCGAGTGAAGAAAAGCTTTGATTTCGATTAAGTACTTCTCGGGCCGAGATATTTCTGAGTGAGAATTTTCGAGTGGTGAACCCCTTCATTCTATTCATGCACGGGTGTCTTAAAGATTGCCTAGAGCCTATGCTTGGGCCCATATTCAAAGTTGCCGAGAGCTTATGCTCGGGTTCGTCTTCAAGATTGCCTTCGACTCCGAGTGATATTCCCAAGTGGAAAGATTTCCGAGAGAGGACTGAACTTTGACTCCGAATGATCCTTTTGGTTATAAGATTTCTGAGTGCCACACTTCCGAGAGAAATATTTTCAAGTGAAGAAAGGCTTTGACTTTGAATAAGTACTTTTCGGACAGAGATATATCCGAATGGAGAATTCCCGCGTGAATCAATTCTGAACAAAAAATGGCTCTGACTTTAAAAGAGCACTTTTTGGGTAGAGATATATATCCGAGTGAGATGTTCTGAATGAGGTGTCTCCGGGTGAGACCTTTCCGAGTGGGTCACTTCCGAGAAAAGAAAAAGCTATGACTAAGTGTTTCAAGCAGAAACATTTCTGAGCGAATCCCCTCTGAGTAAAGCAATTCTGAACGAAAAGAGGCTCTGATGAATCCTTCTCGGAACGAGATATGCCCAAAATACCGAAACAGTGTCAGAATAGATAATTTACTTCAATCATATCATCTTGTACATATTTTAATTCCTAGTTAGAGTTCGAATTTGAAAAAGTGGTAAACTACAAAGTTGTTCCTCGTTTTCTTAGCTTTCCAACAAGATGATAAATGTTATTTCACATTGATTTAATACTTCAATTAAACCAATTTTGGAAAGAATTTAACTAAAATAGTAAGTAATAAAGCACGGTTTTATTGTAAATAACATATTGTGTAGCACAAGCTTGATTTGTCAAAATATTTGAAGAAAAGTGACAAAAGTCCTGAAGAAACCAAGAAACACCAGCACAAGACAAGAAGGATGCTTGAACATAACATGTTTCACGCTTAAGCGTGAATAAAAGAAAAGAACATCAGGACCTCCTCACGCTCAAGCGTAGGACTGAACCACTTGAGCATGAGCCCGAACCTGCTTAAGCGTAGCATGAGCGTAAGGTATAAGTGCTGAAAAGAAAGGGACTCACTTAAGCGTGACAGATTTAGCTTGAACGAAGATGGAAGAGTATTAGGAACTTCCTCACGCTTGAGCGAGATAAGAAGGCGCTCAAGCGTGAGCCCGAGCGCGCCTGAGTGTGGATCAAGCATGGAGCAAGCATGGGTTGGACAGGCTAGCACGCTCGAGCGTGGAAGAACTTGGCTTAAGCGTGATATAAAAAGAGAGCATCAGACCTTCCACGCTTGAGCGTGACCATCAAGCTCAAGCGTGACTCATGCAGCATGGGATTTCCAATATTTTATTCACCAATGGTGCAATGCCAACTCAACCACTTAGGAATGTTTCTACATGTTTTTGAATGATTCCTTATGGGCTCTATGCAAGTAGGAAAGAAGAGGGAAGCATCAAATCTATAAATCAAGCAGAGAAGAAGCAGAGAGGATCATCCCCATTCATCCCCTGTATTTCCTGCACAATCCAAACTTTTCCATTATTTTCTGTATTCATATTCTGAAGGTGAAAATGCAAAGCATGAGTATCTAAACTCCCTTATGGGATTGGTTGTAATCCATTCAATCCTGAAGTAACACTGCTGTAAGTTTTTATGTGTGTAATGAGATTTGATAAGTTTCTGTATTTCATTCTGCGTTTAATGCCTGAAAGTACTTGATCATTATTTTCTTGTTTTAAGTTTTCTCAAGTATGTTGGGAAGTGACTTTTGAAAGCAGATTTGAATGAAATACTTGTTGAGAGTAGGTAGCCAGGGATGACATCTAACGCAATAAACGTCAAAATAATCGATCGATAATGCTGGGATGATTTCAAAGTGACTGGGGGATCAGCAGTTTGAAATTATTCTTATGAATTTTGTAGTCGAGGGATCGATGCAAATGACTTTGATTGTGACGTAGAAATTATCTTTTCAAGTTACTTATATAAAAACTTATGCAACTTATAGAAGGTGAGATGTGATGAAGCCATTCCCTGTTTTACAAAATTGATTTCTCTCAAATTTTACTTTCTATTACTTATAATTTTTTATCAACATTATTCACAACAAGCTAAAACAAAATCTTCTGTCAACTCAATTCGAAACTAAGATTTTCATGCTAACACCTCCTCAGTGGAACGACATCTATACTATATTACAACCTCTGTGTTTAAACTTGGCACAACCATTCCATTGAGTTCATATTATACAAACTTGATTCTCTTTCTCTGAATACTTCATAATCCCAAGCTTTGGCCAGACAAGTTTTGTATAAACCCACAAAAACAACATATCAAGTTTTGGCGCCGCAGCCGGGGAGGTCATTTAAGTTTGAACATTTTAGCATTGAATTGACAAGACAGTGTACATAAAATTGTTTTCAATTTCTTTTCTGTGGTAACTTAGCTATTTTGAGTACTTGATTTATGATCTTGAGAGGACAAAAGAACAACTTGCATTTGATCCAGAGATTGATAGGTTCCTCAAGAAAATCAAGAAAGCCAAGCAAAACTTCCACGCAGGACAAACTTCCTCTAAAACAATGGATGTCAACAGCAACAATCAAAACCCACCAAGGAGAACACTTGGAGATTACACTCTGCAATAAGGACCTAGACACTACTCAAGCATTGCTATACCAAATACAATCAGGGCTATAGAAATAAAACCTGTCTTCCTTAGTTTAATTAGTTCCCACCAATTCCATGGAATGTCCAGTGAAGATCCATACACTCACTTGGCCACATTCTATGAATTAGTAGGAACAATGGGCTTTGAACAGGAAGTAATTGAAGCAGCATATCTAAGATTGTTTCCTTTTTCTCTTGCAGGTAAAGCTAAAGAATGGCTCCAGTCACACCCAAATCAAAGCCTGAACAGTTGGGATACAGTGGAAGAGAAGTTCCTACACAGATTTTTCCCACCATCTAGATTTATCAAGGTTAAGTCAGATATTACAACATTTAAACAAAGCCATGATGAACCTTTTTGTGAGGCATGGGAACGTTTCAAATCTCTCCTAAGAAGATGCCTAAACCATGGCTTAGAAGATATTGCCCAATTGAATATCTTCTACAGTGGACTTAAAGCAGACACCAAAATGATACTGGATGCAGCAGCTGAAGGCACTATGATGACAGTGGATGCAGAGCAAGCTACAAGAATCATTGAAGCATTATCATCCACGGATTACCAAGCTCAGCATGATAGAACACAAGTCCAAAAGAAGGGAATGTTGGAACTCAATACAACAGATGCCATTTTGGCTCAAAATAAAATTTTGACACAGCAAATTAAAGCTCTGACATAGCAAATGGCAAAACTCCCTCAACAACTACATGTTGTACAATCCTCTACAGGTAACCAACAAATAAGATGTGATTTTTATGGGAGAGAACATCAGAATGGACACTGTCAAGGAGAGCAAGGAGACCAATCCATCCTCTATATGAATAGTCAAGGTAAGTAGGGTAATTTCAATAACAATGTTTATCCTAACAACTTTTCACAGGGATGGAAAAATAATCAAAATAGTGGATGGAAGCAAGAGGCTAGCACTTCCAACAGACAACAACCTTATCAACACGGTCCCTCTTTGACAGAAAGAACATCAAAACTAGAGGACACTCTAGAAAAATTCATGCAGGTCTCAATCACCAATCGGAAAAACACTGATGCTTTAATAAGAAACCTGGAGACTCAAGTGGGGCAATTGGCTCGTCAAATCACAGAACATCATAACTCTCAATTTGGAGCCAATACCCACCCAAATCCAAAGGAGCAATGCAAAGCAATCACAACAAGAAGTGGGAAGATGATTGGACAACAAGAAGAGGGTGACAAGGTGGAAGAAAACGTGGAAGAAAATTATGAAAAAGAAACAAAGGAGGAAGTTAGTGAAAAGAAAAATAAAAAGAATGATGATGTATATATGAAGGAGGATGAAGTTGAAAAAGAAAAAAAGAAAGAAATAAAAGAAGGAAAGAAGAAGGTAGACGACCCAGCACCACAACTGAAAAGTTTGTCGTATCCAAAGAACCCTTCAAAAAAAGACAAGGAGAGGCAATTTGCAAGATTTATGGATATCTTCAAAAGGTTGCAAATAAACATACCTTTTGTGGAAGCCATGGAGCAAATGCCAACTTACGTAAAGTTCATGAAGGAGCTGTTAATAAAAAAGAAAAGATTTTCTGAAGAAACAGTGGAACTTGCCGCAGGATGCAGTGCCATCATTCAAAAAGCACTGCTACAAAAAACAAAATACCCCGGGAGTTTCACAATCCCAGTGACTATTGGTAATTTACCAGTAGGAAAAGCACTCTTAGACTTGGGAGCAATCATTAACCTAATGCCCCTCTCAATGGTGAAAAGAATTGGAGATCTTGAGGTGAAACCAACACGGATGACTCTCCAACTTGCTGATCGATCCATGAAGTTTCCATATAGCATAGCTGAGGATGTGCTGGTACGAGTTGACAAGTTCGTATTCCCTATAGATTTTGTCATAATGGATATTGAAGAAGATGCAGAAGTGCCTCTCATTCTGAGAAGGCCTTTCATGAAAACCACAAAAGTGATTATTGACGTGGACGATGGAAAGCTAAAAGTAAGAGTGCAAGATGAGGAAGTAAACTTCAATGTGTTTGACGCAATGAATTATCCAAAGGAAGTGCTTCAAAATTGACATTGAAGAAAAGGCCATCAGAAAACAATCCAGTGAATGGCTCAACAAAGATCCACTAGGTGAGCTAAACGCTGAAGCAATGGGAACAATGGACGAAGACGGGGAAAACTCGAAGGAGAACAAGCATACCATTCAAAAAGAAATTCATTAGGAGAAGTTGTCAGAGAAGGCAAAAGAAGTTGTCATACCAAAAGTGGAGTTAAAAGCCTTACCTCCACATTTGAAATATATTTTTCTTGATGATGATAACCAAAAACCTATTATTATTCATAGGCAATTGACAGGTACAGAGGAAAGGCAATTGATTCAAGTCTTGAAAGAGCACTCAACAGCGATCGGATGAAGACTGGAAGATTTGAAAGGAATAAGCCCAGCCTACTGTATGTATCACATTTACATGGAACAAGAATTTAAACTAATTGCTCAGCCACAGAGACGCTTGAATCCAACCATGAAGGAAGTAGTGAAAGGGGAGGTAATTAAATTACTAGAAGCTGGTATAATTTATCCAATTTCTGATAGCTCTTGAGTAAGTCCTGTGCAGGTTGTTCCAAAGAAAGAAGGAATCACCGTCATACAAAATGACAAAAATGAATTGATCCCCTACAAGAACAGTCATAGGATGGAGGATGTGCATCGACTATAGAAAACTGAAAACTACAACCAGGAAAGATCATTTTCCTCTGTCTTTCATGAATCAAATGTTAGAAAGACTAGCGGGACAAGCATATTACTGCTTTCTGGATGGTTACTCAGGCTACAACCAGATAGCGGTTGCACCAGAAGATCAAGAGAAAACGACATTCACATGTCCTTTTGGGGTGTTTGCATACATAAAAATACCCTTTGGGTTATGTAGTGCTCCTGTAACATTTCAAAGATGTATGCTAGCCATCTTCTTAGATTTGGTGGAGAAATGCATTGAAGTCTTCATGGACGATTTCTCTATTTTTGGTCTATCATTCGATCAATGTTTGAAAAATTTAAGCTTAGTACTGAAAAGATGTGTGGAAACTAATTTAGTTTTAAATTGGGAAAAATGCCACTTCAGGGTCATAGAAGGCATTGTGCTAGGACATCAAATCTCCAAAAGAGGTATTGAAGTGGATAAAGCAAAAGTGGAAGTAATTGAGAAACTACCACCACCAGGGAACATGAAAGGAGTAAGAAGCTTCTTGGGCCATGCAGGATTCTATAGAAGATTCATCAAGGACTTCTCAAAAATTGCAAAGCCTTTGAGTAATCTCTTAAACAAAGACACTCCTTTTGTTTTTGATGATTCCTGTTTACATGCATTTGAAACTTTAAAACATAGACTAACTTGTGCACCTGTAATAGTTTCTCCTGATTGGGAATTAGACTTTAAAATGATGTGTGATGCTAGTGATTATGCTATTGGGGCCGTATTGGGACAAATAAAGGCAAAAGTTTTTCATGTTATACACTATGCTAGTAAAGTTTTGAACCCTGCACAAACAAATTATGCAACAACAGAAAAAGAACTCTTAGAAATAGTGTATGGCCTAGAAAAATTTAGACCTTATCTGATTGGTTCCAAAATCACTATTTTTACTGACTATGCTGCTATTAAATATCTGCTGAATAAACCTGATTCTAAGCCCAGGCTAATTAGATGGATCTTGCTAATGCAAGAATTCAACCTAGTAGTCAAAGACAAAAAGGGCAACGAAAATTTTATTGCAGATCACTTGTCCCGCCTTGTTAATCAGGAAGTCACACTGCTCCAACCAGAAGTGAAGGAAGAATTTCCTAATGAAAAGCTATTGATCATGAAAGTAAGGCCCTGGTTTGTAGACATGGCAAACTTTAAGGCTGCTGGAGTGTTGCCTGATGATCTTTCATGGCAACAGAAGAAAAAGTTTTTAAAGGATGCAAAACAATTCATATGGGATGATCCTTACCTGTTTAAACTTGGATCAGACCATATTCTGAGGAGATGTGTGTCCCAAGAAGAAGCTAACAACATCTTATGGCACTGCCACAGCTCACCATAAGGAGGACACTTTAATGGGGAGAGGACAGCAACTAAAATCCTCCAATCAGGTTTTTATTGGCCCTCATTATTTAAAGATGCTAATGTTTTTGTGCAGTATTGTGATGCATGCCAGAGGACAGGGAGCATATCAAGAAGACACGAGATGCCATTAACCACCATCCTGGAAATAAAAGTCTTCGATTGCTGGGGCATAGATTTTGTTGGGCCACTGCCAACTTTATTTTCAAATGAGTACATTATTATGGCAGTGGATTATGTCTCAAAGTGGGTAGAAGCCATGGCATGTATTAAAGCTGATGCGAAGACCGTTTTCAAATTTCTGAAGAAACACATTTTCACCAGGTTTGGCACACCAAGAGTACTGATAAGTGACGGGGGTTCTCATTTCTACAACACTCAACTCCAGCGATGTCTCGAACATTATGGAGTTAAGCACAAAGTAACATCCCCTTACCATACTCAAGCCAATGGCTAAGTAGAAGTATCCAATAGAGAAATTAAGAGGATACTAGAGAAGACAATTAGTCAAAGTAGAAAGGATTGGTTGTTGAAGCTGGATAACGCTTTATGGGCCTATAGAACAGCTTACAAGGCACCAACTGGATTTTCGCCTTATCAGTTGGTATATGGAAAAAATTGCCATCTTCCAGTTGAACTTGAACATAAAGCATTTTGGGCAATGAAAGCCCTCAACTATGACCCAAAGGCATCAGCTGAAGAAAGAAAAATTCAGATGCATAAGTTAGAGGAATGGAGGAATCATGTTTATGACTCATCAAGGATTTATAAAGAGAAAATAAAGGCTTACCATGATAGGAACATCATGAAGAAAAGTTTTCACTAGGGACAATCGGTGCTCCTTTTCAATTCAAGGATAAAACTATTCCCAGGAAAACTCAAATCTAAATGGTCAGGACCATTCATTGTGAAAGAGGTGAAATCTTATGGGGCTGTTGAATTACAGGACCCTAAGTCTAAAGAACCTGGGTTGTAAATGGATAAAGACTGAAGCCTTACTTAGGAGGAGAGGTGGAGAAGGTCACCACCATTATTCAACTAAAGGATCCATGATCAAACTCAGGCGTCGAGCTAAAGACGATAAACAAGCGCTCATTAGGAGGTAACCCAATCTTTTATGTTTTCTTTTCATGTTAACTTTTACTTCAAAAATTATTGAAGTTCTTGTATTTTGTAGATCACTCATCCATTTCAACCAATAGCAAATATGAAGGGAACTTTAGCTTGATTAACCATGCTCAAAGCTTGATCTGTTCAAAGGAGCAAGTATGAAAAGGTACGCTTAAGCGAAGGAAACAAAGAGAGGAGAAAAAAAGCACCAGGGGATCACCACGCTCAAGTGTGAAGGCTCTCGCTCAAGCAAGATAAGGTAAGGCACTCAGAATATGTTTCACGCTCAAGCGTCGTAACGATGCTTAAAAGCGTGGCAAAGCTGTTAAGGGGAATGTCAAACTTTTAAACCCGATCACGCTCAAGCGTGACACTTCATGTTTAAGTGAGACGGACCTTTTCAACATTTTTAAGAGCCACGCTCAAAGCTGATTACCTGCGCTCAAGCGAGAAGCATTTAGGACATCAGGTATTGATCACGCTCAAGCGTGATAACCCATGCTCAAGCGCGGGCATTCTATTTGAAGTCACGCTCAAACGTGATACCCCCAGCTTAAGCGTGAATTATTTAAAAAGTATCAGGGGTCCTTCCACAAGTAACCATGCTCAAGCATGACATCTACACGCTTAAGCGAGACCCATTTAATTTGATTCGCTTAAGCGAATAACCACACGCTTAAGCGAGGGGATTTAAAATTGCATCAGGTCTCAAAACTTTTATGCACGCTTAAGCAAAGGACTTAAGCTTACAAGCATGGCTTCACTGCAAATAAACTCTCAAACAAATTCCATGATCACGCTTAAGCGTGATATACCCACGCTTAAGCGAGGATTTTGAAAAACTGCCCCTGACGCTAATAAAAGACCTCCTGGTAACTCCTCATTGTGTAACTCCTCATCTCCACTTCTTTAACCGCCCCCCAACTTAACTCCCACAACTTATTGAACATCCCCATTCAAGTTTCCTTAAGGCACCTAACAAGTTCTCACCTTTTCATTTGCTATTTTTTTGAAAAGCTTTTTCATCTTCTTGCATCAACCATTTCTGCGGAAGAAAAGTATGTTCCCCTATCCTTCTTCTCTTTTGATTATTCCTCTTCTTTTCCCACAATGAAGTAGTTTGAAATGTGGTTTCATTAGATATGCTTGCTTGTTCCTTATCTTGCATGCTTCTGTAATCCAAAGGTATAGTGTACTTGGCAGTGGTAAATCAAACTTAGATTGTTCAATTGATAAAAGCATGATGGGCACTTTCTCTAGTTTTAAGAATGCACACAAATTGTCTGATAAAAGTACCAAATGCCATGCTATGTATTCTACTAATAACTATTAAGCATATTTGGTATGAAGTATTCTTCCTTCATGTTTAGCCTTAGGATTAAAATGCTCTGCTATTTTGTTGAGAGGATTAATTACTTGTCATGATCAAACTATATTCCTCCTCTTGATGTGTGATTGTAGATGGAAAGAACTAAACAGGTTGCACCTAATTCTCCTCCAACCACTTCCCCACCAAGGTCGTCAAGAAGAAATAAAGGGAAACGACCACGCTTAGAAGAACCAACTTCTGGACAAAAATTCAGGGACAAAGAGTGAAGAAAGAGATATGAAGACATTCAGAACTGGATATTTATTCCTGAACAAAATGTGGATTTGGTATTAGGAGAATGTGATGCCTTTTTAGATGTTATCAGAAGAAGGAACTGGCTAAAAATCTGTTACCCAAGAGAAAAATTTGACCCAGAGGTTGTGAGAGAATTTTATGCCAATGCATGGCCAAGAGAAGGGGCAGAAGATCAAAGAACATATGTGAGAGGCCATTGGCTCTCTTATGGAAGGGACGAAATCAACTTTTACTTGGGCAATATCGTGGAACTGGGAGAGGGAGAAATTTGTAACTATGCTGACATGGTTTCAAGAAACCAAATCATTGCCATCAATGATCTTGAAGCTGCTATGTGCAGTCCAGGTCGTCACTTCCAAATGGGGCAAGGGGAGAACCCACTGCGAGTTCTAAGAAAAGACATAACTACAACTTCTCAAGTATGGACTTCTTTCATGCTTGCCAACATCGTACCCAATGCATATGTTTTTGATCTCATCTTCAGCAGAAGTTATTTATTATATTGCATTTTACAACATAACATCTCAGTTGATCTAGCACAGATAGTCTCTGATGAAATTCATAAATTTGTAAAAGCTGATCAAACATACTCACAGGTAGGGCAAAAGGTTAAAGGAAGTTTAGGCTTCCCTGCTTTTATTACTGACTTTTGTGCAGCACATGGGATTGAGGTAGAAGACCTCAAACCTATCAGGCCATCCATTGATAAACGCTTCATCGAGCGATATTGCAGTACACAAGAAGCCCAGCAAGAGCCACAGCCAGCACCACCACAGGCAGGACTAGAACCTACTCCTCCTCCTCTCAGCATAGAAACAGCCATGATTCTACAGGGCATCCACCTCTTGAAGATCCAAATCAGCCACCTTCTGGCACAGCAAAATGCTGATCATAGAGGTTATGCATATTCATAATGGATTATATCACAGCATCCCTGCAGGACAACCCAATCCATGGATGGACCCTGCCCAATTTGAAGCCCTCATTGCTTGGCCTGGGGACAGGCCTCCTTTTGTGGGAGGGGGTGAGACTGCACAAGAGAGGCCAGGACCTTCTTCACAAGGACCTCCAGAAAGAGACCAGGAAGCAGAAGATGATTCCTTTGAGGATGAGTGATGAATCTAAATGCTTTAGTTTTTTTGCATCAATCTGCTACTTTAATTTTCTTTTCTGATTGACATTAGTTTTACTTTGAAATTTTTTCTACTGCAGCATGCTTTGGAATTGTGTTGTGATTTTGGGTTATGTTTATTTTTAATATGAAGTTACATGTTTGAAAACAACATTCTTGAAAAACCCAACCAAGAGGTAACTTTTTGAACAAGAAAAGATTCTAAGCAGCAAAATATTTTTAGGCAGTAACACTGATTTTCACAAAAGCAAAATGACTGAATTAAGAACCAAAGAATTGGAATGAATGTACTTTTGATTGTTTACATGCTTGAACCCTTTTCTGTTAGAACAAGGAAGTAAGCCTTATATCCTGGTGAGAAGTGAGAAACTTAAACACTGAGAGTCTCATGAGAATTTATCAAATAGCATTGCCTGATTTTTTGATTAACATTTTATAAGAAATTAAGCAAGGAAATGATAAAGGCAATTTTTTTTTTGAAATAAAATAAACCCAGAGCCAAAAAGCTACCCTTTAAATTTATCTTAGTTTTTGTAGCCCATTTTTGTGCCAAAAAGTTTATTCGAACACCCTAACCCAAGCATGAGAAATAAAATCCTACCTTATCAGCATGCTTAAATTTTGATAAGAGCATAAAATACTTTTCCCAAAGGGTGATAAAAGAAACTGAGGCTGAAAAAAATAATAAAGTTCTCCAAAAATTTAAACAAAAATAGAGAAATAGAAAAAGAAAAACAAAGGATTCTGTAGCACAAAAGAAGAAGCCTTATAAAAGTTAGAAGAATCTCAGAACATATGCTTTTCTTCTTCATGCATGCACTTTGAAACCATGAAAAACCAAGAATTCTTGATAGCCCAGCCTCATTACAACCATGAAAAGACCTTTTGATCCTTACTTATCTTATGAATTGATTTTGATTGGAAATGACCAGCAATGTAATTAGGCAGTTCTAATAATGAATGTGCAACACACACACCTGGTGAGAGATAATGAGAGTTCCTTATTCTTACAGCAATGGGTTACCTTCTTTGTGAACAAATTAATGTTGCATTACATTTCAAAGAATGGGTATTAAGGAGGTTATTTGCCTAAGTAAAAACTGAGATTATTGTCTTTTAAAATTTTGTCTGCAACTGAATCTGATCTTATTGAAATGCTTGGTTTCCTTTCCAAAAATTCTTTTACTTGAAGTGTTATTTCACATTGATTTAATACTTCAATTAAACCAATTTTGGAAAGAATTTAACTAAAATAGTAAGTAATAAAGCACTATTTTGTTGTAAATAAAATATTGTGTAGCACAAGCTTGATTTGACAAAATATTTAAAGAAAAGTGACAAAAGTCCTGAAGAAACCAAGAAACACCAGCACAAGACAAGAAGGACGCTTGAACATAACATGTTTCACGCTTAAACGTGAATAAAAGAAAAGAGCATCAGGACCTCCTCACGCTCAAGCGTGGGACTGATCCGCTTGAGTGTGAGCCAGAACCCGCTTGAGCGTAGCATGAGCGTAGCATGAGCGTAAGGTATAAGTGCTGAAAAGAAAGGGACTCTCTTAAGCGTGACAAATTTAGCTTGAACGAAGATGGAAGAGTATTAGGAACTTCCTTACGCTTGAGCGAGATAAGGAGGCGCTCAAGCGTGAGCCCGAGCGCGCTTGAGCGTGGATCAAGCGTGGAGCAAGCATGAGTTGGACAGGCTAGCACGCTCGAGCGTGGAAGAACTTGGCTTAAGCGTGAGATAAAAAGAGAGCATCAGACCCTCCACGCTTGAGCGTGACCATCAAGCTTAAGCGTGACTCATGCAGCATGGGATTTCTAATATTTTATTCACCAATGGTGCAATACCAACTCAACCACTTAGGAATGTTTCTTCATATTTTTGAATGATTCCTTATGGGCTCTACGTAAGTGGGAAAGAAGAGGGAAGCATCAAATCTATAAATCAAGTAGAGAAGAAGCAGAGAGGATCATCCCTATTCATCCCCTGTATTTCTTGCACAATCCAAACTTTTCCATTATTTTCTGTATTCATATTCTAAAGGTGAAAATGCAAAGCATGAGTAGCTAAACTCCCTTTTGGGATTGGTTGTAATCCATTCAATCCTGAAGTAACGCTGCTGTAAGTTTTTATGTGTGTAATGAGATTTGATAAGTTTCTATATTTCATTCTGCGTTTAATGCCTGAAAGTACTTGATCATTATTTTCTTGTTTTAAGTTTTCTCAAGTATGCTGGGAAGTGACTTTTGAAAGCAGATCTGAATGAAATACTTGTTGTGAGTAGGTAGCCAGGGATGGCATCTAACGCAATAAACGTCAAAACAATCGATCGATAATGCTGGGATGATTTCAAAGTGACTGAGGGATCAGCGGTTTGACATCATTCTTATGAATTTTGTAGTCGAGGGATTGATGCAAATGACTTTGATTGTGACGTAGAAATTATCTTTTCAAGTTACTTATATAAAAACTTATGCAACTTACAGAAGGTGAGATGTGATAAAACCAATCCCTGTTTTACAAAACTGATTTCTCTCAAAAACCATTCACTGTTGTCTTTTATAAATTTTACTTTCTGTTACTTATAATTTTTTATCAACATCATTCACAACAAGCTAAAACAAAATCTTCTGTCAACTCAATTTGAAACTAAGATTTTCATGCTAACACCTCCTCAGTGGAACGACATCTATACTATATTACAACCTCTGTGTTTAAACTTGGCACAACCATTCCAATGAGTTCATATTATACAAACTTGATTATCTTTCTCTGAATACTTCACAATCCCAAGCTTTGGCCAGATAAGTTTTATATAAACCCACAAAAACCACATATCACAAGACCAAATTTATTAAAATCCATTAAGATATGAGAGAGATATGTCCAAAATACCTAAACAGTGTCAGAATTAATATTTACTTCAATCATACAAGCTCCATTATGTAGGCTGCGGAAATGGTTAACAATACAGCTCATTTTTCTTATCTAAAACCTCTATTATCACCACAATTAATGCACCTAATATCCCACTACAATCCCATTATGAAAAGCTTGTCCCCCACTTGTCATTTGCATCATTAAATCAACACTACGTCTTGTTCCCAAGTCTGAATTCTTAGAACAAGCTAAAGTTAGTGAAGTCTCTCTCTCATTTCCTTTCATCTTCTCTATCAAAATCACTCTTGATCTGAAGCTAGGACAATAAGAGAACATTTTCAACCACTCTAGGATCCTCCATCAAGGTAAGAGGGGATAGGGTTGTGAATAAATATGGAATGGGTAGAATTGTATGTTATTGTAGGATTTTGTAGGTTTATTTTCGTAAGTTGTTACTTAATTTTGAAGCTGAAAATGTGTGAATTTCACCCTAACTTCTTCATCAAAGTTGTATCTCTTTTCGTTATGTGAATTTTGAGACTTGAATCAACTAATTTGGATATGTATAGCATGAGTTATAGTCAAAATACTATAGTATGTCTGTTATGGAATATGTACCTTCTATTTTGTGTAAATATTAATATTCTGGGAATTATACATACATATTTAGACTTTGATGTCTTCATAAAAGTTGTAGATATTTATGTTATGAATCTAAAGAAAGTGGAATTACTTAAAAAGGATTTGATTTGTTCACGTTATTTATGATTTGTTTTCTCAGCACATCGGTCTTGTTCCTTGGGTACCATTTGTTGATAAAAGCACTGGACAATTGTTCCCAAGTCGTGATGGATCCTTCAGGAAGGGATTATAACCACGCCCTCGCTTTATCTCTTAAAGAGAAAGGGAAGAGTCTTAAGCGAACGACATCATTGGTGGCTCCGTTCATCTTCATGGTATCACAGTATTGAAGAAAGATTTGAAGATGAAGATTTGGATCTTCAGAGGGTAAACCTCCGAATTGGTTCTGTTGAACTATAGAGAGTAATGAAGGCTTCAATTCAAAATTGTTAGCCTCCACTGTGGGTCTAAGGATGCTAGACCCTCTTCCATTTGTATTTGGAGCGGAAAAATCTCTTAAGGCTCTATTTTGGTCTGCCATTTGTTTTTCTTTTTCTTGTTTTTGTTGTTTTTGTTGTTTTCTTAAAGCTCTAAGGGTACGTTCTATCTCAGGGTCAAATCCTAAGTTTAGATCGACACTACGACTTCGTCGCATAAAAAGAAAATAAATGAAAAATAAAACAAACAATCACAAAAAATAAAACAACAACAGATACACAGAATAAAGAACAAAATACAAAATAACAAACAGAATAAAATAAGTAAAATTAAAATACAGAAAAAAATATAAAAAGAAAAGAAACAAACAAAACAAAAAAATAAAAAGAATATTAACAAGTATGATCTAATCGAATTTCAATATTGCCGATATTTGAGGGACAACAGTCCCCGGCAACGGCGCCAAAAACATGACAGGGCCCTAAGCGCACGGGTTATGTCGCGTAATATAAAAGATTATCGTTCTCTACAGGGACTGTTTTCAAAGTACCAGCATATTGAAATTTAATTATCCACACAATTGATTTTTAATGTTTTTGTAAAATAAAACACAAATTAAAAATAAATTTAGAAACAAAATTTACTAGACACTTAAAAATCAGAGTTGAAAGTATCTTGGGATTTTGGGGGATCAAGACTCTATTTTATGTTAATGAATTTTAACTTTTCATAAATAAAAATCAAATTAAGTTTTCCAAGGAGGATTTTTCTTAAGCTAATTAATATGTTCCTCTCGGAATCCTATTAATGTACCTAACCTATGGAAAGCGCTGCTTAATCCTTAGAAAAGGCCTTATCATTTTGTGAAAATCCCTTATTTATTCCCCAAAAGATTTTGATTACTTTCACGGTTTTACCGAGGTCACAAAAAGTATTTCAAAACCTTAGGCTTAGTTCAAAAACTTTCCAGTAACAATAAATCTCTCGATTCTATTAATTACTTAAACTTACTAATATACCTGCAAGTATACAGTTTTATCACTTAGGTTCTTGTTAGGAATCACTAAGAGCATTGAGCATTTTTTGAACTAAATGGAAAACAGAAATTTATTTAATTCAAAGTCAAAATAACATTATCATAAAATATTATCACACCCCCTTCATCCCAAGATAATTAATTTAGTTACTCATGAAATAATTCAAATTCATACACATGATAGAAAAATAAAACATACAAGACATGGTAAAAATAAAGACTTACGGGTTTCTCCAAAAGCTTAAAATAATTTTACCACTGTATTTCCTTGTTGTAATATTCCTCCACCAATTACAAATTAGAACACTCAATTTCACAATCCGCACAACTCTTACACAAAATAAAATAAAGAAAAAGAAAATAAAAAGAGAAAGAAATGGAACAGAGAAGAAAACGAAGGAAAAGAAAAGAAAGGAACAAAGTGAATGAATGAGAACTGGATGCCTTCTCTGCTTGGATTGCTTCTCCTTTTATAGGCGAAGGAAGGGAGGAAGCCAACTAAGAAAACGCGTTGCAAGTTAGAAACTTTCGGTGCATGTAATTTCCAGCTGTTCCAGCTGTGTCCAATTTGCTTATTTGTTGTTTCCAATGATTTTCAGCGCATGATTTCAGTGATGAATCGATTCCTCCAGGTATTTTTCTATAAAAAACAGCATGTGAATCGATTCATAAAGGTGGGAATCGATTCCCAGCATCATGAATCGATTCATGGCATGAGGAATCGATTCATGGCATAAAAAACAGCCTGGGAATCGATTCATGAAAGGGGGCAATCGATTCATGCATGTAGGAATCGATTCATGTAGTGAGGAATCGGCTCCTCATGCATTTTTTTGCAATTTTGAGCCATTTTTCACGTGTGAATCGATTCATGCAAGGGGGAATTGATTCATGCTTCAAAAATTCATTCCCTGGCACTTTTATAACGTGTGAATCGATTCACACCCTATTAGTGCGGTTCCTGTTACAACTGCACTAATAGATAGCGCACTAATAGCCCATTTTCATACTTTTGTTGCTCTTTTTTCACCGAGGCTTGTTCTTCTTGTTTCTTTATCATTTGATGGTAATTTTTCTCTTGTTATTGACCCTTGGATTATCTTTGTACTTGTTCTTTAATTTTATTAATTTCTACAAAATAAAATACCCAAGTAGAATATAGTGGAAAGAAAGCGAAAATCACAAAAATTAAGGAAATACAGTGCATAATGATTAAAATCCTAAGCAAACTAAATCTAATTTATTGTGTTATAAAACACTTATCAAAATACCCCAAACCAAAACATTGCTTGTCCTCAATCAATCACTATATTCAAAAGATAAGATACAGAAAACACTAAGCTCAGCAAACTAAGGAATCCAAAATAGAGAAAAAGATTTATTCAAATGCCAATATTAATTTTCTTATGTGAATTAATTTTCATTATCAAGACAGAGGATACTCTTGTCTCAATTTTCACTCAAAGTGTTTCATGGTTTGTGTATCACTCAGATCATCATAGTCAAAAAATATTACCATAAGCTTGTTAATAAACCAGAAACTCCACAGTTTAGATAGAAAATATGTCAAAGTCTAAAGGTCTTTCAAAGGTTGTACGTGGCCTTGGGTTGTATTGTTAAGGTAGGAATTTCAAGAAAAATAGAATACAAAAGGGCTTTAACAGTCATGAATGATTCAAATTACCATCATAAATTTAACAGAGCAAATTTTTGAACTTTTATGGACTTTTTGGAATTCATTCAATATCATCCTTTTGATTTTCTTTTCTTTTTCTTGTTTTTCTTTGCATTTAATGCCATATTTTTCTTATGTCCTTTTTTATTTCTTTGCTCCACTAAATTTCTAACTTTTTTACCATTAAGAGAAGATCAGTCAATGAAAGGCTTCAAAGAAAATTTTTCACTTTCAGGCTCAAAAGGGGCAACTAGGGGTCAAATTGTGCAAAAATTCTGAGGCTTAAGAATGAGACCTAATTGTGCCTTTATTATCCTAAGAATCAAAAACCATTTTGAATCGGTTAAAAAACAAGTTCTAGAATATTAATGACTATGAGATTCACTCAATCAAGAAAATATGGGTTTTGAAAATTTGTTTGATAAATAACCCATTTTGGCTCAAGTCTTACCGTGGAAAGTCTTTTCAAAGAAAATTTTAATCACATAAGGTTCATTTAGACATTGATTTGGCATTTAAATAATCAAATTTTGAAAAATTTTACTTAAAATTTTAGGGTCCTTAGATACTTTAGCCTTGTGTTCAAAGTAAATTTATCATGCAATCATGGTAAATTACAAGATTACAAACAAAACAAGGAAAAGACACATCCAAAATAAAATAATAATCACATAATGCAAACAAAACAGTTAAGTTTTCTTATCTACCACCCCAAACCAGAATTTGACATTGTCTTCAATGTTAAAATGGATGATAAAAGGATAAGAAAGCTTACCTGTAGTCACCCCAAACCAGCATCTGACATAGTTGATTTTTTATTTTATTTTATTTTTTCAAAGCTCAAAATGAAACAACAATTTTTTATAGGGTTACCTCCCTATCAGTGATAAGTTTTAAGTCTTCAGCCAGACTTTTCACCGTTTGGATTTACTCATCAGGAGCATCAAACAAGTCCAAGTCACTTGCTTGTTGTATTGGTTGACCTGTTAAGTAGTGCTTTACTCTCTGTCCATTTACCCTAAATGTACCAGATTTCTCGCTCCATAGTTCGACAGCTCCAAAGGGAAAGACCTTTGTTACCTTGAATGGTCCCGACCATCGGGATCTCAGTTTACCTGGAAAAAGCTTCAATCTGGAATTAAATAGTAAAACCATATCACCTGGATTAAATGTTCTCCGTTGGATGTGATGATCATGCCATTGTTTGGTTTTTTCTTTATAAATTCTGGCATTTTCGTATGCATCTAGACGAAGTTCTTCAAGCTTATTTAATTCCAACAAACCTACATTCACCTGCAGCCTTATGATCAGAGTTAAGAGTTTTAACATGCCCAAAAGGATTTATATTCTAGCTCAACAGGTAAATGACAGGGCTTCCCATATACTAGCTTAAAAGGTGTGGTTCCAATGGGAATTTTGTATGTGGTTCGATACGCCCATAAGGAATCATCCAACTTAATAGACCAATCCTTACGTGATGTATTCACCACTTTTTGAAGAATATTTTTAATTTCCCGATTGGATACCTCAACTTGTCCACTAGTTTGTGGGTGATAAGGTGTAGCAACCTTATGCTTAACTCCATATTTCTTTAGAAGGGTCTGAAAAGTTTTCTCAATAAAATGAGACCCTCCATCACTTATAACACATTTTGGGACCCCAAACCTTGGAAATATTATTTTCTTGAAAAGTTTAATAACAGTCTTAGCATCAGAATGGGGTGAAGCAATGGCTTCCAGCCATTTTGACATATAGTCAACTGCCACTAATATGAACTGATTTCCAAAAGAGGAAGGAAAAGGTCCCATAAAATCAACACCCTATACATCAAACAATTCAACTTCTAAAATGGTATTCAATGGCATTTCATGTCTCTTACCAATGTTACCTGTTCTTTGGCAAGCATCACAAGTTAGAACATACTTACGTATATCCCTAAAAATATGTGGCCAATAGAACCCAGCTTGTAATATTTTAGCGGCTGTCTTGGAGGTGCTCATGTGCCCTCCACAGGAAAGAGAATGGCAATAGTTTAGGATATCATGGACCTCATCTTGTGGAACACACCTTTGAATCAAACCATCAGCACATTGCTTGAATAGAAGGGGTTCATCCCAATAGTAGTGTTTAACATCTGCAAAAAACTTTTTCCTTTGCTGGAAGCTAAGATCAGGAGGTAAGATACCACATGCAAGAAAATTTACAACATCAGCATACCAAGGAACACGTTGGATACTAAGACTCAAGAGTTGTTCATCCGAAAAAGATTCATTGATGGGAATATTATCTGTTTCTTCTTTTTCGGATGTCAACCTAGACAGGTGGTCAGCGACCAGATTTTCAGTACCTTTCTTATCCTTAATTTCTAAGTCAAATTCTTGCAATATTAGAATCCACCTAATCAGCCTAGGCTTTGCTTTCTTTTTATTCAATAGATACTTAATGGCAGAGTGATCACTGTAAACAATAACATGTGAACACATCAAGTAAAATCTAGATTTATCAAAAGCAAAGACAATAGCTAACAGTTCTTTTTCAGTTGTGGCATAATTTACCTGAGCATCATCTAGCGTTTGGCTGGCATAATGAATTACATGGAGCTTTTTGTGCTTCCGTTGTCCAAGCACAGCCCCCACTGCGTAATCACTCGCATCACACATCAACTCGAATGGGAGTTCCCAATCAGGAGGTTGAACGATGGGGGCAGAGATTAGAGCCTGCAAAAAGGTTCCATACAAGATGAATCAAAATTGAAAGGCACATCCTTACCTAGAAGAGTTGTAAGAGGCTTTGTGATCTTGGAGAAATCTTTAATGAACCTACGGTAAAACCCTGCATGTCCAAGAAAACTCTGAATGCCTTTTACATTTGTAGGTGGGGGCAATTTTTCAATCACTTCCACTTTAGCCTTATCAACTTCTATACCTCTCTCAGACACTAAGTGTCCAAGAACTATGCCTTCTCTTATCATAAAATGGCATTTTTCCCAATTTAAAACCAAATTGGTCTCTTCACAACGCTGCAAGACTTGGCACAAATTTGATAAACAGTTATCAAAATCCAAACCATGCACTGAAAAATCATCCATAAAGACTTCTATCACATTTTCAATAAGGTCAGAAAAAATTGCTTGCATACACCTTTGAAAAGTCGCAGGTGCATTGCACAGACCAAAAGGTATACGTCTGTAAGCATAAGTCCCATAAGGGCAAGTGAAGGTAGTCTTTTCTTGATCAGATGGATGAATGGGAATTTGATAAAAACCTGAATATCCATCCAAATAATAGAAATAAGAGTGTTTCGCAAGTCTTTCAAGCATCTGATCAATAAAAGGGAGAGGAAAATGATCTTTTTTCATGGCGCTATTTAACTTCCTATAATCAATGCACATGCGCCAACCAGAGATAATCCTAGTAGGAATCAAGTTATGTTTATCATTTTCAATCATAGTTACTCCCCCTTTTTTAGGCACCACATGAACAGGACTTACCCATTTACTACTATCAACAGGATATATGACTCCAGCATCAAGCAATTTCAAAATTTCCTTTTTAACCACTTCTTGCATTTTTGGATTTAATCTCCTAAGTGGTTCTACTATGGGCCTACTTTTATCTTCTACAGTAATCCTGTGCATACAAAGAGAAGGACTAATTCTTTGATATCATCCATTATATAACTTATTACCTTTCTATACAACCTAAGTTGTTTCAAAAGTTTTACAATTTCACATGGATTCAATTCAGCATTAACAATCACAGGATATGTAGAATTAGGACCAAGAAACTCATACCTTAATGAAGCCGGTAAAGGTTTTAATTCCATATCTGGGCCTACCACTTTGTCACACATGACCTCAGTATCATGTTTTAGTGGAGCCTCAGAGCAATCAGATGTTCCTGTAGGCTCAATCATGAAAACAGTTTTAAGTGGGTCATTAGGAAGGGTTGCTTCCTTTACCACTTGTTCAACAAAATCCACACTACAGCAAACATCATTAAAAGGTTTTTGTAAAACATTTTTCAAGTTAAAATCAACCTTTTGATCTCCAACAGTTAGAGACAACTCACCATTCTTGACATCGATCACAGCACCTGCAGTTGCTAAAAATGGTCTGCCTAAACTAATAGGAATCAAAGAATCTTCGTCCATTTCAAGTACAACAAAGTCAGCAGGTATAAAAAATTTTCCTACCTGAATAGGAACATCCTCTAAAATTCCTACAGGATATTTTACAGATCTATCAGCCAATTATAAAGACATCCTAGTAGGTTTTAGCTCACCCAATCCTAACTTTTCAGCAACAGATAATGGCATTAAACTCACACTCGCTCCTAAATCACATAATGCTTTATCTATATTCATATCGCCAATCATACAAGGAATAAAGAAACTACCTGGATCTTGGAGCTTGGGTGGAAGCTTCCTTTGAATTAGAGCACTGTACTCTTTAGTAAGTGCAACTGTACCATCTTCTTCTAGTCTTCTTTTGTTGGACAAAATGTCCTTCAAGAACTTCGCATATGTGGGAATTTGCTACAAAGCATCTGTGAAGGGAATATTGATATACAATTTCTTTAAAACATCAAGAAACTTACCAAATTGTTTGTCTAACTTTGCTTTAGCCAAGCGCTGAGGAAATGGAATCGGAGGTTGATATAGCTTAACCTCCTCTTTCTTTTCTTATGGTTTCTCTTCTTCAATCACTAGGTGAGATAAAGATTCATCCACTTTCTTTTCATCCTTTCCACTCTTGCCAACTAGCCCATCATATTGAGTACCACTCCTAAGAGTGACAGCCATGGTTTGGTTGGATGGTCCAACTTCAGGTTTTCCAGGAAATGTTCCTAGTGCTCTTGTAGAATAAGAAGCTTGTTGGGCAATCTGATTTTCCAAGATTTTATTATGGGTGGCAAGAGAATCCACTTTTGAAGCTAAGTTCTTTATTGCCTCTGAGAATTCATCATTTTGTTTAAGTAGAGTAGCTACAAATGTTTCCATCAAGGATTCTAGCTTTGATTTTTGTGGAATGTAGGGTCCTTGTTGAGGTTTGTAGTTACTTTGATTACCTTGGAATGGAGGTGGCCTATTTTGGAAGCCAGGTGGACCTTATAGAGGTCTATAATTATTTTGAAAATTTCCACTATAGTTTCCAATAGCATCCACCTGATGCATTTCTTGTTCTTGATTAAGGGTCATTGCTAAATGGCAGTTTTTAGCTCCATGTCCTGAAACACCACAAACTTCACAAATAATATTAGTAGCACCTATTGACCCTATTTTATCAAGTTTTAATGTTAATGCTTCAACTTTGGCAGAAAGTAGGGAAAGAGCATCAACAGAGTACTTACCTGGTGTTTTAGCAGGTAATCCTCTCTCAGAGTTCCACTTGTGAGTGTTTTGAGCTATTTCCTCAATCAGGTTCTGAGCTTCATCAACATTTTTACTCATGAAGGCTCCTCCAGCTACAGCATCTAAAGAGATCTTTTGTGTGGAAGTTAGTCCATTATACACAACTAAAAAAACACCTGTTAGCGACGGACACAATTGGTCACTAATCCATGCCAAGGCCGTCACTAAGAAGACTAGCGACGGTATTTCAGACGGCCAAACGACCATCGCTAAAACCTTCGTCGAAGATAGA
This sequence comes from Clitoria ternatea, assembly GCA_037962975.1. Classification (NCBI taxonomy): domain Eukaryota; kingdom Viridiplantae; phylum Streptophyta; class Magnoliopsida; order Fabales; family Fabaceae; genus Clitoria; species Clitoria ternatea. The sequence continues at coordinate 223,454,771 of CM075672.1, forward strand.
TCAGCGACCACAGAAACCCCGTCGCTAAAATACCGACGGAATAACACCGTCGCTAACATGGTCTCTGCTTCACTTACTTCAGTCGTCGCTAACTGACCACGTTCAGCGACGACCAGGACCCCGTCGCTACTAGTAGCCATATAGCGACGGGGCTAGGGCGTCGCTATTAGTAGTTATGTAGCGACCATCTCTGTCCGTCGCTATGGGTAGCCATACAGCGACCACTTTCCTCCGTCGTTATGAGTTTATGTAGTGACCATCTTTGTCCGTCGCTATGGGTAGCCTTATAGCGACCAACGTATCCGTCGCTATGGGTAGCCATACAGCGACCACTGGCGGCCGTCGTTATGAGTAGTTATTTAGCGACCATCTTTGTCCGTCGCTAATGGGATTTTTTATTTTTTTTAAAATTGTTTAAATATTTATAGGTTTTGTTAATTTAACTTTAAAAATGTTGATTAATATTTTGTATTGGGTGATAAAACTTTATAATTAAATTTGAATAATTTTTTTAAATTATTAAATTATTATTAAAAACAAAATAATGGATTAAATTTATTTATCAAATAGGTTGAATTATTAATGATAATCACAATAAGGCGTTTTTCTTTGAATTTAATTACCAATAAATATTGACATAATAAATGAAGAATGACAAAATAAATACTGAATGGAATATAATATAAAAACTATAAATGAAATATACAATGTGTATACATAATAAAAATACAATCATGGTGGTGGGGGATCTTGTGGTGGTGGTGGGGGCGCCTGGGAAGTGGGGGGAGGTAGTCTCACCATCAACTGCATCAGTAGCTCCTGCTACTGAGCAAGTTGCCAACGAATCTCGGCGTGCTGCTCCTCGGCCCGCTGTCGGTCCACCTCGGCCCGCTGTTGGTCCGCCTCGGCCCGCTCCTCCAAAAGCTGCCTCTGACGTCGCTCCTCCTGTAGCTCGTCGTTCAGGTTTTGAATTACCTGAACAACCTCAGTCAGAAGACCAGACAAAGAGGAAGAGGAAGGGGTCTTCCCCTTTTTCTCCAGTTGTGTGCCGACGCCACCCAATCCAAAGACCCTCCCTTTCTTGTTCACATCGCCAACAGCCTCCATATAGATGGTGTTGTCCTCGGAACAAGACAGGGTGGAAGGAACCTCCCCTTCAGGAGTCGAAGCCACCAGGTCCGCCTCCTTCTCGGCCCTCCTGGCCTGATACGCCTCCTGTAAATTAAAAAACACTGAAAGGATTAGTAAGCTGATTTGTAAATTATAAGCATGTGTGAGTTAAAAGTAAATACTGCGAGATCTATAGTCTTCTGGTTGACCCATGCACCGACTTTGTTCTTCTTGGTCATTTGCATGACCTCAAACAAAGAAGGCTCCCAGTGCTCCCTTAGCTCCTATGGTGGACAAAAAACATTGAGATGATTATTTGTAAACATGTCAGACGAATCATAATAGAAATGTTTAACATAAATATACTTACAAATCTTTTCTTGTGTTCAAGGGTTGAAATGCTACCCCCAGTGTAAACTGAGGCTGCAACATCGGCAGCTCTGTTTGCCCTGTTCCGAGCACTCACCTGCTGGAATGGGACACCGCCCCACTTCTAGACCATCCCGTCCCAATGGTCCTCGGGGGTCCAATGAGGGCGCTCACCCTTGTCCCTCACCTTCCAAAGGGTACTCTTGATGATTTTGGAGGTCTTTGTGGCAAAGACCTTCCTAATCTCATCAATCATACCCTCTGCCCACTGATAATCACGCTGTAAAATAAAATGAGAAATCAAAATTAATAAGAGGTCTATTTTACAAATCAAATCACAATAAATTGATGTGGTAACTTACCGAGAAAGTGTCAAACCACCTATCTTGGATAACCTTCCCAGCATCAGTCCAAGATATATATGGACCATCCCACTGGGCCTTTAAAACCTTAGTAATCGCTTTGGTAGTGCGACTACTATCAACAAAACTGTAATGACAACAATTATATCAAGAGTATAACAACACACAATCTAGGGAGACTCCCAAAATTCTGACAGAGTCTCCGCTGTAAATGTAACATTTCTAAGTTTAAATAGTTACCCTGTTACAAATAGAAGAGTTCCCAGTACAATTCAATCTATACAAGTACTAATTAAAGTAACATACAATAAACGAACAAGTCTTTCCACTAAAGTTTAAAATAAAGTACCATACAAATAACATAAAAGTATTTGAGTTTTAGTCACTTACTCAACTCCAGTCGGCACGGGTACCAACATGGGCAAAGGGGATGCCGGAGGTGGGGTGGCCTGATGGCCAGGGTCCTCTAAGCCACCAACTCTAAGAGTCTGCTCTGGGGTGGTCAGTTGTGGTGGTGATGGGGTGGTCAGCTATGGTGGTGATGGAGTGGTCCGCTGTGGTGGTGATGGAGTGGTCTGCTGTAGTGGTGATGGAGTGGTTCCCTGCTCTGGGGTAGGAGTCCCCAGACGGGATGTCGGGGTCCTGGACCCACCACCCCTACTGAAGGGCAGTCGACGTCTCGTCATCTGTGGATAAAATCATGAAAAGAAAGGTTAGTCTTAGGATATATATATATATACCTATGTATATATGTTTAATAACTACATACTCTGTGTCTGTTTCAGTTTTAAATTCCCCCTCAGTTTCACTGCCACTGTCGTTATTTGTTTGAACAACTTCATCAGTATCCAGATCAGCCTTAGACCATTTTGATCGAGAGACAAGGTCTTTGTCAATGTGTTCACCCCCCGTAATGGCGAGTGTCTCATCCATTATGACTGGATCAATGTTAAACAACAAATTGCCATTGTTGAGCTCGTGTGGTGCAAGCTGATAAGCGTCATCGACCTCCTCGAAGACATTGTCAGTGATCTGACTTCGGGCCTTGGCCTTGATTACTGCATACCAGTCCTGATGTCTTCCCGGGAAGTCGGTGTAATAAACCTGCTCAGCTTGTTGGGCAAAAATGAAGGGATCAAACCCTTTATATCTACCATTCTTCTTGACCTCAACTAAGCCATAGTTGTTGTCAACCTTTGTTCCAACACCGATTGTGTTGTCGAACCAATCACATTTGAATAGAACAATATCTCTTCTTAGTCATCCAGAGAACGAAACTTCAACAATTTCCATCAGCACTCCATAAAAGTCTTCTTCCAACTGTCTAGCGGTGCCTCTAACACAAACCCTGTAGTTATGGGTACGCATCCCTTCACTCCATTGAAGAATATTAAACTTGTAGCCATTTACGTAGTAAATAGGCCATTTTTTAACAGTTTTCACTGGCCCCCAAGAAAGGGCTTGGAGTAAAGAATCTTCAATATGGTTGTTAGGGTCTTGTATCTATGTACAACATAACAAATAGGTCATCATTAGATACCGGGAGTTATAAGCAAAGATAAAAAACACTCGGTATACGGGTCTTATATGTTGTGCGAACCAACCAACGAACTTGGATGACACCTCTCTATGAATTTGGTCATCAGTTAAATCATTTTGCTCAAGTTTTAGCATATCTGTATATAAGTTATTTAAAGGAAACAAATTTAGATACTATAAAAGCTACGTTTAGAATGTAACATATAACTTTTATGACTTACTCAAGAAAGGGTTCCACTTTTGGGCAATTTAGAAGAATGTACAAGTAAGCTGCCTTTCGATCTTTCTCATCAATGTAACATTTTGTGAGCTTGCCCCCCGGATGACCAGGATAGTTGAAAATCGATATTTGTTCATCAAACCCTGTCGGGTGGCTACCCCAAGATTACGGGGAATTCTACTCATTCTAGTTTCTATCTCCATTAGAAAATAGAAAGAAGCAAAAGTTGTTGTTCCTTCGACTAAGTATGCCTCACAAATTGATGCTTCAACGCAGGCTTTATTTGAAACTTTGTCTTTTAAAGAGCGTAAGAATCTTCAAATCATAAACAAATGTTAAGTTAGAAAAAACTATTATAAGAAATGTTTACAAGGAAATTAAAGAGTTCTGGCGTTCACCTTTCGAATGGATACATCCAACGAGATTGCACGGGGCCACCAACCAAGGCCTCGTACGGTAGATGGATAGTCAAATGCTCCATCGAGTCAAAAAAACTTGGTGGGAAAATCTGCTCCAACTTACAAATCAATACCGGTATGGTTTCTTCCATCTTCACAAGTTTCTCCACAGTCAATGAAGTTACCGTCAACTCCTTAAAGAAGTGACTCAACTTAACCAACGGTTTCCAAATAGGCTTCGGTAAGGCATGAAACGCGTACGGGAGTAGTTGTTGCATAAAGACATGGCAATCATGACTTTTCATGCCAAACACCCTGCCCTCCTTCACATCGACACATCTACTCAAGTTAGAAGCGAATCCGTCAGGCAGGGTCAACCCATTCATCCAAATACACATAGCAATCTGTTGCGGTCTAGTTAAAACATATTTTGCATGTGGTTTAAACATTCTTCCACGTCCTGCATCCCTCAATTCCAACTCCTTCCTAGAACACCAAGTAGAATATAGTGGAAATAAAATAAAATGTTTTAACTATGAAATAAAATAAAATAAAATAAAATAAAATAAAATAAAATAAAATAAAATAAAATAATATGGAAGTATTGATATTATCCATTTTGAGGACTTGTTCCTTAATTTTATTAATTTCTGCAAAATAAAATACCCAAGTAGAATATAGTGGAAAGAAAGCGAAAATCACAAAAATCAAGGAAATACAGTGCATAATGATTAAAATCCTAAGCAAACTAAATCTAATTTATTATGTTATAAAATACTTATCAGTTTTCCAAATGATTATGGAAGTATTGTTATCATGGTATGTTAAATTGATAAAGAGAATTAAAGGCATTTATCCATCATAAGCATTTGGACGCACCATGGAATTTAAGGGTTCCATGATTGCCGGCCCTGGTGGGGGGTTACTCTATGATAAGTTAAAGCCTTATTTTCGTTAAGCGCCATGAAGTATAGGGATTCATGGTTTATGCTAAGTCCTACTTGTGTACTTTGGTACTTGAGCGCCATGAAGGGTAGGGATTCATGGTATATGCTAAGTCCTACTTGTGTACCTTGGTACTTGAGCGCTACAAAGGGTAGGGATTCATGGGAGGACCTAGCCACAGCCTTTGGCAGCCACTTTGTAATCTCTAGGGATATGCCTAGAACCTCCCATACCTTGGCTCAGATCAAGCAAGGTGACAAAGAGTCACTAAATGATTTCCTTAAGAGATTTTATAAAGAGGCAACCATGGTCCCTGACCTGACAGAGGCAATTCAATTGCATATCCTCATCGAAGCCATGCAACCGAAATCACCCTTTGCTTTGTCATTGGCAAAAGAACCTCCATCCACCATGGAGGAATTTCACAGAAAAACATCCAAGTATGTGGGTATTGACATGCACTTGGAAGCCACTGCATCTTGTAGTAAACTACCCATTGCAGCTCCACATCATGAGAAAGATAAAGAAAAATCATCCAGGAATGATAAGTTCCCACAGAAAGATAAGGCAGGGAACTAACCCTTCAAACAGCAAGATAGACGTGTGTTTAATTTCGCTCATTATGCACCCCTGAACACATCATATGAACAAATCTTGCGCGAAATAGGATGGACTACCCTCAACGTTTACGGGATCCAACGTCCACCTCCAATCAGACGCGGTGGGAATCCAAAGAAATATTGTGAGTTCCACGAATCAGTTGGCCATACCACGGAGGAGTGCAAGCAACTCAAAAACACCATTGAGGTGCTTATTCGTGAAGGCAAACTGAAACATTATTTGTTTAAGGGTAAATCTCATGATGAGCCAGAGAAGTTTGAGAAAAGATCTCGTGATCGTTCTCCTGATCTTGATAACACTCGGGAGCCAAAACGCACAGCGGCAGCAGAAAACAAAAGGGCGTTGTCCTGGAGTCCGCCCAAAGGGAACCAAGCCTTGAACCCAGATCGCGGGGCAAAAGGCAAGTTGTAGATATGATTGCTGGAGGCTTCGCCGGGGGCGGACCCTCAAACACCGCCAGGAAAAATCACCATCGTATGATCTTGTCTGTGCAAGGCAAGAGCAAAGAATATTGCCCATTCAGGAACGGGGTCCAGACTCCGCCAATAACCTTCACAGATGATGATTTTGGCCCTACTATTCTTGGGGGAAATGATGCAGTAGTGATTATTGCAGTAATCGCTAATATGGATGTAAAACGCATCCTAATTGATCAGGGAAGTTCCTGCGACGTTATTTTTTATGACTGTTTTAAACGCATGGGACTAACTGATGCAGATTTACAACCTTATACGCAGGACCTTACGGCCTTCAATGGTGCCAAACAGCCTACCAATGGCTATTTGGACACAAGGATTACTTTTGATGGTGAACCTAGAGCAAGGACTGTGAAGTCCAGAATTCTTGTCATTGATGTGAAATCTCCATACAATGGCATCATTGGGCGGCCTACCCTGAATGCCATGGAAGCCATTGTTTCAACTCCCCACTTGTTAATCAAGTTCATTGACAAAGATAATCAAGTCTCATCTGTAAGGGGTGACCAAGAAATGGCTCGCTATTGCTACAATTTGAGTCTTAACATGGTGAAACTTGAAACCATGTCTAAGAAAAGAAAGTTGAATGAAGGGAGCAGTGCGGCGGCATCCGTCAATTTGGTGGATCTCGACCCCAGGGCAGAGTCTTCTATAGACCCACTGAACCCTTTGAAACCAACTCCTGATGGCGGATCCAAGTCTATTGTTTTAGGTAGCACCCCGGAACAGATTACAAACATCAATGACAAGCTTGAGGCTAACATGGAGGCAAGACTAATTGCACTTCTCCATGAGTATAAAGAAATCTTCGCTTGGACCGCTGCAGACATGCCTGGCATGGATCCCAACTTTTGTTGTCACCGCCTGGCGGTGTATCCTGAAACTAAGCCCGTGGCACAAAAGAAACGGCGTATGGGTCCTGCTAAGCAAAAAGCTGCTTGTGAACAAACAGAGGAACTCCTCAAGGCGGGGTTCATCAGGGAACTCCGTTACTCCTCCTGGTTGTCTAACATGGTCATGGTACAGAAAACTAATGGCAAGTGGCGTATGTGCATAGACTACGTTGATTTGAATAAATGTTGCCCCAAGGATCCATACCCTCTCCCCAACATTGACAGATTGGTTGACGATTCTTCTGGATACAAGTATCTATCTTTTATGGATGCTTACTCCAGGTACAACCAAATTCCAATGTGTGAGGATGATCAAGAGAAGACAGCATTTGTTAATGATAAAGGAGTCTTTTGCTACAACGTCATGCCATTTGGGTTAAAGAACGCCGGGGCAACCTACCAGCACATGATCAACAAAGTTTTTGAGGGTATGCCCACAAAGCTGGTAGAAGTGTATATTGATGATATTATTGCCAAGACCCCGGAAGGAGGAGATCATGTTGAAGATCTACGCCTCATTTTTCAACGCCCACAATAATACGACATGAGACTCAACCCATTAAAGTGTACGTTTGTTGTCCCTGGGGGTAGATTTTTGGGCTTCATGTTAACTCAGAGAGGTATAGAGGCTAATCCTGATAAATGTCGCGTAATCCAAGAGCTACAGAGCCCCAAAACTTTGAAAGAGGTACAATCTCTCAATGGCAAAATCGCTGCCTAGCACGATTCATGCCTAAAATGGCTCATCGCTCTCTTCCCTTGTACAAGATGCTGAAAAAAGACAAGAAATTCAGTTGGGGCCCAGAGCAAGAGGCAGCTTTCCAAAGCTTGAAAAATGTCTTGGCCAGCCCTCCAATCCTGGTAAAACCAAGCCCAGGTGAGCAACTTATTGTTTATTTGTCTGTTTCAGATGAAGATTTGGCAGTAGCTCTGGTCAAGGAAACGACTGAAGGCCAACGACCGGTGTATTTCACTGGTAAAACATTGCATGGTGCAGAGTGCCGTTATCAGAAGATTGAAAAGGCAGCACTTGCAGTTGTTTGGGCCTCACGACGCCTAAGACCATACTTCCATGCCCATCCTATCTTGATTCGCACAGACTTGCCACTCCATACTATACTGTTCAAACCAGACCTAGCTGGAAGAATGATCAAATGGGCCATAGAACTCTCTGAATTTGACATATCCTACGAACCAAGAACTGCTATCAAGGCACAAGTCCTAGCAGATTTCGTAGTTAAGTTAACAGGTTCTAGCCCAGATGCAGATCATTCACACTGGACGGTATACGTAGATGGGTCTTCCAATAGCAAAGGATGTGGAGCAGGAATTGTTGTGGAAAGTGATGACGGGGTACACCTTGAAATTTCACTGCACTTTACCTTCAATACGTCTAACAATCAGGCGGAGTATGAAGCCTGCTTGGCCGGACTCAGAGCAGCACAAGATATTGGGGCCAAAACTGTCACCCTATGCAGTGATTCTCAATTAGTAATCTCACAAATTCTTGGTGAGTATCAGGCTAAAGAACCTCTGCTACAACAATATCTAGACTGCGTCAATGAGTTAAAGCAGCGCTTCGATGAAGTCACTTTCAAGCATGTACCCCGTGAAGAAAATACACGTGCTGATATCCTCTCCAGGTTGGCTAGCACAAAGAAGGCAGGATGCACAACTACGGTTGTACAAAGTACCTTGGCGGAGCCAAGCATTTCCTTTCCTTCCTCAGCGTATATGATTAAAAGCCACTCTTTTGATGACAATTCCTGGGTAGCATCGATAGTTCGTTACCTTGTTAATGGAAAATTACCCACGGATGATCTTGAGCGACGAAAACTAAAGAAAAAAGCACCTTACTATACACTCCTAGACGGACAGTTATACCGCCGAGGAATTTCTATTCCTTACTTGATATGTATAAACGAAAATGAGGTGCAAGCTGTATTAGAAGAAGTCCATGAAGGGAAATGTGGACACCATCCAGGGGCACGTAGTCTTATGCGAAAAATACTCAGGGCGGGGTACTGGTGGCCCACCCTGAAGCATGACTCCGCCTCGTATGTTCAAAAGTGCGATCAATGTCAACGATTCGCAAATCTCCATCATACTCCGGCGGAAGAAATGTCATCATCAATAACGCCTTGGCCTTTCTATCAATGGGGCATGGATATCTTGGGTCCATTCCCAACTACGCCCGGCGGTATCAAATATTTGATAGTTGGTGTTGATTACTTCACCAAATGGATTGAAGCAGAGGCAGTGGTGCACATTACGTCAGCCAGGACTCACAGATTCGTATATGAAAATATAATTGCACGTTTCGGAGTCCCTGGACGCATAGTCACTGATAATGGCACCCAATTCACAGATCGTAAGTTCACTGAACTCCTGGAAAATCTCAACATTACGCAGATTTTCTCTTCTGTGGAACACCCTCAAACCAATGGCCAAGCTGAAGTTGCCAACAGAGAAATCTTGAAAGGCCTTAAGAAACGCCTTGGTGAAGCAAAGGGAGATTGGGCAAATCAATTATGCCACGTTCTATGGGCATATAGAACAACCCCTCACTCCACCACAAATGAATCTCCATATCGGCTGACATATGGAGTCGAGGCTGTTATTCCCATTGAATTGGCAGCCCCATCAGCTCGAGTCCTCCATTTCAACGAAGAAGCCAATCAACAGAACCTCGCCCATGAACTCGAGGTCTTGGCGGAGTTGAGAGAGGAAGCCTTTGTGAGGGACCAAGCTGTTAAATCAAAGGCCGCCAAACGGTATAACACACGTGTTTTTGAACGCCGTTTCAAAGAAGGAGATTTGGTCTTGACAAGGGCCAATATCGGTAACAAATTTGCACACCAAGGCAAATTGGCACCAACATGGAAAGGTCCATACCGAGTCATCGAAATTCTGGGCAAAGGCACATACCGCCTAGAAAACTTAGATGGCACTCCGGTCAGGAATATATGGAACATTTTAAATTTATGCATATATTACAGCTAGTTGGGTAACATGGTATGTTCTTTTCTTCCTAACTCAAGGTTTTTTCCAGCTGTGCTTTCCTTGAAAAAGGTTCTGATGAGACATATCCCAACTCAGCTCCTTATGTAGTTCCATCATTAATAAAATGCCTTCCTACATTCAGTCTTCATTCTAACTTTCAGTTAATTATCCATGGCAGAACTTGTTCCCATGCAGATAAGACACCGGCTCCAACAATTGAAGCATAATGGCATAACTCTTTATTCCATAAAGATCATCCAACATGCAACAAAGCTTCATAAACGGAGTCAAAAAAACTCCTTAGGGGGAAAGGATTGGTGTCACAGCTATATGCTGCACCATACCGACCCTAAGGTCCAAAAAACTCCTTGGGGGGAAAGGATTGGTGTCACAGCTATATGCTGCACCATACCGACCCTAAGGTCCAAAAAACTCCTTGGGGGGAAAGGATTGGTGTCACAGCTATATGCTGCACCATACCGACCCCAAGTTCCTGCAGGCTTCCTGTGGAAAGGATTGGTGTCACAGCTATATGCTGCACCATACCGACCCCAAGGTCCTGCAGGCTTCCTGTGGAAGGGATTGGTGTCATAGCTATATGCTGCACCATACCGACCCCAAGGTCCAGCAGACTTCCTGTGGAAAGAATTGGTGTCACAGCTATATGCTGCACCATACCGACCCCAAAGTCCAGCAAAATTCCTGCGAAAAGGATTGGTGTCACAGCTTATGCTGCACCATACCAACCCTGGATTCAACAATTTTCACTTGGTCAGGAGATACACTCCCATTCAAATTCAAAGGGATGAACGCTCCATCCAAAACTTGACTCCGCCTAACTGCGAATGTTTAACGGAGTACATAATCAACAAACCCAAGCACTATTGACAAGTTCAAGTAAGTATACTACTTGTAAAAACTATGCTTCATTGAAATTCCTAAGAGGCTACTACGCCTCATTATTGAATTTACTTCAATGAAATTCCTAAGAGGCTACTCCGCCTCATTACGGAATTTACTTCATTGAAATTCTTCAGAGGCTACTCCGCCTCATTACAGAATTTGCTTCACTGAAATTCTTAAGAGGCTACACCGCCTCGTTACAGAATTTACTTCATTGAAATTCTTCAGAGGCTACTCCGCCTCGTTACAGAATTTACTTCACTGAAATTCTTAAGAGGCTACTCCGCCTCGTTACAGAATTTACTTCATTGAAATTCTCAAGAGGCTACTCCGCCTCGTTACAGAATTCACTTCATTGAAATTCTTCAGAGGCTACTCCGCCTCGTTATAGAATTTACTTCATTGAAATTCTCAAGAGGCTACTCCGCCTCGTTACAGAATTCACTTCATTGAAATTCTTCAGAGGCTACTCTGCCTCGTTACAGAATTTGCTTCATTGAAATTCTCAAGAGGCTACTCCGCCTCGTTACAGAATTCACTTCATTGAAATTCTTCAGAGGCTACCCCGCCTCGTTACAGAATTTACTTCATTGAAATTCCCAAGAGGCTACTCCGCCTCGTTACAGAATTCACTTCATTGAAATTCTTCAGAGGCTACTCCGCCTCGTTACAGAATTTACTTCATTGAAATTCCCAAGAGGCTACTCCGCCTCATTACTGAATTTACTTCATTAAAATTCCTAAGAGGCTACTCCGCCTCATTACTGAATTTACTTCATTAAAATTCCTAAGAGGCTACCCCGCCTCATTACTGAATTTTACTTTGCCAAATTCCCAAAGAGGTTATTCCGCCTCAATATACTTAGTCATATTTCATTAAGTCCTCAAACGATTACTCCGCCTTATTAATAACTTTTTACAAGGCACAAATCCTACAGACTCAGACATCGTTTATATGAACAAGTATAAATTTACAGAAAATATACTTTATTGAATATTGTCCAAGATTGATAAGGGTCCAGAGCCTATCCTGGAACAAGGCAATATTATTAAAGTATAAAAAACAAAATTTGAAAAGGACTCCGGAGCTAATCCTCAAGGCTTGGGTGGCACTCCTTCTTGGCGGGCAGAGCTGGGCTGACTCTCACTGGGTTTAGACAAACTTTGTGAGGGGGGCAAGTCCGCCAGAACATACTCTGCATTAGGCGCGGGAACATGACCCCCCCGAGCAGGAACCATCAATTCACCATGGATAAACTCATAATAAGGATGAATGCCTGCAGTGTTGAGAGCAACGCCTGGGTTGTGATAACAGAGTTGGCGAATAGCCATGCTGAAAGCATCATCAATCGCCGCCTCAGCTGCATCCAAAGTCATTTTCAACTCCTGATCAAGCCTCTTATTGGTGGCATCTGAAATAGCTTTTTCAGCTTACAGCTCTTCAACCTGTTTTTCAAGGTTGCTATATGCAGTGGCCGCTACATCCAACTCCACCGCCCAGGCATCTTCAGCAAGAGTCTTATTAATTTCAAAGGAAACCAACCTCTGCTGAAGTTCGCTCACACCCTCGCCCAGTTTTTCGTTCTGCTGATTCAGATTTAAAACTTGTTGTTTCAGCGAAACATTGTCAGCCTTTACCTGGGTCAGCTCGCCCACCTCTTCGCCCAGTTTTGCATTTTGCCCTTTCAAGTCCAAGACTTGCTTTTCCAGCAGGGCCTTGTCAGCCTTAACCGGAGCCAGCTCCTCCTCAAGCTTCTTTATATCAGAGTCGGCGGTGTCAAGGTGTTTATCTTTAGCCTTCATCACCTCCGACAACATTTCATTGTCATGCTCTAAGCTGCGGATTTTTTTGACAGAATCATGATATGATTCTTGAAACATTGCAGCCTCTGCAGCAACCTCGGCGATACGTGGCATAGAGGCAAGGAAACCATCAATTTCCGCAAGGTGCCACCTTGCAGCAGCAGCGGCGCCTGGAATCACCTCAAAGTCAATGTCGGGGCGAAGGATAAAGTCCGGATCACGCCTCTCTGACTGGCGAGATCCCACATTTGTGAAATACAAAAAAGGGTTCAGACGAGACCCCGCCAGAGGCAAAGAGACGGATCGCCTGGATGACTCCCCTGGAACATCGATAAGGAAGACTGTTGTTCCCCGAGCAGCCAAGTCCAGGGCAGGACTCTCAGCTTGGCGGAATGGAGAAGCTTGAATTCCCTTCGCTTCCTCCCCCACAACATCTTCTTCAAGGGTGCCTTCAACACCGCCCTGCTCAACAAAGACATCCACAGCTGGTATCTCCTCAGTCTCTTCCACTTCAATGGTAGCATCAGCTGATGCCCCTTCCCCTACCTTCTCCTTGCCCTTGTTCTTCCTCTTTAGCAAGGGTTGGGGGTCCACTTCCTCCACCTTGACAGCTTCTGGCTCTTGGCCTTTTTTAGATCGCCTTTCAACATTAACTGTCAAGGACCCTGCACCACCCTCTAACGTCACTACGTTAGTGGATGCAGGGAAAGGGAGAGTCTTTGTCAGGGCAGTAGCCAGATTCCTCCTAGGCTGTACATTATTTTCCACGTCAATTTCCTGGCGACTCATGCGAATTTGCTTGATACGCTCCATCCCAGGAAATTCAGCGATCTCTCCTGCAAAATAACATACATAAATACAATTAGAAGCTGCAGGAAACAACAGGAGTAGTATTCAAGCAACATTGGAATTGTTAATGATAAAGCATTACTTAAGTATCCCTCAGCATCCCGCCCAAGCAGCCTTCGGCATAAAATCTGCTTATGGACGGAGTTGTACTCCTTCAATGTCCGAAGGACTTCCATGGAAGTAGCTGATAGGGCATTCTCCTCAACTTTCATAAGCTTGTTTGGTTAAGAGGAAGTGCTCGTGGGTCCATGCTACTGGGAATTTATCAATTCCCTCCTTACTCCGCCAGAAGATGGACTTGTTCTTCCTGACAGAGACTTTTACAAAGCTCATTCTGAAGTGAAGTCCGCCTTCCTTGGCGGAGTCAGCAAACGCCTTAAAGTTCACAATCTTCGGCTCCGCCCGAAGAGTTACAAAACCCATACCGCCAGTTCTCGCATTCACCCTCCTCATGATGCAACAGAAAGCAAAGAACAACGCCACAGTAGGCGTAAATTCCAGATGTTTAGCCAACACTTCAAAGCTGCGAACTATCCCCCAACCATTAGGGTGCAGCTGAGAAGGGGCGCAGTCCAGAAATCTGAGTACGCCCATCTGGAACTTATTCAGCGGAAATTGTACCCCCAGCTGGGTAAACAAAATATCGTACATGTATAATGTACGTTCATCTTGAGGACGATGGCATATACGTTCAAACGTCTTCGGCGAACGGACGATGAACCTCCTTTCAAACCTTTCATCCTTCCAGATTGGCATAGACAACTCCATCACCCCACCACTTGTTGTTGCATGACGAGAGGAAGCATCTTTAACATCTTCCTCAACCCAACAATAAGGGTCAGTTTCAAGCATCTTTTCCCAGTCCAACCCATGCAACACAACATTCTGACATTCTGCCATCGTTATCACTTGTATTTGGGAAATACCTCCTGATACAAACGAATGTACAGCATTACTAAAACACTCCACGCTGCTGTAAAATGTTGAATCCCTCCCAGTATAGAAAGCCTCATCTTCACTCTCAATATCCGAAAACATGGGGTGAACAGAAACCCTAGAGCACGACTCTGACTTTTTTCCTCTCATCCTCGTTTCAACAAACACACATATAAAGAAAACAAAACCAACCCAATAACAGTGAAGACGGAAAACAGAGGAACAAGAGAGTTACCTTAAATTTCTGAAGAAGTGAAGAACTGCAACAACAAACAACTCGAAAGAAAGTAGCGTCCCAAAAGCAGTTTCAGCACAAAAACGCAAAGTGGAAGATGAAGCAAAACATTTCCTCTCCCAAGAGTTTACCTATTTATAGGCATGGCTTGGGGGGAAATAAGCGAAACCTCAAAAACTTCAAAGATGTGTTTACAGCCATTGGATGAATATCACTGATGATTCCTTTGATTCTGAAACCAATAGATGAATCTAAGGGCAGGTATTTCCTGGGCCGTATTTTCAAAATCCAAGGCCCATGGTAATAACCTCGAAAACGTATTTCAACTGCCATCCCACGCATTTATGTCCTATCATTGGAATGGCAATCGTTACGAGGGCATACGTGGCAATGAGATATTGAAGCGGCAAAACGTGGTTTCGAGGTGCTTTAATGACAGGCGTGGCAAGTAATGACAAAAGTAATAAATGCATGAAAACACTTGTCCGTAAATCCTGAACTAGCAAACACCGCCTAAACCCATGCCTATAAAAGCTAAAAGTGTTATAGCTTATTAAAGTGACTCCGCCAGTCACTATAACAAGCTAGGGGGCATATGATCCGGTCCCAACACCGGTCCCCAAGAGCATGGTTTTAATGCTTTGCCAGATCAGCATTTTGAACAGGAGAAGTACGTCTCAAATACTTTATAATTACTTTTATACGGAGTACATACCGCCATGGCATGTAACCCCACCAGGTCACGTAACTCCGCCAAGGCATGTTACTCCGCCAAGGCACGTTACTCCGCCAAAGCTTATTACTCCGCCAAGGTGGAAAACATTGAATATCTTATACACATGCATAAAGTATTTCCAATGCATATTACTCCGCCAAGCCATAGGCTCAATACAGGCGGAATATTGAATTTCCCATACTGCGTAGCGGGCCCATACTTGTAACCCCAGCACGAGATTGACTCTGTCTTGAGAGGTTGAAAATGGGAATCACGCTGTCATGCATAAAAGGGAACAATGAATAAAATAATAAAGCATTAACGCTTTCCAGGCAAGTGGAAACACCCACTACAGTGATGGTGCTCGTGAACGACACTGGGACCCACTACCTTTCTTGCATTATGCCAGAAAACAAGGAACGGGTCCTACCAATAATGGAGCACCAGTAACAGGTATATAAACCTCAGCAAAAAGGTATAAGGGATCCCCCCAATTCTGAACCTTACACTTTTACTTGCATAATTCTCTCAGATTTGCTTTCTAAGTCTTACAGTATTTCAGAATACTGACTTGAGCGTCGGAGAATAATTGCAGGTACCACCACCAATTATGTCAAGGCAAAGGAGGTTACTTCAGGCGGACTGTCACACCGCCCAGAGTGTATTGTATTCCGCCCCAGTACACAAGGATACTCCGTACTTGCACATATACAAATATCTCCTTGTACCAGATTGACATTACATGTACATTTTGAATTGTTCATCAACCATACTTTTACACCCCCAGTAAAGAACAGTTCAAGTATAAACCAAACTATGAATGTAGGATGGCAAGAAACAATAACGACGCTATGGCAGCCACTTTTAACCGCTTGGCTGAGGTCTTGGAGAGGCAAAATCAACCAAGAAATACTGGAGAACTTCACAGATTGGATCACTTCTTGAAAAGGAAGCCATCACAGTTTAAAGGAGGCTATAATCCAGAGGTAGTATACCTATGGATTAAGGAAATGGAACATATTTTTCGATCCTTACCCTGCACAGAATTTGAAAAGGTAGAGTATGCCACCTACATGATGATTGAGGAAGCAGAGAATTGGTGGATCCATGCCAGGATTCGTATGACTGAGACTGACAGACCATTGGACTGGGCTAACTTCAGAGATTGTTTTCTGGAGAAATATTTTCCAGCAAATGTGAAGAGTCGAAAAAAGCTGGAATTCATGGAGCTGAAACAAGGCTCAATGTCTGTTGGTGAGTATGCTACTAAATTTAAAGAGTTATCCCTCTTTTACCCTCCTTTACAACAGGCAGGTGCTGAAGCCTCAAAGTGCATCAAGTTCGAGAATAGTTTGAATCTTGAAATCAAAGAGACTATCTGTTATCAAGAAATTCAGAGCTTCTCAATCCTGATCAATAAATGCCAAATTTTTGAAGAAAACCACCAAGCCAGATTGGCTCAAAAGAAGATCAATAGACAACTGAGACCTCAACCAGCTATCTTTAAAAGGAAAGGATCATTCTATCCAAATCGTTTTAAGGGAAGATCACCATCATCTTTTGAGAGACGCAACAATCATGTGAATATAAAGTGTCATAAGTGTGGAGGTAGTCACCATATACGTGACTGCAACAGACGCCTAGAAGATGTCACTTGCTTTCGATGTAATCAGAAAGGTCACATTAGCCCAAATTGTCCACAGAATCGTAAAATCAACAACAACAATAACACCATGAATAATCGAAGAGGTTCTAGTTATCAGGGAGGCCGTGGAGGAAACACGCGTGCTGTTCAACCTCTAAGACAGAATAGGGAGTCAACAGACAAGAGATTACAACCAGCAACAGGAAGAGTCTTTGCCATCAGCGGTTTAGAGGCAGACCAAGCAGACGACCTTGTGCAAAGTAAGTGTGAGATCAATGGTACCATTTTATCTGTATTGTTTTATTCTGGTGCTACACATTCTTTTATTTCTGAGAAGTGTGTTAGACGTCTTCAATTACCTACAAAGTCTATGATGTATGACCTGATTATTTCCACTCCCACCGGTACACAACTTAGGACTACTAAGGTGTGTAACGATTGTTCTGTGCTCGTAGAAGGTAGAAACTTTCTTGTCAATCTTGTTTGTTTACCTTTGAAGGATCTAGAAGTAATTCTAGTGATGAACTGGTTATCGATGAATCGAGTCTTGGTGGACTGTCATAACAAGACCGTGATATTTCCATTAGAAGGAAACACTATTTCTGACAATCCCAAGATCTTTGCTTTAAAAGGAGAAATTCAATTGTTTGTCTTGTTTACTCTTTCCAAAGGAGATGGTGAATCTGAAGTAATTGAGATACCAGTTGTCTCTGAATTCCCTAAAGTATTTCCAGAAAATGTCTCAAGTTTACCTCCAGAACGTGAAATAGAATTCTCAATTGACTTAATTTCAGGAGCAGAACCAGTGTCTAAGGCTCCATATCATATGTCATCTATTGAACTGGCGGAACTGAAAAAGCAAATTGAAGAGTTGTTGGAGAAGCATTTCATCAGGCCCAGTGTGTCGCCATGGGGATCTTCGGTATTGCTCGTCAAGAAGAAAAATGGAAGCATGAGATTATGTGTAGATTATCGTCAGTTGAATAAATTGACAGTGAAGAATAAATATCCTTTGCCCAAAATGGATGATCTAATAGACCAATTGAGACGTGCTACAGTATTTTCCAAGATTGATCTACGATCGGGTTATCATCAGATTCGTGTCAAGTCTGAGGATGTTCCAAAGACAGCCTTTAGAATACGCTATGGTCATTACGAGTATCTGGTGATGCCTTTCAGAGTAACCAATGCCCCAGCTGTATTCATGGATTACATGAATCGAGTGTTTCATCTATAGTTGGATCAATTTGTTATTATCTTCATTGATGACATTCTGATTTATTCTAAGACTTGGGAGAAGCATGAAAAGCATCTTCAAGTGGTATTACAGATTCTGAAAGAGAAGCAGTTGTATGCTAAGTTATCTAAATGTGAGTTCTGGTTGAAAGAGGTAAAGTTCCTAGGCCATGTGATCTCAAGAGAAGGAGTGTCTGTGGATCCTTCTAAAATAGAAGTTATAACAAACTAGGAGAGACCTAATTCAGTTACTGAGATACGAAGCTTCCTAGGATTAGCTGGTTATTATCTGAGATTCATTGAGGGGTTTTCTCGAATTGCCTTACCGATGACTCGTCTGACCCGGAAGAATCTACCTTTTTCTTGGACGCTAGAATGTGAGAAAAGTTTCTAGGAACTAGAATCAAAGCTTACATCTGCTTCAGTCTTAACTTTACCTAATCCACAAGAAGACTTTGTGATTTATTGTGATGCTTCTAAGATGGGTTTGGGTTGTGTTTTGATGCAGTAACAAAAGGTGATTGCCTATACTTCTAGGCAGCTGAGGTCACATGAAATGAATTATCCGATACATGATCTAGAATTAGCAGTGGTGGTATGTGCTTTGAAAATCTGGAGACACCATTTGTATGGAGTCAAGTTTGAGGTGTTCAGTGACCATAAGAGCTTAAAGTATTTGTTCGATCAGAAGGAATTGAACATGAGGCAGCGAAGGTGGATGGAGTTTCTTAAAGATTATGATTTGATTTGAAGTACCATCCAGGAAAAGCAAATGTGGTAGCAGATGCACTTAGCAGGAAATCCATTCATATGGTATCTTTAATGGTAAAAGAGATGGAAATGATAGAACAGTTCAGAGATATGAACTTGGGTGTGGAGATAAAATCTTCAAGAAGTATGACCTTGGGAACTTTGAAGATAACCAATGATTTTTTGAAGCTGATAGGTAAGAGGCAAAAAAGGACTTACAATTACATGAATTGAGAGAGATGCAGGCGAATGGAAAGGATATGGGATTACAAGAAGGGTTAGATGGAATTTGGAGTATTAGAAGCAGAATGTTGATCTAAGAAGGACAATCCTAGAAGAAGCACATAAAAGTATGTTGAGCATTCATCCTGGATCAACTAAGATGTATCAAGACCTGAAGAAAAGCTTTTGGTGGCCAAGGATGAAGAAAGAAATAGCTGAATATGTGTCTTCATGTCTGGTATGTCAAAAAGCCAAGGTGGAATTCAGAAGCCATCTGGTGAACTACAACCATTGGAGATTCCTGTCTGGAAATGGGATGACATTATGATGGACTTTGTGTCAGGATTGCCAAGAACATATTCAGGAAATGATGCAATCTGGGTTATTGTAGACAGATTGACTAAGTCTGCTCACTTCCTCCCAATGAATATAAAGAATTCTCTATAAAAGTTGGCATAATTATATGTGAAAGAGATCGTGAGACTTCATGGTGTACCATCCAGTATTGTGTCAGATAGAGATCCGAGGTTCACTTTCCAATTCTGGGGAAGCTTGCATCAGGAGTTGGGTTCAAGACTCTGATTAAGTTCAGCTTATCATCCTCAAATAGATGGACAGTCAGCACATACCATACAAAGTTTGGAAGACTTACTACGATCTTGTGTGCTTGAGCATAGTGGTAGTTGGGAGCAGTATCTTCCATTGATTGAATTCACGTATAACAATAGTTACCACAGCAGTATTGGTATGGTTCCATTTGAAGCATTGTATGGCAGAAAGTGTTGAACACCCCTTTGTTGGTTAGAAACTGGTGAAAGTTTGGCGTTAGGGCCTGAAATTGTGCAACAGACTACTAAACAAATAGAAATAATCAGAGAGAGGATGAAGGTATCCCAAGATAGACAAAAGCACTATTACAATAAAAGGAGAAAACCACTTAAATTCCAAGTTGGTGATCATGTATTTTTGAAGGTTTCACCTCACAAGGGGATTGGCCGAGCATTGAAAAGTAAAAAGTTAAGCCCAAGGTTCATTGGACCATATGAAATTCTAAAGAGGATTGGCCCGGTGGCTTATCAGATTGCACTTCCTCTTCACCTTGCAAATTTACACAATGTGTTCCATGTATCACAATTGAGGAAGTATGTACAAGATCCCACTCATGTGATTGCTACTGATGATGTTGAAGTTAGAGAAAATTTGACCATCCCTGCAGAACCCACACAGATTATGGAAAAGTCGATTAAACGCCTGAGAAGCAAGGATGTACCATTAGTGAAGGTTGCATGGAAACAAGGAAATGATGTAACTTTAACTTGGGAGCGTGAAGATTCTATGAGGATGCAACACCCAGAATTGTTCCACTGAGGGGTGCGTTATATTAAATTTCGAGGACGAAATTTTTATTAGGGTGGGAGAATTGTAACATCCTAAAAATTTCATTCTCATGTATAATCATTTTGATTTAGACCATTAATGATATTATCCATTTTATCTCAACTTTCTACATAAATTTGGTTAGGAAAACATTTTTGTGAACACTTCTTTTGGTCCGGCCCAAATACCAAAGATTTAATGCCAAGCTTGAGCATGAGTGTATCAAGCTTAAGTTTGAGAATTCAAGCTTAAATGACCCCCCTTGGCAGCTCAAGTGGTAAAAAGCATGTGAAGGTCACCTAAATCAGCAGAGTTCGAGTCCTGCCTCCCTTTTCCCCTCCCCAGATTGCCTAACTCAAGGATCGGTGGAGTTTCTTTTTAATTAAAAAACGCCAGACATCCGTTGCCCAAATTAGGGATCAGTGAAGAATTTCTGAGTCTGACTTCGAATGAGCACCTTTCGGGCAAAGACACTTCCAAGTTCCATATTTCCGAGTAAGAATTTCTGAGTGGTGAACCCCTACATTCCATACTTCTGAGTGCGTCGTTTTCGAGAGAAGTACTTCCGAGCGAAGAAAAGCTTTGATTTTGATTAAGTACTTCTCGGGCCGAGATATTTCTGAGTGAGAATTTCCGAGTGGTGAACCCCTTCATTCCATACTTCCGAGTGCGTCGTTTCCGAGAGAAGCACTTCCGAGCGAAGAAAAACTTTGATTTCGAATAAGTACTTCTCGGGTCGAGATATTTCCGAGTGATGAACCCCTTTATTCCATACTTTTGAGTGCGTCGTTTCCGAGAGAAGTACTTCCGAGCGAAGAAAAGCTTTAATTTTAAATGAGTACTTCTCAGGTCGAGATATTTCCGAGTGGTGAACCCCTTCATTCTATTCGTGCTCGGGTGTCTTAAAGATTGCCTAGAGCCTGTGCTCAGGCCCATATTCAAAGTTACCGAGAGCTTGTGCTCAGGTTCATCTTTGAGATTGCCTTTGACTCTGAGTGATATTCCCAAGTGGAAAGATTTCCAAGAGAGGACTGAACTTCGACTCCGAATGATCCTTTCGGTTGTAAGATTTACGAGTGACGCACTTCCGAGAGAAATATTTTCGAGTGAAGAAAGGCTTTAATTTTGAATAAGTACTTTTCAGACAGAGATATATCCGAGTGGAGAATTCCTGAGTGAATCAATTCTGAATGAAAAGTGGCTCTGACTTTGAAAGAGCACTTTTCGGGCAGAGATATATATCCGAGTGAGATGTTCTGAATGAGGTGTCTCCGGGTGAGACATTTCCGAGTGGGTCACTTCCGAGAAAAGAAAAAGCTATGACTAAGTGTTTCAAGCAGAAAAATTTCTGAGCGAATCCCCTCCAAGTGAAGCAATTCTGAACGAAAAGAGGCTCTGATGAATCCTTCTTGGAATGAGATATGACCAAAATACCGAAACAGTGTCAAAATCGATAATTTACTTCAATCATATCATCTTGTACATATTTTAATTCCTAGTTAGAGTCTGAATTTGAAAAAGTGGTAAACTACAAAGTTGTTCCTCGTTTTCTTATCTTTCTAACGAGACTAAATTTATTAAAATCCATTAAGATATGAGAGAGATATGTCCAAAATACCTAAAGAGTGTCAGAATTGATATTTACTTTAATCATACAAGCTCCATTATGTAGGCTGCGGAAATGGTCAACAATACAGCTCATTTTTCTTATCTAAAACCTTCATTATCACCATAATTAATGCACCTAACATCCCACTACAATCCCATTATGAAAAGCTTGTCCCCCACTTGTCATTTGCATCATTAAATCAATACTACGTCTTGTTCCTAAGTCTGAATTCTTAGAACAAGCTAAAGTTAGTGAAGTCTCTCTCTCATTTCCTTTCATCTTCTCCATCAAAATCACCCTTGATCTGAAGCTACGACAATAAGAGAACATTTTCAACCACTCTAGGATCCTCCATCAAGGTAAGAGGGGATAGGGTTGTGAATAAATATGGAATGGGTATGCTGTTTTAGGATTTTCTAGATTTATTTTCATAACTTGTTACCTAATTTTGAAGCTGAAAACGTGTGAATTTGACCCTGACTTCTTCATCAAAGTTGTATCTATTTTCGTTATATGAATTTTGAGACTTGAATCAACTAATTTGGATATGTATAGCATGAGTTATAGTCAAAATACTACAGTATGTCTGTTATGGAATATGTACCTTCTATTTTGTGTAAATATTAATATTCTGTGAATTACACATACATATTTAGACTTTGATGTCTGTATAAAAGTTGTAGATATTTATGTTATGAATCTAAATAAAGTGGAATTACTTAAAAAGGATTTGATTTACTCACGTTATGGTCGTTTTACTAAAATATGTTGCTGTTGTAAAATTCTGAAATTTACCTATAATGATTATTATGGATGAAAATGATATTTTCCATATGGGTAATGATTTATTTATGAATTATTGAGGGATTATTGATTATTATGGATGTTATTGAGTGTTCTATGAATGTCATACTGTATGTATATCTTTGTAATGAATAATTATGAATGACTAAATTAATGTATACATGAAGGCCTTGTGGTTTATTGAGATATGTTTTTGAAATGTAAATCCATGATTTTGAGAATTAATATATGTGATGTGTCCTTTGAGGACTTGTGGTTTTCCAAGTGATTATGGAAGTATTGATATCATGGTATGTTAAATTGATAAAGAGAATTAAAGGCATTCATGCATCATAAGCATTTGGATGCACCATGGAATTTAAGGGTTCCATGATTGCCGGCCCTGGTGGGGGGTTACTCTATGATGAGTTAAAGCCTTATTTTCGTTAAGCGCCAAGAAGTGTAGGGATTCATGGTTTATGCTAAGCCCTACTTGTGTACTTCGGTACTTGAGCGCCATGAAGGGTAGGGATTCATGGTATATGCTAAGTCCTACTTGTGTACCTTGGTACTTGAGCGCTACGAAGGGTAGGGATTTGTGGCATTATGCTAAGTCCTACTTGAGTCTCTATGAGTCTTTTTACTACAGTATTCCCACTAAATCAAAATAGATCCAACATGACATCATTTAACTAAATTAAAGATTATTAAATGTAAATGACCTTGTTTGGCATATTCATCATATCATAATTGTTGTTGATTGTGTTTGTGCAATTTTACTTATTTTCTATTTATTCTATATTTATCTCACTCTTACATTATTTTTACAGTGCACGCTTCACAGAATGACGAGTGATGCAATTAATGAAGTTTTTATGTTTTATTGCTTGGACTTTGATTTCATTTGAGATTTAATGTGTTGTAATAATATTATGTACCTCGTACTGCAATCTTATTTATCGTTTCCGCTATGTAAATGTATTATGTTTTATTCTTTTACGACTAGTATGCATAATAATATTCCTCATTTATTAATTTTTACGTGACCTCATAATTTAAATTACAAATTTCAAAATGATTCTTTAAACACGAAAAATTTATTTCAAAAATTTGGGTTAATTAATTGGAATTTGTAATTTGGGTTTTGGGTGTCACAATAATCACCAACTCATCATCAATATAGTTCAAATCATGCAAGGCACAACTGACTCTCAAACAAATATAATGACATGCTAGTATCTGAATACTAAAAGGATCAGCCTTTAGTTGGGGTTCCTACTTGACACCCTATGAACTCAACTTGGTCCACTGAGCCCGACTTGGCTCTCCACCACAACCACTGGGTCCTTCTTGACCACTGGGTAGCTCAAGTATATCCTGCTTGACGATAGGAGCCAAAAGAGAGTGGTGAAACATATCTTAAGTCGTTCTTAACCACACAAACCACATAAGTTCATTTTAAATTCTCTTTCTCTTTAATTAAATGGCACAAAGGCCTCATTTTAAATAGAAAGGACAGCCACTCAGACACGACCCAAGCATAATTTCATATCATAAAAAATCCTCACATTATCAACAATCATTAACATTAATCATTTAGGCAAAAAGGGGGCAGCCACACAGACCCGACCCACCAAAACCAAATCTCAATTGTATTTCACGCCACTATTAAGGCACTATATCCATAATCACATTATCACATCACACTAATGCACAATCAACATTGTAGCTACAACTCAATAAACAGCTCAACCTATCATGACACATCGACATTATAATCATCATCAATTAATCATATTCATTTTATAGCATCCTATCACTCATGAAGATAGTAATATCTCCATAATTTCATTACATTACCAATGTACATCCTCATTCCATCCATTCATATCAATATCACCACTATCAATATTGCCACATAATTTTTACACAATTTTATCACATAGACATCGCCTAATAATCACCATAAGTCATAGACTTTTCAAAATGATCAATCTTTTTATTTTCTTAGTTCCACCTACTTTAAGATTCTTTATCAAACTCACACGGTAAAAAAATTTAAATCAACATCAATTCATTATGTTAATAACATTTACATTTATTTCATATTCATAATCAAACTCATAATTCATGCAAACTCAATTTCACATACACTACATGCTAATTATCATCATTCGTATATTCTTAAACCATCATTCTTTTATTCCATAAATCAAAACTCATTTCCTATTCATAATTCATACTATGCTATTTCAATTTCACATGCATCTCATACTAATTGTAATAACACCCTCTGTTACATCTCAATAATTTCTAAAAAAATCATTTTTTAAAAAATATAATCGTTAAAAGAAACTATCAAAATAAAATTTCATACAATATTTCTGAAATACCTCATGAATATCATTTAAATTTATAAAGTAGTTTTACATTCATCCAAATAAAATAAATATTAAACATTATTAGAAAGAAAGGAAACTCCATGGCCTAAGAGCAGTTGGTTAATGACATTATTTATTCATTGGTCCATGGTATTCATACCGAGCTCCCTTTCTAGAATGTGCTATATTTACTGTCTGGATTCTTCGATCCTTCCCTCTGTATGAACCATCAATTAAAACATATGAAACAAAAACACAGAGAAAAAGTGAGAAACAAAATATAATATTCCCAAATGGGACATAAGCAATAAAGGGTTTTCACAAAGTAGTATAATAATATCAATCACAATCATATACACAATCAATTATGAATGTATGAGTGATATGCCATATCTTCATCATAACTTACCTATATATGCGGGCCCTTAAATCTTAATTTGTACTGGATCAACCAGGAGTTTACACTGTTCTATAATTTTGGATAATAATAACATAAACAGCTCAACTGGTATGGAAACACTCAGAGACTAGTCAGATTGACAAGGTTTTTATTATGAAAGTACCCGATACTAGGGAGCTACCCCAGGTCCCCTGAAGCACCTTTTCACACCCTCTCATCCCAAGGCTCACAATTAAGCCTCGTCTAATGTATCCTCAGTTTCTATAATCCATCCCCTGACAATATCATTTTGTTTCCCTTTGATGATTCATGGTGCATGAACTACTCACGTATTTAGATGGTTAAGGCTTTTAGAAACTCAATTATATTATCGGGGCCTCCAAATCGCAACATAGCCACCCCAGTAAACTGTACTTTTTCAAATTCTCAAATAAGTTCTATCACACATATAGAATTTTAGTACAGTTCCTTTTCAAATCACAAATCAAATCTTATTATAATTTGAGTTTCAAAGCCTTAAATATATTTCATAACCTTCTTTAGAAAGTTTATAGGTCAATTCAAAATCAATTACTAAAAACTCGAATTCAGAATTATCAATCTTTAAAACCTTAGTACTTGAAAATTTTGTATAATATTTTTATACATTTTGAAAATAATACATATATATATTAAAATATTAGTAAAAATTTATTTTTATAAAATAATTTCTCTTTCTTTTTCTTTCTGATACACTAACTAAAAATCTTAATTTTAGTAAAGATATATCTATATTTTAAAAGATAAAAAGATATTTCTAAAAACTTATGTAGTTTCATTGAAAACTAAGAAATTTCTTTAAAGTAATTTGAATAAAGATGAATAAGTAAATAAGGAAATAGGAGATAAGTAAATTCTTACTGAGTTTTAGCTTTCCGTCATGCTTGCTATATACTCAAATTCCATATTACAAGATCATCAATCATAATTAAATATTGTCAATCACAATCAAACATCATCAATCACAAATAAATATTAGCGATCATAATCTAATCAAATAATTAAACATTGGTTATAAATATCATAATTCAAAGTTCAATGGTTATTTAAATTAGTAAAGTTTATTTTAAGTCCTATAGTCCATTCTTCGTACAGGTCTATGTAAGTCCAAGATAGTCCTGTCCTTGCATAGGTCTAGTTCAGTCCATATAGGTCATAATAGTCCAAGTCCTTGCATAGGTTTAGTCCAATCTGTATAGGTCATAATAGTTCAAGTCCTTGCATAAGTTTAGTCCAGTCCGCATAGGTCATAACAGTTCAGGTCCTTGAATAGATATTTCAGATTAAGTTACGCGAGATACTTAATTTATTAATAATTATTATTATAAATTTTAAGTTAAAAGTTGTTGTTTTAAAATAATAATATTGTTAAGTTTAAGAGGAGTAGGGGACTCCTCCCATTATTCTTATGTATTTTCATATTATATTCTTATCTCACCCCCTTACCTTGAATTTCTACCAAAAGTGAATTCGCTCTACGCCTCCGAGTTCTAACAAAATATTAATACTAATTTATTTCAGTATAGGCATAAGATGAAAATTAAGATTGCTATCAGAAATGATAAATAGTAATTATGCATAGTAACAGTAAATAGTAACAGTAAATAACAATAAATAGTAATGGTAAATAGTAAATCATCTTTAGTGAAGGTAAATAGTAAATTTGAATAGTAGCAGTAAATGATAAATCATGAATAGAAATGGTAAACAGTAAATTTTGAATAGTAACGGTAAATAGTAAATTTTAAATAGTAATGATAAATAGTAAATTTTAAATAGTAATGGTAAATAATAAATTTTGAATAATAACAGTAAATAATAAATTTTGAATAATAACAGTAAATAGTAAATTTTGAATAATAACAATAAATGGTAAATTGTGAATAGTAATAGTAAATAGTGAATAGTAACAATAAATTGTAAAAATAATGCATAGTGGTAATTTATTTTTACCATAGTAACCTATTCATAATAGTAATAGTATATTAATAGTTTAAGAGTGCTAAAAAGAATAAACTAAATAATCATAAAAAAGAATATAGAAGAAAGTTATTATTACCTTACACCTCTCGCAGAATCTCTTTTTACCAAAAGAATTTACTTCCTACTAATTTCTTAAGCTCTCTAGATACTCTCTCTAATTTTGATGTGTAAATGTTGTAAATGAACCATCTATTTATAGGAAGAGAATTTTACTATTTAAGATTATTTTATTATTTATTTTACTATTTATGATGTAAGTATTTACCTAACCGATGACTGTGACACCCCAAAAATAAGGTAAATTTTTCGCGATTTTAGTGTAATTAATTCATGATAGTTGCAAGTGGTGAAGCTGTTTATTTATTTCCCTGGACCCATCAGAGACCTGTCTCATATGTGAAGATATGAGAAGGTAAGTCAAGAGGAGCAACCAGGAATAAATGCTCCAATTAAAAACAGCGGAAGAATTTAGAATGAGTTAATGATATGTGATTAAAACTAAAGAGGTCGACAATTATAAAAATTAATAAATCTGATTTTATGACTAAGGTTGTTATGAAGTAATGTGGAATCAGTGTTTAATGAAAGGAAGAGAGAAAACAATTTAATCAATGCGTTTTGGGAAGTCAGGGTCCCCCTCGCTCAGGCGAAATACCCACTCGCTTGAGCGAGTGCCATACAATACACTTAGGCGAGACAAAAGGGAGCAGAGCGAAAAGAGAAAAGGAGTTACAGGGGTCACTCTGCTCAAGCGAATTCCGACTCGCTTGAGCGAGACACATAACCCTTGCTTGGGCGGAGCCAGCGAGCGTGGGCGAAAATCTTCCAGAACCGAATTCAATACCGACTCGCTTGAGCGAGCACCTCAACTAAGGCCATTCGCTCAAGCGAAATTCGACCAGTCCCAATACTACCCATTACTCACTTGGGCGAGGCCTCCTCGCCTAAGCAGATAACTTCCAGAGCTGAACTTACACTCGTCTGCTCGACAGGGCTTCCCAGCACTCAGGTTTCTATTCGGCAAAATCCTTCCAAAACTGACCCATCTCTCACTCAGTTTTCCACTCGGCGAATAATTTATACCGACCCATTTCTCACTCAGTTTTCTACTTGGCAAATAATCTAAACTGACCCATTTCTCACTCAGTTTTCCACTCGGTAAAATAGTCTAGACTGACCCATTTCTCACTCAGTTTTCCACTCGGCAATATATTCTAGACCGACCCATTTCTCACTCAGTTTCCACTCGGTAAAATCATTCCAATTCCGAGTCATCTCTCACTCGGTTTTCCACTCGGTGAAATCATTCCAAAAACCAATTCATCACCTGATCGGTCATTCACTCGGCAATTCATTCCAAAACTGACTCATCACCTGATCGGTTTTTCACTCGGCAATTCATTACAAAACTGACTCATCCCCTGATCGGTTTTTCACTCTGTAATTCATTACAAAACTGACTCATCCCTTGATCGATTTTTCACTCGGTAATTCATTCCAAAACTGACTCATCCCCTGATCGGTTTTTCACTCGACAATTCATTCCAAAACTGACTCATCCCCTGATCGGTTTTTCACTCACCTCGCTAGGGCGAATGCCATCCCCAAGACCCTTCGCTCGGGCGAATTTTGTCCAGTGGCTAATTCCCCTCGCCCTCACTCGGGTGAGACCCCATTCGCCTGAGCGAATTTTATCCAGTAACCAAACACTGATACTGGGACAATCTCGCTTGAGCGAGATTCACTCTCGCTTGAGCGAGATCATCAGATAACATGCAGAAACTTGGAAATTTACACAACACAGCATACCAAAATTTAACTCAAGCTAATTCACCATAATTCATTACATCTCAATCATTATATTAGTCACTTAAAACTTATTCCAGACAAGCATGTTCAAAAATTCCTATTACGACTCATCAAACGTATAAAAATCAATTCATCATCTCTTCTACTTTATAAAATTAATACACAAATATAATTCTTCATTCATTCCTTAAAATAAGGGAAGATTCGTCATTCATACATTCACAGGGTCATGATTGAAAATGAGTCATGGACAAAAGATCTCATTTTCCTCCATGACCTTCCCAAAATCATCATTTTATATATATCTAGTCATCATCCATACGAATATCTATTCTAAATCCATATTATACAAAATATGAAGGATGTCATACACATTACAACCCTTCCACACAACTATAAAAATCAAAATACTGCCGGCCAAGACATTCTTTACCAAAAAGAGGCCTCCTTCACACTTCTCCTTCACAAAACAGCTCCAAAGCAAGTCCTACAACATAGGAGCTAAAAAGATATACCACAGGGAGAGTGAGTATACTTTCTCAATGATGAAAATCTAACAAATAAGATAACATATGAGTGAAAACAATACAATTATTCCCTCCTCAAGGAAAGTTCATTCAACACTAAATCAATCACCCCTCAATATTCATCTAAATACATATACCCATCAAGTTTCCCAAAATCACATTAACCAATATCACAATCAAGATTAATAATTCAAAACAAGGGTTCCACCTACTCCTCTCATAACCTTACAAACAGAGTATCACTTTATGCCATGCTTCTATGGCTAATACGTGTGCTAGTGTTTATCATACATATGCACAGATCCAATTTCAATTCAATAGCGATTTCAGTCACATAAATTAACATCATCACTCCGGGATATACCCTTCTTGGCACCCCGCAAGGTGATATATTCATTTACACGATAACATCGTCTTCACTCCGGGATATACCCTTCGTGGCACCCCGCAAGGTGATATATTTCATCAATTCATAACATCATCATCACTCCGGGATTTACCCTTCGTGGCACCCCGCAAGGTGATATATTCATATACACGATAACATCGTCTTCACTCCGGGATATACCCTTCATGGCACCCCGCAAGGTGATATATTTCATCAATTCATAACATCATCATCACTCCGGGATATACCCTTCGTGGCACCCCGCAAGGTGATATATTCATCAATTCATAACATCATCATATCGTTCATGAAGTCAATAACACATCATCACATAACATGTCATTCATAGCCTCATTTAGGCATCATCATATAAACACTCATTTCAAAACACCATACTCAATTCTCATTTCACACGCATAATAATACATTTAATCAAGACAACATGCCATATTGCATTAATACATACATTATCATCACAATTCTCATACATTTAGAAAATACACCCCTCTCCTACCTTAAGAGAAGTACGATTCCGGGTTTGACGTTCCCGTGTCACAAGAGTTATCAAGTCCTTGCTCCAAAACGAAAATGGGATTCAAAGGGAAGATGAGGATGACGAAAATGAAAAGGAGGAGGGAGGAGCTTCAAGCCACAATGTCCTCCTTCAACTTGGAGAAAACGAAAATGGGAGAGAAGAATAGGCAAACCACTTGCTTAGTTTTTGGGAAGGAAAGAAGAAGAAGAAGAAAGGAAGAGGAAGTGTGTTGGCATGGAGAAGAAGAGAGTTACGGGAAAAATGAGAGTGAATTGGTGAGGTTTTTATTTTATTTTTATTCTCATCACTTAATTCTTCCATTTTTCACTAAACAGGTTCACAGTTCGGGCTCGATACATATTCTAAAAATTATTCCGAATACATATTCGGATTCCCAATAACATTATCTACAACCGTGACAAACGGCATCTCAATCGGAGATACTTGGTCCGACACCCACATTTTATCCGGGTCAATTTTCAACTTATCCGGTCACAATAATTCACTAACAGTCTTAGAGAATCTTAATTAAATTATTTCTAGTATTTTGGAACATCAGTTAGTCCATATTTAATTATTCAATATTTATTTTCTTAATTTAACTTCCTACTTTAAAAATTCGGGGTGTTACAATGACTATTCATGATGTAAGTAATTGCCTAACCAATGATGTAAGTAATAGGTAAGCGATGATGTCAGCAGTGACATTTTAATTATTAGATAAAAAGTTAAGGGTATTTTGTCATTCTCAAAGAAAAAATAAATAAATAATTCCAAAAATTATAAATTGTATAATAATCAAAAAGTTCTAAAGAATTATAATTAAATTCCTTTGAAATGTTATTTTAAATAAGAAATAATAAAATTAGAGATGTTACACTAATCATCAAAATAGATATATATTTTTAAAATCACCACTCTAGTGTTTCTTCATTTGCATTTATTCCCCACACATAATTTATATTAAACCTTTATTCTAAAATTTACATAATGTATCATATTATTCTATATTACATAAACATAACCCAAATTTCAAATTTTGACTAACTATGCTACTTTCCCTTCAAACCTACTTATGTGGTACCCCGATTCTAATTAATTATAACTCTGAACACCCCCTTAATTACCTTGATTCTAAGCTACCACTAATTGCTCTTGGTGCCGGTCTCACCCAACAACTTGATAATTCACCCTCCAGTTCCAACACCCACTTCACTCAATGACTTCCCGAAGCTCGGTCCGTCACCTCAATACCATAATTTGAAAAACGTAATTAATTTCGAGTTTCAATGTCAAATGGACCTCCGATTAGAGCTTCAAAGTCATGCCATGAAAGAAAAGGAAATGGTCTCTCTTTCTACCTCATTCACATGTGCTTCATGGGAAAGAAAAGATGGGTCTTTAATTTTTAATGTCATAAGGGCAAAATGGACATTACAGGTTTCCCGTTTCTTTTCTGATTTATTTTATTAACTTTTTAAATAAATAAACTTTTCTTCTACTTCTTGGTAAATTACCATCACCAATTCTATTTTTACATTTGAAATTTACAATTTACCCTTTTATAAATTTATTTAATTTATTGCCTTTAATAATTGTCAATTAGTTTATAATAATTTTGAAAAAATCCAAATTAAAATCCAACTAATTTATTTATTAATTTTCATATATCCTCAATAATTACTTTAATTACTTGAAATGTTGCATTCATTCTTACCTTTTTTGTTTTGATTCTAGCATACTATCCTTTCATGATCTAGAGAAGATAAACACTTCTCATCACATGAAGATTCATACGATTTAATGTATAAAATATTTGATGGTATTCTAGAGGTTGGTGGTCATGGATGTTATTGGATCAATATATGATTGATGTGGATGATAAATTTGGTAATAAGAAAAAGAGGGGAGGGGAAGTTCACACTTGACATCTATAAAAATAAGAAACAAGGACGATAATAAAAAAAATTAATGATATTAAGAAAGTTAATGAAAAAGGAAATGTTTAATTTATATGATTATTTATATGATTTCACACACTCACCATGCAAAATGTTGAGAAGAGAAATTTGTTCGTAAAAGTTGTTTGCACCAAGAGTCAAACCTAAACCTATTGGTTCTAATAGGATAATATGATCACTAGAAACACAAAGAATAAAGCAAGAACCAGAGAAAGTAATACTGGAATGTAAAATAGAGTACTCTAAAATACCAATGCAAAGATAACAATTAAACATAAGAGATAAAAGATAAAGGGAAGAAGATGAACACAAACAGTTTTAACATGGTTTAGCCAAAATGAGCCTACATCCACAGAAAGAGCAGCAAAATTGAATTAGGATGAAGAGATTACACACAGTTACAAAGTTAACCAATACTCAAGCTTTAGAGATTTTCTAGTCCCTTATACAAGTACCCAAAGACTATATTTATAGGAAACAGTATCTATAATTATCTATGAACTAAAGTAGTTACATAAAAATAGAAACGCAACTAAATCAAGATAAGTCTACGTACAGACTTAAGGGCCCAGACCTTGTGGAGGCAACAAACCATACTTTTAGAGTCACGGACCTTCACAATTCTCCACCTTGACTCTAACAGACCTTGATTCAAAAAGCACTTATTTCCATAGTTGCTCTCCACTGATGCATCAATCAACATTTTGTAAAATTAATTAAGTCCAAGCAATGCTTGAACTTTACTCTAGGAAGAGATTTAGTAAGCATATGCATCGGATTTTCTTCAATAGAAATTTTCTCAACTTGAGCCTTCCTAGGATCAACCATTTCTCTAATAAAATGAAATTTTATATCAATATGTTTTGTCCTTTCATAATAGGTTTGATGATTAGCAAGGTGAATGACACTTTGGTTATCACAAAATAGGAACACTGTTTTGGTTAATACCAAGTTCTTCCACTAGACCTTTCAACCACAGACCTTCCTTCACTCTTTCTGCTAGAGTAATATACTCAGACTCTGTAGTTGACAGAGCCACCACAGACTACAAATTAGCCTTCTAGGATACTACAGTGCTAACATCTCGGATTTTAAGGAAATTAAATTTATTAGATGATGATAATTGATTATTTATGGTCAAATAATTATGGAAGATGTTGTTAGACATTAGAGGTGAATTATCGGTAAATTAACATTTACCGAAACCAGGTGAACTAACAGATGATGTGGGACCCACTTGATTTGATTAGATGTTTGATGGGTCTAGAATGTTTGGAAAATTATTATGGTTAAGATGGTATAGTTAGAATAATTTTTGGTGTTAAGAAATAATTAATTGGACTCGACGAATGATAATAATCGGGGAAAATACGAACCAAATGGGATTAAAAAGAAAATGAAAATTTCCTTTCTTCTCTTCATTTCAGCCGTCCACTTCTTCTCTCTTTCCCGTTTCTACTTTTCATGCTATTATACAATGGTTAATGGGGTTTTATGACCCAATGGACAAATGGCACAAAGCAAGGTTTTAACCATTGGACAATATCCAATTTTTACTCAAATTCCTTCTCCCTTCTCTCATTTTTCGGTGACACCTCCTCCTCCTCACCTTTTCTTTACTTTTACTTCCTTCTTCCTCCTTCCATGGTAAAAACCGTCCACCACCTTCTCCACCTCCATTCTTGCTAAAACAAAAATTAAAACTTGAGCTTGGAAATGTGAGGCATCTATGGAGCTTGGGAGCTTGCATTGGTCACCTCCCTCTTCCTCACTTCATTTTTGTTTTGGTGGAGCTTAAGCTTGAGTAAAGATTTCTTACCTCCACCTTGTTTTATTTATGGTTTTGGGTTGTTGGGTTGAAGATGGTGATGTAGAACCCTTGCATATGGGTGGAAATGGAAACCCTAGGCTTGAATGTTTGGAAATAAAACCCTTAATTTAGGGCTTTATGATTATGTGAGATTTAGATGTTGATAGGGTCATTATGATAAAATAAAATGGATTGAAGATTGATAGAGATTATTGATAGTTGTTGGGTGATTTTGGAGAAGAAACCCTAAGTATTAATAATTTGGGGGTTTTGACCCACTTGATGATTTTGATGATTATGGATGTTTATGAATGGAGTATATGAGAGGAATGGATTTTTAGAATCATTAAGATTGATTAAGGAGGTTGATGATATTTGCATGTGAGTAGATATGACTTGAGGAATAAATCTTGAGAATAGGAAAATGATAGGCAATGTTGAGTGATGTTATTGGTGATAACAATAATGATGGATGACCATTGATAATGGATACTTGACTTGATGAAGTCTTAGGCCATGATAGATGCCATAAGGGTTTATTGATTAGTGATGGCTTAAGAGAGTCCATGGTGACTTAAGTTGAAATTGGATGCCTTGTGATAGCTTATTGATTACATGTGTATGTGTAATTGTTGATAGGATTGTATTCTGGACGATGATGCATAATAACCGAGGCAAACAGAGCGGTTGGATTGCGTTCTTCTCTCGAGGTAGGAGAGGAGTTTGCATTTCAAATTGTATGAGTGGATTAATTGCTAATTATGTATATGTTGAACTCATGCAATACCTTGCCATGAATGTCTTATATGATTAATTTGATGAAGTGATGAATGATGGCTTGGCTATATTGATTGTTATGAAAATGTATGTATATATATGATGTTGATGATAAGTGTTTGATGGTCCCTTGGTTGGACATAAACTAAATGATGGTGAAAATTTATGAATGAATGAGTTAAATAAAGTGTAGAGGATTATTTTGAGATGAGTAATGTGGTAATGAGAGGTGTCTTAAAGCCTTCATTTCATAGTTGATGAATCAGAATTTAAAAGAGTGATTGATGAGTAGAAATGAGAATTTCCGAGTATGAATGGGTGGTGAGAGTTTTATATGCCTCATGTGATGTGTATGATGTATTGGTGGTGATTAAGTTGGCCTAGAATGAGATTTCGCGTGTTGGATTGTGAGAATCTTCATTACTGCATAAGTTCTGGTAATCTCGCTCAAGCGAGATGGGATCTCGCCCAAGCGAGAGTCCCCTGCTTCAGAGAATTGGCCTCTGGCCCAAATCCGCCCAGGCGAATGAGTTGCTCGCCCAGGTGAGTCGAGTGAGAAAGGAGTTAGTTCTGGAGTAATTCCACCGAGTGCTAGGAAGCCCCGCTCGAGTGAAAGAGAAAAGAGTCATTTTTGAAATAGTTATGCCGAGTGAAAAATCGAGTGAAAATTGGCTTGTAATAATTTTGCCGAGTGAAAGACCGAGTGAGAGAGGAGCCGGTTTTGGATAATTTTATCGAGTGGAAACCGAGCGAGAGATGAATCGGTTTTGGAATGATTTTGCCGAGTGAAAGACCGGGCGAGAGATGAATCGGGTTTGGAATAATTTGCCGAGTGAAAGACCGAACGAGGGACGAATCGGTTTTAGAGTAATTTATCGAGTGAAAGACCGATCGAGTGATGAGTCGGTTTTGGATAATTTCACCGAGTGAAGGGCCGAGTGAGACATGAGTCGGCTTGAAATAATTTTACCGAGTGAAATACCGAGTGAGAGATGAGTCAGTTCTGGAATCATTTCACCGAGTGAAAAACCTATTGCTATGAACCACCGAGTGAAAAACTGAGTGCTGGGAAGCCTTGCCCGAGCGTGCGAGTGTGGAAGGGAAGGATGGCCTCTGGTCAGATTTCGCTTAAGCGAGTGGGTGCCTCACTCAAGCGAGTGTCAGTGGGATTTGTTACTGGACAATTATCGCCTGAGCGAGTGGCTAGTTGAAGGGAGCCTCGTTCGAGCGAATGCCTGTGGATTTTGTTACTGGATGATTCTCACTCGAGTGAGTAACCGAGTGTGAATGTGCTTCGCCCGAGTGAGTAAGCTTGGGGACGCTACTAGAGGCATTTCGCTTATGCGAAAGGGGTCACCCCTGCGAGCCTAATCTGTCTCGCTCAAGCGGAGGTGAATCTCGCTTGAGCGAGTTCCCACCAGAAATGGATTTTGCCCAATTTTAATTATGGTGAGCTTATGTTAGACCCCTTCTTAGTGTTATAAGATAATTAAGAGATGATATGGGGTATGTGATCCGGTCCTAACACCGGCCCCCAAGAGCATGGCCTTAATGCCTTGCCAGATCAGCATTTTGAATAAAGAGAAGTACTCTTCAAATACACTACAAATAATATACGGAGTGCACACCGCCAGGGCAAGTAACGCCGCCAAGGCTCATAACGCCGCCCACGCACGTTACCCCGCCAAGGAATGTAACTCCGTCCAGGCATGTTACTCCGCCGAGGAATGTAACCTCGCTAAAGTTGTTACTCCGCCAAGCCATAGGCTCAATATTGGCGGAATGCCGAATTTCCCCTACTGCGTAGCGAGCCCATACTCACAACCCCGGCACGAGATTGACTCTGTCTTGAGAGGTTAATAATGGGAATCACGCTGTCACGCATAAAGGGAAATAACAATAAAATATTAAAGCACTAACGCTTTCCAGACAAGTTGTGATACCTACTACAATAATGGTGCATGTAAACGGCGCAGGGACCCACTACCTTTTCAGCATTATGCCTGAAGACAAGGAGCGGGTCCTACCAATAATGCAGCACCAGTAACAGGTATATAAACCTCTCTCGAAAAGGTATAAGGGATCTTTTCCCATTCTCTGAACCTAACACTCTCTCACTTGCATAGTTATCTCTGACTGTCTTTCTAAGTCTCTAAGTATTCTGAAATACTGACTTGAGCGTCGGAGAACGATTGCAGGTACCTCCCCCAATCGGGTCAAGGCAACGTAGATCCCGTCAGGCGGACTGTGACACCGCCCCAGAGTACATTGCACTCCGCCTCAGCATACAAAGACTCTCCACATTTACATTTATATGCACATTGCTTTGTATCAAAAACACATTTATATGTATATTTTGAGTTGTTCTACAAGCATACTTCTACACCCCCTGTAAAGAACAGTTCATTGGCACGCCCAGTGGGACCTGTAAACTAGGTAATCCCACAATCTTTGATCAATCTTCATCATCAATGGAGAGACAAGGACCAGAGATGCAGAACGAGGATTCTCCTCCACGCAATCCCAGACGTCTTAACTTCGATGATGGTGCTCAGAAAAAAGCAACGCAAGCTGATTCTCTAGATCCAAGAGATGACATGATTCGAATGTTGAGAGAAGAACTTGCGGAACTTCGTCGTGAAAAAGCAAACCCAGTGCATGAGAAAGCTGGTCCCGCAAGACAACCACACCATGAACCACACATGCAGGAGGAATCAAGCACTCCTCACTACTCTCGTATTCCTACATACATGGAGGAGCAACGAAGCCTCCCATTGGTGAATGCTCAGCATCAAGAAGGAAGGAGAGCAGGCTCAAACGCATCCCCCTTAGGATATAAGATGAGCATCCCATTTTCTAAAAGGCTCATGAATGCACATGTACCCAGACATTTGCAAACTATGCAGCCCATTTCTATAGGGAAATATACTGGGGAAACAGATCCCTCTAAGCATTTAGATGCTTATATCTACGAGGCCATGTTTCTAGGAGC
The DNA here is from genome assembly GCA_037962975.1 of Clitoria ternatea. Taxonomy (NCBI): domain Eukaryota; kingdom Viridiplantae; phylum Streptophyta; class Magnoliopsida; order Fabales; family Fabaceae; genus Clitoria; species Clitoria ternatea. The sequence continues at coordinate 223,493,372 of CM075672.1, forward strand.
TGAGAAGGATGTCATGTGCAGAATGTTCCCCAGAACCCTTACAGGCGAAGCTCTTAGTTGGTTCAAGAGCTTACCTTCAGGTTCCATTGATTCGTGGGAGGAGCTGGCCTCAGCTTTTGGAAGCCACTTCATGATCTCCAGGGATGCACCCAGAACCTCTCATACCTTGGCTCAGATCAAACAAGGCGATAAAGAACCTCTGAAGGATTTCCTTAAGAGATTTTACAAGGAGGCAGCCATGGTCCCCGATCTGACTGAGGCAATCCAGTTGCATATTCTCATAGAAGCTATGCAACCAAAGTCACCTTTCGCTTTGTCTTTGGCAAAGGGACCTCCAACCACGATGGAGGAATTTCGCAGGAAGGCGTCCAAGTATGTGGGTATTGAGATGCATTTGGAAGCCACTGCATCTCGCAGTAAACCACCCCCTGCAACTCCACCTCGTGACAAAGGGAAGAGAAGCCGTTGAAGAATGACAAGTCCTACCAAAGGGACAAAGTAGGGAACCAACCTTTTAAACAGCAGGACAGATGCGTGTTCAATTTTGCTCACTATGCACCACTGAACACAACCTGCGAGCAAATCTTGCGTGAAATAGGATGGACCACCCTCAATGTTTATGGAATTCAACGTCCACCTCCAATCAGGCGCGGTGGAAACCCAAAGAAATATTGTGAGTTCCATGAGTCAGTTGGCCACACCACAGAAGAATGTAAGCAACTCAAAAATACCATTGAGGTGCTCATTCGTGAAGGTAAACTGAAACATTACCTATTCAAAGGCAAATCTCATGATGAGCCTGAGAAGTTTGAAAAGTGACATCGTGATCGTTCTCCGGATCCTGATAGTACTCGGGAACCAAAACGTACGGCGGTGTCAGAGAAACAAAAAGGCATTGTTTTGGAGTCCGCCCAACGAGAACCGAGCCCTGAACCTAGGTCACGAGGTAAAAGGCAGGTGGTGGACATGATTGCTGGAGGCTTCGCAGGAGGCGGACCCTCAAACACCGCCCGGAAAAATCATCATCGCATGATCTTATCTGTGCAGGGCAAGAACAAAGAATATCGCCCATTCAGAGACGGAGTTCAGACGCCGCCTATAACTTTCACAGGTGATGATTTTGGCCCAACCATTCCTGAGGGAGATGATGCGGTAGTGATCATTGCGGTGATCGCTAATATGGATGTAAAACGCATCCTAGTTGATCAGGGAAGTTCCTGCGACGTTATTTTTTATGACTGTTTTAAACGCATGGGACTGACTGACGCTGATTTACAGCCTTACACCCAGGACCTCATAGCTTTTAATGGCGCCAAACAGCCTACTAAAGGCTACTTGGACACAAGGATTACCTTCGATGGTGAACCTGGAGCAAGGACTGTGAAATCCAGGGTCCTTGTCATTGATGTTAAATCCCCATACAATGGCATCATTGGGCGGCCTACTCTGAATGCCATGGAAGCCATCGTTTCAACCCCCCACTTGTTAATCAAGTTCATCGACAAAGATAATCAAGTCTCATCTGTCAGGGGCGACCAGGAGATGGCTCGTTATTGTTACAATTTAAGTCTTAACATGGTGAAGCTTGAGACCATGTCTAAGAAAAGAAAATTGAACGAAGGAAACAGTGCGGCGGCATCCGTCAACTTGGTGGATCTTGATCCCAGGGCGGAGTCTTCTATAGACCCACTGAACCCTTTGAAACCAACTCCTGATGGTGGTTCCAAGCCTATTGTTTTGGGCAGCACCCCGGAGCAAATTACTAACATCAATGACAAGCTGGAGCCTAACATGGAAGCAAGACTGATTGCACTCCTCCATGAGTACAAGGAGATTTTTGCCTGGACAGCCGCAGACATGCCTGGTATGGATCCTAACTTCTGTTGCCACCGCCTGGCGGTGTATCCTGAAACTAAGCCAGTGGCACAAAAGAAACGGCGTATGGGTCCTGCTAAGCAAAATGCTGCTTGCGAACAAACCGAAGAACTCCTTAAGGAGGGGTTCATCAGGGAACTCCGTTACTCTTCTTGGCTGTCCAACGTGGTTATGGTGCAGAAAGCCAATGGCAAATGGCGCATGTGCATAGACTACGTTGATTTGAATAAATGTTGTCCCAAAGATCCTTATCCTCTCCCCAACATTGACAGACTGGTTGATGACTCATCAGGATACAAGTATCTATCCTTCATGGATGCTTACTCCGGATACAACCAAATTCCAATGTGTGAGGATGATCAGGAGAAAACAGCATTTATCAATGACAGAGGAGTCTTTTGCTACAATGTCATGCCATTTGGGCTGAAGAACGCTGGGGCCACCTACCAGCGCATGATCAACAAGGTCTTTGAGGGCATGCGCACAAAGCTGGTGGAGGTTTATATTGATGATATCATCGCCAAGACTCCAGAGGGAGGAGACCATGTTGAAGACCTACGCCTCATTTTTCAACGCCTGCAGCAATACAACATGAGACTCAACCCACTAAAATGTACATTTGCTGTACCTGGAGGAAGATTTTTGGGTTTCATGTTAACGCAAAGAGGCATAGAAGCTAATCCTGACAAGTGTCGTGTGATACAAGAGTTGCAGAGCCCCAAAACATTGAAAGAGGTACAATCCCTCAATGGCAAAATCGCTGCTCTAGCACGATTCATGCCAAAAATGGCTCATCGCTCTCTCCCCTTATACAAGATGCTGAAGAAGGATAAGAAATTCAATTGGGGCCCAGAGCAAGAGGCGGCCTTCCAGAGCTTGAAAAATGTCTTAGCCAGCCCTCCAATCCTGGTAAAACCAAGCCCAGGTGAGCAACTCATCGTTTATTTGTCTGTTTCAGATGAAGCGCTGGCAGTGGCCCTGGTCAAAGAAACAGTCGAAGGCCAACGACCGGTGTACTTCACTGGTAAAACATTGCATGGTGCAGAGTGTCGTTATCAGAAGATTGAAAAGGCAGCACTTGCAGTCGTTTGGGCCTCACGACGCTTAAGACCATATTTCCATGCACACCCCATCTTGATTCGCACAGACTTGCCACTCCGTACTATATTGTTCAAGCCAGACTTGGCAGGAAGGATGATCAAATGGGCCATAGAACTCTCTGAATTCGACATATCCTACGAACCAAGAACTGCTATCAAGGCACAAGTCCTAGCAGATTTCGTAGTTGAATTAATAGGCTCTAGCCCAGATGCAGATCATTCACACTGGATAGTATACGTCGATGGGTCTTCAAACAGCAAAGGATGTGGGGCAGGAATCGTTATAGAAAGTGATGACGGGGTACATCTTGAAATTTCATTGCACTTTACCTTCACTACGTCTAACAATCAGGCGGAGTATGAAGCCTGCTTAGCCGGACTCAGAGCAGCACAAGATATTGGGGCCAAAACTGTCACCCTATGCAGTGATTCTCAACTAGTCATCTCACAAATTCTTGGTGAGTATCAGGCTAAAGAACCTCTACTGCAACAATATCTGGACTGCGTCAATGAGTTGAAATAGCGCTTCGATGAAGTAACTTTCAAGCATGTACCTCGCGAAGAAAATACACGTGCTGATATCCTGTCCAGGTTAGCCAGCACAAAGAAGGCGGGGTGCACAACCACAGTTGTACAGAGTACTTTGGCGGAGCCAAGTATATCCCTTCCCTCTTCAATTCATATGATTAAAAGTCGCCCCGTTGATGACAACTCCTGGGTAACACCAATAGTTCGTTATCTTGTTAATGGACAATTACCCACGGATGATCTTGAGCGAAAGAAGCTAAGGAGGGAGGCACCCTATTATACACTCCTGGATGGGTAGCTATACCGCCGAGGAATATCTGTCCCATACTTAATTTGCATAAATGAAAACGAGGTGCCAGCTGTTTTGGAAGAAGTCCATGAAGGGCAGTGTGGACATCATCCAGGGGCACGGAGTCTAGTGAGAAAAATACTCAGGGCGGGGTATTGGTGGCCCACTATGAAGCAAGACGCTGCCTCATATGTTCAAAAATGCGATCAATGTCAACGATTCGCGAATTTTCACCATACTCCAGCCGAGGAAATGTCATCATCAATAACGCCCTGGCCTTTCTATCAATAGGGCATGGATATTCTAGGTCCATTCCCAACTGCGCCCGGCGGTATCAAATACTTGATAGTTGGTGTTGATTATTTCACCAAATGGATTGAGGCTGAGGCAGTGGTGCACATAACGTCAGCCAGGACTCAAAGATTCGTTTATGAGAATATCATTGCACGTTTCGGAGTCCCTGAACGCATAGTCACTGATAATGGCACCCAGTTCACAGATCGCAAGTTCACTGAACTCTTAGAAAATCTCAGCATCATGCAGATTTTCTCTTCTGTGGAACACCCTCAAACCAATGGACAAGCAGAGGTCGCCAACAGAGAAATCTTGAAGGGCCTCAAAAAACGCCTTGGTGAGGCAAAGGGAGATTGGGCAAATCAGTTATGCCATGTTTTATGGGCATATAGAACTACCCCATACTCCACCACAAATGAATCTCCGTATCGGCTAACATATGGAGTCGAGGCTGTTATTCCCATAGAATTAACAGCTCCTTCAGCTCGAGTCCTCCATTTCAATGAGGAAGCCAATCAACAGAACCTCGCACACGAATTGGAGGTTTTGGCGGAGTTAAGAGAGGAAGCCTTTGTGAGAGATCAAGCTGTCAAAGCAAAGGCCGCCAAACGGTATAATGCACGCATGTGCGAACGCCGTTTCAAAGAGGGAGATTTGGTCCTGAGAAGGGCCAACATTGGCAACAAATTTGCGCACCAAGGCAAATTGGCACCAAATTGGGAAGGTCCATACCGAGTCATCGAGGTTTTGGGCAAGGGTACATACCGCCTAGAAAACTTGGATGGTACTCCGGTCAGAAATAAATGGAACATTTTGAATTTACACATATATTACAGTTAGTTGGGTAATACGGTATGATCTTTTTTTTCCTAACTCAAGGATCTTCCTCTGTATGCTTTCCTTGAAAAGGTTTCGAAAAGATATATCCCAACTCAATCTTTTATGTAATTCCATTCTCAATGAAATGCCTTCCTGCATTTAATCTTCACTCTAACTTTGAATTGATTATCCATGGCAGAATTTGTTCCCATGCAGATAAAACAACGACTCTAAAATTGAAGCACAAACGCATAACTCTTTATTCCATAAAGATCAACCAACATGCAACGCCGCTTCACAAACGGAGTCAACAAAAACTCCTTGGGGAATTGGTGTCTCAGCTATATGCTGCACCATACCGACCCTAAGGTACAGAAAACTCCTTGGGGGGAAAGGATTGGTGTCTCAGCGATATGCTGCACCATACCGACCCTAAGGTACAGAAAACTCCTTGGGGGGAAAGGATTGGTGTCTCAGCTATATGCTGCACCATACCGACCCTAAGGTACAGAAAACTCCTTGGGGGGAAAGGATTGGTGTCTCAGCTATATGCTGCACCATACCGACCCTAAGGTCCTACAGGCCGCCTATGGAAAGAACTAGTGTCACAGCTATATGCTGCACTAATTCGCCCCCAAGGTCCTGCAGGCTTCTTGTGGGAAGAGCTGGTGTCACAGCTATATGCTGCACCACGCTAACCCCAAAATCCAACCAATTTCTTGCAGGATGAATTGGTGTCATAGCTATATGCTGCACCATACCGCCTCGAAGGTTTAACCAATTTCTTGCAGGATGAATTGGTGTCACAGCTATATGCTACACCATACCGCCTCGAAGGTTTAACCAATTTCTTGCAGGATAAATTGGTGTCACAGCTATATGCTGCACCATACCGCCTCGAAGGTTTAACCAATTTCTTGCAGGATAAATTGGTGTCGCAGCTATATGCTGTACCATAGCAATCCCCACTTTGATGATTTTCATTCAATCAGGAGTTGCACTCCAATCAAAATGCAAAAGGATGAACATTCCATCCAAAACTTGACTCTGCCTAACTCCCAATGTTTTACGGAGTACATGAGCAACAAACTCAAGCACTACCCAACAAGTTCAAGTAAGTTCAACACTTGCAAAATTGTGCTTCATTAAAATTCCTAAGAGGCCACTCCGCCTTCTTACGGAATCCAATTCCTTGGAAATTCCTAAGAGGCCACACCGCCTCCTTACGGAATCCAATCTCATTGAAATTCCTAAGAGGCGACTCCGCCTTCTTACGGAACCCAACCTCATTGAAATTCCTAAGAGGCCACTCCGCCTTCTTACGGAATCCAATTCCTTTTAAATTCCTAAGAGGCCACTCCGCCTTCTTACGGAATCCAATTCATTGAAATTCCTAAGAGGCCACTCCGCCTTCTTACGGAATCCAATTCCTTTTAAATTCCTAAGAGGCCACTCCGCCTTCTTACGGAATCCAATTCATTGAAATTCCTAAGAGGCCACTCCGCCTTCTTACGGAATCCAATTCATTGAAATTCCTAAGAGGCCACTCCGCCTTCTTACGGAATCCAATTCCTTTTAAATTCCTAAGAGGCCACTCCGCCTTCTTACGGAATCCAATTCGTTGAAATTCCTAAGAGGCCACTCCACCTTCTTACGGAATCCAATTCCTTGGAAATTCCTAAGAGGCCACACCGCCTCCTTACGGAATCCAATCTCATTGAAATTCCTAAGAGGCGACTCCGCCTTCTTACGGAATCCAACCTCATTGAAATTCCTAAGAGGCCACTCCGCCTTCTTACGAAATCCAATTCCTTTTAAATTCCTAAGAGGCTACTACGCCTCACTATTAAAATCATTTCAATGAAATTCCCACGAGGTTACTACGCCTCATTATTGAAATTACTTCAGTTAAATTCTCAAAAAGGCTATTCCGCCTCGTTGTACTTAGTCATATTTCATTAAGTCCTCAAATGAATATTCCACCTGTGTTGAGCCTATGGCTTAATGGAGTAATATTCCGCCTTCTCAATATCATTTTACAAGGCATAAATACAACGGACTTAAACATTACTTCTATGAACAAGTATACATTTGCAGGAAATATGTTTTATTGAATATTGCCAATATTAATAAAAATCCAGAGCCTATCCTGGAACAAGGCGATATCATTAAAATACTAATAAAAACAAAACTTGCAAAGAGACTGAGGAGGAGACTGAGAAGCTGATCTTCAAGGGTCAGACGGCTTCCCTTCTTGCTGAGTGGAGGTGAGCTGACCTTCTCCTAGCCTGGTCAAACTTTGGGAAGGAGGCAAGTCCGCCAAAACATATTCATCATTGGGCGCAGGCATGTGACCCCCTTGCACAGGCACCATCAATTCTCCATTGATGAATTCGTAATAGGGATGAATGCCTGTGGTGGAGAGAGCAACACCTGGGTTACGATAGCGGAGTTGGCGAACAGCCATGCTGAAAGCATCATCAATTGCTGCCTCAGCTGCATCCAAGGCAGATTGTAATTCCTTGTCAAGCCTCTCACTGGTGGCATCTGAGGCAGTCTTCTCAGCTTCCAACTCTTGAACCCGCACTTCAAGATTTCCATATGCGGTTGCTGCTTCGCCCAACTCTGCCGCCCAGGCATCTTCAGCTATGGCTTTATTTATTTCTATGGAGACCAGCCTCTGTTAAAGAATGCTCACGTCTCCACCCAAAAGTTGGTTCTGCTGATCTAAATTTGAAACTTGTTGCTTCAGCAGAACATTATCAGCCTTGACCTGGGAAAGTCCACTCACCACCTCGCCTAGCTTTTTATTCTGTTGTTCCAGCAGGACCTTCTCAGCCTTCACCTTGGCCAACTCCTCCGTCAATTTCTTGATGTCGGAGTCGGCGGTATCAAGATGCTTGTCCTTGGCCTTGATCACCTCGGACAGCTGCTCATTGTCATGTTCCAAGCTATGAATCTTTTCCACAGACTCGTGGTAAGACGCCTGAAACATGTTCGCCTCAGCAGCAACGTCAGCTATCTGGGGGACAGAGGCCAAGAAACCATCTAACTCAGCAAGGTGCCACCTCGCAGCTGCAGCAGCCTCCGGAATCTCCTCAAAGTCGATGTTGGGGCGGAGAATGAATTCTGGATCACGCCTCCCTGACTGGCGGGATCCCGTATTTGTAAAGTACAGAAAGGGATTCAAGCGAGACCCCGCCTCAGGCAAAGAGACAAACCGCCTGGATGATTTCCCTGGCACATCAATGGGAAAAACGGCTGTCCCTCGAGTGGTCAAGCTCAGGGCGGGATCCTTAGACGGGCGGACTGGGGAAACTTGAACTCTCCCTGCCTCGTCCCCCGTATCTTGGTCAGAAGAGGCTTGGAATCCCTCCGCTTGCTCCCCCTCGACATCTTCTTCGGGGATGCCTTCAACTCCGCCCATAGCAGCAGAAGTACCCGCAACAGGTACTTCCGGAGTCTCCTCCAAATCAATAGCAGCATCAATTGATGCTCCTTCCTCAACCCTCTTCTTGCTTTTGGTCCTCCTTCTTTGCAAGGGCTGGAGGTCTATTTCCTCTTCTTCTTCTGCAGCAGCTTCTGGTTCTTGGCGTTTTTTAGAACGCCTTTCAACAGTAGCTGCTGAAGATCCTGCACCACCTTCAAAATTTACTATGTTGGTGGAGGCAGGGAAAGGAAGGGTCTTTGTGAGAGCAGCAGTCAGACTCCGCCTGGGCTGCACATTGTTCTCCGCGTTAATTTCCCTGCGGCTCATTCGGATCCGTTTGATGCGCTCCATCCCAGGGAACTCAGCGATTTCTCCTGCGAAATAACAAAACGAGAATATGATTAGAAGATGCAAGATAGCAACAATACTCAATCAACATTACGATTGTTAGTAATATTACTCAAGTATCCCTGAGCATCCCGCCCAAGCAGCCTTCGACAAAGGATCAGCTTGTGGACAGAGTTGTACTCCTTCAACGTCCGGAGTACTTCCACAGACGCCGCCGACAGAGCACCCTCTTCAACTTCATACGCTCGCTTGGTTAAGAGAAAGTGCTCATACGTCCACGCGACTGGGAATCGATCAATTCCCTCTTTATTCCGCCAGAAGACGGACTCCCATTCCTTCACAGAAACCTTTACAAAACTTTTTCTGAAGTGGAGTCCGCCTTCTTTGGCGGAGTCTGCAAACGACTTGAAGTTTAAAATCTTCGGTTCCGCCCGAAGAGTAATAAGGCCCATACCGCCTGTTTTTACGTTCACCCTCCTCATGATACGGCAGAAAGAAAAGAACAACGCCACAGTAGGCGTAAACTCCAGATGCTCCGCCATCACCTCAAAGCTTCAAACTATTCCCCAACCATTTGGGTGCAGCTGAGAAGGGGCACAATCCAAGAACCTCAGCACGCCCATCTGGAATTTGTTCAAGGGGAAACGCACTCCCAGCTGAGTGAACAAAATATCATACATATATATTGTACGATTATTGTGAGGACGATGGCAAATCCTTTCAAATGTTTTAGGAGAGGAAACAATGAACCTATCTTCATAGCGTTCACTTTTCCAGATAGGCACAGATAGCTCCACTACACCGCCGCTAGTTGTTGCATGGCGAGAGGAAGCACCCTTAACATCTTCCTCAACCCAACAATAAGGATCAATCTCGAGCGTCTTCTCCCAATCCAGTCCATGCAACACGACGTTTTGACACTCTGCCATTGTCAACACTTGGGTATGGAAAACACCTCCTGACACAAACGAATGTACAGCATTACTAAAGTACTCCACACTGCTGTAAAACGTCGAGTCCCTCCCAGTATAAAACGCCTCATCTTCACTCTCAATATCAGAAAACATGGGACGAACAGAAACCCTAGAATGAGACTGTGACCTCTTTCCTCTCATCTTCCTTTTTACGAACACACAAAAAGGAAAACTAAAGCTAACCCAACGGAAATGAAGAAGCAAAGAAGAGGAAGAAGCAAGTACCTTAAGCTTCTGAAAGATAGAAGAACTCCAAACACCAATAAACTCGCAAGAGAGTAGCAAAAATGCTTTCAGCAAACAAATGCGAAGTGAGAGATGAAGCAAAACATTCCCCTTCTGAAAGTTTACCTATTTATAGGCATGGCTTGGGGGGAAATAAGCGAATCATCAGGAATCTCGAAGATGTGTTTGCAGCCGTTAGATAAATCTCATCAACGGTTCTAAAATTGAAGTATGCGTTTACAACCGTTGGATTTGCCCCACTGACGGTTCCTTTTTATTTTTGCTGAAACCAATAGATATATCTAAGGGCAGATATTTCATGGGCCACGTTTTCAAAATCCAAGGCCCACGGTAATAACCTCGAAAACGGTTCTCAATTGCCATCACGCGCATTTATGTCCCATCATTGGAATGGCAACCGTTACGAGGGCATACGTGGCAATAGGAGACTGAAGAACAAAAAACGTGGTTTCGAGGCGCATTAATGACAGGCGTGTCAAGTGATGACAGCTAATAAATGCACGAAAGCACTTGTCCACAAAACCTGGACTAGCAAATACCGCCTAAACCCATGCCTACAAAAGCTAAACTTAAGTGTTGTAGCTTATTAAAGTGACTCCGCCAGTCACTATAACAAGCTAGGGGGCATATGATCCGGTCCTAACACCAGCCCCCAAGAGCATGGCCTTAATGCCTTGCCAGATCAGCATTTTGAATAAAGAAAAGTACTCTTCAAATACACTACAAATAATATACGGAGTGCACACCGCCAGGGCAAGTAACGCCGCCAAGGCTCATAACGCCGCCCACGCACGTTACCCCGCCAAGGAATGTAACTCCGTCCAGGCATGTTACTCCGCCGAGGAATGTAACCTCGCTAAAGTTGTTACTCCGCCAAGCCATAGGCTCAATATTGGCGGAATGCCGAATTTCCCCTACTGCGTAGCGAGCCCATACTCACAACCCCGGCACGAGATTGACTCTGTCTTGAGAGGTTAATAATGGGAATCACGCTGTCACGCATAAAGGGAAATAACAATAAAATATTAAAGCACTAACGCTTTCCAGACAAGTTGTGATACCTACTACAATAATGGTGCATGTAAACGGCGCAGGGACCCACTACCTTTTCAGCATTATGCCTGAAGACAAGGAGCGGGTCCTACCAATAATGCAGCACCAGTAACAGGTATATAAACCTCTCTCGAAAAGGTATAAGGGATCTTTTCCCATTCTCTGAACCTAACACTCTCTCACTTGCATAGTTATCTCTGACTGTCTTTCTAAGTCTCTAAGTATTCTGAAATACTGACTTGAGCGTCGGAGAACGATTGCAGGTACCTCCCCCAATCGGGTCAAGGCAACGTAGATCCCGTCAGGCGGACTGTGACACCGCCCCAGAGTACATTGCACTCCGCCTCAGCATACAAAGACTCTCCGCATTTACATTTATACGCACATTGCTTTGTATCAAAAACACATTTATATGTATATTTTGAGTTGTTCTACAAGCATACTTCTACACCCCCTGTAAAGAATAGTTCAGTATGCTACAATGATAAGGCATGGTATTGGCTGAAATTAATTAATGCAATTAGAGGCGAATTAATTGTGATATAATTACCACTAAGGATGGAGTAATGAAAGAATAATATTGAGAACCTTATGATAGGATTTTGAGAGATATCCTTGGGTGAATTTGAAATTAATGAAGGGATAATAGATTGACATGGTATATGATATAAATTGATGAATTAGAGAAAATAGATACAAAATAATGTTAGATGATGATGTTGAGCACTCTCTTGCACAAAGAGGTGTATATTATTATTGATAATTTGTTGTGTGTCATTGTGTGTGATACAAGCATGGTCTTGTATGTGTGGTATGAAATATGAAATTGAAAATGTTGTAAATGCCACATAAATATATATACTTATAAAGGTATACATGAGACAATGGTAATGAATAATGAGATGAAACTCCACTGAATGAAAGTGTGATAATATTGATGAATATTATGTAATATTGAAATGCCATTGTGGTTGATTGCAAGTATTGACTTGCGTGTATGATGTTAAATATTGTGAAATATATTAAGATGAAAATACCATATTAAAACTTAAAAGCAATGGCTAAGAAACCAACAATGATGAAATCCACTAAGGTGTATGGTGGTGTTCGTCATTATGATGATGATGATTGATGAGTGGCATTTAGGATGCATAGTGGGAGAAATGCATTTGATTTGCATTGCATTGCATCCATGGCATATCGATCGCTGTCTATATGGAATATTAGGGGGTTCACCACTAGGCGGACCCAGTGGGAGGACGGCTCAGTGCACGAGCGTATTGTTGTTTTCCCCTGTGACTCGGTGTGTGAGTCACGAAGCTGTCCATAGTTTGGTGATGAGGCACCCTATGTGGCGGGCCCAGTGGGCGGGCGGCTCTATGGTGAGCGAGTTACCTCGGTGTCCGACGGGGCACGGCTCTCTCGATGTGTGTTCGGGAGGGGCCCGTAGCACTTTTGGCAAGTGAGGCCATGTTGTTGATCCGCAAGTCACGGGGTGACTAGTGCTACAGATGGGCGATAGCGATTTGGTACCAGTAAAAGATGTTGTTGAGATGCATGCATGCTTTGAGATATGTGTACATATTTTACTACTGCAGTAGGGGCTTAGTAGCACACCTATGCTTGACCCATAACTTGGTGTTTATTTCCTACAGTCGGATCCGCATTTGTTGTCTATTCCATTGCGTATATGCATTAGCCATAAGAGCATTTGCATATAGCATAGAGATATGCCAGAATTTGATGATGATTGATGATGATTGAGATGGTGGTATGGTGTTGATGAGATGGGTAATTAATATACCAAAAGACCATATAAAAGTAATAAATGATATGAATATATAAAATGATGTTGAATATGACGATATGTATGTTATGGCTCAATGTAATGAAGGGCATGACTGTTTATGGTTAATAATGACGATATTAGCCCGTGGTTGCTTTATGAAAAGACCTAAATGGTCGGTATTGGTGATGTTGGCCCATGGTGGCGATGTGATAGATGTGTATATGCTTGCTTTGCTATGATTTGATGAATAAGTACGCAATGAATATATATATATATATTGTAGAATTAATAACCTATGATGACTATTGATGTGTTTAGCAAAGCATACATGATGTTTATATGCATATTCACGTAATTTCAATTGTATTCATATCGTCATTTGAAATGTATAACTCACTCTCCCATGTGGTCTACTTTTTAGTATTGATGTAGGAAAACCATGGGATGAAAACGTTTATGAAGTAAAGCTTTTGGGAAGGTAAATAGTTGTAATGGGATGCCTTGGCCGGCAGCATTGTAATTTAATGAGTTATGTATAAAATGAATATCATGATGTTGTTAATTATTGTTGTTGATAGAGGAACTATGAATATATATATACTTGGATAATGTACTAATAGTGGAGATATATGAATCTGAGGTTGAAATGGTTATGATCTATTATAAATATGAATGTTGGAGATGGATGTTGCATGATCATACAGATAGGTATATACATATATCTTAGGCATTTCATGTTTATATGATTATGTAAAATGACGATGGTTGTATATTAGGCTTATGTTATGCCATTGCATGCTTGCCGAGCCTTTTCTCATATCTTCATATATGGGACTAGGCATGTGCCCGGTATACACATTCTTCTTCAGTTGTAAACTCTGTTATTTTGTATACCTTTATGGGCAAACTATCTATCGATCCAGTTATAGGTTATTTAATCTCACTCTTTGGCTTCCTGTGATTCAGGTCTTGATGTGATCATGGTGGTGTCTTGGAAATAATTTCAAACGTGAAAAATTTACTCATGTTTTTTTTATTATTTAAGTATCACGATTACATCGGGATTCGAGTACAAAAAATCAGGGGTGTTATATAGCCTACAAAATTTGCATCTACATAGCCTGTAACAGGATTGCTTCCTTGAGACACCATTTTAAATTCCAAACCAAAATCTGTTGATCCATTCAAATATCTCATGATCTATTTTAAAGCATTCTAGCGATCATGGCCAGGATTTGCCATGAATCTGCTGATCAAACTTACAACATAAGCAAGATCGGGTCTGGTACAGACCATTCCATACATGAGACTGCCAACACCAAGAGCATATGTGACAAAAGATATCTTTAATTTTTCTTCCTCTGTAATAGGTGACTGAGAGGATGAAAGCTTGGACAGAGAGCCTAAAGGTGTTTCAATAGATTTAGATTGATGCATTCTAAACCTTTCAACAACTTTCTTCAAATATCCTTACTGAGATAAGAAGAGTTCTCCTTGCTTCCTGTTCCTGATGATGTCCATTCCTAATATTTTCCTAGCAGGTCCTAAATCTTTTATCTTGAATTCAAACTTCAAAATTCTTTTAAACAAAATTAACTCATCATTACTAAAGCTTGCCAGTAAAATATCATCGACATAGAGGAGAAGATATAACACACAAATATTATCCCTTTTTAGAATATAAAACACAGTTGTCATAGCTGCATCTGCAAAATCCATATTTAATTAGAAAAATATTAAACTTCTTATACCATATCTTGGGACTTTGTTTCAGACCGTAGAGAGACTTCTTGAGCAAACAAACTTTGCTCCTATCTTTTGAAAAACCTTTTGGTTGCTGCATGCAGATGGTCTCCTCCAAATCACCATGAAAAAACATTGTTTTAACGTCCATTTGTTCTAGCTTCTAGTTAAACTGATTTACCAGGCTTAGTAGAACTCTAATAAAATAGTGTTTTATAGCGGGTGAAAAAATTTCATTGTAATCCACTCCATAAATCTGTGTGAAGCCTTTAGCCATAAGCCTAGCTTTAAACCTTAGTGCTTCAACCCCTGGTATCTCTTCTTTTCTTTTGAAGATCTACTTGCTTCCAATAATCCTTTGCCCTTTGGGAAAATCCACAAGTTCCCAGGTCTAATTTTTATTTAACGACTCCATTTCTTCATGAATAGCCTTACTCCAATGTTGTGCTTCAAAACACTTCATGGCTTCTTTAAATGACCGTGGTTCTATGCTCTGGACTTCATCAGCCACACTCAAAGTATAACAGATCAGGTCTGCATACCCATATCTGTTCGGCGGCTTAGAAATTCTCTTCCCTTTTTCTCTGATCAGTTGATAATCAGGGACATTATGTGAATTAGTAGCTCCACCTGAGCTATTACTTTCCTGAAAAATAGGTTCTCCTACATTGCTTGGATCTGGGTCTGTTGACTGTAAAAATTGATCCTTCACAGTCTAAGTTTGTTTCCCCTTTGATGAGAGCTCCACCTCAATCTGAGTCTGTTCTCTTCTTGAGGTATTTTCCTGCAAAGTTTGATCCTCCAACATACCCATTCTTGACTTATCAAAAAACATCTCTCTACTGATGATGCACTTGCCTCTACCTGCTCCCAATTTCCAGAGTCTATAGCCTTTCACACCTTCAGGATATCCCAGAAAAATACATTTGACTGCCCTTGGTTCTAACTTTCCCTCCTTTATATAAGCATAAGCCAGAGATCTAAGCATACGCAAATTAGAATAATCTGCGGGCTTTCTAGTCCAAGCTTCCATTGATGTCTTGAAATTTAAAGCTAAGGATGGGCACCTATTAATTAGGTGAACAACAGTGGCAACAACTTTTCCCCAAAAGCATTTGGGTAGACTAGCTCCGAGAAGCATATATCTTACACGTTCTAAGATTATCCTGTTCATTCTTTCAGCCAAACCATTTTGTTGGGGTGTTCCAGGTACAGTTTTATGTCTTTTAATTCCTTGTTTCCTGCAAAACTCATCAAACTGCTCTGAAAGAAATTCCAGGTCATTGTCCGTTCTTAGAACCTTGAGTTTGGTGCCTAACTGATTCTAAATCAGTGTGTGCCATTGCTAAATGTTTTAGACTTATTTTTAAGCATAAACAACCAAACCCTTCTTGAAAAATTATCCACAATTAACAGAAAATAAGAGCCTCCACCTAGAGTCTTAACTTTAGAAGGCCCCCACAAATCAGAATGAACATAGTCAAAAGGTTTGGAAGAAGTATGTATGCCTGACCCAAATTTTACTCTGAGATTTACCAAGCACATAATTTTCATAGAAATCTAATTTATTTATTTTATCCCCATTAAGCAGATCCTGTTTTTCCAATTCAAATAACCATTTTTCACTAGCATACCTGTAATACCCCAAATTTTATAAAAATGAATAATTGATGAGAATAAATAATAAATAATTGTATGTGAGTTATTTGTGTCCCAAAAATATTGGAATGATTAAATTGGGATTTATTATGGATATTTATAATTTATTGGGCTTATGTGAGATGAAATTATACCCGAAGAGAATATGGGTGTCAGACCAAGTATCTCCGATTGAGATGCCGCTGGTCAGGGCTGTTAAGAATATTATTAGGAATCCGAATCTATATTCGGAATAATTTTTGGAATGAGTATTGAGCCCGAACTAAGAGCCTATTTGTTATAAAGCGGTGGGATTTTAATGTAAAGCCAAATAATAAAAATATAAACTCCCACTTTCTCTTCTCCTTTTCACGTCACTTCTCCCTTTCCTTTCTATACTTCTTCTCCTTCTTCTTTCACCTTCTCCATTTCCTCTTTTCTTCTCTCCAAACACCTAAGCCATGTGGAGTCTTCTTCTCCTCCACCATTTTCATTTCCATGGGAGCTTGAAGGAGAAGCTTGTGGTTGGAATTCCTCTCCCCTCTTCTCTATTTTCGTGTTCTCTCTCCCTCCATGGAAAGCTTAATGTTGGCTCTTGGGTGAGGTAAGTTCCTCACCATTCTTTATGTGTTTATGCCTTAGATTTTGGGTTCTTGGTATTTGGGAGAGTATTTATGGCATATGGGTTGTTGGGAGAGTATTAATGAGGAAACCCTAAGGTGGGGTGTTGTTATTATGGCATTAATGGTAGATTGTTATAGGTGCATGGAATTAATACTTGGATGAGTGGAAAATAAATGAGCATTTATGATGTTGATGGGTTTTTAGTGAAACCCTAACTTTAATAAATTGGGGAAAGTGTGGAATGTGTGTAGAATATAGGTTTAATGATATTGGAGAATGATATTAATGATGAAAGATGGCCATTGATGGTGATTAATGAGCATGGGTAAATGTTATTGGGTTTTGATAAAAACCCTAGCCCTAAGAATTTGGGGAAATGGATATTGTATAGCTTGAAAGGTTGAATTGAATGTTAATGGGTGATGTTTAGTGATGAGTGTTGTTATGAATGTGGAATATGAGGGATTGGTGTGAAAAGATTGTGACTTGATGAGGTTCTAAACCATTGTGGTTATTGAAGGATATGAGAGCTAAGTTGAATATTGAGTAATAATGTGATGGTGATGTTGTTGGGTTTAGTTGGCCTTTTATGATCTAGAGGATCTTGGCTTTGGGAAAGGAATTCCCGAAGCCTAACACAATTACATATGTTGGTGTTTACCAAGTCTAGGACTTGATGTTAAGCTTTGTGATAAGCTAACAAATGTTTAGAGTTATGATGATTATTGATTATGTGTATGCATATATATTGGTATGTAGATTGTATTCCGGGTGATGCAATGGAGCATTCGGAGCATTAGAATCGTTTCGGCTCTTCCCTCGAGGTAGGAGAGGAGTTAAAATTCAAATTGCATGAGTAAATCCGATAGTGATTGTTGTATGTGTTGAACACTCATGCTTGGCTTGCCGTGTGTATGTATTGAATTAATTGAAATGACAAGTTGATGATTATTGAGGATGATATGTGAGAATATGTAGATGTGTTGTGGCAAGGTATGAATGTATGTGTATAAGATGATGATGAGTTGAATTCAACATGATTAATATGTTGGAATAAGAATGTTATAAGTATGAATATTTGAGTAAGATAGATATGCCTTATACGATGTATATGATAGCTTGGATATAATTGAATTGGCTTATAATGAAGTTTCATATGATGGCCTGTGTGAATTTTTGTTTTTTTGACTATGTGCTGATATCCTCGCTCAAGTGAGGAGGGATCTCGCTCAGGCAAGAATCCCCTGTATTGGTAACTTGCCCAAGAGAGTTAGATTTCCGCTCAAGCGAGCTGCATATTATGCAATCAGGGGAGTTACTGGGTGAATCTCGCTCAAGCGGGCATGGCTGCGCTTGAGCGAGCTAGAGAGGAAATTATCACTGGACGTTTTTCGCTCAAGCGGGTGTGAGTAGCTTGAGCGAGAATGTGAAGTCTGATGCTGGGATGGTGTCCACTCAAGTGAGTGACTGGTATGGTTGTGGTTTGACCGAGTGTGATGAGTGTATGGTGAGTAAGTTGGATTCTGGGTGAAATTTCAAATGAGTGGGAACCTTAGAAAATAATTCTATGATGTAGTGAATTTTCGAGTGAAATTTCGAGTGGGCTATGTCCGAGACAGAACCTTCTGAGTGAGGAAGTGCGTATAATTCCGAGTGATGGGCCTCCCAATATGATACCCCGGGTAGTGGTGTTCTGAGTGGAAATTCCTGAGTTCAAAGCAACTCGTTCCGAGTGGAGTCCCTCTGTGTGTGTAATTCCGAGTGAGGATGGCACTGATTGGGAATACCTGGTGTGTTTGTCCAGAAGTATTCAGGAATGACTTCGCTCGTGTGAAAATGATAAAGGAAGTCGATTTTTGAAATGAATTACGGAGTGGAAAACCGAGTGAGAAAAGACTCAGTCTGGATTATTTTTCCGAGTGGAAACCCGAGTGAGTGTGAAGTCGGTTTTGAAATAATTCACCGAGTGAGGACCGATCAGGTAATGAGTCGGTTGTAGAGTAATTACCGAGCGAAACACTGAGCGAGAGATGACTCGGATTCAGAATTAAATAACTGAGTGAAAGACTGATTGAGAGATGACTCGGATTTGGAATAAATTGCCGAGTGAAAGGCTGATTAAGAGATGACTCAGATTTGGAATAAATTGCCGAGTGAAAGGCCAAGTGAGAGACGAGTCAGTTTTGATTGATTTTAACGAGTAGAAAACCAAGCAAGATGAGTCAGTTTTGATTGAATTGCCGAGTGCAAAACCGAGTGATGGGAAAGACGAACTCTGGCCGGATTTCGCTTAAGCGAGTGGGTGCCTCGCCCAAGCGAATGTAGTGGGATTCCTTACTGGAGTAATTTTCCCCGAGCGATTGGCTGGGTGCATGGTGTCTCGCCCAAGTGAGCTACATGGAAACTTGATACTGGCAGGATTTCACTCGAGCGAGATAGGCTCGCTCAAGCGAGACTGGGGTCTGATACTTAAAACCCCCCTTCTGTTCAGGGAAATTTGGGGGCGCTTAGGTGAACTGCCCTTATCTCGCTCAAGTGGAGGTGAATCTCGCTTGAGTGAGATACCCAAAACTTAGGATTTTGCTGATTTCCTCAATAACTGATGTCGAGCCCCATTCCCTCATATTATGAGATATCTATGGAAATGTATGTGTGGTAATTACTGATGATATGCCACCATGGGGAAATAAAAATTAATTAAGGTATTCAGGACAATTTAATCATGATGTTTTCACCACTAAGAGTGGGATAAGAGGGGATGATGAGGAAATTTTAATAATGAGGCTATATGATACATTTTAAGACAATGATGATAAATATTGTGAGGAAAGCCCACTAAATGAATGTGTGGCAACATTGATGAATATTACCTAATAATGTAAACATATTGTGGTGGAATACAAGTGTTGACTTCCCACACGATATGAAATAGATATATGTGATGTATTGAGATGTATATTCAAGAACATGATTGTATTGGGCATAAGTGTGATTGCCATATATGGAATGATGAATATGCCTTGAATAATTCTATGTTTGGATTAATTTTATGATGTTTGCTATGCCTTTTGATATCCATGTGTGGATTGTTACGAATGATGTTTGTGGCCATTGAATGCCAATTATATGAATGATATGCCTTGAGGGGCTTGTAAATAATTTCATGATTCTTGAAAATGTCAGATTAAATTATATCCCTAATTGAGAGGGTGAGATATCCTTGCGAGGTTGTTGAGCATATGCATTATTGCATTTTGCATTCATGGCATGGCATAGCATTGTTATTATGTGGTTGTGATCACAACGATGAAAGATCCTGCGGAATTCTATGAAAGGAGTACCCCTTGCGAGGCGGGAAACCAATGTGATGATGATATGATATTGTGCCGGTGGTTGCGATCACCTGGTTGTGAAATGTGAAAGGCCCTACGGGGACCATTGTATGATGATGAACCAGTGGTTGCGATCACTTGGTATTTGATATGATAAAGGGCTTGCGAGCACCTATGATGCCCATGGTTGCGATCATGAGGCGGGAGTACCCCTTGTGAGGCGGGAAACCTATGTGAATTATTGAACGTGGTTGCGATCACGAGAAGCACCTTGTGAGGCTGCTATAGGGAGTACCCCTTGCGAGGCGGGAAACCAATGATTATAAATGATTGATTATGGTGGTTGCGATCACCCGTGATATGAAATCGGATCCGTTGCATATGCATTAAACAGTTGACATATGCATTAGCTTTAAGACCATGGCATTTAAAATGGGATGACCACGAGTGTTGAGAAACCCCTTGCGAGGAGGTATTAGAGTGAAACCTTAATGAATTAATGATGGTAATGATTATGAATGCCCTTGTTGATAAGTGGCAAAGTGATGGTGTTTGTGATTGTGTATATGTTGTGCTTATTTATGATATGAATTGCGATTCATGAGGCTTGTATGCCTATTGTGATAATGAGATAATGAATGAATGATAATTTGATGTTTTGATAGCAAAGCACACATGATGTTTGTATGAATATACACATGATCACAATACATATATGTTATTCGTCATTTTGAATGTATAACTCACTCTCCCATGTGGTCTCCTTTTTAGCATTGTGATGCAGGTTGCCATGGGATGAGTTCGGATTTTAATTAAAGCTTGGGTGAAGGTAAATAGTGGTAGAGGAAGTGCCTTGGCCGGCATCATTTATGGGTTCTTATGTAATGAATAAATTGTATATGATGATATAGATGATTTAGAGATTTTGAGTATGTATAAGATAATCCTTTGAATTGATGGATGATGAATATATATGTAAAATGTAAGAGATAATTTGATGTATATTAGAAAGATTGAAATTGAATGATGTTCATTGATGATTGAGATAGTCGGGAGAAGATTCCCGAATGTGTGTGTATATATATATATATATATATATATATAATTATATCTTAGGCATTGCATGCTTATGTAATTATGTAAAATGATGATGGTTGTCTATTAGGCTTATGATATGTCATTGCATGCTTTGCCGAGCCTTTTCTCATATCGTCATATATGGGACTAGGCGTGTGCCTGATATACATATTTTTCCGCTGTATACTCTATTATTTTCGTATACCGTTATGGGCAATTTATCTATCGATCCAGCTTAGGGTTATTTGATCTCACTCTTTGGTTTTCTGTGATTTGGGTCTTGATGTGATCATGGTGATGTCTTGGAAATATTTTCAAACGAGAAAAATTTATTCACATTTTTATTAATTATGACGATCACATCGGGATTTGAGTACAGAAAATCAGGGGTGTTATAATGCCCAAGTCTGAGATTCCATAATTTTGTTTTATCCTGACATATTTTGCTAGCAACAGATGCGTGAACAATTACAGTAGAACAATCTAAGATAAACAAACCATTACATTTATCTTTTAAGACTTTTGCAATTATTAAAGACCCATTTGAAATGTTTAACACACCATGTTGAATTCTTGTTGAAAAATCAAGATTATCAAACATGCTTATTGAAATGAGATTGCGTTTTAATCAGGAATGTACCTCACTTCTTTGAGAAGAAATTCCTTATTGTCAAACATCCTCAATCTGATGGTTCCAATGCCTTGCACCTTGCAGGGACGATTATCCCCTAGCAAAACTGTTTCACATTCTTTAAACTCCAAGGTCTCAAAATAATCCTTCTTTGGTGACGTATGATAGAAACATCTAGAGTCCAGGACCCAGTCTTTCTGAGTCTGCGAAGATGATGCAACAAGAACTCCAGCACTATCATACCCATCTAATATTGCTGTAAAATCATCTGCTTCAGAATTGCCTTTCAGACCCTTGGCGTTCTCAGGACAGTTCTTCCTGAGATATCTAGTCTTGTTACAGGTATGATACTTGTACTAAAAAGTCTAATCCCCAAACTTAGCCTTCTGAAATGGCTTCTTACCTTTCTTGCCTTTCCATTTCTTTTGTTTCTTCTCCTTCGATACATTAAGATTTTCACCATTGCCCTTTGTTTTGGACTCCTGCTGTCTCCGCAGCTCTGGATCTGATTGAGGTCATAACCTCCTCGAGACTAATGGTCTGTTCCTTTCCATAAATGATTACGTCTTTGAAATGCTCATAACTCTTGGGGAGAGATTTTAATAGCAATATGGCTTTGTCTTCATTATCCAATTTTACTTCAATATTTTCAAGATCGTCAAGGATCTTGTTAAACTCAGCTATCTACTCAGAGACACTTCTTGCCTCATTCATCTTGAAGGAATACAGTTGCTATTTTAGTCAGAGCTTGTTTGCAAGAGATTTCATCATGTATAAAGATTCCAATTTCACCCACATTGATGCAGTTGTTTTCTTTCTCGCTACCTCCCTTAATGCCTTGTCACCAAGACACAAGATGATCGCAGGTCTTGCCTTTTCAATCATATTTTCTTTCTCTTTAGGAGTCAAGGATGTATCCATTTTCTCTACTCCTTTGATTACTTTTGCACAACCTTGCTGGATCAAGATGGCTTCCATTTTGATCTTGCACAGGCCAAAGTCGTTTTCACCAGTGAACTTCTCTATATCAAATCTTGTGGAACCCATTCTTTGATTTCTTGATGTTTTAGGCATCCCATAAATGGCGCCACTTGTTGGTTCTAATAGGATAATCTGATCACAAGAAACACAAAGAACACACAAGAACAAAGCAAGAACCAGAGAAAGTAATACTAGAATGTAAAATATAGTACTCTAAAATACCAACACAGAGATAACAATTAAACATAAGAAATAAAAGATAAAAGGGAAGAAGATGAACACAAACAGTTTTAACGTGGTTCAGCCAAAATGAGCCTACATCCAGGGAAAAGCAGCAAAATTGAATTAGGATGAAGAGATTACACACGGTTATAAAGTTAACCAATACTCAAGCTTTAGAGATTTTCCAGTCCCTTATACAAGCACCCCAGGACTATATTTATAGGAAACAATATCTATAATTCTCTATAAACTAAAGTAATTACATAGAAACAGAAACACAATTGAATCAAGATAAATCTGCGTACAGACTTAAGGGCCCAGACCTTGCGGAAGCAACAAACCATACTTTTAGAGTCACAAACCTTCACAAAACCCATTAAACACAACTTAGCATGACAACCACTGAACTTGTGTTTATAATACCAGACTGAAACAACGTAATAAGAGTGAGAGAATACATTGGGCACTGGTCACGAGAGGAGTGTGTTACCCCTACACATCGAACATAACACTACAACAAAATAACTAATCCTGAACATTTATATTAACAAGGGAGACAAAATGTAATAAAAATATTAATAAGTGATAGAAAACATAGCAATTTTTTTTTATTAAAAATAAAAATTGAAGTTCAATGATTTTATAGGAATAAAAAATATATTATCGACTATACGTAAGGGTTGATTTTAACAAAATTCTAAATATTATATTTTCTTGAACAGTATAAAAAAATTAATTGTACTACTAATAAAACACAATAGAAAATAGTTTAGATTAAATTAACTAAGCATTTTTTAAAACTTAGAAGAGTTTGACCTATTCTTTATTTTACTAAACAATTACTAAATTTTTACTTATTTTTTTTTTCTATTTAGTAGATATAATAAAACATTTTTTAAGTACAAGTTAACAGTCGTATTATTTATTGTAGTTTCTAAAAAGAATCTTTTTCAAAAGGCAACTATATATATATATATATATATATATATATATATATATATATATATATATAATAAAACGTAAAATTTAGAAAAAAAAATAATTAGATGAATTAATTGATAGGTAATAAATAAATTTAAGTAATAAATTAAAGGAGTTTTAAAATAATAAAGAAAATAGGAGAAAATGTGATATAAGTATAACATATTATTAGTTGAAGAATTTAAATTTACCATTGATCTCTGTGGTTGAACTTTAATTTTGAAAAAAACGATTTTATGAAATTGATCTTCTCCTGAAAGTAAACATAATAAAAATATATTTAGCAGAAGTGAAGCGAGAAAAGGTGACTCGATTTCCACCATAGATGACCTTTTCTTTGCAAGTTCCAAGGCGTTGAATATGGAATGGAATAGAAAATGAAATTGAATCTGATAGATAACGAGCTATAGGCAATAGCAGCAAGCAAGCCATCGATGTTGGTTTGGTTTGGTCACGAATCATATAAAGTTTCAAACTTTGTCTTCTCAGAATGATGGGTGAAGAAGAAGAGGCCAACAAATCCAAACCCCCAAAACTAACACTGTTGCCTCTCATAGCTCTAATCTTCTATGAAGTATCTGGTGGTCCTTTCGGGTTAGAGGATACTGTGAAGGCTGGTTGTGGCCCTCTTCTGCCTTTGCTTGGTTTCTTAATTTTCCCTTTAATATGGAGTATGCCTGAAGCTCTTGTTACCGCTGAACTTGCCACCGCTTTCCCTTTCAACGGTGGTTATGTTCTTTGGATTGCCTCTGCTTTTGGACCTTTCTGGGGTTTTCAGGAAGGCTTTTGGAAATGGTTCAGTGGGGTCATGGACAATGCTCTCTACCCTGTTTTGTTCCTTGATTACCTGAAGCATTCGTTCCCCATCTTTGACCAACTCGTTGCTCGAATCCCTTCTCTTTTAATCATCTCTTTCTCACTCACTTACTTGAATTACAGAGGCCTTCACATTGTTGGCTTTGCTGCTGTTCTCCTTGCCGGTTTCTCTCTCTCCCCCTTTCTCATTATGGGCGTTCTTTCCCTTCCAAGAATTAGGCCCAAGCGCTGGTTTGTTACTGATCTTCCCCGTGTGAATTGGCGAGGGTTCTTCAATAGTATGTTCTGGAATCTTAATTATTGGGACAAGGCCAGTACCCTTGCTGGGGAGGTTGAAGATCCTAGTAGCACTTTCCCAAAGGCACTTCTTGGAGGAATGGTTTTGGTCATATCCTCATACTTGATTCCCCTTCTTGCCGGAACTGGTGCTTTAAGTTCCCCTCCCAGTGACTGGGCAGATGGTTATTTTTCAGAAGTGGCCATGCTAATTGGTGGCTCTTGGCTCAAAATATGGATTCAAGTAGCTGCGGCTTTGTCTAATCTTGGCTTGTTTGAGGCAGAGATGACTAGTGATGCTTTTCAGCTTCAGGGTATGAGCAAGATTGGCTTGCTTCCAGCTGTATTTGCTTCAAGGTCAGAAATCATTTAGTCAAATTCTATTTGATGTCATGATGTAGGAGTAGGACAGGTTAACTTGTGTCTAATCATCCTAAATAATATTTTTATGCTATCTTCCTTTCTATTTGTTCATATATGAAAATTGTTTATGCCATTCATACTTTTTACCAAGGTTATTTGCTTTCACTTTTCAAGAATGGCAAGAATGGAAGGTCACCATTGCCTTTAGAATTTTAGTGTGTATTAAGGTTAGCTGAGAGAAAAAGCTTTTCTTATGATATATAGAAGAAACCATTATAGTTGATAAGTTTACCCAACCTATTAGATTTCTTCAAATACAGCCTGACATGATTGGTTGATAGCAATGTCTTTTAAACATGTTATCAGGGATTTGAGTCTTACTATATGTCTAGGAAAGACTTTGTTAGGAGAGATAAGACCCATTTTGGTAATCTTTAGGCCTCAAAGGAATCAGTTTTTGGTTTTCGGCTTAAGACACCATTGGGTTCATCTAAAAACCAACTTTTTCTTCAACAAAAAAAGCCTTTCCTGTTCCAACACAATCTCATACAAACATGTGCTTAATCTAGAGCTAGATGAAATCTTTCAATGTTGACATCAACTGTGAAAAAGTTTCATGAATCTAACATTTATGTGATACTATATATCTTCTAGGTCTAAGTACGGAACACCAACTCTTAGCATTTTTTTGTCTGCTGCCGGCGTTATCTTCTTGTCATGGATGAGCTTTCAGGAAATCGTAGAGTTCCTCAATTTCTTATATGCTATAGGAATGCTTCTTGAGTTTGCAGCTTTTATAACTTTGAGGTGCACGAAGCCAAATCTTCCAAGACCTTTCAGAATTCCATTTGGAACATTTTGGTCGTCCATGCTTTGTTTGCCTCCTGCCGTATTGCTTATTCTTGTAATGTGCTTGGCTACTTCAAGAACGTTCATTGTGAGTGGAGCTGTAATTATGGTAGGGTTTATGCTGTATCCTCTTTTGCTTCAAGCCAAAGATAAGAATTGGATAGAATTTGAGGCAGAACCAACTTCCTTACATCCCAGTGGCTGGTCAGAACTGGTTGAACACGAAAACAAGGAAATTGAGCTTCTTCTGAGCTCACCATTAGCTACTGTAGAGGAAGAGTTGTCTTTAATGCAAGAAGATTCTATACAAAGCTAGCGGGATCTTTTCTTGACATAATCTTTGGCAACAATCCATAAAACATGTGACATATTTGGACACTGCTGAAGTAGCTAGATGCGGTGTGGTTTTCTTTTGTGCTAAAGTTACTTGATTTGGATATATAGAGATAAAAACAAACATCCAAAGCATAGAGATGGAGCTGGGGCATGGCTAAACATGACATGGCCAAATCTTGCTTCTTTTATACCTTACCTTTTAACATTTATTATCATCATTAGTTATAGTTATACAAGGAATTTTATTTTCATCAGATGAAAATACTCAATTTTGATGAGATATTTGCTTTAGTTTCACTTTAAGTTTATATTTTTTAATACAATTTGTTTGTTGTGCCTTAATTTGTCTCTATTCTCTACATTTGGTACTTACCATCAGAGCACAATACTAATGTATCAGTATGTAGAAAATATATGGAAGGACAGTCAGTAGCTGAATCAATATATTGCTTCCTGGAAGAAATGCACACAAATTACAACAAAACATGCTGCATCTCTCTTAGATTTTCTTCTGGCAAAGGAGCAAAATCCATAAGTTCTTGACAAAAGTGAAGCATAACAGAAATTTACTGGTTTTTTTGGTGAAATCAAAAGACAGGAAGCAGGTGCTCGATGGCTCGCATCTGCCCAAAGCTTCCAATGTGGAACTAATTTATATTTGTGACACACTTTTAGCTCTTGTGATGAGGAGTCACTTATGGTACCAAAATAGAATAACCTAATAGCATCTATGAAATTTCAGGATTAAACCGATGTTTAGAGATATGTATAACCATGTTTGATTAGATTGTTAGCCTGTCCAGGAAGTAATGGACATGCTAACCTAATTGACAGATTGAAGATTGTTAGCGTGTCCAGGAATTTTAGAGATATGTATAACCATGTTTGATTAGATGATATTTCAATGTAATGATGGTTGGGAGGAAGTAAAAAAAATTACTTTTATGGGTTTATCATTGACATTGAAATTTATGTCATAATAAATGGTAGTCTTTCATTTATTTATTCACGTGTTACATTTTTTTAACTATTAGATAGGTATAGATTAATTACATACAGTGTTATTAAATTTCACTTAAAAAGTCACATATCAATACATTTTAATCTTGACCCTTCATAATAAGATCTAATAGTGTATATTTATTCCTCTCACTCTTATAGAAAGTTTTTCTCATATAATATATTTATAGGGGATATATCTTATGAGAAAGGTTCTCTTATGTGAGAGTGAGAGGAGCGAATCTTAGCCGTATAACCATACAATGGATGGTTAAAATTAAAAGCTTTCAAAGTCACATGATCACTTAAAAGGTCACATGACTTTTTTTAAAACTCATGATTAATCTCAACCATCCATTATATGGTTGTACGACCCAGATTCACTCCTTCCATTCTTATATAAGAGAGTCTTTCTCATATGATACATCCTCTCTCTCTCTATATATATTCTGGTCCGGTAACCCGGGGTCCATAATAATGAATAACTGGGGTACAGAGTAATGAATCCGTTCTCGGGTCCAGAATCTAAGCTTGATTGGTTAATGAATTGACGGTCTCTGGACCGGACCGTTGTCATGGGTAATGCCTTGAGCTCCTCACATCAACCTAACGTGTTGAAGGGCGAAAGGGGGTGGTACCTGTAAAGACACTCCGACGCTCAAGTCAGTTCGGATTCTAACACTGGAGCTATATCGGGTCTATGAGTTGGGTACCAGGAGCTTACTGCTTATGAGGGTATTGGCTGTATTTATAGTGATGGAGTGTCACTGTAGTGCCTCGTTCTGTGTGTCGGATCAGGTCCATACACGTGGGCTCACTACAGCTTATGACCGGTGTAGGCTGTCTTCTCTTATCACGACTCCGGTCATTAGGCCACTCAAAGGGGCTAAGACACTAGTCAGTGGGAGAGTGGTGACGTAACCGGTATGCTAAGTCTGGATGTTGTACCATTGTTAGTCCTTAATTTATTGTTATTTTGATAATAAAAAGTGTGATAAAATCAATAAAAATTATCTTAAATATAACTAATTTAGGTTTTATTTTTAATAAATGGAAGTTATTGAATTCAACTTAGCATGACCATTTCTCTTATGTTTTGTAGTGAAAAGTTGAGGATAAAAGTGAAAAATTTGTGTAAGCTAGAGGGCTGACACGTAGCATCAACCTTACGCTCAATGTCAGGAATTTTGGTCCTGTCGCTACGCGTTAGGCCTATGCGTAGCATCAGGTGCTACGTGTATTCCACTAATAGGTGGGATTGCACTCAAAAAAGGCCAAATAATGGCCAAACCACTTCAGTCCAAAGGAATTAACGCAGTGGGAAACAACAAGTGACAGAATCTATATATTCTTGAAGCATAATTAAGACATTATGGCTGAAAATTAGGATGATTAATGGAGGCTGAGTCAGGAGGTTGACGCGCAGCGCCACGCCCACGCGTAGCGTCAGGACCTCGACTCATCCCTATAAGTAGGTCATTTGCCAAGAGTTTTGGCATCCAATTCTAGATTCCATTACTTCTTTCTTCCATTCCAGAATCCTTCTTTCTGAGTTGTACTGCTGAATAGCTTCCATATACTTGAGAGTATTGTTATACCGTTGTTTCCTTTAGTGTTGTTAAGTTCAATCAAGTTTTTGTCATGTCTTCACTTATAAGTTGTGTTTTTACTTTTACCATGTGTAACTAATCTGTTTATGCTGGAATTGGTGAACCATTCTATGAATATGATGATGTGATTATGAAGTGTGCCTGTTTATGATTCAAATTTCTTGTTAGTATTTTAACCTTTTATTAGTATGAACTTCAAAGGGGAGAATAATTTTCATGCTGTTAAAACTACTTTAATGGAAGTAAAAGTTGAAATACCCTTAATATACCAATTACTAGGGATAGAGTTGGTAATTATTGTTGTGTTAAGGTCGACACTTAAAGCAATATTTTACCAAGAAAGCATCTGAGGGATCAAACTTTACGGTAACTATTTAGACTTTATTAACCAAGGGATCAGGTTTAATGATTTTAAGTTGCAATGACATGAACTTGATGATTAAATATGCATTTTTATAATTGCTATGTTATATTCTAGTGCGGGGATCCTAATTTCAACATAATTTATTAATCTATGTTAAAACTCAAGTATTGGAATCATTCTAAAGTATTATTTTATAATTATTTTCTTGATAGTTTTATAATACATCTTACACTATATTTTGTCCGAATGTATAAATCAATCTCTACATCTGTGAATATTATACAATTTGTATAAGAATCATTCTTTTGTTAATAAGTTTTGAAGTTTTTACCATAGTAAATAAGAATTACTATCACATACTGAAATCATTCAATCCTTGAGGGAACGATATCTATTTCGAAAATTACTGAAATCATTCACAAAATCATGATAAGTCATTAGGAGAAGCATGAGAACGATTCAAAGCATTGTTAAGAAAGTGCCTGAATCATAATTTGGATGATGGTGGAAAGGTAAGAATCGTCTATCATGGTTTACTGCTTCAGTTTAAGTTGATGTTAGATGCCTGTGCAGGTGGTTCATTAATGAACAAAACAATAGATGAGGAAATAGCTATAATGAAGTCCATGTCTACTAGTGACAGACAAGCAAAACATGAAATAGGTAATGTTTCCAGAAAACCAGGTATGCTTGAGTTAGGAGTAAATGATGCAGTCCTAACTCAACAAAAATTGTTGACACAACAAATTGAAGTAATAAGTAAGCATTTACAGAAACTTCAGATTGCTCAAGTGTCATCCACCCCCTACTTAGTTGAAACAATGTGTACATTACATGGGTAAACAACCTTGCGGTTACTGTGCACCTGATGGAGTTGAACATGAGCAAGCCAATTTTCTGAATAACTAAAGAATACTTGGAGGTAATTTTTCTTTCAATATAGGTAATCTTTTTCCTAACAATTACCAACATGGATGAAAGAATCAAAATTTTGGTCGGGAACAAGATGTTGGACCTTCCAATAATCAGTTTCAACAACAACCACAACCTAATCAGAATGCTAGACTAATAAGGATAGAAGATTCTATCCAAGAATTGCTACAATATATGCAAATGAATGAAGCCACATGAAAAGCGTTGGATTTGCAATTGAGACAGTTAGCAAAGGAAGCAACTGAAATGAAAAGTTCTAGTTTTTTTGTCAATACCCAGAACCCAAGGGAATAATGTAAAGCTATTTTTATAAGAGGTGGTAAAATTGTAGGGACTGATTGTAAAGAAACTTGTAAAGAAAGTTATGAAGAGTGTGAGAAAAAAAATGAAGAAAAGAGAGAAGAAGAAAAGAAAGCGATGAAAAAGAAAATAAAGAAAAAGAAATAA
Organism: Clitoria ternatea; assembly: GCA_037962975.1. Classification (NCBI taxonomy): domain Eukaryota; kingdom Viridiplantae; phylum Streptophyta; class Magnoliopsida; order Fabales; family Fabaceae; genus Clitoria; species Clitoria ternatea. Next base: position 223,524,339 of record CM075672.1, read on the forward strand.
AAGAAAAACAAGAAAAAGAAGAAAAATAAAAAGAAACACAAAAAATAAAAAAGAAAAGAATCAGTATTTGGGTAAGACTCCTCCTGTTAAGGATCTGTCTTATCCTCATGTGTAACGCCCTAGAGTCAACTTGCAAATCCCAAGATAATTACTGTCACCATATAAAATCTCATGGATAACTTATTTTTCACCTGGTAATTATCAAGAGATTCACAACCTGATTCCAGAGGTTACTAATACAATATCAGAGTGCGCAACCTTTTCATAATTGACTTCTTATTATTATACATAACATCAAAGTTTTATACATATTATATTTTACAACAGGCACCTAGATCTTATAAAATATAAAGATGTAAAGTACCAAAACATAGCATACACATAATACAGCCATAGTAGTCACGCAAGCAAGCATCAGCCTCAAAAGCCTTCATAATTTATCCACATCAAGCATCATCTACTTTGTCACATATCTTCCTGGTTAACCACTAAAGGGTTGCCACAAGTAACAGAAAGAGTGAGATAAAATATTAAATAAATAGAAATCAAATTAGAACGTACACAATCACAAGTAGGATGCAATACGATGCAGATGCCAAACAAGTATTTTGTACTATACTTATGTTATTATATTCCGTTATTTTATATGAATGAAAATGCATGATGGATATGTAGTGATTTCCAACAATAACATTTTTACGGATATCCAACCGATACCGCGCCCCATAATGTAACACCACATCGGATAACAATATCATAATATCAATAACAAGTGTTGCGGGACCCCCCTTAAGGACACACTGCTTAGTCCTTAAGACGGCCGTGGTATAAAACCACCGCAGAGGTCTATTGCTCAACAGAGCGCGTTCCTCCACCGGGAACCCCCTCAAAGAACCGCTTTGCAGATTCTTTGAACGACCAATGCATATGATGCATGAATGCATTAAATTATCAAATTCCTTTATAATTAATTGTAACAATAAAATTATTATAACAATCAATTAAGCATACTTTGTTTGTAATTCAAAGAATATGGAAACACATTTTCCATATTATTTATATCATAATTCAATCATATGGAAACACATTTTCCATAATTTTTATATCATATTTCAAACATATGGAAACATATTTTCCATAACATTTAATAATTCAAAGAATATGGAAACACATTTTCCACGTTATAGTAATTGTTTAATATCATATTCCAAACCATTTGGCATCAATTTCATAATTTAATTCAAATTAAATTAAAATCTAACTATATGATTTTCTAAACAATTAAGCAAGCAATTCTAACTTAATTTCTATGTATTTAATATCCTATCCCCTCTTTCTTATCTCAATTGAAGATCCTTAAGCTTTTCTTATGCTAAACTCCCTTGTATTTCCTTAAATCTTCAAGTTTGCGTAATTTCTTCTTATGTAAAATTAAAGAGCTTGAGTATGACAATGAAGGTTTTGAAAACTTAAAGAGGGAGATGAAAGGTTATAGGATTAGTGAGGTTTTTGGTTTGAAGAAATTTGGAAGGTTGGAGCCTTATTTATAGGCTTCCAATGGCGGTTACTGTAGCAAATCAACGTAGCAAATCGAAGTGAAATGAGGTGGTGGGAAGAATAGAGAACCCTCATGAAGTTACAAGATTTTTCATGTGATATTTTACTGTAGCATTTTACTGTAGAAGATTTTTATTTTATTTTATTATTTTATTTTATTCTACGTTCCATTTTCACTTACTGTAGAAGATTTTTATTTTATTTTATTATTTTATTTTATTCTACGTTCCATTTTCGCTTAGTTCCGTTTTAAGTCAGATTAAAAATATCCTTGTATTTAGAATTCAATTTCCTATTTTCTAGGATTCATTTCTTATTTTTCTGAGAAACTTTAATTTTTCACTGTTTAATTACCGCTTCAAATTTAATTAAAAACTTGGGCTGTTACATCATGCACCATCAAGAAAGGATAAGGAAAGAGAATACAAAAGATTCCTTGAGATTTTTAAGCAGTTACAAATAAATATTCCCTTTTCTGAGGCATTGGAACAAATGCCAACATATGTAAAGTTTAGGAAGAAACTGTTGTTAGTCCTCATATTTATTGTTATTTTCATATTAAAAAGTGTGTTAAAAATAATAAAAATTAGTTTAAAGTAGTAATAAATTTAGGTTTTATTTTAAATAAATGGAAGCTAATAAATTTAAATTGTTACGACTAATTTTCTATAGTTTTGCATTGAAAAGCTAAAGATTTAAGGAGAAAATTCATTCAAAGCTGAAATACTGATGCGTAGCATCAACCCCACGCATAGCGTCAGGGTTTTGGTGCTGACGCTACGCGTCAGGACCACGCGTAGCGTTAGAAGCTACGTGGACTCCACTCATAGGTGGCATTGCACTCAGAAAATGGGCCAATTAAGTAATCAAAATGGCCACTCCACTGAAGACTAATGGCCAAAACGCAGTGGGAGACATGTCTGCTGATCATTGGGAATCAATGGCAGCAAATCATGGCCAGACATCATGGGGTTTAATGGAGGCTGAGTCATAGGCCTGACGCATAGCGCCAGCCTCACGTGTAGCGTCAGGACCTCTGCTCAGCATTATAAATAGGGTCATTTGCCATGGGTTTTGGCATTCCAATTCACATCCTTTCTCTTTACTCTCTCTGCCTATACCACGAATTCAGAGTTTCTTTTATGAGTTTGTACTTAGAATAACTTCCATATATTTGAGAGTGTTGTGTTATATCGTGTACTTTTCATATCGTGAAGTGTGATCAAGTGTTCGTAATGTCATCAATTGTAAGTTATGTTTTTACTTTCATCATGTGTAACTAATCTGTTTATGTTGGAATTGGTGAACCAATTTATGAATATGATGTTATGATTATGACCTTTGTATGTTTATGATTCAAGTTCCATGTTAGTATTTCAATCTTTTATTAGTATGAACTTCAAACGGGAGAATAATTTTCATGCGTGTTAAAATTACTTTAACGAAAGTAAAAGTTGAAATACCCTTAATATACCAATTACTAGGGATAGAGTTAGTAATTATTGCTATGTTAAGGCCATGACTTAAAGCAAGTTTTTACTTAGAAAACATTTGAGGGATCAGACTTTACGGTAACTATTTAGAATTTATTCACCGAGGGATCGAATTTAATGACTTTAAGCTGCAATGACATGATCTTGATAATTAAATATGCATGTTTATAATTATTCCATTATGTTCTAGTGTGGGGATCCTAATTCCAACATAGTTTGCTAATCTATGTTTTAATCTTAAGTATCGGATTTATTCTGAAGTGCTACTCAAAGTTATTTCTAGTAATTTTAGAATTTATCAATTTTCTACCCAATGTATAAATCAACCTATAAATTTTTGAATATTGTATAAATTATGTATAAATCATTCTTTTGATAATAATTTTTGACACTTCTTACCATAGTAAATAAAAATTACTGTTTCACACTGAAAACATTCAATCCTTGAGGGAACGATATCTATTTTGAAAACTACAACAATACATTGGTGCGCTTGCCAAAAAGCCAACAACATTTTGGCTCTAACAAGTTTTCTGGCACCGTCGTCAGGGATTGAATTGATTCAGTAAAATAGTAAATTTTTAATTATCGTGGTAAAAAATTTTCTTAATTTTTACCTTAGGTAAATTTTCAATTTTATTTCTACTTATACATTTATTCAATTTTTACTTCTTTAATTACTTTTGTTAGACTTATTGTTCAAGTGGCCTCAATACTCAAGAGGGGGGGGGGTGAATTGAGTTTTAAAACTTTTAGTTGGAATGCCTTTGAAATTGATTTCTTTTTCACTAAGTATGCTTGTATGTAAGAAATAGCATGTGTAGAGCAAGAATCAATATGAGAAAGTGTGCAAATGTTGCTAAGGCAATTTATCAAACACTTGGTGTGCAATACTTTAACTTAGGCTAGTTACTCAAGTTCAAGTAATAATATCACAATCAAATCAATATACCAATCAAGTACAATAAGTAAATGCAAGAGAGTAGGGAAGAAAAGCTTACAAACTAATTTAACAAGTTCCACCAACCCAATGTACGTCTCTCCTTCAAGCAACCCGCTTGAAGGATTTCCATTATTAAAGTTTAGAGATACAAGCTATGAGCAATTGCAGCTTCCTAGTGTCCCACACTCAAGAACTCAATCCTCACTAGCACAAGGGCAACCCACCCAATCTCTCAAACTCTCAATACACAAAGGTTGAACCCCAACCTTTATGACCACTCAACCTAGAGTGAATAAACTTGGTGTTTTGATGTTTGGTTTTACAATCAATAAACTCTCTCAATAGAGTAGATGAACAAATGAAAGGCTCACACAATTTCTAACTCTCACAAGAGAGGATTTACAAATGTAAGCTTTAAGTTTCAAAAAATGAAACTATACAAAGAAATAGAACTCACAAAGCACAAGATTTGATTTCCCTTTGATGGATTTGGATGCCTTGAGTAGCTTGAAGGAGTCTTGCATTTATAGGCCTTGGAGAGGTGCCCTAAAGTCTTCAGAGCCGTTGCACAGCATGGGCATTCGAGTTGGAATGGAGAAGTGAGTTGGTTTCCAACTTAAAACACTTTTCCACAATTTCTGGCACGATAGTAATCGATTAGGCCTTGAGCTGTAATCGATTACACTTTAAATTTTACAGTGTAATTCATCTGCTAATTGATTAGAATAACCCATGTGATCGATTATCTAAGAAACATAACATGTCTAATCGATCATACATTGCCTTGCAATCGATTGGGAATAGCACCTGATGCATTTAATTGTGTTTCGCAGCATGGTAATCAATTAGGGTGCAAACAGAACTTTCATAATCGATTAGTCCTAGTTTGGTAATCGATTAGTGACCTTACAAAACCTTGGCAATCAGTTATAGAAACCTTACAATCGATTAGGAGATGTACCTGATACTTTTTATTTAATTTTTCACTTGGTAGTCGATTATGTCCATTGGTGCAATCGATTAGCTTACAAACAGAACTTATGTAATCGATTAGTCTTATTGACATAATCGATTATGTCTTGGACAGAACTCTTGTAATCGATTATGTTGGATGATGTAATCGATTAGTATACGTGTTTTTGCAGGTCTGATGTAGTTTTCTCTGTTTTCATGGTAACTTGAGCTTTTTGCTTTGAGTATTCAATTCCTTTTGTCATTATCAAAAATATTCAACCTGAAATACATAGTCAAACATATTCTCCCCCTTTTTGACGATGACAAACAATGTTCATCTCATGAGGGTGTTAATTGAAAATAAAATTATCTCTAAAGTTATCTTTTAATCATTATCTTTAGAGTTATCCCCAAAAGTTTATCTCTAGCGTTATCTCTAAAAAAAAAATCTTTAAAATTATCTCCCCCTATCTTAAGGAGTTTATGCCATCTTAAAAAAACATGAAGATAGTTATTTGATTTTAACCACTTGTTCATTTTTAGCTATCAATTACCAATTCTTTTATCACTTCAATAATTCTAGATGAACTTCAATTATTCTCCCCCTTTGGAATCATTAAAAAATGAATAAGACAATATAGGACCGAGATATAATTGAAAGGGAAATTGTATTCATTCATTGGTAGAAAAGGAAAGTACATAAGAGAAAATGCAGAAAATTTAAAAAGTCCTAACAGAATAGTGAAAAATTAAGAGTTTCCTAATAGAACATGATAAAGGAGGATCTAATTATCCGGATTAAAAAGTGCAAATCAGAAATCTTATGAAAAAGCTCTTCATAACGTTGTTCCATGAGTTCAAAATGCTGCTGCTCGGTCATTTGGAACTCTTGAAGGGTGTTGTTAATTCGTTCAAAGCGCTAGTCAAGGTAGGCATAAAGAGAAGTAAAGGGGTCAGCCGGAGCGGAGGGTTTGCCTTGAGTTGCAGGAGTGGGATCAACAACAGGTGAGGGAGGGTTGACAAGATGATCTTCTTCAAATGGGCTGCTGCCATGAATTCGATCGCTCTTAAAGATCCATCTACCTGCAACACATACCATGCCCATTTTGTTGAGATGGTGAGTGCCAATGCAAGCTTGGAAGGGTACCTTCTCAGGGAGTTCACCGGCCATGTCCACACCAAATGCTTTGAAAATTTTTGTGAGAAGAATGGCATAAAGCAGTTTGTGTTACTCCTTGGATTTGAGCATGTAGAGCTTGAGGAGTTGGATTCAATTGATCTTCTTTTGATTGATGATGGCCCACATTAATAGAACATCATCTTCTTCAACTAGTGCATAATTACCTCCACGGGGAACACGAAGCTTAACCATGAAAAAGTAAAAGAGACGGTTATTGAGAGTTAAGTGGCCTACCAGTTTGTGATTGCTGAGTGGACGGTTGGCTTTCCAAAGAGATTGGCATGCAGAAATTGCATTGAAATCCCACTCTTCTTCCGGATTTCCACCGGCAAATTCAGCATCAGAGAGGGGGATTTGGGTGATTTCAGCAAGATGCTTATTTGTGATCTTTAGAGTCACATTCTTGACTCTAGCCTCTAGTACTCCATCAACAATCTTGAGGTTGCAGAAGAAGACCCTCATTAATTCAGGATAGTAGTATTCCTCCTTAAGAGTGAGGAAGGGAAGAAGGTTGTAGTGGTGAAGAAGTTGGGTGAAGGTGAAACAAGGATTCTTAAAAACTTGGGCATCAATGTAGTGGGGAGTTATGATATCTTTCTCCAAAAATTTCTTGATGAAGTTTTGGAGGTCTCTTGGAGTGGAGAAAAATCTTGAGAAATCAAGGGGGTTGTTAGCTTGGGCCATGGAGGATCTAGCCCTCTTCACATTTCTAGAGGAAGACATAATGAGAAGAGATGAATGAAGAAGAGATTTAGGAAAGTTTTGGGAGAAGGAGGAAGGTTTGAAGGTGTGAGATAAAAGAGGTGAGGGAAAGAGTATTTATAGGGTTTAGGAGGAAAAAATAGGGTTTAGAGGAGGGACTGGGATTGGGTAAAAAGCTGTCACATGGATTAAGCATTCAATTTGTAATTCTGGTGCGAAGCTAATCGATTAGGCTAAGAGGCTAATCGATTAGTGTGTGTTTCCTTGGAAATCTAAAACGATTTTGCACATGGGTAATCGATTGTGTAATTGGTTTCACTAAAAACAGAAACTTTACAATCGATTAGGATGATATTGTAATCGATTATCTGGAAGACAGAACATCAATAATCGATTGGACTAAGGTTCTAATCAATTTGGCATGAAACAGGGAGCTGGTAATCGATTAGATATCAGAGTGTAATCGATTATATACAAAATAGAAAGTTACTAATCGATTAGATGAGGCTTCGTAATTGATTAGAGAAGCCCAGAAATTCTTAAAACTTACATATTTCAAATAAAGGCACTTGAGATTCAATATATCATACCTTTAATCAATCACTTACTCATTAAAGCATACTGTAAATTAAGGAATCATCAAAATTATTCAATATTCAAACACAATTAGAAATACCTAGGATTCCTAACTCTCTTCTAATATGTATGAATTGCTCTTTTGCAAGTGGTTTTGTGGAGATATCCGCTAATTGCTTAGAGGTTTCAACATGTTCAAGCACACAATCACCCTTTAACACATGGTCTCTAATGAAATAGTGTCTAATCTCAATGTGTTTGGTTCTAGAATGCATCACAGGATTCTTTGAAATATTAATGGCACTTGTGTTATCACATTTGAGATGCACATGGTCTAACATAACACCAAAATCTAGAAGTTATTGTCTCATCCAAAGGATTTGAGCACAGCAACTACCTGCTGCAACATATTCTGCCTCAGCTGTGGATAATGCAACATTTACTTGTTTCTTGCTATGCCAAGATACAAGAGAACTACCAAGCAAGTGACAAGTACCACTAGTACTTTTTCTATCAAGTTTACATCCTGCAAAATTAGAATCAGAATATCCAACAAGAGTGCATTCAACCCCTTTGGGGTACCATAAGCCAACATTTTGAGTTCCAATCAAGTATTTCATTATTCTTTTTACAGCAGTAAGGTGTGATTCTTTTGGGCATGCTTGGTATCTTGCACACATACAAACAACAAACATGATATCTAGTCTACTAGCGGTTAAGTAAAGTAAGGATCCAATCATACCTCTATACTTTGTGAGTTCTACATCCTTTCCTTTCTCATCCTTGTCCAAATAACATGAAGTGCCCAAGGTGTGGCAATTTCATTTGCCTTATCCATGTTAAATTTCTTAAGCAACTCCTTGCAATATTTGGATTTGACTAATGAATGTACCTTCTTTGGTTTGCTTAATTTGTAGCCCAAGGAAGAATATAAGTTCTCCCATCATGGACATTTCAAATTCATCCTGCATTAACTTAGCAAAGTCCTTACAAAGTGATTCATTAGTAGCACTAAAAATGATATCATCTACATATACTTGTACCAATAGTATATTATTCTTCTTATGCTTAATGAATAATATTGTATCAACCTTTCCTCTTTCAAAATTGTTTTTCAAAAGAAATAACTATCAATCTTTCATACCAAGCTCTTGGAGCTTGTTTTAAACCATATAATGCTTTTCTTAGTTTGAAAAACATGATTTGGAAATTGGTAGTTTTCAAAACCAAGAGGTTGATCAACATATACTTCTTCTTGAATCCATTTGGTACAATTTGAAATCTCTACAACATGCAAAGGCTAACAATAGTCTAATAGCTTCTAATCTAGCTACGGGAGCATACGTTTCTTCATAGTCAATTCCTTCTTCTTGATTGTAACCCTTAGCTACTAGCCTAGCTTTGTTTCTAGTTATTATTCCATTTTCTTCTAGCTTGTTCCTAAATACCCATTTAGTTCCTATTATTTGGTGATCATTGGGTCTTGGCATTAATTCCCAAACTTCATTTCCTTCAAATTGATTTAACTCTTCTTGCATGGCCAACATCTAATGTTCATCAATAATAGCTTCATCAATAGTTTTAGGTTCAATTTGAGAAACAAATGTTAGATGATTGCAAGTATTGAAAGAGCGTCGGGTACTTACACCTTTTGTGATATCACCTATAATGTTGTCCAATGGATGGTCTTTTGAGGTGATCCATTCCTTTTGTTGAGTTTCCATTCTTTGTGTTGTGTCTTTTTCTTTGTTATCTTCTTCTTTGTCATCCAAGTTCAATTCTTAGAAAGTACCTACAAGATCATCAAAATCTTCCTTTCTCGGAGGGTTATGGCTATTTTCATCAAATTTCACATGAATTGACTCCTCAATAGTGTTTGTTTGTTTGTTAAACACTAAATAAGATTTACTTGATGATGAATATCCTAGAAAGACTGCCTCATCAGATTTTGCATCAAATTTTCCTAGATTATCTTTTCCATTGTTAAGCATAAAGCACTTGCATCCGAATATATAAAAATAGGAAATGTTTGGTTTTCTACCTTTGTAAAGTTCATAGGGGGTTTTCTTTAGAATAGGCCTTATCAAACATCTATTCATTACATGACAAGCAGTGTTAACCGCATTGGCCTAAAAATATTTTGCAATGTTATTTTCATTTAACATGGTTCTTGCTAGCTCCACCAAAGATCTATTTTTCCTTTCAACAACTCCATTTTGTTATGGAGTTCTAGGAGCTGAAAAATTATGACCAATACCATGTTTTTCATAAAATTTCTTAAATAGTTGATTTTTAAATTCTCCCCCACGATCGGTTCTTATGGACGCAATCTTTGAATTTTGTTCATTTTGGATAATCTTGATTAGTTTCTTGAATGCATGATATGCTTCATTTTTATGAGCAAGAAACAAGGTCCATGTGTATCTAGAATAGTCATCTATAATTATAAGACTATAGTAATTGCCACCAAAGCTCTTGACCTTAGAGGGTCCAAATAAATCCATGTGCAAAAGTTGTAAAGGCCTTTGAGTAGAAATAATATTTTTAGCTTGAAAGGATGTCTTTACTTGTTTTCCCTTTTGACATGCATCACAAAATTTATTTTTAAACTTTAGCTTTGGCAAACCGATTACTAATTCTTTAGAAACAAGTTTGTTTAGATGGTCTATATGTATATGTGCTATTCTTCTATGCCATAACCATGATTCATCCTCTCTAGTCATGAAGCATTGCACATCATTTGAAGACAAACTATCAACATCAATCATATAAATATTATCAATTCTTTTACCAACAAACTTAACTTCCTTGTTTAGCTTGTTTTCAATTATGCAATAATTAGACTCGAATAATACTCTATATCCTTTATCACATAATTGACTTATGCTAAGCAAGTTATGTTTGAGTCCTTCAACATATAAAACATCACTAATTGAAGTAGAGGAATCTTTACCAATGTTTCCAATACTAAGTATTCTTCTTTTGGTATTATCCCCATAGGTGACGCTTCCTTTTCTTTTAGGAGTGAATGTTGTGAATTTGCTCATATCTCCCGTTATGTGCTTTGAATACCCACTATCCAAGTACCAATGGGTGTTGCTTGCCTTGAAGCATACCTACAAAACAAAATTAGTTTAGAGAACTTGGTACCCATTTTATGTTGGGTCCTTTTTGGTTAGCTTGTGGTAATGTAATTTTGGGAACCCACACCTTTCTTACCACTTTTGGTCCAAGCTTTCTAATATGGCAATTTAAAGCATTATGTCCTTTAGCACCACAATGATTGCATTTAGTGAATGGTGATGAATATTTTCTAGGTGGTACAAAGAAGTTTTTGTAATGCTTTTCCTTTTTGTTAGAATTGTATCCTAGTCCGGTTTTGTCAAACATGCATCTTTGATTTCCAAGTAATACATTCAAATTATCTCTACCATTTGTAAACTTCTCTAAGGTTTTATTTAAGTCTAAAACCTTAGTTTCTAGGATGTCACATTTCTTTACAAAATCACAAGGATTATTCTTGGAGCATGCTTGAACATTTGCTAATTCCTTTTTCAAACATTCATTTTCTTTGCCAAGTTCTACAAGATGCATTTCGAGAGTATCAATAGTTTTCCTAGATAACTTATACTTGTTTGAGATTTTAACAAACTTGTCATACAATTCTTCAAATTCATCTAGTAATTCATTTCTATCTAAGTCAAGAAGACTTACCTCATCATCTTCATCTTGATGATTAGCCATGAGGCATAGATTGGCTTCCTCGTTTTCGGATTCGTCCAAGCTACTTATCTCATTTTCATCCCAAGCAATGTAAGCTCTTCTTCTTCCTCTTTTCTTCTTGTTTTTCTTCTTGAGATTTGGATAATCCACCTTGAAGTGTCCTTCCTTACCACACTCAAATCAATTTGGTGAGGAAGAATTTTCATTTGAAATTGGTTTCTTACCTTGAGGTTTGAAGCTCTTTTGGAAGTGTTTGTTTCTCATAAACTTTCCGAAACGCTTCACAAATAGTCCAAACTCTTCTTCTTCATCAAGCTCACTATCGGATTCTTCTTCATTGATAGAAGTGGCCTTGAGAGCTAGACCTTTCTTCTTGGAAGACTTTTCTTCCTCTCCCGTTATCCTTAATTCTTTCAAATCTTGTTCCTGTTCTTGTAACTTACCGAATAGTGTAGCAAGAGACATTTCATTGATGCTAGGATATTGTTTGATGGCGGTGACTAGAGGTTGACATTCCCTAGTGAGACTTTTTAACACTTTATGAATAAGTTCTTTGTTAGTGTACGTCTTGCCAAGAGTAATGAGATGATTTATAATAAGAGTGAACCTCTTTTGCATATCAATAATTATTTCTCCAGAATTTAATGTAAAGCTTTCATACTGACTAGTTAAGGTACTAATCTTAGAGTCTTTGACATCACTTGTACCTCCATGGGTTATTTGTAAGGTATCCCACATATCATTGGTGGATTTACATGTAACTACTCTAAAAAATTCATCAGGGCCTAAAGATAAAGTAATTAGATTTTTGGCTTTATAGTTATATTGGACTTTCTTTTCTTCTTCGCTAGTTTAATCATCCACCAATTTTTCTACTTGTTTACCATCTACAATATGCATGGGTATGAAAGGACCATTTTTAATTGCATTCCAAACTTCAAGGTCAATAGATTGTATAAAAATTTTCATCCTTTCTTTCCAAAAGGCATAGCCTTCCCCATTGAAAGCAGGAGGTCTATTTGTGGCACCACCCTCAAGAAAAAGATTTAGAGAATTAGAGGCCATTGTTCTCTTGAAGCTGTTAAGCTTGATCTACTAAGAGTCAAGCTCTGATACCACTTGTTGCTCAAGTGGCCTCAATACTCAAGAAGAGGGTGAATTGAGTTTTAAAACTTTTAGTTGGAATGCCTTTGATATTGATTTCTTTTTCACTAAGTATGCTTGTATGTAAGACATAGCAAGTGTAGAGCAAGAATCAATATGAGAAAGTGTGCAAATGTTGCTAAGGCAATTTATCAAACACTTGGTGTGCAATACCTTAACTTAGCCTAGTTACTCAAGTTCAAGCAATAATATCATAATCAAATCAATATACCAATCAAGTACAATAAGTAAATACAAGAGAGTAGGGAAGAAAAGCTTGTAAACTAATTTAACGAGTTCCACCAACCTGGTGTATATCTCTCCTTCAAGCAACCCGCTTGAAGGATTTCCACTATTGAAGTTTAGAGATACAAGCTATGAGCAATTGCAGCTTCCTAGTGTCCCACACTCAAGAACTCAATCCTCACTAGCACAAGGGCAACCCACCCAATCTCTCAAACTCTCAATACACAAAGGTTAAACCCCAACCTTTGTGACCACTCAACCTAGAGTGAATAAACTTGGTGTTTTGATGTTTGGTTTTATAATCAATAAACTCTCTCAATAGAGTAGATGAACAAATGAAAGGCTCACACAATTTCTAACTCTCACAAGAGAGGATTTACAAATATAAGCTCTAAGTTTCAGAAAATGAAACTATACAAAGAAATAGAACTCACAAGGCACAAGATTTGATTTCCCTTTGATGGATTTGGATGCCTTGAGTAGCTTGAAGGAGTCTTGCATTTAGAGGCCTTGGAGAGGTGCCCTAAAGTCTTCAGAGCCATTGCACAGCATGGGCATTCGAGTTGGAATGGAGAAGTGAGTTGGTTTCCCACTTAAAACACTTTTCCCCAATTTCTGACATAATAGTAATCGATTAGGCCTTGAGCTGTAATCGATTACACTTTAAATTTTACAGTGTAATTCGTCTACTAATCGATTAGAATAACCCATGTAATCGATTATCTAAGAAACAGAACATGTCTAATCGATCATACATTGCCTTGCAATCGATTGGGAGTAGCACCTGATGCATTTAATTGTGTTTTGCAGCATGGTAATCGATTATGCCTTCCATGCAATCGATTAGGGTGCAAACAGAACTTTCATAATCGATTAGTCCTAGTCTGGTAATTGATTAGTGACCTTACAGAACCTTGGCAATCGATTGTGGAAACCTTGCAATCGATTAGGAGATGTACCTGATACTTTTTATTCAATTTTTCACTTGGTAGTCGATTATGTCCATTGGTGCAATCGATTAGCTTACAAATAGAACTTATTTAATCGATTAGTCTTGTTGACATAATCGATTATGTCTTGGACAAAACTCTTATAATCAATTATGTTGGATGATGTAATCGATTAGTATACGTGTTTTTGCAGGTCTGATCCTGTTTTCTCTATTTTCATGGTAACTTGAGCCTTTTTCTTTGAGTCTTTAATTCCTTTTGTCATTATCAAAAATATTCAACCTGAAATACATATTCAAACACAAGACTAACCCTCTTTATTTAGTTTGTGTATGCAAACTCGATCTTCTGTAGGAAGGATCTACTTTGACCCTGAGATTGATAAATTTGCAAAAAGACTTAAATCTTTAAAATAAAAAACACAAACTATTTATTCTTCTTCTTCAACTTCATCTTCTTTTCAAAACTCTGAAAATTCTAAAATGGTTGGGGAACAATAAAGACAAACTTTGGGACAATTTGTTACTATCAATGGACCACCCCGTGTATCAGGGATGTTTCAAGGACCTGTGGCTGCGATAAAAATTAAACCTACTACATTGAATATAATTCAAAATAATCAGTTTACTAGTTTAAATCATGAAGAACCATATGAACATCTAACTGTTTTTATGAATTATGTAGCACTATTGGTTTTGAACCCAACCAAGAAGAATTTATGTATATAAGACTATTTCCTTTTTATTTTGTTGGGAAGGCTAAAGAATGGTTAAATCTTGTCCACATGGTAGTTTTACGAATTGGTCCGATCTTGAAAGAAAATTTTTGAAAAAGGTTTTATTCCCCTTCTAAATATTTTGAAGCTATGCTAGCCATTCATTTATTTTCATAAAATAATGATAAGTCATTAGGAGAAACATGGGAAAGATTTAAGGTATTGTTAAGAAAATGTCCAAATCAAAATTTGGATAATGGTGGTCAGGTAAGAATCATCTATCATGGTTTACTGCCTCAATTTAAGATGATGTAGATGCTTGTGCAGGTGGTTCATTAATGAACAAAACAATAGATGAGGCAATAGCTATAATGGAGTCCATGTCTACTAGTGATAGACAGGAAAAACATGAAAGAGGTAATATTTCCAAAAAACCAGGTATGCTTGAGTTGGGTGTAAATGATGCAGTCTTAGCTCAACAAAAATTATTGACACAACAAATAGAAGCTATGAGCAAGCAACTGCAAAAGTTACAAATTGCCCAAGTGTTATCACCACCTTTTGCTCAATTAAAACAATTATGTACATTGCATAGGTGAACAACCATGTGGTTATTGCTCACCAAATGGAACTGAACAAGAGCAAGCCAATTTTCTACTCCACTAAAGGATACCTATAAGTAATTTACCTTTTAATCTTGGTAATCTTCTTCCTAACAATTACCCACAAAGATTGCAGAATCAGAACTTTGGCTGGAGACAAGATGCTGGACCCTCAAATAGACCTCCTAACAATCAGTTTGAACAACAACCATAACTTAATCAGACATCTAGACTAACAAGGATAAAGGACTATATCCAACAATTGTTGCAATATATGTAAAAAATGAAGCCGCACGGAAAGCGTCAGACATGCAATTGGGACAGCTAACAAAGGAAGTAGTCGACATGAAAAATTCTGGTTTTTCTATAAATACTCAGAATCTAAGAGAACAATGTAAGACTATTTTTACAAGAAGTGGTAAAGTTATAGGAAATAATTGTAAAGAGAGTGAAAAAAGTGAAAAAGAGAAAAATGAAAAAGAAGAGAATGACAAAGAAAAGAAATAAGAAGAAAAAGAAAAAGACAGTGATGAAAAAGAAAACAAAGAAGAAGAAAATAAAGAAAAACAAGAAAAAGAAGAAAAAGAAAAAAAAAATCAAAAAACCAAAAACCAAAAACCAAAAACCAAAAACCAAAAACCAAAAACCAAAAGAATCAGTACTTGGGTCAGACTCCTCCTATCAAGGATCTGTCTTATCCTCATGCACCATCAAGAAAGGATAATGAAAGAAAATACAAAAGATTCCTTGAAATATTTAAGCAGTTACAAATAAACATTTCATTTTCAAAGGCATTAGAACAAATGTCAACATATGCAAAGTTTATGAAAGAACTGTTCACCAAAAAGAGGAGGTATAATGAAGAAATTATGGAGCTTGAAGCTGGTTGCAGTGGTATCTTGTAATACAACATACCAAAAAAGTTAAAAGATCCAGGAAGTTTCACCATTCCTGTCTCAATTGGAGGTGTGAATATTGGGAAGGCTTTATTAGATTTAGGGGCAAGCATCAATTTAATGTCCTTAAGTATGATGAAGCGCATTAGTGATCTTGATCCTCAAAGGACAAAAATGACTTTACAACTGGTAGACCGCTCAATCAAAAGACCCAACGGAATTGTGGAAGATGTACTTGTGAAAGTAGACAAGTTCTACTTCCCTGTTGACTTTGTGGTATTAGACGTGGAGGAGGATACTGAAGTCCCTCTAATTCTTGGAAGACCATTCATGAAGACTGCTAGAGTGCTAATTAATGTGGACAATGGAAAACTGGCAGTCAAAGTGCATGATGAGGAGGTAATTTTGATGTTTTCAAAGCAATTAAACATCCTAATCCAAAACAAGATTGTTTTAGAGTGGATGCCCTTGAAGAAGTATGCCTCTTCGTTTCAAAAGGTATGTCTATTTTTGACCCTCTTAATAAATTATTAATTGACTCTATTGAATGTTTAAATGAGGAAGAGGAAAGACAGATAGACAGGTGTTTGGAAGAACTTGAAAGAGGGAAAGATATTTGCCCTGAATCCAAAAAGATTAAGGAACTCCAAGAAACACCTGTTGAACAAATCCAGAGATCGAAACTCAAAGTTTTGTCTTCACACCTCAAGTATATCTTTCTAAAGGAAGGTAATCTTAAACTTGTTATCATTAGTAATTCACTAACTGAAACAGAGGAAGCAAAACTTATGGAGGGAATAAAAAAGAATCAAGAAGCAATCAGATGGACACTTGAAGATCTGGAAGGTATAAGCCCATCTTATTGCATGCACAGGATTTTATTAGAAGATGATTTCAAACTTGTAGCCCAACCGGAAAGACGCCTCAATCCCATAATGAAAGAGGTAACAAAGAAGGAGGTTCTAAAATTGCTCAAAGTAGGTATTATCTATCCTATTTCTAATAATGCATAGGTAAGCCATGTTCAAGTAATACCTAAAAATGGGGTATGACAGTAATTGTAAATGATAAGAATGAAGTAATCCCAACAAGAACTGTCACAAGCTGGAAAATATGCATTGATTACAGAAAATTGAACCAAGCAACAACAAAAGATCATTTTTCCTTACCCGTTATGGACCAAATGCTTGAAAGATTATCTGGACATGCTTATTATTACTTTCTTGATGGTTATTCTGGATATAACCAAATTGCTGTGGATCCTCTTGACCAAGAAAAGACTGCTTTTACATGTCTTTTTGGTATCTTTGCTTATAGAAAAATGTCATTTGGATTGTGCAATGCACTGGCTACTTTTCAACGATGTATGTTTGGTATTTTTGTATATTTAGTTGAAAAGAGTATAGAAATTTTCATGGATGACTTCTCAGTCTTTAGGAACTCTTTTGATACATATCTATCAAACTTGGACACCGTACTGAAATGATGTATTGATACAAATATGGTCTTGAATTGGGAAAAGTGTCACTTCATGGTGATAGAAGGTATTGTACTTGGTCATAAGATCTCTGCAAAAGGTATTGAAGTGGACCAAGCAAAAATTAAAGTGATATCTAATGTCCTACCCCCTGTAAATGTAAAAGGAATTAGAAGTTTTCTAGGACATGCAGGGTTTTATAGAAGGTTCATTAAAGAATTTTCAAAAATTGCTAAACCTTTGACAAACCTCTTAAACAAAGATGTCGAATTCAAATTTGAGGAAGCCTGTCTTAAGGCTTTTAATTCTTTAAAAGAAAAATTGATTTTTGCTTCCGTTACTATTGTCCCTAACTGGAATTTACCCTTTGAGCTCATGTGTGATGTAAGTGATTATGCTGTAGGAGCTGTTTTAGGACAAAGGCATGAAAAGATTTTTTGAGTTATACATTATGCTAGTAAGGTTTTAAATGAAAATCAAGTGACTTACGCCACTACTGAGAAAGAGTTACTAGCCATAGTGTATGCCCAGGAAAAATTTAGATCATATTTGATTGGCTTTAAAATAATTGTTTTTATTGATCATGCAGCCATCAAATATCTCTTGACTAAAACAGATTATAAACCTTAGTTAATTCGATGGATTTTACTTCTACAGGAATATGATCTTGAAATCAAAGATAAAAAGGCTAGTGAAAATATGGTTGCTGATCATTTGTCTAGATTAATGAATGATGAGGTCACTGTTAAGGAAAATGAAATTTTGGAAGAATTTCCTGATGAGAAATTATTTGAAATAACAAAACAACCATGGATTGCTGATATGGCCAATTCTAAAGCAGCAGGAATTCTTCCTAATGATTTAACATGGCAACAGAGAAAAAAATTTTCACAGATGCTAAATATTTTATCTGGGATGAACCTCATCTATTTAAAACTTATGTTGATAATTTGTTACGATGTTGTATACCCGATTAGGAAATTAATGATGTGTTGTGGCACTGCCATAAATCCCCTTATGGAGGTCATTTTAATAGAAAGAGGATTGTTGCAAAGGTCCTCCAATCAGGTTTGTATTGGCCTTCCATTTTTAAAGATGCCCATTCATTTGTACAATCTTGTGATAATGGCCAAAGAATAGGGAACATAACCAGGAGGCAAGAAATGTCTCTCATAAATATACAAGAGGTTGAGGTATTTGATTACTGGGGAATTGACTTTATGGGATCCTTCCCCAATTCTCAATTAAACCAATTTATTCTTTTGGCAGTGGATTATGTTTCTAAATGGGTGGAAGCAATTGCTTTACCTAATGATGACTCCAAAACTATGGTAAATTTTTTAAAGAAAAATAGTTTTTGCAAGTTTGGGACACTAAGGACTCTTATTAGTGATAGAGGTTCACACTTTCTGTAACAAAATTCTTCAAAAGGTGTTACAGCATTATGGTGTAAGATATAAAGTGGCCACAACATATCATCTATAAACCAATGGTCAAGCTAAAATTTCAAATAGGGAATTGAAAAGGATCTTGAAAAAGACAGTATCTTCTTCAAGAAAAGACTGGTCACAAACTTGATGATGCACTATGGGCTTACAGAACTGCATTTAACACTCCAATTGGCCTTTTTTCCTTTTAGATGGTTTACGGAAAAGTCTGTCATCTCCCAGTTGAAATGGTACATAAAGCATATTAGGCATTGAAATTCCTCAACTTTGATCAAATTACTGCAACCAACAAAAGGAAGTTACAATTATTTGAATTAGAGGAGATATCAAATCATATTTATGAATCATCCAGGTGCTACAAGAATAAGGTGAAAGCTTACCATGATAAGAAATTGAAGATAAGACATCTCATACCAGGTCAGCAAGTCTTATTATTTAATTCAAGATTAAAATTATTTCCTGGTAAATTGTAATCAAAATGGTCAGGCCCATTTATGATTAAGGAAGTTAAAACATATGGAGCAGTGGAAATTAAGCATCCAACTTCTAAAAGAAGTTGGATGGTTAATGGACAAAGGTTGAAACCATATCTGGGTGGTGAAACTAACAGACTCACCACCATCTGTTATTTAACTGATTTGTGATGTATAGGATGTCAAGCTAGAGACAGTAAACCAAGCGCTCAATGGGAGGCAACCCATTATTTTGTGCTATTTCTTTTTAAATTTAATATATATAAAAAAGAAGAAAAGAGTGTGTTTTTATTAAATTAGAATTTTTAGGAATAAAAAGGGGTTTAAATTGCATGAAATTAGGTTTTAAAATAAAAAATTGAAGAGAAAAAAACTAGACACCCACGCGTAGTGTCCTAGCCACGCGTAGCATCAGGTTCCGCGTTCAGTTTTTAAAAATAGAACCCACTCACAGTGGAAGCCCATTCTACATTTTAAAACCTAAATTTCCCTCTTTCTGTGCCTCCATTCTTATTTCCAAATTTCTCCAACCCTAATTCTCTCAAAAACCCATATTCATTAGGAATTCAAGTAAGTTTTGCAATCTCTTCTATCTTCAATCTTTGCATTTTAAATTTTAGAAAGCATGTGGTTAGGTTAAGATAAATGATTAGAGACCAATAGGACTGGCTGAGATTTCTATATGAATTAAATGTGTGAAAGAGGGGTTGCTGTTGCGCAACCCCCAAATTCTATTTCCGGAACTGTAACCCCACGCGTAGCGTCACCCTGACGGGTAGCATGGGAGAACAAGGTTCACGCTACGCGTCCCGCTAACGCTACACGTCAGGCCCCTGTTCCAGTTTTCCCATTTTTTATGTTTTAATTAATTTTTTATTTTAATTTTAATTTAAATAAATTTTTGCATAATAGTTAATTTTTTGTTTAATTTTTGAAAATTGAATTATAATAATTTGTTTTTATATTTTAAATTAGTTTTATTTGGCCAGTGTTTTTGTTAATATGTATGTATGTAATTTCTTTGTTTTAAATTTGTTTGTTTTTATCTTTATAGTATAGTTGTGTGAATTTTAGTTTGTTTTGCATTTTAATATCATAAAAATCAAAAATATTATTTTGTGTGATGCATATGTAACATATTTATTTTATATGTCTGCAATCTTTTATTTTGTGTGTCTTAAATATTCTAGGATTGTTGTATGTGTAAAATTATTTTTGTTTAAATTGTATTATTTTTCTTGCAGATGACTCCAAAGAAATCCATCCTTTCCACTGGTCCTAAAAGGCCAAGGCCCACTGACACCACATCTTCTGAGGACCCTGATTTATAGGCTGAGGAGCACCTTGGACCTAGGGACATCACTAGGTTTAAGATGGACGCAAAATGGGCCAAGTTCCACCAGATTAAGGGCCAGCAGCTGATTTGGGAGAGAGTACTCGACTTGGAGTTTTAAGTTGGGGAACATTGTTTGCCCTACCCACTGAGGGAGATCCCATCTTAATGATGGAGTTTTATGTGAACGCCTATCAGACTGGCTAGGATTCGCCCAACATTGGGCAATTAAGGAGCAGCTGGGTAAGGGGCAGACACATCACATATGACAGAGATACCATCAGCGCCCTTCTGGGTAATCCTTGGGAGCCTACTCTCGAGAGCGATACTTGTTTCTGGATGGAAAACAGAAACAAGGTTACTACTGAGGATGGCGATCTAGGATATTTCCTAAATCAGGTTGCTCATTTTCTGAGCAAGGATAAAATTTACTTTAACCTCAGCAGGGTTAATAGATCTCCATCCAATCTTTTGAAGACTCAAATGACCCTTCTAGCCTAGGCATGGATGTATTTGATGCTCCACAACATCACGCCAGTCTCTCACCTCTCCACTCTACCGGTTGATTGTTACTGCTTATTTTATTCTATTCTGCAAGGCCACACCATTAACATCGCCACTCTCATATCCGAATAAATTCACTTGTATGCCCTTGGGTATAAAGTGAATCACCTTGTACCCTTCCCACTAATTATTTCTACCTTACTGAGGAGGCAGGGGGTGCAGGTACCATCACCTAAGTTTACCAGTTCTTTGAGGCGAGTCCCCAAGGTTCTAGTAAATAGAGACTACTTCGTACAGCAATACGAGCTTCCACCCCTTGAGCAGGAGGCTCAACCGAGACAGAGGAGAAGGAGACCACCACAGCCAGCATCTATTGATGTTATGACTCAGGGATTTTCCAGGATGAGCATTGAGCATCAACATATGATGTAGATGATGACTACTTCTCATAGAGCCTATATACACTTACATAATTCTTTCTATCAGTATAGGATCTAGGGGGAGGGTACACCATTCATGACACCGGCCGAGTTTGCAGCTCATGTAGCTTTGCCAGGTGACCAGTCGACATACCCTGAGGTAGGTGGGACTTCTGGAGCTCAGGTAGACACTATTGATACTGAGGGTGATGCAGATGAGGAGGGTGATGATGATCAGATAGAGGATGACGACTGAGGACAATCTCATTTTTATTTTCTACATTATTATGACTGCTTTCACATTAGTTTACTTTGATATTCGCTTTTATATTTTGGATATTTAGTTTGGATTTTTATATCTGTGGTTTTATTTTATTTTATGTAATGTGATTTCATTTCTACATTATAATTATTTTTCTTTTCTTAAAATTAAAAAACAAGTGTGATTTTCTAAAAATAAAAATAATCAAATTTTCAAAAATTGAAATTTTAATATGCTTGAAGTTTTAAATAATAAGCCGTTTTTAATAATCAATATTGATCCTTCTGCAATTAAGGCATTTTGATAAAACAAATTACAATGTTCTTATTAATAATCAAGCTAATTTCAAAAACCCAGTGAGCTGAGAGATCTTTAAACACTTGAGGGTTTCAATATAATTTCTTTCAAATTGATTTTGCCTGATTCTTTGATTTGTGTTGTTATACAGAGGATCCAAGAGCATGATCAAGACACATTTTTTGGTAAACATAAGAACTTAGGGCCAAAAATCTTACCATGGTAAAAAGTATTTATCCTTTGATAACCATTTTGAGCCTTAAAAATAATTTCTTTGACACCCCTAGCCCATAAATATTTTCAATCATTCCCTTTTATCTGATTGAATAAAAGAGCATTGAATCAAGATGAAAAAAAATATTTTTGAGTGTTCTTACAAAATAGGGAGTTAAATTGTAAACTTAATTCTTTTAAAAATTATCAATTATGGATATTGATAGCTTCCCACAAGCGCACGGGTATCGAAGTAATAAAAATATCGTCCCATAGAGATTGTTCCCAAGTACAAGCTTTCATAGTGATTCGATTATCCAGAAAATTCTAAATGTGACTTTTAATTCAGAAAACTTCTAAAAACAAAATCAAAATAAAGGCGAACTTCAAGAACTAAACTTGTTTGTGTTGAATTAGAACAAATGAATGGTAAAACTCTTGGGATTCGGTATGTGATCGCGTTATGTATTGATTTCACCTAAGACCTTTCTATTTATGAATTCACCTTCTAAGGTAAGGATTCCGAATTTAATTAACGCTTTCCTCTCAGAACAAAATTAATATGCCTAATTAATAAAGAACCGCGTTCAATTTATTATTTAGACTTATTAAGAATAATGAAATCACATGAAACCTGCGAGTGTCATGCTCACTTTCGTGACCCATGACCCTAAGTTCAATTCTATGCGTTCAAACAACCAATTAATTTTTCAATTACCTTAGCGTTTAAGTTCAATTGACCCTATCTCTAGATCTTCAAAGGCATTAAGCACTTATAGCAATTGAATAGAAACTAGGAATTCATAAACAGAAAAAGTCTCAGAATCAATTCAACATAATAACATGTCACACCCTTAACCCAAGATTTGGAATTTAGTTACACATGCCTAATTCAACACAACCCATAATAGAAATCATGTTCAGAAGATTACAAATTCAAGAGAAATTCAAAGGGAAAAAGAAAAGAAAGGAAAAGCTCTCACTATTGCTTCCAAATCTCCTTCCAAAATCTGTCAATCGATGTTCTTCAACGTCAATGGCCTTGATCCCCTTCAAAAATCCTTTGAAAAGCCCTCTCCTTTTTCTTCCAGAAAGTCCCTCTCAATCTCTTTCCCTTATTCCCTTTCAAAAACTGCTTATATCTTTTAGAAACTGCTCCCAAAAAACAAGGAAAGTGCAGAACGTGTAAAACCCACTAGCAGTGAGAAAAACCCACAGCCAGTGGATCATGACAGGGGTCTAAAAAACCAAAATTTTCACCTCCGGGCAATGAGGTCCACGGCCAATGGGAAAAACCCACTGGCAGTGTATTTTTTATGGCCCAATTTCCCATTCCAAAGAGGTCCACGACCAGTGGGATTCTCTAGACTTCACCCACATGCTCTATTCTCACTGTTTTGAAGCCCCGGAATGTCCTTTTTGGTGGATCCTTTCTCTATCATGCTTTTAAAGATGGATAAGGCTTTATTTTTTTAGCTTTTAGTGAATTGACTCCTTTCCATTCATCCAATGCTTCCTTAAATGTCTATTGTTTCTGAATTTGTGTACCTATAACCAAGCGATTCCTGTAAAACTTGAAACACCCGAGTAACAAATGCGGAATAAAGGAAAACACTTGGAATAAAGGAGAAAAACAACACAAATAACCTAAAAAACCTAAACAAAACACCACTAAAACCATGCAACCTAAACACCTATCAAAACACCCTAAACTAAAACATTGCTTGTCCCTAAGCAATCATCATCACCACAAACATGAACAATAAAGAATGAAGAACTTAGAACAACTTGAGGAATCTAATTGGAAAAATTATTAATAGATGATTGCAAGATTATCAAAACATGAACCATACAATTATTCATACCATGCTCATAGGATTATGCTACAGATACACATCCTTTCATTTCTCTCTAAGTGTTTAGGCTTATGTATAAGTATCACTCAAATCATAGCATTTCAAAACACTAGCATAGGCTTGGCAAGTGACCCTAATCTCCACAGTTATCTAGAAAAACAAGTTATGGTCAAAAGGTCTTTCATCTGGTTGTAATGGGGCCAGGGGTTCACAGATGCGGGAATGGATACCAAGAAAAAGGAAATTCAAAAGGTCATTATTATTCAATGAAATCACTGAGAATAATTAAGTTTTAGAAGGCAGACCAGAGAACACATTTTCTTATTCCTTCAAAAACTTCTAAGAAGTCCTTTTTGTTTTCATTTTTTAATTTGACTCCTTTCTCTACCTCGCTTTCATCCTTTTCTTTGTTTTTTTTTAAATTTTTTTCTTTAGTTGGAATCTCAAGTTCATTTTGTTTGTTTTTGTTTTCCAACTAAAACTGACTTTTCTTTTAGCCATTTCATTCTAGTTACCATCCTTGAATTTTATTTTATTTTCTTAGGAATTTCCCATATTAATTACCAAAGGGTTTTGAAACAAAAATCAACAAGTGAGGCTCAACAGGAGGCAACTAATGGTGTATTGTAACATTCAAAGTTCAGAGGCTAAAGAACAAAACCTATGGTGCCTTTTTCATTCCATAACCTGTAATCACTAACCATTTTGAATTGGTCGCAAGCCAAGTTCTAGAGCGCTTCAAATGTATGACACACTCAATAGAAGAAAACAAGGGTTTTCTAAATATTCATTTACAATGTATACCCTTTTTTAGCTCAATAGCTCTCAAAGTAAATGGTGAATAGACTTAGTCAGAAAACATAGAATCATAAATCATAGTACGCCTGACAAGCTAGCAATCATCATAACAAAATAATTGTTTCTTATATATATGTATGGGTTCCAAAAGGCCCTAAAATTCCATCATTCCAAACTGAAACAGTTTGCAGCAACAATAATCACAAGCAAACAAGCTATGCTATCCTAGGTGTACACAAATTAAAGACGAAATTCAAGCAAATTACATCCTAACATGATCAAATAAAAGCAAAGGAAAAATGCAACACGCAATCAAACAAAGTCAAATGAAATCACAAACTGTAAGGGCTCAGAATAAGTTTCATCATCCCTACCACCCCAAACTAAATGTGAGTAGTGTCCTCACTGTTCAGTAGAGGGAGAGCAAGGTACAATGAAACTGATCTAGATAAACTCACCTGTCATGGAGAATGAGAGGGAAATGCCCCTGTTGTGAGTGCCATATGTACATAGCATCCACCCGCTGAGTTATGTTATCAATCCTACTCCTTTGCCAGACTTGTTCATTAAATAAGGACTCCAAGCGGGTGTTCATTCCTTGCATCAAGGAATACATCCGCTCCATGGAGACACTAGAGTCAGTAATAGATCGGGACGGGCCAGCTGAGTGGTCCTGAGGAAGTGGCATCTCAGTGTCCAATGGAGAGTTATCATGATCATCTGTACCTGAAAACAAAAATGAAGTCTTGCCCTCCAGGCTAGTGAAGCTAGGGTTAGGCAGTGGGTAAGGCATATATATTTCCAGAATAACCAAACAGTAAATGTCATGCTCTAACACAATCATACTCATATGCATCATTTCATCAATATCAACCCTCTTGGGTTGGCACAGTAGGGTGTCATCATTTAAATAAATTCCCACATACCTAGCAATTGGGTTAATGTACCCAGCCATGATGATCTTGCCAGAGTTGGCCCAACCAACTCTGGTGAATTGGCTAAAAAGCCATTTAGTGGAGTGGATGGGGATTTCATTGATCATGGCATACAGAAAGTATAATTCAGCATCCCTGATAGTACCCGGGCTATCGAATCGCCAAAAAATAGAACGGGCCATGAATCTTTGCAGATATTTAAAAACAGGATGATGTATTAGAGAGGCTTTTGTAGAGGATGGATCATAGTCATCATTAGCTCGTAAAAGTTGGGACCAAAAATATTTAGCATTAAAGTCCCTAGGAATGCGAGAAGCATTCATAGGAGCATGCATCTCTTCAGGAGCAGAGGGAAAACCATAGATCACATCCATATCCGCTAAATCCATCTTAAAATTAGAATTGTTTAGCCTAAAAGTGATCTTCCAACCAAAATCATTTGCACAAGGTTTGATATCAATTGAGCTAAGGAACTCTAAGGTGGTACACTCATAACTTGGTTCAAATAATTCAATAAAAGTTTCCCACCCCACATTTTGACAATATTTGTAAGTATCCTCATACAGCCCAAGTTCAAGTAAAGATTGTTTACAAAAGAACCTAGAGGGGATAATTTCCCTTGAGGCCAAAGAAGTTAATCGCATTGTTTGTTCATCCGATATGCACTCAATATCATCTACACTAGAATAGTTAGATGACTTACTTTTGTTCTTTCTCTTCTTGCAAACATTTTGGTTCTTCCAGAAGACATGTTCTTGGTACCTAAAATCTAAATTCAAGTTTATGCACCAAACACGTCAATATAGGCAACAAAATGGAAACTTCATGATGGGTAAACATAAGAAGGCCCAAAGAGGATAAAATAACCTATAAGTATGTACAAGGAAGAGCAAAGAGTTATTTTTGGCATTTTGTCAAACACTTGGTGGGCATAAAAATATGCACTAAGAAATCCATGGATAATGCATCACTAAGTTTTCCAAATTCACAAAGCACACTTCACACATGAACAATAATGTGATAAATGTCATCTATGTGTCATGGAGTCTCAAACTTGAAGAAAAAGTGCATGTGGGTTTCAATGTATAATGATGAACATGATAAACATGAGAAATCCAAACAAGAATTTCATAGCATACCCATATGAATTTTTCATCCAAAGAATCATATATGAATGTGAACACCTATTTCGGTTCGGCCAGTGATTACATCGAATTGACACTGTTTACAAGCAAATGAATCCAAACCGGTGTGAAATAGTAGGTGTAACACCGGTCTAAGCTGCTGAAATGGGACATCGTTTGATGGCCAGATTACATCATCCGGTGTCCAGTAAGAGAACACCGGTCCAGGCTATTGAAGGGATGGCAAGTCTAGTCCAGATTACATCATTTGTTGAACCGATGTCCTTATTATCCGATGTCATGACCCTCATGAACCTAACATCAGAGTGGAGGGTCCAGTTGCCCATGCTGTGACTTGGAATCGCACCTCCAAACCGATCCTCGAATCTTGGGAGTGGCAGACAGGGAACGAAAGTGGAAATAATTAAAAATTCCCCACTAGCCGCTGCTCCCCACAACCTGTTAGTGGCCAGGTTGGCTTCACTGCGCACATGAGTGAGTGGAGGTTTGAGTTGTCCAAGCACTCAGCCAACATCCAGGAGCTCTATAAATGCCTCAGCTGAAGAGGCACAAGGGTCGACACTCAAAATACTGAAGCCCCAGAAAACTTGCTTCGAACTTCGAATCCCTGAGCCCCTGTCAGAGAATACCTTGCCTTCTGACACCGGTCCAAGTTTGCAATAAACCTGTTTCCTGGATATCCTCTAGAACGCATAACTCACCCTTATCAAGTTCACACCGGTTTTTCACTGAACCCTACACCGGTGCCATACTGTCTGCTCCACAGCTACACCAACATCACTCCGGCTGTTGCAGCTCAGGTCCACACCGGTCTATGCCTGAACTCCGGTCCCCAGTATCACTACTACACCGGTTCTGTTCTGTCTCTGTTCTCTCGCTTTTTATTGTTTAGTTTTCTACTAAATTTGTGATTTTTGATTCTATTCTCCTGTTTAAGTTCAGTCTGTTAAACTTCTTTTTATTTTGCTTTATAACCAGTAATAACAAAAAGAAATAAATATTTTCTTTGTATGTTTTTTTAAACCCAAAATATAAAAGCTGTTTTTAGCCAGTGTCGTGCGGAAGTACTTCTGCCTACACTACCTCCTAAAACCCATACACGTGCGAAGAACTTCGCTTTGTATGTACCTTGTCTATCATCAATTTTCTAGCTTCGCTTTAAACTCCTTTATCAAGAACTATGTAACCCTGGTTTCTTGATAACTCGAGAATACGTAGGAGCAGGACTTAACTCCTGTCGGGCCGGTCTTTCCTTTTTCATTTTTACGTTTTTGTAACTATTTTCGTTTTTATCACTTCCACGAAAATCAATTTAGACGTGATGCCTTGTTGATTTTCCCCCATTTTTGGTTTACCATCACCACGATTCATAAGGAAAGGGATATTAGGAAGAGACGTCCCGTTTATCCCCTTCCCGTTTCTGACCCTGTATTTTTGATTAAAGGATGACTAATTTGGACGTGACGTCATGTTAGCATTCTTCCCTTTCCCTATTTTATACCGAAGTCGAGGTTATGACAGGCGATGTAGGGTGCTAATACCTTCCCTACTCGTAACCGACTCCCGAACTTGAATCTCACCTTTTTTTAACCAGTGTTTTGTTAAAGTTTTTTTTCCAATGTTTTTCCTATGGATAAAAATGTTGGTGGCGACTCCCAGTTCTTTTATTTCATTTTTGAGGGTCGGCCGCGCCGCTGCGATCCCGGTCGCGACAATGAACATATATAAACACTTCCACATGATCAATTGCATCAAAAACTAAACACAATAGCAAGTAAAAGACAACCCCAAACTAAGAGAAGGAACCCTAAAATATGAATAGAGAATGAGACTTACTTGATGAAAAGTGTATAAAGGAGTGATGTAGATTGGGTGGTGAGTGAAGGAAATTGGTGGAATGTGAATAGGGTCAAGCAATTTCTCAAGTTAAGAGTGATTTAGAGTGGTAGTGTGAAGTGATGAGGGAGAATGCAAGAAGGGATGAAACCAACGGACGGTGTGTGCATGTTAAATAAAAAACTACACCTGTCATAAAACCTGCGGCCAGTCGTGGGTCTTGCTGTCTTTGGCCCAAAAAAATTAATTCTGTACCTGTGTGAAACCCACGGCCAGTGGGAAATTCCCACGGCCCGTGGGTTTCTCTGTTTTTTACCTAGAAAATTTTTTCTTTTTACGTGTGACCCTGGAAAAAATCCATTGCCAGTGGACTTCACTATTTTGTCTAGAAAAAAAATTTTTTTTTAAGTCAGAAGAGTCCACTGCCAGTGGGAAAAACCCACTACCAGTGGACTTCACTGTTTTCAAACATTAAACTTCCTCAATTTGCACAGAGATTTGATTTTATTTCTTGGCATTTATCCCAGGAATCACATGTATGCATTCAAAATAGAAAAATTAAAAGAAAAACATGCAACAAAGAAAATTAATCATGCAATTGAGATTAGATTACATATCATTATTCATCAAAGACAAACCAATATGCAATACCCCAAAACTAATATACAAAAGGAATCTAAGAAGATTTTAAAGATGTGGCAAATGGAACCAAGAAATAATATTTTTTATTTTTTTATTTTTATGAAACAAAACACACAAAGTCAAATAAGAAAAAGGAATTGAAGATTACCAATGGGGTTACCTCCCCACAAGTGCTAAGTTTAATGTCTTCAGCCAGACGTGTAGCACCAATTTGGAATTAAGAATCCGTTACATCAAACAAGTCTAAGAAACTTGCTTGTTGTATCGGTTCCCCTGTTAAGTAGCACTTGAGTCTTTGTCCATTTACCTTAAACAGACCCGACTTCTCGCTCCATAACTCATCAGCTCCAAATGGAAAACCCTTTATTACCTTAAATAGCCCCGACCCCTGGGACCTAAGCTTACCAGGGAAGAGCTTCAAACGAGAGTTGGAAAGTAAAACCATCTCACTTGGACTGAAGGACCTCCAGAGGATGTGACGATCATGCCATTTTTTAGTTTTTTCTTTATAAATTCTGGCATTTTCGTATGCATCCAACCGGAGCTCTTCAAGCTCGTTCAACTCCAGCAACCTATTTTCACCTGCAACCTTCATATCAAAGTTAAGCATTTTGACAACCCAGAAGGATTTGTATTCTAATTCAACAGGTAAATGATAAGGTTTCCCGTACACTAGTTTAAAGGGTGTGGTTCCAATAGGAGTTTTATAAGCGGTTCGATATGCCCATAAGGAATCGTCTAATTTAATAGACCAATCCTTACGGGATGTATTAACCACTTTCTGAAGAATGTTTTTGATATCCCTCCTAGATACCTCAACCTGGCCACTAGTTTGAGGGTGATAAGGTGTAGCAACCTTATGCCTCACCCCATACTTTTTCAAAAGGGTCTGAAAAGCTTTCTCAATAAAATGAGACCCTCCATCACTTATTTTGCATTTAGGGACCCCAAACCTCAGAAAAATAATCGTTTTAAAAAGCTTTATAACAGTCTTAGCATCCGAATAAGGGGAAGCAATGGCTTCCACTCATTTAGACACGTAGTCAACTACTACCAGGATAAACTGATTTCTGAAGGAAGAGGGAAAGGGTCCCATGAAGCCAACACCCCACACATCAAATAACTCAAGCTCTAAAATTCTATTAAGTGGCATTTCATGCCTCTTACCAATATTATCGGCCCTTTGGCAAGCATCATAAGTAAGGACATACTTACGCACATCCTTGAAAATATGTGGCCAATAGAACCCTGCTTGCAACACTTTCGAGGCGGTCTTAGATGTACTCATATGGCCTCTATATGAGAGAGAATGGCAATGGTCTAGGATAGCTCAAACTTCAGTCTCAGGAACACATCTCCTAATCAGACCATCTGCACACTGCTTGAATAGGAGGGGTTCATCCCAATAGTAGTGCCTGACATTTGCAAAAAACTTCTTTTTCTACTGAAAACCAAGGTCAGGGGGTACAATGCCATATGTAAGAAAATTGACAAAATTAGCATACCAAGGAACATGTTGAATACTAAGACTCAAGAGTTGTTCATCTGGAAATGATTCATTGATGGGAACAACATCACCCATCTCCTCTTTTTCAGATGGCAACCTAGACAAATGGTCAGCAACAAGGTTCTCGGTACCCTTTTTATCCTTTATCTCTAAATCAAATTCTTACAAAATAAAGATCCACCTAATTAGCCTAGGCTTTGCTTCCTTTTTATTTAAAAGATACTTGATGGCAGAATGGTCAGTATATTCTGTAACATGTGAACCTACCAAGTATAATATAAACTTATCAGAAGCAAAGACAATGGCCAACAATTCCTTTTCGGTGGTTACATAGTTTACCTGATCCTCATCAAGAGTACGACTAGCATAATGGATCACATGCACTTTTCTATCCTTCCGCAGCCCAAGCACAGCCCCCACTGCGTGATCACTAGCATCACACGTTAATTCGAATGAGAGTTCCCAATCGTGGGGTTGTACCACAGAAGCAGAAATCTGAGCTTGTTTAATCCTGCAAAAAGCCTCAAGGCAAGATGAGTCAAAAACAAAAGGTACATCCTTACCTAAAAGATTTGTCAAAGGGTTTGTGATTTTACTGAAGTCTTTAATGAACCGTCAGTAGAACCCGGCATGCCCAAGAAAGCTTCCAATGCCTTTCACATTGGTAGGCGGGGGTAATTTTTCAATCACCTCCACCTTAGCTTTATTAACCTCGATTCCGCTCTCGGACACCATGTGCCCAAGAACCATGCCTTCTCGTACCATGAAATGGCACTTCTCCCAGTTTAAGACCAAGTTGGTCTCCTTATAGCGCCTCAAAACTTGGCACAAATTTGTCAAGCAATTATCAAAATTAAAACCATGTACAGAAAAGTCATCCATAAACACTTCTATGACATTCTCAATTAAATCAGAAAAAATGGCTTGCATACACCTTTGAAAGGTCGCAGGTGCATTACACAAGCCAAATGGCATCCTCCTATATGCATATGTCCCATAGGGGAAAGTGAACGTGGTTTTCTCTTGGTCAGATGGATGGATGGGGATTTGATGAAAACCAGAGTACCCATCCAAATAACAGAAATAAGAATGCTTAGCAAGCCTCTCAAGCATCTGATCAATGAAAGGAAGAGGGAAATGGTCCTTCTTAGTGGCGCTATTCTATTTTCTATAGTCAATACACATGCGACCCAGAAACTATCTTAGTAGAAATCAATTCTTGTTTTTCATTTTTTACAACAGTTATTCCCCCTTTTTAGGCACCACATGTACTAGACTTGTGAACATCATTTTTTAAAAATAATAAAAATCATAATAATTGCCCCCCTCCATTCTGGAAATTCCGTTCGGAATCCAAAATGTGTCTCCTCCCACTCTTCCACTTACCAACAACAGAAAATCGAAAAAGGGGGATCCTTTTCTTTTCTTCCACGAACAGGATCCAAACCATAAAAAGGAAACCAGAATCTCATCTCCGGGGGTTCACTATCTTCATCCTCATATCCTCATCTTCAAAAAATTGAAAGAAACAAAAAACAATAGACATCACCATCACCTTATCTTCATCTTCCTCAATCACAAAGATTAAGAGAACCATCAACAGAACAACCTCATCTCTTTCATCTCTTCAACCACAACATTAACCAAAAATCAACCAAAATTATAACAAATCAATAACCTAACAGTACCCAAAACACAAAAGAAAAGAATTCGAAAGAAAGAGAAAGAGGTCTCCGCCGCCAAGCTCCGCCACCTCTACCGACCATTTTCTCCCTCGCGTAGGCCAGCCAGCTTTAAACCACGCGAGTTCCAGCCTCCCTGCTCGTGAAACCAAGCACCACCGCGCCGCCAAGCTCTGCCCCACCATCTCTTCTCTGTCGCCGTTTCTTCTTTCTCCCTTCCTCTCACGGTCTTCTCTCTCTCTCTCTTTCTCTAGCTCACCTTCTATCCCTCTGTCTCTCTGTTTGTCACCCCTTTTTCACTCTTCACTCTCTTTTGTTTTCATTTAATTTCAGGGTTTAGGTTATTTGGGCCTCAAATAGTGAGGCCCATTCCCATTACCCTTCCCCTTTTTTTTTCTGGTTTTGGGCCCTTATGGCCCATTTTTATTATCATTACTCCTAAAATAGAGAATAGCTTTTCTTTAAATAAATGAATAATCCGAATGCCTTCCTTTTTTTGAAAAAAATATATACACATAAGTAAATTTTTGGGCCAAATTAAAAGTAAGAATCTCAAACTCTAAAATAAATGGCTTTACTTATGACATGGATAAACCATATTAAATATAGTTTGCTTTCTTTTGGAGTAAAATATCAAAAATCAAAACATGCTTCTTAAAATAAAAGATTAGGTGTTTTTCTATTAATGTTGAATTTTTTTAAAAAATCCAAAAATATTAAATATTTCTTTTTAGAATAAGTACCACAAAATTTATAAGCAATGTCATGCAAAATCATTGTTGCCTAAATTTATAGGATCTCGAAGGTTTATTCACGTGCGATCTTACTTCGCCTTGTATTTTTCCTTCCTCATAAATTTCCTTTTATTATTAAAAATTACATCAATTTAATAACATTAAAAATAATTTAAATATATTTTTTTAAATTAATTTCATCTAGAACTACGTAACCCTGATTTCTCAATATACTTGAGAATACGTAGGAGCGGGAATCAGTTCCTGTCGAGCCCACTTTTTCGTTACTAATTTCTCTGTCTCTGCTATTATTTCAATTAATTTTATAGTCAATATTTTAAATTTTATTGTCGCAAGGAGGTTAATTTAGACGCGACGTCTTGTTAATCTCATGTTTTAATATCTTTATTTAAAATAATATTTTCTTTAAAATGAGGTTAATTTAGACGAAACTTCCTGTTAATATCATTTTTTTAATATTTTTATTAGAATATTATTTTCTTTAAAATAAGATTAATTTAGACACAACGTCCTGTTAATCTCATGTTTTTAACACTTTTATTAAAAAAATAATATTTTTTAATTAACTTTATTTTTTTATTTCATTAATTTTATTTTAATCTTTAAATTTATGTACAAATTAAGGTTAACTTGGATGAGAAGTCCTGTTAACCTTTACTTTCACTCTGTTTTACTTTTTTCTTATAGTTGTTGTTTTGTCGAGTTTCTTACTGTCATTTCTTACTGTTACTATTTTAATCTTCTACTGTCATTATTTGTTTTCTTACTGTCACTGATTAGTCTTCTATCATTACTGTTTTCTTCTTTCTTACTGTCATTGTTTGGTCAAATTTCTTACTGTCACTATTCGGTTTGTTTGTGTCTGCTTTGTTGTTTTGTATGTTTCTTTTCATAAAAGAAGTTAAAATAATTTCTAGACTATTTTGAAATAAACGCTATCAATTTGAGGTAACCGTTTTATAACGGACAGTTGTGAGGTGCTAATACCTTCCTCACCTGTAATTCGACTCCCGAACTTAGAATTTTATTTTCATAATCAGTGTTTTAAAAGAGGTTTTTCTCGATATTTTTATCCAAAAAAATATTAGTGGCGACTCCCTGTTTTCTTTTCGAAAGGATTTCAAAACTCGTTTTATTTTTAAGGGTCGGCCATCCCGTCACGATCCCGGTCACGACAGATAGCGACTCCACTGGGGACAATTTTCAGAGAGTCAAGCCAATCGAGTTGATAGCGTATATTTTTTAATGGTCTGTTAATTATTTAACTTTTTCCTTTATTTTATTGTTTGTCATTATTTGTATGTAATTCTTGTTTGTTTAATTCTCATCATTTACGTTCTATTGATATTTGTGCATTATTGAACCCTAGGGTAGACGACTTTGTGTTATTGTTCTGTGTTTGTTCTCTGTGCAGGATGGGGTAAGGTACAGGTATTGAATGCCCTTTCACATACTACACTCACAATTTACACACACTTATGAGTGTCGCCCTATACCCGGGCCCCAAATGAAGCTTAAGTTAGGGAGGTTGGTAGCAGTGTCGTTTGGGATGTACTTCCCATCCGGCGATCGTAAGAACCTCAACTAGAGTTTGACCTTTCATGATGTACGCACCTAGTAGATTCCTTACTGTTGTGGTCACATCATGAATAGGATCTTGGCTCTAGTGACCTTTTAGAAGTCTAGTACAAGCCACCCAATGTGAGGAGTCCACTGTTAAACAGGCTATAGGTCCCAGAAAAGGACTTTTAGAAAAACCTGACTTAGGGCACAAAAGGGCAGACTTTACTATACCTTATCTTATTCTCGCTTTCCCTTTAAATCCAAATTGATGCTTACCCATTCAAAGGATTACTTTATTCCAAAAATAACTCATTTTTTTAATAAAAAAAACTAGTAATCCTTTAACGGATGAGCAGCTCCCTCTCTTTTCATGTACTTAAGTCCTGGGTTATAAATCTTCCCAATCGTCAAAAACAAAAATGAAAACAAAAATTCTCTTCAAGCAAAATATTGACGACGTTTGGAAGATCCATGACCCACACGACTTTAGTTTCGCATGAGTTTTGCTGACCGCTACTTCTCAAAGTAAAGATGCTTTCTAATAAATTAATAAGGAAGTAGCAGTTTACAAAACATGATAGTAACTGAGTTTTTCTCCTCTCTCTTTGTTCTTGCAGAAAGCTATTTGGAATTTCGCGAGTACCTTTGAGCAATATGGAAATTAACATGAGACCCCATAGCTGTGACACAAATGTAACCGAATTGAGAAAAATATTATACGTTAAGGCCAAGAGGATCGACATGGGTAGTCTACAAGCAATGGGAAAAAATTAAACTTGACACAGAAAATGGCTTTTGCAAGAAAGTATGGAAGGATTTTGAAGCTCTTAGAAGTGGAAGTGCAAACTGAGGCAATCACTGCCTTAACACAGTTCTACGACCCACCTCTCAGATGCTTCATATTTAGGGACTTTCAATTAGCCCCATCTATTGAGGAATTCAAACAAATCTTGGGGATGCCTTTGGAAGGACAGATACCCTACTGTCATCTTGATCATCATGCAACTGTTACTTCCATCGCCTGTGTTTTGAAGATCCATCCCGAAACTTTAAGGAGTGTACAACTGAATAGAAATCAGACCCCCGAATTCACTCGGGAATTTCTCGAGAAGCACATGCAGATCCTGGCAGAAAAGGAAGATTGGGAAGCCTTCATGGATACTCTAGCTCTTACCATCTACAGTGTTGTCTTGTTCCCCAACATTGATAACTATATGGATTATGATGTTATCGCTGTGTTCCTAGCTTGTAAGCACAGGCTTGAGAATCCTGTCACAGCTGTATTGGCAAATGTGTAGTGTACTATGGATTTCTGCCATACACAAGGTGGAAAGAGAGTTATTTGTTGTTTACCTGCTTTGTATGTATGGCTCACATCTCATGTCTTCCACCAAGTCTGTAAGGCCGAATGCCCTGTTTCTGATCTAAAACTGTGCCAACTAGCAGTGAAGAGTGGGCGTGAGTGGGCCAATCACCTTGTAGGGCTCACGGCTGAGAAAGTTAGATGGTATCCTCAATGCTTAGAAGTTGAATCCATCGTTCATCACTGTCGAGATTTCCCAAATGTTCCCCTTATTGGTACGCAAGGATGTATCAACTATAATCCCATCATAGCCAAGCGTCAGCTAGCTTATACTTTGCTTGGACCACCTGATGAAGAGTCTCTCACTCCTTTCATCTTGTATTACTCGAAGGGAAGCTATGTCTCTGCCATTCGGGATATAGTAAATACGTGGAAGAAAGTCCACCGAAAAGGAAAGGAATTAAGGGCCCGGAGCCATGCTGTCAGAGAAGAATATCATGAATGGATCCTGAATAGGGTTTTTATTGTTAAATTACCCTTCAGAAGTCCTTCTTATCTCCCAGCAAACACTCCTATTCCATCACTTGTCTTGGAAGATAAAGCAACCAAGGCGTTAAAGACCAAAATAGAAGAATTGACTGCCAAGAATAAGAAACTAGAAGAAGACTTGCTGAAATGCCAACAAGAATACACCATTCAGAAAAGGGAGAACTTGGAGAACAAGTAGGCCATTGAAGAGATTAGAAAAAAATGGAAGGTTGAAGAAGACTACATGATAAAACAAGACCAATGTCTTTGAGCGGCCAACTCTCAGCTGAAAATGAAGAGTAAA
Source organism: Clitoria ternatea (assembly GCA_037962975.1). NCBI lineage: Eukaryota > Viridiplantae > Streptophyta > Magnoliopsida > Fabales > Fabaceae > Clitoria > Clitoria ternatea. Next base: position 223,561,299 of record CM075672.1, read on the forward strand.
CAAAGTGATACCATCTTGGCAGAGAAACATATTCTGAAGGATATATTGGCTCAATCCAAAGAAAATGAACGAAGCATCATGGTGCAAAAGGAGCTTCTGCAGTCACAAGCCCACAAATTGGAACAGCAGCTTAATGAAGTGGTGAAGGCTTGTGAGTAGGAGATAAATGGGGAGAGACAACTTGCCATGAGTATAGAGCAAGATTGTCAAGAGGCCATACGCCTCTTGGAAGCTGAGTTAACACAACGGGATGAAACTGTTCACTCATGGATGGATCGTTTCGCTAACCTGGCATATCTGGCTAACGGGGCTCTAGAAGACCTCCCGTTTTTGCTAAAACAAGCTGAAGAAATGGTCAACCCTCTCAATACTCCCAAAGAAATTACAACATTCTTAGAATATTATAGAGGACGAATTTGTAAAATGAAGGACATGATTGCCTGTGCCAGGAATGACTAATTTATTTTCCTACATTGTAACCCAGCCCTTTTTGGCAGTGATGTACCCTTTTTATGGAATTTTGAAATGAAAGATTCCTTTGTCTTCACAACTATCTCATGTTAATTTCCATTTAATGCTTTACTTAGTACTTTTGAACGTGACATTCTGAGGAAGGGTCGAAGGATTCGTCAAGTTCCGACATCGCTTCCCGTATAATCTCATTTTACTTTTCTTGATTTTGTTATTTGCTTGTTTTTCTAAATTTTGTATTCCTTTCTTTAGACAGCCCAGGGACGCACCCTTACGGAACCCGACTACAGAAGAAGCTCATGGCTGAAACAGAACAAATGAATGAGAACCTCAAGAATGAGAATAATCAGTTAAAGGAACAAGTGGCAGAATTAACGAAGCTCCTGGAAAAGAGGATCACTGAAGGGGGCTCTTCTGTAGGGAATAAGGAACAACCACCTACTCCACTACATCCCCCAGGTTTTGGTCTGGCACCGGGTCAAGCTGTAAATCCCACAGCAGTTCCCCTCACCATTAATATTGGGAACCCCAATCAAGCTGCTGACCCCCACACCAAGCCTCATGACCTGCCATATGGTTATGCGCCACCACACACTTTCATTGGCCCAGATGATAACCCTGTACCCTTTCCACAATACGGCTTACCTCCAGGATATTTCCCTCCTCTATTAACCAACCCCCAAGATGGCAATACCCTACAGTTGACAAATCCCCAAGTTCCAAACCCTACCCAAATAACCATTCCACCAGTTAACCAAGCCCTAGGTCCTCAAACCACCCAAACTCAAACTACCCAAATAGCTCAGCCAATCCATATCACCCAAGCGACAGCCCAACCACAGGGTCCTGCGCTAAACACTAGCCTGATGAACCAAGCTTATTCGACAATGCCTTTTTACCCATATTACGGTTACCCGTATGGGTACATGAACTCTTACACTGCCAACCCACAAGGTATGACTCAAACGATAAATCTGATTATTGATCTTGGCACAACCATAGATTCCTAGCAAAAGGGGGAAATAGAGATCCTGGAGGAGCGATTGAGGATCGTGGAAGGTGTGGAAGGCCTCGGCTTAACAAATGCTTCTGAACTCTGCTTAGTTCCAGATGTTATTATCCCACCAAAGTTTAAAATGCCAGATTTTGATAAGTACCGAGGGATGACTTGCCCTCGAAACCATCTTACAATGTACTGTCGAAAGATGGCTTCCCATGCCTTCGATGACAAGCTGCTGATACATTGCTTTCAAGACAGCCTAGCTGGGGCTGCACTCACTTGGTACACTCACTTGGAGTGAACTCGCATTCGCTGTTGGAAAGACCTGGCGGATGCCTTTCTGAAGCAGTACAAGTATAACTTAGACATGGTGCCTGATAGAATTCAGCTCCAAAACATAACAAAGAAGGATAATGAGACATTCAAGGAGTATGCACAACGTTGGCATGAGACGGCCGCATAAGTAGATCCCCCACTCTCAAAAAAAGAGGTAGTGACCATGTTTATTGACACACTCCAATCACTTTTCTACGATAGGATGATTGGCAGTGTTTCATCCAATTTCTCTGATATTGTTATTATTGGAGAAAGAATAGAGAGTGGTCTAAGGACAGGGAAGATTTCCAAAAGCCCGTCTGGGGCACCCGCTGCAAAAAGATCAGCACTAGGTGAGGGGAGAAAGAGAGATGGGGAAACCAATTCTAGCTCTTATGACCAAAGGAAAGCTCAGTCCAGATCATTCGGCCCTGCCACTTTTCAACATGCCAATCACTTTCCTCATGCAACATACCCACATATGGAAGCCGCTGCACATAACCAGATCCCTTATCCCACATCATCATAATCCCACATACGTCCACCCATCATTAGGGCACCAAATCCACAGTCAATGCAGTACAATCCCCTACAACAGTGGTCTCAACCCCCTAATCCAAACCAAAACCAAAGAAGACCAAATAATGAATGAACACCAGTCTAATTTGACCCAATTCCTATGACATACACTGAACTTCTACCTCACCTTATTCGATACTCCTTGCAGTCCCTTGTCCTGCTAAACCATTGGAACCTCCCTACCCTAGGGGATATGATCCAAATGTGTGTTTGAATATGACTACAGGTTCAAGGATTTTGATAATGACAAAGGACTCTTGAAGAAATTCTTGCAAAAACAAAGACTTAGAATCAGACCCAGAAAAACTACGTATCTAATCGATTAGGAGGTATAAGCTAATCGATTAGATAGCTTCTGTTTCACATACAATCGATTACAAGACCTCAGGCAATCGATTACAGAGCTTCTGACTTGCAACTAATCGATTACACCAACATTCTAATCGATTACCAATATCAAAAATTGAATTAAATATATCAGGAATACATGCTAATCGATTACAGGACTTCAGCCAATCGATTACCAAGCTACTGGAACGACAATAATCGATTACACATGTGTGCTAATCGATTAACAAGATCAAGAACTGAATTAAATACATCAGGGGTTATATCTAATCGATTACAGGCCAAGATCTAATCGATTACAAGCATTCTAACTTAAAACTAATCGATTACACAGAAAGGGTTAATCGATTACAGCACGAACTGGACTGAAAAATTTGAAGTGTAATCGATTATATCTCGATGAGTAATCGATTACGATAGTGGGAAAATACTTTTTAGTGGGAAACCAGCTCATATTTCCATCACTTCTCAGATGCCCACTAACTTGCAACGGCTAGGGACTTCACCAAGCTCTGAAATGGCTCTATAAATGCAAGAGGAACTCAAGCACAACATACAACAATAAGAGGCAATCAATCCTTCATTCCTTTCTTGTGCTTAGTGTGTTATCACTCTTGTATATTCTGAGATTTCATTTGTATATCCTCTCTTGTTGAGAGTTAAAATTTGTGTGAGCTATCATTTGCTTATCCACTCTATTAAGAGAGTTATTTGCTTGTAAACACTACACCAAACACAAAGGTTTTCACTCTAGGTTGAGTGGTCACAAAGGTTGGGGTTCAACCTTTGGGTATTGAGAGTTTGAGAGATTGGGTGGGTTACCCTTGTACTAGTGAGGATTGAGTTCTTGAGTGTGGGACACTAGGAAGCTGTAATTGCTCATAGCTTGTATCTCTAAACTTCAATAGTGGAAATCCTTCAAGTGGGTTGCTTGAAGGCAAGACGTACACCGGGGTTGGTGGAACTCGTTAAATTGGTTTGCAAGCTCTTCTCCCTTACTCTTTTACATTCATATACTGCACTTAATTGATTTGTGTTGATTGATTGTGGTTTGGATACTTAAGCTTGCTTCAATTAGTTAACTTTGAACATTGCATACCAAGTGTTTGATAAATTGTCTCAGAGCTTGACTCTTGGTAGATCAAGCTTAATAGCTTTAAGAGATAAAGATGGCCTCAAGTTCTCTAAACCTTTTTCCCGAGGGTGGCGCCATAAATAGACCTCCCGCTTTCAATGGGGAAGGCTATGCTTTTTGGAAGGAAAGAATGAAAATCTTCATTCAATCTATTGATTTAAGAATTTGGAATACAATTGAAAATGGTCCTTACACGCCAATGCATACTGTTGATAATAAAAATGTTGAAAAACCTATGGACGAATGGACTAGTGATGAAGAGAAGAAAGTGCAATACGGCTATAAAGCTAAAAATCTCATCACTATGGCATTAGGTCCCGATGAATTTTTCAGAATAATGACTTGTAATTCTGCTAAGGAAATGTGGGATACCCTTCGAGTAACTCATGAAGGAACTAGCGATGTTAAGGACTCTAAGATTAGTACTTTAACCAGTCAATATGAAAGTTTTAGAATGAATTCCAGTGAAACTATTTTAGAACTTCAAAAGAGATTCACTTTGATTATTAATCATCTTATTACACTTGGTAAATCTTATACTAACAAGGAACTTATCCACAAAGTTCTAAAAAGTCTTACTAGGGAATGGCAACCTTTTGTTACGGCCATTAAGCAATCTCCCAACATAAATGATATGTCTCTTGCCACTTTGTTTGGTAAACTCTAAGAACAAGAACAGGAATTGAAAGACTTGAAACAAGCGAAGGAAGAAGAAAAAGTCTCTAAGAAGAAAGGCCTAGCTCTCAAGGCCACCTCCACACATGAAGAAGAATCTTGTAGTGACCTTGATGATGAGGAGGAATTTGGATTGTTTGTGAAGAGATTCAGAAAGTTCATGAAGAACAAACGATTCCAAAAGAATTTCAAACCTCAAGGTAAGAGACCTATTCCTAATGAATCATCTTCTTCACCTAATTGTTTTGAATGTGGCAAGGAAGGGCACTTCAAGGCGGATTGCCCAAATCTCAAGAAGAAAGGCAAGGAGAAAAGAGGAAGAAGAAGAGCTTACATCGCATGGGATGAAAATGATGTAAGTAGCTCTGATGATTCAGACAATGAAGAAGCAAATCTCTGTTTAATGGCCAATCACTCTGAAGAAGAAAAAGAGGTAAGTCTCCATGACCTAGATAAAGAAGAATTGTTTGATGTCTTTAATGAATTGTATGATAAATTTACAAAAGTCTCTAATAGGCTTAAATTGTCTAGAAAAACAAATGATACTCTAGAAATGCATCTCATGGAAGTTTGCAAAGAAAATGAATATTTGAAAGAAGAGCTAGAAAATGTCCAAGCATGCTCTAAGAGTAAACCTTATGAATTTGCTAAGAAATGCATTGATCTAGAAGAGAAGGTCCTAGACTTAAACAAGACCTTAGAGAGATTCACTAATGGTAGGGATAATTTAGATGCACTTCTTGGAAAACAACGTTGCATGTTTAATAAAACCGGATTAGGATATAATCAAGGATCACATGCTAGCAAGAAAGAAAAACATTACAAGAGTTTCTTTGTACCACCTAGTAAATCATCTACACCTTTCATGAAATGTAACTATTGTGGCTTCAAAGGACATAATGCATCTAATTGTAATGTTAGAAAGCTAGGACCAAAGGTTGTGAGAAAAGTATGGGTTCCTAAAGGAACATTACCACAAGCTAACATTAAAGGACCCAACATACAATGGGTACCTAGTTCTCTAAATTAATCTTGTTTTGTAGGTATGCTTCAAGGCAAGCAACACCCATTGGTATTTGGATAGTGGGTGTTCAAAGCACATGACGGGAGACAAAAGCAAGTTTGTAACATCCTAAAAATTTTATTCTCATGTATAATCATTTTGATTTAGACCATCAATTATATTATCCATTTTATCTCAACTTTCTACATAAATTTTTGGTTAGGACAACATCTTCAATTTAACCTTTTACCATGGTAAATAATTTTAACTTTATACCTTTGGGAAAAGTTAATCAAATAATTTATTACCTATTTCCTTAGTTATTAATTTCCTTGGCTTTTCCAATTACTCTCATCAAATTGCCACATACTCCACTCAAAATGCGTCATCTTGTACACATTATAATTGTTAGTTAGATCTGAATTTGGAAATATGGTTAACTACAAAGTTGTTTCTCTTTTTCTTATCTTTCCAAAAAGACCAAATTTGTTAAATTCCATTAAGATATGAGAGAGATATGCCCAAAATACCGAAACAGTGTCAGAATTGATATTTTACTTCAATCATATCATCTTGTACATATTTTAATACCTTGTTAGAGTCTGAATTTGAAAAAGTGGTAAACTACAAAGTTGTTTCTCGTTGTCTTAGCTTTCCAACAAGACCACATTTGTTAAAATCCATTACGATATGAGAGAGATATGCCTAAAATACCAAAACAGTGTCAGAATTGATATTTACTTCAATCAAACAAACTACATTATGTAGGCTGCAGAAATGGTCAACAATCCAGCTCATTTTTCTCACCTAAAACCTCCATTATCACCATAATTCATGCACCTAACATCCCACTACAATCCCATTATGAAAATCTTGTCCCCCACTTGTCATTTGCATCATTAAATCAACACTACATCTTGTTCCCAAGTCTGAATTCTTAGAACAAGCTAAAGTTAGTGAAGTCTCTCTCTTATTTTCTTTCATTTTCTCCATCAATTTCACTCTTGATCTAAAGCTAGGACAATAATACAACACTTTCAACCACTTTAGGAACCTCCATTAAGGTAAGAGGGGACAGGGTTGTGAATAACTATGAAATGGGTAGAATTGTATGTTGTCCTAGGATTCCAATTTTATTTTCGTATCTTATTACTCGGTTTTGAGATTGAAAAAGTGTGATTTTGATTTTGACTTCTTCATAAAAGTTGTAGATCTTTTTGTTATCTGAAATTTGAGACCTGAATCAATTAATTTTAATATGTATAACAAAAGTTATAGCCAAAATACTACAGCATGTCCGAGTGGAATATTTATCCTATGTTTTGTATATATATTAATATTCTGGGACTTATACATGCATAATCAGCCTTTTATGTCTTTATGAAAGTTGTAGATATTTGTGTTATGGATCTGTAGAAAGTGGTTTCAAGTCAAAATGATTTTTGTAGCTCGAGTTATGCCTAAAATACTGAAGTATGTCCAAGCTGTAAATCTGTTAACTTGAGATACGTATTTTATTTTTTAAAACTGGGAACTTTGTGGTGAGAATTAGTGATTGGTGTCTTCATCAAAGTTGTAGATCTTCTTGTTATGGGAATTTTAAGACCTGAACCGACTGAATTGGATATGTATAGCATACGTTATGATCAAAATACTACAGAATGTCCGATTAAAATACTTATCTTGTGGTTTATGCATATATGAATATTCTGGGAATTATACATACGTTTTTAGACCTTGATGTCTTCATGAAAGTTGTATATATTTATGTTATGGATCTATAGAAAGTGGTTTCAAGTTAAAAGGATGTTTGTAGCTCTAATTATGCCTAAAATACTGAAATATGCTTAAACTAAAAATCTGTTAACAATGAAATGATATGTATAGCATGAGTTATAGCCAAAATACTACAACATGTCCGATTGAAATACTTGTCTTATGTTTTGTGCATATATTAATATTCTGGGAATTATACATTAGACTATGATGTCTTCATGAAAGTTGTAGATATTTATGTTATGGATCTATAGAAAGTGGTTTCAAGTTAAAAGGATGTCTTTAGCTCTTGTTATACCTAAAATACTAAAGTATGCTCAAACTAAAAATCTGTTAACTATGAAATCCGAATCTTATTTTTAAAACTGGGAATTTTGTGGTGAGAATTAGTGGTTGGTGCCTTCATGAAAGTTGTAGATATTTGTGTTAAGAATAATTTAGAACTGGTTTCATGCCAAAATTGTTTTTGTAGCTCCAGAAACGTTGAAAATACTAACCTGTGTACGTTTTAAAAATCCTCTTTGAGGCAGTTTTGTATTCTGTGAATAAGTGATGTTTCTGTTTAGAATTTGAATTTATGGTCTTCATGAAAGTTGTAGATATTTATGTTATTGAGCTATAGAAAGTGGAATCACATGAAAAGGATTTGATTTGCTCATGTTATGATTGTTTTACTAACGTATGTTGCTGTTGGAAATGCTGAAATTTGCTTATAATGGTTATTATGGATAAAAATGATATTTTCCCTATGGGTAACAAATTATTATTGAATTCTTGAGTGATTATGAAGTATTATGAATGTTTATGAGTGTCTAATGAGCATCATTCAGTTTGTGTATTTTGGTGGTGAATAATTATGAATGACTAAATTAATATATATACATGAATGCCTTACGGTTATTGATATATGTTGTTGAAATAGTAAATCCATGATTCTGAAAATTATTATATATGATGTGTCCTTTGAGGACTTGTGGTTTTCTAAGTGGTTTTGGAAATTGATATATCATGGTATGTTAAATGATAAAGAGAATTAAAGGCATTCATGCATCATAAGCATTTGGACGCACCATGGAATTTAGGGGTTCCATGATTGCCTACCCTGGTGGGGGGTTACTCTATGATGAGTTTAAGCCCTATTTTCACAAGGACCATGGAAGTGTAGGGATCCATGGTTGTGTAAATTCCTACTGGTATACTTATTTCTGCAGGAGCCATGAAAGTGTAGGGATTCATGGTTATGCTAATTCCTACTGGAGTCTCTATGAGACTTTTTACTGCAGTATTCCCACCAAACCAAATGGATCCAGCATGACATCATTGGACTAAATTAAAGACTTATTAAATATAAATGAACTTGTTTGACATATTCATCATATCATTATGGTTTGTTGATTGTGTTTGTGCAGTTTTATTTATTTTATATTTATTCTATATTCTGTCTCACTCTTACATTAATTTTTACAGTGAATGTCACGCAGAATGAAGAGTGATGCCATGATTGATGCCTATATGAACTATTACTTGGACTTTGATTTTATGGGTTGTAATAAGTATAACGTATCATGTACCGTTATTTTTCTAAATTGTTTCCGCTACTTAAATGTTTTATCGAATTTAATTATTCACGACTAGTATGTATTATAATATTCCGCAATTACCAACTACTACGTGAACTCTGAATTTAATTTATGAATTTTAAAATGATCTTTTAAAAATGCGAAAAATTTATTCGGAAAACTACACGGGACGTCACATTGGTGGTATCAGAGCGTTTTCAAAAATTCAGGACCAATTGATGTAACATGTATTGTTCTTGATATATTACGTGAATTGTTTGATTACTTGTTTGATAATATGTTAAGTGTGTACTATATGACTTGTGTCTGACTGATAAATTGCAAAATGACTTGTTTGATTACTTGCTTGATAATATGATAAATGTATATTATATGACTTATTACTTATCTGATAAATTGTAGAATACTTATAGTTACGTTATAATATATATATATATATATATATATATATATATACGACATATTTTCCCTTAGAATTAGTATAAACCAAACTACAAATGTAGGATGGCAAGAAACAACAACAACAACGATATGGCAGCTGCTTTCAACCGTTTGGCTGAAGCCATTGAAAGACAAAATCAACCGAGAAGTGCTGGTGGACTTCACGGGCTAGATCATTTCCTAAAAAGGAAGCCATCACAATTCAAAGGAGGCTACAATCTAGAGGTAGCGTACCTATGGGTTAAGGAAATGGAGCACATTTTCCGAGCCTTGACCTGCACAGAATTTGAAAAGGTAGAGTGTGCCACTTATATGATGGTTGAGGAAGCAGAAAACTGGTGGATACATGCCAGAACTCGTATGATTGAAACTGACAGACCTTTGAACTGGGTCAACTTCAAAGACTGTTTCCTAGAGAAATATTTTCCAGCAAGTGTGAAAAGCCGTAAAGAGCTGGAATTTATGGAGCTGAAACAAGGCTCAATGTCTGTTGGAGAATATGCTGCAAAGTTTGAAGAATTATCTCTCTTTTACCCTCCTTTTCAACAGGCTGGTGTCGAAGAATCAAAATGTGTTAAATTTGAGAACGGGCTGAATTTGGAAATCAAAGAGGCGATAGGGTACCAAGAAATTCGGAGTTTTCCTATTCTAATCAACAAATACAGAATTTTTGAAGAAAATCACCAAGCTAGACTGGCGCATGAAAATGCCAATAGACAACTGAAACCTCATTCAGTTGATTTCAAAAGAAGAGGATCGTTCTATCCAAGATGTTTCAAGGGAGGATCATCATCATCATCTTCAGAGAGACGCAACAATATGAGGTGTCTTAAGTGCGGAGGTAATCATCATGTACGTGATTGTAACAGACGTCTTGAAGATGTCACTTGCTTTCGATGTAATCAAAAAGGACACATCAGTCCAAATTGCCCTCAGAACCGTCAAAACGATAGCAACACTATGAATAATCAAAGAGGCTCTAACTATCAAGGAGGTCATGGAGAAAATACGCGAGCTGCTCAACCTCAAAGACTGAAAAGGGAGTCAACAGACCAGAGGTTACAGCCAACAACTGGGAGAGTCTTTGCCATCAGCGATTCAGAGGCAGACCAAGCTGATGACCTCATATAAAGTAAGTGTGAGATCAATGGTACAATTTTATCTGTGTTATTTGATTCTGGTGCTACACATTCTTTCATTTCTGATGAGTGTGTTAAACGCCTTCAATTACCTGTGAAGCCTATGACATATGATCTGATTGTTTCCACTCCCACCGGTACACAACTTAGGACTACTAAGGTGTGTAACGAATGTTCTATGCTTATAGAAGGTAAAAACTTTCTAGTAGATCTTGTTTGTTTACCTTTGAAGGATCTGGAAGTAATCCTAGGGATGGACTGGTTATCGGCAAATCGAGTCTTGGTGGACTGTCATAACAAAACTGTGATATTTCCATCAGAAGAAAATCTTACTTCCGACAATCTCAAACTCTTTGCCTTACAAGGTGAAAGCCAATTATTTGCCTTGTTTACTTTTCCACAAGGAGATGGAGAATCTAAAGAGATCGAGATACCAGTTGTTTCTGAATTCCCTGAAGTATTTCCTGAGGATGTCTTGAGTTTACCTCCAGAACGTGAGATAGAATTCTCAATTGATTTAATTCCAGGAGCAGAACCAGTATCTAAGGCCCCATATCGTATGCCACCTATTGAACTGGCAGAACTAAAGAAGCAAATTGAGGAGTTGTTGGAGAAGCATTTCATCAGGCCCAGTGTGTCACCATGGGGAGCGCCAGTATTACTTGTCAAGAAGAAAGATGGAAGCATGAGATTATGTGTAGATTATCGTCAGTTGAATAAATTGACGGTGAAGAATAGATATCCTTTGCCCAGAATTGATGATTTGATAGATCAATTGAGAGATGCTGTAGTATTTTCTAAAATTGATCTACGATCAGGTTATCATCAGATTCGTGTCAAGTCTGAGGATATTCCAAAGACGGCATTTAGAACACGCTATGGTCATTACGAGTATCTTGTGATGCCTTTCGGAGTAACCAATGCCCCAGCTGTATTCATGGATTACATGAATCGAGTGTTTCATTCATACTTGGATCAGTTTGTTATTATCTTCATTGACGACATTCTGATTTATTCCAAGACATGGGAGGAGCATGAAAAACATCTTCGAGTGGTATTGCAGATCCTAAAAGAGAAGCAGTTGTATGCTAAGTTGTCTAAATGTGAATTCTGGTTGGAAGAGGTAAAGTTCCTAGGCCATGTAATCTCAAGCAAAGGAGTGTCTGTGGATCCTTCTAAAATAGAAGTTGTAATAAACTGGGAGAGACCTACTTCAGTCACTGAGATACGAAGCTTCTTAGGATTAGCCGGATATTATCGGAGATTCATTGAGGGGTTTTCTCGAATTGCCCTACCAATGACTCGTCTAACCCGGAAGAATCAACCCTTTTCTTGGACGCCAGAATGTGAAGAAAGTTTCCAAGAACTAAAATTGAAGCTTACATCTGCTCCAGTTTTAACTTTGCCTAATCCACAAGAAGACCTTGTGGTTTATTGTGATGCTTCTAAGATGGGCTTAGGTTGTGTTTTGATGCAGCAACGGAAGGTGGTTGCCTATGCTTCTAGACAGTTGAGACCACATGAAATGAACTACCCGACACATGATCTAGAATTGGCAGCGGTGGTATTTGCTTTGAAAATCTGGAGACACCATTTGTATGGAGTCAAGTTTGAAGTGTTCAGTGACCACAAGAGCTTGAAGTATTTGTTCGATCAAAAGGAATTGAACATGAGGCAGCGAAGATGGATGGAGTTTCTTAAAGATTATGATTTTGATTTGAAGTACCATCCAGGAAAAGCAAATGTGGTGGCAGATGCACTTAGCCGAAAGTCCATTGATAGAACAATTCAGAGACATGAACTTGGGTGTGGAGATGAAATCTTCAAAAAGTATGACTTTGGGAACTTTGAAAATAACCAATGATTTTCTGAAGCTGATAGGTGAAATGCAGACAGAGGACTTGCAACTACAGGAGTTGAGAGAGTTGCAGGCGAATGGAAAGGATATGGGATTACAAGAAGGATCAGATGGAATTTGGAGAATCAGAAGTAGAATTTGTGTACCAGATGATGTTGATCTGAGAAGGACAATCCTAGAAGAAGCGCATAAAAGTATGTTGAGCATTCATCCTGGATCAACTAAGATGTATCAAGATCTGAAGAAAAGCTTTTGGTGGCCAAGGATGAAGAAAGAAATAGCTGAATATGTGTCTTCATGTCTGGTGTGTCAAAAAGCCAAAGTGGAACATCAGAAGCCATCTGGTGAACTACAACCATTGGAGATTCCTGTCTGGAAATGGGATGACATTTCAATGGACTTTGTGTCAGGATTACCAAGAACACGTTCAGGAAATGATGCAATCTGGGTTATTGTAGACAGATTAACTAAGTCTGCTCACTTCCTTCCGATGAATATGAAGAATTCTCTACAAAAGTTGGCACAATTATATGTGAAAGAGATCGTGAGACTTCATGGTGTACCATCTAGTATTGTGTCAGATAGAGATCCGAGGTTCACTTTCCGGTTCTGGGGAAGCTTGCATCAGGAGTTGGGTTCAAGACTCTGATTAAGTTCAGCTTATCATCCTCAAACAGATGGACAGTCAGAGCGTACCATACAAAGTTTGGAAGACTTACTGCGATCTTGTGTACTTGAGCATGGTGGTAGTTGGGAGCAATTTCTTCCACTGATTGAATTCACGTATAACAACAGTTACCATAGCAGTATTGGTATGGCTCCATTTGAAGCATTGTATGGTAGAAAGTGTCGAACGCCCCTTTGTTGGTTAGAAACTGGTGAAAGTTTGGCGTTAGGACCTGAAATTGTGCAGCAGACTACTGAACAAATAGAAGTAATCAGAGAGAAGATGAAGGCATCCCAAGATAGACAGAAGCACTATTATGATAAAAGGAGGAAACCACTTGAATTCCAAGTTGGTGATCATGTATTTTTGAAGGTTTCACCTCACAAGGGGATTGGCCGAGCATTGAAGAGTAAGAAGTTGAGTCCAAGGTTTATTGGACCATATGAAATTCTAAAGAGGATTGGTACAGTGGCGTATCAGATTGCACTTCCTCCTCATCTTGCAAATTTGCACAATGTGTTTCATGTATCACAATTGAGGAAGTATGTACAAGACCCCACTCATGTGATTGCTAATGATGATGTTGTTAGAGAAAATTTGACCATCCCTACAGAACCCACACAGATCATAGAAAGGTCAATTAAACACCTGAGAAACAAGAACGTACCATTAATGAAGGTTGCATGGAAACAAGGGAATGATGTAACTCTGACTTGGGAGCGTGAGGATGCTATGAAGACCCAATACCCAGAATTGTTTCACTGAGGAGTGCGTTATGTTAAATTTCGAGGACGAAATTTTTATTAGGGTGGGAGAATTGTAACATCCTAAAAATTTTATTCTCATGTATAATCATTTTGATTTAGACCATCAATTATATTATCCATTTTATCTCAACTTTCTACATAAATTTTTGGTTAGGACAACATCTTCAATTTAACCTTTTACCATGGTAAATAATTTTAACTTTATACCTTTGGTAAAAGTTAATCAAATAATTTATTACCTATTTCCTTAGTTATTAATTTCCTTGGCTTTTCCAATTACTCTCATCAAATTGCCACATACTCCACTCAAAATGCGTCATCTTGTACACATTCTAATTGTTAGTTAGAGTCTGAATTTGGAAATATGGTTAACTACAAAGTTGTTTCTCTTTTTCTTATCTTTCCAAAAAGACCAAATTTGTTAAATTCCATTAAGATATGAGAGAGATATGCCCAAAATACCGAAACAGTGTCAGAATTGATATTTTACTTCAATCATATCATCTTGTACATATTTTAATACCTTGTTAGAGTCCGAATTTGAAAAAGTGGTAAACTACAAAGTTGTTTCTCGTTGTCTTAGCTTTCCAACAAGACCACATTTGTTAAAATCCATTAAGATATGAGAGAGATATGCCTAAAATACCAAAACAGTGTCAGAATTGATATTTACTTCAATCAAACAAACTACATTATGTAGGCTGCAGAAATGGTCAACAATCCAGCTCATTTTTCTCACCTAAAACCTCCATTATCACCATAATTCATGCACCTAACATCCCACTACAATCCCATTATGAAAATCTTGTCCCCCACTTGTCATTTGCATCATTAAATCAACACTACATCTTGTTCCCAAGTCTGAATTCTTAGAACAAGCTAAAGTTAGTGAAGTCTCTCTCTTATTTTCTTTCACTTTCTCCATCAATTTCACTCTTAATCTGAAGCTAGGACAATAATACAACACTTTCAACCACTTTAGGAACCTCCATTAAGGTAAGAGGGGACAGGGTTGTGAATAACTATGAAATGGGTAGAATTGTATGCTGTCCTAGGATTCCAATTTTATTTTCGTATCTTATTACTCGGTTTTGAGATTGAAAACGTGTGATTTTGATTTTGACTTCTTCATAAAAGTTGTAGATCTTTTTGTTATCTGAAATTTGAGACCTGAATCAATTAATTTTAATATGTATAGCAAACGTTATAGCCAAAATACTACAGCATGTCCGAGTGGAATATTTATCCTATGTTTTGTATATATATTAAAATTCTGGGACTTATACATGCATAATCAGCCTTTGATATCTTTATGAAAGTTGTAGATATTTGTGTTATGGATCTGTAGAAAGTGGTTTCAAGTCAAAATGATTTTTGTAGCTCGAGTTATGCCTAAAATACTGAAGTATGTCCAAGCTGTAAATCTGTTAACTTGAGATACGTATTTTATTTTTTAAAACTGGGAACTTTGTGGTGAGAATTAGTGATTGGTGTCTTCATCAAAGTTGTAGATCTTCTTGTTATGGGAATTTTGAGACCTGAACCGACTGAATTGGATATGTATAGCATACGTTATGATCAAAATACTACAGAATGTCCGATTAAAATACTTATCTTGTGGTTTGTGCATATATGAATATTCTGGGAATTATACATACGTTTTTAGACCTTGATGTCTTCATGAAAGTTGTATATATTTATGTTATGGATCTATAGAAAGTGGTTTCAAGTTAAAAGGATGTTTGTAGCTCTAATTATGCCTAAAATACTGAAGTATGCTCAAACTAAAAATCTGTTAACAATGAAATGATATGTATAGCATGAGTTATAGCCAAAATACTACAACATGTCCGATTGAAATACTTGTCTTATGTTTTGTGCATATATTAATATTCTGGGAATTATACATTAGACTATGATGTCTTCATGAAAGTTGTAGATATTTATGTTATGGATCTATAGAAAGTGGTTTCAAGTTAAAAGGATGTCTTTAGCTCTTGTTATACCTAAAATACTAAAGTATGCTCAAACTAAAAATCTGTTAACTATGAAATCCGAATCTTATTTTTAAAACTGGGAATTTTGTGGTGAGAATTAGTGGTTGGTGCCTTCATGAAAGTTGTAGATATTTGTGTTAAGAATAATTTAGAACTAGTTTCATGCCAAAATTGTTTTTGTAGCTCCAGAAACGTTGAAAATACTAACATGTGTACGTTTTAAAAATCCTCTTTGAGGCAGTTTTGTATTCTGTGAATAAGTGATGTTTCTGTTTAGAATTTGAATTTATGGTCTTCATGAAAGTTGTAGATATTTATGTTATTGAGCTATAGAAAGTGGAATCACATGAAAAGGATTTGATTTGCTCATGTTATGACTGTTTTACTAACGTATGTTGCTGTTGGAAATGCTGAAATTTGCTTATAATGGTTATTATGGATAAAAATGATATTTTCCCTATGGGTAACAAATTATTATTGAATTCTTGAGTGATTATGAAGTATTATGAATGTTTATGAGTGTCTAATGAGCATCATTCAGTTTGTGTATTTTGGTGGTGAATAATTATGAATGACTAAATTAATATATATACATGAATGCCTTACGGTTATTGATATATGTTGTTGAAACAGTAAATCCATGATTCTGAAAATTATTATATATGATGTGTCCTTTGAGGACTTGTGGTTTTCCAAGTGGTTTTGGAAATTGATATATCATGGTATGTTAAATGATAAAGAGAATTAAAGGCATTCATGCATCATAAGCATTTGGACGCACCATGGAATTTAGGGGTTCCATGATTGCCTACCCTGGTGGGGGGTTACTCTATGATGAGTTTAAGCCCTATTTTCACAAGGACCATGGAAGTGTAGGGATCCATGGTTGTGTAAATTCCTACTGGTATATGATGATGCATGATTTAGCCTTAATTCCTTGCTTTAAATGTGTATAATTTGCCATTGCTAATTGTGTAATATTATGCATTTTGACACATTTTCATAATTCAAGCTTTATTTAATATTAACTGAATTAGGCGATAATCTTTAAATGAAATAATAAATCTTACTTGATTTCCTTTATATTGTAGTGAATAATTGAGGTTGCAATTGGGAAATCATAAAATTGAGCATCAGGTCTGACGCGTAGTGCCGGTACCACGCGTAGCGTGGAAGCAAATTCGCAACACTGACGCGCAGCGTCAAGCCCACGCGTAGCGTCAACAGTGACGAGGATCCCATTAACAGACTGTATGCAACTTCAGAAGTGGAGGATTTATTTATATTAAAGCACTTATTGGCCAATCCATTACAGACATACGGCACTATCTCAGTGGGGAACATGCAGCACAAGTGTCCAAGCATTATTGAAGAATTATTGGATGAAATAATGTATTCTAAGTCAGAAACCCTCACGCGTAGCCTCATAATTACGTGTAGCGTGGAAGCAGATTCGCAACGCTGACGCGTAGCGTCCTGCTGACGCTGTGCGTCAGCAGGAGACCTTTACCCTTGCTTTCACTATAAATAGGACCATTGCCAAAGGCTTAAGACACACCTCAATTCACGTTTCTCTCTTTTCTCTCTTTGTTTCTTTAAGCATCAGAGGAAGGCACAAAGCCTCCTCCTCTCTTCTTCCCCCTCTTTGCTCCATTCCGGGTTAGTTTCTTTTCTTTTTAGTTGTTATTATGGAGGGCTAAAACCCTAGATTGATTTTCTTGGAGAATGTTGTAATGTAATTTTGAGGTCATTAATTTTAATATAGTATGCTTTTATTATTGTTATTTCTTCATAATCATTCTCTACTTATTTAATTCCATTTTGTTTAATTGAATTTGTATGCTTAATCGGTTTAATTATTCAAATGGAGTAAAATAAGATTTCAAATTAGAATGGATTAAGGAAATATGCATGCTTAATGAATATTTTCATAATCACTTTTAATAATTATGGTTTGCTTAATTCCATAATTTGAGAATAGATTATGTATATAGGCGATGTTCTTATGTATGCTCAATAATTCCTAGATTTTAAGATCTTGACTCCTTTTGCTTAATTAGGATGCTTGATTAAAATATTCATTTTTAAATGAAAGTAAAGGAATTATGAATTGAAAAAGACGCTTAGTTGATTAATTCAAATTGAGCTAAGAAATTGACAGTAATGAAAGTATACAAATTATCTTTAGTGAACCAAGGATAAATTTATTTACAATACTCCAAGAAAATCAATCGCTTGTTATTTATTGTTTTAAATCCTTTATTTACCTTGTTTTAATTTTAATTGTGACAACAAAAATCACTCAAAACCCCCCCCCCCCAATTGTATGTTAGTGAACTTATGTTTGTAAAATTTTTTTAGTTGTTTAGTTTTAATTTTTAATTGTTAAAAATTAGTTTAAGACTTGATTTTTCCTAAATTTTTGTGTTGATCCTTGAGAGAACGACCTAGGTTGACACCCTAGTACTACATTAATTAATTTTAATGTACTAATTTGACGGAATAACGACTGTAAAAATACAAACGTCAGTATACTTATTTCTGCAGGAGCCATGAAAGTGTAGGGATTCATGGTTATGCTAATTCCTACTGGAGTCTCTATGAGACTTTTTACTGCAGTATTCCCGCCAAACCAAATGGATCCAGCATGACATCATTGGACTAAATTAAAGACTTATTAAATATAAATGAACTTGTTTGGCATATTCATCATATCATTATGGTTTGTTGATTGTGTTTGTGTAGTTTTATTTATTTTATATTTATTCTATATTCTGTCTCACTCTTACATTAATTTTTACAGTGAATGTCACGCAGAATGAAGAGTGATGCCATGATTGATGCCTATATGAACTATTACTTGGACTTTGATTTTATGGGTTGTAATAAGTATAACGTATCATGTACCGTTATTTTTCTAAATTGTTTCCGCTACTTAAATGTTTTATCGAATTTAATTATTCACGACTAGTATGTATTATAATATTCCGCAATTACCAACTACTACGTGAACTCTGAATTTAATTTATGAATTCTAAAATGATCTTTTAAAAATGCGAAAAATTTATTCGGAAAACTACACGGGACGTCACAAAGTTCATATCATTTACTCCACGAAATAAGGGATTCGTTACGTATGGAGATAACATGAAGGGAAGTATACTAGGAATCGTAAATGTCGGTAAAAACTCTTCCACTTCTATAAACGATGTATTATATGTTGAAGGACTTAAACATAACTTGCTTAGTATTAGTCAATTATGTGACAAAGGCTATAAAATTGTTTTTGAATCAAATGGTTACATAATTGAAAATAAGCTAAACAAGGAAATAAAATTCGTTGGTCAAAGAGTTGATAATATCTATAGATTAATCTTGATTGCCTTGCTTCAAATGATGTGCAATGCTTCATAACTAAAGAGGATGAATCATGGCTATGGCATAGAAGAATTGCTCACATTCATATAGACCATTTAAATAAACTCGTTTCAAAAGATTTAGTAATTGGTTTACCAAAATTGAAGTTCAAAAATAAATTCTGTAACGCATGCCAAAAGGGAAAACAAGTAAAGGTTTCTTTTCAAGCGAAAAATGTTGTTTCAACAAATAGACCTTTACAGTTTTTACATATGGATTTATTTGGACCTTCAAAAATTAATAGTTTTGGTGGAAACTATTATGGTCTTGTGATTGTGGATGATTATTCTAGATATACATGGACTCTATTTCTTACTCATAAACATGAAGCATATCATGCATTTAAGAAACTTGCCAAGATCATCCAAAATGAACAAAATTTGAAAATTGCATCTATTCGAACTGATCATGGGGGAGAATTTAAAAACCAATCTTTTGAAAAGTTTTATGAAAAATTTGGCATTGATCATAATTTTTCGGCTCCAAGAACTCCACAACAAAATGGAGTAGTTGAAAGGAAAAATCGATCTTTAGCAGAGCTCGCAAGAACTATGTTAAATAAAAGTAACATTTCAAAACATTTTTGGGCTGATGCGGTAAATACTGCTTGCCATGTTATGAACCGATGTTTGATAAGGCCTATATTAAAGAAAACCCCCTATGAGCTTTATAAACGAAGAAAACCAAATATTTCTTATTTTCATATATTTGGATGCAAATGCTTTGTTTTAAATAATGGAAAGGATAATCTCGGCAAATTCGATGCAAAATCTGATGAAGCAATATTCTTAGGTTATTCATCTACTAGTAAAGCTTATCGACTCTTTAATAAACGAACATGTACAATTGAAGAGTCTATACATGTCAAATTTGATGAACTTAACCAAAATTCTCCGAGAAAGGAAATTGATGATCTTGTAGGTACCTTCCAAGAAATGAACTTGGAAGATGAAGAAGGAAATAAAGATGAAGGAGATACAACACAAAATGAAGAACCTCAACAAAAGGAATGGATCACCTTAAAGAATCACCCCTTGGAAAATATCATAGGTGAGATAACAAAAGGTGTAAGTACTCGAAACGCTATTAGAAATGCATGTAATCATTCAGCCTTTGTATCACAAATAGAACCCAAATGCATTGATGAAGCTATTATTGATGAACATTGGATGTTGGCCATGCAAGAAGAATTAAATCAATTTGAAAGAAATGAAGTTTGGGAATTAGTGCCAAGACCCAATAATCACCAAATAATAGGAACAAAATGGGTGTTTAGGAATAAACTAGATGAGAATGGCATAATTACTAGGAATAAAGCTAGGCTAGTAGCTAAGGGTTATAATCAAGAAGAAGGCATTGATTATGAAGAAACATATACACCCGTAGCTAGGTTAGAAGCCATTAGACTATTATTAGCCTTTGCATGCTGTAGGGACTTTAAATTGTACCAAATGGATGTCAAGAGTGCTTTCTTGAATGGCTATATTCAAAAGGAAGTGTATGTTGATCAACCTTCAGGTTTTGAAAACTATCAATTTCCAAATCATGTTTTCAAACTAAAGAAAGCCTTATATGGTTTAAAACAAGATCCAAGAGCTTGGTATGAAAGATTAAGCAAATTCCTTTTAGAAAACAACTTTGAAAGAGGAAAGGTTGACACAACATTATTCATAAAGCACAAAAAGAATGACATACTATTGGTACAAGTATATGTTGATGATATAATCTTTGGTGCCACTAATGAGTCAATGTGCAAGGATTGCTAAGTTAATGCAGGAAGAATTTGAGATGTCCATGATGGGGGAACTTACTTTCTTCCTTGGACTACAAATCAAGCAAACTAATGAAGGCACATTCATTAGTCAATCAAAGTACTACAAGGAATTGCTTAAGAAATTCAACATGGACAAGGCAAATGACATTGCCACACCTATGGGCACTTCATGTTATTTGGACAAGGATGAGAAGGGTAAGGATGTTGAACTCACAAAATTTAGAGGTATGATTGGATCCTTACTATACTTAACTACTAGTAGACCGGATATCATGTTTGCTGTTTGTATGTGTGCAAATACCAAGCATGCCAAAAGGAATCACACCTAACTGCAGTGAAAAGAATAATGAAATATCTTGTTGGAACTCAAAATGTTGGTTTATGGTACCTGACACGCTGTCATTGTCGGGTCAAATAAAAATTCAAATTAATATAGTATAAGGTGAACAACCTTAGTCGTCTCTCGAGGACCTTAGTTCAATTAGTTACACTCAATTTAGTTATAATAAAGGGGGGGCTTGTGTTGAGCTTGAAAGGAAAATTAAGTGATTATATGATAGTGCAAAAAGTAAATTTATGAGTAAGAATAATCAAATTTAGAAACAACCAACCCAAGGAATTAATAAATCTTTAGTTAACTAATCATTGATCACAAATATGATTAAATATAATTAATTTCTCAATCTTGAATCATTTGGAATCCCTAAATGATTATATTCTAGAAAATCTTCTAGAATTGAATTAATGAACTAATAAGAATAACCAATCGATATATTCTTATTAATTACTAAAAATAACTTTAAAACCATAATTTGATTGAGTTAAGAAACTAAATAGAAATCTTTTATTTAGTAACTTAATCTTTGTTCTCAAATTGATTATTTATTAACCAACCAACATCAGTTTAGATTATAGATTGTTTAATTATATACCAATCAGTTATACACTTAAATAATCTACCATCATAAGTGCTTGAGAAACAAAGAAAAGTAATTATCTTCAATCAAAATATTAAGAGCAAGAACTCAAAGTTAACATAAAGAAAAATTAAATTCCTTGAGTTGATTTTAAAAGATTAAGCTTCCATGATAATTTTTAACAATGAAAGCTAATATTAAATTTACTAAAGCTTTGATTATAAAAGTAAATAACAAATAATAAAATTAACTTACTTGATATTGAGGAAGGGAAATGAAAACCATAACTTGAAGGATGGAATATAAAACAAGGAGATAAAGCAAAAGAAAGAACTAAAACTTAAGAAGCTAAAGCAAAGATATAGAATTGTAATAAAAACTAAAGCATGTATTTCTTATGTATTTCTCGTGTATCTTCCTTACAACTTCAAGCATCTATTTATAGGCAAGATATGATGATACTATACATTCATTTTCTGATTATTAATGCATTTTTTCAACATCGGTGGGCTTGAAATTACAATAATTCAAAAGAAGATAATGGTAGGTGTTGAAATTCATTCTCCTCTTTATCTTTTCCACCTTGCGAGTCCAATAGGACCTTCTAGATGGCCGAATTTTGAAAAACCTTCAACGTGAAAGTGTTATATCTCTATCTTATTGAGAATTTGGCGCAAGAATGAGGTCACTGGGACATCTAGAGCTCCAGATATGTGTATTTTGGTGAACTATGTCAATGCTGGTGGGACACATGAGCGCTGATTGATTCAAGCTCCATTTCTTTATTTTTTTCAGATACAAAATAACCAAATTTGATCATCATGATGTATCCCTCTGTCTTAGCTTTCCATGGGCTCCAAGATTAGCCCATTTGGATCACAAAAGCCCAAGTTATGGCCAAAATAAGGCAAGATACTCAAGATACATACAAAAAATGAAAATTGAAACATATATACATAATACTTTAATTTAACTAAACAACATAAAACTTAATTAAAATACTATTATTAAACATAGTAATTATATAATAAACCCCAAGTGTAAAACTATAATAAGTGTATTAAAATTGATTTATCAAATTCCCCCATACTTAAGCTTTTGCACTCCAGGGCAAAACCAAACCAAAAGCTAAAATGAGAAACAATAGAAAAAGGTTTTTTTTTTCAAATTGATTTTTTTTTGAAGTCTAAAATAATAAGTAATACACATCATCCCTTATATCAATAGGTCATGATAAGTGTGAATAAGAAGCATTACATACTAGTTTCATAAATTGAGTGATCAAATCAAAGAGTGGATGAAAATGTGATAGATGTTCTCTTTATGCTCTCTATATCTCAATTGTTTGGGTTTGTGTATACTCTCAGAAATCACCCAAATAAATTAGCACTACCATAGGCTTGACAAATTTCTAATTTCCATATTTGAAAACATGCATGCAGAGATCAAAAGGACTTTATTAAGGTTGTAATGGGGCCAAGGTGATATAGGGTGGATAAAATGAAATAGTATGGCTAAACTTAGGGTTGAAAAAGAGAAATGGAGTAAGTGATTCAGTGATTGTGGAAGTACATTTTGAAACTCAATACTTAGCAAAATGAAACATGATGGAGGATAAAACATGAGAATAAATCCTCCTGATTATTTTCATACATATATTCACCACTTCTTCTTTTTCTTCTTTTTCTCTATTTTTTATTATTTTTTACTTTTTTTTTGAACAATGAAACAACAACATATATGTCTTGGGTACATTTCCATAATCATCAAGAATCTTTATTCATAGTAATTCCAAAACTCCTAATCAATTCCTAAGCAAAGGTGAACATGTTTTTTTTTTGGGCTATTGGCTAATTATTTGGCTGAATCAAGAAATGGATATAGGCTCAACATGGTTAACAATGGAAAGTATGTAAGGTAAGGCATATGGCTAGTGGCTAGTTAAAACAAAAATGGCCTTAATCACATCAAAGCATGCACATGGAACATAATACATCAAAAAGAAACAAGTCAAGTTCTAGAGTACTAATAAATAAGGGTTAATTAAGAAAAAGGAAAGATGGCATAATATGATCCATCCAATTAAGCTCAAAATCTCACCGAGGGTGGTCAATCTATCATAATTCATATACAATTTGATCTTCACAAACAACTTATTAAATTAATATGCAAGGAAATTATTCACAACATGTCATGAAATATTGGACAAGGGTGATGCAATTACTCATTACTTAGACAAATTTTAAAAAAAAAAATTAGTGAAAAGCATGTAGAATTTAAAATAAAAAACTGGAAATGATGATTTTTTTTTTGTGAACAAGAAACAAAAAAGGAAAAATAAATCATAACCAAATATTGGTGTCAAGATCCGGTTCCTTATGCTTCTTGCTCTGTACTTTTTTTTCAAGGGCGCTTAGTAATGAAGATACCTACAACAAATTGGTCAGTTCAATTGCATGTGAAATGATTAGTATAACTGAACAATTTGATTGTGTCATACAACCCAGTTTTATAAGCCTTGTGTTAGAACCCATAAGAAAAATATCATCAACACAACCATGAGTAGCATCCAGAGCAATAACATACATCTTAATTCATTCGTATGCCTATAGAAAGACTCTGCTATATCATCCATTAAGAGAAAATAAAGAACCTGATGATTGACTAGTGGTGAGGTGTGGCTCTGATCTGAAAGAAAAGGATGAAGGCAAAGTATGGCGGCTGCAGAATGATGAAGATGATGTTTATGGTTGCAGAATGGTTGATGTCAAATAGAAATGATTCGGGTGAAGGTAAAGGCAAAGGCGCGACACTAAAGTAAATATAGTGGCTATGTGTGTGTGTGTGTTTTTATTTTTTATTTTTTATGAAAAATGGTTTTGATAAGGAAGGTCAAACGATTATGGTTATCCGAGTGAGATTTGTTATGAGGATACGTCTCAAGAGTTTGGACTCTTTACTCAGCCCATCCCAACAAAAGTACTCATGAAAGAAAAGAAAAAATAAATAAATAAATTATTTTTTTATCTAAAAAAAAATTAAACAAAAGTGATACTGACACTATATAGTGAAGGATAGTCTCAAGACTTTGGTTCTCAAAGATGCATCTTTATGACTTTAGATACAACTTTCCCAAATTAATCTTTACTCTGTCTATCCCTCACAAAAAAAATAATAAAATATATATATATAACTCAGACCCCCCACACTTATTCAAGACATTGTCCTCAGTGTCTTATATGATTTCCACAGTCTATTTTGTTTCTTTTTTTTAATGATTTTTTTTAAATATAGATAAAGGTGAGAAAGAAGTTATAACCGAAGGGTGGTGTCTGGTTCTGGATTCTTTCGCTTGTGTGTGTGATCCTTATCTTGCTTCAAGAGGGGTTGAGGTTGGGGTAAAAAGCTCTGTAAAATATCAATCAATTCATCTACATTTGATGAAGCATGAATGAATGATCGATCATCTTGAGTTATAAGGCCCTGTTCCACAACTTTATCTAAAAACATTAACAAACTGTCATAAAAACCATTAATATTTAATAATCCTAATGGCTTTTTATGAAGGTTCATGCTACACCATGATAAAATGCAAAATATTTCCTCAAAAGTACCAAAACCTCCAGGAAGTGCGATAAAGGCTTCAGCACCTATAACCATACGAGCCATTCGTTGATGGAGGCTTGTAACTTTTACCTCAGTTCCTACAGCAATAACTGGTATAATACCAACATGATGTAGGATGATACTAGAGACGTTGCTTCCTTCAACTAGTGCAGATAGTGCCATGGAGCCTCTCAAACCCTGTACTCCTCCTCTATACAAGACCTTTACTTCTTTCACAGCCAATAGTTTTCCCAACTTAGTAGCTGTTATTAGGTACTCCTTACAATTACCATTGTTGGATCCACCAAACACACAAATGGATTTGATTTTTTCCATCTTTTTTTATGTTTTCCATATAGAGTTATGCGCCCTTATATAGATAAAAACTGAGATGAAATCATGGATGAAAGATAAAAAGTTTACATAATTATTATTATATAAAAATAAATGACGGTAATGAAGAAATTTGAAAAGACATGATTGAAGAAAATAAAAATAGGTAATTTTAAAAGTCAAAGTGAATTCAGAAAAGTAAAACATTGAAAACAACAGTAAATATGTATAGTAGTTGTGATTATGGCTCACATCTTCCTCTGGTTTTACGTCCAGTAACAGCTTAAACGCCTTTTATGAGTCGAGGTTTTTGCTACCCATCCAGTTTTCTTATAAACTGGCAAACAGGGTCGTTTAACGCCAGATTCCCAAGGCTATAGTTTTCTTTTTGTTGAATGAATAGATCATATAATTTTAGAAGGACTCCTTGAACTGTTCCACATGGATGCGTCTCAAGAGTTTGGATTAAGTTATCCAAGTTCTCTTTACTCAGTCCATCCTTTATAAATTTAATTTTGTCCTCCCGATTTATAGATACCATTCCAGGGTTCCTACAACGTGTATCATAATTCCATCTTGCACACTTATGGCAAACTCCCATCCTTTTAGCTCTTTGTTTTTTAGAATAAGAACTACGTCTCATACCTGGCAAATGTTTTATATAGGACTTATGTAATTCACTAGAGAGACGTACCTTTGCTTCAATAAGCCAACGAACATCCTCTGGAATGCCAAAATATGTGAGTAATTTTAACCTTTGTACTCGAGCTTTGTAAATTTTTACAATCACATCGCGTGGAAGTGTAGGGAATCTTTCCTTAAGTTTTGCAAGGGTTTGTTCCATTGTCAGATTACTTTGAAGTTGTGGCTGTTTAGAAAAGAGAGAATAGAAAATGAAGTTATAGAGAATAGTAGAGATGAAGAAGGTGAAAAGGTGATAGGTTACCTTCTATCAAGCGCTTGTTTAACGTCACGAGCCTGACGATGACCTTTTAACTACTACAAGAAAATGATAATAATGCCAAAACAATAATAGTAATAATGATTAAGACAAGTGTTAGCACCGAAAAGAATGATGATGTAATTAATTGATATCTATTTTATTATTATTATTTTTTTATTTTTTTATAAATATTGTTATTAGGAAAAATTAGTCAAAATATTTGGCATCACACAAATACACCTCCGTATCTATGTGGTCTTAAAACCCTTGAAAGAAAGGCTTAAGTCGGTGCCCATTTACCTTGAAAACCTTGTTTGTCGCTTTATCTGAAATTTCAATCACACCATAAGGAAAGATATTAGTTATTTCAAATGGGCCTGCCCATTTAGAGCGAAGCTTACCAGATATGAGCTTTAGAAGTGAGTTGTACAATAAAACTTTTTGTCCAATGAAAAAGTTTTTTCTCAAAATCTGTTTGTCATGAAAGGATTTGGCTTTTTCTTTGTAGGTTTTAGAACTTTCATAAGCTTCTAAACGAATTTCTTCCAGTTCCTGTAGTTGGAGTTTCCTTTCTTTACCAGCTTCATTTAAGTCCAAGTTACATTGTTTTACTACCCAATAAGCTTTGTGCTCAATTTCTACCGGTAAGTGGCATGATTTTCCATAAACAATCCTATAGGGTGACATTCCAATAGGCGTTTTATAAGCTGTTCTATAAGCCCAAAGAGCATCTTCTAACCTTTTGCTCCAATCTTTCCTATTTGGTTGTACTGTTTTTTGAAGGATCATTTTTAATTCCCGATTGGACACTTCAGCTTGCCCATTTGTTTGGGGGTGATAAGGTGTTGAAACCTTATGCATAACTCCATATTTTTTAAGAAGGGACTCCATTTTACGGTTGCAAAAATGTGATCCTTGATCACTAATAATGGCTTTAGGAACACCAAACCCGCAAAATATGTGTGATCTAACGAAATCTGCAACAACTTTAGAATCATTAGTTCGAGTAGCTTTAGCTTCAACCCATTTAGACACATAATCGACCGCAAGTAGTATATAAACACAACCAAAAGATATAGGAAAAGGTCCCATGAAATCTATGCCCCAAACATCAAAAATTTCACAAAATAACATGGGTGGTTGAGGCATCTCATTTCTACGAGATATGTTTCCCATTCTTTGACATCGTTCGCAAGATTTACAAAATGTATATGCATCATGAAAAATTGTTGGCCAATATAAACCAGATTCTAATACTTTCCTTGTTGTACGTTGAGGTCCAAAATGTCCACCACATGCATATGTATGACAAAATGTAAGAATGGAATGAAATTCATTTTCAGGTACACACCTTCTAATGACTTGATCACTACAAAGTTTCCATAAGTAAGGATCATCCCAAACATAGTATTTAGAATCACTTTTTAGTTTTATTATTTGTTGTTTAGATGCATGTATGGGAGTAACAGAAGCAACTAAGTAGTTTACCAAATCAGCAAACCATGGAGTGGAATCATGTATTCCCATAAGTTGTTCATCAGGGAAATCATCTCTAATGGAAATTGGGTCAAGTTCTTTTTCAATTCTGCTTAAGTGATCAGCCACCAAATTTTCTGCTCCAATTTTATCCCTAATTTCAATGTCAAATTCTTGGAGCAACAACATCCACCTGATCAATCTTGGTTTTGCATCTGGTTTCTTTAAAAGGAACTTTAATGCTGCATGATCTGAAAATACAACTACTTTTGAACCGAGCAAATAAGATCTAAATTTATCAAGTGCAAACACAATAGCAAGTAGTTCTTTTTCTGTGGTAGTATAGTTTATTTATGCAGTATCCAAAGTTTATGAGGCATAGTAAATAACATGTTGTACTTTACCTACTCTTTGAGCAAGAACAGCTCCTAATGCATAATTTGATGCATCACACATAAGTTCAAATGAAAGTGACCAATCTGGTGCCTGGATGATAGGAGTGGTAGTTAAAGCTTTATTTAAGCAATCAAAAGCCTCTTTACATTTGTCATTAAAGTCAAATGTTATATTTTTTTGTAGTAAGTTAGACAACGGAAGGGCTATCTTACTGAAGTTTTTTATAAACCTTCTATAAAAACCTGCATGACCAAGAAAAGAACAAATATCTCGCACACAAGAGGGATAAGGTAATTGAGAAATTACAGTAATTTTTGCAGGATCTACTTCTATGCCTTTTTTAGATATCACATGGCCTAAAACTATTCCTTCTTCTACTATGAAGTGACATTTCTCATAATTAAGAACAAGGTTAGTTTTAATGCATCTATGTAATACTTTATCTAGACTATTTAAGCAAGCATCAAATGATGAACCATATACTGTCAAATCGTCCATAAATACTTCCATGCAATTTTCAAGAAAATCAGCAAAGATACTAATCATGCATCGTTGAAAGGTACCAGGGGCATTGCATAAGCCAAAAGGTATCCTCCTATAAGCAAAAGTGCAAAAAGGACATGTAAATGTTGTTTTTTCTTGATCTTCTGGTGCAATATAAATTTGGAAGTATCCTAAAAATCCATCTAAAAAGCAATAATGTGACTTACCTGCCAGTCATTCCAACATTTGATCAATGAAAGGTAAAGGAAAGTGATCCTTTCGGGTTGCTTTGTTAAGTTTCCTGTAATCAATGCATACTCGCCAACTATTTTGGATTCTGGTAGGAATTAATTCATCATTTTCATTTTTAACCACTGTAATTCCAGACTTTTTGGGAACCACTTGTACAGGGCTGACCCAAGTGCTATCTGATATAGGGTAAATGATGCCAGCTTGTAATAATTTTGTTACCTCTTTTTTAACTACATCAAGGATTTAAGGATTAAGTCTTCTTTATGGTTGCCTTACTGGTTTAACTTCTTCCTCTAATAGAATTCTATGCATACACATGGAAGGGTTAATACCTGGGATATCTGCCAAAGTCCAACCAATTGCTTTCTTATGCTTCTTAATAATCTGCAACAACCTTGTTTCTTGATCAATATTTAATTTGTTAGAAATAATCACTGGAAGATTCTTATCTTCCTCTAAATATGCATACTTTAAATGTTCAGGAAGAGGTTTTAACTCTAACATAGGAGGCTACATTATTGAAGGAATCAACTTGGTTGAATTTGTCTCAGCAACTTGTACTTCAACATAATCAGATGTATTTGTAACTACTTTAATCAAATTATCACACTCTGATTCTTTTGAAACAACATCTAGAACTATATTTTCTGTTTTAAAGGAGTATGGATCATTATTATCATTAAGTAGATATTTCTCAATTTCAGCACACACATTGCATTGATGAGAATCCATGCATGAATCACAAACAAATGAATCATAAAAATCAGACAATACAGGAAAATCAACATCATCAGACAACTTAATAATATTATCCTTAACTAAATCAGTTATTAAGTCAATTTGAAAAACAGAATGATCCTCAGTAGGATGCTTCATAGCATCTAAAATGTTGAATCTAACCATACTGTCTCCAAATTCCATAGAAAGTGTTCCTGCATGCACATCTATCTTTGTTCTAGCTATTTTTAAGAATGGTCAACCTAAAATTATTGGAGCTTTATTGGTGGAATTCTCACTTTCCATATCTAGAACATAAAAATCTGCAGGAAAAATTAAATCATTAACTTTAACAAGGACATCTTCAATAATTCTTGCAAGATGTGCAGAGCTTCGATTTGCTAATTGTATAACCACACTTGTAGTTTACAAATGTCCAAGGGAAATTGAAGTAAATACAGTCATAGGCATAACATTAATAGATGTACCTAAGTCTAGCATGGCATTTTCAAATTTGTTATTGCCTATTATGCATGGAATGGTAAACGTCCCAGGGTCTTTACATTTTTCTGGTATATGTGACAAAGGTTTTTCAATTAATGCAGACACATTTCTACTTATATTAATCCTTTCATTGCCTTTTAGTCTTCTTTTATTAGTGCATAGTTCTTTAAGGAATTTGGCATATCTTGGGATTTGCTTGATGGCTTCTAATAAAGGTATATTTACCTCTACTTTTCTAAATGTTTCCAAGATCTCCTCATCCATTTTCTTATTTTGTATAGATTTTTGTCTTTGTGGAAATGGAAGAGGGATATGTTGCTTATCAGGACTAACTGCAGAAGGAGGATTTGTAAGATATATATCATTACTATTATTACTTGAACTATCTAAAACTTCTTCTGCATGTTTTTCTGTGACAATAGTATTTTCAGTTTGTTATTGTTTTTTTGGTCCATGGATAACTTTACCAGATCTTAAAGTAATTGCACTTACATTTTTAGGATTGACAATTATCTGAGCGGGCAACTTAGCTGAACCTTGAGACTGCAGATGGTTTAAAGATGTAGCCAATTGACCAATCTAATTTTCAAGAGTCTGAATTGTAGTCTCAGTTCTTTTTTGGAAGTTCAGATTATCTACTGACATTTGCTTCATCAATTCCTCTAAATTTAATTTCTCAGTGGAAGGTGCAACTATTTGTGTAGCTTGTTGTTGTACATGAGGAGGTTGATAAGGTCTGCTTGGTCCAGTATTTGCCTGAAAAGGTGCATGAGGTTGTTGTGAAGAATTACCCCATCTTAAATTAGGGTGATTCCTCTAACCAGGATTATATCTGTTAGAAGAAAGATCATAATTATTATGTTGTTGTTGTGGCAGTCTGTTATTGTATAAGTTAGCAGCACATACTTAAGGATTTTTATCGAGAATTTTAGCTTCCTGCAGTGAAGGACAACAATCGGTATAATGATCTGATGAAGTACAGATAGAACATACCTTAGCAGGGGTTACAGGTTGTTGTTTTTGAGACACAATAATATTTTTCATAAGTGTTGCTAGTTCAGCAAATTTACTTTCCCATTTTTTATCTCCATCATTAGTAGTTTCAATTTCATGGACTCCTCTAATTACTACCAAATTATTTCTAGTGGCATGTTGTTGAGCATTAGCAGCCATGTTCTCAATTAAAGTTTTTGCTGCATTTGTAGTTTTATTTTGCAAAGCACCACCACTAGCTGCATCAACCAAAGTTCTATCCATTGGATTAAGACCTTCATAGAAATATTGTATGAGAAGTCGGTCCGTAATTTGGTGATGGGGACAACTAGCACACAATCTTTTAAATCTTTCCCAGTATTCATAAAGATTTTCCCGATCATGTTGCCGGATGCCACATATTTCTTTTCTAATTGAGGAAGTTCTTGAAGCGGGGAAAAATTTTTCAAGAAACATTTTCTTTAGGTCATCCCAACTTGTAATAGAGCTAGGAGGAAGGTAAAATAACCAATCCTCAGCAATATCTGCTAGGGAGAAAGGAAAAGCTTTAAGTTTTACATGTTCTTCTAAAACCCCTTCAGGTTTCATGGTAGAGCAAAGGATATGAAATGCTTTTAAGTGTTTATGAGGATCTTCACCTGCACGACCATGAAACTTTGGTAACAAATGAACTAAACCAGTTTTAAGCATAAAAGGAACATCTTCCTTAGGATATAAGATGCATGATGTTTGATTAGTTGTGTAGCTAGTTCTTTTAATGTCTTTTCAGCCATGTTATGCAAATACTCAGAAGTTGAAGGTTTAGTTTCACTATTTATGCTATTAGCTAGAATAATAATAATAATAATATTATTATTATTATTGTCTAATAGTTTCTTAGATGATCTAACTAATTGATGAAATGTTCTATCTATTTCAGGATCAAAAGACTATAGTGGTTCAGGATTAGATCTAGTCATGCACAATACATCTACATATATTGTAACAAAATACTACAACTATGTAATAAAAGGAAAAAGTTATCATTTTAATTATGAAATGCTTAGAACATATATTTAAAAATTTAAAGATTTTTTATATTTATATTTTTTTTCAATGGTTGAAAATGAGATTACTAGAAAATAAATAAGAATATAATAAAGTGGAAATTTTATTTTTTTTATTTTTTTATATGCTCACATTCAACCAAACCTGAATATCTTCAATACACCTACAAAAAAAATGTAAAATATATTAGATAATTGAATGTAAATAATTAGGACCAAAGGTCCCCGGCAACTGCGCCAAATTTGACACGCTATCGTTGTCGGGTCAAATAAAAAGTTAAATTAATATAGTATAAGGTGAACAACCTTAGTCGTCTCTCGAGAACCTTAGTTCAATTAGTTACACTCAATTTAGTTATAATAAAAGGGGGTTTGTGTTGAGCTCGAAAGGAAAATTAAGTGATTATATGATAGTGCAAAAAGTAAATTTATGAGTAAGAATAATCAAATTTAGAAACAACCAACCCAAAGAATTAATAAATCTTTAGTTAACTAATCATTGATCACAAATATGATTAAATATAATTAATTTCTCAATCTTGAATCATTTGGAATCCCTAAATGATTATATTCTAGAAAATCTTCTAGAATTGAATTAATGAACGAATAAGAATAACCAATCGATATATTCTTATTAATTACTAAAATAACTTTAAAACCATAATTTGATTGAGTTAAGAAACTAAATAGAAATCTCTTATTTAGTAACTTAATCTTTGTTCTCAAATTGATTATTGATTAACCAACCAACATCAGTTTAGATTATAGATTGTTTAATTATATACCAATCGGTCATACACTTAAATAATCTACCATCATAAGTGCTTGAGAAATAAAGAAAAGTAATTATCTTCAATCAAAATATTAAGAACAAGAACTCAAAGTTAACATAAAGAAAAATTAAATTCCTTGAGTTGATTTTAAAAGATTAAGCTTCCATGATAATTTTTAACAATGAAAGCTAATATTAAATTTACTAAAACTTTGATTATAAAAGTAAATAACAAATAATAAAATTAACTTACTTGATATTGAGGAAGGGAAATGAAAACCATAACTTGAAGGATGGAATATAGAACAAGGAGATAAAGCAAGAGAAAGATCTAAAACTTAAGAAGCTAAAGCAAAGATATAGAATTGTAATGAAAACTAAAGCATGTATTTCTTATGTATTTCTTGTGTATCTTCCTTACAACTTCAAGCATCTATTTATAGGCAAGATATGATGATACTATACATTCATTTTCTGATTATTAATGCATTTTTTCAACATCGGTAGGCTTGAAATTACAATAATTCAAAAGAAGATAATGGTAGGTGTTGAAATTCATTCTCCTCTTTATCTTTTCCACCTTGCGAGTCCAATAGGACCTTCTAGATGGCCGAATTTTGAAAAACCTTCAACATGAAAGTTGTATATCTCTGTCTTATTGAGTATTTGACGCAAGAATGAGGTCATTTGGACATCTAGAGCTCTAGATATGTGTATTTTGGTGAACTATGTCAATGCTGGTGGGACACATAAGGGCTGATTGATTCAAGCTCCATTTCTTTATTTTTTTCAGATGCAAAATAACCAAATTTGATTATCATGATGTATCCCTCTGTCTTAGCTTTCCATGGGCTCCAAGATTAGCCCATTTGGATCACAAAAGCCCAAGTTATGGCCAAAATAAGGCAAGATACTCAAGATACATACAAAAAACGAAAATTGAAACATATATACATAATACTTTAATTTAACTAAACAACATAAAACTTAATTAAAATACTATTATTAAACATAGTAATTATATAATAAACCCCAAGTGTAAAACTATAAGAAGTGTATTAAAATTGATTTATCAGTACCCCAAAGGGGTTGAATGCACTTTAGTAGGATATTTTGATTCAGATTTTGCAGGATGTAAACTTGATAGAAAAAGCACTAGTGGAACATGTCACTTGCTTGGTAGTTCTCTTGTTTCTTGGCATAGCAAGAAACAAGTAAGTGTTGCACTATCCACAACTGAGGCAGAATATGTTGCAGCTGGTAGTTGTTGTGCTCAAATCCTTTGGATGAGACAACAACTTCTAGACTTTGGAGTTATGTTAGATCTTGTGCCTCTTAAATGCGATAATACTAGTGCTATCAATATTTCAAAGAATCCTGAAATGCATTCAAGAACTAAACATATTGAGATTCGGCATCATTTCATTAGGGATCATGTATTAAAGGGTGATTGTGTGCTTGAACATGATGAAACCTCTAAGCAATTAGCAGATATATTCACCAAACCCTTGGCTAAAAACTAATTCATTCACATTAGAAGAGAGTTAGGAATTCTTGATATAACCAATTGTGTTTGAATGATGAATGATTTTGATAAATTTCTTGATTCTGATTATGTTTCATTAAGTTAGTAATATTCTAAGGAATAACTCATTAGACTTCCGGCCCTCTGAAACAAAAACTGCAAAATCTGAGCATTTTTAAGCCAACTAATCGATTACCATTTGACATCTAATCGATTAGCAAGCTTCTGTTGTATGCATAATCGATTACCTCTTGGCCCATAATCAATTACAAAGCCTCTGTTTCAGGTCCAAAACATTTCATCTTTCCACTAATTGATTAGAAGCCTCTATTAATCGATTAGGACGATTCTGTTTCTTCACTAATCGATTATTCAACTTCCCTAATCGATTACCCACTGTACGAAACGATTCAAATTCCCCAGAAACAGTGAGCTAATCGATTACCTATGCCTCGTAATCGATTAGCATCGGTTCTGCAACAGCCAAACGCAGGTTCCCGAGGTCTGCTCGACTTCCTCCCTCATTAATCTCACTTCACTCCTTTCTAAACCTACTTTTTTCCTATATAAACCCACCTACTCACCTTCTCATCTCACACTACCTTCTTCTCCTTCAACTCTCTCAAAAGTTCTCAAGAACTCTCTCATTCTCCTCTCATCTCCTTTGCCTCTCTTCTCTCCTTTACCATGTCTTCCTCCCGCACCGTCAAAAGAGCAAGGTCCTCCATGGCCTAAGCTAACAACCCCCTAGACTTCTCTAGGTTCTTCTCTTCTCCTAGAGACCTCCAAAATTTTGTCAAAAATTTTTCTGAGAAGGCCATAATCTCTCCCTACTTCATCAATGAGGAAATCTTCAACCACCCAAGCTTCACCTTCACCCAAATCCTCCACCACTATGAGCTTTTGCCTTTTCTCACCCTCAAGGAAGAGTTGTACTATCCTGAGCTTGTTCGAGTCTTCTATTGCAACCTAAGGTTGGTTAATGGGTTGCTTGAATCCAAGGTCAAGAATGTGACCATAAAACTCACAGATGCTCAATTGGCACATATTTCCCTTCTTCCACTAAATGATGCTGAGTTTGCTGGAGAAGAACCCGAGGATGAATGGGCATTCAATCCCATTGCCGCACGTCAATCGCTATGGAAAGCTAACCGCCCAAGGAGCAACCACAAATTGGTAGGTCACCTTACCATGAACAACCGTCTTCTTCACTTTTTCTTAGTGAAAATTTTGTTTCCTCGCGGTGGGAATTATGCGTTGGTAGAAGAGGACGATGTTCTCCTAATGTGGGCAATGCACAACCACAAGGAGATTAATTGGGTTCAAATGCTCAAGCTTCACATTCGCCAAGCCAAAAACCAACAAAAGCTCCCCTATGCCATCTTGCTTACCAAACTTTTCAAAGATGTAGGAGTTGATTTGGCTGGTGAGTTATCTAAAAAAGTGCCTCCCAAGGCCTGTATTGGCACTCATCACCTCACCAAAATGGGCATTGTTTTTCTACACAGATCATGGTATTCAAGGATGGAAGGCTATCATGACAACATTCCCTTTGAAGCTCCTGCTGCTAATGAGCCAGTCCTTCCTCCTCCTGAACCACAAGCTACACCGGAAGCCCCCGCTGATCCATTTGTATCTCTCTACGCTCACCTTGACCGCCGCTTTGACCGCATTGAAAACTCTCTTCAAGAGTTTTCAATGACTGAGCAGCAGCATTATGAGATGATGCAACAGTGCTGTGATGATCTGTCTCACCAAATTTCCGAGCTTAGATTTTTCAATCCGGATAACTAGATCCGTTTTTCATGTTTTGATTAATGTGCTTTCTGCTTTTCTTTAATTTTGCATAAGTTTTAATATTTCCTTTGATGTACTTCACTTTGTTTAAATTGAATAAAAATTTGTCTTTTATTATATGCCTTATTTGCTTTATTATTTTTGATGATTCCAAAGGGGGAGAAGAAATATTTGTTCATATAATTGTTCATCTGTTTTGACTGCTAAAAATAGTTATGCTAAATGATTAATTATCTCTAAGCGGTTAAATTTTTTTTTAAGTGGTTAATAGATTCCTAAAGATAGGGGAAGAAGATTTATTTACTTAAGAGATAAAAGAGATAATGTTTAAATGCAAAATCTGATAACATTTTAGAGATAACATGCACATTCTAAAAATCTGGTTAAGAGATAAGATATCATGCAGAATTCAAATGTTTTTGCAGAGATAAAATTAGAGATAATCTTGTTGTTTAAACTAACAACCCTCAAGAGATGAACATGGTTGTCATCATCAAAAAGGGGGAGAATATGTTTGAATATGACTACAGGTTCAAAGATTTTGATAATGACAAAGGACTCTTGAAGAAATTCTTGTAAAAACAAAGACTTAGAATTAGACCCAGAAAAACTACGTAGCTAATCGATTAGGAGGTATAAGCTAATCGATTAGATAGCTTCTGTTTCACATACAATCAATTACAAGACCTCAGGCAATCGATTATAGAGCTTCTAACTTGCAACTAATCGATTACACCAACATTCTAATCGATTACCAATATCAAAAATTGAATTAAATATATCAGGAATACATGCTAATCGATTACAGGACTTCAGCCAATCGATTACCAAGCTACTGGAACGACAATAATCGATTACACATGTGTGCTAATCGATTACCAAGATCAAGAACTGAATTAAATGCATTAGGGGTTATAGCTAATCGATTACAGGCCAAGATCTAATCGATTACAAGCATTCTGACTTGAAACTAATCGATTACACAAAAAGGCTAATCGATTACAGCACGAACTGGACTGAAAAATTCGAAGTATAATCGATTACATCTCGATGAGTAATCGATTACGATAGTGGGAAAACACTTTTTAGTGGGAAACCAGCTCACATTTCCATCACTTCTCAGATGCCCGCTAACTTGCAACGGCTAGGGACTTCACCAAGCTCTGAAATGGCTCTATAAATGCAAGAGGAACTCAAGCACAACATACAACAACAAGAGGCAATCAATCCTTCATTCCTTTCTTGTGCTTAGTGTGTTATCACTCTTGTATATTATGAGATTTCATTTGTATATCCTCTCTTGTTGAGAGTTAGAATTTGTGTGAGCTATCATTTGCTTATCCACTCTATTATGAGAGTTATTTGCTTGTAAACACTACACCAAACATAAAGGTTTTCACTCTAGGTTGAGTGGTCACAAAGGTTGGGGTTCAACCTTTGGGTATTGAGAGTTTGAGAGATTAGGTGGGTTACCCTTGTGCTAGTGAGGATTGAGTTCTTGAGTGTGGGACACTAGGAAGCTGCAATTGCTCATAGCTTATATCTCTAAACTTCAATAGTGGAAATCCTTCAAGTGGGTTGCTTGAAGGCAAGACGTACACCGGGGTTGGTGGAACTTGTTAAATTGGTTTGCAAGCTCTTCTCCCTTACTCTTTTACATTCATATACTGCACTTAATTGATTTGTGTTGATTGATTGTGGTTTGGATACTTAAGCTTGCTTGAATTAGTTAACTTTGAATATTGCATACCAAGTGTTTGATAAATTGTCTCTGTAACACCCCGAAATGTAGATTAAAATTTTCGAGTAAATTTTTCGCGTTTTCGAAAGATTATTTTAAAATTCATAAATTCAATTTAGAGTTTATGTAACAGTTGATAACAACGGAAAATTATCATACATACTAGTCGTGAATAATTAAATTCAAGGAAATATTCAAATAGCGGAAACGATTTAGAAGATAATAATACATGACAAGTTATAATTATTACAACCCATGAAATCAAAGTTCAAGTAATAATTCAAATAGGCATCAATCATGGCATCACTCTGCATTCTGCATGTCATTCACTGTAAAAATTAAAGTAAGAGTGAGACAGAATATAGAATAAATATAAAATAGATAAAATTGCACAAACACAATCAATAACTCATAATGATATGATGAATATGCCAATCAAGTCCATTTAATAATTCTTCAATTAGTCAAATGATGTCATGCTGGATCCATTTGGTTTGGTGGGAATACTGCAGTAAAAAGTCTCATAGAGTCACCAGTAGGAATTAGCATAACCATGAATCCCCACACCTTCATGGCCCTCGCTTTCAAGTACACAAATAGGAATTAGCATAACCATGAATCCCTACATCTTCATGGCCCTCGCTTTCAAATACACAAATAGGAATTAGCATAACCATGAATCCCTACATCTTCATGGCCCTCGCTTTCAAATACACAAATAGGAATTAGCATAACCATGAATCCCTACATCTTCATGGCTCCTGCACAAATAAGTATACCAGTAGGAATTTGCACAACCATGGATCCCTACACTTCCATGGTTCTTGTGAAAATAGGGCTTAAACTCATCATAGAGTAACCCCCCACCAGGGTAGGCAATCATGGAACCCCTAAATTCCATGATGCGTCCAATGCTTATGATGCATGAATGCCTTTAATTCTCTTTATCATTTAACATACCATGATATCCACATTTCCAAAACCTCTTGGATAATACAAGTCCTCAAGGGACACAATACACATAATAATTCACAAAATCATGGATTTACTGTTTCAACCACATATGTCAATAACCACAAGGCATTCATGTACATGTATATTAATTATGTCATTCATAATTATTCACCATCACAATATACAAACTGTGTGATACTCCACAGCATTTATAATAATTCATAATCACTCAAGAATTCAATAATAAATTATTACCCATAGAGAAAATATCATTTTTATCCATAATAACTATTATAAGCAAATTTCAGCATTTCCAAACAGCGACATACATTAGTAAAACAGTCATAACATGAGCAAATCAACTCCTTTTTAGGTGATTCCACTTTCTGTAGTTTAATAACATAATTATCTACAACTTTCATGAAGAACACAACTTCAGATTCCAATTAGAAATACTTATTCATAAAATACCATACGGCCTCAAGATGAGTTTTCCAAAATGTACACAGATTAGTATTTAGAACGTATCTGGAGTTACAAACATGATTTTGACATGAAACCAATTCTAAATTATTCTTAACACACATATATACAATTTCCATGAAGACACCAACCCCTAATTCTCTACACAAACTTCCCAGTTTTAAAAACAAGATTTGGATTTCAAAATTTCAGAATTTCAGAATTTCAGCTTGCTCATACTTCAGTAATTTGAGCATAACGTGAGCTACAAAAATTATTTTGATGTGAGACCACTTTCTAAAAATCCACAACTTAATTATCTACAACTTTTATGAAGACATCCAAGGCTGATTATGCATGTATAATTCCCAGCATATCAAAATATGCACTAAACATGAAGCAAATCTTTCACTCGGACATACAGTAGTATTTTGGCTATAACTTTTGCTACACATACTCAAATCAATCGGTTCAGGTCTCAAAATTCACATAACAAAACGATTTACAACTTTCATGAAGACACTGATCACTAATTCTTACCACAAAATTCCCAGTTTTAAAAATAAGATACGGATTTCAAGTTCACAGATTTACAGCTTGTACATACTTCAGTATTATGAGCATAACTTGAGCTATAAAAATTATTTTAATGTGAAACCACTTTCAAAAGATCCATAACATATATATCTACAACTTTCATGAAGACATTCAAGGCTGATTACGCATGTATAATTCCCAGCATATCAAAATATACACAAAACATGGAACAAATCTTTAACTCGAACATGTAGTAGTAATTTGGCTATAACTTTTGCTATACATACTCAAATTAATTGAATCAGGTCTCGTAATTTAGATAACAAAAAGATCTACAATTTTCATGAAGAAGTTAAAGGCAAATTCATACGTTTTCAGTTTCAAAATTAAGCCACAAAATGCGAAATTAAGACTGGAATCCTAGAACAGCATGCAACTCTACCCATTTCATAGTTATTCACCACCCTCTCCCCTCTTACTTGATTTGATGATCTTTGGCTGACTGAAAAGGAGTCCCCTGGCTGTCTTGGTTCTATTCGAAGGTCTTGAGGAAGAAGGAAAATGGTATACTGTAATTCTGTTTTCTTAAGAGTTTCTGAAGAGATATGGTTTTGTTTTTAAAAAAACAAAGGCAGTGGGGGACAAGCCCTTTGTGAGTGGGTTTGCTAGTGCTGTTAGTGGAGATAATGGAGGATTAATAATAGAAGGTGGCTATCTTAGTGCTCATTTCTGGCCGTCCTACGTACTAGAGAAATTAGTGGGTTCAAATGCATTAAAAAATGCCTAAAAGACAAGAAAAAGGTCAAAAAGTTACTTCTGCACTTCAAAACCGACTGGAATTCCACTTCCAAGTCCGGTTGAGGAGAACTTAGCAGTCCCTCAATTTCTTCTTTGGGTGGATTTCATCCGGTCTTGTACACCGGCTCAAAGTCATCCGGTGTGGACATCCGTTCTAAGGAAAGCTGAGTTAACCTTCCTTGAAGCCAACCGGTGTTCATTAATGATAATCCGATCTGTACTAAATTCATCCGGTCTCACCTGAACCGAAGTCAGCCGTCCCATAGCTCATTTGGTAGAGCAATATTCCGAGGTGCAACACACAAGGCAGTCCTCCCTACGCTGGTCATCCGATATGATGAAGACATTAGTTGACATCCGTCCTTCCACTTTCAATCCTTGAGGTCGTCCCTGACATCGAATGTTAGACTCTGGTTTAGAACGGATCAGAAGTGTCTCTTCCGATCTCATTCAACCGACTCCTCTTCCTTCAACTTTTCACTCGGTTAAGTCGTCTCAGACCGACTCAAGGCTCATTCGATCTTCACTCGGTGTTCATGCCCTTTCTCATCTGAGGAATAACTTAACCATTCATTCATCAGAGACAAGCATCACAGTCAAGTCTCATTCGGACTCAGTCATTACTTAGTCACTCGGAATACGGTTTACATGATTCGCTCGGAATATGTATAATATCTTCCACTCGGTTATCAACACTTAGGAATATAGAAGTGTCTCCCATTCGGGTTTCACTCGGTTAATTAATACTTAGCCAAGATCAGACCTACCTCTTCAACTACGTTTCACTCAGAGACTCTCAAGGTCATTATCACTCGGAAAAAGCTCTTACATACGAGTCTCACTCGGAATTCATCTGAATCTGACTCAATTCCTTGGTTTCTCACTCGGTAGAGTCTGTCCAGACCAAGCTCCTTCTCTCACTCATGCTTTCACTCGGTAACCGAGTCTTCATTCAAGCATATCCACTCGGTAAACTTTCCAGATACTGAGTCAGCTCTAACTCAGTCTTTTACCCAAGTTTTTACTCGGTAAAAATTCTTCTGAAACCGATTCCAAGCACTCAGTTTTTTTTTCATTGCCAAAACTTACTCAATATCAGGTCAGTCATCACTCGGTAATTCATCTCCAAACCGACTCTTCTCCTGATCAGCTTTCACTCGGTGAATTTCCTCAATGCTGACTCATTCCACTTGAATGTCCACTCGGTAATATTGATCCTAACCGACCCAAGACTTAATTTGTTGTCAATCGGAATTCCTTCACTCAGGATTGCAACTTCTGATCTTAATTGACTCTGAAATGAGTCCTTTGAAGATCTTGACTCGGGATCGAGTCTTCTTAGCATGTTTGACTCGGCAGTGAGTCTCTGAGACATTATTTTACTCGGAATAAGTCCTCTTGACCATGTTCTGCTCGGAAAACACCATTTTCACTCGGTATTTCCATTTTCCACTCGGAATTCCTCTTGGTCACTCGGAATTTTCAGTCTTCACTCGGAACAGACTCTCTTTCTCACTCGGACAGTTCTTTCTAAGGTATTTTCACTCGGAATTTGGGCCTCATTCATAAGGATCTATATAAATTATAGAATTATACCTAAAAATGAAACTTTTGGAGCATTAAAAGCCATCCATAGAGTGTTTTATTCATTAATTAACACTTACAGACCTTCCATGCTTCATAAATTACATAATAGAGCTATTATTAAAAGCAGGATGTTACATTTCTCCCACCCTAATAAAAATTTCGTCTTCAAAATTTCAAAGCTGGAATCATTCCGCACTATTATTCGGAACACAATCCTATCACAACTATACATATTCATGCTATTATTATACCACCATAAGACATCTTCCCCCAAAACTCATTATCAAGTTCTAAACTTGTCTATATCCAATTTATACGTCTATGTTAGGCTTCGGGAATTCCTTTCCCAAGACCTAAATTCTCTAAATCTTAAAGAGCTAACTATCCCTATCAATAACAATACTATGGCTCTCAGCTTTCCAGACCATCACATGAATCATTCAACCATTACTAATTCAACTACTTCAAAGTGATTCTAGTATTTATTCCCTTAATTCACTATCAATTGCTTACAACCATTTTTATCATCATCATAAACATCAACAATCTAAATTTAAGTCCTCTAATCACTCACATATTCATATACACTCTTCTCCTAATCCCCAATACCAATGTTCCAATAATTCAATTCCTCATATATAATCATCCTAGAGTATCAAAAGTCATTCGAATCATCAACTTAACCAAAATTCTCAACTCGTCAAAACTTAATAATCATTTCTAATAACCACTAACCTCCATTATTAATAACACCTATACACACATCATCTTGAGTTTTCACTAAAAATCACTCTTCCTAACATCATTACTCATTTCCCTTAAATTCTAGAGTTAGGTTTTCACTAAAATTAAATAGTTACTCTTAATATCCATTATCTTTCATCTCAAATCCTAAAATCTTCATATACTATTTCACACCTATTCAAAGATACTTAAGACATATTCCTCCTTTGGGTTTCATATGAAAATGATTTCTAAACTCATTCATAATGCACTCTCCTATGATCATATAACCAAAACCTAAAACAACAAAAAGGGTAAAAGAATTTCACCTTAAGCTCTACGTATTCTCTAGCCTTAGTATGTCCAAGAAAATGAAAAGAGAATAAGGAGTTTCTATCATTTGGACTATTTTCACATTGAAGAATAAGAAAACATGGTTGATTGGTATGAAAAGAGTCTCACAAAATGGTTGTCTGAAATAGGATTTTCTTCTAATGGAAATACCTCGGTCTCGTTATGACAGTCTACTAAACTTGATTCACCGATATCCAATTCATTCCTAGAATTACTTCCATATTCTTCAAGGATAAACAAGATTGACAGGAAAGTTCTTATCTTCTGTGAGTTCAGACTAATCGTCACATACCTTAGTAATCCTAAGTTGTGTACCGTTGGGAATGGAATTAATCAAGTCATACATTATAGGCTTCACGGGTAATTGAAAACATCTAACTTACTTCTGTGTAGTACCAGAATCAGACAACATAGATAAAATGGTGTCATTGATCTCACACTTACTTTGCATGAGGTCGCCTGCTTGGTCTGCCTCTGAACTGCTAATGTCAAAGACTCTTTCTGTATGTGATCTCTCGTCTGTTGACTCCTTATACTGTCTTATAGGTTGAACAACACGAGCGTTTCCTCTACGGACTTCTTGATAACCCGAACCTCTTGGATTATTAACGGTGTTATTGTTGTTTTGACGGTTTTGTGGACAATTTGGGCTGATATGGCCTTTCTGATTACAGCGAAAGCAAGTGACATCTCCTAAGGGTCTGTTGCAATCACGTACATGGTGATTACCTCCGCATTTAAAACACTTTATATTCACGTGATTGTTACGTTTTTCAGAAGAAGATGATGATCTTACCTCAAAACGATTTGGATAAAACGATCCTCTCCTTTTGAAAGTAATTGACTGAGGTTTCAGTTGTCTGTTAATCTCTTCTCGTGCCAATCTGTCTTGGTGATTTTCTTTGAAAATTCTTAGTTGATTTTGCCTTTCTATAGCTTCAGCCAAACGGTTGATAGCAGCTGCCATAGCGTCGTTCTCGTTCCTTGCCATCCTATATTCATGGTTTGATTTATACTAATCCTATAGGAAAATATATCGTATGTATATATATATAATATTATAAC
This sequence comes from Clitoria ternatea, assembly GCA_037962975.1. Classification (NCBI taxonomy): domain Eukaryota; kingdom Viridiplantae; phylum Streptophyta; class Magnoliopsida; order Fabales; family Fabaceae; genus Clitoria; species Clitoria ternatea. The sequence continues at coordinate 223,606,222 of CM075672.1, forward strand.
GTAACTACAAGTATTCTACAAATTATCAGATAAGCAATAAGTCATATAACACTCATTATGATATCATCAAGCTAGTAATCAAACAAATCACTTTGCATTTTATCAGTTAGGCACAAGTTATATAGTACATACGTAACATATAATCAAACAATTCATATAGTATATCAAGAATCAATACATGTCATAGCAACTGGTCCTGAATTTTTGAAAATGCTCTGATAACAACATGTAACACCCCGAAATGTAGATTAAAATTTTCGAGTAAATTTTTTGCGTTTTCGAAAGATTATTTTAAAATTCATAAATTCAATTCAGAGTTTATGTAACAGTTGATAACAACGGAAAATTATCATACATACTAGTCGTGAATAATTAAATTCAAGGAAATATTCAAATAGCGGAAACGATTTAGAAGATAATAATACATGACAAGTTATAATTATTACAACCCATGAAATCAAAGTTCAAGTAATAATTCAAATAGGCATCAATCATGGCATCACTCTGCATTCTGCATGTCATTCACTGTAAAAATTAAAGTAAGAGTGAGACAGAATATAGAATAAATATAAAATAGATAAAATTGCACAAACACAATCAACAACTCATAATGATATGATGAATATGCCAATCAAGTCCATTTAATAATTCTTCAATTAGTCAAATGATGTCATGCTAGATCCATTTGGTTTGGTGGGAATACTGCAGTAAAAAGTCTCATAGAGTCACCAGTAGGAATTAGCATAACCATGAATCCCCACACCTTCATGGCCCTCGCTTTCAAGTACACAAATAGGAATTAGCATAACCATGAATCCCTACATCTTCATGGCCCTCGCTTTCAAATACACAAATAGGAATTAGCATAACCATGAATCCCTACATCTTCATGGCCCTCGCTTTCAAATACACAAATAGGAATTAGCATAACCATGAATCCCTACATCTTCATGGCTCCTGCACAAATAAGTATACCAGTAGGAATTTGCACAACCATGGATCCCTACACTTCCATGGTTCTTGTGAAAATAGGGCTTAAACTCATCATAGAGTAACCCCCCACCAGGGTAGGCAATCATGGAACCCCTAAATTCCATGATGCGTCCAATGCTTATGATGCATGAATGCCTTTAATTCTCTTTATCATTTAACATACCATGATATCCACATTTCCAAAACCTCTTGGATAATACAAGTCCTCAAGGGACACAATACACATAATAATTCACAAAATCATGGATTTACTGTTTCAACCACATATGTCAATAACCACAAGGCATTTATGTACATGTATATTAATTATGTCATTCATAATTATTCACCATCACAATATACAAACTGTGTGATACTCCACAGCATTTATAATAATTCATAATCACTCAAGAATTCAATAATAAATCATTACCCATAGAGAAAATATCATTTTTATCCATAATAACTATTATAAGCAAATTTCAGCATTTCCAAACAGCGACATACATTAGTAAAATAGTCATAACATGAGCAAATCAACTCCTTTTTAGGTGATTCCACTTTCTGTAGTTTAATAACATAATTATCTACAACTTTCATGAAGAACACAACTTCAGATTCCAATTAGAAATACTACTTATTCATAAAATACCATACGGCCTCAAGATGAGTTTTCCAAAATGTACACAGATTAGTATTTAGAACGTATCTGGAGTTACAAACGTGATTTTGACATGAAACCAATTCTAAATTATTCTTAACACACATATATACAATTTCCATGAAGACACTAACCCCTAATTCTCTCCACAAACTTCCCTGTTTTAAAAACAAGATTCGGATTTCAAAATTTCAAAATTTCAGAATTTCAGCTTGCTCATACTTCAGTAATTTGAGCATAACGTGAGCTACAAAAATTATTTTGATGTGAGACCACTTTCTAAAAATCCACAACTTAATTATCTACAACTTTTATGAAGACATCCAAGGCTGATTATGCATGTATAATTCCCAGCATATCAAAATATGCACTAAACATGAAGCAAATCTTTCACTCGGACATACAGTAGTATTTTGGCTATAACTTTTGCTACACATACTCAAATCAATCGGTTCAGGTCTCAAAATTCACATAACAAAACGATTTACAACTTTCATGAAGACACTGATCACTAATTCTTAACAAAAAATTCCCAGTTTTAAAAATAAGATACGGATTTCAAGTTCACAGATTTATAGCTTGTACATACTTCAGTATTATGAGCATAACTTGAGCTATAAAAATTATTTTAATGTGAAACCACTTTCTAAAGATCCACAACATATATATCTACAACTTTCATGAAGACATTCAAGGCTGATTACACATGTATAATTCCTAGCATATCAAAATATACACAAAACATGGAACAAATCTTTCACTCGAACATGTAGTAGTAATTTGGCTATAACTTTTGCTATACATACTCAAATTAATTGAATCAGGTCTCGTAATTTAGATAACAAAAAGATCTACAATTTTCATGAAGAAGTTAAAGGCAAATTCATACGTTTTCAGTTTCAAAATTAAGCCACAAGATGTGAAATTAAGACTGGAATCCTAGAACAGCATGCAACTCTACCCATTTCATAGTTATTCACCACCCTCTCCCCTCTTACTTGATTTGATGATCTTTGGTTGACTGAAAAGGAGTCCCCTGGCTGTCTTGGTTCTATTCGAAGGTCTTGAGGAAGAAGGAAAATGGTATACTGTAATTCTGTTTTCTTAAGAGTTTCTGAAGAGATATGGTTTTGTTTTTAAAAAAACAAAGGCAGTGGGGGACAAGCCCTTTGTGAGTGGGTTTGCTAGTGCTGTTAGTGGAGATAATGGAGGATTAATAATAGAAGGTGGCTATCTTAGTGCTCATTTCTGGCCGTCCTACGTACTAGAGAAATTAGTGGGTTCAAATGCATTAAAAAATGCCTAAAAGACAAGAAAAAGGTCAAAAAGTTACTTCTGCACTTCAAAACCGACTGGAATTCCACTTCCAAGTCCGGTTGAGGAGAACTTAGCAGTCCCTCAATTTCTTCTTTGGGTGGATTTCATCCGGTCTTGTACACCGGCTCAAAGTCATCCGGTGTGGACATCCGTTCTAAGGAAAGCTGAGTTAACCTTCCTTGAAGCCAACCGGTGTTCATTAATGATAATCCGATCTGTACTAAATTCATCCGGTCTCACCTGAACCGAAGTCAGCCGTCCCATAGCTCATTTGGTAGAGCAATATTCCGAGGTGCAACACACAAGGCAGTCCTCCCTACGCTGGTCATCCGATGTGATGAAGACATTAGTTGACATCCGTCCTTCCACTTTCAATCCTTGAGGTCGTCCCTGACATCGAATGTTAGACTCTGGTTTAGAACGGATCAGAAGTGTCTCTTCCGATCTCATTCAACCGACTCCTCTTCCTTCAACTTTTCACTTGGTTAAGTCGTCTCAGACTGACTCAAGGCTCATTCGATCTTCACTCGGTGTTCATGCCCTTTCTCATCTGAGGAATAACTTAACCATTCATTCATCAGAGACAAGCATCACAGTCAAGTCTCATTCGGACTCAGTCATTACTTAGTCACTCGGAATACGGTTTACATGATTCGCTCGGAATATGTATAATATCTTTCACTCGGTTATCAACACTTAGGAATATAGAAGTGTCTCCCATTCGGGTTTCACTCGGTTAATTAATACTTAGCCAAGATCAGACCTACTTCTTCAACTACGTTTCACTCAGAGACTCTCAAGGTCATTATCACTCGAAAAAAGCTCTTATATACGAGTCTCACTTGGAATTCATCTGAATCTGACTCAATTCCTTGGTTTCTCACTCGGTAGAGTCTGTCCAGACCGAGCTCCTTCTCTCACTCATGCTTTCACTCGGTAACCGAGTCTTCATTCAAGCATATCCACTCGGTAAACTTTCCAGATACTGAGTCAGCTCTAACTCAGTCTTTTACCCAAGTTTTTACTCGGTAAAAATTCTTCTGAAACCGATTCCAAGCACTCAGTTTTTTTTTCATTGCCAAAACTTACTCAATATCAGGTCAGTCATCACTCGGTAATTCATCTCCAAACCGACTCTTCTCCTGATCAGCTTTCACTCGGTGAATTTCCTCAATGCTGACTCATTCCACTTGAATGTCCACTCGGTAATATTGATCCTAACCGACCCAAGACTTATTTGTTGTCAATCGGAATTCCTTCACTCAGGATTACAACTTCTGATCTTAATTGACTCTGAAATGAGTCCTTTGAAGATCTTGACTCGGGATCGAGTCTTCTTAGTATGTTTGACTCGGTAGTGAGTCTCTGAGACATTATTTTACTCGGAATAAGTCCTCTTGACCATGTTCCGCTCGGAAAACACCATTTTCACTCGGTATTTCCATTTTCCACTCGGAATTCCTCTTGGTCACTCAGAATTTTCAGTCTTCACTCGGAACAGACTCTCTTTCTCACTCGGACAGTTCTTTCTAAGGTATTTTCACTCGGAATTTGGGCCTCATTCATAAGGATCTATATAAATTATAGAATTATACCTAAAAATGAAACTTTTGGAGCATTAAAAGCCATCCATAGAGTGTTTTATTCATTAATTAACACTTACAGACCTTCCATGCTTCATAAATTACATAATAGAGCTATTATTAAAAGCAGGATGTTACAGTCTCAACCATATCTACCTCTTGTTTTGCATTGTCTTTTACATTATACTTGACTTCACTTGCATTATTTCTAAACTTGTGATAAAAGAACTAATTTCAAAGGCATTCCAAGTAAAGTTTTAAAAAGTCAATTCACCCCCCCTCTTGAGTATTGAGGCCACTTGAATAACAAAATGCCCGATGTGATTATCATGCTAGGACACCCGAGCACTCCGTTAAAGTATAGAGTACGAGATTTGATCAAAGCCAATTGGTTAAATTTTAAGGAAGGTATACCAAATGTGACCACAAATCCGTTACCTAACCATCAAGGTTCTGAGATTAATGCTGTGGAAAAAGATGAGGAGCATGTGACAAATGTCTCTGACGTCAAGACACCATTGAAGGAGATTCATGCCCAATTATTCGGTAGAGATTTAATAAGAGAACCATGGGACTGTGAAAATGATAATGAGCAGACTGTTAGCCACTAAAATTTTTGTAAGGTACTCCAGGGACTCATGGATAGTCATATCTTCCAAGTCTATAGGCGCCAAGACGGTGATGTGAACATGGTTCATGGGTAATCAGAAATGTCAGTTCCTAAGCCACTGGTAATTTACTACACCAAGAAGCCCTCAACGACTATAACTCCTACGCATCAGCCTGTCACAATCCAGATACCTACTCCCTTTGCATTCAAAGATTCTCATGTTGTTCCTTGGAAATATAATGTGGAAGTAATAGCAGAAAGCTTAGAAATGAATGACCCATTTTTGTCAAACATATCAGGGATAGGAGGAGTGACCCGGAGCGGTCGAGTTAACTCCCCACCGGAATTGAGGAAGGAACCAAGCCCAGTGAGTGGGGCTAGTAGTAATGGGAAGGCCAAGTTGGTCAAAGAGGACATTGATGGAGAAATCAAAAGAGCTGTGACTGATGAGGAAGCTCAGGAATTTTTGAAATTTATTCGCCAGAGTGAGTACCAAGTTATATACCAACTAAACAATACCCCCGCAAAGATTTCCCTCTTATCACTTTTGTTGAATTCTGAGCCCCACCAAAAATTTTTGATGAAGGTACTTAATGAGGCTCATGTAACTCACGACATCTCCATTGACAAATTTTGAGGAATAGTGGGGCACATCGCTACTGATAATCACCTATCATTTACAGATGACGAGATACCAGTAGAGGGAATAGGGCACAATAAAGCCCTCCACATCTCAGTTAAGTGTCGAGATCACATATTGGCGAAGGTGCTTGTCGACAATAGGTCATCTTTAAACGTAATGCCAAAATCTACATTGGCTAAGCTCCCTTTTGATGGGACCTATATGAAACCAAGTTCTATGGTGGTGAGAGCATTCGATCGCACTAGAAGGGAAGTGATAGGTGAAATTGAGCTTCCAATTTAAGTAGGGCCATGCATTTTCCAGGTTCTCTTCCAAGTGATAGATATTATGCCTGCCTATAGTTGCCTGTTGGGTCGGCCCTGGATCCACTCAGCTGGAGTGGTTCCCTCTACTTTGCACTAAAAACTAAAGTTTATTATTGATAATAAACTAATTATCATTTCTGGTGAAGAAGATTTTTTGGTCAGTAAACCTCTATCCACCCCTTACATCGAAGCTGTAGAAGAGGCACTTGAAACTTCCTTTCAAGCTTTAGAGATTGCAAATGCCACGTATGTTGGAGAAGGAAATGTAGAAATGAAGGCCCATATGTCAAATGCATCCCTGATGATGGCCAAAATGATATTACAAGGAGGGTACCAACCTGGGAAAGGCTTGGGGCATGGCTTGAAAGGGAGAATGGAATTGGTGCATCTTCTAGAAAATAAAGACAGGTATGGTTTGGGATACCGACCTTCAGCAGCCGACAAAAGAATGGTAGCGGAGGAAAAGAAAGAGAGGAGGATTGCCTGTTTAGAGGGTCGGGAACCCCGTATTGCTAGAGCACCCCTATGTGACCTCTACTAGAGCTTCCAAAATGTGGGTCTCCCCTGATCAAGTAGCTGTTATTAAAGATAATCCTTGTGAAGATGGAAGCTTTGTGATCCCTTGCTCACCAGACAGAGATCTTTGTAACTGGGAAGCCATCGAGCTACCCATGACTTTAAATTTTCTATCAAAGTAATTGGCGTAACTTTAATGACTCGTTGACCTCGTTGCTATGCCTAAGGCTTTGTGGTATTTTTCTATAATAAGAGCAAACACATGTTTTTATCATTTTCAATTTCCACAATAAATATGTGTTGAATTCCAATCCCTCTTGCTTTCCTTATCTTTGTATTGATTCCCTTATCCTTTACTTATTATTTTTATTATTCACCATAATAACCTGAATAAACACAGATCCAAAGATGATCCTTTTAAGAATAATGAGCTTGCAATCCCATCTCATGACTTTGACCACCCAGTTGACTATGCTGATGAGGAATATGAGGAAGTTTTTGATCCTTTGCCTGAGTTAACAAGGTTATTGGTACAATAGGACAGAGAAATTGAACCTTATTTGGAGATAGTTGAGATTATTAATTTGGGGAATGAGGAGGATAAGAAGGAAGTCAAGATTGGTACCTCCTTGAGTAAAGAGCAGAGACAAGAACTGATTAAGCTGTTAATGGAGTTCCGTGACATCTTCGCTTGGTCTTACCAAGACATGCCCGGCCTTGATACTAGCATTATTGAGCATAAATTACCACTGAAGCCAGACTGTCCCCCAATAAAGCAAAAACTGCGCCGAATGAAGCCCAAAATGCTCTTGAAAATCAAAGAAGAAGTTAAGAAGCAGTTTGATACTAGATTCTTAGCAGTGGTAAAGCATCCTCAATGGGTAGCAAATATCGTCCCTATCCCAAAGAAAGATGGAAAGGTACGAATGTGCGTAGACTATCGGGACCTAAATAGGGCTAGTCCCAAAGACGATTTTCCTCTGCCACAGATTGATGTTTTGGTTGATAACACAGCCCAACATACCATCTTCTCATTAATGGATGGTTTCTCTAGGTATAACCAGATTAAGATAGCACCCGAAGACATGGAGAAGACCATATTTATCACCTTGTGGGGCACCTTCTGTTACAAAGTGATGTCATTCGGTTTGAAAAACGCTAGAGCAACCTACCAAAGGGCAATGGTGACCCTCTTCCATGACATGATGCACAAGGAGATAGAGGTTTATGTGGACAATATCATTGCCAAATCTAGAACCCTAAACCCTAAACCGGCCAAGTGTACCTTTGGCACAAGATCAGGCAAACTGTTAGGGTTCATTGTAAGCAAGAGAGGAATAGAAGTAGATCCTGACAAGGTCAAAGCGATTCTCAAAATGCCTCCTCCCTGTACAGAAAAAGAAGTCAAAGGATTCTTGGGAAGGTTGAACTACATTGCTCGGTTTATCTCATAACTGCAACAACTTGTGAGCCAATCTTTAAGTTGCTCCGGAAGAACCAACCGATGCAATGGAATGAAGATTGTCAAATGGCTTTTGAGAAGATAAAGCAGTATTTATGGGAGCCATCGATCTTGGTACTGCCGACTCCTGGAAGGCCACTGATCTTGTGTCTGACAGTGTTGGATGAATCTATGGGTTGTGTATTGGGGCAACATGATGAGACTGGGAAGAAAGAACATGCCATTTACTACTTGAGCAAAAAGTTCACTGACTGTAAAATGAGGTATTCGGCTCTAGAGAGAACTTGTTGCATATTAGCATGGGCAGCCCGACGTTTATGGCAATATATGTTAAGTCACACTACTTGGCTGGTTTCCAAAATGGACCCTGTCAAGTATATCTTTGAAAAACCCGCCTTAACTGGAAGAATCACTCGATGGCAGGTTCTATTAACTGAATACGACATAATCTATGTCACTTAGAAAGCCAGAAAAGGGAGCGTTTTGGCGGACTACTTAGCCCATCAACCTGTAAGTGACTACCAACCTATGCACTTTGAGTTCCCGGATTAGGATATCTTGGCATTGTGTAATGAAGAAGACACCCAGAAAGACAAATAGATTTTAAGATTTGATGGAGCTTCTAATGCACTGGGACATGGGATAGGGGCCATCCTAATTTCACCAGATAAAGAATTCATCCCTGTCTGTGCTAGACTTTGTTTTGATTGTACTAATAATATCGCCGAATATGAGGCATACTCTCTAGGGATCCAAGCAGCATTAGATGCAAAAGTGAAGAAGTTAGAAGTCTACGGGGATTCTGCCTTGGTCATTCACCAACTAAAAGGCAAATGGGAGACTAGGGACAGCAAGTTGGTTCCTTATCAAGCTCATATCAAGGAGCTAATCAAGGAATTTGATGATATCTCTTTTCATCATGTCTCCCGGGATGACAATCAAATGGCTGACGCTTTGGCCACCCTTGCATCGATGTTTAAATTAAGCAATGACTGTGATATGCCCCTTATTGAGGTAGAAAGACACAACAAGCCCGCATACTGTCAAGTAATAGAAGAAGAGTCAGATGGGAAACCATGGTACTATGATATCAAGAAATATATCCAAAGTCAAGAATACCCTGAGGGTGCCACAGAGAATGATAAAAAGACCTTGAGACGACTTGCAATGGGTTTCTTCTTGAATGGTGATGTGCTTTACAAGAGAAATCATGACTTTATCCTCCTTTGTTGTATCGATACTGTTGAAGCAAACAAGATCATGGCAGATATTCATGAAGGATCCTTTGGAACTCATACCAATGGACATGCAATGGCAAGAAAGATCTTGAGAGCTGGATATTATTGGATGACCATGGAAGCTGACTGTTTCACTTATGTTCGAAAGTGTCACAAGTGTCAGATATACGCTGATCATCTTCATGCACCCCCATCATCCCTGAATGTTTTATCGACACCGTGGCCCTTCTCAATGTGGGGCATAGATGTTATTAGACCCATTGAACCAAAAGCCTCAAACGGTCATCGTTTCATCTTAGTTGCCATTGATTATTTCACCAAGTGGGTGGAGGCAGCTTCATACGCCAATGTAACAAGGAACGTTGTGGTCAAATTTGTCAAGCGAGAATTGATATGTCGGTATGGCTTGCCAAATCAGATCATTACTGACAATGGCACAAATTTGAACAACAAGATGATGAAAGAACTGTGTAAAAGCTTTAAGATTCATCATCACAATTCCTCTCCTTATCGACCGAAGATGAATAGGGCAGTTGAGGCGGCTAACAAGAACATTAAGAAGATCGTACAGAAGATGGTTGTAACATACAGAGACTGGAGCGAGATGCTCTCTTTTGCTTTACACGGGTATTGTACCTCAGTCAGGACTTCGACAGGGGCAACTCCATTCTCTCTAGTGTACGGTATGGAAGCGGTTGTACCTTTTGAGGTAGATATTCCATCCCTTAGGGTGATAATGAAGGTGAAACTAGAAGAGGCTGAATGGGTCCAAGATCGATATGACCAATTGAACCTGATAGATGGGAAGAGACTGAATGCCCTCTACCACGATCAGTTGTATCAGAAACGCATGAAACGAGCGTTTGAAAAGAAAGTACGACCTCGGAAATTCCAAGAAGGGGACCTGGTCCTCAAGAAAATTTTGCCAATTCAAAAAGACAATCAAGGCAAATGGACACCTAACTATGAAGGTCCGTATATTGTAAAGAGAGTCTTTTCTAGGGGAGCCTTGATACTCACGACCATGGACGGTAAGGACTTACCAATGCCCATAAATGTGAATGCGGTCAAGAAATACTTTTCCTAGAAAAAGAATACTAAAATAAAAAGAAAATGAAAAGAAAAGTAAAAAAGATGCTCGCTAGGCTGAAAACCTGAAAAGGCGGCCTAGGCAAAAGTTAGAGCGACCCGGTGAGTCGAAAACCGAAAAAGACGGCTCAGGTAAAAATTAGGGTCAAAAATCCCGACAGTATGACTAAGACTTCCCATGCAAAAAGTAAGAGTCCAAACTGGGGCACATAGGTCATGACTGAATCGCTTTCTCAGAAGCAGAGTCGAAGGGTGAGCTTGAAGTCATGATATGGTTTAAGATGCGCGTTATCCTTAGAGGTTCACTAGAAGATCAGCAAGCTTTCCCTGTTTCATCCATTATCAACCTGTGTATTAGACCTCTTTTGTTTTCCCTACTTTCCTCTCCCTGTACCTACCCAACTTGTGAATAAATTTCACCCTTTTTTGATACGTGTTTATATTGTGAATTTCATGAATATGATAAGACATGTGTTTTTCTTTTATCAAATAAAATGAAAAAATATTTATTTAAAGTTGTGGGGGGCAAGATGCTCTTATTGCTCGATCTCACCTCAAGCAATCATTATGAAGACTGAGCCCAGATACGTTCTTTGAAGCTAGAATTTCCTCATTCGTTCTGTTCAGTCATGAGTCGCCTCAAGTCTGTAGGGATCATGGTTCTGTGGCAAGTCTCCACAGATTCTTATTTGTTTTACTTTGTACTACTAACTCTTTTCTGCAGGTTATTGCAACAAACAATCATGTCGAGTCTCGACAACTCGATTAAGTTCTTTTCCCCAGTAGGATCATGATCGCCAAAGTTGGTACTTCACAAGACATTTCCCCCTTAATTGCCAAAGTTGGCACTTCACAAGACTTCTCCTTAATCGCCAAAGTTGACACTTCATAAGACTCCTCCTTAATCACCAAATTTGGTACTTCTCAAAGGCTCTTCCTCAAATTACCAAAGCTGGTACTTCTCAAAGCCTCCTCCATTGCCAAGGCTGGCACTTTCAAATTCCTTTCATCGCCTAGGATGGGCACTTTCAAATTTCTTTCATCGCCTAGGATGGGCACTTTTAAATTTCTTTTATCGCCTAGGATGGGCACTTTCAAATTTCTTTCATCCCCTGGGATGGGCACTTTTAAATTTCTTTCATCGCCTAGGATGGGCACTTTCAAATTCCTTTCATCGCCTAGGATAGGCACTTTTAAATTTTTCATCGCCTAGGATGGGCACTTTCAAATTTTTTTCATCACCTAGGATGGGCACTTTTAAATTTCTTTCATCGCCTAGGATGGGCACTTTCAAATTCCTTTCATCGCCTGGGATGGGCACTTTCAACTTTCTTTCATCGCCTAGGATGGGCACTTTTAAATTTCTTTCATTGCCTAGGATGGGCACTTTCAAATTCCTTTCATTGCCTGGGATGGGCACTTTCAAATTTCTTTCATCGCCTAGGATGGGCACTTTCAAATTCCTTTCATCGCCTAGGATGGGCACTTCAAATTTCTTTCATTGTCGAGGATGGGCACTTTTAAATTTCTTTCATCGCCTAGGATGGGCACTTTCAAATTCCTTTTATCGCCTAGGATGGGCACTTTCAAATTTCTTTCATCGCCTAGGATGAGCACTTTCAAATTCCTTTCATCGCCTAGGATGGGCACTTCAAATTTCTTTCATTGCCTAGGATGGGCACCTTTAAATTTCTTTCATCGCCTAGGATGGGCACTTTCAAATTCCTTTCATCGCCTAGGATGGGCAATTTCAAATTTCTTTCATCGCCTAGGATGGGCACTTTTAAATTCCTTTTATCACCTAGGATGGGCACTTTCAAATTTCTTTCACCGCCTAGGATGGGCAATTTTAAATTTATTTCATCACCTAGAAGTGGCACTTTTAAGCTTCCATTGCCAAGGATACGCACTTTTATGATTTTCTATTTGCCAAAGCTGGCACCCGTTCAAGCTTTCATCACCAAGGATTGGCCCTTTCAAGTTCTCATCGCCAAGGCTGGAACTTTTGAGTTTTTCAATTGCCAAAGTGGCATTGTTTAAGTCTTCTATTTGTTAAATTTCCACCTCTTTGAAGTTATTGATGTCAAGATCATCTCTAAAGATAGGATGTACATGTCTTTACTTTCTTTCCTCGATATGAATGAATCATTCACATTATCGTGAAAAGAAAGTAAAGAGGGGCAACTGTGAACATCATTTTTTAAAAATAATAAAAATTATAATAATTGCACCCCCTCCATTCTGGAAATTCCATTTGGAATCCGGAATGTGTCTCCTCCCACTCTTCCACTTACCAACAACAGAAAACCAAAAAAGGGGGATCCTTTTCTTTTCTTCCACGAACAGGATCCAAACCATAAAAAGGAAACCAGAATCTCATCTCCGGGGGTTCACCATCTTCATCCTCATATCCTCATCTTCAAAAAATTAAAAGAAACAAAAAACAACAGACATCACCATCACCTTATCTTCATCTTCCTCAATCACAAAGATTAAGAGAACCATCAACAGAACAACCTCATCTCTCTCATCTCTTCAACCACAACATTAACCAAAAATCAACCAAAATTACAACAAATCAATAACCTAACAGTATCAAAAACACAAAAGAAAAGAAATCAAAAAAGAGAGAAAAGGGTCTCCGCCGCCAAGCTCCGCCACCTCTACCAACCATTTTCTCCCTCGCGTAGGCCGGCCAGCTTCGAACCACGAAGCTCCGGCCTCCCTGCTCATGAAACCGAGCACCACCGTGCCGCCGAGCTCCGCCCCACCATCTCTTCTCTGTCGTTGTTTCTTCTTTCTCCCTCCCTCTCACGGTCTTCTCTCTCTCTTTCTCTAGCTCACCTTCTATCCCTCTGTCTCTCTGTTTGTCACCCCTTTTTCACTCTTCCTCTCTTTTGTTTTCATTTAATTTCAGGGTTTAGGTTATTTGGGCCTCAAATAGTGAGGCCCATTCCCATTACCCTTCCCCTTTTTATTTTTTGTTTTCTGTTTCTAGGCCCTTAAGGCCCATTTTTATTATCATTACTCCTAAAATAGAGCATAGCTTTTCTTTAAATAAATGAATAATCTGAATGCCTTCTTTTTTAAAAAAAAAATATATACACATAAGTAAATTTTGGGCCAAATTAAAAGTAAGAATCTCAAACTTTAAAATAAATGGCTTTACTCATGACATGGATAAACCATATTAAATATATGTTTCCTTTCTTTTGGAGTAAAATATCAAAAATCAAAACATGCTTCTTAAAATAAAAGATTAGGTGTTTTCTATTAATGTTGAATTTTTTTTTAAATCCAAAAATATTAAATATTTCTTTTTAGAATAAGTACCATAAAATTTATAAGCAATGTCGTGCAAAATCATTGTTGCCCAAATTTATAGGATCTCGAAGGTTTATGCATGTGCGATCTTACTTCGCCTTGTATTTTTCCTTCCTCATAAATTTCCTTTTATTATTAAAAATTACATCAATTTAATAACATTAAAAATAATTTAAATATATTTTTTAAAATTAATTTCATCTAGAACTACGTAACCCTGATTTTTCAATACACTTGAGAATACGTAGGAGCGGGAATCAATTCCTGTCGGGCCTACTTTTTCGTTACTAATTTCTCTGTCTCTGTTATTATTTCAATTAATTTTATATAGTCAATATTTTAAATTTTATTGTCGCAAGGAGGTTAATTTAGACGCGACGTCTTGTTAATCTCATATTTTTATTTAAAATAATATTTTCTTTAAAATAAGGTTAATTTAGATGCGACGTCTTGTTAATCTCATGTTTTAATATCTTTATTTAAAATAATATTTTCTTTAAAATGAGGTTAATTTAGACGAAACTTCTTGTTAATCTTATTTTTTTAATATTTTTATTAGAATATTATTTTCTTTAAAATGAGATTAATTTAGATACAACATCTTGTTAATCTCATGTTTTTTAATACTTTTATTAAAAAATAATATTTTTTAATTAACTTTATTTTTTATTTCATTAATTTTATTTTAATCTTTAAATTTATGTACAAAGTAAGGTTAATTTGGATGACACGTCCTGTTAACCTTTACTTTCACTCTGTTTTACTTTTTTCTTATAGTTGTTGTTTTGTCGAGTTTCTTACTGTCATTGTTTTGTCATTTCTTACTGTTACTATTTTAATCTTCTACTGTCATTATTTGTTTTCTTACTGTCATTGATTAGTCTTCTATCGTTACTGTTTTCTTCTTTCTTACTGTCACTGTTTGGTCAAATTTCTTACTGTCACTATTCGGTCTGTTTGTGTCTGTTTGTGTCTGCTTTGTCGTTTTGTATGTTTCTTTTCATAAAAGAAGTTAAATTAATTTCTAGACTATTTTAAAATAAACACTATCAATTGGAGGTAACCGTTTTATAACGGACAGTTGTGAGGTGCTAATACCTTCCTCACCTGTAATTCGACTCCCGAACTTAGAATTTTATTTTCATAACCAGTGTTTTAAAAGATGTTTTTCCTGATATTTTTATCCTAAAAAATATTGGTGGCGACTCCCTGTTTTCTTTTCGAAAGGATTTCGAAACTCGTTTTATTTTTAAGGGTCGGCCATCCCGTCACGATCCCGGTCACGACAAGACTTACCCACTTGTTACTAGCAATGGGATATATGACACCAGCATCTAACAATTTCAGGATTTCTTTCTTAACCACTTCCTACATTTTAGGATTTAGTCTCTTGAGTGGTTCTACTGTGGGCCTACTTTCATCGTCTATAGTGATCCTGTGCATACAAAATGAAGGGCTAATTCCCTTAATATCATCCATGGTGTATCCTATAACATTCTTACACAACCTAAGTTATTTAAGGAGTTTTTCAGTTTCTACAACATTCAAATCAGTACTAACAATAATAGGATATGTAGAGTTTAGACCCAAGAATTCATACCTCAGTGAAGCCGGTAAAGGCTTCAATTCTACTTGGGAACCGACCATTTTCTCATGCATAACCTCAGCATCATGTGTTAAAAGTACCCCGCCTTCAGAGCAACTCCATGTTCCTGTAGGTTCAATCAAGAAAACAAATTCAAGTGGTTCATTAGGAAGGGTTTCTTCCTTCACCACTTGGTTAACATAGTCCACACTATAGTAAACATCATCATTAAAAGGTTTCTTTAAGACATTTTTCAAATTAAAATTAACCTTCTGGCCTCCAACAGTCAGAGACAACTTCCCATTCTTGACATCTATCATCGCGCCCGCGGTTGCCAAAAATGGTCTGCCTAAGATAATAGGGATCATCGAATCCTTATCCATTTCAAGAACAATAAAATCGGTAGGTACAAAAATTTTCATACTTTTATAGGGACATCCTCTAAAATGCCTACAGGATACTTAACAGACTTATCAGCAAGCTGAACGACATCCTAGTAGGCTTAAGTTCACCCAATCCTAATTTTTCACATATAGACAACGGCATTAGGCTAATGCTAGCCCCTAAATCGCATAATACTCTATCAATGGATATGTCACCAATCACACAAGGGATAGAAAACTACCTAGATCCTAAAGCTTGGGTGGCAGCTTCTTTTGGATCAAGGCGTTGCACTCCTCAGTGAGTGCTACGGTCCCATCTTCCTCTAATTTCCTCTTATTGGACAAAATGTCCTTCAAGAACTTTGCGTAAGTGGGCATCTGCTGTAAAGTGTCAGTGAAAGGAACATTAATATATAGTTTTTTTAGAACCTCAAGGAACTTACCAAACTATTTATCCAACTTCACCTTAGCCAAGCACTGAGGGAATGAGACGGGAGGCTGATAAGGTTTCACCTCTTCCTTCTTTTCACTCTATTTCTCTTCTTCAATTTTGGGATGACAATGAGACTCTTCCCCTTTCTTCTCATTCTTGGCCTCCCCTCCAGTCATCCCAGTCGGACCATCATACTGTGTACCACTCCTAAGAGTGATAGCCATGGTGTGATTGGATGGTCCTATTTCGGGCTTTCCAGGAAAGGTTCCTGGCATTCTTGTTGAAGATGAGGCTTGTTGAGCAATTTGATTCTCCAGCATCTTCTTATGAGTGGCAAGAAAGTCCACCTTGGAGGTTAACTTCTTGATAGCTTCGGAGAACTCATCATTTTGCTTAATTTGGGTTGTCACAAATGTCTCCATCAAGGACTCTAATTTTGATTTCTGTGGAGCATAGGGTGTAACATCCCTAATATTTTAGAAAAGTTTTAATTGGCAAAAAATATTAATAATTGCCCAATCGGATTTATTGAAATTTTGGGAATTATTAGTATTAAAAATGCAATTAGAAATAATTAAATGTTGTGGGAATAAATAAATTTATTTGATTAATCAATTATAAAAGATTAAATGAAGGTAAATAGAAGGAGGTAAATTTGAAGTTACAATGAGGTAAAAGGTGAAGGGTGAAAGGTAAAGGTAAAAGTTTTAATTAAAACTTTTAAAGGAAAATGTAATTGAAATAAGAAATGACCAAACTGCCCTTGAGTATTAAAATCTTAATTTCCTCTTCTTCTTCCTCACTTCACGCGTGTACTCCTTCTTCCTATTCTTCTTCCCACCATAGCCGTGAATTGCATGCTTCAAGGGAAGCTCCATCTTGCGTCGAACCTTCAAATTAATCACGTTTTCGAGATCGTGGCTTCGAGGTGAGTTCAATGGACCCATTAAAATTGAGTTATCTTCCCTTTTCATTTTCTCTCTCTAGACAATGGCCATGCATGGAGGTGGGAGCTTCGATTTCCTACTCCTCTAGTGCATGGGAGCTCGAAAATGGTCTTTAGAGTAACGAGGGTGGTTAAACATTGTTGGGTTATGCGTTTCGACCTCCGTAGGTAGCGGAACGGACGTCAGAGGATCGAACGGTGCAACGAATATGGGATTCGGAGGTGGAACCTTGAACGCAGCGTCTAGAGGGCGTCATCAACACCAAGAACGAACCGTCGAAACTTGAAATCGAGGTAAGGGGGTGTTTGGGTTATAACTAATTAGAATACGTAAGTATAATTGAATTGAATCATCGAATTAAATGTGGAAGTAATGAGAATAGATAAGGAATGATAATTGTATCAACACATTACAGTTTGATGAACTGTGTGATTTCTATCATCCTTTTTCTCTTGAAGGAACCGAAGGCAGTAAGTGTGCAAAGTATGAATCCGGGATGAGAATTG
Source organism: Clitoria ternatea (assembly GCA_037962975.1). NCBI lineage: Eukaryota > Viridiplantae > Streptophyta > Magnoliopsida > Fabales > Fabaceae > Clitoria > Clitoria ternatea. The sequence goes on from CM075672.1 coordinate 223,623,796, forward strand.
AACTCCGAAGTGTCATTGTTCTTATGGAGATCCGTGACTATCCTACTCTGGTAAATAAGGCCAGACTTGCTGAGGAAGTGCAGTTACAGAGAGCGTCTCAATCAAGGGACAAAATACCCTTGAAGGCTAAAGGATTCAGTTTTAAAAAGATGGGTCAGTTTTTCCGTGGAGGCAAGTCTTCCACTACATCTTCTTCTTCGGGCCGTAGTTCTGCAGGCCGTTCTGGTGGTCACTCTGGTAGCCGTGCCTGTTATAATTGTGGCCGGGAGGGCCATATTGCAAAACATTATCCGGCCAGCCAAATTGTTTGCTTCCAATATGGACAACCGGGGCATCTTAGGCCAGATTGCCCACAGAGGCAACAACAAGATGAACATAGCAGTCGAGCTAATACTTCTGTGGCCCGTGGTGGTAATTTTCAAAGAGGAGGTAGGAATAGCAGTGGTCGTGGAGGCCAACGCCCGAGGAGGACTGATGCCCAATCTAGCGGTGCTCAAAATGTTATGACTGGACGAGTGTTCGCTTTCGATGCTTCAGAGGTTGCAAGAACTGATAATTTGGTGCAGGGTAAGTGCGTTATTCATGACTGTCTAGTAAATGTAATTTATGATTCGGGTGCAACACATTCTTTTATTTCTGAAAGTTGTGTGAGGCGGTTTGGGTTACCAGTGGTGTTAATGGAGAATGCCCTTAATGTCTCCACCCCTACTGGTTCTACATTCCGTGCCACCACCATGTGTGGAGGATTACCAATGCAAATTGAAGACCGTTCCTTTTGGGTAAATTTAATATGTATGCCGTTGAAAGATTTAGATGTTATCCTGGGTCTTGACTGGTTGTCTACAAACCATGTTATGGTGGATTGTTACCGCAAGACTATAGTATTCTCTCAGGAATTGGACACTAAGAATGTGGTAAGTAATGTCTCCACAACTTATGCTATTCTATTTACTTCAGAAAGACGGTATAATCTTAATCCTAATGATATTCCCATAGTGTGTGATTTTCCTGATGTATTTCCGGGAGAAATTCTGGGATTACCTCCCAATCGGGAGATTGACTTTGCCATTGACTTAATTCCCGGGGCCGAGCCTGTGTCCCGTGCACCATATAGAATGTCTTCGGTGGAATTGACTGAAGTGAAGAAGCAAGTGAATGAGCTGTTAGAAAAGGGGTTTATCCGACCGAGTGCTTCACCATGGGGCGCTCCGGTGTTGTTGGTGAAAAAAAAGAATGGCAGCATGCGAATGTGTATCGATTATCGGCAGCTGAATAAGTTGACAGTTAAAAACAAATACCCTTTACCACGAATTGATGATCTGTTGGATCAGTTGAGAGGCGCTGAGGTATTTTCCAAGATTGACTTGAGGTCCGGATATCACCAAATAAGAGTGAAATCGGAAGATATTCCCAAGACGGTGTTCCGGACTCGATATGGACACTTTGAGTATGTAGTAATGCCCTTTGGGGTGACGAATGCTCCTGCTATCTTCATGGACTACATGAATAGGATCTTCCAACCTTACTTGGATCAATTTGTGGTAGTATTCATTGATGATATATTGGTGTATTCAAAGTCCATTGAGGAACATGCACAACATCTTCGAATTGTTTTACAGATATTGCGGGAGAAAGGGTTGTATGCCAAGCTGTCTAAATGTGATTTCTGGGAAGGAAGTGTGCAATTCTTGGGCCATGTAATTTCTAGGGATGGAGTATCTGTTGATCCATCCAAAATTGAAGCAGTTATGGGCTGGGAGAGACCTAAATTAGTGACAGAGATTAGGAGTTTCCTGGGACTGGCTGGTTACTATCGCCGTTTTATTGAAGGATTTTCTCGTATTGCTCTTCCTTTAACTCAATTGACAAGAAAGGATAACCCATTTGTATGGTCAGATAAGTGTGAATTGAGTTTTCAAACTCTGAAGCGATGTTTAACTACTGCACCTGTGCTTGCACTACCAGATGTGACAAAAGAATTTATGGTATATTATGACGCATCTAAGTTTGGTTTAGGATGTGTATTGATGTAGGACGACAGGGTGATTGCCTATGCTTCAAGGCAATTGAGACCCCATGAGCAGAATTACCCTACCCACGACTTAGAGCTTGCAGCAGTGGTGTTTGCATTAAAAATCTGGCGTCATTATTTATATGGTTCTCGTTTTGTGGTATTCAGTGACCACAAAAGCTTGAAATACTTGTTCGATCAGAAAGAGTTAAACATGAGACAAAGGAGATGGGTAGAATACCTAAAAGATTATGATTTTGATTTGAAGTACCATCCTGGAAAAGCAAATGTTGTGGCAGATGCTTTAAGTAGAAAAGTATTACATGCAGCCTTCTTGATGGGCAAAGAGCAAGAATTGTTAGAAGACTTTCGCGACATGAACCTTGGGGTTGCTGTGCAAGCTCCGAATCAAATGATGATTGGGATGCTGAAGATCTCTAATGAATTCTTAGAATCTTTAGCTGTGGCTCAGGAGAAAGATGAAGAGTTACTAGAATTGCTCGATACCCAAGCAAGAGGAAAGAATATGGAGCTAATCAAAGGTACTGATGGAATTTGGAGATTCAGAAATCGGGTTGTAGTGCCTACAAAAGGTGACTTTAGGCAGGCCGTGTTAGCTGAAGCCCATAAAAGTTCTTTTAGCATTCATCCTGGTGTTACAAAAATGTACCATGATTTGAAGAGAGAGTTCTGGTGGCCCGGCATGAAACAAGCAATCATAGAGTATGTAAGATCTTGTGTGGTATGTCAGAAGTGTAAGGTCGAACACCAGAGACCCCCAGGTCTACTTCAACCTCTGGAAATTCCAATGTGGAAATGGGAAGGCATTATTATGGATTTCGTATCCGGGTTACCCCGTACCCGTTCTGGTTGTAATGCAATATGGGTAATTGTGGATAGGCTGACAAAGAGTGCTCACTTCTTAGCTATGAATATGAAATGGTCATTGGACCGGCTGGCTAGATTATACATTATAGAAATTGTAAGACTACATGGTGTACCTGTAAGTATTATTTCAGATCGTGATCCTCGGTTTACTTCCAGATTCTGGGGAAGTTTACAACAGGAATTGGGTACTGAACTGAGGTTGAGTTCTGCTCATCATCCCCAGACTGATGGCCAGTCTGAGCGTACAATCCAGACCTTGGAAGACATGCTTAGAGCTTGTGTACTGGAGCAAGGTGGTTCATGGGAGAAATACCTACCATTAGTGGAATTTGCTTATAATAACAGTTACCATAGTAGCATTGGAATGGCTCCTTATGAAGCTTTATACGGAAGACGGTGTCGTACACCTTTATGCTGGAATGAGGACAGAGATGCAATCCATTTGGGACCTGAGTTAATTCAGGAAATGAACGATCAGGTGATAATGATTCGTGAAAAGATAAAAATTGCACAAGACCGTCAGAAGAGTTACTATGACAATCGTCATAGGCCACTTGAGTTTCTGGTGGGAGATTGGGTATTTTTGAGGGTTTCACCTACCAAAGGTGTAGGTCGGATACTCAAGAGCCATAAGCTTAACCCGTGGTACATTGGGCCGTATCAGATTCTGGAGAAAATTAGTGATGTTGCTTACCGATTGGATCTTCCCCAATCGTTGACTAATATTCACAATGTGTTTCATGTGTCGCAACTTCGAGCATACATTCCTTGTGACTCCATGATTGCACCTGAAGATTCTATTGAGCTGAAAGAAGATTTGACTGTAGAGGTGGCACCTATTGGTATTGAAAGATATCAAACTAAACGACTAAGAAACAAAGAGGTACCGTTGGTGAAAGTGGAGTGGCAGAATCTAAATGGGATGGCCTATACATGGGAGTTGGAAGCGGACATGAGGCGGTTGTACCCCGATCTTTTTTAATAAGGTATGTTGATTTCGGGGACGAAATCCCTTTTTAGGGGGGGTGGATGTAACATCCCTAATATTTTAGAAAAGTTTTAATTGGCGAAAAATATTAATAATTGCCCAACCGGATTTATTGAAATTTTGGGAATTATTAGTATTAAAAATGCAATTAGAAATAATTAAATGTTGTGGGAATAAATAAATTTATTTGATTAATCAATTATAAAAGATTAAATGAAGGTAAATAGAAGGAGGTAAATTTGAAGTTACAATGAGGTAAAAGGTGAAGGGTGAAAGGTAAAGGTAAAAGTTTTAATTAAAACTTTTAAAGGAAAATGTAATTGAAATAAGAAATGACCAAACTGCCCTTGAGTATTAAAATCTTAATTTCCTCTTCTTCTTCCTCACTTCACGCGTGTACTCCTTCTTCCTATTCTTCTTCCCACCATAGCCGTGAATTGCATGCTTCAAGGGAAGCTCCATCTTGCGTCGAAACTTCAAATTAATCACGTTTTCGAGATCGTGGCTTCGAGGTGAGTTCAATGGACCCATTAAAATTGAGTTATCTTCCCCTTTTCATTTTCTCTCTCTAGACAATGGCCATGCATGGAGGCGGGAGCTTCGATTTCCTACTCCTCTAGTGCATGGGAGCTCGAAAATGGTCTTTAGAGTAACGAGGGTGGTTAAACATTGTTGGGTTATGCGTTTCGACCTCCGTAGGTAGCGGAACGGACGTCGGAGGATCGAACGGTGAAACGAATATTAGATTCGGAGGTGGAACCTTGAACGCAGCGTCTAGAGGGCGTCATCAACACCAAGAACGAACCGTCGAAACTCGGAATCGAGGTAAGGGGGTGTTTGGGTTATAATTAATTAGAATACGTAAGTATAATTGAATTGAATCATCGAATTAAATATGGAAGTAATGAGAATAGATAAGGAATGATAATTGTATGTGTATGAATGTAAATTGTGTATGATTTGTGATGATTATGAGCACAATGTGAATTGAATGGTGATGATTTGATGAGCATAGTGGCGTTGTGATGACGGGCTTGACAAATGGGTCGCCCAATTGATGAGTATATGTTTTGTTGCTGGCCACTTGCGATATGATATGAGGAATATGATTATACATGTATGATTATGTGGTGTGGGACGGCCGACGGTATGTACAGCCCCTCGTTTCTGGCTCCCGTGGTGTTTGTGCCCAGTTGAGCTACCCAGTGGTCAAGTAGGACCCAGTGGTTGAGGTGGAGAGTCAAGCAGGACTCAGTGGACCAAGCAGGGTTCACGGGGTGTCAAGTAGGACCCCCAGCTGAAGGCCGATCCTTTTAGTATCCGGATACTAGGCGTCGATTTAATATGAGAGTCAGTTGTGTTATTTCATGCATTGTTAGCATTGTAGAATGATATGAATGTGTTTCATGATAATTGTTGATTGTGATTGGCAAATTGTGGATCAAGAGATTGGAATCAAATTTGATTGGTAAGTGGAAATTGAGGACAAGAGGTAAGATAAATGGCAGAAACTACAACTAGTGAATATGTATCTTGTTATTGAATTGCCATTCTATATTAATTATGATACCAAACACTCACCCTTGCTGTTGTTTCTTTAATTTTAGTAACCAATGACAGGGAAGAGGTTGAAGCCCTGGAGACGCGCCAAGCGGAGAGTTGATGCCAAGGAGTGCAGAGAATTATGAATTGAAGGATGTGTGTGTGTTGTGCTTTATATGTGTTATGTTGATATATGCCTTCCATGTGTGTTAGACTAATTTAAGTGTGATTAATGTAGTTATGAAGGTTTGTAATAAGTATTAGATAGAGATTGTATGTTGGTGATGGAAAAGAGAATTCATTATAAGCTTCATAAATTAGACATAAATATTTATGGGCAGGTCTTGCTTGTTTGATGGAGAATGAATGTTGGGAGTGTGAATTATAGCTCCTTAGGTGGTGTGTTTTAAGCTTTTGGATAGTTGTTTTATGCATGAGCTAGGAACTAGCATGGTCAAATGATGATATATGTGGTTTTGATGTAGTGGAAGGGATGCAATGGCTTAGATATGTTAATTGTGGTTTGTGAAGAATGGAATGGACCCATTTTGCCAAAAATGGACTCATTGACTACCCTAAAATGCCTTAAAATGGGATAAACGCATTTAGGCGCATAAATCTCTCATTTTTAGGAATTTTTGAGTGCGGTCAGCTGTCACACGTCACAATTAATGTGTTTTGACTTGTGTTAAAATTTGGTGGCATTCCGACATCGTTTACATAATCTTTGGTAGTTAAGAAGTTCACTTGGGATGCAAAATCTGCATAATTTCTGCATAATGACAGGGTGTAATCGATTAGCCTCTAAGGTGTAATCGATTACAAGGCCTCTGTCTGCAACATAATCGATTATACCTCAGGGGGTAATCGATTACGTGTCAAACTTGTAATCGATTAGCCAAGGTTCTGTAATCGATTGTGAACTCAACAGAACCATGGTAATCGATTAGGTAGCTGAGGTAATCGATTAAATACTGCCCCTGATCCTATGAACCATTCCAGGAAGCTGGTAATCGATTACTCGTTGCTTGGTAATCGATTAGGACATTGTAATTAACTATTTTCAGTCCGTCCAAGCCTTGATTAATCAAAGGGATATACGATTACGCTATTTGAGTAAAAGAGATAATGTCCTTTGAACATGTTAGGGAGAAATGAATGCTATTTTGATTTAGGGCTTAATTAATTATTGTTAAATGTGAAAAATTTATTGTAAAATTTACTAGAATGAATAAAAATAAATGTAAATTGACCTAGGACGTCACATAGGGTCCTTGTTGTGACCTGAAGTTATTCTGGTTGCCTTGATTTCCTTGGAATGGTGAAGGTCTATATTGGAATCCTGGTGGGCCTTGTTATCTGTAGTTATTCCCAAAATTTCCACCATAGCTCCCAATAGCGTCCACTTGTTGCATTTTAGCCTTGGGGCCTTAGGATACACCAAGCTGATAACCTAGTGTGCTATGACCTATAACCCCACACAATTCACACACCACATTAGAAGCACCTGGTCCTAACTTATCAAATTTAACAGAAAGTGCTTTTACCTTAGTAGTAAGAAGGGAAATAACATCTAAAGAATACTTACCTGGAGTTTTTAATGGTAAACTCTGTTCAGATGACCATTGGTAGGTGTTTTGTGCCACCTCTTCTATAAGATTGTACCCCTCCTCCATATCTTGCTCATAAAAGCACCACCAGTTATGGACTCTAATGTAACCCTTTGGTTCGGGGTCAAACCATTGTAGAAGATGTGGACCGTCAACCATCTTTCCACTACATGATGTGGGCACTCTTGAAGCAACTCTTTATACTTTTCCTATGCATCATACAATGTCTCATCATGTTTCTAGGTGAAAGTGATGATCTGCTTCCTCAATTGGTCTATTTTGCTCTGTGGATAATATTTGTTGAGGAAGGTATGAGATAGCTGCTCCCAAGTAGTGATTGACCCCTCCGGAAGTGAATTCAACCATGCTCTAGCCTTATCCCTCAATGAGAATGGGAAAAGCCTTAGTCGGATTGCATCACTTGAGATGCCATTCACCTTGAGTGTATCACAGTACTCAAGGAAAATTTGGAGGTATAGATTTGGATCCTCGGATAACAAACCTCCAAATTGGTTTTGTTGAACCATTGAAAGCAAGGAAGACTTCAACTCAAAGTTGTTCGCCTCAATGGTTGGCCTCGTGATACTAGGCCTCCTACCCATGGCATTGAGCGCTGCAAAATTGCGGAGTGCTCTGTTGTCTAGATTATCCATTTGCTTGTCAGTAGCTGAACTTGAAGCTTCCTGTTTGCTTTACTATAGTTGCTTCTGACGTACTCTGAGTTTCCTTAGCGTCCATTCAATTTCAAGGTCGAAGATGTGTTCAAAGCTGGAACACTTTCGTATAAAGGAAACTGCATAATCCACAGAAACATAAATACTAAAGCGTAATTCTGTAGAAAAAATAAAAACCAAAAATCAGAAAAATTATGCAGAAAAATAAAGGAGTATCTAGTCTAATCGAAACACCGTTTAACCAATATTAGGGGACAATCCCCAGTAACGGTGCCAAAAACTTGATAGCTTCCCACAAGCACACGGGTATCGAAGTAATAAAAATATTGTCCCACAGAGATTCTTCCCAAGTACAAGCTTTCGCAGTGATTCGATTATCCAGAAAATTCTTAATGTGACTTTTAATTCAGAAAACTTCTAAAAACAAAATCAAAATAAAGGTAAACTTCAAGAACTAAACTTGTTTTTTTTAAAATTAGAACAAATGAATGGTAAAACTCTTGGGATTCGGTATGTGATTGCGTCATGTATTGATTTCACCTAAGACCTTTCTATTTATGAATTCACGTTTTAAGGTAAGGATTCTGAATTTAATTAACGCTTTCCTCTCAGAACAACATTAATATGCCCAATTAATAAAGAATCGCGTTCAATTTATTATTTAGACTCATTAAGAACAATGAAATCCCATGAAACCTGGGAGTGTCATGCTCACTTTCGTGACCCATGACCCTAAGTTCAACTCTATACATTCAAACAACCAATTAATTTTTCAATTACCTTAGCATTTAAGTTCAATTGACCCTATCTCTAGATCTCCAAAGGCATTAAGCACTCATAGCAATTGAATAGAAACTAGGGATTCATAAATAGAAAAAGTCTCAGAATCAATTCAACACAATAACATGTCACACCCTTAACCCAAGATTTGGAATTTAGTTACACATGCCTAATTCAACACAACCCATCATAGAAATCATGTTCAAAAGATTATAAATTCAAGAGAAATTCAAAGGGAAAAAGAAAAGAAAGGCAAAGCTCTCACTATTGCTTCCAAATCTCCTTCCTAAATCTGCCAATCGATGTTCTTCAACATCAATAGCCTTGATCTCCTTTAAAAATCCTTTAAAAAGCCCTGTCCTTTTTCTTCCTGAAAGTCCCTCTCAATCTCCTTCCCTTATTCCCTTTCAAAAACTACTTATATCTTTCAAAAACTACTCCCAAAAAACAAGGAAAGTGCAAAACGTGCAAAACCCACTGGCAGTAGGAAAAACCCACGGCCAGTGGATCGTGACAAGGGTCCAAAAAACCAAGTTTTCCACCTCCAGGCAGTGAGGTCCACGGCCAGTGGGAAAAACCCACTGGCAGTGAGTTTCCAACAGTGAGAAACACGGCCAATAGGAAAAGCCCACTGGCAGTGGATTTTTTATGGCCCAATTTCCCATTCCAGAGAGGTCCACAGCCAATGGGATTCTCTGGACTTCATCCACATGCTATTTTCTCATTGTTTTGAAGCCTCGGAATGTCCTTTTTGGTGGATCCTTTCTCTATCATGCTTTTAAAGATGGATAAGGCTTTATTTTTTTAGCTTTTAGTGACTTGACTCCTTTTTATTCATCCAATGCTTCCTTGAATGTCTCTTGTTTCTGAATTTGTACACCTATGACCAAGCGATTCCTGCAAAACTTGAAACACCCGAGTAAAAAATGCGGAATAAAGGAAAACACTTGGAATTAAGGAGAAAAACAACACAAATAACCTAGAAAACCTAAACAAAACACCACTAAAATCATGCAACCTAAACACCTATCACATATGAAAAATAAAATAGAAAGAAATTATATATGCAAAATCAGAAAAGAAACAATGAAAAGGATTAAGTTAGGGGTATATATCAAAAAGGGAAGTGAGATATTGGGTCAAGAAAAACACCCTAAAAATATGCTCTTTTATGATTTCAGGTGTTTGCTTTCCAAGAAAAAACTGTGAATTCTTGTAACCAAGCCTCATTACAACCCTTGAAAAGACCTTGTGAGTCTTGTTTGATTTTGTATAAATAATAATTGATAAGATAAAAATCATAATTAAATATGTTTGATTTTATGATCGATTGAGCTTGCAGGTTACTTTTTATAGAGAAAACACTTGTGAGGTAAGCCTTGAAATATGCTTGAATTATTGACATGACATTGTAAAGTTTTATCTTCAAGCCTCTTTTGCACAAGTCATCTATATTGATCATTTCAAACAGTAAGTTATGAATTACTTCTTGTGATAAATTTTCAAAGTTTTCAAAAATTTGATTTCAAAAAGATTGGTTTGAAGTTTTAGTTTGTTTTGCTCGAGGGAGAGCATTTTCCTAAGTTAGGGTATTTATTAGTCCTCATATTTATTATTATTTTCATATTACAAAGTGTGTTAAAAATAATAAAAATTAGTTTAAAGTAGTAATAAATTTTGGTTTTATTTTAAATAAATAGAAGGTATTAAATTTAAAGTGTTATGACCCATTTTACAGTCAAAAGCTGAAGGGCTGACGCGTAGCATCAACCCAAGTGTAGCGTCAGAAGCTACGTGGACTCTACTCATAGGTGGCATTGCATTCAAAAAAATGGGCCAATTAAATAATCAAAATGGCCCCTCCACTGATGACTAATGGCCAAAACACAGTAGGAGACATGTCTGCTGATCATTGGGAATTAATGGAAGCAAATCATGGCTAGAAATCATAGGGTTTAATGGAGGCTGATTCAAAGGCCTGACGTATAGCGCCAGCCTTACGCGTAGCGTCAGGACCTCTGCTCAACATTATAAATAGGGTCATTTGCCATGGGTTTTGGCATTCTAATTCACATCTTTTCTCTTCATTCTCTCTGCCTATACCACGAATTCAGAGTCTCTTTTCTGAGTATGCACTTAGAATAGCTTCCATATATTTGAGAGTGTTGTGTTGTATCTTGTTCTTTTTGTATCGTGAAGTGTGATCAAGTATTCGTGATGTCATCAATTGTAAGTTATGTTTTTACTTTCATCATGTGTAACTAACCTGTTTATGTTAGAATTGGTGAACCAATCTATGAATATGATGTTATGATTATGACCTTTGTATGTTTATGATTCAAGTTCCATGTTAGTATTTCAATCTTTTATTAGTATGAATTTTAAACGGGAGAATGATTTCATGCTTGTTAAAACTACTTTAATAGAAGTAAAAGTTGAAATACCTTAATATACCAATTACTAGGGATAGAGTTGGTAACTATTGTTGTGTTAAGGCCAGCACTTAAAGCAAGATTTTACTGAGAAAGCATCTGAGGGATCAGACTTTACGGTAACTATTTAGAATTTATTCACCGAGGGATCGGGTTTAATAATTTTAAGCTGCAATGACATGAACTTGATGATTAAATATGCATATTTATAATTGCTATGTTATATTCTAGTGCGGGGATCCTAATTCCAACATAGTTTATTAATCTATGTTAAAACTCAAGTATTGGAATCATTCTAAAGTATTATTTTATAATTATTTTCTAGATAGTTTTATAATACATCTTACACTACTTTTTGTCCAAATGTATAAATCAATTTCTTCATCTGTGAATATTGTATAATTTGTATCAGAATCATTCTTTTGTTAATAAGTTTTGAGGTTTTTACCATAGTAAATAAGAAATATTGTCACACACTGAAACCATTTGCCAAAATTACAATAACCATCCTCTAATTGTCTATTCCGGCTGAAGGAGGAGACTAGGGCTGGTATCGACCCTTGAGATTAGGGACTGGTATCGAGCCCGAAACATGCCCCTAGCCTATTGAAGTGACTTGGGAGTTGCTTCCATAGGCTACTTGACTCCTACGTCATAAAGACTAATGAAAAATTTTTGTTAAGTAAAAAACTTTTTACCTTTACCGATGTCATGACCAGTGTGTTGTGTTAAGGGTAACTAGATGGATCTAATGCTTCTCTTAGTTTGATTTTCTATATTTTGGGTCAATGTAGATATAATTGTGTTAGACGATGTGACCTTCCTTTAGACTGTATGGCCTTCTACTCTGACTATTTAATGCAGACCAAAAGGGTCTTTTTAGACTGTTGGTCCGGTGTGGCCTCTTTAAACCATAGCCGATGTAGTCATTTAGGGGTGTGAATATTCACCAGGCGAAGTGACCTTTATGGCTTCAAATGGTGTAACTAGTTTTGTTGGGCGGTGTCTTTCAGCCGAAGTGACCTTCTTTGGCTCTTGACACTTGTCCTTTCTTGATTTGTTATGGCGTTTGGCATTTTTCTTACCTTTTGGCTGGAATATGAACCGTCGCGGCTGATGGGCTAGGATCCTTGGGCCTGGGCTGGAATGCGAAACATTTTCTGGCATGCAACGGTTGGAAACTTTTCGTCTACCTTCGCCATCTATAAAAGAAGGTGTACACCTCAGGCATGCTCACATAATTTCCACTCCGAAGTGCTGTTGATCCGACATTTAAAACTTCTGGTGTTACCTCTTAAATTCTGGCTCACATGCGCAAGACAAGCCGTATCGTCTCAGCGGGTACCTCCATACCGTCCTCTCTTTAATTTTAAAATTTTGTACAAGGGTATAGGGGACGACAGCTTAAGCTGTGACTCTGTCGAGGTGCTGTCTGGGCCTTTGTCGATTCAATCCCAGCGTCAGCCGCGGAGGGGAAATTTAAACCGTGATTTTCACCACTTTGATAGGGCTACCTTTAGTGCTTTATATCGGCCAGGAAATCCAGGGACTTTGTGTCTTTCTACGATGTCATTGTAGGAACTACAGGAGTTTGACACGTCCTCTTGCTCCTCCATATGGTCCCCCATATCGTCTGACTTTGACATAGGCTCTGCCAGTGAGCCCGACAGTAATGCCAATTTATATTTATCTAACAATGTGGCTTTTTACAGTTGTATACCGTTCCTTCAACACGTCGTCTATACAATGGCCTCTGATGGAAATTCTGGCACCTACTCTCCCGTAGTGGCAACCAACTCTGTAGAGACTAATGTTGTTGTACGCCAGATCGACTGGCTCGCAAAGAAAGTCAAGGACCCTTATTTCTGGGTGCATGAGAAGCCACTAAGTATTGCCTCTTGATATGCCGAAGATACAGACAATGTCACTATTGAGTATGTGACCGTCCATTCCGGTAAAGATTTTAAAGACTATTTCACTTTTCTTAGCCCCCTGACATTGGAACGTATCTACCATCAACCGGGGTCAAGGTTCATCTTCATGTACAAGATGCTATTCTCCAAGATTGGAAGTTGATTCCCTTTGACAAAGTTTGAGATAAGGGTACTTGGGTTTCTTGACTGCGCCATAAGCTAACTTCATCCTAATGGCTGGGGTTCGGTGAGAACTCTTGAAGTTTTAGGGGAGTACTTCAACTTCGTCCTGACCGTGGCTCTCTTCTTCACTTACTGTGGAGCCATGCGTCGTGGTAACCCCGATGGAAGTCTCAACTTCATTAACCTCTGATGTAACTTAAAGAGTGTTGACTTTGAGAACTTCACAGAATCAACCAAGACAGACAGGGTGAGCTTTAAACACACCTTCGTTAAAATTCTAGTCAACAACGGGAAGCCGATGTTCTGGAGAACTCAGACTTATCCAAAAAATTCTATATCGACTGTGTGTTTGAATATGCCTTCAGGTTCACATATTTTGATAATGACAAAGGACTCTTGAAGAAAAATTGGAGAAACAAGAAAATGCATCAGACCTGCAAAAACACGTAGGCTAATTGATTAGGAAGACATATCTAATCGATTAGATGGCTTCTATTTTGACAAATAATCGATTACACACACAAGAATAATCGATTACATGGTTTCTGTTTGTACAATAATCGATTACATCCTAACCCTAATCGATTACCAAGATGAAAAATTGATTTAAATGTATCAGGTACTTACGCTAATTGATTGCAAGACATCAGACAATCGATTACAAGGCTGCTGGAATGACACTAATCGATTATAGTGAAGACATAATCGATTACCCAACTGCCTAACCTAATTAAATGCATCAGGTGCCAGCACTAATCGATTACGATACAAGACATAATCGATTACCAAGGTTCTAAGTTGAATCTAATCGATTACAAGGTATTGGCTAATCGATTACAGCACGAATTACAAAGAAGATTTCAAAGTGTAATCGATTACAGCTCAAGGCATAATCGATTACGATAGTGCCATAAATTAGGGAAAGTGTTTTTAAGTGGGAACCAACTTATTTCTCCACATCTCTCAGGCACCCACGAGCTACAAAGGCTAGGAACTCCATTATGCTCATCTCCAAGCCCTATAAATGCAAGACTCCTTCAAGCTACTAAAGGCAACACAAAAATCCATCAAAGGAAAATCAAATCTTGAGTCTTGTGAGTTCTATTCTTGTATAGTTTCATTTTTCTGAAACTTAGAGCTTAAACTTATATATTCTCTCTTGTTGAGAGTTAGAAATTGTGTGAGCCTTCATTTGTATATCTACTCTATCAAGAGAGTTACTTGCTTGTAAACACTACACCAAACACAAAGGTTTTCACTCTAGGTTGAGTGGTCACAAAGGTTGGGGTTCAACCTTTGGGTATTAAGAGTTTGAGAGATTGGGTGGGTTGCCCTTTTGCTAGTGAAGATTGAGCTCTTGAGTGTGAGACACTAGGAAGCTGCAATTTCTCATAGCTTGTAATCTCTAAACTTCAATGGTGGAAATCCTTCAAGTGGGTTGCTTGAAGGCGAGATGTACACCAGGGTTGGTGGAACGCGTTAAATTGGTTTACAAGCTCTTCTCTCTTACTCTTTTACATTCATATTTTGCACTTAATTGATTTGTGTTGATTGATTGTGATTTGCTTACTTGGTCTTGCTTAAATTAGTTAACTTTAAACATTGCACACCAAGTGTTTGACAAATTGCCTTAGCATATTTACTTCTTGTCCTGCATTGTCTCTTGCATTAAACTTGACTTCACTTGCATAATCTTTAAACTTGTGATAAAAGAATCAAGTTCAAAGGCACTCCAAGAAAAGTTTTAAAAACTCAATTCACCCCCCCCCCTCTTGATTATTGATGCCACTTGAATAACAAGTGGTATCAGAGCTTGACTCTTGGTAGATCAAGCTTAACAGCTTCAAGAGATAAAACGGCCTCAAGTTCTCTAAACCTTTTTCCCGAGGGTGGTGCCACAAATAGACCTCCCGCTTTCAATGGGGAAGGATATGCATTTTGGAAAGAAAGAATGAAAATCTTTATTCAATCAATTGATTTAAGAGTTTGGAATGCCATTGAGAATGGTCCTTTTATACCCATGCATACTATTAATGGTAAAAATGTTGAGAAACCCATGGATGATTGGACTAATGATGAAGAAAAGAAAGTACAATACAATTATAAGGTTAAAAATCTCATTACTCTAGCATTAGGCCCCGATGAATTCTTTAGGATAATGACTTGTCAAACAGCTAAGGAAATGTGGGATACCTTGCAAGTAACCCATGAAGGTACTAATGATGTAAAAGATTCTAAGATTAGTACCTTGACTAGTCAATATGAGAGTTTTAGGATAAATTCCAGAGAAACTATTGTAGAAATGCAAAAGAGATTTACCCTTATAATCAATCATCTTATTACTCTTGGAAAAGTCTATACTAACAAAGAACTTGTGCATAAAGTTTTGAAAAGTCTTAGTAGGGAATGGCAACCGCTCGTCACCGCTATCAAACAATCTCCAAGTATCAATGAGATGTCTCTTGCCACGCTCTTTGGAAAGCTACAAGAGCAAGAGCAAGAACTAAGGGATTTGAATCAAGCGGGGGAAGAAGAAAAATTCTCCAAGAAGAAAGGCTTAGCTCTCAAGGCCACCTCTACACATGAAGAAGAATTATGTAGTGACCTTGACGAAGAAGAAGAATTTGGTTTGTTTGTGAAGAGATTTAGAAAGTTCATGAAAAACAAAAGATTCCAAAAGAACTTCAAACCCCAAGGTAAGAAACCAATTTCTAATGAATCATCTTCTTCACCAAGTTGTGTCGAATGTGGCAAGGAAGGGCACTTTAAGACGGATTGCCCAAACCTTAAGAAGAAGAACAAGGAGAAAAGAGGAAGAAGAAGGGCTTACATTGCTTGGGATGAAAACGATGTGAGTAGCTCAGATGAGTCCAAAAGTGAAGAAGCAAATCTTTGCTTAATGGCAAATCATCAAGAAGATGATAATTAGGTAAGTCTTCTTGACTTAGACAAGAATGAATTACTAAATGCATTTGAAGAATTGTATGATAAATTTGTTAAGCTCTCTAGTAAGTATAAAGTGTCTGGAAAAACTATAGAAACTCTAGAGACATATTTAATTGAGCGAGTAAAAGAAAATGAGTCCTTGAAAAGGAAAATTGTTGAGAAACAAACTTGCTCAAAATCATGTGAATACTTTAATAAATGTGTTGATCTAGAAAAGAAAGTCTTAGATTTAAATAGAACATTAGAAAAATTTACAAATGGTAGAGATAACTTAAATATATTACTTGGAAACCAAAGATGTATGTTTGATAAAACCGATTTAGGATACAACTCTACCAAAAAGGAAAAACACTACAAAAACTTCTTTGTACCACCTAGGAGATCATCATCACCTTTTATGAGATACAATCATTGTGGCTTTAAAGGTCATAACTCTTCAAATTATAATGTTAGAAAATTAGGACCAAAGGTTATTAGAAAGGTGAAGCTTCCCAAAGGGACATTACCACAAGCTAACCTAAAAGGACCCAACATACAATGGGTACCTAGTTCTCTAAACTAATCTTGTTTTGTAGGTATGCTTCAAGGCAAGCAACACCCACTGGTATTTGGATAGTGGGTGTTCAAAACATATGACAGGAGATATAAGCAAGTTTACATCATTCACTCCCAAAAAGAAAGGAAGTGTCACCTATGGAGATAATACCAAAGGAAAAATACTTGGTATCAAAAATATCGGTAAAAACTCTTCTACCTCTATTAGTGATGTGTTGTATGTTGAAGGACTCAAACATAACTTGCTTAGCATAAGCCAATTGTGTGATAAAGGATATAGAGTTCTATTTGAATCTAATTGTTGTATAATTGAAAATAAGCTAAACAAAGAGGTTAAGTTTGTAGAACAAAGAATTGATAACATTTACATGATTGATATTGATAGTTTGTCCTCAAATGATGTGTAATGCTTCATGACTAGAGAGGATGAATCATGGCTATGGCATAGAAGGATAGCTCATATACACATAGACCATTTAAACAAACTTGTTTCTAAAGAACTAGTAATCGGTTTACCAAAGCTCAAATTTGAAAATAAATTTTATGATACATGTCAAAAGGGAAAACAAGTAAAGTCATCCTTTCAAGCTAAAAATGTTGTTTCCACACAAAGGCCTTTACAACTTTTACACATGGATCTATTTGGACCCTTTAAAATCAAGAGCTTTGGCGGAAATTACTATAGTCTAGTAATCATAGATGACTATTCTAGATATACATGGACCTTGTTTCTTGTTCATAAAAATGAAGCATATCATGCGTTCAAGAAACTAGCCAAGATTATCCAAAATGAACGAAACTCAAAGATTGCATCCATAAGAACCGATCATGGGGGAGAATTTGAAAACTAATCCTTTGAAAAGTTTTGTGAAAAACATGGTATCATTCATAATTTTTCAGCTCCTAAAACTCCACAACAAAATGGAGTGGTTGAAAGGAAAAATAGATCTTTAGTAGAGCTTGCTAGAACCATGTTAAATGAAAATAATATTACGAAACATTTTTGGGCCGATACGGTAAATACCGTGTGTCATGTTATGAATAGATGTTTAATAAGGCTTATTCTAAAGAAAACCCCCTATGAACTTTACAAGGGAAGAAAACCCAACATTTCATATTTTCATATTTTTGGATGTAATGTTTTGTGCTCAATAATGGAAAGGAAAATCTAGGAAAGTTTGATGTAAAATCTAATGAGGCAATCTTTCTTGGATATTCATCATCTAGTAAATCTTATCGAATTTTTAACAAACAAACAAATACCATTGAGGAGTCTATTCATGTGAAATTTGATGAGAATAGCCATAACTCCCTGAGAAAGTAAGATGTTGATGATCTTGCAGGAACATTCCAAGAAATGAACTTGGAGGAAAAAGAAGCAGTCAAGAATGAAGAAGGAACAACACAACATGTAGAACCATAAAAATGGATCACTCTAAAGGATCATCCCTTGGATAAGGTCATAAGTGAAATGACAAAGGGTGTAAGTACTAGAAACGCTATTAGAAATGCATGTAATCACTTAGCGTTTGTATCATAAATAGAACCCAAAAATATTGATGAAGCTATTATTGATGAACATTGGATGTTGGCCATGCAAGAGGAATTGAATCAATTTGAAAGAAATAAAGTGTGGGAACTAGTGCCAAGACCCAATGACCACCAAATAATAGGAACAAAATAGGTTTTTAGAAATAAATTAGATGAAAATGGCATAATCACTAGAAACAAAGCTAGGCTAGTTGCTAAAGGTTATAATCAAGAAGAAGTCGTTGATTATGAAGAGACGTATGCTCCCGTAGCTAGGCTAGAAGCCATTAGGTTATTATTAGCCTTTGCATGTTACAAGGACTTTAAATTGTACCAAATGGATGTCAAGAGTGCTTTCTTGAATGGATACATTCAAGAGGAAGTGTATGTTGATCAACCTCCAGGTTTTGAAAACTACCAATTTCCAAATCATGTTTTCAAACTAAAGAAAGCATTATATGGTTTAAAACAAGCTCCAAAAGCTTGGTATGAAAGATTAAGTAAATTCTTTTTAGAAAACAATTTTGAAAGAGGAAAGGTTGACACAACATTATTCATTAAGCACAAAAAGAATGACATACTATTGGTTCAAGTATATGTTGATGATATAATCTTTGGTGCTACTAATGAATCGTTATGCAAAGAGTTTGCTAAGCTAATGCAGGAAGAATTTGAGATGTCCATGATGGGGGAACTTACCTTCTTCCTTGGACTGCAAATTAAGCAAACTAATGAAGGCACTTTCAATAGTCAATCATAGTATTGCAAGGAATTGCTTAGGAAATTCAACATGGGCAAGGCAAATGACATTGCCACACCTATGGGCACTTCATGTCATTTGGACAAGGATGAGAAAGGTAAGGATGTTGAACTCACAAAATAGAGAGGTATGATCAGATCCTTACTTTACTTAACCGCTAGTAGACCGGATATCATGTTTGCTGTTTATATGTGTGCAAGATATCAGGCATGCCCAAAAGAATCACACCTTACTGTAGTAAAAAGGATAATGAAATATCTTGTAACTCAAAATGTTGGTTTATGGTACCCCAAAGGGGTTGAATGCACTTTAGTTGGATATTCTGATTCGGATTTTACAGGATGTAAACTTGATAGAAAAAGCACTAGTGGAACATGTCACTTGCTTGGTAGTTCTCTTGTTTCTTGGCATAGCAAGAAATAAGTAAGTGTTGCACTATCTACAGTTGAGGTAGAATATGTTACAGCTGGTAGTTGTTGTGCTCAAATCCTTTGGATGAGACAACAACTTCTTGACTTTGGTGTTATGTTAGACCATATGCCTGTAAAATGTGATAACACGAGTGCCATTAATATTTCAAAGAATCCTGTAATGCATTCAAGAACCAAACATATTGAAATTCGACATCATGTCATTAGGGATCATGTATTAAAGGGTGATTGGGTGCTTGAACATGTTGAAACCTCCAAGCAACTAGCAGATATCTTCACAAAACCCTTGGCAAAAGAACAATTCATTCACATAAGAAGAGAATTAGGAATTCTAGACATGTCCAATTGTGTTTGAATAATGAAAATTTTGATAATTTATTGTTTTTAAATCATGTTTTAATGAGCTTGTAATAAATTGTTGTATGATTCATTAACTTTCTAACAATCTTGTATGAAATCGGCAAAATCTGTGCATTTTTGAACTATATAATCGATTACCAAGAGACCCATAATTGATTACTAAGCCTCTGTCTCGTATATAATCGATTACCACTTGCTAGATAATCGACTACTCAGATTCTGTTTCATGCCCTATCGATTAAATCACCCAGATAATCGATTACCAACGTTTCAACTTCCTAATAATCGATTACCATCTTCCCCTAATCAATTGTAAAGATTCTGGTTTTTAACCTAATCAATTACTCATATGTCCTAATCGATTACCCCAAGTGCAAAACGGCTCAACTTCCTCAGAAACAGTGTCCTAATCGATTACCTATGATGCCTAATTGATTAGCCTCGGTACTGCAACGGTCAACCTGTAGGTTGTCGAGGCACTTCGTTTTCCCCACCCCATTCACTCACTTCTCTCTATTCTAAACCTATTTTTTCCCTATAAATTCCCCTCTCCTCACTCTCTCATCTCACACTACCTCTTCCTTTTTCAAATCTCTCAAAGCTTCAAGAGCTTTCCTCTCTATTCTCCCATTCTCTTCTCCTTTTCTCTGCACTTTACTGATATCATGTCTTCCTCAAGAACCATTAAGAGGGCAAGGTCTTCCATGGCCCAAACCAACAATCCTCTTAACTTCTCTAGATTTTTCACTACCCCTAGAGATCTCCAAAACTTTGTCAACAACTTTTCTGAGAAGGATATCATCTCCCCCCACTACATCAACACTGAGATATTTGACCACCCTAGCCTCACCTTCACTCAAAGCCTCCACCATTATAACATTTTCCCCTTCCTCACCCTTAAGGAAGAGCTCTATTACCCTGAACTCATAAAGGTATTCTACTGCAACCTTAAGCTTGCAAATGGGTTACTGGAATCAAAGGTCAAAAATGTGACCCTTAGGCTCACAAATGCCCAACTGGCAGAAATCACTCTACTGCCACTCAATGATGCTGAGTTTGATGGAGGAGATCCCGAGGATGAATAGGATTTCAATGCCATCACCGCCCGACAATCGTTGTGGAAGGCTGCTCGCCCAAGGAGCAACTACAAACTGGTAGGACACTTGACCATGAACAACCGTCTCCTTCACTTTTTCTTGGTCAAGATGTTGGTTCCTCGTGGTGGGAACTATGCTCTGGTGGAAGAGGATGATGTTCTCTTAATGTGGGCTATGCATAACCAAAAAGAAATAAATTGGGTTCAAATGCTTAAGCTGCACATGCTCCATGCCAAAGACCAGTAAAAGCTTCCCTACGTCATCCTGCTCACTAAAATCTTCAAAGCTTTTGGAGTAGACTTGGCTGGAGAGTTGTCAGAAAAGGTGCCTCCCAAGGCTTGCATTGGCACCCATCATCTCATAAAAATGGGTATCATTTTTGTAAATGGAGCTTGGCATTCAAAAATGGAAGGCATTAATGCCAACATTCCTTTTGAAGCTCCTGCTGAAGAACCTGCTCCTCCGCCTCCAAATCAAGCTAAATCCTCCACCCCCGCTGACCCCTTCGCCTCCCTGTATGCACACCTTGACAGTCGGTTTCACCGTATTGAGAACTCTATTCAAGAGTTTCAAATGACTGAGCAGCAACACTTCGAAATGATGACACAACGTTACGATGAGCTGTCTCACCAAATCTCGGAGCTTCGCTTTTTCCATCCGGATAATTAGATCCGTTTTATTGTGCCTTGTTTCAATTATTTTAATTCAGTTTCCTTGAACTTTTGCAACATTTCCTTTGTGTAATTTCTCGTTTCTGCATTAAATAAACATTTCAATTTCAATATATCTCTATGTTGCTTTATTGTTTTTGATGATTCTAAAGGGGGAGAAATACTTGAGTTTATCTATTCTGATTGCAAATGAAACAAGTGCTAAAAACTGTTTGATAATAACAAATGGTTAACAAATTAGAAAATTATCTCTAAAGCATAAACTCTCTTAGATAGGGGAAGATATTTTGAAATAAGAGATAACGATAACTTGTTAAAAAGATAATGCAGAATCTGAAATAGATATGAAGATAATGCTCAAGAGATAATATTTTTGAATTAAGAGATAACATTATGCAGAATTTGAATATGTTTTTGATAGAGATAAAATTAGAGATAATAGATAAGTCTTTGAACTAACAACCCTCAAGAGATGAACATTGATTGTCATCATCAAAAAGGGGGAGAATGTGTTTGAATATGCCTTCAGGTTCACATATTTTGATAATGACAAAGGACTCTTGAAGAAAAATTTGAGAAACAAGAAAATGCATCAGACCTGTAAAAACACGCAGGCTAATCGATTAGGAAGACATATCTAATCGATTAGATGGCTTCTGTTTTGACAAATAATCGATTACACACACAAGAATAATCGATTACATGGTTTCTGTTTGTACAATAATCGATTACATCCTAACCCTAATCGATTACCAAGATGAAAAATTGATTTAAATGTATCAGGTACTTATGCTAATTGATTGCAAGACATCAGACAATCGATTACAAGGCTGCTGGAATGACACTAATCGATTACAGTGAAGACATAATCGATTACCCAACTGCATAACCTAATTAAATGCATCAGGTGCCAGCACTAATCGATTACGATACAAGACATAATCGATTACGATACAAGACATAATCGATTACCAAGGTTCTAAGTTGAAGCTAATCGGTTACAAGGTATTGGCTAATCGATTACAGCACGAATTACAAAGAAGATTTCAAAGTGTAATCGATTACAGCTCGAGGCGTAATCGATTACGATTGTGCCAGGGAAAGTGTTTTTAAGTGGAAACCAACTCATTTCTCCACATCTCTCAGGTACCCACGAGCTGCAACGGCTAGGAACTCCATTATGCTCATCTCTAAGCCCTATAAATGCAAGACTCCTTCAAGCTACTGAAGGCAACATAAAAATCCATCAAAGGGAAATCAAATCTTGAGTCTTGTAAGTTTTATTCTTGTATAGTTTCATTTTTCTGAAACTTAGAGCTTAAACTTGTATATTCTCTCTTGTTGAGAGTTAGAAATTGTGTGACCCTTCATTTGTATATCTACTCTATCAAGAGAGTTACTTACTTGTAAACACTACACCAAACACAAAGGTTTTCACTCTAGGTTGAGTGGTCATAAAGGTTGGGGTTCAACCTTTGGGTATTGAGAGTTTGAGAGATTGGGTGGGTTTCCCTTTTGCTAGTGAAGATTGAGTTCTTAAGTGTGAGATACTAGGAAGCTGCAATTGCTTATAGCTTGTAATCTCTAAACTTTAATAGTGGAAATCCTTCAAGTGGGTTGCTTGAAGGCGAGATGTACACCGGGGTTGGTGGAACTCATTAAATTGGTTTGCATGCTCTTCTCTCTTACTCTTTTACATTCATATTCTGCACTTAATTGATTTGTATTGATTTAATTTGATTTGCTTACTTGATCTTGCTTAAATTAGTTAACTTTAAACATTGCACACCAAGTGTTTGACAAATTGCCTTAGCATATTTACTTCTTGTCTTGCATTGTCTCTTACATTAAACTTGACTTCACTTGCATAATCTTTAAACTTGTGATAAAAGAATCAAGTTCAAAGGTACTCCAAGCAAAGTTTTAAAAACTCAATTCACCCCCCTCTTGAGTATTGAGGCCACTTGAATAACAAACTGGGCTCATGAACACTTTCTTTTGACCAGCAACGCTTACACTGTCAGCGAGACTATCCTCTCGACGGAGTCTAAGATAGTGTTGGAAGCTTTGAAAGCCTTCTCCTCTTTCTCTAAAATTTCTTGCAAGTTTTTACCAGGGGAGAAATCACGCCAGGAAGGCTATCTACGTATGCCAGCTCTTTTTTCTAATATCATCCTCATACTGGTATTTTGACACTTGCCTTTATTTTCAAGGGAGATGGCTTGAATCGATTTATGGAAGAAATTAAGGGAGCAGGCTGAAGCCTGGAATGTCACGGCTGCTGCAGCTGAGAACAGGGTTACTCCAAAGCACACTTTGGCCAAGTTGGTGAGTATACCAGCAGATAAGGTCAATACCTTGAGGCTGACACCAGAGGAAGAAGGAGCCCGGAATAAGGGCAAGAAGCGTAATAACCTCTGCCCCTTAAACCGGGAGGCCAAAAAGAACAAGAGTCAACTAAATTTTGACCAGAGCTGGAGTGAGTCAGGGTCCAGAGGAAGAGGGTGTATCTAAACTTGCTAAAAATGTGTTAGACGAGATCTGGCCTGCTGCTACTAATGCCCCCTTTTGTAATTCTAGCATACCAAAATTTCTTCAAGCTGTTGAGGAGACTTCGGCCAAGTTCCACATCCTCTTCCAACTAAAGGATCTTCCAGCAACTGAAGGCCGAAGTGCTGCTAAAGGGGCTATCTTCAACTTAATTGAGGTTGTCGGGGTCATACACTCTCTTGAGCAGTCACATTATTCTAGTTTAGAGATTAAACAATGCCTAGATTTGATGAAAGAGGCTGAAGCCTTAAGAGTGGAGGCTCAGATGACCTTAGCTAAAAAGGAAGAAGACTGGGCCAATCTCAATCTGGCATTCACCTCGGTGACCAAGAGGGTAGATAAGGCCGAAGTCCAAAAGAAGATTACAGATGATGCCTTGAAGGAATTGTAAGCTAAGTATGATGAGTCTGTTGCTGCACGGGCCGCTGCTGAAAAGAAAAATAAATATCTAGAAGCCGAGGTGGTGTCGCTAAAGGAAACCCATGCCCAGGAGCTGAAGGACCGTGGATGAGGAGATGGCTGAGTTTATGGAGTTGGCCGATGTCGCCTTTAGTACCGCCATTCGTCAAGTTGTCCATCGTAACCCCGATGTTGAGCTCAACTTGAATGGTATAAGTGTCTACTATGAATTTCATGGTGGGCATCTATGTTCAATGAACCGAGGTCAAGCAGTGGAGCCTGAGGATGTCCCTTACGAGCCTCTACCTTTGCCTGACAACCCAAGCATGGAACTGAGGGCAGTATTAGAGGAGGACTCTGAGAAAACAGCTGATGATGTCAGGCATGATTCTCCTACCACCATAGTTGTTTAGAAATTTGCTTATTCTAATTTTTGTTCCCTTGTACCGGGATGGACTCCGGCATTGACAATTTTAACTTTAAGGTCGTGGTGCCTCAATTTTGACATGAATTTGCTTTCCCATTTATGCTTTCATATCGTCTTCTTTCTTTTAGTGTTTTAGCCGATATACCTACTCTCATAATCAACGTTAAACAAATAGAATAAAATCAAAGTAATGGGATTTTTACCAATGTTTAACCAACTTTTTGACTTTCTTTTGATATCGTTTTCCTGAAATTACTTCGTGAACTTTTTATCTTCATTAGGAGTTATTGATAATGAAACTGAGTATTTTTATTCTACACCTTCTATTAAGATGTCTAGATTTTTATGGTTCTTGAGTTTTGACTTAAAATTTTTTGACAATTCCTCAAGTATTCGATCCTTCAATCGAGATTATGTTGTTATCCCCGTACTGGCAATCATTCATGATTTTGTCCTGAATTATATGACTTCATCTTTCTTATGACATAGTCTAAGTCTTGATTCTTGACTGTCTCACTTACGACATCATTTGAGCCTTGTGAGACCGTTTGATAGCATGCCATGATACATTCTGGTCTCTTCTTGCCTCTAGCTCATCTCGGTTGAGGCAGTAATAGACCTGCAATAAAACTTAGCCATCTGGGCTTTGGTCCATATGTATGCATCTACTCTGGAGTTAAGATTTTGTAACTGTACTAGTGTTTATCCATTCGGTGTAACGCATATCCGATCTAGGTTTTGTCAACTAGATCAGGTTTGTTAGCTTACCTTAGATTTTTACCGCTTTGGGATATAATCTTTAACTACTCTAAGGTTATGAATTTGACAGACACTTTGAGTCTCAATCCACAAGTATGCAACCCTTCTAGGCTCTGGTCATTTTAGAGTCATTACTTTGGCCACTCCAGGGTTTAACCATAGGCATGCAACCACTAGGGCCTTAGCTACTCCGGGGTTATATGCTTTTAGCCTGAGGTTTAACCACTCTGGGGCATGTAACCACTCTGGTGCCTTAGCCACTCCGACACAATTTTAACCTCTCTGGGTTTCACTCTGGGGCAAGTAACCGCTCTAGGGCCTTAGCCACTCCAAGGTTATTTTAGCCTATCGGGTTTAACCACTTCGGGGTGTAACCATAACCACGTTGGGGCTGTGGCTTCTCTGAGGTTAATTGCTATTTGAGTTTATACATACTGTTGCATCATGCTTTAGGCTGAGTACGGCCGTTGTGCTCTCTTAGACATCCTATATCAGCCTTTTCCTACACCTGGCTTATCTTGTGGAACTTGATGACCTATTCTTATGATTTAATATTTAGCCATTTTGGCTTGATTAAATATATTCATGATTATAAATTTACAGTTGTACCTGGTGTGATCCTTGTGTGTAACACATGACCGCTCTAGCTTGTCAACCGTACTAGGGTCATGCGTTGTCCGCATTGGCCCCCCACCTCTAGGGGACGTAAACTTCTAATTGTGTCATTTTATTCATTTTCAACCCGTTATGGGTTTTATTTTAATAACCTTAGAGCGTACGACCGCTCAGGGGTTATCTAAGTGATAACCACTCTGGGAGTTCCGCCGCTCTGGGCTTTATTCTAATTTTAATAAATTGATAATCATTCAGGAATTAGGGACTTACAGACATAGGGTCATGTGACGTATGACTACTCCGGGCTTGTAAATCGTACCGGGGAATCCTACATCCATGAGTTGAGTTTTCCGTGGGTGGCATTATCGGTACAAGGCTTATTCGTCCAGCTTCTTTGGTGTTTTACCCCTTATGTAGTTGCAATCGTTATGCTGCCATTTGTGTTTTGCGCGCAACGAGAATAATGAATGGTATGTTGGTTGTTTTCTCTAGTCGTGGTCAAAGTTTTAATCCAAAGTCACTTCCAAGGCCTTTCTATCCTACTATACAGGCCTTACACTCCGGCCATCAACAATTTTGTTAAGTCTGGGACCATTGATCCCTCTGGACCGCATCTCTTAAGTCGATCATTCTTCATATTACACCACCTGGAGATGCTCATACCGGAGTTTAAGATCACCTATTCGAGCTGCTGACGGTGTCCTTTTTTGGGTTTTTATAGCACCTTCTCTATGAGGCATATCGGTCGTTGCCTTTTCATAATCTTGCCTAGATTGTTAATGTTATTCAGAGTATCTACTGATACCCAGGGTTTTTGAAAGTCTCCTTTGCTACTTAGATTTGTGCTTCTTTGAAATTGTGGCAGTGACTAATGTTATTTTTGGGCACAAATCGGGATAGACAATTCCCATGCTTAACCACTGGCCCCTTCTAACACATTGTTAGACTCTAGATCTTCTTAATAGCTTTGTCTTTTTTTGGGTTAGCTATGATTCCCTTATGGGTCTTGCGAACCTTCAATTCCGCTCTGAGGGTACGGGGTTTATTTTTCAACAGTTGAACCTTATCTCTCCAATGCTTTGCCCTGTAGAATCAGTATTCCTGAGTCTGGATAGCGTCAAGGTAGCAAAAGATATCTTTATCGTAGTTTTTCTTCATAAGTAACCAGTATTGGGTGCTCTGCATCCCTTCTTCTTTACATTCTCTCATCAAGAATACGGTGTTATTAACACTTAAGAATCTTGCATTCTTCTCACTTAGGCATTGCCTTCAACTAGTTTTAACTATAGTCAATTGAAACTCATACCAGAGGTATGCTTCGTTCATTATAGTTGATATCCATGCCACTCTAGGGGTAAGCCTCCAGGGTTTCCTCTTTTCTGTCGTGCTTTTTGATTAACTTCTTGTTGCGATATGGGACTCACATTTACATGGTCCTACCAAGCGTGCCAATGTTCTGGTCTGGTAACTCGGGGTCCATAGTAATGGATAACCAGGGTACAGAGTAATGAATCTATTCCGGGGTTCAGAATCTAAGCTTGATTGGTTGATGAATTCGACGGTCTCTAGGCCGGACAGTTGCCATAGGTAATGCCTTGAGCTCCTCATACCAGCCTAATGCGTTGAAGGGTGAAACGGGTGGTACCTGCAAAGACACTCTAACGCTCAAGTTAGTTTGGATTCTAACACCGAAGCTATATCGGGTCTATGAGTTAGGTACCGGGGGATTACCTCTTATGAGGGTATTGGCTATATTTATAGTGATGGAGTGTCACTGTAATGCTTCATTCTATGTTCCAGATCAGTTCCATACACGTGGGCTCATTGCAGGTTATGACTGATGTAGGCTGTCTTCTCCTCTCACGACACGGTCATCAGGCTACTCAAAGGGGCTAAGACACTAGTCAGTGGGGGAGTAGTGGCCTAACCGGTATGCTAAGTTTAGACATTATACCATCCTCTAATTGTCCATTCTGGCTAAAAGAGGAGACTATGACTGGTATCGACCCTCGAGATTAGGGACCGATATCGAGCCTGGAACAATATATATAATAACACAAATTATAGAATAAATAACTTTAAAAAACATATCAAAGTATCATCTAAAAGTATCAAAATCAGTCATCAGTTCGTTACTTGTTATTCAATATAAAACTGAGACTAAATTATGATACAAGACAGTAGTATAAAGTATGACAACCTGAGCACAAAACAATTTAGAATGTTTCTTTTTTTGAAGATTAAAGTTGACTACAGGGATATTTCTGGGGCTAAGCAACTTGATCTGTGTATTGAAAGACCATTCATTAATTTTTGAAGCTCAATCTTTCTCCCATATGAACTATATAACTAAGAGAAGTTATGAACTAGAATAAAAGAGTTTACTCCACCTATGTGTAAATACACACATTAAATGTCATAATAAAAATTTAAATAAATAATAAAAAGAAGGCTTCCATATTTTTAAATCCTTAATGTTTTTTGGTATGTCATATAAACTAATTAGTTTCCAGTTTCTACATTTTGTAGTCTTTTTTTAGTGACTAATAAAAAAAGAAAAAGAAAATAAGACTAAAATAGAAAAATTATTTAGGGACAAAAAAACCAAAAGCAAAAATATTGGATAAAAAGTTGTTCAAACCAAAAGTTAATTTTATTATTTCAAAAAATTAATTATATTTCTTCATTAAAATATTAAAATAAGAATTCAATTTTAATCTATTACCAATATAAAAATTCCACACTATTAACCAATTATAAATCACTATCGATATAAATTTTAATATAAGTATTAGAATAAATAAATTTTAGGCATAAATATATTTTTCACATTTTTTTATTTTATATCCCTTTATTGAATATTTTGTTTTTAATCTTTATTTTAACCTTGAATTGGTTAATTATTAAAATGTGTAACCATAGACTACCACATCACTTTCCAAATTAATAATATGAAATTAGAGATAAGAGATAGAGTGTGTAGGATAGAGAGAATGAGGGACAGGTACCAAGACAGCGAC
Organism: Clitoria ternatea; assembly: GCA_037962975.1. Taxonomy (NCBI): domain Eukaryota; kingdom Viridiplantae; phylum Streptophyta; class Magnoliopsida; order Fabales; family Fabaceae; genus Clitoria; species Clitoria ternatea. The sequence continues at coordinate 223,652,937 of CM075672.1, forward strand.
GGTCGTATCCGAGGATAAGATGACGTAGACTCTAGGGGATTAATGCGTAGGAGGGTTAAACAAGAAACGACTAAGGATCCAAGTGCTAAGAACGAAATGGTTACATCTTTTTCTTTACATACTTTCTGGAGGATTGGAAGTATCAAGACTTGTGGCGTATGTTTCATAGATGGGGACGGGTACGGAAGGTGTTCATACCAGAGAAAAGAGACAGATTTAGGAGGAAATATGGGTTTATAAGATTTCTTGACATGGCAAACTCGTTATCTTTGCAGAAGGAATTGGATCAAGTGAGAATAGGTGAGATAAAATTACGGGTAAATATTCCTTGATTTACTTGAAGCATGGGTATGGTTACGCTGAGTGAACCGGCAAGAAGTGGCTATGCTCCACGGCCACATAAAGGGTTAACCACTGAAGTTTCATATGCCCAGGTAGTGAAGTCGGGCGAGCCGACAAAGCATTGGAAGGTGAAGAATGAGAAGAATGGGGATGAGGAATGGCGTGGCCCAGAGCTTTCCATTGAAACTTCTTCTATGTCATGGTTGTAGGATGGGTACGTTGGTCGGTTAATTGACATAGCAAGGGTACACACCCTCTATGAATCTTTTGTGTTAGAAAGCCTATCTGCGATTCAAATAAGGTACATGGGGGATAATATGGTGTTTTTGTCTGCTTTGGAGGGTAAAAATCTTCATGAGCTATTGAAGTGTGCTGAAGACTGGTTATCATCGGTGTTTGAATCCTTAACACCATGGGAACCATAGGAGGTATCAGGAAGACGATTGGCATGGATTTGTTGTACAGGATTTTCATTAGATATGTGGCAAGAATAGTTCTTTAATAAAGTGGTTTCTACATTTGGATCATATGTGATGATGAGTGATAACACAAGGTGTTTTGGCAGGATGGATTATGTAAGAATCTTGGTTCGAACATTAATGTTTGGTGTGATTGCAAAACATGAAAATATCAAAATTAATGGTCGCACTTATTCGGTTCAATGCGTGGAAGAGTTAGGAAAGGACGAGGGGGAAAAGGTGCTGTTGTTATAGGGGACATTATGGTTGCTCTAACAATTTATCGGTTGTGGGTGAGGATGATACAGAGTCGATTATGTCAGTCTTCAGTGATGGGGGTGGCCGGAAAACAATGTCCGATGGTGGGTTTCCGGGGAGGGTATTTCTGGAAAATTACAAAATATTGAATTGATTACAAATCAAGAATTATTAAAACTAGATTTGATAAATTTGGAGGAAATTAATTTTTTTAATTTGTAATCAAAGACAGTGTTGATGAAGGAAACCACTAATTCAAATTCAAATTCAAATTCAAATTCTAATGTATGTGGACAATGTGGATAATTCTGGTAAGTTGGGATTAATTAAACATGGGACCCAGCAACCTGATGGAAATCAATGTTCTAGTGCTTATTTGGGCCCTGCTATGGTGGGCTATCCTGTTCACGTTGGGCAAAGTCAAGGCCAATGTGAAGCATTGTCGTTTCAAAATTGGGCCAACGATATTGGGCTTACCACAATTGTTTCGTCCCCTGCCAACTTCGATGATCAAGCGCGTAAAAAAATCATGGAGCAGGCCTTACATGTGGCACGTGATGGCAAGGTGGATTCCCATTCGGTTGACATTGTGGATGAGAGCATGGTACAACGAAAACGTGAATTTCATGCAGATGGACAATCTTAAAAAATTTATGCAAAGTTATGGTTTATCCTCTCATGAATCAGACACTGAATTGGATAAAGGTGATGAACAGCCGTCTTGTTCTAATCAAGGCCAATGGGATGTGCCTCTTTGGATGACGATGCATGTTTAAATGTGAACATAAATGATGAGGCATTATATAAGGCTCACTCCGAACCTATTTTGTCAGGTTCCTTTGGGGCCTTTAGTTATCTTAATGAACGTTGTAAAGGGAGGAATATGTGGAAACACCAATGTAAGAAAATTAAAAAGAAAAAGTTAAGGCAGTTACAGGTATGTGAGTGGCAGGAGTTTTGGCGAGAGCATGATACTACTCTGCATGGAAAGGGTAGTGGGTGGGGAGAGTGTTGGAAGTTAAGAAGACTGTATGGTGGGTTGTTGTTAGTTGTTAATGAAGATTGTTAGTTATAAAGCCCTTATTAGTATTATTAATTTATTAACCTGTTTGCAAAGATCCTTTCTTTGGGTGGTGGGAAGGAGAGGAAAAAGATTTGCTGGGTAAAATGGGAACAGGTGTATCGGGGAAAAGAAGCAAGTGGGTTAGGGGTGGGGGATTTGGGGAAATTTAATTCGGCACTGTTGGGAAAGTGGGCTTGGAGGTTGTTAATTTGGCACTGTGGGGTTGTATTCTTGTGTCAAAATATGGGTTTGGGGTTCTTACTAGAGATTGGGAAGTGTTTGAAACAGGATCTGGATGGTGGAGGGATTTGGGGAGTGTCTTAAAACAATCAAATAGGGGAGAATGGTTTAGGGATAATGTAAGAAGGGTTGTTAGAGATGGCTTAGTTATTCGTTTTTTAATTGGATTGTTAGGTGGGAGAAAGAAATCTGAAATTGTGTTTTCCAAGGCTATTTTTAGTCTCTTCTCAATAGAATATGTCTTTGGCTGAGATGGCTGGGTAGGAAAGGGATAAATGGGTCTAGAATTTTCAATCGAGGTGAGAGTTATTTGTTTGGGAACATGAGTTGGTGTCACATTTACATCAGATGTTAAATGGGTTTGATGGTGTTCCACTTACATCTCGAGATTCTTGGTCATGGCTGGGAGATCCTTCCGGTTGTTATTCTGTTCACTCAGCCTACAACATCATACGTCATGATTCAGAATTATAGGGTCTATCGTTTGTTCGATTGTTTTGGATTACTACAGTTTCTCTTAAGGTGGTGGATTTTGGATGGAGAGTTTTGTTTGATAAAATACAATCGAAGTCAAATTTAGCTGCTCGTGGGATTAGTTTAGACACTTCATCTTTACTATGCATTTTCTGCCGTGAGTGTGTTGAGTTTACTTTTCACCTAAAGTTCTCTTGCAAGATCTCCTACCTTTTATGGCAAATTTGTTATGATTGGCTGGGTTTTTATTTAGTTTTGCCTGGTGAGTGTAAAGATAATTTTGAAGGTTTCTTGGGACTCGGTGTTGGTTCTGGCATGAAACTTGGCTTTGCTACTATTTGGTTTACTACTGTTTGGACGATTTGGGAATATCGTAATAATATCATTTATAGGAACGAGGATGTTAGTGTTTCAAAAATGTTTGAATTGGTACAATTTAGAAGCTGGGTTTGGCTTAAGTCTCGAATGAAAGGTTTTTCTAGAGGTTTTATGAAATGGTATAAGGAACCTTTATTATGTCTTACAGGGTTATAATTCGTTGATTTTGTATATAAGTTAAGGTACCCCTTGTACCTTTTTTAATATTATTTTTTCTGAAAAAAAAATTATTAAAATGTGTAACTAAATTATATGTTAATTTCATCATATGGTTGACTTTTAACAAGAGTTAAAATACAATTTTTAATTGTAAAAGTCATTTTGAAAATTATAAAAAAAATACATACGTTAATGTTTTGAAACAAAAAATTGTTTTTAAAGAATATTCAGTTAGACATTTATAACCATAATAGAAAGAATGTAAAAGAAAAAAGTCAACAAAAAAACAAAACCAAAATCCTTACTTTATAGGTAAAAACATATATTTAAGACTAAATTTTAATAAACTGTGAATGCATTTCAATTTGTTAAAAATAGAGGAATAAATATTTTGGGCAGGTTTACATAAAGAGTAAAGTGAAGTGATAAGTTAAAAAGGTTTTTTTAAAAAAATGGGGTTTTTTAAAATAAAGTGGTTTTTAAGAAATATTTGGAAAATAGGGTAGTTAAAAAAATAATTATTTGTCTTGGTAGAAAATATTACATTATGTTTTTATTTTGTATATTGAGAAGGCGAAATGTCAGTATAGTCAACATGCAAAATGCATGCATGATTAACACGTGGCAGATTTCGCACACCTACCAGGAGTCAAACCTAAACCCATTTAACACAACTTAGCATAACAACTACTGGAGCAAGTGTTTCCTTGTTGTCAAATGAGGAATGCTATTAGATATAACTTTTTCTATTCCTTTACTAGTTTTTATACATTCAATTAAATAACTTATATAGATTTTAAAATATTTTAATATATAAATATATATTACACATTAGTACATATTAAATGTTTTAAGATATAAATTATATATATTAATATACTAACCTTCATTTAAACGTTAATATATTATATGTTAATATATTTATATATTAAATATATAAAATTTATATATTAAATGTTTTAATATATTAATATATATTAAATGTTTTAATACAATTAATTTATGTATTTCAATTTACGTATTAAATTTTGAAATATATAATATATATTAATATAGTATATATTTTAAAATATATTTTATTTATTAAATATTTAATAAATTAAATATCTTAAAAATATAATAATATATTAATGTATTTATATATTAATATATTTTAATATATTAAATATTTATATATCTTAAATATAAATATGTTTTAAAATATATGATATATTAATATATATTAAATATTTTAAATTTAATACATATATTTAAATGTATTAAAATATTTAATATATATTTATATATCGAATACATTTAATATATAAATTTAATACATTTAATATATAAATATATTCACATATGAACTGGTCTGAACGGGGTCTAGGATCCTGTGTAGAACTAACCACAAATATGCTCAGCCCTCATTGATCTATACACGGTCCAGTGGGGATCCGGTATTATGTTCCCTATTCCAATTGGAAATAAAGGTCTTGGAATCCTAGATATCCTTCACACCAAGCTTTCGTGTTGACAGAGGGCGAAAGGTGGTGTTACCTGCAAAGATTCTCCGACGCTCAAGTCAGTAACCAGAAAAAGAATTCAAGGTTGATGAGCGTAAGTTTGAGAATGAGTCTAACATACCGGAGTTATGAAAATGTTGGTATTTATATGCGTGAACCATGCAAAGAATGAAGAGTCTCTTAGGGTTAGGGGATCATTTGTATAATATGTCAGTACAATCTGACACACAACTTGGGTGCCTCTGTATCGCTTACGAACATTCCCCGCGACTATACCTTGTACTGTTTGTCGAGTGACACAGATACTTTCTAGTGTGCATGGTGCTGACCTGGACTTCTGATATAAAAAGGTATCTAATACGGGTTTATAGTCTAGAGGTTTACTACGACACTGGTAAGCGAGTGAGATCGAGTGAAATTACCCTCTTGCCCATGTACTGGTATTTAGATTGGATTATTTTCCCCCTATCTTGTTTGAGGGACTGAGTAAGTTGCTCAACATAAGCTATACTGCTTTACCAAGGTCGCTCTCTCGGATGTGGATATTGGCTCAAATGACCTTCCTCCGAAGTCCCCTTTTGTGGTTATGGACACCTACTTTAGACAACGTCCTATCTTTGCATGGGGAACTTAAGAATTTTTGAATTTCGTAACTCCTTGCTTTTAAAATTTGTAACTCTCTGGCGTTGAGACGCCACCAATGATGGGCAGTTATTACTAATAACACTTGAGCACTAATGATTACGTGCACGAGGATTGCCAATTGTCGTGTATAATGGGTATTGGGCCTAAAATTCAAATGTTACAGCCCATTCAATTTTAGCTTTATGTGAAACGACATTATTTTCCCGTACTTTGGATTAAAACGACATTGTCATTTTCCCTTGAAGTGATGTGTTTATTGACAAACAACGCAACTCCTGACCGGTGGTTACCATGCCCCCTTCATAGCTATAAAAGGGGGACTTGGGCGTTTACTGAGAGCTACTTTGCTTCAACCTTTAGAGAACCTTTGCTCAAATTTCTCCTTGAAAAAGTTGTTATCCTTATGCTCTTAGCGAAATTCTCTATCATCCTTAGCTTTCAAAGCTTTCTTAGGTAACTATCTTCTTTCCTTTCTTTGGTTCATTTCCTCTGCTTTTAGTATCGTCACCATGCACTCTAGGCAAGATCACGCTGGTCCTGTGTATAGAAGGGGAAGAACCCCTGCAAGGCCCTCTGGCTATCAAGGAGGGAGGATCCTCGTGAATTCCAGGCCGAGCTACATCATTCAAGAAGGGGTGAAGCATTTTACTTAAGGCGGCAGATGGTAATACCCTTCTCTGACTCCTCCTCTAGCTTAGGGGCTAGTCACTCTTCTGAGAGTGAGGTGAGTGATGACTGTTACCTTTCTGATGATGTGGCTTTTTACAGCAATACTGGCACTTTCCACCTCGCTATAAATAGGATGGCTGCCGAAAGAACTTCCGAAAATGTCACCATTCTCAAAACCGTTAAGGGGTGTATTAATGTGGTAGCATACTGGTTGGACTAGGTAAAAATCAATGAGAAGTAGCCTTACTGCTGGGTAAAAGATGAAATTCGTGGGATAGCATCCCAGCATGCTAGAGAAGATAGGGGACGGCTATCTCCGAGGTTCATGGTTTATGCTGAAGAAAGGCTTAAAGAACGATTCATGGTGCTCGCACCCCAGCCTGATGATAGAATTTGCCACCGCATGCCAGATGAACGATCCATCTATATGTAAGATTTTGTTTTCTCTCAACTTGGGGTCCATTTTCCCATTACAAAATTTGAAATAGGAGTGCTGAGATTTTTGGATTGCGCTCCCTCACAAGTGCAACCTAAAGGATAGGGCCTAATTCGTGCTTTGGAAGTATTGGGTGAACATTTTAACTTCAAACCTACTGTGGCAATGTTTTTTTTACTATTTCCAAGTAATATGTCGGAGCAACAAGAAGGGCGGCCTAAGCTGCGTGACCCTCCAATGTGACGCAAAGGTTATCAATTTTGAGGCTTTCATAGAATCGGTGAAAATAAATGGGAGATCCTTCAAAAATTACTTTGTAAGGATCCGGATTCAGCCAAATAAATCGATCTTCTGGAAAAACAAGGAGGGTCTTCTTAAATTCCCCATCGAGTAGACCCATGAGCATTTCCTGCTCACCACCAAAGCTTATTTTACTAATAAAAGTGAACTGTCCCCTCACTCTATAGAAGTTCTGAGCGCCTTGCGGATATACTCTTCTAAATATGGGAAGTTTTCTTACAAACATCCACTGGGATCTAACATAATTCGAAATGATTATCTAAGTAATTTCCTGCTTTTTATTCTTAGCTGTTTGAGTTTCAGTATGTGTCATGTTTGAAACTAACATGCTTTTGTTCCTCAATGTAGGAGAAATAGAAAAATTATGCCCCGCCATAGACAAGTTGAAGTCTACGCTTGAATATAGCGACTCTTCTTCTGATGAAAACAACGTCTAGCCTAAGAGGAATGCCGTCAAAGCGCGTACTGAGGCCATCACCTTTCCTTTCAGTAAAAGCGGTGACCTTCCTCTGATAGAAAAGACTGAGCAGGACAACACTATGCATCCTGAGAAGGAGAAAGAGAAAAAAAAAGAAGAAAAATCCGGAAGGATGTTGGAGCGCAGAAGCCTCTAGAAGAGCCCACCAAAAACCAGAAGACTCTAGAAAAGGCCGGGATGACTAGCGAGCAAAAAGAGAAGAAGGTTGTCTCCACGCCCGAAACCAATTCTGATTCTGGGGCTGAGACCGGGCCAAACCCAACTGCTGGAGGCTCCCAACAAGTGGTGTCCTTCTCTCCTCTGAACACCTCTTTCCTAACCCCTTTTCTGAAATATGAGGGTCCTATTCCTCTAACACTTCCCAAGCCAACATACAAGCTCAGACACACGCTAGAAGTTATTGAAATTAAGGAGGCTTATGAGGCCGGCAGATGGCAATTAGCTGAACTATCTAGCCTCTTTAACTCCTTGAGCAGAGCGGCGAATAACATTGAGGAAGCTGGTAAAATCCATGCCAAGGTAGAGAGGTTGAGCGTCTCCGCCGCCAAGGACAGGGTAAACCTCTAAATCACGAAGGAATGCTTGAAAGAAAAGTAAAAGTTAGTTGATGAATGGAGTTTCAGATATGTGAGCTGAAGGCAGTCGTGAAGGACTTGGAGGGGAAAGTTTCAGAGTTGAAAGACAAAGTAAAAGAAGTCCCCCAGCTAAAAGAAGAGCTCGGAGTAGAGAAGAAGAAATCTGCCAAACTGGTTGAAGATCTGTAAGCTTCTGAGGCCAGTTGTTCAAAACAAGTTGAAGAGTGGGCTACTCGAGAGAAGGATTTGCTCATGCAGATCGAAGAACTTAAACAGGGGAGTACAGATACCGGGCCGCTCATGGAAGAGAACGCCAAGCTGAGAAAAAGTCTTGTTGATGCAAAAGCTAAAGCTAAGCAGGCCCTGGGAATTTGTACTGAAGTGGCACATGATTCCTTTGGCGCGGCTGTCTATCAGATCTTTTACCGTAACCCTAATGTGAAACTTAACCTTTACAGACTAATCCCTTTTACGAGTTCCACAGAGCTAAGTTATTTTCTATTGTCGACGGACGGTATGAGGAACCTTAAGATTCCTTGTACGAGCTACCACCTCTTACTGAAGGACAAACCATGGCGCCACGTGAAGTCTCTACTGAACCTGAGGATCAAGAAACAAAATAGAGAAAGGTAAATAGGAGGACGATGTGAACCAAGAGCATGTGAAAGATGATGTCAGAGCGGATGCTAAGACTGTAGATGACGGGAAGGCCCAATAAGGAAACCATGAGGAGGCTCCTCCAACCTAGTTTTATTTTCATATTTGTATGAGTGCTGTGTTTTGGGATCAGCTCTGGTATTGACTAATTTGCTACTACTCTATAAATGCATTTCTTCTTGTTATATCTTTTGGTATATTTATGCTTGCTCTGATAACATTTGTTTAACATCGACGAAGTACTTATTTCTTCAGCTTTGTGTGAGTGTTTCAACTTCATGTGATATTCGTTTTTAGCCTTTATTTACCTTAGGCTTTGCTATTTTCCTGCATGAGTGTAGCTTCGTTCGAAAGAACGACAAACGTAGAATGGTCCATTTAGGCTACGTTGTTCAAGAGAGCATGTCATCAATTAGATCGAATAACACTTGCACCACTCGTTGGGGTGAAGCTAATCAGGATACCACTCGTAGAGTTATATTATCAATTTCAAAATGAATAATTAAGATTATCCATCCAGAGGGTTATTTTCCATGGCCAATTACAAAATGGGTAACTGGGGTTTCGCTCATTAGGGTCCTGTATGGCCTTAATAAAGGACCAATCCTCGCCACTCATTGGGGCCAAGTAGCCAATTACTGAATGAGTAATTGGGGTGCCACTCATTGGGGTCCGGTATGGCCTTAATAAAGGACCAATCCTCGCCACTCGTTGGGGCTGTCTTGTACGCCATTGCCTCTCATGGAGTTATGTCGTCAACTATAGAATAGGTAATTGAGACTATCCGTCCAGAGGGCCGTTCTTCACACTCTTCGCAAAGCTTAAAGACATAGAATAAAGGGGAGTGAAAAGAACACAATAGTTGATATAATTTTTCATTAATATGAAATATGTACAAAGGAAGCGTAGTTAGGACATGCCTCGTTAAAACCTTCTTGAGAAAAACCCAATGGGAAAAAGCTCAAGTAAGGAAAAAGAGTACATGCCGGCTTACCAAATAGTTGTAATAAATTCTTAAATTATGAGCATTCTACTTGTTGTGAATAGGAGTACCGTCGAGGTTCTCCAACTGGTATGACCCCTTTCCAGCGACCTCGGTGACACAATAAGGGCCCTCCCAAGTGGGTGCTAGCTTACCCTGGTGCGCGAACTTGTTCCCCACACTAGCCTTTCTTAACACCAGATCTCCAACGCCAAAGGCTCTGTGCAAGACATGCTTGTTGTATCGAAAGGCAGCCTTTGTGTTGATAGCCCGGTCTTGGATGTATGCTTCCTCCCCAAGCTCTGGAATTATGTCAATCTCTGAAGCTAGATGGGAATTGTTGCTCTGCTTGGAGAAATATTCTATCCATGTTGAGGCTGTTTGAAGTTTAACCAGTATCATTGCTTTTAGTCCATATGTGAGACGGTATGGAGATTCATTCGTTGAAGAGTGGGGTGTGGTGTGATAAGCCCACAGCACATGGCATAGCTGATTTGTCGAATCGCCCTTGGCCTTTCCAAGGTGCTTCTTGGGGCCTTTAAACACTTCTCTATTGGCTACCTCGGCTTGGCCATTAGTCTGTGGGTGCTCAACTGATGAGAAAACTTGGACTATACCCAATCCTTCCAGTAACTGTGAACTTCTTATTAGTGAATTGGGTGTCGTTATCTGTTATGATCTGTGTTGGTACTCCATACTGTGCTATGATATTTTCATAAATGAAACGTCGGGTCCAGGCTGAAGTAATATACACCACCGGCTCTACTTTAATCCACTTGGTGAAATAATCTACCCCCACAATGAGGTACTTGATGCCCCCTGGAGCTATAGGGAATGGGCTGAAGATATCTAGCCATCATTGATGAAAGGGCCATGGCACCGCAGAAGTGAATAACTCCTCAACCGGTGTGTGATGAAGGTTAGAGAACCTCTGACAAGCAAGCTCTACAGAATTCTTTTTCACTGTAGGCCACCAGTAACCAGCTCGCAGGATCTTCCTCATTAAACTTCGTCCTCCAGAATGGTGTCCACACTGCCTTTCATGCACTTTCTCTATAACTTCTTGAACCTTGTTCTTATTCAAACAACGGAGGTAAGGTACGGAAAATCCTCTTCTGAACAGGATTCCATCCACTATCGTGAAGTAAGGCAACTCCCTCTAGACTTTCCTTTTCTCAACTTCGTCGGTGGGTAACTGTCTATTAACCTAATATCGGACAAATGGAACTACCCACGAATCTTCATTGAATGCTCGAGCAGTAACAACCATATGCGATGGGGTCAAAGGGATGCTGGGAGTAGTCAAAGTACTCTAAACTATCGTGGTAGTACTCCTAGCCTACTTTGTGCTAGCCAATCTTGAGAGAATATCAGCTCTAGTGTTTTCCTCTCTTGGCACATGTTTAAACTCCAACACCGCAAAACGCTCCTTCAACTTATTCACACAATTTAAATACAGCTAGAGCTAGGGTTCTCTAACCGAATACTCCCCTCGAATCTACAAAATCACCAACTATGAATCGCTACAGATAGTCACCTCAGAAGCTCTGATATCCAACGCTGCCCCTAGTCCGGCGAGACAAGCTTCGTACTCAGCTTGGTTGTTGGAAGTTTTGAAATTAAAGCATAGAAAAATCTCTATATGCACCCTGTCGTCACTTTCAACCACCACACCTGCGCCACTTCCCTTGTTGTTGGAGGAACCATCAATGTACATCGTCCAATGGGAACAAGATATGGTTGGATTTTCTCTAGTTATTTCCACCACACAGACTGCTAATACCCGAGCCTTTATGGCACCACGAGACTCGTAAGTAACATCGAATTCAGACAGCTCAGGGACCACTTTATCATTTTTCCTGTGAGGTCCGGCTTGCTCAATACTGAACGAAGTAGAAGATCTGTCCTTACCATATCGGGTGTGCATGAAAATATAGCCTGAGACTTTGGGAGGCCCAAATGACTGCTAGGGCAGCTTTCTCAATCTTTTGATACTGGCCCTCAGCTCCTTGCAAAGTTTTGCCTATAAATATATCGGCCTCTAACCCTCAGGTGTTTCCTTAACCAGCATAACTCCCAATGCCTCATCAAAAACAACCAAGTACAGGATGAGCAACTCCCTTAGGTCAGGCTTAACTAGGATGGGAGGTTTGGACAACACCTCCTTGAGCTCCTGAAAAACTTGCTCCTGCTCCTACCCCCACTCGAACTTCTTCGACTTCTTTACAATCTTGCATAAGGGGAGGGACCTGTGTGTCATCTTAGGCATGAATCATGCCAAGGCTGCCACTTTCCCTTTAAGGGACTAGACTTCTCTCAAATTCCCCGGACTCTACAAATCCTGGATCACTTGGCACTTGCCTGGGTTTGCTTCGATGTCGTGCTGGGTCAACATAAAACCAAGAAACTTTCCTATAGGAACAACAAAAGTACACTTCAATGGGTTTAAGCGCATGTTGTATTACCTGAGGTGTAGGAAAACCTGGCACAGATCCTCCACATGATCACCCCTAGCTAGGATTTTGGCAATAATGTCGTCAATATACACCTCCATGAGCTTAGTCTGCTTGCCTTCGAAAACCTTGTTGATCATAAACTAACATATGGCCATAGCGTTCTTCAAACTGAATGGCATGACGGTGTAATAGAACACACCATGGTCATTGACAAATGCTGTCTTCTCTTGATCTTCCTCCCACATCAGAATTTGGTTGTACCCCGAATATGCATCCATGAAAGACAAGTACTGGTAACCAGATGAATCGTTCACCATTCTATCAATATTGGGAGGGGATATGGATCCTTTAGAAAGCAACGGTTTAGATCAACATAATCTGTACATATCCTCCACTTCCTGTTGGCCTTCTGCGTCATCACCAGATTGGAGAGCCAAGATGAATATCGGATCTCCTTGATGAATCCGGCCTTCAAAAGTTCTTTAGTTTGCTCACAAGCTGCCTTCTACATTTTTAAGCACAGTCTTCACTTCTTTTGGGCCACCAGCCTTGTCTCTGGATAGATAGATAACTTATGGCAAAAAAATTTGAGGTCCATCCCCAGCATATCTGCAGCAGCCCACGCGAAAAGGTCTTTCAACTCTTTAAAGAGTGCAAGCAGGCGTTGCTCCATAACTGCCTCTAACTTGTTATTAATGCGCGTGACCTTCTCCGGGGTATCTCCCAACACGACTTCCCTAGAACCACCTTCTGGCGTTGGCTTGGATGGATTGAGTGAATCGATCTTAAGCTCTACCCTGGGATCAAGGTCAATCAGGCTAACTGAACCAACCACGGTTCCTCCGTCGTTTAGCTTCCTCTTCTTATTGAATGCCTCCAACTTCACCTTGTTGAGGCTCAAGTTATAACAGTACTTGGCCATCTCCTGATCACCCCGGATAGATGAAACATTGTTATCCTTATCGATGAACTTGATAAGAAGATGGGGCGTTAAAACAATCGCTTCCATGGCATTCAGCATAGGCCGGCCTATGATGCCATTGTATGATGACTTCACATCTATCACCAATGCTCTGGACTTGACCGTCCTCGCTCTTGGATCGCCTTCAAAAGATAGAAGGGTGTCTAGATACCCCTTGGTTGGCTGTTTAACTTCGTTGAAAGCTGTGAGTTTCTGCGTGTAGGGCTGCAAATTAGAGTCATTAAACCTTTTTCTTTTAAAATAATTATAAAAAATTACATCATAGGAACTCCCCTAATCTACAAGGATTCGCTTGACATCCTTATTTGCTATGACCGCTATGATGACCATTGCATCATCACCTCCAGGGATAGTTTGGCCAAAGCCCTCATCGGAGAAAGAGATTGCTGGAGCTGCCACTCCATCCCGAAATGGGTGGTAATCTTGGGGTTTGCCTTGAATCGAAAGAATCATGCGATGGTGATTCTTCCTTGCGGTGATTGAGGATCTTCCACCAGCGATCATATCGGTCACTTCACACTGGCCTCTCTGCTGCTGCTCAGGCACTTTATCCTCCTGAACCACCTCAGTGATAATGATCCCCATCTACTTCTCAGTAGCAGTTAATCTCTTCATGGGACCCCGGTTGTTATCATCATCCTTATCGCGGTCACGGTTCCACTTTTCCAGCCAGTTTGGCTCATCAAAGGACCTCTTCTTAAAAAGGTATTGCTTCAACTTTCCCTTGCAAATAAGGGTCTCCATAGCATCCTTTAGGGACCTGCATTCCTCAGTAGAATGCCCTGCCTATTCGTGGAAATCGTAGTACTTTCGTAGATTTCCAGGCCTTTTCAATGGAGCTAGTCTCCTGATACCGTAGACACTGAATGCCAGCTAACCCACTTCTCTAAGGATCTGCCCCGGTCTGGTATTTAGTAGGGCATAGTTACTGAAGGCTGCCACATGTCTCTCCTGCTGCTAAGGTTTTAGATTCCTGAACCTGTCCCTCTAAAAAGGCTTCTCCGGCCTAGCCCTATCCTTTTCTCTGAGTAGCTGTAACATCGGAGGAGGCGGTCTCGTTCTCACCGTTGTGGCCTCCAGGTGCATCTCTATTCCCACATATTTTGACGTCTTCCTCCGAAACTCTTCAAACGCCGTAAGAGGACTCTTCGCCAGTGATAGGGCGAATACAGACTTAGGCGGTAAAGCCTCAATAACAATATGTAGTTGGATGGCCTCACTATGATTTGGAATCATCGCTGCCTCCTTATAAAACCTCTTCAGGAATTCCTTTAGAGTTTCGTTCTCACCCTGCCTGATCTGGGCGAGGGTATGTGACGTCCTGGGAACGTCCCTAGAAATGATAAAGTGGTCGCTGAAGGACATTGCCATTTCCTCCCAAGAGTCTATCGACCCCATCAGAAGTCCCTTGAACCAGCTTAAAGCCTCTCCAGTCAAGGTGTGGGGGAACATGTGACACATAACATCTTCTTCAGCCCCCAGAAACATCGTATCATGTGCGTAAGCATCCAAATGCTTACTTGGGTCAGTCTCACCCGAGTACTTTCCTATGGAAAGGGGTTGTGTCATCTGCGAGTGCCTGGGAATAGGCACACGCATGAGCCTCCTAGAGAATGGGACGTTAAGTCTATAAGCCCCTGAAGCTGCCACCACTGGCTCTTTCCTCCTACCAGTAAATCTCTCCCCAGAATCCTGAGTTTGTTCCCTCTCCTCATACGTGGTAATTTTGGAGTATTGGAGAGTGGTTAATTTTTCCCTTCCAGAAGCTTCATGGGTCTCTTCTACCTACAAGACTGTATTCTCCTCCGATTGCCCACGGTCACGCTTCAGCTCAGCCAATTCCTCCCTAAGTTGCTTATTGATCTCATCCCGAGGGTCGACTGCCCCCATAGGCATTATCCTATGCGAGCTTCCAGCTTGGGATTCAAAGGTAAGGCGCCTGTTGACCTAGGGCGTGACATCCTCCACGTGCCCCTCTTGAAAGTCCCTCATATTTCCTTCCATGGAAAAGCTTCAAGACTTCTACCATGAATGGGAATCAATCTATCGAGTCCCATCGGGCGTGCCAATAATCTGGTCTGAACTGGGGTCTAGGATCCAGTGTGGGACCAACCATAAATGTGCTCAGTTCTCAGTTATCTGTACACGAGTCCAATAGGGATCCAATATTATGTCCCCTATTCCAGTGGGAAATAAAGGTCTTGGAGTCCTGGAGATCCTTCACACCAAGCTTTCACGTTGGCAAGGGGCGAAAGGTGGTGTCATCTGCGAAGATTCTCCGACGCTCAAGTCAGTAACCAGAAAAAGAATTCAAGGTTGATGAGTGTAAGTTTGAGAATAAGTCTAACGTACCAGAGTTATGAAAATGTTGGTATTTATATGCGTGCATGCAGAGAATGAAGAGTCTCCTAAGTTTGGGGGACCATTCGTACAATATGTCAGTACGATTCTAACACACAATGTGGGTGCCTCTGCGTCGCCTGTGAACGTTCCCCTGTGACTGTAACTTGTACTGTTTGTCGGGTGACACAAATGCTTTCCAATGTGCATGGTGCTGACCTGGACTTCCAGTATAAAAAGGTATCTAATACAGGTTTACAGTCCGGAGGTTTACCTGCGACACCGGCAAGCGAGTGAGATCAGGTGAAATTACCCTCTTACCCATGTACCGGTATCTAGACCAAATCAACATATAACGTTTAAATATATTTTAAATGTATGAATATTAATATATTAACATTAATATATTTAAAATATATAATTTATATTTTAAAATGTATTTTGTAATATTATATATATATAATTTATATATTAAAATATTTTAGAATCGATATAAGTTTTTTTATTGTATGTATAAAAAACTAGTAAAGGAATAGAAAGAGTTATATCTAATAGCATTCCTCATTTGGTAATAAGGAAGCACTTATTCTAGGGGTTTTTGGCCCCTTTGGGGTGCTTTATAAAAAAATTTAACAGTTTGATGTGGAAAAAAAAATAATTTGTTGTCTGGGGTGACTTTTGTCACATTATATTTGCAAAATGGAACAGAACAGTGCGTCTTATAAAACGCTATCTGAAGTAGCATTTTTGACCCTCAAAAACGTTAGCTCAACTAGCGTTTTCAGTACTGTGGCACGGATAACGAGAAGTTTGACTCAGAAAACGTAAGGTGGACTAGCGTTTTTAAAACGCATGGTGGACTGCCTTCTTTGACTTGAAAACGTAATCTGATGCAGCGTAAAAAAAAATTAACTAGTAAGGTGAAATGGTCCATTAGTTTATTGCTTGTTTGGGTAAATAAAAAATTCAGTGTAACACAAAAATTGAAATTTAAATTATACTTTTTACAATAAATTTATTGAAACAAAAAACATAAACTTTATACAAAATATGTTCTTTCCCATAAATATTTCATTATAAATATTTCATACATTCTCAAGAGTAATAGCACATTTATTAGAAATGTTATTTTGTATAAAGTTTATGTTTTTTGTTTCAATAAATTTATTATAAAAAGTATATCTTAAATTTCAATTTTTGTGTTACACTGAATTTTTTATTTACCTAAACAAGCAATAAACTGATGGACCATTTCACCTTACTAGTTAATTTTTTTTTTACGCTGCATCAGATTGCGTTTTCAAGTCAAAGAAGGCAGTCCACCATGCGTTTTATAAAACGCTAGTCCACCTTACGTTTTCTGAGTCAAACTTCTCGTTATCGGCGCCACAGTACTGAAAACGCTAGTCGAGCTAACGTTTTTGAGGGTCAAAAACGCTACTTCAGATAGCGTTTTATAAGACGCATTGTTCTGTTCCGTTTTGCAAATGTGATGTGACAAAAGTCACCCCAGACAACAAATTATTTTTTTTCTGCACCAAACTGTTAAATTTTTTTATAAAGCACCCCAAAGGGGCCAAAAACCCCTTATTCTAGTGGTTGTCATGCTAAGTTGTGTTTTATGGGTTTCAAGTTTGACTCCTAGTGTAGATTGACTGACATTTCACCTTCTCGGTGTGCGAAATGGAAACATGATATGATGTTTTCTACCTAGACAAATAATTATTTTTTTAACTACCTTATTTCCCAAATATTTTTTAAAAACCACATTATTTTAAAAAAAAACCCTAAACATTCAAATGCATCATTTAATTTACATAAAAAAGTATTGGGATGGGATTGATTGAGATATATGGAATGTCCACGAATTAGTTGAAGAAAAAAATGAGTAACCTAACAAATTCGAGTAGAGAAGGCAAAACTTACCAAAGTTGAAATGGTTGAAATTACATTTGGGCATTAATTTGGGTTTCCATGCAACAGAGATGACTCTGTAAGCAAAGTAGGTAAGAATTCCAGTATCTACACAAAGTGGGCCACTCTCTAATCATTCATTATTAATTGGTTAAAAGCGGCTCTATATCTACATAGCTATTACTCTGCCACAGTGAAAGCGTTCAATTCGTTGATATGTATGTCTACACATTAATTCCCATGTTTTTAGAAAAATCAAAAATAACTTATATTCATTAACAAAAATACTTCCCTCACGTTTTAAATATAAGGTGGAGTTAATCAAATGACCGATCAAATCAATAACAGAAGTTAAGTTGTAGTTAAATGTATTAATTTTTTATATATTTGTTTTTATAAACTTAATTAAATATCATTAATAATTGAGAGTATATGTATTATATTACAGGTACCTAAATTAATTAAATAGGGTAAGTAAGTAAATAAAAAATATATTATATGAAAAATAAACTCCGTTTTAGAAAAATCAAAACTTCAAGAATGTTTAGTTGCAGTTAGAGAAACGACGTTATTAAAATACAAAAATCTAAAAGTTAATATTGATCATTTCACCATATAAAACAGTTAAAATTTCGTTAACCGATTAATTTTTTTTTTAATTCCGTTGAGTTCCGTTCTACGGAACCCAAAACGTCCACTTCACTTTGCATATATAAGATTGGACATATGCATGCTATTGAATGTGCATGGAAATTTGTTAATTTGCATGTCGTGTAACACTAGCTAGGGGTGCAATAGCATGGAATTAATTAATGGGATTCTACTGTATATATGACCAGAACTAGGAAGACCTAAGATAAGGGTCTCATAAAGAATAGATGATGGTAAATAGTACTACTCCAGCAATGGCTGCTATTTTAACTAGCTAATAACTAGTCTATGTACCTACTAGCTAGCTAGCTACAATTAATTATCTTTCACTCTAAAGAAAGATTAATGATCTTGGAATTGGCATGTTGCTTGTTCATGAAGGTTGACTATATGAGAAGCCGTAATGGAAGAAAAAGATCGAATTAATCGTTTCAGTTGAAAATCATGAGAGGTGAGGTGAATGTGATCGTATCCTAACATGACCATTTCAACCATATGTCTTTCATCTCAACTATCAATAATCATTATAGAAGTCTTCAAAATAATAAAATCTTTATAGATTTTTGGTAGGATTATGGGTCCGTTTGTTTAAAAGTTAAAATAAGGTTTGTAAAACGGGGTTTGGAAAATTGTGGTTTAGAAAAAGTGGTTAGGAAAACTGGGGTTTTGAAAATAGTAATTTTTGTTTGGATAGTTTGTGGTAAAAGTAAGTTGAAAAGTAGTAATTGTGTTTGGTTGGAAAAAGTTTTGGTAACCTTGGTTTAGAAAAATAGAATTTGAGGGTAAAATTACTAAAAAGGGTATCAGTTAAAAAGAGTAGTAATATAGTATATTTTTTGTAAATAATTTAAAAATTAAATATTAAAATATTGCATTTATAATTTGATCAACAAAATAAGAAATATTTATTAGAAATAATAAATAATAAAAATATACATTAATATAAATATATATTGCAACTAAAATTTAATATTATTAAATATAATATTAATTATTTATTAATAATAATAATAATTGCATTGAGGTTAGTAATATTAAATATTATTATTAACAATTTATATTATTACATACTAATTACCTTAATAGTACATTAATATCCTAATTAATAACATTAATAATCCTAAATAAAATACCCTAATTAGATATAAATGAAGCTCCTCTTATGGTACACCTTACACCTTCATCCACACCCATACAACCCTACCAAACCCAATCATCCACTATCAGATCTCCACTATTACGGTGCACCCAACCCCATCAGCCTCACCTATACACCTTCTTCCCCAACCTGCAGGACGCCACATCCTCCACATTTACAGCTCCGACAGCCTCCACTTTTGCAACCACCGCAACCAAAAGCCACGAACAACACTGTCCTCCACACTCCCTCACCATCACCGTCCTCCACTTGCTCCGTCAACTCCGTAACCATCACCATCCTCCACCCATAGAAATGCCAACTCCCTCACCATCACCGTGCAAATCTCCACCACCGGACATCCCCTCCACCATACTCCCATCAATTCGCCACATAAATAGGAAAAAAAATCAACCAGCCAACAAAACACACAAAAAAAGGAGGGGAAGAAACGTAGCACACTCCCTCTACTCAGCTGTGCAAAATCACACTAAAAACCCAACAGATCTGAGAGGGCAGAATGGTAAACACGTTCCACACACTACACTTGAGGAAACGGAGGCTTCAGGATGGAGGTCGCGCACACCCACTCCAAAACCGCGTTTCACAATGGAAATGCCACTGTGCAACGGAGACGGAAGAGGAAACTTTCGGAGCCAAACACAAGAGCCGCGGAGAAGATTTTGTAGACCAAGATTTTCAAAACGGAACGGAGGTTAAATTTTTAAACAAACAGACACTATATATATTGAATTAATTCAACAAATTATATACCAAAATACCTCATGAATTAGGTTGATGATTTCAATTTTGTGGCCGGGGATATATAGCTTTATTTTTAACCTAAGGTCGTGGATTCACAGATATCTAACTCATTTACTTTCATATATCACTCTCACCTCCTTCTCTACAACTGTCCCATCAACAATATAGTATCTATTAGTATGCAGTTGGGAAAATAAAATTATAAAAATAGAAAAATCTAAAGATTAATATTAATCTTTCACATCGTTTGAGACAATCAAAACTCTATTTGATCGTAGGATTATCTTTCCTTTTAGAAAACGTCGTTACGTTGCTTTCCACGGCGAACCAAACATACTAATAAATGTATTACGATATGTAATGAGACGATAAATGGATCCCATGTGAAAACGTTAGCTAATGACATAATTTTTAGCATGTTTGTTTAAATATTCAAACATGCAAACAAAGTTTTGTAAAAGTAAGAAAAACATCTTATAGTTAAACGAAGATTTAATTATCTTGAACAACGTGAAAAATAATACTAATTTTTAATTTTTTTTATTTTTAAAACTCTGTTTCTCTAACTGCATACTAAACAGACACTTTAGTACCCATTCCTTTTATTCTTGGTTATAAGTAAATTAGATAAATTATATATATATATATATTATTACATAAAAATTTAGTTGTCTTAAAAATATATTCAAAAAGAACATATTTAGTATATAAGTATTTAATGACATTAAAAAATAAATATTTTTACTTATATTTAAGACAAATCCGATCCCGATACCACTCTCTAGACTTAATGGTAATTTAAATAAAAACCGCTTTCAAGGATTGATGGCACGTAATATCTAGTGTGAGATATTCTTTCAACACCATATCTCTAGAATCACGCGTAGGGTCTTTAAATCAACCTCGGTGTGAGCTATTCTCTTAACACCGGAAGGTCAAGGTTGACCTAGGCATCAACGTATTAAACAAGCAAACTGCAAAGTAACTGCACTACTAGAAAAAAGACTAATAGCTACTACAAGTTAGCGACCGCCACATGCCGTCGCTAATTAGTGACCGCGTTAGCGACCATAAATGAAAAGCGACCTGGAAAACGAAACATAGTGACCACTTCCGCGACGGATACATAACCGTCGCTAAAATTGATAAAGTCCCGTCGCTAACTCCGTCACAATCTCATACGTCGTCGCTGACCCGGTCGCTATAGTTAATTCCCTCCAGTTTTTTGGTTTCCCTCCAATGTATTTATGGCGCCAACTGATAGCGACGGGAAAACTAGGGTCGCTATGTGGCTTCATGCGTCAGTGACGTCCTCCATGACGTCGCTATGGCCACAGTGTATCCGTCGCTAGTGCCGTCGCTAAGATTGCCTTTTGGCTTTCCCTCCATGTTGTTTCCCTCCATGCTAGTGACGGAGCAAACTACCGTCGCGTACCGTCGTAAGGTTGTGACGGTAGGGCTATACCGTCGCTATATGTGAAGATGTTAGTGACGGCGACGCTCTACCGTCGCTAATATTCAGGACATTAGTGACGGATTACTTCGCCCGTCGCTATGAATTTGGCTTCCCTCCAAATTTTTCTTTTAATAATTGATATTAGTGACGGTAGTTGGACACCGTCGCTAATTGTTAGTGACGACGATGCTCTACCGTCACTAATATTCAGGAGTTTAGTGACGGATTACTTCTCCCGTCGCTATGAATTTGGCTTCCCTCCAAATTTTTCTTTTAATAATTGATATTAGTGACGGTGGTTGGACACCGTCACTAGTGTTCAGGAGGTTAGGGACGGATTTGTTCAGCCGTCGCTAAGTGTTTAATTGTAGTGACGTCGTTAGCGACGGGTTAGAGCCGTCGCTATGGTTTTAATGTAACTCGACAGCAACCCCTTTCCCTGTCATTCAACCTAACTCTCAATCCTTCCCCCCTCTGTTCCCTAAGAATCCGGCCGACTCCCTCCTTCCCTCCACCTGTCTCCCCTCCCTGATCTTCATCCCGTCGTGTTGTGGCTCTGCATTTGGTGTCTTCGCTGTCGTCATCCCCTCCACACGTTGTCATCCCTATCTAACGTCATCCCCTCTTCGCTGTCGTCATCCCCTCACGGTGAACCCCCGTCTGTGTCGTCGTCGAGCCTCCCTCACGGTGAACCCCCGATGGTGGTGTCCGTTAGCCCCTAAGCTCCGAACAACCCAGGTGAGATTTTTTATTTTCTTCTCCTCCCTCCTCCCTCAGTCTCTCTTTCTTCTCTTTGTGAACTGAGCTGTCATCTTTGTTGGGTAACAAGAAAACTGTGCTGGTTGGCAGGTCTTTAAGAAGAAGTTTTCTTCTTCCATCACCTTGATCCTTTCTGAGCAGAAGAGAGTAGACCACCACCACGCGCACACCCCTCTGTAACTTGCGGGTTTTGTTTGTGTTCTGTGTGTAGGTTAGTTTTTTTCATGATTGTTTGTTTCAATATTGTTGATTTTGTTGAATCAATATTGTTTTTCATTAATTTTCCAATTTCTGTTCTGTTCTGTGTCTAGGTTAGTTTCAATTATTGATGTTCTGTAATGTTATGTTCTGTTGTGTTCCGTGTGTAGGTTAGTTTCAATTTTCATGTTCTGTTCTGTTCTGTGTCTAGGTTAGAAATCACAGACCTAGGAGACGAGAGGATTGATGTTCATGTTCTGTTCTGTTCATGTTCATGTTCTGTTCATGTTCATGTTCTTTTCATGTTCATGTTCATGTTCATGTTTTTTTCATGTTCATGTTCTGTTCTGTTCTTTTCATGATTGATGCAATGCTGTTGTGGAATGTAGACTAGGTAATTAGTTATATTTCAATTAAATGTTTGAAATTGTTGGGTTTGAAAGTGAGGCGAGAGGATATAAAGTTATATTTCAATTTATAGGTAGGTCTGATTGAATATTGATGGTTTACCACCTGACTTTATTTTTAAGCAAAACCATTGTTTATTAAATGGTCCTACTTAAACGTTGAAACTTTAAATCTATTCTTGATCCCTTTCTTCCACCTAGATTAGTTTCACTTCTGGTGATATAAAGTTGTTATAGAAACTAACCTTTTTATTCTCTATCCCTTTCATCATTGACCTATTTTATCCCTTCTATGCTCCTTGTCCCTATCTCTGTTTATTATTTATCTAGCTAGACAACGAAGAAATCAATGAAGTTAACGTTTTCAATGTATTCTCATTTGGTTTAGTTTAATTTTAGTATACTTTGATTGGATATGAGCCAAAAATTAAATACCATGATAAAGACATTGAGTTTTAACGATTGAGAGAAACTCTAATTATTTATGTATGATGTATGGTAGTATTGAAACAAATTTTAATTTCAGTCAAATAATCCACTCCCAAAATGAAAGCTGGTTCCTAGGCAATATTTATACAGTTTTATAATTTGAATTTTAAACAAGTTCTATATTTTAGTAGAAACATCAATGGGTGAAAATAGAAAGATAATTTTAATATCTGCTTTATTAATAATTCACCCCAGAGAAGTCAAAGTCTAGGGTAGCCAAATATTTGTGATACTAATGTCACTCAGATATTAGTGTCACTTCTTCTCTAAACTCAATGCCATCTCCACCCTGTCTGATCAGTTGCGGTTGGTCTCGACGTCAAGTCTTAGTTCATCAGTAAGACAAATCCACTCACTTTCCATCTCTGTCTATGCATATTTTCTGGCAACAAGGAGAAAAATTTACAAATAGAAAAACTTAATACTTTCCAAAGAGAGGTATGTGTAAATAACAATATTACATAATAGGTACAAATACAATTTGGAAAAGAAGAAAGAAAAAGAGAAAACAGAAACCATAAACCAATGGTTTGAATAAAAAGTACAAGAAAACTCAGCAGAAACATTGTTGAACTATAACCTGTTGTCTGATACGAGGCAAAGCCATAATACAAGAAACTCAAGAGAACCAAATGACAGACTAATGATGATAGATATTATGTCTTAGACAGTGTAGTGTGCATTCATGGTATCAATGTCCAAACCCCTCAGCTTGGCAAATGATTCCACCCTGCCCTTTAGAGTGTGAAGCTCTCTCAGCCTGCATCATAAGGAAAAAAATCAATAAAAGGGGTCCAAAGAAAATTCATGTAAAGGTAAAATAAAATTGAGAACCTGTTTGAAGATGAATAAAGACACTGACCTTGCTATCTCTGCTCGCCTCCTTGCCTCTTCTGCTAAGGTATTGATTTCTCTGAAAGTGTTCTTCTCTGTAAACACTTTTGACTCAGTAGACTGGAGACCATGTAAGGTTCTCTGCTCGGTAGCCCATGCTGCCTGACGAGCTTCTTTACCTTTGCTCGGTAGCCCATATGCTGCCTGATGAATAAAATTGGTTGTGCTTTTGGAACAAGCTCCCTCCTTAACCTTCTGATTTCTTCCTCTTCTGCTAACTATAGTGGAGTGAAACATACAAGAAATCAGTACTTACTATTTAGTGAAAGGAAGGAAGGATGATAAATCAGATCAAGAATATATGGATAGTAACAGTGCACCTTCTGCTGTCTTTCCCTTTCCATCTTGTATTGCTCTATTAAGCTCAACTTTTCTGCCACCTGCATAATTCAATATTCATTAATTCTTGTTTCCGTACTCCTACTGTCGATATCTTCTGAAAATGAAATAAAGAAGTGGTTCTGAACTCTGTCTTCATCATCAATCCAATTTCCTTCTCCATCTCTAAGCATACTTATATGATTTTCCCTTCTTCTGTTAATTACTTTCTGGTGGTAAAACTTTGTGTTCCTGGCACCTTCACTAATCCATTGCCTCCTTGATTTTTTATGCCAAATTAGTTCTCCCTGCAGCAAGGTTTTGTCCAATTCAGCTTGCAATCTTTTGTCCAAACTATCCAGGAAAGGGTAATATCCAGGTTGAGAACTTATTTTGTTTTGTATACCCTCAATTCTTCTGATCAGGATTCTTTTCCTCTTGGCAACAGAACCAGAGGTATTAATACTCCACTATTTAAATGCAGCCTATAATTAAGTTGATTGGAGCAGATTCCTCCTCTTTCCAGCTAGATTCCACAGGCTTTTGTACAGATGAATCAGTGAGCCAAGCTCTGTAGAATCTAAATGGTCTCTCGACCTTCCAAGATTGGTGAGGCCACAATTGTAGTCAAATAGGATGATGGTTAGATATACCACTCTTGGTAGGATTTTGAGTTCAGATTCAGCGTATAAGGATCTCCAGGCTGTATTACAATAAGCCTTGTCCAGTCTTTAAAGGATTCTGTTTTGATTTTTAAACATGGCCCCTCTCCATGTAAATCTAGGCCACACAAAAGCCAGCTCCACCAGCTTTTGTTCTGTAAATCTATTCTGTTTATATTGTCATGAGGGCTGGCATGTATTCCTTTTAGCCCTTCTATCATCTCCAACACTCCAACAGCCCCTTTAACACTCCGATGGAAACCTTTTCTTCATCTTTTCTTGCTATTTTGAGACTCACATCAGTAGTTGATACTTCCTAGTTCCTAGTTGTTTTGTTGTGTTAAAAGATTTTTTGCTTTTGTATTTCCTTCATTTTAGATCCTTGGGACAGTTGTTATCACTGTTTTCAAATTACAATTATGCAATTAGATTTTTTGATTTTCAATTTTTATGTATTTGTATATTTTTGTCCTTTCTCATACATGTCTACATAATATATTTTTTTATTCTATCCCGCGATAGGATAAAAGCTGACTTGCAATGCGATACGTGATGCCGCTATCCTGGTTTTGGGTTTTGCCACGACGCAACGCGATCTAGGATTAACTACTTAGGTTTTCTCAAATGAAACAGTTCCTTAGTAAAGTCTCTAAAGTCTAAATAAGTTCAAGTGAATAACACTATAGTAAAAAATATACATTTTTTAGATGATATCAATGGCAATAAATAAGGTTAACTACTTTTATTAGTTAATGTGAATTGACTTTTTTTGCTTATATTCAAGGACGGAGGTTTGTAAGGTAGTTTTTCCAAGTAACCCTAATTCAATAACTTTTTCGCCTCACATAATTCTAATTATATTTATAATATCACACGTCCTTATATTGGTGTGAAAAACCAGCTTTTGTTCTCAGGGAATTGGATATTAAGGTGTAAAAACTATAAGTTGGATTCAATTAAGTTAACTTTAATCTCCATTGTTTTCCAAGTTGCCAGTAATCCACCAGAAAATCCAGCACCATCTAAACTAGCAAAACCATCATAGTCTAAGGACCCAGATTTTGTTGAGTCTATTTGTTTCACACCGAGTTTCCATGATTACTAAAATATCAGGTTGATAAGAAGTAACAAATTTCTAGAGTTTTAGGGTTTAGGGTTTAGCGTTTAGTGTTTAGGGTTTAGGGTTTTAAAACGTTTAATAATGCAAATGTAGTCTCTGTTGCGTGTCTCATGGACTCATTCTCATGTGGATCCCAAGTGTCTAGATCACTAAGAAGTCGTTGCTGTGTAATCTATAATTTGCTTTGCGTGTCTCTCTTTGTTTAGTTTCCTTGCTACTTGTAACTGTCTAACGACTTCTTGGTTTGTCATGCAGAGTAACACACATCACGCGTGGTCTCTGATCGTCTCTCTTCAGCTCCATATTTATCGCCCACTTTTTTCCCTAGGTAATCCCTAACACTGACTTTCTCGATATATGTATGCATGTCAGTTGTTGTTTGTTAGTTGAGAGCAAAGCTCATTAGGAACTGGTTTTGATGTGTTTATAATGTGTTTTATGCATGTGTAATGTTGTTTGTTAGTGGAGAGCAGAGCTCATTAGGCGATGGTTTTAAGTGCTGATAACATGATTGTTTATGCATTTGTAATGTTGTTTGTTAGTGGAGAGCAGAGCTCATTAGGCATTGGTTTTGTGTGCTGATAACATGATTTATGATGCATGTGTAATGTTGTTTGTTAGTAGAGAGTACATCTCATTAGGCATTGATTTTATGTATTGATAACATGATTTGGTGTTCGTAACTCTGAATATCATATACAATGCGTATGATATGTTTATTTATCTATACTGGGAAGTTTTCTGTATGTAACAGGCCGTTTGTAAATTTGGGAAATGTCTAGTTTACAGGGGAGACTCTGTCAAAATTTCGGCAGACTCCCTTTCTTAGGGAATTTAAAAATGAAACTCAACTTTAATAATATAGGGTTTAGTCGTGTGTGTACCCATTAGATTCCCGTTCAAGTTTCAAAACAACCGGTTGATGTACCGTGTTGTGTTGGATCTTGAATTGTCCCGGTTGGACAGTTTGGTATGAATTTGTAACCTGTAGGGCGTAACCCATCAATGTTGTATGTGGTCTATCTGGAGACGTTGAATGAATGTTCATTTGAAATTTCGGCTATGGTATTTCGTATTGTCCCCAGGGTGCATGTCTGCGTGCGGAGTTTCATACCGTACGTATCTCTGTGTACTCGGGGACCAATGCGAAATGCTGCCGAAATTTCAAATGAACATTCGTTCAACTCAAGATAGACCGCATACAATTATGGGATGGGTTACGGATGGTTGCATATTCATCCCGAATGGGATAGGGCCCCACCAATTTGCAACATCAAAGAGATAGAAAGTGATTCACAACCGATAGTCAAATAAAATTACAATAATTTAAAGTAACAAAAATCGTGCTTGTTAGATATTGTAAATGGAGGTACCGGCAAATCGGCGATGGATGTACAACCGACTAGATCGCAATCGGCGAGTGACTGAGGAGTTTATGATGGGGCTGTTGGAGTTTATTCAGTTCGCTACGGCAAACACGCCTGGATTTGAAGTGACTCAGAAGATCCGTTGTCCGTGCTCAAGGTGCAAATGCATGAGTTTTGAATACGCGGATGATGTCATGTGCCACCTAACTGAGAAAGGGTTCATGGAAACATACCACTGCTGGTACAACCATGGTGAGCAGTTACCGCGTAGACCGTCAGACGTAACCGTGCAACAGTCTTACTACGAGGTTGGAGGAAACAGGGATACGTACAACAACATAGAACAAATGGTGATGGATCATGTTGGACCCTCCACCGGGCGTATGCTGGAACATAATGACCAAGCAGGTCATGGGGACTTTGACAATGTAGAGGAGGATCCTAATCCGGAGGTGAAGAGATTTTATGATTTGTTGGCGGCGGCTCAGACTCCATTGTGGGACGGGTGCAACAGTCACACTGAGTTATCCGCCTCCCTAGCTGCTTTAAGCCTAAAGGCAGATTATAATCTTTCTGGAGGTTGTTTTGATAGGATGGTCAGTCTGATGGGTTCCACCATGCCTAGTCATCACAGAATGCCAGCAAACCTGTACCGTGCTAAGAAACAAGTGGCAAACCTGGGGTTGGGTTGTGTGAAGATAGAGTGTTGTGTTGGTGGATGTATGCTGTTCAGAAATGAGTTTGCAGATGAGAGTGTCACAAAATGTCTGCATTGTAATGAGGAACGCTACAAGACCGTTAAAAGGAGAGGGAAGGTAACCCGGACGGCCAGGAAGAAAATGTGGTACTTCCCTATAACACCGCGTCTTCAACGCCTGTATGCCTCATTGTCCACGGCAAAACACATGCGTTGGCATGCTCTGAACCGAACACAAGAGGGGTTTCTTTGCCATCCTTCCGACGGGAAAGCATGGAAGTGTTTGGATGAGCTATATCCGGACTTTTCTGGCGAGCCGCGAAATGTAAGACTTGGCTTATGTACTGATGGGTTTAACCCTTTCGGTCAGTACGGAAGGGCTTACTCTTGTTGGCCAGTCATCCTGACCCCATACAATCTGCCACCTGATATGTGTATGAAGAGGGAGGTCATGTTTCTATCTATACTGGTTCCAGGACCCAAAAATCCAAAGGCGAACATAGACGTGTTTTTGCAACCGTTGGTTGAAGAGTTATCACAGTTATGGGATGTCGGGGTAATGACATACGATGCGTCTTTGAAGAACAACTTTATGATGCGTGCTGTTTTGATGTGGACTATTAACGACTTCCCGGCCTATGGTATGCTTTCTGGATGGTCCACGTCTGGGAAGCTAGCTTGCCCTGTATGCATGGAACATACCGGGGGGGAATCACTCCCTGTTAGTGGCAAGACAAGTTTCTTTGACTGTCATAGAAAGTTTCTACCGTTGGATCACCCGTTTAGGAGGAACAAAACCGCTTTTAAGAAAAACAAGGTTGTCAATGAACCTCCACCCCGTAGGTTATCTGGTGCACGGGTTTGGCAGAGGGTCGAAGAGTATCCTTACATCTGGGACAAGAGTGTTAAGGAGTTTGCGGGTTACGGTAAGGAACACCACTGGGTGAAGCAGAGTGTGTTGTGGGATTTGCCATATTGGAAAGACTTGTTGTTAAGACACAACATTGATGTCATGCACACTGAACGTAATGTTTTCATGAATATTTTTGACACTGTTATGGACATCAAAGGGAGAACAAAGGACAACGAGAAGAGTCGTCTAGACCTTCCGATTTGGTGTTCTAGGAAGGAGTTGGAGTTGAGGGATGCGGGACGTGGAAGAATGTTTAAACCCCATGCAAAGTATGCTTTAACTAGACCACAACAGATTGCTGTGTGTATTTGGATGAATGGGTTGACCCTGCCTGACGGATTCGCTTCTAACTTGAGTAGATGTGTCGACGTGAAGGAGGGCAGGGTGTTTGGCATGAAAAGTCATGATTGCCATGTGTTTATGCAACAACTACTCCCGTACGCGTTTCATGCCTTACCGAAGCCTATTTGGAAACCGTTAGTGGAGTTGAGTCACTTCTTTAAGGAGTTGACGGCTACTTCGTTGACTGTGGAGAAACTTGTGAAGATGGAAGAAACTATCCCGGTGTTGATTTGTAAGTTGGAGCAGATTTTCCCACCAAGTTTTTTTGACTCCATGGAGCATTTGCCTATCCATCTACCGTACGAGGCCTTGGTTGGTGGCCCAGTGCAGTATCGTTGGATGTATCCATTCGAAAGGTGAATGCTTGGTGAACTCTTTAATTTACTTGCAAATCGTGCTTATAATAGCATTTTCTAACTTAACACCATGTTGTTAATGATGTTGAAGATTCTTACGCTCTTTAAAAGATAAAGTGTCGAACAAAGCCTGCGTTGAAGCTTCAATTTGTGAGGCATACTTAGTCGAAGAAATGACAACCTTTGCTTCTTTCTATTTTCCAACGGAGATAGAAACTAGAATGAGTAGAATTCCCCGCAATCTTGGGGTAGCCAGCCGCACAGGGTTTGATGAACAAACGTCGATTTTCAACTATCCTGGTCACCCGGGGGGCAGGCTCACAAAATGTTACATTGATGAGAAAGATCGAAAGGCGGCTCATTTGTACATTCTTCTCAATTGCCCAGAAGTGGAACCCTTTATTGAGTAAGTCATAGAAGTTATATTATACATTCTTAACGTAGCTTTTATATTAAACTTATTTGTTTCTTTCAATAGCTTA
Organism: Clitoria ternatea; assembly: GCA_037962975.1. NCBI lineage: Eukaryota > Viridiplantae > Streptophyta > Magnoliopsida > Fabales > Fabaceae > Clitoria > Clitoria ternatea. The sequence goes on from CM075672.1 coordinate 223,683,259, forward strand.
TACACAGATATGCTAAAACTTGAGCAAAATGATTTAACTGATGACCAAATTCATAGTGAGGTGTCATCCAAGTTCGTTGGTTGGTTCGCGCAACATGTAAGACCCGTATTCCAAGTGTTTTTAAGCCTATTTGCTTCTAACTCCCGTCAATGTGGTAACAATGACCTACTTCTTATGTTGTACATAGATACAAGACCCTAACAACCATATTGAAGATTCTTTACTCCAAGCCCTTTCTTGGGGGCCGGTGAAGACTGTTAAAAAATGGCCTATTTACTACGTAAATGGCTACAAGTTTAATATTCTTCAATGGAGTGAAGGGATGCGCACCCATAACTACGGGGTTTGTGTTAAAGGCACCGCCGGTCAGTTGGAAGAAGACTTTTATGGAGTGCTGACGGAGATTGTTGAAGTTTCATTCTCTGGACGACTAAGAAGAGATATTGTTCTATTCAAATGTGATTGGTTCGACAACACAATCGGTGTTGGAACAAAGGTTGACAACAACTACGGCTTAGTTGAGGTCAAGAAGAATGGTAGATATAAAGGGTTTGATCCCTTCATTTTTGCCCAACAAGCTGAGCAGGTTTATTACACCGACTTCCCGGGAGGACATCGGGACTGGTATGCAGTAATCAAGGCCAAGGCCCGAAGTCAGATCACTGACAATGTCTCCGAGGAGGTTGATGACGCTTATCAGCTTGCACCACACGAGCTCAACGATGCCTCTTTGTTGTTCAACATTGATCCAGTCATAATGGATGAGACACTCGCCACTACGGGGGGTGAACACATTGACAAAGACCTTGTCTCTCGATCAAAACGGTCTAGGGCTGATTTGGATACTGATGAACTTGTTCAAACAGATTACCACAGTGACACTGAAACTGAGGGGGAATTTGAAACTGAAACAGACACAGAGTATGTAGTTGTTAAACATATATGCATAGGTTTATATATATCCTGAGACTAACCTTTTTTGTTCATTATTTTATCCACAGATGACGGGACGTCGACTGCCCTTCAGTAGGGGTGGTGGGTCCAGGACCCCGGCTTCCCGTCTGGGGACTCCTACCCCAGGGCAGGAGACCACTCCATCACCACCACAGCGGACCACTCCATCACCACTACAGCAGACCACTCCATCACCACCACCACAGCAGACCACCCCATCACCCCCACAGCTGACCACCCCAGAGCAGACTCCTGGAGTTGGTGGCTTGGAGGACCATGGCCATCAGGCGACCCCACCTCCGGCATCCCCTCTGCCCATGTTGGTACCCGTGCCGGCCGGAGACGAGTAAGTGACTAAACCTCAAATACTTTTATGTTATTTGTATGACACTTTATATTAAACTTTAGTAGAAAGACTTGTTGGTTTATTGGATGTTACTTTAATTAGTACTTGTATAGATTGAATTGTACTGGGCACTCTTCTGTTTGTAACAGGGTAACTATGTAAACTTGGAAATGTTACATTTACAGGGGAGACTCTGCCGAAATTTTGGGTGTCTCCCTAGATTGTGTGTTGTTTTACTCCTAACATAATTGTTGTCATTACAGCTTTGTTGATAGTAGTCGCACTACCAAAGCGATTACTAAGGTTTTGAAGGCCCAGTGGGATGGTCCATATATATCTTGGACAGATGCTGGGAAGGTTGTGCAAGATAGGTGGTTTGACACCTTCTCGGTAAGTTCCTAGCTCATTTATTGTGACTTGATTTGTAAAATAGACCTGTTATTAATTTTGATTTCTCAATTCATTTTACAGCGTGATTACCAGTGGGCGGAGGGTATGATTGATGAGATTAGGAAGGTCTTTGCCACAAAGACCTCCAAAATCATCAAGAGTACCCTTTGGAAGGTGAGGGACAAGGGTGAGCGCCCTCGTTGGATCCCGGAGGACCATTGGGACGGGATGGTCCAGAAGTGGGGCGGGGTCCCATTCCAGCAGGCGAGTGCTCGGAATAGGGCCAACAGAGCCGCCGATGCTGCAGCCTCGGTTTACACTGGGGGTAGCATTTCAACCCTCGAGCACAAGAAAAGATTTGTAAGTATATTTATGTTAAACATTTCTATTATCATTCGTCTTACATGTTTACAAATAATAATGTCAATGTTTTTTGTCCACCACAGGAGCAGAGGGAGCACCGGGAGCCTTCTTTGTTTGAGGTCATGCAAATGACCAAGAAGAACAAAGCCGGTGCATGGGTAAACCAGAAGACTACGGAGCTAGCGGTATTTACTTTTAACTGACATATGCTTATAATTTACAAATCAACTTACTAATCCTATCGTTGTTTTTGAATTTACAGGAGGCGTATCAGGCCAGGAGGGCCGAGAAGGAGGCGGACCTAGTGGCTTCCACTCCTGAAGGGGAGGTTCCTCCCACCCTATCTTGTTCTGACGACAACGCCATCTATATGGAGGCTGTTGGCGGTGTGAACAAGAAAGGGAGGGTGTTTGGATTGGGTGGCGTCGGCACGCAGCTGGCGAAAAAGGGGAAGACCTCTTCCTCTTCGTCTTCCTCTGGTCTTCCGACTGAGGTCGTTCAGGTAATTCAAAACCTGAACGATGAGCTACAGGAGGAGCGACGTCAGAGGCAGTTGCTGTTGGAGCGGCACGAGGCGGACCGACAGAAGGCCGAGGCGGACCGACAGCGGGCCGAGGAGCAGCACGCCGAGACTCGTCGGCAACTTGCTCAGCAGCAGGAGCTACTGATGCAGTTGATGGCGAGGCTACCTCCCCCCACTTCCCAGGCGCCCCCACCACCACCCCAGGATCCCCCACCACCTTGATTGTAGTTCTTTTATTTATACACATTGTATATTTGATTTTTAGTTATGTTATATTTTCATTCAGTATTTAGTTTGTCATTCTTTATTTATTATGTCAATATTTAATGGTAATTACATTCAAATCACAAAGCCTTTCTACCTATCATTAATAATTCAACCTATTTCATAAATTAATTTAATCTATTATTTTGTTTTTAATAATAATTCATTGCTTCAAAAAAATTATTTTAATATTTTTATAAAATTTTATCAGCCAATAAAGATATTTTTAAAGCTAAATTAACAAAACCAGTCAACATTGGATCAATTTTAAAAAAATTTAAAAATTCTCGTTAGCGACGGTACCCGTCCGTCGCTGACTTATTAACCACTAGCGACGGGAAGCCTTGGTCGCTACATCGCAACCACTAGCGACGGACGTTGTGGTCACGACCTGACAACCACTAGCGACGGGACGCCTTGGTCGCTACATCGCAAACACTAGCGACGGAAAGCTGTGGTCGCGACCTGACAACCACTAGCGACGGAACGTATTGGTCGCTGTATCACTACCTCTAGCGACGGCACGGGGTGGTCGCTGGTGTTTTTAGTAGCGACGGGGTCCCGAGGTCGCTGTATGGCAACACTTAGCGACGGCAGCAGTTATTGGGGCAGGGACGATTTTAGCGACGGCCTTACGCCGTCAATAAGTTAGCGACGGCATATATGTGGTCGCTGATGTGTTTTCGACGAGGGTTTTAGCGACGCCCACTTTCCCGTCTGTGACGCCGTCGCTAATTGTTTTAGCGACGGGAATTCCATTGATTAGCGACCAATTCTGTCCGTCGCTAACAGTTGTTTTTTTAGTGGTGCTGACTAGTAGGTAGAGTCGTTTGGTCACGTTCCTTTTATGTGTTAGCCTTTCTGCAGCAAATTAGAAAAGTACTGACAAGGTACGGAAAGCTTTGTGAATAAGGAGACGCTTCTACTACCTTTAGGTATAAATTCCTATGTATCAATTTAACAAATGTAGAACATTCTCTATAAAACTTACGCTTGAGTTTTGATATTCCTTTGAACTTTCACTGACTTGAACATCGGAGTATCCTTACAGGTGACACCTTTTTCGCCCTACAACGCGTAAGGCTGATGCTGTTGATACGAGGAATCACACCAAGACCTTTATTCCCCACTAGAATAAATGATATAATACTGGATCCTCAATCGACCGGTATAATATTTGAACATCTACAATAGTTTTAAGGACTGTCGCAAGGTCGGTCCTAGACCTCATCCTAGACTAGTTCAAAGACAAAAAAAATCTTTCAAAACTTTTTTATATTATTACATATTCCATAATACTTCTGGCTTTAAATATTAAAAAAAATAGCCAAATTATGTTTTTCATTATTATATTAAATGCTTATCTATCAAATATATCTTTCTTGTTTATATTTTTAAAACAGCTTAGTTTTAACAATAAATAATATTAAAGATAATTTTAAAAATTAAATCAAAATATTTAAATGACATTAATATAAATAACTAATTTCAATTATTATTCTTACTATATTTCCTTTTACTTATATTTAAAAGTGAATAGATCTAGTATATACATACTACATGCTTGCACCGGATTCCCTGTAGTTTTCACCCTCGTCACATTATTGTCTTAGTTAATTTCTCCAAATTGTTAATGAAATTGTAATTCTCATATACTAATAGGGACAAATTGTCCGTTAGCAATCGATTCCCTTGATGTGTTGCACAAGGTGGAATTTGCATAGTGCTTTGCTTAAAAATGAAAGCAACAAATTAGGTGGCTCCATTTATTCAATATACAAAATTATCTAGACCATCAAAATCTAAATACTTTTAGAGATTCAAATCCAGAAAATACTTTATTATCTCTCCACCTTAAAGGGGTAATACTCTTTGGCTTTTTAGTTGGAGGATATCTATGAGTTTACGCAAAACAAAACTTTGAGATAACAATCTAAATTGACATATTATTGACTGAATAAAACCTTGGAAAAGTTAGCATTAGTAGTTTCATTTTCATGCATATTGGGTCAAAAAGTATGTGTTGCGTAGATTATTCAAAGATGTTTATTTCAAGGGGTTTTAGGTCTTGACTCATTTTCATGGTTCTCAATTTCTCTATGTCGGTGTTTGTCATATCAACTTCACCATTGTCATTACTCCTTTTTTTTTGGTGAAACATTGTCATTACTCGTTTGTCAATAGTAACCAGAGATCGTCACCAAAATTGGGCTCAATGTCATGTTGGGCTTTACGTAAATGGGCCTGTTTTAGAAATTGCTTGACCTTTTAAATTGTGTAATTTTGGTCCAATCTTTAATTTATTCTACTTTAGTAAATATTCTTATTTTCTACACAAAATATGTATAGATGAAAATGACTAAACCATATTTTACGTAAAAATCACTAATCAAAACATAAAATGACTATAATATTAGATCCTTTGAATTTTATCAATTTGTTACTAAATTTCTTAAATATGAACTTTAAAAATTATTCCATGCCCTAATTCTATCATCAATAACTAAATATTTGCATGAATGACAACAATTTCCTGGTTTTAAAGATAACAAAATGGATAAGGGGACAATGAAACAAACTATATCTATGTTTGGGAGCTAGATAGGGGGCGCAACTTCTAGTTCTAAAAATCTTGTTTAAGAGTTTTAAAAAAAATTGAGGGGATAGGTTTGAAGACTTTTTTAAACCCTTTAAAATTCTCCTTTTTTTTCATTTTTACAAGTTCTCTTAGATTGAGAATTTTTGATAGATTTCACAACTTTCAAACAAACAAAAGAGGGAGTGATCTCTGTAACATCCCAAATTTTAAAATAGAGGATAAACCAAGAAAAATAAGTATTGATAAAATCTAATATGAATTATTTAATGCCCCAATATATTGAGAATAATTAAATTAAGAATTTTGTAAATTGTTGGTAAATTATAGAGACCGGTTAAGCTGAAAATGAGCCCGGTTGAGATAGGGGTGTCGGACCAAGTGTCTCGGAATCAGATGATATTGGTCAGGGCTGTTAAGAATAATATTGAGAGTCCGAATATATATTTGGAATGATTTTTAGATAAGATATTGAGACCAAACGAAGAACCTGTTTGTAGAAAAACGATGAATTTCAATGAATGAAGCTAAAAATAAAACAAAAGCCCAATTTCCCTTCTATTCTTTCACGTTGGTTTCTTATTGCCGTGGGAAACCTTTCTCTTCTTCTCTTCTCTACTTTTCCTCCTCCTTCTTCATCTCTTCTTCTTTCAAAACTCTAGGTTAAGGTGGTGTTATTTCCATTTCCTCCATTTTCGTTTTGAAAGAGCTTGGAAGTGAACCATTGGAGCTGAATTCTCCTTCCCCTTCTCCTTCATTTTTGCATCCCTCTTTTCTCCCCTTGGAACCCATTTCATTTTGGGTGTGTGGTAAGCTTCCTTCATCATTTTTTTTGATGGGTTAATGATGATATTATGGGATGTTATGGTTTAGAAGAGTAATGCATGTATATGAGTAACTATTTAGAGCATTGAATGCTTATGCCCTAAGGTGGGTGACAATAAATGTGGGTATTTATGAGAGATTAATGGTGGTTGGTGCATTTATGATGGAAAGGAGATGAAAGATAGATGTATTAATGAATGTGGTTGGGTTTTAGAGAAAACCCTAACTTTAATATTTAGGGAAAATGAATAACATTGGTGCAAGAGAATGTTTGTGAAGGAATGTATGTTATGATGGATATGAATATGGATAAAGGAGGTTATATGAGGGTTGTGGGTTATACTTGTTTTGTAACCTTTTCATTTTTAATGAATGTGGCTTAATGGGAAGGAATTCCCGAAGCCTAATAGATGATAAAGATGATGTCTATAACATGTCTAGTACATGTTATGAAATCATGGATATAACTACGATTATATAGAATGAAAATGGTGTCTTTAATAGTGAATTAATTGAGGTTTTACATGTAATAATGTAGGACCTATTCCGAACGACGAGGCGGGAGAGTCTTATCAGTCGGAATTCTTCTCTTGAGGTAGGAGAGGAGTCTTATGTTCTAAATGCATGAATTTGGATGTTATTTGATTTCCTTATGTATCGGTATGCATGTTAGCCTTGCTTGTGATGATGTGTAAAATTTGTTATGTGTTACTTGGTGTGGACAATATGTTTGGCAACATGCTTTGGTACATTTAGAATATTCATGGTATGTTATGTGGTGGTGTGTAGTGATCAGTGATATGATGTTAAGTTGTATTTAACATGAATGTGATATGATTGTTGACGATGTTTGTTGAGAATGAGAATAAGGAGAATGCCACCCAAAGACTTTAATTAATGTGAACAATCAACGATAATAAAAGTTTTGTGATAATGTTGGTAAGGGTGTTGATGATGTTGTATGTTGAGTGGCATATATATAGGATGCACAAAGTGAGAAACGCATATGATCTGCATTACATCCATGGCATACTGCATAGCCGCCGTTGTGGAACATTAGGGGAGTTCCCTCGGCCGACCCAGTGGGAGGGTGGCTCGGTGCACGAGCAAGTTGTAATTTCCCCTGTGACTTGGTATGAAGTCACGAAGCCGCCCATGTATTGCTTCGGGGAGCTACATGTGGCCGACCCTTGTGGGGGGTGGCTCTTTACGAGCAGGTGACCCCGGTGGTCCTTGAGATCATAGCCGCCATGATTTAATATCTGGCCAGCCCGCAATACCATATGTTGATATGTTTGTGTACCGCGGTCATGGTGAAAATGACCAGGTGTTGCAAGATGGGCGATGCGGTTTGGTACCAGTAAAACAATTGGTGAATGCATACAATTTAAAGGATAAGTGTACACATTTTACTACTACAGTAGGGGTATGGTTAGATGACCATGCCTGAATCCCACATTCGGTGTTGTAATCCCACAGTCAGATCTGCAATTGTTGAAATACTCCTTGTGCATATGCATTAGTTTAAGAGCATTTGCATATAGAAGGAGGTATGCCAAGTGGTGAGATATGATGATGGTTGTGATGAGGTTGTAAAGATATATTATAAGACAACATGAAAGATATGAATACCAAATAATTGTTGTGTGATAGGTCAATTGTTGAGAGACGTGATTATGTATGTGCTGGTGTACTTTATTTAGAATTGTGTTGTTATTTATGATAGATGTATGATGTGATTGTGATGGTATGTGGCATGGTGAATTTTATGGATGTGCAAAGTATACATGTGTAGATACATATATACATAGTCACATGGTATTCATATTCATACCTTTGGAATGTGGACTCACTCTCCCATGTTGTCCATTTTTAGAGTTGTGATGCAGGGTGCTCATGGGAAGGGGTTGACATTGTGAGGTATATTTTGCTGAAAGAGGTAAATAGTGGCGTAGGAAGAGCCTTGGCCGGCGAGGTTTAGATTTTGCATAGCTTGTTTTGTGTATTGATGTTTATTTTGATTTATAGAATGGTGGTAGATGATTTTAAGTGGTCATAGAGGAAAATTGGATCTTGGTGTATGACTAATTTTCACTTATGACCCAATGATGTAATGCATGAATGATGTGGTGTGTTGATGTTAAGATTTGAAAGAATGAATGGTATGTGTGGTGACTGAAACCATTTTATGAAGTTGGTGTAATGTTGATGATTTCAAATTGTATGTCTAGGGTGAATGATAGTTGGATAAGATTGTATATACATGTTATAGAAGATATCATGTAGTGAATAAGGTCAATATTGCATGAATTATAAGTTGGTATGCCATGTTGTGAGGAAATCACGTTTCTGCTTGGATACTGCCGAACTCGCTCAAGCGAGTGAGAATCTCGCTCGAGTGAGATTGTCATGGAACAGAGTTTTGGCCTCTGGCCCGTTTTCGCCCGAGCGGGTGTATGTCTCACCCAAGCGAAATTGTCACAGAATCAGAGGTTAGCCTCTGGACAATTTTCGCTCAGGCGGAGGAGTAATCGCTCAAGCGAGGGAGAAGAGAATTAGATACTGGAAGATTTTCGCCCAGGCGAGTGATGCCTCGCCCAAGCGAAAATCGGCCAGTAAGTTACCAACATTTCTGGAGCAATCTCGCTCAAGCAAGACATGTTTCGCTCAAGCAGGATTGGCACCTGTTGCTTATCTCCTCCCTTCGCTCAAGCGTATTGCTGGCTCGCTCAGGGTTCCCATTCGTATTTCGCTCAAGCGAGGCAAGACTCGCTCAAGCGAAATCGACCACTGATGCTTAATCTTTTCTTCGCTCAACCTCTCCTCGACTCGCCCAAGCGTGCCTACGCTGGCTCGCTCAAGCGAATGGGATTCTCGCTTGAGCGAGTGGCACACTGATCCCCATATGTGTTATTTTAAATAAATTTTCGTTTCCTATGCATTATCTCTTCTTTAAACATTACTTTAAAGGTATTATGGAGTATATAATGGACCTCTAGGCTATATGAACTACATCCCATGTTTTCATGAAATTCCTTCTCTTGTAAATCAATCAATCAATAAATAAATTAATTAAATCTTCCGCTGTTTTTAATTGGAAAAGTTATTATAAAATAATCTTTGAACTTACCCTCTCATATCTTCATATATGGGAGTGGTTTATCATAGATCCAGGTGTTATGTTAAAAGCTTCACCACTTATTTCTTTTCATTGATGTATGAATTATAAAAACGCGAAATTTTTTTCCCTAATTTTCAGGGTGTCTCAATCTCCCATTAACCCTCTTCTTTCTCCCCCATTTTTTCTCCTCTTTGATCCTTCCCTTCCCTCACTCTACAGCTCTCAAACATAGCCTAAAGGGACCAAAAGTATAACGAAACAGTTTTGTTGAGTTGAATGGCATTAATAAGAGAATCACAATTTTTTAAATTGAACCATGCTAATCCTTATACATGAACTACACAAGTTAATTAATTCAAATAGGGTAAGTGCTCTTAGTTTAAGATTGTTTTCACAAGAAAATACATGTGGTTAATAATAAAAAAAATAATCAATTCTTGATTTTTTTTTTCGAGTTATGGGAGACATGTGAATGCGATATTCCTTACGCTTGGTAAGGGGCGTATGGTTAACAATAAATAAGTTTTTATTGAGTTTTTATTTTTTTCTGTCAATGTTTGGATCTAACTTTTTTTGTCGTTAAATTTTCATGCATTAGAAAAAAAGGACAAAAGGCCCAGGCGTACATCATCTTTTTCCATGAAATATATATCAACTTTCAAAATGTGGATCTCATCTTTTGTGACTGATTTCCCTCATACAACTTATCAAAGCTTTAATTTTGCATTAATAAAAATAAATATAGTATGAGATTTTTGCTTTTTGGTAGGCAAACCACACAACTACAAAGAACACTAGGTACAATTAATGCAAAACACAATACGGGTCAGTTTGGTTCCAGTTGGAGAAACGAAGTTGGGGAAATAAAAAAATTTAAAGTTGATATTCATCTTTCATGTCGTTAGAGACAGTTAAAACTCCGTTTAACATTAGGATCTATTTTTGAGTTGGTTAAACCAGAGTTTAAGACCAACTAAGTTAAATATGCAAACGGGTGGACCACGACCATGTACATGCAATCCGAGGTCCTTGGTATGTGCAAACATTGGAAACTAATCAGCTACCATGTTTGGTATAAATAGGACTATTCGAACCATACACTAAAACCTGAATATAAATAAATGAGTTCTTTATAGGAAGTTTCAAATCTGATGATTCACAGAACATTTATATGACAAAAACCAAGGAGGGAAAATCTTAGTTTCAAAAGGAATTCATTAATGTCAGTAAAAAGGGGATGTAATGTAATGATCCATGATTTGCTCAGATTCAGGAGTGAACAATGACCATAATCATCTGATGATCACTTTCTCCCAAAGCCACTGTACTACTTGGGGATGTGATGACTTTGTCAATCTGAGTGCGGCATAGAGGGCATCCAGAGTGAGAACCAAGCCACCTATCAATGCAACAAGTATGGAACATGTGCTTGCAACTGTGAAGCTTCCGAACACTTTCCTCTTCTTCAAAAGGTGTCAAGCAGATAACACATTCTGTCTGGTTTGTTGTGCCTTCTGCAGCAGCATCTGCTACCCTGTACTGGAATGTAACTGAATGTGACTCCAAACTCAAGCAAGGAGGGAACTTCTCATCAAAAGACAAGCCTGTTGTAGGAAGGGATGGTATGTGGTTGATTTGAATGCACCACCCAAGCATGGTTATGGTGAAAAATGTAACTGAAATTGTCAGTGCTACAATTATCACAATCCAATAAGGGAAGGTATCCATTTCTTCTTATGACATAAGGGATATTTTCTTAGAACCATTTCACAGAAATATTCAAATGGGTCTGTTTGTACATTGGAACAGAGCCGTGCCATCCATTGGTTGATGATAACTATGAGAACAAGAAGAACTGATTCGGTCTCAACAAAGCTGGAGCACATAAAAGACATGATAACTTCTCTTAAGTAATATGTATACTCTTTTTTTATATATATTAACCATGCCTATTATTTATATAACTACAAATATACACGGCTTAGTTTGATTGTTTACCTCTGTTAAAGAATATGTTTAGTGGGGATAAATTCAAAACTGTTACACAATCTCAATATATAGTATCAACCAAATCATAATTTATTATCGAGTGATATGAATACTTGGGAATATTCATAAAACAATTTTTTTTTAATTGTTCTTTTGGTAGATAAATAGAACTGGCATTGTTATTTACATTTTTTTTTGGCTTGATGAGATTAATTTAATTTTGTTGTTTGATGTAAGAAAACATTGATATTTGCAATTAAGTGATAGATCCTTCCTCTTTCTTAGATGCTGATGGACTGCTATTTATGAAAGGCCTTCTTGGAGGCTTTTGTGTGTTGAAAAGGCTTCTTTCTCCATTTTAGAGGTATTCCCATGTCACCTTCTGTAAATCCAAAAAGGAGACTAACATTGGTGGCGTCCAATAAAATGTTTGAAGGGAAAGCTTCGTTTTTGCTTTCCATTTCGTAGGTTTCAATGAAATTAATCTTAATCTTGCTAAGAGAAATGTTGATAAAGTATTGATAAGATGCCAAGATCTTTCAAAAAAAATGCCAAGAATGGAATTGAACATGTTTAAGTCTGTTTTCTCTTTAATGTTGAACATGTTTATCTTATTAAGCATATTATAAATAATTTAGGTTGATAATTATTATTTTTAGTATGTTTTTATTAGAATTTATCTATGACATTTTAACTTCTTCATAATGTCATTATTTTATGGAGGAAACGTTTTATTTAAAAGTGGGGAAACTGAACATGCCTCTTTTGTTTTATTAATTCTAAGAGTGCAATCCATCGATGATGTTAAAATTTTATCGGTTATTTATATTTTTAAGTTAGAGGCGAAGCCAAGTGTTGAGATTAATGGGGTAAGATACGAAGATATTTTGAGGATTAAATACGTTTTAGTTTTAGTCCGGATTTTAGATATTTTTGGAGTCTGGAATGTAATAAAAATAAAACCCATAAAATAAATAAATATTTTTTATTAAATAAAATAGTTTCATAAGTAATAATTTTTATATCACTCAAAATATGAAAATTAACTATAATACTATAAAAATTACACTATTAGAAAAAACTGTGAAAATTTCTATGGCTAAAACATGAAATTCCATAGCTAAACATTTTAGCCACGGAAGCCTGGGCGTGACAAAAACCCCAATGACTAAATTAGCCACGGATTTTGAATTTCCATATCTAAATAGTCATGGAAAAATTTGTCACAAAAGTAATATAATTCGTAACTAAAATCAGTCATCTCAATTCAAAATGCTATTCTTATGACCAAATAATTTCTAGCTAATTCCTTGACAAACAATAAGGAGTAATTTCAGTGGCTAACAGGTAAATATTAATTTAATATTTTAAAATATTCAGTGACTAATTCCGTGGCTATTTTATTGCGTTATGCCGTGACTAATTCCGTGGCTAAGTATTTTTCAAATTCAGTGGCCAATTCGGTGGCTAATTATTTTTCAAATTCAGTGGCTAATTATTTTCACATTCAGTGGCCAATTCAGTGGCTAATTAGACTCAACATATTGGTGGCTAATTTACCAGTGTGGAATTTTTCATATAATTTCAGTGCCTTTTTTATATTTCACCTGATAAATATATAACAATATTTTGAATTATATATTATATGCAAATAAACCAGCCATATAGCCCAATGTATATGTAATTGGCAAAACAAAATAACAATAATATAGTAAAGCATACATAACTAAAAGCATAATCATATTTATATATACAAAACAAAATATCCTTCAAAAGACAACTATGACATACATACATACATACATACATACTGATAAGTGTCTAATTATGTGTGAATTTCTTGTGAATTGGGCAATTGTTTTGAGAAATTTCTAAATTTAAATATAAATAATGTGTTATAATGATAAGAAATGAAAATTTTTATGTCCCAACCTTGTTTTCCATATTATAATAGCCTTTAATATATTTATTTTGTTTTTATATGAAGGAAATTACAGAAACTGGAGGAAGAATCAGCTAAAGGGATCAAAATCAAGCAAATTTGAAGAAACTCACTTGAGTGAGAGCCATAGTGGCTTGAGCGAGCCCCTCGCTCAAGCGTGGGTTTTCTCGCTTGAGCGAGGATGGAAACAAAAAGGTACTAAAGGAATTAGCTTGAGCGAGCAAATCTTATTCAAGCGAAAATTGTCTATAGAGATTTGGAGTTGCACTCGCTTAAGCGAAGCTATTATCGCTTAAGCTAGAAAACAACAAAAGCTAAAAAAGATGAACTCGCTTAAACGGGGGAACTGACGCTCAAGTGAAAATAGGGCTAGTAGGATCAGAGCTGATCTCACTCAAGTGAAACCAATTCGCTTGAGTGAGAACACGAAGAAACAAGAAGTTTGTTATCAGATACAAGTTGCACTCGCTTGAGCGAGACAATGTTTGCTTGAACGAGACCAACAATATTTAAAGTCCCGACTTGCAGAAAAGAAGGACATCATGTAAAAAACAAAAGAAGAAAGGAAACCCTACTTCTTGAAGCCATTTTTAAAAGATCTAGAAGCTTTTCTTCTTTTTTTTCTCTTAGTTGATGTGTTGTAATGGTTACTATGGGCAGCTAATCTTTTATTTGGGATTGGATGTAATGATTCTAACCTTTCATACTTTGGCTCTACTTTGATATATATATGGTAACTATTCCATTGATTTTGGTATTTCATTCCATGTTATTTGCTAGATTCTATTGCATAAATAGTATCTTGATTCAGTTCTCTTAAGTTATTGGAAAATAGTTTATGAAAACCGATCCGAATGAGGTACTCAATATGTTTCAACGTTAGGAATAACTTCTGACATATTGAATTCTATTAACAAACGTATCGAATGCTGGAAAACCTCTTAAAATGGTTGAGGAATCAAGGTTTTAAAGGTTTTCTTATGATTTTTGAGTCAAGGAATCGAAACGAATGATTTATGATTTGTTGCATAAAAATTGATAGAATAGAAACCATTTATATTAGTGTATCCAAGGTGAGTCGAGGGTGAAGCTGAAATCCTGAGTCATTAAATTGATGGTAAAACCTTAGTAAAATGAAATGTGACTCTCGGATTCACACTTATGGCAAGCGCACCAGTCGTTAAAATTGTAGTATATTTGATCGTCTCACAGGGATTGTGGTAAGTACCTCAATCTCGGACTAGTACAAGCTGAACCAACAGAAAATACATGAAATTCATTCGGTTTTTATGGTTTTAGTGTTTTATAGTTGTTTTTATATTTTGAGAAACAGAGTTAAAGTGAAATGTGGAAAGTGATTAAAAGAAACAGGTCAGGATTGCTTCGGCTCACAATCTCCTCAAGAAATATGCAATTAAGTATAATCGAACTTTACAATCTAGAGGACAATCCGCTTGTGGTTATTCCCTAATTCCTTAGGTGAAAAACACTAATCCTTAAGCAATGAACCTTAATTCCTTAAGTGCTCGATTAACCTAAGAATCTAATGCGAAATTGGAGGTTGAACTCTAACTATTCTCCTAAATTGATTAGGCCTGAACTAGTTAGAAAGCTGGAAGTTACCTAAGCTTCAGCCATGATTCCTCACTGGTGAAGTTCTTCATCAGTTCTGGATTTGTCAATCCAGCGATTCTGCTCCACTCCTCAGCTTATTCGCCTTAGGATCTTCGAAGCCGATCTACTTGCTCACAGCTTCAAGACTCAATTGCTCACCTTCACAATCCCAACCTTAGGGATTTAGAACTCCATAGACTTCGGTTCCATCGAAGGATTGTGGAACGTCATGGAGGAGACAGTTTAGAGAGATGAAAATGTAGTGAGAGATAGTTCAAAGTTTAGAATGAAAAGGAATGTGTTCTATGTATTCTCTATCTCTGTTTCAATACACCCTTCTACCCACACTACAGAGTATGTACAACCTATTTATAAGTTTCTACCTAACTAACTTAGCTGATAACTTCGGACAACTTAAGCTAACGACTAACACTGCTTAATTACATAGTTTACAAAATAACTAACTAAATACAGCTCAGCTCTTAACAGGATCCAGCTCAACCTTAGCTAATGTACAGCTCAGCACCAGCTAATTGACAGCTCACTTCTTAAGTTAGCTTGAGGTTGCAGTAGTAAAGAAGAAGGCAATGGGAGTGGAACAGTACTGCACCAAGTGTGTTGTTGGAGGGAAGGAACAGTGTTTAAATTACTGCCTTGATGCTTCAGCTGCTGAGTATTCGCTTGAGCGGATTAAGCTTCGCTTGAGCGAGTCCGGATTAACACTGCAGTGTTTCTTTCTCACTTGGGCGTTGTGGCAAAACTTGAGCGAGGACGGTCTCTTAAAGTTATGCTTGAGTGAGTCCGGATTTTACTAGGACGGATTAAATAATGACTAAGCACATCGGTTTCTTATGTAACATTCCGATCTTCTTCTCTTTTATAACCGGTGTCTTGGGAGTCTTCTTAAGTAAGCTTGGGCGTAGTCTTGCTTGGGTGGAGTCTTGCTTTTCTTAAGCGAACTTGGACCCTCGCTTGAGCGGATTTAACTCCCGCTTGGGCGGATTAATTATTAAATCGGTATTCTGTAGTTGGCACTCGGGTTCTTCATGCAGTATTCTGAGTCCTTATTCTCTTTTGGAGTCAGTGTCTTTGAAGTCTCACTCAGTCGGTCTTTGGAAGTCTCACTCGGATTTATCAAATCTCGCTCGGCTCTGTAGGATTTCACTCAGAATTTTCTTCTTATCTCGAGTCTGCCCTGTTCCTGCACCAATAAACAGCTACTTGCCTAGCATTTATACGCTGGCTACCTAGTAAATTTGTAAATACTTCAAAATTCCTTATTTAATTAAAATTTTCAATCGGTTTCTTACATAGATAACATACTTTTGAAATAATTAACTACAACATGAATTCTTATCAAATTATTAAATAATAATAAAACTAGACAATACTTAGTAAATTATGTTAAACAATCAGTGGAATAATTAAGTCTTTTCAAGACTTATCACATCCCCAAACTTAAAACTTTGCTTGTCCTCAAGCAAATATTCAGATTAATTATCAATCAGCAAATGATCAACACAGTCAACCTTTCCTTAACTTAATTCATACTATAATTATTGAATACCGATCATGCTTTCTTCTCGCAATTTCTAAAAGTATAAATACTTACACCTCCTTTGGAAGACAAGCTGCTGATGCTTTCCTCACTGGTCGGTGTTTAACTCTTCTCTCGGTGTGTAGGGTAAATAAAATGCACTCAGCACCTGCATACTTGTTAGATCAACATAGGCTTGCAACAGTTCTAAACATCATGAAATATGCCAACTCAATCGGATCAGTAAGGGCTTTTTAAGCTTATAATGGGGCTCGGCTACAGGCTCAATTATTGTTTTTCCGAGTCATAGATAGGTTACAGGATGTGTCCACTGATGCTTTGCCTCAATTCTAACAACTCTCTTAACTTTTCCGACTAGATGCTACTTAATAACTCGTGCTGTTTTGCACTTTCTTTTTCTTTCAGTCCTTCGGACTTCTCTTTTTCTTTTCTTTCTTTTCTTTCCATCTTTTCCGATCGAATTTTTTTTTCTTTTGGTGCTTTTCACCTCTTTTTCTTTTCTGAGCTTTGTTCATTTTTCTCTCGGCTTTGCCTTTCTTCCTTTTATTTTTCTACATATTTATCCATAATCAAGGTCGGAGTGTGTCCTTAATTACTATTAGGCACACTCTTCATCCCCAAACTTAGAGATTGCTAGTCCCTAGCAATAAGCAAAAGCAAGTAATTCACCAGTGGAACATCAAGGGTAATTCAGTCGGGTTTTTCTTGGATAAAAAGGCTTGTAACGTTAGGTGCATAAAACGAATGAAAGGGTCTCAGGCTCAAACATAATTATTGGGTCAAAGGATGATTAATATATTAGGAAGGTTATTTTTGGCCCTGGCTAAATAATCAAAGAAGGCCTTCATCATTTCCGATTAGTTGACATACTACAATTAGCAATAACTGAGGCAAATTCTGTCTCACTAACTAGCATGCAAGCTCACTCGGAAAAGATAAAACAGGCTCAAAAGCTCATACAATTATAACAGTTAATCAACCAGTCTTGTCCCCAAACTTAATGTAAGATCATACATCTAGATTGCTAACTAGCATGCCGAGTAAACATTTTAATTAATGATGAATAATAGTTATGGTCAGAGATCATGAGTTAAGCAAAAACCGATCAATTAATTTATCCGACTACAGCTTAACGAATCAGCAAACTTTTTAGATTATGAAGATGGATTTTGAAATTAAATATAATTATCATATTTTATCAAATAAAGACTCAGAAAATCAAATAAGGAGTCGGGATACTAGAATACTTCCCTTTTACCTGAATGGCAGTGCTTGGAAACGCGTAATCGGATTGGGACTCATGGAGTTTACCAATACATATGAAAGACCGAATAAAACAAACAATTGAACAAGAAAGTAAAATTCTCATTACATAATTAAAAATAAAAATAAGTTCAGTGTTCAGCAAGCAATTACAATAGCTTCAAACTAAATACATAGGAAACATTATAAAAACGTGGCACAACTGCTTAAACATTCTGATCTTCATCGTCCTTGTCCTGCTGGGGGGGAAATCGTGAATCCAATGGAAGCTAACCACGTATCTCTATCAGGTGGGGCTCCCATATCTGCTGACTGTTCAACCCTCAGTTTCGAAGCAATCTTCCTGAGCATCTGATCGTGGTTCAAAACCCGATCATAAATTTCAAGTTGCATCTTCTTCACAACCTGTAATTCCTGTAACACCAAAAGAATGTCAGAAGAAGAAGAAGAAGAACCAGCTCCTACAGATTGCTTGGGACGTTCTGGTTCTGCGGCTTTAAAGTTCACAGCACAGTTTTCATCAGCTTTAATACTTTCAACCTCTGGTGACTCATTTTCCTCACTGGCAAGAGATACATTCCTTTGAACCAGAGGAGATACATCCCTTTGCTCCTGACTTCGACTAGGGACATGGACAGACGAATCAGAGATAGTGATGGTTGCCACTTCTCTTTCATTATCTATTTGTTTCCTGCGCACACTTCCTTCTGCGAAGTTTGGTCTAGGTTTCTGCAGAAGTCTTTGAGATCTTCTTTTCATGATGAATGTTAAAATAACGATGATAAACAACCTAATCAAACAAAAATAAGAACAAAAATCCAAGAGAAAAACAACAAACCAAACTGTGAGATGCATAGCTTATGAACAGTGGAAAACAATAATAATGAAACAAGAAGATAATAACCACGAACTGCGAAGTGAAAGAAGTGGAAAGGTGATACCTTTCTTAGAAATCAGAAAGTGTCTTTTCGTCTTCAGCTCAAGTTCAACACAGGTACTGAGGGTTGGAAACTGAAAGGTTTCTCTTTTTATAACGATGAATTCAATTTTCCAGAAACGCGTAAATGCGGTCAACTTTAATTATTACTTTTATTAAATGCATTACTACTGTTATTATTATTATTATGTTTATTATTTATTTATTTATTATATTTTGGATTTTTTTATTTTATATTTTATTTTATTTTTATTTATTATTATTTTATTTATTATTATTTTTGAATACTTAATTACTAGAGGGGTAGAAGATCGAGGAAGAGTGGGATGATACCAATGTGATGCCAAATGGACATAGGAGAATGGAAGATAGATAAACGAACAGACCGTAAGACAAAACAGCAAATGAAAAATTTAAATACATGCAATAGAGTGCATGAAAAACGAGTGAACCATTGTAATGGAATATGAGTGAATCAAGAAACGAATAATAAAAGAAACGAATAGAAGTATGAAGGAAACTCGAATAAATAAATAATGAATAAAAAGAGTGAAAGGGTGAAAAGATGATAACCGAGTGAGAATGGAGATAGGTACCGAGTGAAAAATGAAGAACGAGTGGCTGACAATGAGATAATACAAAACAAATCGAAGAAAGTAAAATAAGTGGAGTGAAACAACAAGTATATGAATACCGAGTAGATAATACCGGTCAGATAATGAGCGAGTGAAAAGTGAATGAATGAATGGATGCCGAGTGGGTACAATTTATACCGAGTGAATGAATAGTTGATCGACGAATGAGGTGAATAAAATGAAAGTCTGAGTAAATGAAAGGGAAAGAATGAATGCATAACTGAAAAGCTAACTGACGGGTGAGGAACGAAAAAGAGAGTGACCGAGTGAAAATGAGGAAAGGGTATACCTATCGATGAAGGAGATGAGTAAATGAAGGAACCGAATGAACTAGTGAGAAACCTAATGAATAAGGAACTGAGTGATGAGTGAGAAAAAGTGAATAAAACGCTGAATGAAAAGGGCACTGAGTGAATGAATACCGAATGGGTCACAGAAAGAATGAATGAATAGAGATAAGTGTATGAGAACCGAGTGTGACAATAAATGGACGAGTGAACAACCGTCGTGAGATATGAGTGAACAAAGAAGTGCGTGGAAGAAAGAACGAATGAGAGTAAGGCTGAGCGAAAGAAAGGACGAGTGGATGAAACTGAGTGATATAGATCGGAGATATGAAGAATGAGTGAATGACAATGAGAGTTCGGGTGAAGAACAAAAATGACAGGAGTAGAAAATGGAATGAATGAAATACCGAGTAAATGAAAGGCCGAGTGAATAAAATGAATACAATGGAGAAACTCAGGGAATGAAAAACGCGAAGACAAGAAATTGAGTGTGACAATCGCGAATGAAACACGAGTAGACGAAAACGAAAAACCGACAGCGTGAGAAAACTGAGAAAGAAAAATAAGTGGAATGAAACGACGAGTAAATGAATACCGAGTGGATTAAACCTAGTAAAAGTGAAAAAACGAATGAACAAACAGCGAGAGGTCGGACAAATATAAAAACAAGTGAAAGGACAGGAAAGAACGGTTGACCGACCGGGCGAACAAACATGAGTGAAAGATAGACGAAGAAGAAGATAAAAGAACCAATATATTAGAAACTGATTGGATGGATATACTGAGTGGACGAGGTCAGGGAAGAGTGCGGTGAGGGAAACAAGCGAACAATGGCCGAGTGAACAATATATGTGTATTACACATACGTGAACGAAAGACAGAGAGAGACGAGTAGAAAACGAAAGGATAAGAAAACTGAACTGAAATAAACCGAGTGAATGTAAAACGAGCTAATGAGAGACTTACTGAGAGATGAGTAAGGAACACAATAGAATTAAAGAACGAGTGAATGATATACTGGATGGAAAGAATACTGATTGAATGAAGAATGGGAAAATGAAGACGAGTGAAGGATTAACTAGGGAATGAAGGATGAATGCAATAGAGTGACCGAGTGAAAATGAAGACCGAGTAAATAAAAAACGAGTGAAAAATGAGGTGACAACGAAAGTCAGAATGATATGGAGCGACTGAGTGAGAAAAACGAGTGAATATAAGAATGACTGCATAGGGGTCCGAGTGAATCGGAATACCGAATGGACGAAGAAGAAGACGACGATTGAGTGACAAAATGAGTAGATGAGAGAATGAGTGAATGAAAGGCTGGATGAACAAGCAACACATACAGAGAGATCGGGTGATGAAACCGAGGAAGAACTCAAGTGGATTGAAAACACGAATGCATGAATCGACGACTGAGAAGAAGAGATAAAGTATGGAAATGAGTGACGGATGAGGGTGGACAACAGAATATATGAAACGAAGGATGAGTGACTCATAAATGAAAGAAACTGAGTGAGGAATGAGGGAGCCGAATGAAAGAAACCGACTACTAGAGAAAGCCGAGTAGATGAATGAAGAAAAGGCTGTGTGCAAATGAGACTAATGGATACAATACTGATTGTGATGACTGAGGAATCCGAGTGGTGAAAAGCCGACTGAAATAAGTCACTTTTCACTATCTAACCCGTTCATTACATCAACGATCAGAAATCCTTCCAAGTCTTTTTTTTTTCATAGAAATTTATTGAAAAATGCCGAGTGAAGTTCAGTCGGGAAGAAGGGTTACGACGAAGTAACAATTATCCGAGTGTACTATTTTCACTAAGTACAATTTTCCTCTAAGTGCGAAACAACAATCAGCATTGGCTCGCCTAATCTACCAGTGCTTCGCCTGAGCGAAAATAGAAGAATCAAACTCGGATTTCCTTTTTCAACTTTATAACTTTATTTTATTCAAAGTTCTAAACAAGACAATCGGGACATAGGGTTGCCTCCCTAGAGCGCTTCTTTAAGGTCACTAGCTTGACCTTATTGTATTTAAGAAGATGGCTTTAGTAACAAGGAGGTTTTCTGCCTATCAAACTCTCCTCCAAAGTAGAGTTTGAGTCGCTGGCCATTCACCTTGAAAAACCGATCGGTAGTCAGATCTTTCAGTTCGACTGCACCATGAGGAAAAACCTCATTTACAGTAAAAGGCCTGGACCACTTGGATCTAAGTTTTCCAGGGAAGAGTTTCAGTCGGGAATTGAATAACAAAACCTGGTCGTCCTTCTGAAACTCTTTCTTATTAATTCGCTTATCATGCTATTTCTTTGTTTTCTCCTTATAAATGGAGGCACTTTGATAAGCGTTGAGTCGGAACTCCTCTAATTCATGGAGTTTCAAAACTCTTTCCTCCTGAGACTGGTCACAGTCCATGTTTAATAGCTTTATGGCCCACCACGCTTTGTGTTCTAACTCCACAGGGAGATGGCAAGCCTTACCGTACACCAGTTGATACGGGGATATGCCAATCGGAGTTTTGAAAGCGGTTCGGTAAGCCCACAATGCATCATCTAATTTTACCGACCAATCTTTTCTGGATTTTCCGACCACTTTTTCTAAAATTCTCTTAATTTCTCTATTTGACAATTCGACTTGTCCACAAGTCTGTGGATGGTAAGGAGTGGATATCTTATGTAAAACCTCATAGTGACGCAGGGCTTTTTCCATTATCTTATTGCAAAAATGTGAACCCCCATCACTAATAATTACTCTCGGAACTCCAAACCTAGAGAAAATATTCTTCTTAATGAACCTAAGCACAACCTGTGCATCATTAGTTCTGGTCGGAATTGCCTCCACCCATTTGGAGACGTAGTCCACAGCAACAAGAATGTATTCGTTGGAGAACGACTTAGGGAAGGGTCCCATGAAGTCGATACCCCAAACGTCAAATAATTCCACAATTAGAATGTTCGTCAAAGGCATGCCAGCTTTTGCGGAGAGACCTCCACTCCTTTGACATTTATCGCACCTTTTGATATATTCCTTAGAATCCTGAAAGATAGTTGGCCAGTAAAAGCCACTCTGTAACACTTTTGCTGCGGTACGGGAGGCACCATGATGGCCTCCATAATAAGAATCGTGGCAGTGCCACAAGAGCCTTTCTTGCTCGGATTCAGGCACACAGCGCCTGATTACTCCATCTATGCCTATTTTAAACAAGAATGGATCATCCCAAAGAAAAACCTTACTATCATGAAAGAATTTTTTTCTCATTTGGGATGTCCAACCATCAGGTACCACTGAGGCACTTTTAAAGTTTGCCATGTCAGCATACCATGGCCCAGTTATAACGGCCATCAACTTTTCGTCTGGAAATTCTTCTTTTATCAAGACAGAATCTGACTCAACTTCCAGACGAGACAATTGGTCTGCAACTGAGTTCTCTACTCCTTTTTTGTCTCGTATTTCTAAGTCAAACTCTTGGAGTAACAGAACCCACCTAATCAGTCTCGGTTTAGACTCTTTTTTAGCTAGTAAATACTTGATTGCCGAGTGGTCTGTATATACAATGACTTTGGCACCAATCAAGTATGCACGAAATTTATCAAATGCATACACTACAGCAAGCATTTCTTTTTCAGTCGTGGTGTAATGTATTTGATTTTCATTTAACACTTTACTAGCATAATAGATCACATGAGTTAATTTCTCTTTTTTCTGACCCAGTACAGCTCCGATTGCAAAGTCACTTGCATCACACATCAATTCAAACGGTAAAGACCAGTCGGGTGATGCAAGGATCGGAGCTGAAGTCAAACTTTGTTTCAATTTTTCAAATGCCTTGACACAGTTTTCATTAAATGCAAACACCTGATCTTTCACAAGCAAATCGGTCAAAGGCTTAGCTATTTTTGCAAAATCTTTTATGAATCTTCTATAGAACCCAGCACATCCTAGAAAACTCCTTACTCCTTTCACATTGATCGGAGGAGGAAGTTTTTCAATAATTTCAATTTTTGCTCGGTCCACCTGCATACCCTCAGCAGAAATCCTATGGCCAAGGACTATCCCTTCCTTAACCATAAAGTGGCATTTCTCCCAGTTAAGAACGAGATTAGTCTCTTGACATCTCAGTAGCACCTTAGCTAAGTTGCTGAGGCATGTGTCAAAACTACTCCCAAATACCGAGAAGTCATCCATGAATACCTCAATAAATTTCTCTACCATATCCCCAAAAATTGCCAGCATGCACCTTTGGAAGGTTGCTGGAGCGTTGCACAAGCCGGACGGCATGCGCCTGTATGCAAAAATTCCATAGGGACATGTGAAGGCAGTCTTTTCTTGATCCTTCGGGTCAACCACAATTTGGTTATAACCCGAGTACCCATCAAGAAAACAATAGTACTCATGTCTTGATAACCTCTCGAGCATTTGATCAACAAACGGAAGGGGGAAATGGTCCTTCCGAGTAGAGTTATTCAGCCTTCTGTAATCAATGCACATCCTCCAGCCTGTAGTTGGCCGAGTGGCAATGATTTCACCCTGGTCATTTCTTACAGTCGTCATTCCTCCCTTCTTGGGCACCACTTGGACTGGGCTAATCCAAGTGCTGTCTAAGATCGGGTAAATGATTCCCGCATCAAGGAGCTTGACCACTTCCTTTCTCACTGCTTCCTTCATAATGGGGTTCAGTCTGCGTTGTGGCTGAACAACTGGGGAATAGTCATCCTCCATCAGGATTTTATGCATACAAAAGGATGGACTAATTCCCTTCAAGTCAGAAATGTTCCAGCCAATGGCAGATTCATGAGCCTTTAATACCCCAACTAGTTTATTCTCATCCTCTTCTTTTAAGTCGGAGTTAATAATTACAGGATGAGTGTCATTTCCTCTCAGGAAAACATATTTCAGATGAGAAGGTAAAGGTTTTAAATCACATTTTTCTTCCAAAAATTCCTTTCCTTTCTCATCTTCAGTATTTTCCAAATCATTTTTCTTTTCTAAATCACCTACTTCTAAAACTTCCAGTAGGTCCAGTATTTCCGAGTGAGAGTCAATCGACTCGGTTTCGGAATCAAAGTCATCCTCTAGAAAAGTTTGTAAAACCTCTTCCTTAGTTTTTAGCAGTAAGGGAGTCTGGTAATTTTCAACCTCTTCAATCATTAGGCAATCCATCCGTTCAGTCGGATGTTTCATGGAATTGAAGACATTAAAAATTACTTGTTCCTCCTGAACTCTCAGCATGAGTTCACCCTTTTCCACATCAATCAATGCTCTGCCAGTAGCTAGGAAGGGTCTACCTAAGATCAAAGGGATCTCTCGGTCAGCTTCCATATCCAACACTATGAAATCTGCTGGAAAGATAAATTTATCAACTTTTACTAACAAATCTTCCAGCATGCCTTGGGGATATTTAATGGACCTGTCAGCCAACTGCAAGGACATGCGAGTCAGTTGCAAGTCATTAATTCCCAGTTTTTTCATTAAAGATAAAGGCATCAGGTTTATACTGGCTCCTAGATCACAGAGAGCACTTCCTACATGAATATCCCCTATTGCACACGGTATTGTGAAAGATCCAGGATCCTCTAGCTTTTGGGGAAGTTTCTTTTGAATGATTGCGCTACACTCTTGAGTGAGAGTAATCATTTCATCCCCCCTAAGCTTCCTCTTCTTAGACAATAGTTCTTTTAAAAATTTTGCATAAGAAGGCATCTCCTACAATGCCTCAACAAAAGGGATATTAATGTGAAGTTTCTTAAAGACCTCTAAGAACCTAGCAAACTTCTGTTCCTCTATTTGCTTTTTAAACCTGTGCGGAAATGGAGCATTCCTCAGTTTTTCAGGAGTCAGCTTAGAAGCTTCCTCCAGAATCAAATCAACCTTTTTCTTTTTCTTTTGATGGATTTTATTTTCTTTTTCTTTTTCTGATTCATTCTTATTTTCTACTTCATCTCTATTGTCCTGCTCGGTTTCCTGTATTATTTCTTTTCCTTTTTCTGAACCTATTTCTTGACCCGGAGATGGAGAAATAATTTTTCCACTCCTAGTAATTATGGCCTTGCAATGTTCCCTTGGATTTACCTCGGTATCTCCAGGGAAATTGCCTGCTTGCCTCTCAGCTAATTGTTTAGAAAGCTGTCCTACTTGATTTTCTAAATTCCTTATGGATGCTTCCTGATTCTTAAAACTGGCCTGAGTGGCCTGGATAAACTGAGAAAGTACATTCTCGAGTTCGGATTTTTCTTTAACGGGAGGGTGAGAAGGCTGTTGTGGTCTATTTGTGGGTTGACTCGGTGGAATATTCTGATTCAGATGTGGACCTTTCTGCCAGGAAAAATTGGGGTGGCTCCTGTAATTAGGATTAAAGGAATTAGAAGGATAATTCCTTTGATACTGTTGCTGCCCCATATAATTCACTTGCTTGGAAGGAACAACTGGATCACACATTCCATTTTCATGGTCTCCACCACAAAAATCACAACTGATCATAGAAACTTGACTCGGCTTTTGGAGTTCGGAAATTTGAATGCTTAATTTTTCCAAAGCCTGAGTCATCAATTTACTCTGAGCCAGATAAGCATCTTGTGCTTCTAATTCTAATATTCCTCTCCTAGGGACTTGGTTTCTCTCACTAATCAGGCATTCATTAGAAGTCATCACATCAATCAGCTCTATAGCTTCTTCTACGGTTTTAGTTGTTAATGAGCCTCCAGCCGAGGCATCTATCAAGACTCTGGTAGCTGGCCTGACACCATTATAGAAAATAGTCACCTGCTGTACATCGGAAATCTGATGATGAGGACATCTCCTCAGACTTTCTTTATACCTATCCCATGCTTCCATCAAGGACTCACCTTCCCTTTGCTGGAAACATGTGATTTCATTACGCAGCTTTGCATATTTAGAAGGAGGAAAGTATTTAATCAAAAATTTCCTTTGCAAATCCTCCCAGGTAGAAATACTGCCTCTCGGTTGACTCTGCAACCAGGCTTTTGCTCGGTCCCTTAGAGAAAATGGAAACAACCTTAGTCGGATTGCTTCTTCAGGGACTCCATTCATTTTTACTGTATCACAAATTTGGAGGAAAGTTGCTAAATGTAAATTTGGATCCTCAACCTCGCTTCCTCCGAATTGTTCATTTCTTACCAACTGCAGTAAAGCTGGTTTTAGTTCAAAATTGTTAGCTACAATCGGTGGCCTAAGGATGCTAGCTTGTG
Organism: Clitoria ternatea; assembly: GCA_037962975.1. Taxonomy (NCBI): domain Eukaryota; kingdom Viridiplantae; phylum Streptophyta; class Magnoliopsida; order Fabales; family Fabaceae; genus Clitoria; species Clitoria ternatea. The sequence goes on from CM075672.1 coordinate 223,710,077, forward strand.
ATCCTTCTTCAGTCGGCCTGGAGTAGTCACCTAGTGTAACTCTCCTCTGTTCCATTTCTTTTTCTTCTTTTTGCTTTTTCTCTTTTCTTAATCTACGTTCTAACAAATCGATGTCAGGATCAAAGAAGAAAGGTTCTCCTCTGCTCCTTGACTGCATACAACAATTGTTAACACGACAAAACAACTCACAGCTACGACTACTTGAAACAATAACTGCTAAAAAAAAAATACGTATTGACTTCACACAGAAACAAAAGCAAATGGTTCAGTCTAGTACCAGTCCAAGGATTGTTGATATTACTCAACAATCCCCGGCAACGGCGCCATTAACTTGAAGCTGAAATCCTGAGTCATTAAATTGATGGTAAAACCTTAGTAAAATGAAATGTGACTCTTGGATTCACACTTATGGCAAGCGCACCAGTCGTTAAAATTGTAGTATATTTGATCGTCTCACAGGGATTATGGTAAGTACCTCAATCTCGGACTAGTACAAGCTGAACCAACAGAAAATACATGAAATTCATTCGATTTTTATGGTTTTAGTGTTTTATAGTTGTTTTTATATTTTGAGAAACAGAGTTAAAGTGAAATGTGGAAAGTGATTAAAAGAAACAGGTCAGGATTGCTTCGGCTCACAATCTCCTCAAGAAATATGCAATTAAGTATAATCAAACTTTACAATCTAGAGGACAATCCGCTTGTGGTTATTTCCTAATTCCTTAGGTGAAAAACACTAATCCTTAAGCAATGAACTTTAATTCCTTAAGTGCTCGATTAACCTAAGAATCTAATGCGAAATTGGAGGTTGAACTCTAACTATTCACCTAAATTGATTAGGCCTGAACTAGTTAGAAAGCTGGAAGTTACCTAAGCTTTAGCCATGATTCCTCACTGGTGAAGTTCTTCATCAGTTCTGGATTTGTCAATCCAGCGATTCTGCTCCACTCCTCAGCTTGTTCGCCTCAGGATCTTCGAAGCCGATCTACTTGCTCACAGCTTCAAGACTCAATTGCTCACCTTCACAATCCCAACCTTAGGGATTTAGAACTCCATAGACTTCGGTTCCATCGAAGGATTATGGAACGTCATGGAGGAGAGAGTTTAGAGAGATGAAAATGTAGTAAGAGATAGTTCAAAGTTTAGAATGAAAAGGAATGTGTTCTATGTATTCTCTGTCTCTGTTTCAATACACCCTTCTACCCACACTACAGAGTATGTACAACCTATTTATAAGTTTCTACCTAACTAACTTAGCTGATAACTTCGGACAACTTAAGCTAACGACTAACACTGCTTAATTACATAGTTTACAAAATAACTAACTAAATACAGCTCAGCTCTTAACAGGATCCAGCTTAACCTTAGCTAATGTACAGCTCAGCACCAGCTAATTGACAGCTCACTTCTTAAGTTAGCTTGAGGTTGCAGTAGTAAAGAAGAAGGCAATGGGAGCGGAACAGTACTGCACCAAGTGTGTTGTTGGAGGGAAGGAACAGTGTTTAAATTACTGCCTTGATGCTTCAGCTGCTGAGTATTCGCTTGAGCGGATTAAGCTTCGCTTGAGCGAGTCCGGATTAACACTGCAGTGTTTCTTTCTCACTTGGGCGTTGTGGCAAAACTTGAGCGAGGACGGTCTCTTAAAGTTATAATTGAGTGAGTCCGGATTTTACTAGGACGGATTAAATAATGACTAAGCACATCGGTTTCTTATGTAACATTCCGATCTTCTTCTCTTTTATAACCGGTGTCTTGGGAGTCTTCTTAAGTAAGCTTGGGCGTAGTCTTGCTTGGGCGGAGTCTTGCTTTTCTTAAGCGAACTTGGACCCTCGCTTGAGCGGATTTAACTCCCGCTTGGGCGGATTAATTATTAAATCGGTATTCTGTAGTTGGCACTCGGGTTCTTCATGCAGTATTCTGAGTCCTTATTCTCTTTTGGAGTCAGTGTCTTTGAAGTCTCACTCAGTCGGTCTTTGGAAGTCTCACTCGGATTTATCAAATCTCGCTCGGCTCTGTAGGATTTCACTCGGAATTTTCTTCTTATCTCGAGTCCGCCCTGTTCCTGCACCAATAAACAGCTACTTGCCTAGCATTTATACGCTGGCTACCTAGTAAATTTGTAAATACTTCAAAATTCCTTATTTAATTAAAATTTTCAATCGGTTTCTTACATAGATAACATACTTTTGAAATAATTAACTACAACATGAATTCTTATCAAATTATTAAATAATAATAAAACTAGACAATACTTAGTAAATTATGTTAAATAATCAGTGGAATAATTAAGTCTTTTCAAGACTTATCAGAGGGTAAGATGAACGAGATCCAATCCCATCTTCTCCATATTTGAACTCTCTTTTATTTTATTACTGTTTCTATATGTTTATGTTAATCTGTACTGTTTCATCTTAATATGAAAATAAATCTTTATCTTGCTTCAGTTATTTGAACTAAACTTTCAAGTTTCAAGTCCTTCAGTGGAACAACACTCTAATTTACTACAACTGACGTGGTTAAACTTGCCACACAAATATCCATTGTGAAAATACCTATCAAGTTTTGGCGCCAGCGCCGGGGGGCGGTATAACTTTGAAATTCAGTTCTTATAATTTGACATTATGATTATTGTTTATACTGTTCATAGTGCACTTTAGTTTTTTCAGTTGTTATTTGATATCTTGCTTAACCCTTGCGATTAGTGCAATATATGCTTTTGAGAGGACAGGTTCCTGAGGACCAGTTGCAGTTTGATCTAGAAATTGAGAAGACTGCTAGGAAGAATTAGAGCAAGTCCAAAAAGAAGAAGCAAGGTCGTGAGCAAGGTCAATCCTCTTCTACAATCCCTGTTTATGTAACACCAAGACCAACAACTCCCTCACAACCAGAAGAACAAAAGGCGGAAGGAAATAATAACAATAATTCACCTCTTCCTAGGAGAACACTTGGAGACTATGCTACACAGCAAGGACTAAAACACTTTTCTAGCATTGCCATACCAAATACCACCAGAGCATTGGAATGAAGCCAAAATTCCTCAGCCTCATTAGTACTCATCAATTCACTGGAATGGCAAATAAGGACCCATACACTCATCTTGTAACATTCTATGAATTGTTTGGAACAATGAGATTTGGACAAGATGATATAGAAGCTGTTTACTTACGTTTATTTCCTTTTTCTTTAGCGGGTAAAGCGAAAGAGTGAATCCAATCTCATCCCAATCAGAGTTTGAATAGCTAGAGTACAGTGAAGGAGAAGTTTTTACAGAGATTTTCCCCCCATCCCACTTCATTAAAGCTAAGTCGAATATTTCTATATTCAAGCAAGGACCGGATGAACCATTCTGTGAAGCTTGGGAGAGGTTCAAGTCATTGTTAAGGAAATGCCCAAATCATGGATTCAAAGATATTGCACAACTGAATATCTTTTACAATGGTTTGAGACCTAATACCAAGATGATTCTAGATGTTGCTGCTATAGGAGGAACTATGATGACTATCGATGTTGAATAAGCCACTAGAACATGCATTGTCTTCCACTGATCATCAAGCTTAGGATGATAGACACCAAGTTCACAAGAAGGGAATATTGAATTTAAATACAACTGATGCCATCCTAACCCAAAACAAAATTCTGACTCAACAAATGGAAGCTTTGATAACAACTACATACAGTACATTCTTCCTCTGCATCTGCAAATCAACCATAATTAAAATGTGATTTTTATGAAGGAAATCATCCAAATGGCCAGTGTTCTCAGCAAGGAAGCTACTAGGAAGAATCCATTCATTACATGAACAACCTAGGGTGACAAGGTAATTTCAATTCAAATTATTCTAATCCTCCTTTTTAAGGATGCAGACAACAACAAAATCAAGGTGCAAATTGGAAACAAGAGGCAGGTCCATCCAACAGGCCACTTTATCAGTAAAACTTTCCTTCCTTGATGGGAAAGACTTCCAAGCTAGAAGATTCTTTGGAGAAGTTCATGCAAGCCTCATTGACAAAATAGAAGAACACTAAAGCTTCAATCAGAAATTTAGAAACCCAGGTTGGCCAACTTGCTTGATAAATTACTGATCAACAAGGTCATCAATATGGAGCCAACACCCAGCCAAACCCAAAAGAGCACTGTAAAGTAATCACTACTCGGAGTGGCAAGATCTTAGGGAAAGGTATGAGTGAAAATAAAAGGGTTGAGGAAGAAGTCTTGTGTGAAAAAGAAAAAGTTATGGATAAAGAATTGAGTGATATGGAGGAGGAAGTTGAAAATGATAGTGAAAAGAAAAAGGAAGTAGAAGAGGAAAAGAATAAAGAAAGTAAGAGTGTAAATAATGAGAGTGGAGAGAAAAATAAGAAACAAAATAAGAAGAGTGATAAGGGTAAGGAGAAGGCAGACTGTCCGGTGCCACAATTGAAGAATTTCCCTATCCTAAAAATCCTTCTAAGAAAGACAAAAAGAGGAAGTTTACAAGATTCATGGATATCTTCAAGCGATTGTAAATTAATATCCCCTTTGTGGAAGCTATGGAATAAATGCCTACTTATGAAAAATTCATGAAGGAGTTGCTTTCTAAAAAGAAGAGATTTTCAGAAGAGATGATAGAGTTGGAAGCAGGGTGCAGTGCGATTATTCAGAAAGCTCTACCACAGAAAACAAAGGATCTAGGCAGTTTTACTATTCTAGTTACTATTGATTCTTTACCAGTAGGAAAAGCTTTGTTGGATCTTGGTGCGATCATTAATTTAATGCCATTGTCTATGTTTAAGAGGATTGGAGACTTGGAGCTTAGGCCAACAAGAATGACATTGTAATTGGCTGGCAGGTCAATGAAATTCCCTTATGGTATAGTAGAGGATGTTTTTGTCAGAGTAGATAAGTTTGTGTTTCCTGTGGATTTTGTGGTAATGGATATCGAAGAGGATTCTAAGGTGCCATTGATGTTAAGAAGACCATTCATGAAGACTGCCAAAGTTATCATTGATGTAGATGCTGGAAAAATAAAAGTGAGGGTGAAAGATGATGAGGTGAATTTTGATGTGTTTGAAGCCATGAAGCATCCTTCTAACAAGCAATGTTGTTTTAGAATTAATACAAAGGAGGAAGTGGTACAACAAGAGGCGAGTAAGTTGAATACTCTTACTTTGCTTGAAAAAGCTCTTATATATGTAGTGAATGAGCTTAGTGATGATAAAGCTAAAGATGTAGAAGAAATCTTGAAGGACTTTGATGTAAATAAATCTATCCCACCAAACAAAGAGTCCATGGAGGAGTTACCAACAAAGTGTGATGTAGAAGTCCAGAAGATGGAGTTAAAAGATTTACCACCTTATTTGAAGTATGCGTTTCTTAATGAAGAAGGTCATAAACCTGTGGTGATCAGCAACAATCTTTCCAGATTAGAGGAGGAGCAACTAATTAATGTACTTAAAAGAAATGAAGGGAGCAATAGGATAGACTTTGGAGGATCTCAAAGGAATCATTCCTTCCTATTGTATGCATAGGATTTTCATGGAGTAGGAGTACAAGCTGGTTGCACAACCACAAAGGTGTCTGAATCCAACTATGAAGGAAGTGGTTAAGAAGGAAGTGATGAAGCTCCTAGAAGTGGGTATGATCTATCCTATTTTAGATAGCGCTTGGGTGAGTTTAGTGCAAGTGGTTCCTAAGAAAGGTGGAATAACTGTGATTAAGAATGAAAAGAATGAATTGATTCCCACTAGAACGATAACTGGATGGCGAATATGCATCGACTATAGGAAGCTCAATCAACCCACCATGAAGGATCATTTTCCATTACCCTTCATGGATCAGATGTTGGAGAGATTGGCAGACCAGGCTTACTATTGCTTTTTGGATGATTATTCTGGATATAATCAGATGGCAATTGCTCCCGAGGATCAAGATAAGACAAATTTTACCTATCCCTTTGGTGTGCTTGCTTATCGAAAGATGTCGTTAAGACTTTGTAATGATCCAACCATATTTCAAAGGTACACGTTTGCTATCTTTATGGATTTGGTAGAGAAATGTATTGAGGTCTTTATGGATGACTTTTCTCTATTTGGTTCATTATTTGACCACTGTCTGGATAATTTGGATACTGTGTTAAAGAGGTGTATTGAAACCAATTTAGTTTTAAATTGGAAAATGCCACTTTATGGTGACCGAAGGAGTAGTACTGGGCCACAAGATTTCAGGAAGGGGTATTGAGGTTGATAAAGCAAAAGTGGAGGTTATTAAGAAACTCCCACCACCAGTGAATGTTATAAGGATCAGAAGCTTCCTTGGCTATGTAGGATTCTACAAGTGGAGGTCATTGAGAAACTCCCACCACCAGTGAATGTTATAGGGATCAGAAGCTTCCTTGGCCATGCAGGATTCTACAGGAGATTCATCAAGGATTTCTCCAAAATTGCCAAACTATTAAGTAACTTGATGAATAAGGATACTCCTTTTAATTTTGATGATAATTATTTATCTGCTTTTGAATTATTAAAAGAAAAGCTAATTTCTGCTCCTATAATGGTTGCTCTAGATTGGAAACTAGATTTTGAATTGATGTGTGATGCAAGTGACTATGCAATAGGAGCAGCATTAGGACAGAGGAAATCTAAATTTTTTCATGCTATACACTATACTAGTAAGGTTCTAAATGAAGCACAAGTAAATTATGCTACAACTGAGAAGGAACTTTTAGTAGTGGTGTATGGTTTAGAGATATATAGATCTTATCTGATTGGATCTACTGTGATTATTTATACTGACCATGCAGCTCTTAAATATCTTTTGAACAAACCTGACTCGAAGCTAAGATTACTTCATTGGATTTTGTTGTTGTAAGAATTTGATTTGATTATAAAGGACAAGAAAGGTAGTGAGAATTACATAGTTGATCATCTATCCAAGCTCACTAATAAAGTTGTCACAGATACCCAACTAAAAGTTAAAGAAGATTTTCTTGATGAGAAGTTGTTGTTGATTCAGGAGAGGTTATGGTTTGCAGACATGACAAATTACAAAGCAGCAGGAGTCATTCTAGAGGATTTTAATTGGCAGTAAAAGAAAGAGTTTTTGAAGGAAGCATAATAATTTGTATGGGATGATCCATATTTATTCAAGATTGGATCAGACAATATCTTGAAAAGATGTGTTTCCCAGGAAAAAGCAAGAGCATTCTCTAGCATTACCATAACTCAGCATATGGAGGCCACTTCAATGGAGAGAGGACTGTAGCAAAAGTCCTCCAATCTAGATTTTATTAGCCCTGCTTATTTAAAGATGCCCATTCTCATGTTCAGCAGTGTGATAATTGCCAAAGATTGGGTAGCATTTCAAAGAGAAATGAAATACCACTGATTACTATCCTGGAGGTTGAAGTGTTTGACTGTTGGGGTATTGATTTTGTAGGACCATTGCCAGTATCATTTGCCAATAAGTACATTTTGATTGCTGTGGATTATGTGTCTAAATGGGTTGAAGCTGTTGCTAGTCCTAAGGCAGATGCTAAGACAGTGATCGAGTTTTTAAAAAGAAACATTTTTTTCAAGTTTGGTACTCCCAGAGTATTAATTAGTAATGGCGGATCACATTTCTATAATGTGCAACTGCAAAAATGCCTGGAACATTATGGTGTGAGACATAAAGTGATACTTCCTTACCATCCATAGGCTAATGAGCAGGTTGAAGTCTCAAACCAGGAGATCAAGTGTATCTTAGATAAGACCATGTCACAAAGCAAGAAAGATTGGTCTCAGAGGCTTGATGAAGCTTTGTGGGCATAGAACTGCATACAAGTCTCTTATAGGTCTTTCACCATATAAGCTGGTCTTCGGTAAAAGTTGTCATCTACCTGTGGAACTTGAGCACAAGGCATATTGGGCAATGAAGTTGCTCAATTTTGATCCAAAAGTCACTGGTGAAAAGAGGAAGTTGCAGATTCAGGAATTAGAAGAATGGAAACTCAATGCTTATGAGTCTTCCAAAATTTATAAGGAAAAGATAAAGCTATAAAAAAGATTCTTAGAAAGAATTTCCATCCTGGCCGGTCAGTGTTGTTCTTTAATTCCAGGTTGAAGCTTTTCCCTAGAAAACTAAAATCCAAATGGTCAGGGCCTTTTCTTGTCAATGATGTTAAGCCATATAGAGCTGTAAGACCCAGAATCAAAAAGGACATGGGTGGTCAATAGCCAAAGATTGAAGCCTTACTTGGGAGGAGAGGTGGAGAGACTCATCACCCTCATCCATCTGCAGGATCCTTGAAATTGTATCAGGCGTCGAGCTAATGACGTAAAACAAGCGCTTGTTGGGAGGAAACCCAATATTCTGACCCTACCTTTTGTTTTAATTTCTATGCAACTGGTGAAATTTTAGCTTGTTTATGATGTTTGTGTTGTTTATGAAATTAAGAGTGTTTTAGTCTCTTGTGACCCATGGTGGTTGGAATTGATGAAAATCAAGTTTATTGTATGTGTTTTTAAAATTTGTGATGTGAAAGACTAAATTGAGCAATGGATACAATAGAGGTTAATTTGATGTTGATGCATAAGATTGTTAAGATGTGAACAATTTGGCATGCTTGATAAATTGGAAGTTGAATATATAGTTTGATTAGTCATGGTTGAAAGAAAGAAGTGAGATACAATATTGTTGATATCTTTGAATTGAAATGTATCTTGATGTTGATAATTGTGAATTGATGAACTTGATCTATGCAATGTGACAATTGATGTAGAATTGGCTATGGAATTACATGAGGAATGGTTTTGAATATCTTCTATATAGTTCCCTTTAGTGAAAACTAAGTGAATAGACAAATTATGATTGAAAAATGAAGTTTCTGGGCAAAAATTGATATTCTCGCTCAAGCGAGAATAATAGACAACAGAGTAAATGCTAATAAATGTTTTGTCTGTCAAACTCACTCAAGTGAGATGAGCTTCGCTCAAGCGAGACATTTCCATTCTATTTGATTTTCGCTTGAGCGATCCTAATTTGCTTAAGCGAGAGTGTGCCAATCTGATTCTATAAAATTTTCACACAAGCAAGGCGATTCTCGCTTAAGCGACATATATTTAATTTGGTTTTGTGAGTTTTTCATTTAAGCGAAGATGAAGTCACTCAGGCGAAGGGAAATTAATTGAATCAGGGGGTATTAGGTATCAATCTCGCTTAAGCGAGCATCCTCTCACCCAAGTAAGAACTGAAAGGTTACATCAGGTATGAATCTTGCCCAAGCGAGATCAATAGGGGGAACAGTTATGGATTTTCAAATTCACTTCGCTGAAGCGAGTGACAGCTCGCTTAAGCGAGAATTACATTTTTTTGATTCTATGGAAAATTCGCTTAAGCAAGTCAACACTCGCTCAAGCAAGTATTGTTAAAGGGGAATTCTGTGAGATTTTTGCTCAAGCGAAACGGGCTTCGCTTAAGCGAAATCATTTAAGTTTGGTTCTGGAAGATTTTCGCTTAAGTGAAAATTCTTTCGCTTAAGCAAAATCATTTAAATTTGATTTTGTCAATTTCTCGCTTAAGCGAGACATCTCCCGCTCAAGCGACTACTCGTAAAGTCGGTTTTTAAAAGGATGGAGTTACATTCTTTATTTCATCCTCAACGTGTTTTACTCTCAATTTCTCCTTCATTCTCTCTTCTATGTATTCTGGGCATTCTGAGTGTATTGTGCCTGAGACTCCCTCCGTGACTCTTTTTCCTCTTTGATTCTTTAACAAAGTAAGTTCCCTCTTTTTCCTTGTGGTTTTTATGCACATAATGGGCTTTAGCAAGTTGTTTCCCTTTCTTTTGAAGTATGGATGGTGAGTGCGTGTTATGCTTATTTCTTTATCGTGTTAATTTGGAAATATCTATCTTTCCTTCTCCTTTTGCTGTTGATTATACTTCCACTATTATTGATAATGTGGTATGCTAAGTTGCATTCTTTTTAGTGGAAAGAATATAAGGCCTGCCAACTGTTTGTTAGAATGCCTCAATCACCAACATGCTTTCCAAAGTCAATTTCTTAAGGCTTGCATTTGTCTTCTGTTCCATAGTATACATGTGTGCATATTGGATTATCATTTTCCAATACTTTGCCATGCCATGACTGACTTTTTAATCTTGTTCATAGTCATAATTTAAATTAAAAATGCTTTATCCTAGTTGGTGATTGTCAATGGGTAAAGATGCTGGTTTTATGCCCTAAATAATGATTTAATAGTTTCATTCCTTTTTTCTTCCTTTAACTTAATATGGTACGGCACATACTGCTTTTCTTTGATGATGGATTATTTTGTGTTGTCTTTCAATTGTTTTGTAGGATGGCCCGAACCAAGCAAGCTGCTGCCATGACTTCTGAAACCACAAGGAGGGACAAGGGCAAACGCCCTAGGATCACTGAAGATAACCCCTTTGCAAGACCCAGCAATGGAATTTTATTCTAGAAGGCAGAGTGGACCTAAGAAGAGGGGGTGTGATGAACTTATGGATATCCTTGAAAGACGCCACTGGTTGAGATTGGTAAACCCTCGCCCTCAATTTGATCCAGATATTGTTTAGGAGTTTTATGCCAATGCTTGGCCCAAGGATAGCTTTGGAGATTATCGTACCTATTTGAGGGGTGTATGGATTTCTTATGATTGGGACACGATTAGTTAGCACTTGGGTAACTGATTGATTTTACCAGAGGGAGATTCATGCTCTTATTTCTTCATAAGGGAATGTAATGATGTTTTTCATATGGCTACTTTAAAAGAAGCATTGTGTCTTCCAGGACGTCATTTTCAGATGAGCCAGACCAGCCACCTCCTCCGCATTTTAAGGAAATACATGAAGCTTGTGACTCAAGTTTGGACTTCATTTTTGTTGGCTAATGTGACACCAACCAGGCATGTGTCTGATCTGACTTACCAAAAATGTCGTCTTCTAAAGTGTATTTTAGATCCTAACTTGAGTGTAGATATAACACGTGTTCTTTAGGATGAGATTCATAAATTTGCACGGATGGGGGTCAAGACCACTACTTTAGGGCAAAAGGTGAAAGGTAGCTTAGGATTCCCCGCCTTCATTACAGGTCTGTGCATTGCATATGGGATAGTTATTTAGCTAACCAAACCCATCAGACTTTCCATTGATCGCTGTTTCATTCAGCAGTATTGCATACCCACAGTACTAGGACAACCAGATGCACCACCACCACCAGTTGATGACCCGACACCACCAGAGACCACCACTGATCCTACTCACTTTCAGACTCTAACTTTTATAGAGGCTCGTATTCTTGAGGCCCTTATCTAGATGTAGATCCATCAGCAGTACCTCCAGCTCCAGTAAAGTGATACCAACAGAGGCATCCTCCATATTCACTAGATGCTTTATGTTAGTATCCCACAGGGACAGCATAACCCGTGAATGACTCCTAATAACTTTTCAGCTTATATTGCTTGGCCTGGGGACCAACCCTCTTTTCCAGGGGGAGATGTAGTCTCAGGACCTGGACTATCAAGAGGACATGGAGACTATCAACCCGAGTTTGGCATCGGTACATTTGAGGAGGGTGGAGCTTTAGGAGCAGGTGAGGAGCTGCATGACGAGGAGTTCGTGAAGCAGCTGGATAGGGTTATGAGAGGCGATTGACGCTCTTATTTTGTTTATCAATTTATATTTATGTTGCTTTTATTTCCATATTTTATAGCTTTTCTAGATAGTCTGGTTTATTCCCTTTTTTACTTTATTTGGCGCATTTTGGGATTTATTTAGCACGCGTTGATACTTATATGATATTATGTGGTTTAACATTTTGGATTATCATTGTTTATACATTTTTTTGAAATACCGTGTAGTAATTAGGAGTATAATATTTATATATATACTTTCTATTTAATTTAGTAAACTAAGCATTTTAATAATTGTAAATAATAAGAAAGTATAACATTTTAATCAAGTAACTAATATGGATCAGTTATTAACAAATTAGGATAACTAATTCAGGGTAATTATTCAACTGGATAAAATTTTTGAGAAATAAAACACCTTGGTTGAAAATAAACTTGATAATAGAGAGGATATTAAAATAAGCAAGAAGCTTGCTTGATAATTGAACCCTATTACTGTTTTGATTAAGGAATCAAGCCCTTTAGCCAGGTGAGTGAGAGAATCCATTAAACACTAGGAGAGTAATCATTAATTCATGTGTGATCTTTATTGCCTAATTTTCTTTTACTTTGCATCATTGTAAATCAACATGAAAATGAGTAAGGCAATTTTTCTAGAATTAGGAAAAGCCAGAGCCAAATAGCAACCTGTAAATATAATTATCCCTTTTGTTTTTAACACCTTTGACCTAAAATTGTTTATTCTTGTTACCTTACTCTAAGAATTATAGCATAATCAATAATCCCTACCTTAAATGCATGCTTTAGATAAAGAGCATAGGTACAAGGTGCAAATAATATGTTTTGTTATATTGGCTAATTGGTTGAAAATAAAGAATGTCTTGGAAATGAGAGTGAAGACGAAAAGAAAAAGAAAGGAAATTCCTCTGTTGATTTTAAAGAAAAATAAATTAGCAAAGATGAGGAATAGAAAGAGAAAAGAAACAAAAAGTTAGGGAAATTAGCTGTGAAACAAAATTTTGTATAGTAGCTATGCTCTTTTTCCTAGTATGCACTTTGAATATCTAGAAATCCAAGGATTTCTTGTGTAAGTTGGCCCCATTACAACCTTTTGAAGACCTTAAGATCCGTGTTGTTTGTGATGGTAGCAAAATAATGAGAAATGATAGTCAATTTTGATTCAAGCATGATTAGTGATTTTAAGAATCAAAGACTTACCTGTGAGTGTAACATCCCGAATTTTAAAATAGAGGATTAATTAAGGAAAATAAATATTGATAAGTTGAATATGAATTGTTTAATGTCCCAATAAATTGAAATTAATTAAATTAAGATTTTTGGGAATTGTTGGTAATTTATGGAGACCGGTTAAGCTAAAAATGAGCCCGGTTGAAATATGGTGTCGGACCAAGTATCTCAGAATGAGATGATATTGGTCAGGGCTGTAGAGAATAATATTGGGAATCCGAATATATATTCGGAATAATTTTAGGATGAAGTATTGATCCCAAATGAAGAGCCTGTTAGTGACAAAAACGATGAATTTTAATAGATGAAGTTAAAATAAACCCAAAAGCCCAAGACTTCTTCCTTCTATTCACGTAAACCCGCTGAAGCTTTGGCAAACACACTTTACTTCTTCTCTTCTTCATCTCTTCCTCATTTCTTCTCCTACTTTCTTCTTCTCCCAAAGCTTTAACTTTGAGTGGTGAGGTTCTCCTCCATTTTTGTTTTGAAGAAGCTAGGAAGAGAACCATTGGAGCTGAATTCCTCTTCCTCTTCTCCTCCATTTTTGTAGCCTCTTTTTCTCCGCTTGGAACCCATTTCGTTTTGGGTGTGAGGTAAGTCCTTTCACCATTTTTGGAATGGATTGATGATGATATTATGGGGTATTATGATTTGGAGAGGAGATGCATGTACATGGGTGTTTATTAGAGCATTTAATGCTTATGCCCTAGAATGGGTTATCATAAATGCAAGTGTTTATGGGAGGATAATGGTAGTTGGTGCATTAATGATGGGAGAGAATGAAGGTTTATGATGTATTAATGAAGGTGGATGGGTTTTGGAGGAAACCCTAACCTAAGAGTTTGGGGAAAATAGTTAAAGTTAGTTTGAGAATGTGTTTCATGGAGAAATGTATGATATTAAAAGATATGAATGATGGTGGAAGGAGTTTGGTGAAGCTTGGGGGATAGGGTTGTCTTGTAATCCTTAAATTTAATGATGGTGGCTTAATGGGAAGGAATTCCCGAAGCCTAATAGAGAATAAAATGATATCCACAACATGTTTAACACATGTTGTGACATTATAAATATGATTATGACTAAATAGAATTGAATTAATGATTTGAGTGGTTGATTGATTAAGGTTTTACATGAATGTGAATGTAGGGCCTATTTCGAATGACGAGGCGGAACCGTCTTATCAATCAGAATTCTTCTCTTGAGGTAGGAGAGGAGTCTAAGTTCTAAATGCATGAATTTGAATGTTATTTGATTGTGGTATGTAGTGTGATGCATGTTAGCCTTGCTTGAATGTTGTAAGAAATGATGACTTGTGGTGTGATGTAGTTAATATGTTTGGCAACATGCTTTTGTGCATTTAGAATATTCATGGTATGTTATGTGAAGTTGTGTTTACCATGAATGTGACATGAATGATGAAGTTATTTGTTAAGATTGAGAATAAAGAGAATGCCACCTAAAGATTTAAACTATTGTGAACAATCAATGTTAATAAAAGCTTGTGGGGATGTTAATAATGGTGTTGATGATGTTGAAAGATGAGTGGCATGTATAGGATGCATAGAGTGAGGAATGCATATGATTGCATTTGCATGCATGGCATACTGCATAGATACCGGTGTTGGAATTTTAGGGGATTCCCCCGGTTGGCCCAGTGGGAAGGCGGCTCGGTGCACGAGCAAGTTATATTTTACCCTGTGACTTGATGTATAAGTCACGAAGCTGCCCATGTTGTGCTTCGGGGAGCCACATGTGGTTGACCCTTGTGGGGGTGGCTCTTGAGGAGCAGGTGTCCCCGGTGGTCCTTGAGATCACAGCTGCCATGATATAATTCGTGGTTGGCCCGTAACACCATATGTTGATATGTTGTGTACCGCGGTCATGGTGAAAATGGCCAGGTGTTGCAAGAAGGGCGATGCGGTTTGGTACCAGTAAAATTATTGGTGAATGCATGCAATTTAAAGAATAAGTGTACACATTTTACTACTGCGGTAGGGGTATGGTTTGACGACCATGCTTGAATCCCACATTTGGTGTTGAATTTCCCACAGTCAGATCTGCAATTGTTGAAATATTCTTTGTGCATATGCATTAGTTAAGAGCATTTGCATATAGAAGGATGTATGCCAAGGTGGTGAGATGTGATGATGATTGTGAGGTGGTAAAAATATATTTAAGACAACATAAAAGATATGAATACCAGTTAAAAGTTGGGTGACAATTCAATGGTTGAATGGTGTGATTATGTATATGCTTGTGTGCTTTGTGTAAAATTGTGTTAGTATATGGCATGGTGATTATTATTGATGTGCAAAGCATACATGTGTGGATGCTTATTTACATAATCACTTGGTATTCATATTCATTCCTTTGGAATATGGACTCACTCCCCCATGTTGTCAATTTTAGACTTGTGATGCAGGGCATTCATGGGAAGAGTAAGCATTTTGCAGTATACTTATGGCTGTGGAGGTAATTAGTGTATAGGGAGCGCCTTGGCCGGCAATATATGTAAACATATCTATTTTGTATAGCAGGAGATGTAATGAATGTGTATTTTAGAAGATTACATGATAGATGATTTTGGAGGGTCATGGAGGAAAATGAGAAATTGTATGTATATCTCATTTTCACTGGTGACCCTAAGTATGTATGAAGTTTTACATTTTAATGGAAATTCCCTATGTGTTGATGAATGGATGAAGAATTATATTTGAGTATTTCTTTTATAAAACTGAAGAGATGAAGAATTAATTTATATATATATATGATTTGATGAGTTGAATGGAATTTAAATATATGATGGTGTAGAACCAGTCCTAAATGACCTAAATGACAGTTGAGATGTAATGCATGCTAATTGAATAGAGGTAGTTCAATTTTAGAGGGTTGTGTTGGGTAAAATTCGAAATCTGCATAATGTCTGAAGTTTTCGCTCAGGCGAATTAGATTCTCGCCCGAGCGAGAGTCTCATCTGTTAGGGAATTAGCTTCTGGGCAATTTTCGCTCAGGTGAAGGTGGATTTCGCTCAGGCCAGATTATCCCAGTATCAGTGTTTAGACACTGGAGGGAATTCGCTCAGGTGAATGGAGTTTCGCCCGAGCGAGGGCAATAGGATTAGTCACTGGTCCGATTTCGCTCAGGCGAATGGACAGTTCGCCCAAGCGAGAGTGTTAGGAGAATCATAGGATGGCTACTGGATGAAGTCCACCCGAGCGAAGAGTCTAAGGAATGACATTCGCCCAGGCGAGACCATTAGTTGGAGAATGGGTGAGTTCATGAACGAATCCTGCCTAAGTGAGGATTTTTGAAAATAAGCTAAGAGGTGGTGGAATTTTCGAGTGAATTCCGAGTGACTTAAGTCCGAGCCATGGTTTTCCGAGTGAGGAAGTGTACTCAACCCGAGTGAGAAGGCTCTTGAGTGTGATAATCTGGGCAGTGGAGTCTCGAAGGGGAATTTCCGAGTCCAGCGTACTTGTTCCGAGTGGTTTGTCCCGGTTTTGTATTCTCCGAGTGGGAGAACATCGATTGGTGTTACTCAGTGTGAGTTTGCCCAGGAATTCCCTGGAATAATTTCACTTGAGTGAGAAAGAGAGGAAGTCGGATTGGTAACAAAATACCGAGAGAAAGCCGAGCAGACAATGAGTCGGTCTTGGAATGAAATTCTGAGTGAATGACTAAACAGGGGTGAGTCGGTTTCTGAGAAGTTTTCCGAGTGAAACACCGAGTGGGTGAAGTCTCGGACTTGGAGTGAATTTACCGAGTGGATGTTGTGTGAGGGAGGACTCGGTCTGGACTGACTTTACCGGGTAAAGGATTGAGTGAATGATGGGTCAGTCAGGATGATCTTGTTGAGTGAGAACCTGAGTGCTTTGAGTCGGTTTTTGGAGAATTATGCCAAGTGACAACCTGAGTGTTGGGAGTCAGATTTGGGGGGCTTTGCTGAGAGAAAACTTAAGTGTTAGAAAGCCTTATTGAACGAGTGGATTTAGGCTGGGCACTAGAAGTCTCTCGCCCAAGCGGGAATGTCTCGCCCAGGCGAGTTTTACTAAATTCGATTCTGGAGGTTTTTCGCTCAACGCTCGCTGGCTCCGCCCGAGCGAGGCTTGAGTTTCTCGCTCAAGCGAGTCGGGGTCCGCTTGAGCGAAGGGACTCTGATGGTCCTGTTCGCGTTATTTATCAGTTTCTTCTTCTCTTCCACACTAAGACCTTATTCCATGATATTGATGCATACTTGGAGTATATGATTGGGTTTATTAATTTCCCAGTGGTTGGTTTCTTAAAATATAAACACATTTCATTCATGTTTTCAATTTTTCTTCCGCTGATTTAAACTTGGAAAATTATCCTGAAAATTTAATCTTTTAATTCCACCCTCTCATATCTTCATATATGGGAGTGGTTCATCATTGATCCAGGTACTGTGTCAAAAATGTTTCTGCACTTAATTTCTTTCATTGAATTTATGATTTATAAAAACACAAAAAATTTACGCTGATATTTGGGGTGTCTCAGTGAGCATGAGAGGATTCCTTGTCTTTGCAATTTTAGGTTACTTTGATCAGCTTGATATTATTTTATTTTTATCTGATCTAATTCAGTTTAAGAGATACCATGTGCTTGTAAATAAAATCATGTTTAAAGGTTGTCTATTTTACCGTGATTAGTGTGATTAATTTTGAATAACTAGCTATAATTTTGTTGCTTGGAAATCTTTGCTTGAGTACAAGCAAAATTCTAGGTTGGGGAGAGTTTGATAAGTGTCCAATTATGTGTGAATTTCTTATGAATTAGGCAATTATTTTGAGAAATTTCTAAATTTAAATATAAATCACGTGTTATAATGGTAAGAAATGAAAATTTTATGTCCAAACCTTGTTTTGCTTATTATAATAGCCTTTAATATATTTATTTTGTTTTTATATGAAGGAAAATACAAAACTGGAGGAAGAATCAACTATAGGATCAAAATCAAGCAAATTTAAAGAAACTCGTTTGAGCGAGAGCCATAGTGGCTTATGCGAGCCCCTCGCTCAAGCGTGGGTTTTTCGCTTGAGTGAGGATGGAAACAAAAAGGCACTGAAGGAATTCGCTTGAGCGAGCAGATCCCGCTCAAGTAAAAATTATCCAAAGAGATTTGGAGTTGCACTCGCTTAAGCGAAGCTGTTATCGCTTGAGTGAGAAAACAACAGAAACTAAAAAAGATGAACTCGCTTGAGCAAGGGAACTGGCGCTTAAGTAAAAACAGGGCTAGTAGGATCAAAGCTGATCTTGCTCAAGCGAAACCAACTCGCTTGAGCGAGAACACGAAGAAACAGGAAGTTTGTTATCAGATGCAAGTTGCACTCGCTTGAGCGAGACCAACAATATTTAAAGACCCAGCTCGCAGAAAAGAATGACATCACACAAAAAAACAAGAAAGAAAAGGAAACCCTACTTCTTAAAGCCATTTTTAGAAGATCTAGAAGCTTTTCTTCTCCTCTTTCTCTTAGTTGATGTGTTGTAATGGCTACTATGAATAGCTAATCTTTTATTTAGGATTGGATGTAGTGATTCTAACCTTTCAAACTTTGGCTCTACTTTAATATATATGGTAACTATTCCATTGATTTTGGTATTTCATTCCATGTTATTTTCTAGATTCTATTGCACAAATAGTATCTTGACTCAATTCTCTTAAGTTATTGGAAAATAGTTTATAAAAACCGATCCAAATGAGGTACTCAATATGTTCTGACGTTAGAAATAACTTTTGACATATTGAAATGATTGAGGAATCAAGGTTTTAAAGGTTTTCTGAGTCAAGAATCGAAATGAATGATTTGTGATTTATTGCATAAAAATCGATAGAATAGAAACCATTTATATCAGTGTAACCAAGGTTGCAGAGGGTAAGATGAACGAGATCCAATCTCATCTTCTCTATATTTCATCTCTCTTTTATTTTATTACTATTTCTGTATGTTTATGTTAATCTATACTGTTTTATCTCAATATGAAAACAAATATTTATCTTGCTTGATTTATTTGAACTGAACTTTTAAGTTTCAAGTCCCTCAGTGGAACGACACTCTAATTTATTATAGTTGACGTAGTTAAACTTACCATACAAATATCAATTGTGAAAATACCTATCACATACAAATATGTCCAAAACACTATACAAAGTCTCCAAAATATCAAGTAGACAACAGGGTAAGGGTGATTGTGGAACTGTGTCATCTTGGTACTATAGTGAGTCATCCTACTGTTGATGTTGTGTCGATGCATGATGACCTTGAGGTGTATATTCTTGGTGGGTGGGTGAAGGTAGGGATATGAATGGTGGGCTAGAATCCTATATGGCTCATGAGCTGTTAGAGAATATCTTGAGTCACCATCAATGAAGTTTGTGTCTAAGATAGCTCAGCTGCCTGTGTCTGGATTTGAGTAGTTTGGGCCTTTATAGTTTATGCCATAGTTTGGATCTGAGAGTCCTTCTGTGCAATCTTCTTTTGAAGGCTAGAAATGATTTGGACGTAATCTGGGGTTGAAGTGGTAGCCCCATAATGAGATAAAATATTGGCAAACTCCTTTCCTAATTTGCCTAAAACATAAACATTACCCTTCTTATTGATTCCTCCAACAACGTCTATATTAGGGCATTATCGAGATAGAAGAATGGTCATTCTCTCCAACCTCATCATCCAAATCAGTACTGATGTCGGGGTCATCATAAGATGAAGTTTCTGCTCTCCGACGAAGATACTCATCCTACATGCCATCTAATTAAGGTTAAATACTTAGTATTGAAAAATAAAAGTGAAATTCAAACACATCTCGTTTCATGTTACTTACAGCAATTGCCTTCATCTTCTCATTTACCCAATCTCTAGCTTTAGTCTTTTTGGTCCGCTGCATAAGGTCAAAGGCTGTAGGGGGCCTATTAAGCTTAGCAGCCTGCATTTATGAGCCAAAAGTTATTGTCAAATATGTTTTACATATAAATATGAAAGTCTTGTAGGGTCTAGCAAAGCTTACCATCCTATCCTGGTGTGTTACAATAGAAATTGAGCCTCTAGTGTAAATGGATGCCCCACTATCCCTGGCTCAATTTTAATTTTAAACTCCTCCTGGTTCCAATATGCATCTAATCCAGCTCTAACCACTGGACTCAAGCAATCCTCATCATTAAGTCCATGACGTATCTTATTGAATGCATTCTTTAGCACTTCTGACCCTTTATGTGCAAATACTCGTTTAACACGTATTTTGTCACACCCCGATTTTCTGGACTCGAATCCTGATATAATCGATATAAATAATTAATAAAATGCGGGTAAATTTTTTGCGTTTAAAATAATTTCAAAAACACCACAAAGATTACATCAAGACCCGAACCACAGAAAATCGAAAAGTGAGATTTAATAATTTATAAACTGGATCGCTAATCACAACGCCCACATATGTACACAGAATAGTTTGAGTTTACAGTAAAAGAACAATTTGTATACATGGCACCCACCTAGTTCCATATATGAAGATATATGCAATTTCATAATATAAGCCTATTAGGCCACAATCGGCTACGCACTTAAATCATAATCATACATCATCAATTATAAGTAGCCTCTACTTGAGACATTCATAACTAAATGGTATCTATTCAAATATCATCATCATTAATATACATTAACATAATCATTCATTCGTATGCCAAGCAATACATCTGCTTTATACATCACATTTAACAAATGCTGCCGGTCAAGGCATTCCATTACCACTATTTACCTTCAAGAGCTTTAATTCAAAAACCCAAACTCGTCCCATAGAAAACCTGCATCACAATGCTAAAAAGGAGACAACATGGGAGAGTGAGTTATACATTCAAAATGATAAATATAAATACATTGTGATTATGTGTACATGCATTCAACCAACATGTGTGCTTTGTTATAAATCATCAATTCATTATTAAATCATCATCAAGATATTATCTTAGGCATACAAGCCTTATCATTCATAATTCATGTCAAGCACAAGCACATACACAATCACATAGCCCTACATCGTTATGGACACTCACAATTATCATCATTAAGTCATTTAAATCTTAAATCAATTAACACTCTCTCAAAAGGTTCTCATCTCTATTTAGTCATCTCTATTTCAAATGCCATATACCTATAACTAGTGCATATGTCAACTATTTAATGCCTATGTAATGGATCCATTTCTTACCATCAGGTGATCGCAACCACCATATCATTTATTTCACAAATCTATATATCAATTGTCATCACGCCGGTTTCCCGCCTCGTAAGGGGTACTCCCTCCATGGAACCCCACAAGGTTATTCATTTGACAAATATTATATCATTATCACGTCGGGTACTCATTTCATGGAACCCCGCAAGGTTATTCATTCACACATATCATCACGTCGGTTTCCAGCCTCGTAAAGGGTACTCCCTTCATGGAACCCCACAAGGTTATTCATTTCACAAATATTATATCATCATTACGTCGGGTACTCCCTTTGTGGAACCCCGCAAGGTTATTCATTCATATATATCATCACGTTGGTTTCCCACCTCGCAAGGGGTACTACCTTCATGGAACCCCGCAAGGTTATTCATTTCACAAATAGTATATCATTATCACGTCGGGTACTCCCTTCATGGAACCCCGCAAGGTTGTTCACTGTGATCGCAACCACATAATCAATGCTATGCTATGCCATGAATGCACAATGCAATAATGCATATGCCAAACCTTAACCTCGCAAGGATTTCTCACCCTCTCAATTAGGGGTATGTTATATACTTAGTTTCGTTGGCATTAGCATACAATCAACCACAGGGCCCCTCAAGGCACAACATTCACATTTTCATAAATCCACACATGGCAATCATAGCATATTAATCATCATAGCATTTATCCACACATGGAAACCAACAAGGTATTTCAAAACATATATTCAGCAATCATCATTGCATCTCATACATACAAGTCAATACTTGTATTAATCATATTGGCACCACACTCATCAAAAATAGCAAACACTGCTTATTCAAGGGCATGTTCAACAACAACGTCCATTTTCATTCAACATAATTTATCATTCAATATATGTAGTATTCTCAACTTTTAATCATCATCGACACTATTACAAATCCAATGTTTTATACACTCATTGCCATTCAATTGTCCTCTCATTAATTTCATCATCACACAAGGTGTGTCATGTAACCATATCACTTACTTTCCATCATGATTCATAATATATCCATAGTGGTGAAGCATACTTGTATTCATAACCTAAAATAGGCATACACATCTTGCCAAGGCCTTAAGCCATTCCCCAATCACCACTAAGACAAACCACACATATACCCCTAGTGAATTCGCTCATTTTTACATACTAAAAGGGGTTTTAGGTAATAATGAGCCCATGATAAATTTCAACATTAAGACATGAGAAAAGCTTACTTTTAGTCTTAAAAATAATAGGACATGTCACAAATATCACCTATTAGTCCCAAATTGACAACCATAAAAAGTTGGGTTTAAAACCCTCTTAAATTTGAATTTTATTACGTAGTAGGTCTGGTGTTTTATACCTAATGAGAGTTAAAAAAACTCCAATTAATGTGAGACCAATTCTTACACCTCCGTAACATAATTATCTACAACTTTCATGAAGAAGTCGGAGGCCAAAAATGTCATTAAGATGCCCAAATGGGCCAAAAACAGCAAAGGAATTACAACAGTTGAAAAATAGCTTGACAGTGGCCATAACAGGGCCATGAATCGATTCAAGATTTGCATGAATCGATTCATGCATGCATGAAATCCAAAAATTGACAAACAGAGAGTGGGGAATCGATTCACAACCCCCATGAATCGATTCATACCTCGTATGAATCGATTCAAGCATTGGAAAATTGGGGAACAGTAAATCCAGTGGGTCTTGAATCGATTCAAGGCTTCATATGAATCGATTCAAGCCCATCCAGAAGCCTCTGAATCGATTCAAATCAAACACTGTTTTGAATCGATTCATGACAGCACAGACCCCTTTTATGCAGAAAATGTCACATTTTTGAACTTCTAATCCCCCTAACTTTTTCATACGAATTCTAATGCCCATTAAATTTTAACACCAACTTATATATATTATTTGTGACGTGTGGCCACCGGCCACACTCAAAAATTCCCAAAAATGAGGGACTTATGCGCATAAATGCATTTTACCCATTTTGAGGCACTTTTATGCAACTCAAGGACCCATTCTTAATGGAATTGGTCCATTCCAATTCCTTCAAGTCATAATCTACATACATGGGCTATTAGAACTATCACATGCCATCAAAAACACATAAAACTCAATTTGACTCTATGAGTTCCTCAATTATGTATTATCTTTCAATCTCATCAGCAATGCCATCACAATGGCTATCACATTCAATGCCAAGCATCCACATAATTTCTAAATTCATAAACATGTACTTCATCCCCTCAAGGATGGTTTATCAATAACACATCATTCCCATCAAAGGGATAGCTAAACATTCATCATCATATACATATACATCATTCACAATAGCCAATAATTTGCCACTTATTTCATTCTTTAAACTTTATTCATCTGATCATTTCAATATACATATGGCAAGCCAAGCATGAGTACTACAATATACATAAATCACCAATTATTCTACTCATGCATTTGGAATGTAAAACTCCTCTCCTACCTTGAGGAAAGACCCGTAATTCAAACGCTCCAATCGTTTCGCCACGTCGTTCGAATTACAATCTACACATTCCACATATACATACATACACTAAATTAATGAGCCATCACAAGGCATCATCATAATTTCAAGCAATGTAAATATATCTTAAGGCTTAATGTCAAGTCCTAGACTTGTTAAAAACACCAATCCATACAATTGTGTTAGGCTTCGGGAATTCCTTTCCCAAAACCAAGATTCTCTAAGTTTCAAAGGGCTAACCAAACCCAATAACATCATTATCTCTTTCATCATTCAAATTCATCATGAGTCTCCTAGCTCCTTTTTAACCATTATCAATCAATAATTCTAATGGCATAAATCATGGCCTAAGGCCTCATCAAATCACCATTTTATTTCATTAACCATCACGATGGTCATCCATCATTATTATCATCTATCAACATTGAATATTTTATATACTTATTCTTAAAATCAATTCTTTTATTTCCTCACATATTTGTTCACCGCAATTCAACTCTTCTAACCACAACATATATAGTCTTAAATCTTAAGATTAGGACCCCATCAAAATCCAATAACCATTATATTTGACAATACCCAACACAATTGCTCATGGGTTTACTTCTAAAAATCATTTTTCATATCCTCATCCATCAATAATCAATTCCAACCTTCCCAAAACTCATTCTAAAGCATAAATCATTAATACCCATCAATTTGGCTAAAAGCCCCAAATTCCTAAACTTAGGGTTTTCTCTAAAACCTTCCAATAATAATTAACTTCCATCATTTCCTCAAAGCATCATAAACTTAATAAGCCCTCATTCCTATACAACACTAACCATAATCAAAAATCACATTTTAAATCATTTAAGCTTAGGGTTTCCACCATCTTCCTCATTACCCATAAAGCCTAATGTCACCATTTCAAACTTAAACACCATAACAACCATAAATGAAAGGATAATGGTTCAAAACCTTACCTCATCTCCAAGTTCAAGCTCCAAAACTAAAATGAGGGAAAAGGACAAAGAAGAGAGCCAAGCTTGCTTCTATGTCCATTAATCCTTCATGAATCTTGGGTTGGAAGTTGATTTTTGTAAGAAAAATGAAGGGGAGGGGGTAAACGGTTTTGGGTGTGAAGGAGGAAGAAGAAATGAAAAATGAAGGGAGAGTAGAAGTGGAGAGGAAACCAATGAAGAAATGGAGAAAAGAAGGAGATAGGAGAAATTAAAATGCATCCCTTTTCATTAAAAGCTTTCTGTTTTATAATAAACAGGATCTTTGTTCGAGATCAATACTATATCCAAAAATTAATCTGAATATAGGTTCGGATTCCCAATAATATTCTTAACAGCCCTGACCAACGGCATCTTAATCGGAGATACTTGGTCCGACACCCATATTTTAACCGGGTATAATCTTAACTCCTTAAATCTCAATGAATTATAAATATCCATAATAAATCCCAATTTAATTATTTCTAAATTTTTGGGACATAAATCAACCCATTTATAATTATTTATTATTTATTCTCCTCAATTAATCATTTTTATAAATTTCAGGATGTTACATATTTCATCCTCGGGAAACCACTTATAGCTTTTCTGTCAAGAAGTTTTAAAAGTTAATAAAGTTAAAATTTGTAGAAATAATAAAAACAACAAATATATTAATAGCTGAGAAGATCCATATTTTCTCACCTGAAACTCTACAAACCACATCTTTAGAGTGTCGTCATTGACCTTTCTCCAAGTAGGCCACACACCCTCAAACTTTGACTTTATGATCCTTATAATGGCCCGCGTGATACCATAACTAGGCTCAAAGCTAAGAAATACATAAATATTCATAGGAATTAAATTCAACACACATAAAAATATTGATAACAAATTTAATAAAAGCCTAAATTCTTACTCAAGCTTGTCTCGAGATGGATAAATCCAGATCCTATTGTTGTATGTCGGATCATGAGAACCAGCAGGTGGAAGGGCCCTTAGTCCAAGGAATGGAGCTGTAAGCTCTTGAAATGGCTGCTAAACTAATGATGAGTGATACGTGTATGGGGAGTAGGTGGTGTTGTAGGCTATGCTTGAGAAGAAGTAGTGGGTAATACAGTTGATGGAGGTGGAGAGGATGAGGATGGGGAAGCTCTTAAGACCTGTGGTATGGTTTGTTGGCCTATTTAGCTAACCCGTTGGCCAACCCGTCCACCACACGAGCTTTGGTCATATGGCTGGTATGATTATTACTTGTGATGGTATTTTCTTGATATAGTGTGTGGCAAGTTTATCCACGTCAATTGTAGTATAATAAAGTGTCGTTCCACTGAGAGGTGGTTGTTTAGTAAATATAATTTGAACTATTTTAGCGGGAAATATTTAAAAACATTATGTGAAAACATGCATGAAATTAAACAAGTGAACAATGTAAAATTTATGAAAGCAATAATGATTTAGATGTAAACAAGTATTAAAGACTGGGATTGGATTTCATCTATCTCACCCTTCGACACGCTGTATATAGTTATTTAAATTATTTTCAAACTATCACTTTTTACACCACAATCAAAGTCATTCATATTGATTCCTCGACTACGAAATTCATAAGAATATTTCCAAACCGTCGATCCCTTGATCAATTTGAAAATATTCCAGCATTAAGATCGACTTTCTTTATACCCAATTAATTCGCTCAAGCAAGTGAGAATCCTTTAGCTTAAAGAGACCTTTTGCATCCATTGTTTTCCCTTGATAACTTGCTTGGGCGAGTAACTCATTCAAGCGAGTTCACATTATATCTGTTTCCCCTATTTTGAATTCGCTTGAGCTAAAAGATTGCTCGCTCAAGCAATTTCTTTTGAACTGGCCTCTGAAAGAATTTCACTTGAGCGAATATAAGCTCGCTTAAGCGATTGCTTTTTAATTTGCTTTTGCCTGATTTTTGCTTGAGCCAAAGTTGTTTGCTCAAGCGAATTTCTCCGTAATGCTTTCTGATGAGTTTCGCTCAAGCAGATGCAAAGATCGCTTAAGCGAATTCTATACCTAATACTCCAATTATTTACTGCCTATTGTTCGCTCAAGCGATATTGTCCTCCGCTCAATCGATTGCTTCGCTTAAGCAGATTTCAAGTGAGTCAGTTGAATCTTGGGTTTTTCTCAGCTTTAAATGGGGAATTTCTTCATAGACTTTTCATCTATAATTACATAAAAACTTGGGATTAAAGATTTATATATATATATATAAATCACAACAAAATTTTCTAGATTTTGATTTCATTAATTAATACCTGATAACTAATCCAGAATTGTTACTTTTTTAACAAAATCATGCCTAATTGGTCATGAAATATACATAATTTAGGCATTTATCAACTCTCCCCGACCTAAAACTTTGCTTGTCCTTAAGAAAAAGATATCAAATAATCAAGGTGAATACAGGGTTGCCTTAAATCAAAATAATGCATAAGGAAATATGACAAATATATATATATATATATATATATATGTATATACAAATAACATCTCATGGTGCCTTTAACATTTAATCAAATGAATTCCCAAGTCCATAATTCACAGTTCAAGTTGAAAGTAACCAATTGCTGTAAAAATAAGAAATCCGCTTAGTTTCTTACAAGTGAGTGTCTTACTCATTCCATCACTGATTATGCACAAGTTAGAATTGCATTTCATTTTATTTCAGAAAACAATCATCCAAACAACAAGGATCAAGAGGTCTTCAAAAGATTGTAATGAGGCTGGGTTATAAAAGAAAAATTCTTAATTTTTCTGAGAATTCAAAGAGCATACTAAAAGGAAAAGGAATATGCTAACTATACATAACTATAGCTGCTCTTGCTTAACATTATCTATCATACTTGAGATTTTTCTTTCCAATTTTCATTGTATTTCTGAATTCCTCATCTTTTTGATATTCATCTTTTTACACAAATTTTAACTAAAGAATTTCTTTTTCTTTTCATCTTCATTTATTCCTCACAACCTTCTTTTTTCTTTCTCTTTTACCAAAAAAGCCAATAAGCAAAACATAACCCTATATGTACAAAATGTAGTCATACTCTTTTACTTTAGCATGTTATTCAGGTAATGATAACTATCAAACATGCCTCAGATAAGGTATTCAATAAAAATTTCTTAGCTCAAAAGGGTTTATGAACAAAATAGAATTTAACTTTATACTGGATGGCTTTTTGGCTCTGGGTTAAACCTAGATCTAAGAAAAATTACCTCTACCATATCCTTGCTTATTTAAGTGATGTCTTCTGATAGAAAATTTTACAACAACAACTTAAATAGTTATCAGTAGAACTCTTGGTGTTTAGGATTCACTCACTTTTCCGGCTAACAGGTCTGATTTCTTTGCTTAAACAGAAAAAGGTTTAGACAACTATAAAGTTATTTCACAAACATGGGATTCCTCTTAATTACACTTAGAGCGTGTTTGGTTCGCCTCTGGTTTCTCCGTTTCCCTCCGTTCTCTTGCGTTCCATCGTGTTGAACGCGACCCGTCTCCCTCCACGCGTGTTTGGCTGCGACGAAGAGCTCCGTTCCGTCGAGGCGAACGACAACGTGCTCCGTTGGCCAGAAGGAGCTTCGACCAGCTTCAACCCAACGCCAACACGATCTATTGGGAGAAAGTCGAGAGTACCCCTCCCAACGGTCATAACACGTGTCTCCCTCTCGGATCTGAAGCTGCCGCCGCCCACGGAAGGACCTCAGCTACTGTTCTTGAGGTAATACAACTCCGATCTGTTTTGGTCTCCCTCTCTCCGTCTCTCTGATCTCTCTGGTTTTTTTGGTTTGCAATGTTGGGTTTTCGGGTGGCCGTGGGTTTGTAGGGGTGGCCTGAAACAGGGGCTTGAGTTTTAGGTTGGTGTTTGTAGGGGGGTTTGTTGACGGTCGTGCGTTTGTGGGGGGAGCCGTGGGTTTGTTGGGCGTGGGTTCTGGGTTGCGTTTTCAGTTGGGGGTTTGTGGGGGTGGGGATTTGGTGGTGGTCGTGGGTGGGGGTGGCGGTGGGTGGCGGTGGGTATTGAATGGGGGTCTAGTTTTGGGGTGAGGGTTCGTGGGGGTGGGGGTTGGTTGGGTAGGGTGGCGGTTTCTCCATTGTTGGACGGTGGATGGTGGTGGTGGTGGGTGGTGATGGCAGAGGTGGTGGATGGTGGCGTTGGACGGTGGTGATGGTGTGGTGCATGTGTGAGGCCAAGAGAGTTGGTGCACTGTAACAGCCTTTTTTATTTTTTAATTAATTTAATTTAATTATGTATTTTATTGTGTTTAGGTTGTTAAGTGATGTGTAAGGTTTTTAATTATGTAGTTATTTGTTTAATTATTTTAGAATTACTTAATTTAGTTTACTTTATTTTTAATTTAGTTTAGTTGATTTAATATAAATTTAGTTTATTTTTGCCTTTACACGTAACGAATAACGGATAATGAATGACGAAACATGGAAAATCGTAAACCTTTGTGCATCGTGAAAATTTAAGTTAGAATGCGTATTTATTGAACGAAGAGTACGGAGTGACATATCGAACAAAAGAATGACTCAGTGACGATTAGTAATAACATGTTTTATAAAATTAACAATAAAATTAATTTATTAGTTTTAATATATAAAAAACAATCAAATAAATTTATTAGTTTTATAATATATCAAAAATTAATTTAAATTTATTAGTTTTATAAATATATATAATTTTATATTAATTAGTGTTTAATATATTAATTCATTTATTAAATATGTATTATTAAATTAAGTATCGTTTTTGGTTTAATATTATATATTTAATAAATATACACACAAATTATATATATATTTAAACTCATACCCTTTTTGGTAATTTTATCCTCAATTACCACTTTCACAATCCAATTCTACTACAAACCAAACACAATCACTACAACTCAACTCACTTTAACTCAACTGTCAACCAAACAAAACTCCATTTATAAAACCTCAATTTTCTAAACCCCGGTTTTCTCAACTCTGTTAACTCAACTTTACACCAAACAACCCCTTAAATTCAACCATGATGCTTTTTATTTTTCAAAATAAAGTTGTGTTTATCTTATGCAACAATTGATTCTAGGCTAAATGGTACATTTAGCCCCTAGAATTGTTGGGATTTTGGTTTTGCCCCCTAGAATGATTTTTCTTAGGATTGTCTCCCTAAAAAATTTTTTAGCGTAGAATATAACCCCTTCCGTTGACTGCCTCTGCCAACTGATGAGGTGGAGCCTAGTCACATGCCTGTCATTGCATATGTGGCATATGACTCATCATATTAACCTAGTGGATCCTAGTCACATGCCAAGTCACTGATTAACCTATTTTAATTAAGGGTTAATGAAATGATTTATCACATGAAGCTAATTAACAAAATCAGAAGCTACTTAACAAAATCAGACATAATTCTCTTCCTTCTATGTTCTTCTTCCTCACCTACGTGCTGCTCGCTTACCCAACGGTTACTTTTCTTGTTGACTCATAAAAAGGTGACCAAGGCTTTCTTCCCCATCCTTCCAAGTGAGTTAAGTGCGTCTGCCATGTCTACAAGGTCAAGTGGATCGTTCTCAAGGGTTCCATGTAGGAGGTTATGTAAATGTAACGAACCTGTGTTGCAACTTCTTTCGAAGAGCTCAAAAAATCCTGGCAGATCATTCTTCAGATGTGTTAATTGGATGGTAAGCTTACGTTTAGGGTTTGTTGTGTATGTGTTGGTGTTTTGTAAGGTGACCCATGTTTGAAAAATGTTCCATTCCTGTCACAGAATGAGAAGTCGTGTGGATATTTTGATTGGGTGGATAGTGGGCAACAAAGCCTTGCAAGGAATGGTAGCTTCTCTACCCATGGTAAGGGAGTTATTTACACGGAGATGGAGAAGGTTGTAATGTTGGAAGAAAGAATAAAAGAATACAGAACCATGAATTTTATGCTAATGTGGCTGTGTGCAATATCGTGGGCTATTGTCTTCCTCATCCTGGTGTTGGTTGCAGCGAATGGGTTAAGAGGTTAAAGACTTGGTGTAGTATGATTTAGGGTTATGGTTCAGTCAATCAAAATATAGGAATAGGCCCTTAAGAAATTTGTTTCCTAGCATTAGGCCCCTGATGATGGGAAGTATGGTGATGTTAACTTGAGTCTAGGGTTTTGTTAATTATTCGTATTGGTGAATGTAACTGTCATGTGATCTATTAATGAAGATGCAAAGTTTTTAACCTTTTGTTTGGTTGAATGTTATTTGTATTGGTTGAATATTTTCATTTTGTTTCAACCTGTGAATGTTAAAGATTATTTGTTCAATAATTACCCTCTTCAACTTTTTCTGGCCTCATCTTTCACCTTGAATCACCAAAAAACATTCATCTTCAAGATTCACTGAATCAAGACTTATCAATAAAGTGAAGTAAAGCATACTACATTGAATCAAAATGAAAATATTGTCTGAACACTATTAAAGGCTTAACAACACCGTGTCAAAATAACTACAACAACTAATAACATTGTATCAAAATAATTACAGCATGCTTAAACATTGTCTCAAACAACACTTGACTGTGTAGCTACCATGTCAGCCTCCCCTCCAACTGAACCTCCTTCGTCTAAATTAATTACTGGTGTTGATCCTATTCTTGTCCTTCTTCCCCTTCCTCTCAATCTGGCACTAGCTCTTGTGATAGCTTTGGGCTGTTGTTCAGTAGTCCTTACAGGTCTGCCCCTCTGCCTTCTGACAGGAACGTCTGCAGTTGTAGTCCCACTAATACTTGCAGTTACAGATTCACCTTCATGCTGTTGACTTGATTGATCAATATTTGCATCATTAGTGGCCCCTTCAACCTCATCCCCAGCATTGGCATTCTGCTCTGTTGTGGGTTCCTTATCAGGTTCCTAAAACAAAAAATAAGCAAACATCATTATCTGTATTAATCATCATATCAATATTAAAATATCTACTCACATTAGTTTGTCTTGGTGGTTCCTTGCATTTAGCCTTGTTATGGCCTGTTGCCCCACAGTTTGTGCATGAATAAGGTCTAGGTTGTCTTCTTAATTTACATGGGTTTTCTTCATCAACTGGATCCCTCCTCCTGAGTTTCTTTGGCCTCCCGGGTCCACATTTATATGTTGGTGGCAAAGTTTGTGGATGTTCTGTTGTTGGCCATAGGTTTGGGCCATTGATTGCACCAACTACATGTCCATAACACTTCTCATATTGGCTCTTTGAATAACAACTATCCACATAATGAAGAGGGTTCTGTCCTGTATGTAATATGCATGATATGGCATGTTTGCATGGCATGCCTACCAGTTCCCACCATCCACATGCACAAGTCATTTTCTCAAGGTCAACAACAAATCTTTCATTGAGCAGAGAATGTGTAACTTCAAAAACCCGACCTCCAGACCATTGTGGAAACCAGTTGGCAGATAAATGTTGTTCTTTTTCCAACCTCTTAGATGGCTTAGGCATAATGTCTCCTTTGATGTTGATTGCTTTGGTCCTTAGCTTTGCAAATCTTACCATTAAGTAACTCCTTAACCATTCCAGCATGCTGATTATTGGCATCTCCCTTGCAGGTAGAATGACACTGTTAAAGGCCTCACACAGGTTGTTCATCACCATATCACACTTGGGGTAGTGTGAGAATTGGTGCCTACACCAAGCCTCTTTAGGGATAGCCATCAACCATCCCCAAGCACCCCCATCAACATCCTTAATTTGGTTCATTTTGGCTTCCCAGCCCTGTAAACATAATATTGAAATTAAAAAACTTGTAAATACTCCACCTCATATGGTGCCTACATTGTGTTTATGAAAAAAATATGCAAATACTTTAAATCAAACCTGTATATAGGTTGCCTTACTAGCCCCCATCATGAGTTCCTTCAACAATGCCCCACCACCAAACTTCTTCTTTAGATTACTGTGTAAGTGTCTTACACAGTATCTATGTTCAGCTGCTAGGTTCAACTCCTCCATGGCCTGCAGGAGTCCCTGTACAGAATACAAAATACCATAAACAGAAGGAAACATTCAAAATTAAAGTAAGGCATTATAAACACCATGTCCATACCTTTTGTTGATCAGAAATAAAGACCAACCTTCTATCTGTTCCAATGTCCTGCAGTAGTAAAGTTAGAAACCAGGTCCAAGATTCTGTGTTCTCCACTTCCACAACAGCCAATGCTAGTGGAAAATATTGATCATTGGCATCTCTGCCTACAGCTGTTAAGAGAATCCCACCAAATTGAGTCTTCAAATGGCATCCATCAACTCCTACAAATGGCCTACACCCAGCTATGAAGCCCTTCTTGCAAGCATCAAGGCATAGATAGTAACTCTGAAACCTTGGTTGCAGTCCATCAGTTAGGGTAACCAGTTGGAGCTTGCATGTGGTAGCCCCATCACTGACCCTCCTCAATTCAGCACTATAATTCCAAAGGAGTTCATATTGCTTACTGGCCTCTCCTTCTATCATCCCAGTTGCTATTCTCCTTGCATTGTGTGCTGTCCAACTGGTAATCCCCACTTGATGACTGACCCTCAATTCAGCCTTTATCTCCTCCAACTTCATGTGCCTATTAATCTTCATTTTTGGCAAAATAATCTTTGCAACCCACCTAGCATTCACATTTTTGTTCTCAAAAACCCTACCACATGAGTGTTGGTCTATGAATGTCTTCAATCTTATTATGTTTGTCCTACCAACCCTACTAGCAAAGGCCAACCATCCACATCCATCTGTGCTGCAAACAACCCTGCACCTCCATGGCTCATTCTTAACATACTTCACTTGTTTCCCATTATGTACATTATACTCCATTACAACTTGTCTAAACTGCATCATTGAAGTGAACTCCATGCCCAACCTAAGCTCACACCTCCTCCCCAAAATATCTTCTTCAAATGCCTGAAAACCAAATTCACCATGATCTTTATCCTGGTACTCATCATCTGAGTCTACATAACTGAGGATTCCATCTGTCTCATACTCCTCATCAATGTCTCCATATTGATCTTCATCAACTGGGTTGCATCAATCTGGACCTAAACTAACTCCTACCCCATGCCCTCCTGATCCTTCCTCTCCACTTGCATCCTCAACATTCACACCTCTTTCTGATTGCAGACCCCCCTGTCTTCATTCCCAGGTTTTAAACCCTCCACATCAGTACTACATTGTGTTTTCAACCCCTCTGTATCCTTACTTGGTCTATTTGCATCCTCTACATTAGCACCACATTGTGAATCCAACCCCCCTACACACTCATTTGGTCCTGTTGCACCTTCAACAGTAGCACCACATTGTGTTTCCAACCCTTCTGACTCAAAATTTAAGGCACTTGCACCCTGCACCTCAACATGGCATTGTGCTTCCACCTCCTTTCCAGCTTTAATTTGATTTCCCAATCCACTTGACTTAGACCCCCCATCATGAATTAATTTTTCCTTAACACTTTTATAAAATTTTCCCCTTGTGACAGGCCTATTGGTTGCCTTAAATGGCCTGTCCTTGGGTGTAGACTTGGTCCTTCCAACCTTCTCAACTGGTGTCTCCACCTCATGTTTATCAACCAGTCTTGTGTCCTCTTTATAGCCTAACTCCAACAACACATCAACATTCAAGACTAAATGCTCAACATAAACATCCACCTCACATCTATTGTTTACAGCAAACTCTCCAGCCTCCAATGCATGACTGTCCCATGTTATGCCAACAAACTCCCCACTAGGCTTTTTCCACCACATTTTAAAACTCTCTTTATTATAACCCAACTCCCTTACTAAAGACTCACATTCAAAGTAAGACCACGTATCAACATCCAAGTTATGGAAAACAGTAATTTCATTCTCTGTGTACTCCATAGGTTTCCCATTTGTAAATTTACCCTTGTGATGAAAAGCCACTGAAAAGCTCATCCCTAACAGGATTAAAACATCACAGTTACATATAACACAACTAGGGTTTAATGAAAATGATTAAACTTTGACAGTTACGACATGCCAATGAACAATAATTTAACCCTCACATGGTCCCCACAAAGAAAAAGATTCAACCTTCCCACTAAAAGCATCAAGAATCTTACCTGTGCTTTTCCTCTTCTACCACGCGCAGTAGAGAAACCCACCAGCCACGCACCCTCCACAATCCATGAAATCTTCTCCTCGTCTTGTTCGTTGAGTCCACACGCGGGAAAGGAAATACAGAACACGAACGAAGTGAGGAAGACGAAGTAGTGACAACGTGTTTATACCCCTTATTTTATTTTGTTAAAATAGCTTAATCAGTGACTTGGAATTCATTAACCCTTAATTAAAATAGGTTAATCAGTGACTTGGCATGTGACTAGGATCCACTAGGTTAATATGATGAGTCACATGCCACATATGCAATGACAGACATGTGACTAGGCTTCACCTCATCAGTTGGCAGAGGCAGTCAACGGAAGGGGTTATATTCTAAGCTA
This sequence comes from Clitoria ternatea, assembly GCA_037962975.1. Classification (NCBI taxonomy): domain Eukaryota; kingdom Viridiplantae; phylum Streptophyta; class Magnoliopsida; order Fabales; family Fabaceae; genus Clitoria; species Clitoria ternatea. Next base: position 223,745,165 of record CM075672.1, read on the forward strand.
AAAAATTTTCTAGGGAGACAATCCTAAGAAAAACCATTCCAGGGGGCAAAACCAAAATCCCAACAATTCTAGGGGCTAAATGTACCATTTAGCCTTGATTCTATTACAACCTAATTCACCTTTTTACTTCCAAAATAATAATATTATTAATAACTTCAACTAGTATCAGAAGAAACTATAATTCAAATCCAAGCATGCATCAAAATATCGCGCATACATAACACTAGCGGTAAACTCGCTAAGTAAACAGTATCAACAAAAAGTAGATAAAAAGTAACGAACTGAAGTAAAGTATTGAAAATAAAGTGCTAAAATAAAATAAAATAAAATATAGAACCCATCAGGAGTCCGATCATATGTTGTTAGCTACAATATCACTGATAACTCTGTTGAGCTGCTCCACAAACTCCTGATCCTCAATCTACTCCGGTTGTGTCTCGTAATGCTCAGTGCCTGCTAACTTTACTAATGGGTCAACTGGGTCAGCTGGTGGTGGAACTGCTAGATCAACTGGGTTAACTGGTGACTCTGATGATGGGTCTGTTGTAGTACCAGTGGCTCTAGTTGCAGCATTAGTGGTTTTACCCCCTCCTGTAGAAAAAGGCATGTCCCCAGGCTAGGCTAGGTAAGTAGTGAACTGGTTTGGGACCATGCACTGGCCCTAAGAACCTGAGGTACTACCCTGATAAATGGCCAAATGGAGGTAAAGGTGAAGGAATCCTCTGTGTAGTGAGGCCTGCTGCAAGTGAGTATGAGCCTACTGATCCTGGTTGAGGGTAAGCTGAGTCAAAACAGTCTCCAGCAATAAGGTAAGTGATGATGAGGTTGCTGATGGTGTTGTTGTAGAAGAAGAAGGTCTGGCGAAAGCTGAAGGGGCAGCAGATGATGGACCGATAGCTGATGGCGCTCTTCGATAGTTCAATTCAATGAACTTTTTGTCATTAGATGGTCAAATCAGAGTAGTAGGGTTTACATCTACCCCATGAGCCGCACAAAAGCCTATGATAAAAGTGGGGAAGCCCAAGGTCCCTTTCGGTGTAACACTGGCAATAGTGGTCTTCGGATCAAACTGAGTAAATCGGAAGATCTCTTTAAAAATAATACCGACGATGTCAACTGTCATATCTGCCTGTAAAATACAATATAATAAATTGCAACAGGGAATAGGGAGATCTAACACATGGTTGGTGGGCATGATATTGGCAAGGAGGAAAATAGTCCATACTTTAGTAAGGACCTTCATGTCCTTACGCAGCAGACGGACAGGAAAATCACCAGGTCCAGCTTGTAAGTGATGGCCTAGCAAACATAAAGCTCCCTTCAATTAGCTGGTAACGAAGATATAGTTCTTTTACCTCAGGGTACCATAAGAGCATAGGTCTCCCTCAGCTAGTCTCAGAATATCGCCCAGGTGGCAGTTGATGGTGTCTTGGGAATAGGAGATCCAGGTGCCTCAGACATACGTCTTACGCTCCAAAGACCCGTCCTTGTTCCATCCATTGGCATAGAATTCTCGAATAACCTCTGGATCAAAATTAGGCCTCAGGTTGGCCAATCGCAGCCATTTCTAATCCTTCAATTTATTTATAAAGGCGTCACAATCTCCCAATTTGAGATCCACTCGTCGCTCTGGAATAAAAGTCCAATCTGGATGTTTTCAAATCGCTTGGCTCTTTCTTTGTCTCAGAATCGTGGGCTGGGTGAAGGATAAGATTCAAAAGTCTTTTTACGCTTTCCTTTTTCCCGACGACCTGTGTCGAATGGTCTTGGTGGTGGTGGTGGTCCAGTAGTCTTTGTGTGAACTATCCTAAAAAAGCAAAGTGATAAATAACTAAATCCCATCCAGACAGTTGATAAATGCAACAGAATAGGCAATGGAACCAGAAATTGGCAATGCAACAGAGTCCTCAATATTAGACTAACTACCTATCACACTGCTTAAATAAACTATGAACAAGTCATTCCTCCACAAGGGTATTTCAACTTTTCCAAAAGACCCATTTAAACAAAATTTCAGAAGCGAAGTTCCCAAAAACATTTCAACATACCTCCACTTAGAGTTTTATGGTTGATACAAAGTACAGAAACAGGACAAAGTGGAAGCAACATATAATACAAGAACATAGTCCTAAGTACAAAATACCAGCGCTGAAAAATCTAGTCCAAACACAAGTCAGTCCTAAGTACTGAATTATCAAAATTTTGTAACTGTTACAATCTTCATTTAACTGTTACAAGTTATCAAAATATAACAATGCAGTTCTGAAGCTTAACTTTGAGGCAAGAAAGTTCCTACTTCTACTTCAACAACAAAACAGAGTATACTAGGTTTTTCAGCAGATCCCAACAGCCACATCAGTTCACCAATGCAATGCACATAATAACAAAGAGGCACAAAGCTTTAAAAACATTGTAAAAAAAAGGACTATCTAACCAGAAACAAAATTAACGAGCCATTGCATAAAAACAGAGCAATGCCAAAATAAGGAAAAGGAAAAATGAAACAGCTACCATTTACAAAGGAAAAAGGGATTAGCTTACTTGATGACAATGGAAGAGGAAGGAAAATGAAGTGGACTTAGGGCACACGAGAGGAAGAGAGTTCCAGGGGAGAGTTTCTTTTGAAGCAAAAATGTGTAATCGTTCAAATAAAGGTAATTGGGGCTTTTAAAAACATAAATCGCGCATATTCACTTAAGTTGGGTTAATTCGCTTAAGCGAATTAACTTAGAAAAGTCCAGAAGTTCAGATTTCACTCAAGAGAAGTAGAACCACTTAGACAAAATTTTCACAGAATCAATTTCCCCAATTAATTTGCTTGAGCGATCTATTCGCTTGGACGAATTATTAACAGTGTCAAATTTTAAATGACTTCACTCAATAGTCGCTTAAGCGTTTATCCTAGTAGCTTCTCCCTGATACTCTTAAACTTTTCGCTTAAGCTGATAGTTCTCGCTCAGGTGAATTTTGGATAGAATCAAATTTGATTTAATTCGCTTAAGCAATCCACATTTTGTTGGGGCAAATTTGTTCCAGAATTAATTTCCAATTACTTTACTTGAGCGATATATAGTTTGCTTAGGCGACTTAATTACGGTGTACCCTTGATGCATTTAATGCAAAACTCACTTGGGCCATTTAAATTCGCTCAGGCAAAAATCCAACAGAATGAATTTCTCATGAATTCGCTTAACCGAAACTATTTCGCCAGAGCAAAATTGTTCCATAATCAAATAATTAGGAATTTCGTTTGGCAACTGACACATAGCTTAAGCGTGATGGTTTCTTCAACTAAATCTGCTTAGGAGATGCTCCACTCGCTTGAGCGAATTCAACAGACAAATATTTATGAGCATTTATGAGGTTGTCTATAATATTTGCTTGAGTAAATTACCTAAATTTGCACATAATTCTAGAATTTTCATCAGATTTTGCCTAAGTCCTACATGAATAATTAACACATGACCATTTTAGAAAAATTTGATGAACTTTGATCATCGATTCAAGCAAGTTCAAGATGCAAATTTGAAATTCTGAACACACCAATTCAATCTTCATGTAAGAATCTCACAATCATGTGTAATTAACACGAAATCCAACACCTATACATGCTTTAATGATCATTTTAGTAATTTGCATATTTTTGGTAGAAAAGTGATCATAAATGCAACCAAATGAGTACAAGCACACACACCACCTTCAATTTAACATGCTACTTCATGTATGCATCAAAATTAAGATCAAATTGTTTGAACCTTTCAACACCATGCCTTCAATCATGCATTCCAATTATAAACTTCATGAACTACACAACATCAAATCATCTTATCAACTCAATGCATAATTTTCCTAATCCAATTCCATTCTACCATATAAGTCTTGAAACATTCATGCACTTTCTCAAGAAAAATATAAAACACATACTACACTAAAATTCACAAAGACAAGCACACAATAAAAGCACATAACATCAGAAAACTGGGTTGCCTCCCAGGAAGCGCTTGTTTTACGTCGTTAGCTCGAAGCCTATTGTCAAATCACAAATTATGCAAATGGATTAGCATGATAAGCCTCTCCATATCTCCGCCAAGGTATGGCTTCAACCTTTGACCATTCACAGTCCATGTCATTTTTGAATCAGGGTCGTGTAACTCTATTGCTCCATATGATTTGACTTCCTTTAACAGGAATGGACCCGACCATTTTGATTTGAGCTTCCTGAGAAAAAGTTTCAGCCTAGAATTAAATAATAACACAGATTAACCAGGGTAAAAACTCTTTTTCAGGATATTCTTATCATGGTATTCCTTAATCTTTTCTTTGTAAATTTTTGAAGACTCATATGCCTGTATCCTCTATTCTTCCAGTTTAGTCATCTACAACTTTCTCTTTTCTGTTGCTGCTTTGGGATCAAAATTTAATAGCTTTATTGCCCAGTAAGCTTTGTGCTCTAAGTCAACTGGTAAATGACAACTCTTGCTAAAAACTAGCTGATAAGGTGAAAAACCTGTGGGAGCTTTATAGGCTGTGCTATAAGCCCAAAGAGCGTCCTCCAGTTTCAATGACCAATCCTTTCTGCTATGGGAAACATTTCAAAATACGTTTTATTTCCCTGTTTGAAACTTCTGCTTGCCCATTCACTTAAGGATAGTATGGAGAAGCAACTTTATATCTAACTCCATAGTGTTCCAAACATTTTTACAGTTGTGTATTGCAGAAATGGGATCCACTACCACTAATAAGAACTCGAGGAGTGCCAAACTTACAAAAAAAATCTTTTTCAAAAATTTAATCACAATTTTAGCGTCAGCTCTCGGAGAAACATTGGCTTCTACCCATTTGGTAACATAGTCAACAACAACTAAAATATATTCATTAGCAAAGGATATAGGAACAAGACCAACAAAGTTGATTCCCTAATAGTCAAAAACTTTAACTTCCGGTATTACATTCATTGGCATATTATTTCTTCTAGAAATGCTTCCAGATCTCTGGCAATTATCACATTGTTGCATAAAAAGATTACCATCCTTAAAAAAGTCTTCCAGTAGAATCTAGATTGAAGGACTTTAGCAGTTGTCCTTTCTCCGTTGAAATGTCCACCATAGGCAGAGCTATGACAATGCCAAAGAATGCTTTTTTGCTTCCTGAGAAAAGACACATCTGTAAATGATATTATCAGATCCAAAATTGAATAGGTATAGATCATCCCATACAAATTGTCGAGCATCTTTCAAGAATTTCTTTTTCTACTGCCAAGTATTGTCATCAGGTACCACTCCAGCTGCTTTAAAATTTACCATGTCTGTAAACCATGGTCTTTCTTGAATCAACAACAATTTTTCATCTGGGAAGTCCTCGTCAACCTCAGGTTGTGTATTAGTAACTTCTTTGTTAACAAGCCTAGAAAGGTGATCAGTGATATAGTTTTCACTTCCCTTTTTATCCTAAATGATCAAATCAAACTCTTGTAGGAGCAGAACTCATCTAATCAATCTTGACTTAGAATCAGATTTGTTGAGAAAATACTTCAAGGCCGCATGATCCATAAACACAACAACTCTAGAACCAATTAAATAAGATCTAAAATTTTCCAGACTATACACCACAACCAACAACTCTTTCTCAGTTGTTGTATAATTTACCTAGGCAGGATTTAAAACCTTGCTGGTGTAGTGTATAACATGGAAAATTTTAGATTTTCTTTACCCTAAAATTGCTCTTATGGCATAGTCACTAGCACTACACATTAATTCAAAATCTAGCTGCCAATCAAGAGTGACAATCACATGGGTAGATATCAACTTATTTTCAATAATTCAAAAGCAGACAGACAAGAATGATTAAAATCAAAAGGAGTATCTTTGTTTAGAAGGTTACTTAATGTCTTTGCAATCTTGGAAAAATCCTTGATAAACCGCCGATAAGAACCTGCATGACCAAGAAAACTATGAACTCCTCTAACATTTACTGGAGGTGGTAATTTCTCAATCACTTCCACGTTGGCTTTATCAACCTCTATCCCTCTGTAGGAAACTTTATGTCTTAAGACAATACCTTTTGTTACCATGAAATAGCATTTTTCCCAATTCAATACAAGGTTGTCTACACACCTTTTCAAAACAGTATCCAAATTATTCAAACAATGATCAAAGGAAGAACCAAACATAAAAATCATCCATAAAAAACTTCGATGCATTTCTCTACCAAATCTGAGAAAATGGAAAACATGCACCTAGCAGGGGCGTTACATAATCCAAATGACATTTTCCTATAAGCAAAAATTCCATAAGGACATGTGAATGTTGTTTTCTCCTGGCCCTCAGGAGCTACGGCTATTTGATTATAGCCTGAATAACCATCAAGAAAGTAGTAATAAGGTTGTACTACTAATCTTTCTAACATTTGGTCCAAAAAAGACAAAGGAAAATGATCCTTTCGAGTGGCTTGATTTAGCTTTCTATAATCTATGCACATCCGTCATCCGGTGACTGTTTTGGTAGGAATAAGCTCATTCTTCTCATTTCTCACCATAATCATTCCTTCCTTTTAAGGAACCACCTGCATGGGGCTGACCCAGGAATTGTCTGTTATCGGATAAATCATTCCTGCTTCCAACAGCTTCATGACCTCTCTTTTGACAACTTCTTTCAGAGTGGGATTCAATCGCCTCTGTGGTTGAGCAACTGCTTTAAACTCCTACTCCATAAAAATGTTGTGCATATAATAAGCTGGGCTGATCCCTTTGAAATCCTCCAATCTCTATCCTATAGCACCTAAGTTTTCTTTAAGAACTTGAATCAACCTCTGCTTCTCTGACTCTGAAAGATGATTACTGATAATCATAGGCTTTTGCCCTTCATCATCAAGAAAGACATACTTCAAATGAGATGGTAAAGTCTTCATTTTGAGCTTCTACAATTCAACCTTAGCTATTCTAGTAACTCTTCAATAGATTCTTCCTTTGGCATAATCATTCTTCTAGAGTCTAAATCTTTCAAGAACTACTCTACAATCTCTTCCTCGTCATTAGGTAAATCATCTAGAGTACAAGTCAAGGCCTTTTGCAAAGGGTCTAAAGTAATCAAATTCTCAGCTTCCTTTTTTACTGTCGGATCTTTAATGTCAATTTTAAAATATTGTTGTTTATCTTCAGGATGTTTCCTTGCTTCAAAAACATTAAAATTTACTTCATCATCCTGCACTCTTACTTTCAGCTTTCCATCATCAACATCAATTATTACTTTTGCTATCTTCATAAAAGGTCTACCAAGTATCAAAGGTACCTCAACATCCTCCTCAATATCCATGACAACAAAATACTCTGGAAACAGAAATTTTTCAACTCTCACTAAAACATCTTCAGCCACTCCATATGGAAATTTCATGGATCTATCATCCAACTATAAAGTCATCCTTGTCAGTCGGGCCTCTAGATCTCCAAAATGCTTCAACATAGACAATGGCATCAGATTAATGCTGGCACCAAAATCCAATAATGCTTTTCCTACTAGCAGAGTGAAAATAGTAACACGAATGGTAAAACTCCCTGGATCCTTGGTATTCTGAGGCAATGAGCACTATGCTCTGATAATTACCAATAATGTTTCAATATTGAGCAATCATGTTCCAATCATCCATAACATCAATTCAATGCAAAGCAACCATGCTCTGATAATAATTAACAATTTCAATACCAAGCAAGACATGCTCTGATACCACCCAATGTGGCGCCCTTAATCCGGTAAATGATGTTAAAGATATTAATATTTAGATGATGAAAATTTAGACAATTTTTTTATGTTTTAAATAATTGTTGGACAAAGAACACCATAAATAAAAATCGTAACAATTAACGTCGGACCTTTTAAAGACATATCTCATATATGACAATATGAGAAGGTATGTAGTTAATAAACGTCTGCTTAAGACAATCAATTACTTGACCACCATACAAGTGTTTACGGAATATGCCAGTTAATTCAAGAGTAGGAGTGGGTATGAGAGATGGTTCAAATAAGCACAAGGTGATTTCCAAAACTTAATAAAGACATATACGTTCATCTATACAAACATTCCATAATTGGGAGTATATGCATTTAATTAGGGAAACATGTCAAAGAAGCGTTCTATAAGTAATTAAGGATAAGAGATTGAAGTACGAGCAGAGGAACCCAAGGAGTAAGAGCCCATGGCAAGAAAATTTCATTTTTAGTCTTATAAATAGTAGGACATGTCATAAATATCATTTCCCAAATTCAAATCATAAAAAGTTGGGTTTAAACCCCTCTTAAATTTGAGTTTTACAATGCAGGGGGTTCGGTGTTTTATGCCTAATGAGAGTTAGGTGTAACATCCCTAATATTTTAGAAAAGTTTTAATTGGCAAAAAATATTAATAATGGCCCAACCGGATGTATTGAAATTTTAGGAATTATTAGTATTAAAAATACAATTAGAAATAATTGAATGTTGTGGGAATAAATAAATTTATTTGATTAATCAATTATGAAAGATTAAATGAAGGTAAATAGAAGGAGGTAAATTGAAGTTACAATAGGGTAAAAGGTGAAGGGTGAAAAGTAAAGGTAAAAGTTTTAATTAAAGCTTTTAAAAGAAAATGTAATTGAAATAGGAAATGACCAAATTGCCCTTGGGTATTAAAATCTTAATTTCTTCTTCTTCCTCCTCACTTCACACGTGTACTCTTTCTTCTTCTTCTTCTCACCATTGCCGAAACTTGCATGCACTAGTGGGAGGTCGATCTTGCGTCGAAACTTCGAGATAACTGCGTTTTTGAGATCGTGGCTTCGAGTTGAGTTCAATGGACCCATTAAAAATTGAGTTATCTTCCCCTTTTCATTTTCTCTCTCTAGACAATGGCCATGCATGGAGGTGGGAGCTTCGATTTCCTACTCCTCTAGTGCATGGGAGCTTGAAAATGGTCCTTAGAGCAATGAGGGTGGTTTAACATTGATGGGTTTTGCGTTTCAACTTCCGTAGGTAGCGGAACGGACGTCGGAGGATCGAACGGTGAAATGAATATTGATTTCGGAAGTAGGACGCTGGATATAGCGTAGAGAGGGCGCTAATTACATCAAGAACGAATCGTCGGAGCTCGGAAGTTAGGTAAAGGGGGGTGTTCAGGTCGTAATTAATTAGAATAGGTATATAAAAGAAATTGAATTATTCGATTAAATATTGGGATAATGAGAATAGATATTGAATGGTATTTGTATATGTATGTATGTGTAAATTTGAAGCATAATTAGTTTATGATGATTTTGAGATGAAAGTGCTTTGCCTTATGATGACTTGATGAGTATAAAGGCCTTGTGATGGCGGGCTTGACAAGTAGGTCGCCCAATTAATGAGTATGCATTTTATGATGGCCACTTGCATTATGATATATATGAAGTATGAATATACATGTGTGATTATGTGGTGTAGGAAGGCCGATGGTATGTGCAGCCCCTCGTTTCTAGCTCCCGCGGTGTTTATGCCCAGTTGAGCTACCCAGTGGTCAAGTAGGACCCAGTGGTTGAGGTGGAGAGTCAAGTAGGACTCAGTGGACCAAGCAGGGTTCACGGGGTATCAAGTAGGACCCCCAGCTGAAGGCCGATCCTTTTAGTATCCGGATACTAGGCGTCGATTTAATATGAGAGTCAGTTGTGTTATTTGATGCATTGTTAGCATTGTATGATGATATGAATGTGTTTCATGATAATTGTTGATTGTGATTGGCAAATTGGGGATAAAGGGATTGGAATCAAATTTTGATTGGTAAATGGAGATTGAGGACAAGAGGTAAGATAAATGGTACAAACTAAAATATAGTGAATATGTATTTTGTTATTGAATTGCCATTCTATATTAATTATGATACCAAACACTCACCCTTGTTGTTGTTTCTTTAATTTTAGTAACCAGTGACAGGGAAGAGGTAGAAGCCCCGGAGGTACGCCAAGCGGAGAATTGATGCCAAGGAGTGCAGAGAATTATGAATTGAAGGATGTGTGTGTTGTGCTTTATATGCGTTACGTTAATATATGTTTTCCATGTGTGCTAGACTAATTTAGATGTGATCAATGTGGTTATGAAGGTTTGTAATAAGTAACAGATGGAGATTGCATGTTGGTGATGAGAAAGGGAATTCACGATAAGCTTCATGAACTAGACATATATGTTTATGGGCAGGTCTTGCTCATTTGGTGAAGAATGGATGTTGGGAGTTGTGAATTATAGCTCCTTAGGATGTGTGTTTTAAGATTTTGGATAGTTGTTTTATGCATGAGCTAGGAACTAGCATAGTCAAATAATGATTTATGTGGTTTTGATGTAATGGAAGGAATGCAATAGCTTAAATATGTTAATTGTGGTTTGTGAAGAATGGAATGGATCCATTTTGCCAAAAATGGACTCATTGACTACCCTAAAATGCCTTAAGATGGGATAAACGCATTTAGGTGCATAAATCACTCATTTTTAGGAATTTTTGAGTGGGGTCAGTTGCCACACGTCACAATTAATGTGTTTTGGCTTGTGTTAAAATTTGGCGGCATTCCGACATCGTTCACATGATTTTTGGTAGTCAAGAAGTTCATTTCGGGTGCAAAATCTGCATAATTTCTGCATAATGACAGGGTGTAATCGATTAGCCTCTAAGGTGTAATCGATTACAAGGCCTCTGTCTGTAGTCTAATCGATTAGACATCAGTGAGTAATCGATTACGGGTCACCCAGGACCATTGTAATCGATTATGTCCTGAGGTGCAATCGATTAGAGGACGCACCTGATACATTATATGAGTCCCAGCAGCTTACTAATCGATTATGGGTAGTATAGTAATCAATTACGTGTCCACAGAAACCTTGTAATCGATTATCCAAGGTTCTGTAATTGATTGTGAACCCAACAGAACCATGGTAATCGATTAGGTCACTGATATAATCGATTAAGTACTGCCCCTGATCCAACGAACCATTCCAGGAAGCTGGTAACCGATTACTCTTTGCTTGGTAATCGATTAGGACATTGTAATTAACTATTTTCAGTCCTCTCAAGCCTTGAATAAGAAAAGGGATATCCGATTATGCTATTTGAGTAAAAGAGATAATGTTCTTTGAACATGTTAGTGAAAAAGGAATGCTATTTTGATTTAGGGCCTAATTAATTATTGTTAAATGTGAAAAATGTATTATGAATATTAAACTAAACAAATATAAATAAATGTAAAATGATGAAGGACGTCACATTAGGAAACTCCAATTGAGGTGAGACCAATTTCACACCTTCCTAACACATTTATCTACAGCTTTCATGAAGAAGTCGGAGACCAAAAATGTCATTAAGATACATAAAAAAGCCAAAAACAACGAGGGTAAAGCAGCAGTTAGAAAAATCTTGACAGTGGTCATTCCACTGGCCGTGGTTGACACTGTCTTGACCACTAAAATTGCATTTTTTCCACGTTTTGAGGCAGCACCAACCACTGGCCGTGGTTACACTCCCTTGGTCGTGGTTGGCTCTGTTGTAGGCACCATTCTGTAGCTTTTAGCCCTTAAATTTTTGCCAACTTTGGGGCCCCTTTTCACTAGGCTATTCAACTCCAATTTGCATGAAATTTTATACACAACTTACCTACCTTAATATCAATGATATCGCCAAGTTTCAAGCCTAAATTCCATCCCAATCAAAATCTAACCTATAGGGTAATTTTATGCATATTTTGGGCATTTTACATGACATACCAAAATACAATTGGCTAAGTTTTGGTCTAAACTTCCAATGGACCTATACTCACATGTGTAAATGTGATTTGATCCAATAAGTCTCATCCAGTAGCTCGTTTCCTAGATCAAGATGTGCTCTAGTGGCAATTCATGCCTATTTTTAGCTAAACCAAGCATGTCAAATTGCAAACTAGGCCTATTTGGCCAACACCGACCATGCACACAAGTTTCATACATGTATTATGGGTTGTAGGTAGCTTCTTCATGAAGTATTGATCATCCGATGGGAATATGGCCTATCCACTTCCCATTACATATATATTTCAACATTCCACATGCTTATCAATCATGTATTATGCATCATCATAGGTCATGATCCAGAGATAACATCATTCATTCATCAATGTGGCATAGAACCAATGTACTACAATAGTCATTCATCAATGTTGAGGTCTTAACCAAAAATTAGCCTTCCAACCACAAGGCCTAATTTTCATACATGACCCACCAATAATATTCATCCATAATCATTCAATATTCATATACAAAATAAGCATTCACAAATATCATATGCTTTACAAAATGATGTCTGCCCAAGGCATTCCTATACAACTTTACCTTCTCCACCAAAACAATTGATTCCAAAACAAGATGCATCTCACCCCATGCATATCCTGCGTCACAATACTAAAAAGAGACAACATGGGAGAGTGAGTTATACATTCTAGGTGACGAATGTGAATACATTGTGATCATGTGTACATGCATATAAACAGCATGTGTGCTTTATAATATAATCATCAATTTATCACCAAGTCTTCATCAAGACATCACCATAGGCATACAAGTTTTATTGTTTACAACATAATAGCAAGCACATACACATACACATTTACATTTCCCTTCATCATCATGGGTTATCACAAGTATCATCAACAAGTTTTTCATCTTTCATCAATTCACACTCTCAATAGGTTATCATTTTTCTTGGCCATATCCAACTCAAATGTCATGTTCTTATGGCTAGTGCATATGTCATAACATTAAATGCATATGCAACGGATCCGATCACATGTGTACACAATATATCAATTAATCGTAACCACGCATAGTTTCTCAAATATCCATCCCCCTGCAAGGGTCTCTTTCACAAGATCTCGTAAGATCTCAATTATTTCGATATGTCAATGTGATCACAACCACATATAATCATTTGAATATTTGTTCCCCCGCAAGGGTCCTTTCCACAAGATCCCGTAAGATCTCAATCATTTCAACATGTCAAGTGATCGCAACTACTTATAATCATTTAAATATTTGTCCCCCCGTAAAGGTCCTTTTCACAAGATCCCGTAAGATTCTAATCATTTTGACATGTTAAGTGATCACAACCACTTATAACATGATATGTCATGCATACTATGAAATGCAAGAATGCACATGCTAGCCTCAACTTCATAAGGATATCTCACCCTCTCACTTAGGGGTATATTTTACACTTAACATTACAAATAGTGGCACACAACAACCTATTGCATTCTCCAAGCATACAACATGTCACATAATCTCTAAGGCTTCACTTCATATTGTTAACAATATAATAGCCAAGGAGTCTCATCAAAATCAATTCACACATGGAAATCAAGAAGGCATATCAACAAGTATACTTCAAATGTATAGCACCAATATATACATTGTCACCACACAATTCTTAGTGGATTTTAATTTCATTTATCTCACCATTATTTCAAGCTTTAGTGTGGCATTCACAATCTCTTTAATCATCTTAATTTTTTTAACATCATTTCCAATTCAATAATTGGCAACAGACACAATGACATTCAATCATTGTCTCAATATTTTCATCATCACTCATAGGTGTGTCATACAACCATATTATTTAATTCTCACCATCAATTATTATATCTTATCAATAGTGGTAAAACATACATGGTTTTCACAATATGATATAGGCACATACTTTGCCAAAATCTTAAGTCACTATCAATCACCACCAAGGACACACCACATACATATATTCTAAATGCAATCACATGTTCGCCAAGCACATCATCAACACAATACCAATCATCACATCATTCTAACATAACTATAGCAAGGCAACATGAGCAATATCATATACATTAATCATCAATTATTCAAATCATGCATTTAGAATATAAACTCCTCTCCTACCTCAAGAGAAGAAATTTGAGTGATTCGACGGCTCTGTCTCATCGTTCGGAAGAGGTCCTACATTAACATATATATGAATCTCGATCAATTTTCCATTCAAGACATCATCATAATTTTAAACAATTGTTAACATATCATAAAGCTTAATAACAAGTTCTAGACATGTCAAAATATCAATTCACATAATTGTGTTAGGTTTCAGGAATTCCTTTCCCAAAACCAAGATTTTTTAAGTCTTAAAGGGTTAGCCATACCCAACAACAACAATATCACACCCATCATCTGTAATGCATCCAACCTAATGTAAATCATCCAAATGTCATCATTGCCACCTAAGGTTCAACATAAACCATCTTAGTTTCTTTTGAACCAACATCAATCAACAAGTCCAAATAGCACTTTTTATGGTCTAAACCTCATCAAACCATAATTTTAATTCATTAATCTATCACAACTACCATGGTTTTGGTGTTCACATTCATTTCTATACATCTTATGGCAACACTCATCCATGAGTTCCATTATCAATGGTTACCTACCATTACTAACGTCATTTCTCTAAAACTTAGGATTAAGGTTCATCAAAATCCAATAACCACAATTTTGACATTTCAACATGGTTCCTTAACCATCAATAACAATAATTAATGTTAATCGTTTCAAACTCATTTTCACCTACAAAATAACTCTTATGGCCTAAAATCATAAAATTTATAAACTTTGCCAAAAGCCCCAAATTCCAATTCCAAGGGTTTCTATTTAAATCGGCAAGCATCAATTTCAATAATTTTTCATGCATCATTTTTAAGCATAATATCATCACCAATGTACCAAATCAATTATAAATAGCAACCAACAAATCTCAATGGTTATCTAACCTAGGGTTTGGGTTCTACATGCATATATCATCATCCATAATAACATTTAACTTAGTTCAAAAATTTATCAACATTAATAATTAATTCCAATCCTTTGAAAATTTATTTTCTTCATATAAAATTATTTTAAGGGCACAAAATCATCAACACTATCAACTTGGCCAAAAACCCTAAAACACCAATACTTAGGGTTTTATCAAAAATCACTCAACAATAATCTTAAACAATTTCTTAAACCATTACAAGTACAATAACCCTCATTTTGTATAATTTGTATAACACAAAGCTAAAATCAAGAATCATATTTCAAGTGTTCAAGCCTAGGGTTCACCATGTTCATCAACACCCATAATGCTTAATGCCACAATTTCAAGCTTAAGTATCTCTAAAACCATAAATAGAGCAAGATGAGTTCAAAACCTTACCTCAAGGCTCCAAGCTAATCCTAAAATGAAAATGGGAGTGGAGGATGAAGAACGCATAAGATATTTACCTCAATGTCCTTTTTTATGCTCATAAATCAAGTGTTTTGTAAAGAAAATAAAGGTTTGATTGCATAGAGGAGGTGAACGGTTTTTGGCTTCTAAAGGAGGAAGAAGATGAAGAAGAAAATCAAAGCAAAATAGAGAGGAAGAAGGCAACAAAATTTTGGAGAGGGAGGAGAGAGAAAAGTGTAAAATTGTGTATTACCCAATAGTTAATGCATTGCCACCCTTTGCTTTTACCAATGGTCAACAAATCTCATTACTCAATGGACAAAAGAGAATAAAGGGAAAAAAGAAATGGTGCACAGTCAAATGAGGAAAAGAAAAGAGATTTTACATTTTCTTTTAATTTCAATTGGCTCGTATTTTCACCGATTATTAACATATGTCTGTCCGAATAAATATCTTTTCAACACTAAAAATTATTTTAATCATACCACCATAACCACAATAATTTCCTCAATATTCTAGACCCATCAAATGCCTAAAATTATTTAATGGGTCCTATATCTTCTGTTAACTTATCCAATTTTAGTAAATTTTAATTTACCAATAAATCACAATTAGTGTCTGATTAATTTTCCTATATTTATTGGACTATAATTAATTAATTATTATCATAAAAAAATTTTATTTCTCTAAAATTTTGGATGTTACACAAACGCCTTCAACCACACTGACTGCAATCCCTGTTCAGACTCTCACACCAACACCCATGCAGGCTCTTACCCCTATACCTACAGCAGAAACCCGTTTTGAACTTGAACCTGAACCTGAACCTTTACCCACTCAACAAGCACCTCCTTCTCCTCCCATATCTGAACCTACACCTGAACCATCCCAGACCACCCCTGAAATTCCTGAAATAACCCTCATCCTCCAAATCACCCAAAATTATATCAATTTTCCCCGGCCCTCCTCTACCATACCACGACCCTGCACTCCCCACCTTCACCCAAACCTTTACCAATCCAAGGAAACTCATAAAATTCTTCCTTCAACCCCGCTTCCAACCTATCCTCCCTGTTGATGAAGTTATATCCAACCCTTACCTTTACACACTTTCATTATTTGCCATGTTCCAAACCCTTCACGCAAATCAGGTAAACTGTAAGCTTGGACAGGATTTAAACTTGCCTGGAAGACCTTGGATTCAAGCTTTCCCCAAACCTAGAGCTCTCTTCTTCATTGATCCCGATCGCCTTATGCCAAAGTATCACAAGATCGTCACAAATAAGTTGAAGCAGAAGAGAACTTATACTGCACCTTCTGCCCCTGTATGGTTAATTATGACACCCGAGCAACTCCTTGATGATATCTGGAAGTTCTTTGCTCTGATCTTGATCTAAATGGTGATACACGCAATCACCTCTAGGTATATCATCTCTAGGAACAAAATCAATGATGCATTACCTCTTGTGGTGATATTCTGATTGATGCTCGTAACTTTCTGGGCTTAGATCGGGCATGTGTTCAAGGCTCATCCTACATACTTTGATGATTCGCAAGCCATTATCCATATATTTGTCTGTGCCCCAACCATCATCATTACTAACCATCCTTATTTTTTGTGTATCACTGTTGGTCGTCTCATCCTTGTGTCTGTCTCTACTTCTACTCTTATTTTATCTTCTGCATCATTGTCTTTCCCTGCCTTTCTTAAACCTTGAGATTCTCGATGATGCCTTTTCTTTTATTGATATCAAAAAGGGGAGTAAAAGTCTGAAGTAGTCTAGTAGTAGAAGTCTAAAGTAGGAGTAAAAGTCCATGACTTAAAAATGTTATTCAAGTGGCCTCAATACTCAAGAGGGGGGTGAATTGAGTTTTTAAAACTTTGCTTGAAATGCCTTTGAACTTGATTCTTTTATCACAAGTTTAGAGATTATGAAAGTAAGATCAAGTAAAGTACAAAAGATAATGCAAAACAAGAGGCAAATATGGATAAGGCAATTTATCAAACACTTGGTGTGCAATTTTCAAGGTTAACTAATTGAAGCAAGCTCAAGTATGTAAATCCTAATCAACCAACTTAAATCAATTCAATGCGGTATATAAATGTAAAAGAGTTAGGGAGAAGATCTTACAAACTAATTTAACAAGTTCCACCAACCCCGGTGTACGTCTCGCCTTCAAGCAACCCACTTGAAGGATTTCCACTATTGAAGTTTAGAGATTACAAGATATGAGCAATTGCAGCTTCCTAGTGTCCCACACTCAAGAACTCAATCCTCACTAGCACAAGGGCAACCCACCCAATATCTCAAACTCTCAATACCTAAAGGTTGAACCCCAACCTTTATGACCACTCAACCTAGAGTGAACTTTGATGTTTGATGTTTGTGTTTACAAGAAAAAATACTCTCTCAAAAGATTGGATAAGCAAGTGATAGCTCGCACAAATTCTAACTCTCAACAAGAGAGGATAAACAAGTTAAAGTTCTAAGTTTCAGAAAAATAAAACTATACAAGAATAAAACTCACAAGACTCAAGAATTGATTTCCTTTGATGGATGTAATTGATGCCTTGAGTAGCTTGAAGGAGTCTTGCATTTATAGGGCTTGGAGATGAGCATAATGGAGTTCCTAGCCGTTGCATGTAGTGGGTATCTGAGAAATGGTGAAAAAATGAGCTGTTTCCAACTAAAATGTGTTTTCCCACTATCGTAATCGATTATGTCTCGAGCTGTAATCGATTATTCTTTAAATTTTTTAGTCCAGTTCGTGCTGTAATCGATTAGTATTCACCATCTAATCGATTAGCTTAAAGTCAGAACTCTGGTAATCGATTAGATCTTGCACAGTAATCGATTTGCCATAGCACCTGATGCATTTTAATTCAATTCTTGATCTTGGTAATCGATTAGCACACTCATGTAATCGATTAGTGTCATTTCAGTAGCTTGGTAATGGATTGGCTGAAGTCCTGTAATCGATTAGCATATATGCCTGATACATTTGATCCAATTTTTGATGTTGGTAATCGATTAGCATACTGGTGTAATCGATTAGTTACAAGTCAGAACCTCTCTAATCGATTAGCCCTATCTCTATAATCGATTAGTTACAAGTCAGAAGCTCTGTAATCGATTAGCCCTGTCTCTCTAATCGATTAGCTACACTGTTTTTGCAAGTCTGATGCTGAATCTTGTTTTTACAAGATATTCTTCAAAATTCCTTTGTCATTATCGAAATCCTTGAACCTGTAATCATATTCAAACACATTCTCCCCTTTTTTGATGATGACAACCATGTTTATCTCTTGAGGGTTGTCAGTTTAAACAATAAGCTTATCTCTAATTAAGTATTTATCTGCAAAAACCATATCTTTTAAATTCTGCATTTTCTCTTATCTCTTAAATAGATTTTTAGATTTTGAATTCTACATTATCTCTTATCTCTTAAACAGATTTTCAGATTTTACATTATCTCTTATCTCTTAAACAGATTTTCAGATTTTACATTATCTCTTATCTCTTAAACATTATCAAGTCTCCCCCTATCTTAAGGAATCTATGACTTTTAGAGATAATAAACCACTTTAGAGATATTTAATCATTTAGCAGCCAATATCAGATTGAACAATAATTTGGATGAACAATTACTTCTTCTCCCCCTTTGGAATCATCAAAAATAATAAAGCAAATAGAGGCATATAATGAAAGATAAATCTTTATTCAATTCAAAAGGGAAAGTACATCAATGGAAATGTTGCAGAATTAAGAACTTATGATTGAGAAAAAACACAAAACACATTAACCAAAACATAAAAAATGGATTTAGTTATCCGAATTGAAAAAGCGAAGCTCAGAGATTTGGTGAGATAGCTCATCATAGCGTTGTTGCATCATCTCAAAGTGCTGTTGCTCAGTCATTGAAAACTCTTGAAGAGAGTTCTCAATACGGTCGAAGCGGCGGTCAAGGTGAGCGTAGAGAGATGAATGGATCAAAGGGGGCTTCCGGTGCAGCTTGTGTTGTAGGAGGAGGAGGGACTGGCTCATCAGCAGGGGCTTCAAAAGGAATGTTGGCATGAAAGCCTTCCATCCTTGAGTACCAAGCTCCATGGAGAAAAATGATGCCCAATTTTGTGAGGTGATGAGTGCCAATGCAAGCCTTGGAGGCACTTTTCAGATAACTCACCAGCCAAATCAACTCCTACAGCTTTGAAAAGTTTGGTAAGTAAGATTGCATATGGGAGCTTTTGTTGATGTTTGGCTTGGAGCATATGCAGTTTGATCATTTGAACCCAATTAATGTCCTTCTGATTTTGTATTGCCCACATTAGGAGAACATCGTCCTCCTCTACCAACGTATAATTCCCACCGCGAGGAAGCAAAATTTTCACCAGGAAAAAGTGAAGGAGACGGTTGTTCATGGTAAGGTGACCTACCAACTTGTGGTTGCTCCTTGGGCGGTTAGCCTTCCATAGCGACTGGCGTGCAGCAATGGGATTGAAGGCCCATTCATCCTCGGGATCTCCTCAAGCAAACTCAGCATCATTTAGCGGAAGAAGAGAGATTTCCGCAAATTGAGCATTGGTGAGTCTTATGGTCACGTTCTTGACCTTGGACTCTAGCAACCCATCAACCAACCTTAGGTTGCAATAGAAGACTCTAACAAGTTCAGGATAGTACAACTCCTCCTTGAGGGTGAGGAAAGGCAAAAGCTCATAGTGGTGGAGGTTTTAGGTAAAGGTAAAGCTTGGGTGGTTAAAGGTTTCCTCATTGATGAAGTGGGGAGAGATTATGGCCTTCTAAGAAAAGTTTTTAATGAAATTTTGAAGGTCTCTAGGAGAGGAGAAAAACCTAGAGAAGTCTAAGGGGTTGTTGGCTTGGGCCATGGAGGACCTTGCCCTTTTGACATTGTGTGAGGAAGACATGGTGGTGGAGAAAGGTAAAGAAGATGAGAAGAGAGTGAGAGCTTTTGAAGCTTGAGGGAGTGGAAGAGGTAGTGTGAGTGGGGAAGGTGAGAAGGGGTGAATTTATAGGGAAAAGGTAGGTTTAGAAAGGAGAGAAAGTGGTTTAATGTGAGAAGAAAACAAGCAGCCTCAGAAAATAGCGTTTGACTATCACAGACTCAAGGCTAATCGATTACGAGGCATAGGTAATCGATTAGTTCACTATTTCTGAGGAATTTGAATCGTTTTGTACAGTGGGTAATCGATTAGGGAAGATGGGTAATCGATTAGGTTGAGAAACAGAATCGTCCTAATCGATTAAGGGAGGCTCGTAATCGATTAAAGGAAAGTTGAAATGTTTTGGACCTGAAACAGAGGCTTTGTAATCGATTATGGACTAAGGGGTAATCGATTAGACAGAAAACAGAAGCTTGGTAATCGATTAGATGTCAAGGATTAATCGATTAGCTAAGAACCAGAAGCTTACTAATCAATTATTTCAATCTTTGTAATCGATTATTTTACTTAAAAACACCCAGAATTTGCAGATTTTGTTTCAGAAGGCTGGAAATCTATTAAGTTATTCCTTAGAACATTTCGAACTTAATGAAACATAATCAGAATCAAGGAATTATCAAAATCAAGTATTTATTCAAACACAATTGGTTATATTAAGGATTCCTAATTCTCTTCTAATATGTATGAACTGATCTTTTGCTAGAGGTTTGGTGAATATATCAGCTAATTGCTTGAAAGTTTCAACATGTTCGAGCACACAATCACCCTTTAATACATGATCTCTAATGAAATGATGTCTAATCTCAATATGTTTGGTTCTTGAATGCATTACAGGATTCTTTGAAATATTTATAGCACTTGTGTTATCACATTTAAGAGGCACATGGTCTAACATAACACCAAAATCTAGAAGTTGTTGTCTCATCCAAAGGATTTGAGCACAACCACTACCAGCTGTAACATATTCTGCCTCAGCTGTGGATAGTGCAACACTTACTTGTTTCTTGCTATGCCAAGAAACAAGAGAACTACTGTAATATCCTAATTTTTAATTAATTACCGAGTATGGTAAATTTCAGGATTAAGGTTATAGATTGATTAAGTTAATGATTGATTAAGATTAATTGCAAATTAGGCAAATTATTGAATAATAATAATAATAATGCTGGAAAATGACCAAGGTGCCCTTAGTGGTAATGAAAATGGGGTTTCGGTCCCCTCCCTCTCTCTTCATTCATGCTGATGGTGATTGATGGCTGAGGGGATTCTTAGCATTAAATGATGTGGGACTGGAATTAATGGTGTTATGATGGTTGATGGAATGTGATGGCTGATGGAGAGTGAGCTGAAGCTTGGCAGTGTGTTGATAAGCTTCGGTTGCACGTTTCCCTCTCACTTTATTCATTATCTCTTGGTGTATATTCTGAAGAGAGGAAACGCTCTTCATTCTCTCTAGAGAGCTTCCTGACGCCTCTTCTTCTTCTTCCTCCTGGTTCTTCTTCTCCTTCTTCTTCTTTCATTTAAAGGGCTGTTGGAGCCTCGGGTTGGAAACCTGCAGCGTGTGGGGTGCCTCGGTTTGTGGAAAATGGTCCACTGTTGTGAGGCAGAGTTGCTCGTGAGGAAGAAGCCATGGTTGGATGCTTGGAAGCAGGGATGTCCTCCATCGTTGGGAGGACTGAGTTGTTCAAGTGTGGAACAGCGTTGGGAATCCTCTACTGGTTGTGATGCTTGGTTGAGGACGGTGTTGTGCCTTGGGAGGTTTCTCTATTGACTTGGTGGTAGAGCTGCTTCAGAGGAAGCTGTGTTTGGCTCTTCCCAGGGTTGAAAGCCAAGCAGAGTGCTGCTGAAGGCTGGGGTCGAGTCGTTCTATAAGAACGAGTGGCCATGGAGCTGCTGGAATCTTCATTCCAGGTAAGGGGGCTTTTACATCTCAAATGTATGGTTTATGGACGGGTTTCCAGGTGAAACTAATACACTATGATGTGTTGTGTTTGTTTTGTGATTGTATGTTGTTTAAGTTGAGCCCGGATGTGTGATGATTATTATCGTGTGGTGTATGATTTCCATCCATATGATGTATGATGCATGTTGTGGTTATGTCAAATGTATGAGATGCATATTATGAATGTCGAGTGCATTTGTGTGGTCTTTTATTGGTCCCCGTGTGTAATGGTGTGTTTAAATGCATGTGATTCTTGACATTGAATATGCGAATGCTGAGTGCATAGGATGGGGACTGCTATGTTAATGCCGAGTGGAATTTTATATGAAATAGCATGAGATGCTTACTAGTGTTGATTTCCGAGTGGAATGTTATGTGAGAAAGCATGAGATGCTTGTTGTAAGGATAATCCGAGTGGATGGCATTGTGATTGTCGAGTGCATGAGATGTGGATCATCTGATTTGCCATTGGGAATGGCGAATGATGTTTGCTATAGAATTGAAATTGTTGACCAAATGGTGAAGGATGAAACTCTTCTTAATGACCCACTTGAATCTATTTTTCTGAATAAGTTTACAGGAACATCAAAAAGCAGTGAAGGTAACATACCACCGAGACATGACACTGAGGTCATGGTGAGCCCAAATGTTGAACTTAAATCTTTACCTTCCATACTAAGGTATAAGTTTCTAGGCCCTAATCGATTCTTGACTATGATTGAGGGATAGAGTCTGGCTGAAGACGTTAAACTTAGCACTTGTGGGGAGGTAACCCCATGTCTTTATTTTTATTTTTAAATAAAATAAATTAAAGTAAAAAAAAACTATGTCAACTGCTAGTTTGGGGTTACTATAGGTAAGTTTTCTTATCCTTTTATCATCCATTTTAACATTGAGGACAATGTCAAATTCTGGTTTAGGGTGGTAGATAAGAAAACTTAACTATTTTGTTTACATTGTGTGATTGTTATATTTTTCATGCATGTGTGTTTTCCTTATTTTGTTTGTAATCTTGTAATTTACCATGATTGCATGATAAATTTACTTTGAACATAAAGCTAAAGTATCTAAGGACCCCAAAATTTTGAGTAAAATTTTCAAATTTTGATTGTTTAAATGCCAAATAAATGCTTAAATGAACCTTATATAATTAAAATTTTATTTAAAAGACTTTTCATGGTTAGACTTGAGCCGAAATGGGTTATTTATCAAACAAATTTTCAAAACCCATATCTTCTTGATTGAGTGAATCTCATAGTCATTAATATTCTAGAACTTGTTTTTCAACCGATTCAAAATGGTTTTTGATTATATGTCTTAGGATGATAAAGGCACAATTAGGTCTTATTCTTAAGCCTGAGAATTTTGCATAATTTGACCCCTAGTTGCCCCTTTTGAGCCTAAAAGCAAAAAATTTTTCCTTGAAACCTTTTATTAACTGATATTCTCTTAATGGTGAAAAAGTTGGAAATTTAGTGGAGCAAAGAAAGAAAAAAAACTTAAGAAAAATATGTATTGGATGCAAAGAAAAGTAAGAAAAAAGAGAAAAAGAAAATCAAAAGGATGATATTGAATGAATTCTAAAAAGTCCATAAAAGTTCAAAAATTTGCTCTGTTAAATTTATGATGGTAATTTGAATCATTCATGACTGTTAAAGCCCTTTTGTATTCCATTTTTGTTGAAATTCCTACCTTGACAATACAACCCAAGGCCACGTTACAACCTTTGAAAGACCTTTAGACTTTGACATAGAGTAAACACCCCAGTCAGTCCCTGAGTCCAACAAAGTCGGACACTTAGGTCCTCCACTTAATAAGTGAGTCCCGTTAGTCCCCCACGTCAGTCAACGTCGGACAAATAGATCCCTACCGTTAATGAAGTATTGACGTCCGTGAACTTCAGCTGACGTGGATCGTTAAATCCCAACAGGGATGCCACGTCTTCAATGAAACGACGTCGTCTCATGCTCTGAAAGGCAATGCATAATTAGGAATGGAGAACGACGCCGTTTTGGACAAACCCTATTTCCTTCTCCATTTTCTCATTGCCATTGGGGTTCTTCTTCTCCTTCTTCGACATTTCGTTGCTTCCTCATTCAATAGCCTCGCGTTTGCTTCATTGTTAGTATCCTGGTGCCAACCTCCTTGGAATTGTTGTGGCTGAAGCAAACCCATCATGGAAGGTAGGAGTCAGGGATCGTCCTCCTCATCTTCAGGCCAATCTCGACGCCGGCTTCGCTGCCGTTGTGGCGAACCACTAGTCCGACGTGTGTCTCACACAGTGAGTAACCTGAACCGCCAATTTTGGACATGCGCACGACTTTGAGGAGCCCAATGTGATTTCTTTTCTTAGGTCCAGGATGGAGATTTACTTATTCATGAGGAAGAATGGAGGAATGTTCTGATTTGTAAGTTGACAGAGATGGAGTCTGTTATTACAGGGCAGAAATCTGATTTGTAAAAGGATATTTGTGAAGTCATGACCCAAATTATACGGAATGAAGAAGGTAAATGGCATATGTACATGGAATCCTTGGTGAACGGAGGCTTGGAAACTCAACAAGAACTGCGAAAGTTGAAGATGATTTTGATTAGTCTAAGTGTTGTATTTTTGTTCTTTCTAATAGGGTTATTGGTTATGATCATGAATTTGTAATGACAAATTTGTTTTCTTATTAGTATGAGAATCGAAGGTAGTAGGTTATTGACAAAAATGTATAATCCATTGCATACCTGTACTGGGTTTGTGAGAGTGTTATAAAATGGTTATGTTTAATTTAACAATTTATTTGTTATTTCCTTTTCATGTTGTTACTAATAGGTAAGTTGGTTATAGTTTTACTGGTTTAATAACTTGGTAGATTTTACTGGTTGAGTTGGGTCCTTAGTTTTAATGCTAAGTTGATGAATTTGTTGTGTAAAAAAACTAAAATCAGGAAAATTAATGATGGATAATTGGGAATGGAGAATGCCAATTTAGCATTGTCAATTAAAGAAACTCATAATAGGAGAAAATTGTCAATTCAACATTGTCATTTAACCAAACACATTAGAGGAGTACAATCTCCCACAACTTTGTCAAACAAACAAACACGTAAGAGGAGTACTATCTCCTTTCAATTGTCAATTACAAAACAAATACACAAGTTATTTCATTTGTGATGGTTTCATGATTGGTAGCTTTTTTCTCAAATTATACAGCCTGTTGGGGGATAAGGTTGTGGTTGTGGCAGGTTATGGAGATGTGGTAGGCGCAGCCAACCTGGGACTTCTCCTCACAGGAGTGGTAGACTCGGCTTGAGAGAGTGGTTGGGAGACAGCTAACTCAATCACTTCCTGGGTTTGTTGAACTGGGGGGTTTCTTGGATTGGCCGCTTGAAGTGGTTTCTGAGATTGATCTTTTGTTCTTACTTCTTTGGCTATTGGGCATGATATGTTCCTATGTCCTACCTGACCACAAGCACTACATTTCCCAGGTTGCAGCTTCCTTTTCATCGTATTTTTTGGGTTGTTTTTATCAACTGCATTTGTGTTGTCACGTGTCTTCCTTCTCTGTTTCTTGGGTCTCCCAATTGTCTTTTGTATGGTAGGTGGCACTGGTGGGACATAGTGTGTCTTCTCCCAAAATTCTGAACCAGGCACTGATTCAATGTGGTGTTCATAGGTTGCATGCCAAGCTGCCATGGTGAGCCCAACATGACAATGATCTTCTGCTATTTCTCCTTTATATGCAATGGCTGCACATGCATGTTTGCATGGCATACCTGTCATAAAACAAAAAATCATTTTTTAAAACAACAAGACACTAACAAGTTAAATGGTACACATCAAACATAAACTCATACCTGTAAGCTGCCATACCCTGCAACTGCACTGTTAGGTTCCTAAGTTCACAGACACTTTATTTGGAAAACAACTGACTTCATATTTTTCAACACCACCATCACCTAGCCATAGAACATAAATATAGTGAGATACATTACAAATGAAGAACAAAACATAACCTTACAAAACATTACCTGTCCACACTACTGTCCAGTTGTTGCTTGCAGACTTTTGTTTCTCCAGTCTACTCTGTTGAGTTGGGGGTAACTTTCCTAGGTGTCATGATAATTTCAGCT
The DNA here is from genome assembly GCA_037962975.1 of Clitoria ternatea. NCBI lineage: Eukaryota > Viridiplantae > Streptophyta > Magnoliopsida > Fabales > Fabaceae > Clitoria > Clitoria ternatea. The sequence continues at coordinate 223,771,431 of CM075672.1, forward strand.
TATGATTACCCATGGTGTTGTTGATCTGGCTGCCTGCCACAAAAGGCCCCTGAGCTCCTTCCCCCTCCACTATTTAGAAAAGTTCTGCCATAGGTGCCACACACAAAATCTGTGGGGTACACCAGGCATAACTTCCTGTAGTGCAGGTATCAGTCCCTGCAGGCAACATCAGAGTAATGTCAACATGAAGATCAAAATGAGGATAAAAACCATAAACTTATTATTAAATCAAAAATAGTGTACATACCTTTTGCATATCACTCATGAATGTAAGCTTCCTCTCCTTATAGTCACCTACATCTGCATGTAATAACTCAAGAAACCACTTCTAGTTCTCCTTGTTCTCAATCTGGCAAACACCATAGGCAACAGGCCAAATATGGTTGTTTGCATCTTGAGCCACAGCTGTCAAAAGTTGTCCTCTATAATAACCTTTCAGAAAACACCCATCAAGGCACACCAGTGATCTTCTACTTTGTAGGAAACCAGCTCTACATCCCTCTAAACAAATATACAGCCTCTTGAAGATTGGTGGTCCTTCAGGCTGTGGGTCACACTCCATCTGTACTGTTGATCCAGGGTTCCTCTTAAGCAACTCTCCACAATAATCCCACAGCATAGCAAACTGCTGTTTCTCACTTCCTTCAATTACCTCCCTTGACTTCTTAATTGACCTGTATATTGTTTTGTCTTCTAGCTTTACCTTATACCTTTCCCTAAACAGTTCATACACTGCAGAATGTGTCATCTTGTGGTGTCTTCTCATATGCTTAACTAGCTTTCCTACAACCCATTGCTGATCACATGCTGAATTTTTAAACACGCTCACACATGAATGTTGATCATTGAAAGTCTTCACCTGGTATGACTGCCTAACTGGATTAAGACTACAAAAAATCTCCCATGCACAATTCTTATCCTTGCACTTTGCTCTAGCCCTGACTTTGTCATTTTTTACCCATCTAAACTCCCTGCCCAGATGCACATTATAGTCCTTCACAGCATTTTTAAACATTGTCAGTGAACTAAACTCCATCTCTAACTCTAACACTATATGACCAAATGTGGCAGCCTCATTGTACTGAGGATATACCTCTGTTGATCCACCCTCATCTTCAGAACATTCAGGGGTTTTTAATTCTTCTGAAGCCCAAGAATCATCAGAACCTGCAACATTCCCTGTCCCATTACCATCTCTAGTTTCTTCATTTGAGTCAGTCTCAAACACAGTGGGAATGGCTGACCTCCTGGTCTCTTGTAACCTCCTTTTTTGTTTTTTCTTATTCTTACTTCTACCCTCTTTCTGACCTCCTTTCCTCTTTCTGCCACTGGATTTTCATCTTCACCTGTCTCAGAACTATACCCTTCACTATCACTTGTCCCACAACTTTCCCCTACATCCATGACAGTCTCCTTATCATCACCCTCATTAGTTAGAGATTCTTCTTCCACCCTAACAAAAACCTTAACATTACTAGTTTCTGTATGACTCACTCCATCCACATCTTTCCCTAAACACTCATCATCTGAATGTTGAAAATACACATCCATACAGCCTTCATTCTGCCTTGCACAGCTAACCATCTTTAATATATCACTGTCACACTTCAATACACTTAAGCCTTCATTTAAATCACACTTAAGGTCATGCCAAAATATATTAACCAACCTATTGAACCCACGGTTTTCTGCAAACCTCACAAATGCAAAAAAATCTAGGTAATCAGGGTCTACTTCAGCCCACTCTTCAACTTTACCCAAACTATACTCCTTTCTGCCATCTGAATCAATCACAAATCTGCCCCCTATATGCAGCCTAATCCGAATTTCCTAAGTCCATCCCAAAACATTACATTATTATCAGGATTACCCTATCCAGAAACAATATAAATAAAGCCAATACATATATCCAGACAAACCAACAAATAAAACAACATAAATACAGCATTGTCATATATACAGGCCAACCAACAGGCAATCCATATTTCATACAGAACCTATTAAGATACGGGCAAACCAACAGATGAACACCAACAGGCAATCCAAACAAATAGAGCATGATAAAATTCATACACTCTAACCCCCTATTAACATACACTCTAACCCCCAATTATAGAACTCACCCCTCATTAATGAACCCTAATTAGAAATCTCTGAAACCCTAAACCCTTACTCCCAAGTACAGTACCCTAAACCCCAAAACGACACTCACAATGGTCACACCCACTCGAAGAACATGGGACAACACACAAATACCAACAACCGATTACTAACCTGGTTGAGGTCTCCCATCACCAATGTCCACGCCTTCGGTAACTGCACCTCTAACGTAGACTGCAACGCCTTTGGAAGCGAGAACTTTCACTTGGGAGGGAGGGAGATCACACAAACAGGTCGAAGAGTGAAAGATGAAAGTAGAATTGAACCCTAAACGAACTTACCCAAAATTTCAAAAATCCAAACGATGTCATTTCATGTTTTGTTTAGTAAGCATAAGACGGCGTCGTTTCATTGAAGATGTGGCATCCCTGTTGGAATTTAACGATCCACGTCAGCTGAAGTTCATGGACGTCAACACTTCATTAACGGTAGGGATCTATTTGTCCGATGTTGACTGACGTAGGGGACTAACGGGACTCACTTATTAAGTGGAGGACCTAAGTGTCCGACTTTGTTGGACTCAGGGACTGACTGGGGTGTTTACTCCTTTGACATATTTTCTATCTAAACTGTGGAGTTTCTGGTTTATTAATAAGCTTATGGTAATATTTTTTTGGCTATGATGATCTAAGTGATACACAAACCATGAAACACTTTGAGTGAAAATTGAGAGAAGAGTATCCTTTGTCTTGATAATGAAAATTGATTCACATAAGAAAAAATAAAATTGGCATTTGAATAAATCTTTTTCTTTGTTTTGGATTCCTTAGTTTATTAAGCTTAGTGTTTTCTGTGTCTTATCTTGTGAATATGGTGATTGCTTGAGGACAAGCAATGCTTTGGTTTAGGGTATTTTGATAAGTGCTTTATAACACAATAAATTAGATCTAGTTTGCTTAGGATTTTAATCATTATGCACTGTATTTCCTTTATTTATTGTGATTTTTGCTTTCTTTTCACTATATTCTACTTGGGTATGTTATTTTACAGAAATTAAGGTAATAAAGGGTCAATAACAAGAGAAAAACGACCATAAAATGATAAAGAAACAAGAAAAACAAAGCCCAAAGTGGAAAGAACTCTCTTTTTATGCTGAATTTCGACTCAGAATGATGAAATCCGAGTAGAATGACTCAGAAATGATCAAATCCGAGTGGAATGACTCAGAATAAAGCGTTGCCGAGTGGAATACTTCACTGTTGGAGGTGAATCCGAGTGAAAGGTTCCCTGTCAAAGCCATTCCGAGTGATAAATGGTTGACCCTGTTGGAGGTTCAATGCTGAAAAGGAATAAGTCTCGGTTGGAGGTGAATCCGAGTGAAAAATGGCTGACCTTGAAGAAATATGTCCCTACTGGAGGTGAATCCGAGTGGAATCTGTCCGACCGTAACCATTCCGAGTAAAAAAGGGA